>OY720433.1:3103229-7903229 GCA_963082735.1 Pocota personata
GATTTCTGGCTAGTGGAATAGTACTCACATTTTCTTAAATTTCTGTACTGCAGTGACCCAAAGACTGTTTAATAGTTTACCAATTGAATTACGGAGTCTTCGAAAACCTTTTATAAACTGCAACTAAAGGGTGTATTTTTTGATTCCTCAATGAGTATTAGTATGAAGAACACTTAAAAGCTTGCCTATTGATTGAATGGTCTAAATGATCTATAATGCTAAACATTAATTTTTAAGTCTAAGTTGTAAATTGTAAAAAATGTGAAGTCGTTGCATGGAATAAATGTAATTGAATTGAATTAAATTGAATTGAAAGCTTTAAGGCTAATTTGAGTGAAGTGAAGTGAAGTGAAGATGAAGAGTGAAGTGTAAGCGTTAATGAAATTTCCATGATAGCACTGTGCGATGAAATGTCTGTCACTCACCCGTTACATAAAGTCTGTGAAAAATAACAACGAGTGCAATGACCAACGATAGTTCAAAACGTTCAAATGGCAGGTACACCACATACGAGTATGTACATGATTCAAAAAGGTGTATGTAAACTCAGAATTTTTATTTTTTTTTTATAATTTGCGCGCGTCAAAGGGGATATGAATACCCTTATACTAATTTGGAACAAGGACGTTTTGTGGAAAGGGAGAAGAGACAGAGAGAAAAAAGGATTGGTATAGTGCCTTGAAACTCAGCATCCACATAACTCGGGAGGAACATTTTGTTTTACTGTTATTGTTGTTGCTTGTGATTTACAGTATTTTTTTCCGTCCTCCTGATATTATCACGATCAAGTTGCTTTTCAGCCATATGACCACCCTACTGCCAGTTTTATGCCTTCGCAGTAGAATTGACACAAGTTTTCGCAATTGATCGACTTTTTTATTTATTTCATGCGAAATAAATAGATGATTCTTGACATCAGGATTTGAACCGTCAAACTGCAGCGTAACAAGCGATGATGTTACCACTACACCATGGCCACCCTTGTTTTCAGTTAATGTTTTCAACCAAAACTGAACAAAACTTGATTGGTTAGTGAAGTGGAATGTTGGAATGTTTTTTGGACAGCAAACTTTATTTTAAATAGATTTAGACAAATGTATTCGCTACTTGGAAGACATTCCAAATTAAGCATATATGATAAACTGCTTTTATTATATACAACTTTGGAGTTGACTTAGCAATAGCTACCATCGTACACGAAATTACAAACCTTGCAACTCTGTATTCGTCTTCATGGTCATTGCAACAACGACATAGTCCAAATTCTTGACGTGACAAACCTAGTGCGCTGACTACAAAGAACGAAACCGTTTTTAGCGCAATAAGGAGTAACCACACGTAATGTCGGTATCAGCGGGTGCTTTTGCAGAAAAGTTGCCTGCTATTCATTGAAACTTATAACGAATAAATTATCTATCTATCTATCTTAAACTACTAGATAAAGTAACATGCATACATAGTTGTAATCTATAAGAAGAAGGAAGGTGTTTTTAGTGAGTAAAAATCTCGCACGCGCTGCCGGTCCTCATATCTATGAAGATTTTCACCTACTCACGCAAAAAAAAAAAAAAAAACAATTTATTTCTGGTCACTGGCTGATTCCATCTTACGAGTAGGTTAGGTTAGGTTTTTTTTTTTTTTATAATTTGCACGCGCAAAAGGGAGTATGAATACCCTTAAATTGTTTCAGGGCACAGGTGTTTCGGAAAATGTGGAGAAGCCTGTGAACGTTGTAGTGATGTGGAAATACAGAACCTGTTAGATCATTCCACATTCGTGTCATTCGGCTTATAAACGAATCCCTATATTTGACAGTACGACCGAAATTGGGCTTAAGGGTGAACTGATGTGCATTCGAAGCATGATACGTATTGCGGGTGAAATTTTGAAGGGGAAGCGTGCAACTGGCTATTTCGTTGAAGAATTTTTTTTATAAAAAAAAAGCGGTAAAATAGGGAGAGACAGGAGACATTTCTCCGATGTTCAAGTGAATGTATGGAATTCACAATGTCTCTATCACCTATAAGTTTTAACGTGCGATTCTGTACCCTGCCTATTATGTGCAAAACGGTCTTGGGTGATAAGGTTATTGGGTTGACGTAAATAAAATATATTTTCTTAGAGCAGTACAGACCCATTGTGAGGAGAAACACCATGCTAACGGAGCAATTAATTTTAGTGTATTATGACCGGTAATCACTCCTATGCGAATGGACAAGGGGTTCCATATCTTTGTCCGAGTCTTTCAGTTCTGGCCTTATTACATAACGGTTATCGTTTTCTTTTTACAACACAAGTGTTCACTTGTCATTTGCTGCTGTGATAGTTTTAATTCCTGCTTCTTTCTGAAGATTTTTTCAGTATAAGCTGATTCTAGCGCTGAGCCCTTTCTTTCCATTATACAAATATGACCAGATACCAAGCAGAGTTTTGCAAGATTTGACTTTGTTTCTATGGCAGAAACCGCTTTAATTGCCAACTGACTGTCAATGAAATCGATGATATTAACTATTACGTGGTATTGTCTTTATTGCACGCTTACTTGGTTGGTTCCAACGCTTCAGAGAAGATGTCCGCGTCCATTAGATGGATACAGATTGGATACATACAGGTGGATACCATGATACATGACCAGTTTCCTATTCCTTTAGAGGTACAAAGTTGGCCCCAAGTTTCGCTATAAGTGTGGTTCTCACATGCTTGCAAATGTATGTGAAGCTTTGTATCTTTTGTAACGGCCATAAATTAAGTAGTTTTACTGACCGCTTGTCACCATACTGGGCTGCCATACGTTAGTATGAGACTTAAAATTACAGTATGGGTCTTGGTCCCCAAATCTTTCTGAAAATTATAATACACTCATCATGACCTTTTTAGTTTTATCTCCAGTTTAAATTCCTGTCAAGTACAAATCCCAAATACTTCACTCTATCAGAGATCCTAATCGGGATTCCGTCAATGGATAGTCCAGGGATATGCGACAGAGTATTTTAAGCATTCAAGGCTTAATTATAGATATAATTATACTCGCAATAATACTGTGTCATCTGTCAATTAAACGAAGTTAAAACAGCCAAATTAATCATTATTGATATACGAGTATTCATCAATGAAATCTACCGTGCATGTTGTAATTATCGACTACGTTAGAAATGCCTGATATTCGAAGTCATGAAAAAGTCTATGAATATATGCAAGAGATTGAAGGAAAAGACTGTCACGACAAAACTGAAAAGGCCACTCACAACTAACGATAAATTGGCACACTTAAATTGCGGACTTGTTTGCATATTTAAATTATAGTTAGACCTGGTTAAGTGGTACCTGGATAAATGGAATACTCAAGAAGAGCGAAAGTGTTTACCAATAAAATTAGGACTGACGTCGGTATATCGTCCATCACTCTTCTGTCTTCAATTATAACGAAGCTCTATTTCTATCTCAATGGCTAATATGAGTTCAATGACAGTACTTTACTTTGCGGCCTTTAAAGTTAAAACTCTTTTTCTTTCCACTATAGTACTAACTGAACTGACAAAATTGCGAACTGTGTACAACTCTATAATAGAAGCGGGTGTGTGCTGTCAACTGCTCAATAACTAATGAGTAGCCTCTCATCTGCGTTAACTGATGGCCTACTTTGTTAAACTTTTGTATCAAAGGAGCGGCGATCATACAGAAGGTTTTATCATGGTGAAACCTGCGAGTTAGTTTATGAAGTTTCAGATGAATATATTACTGTTTTATTTTATTTATTTTTACAACCTGGCTGTTTTTCTTGCTTCACGTCAATCAGTGTTCATTATACGTATGTATATATATCTAATAGATGTTCGCCACAGGAAAAGTTTTAAGTCCAAGTTGTAAGCACCAATGAAGTTTCCATGAAAGCACTGTGCGATGAAATGTCTATCACTCACCCGTTACATAGAGTCTGTGGAAAGTGCAATGACCAACGATAGTAAAAAAACGTTTAACAGGCAGGTGCACCTATGCACGTGATTCAAAAAGGTACAAGTGTGCTGGGAAATGGTTTCAACTAAGCAAGTTTCATTGTCGAAAGGACATCAGTAGTAACTTGAGATTTGTTTGCCAAAACAGAAACTAATTTAACTGGTTAGTAAGGTGAAATGTGTGGAATGCTCTGATTCTATTATATTTAAATTCTTTTAGGAAACCACGATTGGGTAAATTGTTTCCTCCCTGTGGGGTGCTCCTAGAGGCGAGAGCTTGAAATTGGACCTCTCCTTGTTCTTTATTTAAATATATCACTTCAAGCGAAAATTTCGAAATCATCCAAAATGAAAGAATTTACTCCGAATCAAATGGGAAGTTGAAACGCCAAGCCCATATGACACTAACCGCCACTACAGAGATTCGTAAAGAATCAAGATCAAAGAGTTCAAGGATAGAAAATTTTTATTTTTTTTATTTTTTGTACAACCTCAAAGTTATATACTATATGTCCACATCGAATTAAGCACTTGCTTGTATAAAAGCAGTTTGTTATCTAGTACGTTAAGCTTTGAATTTGTTCCAAGAACGCAGTACATTTCTCTGTTTTTATTTTCCAGTTCTTTGCATTTCTTTTTTACGTGTGGCTTCCACTTCAATTTTGCGTCAAGTGTTATCCCGAAGTATTTAGCCTCATTTGAAAAAGGAATTCGAAAGTAATTGATAAAGATAGGTAAATTATTTACTTTTTTATAGGTTAAATTTACATGAATATATTTGGTTTTGTTGAGCGCCATTCGCTAAGTTTGTGTCTTCATTTAACCTATTTAATGCTTCTTGCAACTTATGAGTGGTTTCTTGTATAGTTTTTCCCTTCGCCAAAATGGTGCCTTCATCTTGAACAGCAGCTTCTTGCGGGCTGAGGATAGTATCTAATAAGTTTTCCGTCCTAAATCCCAGCTTCGAATAGCTTTATTAGGCCGGAAATAATCACAACAAAATCAAGTGTCAAACACATTTGTTTGGGCCAATTCGTACGGCTTAAATTTCGTGCAAAAAGGATAGTTCACTAAATCCAGATGTATGAACATATGTACATATAAGTAAACTTACTTTCCGAAATAAAAAAAAAAATATTACAACGATTCGTGCAACTTAAAAAAAAAGCAAAATTAACCTTCTGATATTCAGAAACTTGTCAAAAGAACACCTCTTCGAGAACATGAGCTAACAAGACGGAGCATTCCAAGCTACGGAAATTCTGGCTGAGACCCTTTAGCCTCACTAAACTGGATCAGTTTATTTTCCATCCCTGACAGCTTCGCATCTATCATAAGAGTTTTTCTGCTTCTTTTATCCGATAAAGTTCTATACGTTGAGTTTAGAGGGACGATAAAGAGTTATTAATTAAAATTCATCCGACTTTGTTTTCAGTTTTAACTATATGTTTTCAATCCTTTAACCAATTCCAAAATAGTTCGAGAATACAAAACATCCTTGAATTCGGTCGGAAGGATGAACTCACTGAATCTAGTTTGGGTCCCAGGACACAAAGGGATAACAGGAAATGAGATCTCTGACGAGCTTGCTAGACAAGGCTCAGAAGAGAATTTCTCTGGACGTGAACCCACGTTGGGTTTGCCAGCGTTCTCGGTTAGGGCTTCCATTGAAGACTGGGTTTCAGTGAACACAATCAAATGTGGCATGACTCTCCACGATGCAGGCAAACTAAACGAATGGTCTCCGTCGTCTGTAAGAAATCCGCATCTTTCTTGCTATCTCTTAGCAGAAAAGACTGCAGACAACTTACTGGCGCTCTTGTGCTAGGTTTGAGCGCTACCCCTGTCTGCGATGACACTGCGGACCACTTCATATGTGATTGTCCTGCCTTTGCTCGGATCAGGTGGCAGATTTTCGGTGCTGATGTGGTGAGTGCTGATGACCTAAGCACTTCATAACTGAAGCGTCTACTCGTCTTTTTACAAAAGACGAAAAAAAGACATTAAAATGGGGTTCTCTGCCTGGTTGTACAATGGACCTGTTTTTGAGTCTGAGTGCTCCAGTAGGGTGTACCCGCTCCGACAAAAAAAAAATAAAAAAATATGTTCTCATAAAGAATTGGGTCCCTGTTAACAGGTCGTATTCCCTTGTCTACTCCCTTGTTACAAGGGTGGTATGTAGATTATATAATATAATTTGTGTAAAAGTCAGTAACTGTATCAGTGCGTATAACGTTTTGATATTTTCCCATCCCATTATCATATATCATACTTTGCTTGACTCTTTGCCATCCACATACGAGTAATATGCAGTAAAGTGTGTTGTTAATGTAAATTGTTTGGTTATTCGTCCAGTATGACAAGATAACTTTTGGTGCCATTGAATAATGCAAAATGCAATACAGACGCCAGATATGAAGTTTGAAAAAAATCCTACCAGCCGTTTAGGCTGCAGTCGGCCATACATACAGACAAACAGAATTGAGAGCCACTTTTAGAGAATCTCTAGTTATAGTAATACCAAGATTGATCAAAATCTTTGTTTGAAGTTTGGAGTAAATTAGCGGAACACTGTTGACGTTCACTGAGATTATCAGTAGACAGCATTAATGACTGGAAATAATCATTTGATAAGACCAGTCGATACAACGAAAAGACGTTCGTTACGAAAGCCAGAAATCCAACCCAACGATAAATCTGTTCACACCTACGAGTAAACTATAAGTAACAAACTGGCGGATAATAATACCTTTATTTGTATAACAGGAGAGGTATCACTATTAAACCTCATTTCGTATAGGACAAATCTACCGGAAACTTGTGGGATCTACATCAGAGCGGCAAGCAAAACGCATATCACTTACTGGGGAAATGTTCAATTTTGGTGGAAATAATTTTCGGCAAAAGCGTCGTAATAATAACCGATTTTGAGAATGGAGTTTAAAAAAAAAACCGCAAAGTCAATTTATCCCTAAACGACTATAACAAAAGGGTTGACTGAGTCCGAGTCTTACGAAGATAGGTTTCTAATCAGTCAAAGCAATTTGTTTCCAAATTGATGGTGATTCTTCTTTTAAGACAATCGACCATCATTAAAGTCATCGAAATATATAAAGTTGAATCATTGTTATGCAACCCTGGGGTCGAATTACCGTATCAGTTATCGAGCAACACGTGACTGGTAAATGTTGATTTGACATGACTGCTTAAGAGATCGAGTATCGAGTATCGAAATTTGGCATTCTGTCATCAGTGATCGTGTATTTATTTATTGGATATGGTTTCTGCTGACGAACTGAGGTGCAATTGGGAGAAAATATGTAAGAATATCTTTGTTTATTGCTGTTTTTGCGTTTGTTTAAATTTATTGTTTGAAATTTATTTCAGATTGAGTCAAAATTTTTTTTTTTTTTTTTTTTTTATAATTTGCGCGCGCCAAATGGGATATGAATACCATTAAATTATTTCAGGGCACGGGCGTTTGTAGAAATTAAGAGAGAGAGAAAGAAAGATTGGTGTAGTGGGTTTGAAACTTAGGTGGTATTAAGTTTCAGTAAACTCCAAGGGTGGCGTCCAAATAACTGGGGAGCTTGATTGTTTTGCTTTTTGTCGTTGCTCATGATTCACTGTATTTTTTCCCCTCCACCTGATGTCATCATCATGATCAAGTTGCATTTAAATAAAATTAACCCTCTGCAAAAGGAGATTTTGGCAAATTTTATGAGCTGGGACAGCGGTTTGGGTGCATCCTCTAAAATTTATCTTCTCCATTATACATAAGAATGTACTCTTGATTACCCTGACTCTTTTGATAAAACTGCAATCAAAAGCGTATGTTGTGAAAGTTATTTTCAGAAAATTATAGTTTTGTATACGTACGCAGAGTCTTGTAAAGAGAAGGGATCGCATTTATCTCTTAAACGTCTTCGTTCAATACACTTATAGCGATCATCCTCTGAATCAGAAGATGAACAATAAAATACATATTAAATTTTTAATTGAAGACGATAAATACAAAACCTTTCCTCACACAAAAATAAATACTTTTGACATTTGTCAGCCATCTCAATTCAATGTAGTAGAATTGTACTAGTACAATTTTCAAAGTGCACTCGATACGTGTCCATTCTTATGTGATGATCCCAATGTAGTTACTCGATCACTCGATAGCGTATGGATTTCATTCACTTGTTAACTGATGTCGTAATTCGACCCCTGATTTTTTTTTTTTTTTGCATACATATTATAAAAATCAGTGGATTCTAAAGGTATGTTATTTTTGTGTTTTCTTTCATATTAGAATAATTATAATTACATTATTGATATACACCGAGAAAACATTTGAAATACCATTTCAATTGAAGGACGGTTATCCCGAAATTACAAAAAAAAAGTCTCTTAATTCATCGATAGACGGTTAAATGAAGAGTATGGTAAATCTCACAATTGTGCGATAACAAAAATTCTGTAAAAATAAAATTGTATACGAAATAAAAATATCTATCTATCTATCTCTCTATCTATGCCACAAATAAAAAAGAAAAATATATTCGATATATTCTAGCAGCATTTATAAAAGAAGGCAACGCAAACTATCGCCTAGACAACGTATAGATTAAGTTTATTACTGGAATTTTTCGTCCATTAAAATTCAACACACTTTAGAAGACTTTTTTATAACAAATAAAGGTGAAGAAGAAATCAACAATCTACGAGTATCTATTGCAAATGACATCGCGTCTATAATTTGTTATTCCTACCCTGAGAAAATTCCTTATATACTCGTACATTATAAAATCTGTCAGTATTCTTATCCAAAAAATAAAAATAAAAATCTGCCAAGTGACAGCACGGCGCTTGCTAGCAAACCTATACTACATTTTCATTAGTGCCAAAGTGAGATGATTGCGTAAAAAATCACAATGGAGGTGCTAAACCAAACGGAATGAGTCATTTGAAATCATCTCTTTTGGTTCTAATGAAAACGTAGGATTAGAAACTAAATTTCATCAGTAGCAAACTGGATACTACTGGTTTGATACTGGATGCTGCAGATGAAACCTTGTCGTATGGAGCAAGAATCACAAGCGGAAGCTTTTAATCAAATTATATATTTTCATTTCGTTTTAACTAAACTTATCTTATCCCCACTTAATTAAATTTTAATGATTTTCATTCATAGAGACCGCAGTTGATGATAAATCAGCTGGATAGATACTCGTACTGTACAACTTGGAACCTGTCTGTAAACTTAGTAAAGTCAAAGATGATGATTTTCAGAGATGGTGGCGGGAGGTATGATATGAGGAGATTGAAAAGTTAAAACAGTATAAGTAGCTAGGAGTGTTGATTACCCCAAATTTAAACATGAAACAACCACTTGAAATTAAACTTGCTGAAGCCAAACGGGCAATTTGTGCAATTTGGGGAAGTTGCATTAACAACAAAAACGTCTCGCATATCTCAAAACAAAAAATATTTCGTACTACAGCTACTTCCGTCCTTCTATATGCAACACAAGTTTGGGGTTTATGCTCATTTGATATTGTGGAAAAGTTCCTCCGATACTTTATAAAGCGAGTGTTTAAACTCCCAAGTAGTACGCCCACCTATGTATATGATTCACTTGGAGTCTGGACTGCATTTTGATTATGTTGTAAAAGTCATGTCGCTTCACTCAAACAAAAATTCAACATCTTATTGTAAAAAACCGGACACAGAATGTACGACAGTTTTGTAAGTGAAGCCCAGTCATCCCAACATAGGTCGTACTATAGCCAACCCGATCATTGTTTAGAAGCTAAGACATATTTTTTGACCAGCAACTCTACAGATAAGACTAGCGCTATCTTCAACATAAGAGGAGAACTGTTGAGTCTTAACTACACACCACACCGCCAAGAGTTACCAATTCTATGTAACCTCAGAGAATGGGAAGATGCGGTGCACTTCATTGCGCAATACCCTATTCTTAAGGAATTCCGCCAAAATTTCTTCGGTGTTCAGGTATTGGGAGCTAGATGAAACAATCCTTATCCTAAATGAGGGCCGAGACTGGGACATACTATACGGCTACACAGTAAATGCACTACGCTACAGGATTTATATTATGTATACACATACTAAGATTTTAGTTAAGGTCAATCTGGTAGACGGCCAAGAGGCCAAACCATAAAGGCTAAGAATTAAGCATCGTAAGATGAAATTATATTATATGAAATAAAGTAGTCAATAAAACTAACTACGAGTAACTAACTGATTTTCATTCACACGAAACTATTTCTATACTAACTATTTCATACTCACAATGTATTAGTGTTGGATGAGGTGACGCGAAATTATCGCCGCAGTGAGTGACAGTACTCGTATTTGTGATAATCCATCAAAATCCATTCGCCATCGTTCCCAGCAATTTAACCTTTCCTACAGCTCCACGCAACGCATTTTAGCAAAAAAAAAATCTATATTCATCTGCATGCCTACAAGATCCAATTCATTCAGGAATTGAAGACCAAAAACAGCATCGTCACTGTTGAAGTTGATGGCGATTTTTCGATTCAACTGGGGCCGGTTTTTTAGACGGAGCGCGTAATTTACTCATAATATTATTTTTGCAACATTGGTTCGCGAAGGAGACTATTTCGAATTGAATAATATTTTGTAAGACTATGCATATGCTACTTTATTTTCACCGCTTTAAAGGGAATATTTTGAATTTTAATATTGTTCTCAATTACCTGTTGTATGGGATAGTCAATTTTTATTTGCATACTCGTATATGTGTACTACTTTTGACATTGACGTACGAGTATTAAACCAGTACTTTCATCTGTTATTTTATTGAGTATTTCTTTGTTAGATTTCAGAGTAGTAGACGAAATCTACGCTAATAGAACATTCTTTCAACATCTTTTTCATCTTTTTTTACATTGCTTTCCAGCTCATATCTTCTGCTGGAATTGGAGTTGAAGTGGTTGCAGGTATCGCTATAAGGGATACACTATCCGCACTAACAGCAGAGTTAGTGCGGATAGTGTGGTTCCATGGAATTCCTACAAAATTGGCACTTCCAAGACTTCTTTTCTTTCATAATAGTCCCGCTGTAACTCTTCAAAGTAAACGATGTGCAATCAAAGTGCAGTTTCTTGAACATAGACTACACCTGATATAGTCCCCATCACTTTCACTTGGAAGGTTTTCTTCACAATGACCACTATGCACCATTATATTATCTTTTTTATTGAAAAAAATTAAAATGACATTACAGCTCTTAAAATGACATTACGAATAGCAAAGGCAAAACTAGTCGCTTTTCAAATCTTCTGGAGAAAAAAGTTATTAGACACGTTTTACACTACTGATACAATTAGGTTTCCAGCAACGGCTATTGGATTTGAAACTATTTATAGAAACATGACCTACAAGATAATCCCTATTAACAAGAACAAACAACACTAACGGCGTCCGGCAGAAGTGGAATGCGGATTGTAAAGATAATTCCGTGAGAAAAGATTGCACCATATTTGTAAGAAGAATGACTGCAAAAAAAATTCCTTGATGTACCAGTTGAGAAGGTGAATGGCATCAAAATCTTGAGCCGGGATAAAGTTAATTCCGAAAAATAGCAACGATTCTGATATCACACATTATTGCGCATTAAAAAAGGAAACAATCCCCCTGAAGCGAACAAGGTTGTCATAGAAAAGCTTAAAATAAATCCCTGCACATAGCTAGATACTGAGGAATGTAAATCTCAACTGAAATCAAACGGAACACAGTAATGGCATCTATCTGTATTAGTGTACAATGTATGGAGATGAAGGCTACAATTAAGAAAAGTGTAAATTAATTGAAGAATGGTGGTATAGCTTATAAGAAAACTTCCGCAGAATAGATGTTGTTGAAATAACGAGTTCGGAAAGACTATGTTCGGTAGAACTATGTTGACTCCTTTTTACAGCCGTCTCTACTAACTTAAGAAATTATAAAATATCAGCACTCTCGCTCATGTCGTTTAAGGTGAATGGAAATATAATGAACTTAATACAGGACCGGGAATCCCCTTGCACAGAATGCCGCAATTGGTTCGAAATTGGTAGTTGCGCCTCTGGCCCAAACATTGTTTTGAGCAGTTAGCAGTTTTATGACCAATAACCATCCCTTTAAAGTAAAGTTAGTATAATATACTCAAGCTTTACTTACGAAAATGCTAGCAGACGTCTATATAAAATGGCTGCCACAACAAAACTATTTAACAGATCTGTCTGAAAATTTGGGTGCGTTCTTTTGAAAGATGATTCTTGACAAAAAATTTAAGGTGACGACACATGTTGTGTTAATTTTCAGGGACTTATTGACCCTCCCTCGTATATGAGTAAGTAATATTGAGTGCTTGCCACTCATGTACCTGTACTTTCATCATAAATGTTCGGGTGAAATATACGAGTAGGTACATAATGTAGTTGTGTCCTGCATCAGTTTAATCACAATATACTTACAACATCTTTCGCTTATCCTCACATCTTAGAACCTTCCTTTTCTTTTCAACCTGTCACTCACCCATCCATATACTTTTCTTTCACTTCATAACTGAGTTTATAACCTTGAAGTACTACGAGTAAGTCCTAAGTGGTGCAGAACATTAAAAAATATTAATAATAACAAACAACTAATTATCGAGGGCAATGAGAATTAATGAAAGGATTTGACTATAAATAGATATCGAAAAAATGTCACGAAATTGTAGCTAATTTGTTGTTGTTTTTGTTTTTATCTATCGATGTCTATCATAGCTAATAGAAGTCATGCTGTACACAGCGTATCTAATTTCCAGCACGTTCCTTAGGACATAATGCATTTAATTTTTGGTAAATATCCTTCATTTATTTCAATTCTGATAGCTAATTATTAGGATAACAAAAAGGGTCACGATTTGGTTTGGGTTGTGTTTTCAAATGTTAACCAGTGGCAGGACGTTGTTTGTAAATGTTGGGGGGATAAGGTGTGTGATTAAGTTAGTTACGAGTACAGTCAGAGAAATAATCGTTTTACTCAGTGGCGGGTTGGGCACAGGAGCACATGAATTTCGTTCAAAAAATTTCAAATAAACATGAAATTTTTAATTTCTCAGTCTCCGTACACTCGTATTCACTCTTTCATTTCCAATTGTTTACATAACATTGTCAACGCTTTTTATTAGCATTGTTGCACAACACATATTTCAAGGTAATAAAACAAAATATCTTTCACTAATTATGTAGAAGGAGCAGAATGGCTCGTGCTAGCATATGATTAGTAAGAATGGGTTTTGGGTTAATGACATTTAATAAAATCTTACGTCAAAAACGGTTCCCATTTTTTTTTTCTAAATTTAACAGTATTTTCAAGAACGTCCGACTTCTGTCTGAAGGAAATAGAAATCATTCATACGAGTAAGTGCAAATATCTTCTACAAAAAAAAATTGTTTAGATCGAAATTTGAGGTTTTTAAATTCTCTACAATTTCTTCAGTGTGAATATCTCAAAAATAAAAATAAAAAATACGAGTAGTGTGCTTTCCCGACCACATATGTATGTATGTCACTAGCCGCCACTTAGTTCACTTTATTTTATGTAGTCACGGTGAATGGTGTAGAGGATAGCATGTTTGCTTATTGAACATAAGCGCTCCATATAACAAGTTAAAGAGCAGCTTTGCCCAAAAAACATTTAACAAAAAAAAAAAAAACTTTCCAAATATATTCTCTTATATAAAATATTCATGTAATAGATTAAGTAGCCATTAATATAGGTTTTTTAAAAAAAAAAAACCTTAGCAAACTAGCCAGTAGATATACGTTGGGCCCCTATTGTTGAGCCAACATTAAATTTATAGTAATAAGTCTAGTTTTAAGCCAATTTGTAAATAGAACGACTAAACAATAAAAACCTTAATCTGATCTGAATCTTTGCCCAAAAGCAAGGAATATTGGTTGCCAAGGAATTTAGCCAGCTTCAGTCCAGTATCAAAACCAGGGTTAATTATATGTTAGTAAGTAAATATTGCTTCGAGCGGGCAGATGCACATTGTACAATTTAATGTTTCAGCGGCATTCCTGTTTAGATACATATATGATACATCCACAGTCAGCGCAGATATATTATGCCAACTTAATTAAGCGCCAGTTGAATATTATTGTGAAATGTATTGAAAACTTACTCAATTGGATACAAAGCGTAATTTTCCTTTAACCAAAATATGACAACAAATTGAATTTTAATTAATATTCGTGTTTGCATTTATACGAATAACACGTCCTATTAAATATTTTCGTTTTATTTGAGGGACAAACGAAAATTCATTACAGGTATTTGGCTCATCGCTCATAGGTAGTATGAGAAAAGCAGTGAGCAGTGATTAGAGAAAAATTGATTCAATTCGTTTCTCTTTTAAGCTCGGGTGGCTTTTGGTTGCTGCCCCCCGCCGGGACTCGAACCAACACTGAACGCTCACACATTTAAATATACCTTGATTTCAAAAGATTTGTCATATTTAAAAATCGGGACATTTTTATTTTTTTATTTTGCGTACACGTATCCGTGTAAACAAATTTATTATTTAGTCCCATAAAGAAGGTATAAAGACACTTGAAGTATTTTTTTTTTTTTTTTTTTCGGACTGGAGTTAAAATGCCCAGTTATGGAGACAAATAGTCCTATACGAGTATGTGCTCTTCAAAATGTCCCTGTTACTTTTATCTCGTCGAGACGAATCGATTGATATACATTCATATATCTATACAAGAATACTTAAATTGTATTCAGAATTATTTTTGGAGGTGCTTTAGTGGATACTTGCCAGCCATGGACAACTGTACATCAATTACCCGTAGTTAGCAAAAGTAGTCAATTATTTAAATTTAATGAAGTGGGCGCCTCAATATTTGAGTTCAGTTATAAAAAATATATATATTCTGTACGATGTTCTGCCTGTCCATCCATTGCGCACGCATTTGTTCTTAAAACTCCCCAAAAACTCCGAAAAAAGGTACATGTATAATATATATGATTTTATATGAAAATTGGTGTTCAAAGAGAGTTTTTTTTTTCCAAAGAGAGAAAGAGAGAGCTGAGACAAATTGCGCACATTGTGCACGGAAATCACAATGTTCCCCAGATACAATGTTCCTCTGATTTTTTATAATTTTTTTTTTTACATGTATTGTGTTAAACGGTCCGAAAATTCAATCAATAGATGACTCGCTCAAAGAAGAGTATTGTGCCAGTCAAGTCTCTCTTTCAGGACAGAAATATCTCTGCTGATAGGATTTAGTATGCATATGTATGTGTATTTCAAATGTCTATTTCTCTATAATACTCGTAGTGTGGTGGTAAAGAATCTATGCGATTTTTTGATTTGGTATCTGAGGGATGGTTGCAAATGTTGAGACATGAAGTTTGATTGCACACACAGATTCGGAACAGTCCTTCTTTTTTTATGAGTATAAATACAATAATGATGAGATAAGAAGCAGGCCGAAAATTTGTTTGTTATTATATTAGGAATAATTTAAAAGTAATTGCTTATATTTCGGAGACTCACAAGCCAAAAAAAAACCATGTGGGATGTATCGATGTTCGTTAGGGAAGTTCCTTAGGAATTCTCACGTTGAAGGAATCATATTGCTGAACTTTTATTGAGTTCCAGCCTCTTTGTATAGCCACGCATAGAGGGTATGGTTTCTTGTGGGGATGTTTTTCAACTTTCGTTTTGTTTTTTTTTGTTTTTTTTTGTTTTCACCAGAGGATCGCCCACTCTACTGTCAGTTTTGTTGCTATGAACGACCAATACCCTTCTTGTTATGCCATCAATTAGATATTTATTGTGTTGTGTGAGATGAAATTGAATGGAATTGGAGGTATTTGTTTGTCTAAGTTAAAAATAAATCTACATCATTAGATGCATCATTATAATGCAGGAACGTGTAAACAAATTATTAATGGGAGCTTACTAGATAATTTGGATCAATAAGTGTCTTTTTATCATAAGAATTTATTATCGATGTCATCTACCCTCAGCCGCCTTTTCAAATGTGTGTGAAGCATTTATGGCTACGTATGGAGAATAGGAGGAGATAAATTGCTTCAGTTGTTTTATTTTGATTTTTTGTTTGACTATTTGGAATCATTAAAAATTAAAAATCTTAAGTCATATAGCTAGGGCAACGGGCAACTAATATCTAGCCAAACTGAATTTTTCGTCTGTGTTTCTTTAGAAACCCACATTTATTTGCTTGTTTGCATTGCAATTCAAGAAGTTAATACAAATTACATAGACTGTGTTATAACCGCAAATTTCGATTTAGTTAGAAGAATTCGAATTAGAGATTAAGGATCGATCTACAAATATGTAGATATATATGATAATTGCGAATTACTCTAAATGAAATCAACGAGGACATTGATAAAAATTAAATAAAATGTGTTATGACAACATATTCACTCGCAAGTATGTATATACATATGCATAACTCTAATAGAAGACTGGACACCGAATACAGTCAATAGCTAGAGGCTGTAACATGACAGTGACAACTTATACATATTGATATATGTACGAGTATGTATGTAGTGTGGCTACTTCTGATTGTATAATTAGCCCCCTCTTAAATGCCCTTCTTTTTTAATTCTTTTCGAGAAATTCTTGTGGCCAAAGAAGACTCACTTCTTACATCTTTAATGTTAGTTGATATGCTTGTTCATCTACGTCTTTTAATGACATTAAAGATGTTAGAAGCGAGCCTTCCATGACCATACAATTTTCTCGAAAAGAAAGAAAGAAGAAGAGCGTTTATGAGGAAGCTAATTAGAAGATCAGTCTCTACTGCTGACTGACTTCCCATAAGGACATACTTACTTCCATTCTCTATCCGAAACAGTAGTGTAGTAAACGGTGGTGTGTACCATAGTGGAATAAAAAACTTGAAAAACTTCGGAAAGAGTGAGTAATCTCTTTGGCAAGGCCAAGCACATCAAGGCCTACGATGATTGTAGGTCGGCCTTGACCGAATACAATACAAAATTGAGGAAACCCAAGAGACAGTCATGGAGGAAAAATTGCAAAAGCATAAAAGATTTGCCAGTAGCAACCTGACTCCAAAGGGCTCTCTCGAAGAAATGCTCAAATTTTATAGGGTTGCTCCTAAAATCTGAAGTCACGTTCATGACAACATACTCGTATGTTTCACAACTGAATATATCGCTCACTTTTAAACCTTTCAATGCAACAGAGGGCGATGATACATTTCCGATTCAAATTTAAAATGGCTTCGATTACATCTACCCGTCATGGCAGACTTATTCAGAGCTAGTTTCAACTTCGGATTCGGATACGAATCACCGATTTGGAGGAGAGTTAATGTGGTGTTTTTCCCTAAGCCAAGCAACATTTCAAGCGAGCTTCTACAGTGGACTTAAATATTTGGATTATTTTAGAGAATACAATACCTCTGCACCCTAGCCAATATGGGTTCAGGAAAGGCAAATCCACAGAGAGCATCCGTTACCACAGATAGAAGGAGCTATAGCACCAAACAAATAGCACACTTTTAGATATCACTCATTTTTCGTTAACATAAGCCTAATATGCGCGGATGCCCCCACAGAGGAGAAAGACGACGACACGAACGACAGGTTCTACGAGCTCTTGGACAAAACATACGAGCATGGGTGGCCATGGTGTAGTGGTAACACCATAGCTTGTCACGCTGCAAATTCACGGTTCGAATCCTGATGTTAAGAATCATCGATGAAGTTTTACGTCGGACGACTACAATCGAGTCGTCTCCCTTAATCTCTTAAGAGGTCCTATCCCGCCAGCATCGAGTATTGAAGACCAGTGGCATTCACATGCAGCTAAACAAGAGGCATACAAAGCGGCGCTGCACAGAAGGACTAGAGCTGCTCGCGAGCCCTACGAGCAGAAGAGGAGAGACGAACACCGGCTTCTCAGAAGGAAAAACAAGGAGCATGAGAATCGCGCGATCGAGGAAATGGAGAGATGCTACTGCAGGAATGAGGTTCGGAAGTTTTACCAAAGGGTAAAAAGAACTTGTCAACGCTACAAGGCCCGTACCGAAGCCTGTAGGGACGAAGAAAAGAATCTAGTAGTAGAGTCACAGTCAGTGCTGAGACTTTGAAATGATCACTTCTGCAGACTCTTAAACGGTGGTAATGATCAAAATTCCGGTGCCAGGCAGAATGCTCCATTCGACCAGGACGATGACGATCAACAATTCCGTCCACCCGACCAAAGTGAAGTGAAGATAGCAATATCTAAACTTGAATTCACCAAGGCTGCTGGAGCCGGCTGTCAAACTGCCAAGCTATTTAAAAGAGCTGGGAGTGATTTGGTACTATGCTCCGTCCAAACTTATTTGTAAGATATGGTCGGATGAAAGTATGTCCAAC
This sequence comes from Pocota personata, assembly GCA_963082735.1. Classification (NCBI taxonomy): domain Eukaryota; kingdom Metazoa; phylum Arthropoda; class Insecta; order Diptera; family Syrphidae; genus Pocota; species Pocota personata. The sequence goes on from OY720433.1 coordinate 3,121,631, forward strand.
GAATGAAACTCAGCATCGTTTGCCCGATCTTCAAAAAAGGAGACCCTGTGAATTGCGCCAACTACGGAGGTATTAGTATCCTCAACATCGCGTATAAGATCCTATCTGCGATAATATGAGGACGCCCCTTAAACCACAGATCAGATATTCACATTGCAGCAGATTTTGGAAAAAACCCAGGAACTCCAAAGGGATACACACCACCTTTTCATCGATTTTAAAGTCGCCTATGATAGCGTCTATAGAGATGAGGTACACAGAGCCATGTCTAGTTTTGGCATCCCTACCAAGCTCATCCATCTGTACAGGATGATGATGGAGAATGCACGCTAATCCATCAAAGTCGGTAACGCCATCACCTTTGATATCAGAATATGACTATGAGAAGGTGGCGCGCTGTCATGTGATTTCTTTAACATAGTACTTGAAAGGATTGTACAAAGTTCTCAAGCTAACAACAGGTGTACAATATTTCGGAAGTCTATACAACTACTTGTGTACACCGATGACATTGACATAAGTGATGTTAGTAGTGTTTTCGGGAGTATTGAAACAGAAGCGGCGTAAACGGATTTAACGGTTAACGGTAGCAAAACCAAATATATACTGTCATGAAAAAAGGACAGTCAACATCGGCAACTTGGACAGAAGGTCTACAATTTTGAAGTAGTTAAGGACTTTGTCTAACTATTCCCCACTGTAGTCAAATAATAACACCAGCACAGAGATAAATCGAGGAATCACTCTTGCCAACTGCTGTTTCTTTTGGGCTAAGAAGGCAATTGAGTAGCAAAGCTCTCGTAATGTGACACTGAAACTGATACTAATCGATCTTGCAAATCAGGATAGTACTTGTCTCAGCTTCGGTAAACGATTTGGAAAAAGTTTTACCTTCATTGAGACCACTGCTTTTGTTGGAGTTAAAAACATGTACTTAAAACATCTTCCTATAATAAGCCTAAACATCTTGCAAGGGCTGTTTTACAGTTACTTCAAGCTTACTTATTTATAAAACAATTTCCCAAGCCATTTTATGTATCACCTGTTTGGGGTAAGTGTGCAAAAGCCACATACGTAGGTTGCAAGTTACTTGTCATGTATCATGTCTGACACTGCTTTGATTTCAGGTTTAGGTATTTTAATTAGCTTATTTAATTTAATTGTTAGTTTATTCATAAAGGGTGTCCCAAAATTCACACAAGATTTGAATTTAGCGCCATTTGTGCGGTAAAGTGTTGCCAACGAAAAAACAAAAGACAGCGTGATAGCTGACAATTCAGGGTTATTAAATTTGGAGTGCTACATGAAAGAACAACGCGTTTTCATTGTTGAGCAATATTTTAAAAATAATGAAGATTTGGCCGCTACAGTTTGCAATTTTCATACAAAATATGGTTGAAATAGTGATTTAACTTCATCAACTGTGAAGAGATTAATTCAACAATTCAGGGAGAACTAGATCAATTAGTGATCTTAGAACTTGAGGCCGTTCTTCAACAAGTCGTTCAACACAAAACATCGAAGTAATTCGTGAGAATGTTGTTGTCGTGGTCAAGAACTGGACATTTCGAGAAGTTCTCTGCAGCGTATTCTCACGAAAGATTTGCATCTTCATGCATACAAAGTGCAATTGACTCAAGAACTGAAGCCTACTGACCACGCACAGTGAAGAGGGTTCGTTGAATGGATTATGGAACAACAACAAATAGATGCTGATTTTTCAAACTAAATCATCTTCAGCGATGAGGTTCATTTTCTTCTTGATGGCTTTGTTAATCGTCGAAATTGTCGAATTTGAGTTTTAGAAAATTCACGAGTTATTGTTAAGAAACAAATGCATCCACAACGTGTAATCGGACCATTCTACTTTGAAAATGTGGCTGGTAAGGCAATAACAGTTAATGGTGCTCGCTATCGCAACATGGTAATCCAGTTTTTTATGCCTAAATTGCAAGATATGGATGTGTACATGTGGTTTCAACAAGGTGGTGACACATGCCATACAGCCCGAGAAACAATTCAATTACTGCGTGAGTCATTTCCTGATCGTGTAATTTTCCGTTTTGGTAATCAGAATTAGCCGCCCGGATCATGCGATTTAACGCCATTGGACTTTTTTCTTTTGGGTTTTTGAAGTCTAAGGTTTATGCCCACAATCCCACGACCACCCACGCCTTGAAGTGAAAATAGAGCGCTGTATAAAAGAAATTCAGCCACATTTATGCAAAACGGTCATGGAAAATTTCAACAAAAGAGTGCGTATGTTCCAGCAAAGCCTTGGAGGCCATTTACCCAATATGCTATTCCATACATAACCCTATACTATATACTTTATGAATCAATAAAACATTTACAATTTTTAATTAAAAACCTGTATTTTCTAACAAAAATTCCTGCATGAATTTTGGGACACCCTTTACATACTTTTTGTAGATTATCGTTAATATTTTTCTATGTTATAAACTATGTGTCAAAATTAATATACGCTATGCGATAGCGCTTACAAACGTAACATTAATTTCTTCATTACTTCATCATTGTTTGGTTTGCAAGCACGCAATGCATTATGCATACTCCTGTGGGAATTTAATATTTCAATTTAAAGGATAAATTGAAACAGAATAATGTGTACTACATACAAAAAGGTCTGTACATTCCTTGCCGTACGTAATAAAACCAAATTCTTTCCTTTTCCAAAACCATCGTTATGTCATTAATATCGTTTACATTTACTGGGTTCATACACAAACACACATACACTAATAGATGCACATACCTCACATGACTAAGTCTGTAGTAACGTTAAATTTTATTCATCAACAGATGAATCCACAACCGGATGAGATAATCGAGGACGAACTGAATACAACTGTGAAACAAATACTATTCGCTGCCCGACTTGGCAACAAGAAGAAAAAGAGATAGCAAAGCAGCAGATAAGCTGTCATCGGAAACAGTTGAGAACAAAAAATAAAATCCTAGTGGTTGACTTTGCCGAGTATTGTAATATCCCTAACCCCGCCTAATCAACCTAAACTTCATTGCATGATATTGCGGACCCAGTACTCAATATTATTCCCCAATCAAATATCGCAACAAATCACAAACTATTCGATACAATTATTAATGGGTAAAAATTTAAAAACGTCAAGGTCGACACTTTCGAGAGGATATACCTACATATACAGATATATGTATCTGAACCGATAAGGAAAAGTTTTCAAATAGAAATTATGTCCTTTGGAAGCCTGCGAGATTGTATTGTGTTGAAATGAAGAGGAAAGGCATGGTCGATACCATTCAAGTCATAAGTACAAATAAAGGCCAAGCAAGCAAGTACGAAATTGATAACATGAGAGTGGTTTGAATTCAGCCCGAAGTGTAGCCTATCTCCTCGTAATCATCGAAAAATATGTATTATTTTCTATAATTGGCTTAAACAATTACGACGTCCCTCATATTTTCATTTGTAAGTTTGAAAATGTTGGGAGGATAAAAAGAAAACGATTTTGTCGTAGTGGTTTGAAAGTCAAATGCAGTTTACTTCAATTTTCTTACTCTAATAAATAAGGAGAATCAGGTGGCAATAATTGGAGCTTTTATATTGTATTTGTTTAAATAAGAGTTTAGAAAAAAATGTGAATATCAATACCACAAAATGGGCCATCACCTGAATAAAAGCCTATAAAGCAGTGAGCTGACATTATAGCTCCTATACTATCCAAACTGTTCAGTTGCAGCTTAGCACATGGACATCGCGCTTGGTGTAACGTAAAAGTCCAATAGCTTTCCAAAGCAGGAAGAAGTTCTGTTAACCCCAAAAAGACAGTGATTGTGACTTTTATTAGAAGAAGAAAACTAAACCATCTCATTGAACCCACCTTTTATGACGAAAGAATTCAATTATTGATGCTCCACTGGTATAACCTCGTCGTCATACCAACACTGACCTACGCCGCCGCTGTGGCTTGGTGAGGTGTTGTCTGCAATCCACCCCATCTCTGAATAACACTCTGGACCTAGCACCTATACAGATATCCACATTCAGATGGCAGCTAGTTTAACACAGGCTCTTCCATTCCAATTATATCAGTTTCAGGACTACTACGGACGCCACCTAAGCTCACTCAATTCCTTGTTGCAAGAGAGCTAGTTCAGCGTGTTTTTGAGATAGGTGATTTACTGGACAAGATTGGTGCAACAAGCTTATTCGTGGTGTAACCACAAGTAATATCAAAGACACTCCAAGTTACTTGCCCTATCGATATCCAAGCAATCTGGGCGGACAATCCAGGATACACCTGCATCAAACCAATTTTTTCCTCATACTATCGCATAAGAATTCAATGACACCTTCACGGAATCAAACTTTCACTAGATCTCACCTGTAGACAATGGGTCCAGCGAGTGATGAAACCTCTCTACACTTTCTCACTGAATGCCCCACTCTACAAGCCCTGACTGTGCTTCTTGGTTAAAGAACACCTTCTCTGCATCAAAGCTTTTACACGTCTGTAGTATGGTACGAAAATTAAATTTGGAGTTGGAGCTGATGGTGGTTCCCCCACCAAGGTCTCGGTACCACTGAGTGTGTGTCCTAGTGTTTGCCAGGCTAAAATCCACGCCATTGAGATCAGCGCTAAAATTTAAATATGTATGTAGGTATATCTTTAGGTAGGAAAGGGGGGGGGGGGGGGGGGGGGGTAACGTCACCGCTTGCCACGCTGCAGGTTCACCGTTCAAATCCTTACATCAAGAATCATCTATCTATTTATGCGAAGGCATAATACTGGCAGTAGGATCATGATGATATCAGAAGAATGGAAAAAAATACTGTGAATCATAAGCAACGACAATAATGGCAAAACAAAATGCTTTCTTTCTTTTTCTTTCTATGTCTATCTACAAACGCCGGTGCCCTGAAATAATATAAGGGTATTTCCCCTTTGGCGCGCGCAAATTACGAGTATATAAGATAGTGAAGCACCACTCAAAGCACTGATTTCTTACTCAATCGGCCGCAAAAGTGTAGCTTTAATGATACAATGAAGTCAAATCTAGTTGTTTGTCTGGTCACCAAGGCATAGAAGGTAAATGGAACTAAGTCTGACTCATCTACAGCATTCTTAGGCCTTGAGTTTTTTGTCACCAACTTCGCCTATAAAATAAAATGAAAGCCGAATTCCAACAAAGAAATCTTTATACTAAATAATGAGAACATGAGGAAGATGGTGGTTTGTTCACAGTCTATTGTTTCCTGAGATACCATATCATTTATTTTCGGACCTTATTTAGTCTCAATGATGTTTAGTTGCCAATTTTTTTTATATAGTTTTGTTTGTTTCGACTTATAAAATGTAGACAGTCAGTTGTACGAAAGGTGTACACACAAAGGAGGGGGAAATCCAGAGCTAAATAATATCGTTACTTTTCTTTTAAGAAACTATTTTTAAACTATTTCAAAGCAAGAGATTATGTAGGTTGAAAATCAAATGAGATATAAGAATGAAACTCGAAACATTTACTACCTATGTACATACATACTTTATCCTTATAACATCTCTCCACGTACTTTTAAACACAAGAGGTGATTGCACTACCTGACCCAGTTCACTCACAAAATTCCTAAATAAATAAAATTTTGCATCAAATCTCAATGCATTCCGGGTTAAGTTAGATAAACACAAGCACGTGCCTACATAGGCATAGCCTTATAAAATATCACAATAGTGCAGGAATTTTCCAATTTACGTGAATAAAATTATTTATATTATTAATTTTGTATAAAATATTGGTCACCATTGTTTGAACTGGCTATAATAGCAACGATTCCAAGGCAATCTACTAGGTTTAGTCACTGTCACGGGATAGAGCTCACTCACAAAACTGAAAATAAATTCTCAAATAAACACTACTCACTGCAAATGAATAAGATGTCGGATGATGTCTCAACAGTGTGCTTAGTTTTCTGGTTCGTTCCATTGATGACATCTTGTGCTGGCGGCCCCCAATATGGGCCGTCGTCGTTGTTGGTGGCGCCATCAGAGGCATCGGCCATACCTCGGCATTGTACGTGACACTATGCATAATTATTTATATCCTTTCGCCGAAGAAAATTATTGTCTTTGACTTGGGAAGACCGCGTTCGAACGACGATGATAGCCCGTTGACGATACAACAAACACTCTCGGTTTCTTGATATGATCCCCCTCAATTGATGAAACCTCTTCTCTGTATAGTGCTCTCTAATGGCAATTTGGTCGACAGGGTTAGACGGTACGGGGACGATCACGGTGCACAGCAGGTATAAAAAGGAAAATTCAATTTATCTTTGCAAATTGTTGAATAAAGGAGCGTAACCGTAATGTGCGTATAAATTGAAGGGATATTAAGTATATCCTTTTTAACTCAATTTAGTGCCGCCGTGCCGCACACATATGTTTTTCTGTGCTTGAAGCAACTAGTGAGTGTTAGAAGCGCTCAAAGGTTCTCAACTGAATTCAACTTAAAGTTGAACACAATGAAACACAATCAGCACACACAAATCCTCCACCCACCCGTTGCCATACGAAAACGCCTCACACGCAGAACAAATAAAACACGGTGTTGACCTCGCTATGATACATAAATTTGCATTCATAAAAATACGAATGTATCTATATTTGGATTGCTTACCTGTTGATAAAACACATTGACAGTTCGAGAACGACCCTATAACTCTACGCGGTTATCGTCGTTGTTATGGTTCTCGTTGTCGTGTCGTCGCTTCTCCCGCTGTTGTCGATTGTAGTACTAATGTGGTTTCATTCTTCATTTGGCCAAAGGGTGGTTGTACGAAGTCGTATTTGTATTCGCACAGAGATATATAGTCATAATAAAACTGCTGGCGGTGGCCATTTCTACTAGAAGTTGGGTTCAAGGAAGTGCATTGACAAATGAAAATCACTTTTTTGTAGTGAAAGAGTTACTCAAAATGAACAAGGACTGACTGTTAAGAATTTGTTTCCAAGATATCATTGCATTTGCTTCTATGGCGCACGATGGCTTCTATGCCACGATATTTACAAAACTTGCCTTTAATAGCGTTACACCTTATGGACTTCCATTGCATCTATTGTAAACTATTGAAAAGAAATTGTTATAGACGTTTTCTCCCCCATAAACAGCGCTAGGATGGTATAATTACCATCATGCTGCAAATTTCGTACAAATTTTCAAAGGATACCTCACTGCACTTGGTAACAAGTCAAAGTCATTTCCATATGAAGGATTTTTGGCCAACAATCATTCGTTTTGAAAACACTAGCCACACTTAAACGTAGAAACACACTAGAAACACACACACTCGGATTGAACCGACGGACCTGAAATTGGCCCGTAGCGGACAAGCATACTCGCCTTCCCCTTAGTCGTCCACAGAGAGCTTCACCACATTCAATAACAAAACCCCTCCACTAAAGAAAACCACCTTCATCGCCCTATATAATTTTAGAAATTATTTCTGTCGTCTGGGCCGAATGGCGCTCCATGCGTGCTCTCCTGAGGTTCGTTGAGGCCTTAGGCGATCAGACATACCCAACCGAATCCCTCTCAAGAACATGTTTACGAGCACGTCCGATCATCTGTGCCCACTCGTCAGCCCAATATGCTTACAAGAAGAGACAGCGAGGTGGTAACAGCCACCTTCCTGGACAGTCACTCACCCTCAGCCACTTGCGGCTATATTTCTTGCGCTTAAAACGTTTTCACATCTATTCATGCGTTCAAAAGGTCTACAAAAGCACTGTTCCATAAATAACCTGCCATCAAATCTATCCAATAAACGGCATACTATATTTAAAGAAAAAACTATCTTACTTCTGATGCATGTACCTATAGTATTATTATTATTTAAAAAAAAAAACATATGTGTTTTTACCATCGTGCTACAATTTTTTACTTGGTCCTGTAAAGAACAAGCACCTATACTGTTTTCGTGAAAATTTCCGTAGAAGAGATTTCGATCAATCTTGGGTTACTATCATAGAGAAACTTAAAAAAAGTGGGTCTCGCATTTTTGTCTGTCGGCCCGTCCATCTGTCTGCTAGTCTCTCTGTATGTCTAACATAACAATTTACAAACGAGTACATTCGACCCACTCGTGCCCTTTATACGAATAATTAATTGCTACACTTTTTAGCTACACAATTGATTTTTTGTGTGGCAGCACTGGGTGGAATGTGTGCCTAGAACGAGGCGCATGGCTTAGATTTGGGAGATGCACCTTCAGGAGGGGTGTAATCCTAACTACTATGAATCATAGTCGCAAACGAGATTCTACTCAAACTGAAATGAAATCTATAGAATACGCCAACAATGTATAGTTATATGGCGACAGAGAAATTTCTGCCCACCATCTAAGAAATGTGGACTGAACGTCAAAAAAGGGATGACATCGTCGTTTGAGCCCCCGAGACTGAGTAGAACTCTAAATCTCGGAAAAAATATGTGGGCATCCCTTCTAGACAAGACTGGGAAGGAGACATAACCTCATAAATGAAATCCGTACATTTCTATGCTGACGGCTCCAAAATCAAAGGTGCATAATAAATATTCAAATAACACTCTCTTATGAGAAAACACGTTCGATTAAGTAAAAGTTCAGTTCAAAATACTTGATGATGGATCCCGAAATATAGGAGTAAGTAAAGGGTAGGGACTATCTGGAAGAAGTTCAGAATGGAACTGGACCAAAAAAGTCAGTTCTGCTGACCCCCACCCAACTTCTAAAATCTCGCATTTCCAATAGAGATAGAACGCACTCCCATCGCGATGCATTTATCAAGGAAACTTAAAACAGCAAAATTAAAGAAAAACAAAAGGCCTAATTGCATTTGTTAAACCACACTCAGCACTTACATACGAGTATAATAGGCATTTGGTGGACACGATATAATAAATGGTGTGAATGACCCGAACGTCGCAAATTCGAGCGCGAGCGGAGAACAGCAACCAACAGCATAATAAATACAATAAAATACAAATGTTTCCAACCACTACATCAAAAAGGCGTTTCAGCCTGCTCGTATTAGTACAATGGGCCAGATTAAGATGGCAAGGACCTCTTTAGGAGAAGTACTTTATTCAAATTTTAATATCTGGTCGGTAAATTTCTAATTTAGCCTAATTTTTTGCTGACCCTAGCTCGCCTTTAAAAACATGACAAAATGTCAACAAGCTACCGAAGGCCATTTTAAATTTTATTCTGAACTCCGGTTGGTTCAGAGAGGCTTTCCAACCTTTTCTTCTGTTTCTTTTCAGGTCTTGAGGTTTGCATCCCACATTGGGGAAAATAATTGATAGGGCGGTTGCCAAAAATTGTAAGGTGTTTGTATGATACGTCGCATCCATTTTATGGATTGAGTGGCCAATGGCTTTCTTGATCAATGTCATTTGTGATGACATGTGCCTCTATGGTAAATGTAAGGCGGGCAGTTGCAAATTTGACAAATTTTCACGAGTTTGTATGGTAATCAACTTTTTCTGCACAAGTATGTACCTACATAAGTATGTGGTGGAAGTAACTTTAAGAATCATTTGTGGCTTTATTGCAAAAGTTCAAGTAAAGTATCGCAAGTCCCATATGTAAGCTGTAAGCAGAATAATGTTAAAATGTGCAAAACTATGATAAAGCGGACTAAATGCAATCAATAAACAACGATTTGCACTATCTACGCCTTAATCAAAGCAATCACTCCTGGTATAGGATATTAGAGGTACAAGGTCATAAAGATCAAATCATAAAATTCTTGTTGCCAAGATTATACAAAATTGGCCGATATAGACAAATTACTGTTTCGCTGCTCCATTCACATTACTCGTATCTTATAGTTTCGCTGTAATTCTAAGGGTCGTACAATACATTTTTTTTGACATTTGGGCATTAACATTTGGTGATTTTATGACTTTGTGCATACGCGTAGAGTCATTCTTACCAATTGCTGATTTCTTAGAGCAAAAAAGCACTTGAAGGCCATACCAAAAATAACAAACACCAAAAAAGATGTTGAATAAAAATCTCATCATTTAAGAGCTGTTGTACGATGCAGAATAGTGGTGAAGTCAGATTAAAATACTTTTGAAGATATTAGGAAAACAAATTGTCATACTAATTATTGTCCCATCTACGAGTCCGTTGCTGACGATGAACAGAGCAGAAGATTCAATCAACTATGAACTGTACACTGCTGTAAAGTACCGCCTCATCGACCCGGTATGCACTTAGCCCATACATATGCTCAAGATAGACTGATTCAATGTAGCTCGGTTTGTAAGGTAATTGAGAAAAATATTTTACCTGTCATCCACAATGGTTTAATAGAAAGAAATTGATGCGTTTAGCTCCATGCAATGGACTATAATTCACTTCGTAAGCGGAGAGTAAAAATCTGAGAGTGCAGAATATTTTTGATTAAGTTGGTGCACTCTTCACCGTGGAAGGAGGTGGTGCAGAAAACTGGAAATGAAGGACAAATTTTCGAGAATAGAAGACGCCATAAATGTTTTCGATAAAAATCATGTATCTGCATATGTACGTAACAGCTACGAACGAAAAGTACATACAATTATTACTTACATCCAGGACCAAATCTTACTATTTCAGCGCCCTGCGCAAGAAGACAATTTTGGGCTCCTCTATACAGGGTATCTTATACTGTGTGTGATATTATTAGAAGCACTATAAGAAGAAATATGGCCAATATGCCTTATCGGAAAAAAAAAAAGAAGTGTAAAATGGCCCTCTAAATACAAAAGTGAAAGTCATTTTGTGCGGAAACTATTATTAACAAAGTTATAAACAGTTAAATTCTTGAAAAATACCCCTAAAATCAAGGGTTTTCCTAGGTATATACTCTGATAAATTGCAATTTTTCTTTAATTTTCACTTCAAAACATCATATTTGCTCCTTAAAATCTACAAAATATTGTAAACAATTTGCAATAAACAAATAAATGCAATTGTTGCAAAATTACTCCCTGGAAGTATGCTACAAGAAAATAAATTCTAAACCGAAAGTATGTGTTTACAATATTAGTCATTTAAGGAAAGGATGCGGCGATTAAACAGTACCGTCGGTAAAAGGGTCATATACTCTGGGTGTCTCTTCGACTCACACGTGGACGGCCTTGAGTCTCACTTGCAGGTACTCAGGACGCCGCTACGTGGCGTTTAATAATATCACCACTGCATCGTTAAAAACAAATTTAGACAAATAAAACAAAATTTCTGACTTTGAAAAACTGTATCTTTTTCTGTTCATCAAAATTCTATGCATTTTTTACAACTATTTTATGTATTAAATTATAAATTAAAAATGTGCACCAGTTTTTTTTTTTTTTTTTTGCAACTACCGTAGTTCAACAAGCCATACTCAGGAGGGTGGAATTATTGGATATAATTTCTCAGTTGCTTTAACCTAAGGAATAGATTAATAATAATAACAATATTTTGGCGCTAACAGCGCACTTAAACACTGGACCACGGCTTCCACCAAGGAATAGATTACCGTCCCGTTAACCTTTACCCTGAGACACCCTGGATACCTACATTTATTTCTATATTCAAGCCACCTTATGAGACAGAACATTAGACGTCTGGGACCAATGCCATTGGTTTAAACGATTTGATTACAGTACGAGTATTCTGACTTGGTCAGTTCACGAATTTAGTTAATCTAGACTTTATTTTGGTATAGTCAAGTACGCGCCAGATGACACTTTTCAAAGAAATGTCATTTCAAAATGTCACATTTGGATGGCTAATAGCTACCATCATCAAAAATCATGCAGCACTATAAACAATTACACTTCATTTTCAGCGATGATACGTTGAAATTTCATAAAAAAAAAATCTGCTGAGCAATCAGAAAATTGGTGTGCTTTTTATACCGGGACAAAGAAACATTTTGGAAGTAAAAAGAAAGATAAAAATAACTTTAAATTGAAGTCTCAAGACTCTAGTTTTGACATGTGTACCTACATATATGAATGTCCGTATTTGCCTCGTATACTTTCGTTCTTGATGAGTAAAGGTTACCGAGAAAAGTTCGCACATACAGGCTTAATACGGTAATGGGGGATTCTTGCATCTGATTGTGGAATAAACTTAGGCATTTCATCCGAGGAACAACTTTCTTCTCTAAGATTACAATTTAATACTACGAGTATATTGGAGAAAACAGGCAAATTCTTATACGACAGATACTCTAACGAAGCCCAGCTACGAGTAATTTACATTAAAATAAGGTATCATCATCAACACAACACTTAAATTGCTACTCATCTGAAAAAATAAGCACCGTCTTTAAAATGAGTGGTGAGTTACAGGATCTGGACTTTGTGCAGTCTTTGCAAGTAAGAGAGGACGTTTTCCACTTTCCACTTTCTCGTTGTATGCCCGATTTTAAAGGAGTCTCATTTTGCAGTATATGCTTTCGTTATGGATAAAACATTAAGCATTCTAAATGGCGAGCATGGTTGGAAGCAGCTATTAAATTATGTGAATGCACAGTGCTACAAAAAATTTATCATTGAAGAAGATTTTTAAGTTTTCTTTTTTCTTTAAGTAACCATGGAACCTCTGCTTTATAAATATCTAACAATTATGTATATACCCAATTTGGGAATCTGGTATATGACCTTAGGCCAAACCAAAACCTAGATTTTTAATGTATTATACTTATTACACTTATTTGTGAAATAAAAGTCTATTATAACTAAACTAACTAATCAGAGCTTCTGACTAGACTGAAAGAATTTAGCTTGTAAAAAACCTACCCAATTTGAATAATCTACCATATACAGTGGTATTAGAAAATATTTCATAAAAATAAAATTCATATCCAAAGGACATTAATTTCTGAAATTAAATGGAAAATGTTTGAGAAGAAACCACATTACATCAACTAGATTTAAATTCATTGACACGGAAGAGGAAATATTAATCTTGGGGGCAAGAAACCAAGCAAATATTAGCCTCTTTTGACAAAACGAATTTACTGGAGTATAGACGATGTCTGCCTATCTTAAACTATCTTAAAATTAAAGAAACAATAGTAGTGCCTATCAAAGTGGAGTTCCACAAGAAACAAATTCCATGACTGCCTCTTATTCATCACTTGGAGTATTTTAATACCTTCCAACTCTGGGTCTGATATTATTTTGGTACAAAGCATAAAATAGGTATGTATATCAACATGATGGCTCTTCCGGCAATTCTTTTTTTTTTTTTTTTTTGTTGCACAGCAGCTCGAAGTCTGCCTTTATGACGTGAGATGGGCATTAACTTAGAAATCAGCTGTTATATCCTTGACCTTTTTTTCAATACGACACACATCGGTCTGTGCTTGAATTTTTAAATGCAAAAAGCGATATCATAACTTTTATCAACAACAAATTCAACACGTATCAAAAATTGAATTTGAACACAAATGTCATTAATGGGGGCCTGGGCTGGGACGCAGATTAAAATGGTCGAAATGATATTTGTCAGTCATACATATGTAAGTAGATCATTTTCTGCAAACAAAAAACCGAACTAGAAACACTAAAACGTTTGAAAATTTCGCATTGCTCGCATACCAGCAGCTAACGTGATGCGTTATGTTATAAATACATAGTTCACACTCTTGATCTATAGTTTGGTTAATATCAATGATATTCTGCATGAAGGCCTGACGAGCAAAATCAACAGAATACGATTGAAAATAATATCTTATCTAAAATATCTAGTATACGCTAACGACATTCGTTTGCTTTCGCATAGAATAATGGACCTGCACTAAATGGTTCATAGTTTAAAAGCAAAAGCCGAAGGCAGTAAAGTGGGGCTGAAGATTAATACGACTTATTGGTAGAGAGAAAGATATGGATGAAAGAGTTTGACGTTTACTTACCATCCAGCCATATTTTGCTCTCTGTGTCATCTGATATGATTGAGCAGTCAGGGAATGGAAACCAAAATATGCTCATTGCCTGAAAGCAGGTCGAGAAAGTTGACAAAATTCTTTATCCTGTCAATAATTCCACGAAGAATGTGACAATGGGTCGGTCACACCTTACGGCGCGAAGTTGAGCGTCGTTTTTTCGCCTGTGAACAACTGCTCCAGCGGCAAAAAAGGAAGAATTTTCTTCATTGCATCGTGACGGGTGATGAAAAATGGATTCATTACAGCAACCCAAAGAAAAGAAAGTCATGGGGACTGCCCGGTCATGCTTCTACGTCGTCGGCTCGGCCGAATATTCACGCTGCGAAAATTATGCTGTGTATTTGGTGGGACGAAACCATCACTGGGGAACGGTATCGGCTTCAATGGATGCGATTGAGCCGAGCACTGCGCGAAAAACGGCCACAATATGAGCAGAGGCACGAAAAAGTGATTCTACATCAAGACAACGCTCGGCCTCATGTTGTCAAACCCGTTATAACCTACCTGGAAACGCTCAAATGGGAAGTCCTACCCTCACACATGGTCTGGCTGATCAGCAGTTCCGCTCATATGAAGACATCAAAATATGGCTTGATTCGTGGATAGCCTCAAAAGATGAACACTTTTACCGTAACGGTATTCGAGCTCTGCCAGAAAGATGGGAAAAAGTTGTAGCTAGCGATGGGAAATACTTTGAACGTTTCATTTGTAACCATTTTTTTACAATAAAGTTGCATTTTCATCAAAAAGAACTTAGTTGCGCACCTAATACATAACGGTAAGCCCTAACCCCTACACGCACTGTTACGATAGGTGTTGCGTTTTAATTATGTCAATCTCAGGGTGTACTTTGGTTCACATATTTACTGTCGGCAATATTCCCGAGAAACTTCAAGAGTACAAGATTCTCTTAAGAAAATTCTATACCTACTATTGTGGTAGGGGTTAGGTTTTAGATATGTCAATTCCAGGTCGTCCTTAGTTCACATACTTATTGTCAGTAATATTCTCGAGAAATCGAAAAAGTACACACATTTTTTATGAAACTAATTTCAGTCTGCGGGTGTCATTATTTTAGCTGTGTAACACGACTGTATGTATTTCCTTCTCGTATCGTTTCCTTACTTTCCAAAACTCTTACCAAACCTGATGCGATCCTTCTTATCTACTTAAATGAATTTTAATAAAATATTTTCCTTTGTAAAATCAAATTGTGGACAAAATCAGTTGGACAAAAATCGGCCACCAATAATTTAAATATAAAGCGATTTCTTTGTGGACTTCTTAAAATCAGTTCATGGTTAAAATAATGGAGATTCAACAAGAAGTGCAATATCCACAGCTTTTTTGTCCCCTTCAACACAATGTACTTTTATGATTTCAAGAAGCTTATGATGTACAGGTGATATTCTCACCCTGTTGACCCATTGTTCGCCTTACCTAGCGAAAAAAACAATAATTTCTTTTTAGAATTATTAACTTACTCAAACAAAGAAACAGCGTCGTATCTCAATTGTACGCTAAATCTGTCAAAGAAAAATTGTGCAAAATAACACAAAAAAAAAATTAAAATATTAAAATGCTGTCCTGTAAAATGGGAAAGTGAGCTACGTTACTTCGTGATATTGACGATGAACCTGCAGCTGAACATAAGCCATAAGCTTTGTTTTTGTTAAAATAAATAAATAAAGAAATAATAATGGACCAGTGGCTATTTTTTTAGGATTGGACATCTTGACATTATACCTTTGGCGGCTATATTTGTCTTTATTTAATGTGTTTATGTATAGAGGTGTTAAATACATATTATTATGTGACTGTGTTCTTAGTTCACGGTTGCCGTTAGTGGGCATTCTTGGCTTCTTAGTACAGTGAGTTACAATTAGAGTAAAATAAAGCACAAAATGGAGACATTGGCACAATTGACCCAAAATGGGAATATTAGCAGAAAAATTTACTTTAATGAGGAAGCAATGCTTCCTTTTTGTCCACACATTGTTTCGGTCCTGATATTATCGCGATTCGGGTGGATTCCTTATATCGCATGAATTTTCCCCCTGCTGATACGACATCACGTAGTGCAGTCTCGACTTATTTGCCTCTGATATTCGCGTGATGATTTGTGGACTACCTTCTTACATTCATTTCGCCTTGTATGTATGTATTCCAAGTTAATATTGAAATTTAATTGGTAATCAAATATTACCTGAAATACACAACTCTATAACTCTTTACAAAAAAGCTCTTGACTTCGTAAGAGTAGTGGAATGAAATATAATTACTTTCTCTTTGAAATTTCTTCATGTTGGTTGTGCATATACCTTTGATGCATGTTGAAATTTAAACAAAATCTTTAAGACAATTTTTTTTTTTTAAGGCGTTCTTTCGCTTCTCTTGTAGTCACTTCAACCTAGGCTACAGAGCTATTGATTATGGGGATAATTAGAGTGATCATAGTCTATGGCAAGCATAAAGGCAACGTGTGTGAACTCATTCAGAGAGCCCTTCGCAAAGTTTCTGACTCATGCTTTTGCAAAGTAGTCTTTGGACCCTTTGCAAGAAGAAGAAAGCTGAATCTGCATTCTGTAACTCTCAATGGTACAGCTACTGAGTTCTTCCATAGGGCCAAATATCTGGGAGCTGTCCTAGACAAAAGACTAAACTGGAACTCGCGCATCAAGAACACAAATTCTAATATACATACATATGTACATGTACTTCATCTTTTTCTAAAAAAGCGCAGTCAGTCTTTGAATGTTTGAAGCAGTTAACCATGCAGTCATGTGCATCACATGATTTTCCCGAGCTAGACATGTTCAGTACGATTTCCGACTTTATGCCCAAATCGGTTTGCTTTGGCAGATGGCTTGAGATGGAAGTCCCAATCCGCGATACTAGGACTACTAGCGGTCTGTTGCTCGATCTTAAAGGAATCGTGTGATATACGGGTGATTCAAAGATGGATTCTCGAGTTTGTGCTGGAGTCAATGGGCCCCAAAAGTCTCGAAATCACTTGGAAAATGTGCCAATGGGCTGAACTTCACACCATCGAAACATACGCCAATATTACCGTGAACTATGGTATCCATACATTCACGGAAAGTCAAGCGGCACTTAAAACACTAAATACAACTTGATGAACTTAGTATCCGTTGCGTGCTGCTTTAATACTATTAGGAACTTATCTACTCACAACAAAATCAAGCTATGGTGGATAGAGGGGCCTGAAAGTATTGAAAGAAATTGAATTGCTGACCAGCTACCAGAAATTGTTCTTCGGAGATGTGCAAAGCACCCGAACTTTTCTGCGGAATCCCAGACATTTAGGACCATATAAACCGACGGGAGAGTAATATGTGCTTATCTTACTGGGGAAAACTCCCAGGATCCCAGACTCCTTATCCCTTTGTCAAAAAATGGGGCGTAAAACCAAAAATTAATTCTTGGGTTTTGGGTTTGTTGCTCCAACCCATGCTTTTCTTAATTTGATGTGAGGTCGCAAAAAATGTTGCAAAATGTCTAGGATTCCTTAAACGGTGCGGTGGCCGTGGTGTAGTGGTAACATCAACGTTTGTCACGCTCTTGGTTCACGGTTCAAATCCTGATATCAACAATCATCTATATATTTCGTCTGAAATAAATAAAAAAGTCGATCAATTGCGAAAGCTTAGTTAACTCTACTGCGAAGGCATAACACTTGCAGTAGGGTGGTCATATGGCTTAAATGCAACTTGATCGTGATGATGACATCAGGTGGAGGGAAGGAAATACTGTGAATCATGAGCAACGACAAAAAGCAAAACAAACAAGCTCCCCAGTTATCTGGACGCCACCCTTGGAGTTTACTGAAACTTAATTCCACCTAAGTTTCAAACCCACTACACTAATCTTTCTTCCTCTCTCTCAATTTCCACAAACGCCTGTGCCCTGAAATAATTTAATGGTATTCATATCCCATTTGGTGCGCGCAAATTATAAAAAAAAAAAAAAATATATATATTTTACCCCGTCTGATCTGGCCTCAATTTATAAGGCATTCATCCGCCCTAAGCTGGAATATAACACCCACATCTGGTCTGGTGTACCCAAGACAGTTATGCACATTCTAGACAGGGTACAGAATCGCGCGTTAATACTTATAGGTAAAAGAAACATTGTGAATTCTATACATTCGCTTGAACATCGGAGAAATGTCTCGTGTCTCTCACTATTTTATCGCTTTTTCCATAAAAAATGTTCCAGCGAAATAACCAGTTGCATTCCTCCCCTTCATAATTTCACTCCCCTTTTTCCTGTAACAGTATAAGGGTATTCATATTCCTTTTGGCGTGCGCAAATTATAAAAAAAAAGAATAGATGTCTAGACAAAATACACCGCAAAGAATATGATGTTACGTATGTATCGGCTCTATAGCTCTGAAGACCCTTCTGGATCTTCCGCCCCGCTGCATATAAAAGCGCCATACAGCTCCACCTCTTCTACAATAAAACGATTTATCTGAGCACCATTGAATTTTAAATTTGATCGTATTATTGCCAAACTAGCGACGCATTACACGTATTTCATCTCCAAAACTATTGATTTCAATCAATATAACCATATCGGAACGCACTGCATAGGATAATGGAAGCTCTATGCTTGAATTTAGGTTATCGACTTTGAAACAGCAGTTCCACTTGCCTGCTTAATTTTCATCTTCCAAACAAAGGTAGATCACATACACACATTTTTTCAGATAGCGGTAAGGGCTTTAAACTTCTATTTCTTTGAGCCCAAGTTCGTCTAAAACTGTCTCATCACCCTAAAGCAGCTTCCTACTCACAGCAAAATCTCACTCATTTCGATTGCCGGACTTCAATAACTCAAAGACAACAATATCGCGGGTGTACTCGCAAGGCAAAGTTTATAATTTAATTTCATTGGTCCTGAATCCATCTTTGAGATGTCTACCCTAGCCATCTGAAGGTAAAGCTCACAGATTTGCCGACTGCATCTCTAATATGAAGAAAATACCATTACATATTATATGCGAATGCTTCGCTATATCTCAAAGCAATTCTTAAATGTAACACTTACAATATACCTTAATCCAAATTAAAAACAAATATGGACCACTAACAGTAGCCTCACTATATTTCCTCACTACACGAACTCACCCCGACCAATAACCAATACCTAAAAACACTCGGACCTCGCTTTATTGCAGGCGAAGACTTTAACGCCAAACACACTGATGAATGGGGTTCACGGATTACAAACTAAAAAGGTGAAAATCTACTTAATACACTAACAATTTACAACTTAATGTACTTAAGTACTGGGGAACCAACATTACTAGCCAAACCGATAAGAACAAAAGAATTATTTAATTGACTTCTGAACATTTGCACAGAAACATTACTCGTATGTCAAATAACCTATCGATAGAATCCAGCCTCGAACTCTTATCTGACCACTCACCTATGTATAATTTTGGAATATACTACGGATGCACAATTAATTTAATATCCTACTCGTATAAAACTGCGTAACCGCAAGACTGATTGGGATACTTTCAGCGAAATAATTAATCGAGAGTGCAATTATTTTCTACCCCAATACCGTCAGCAAACAAAGAGTACACGTACACACCACCTCTCATAAAAGAAAAAAATCAACACAAACTCAATTGCGAAAAATATGACCGGGTCTACCAGATTACCTCAATACAAAGCGAAACTCTACAAAATAATCAAAGAACTGAAGGAGACCTTGAAAGAAAGGCAAAATAGAAACTTAAACACCCACCTAACAAATGGAATAGCCACATCAGCTACAAATTACTTCTTAAGGAAGGCAACTAAACATTTAAAAACCGCGACAATGCACTAACCACCCTCAAAAAAATCAGACGGAAGTTGGGCTAGATTAAAAGCATTAGCACCTGCTTAATACTTCGAAGAAAATTTTAGTAACAATAACTCAAACAACACTGAACTCCAACAAATATTAATTACAGAAATTTTAAAGTAAAACACTTTAATGCAAAAGAGATGGCCGACCATATATGTATATAAGTACACTTAGAAACAGAAAAGCGCCAGTTTATGAGCTTAAGGCACTCCCGAATATAGCAATGGATTTCATAAGGAACATCTTTAGTGTCATACTTAGCTAAGATATTTCCCAAAAGTATGGAAAGTCGCATATATACACAGATACGAGTAATCGCAATCTCAAAACCTAGAAAGGAGCCATCAAGTCCCTCCTCATATAGACCAATCAGTTTTTTGATTTCAAAAATCTTCGAAAAATTATTTCTTACCCATATGGAATCAGTCCTGACGCAACATAACCTGGTACCAAATCATTAGTTCGTACAACAAATACACAGAGTGTTTAACAAAATATTAGAAGACTTCGACGAACAAAAATTCTGTCCCCAATCTACTTTACACACCAGACATCCCGACTACAGAAAATTGACAATCTATGATAGCATCTTTCGCAGACGACACAATTCTTTTGATATCCCATAAATCCACAGCCCCAGTAACAAACAAACTACAATCGATGATTACGAAGACTATGGAATGGATTAAAAAAATATTTTATATTACAATTAACGAAGAAAAAACAGTCCACGATATGATCCCTATAAACAATGAAACTATTACACCTGGACAGTAAATTGACTGTAAAAACGAAATCAGATTAAAGACAAACTCGGACAACTCTATACGAGTAGGCTCATAGGAAAATGATCCAAGCTATCCATTGGCAATAACATTCTACTGTACAAGGCAATTAAATTCACGCACCTTGGTACGTTTCAAATTCTTATATACACCGCGACTTGCATAAATACGAGTACACAAACTGTTAACAAAGAGATCAAGAAAATTAGCCAAAACCACGAACCTAAAGTAATTTCTCATCCCACTACGAAAACTATCCTAAGGTTTCTGCACGGCCTGCATACACATCTCATGCAAAAACAAACTTGACGTTCAAAATTCAAGCGAAAACACAAAAGATCTTTTAGGTCGTCGCTCCAAACTAATAATAATTAATAATGCACCCAAGCAAAACACGCACAAATGAATTTATATACGTGAAACACATAAACCTTGTTTTGACTTCACCTTAGGAGTAGTTGATTAAAACAATAAAACCACCCCCAAAAACTAGATAATAAATAAAATATTCTAGAAAGATGGCATCGATGCACAGTACAGGTATAGAGTTTTGTTATGTACTCGTATTTCTGTGTACGAGTATGAACGCGCTAATCCGCGAGAACCTCTGAACGGATTTATGTGAAATTTCTTGAAGTATTTTTAGATACTCGTACTTTGGCAAAAAATAAAATAAATTACTGTTGATTCTGGAAAGGGAGACATTGTAGCTCTTTCATATTTCAACCGGGGTATACTCGATATACACCAAATCAATAGTTAACTGACAATTAGGGATTCTTTTTAACCCCAATATACATAGATGTAAATATTCTCAGATACAGGGGCGAATGCAACAGCCTGACACCCTCCAACTATTTGCATGGGTACATAAATAATTAAGATGTCGAGGAACAACTTTTCAGAGCTATTCTCTTTTCAATCTTAATAACTCGCCACGGCGATTTGTCTTTTGGAGTGGATATATAAACCCCAATCAGTCTTAAAAATATACTCGCATACGTTTTCAAAAATAGAAATATTAAAATGCAAAGAAAACAGAAAATTTGATGAAACACCACTTTTCAGAATTTAATGGATACATGTTGCATTTGAACGAAAAAGTCCGAGTCATTAGGAGTCTTTCTCTCATGCATCACTGTACAACTACCCCACCGCCAGTCGCACTTTTTTTTTAAATTAATAATTCGTTACCAATATTGCCCGATAAGAGAGTACTACACCTCATAAATCACGGTTGGCAAAAATTCTCTTTTTCTAACTCCTTACCCCGCTGCAAAGTGTATATGTAAATGCATTCGACGAGACATATCAACAGGATAGCGCACTGCTCTGCTCTCTCATAATACTTGAAGGAATTTGAACAAGAAGGTGAATATGCTGTTTATTTGTTTATGGGCTGTGCAACGGATGCGACGGACACAGTAGTTAATTTTTCCTCACTGACATGAAATCATTTCGCGACAAGCTCTCTCGGCCTTAAAGAGTAAGCAACCCAAGAGTGGCTGGTAATGGCAAGTTGTTGGACCGTATTTGTGTCCTGTGACTATCAGGAAACATAATTTATTAATAAAAGTGTCGGTGAGGTGTACGGTCCGGTCCATCAAAGCGTAACACAATTCGCGGATTTGTGTTCAATTTTAATTGTATCGAAGTAATCGCAGTGTTTTTAAGAAATATTTGAATATTTTAATTAGAAAACGGTCGGTTAGAAAATCGAATAGAAAATTCGTAAGTTAGAAATACAAAATAAAAATTAGAATATATTTCAGAATTGTTTCTTCGAATTGAAACGGCCAAAAATGTAAGCAATATTATGTTTAAAAATTAGTGCATAAAAAAAATTAAAAATTGTTAATTAGAAATACAAAAAAAAAAATGTATTATATTGCGAATGTTGGAAACGATATTTTCTAAAAATCGAAAAGTTCAAAAAAGTGAAAAAACTAAAAAAAATTCCAAATTTTGTTTATTAGAAATGGAAAATAAAACCATATTGTGCGTGTTTGGAAATTTTATTTTCGAAAGTTTAAAGAAAATAAATTTCTTTACATCGAATTTGTTAAAAATGTGAAAAAATTTTTTTTATAAAAATATTTAATTTAAACAAAATCGAAAATTGTGAAAATTGTAAGTTCTTTCAAATGATTTCTAGAAGAAATACCTCAGTGAATATGTGAAAATTAAAAAAAAAAAAAAAAAAAAAAAGTCCTGGAAATTCTTAAACAAGTGTAAAAATGAAAAAAAATCATAATAATTTTGTTTTTTTAATTTTTTTCAATTTTCGATCTCATATCAAATCACGTAAATCATTCAATTCAAAAGAAATTTAAAAACGTACAAGTTCATGTTGTTCATTTGACGTACAAAATACCACTGCCGCTGTTTACTTTTTCTCTTAATGGTAGAAGGAGGCTGACACAGGACAGGCAATACGTACTTGTGTTTTGTCATACAAAAGAGAGGAAAGTGAATTTAATAAAAGAATAAAAATGCATACTCTTTCAAAACTTTCAAAATAGGGTTGTTTTTTTTTTTTTTTCTTCTTATTCAGTCGACTTGGATAGCTCCTTACCTATCCAACTTAAGTAGTTGTATTTTATTACAAATCATAAACGCACAATCATATTCACTTATCGATGGAAATAAATGTCCGCGGTAAATAAATACAAAAGGATGTTTACGGAAAATTATTTGTATGAACAGATTGGTGTGAGTAATGTCTTGCGAGATTAGTAAATTTTCGTCAGATGAGAATGAGTGGTAGGTCAGGAATTATAAGAAAAAAAAATCTTAAAGGAGAATAGACGAGTATTGTTTGGTAATTATTTAATGTTACAGTGTTATCGCGATTAGCAGACGGATGTAGTAGGAGATTTAGATTTTCTTGTTTCGTATTATAGTTTATAAGAGATAATTTGGTGTACCCATGTGCAGTGAGACGTTTAACGAATAAATTATGTGTACAAGCTATAACAAGTGTGGTGAATGGAAAACAATAAAATACTTAACATAAAAAATAAAATAAATAAGAAATAGTTAATTAAAATTAGAAAAATAGTGGAACTCATAAGTGCATGTTTGTGTATCAGTGAACAACGCATCAAAAAAAGAATATGTACATATGCGTATGTGTGGAATATTAATTTTGATTTTATTTTTAGGGTGAACATGAGTGCAATTGGCTATCCCCATACCCACCCACGTCCAGCAAAAGGTAAGTAAAGCAAAGCCATTGGGTTTGATTAAGTGCGCGACTGCTGGACTCGTGTGGTGTTTACTTGTGCGTCTGCCTGGTGTGTATCGGAAAGGCTGCCTGAGAATAGAGGAAGGATTTTACTTTAAATTTGCAAGTACATGCAGATGGAGCCATCAGTTGTCGAACAGTTTCTGAATGATAGAGTTGAATATTTTGCAATTAGTGAGCGCATAGTAAAAGCGGGAAGGAATAATTATTCGCGTAATGATAAAAATTCGCGATGTGAGATTGTGTTATTTAAAAGTATGACATTTTAGTGAAATTATTTTAGAGAAGATATTCAGTGGGGTTGTTTAGGGTGTGAATTTTTTTTTTTTTTTTTTTACTTTTTGGTACGTGTGTGGGGATGGATTTGGTGGTTGAAAATAGATTTGAATTAGAAAGTGCTTGCATTATTAAAGGAATGGTTATTGTTATGGAGTCTGAGATATTGTTTGCCTTATTTTCGTCACATTTCAATTTGTTAACCACATTCAAATAGTGTGTAAAAGTGAATTATTAAGGAAATGAGTTTTGGCAAAAGGGCTGTTGAATTTGTGGTTTCTTATTTTTTCTGTGGGTGGGGATGAATGCGATGAGTAAATAAATTGTTCGCGGTGGTTTGGAGTTTGTAAGAAAATGCGTTAGCAACAAGAAAAATTGTGAAAGATTTTTTTTTTTTTTTTTGTGATATCTGATGTGCAATTAAATTGGCTTTCCTCAGGTTTAGTTATCGTAATATTTGTGAATCTGTGAAGTAAAATTGTTGCGCTGAATGGCATTAGAAGATTCAGATGGGAAGTGCAATTTTAATCAGGGAAAAAGTATTTCAGTTTGGCGGGACAGTATATCGAAAATATCTTTTAGAAATCTTGAAAAAACAATTTTAAAAACTAAAAATCAAAAAAGATTTTTAGATTAGGTAGATTTTATTTATGGCACCCCATTATTAATTAGGCTTGTAAGTTTTAAGTGTTAGGAAAACCATGGCTTCGCTGTCTAGTTGGTTGATATTAATTGGTGAATTTTAAATAGTTTTTAACAGTTTCTTTTAAAAAGAAGTATTCCAGTGAAAGTACAAAAAAAAGGAATTAATATTTTGGCGCTAACAGCCCAAGGGCCTGCCCTAGCTTCTCGCAGCCACCCGTGCTGTGCGCCTCACAAATGGTTGGGACCTACAATTTTATGCCCTTTCCGAAGAGCATTTTTTTTTTTTTCGATTCAGAAAAGCTTTTCATGACAATTTTACTCTCGGATGTTTTCCAGATGTTCGCGAGAGGTGGGAAGTGAGAAAACTTTTTATTTTTATTTTTGTGTTTTCTTGAATTCGAACCTTTCGCTCAGTGAATACGCACTTAACCACTGAGCCAGAGCTGCCATGAGTTGAAAGTACAACTGACTCAAAAAATCCAAAGTGAGTACTGTACTATTTCCATAAAACTAAAAAAAAACAGCACAGCAGTAACAGCAAAAGGCGATTAGTGGAAACTTCCCTCGAGTCTCCAAAGAACCATGGATCATGTTTTAATTGAAATGCGTTTGTGGGAAGTATGCCTGTCTCTAATTTAAAATGCTAAATCGAAAACACAATAACAGCTTTACTCGATGACAAACTTAAAAATATGCTTACAATATCAGATGTGGAAAGAATGAATGAGAAGAATATTGTTCTATATTTTCAAACTCAAAATTGTGCAAACACGGCAAACTTGGATTTGGAATTACTGAAGGCGAATACTTAATTCTTCTTTGATTACAACAGCACGAGCTCCAAAGACACAAAAATCGCGAATGTTATTGTGGGAATGCAAAATCAAGCGGATATCGGACGCATTACAAGATTGCCAACGGAACTACGGGACACTAGTATTTCGATGCACAAGGACTATTGAACACCGTCGTGGGAAAGAGGTAGACGTTCGATGGAAATTTTTTGCTAAAAGTAGGAAATCTAAAAGACAAAATTTGAAAAATTTTAAGAAACATTTTTTTAATTCGAGATTTTTTTAAAAAATCATTTTATTTTTATTCTGAAAACATTTATGTATAGTAATGAACATTCAAATTCATAAACCATTCATAAAAAGTTCGAATAGGAAAATCTACGAAGAAGAAATCTCGAGGAATTTTTTTTTTTTTTTTTTTTAATATTTATGTATAGTAACTGACAAAAATATAATTCATAAACTAATTGTGTGATAAATATTTATGTAGATTCAAGTTTATTCAAGCAAACAATAAGGATTTATTGTTTGCTTGAATAATTGCGTGAGGCTCTCATTGAAATAGGAAAAGATTGAAGACGTAAACGATACTACGAGTATAAAATTGTTTGCATATGAACAGAAATACGGAACTAAGATTAAATTAAAAGAAAATCATTACTTAAAGTAACTTTTGAATTGATAATATACACTGCAGTGCTCGAAGAAAAACAAAATCTAACATCGAAAAAAAAAACTCTTTCATGTAACTATAATCATGTAAAATGAACAAGAAACCAAAAGAAACCAATTTTTAGTTGAAAAAGCCACCTTTATCATTTTTCGAATTGTTACCTGTGATATATTGCTCCAGCAATATACACCCCACAGCAAAACTTAACGCTTCCTAAACAAAGTTTTCCGAAATCCGAAATGGCAGATTCAAAATTACACCAAAGATATTTTTTAAAAAAAACTTGCAAAATTAAAGATTGGGCTACATACCGGAGGATATATCGAAGCGCACAACAATTTCTCTGCATTTGTTTAAGAATATTTAAAGAAATTAAATGCACGGGCTGGGTCGCACGTACTTGCACCTACATTTTGTTTACCTAATCACTCGAATTTAACATTTAAAAAGAAAATTCGTTAAAAAGAAAAAATATTTTGAAAATTTTCTAGAACTTGGTATGCCACAATCTTGCATATGTCACATATTATTTTAATATTGATCTCGAACAAAATCAATTGAGTCATAGCCGAGAAATTGAGTCAATTTTCAAAAACTAAGTAAATTATCGTTATATGAATTTTGTGGCAAAAACCTGGTACTCCATTTGTTGGCATATATCCACTGTAACTCAAATGTTAAATTTGAACAAAATCGTCGGAGACGTTTTCGAGCAAATCGATTTGTTTTATCAATTCGGTAAATTAAAGTTAAAATGAAAATTCCGATTTCGCCTCGAATTGTGAGCCCATCGACGAAAAGAAAGAAATTGAATAAAATCTGTGCAGTCATTTAGGCTTGCAGTCAGACATACATACAGACAGATATACCCAAGTTTTTGAGTGTCTCTATTATAATAATATCAAGTTTGATCAAAATCTCGATATCGACAATTTTCAGGAAACCAATATTGCCCTTATAAGTGCAAGTAATAAATGAATTCCTTTCTAAAGAAGACTTAAAAGAAAATTCGTTGATTTTAAGCCGAAAGCACTCTTCGTTGGTTTCAAAGTTCTGCAGCTGAAATCTTTGAGGTAAAAATAAATTTAAAATTCATTGGATGCACTTTCAAACAACAAAAGAAAATTTGACTCATGTTTCAGTTGATAGTGCTGTTGTGAAGTCACTGGTAGGATTATATCTTTCGAAATTTAGCGGAAAATTGACTGAAACTGATATTCATTGGAAAACTTTCTCAGTTAATGACTGCGAAAACTTAGAGACGTTGATTGAATCGAGTGCATTCACATCCTACCCAGTAACATTTTTGTTTCCTTCCGCTTGCAACTCGATTGCCATCCTGTCTCTCCTGACTTAGGACGTGGTATTACACTAAAAGGGTTCACTTTTAGACGTACACATACATAAGTAAATATTTAACAAGAACACCGTGTTTTTCTTTTGGAGTTTATTGGCGCTCAAGTGTTCAACAGATATTACGAGTATGATTAGGGAGGAAATTAGAATGTCGAAAGGCAAGATAATAATGCTCCTTGGGAGTCTCACGTATGTGTATGTGTAAATGTCCATCAAGGTGAATCTAAAAAATCCCTATTTGCAGATACTTCTTGAGATAAAAGGATTTACCTCGGCACATTTTTTTTCGATTGCCTCAAAAATATTTTCTCTCAATTTCTTTTATGCATTTATTTATAAATGTTATTCAAAGAAATCTCAAATTAGAGAAAATAATGAGAATGTTAGAAATTAGCGATAAAAGCGATAAGATAAAGCGATTTTTCTCTCAAGAATCATTATCTTTGTATCTAAAAGTAAAAATTCGTTGAGTAAATAGAGCTCTTTTTGTTGGATTGCCTTTAAAACTATCGTCAAGAATTCGTCTCTCGAAAAGCATTTTTTTTTTTTGTATAGATTTGTAGGAAAAAAACCCAAATTAACACTCCTAGAAATGAATTTGTACGCACTATCATGCATTTCTGTACATAAAAGTCTTCATCACAGCGCTCGATCAAGATTGTCAGGATTAATTTGTTTTCTAAAGAACTAGGATGTTTGCATCTAGGAGTGAAGATTTCTAAAAAAAAAATTCCAAAATGCCCCTAAAATATTAAAATTCCATTTTTTTAGACAGAAATCACCCCAATGCGGTTTTTTTTTTTTATTGTGTGCAAAACTTACTCGTACGTCATCAAATCCTTTCTCTCAAAAATTACAGGTTTTTGTCTACAAATTGACTTTCTGAAGCAAAAATGCTGATTTGATTGAAATTTTTCTCGAAGATCGTAAAAGCTTTTATTTCTCGACACAAAGTAGTAGACGATTTCTTGGGGCAAAAGAACTCAAAAAGTGAAAGTGTAAAAAACTCAAATTTTCACACAAATTCACAAGGTCATAAAATATTATTAAAGCAAACAAATTAAAATAAAGTTCACGAACTGGGTCGCACGTCAATGTTCATATGAAATCAACTGATTTTAGATTTAATCGGAATTATTAAAATGTAATTTTTTTTAAAATGAGTATAAAAGCAAACGAATTTTTTTTTATAATACTCATGCAATACAAAAATATTTAAACGTTAATGAAATAAATAAAGCTAAGAAATTATCTACGAAGACAACAGCTTCTCAGTTCCTTGCGCTTTTATTTGGTTGAATAATTCGGATCTTATTAAAATTTAATAACAAATTTTATTTATAATGTTACTATAGAGGTATATTATTTAATGCGATAAAGGAATTTTTTCTTATATATTAAAGCAGTGTTCTGTGGAGAATTAAATTGAGATACCTAATTTTTTTTATGGCATTTAAGTAGATATATTTGTTTAACTTGTTCCTAAAAGTATAGTATACTTGTCACTTTCTATGCCGAGATTTAATAAGTGATCATGATTTTGGTATCAATTGGGTCTCACAATTATGTTTATGCCTCTGGTTGGAACCTAAACTGCGGCTGAACACATTTTCTTCAAACTTCATATTTGGAGTCTGGGACTTATGCCCAGAGGCAAAATCGAAGTATTCATTCTAACGTCGAAATGAACGATACTTTACTATGGACCAATTTTGATGATTTCGACTAATATTTTGGACACATGTTGAAAAAAGTTTTTTAATCTTTTAACGCATTTTTCGAAAATTCAGATTTGATCACTTCTTTTCGACTTTACATAAATTTTAAATCTGAACATGTCAATGTTCTAAATAAATTTAAAAAGCACAGACCTTTAAGTCGATTTAAACTGTTTTTACCGTATTAAGAAAAACTAAATACACTCCGTCTCACTTGATTACGAACAGACAGTTTCTTGTTTTAATTTTACGATATTTTTCAAACCCTTCGCTAATCTGGGAAAAACCAATTGCACAAGGAATGAAGGATATATGATGTTTATATTGTAAAAAAAAAAATGAGATTAAGTTGATAAATGCAACTTTTATGACGCTTTATCCAAAAAGGTCATAAAATTTACCTGTGTTATTTGTCTCACTTGATTACGAACAGTAGCTAACTAAATCTACCTGTTACCATGTTTTAAATCAAATAAAAGGATACTTAGAGTATTAGGGAGCTTAGTTCAAGAAATAACTTCATACAATCCACAACTATGGGTAAAGGAAAGACATTAACCAAGGAGGAAATAGGCTAAATTCGAGCTTACCGGGAACAAGGAAAATCAATCCGTTTCATAGCCAGCAAGATTGGAAGAGGCGCCACTGTTGTATACAGCTTTATTAAGGACCCGGAGAAGTATGGAAAAAACCGCAAAGGAAGAGTCAGCAAAGCAACAACTTGTCAGGAAAGGCGGGCCATACTGAGAGTTGCTTCAAATTCAAGGTTCTCCGTAAGTAAAATTAAGGCAGAAACTGGAGTTACAGCTAGCAGATCGACTGTTCATCGCGTGATACAGAATCCACCATTGAATGCGGTACGTAAAATCCAGCGGCTTGATTTTGCAACAAGTCACATCAGGTGGAATCGAAAGTGGCATACCGTCGTCTTTTATTTGAACGGACCTGATGGATACAGATGTTATTTCCATGATTTGAGAAAAGAAGAAATACATCTTCAAAGGCGGCACAGCAAAGGAGGTGGTGTAATGGTATGGGGAACAATAAGCTATTACGGAACTGTGGAGCTGGATTTCCAAAGCTCCAAAATGACGGCAATCACTTACAAATCGATACTGGACAGAGCTTTTCCACAGTTTTCGGAGATATTTGGTGGACAGCGATGGACTATCCAACAAGACAATGCACCGATACATACCGCACGGACAACAAAAGCCTGGATTCAGAACCAAAATGAAAACCTACTTGCATGGCCGCCATATTCACCCGACCTGAATATCATGGTAAACGTGTGGGGTTGGCTTTCAAGAAAAGTCTACGGAAGGAGGAAGGTAATATGATGAAACGGAAGAGATTATTGAAGCCATAAAAGGAGCCTGGTCCGAAATTTCGCTAGATTATTTAACAGCACTCTATGAGTCTCTACACAGTAGGCTACTTGAAGTGATTCAGCGATCAGGAGGTAGTACCCATTACTAAAAACTATTGCTACTCTTTGAATAACACCAAACAAATTTTGTATTGTTTTTTTTACCTTTTAAGCTTCTAAAAGGTAGATTTAGCTACTGTTCGTAATCAAGTGAGACAAAAAAAACATGTAAATTTTATGACCTTTTTGGAAAAAGCTTCATAAAAGTTGCATTTCTCAACTTAATCCCATTTTTTTTTTACAATATAAACATAATATATTCTTCATTCCTTGTGCAATTAGTTTTTCACAGATTAGCGAAGGGTTTGAAAAATATCGTAAAATTAAAACAAAAAACTGCCTGTTCATAATCAAGTGAGACGGAGTGTATAAGTGGTGCCGTTTAGAAGTTATAGCGTCTGAAGTGATTCAACTAAACGAAATATCATCACCCGGCAAAATGTCGTTGGAATCTGGAACACCCTGTACATATATGCATTCATATGGGGATCTGCTAATCTTCCGCTTTTCAACAAGTAATCTTTTCAAAATTCTGCCAGCTGAAATGGGTCCACAGTTATACCTATAATGTAATAAGTGATGACACCTCCAACCCAGAATTTTAATTTTAACAAATGATAAAGGGACCCTAGCTCCTTTCTCCCATTACTTACAGTAATGCAAATAGAACTTCGCTTCTGGGCCGAACTTACTATGTGAATTCGCCATTCTCCTTTCTTGACCTGACAAAGCTCCAGTATTGACTTCCATTTTCATGGGATTTATTGAAATTTTCACAAAGTTGGCTGTAGATTTAGACAATTTACGGGTATGGTAAGGTGAATCTCAACTTTACCCGCAAACCCATATGAACACTATCTAGCTACGAAGAGCCTGTAAATAAATGTGTATTTTCTGATGGATATACTCGCCCGGTATAGTTTTTGCGCTTAAAATTGCATTTTAAACGTGGAATCCAAGGTACTCGTAGTAGCAAAATTGTTCTCCAGAATAAGACAAATAATAAAAAAAATACACAGGATTTACTCAAATGTAACTATTACATGCAATGCCATTACCAATAGTAACAATTGAACTATCAATATGTACGAGTAGTAATAGTAATTAGGTACGAGTACATACTACGTATATTTAGATGAAGAGTTACTCGTATTTCTATCCATCCCGGGACTCCGGGATTAGAAAATTTCCAATCGCGGGATTGAAAAAATAGCCCCAGGATTGCAGTTCCTAACATGAATATGTATAAGTATAACCAGACACAATGCACCTCTATCCCTTCTCACTTTAAGCAATATGTGCGTAGGTTCAGGTACTCCATTGAATTGAGGCTGCTGAGTAAAGTATCTTCTCCTTCGCTTGATGTGTCTATTTGTGCGTTTAGTGTGTATCAGTTCGGCTGCTAACATTTAGGGGGTGGATTTTGGACTACCTTTGCATTGGCAAATATGTACATTTTATAGGATTCCATCCGTTCAGTTGTTGATTACCTGCCAAACGTACGAGTTGAATATTTTCCAATTGAAGAGCGCGGAAAAGGTTTAAATTACGTAAAGAATACATTCGTACATGGAAGTTTACTTACGAAAATGAATAGTGAACAAAAGGTCGTCGACTTTTGTAAGGGTTTTTTTTTTTTTTTTTGTGAACGGAACTATGGTGCAATTTAGTCGAATATTAGAATTTAATAGGCAAATGAAAAGTGATTCCAATGGATATGTGATGGGTTTTGAATTTATTTCATGCGACGCATATTTGAAGATGACCGTGGATTTCTTTATTGTAAAAACCAGCCTTGATATGTTTTGGTAGGATAGTTTTCTTATGGTGAAAATGGTAGGATGCTAGGATGCTTTCGTGTGCAGTGGGATAGATCTGAGTGAGTGCGTCGATTTTCATTAGAAATATGCCAAGATGCATTGTTTGTGGAAGTAAATTATGATGAGAAAGATTTCTGAGAGCATATTATGGGGATGAATATTTGTTTGTTTGAATGAAAGTGCTAGTTATAGGAAGGAAAGAAAGCAAATCAATGTGACAATTGATATCGAATCGATTCGTGTGAAATTTTAAATTAAATTCTTCTGATTTATGTTTATGAAATTGGTCAAATGGAATATTGAGTGATAGGTTTTAATTTTTGTTGTCATTTCGGGTGCAAAATACATTATATGGTAGATTTTCATTTTTATTTTGTATGGGAAAAGAAATAAATGTAGCAATATGTAGCTGAACTAAACAATAGTTTTTTTTTTTTAATTTACACTGAAAGAATAAGGTGTCCATCCACTTTTTTATTTTACCATAACATCCTCGGTTTTCTGTTACTGTGTGACTGTTTTTTTTGTCGATTTAGGAAAGATAGTGAACAGAAAAATATGCATTTTTAGAAAATGGTGGAGATGAACGTAGACATGAAAACGTTTGTTATTTTAAATTTCTTTTCTGTGATAAAAAATCGTAAAAAAAAAAATATCGTCGTGGTTTAGTGAAAAGTTACCAAATACAAAATTCTAGTTTTGAGACATTTGTGTTCAAAGTTTTGAAATATTTATAAATATACACATTTAATTTTTTTTTTTTTTTATTTTTATCTTAAAGTTTGGAACTCCATGCCACTCTAGATTTTTTTTATTTTAAAGGTACCGTCTAATCATACTATGTTTTTATTAAAAGTGAACTTAAGGACTTTCACTGAACAACGACGATATGCATATTCGCAGAAAATTGTTTTTTTTTTTTTTTTATTGCAGGCGTTTTGTTCTGCATGAGCATTAATATTATTTCTTTTTTTTTTATTTAAAATAAAAAATAAGAAACACGGTAGTATGAACCGAAAAAGTAAAATAAATCTTTTCTCTAACTAAGGACTCCTCAAATGTAAAAAAAAAAACCAAAGAAAGGGATCAACATCGATGAAAATTTGACTCTGGATAGCTGATATTTTTCGGTGAGTGTTCCTTAGAAGTTTTGAGTTATTTTTTAAATATTTAATTAACGAAATAAAATTTTAAATGCTTTGATGAACTTTTATAATATTTTTCAATTAAAAAAACTTTTGAAATACTTTTTTAAAGAAAATATAGATTTT
The DNA here is from genome assembly GCA_963082735.1 of Pocota personata. Lineage (NCBI taxonomy): Eukaryota > Metazoa > Arthropoda > Insecta > Diptera > Syrphidae > Pocota > Pocota personata. The sequence continues at coordinate 3,155,505 of OY720433.1, forward strand.
ATATTAAATTATAATTGACTTGCTTTAGTTACAAATCATATATCTATGTAACTTGATCTAAAGCTAGGGGTGCATGGTTCCATTTTGATAAAATCTTAGTCAGACCTTCATGGGGGTCATATTTACTCTAATGTGAGTTTAGAATTAGTTTCAAATAGTTTTTTACTCGAATGATCAGCTTAAAAAATTTAGAAATTCATACGTTAATAAATTTTTTAATATTTGCTGATACTTAGTGCATGGTTTAAGTTAGTCAGGCTTTAATAGGCGCCAAAAGTGAAAAGTGAGCTTAAAATTTCTCTATTTGTCTATTCCTCGAAGAATGATAGGAGTTTTTGTTTGCCCAAATTTTATTTCGTGAACATCAATAAAACGGTCAACGTTTGAGACATTTGTGTTCAAAGTTTTGAAATATTTACACATACACATTTTTTTCTTCTTTTTATCATAAAATGAACTTTCAGTAGGTTAATCTCGAGTTTGGAACTCCATGTCACTCTAGATTTTTTCGTTGAATATAACTTTTATATTTTATCTAAAGATGCCGTCTAGTCATGCTATATTTTTATTAAAAGTGTACTTAAAACGACGATATATTCGCAGAAAATTGTAATTTTTTTTTGCAGGCATTTTGTTCAGCATGAGCATTAATATTATTTTTTTTTATTTAAAAAAAAAATAAAAAAAACATGGTAGTATGAAACGGAAAAGTAAAATAAATCTTTTCTCTAACTTCGCACTCCTCAAATGTAAAATAACAAAATGGGATCAACGTCGACTAAAATTTGACTCTGGATAGCTGATATTTTTCGGTGAGTGTTCCTTAGAAGTTTTGAGTTATTTTTTAAATATTTAATTAACGAAATAAAATTTTAAATGCTTTGATGAACTTTTATAATATTTTTCAATTAAAAAAAAACTTCTGAAATACTTTTTTACTCGAATAAAGAAAATATAGATTTTATATTAGATTATAATTGACTTGCTTTAGTTACAAATCATATACATATCTAACTTGATCTAAAGCTGATAGTTTAAAATTAGTTTCAAATAGTTTTTTACAGGAATGATCAGCTTAGAAAATTTAGAAATTGATACCTTAATACATTTTTTAATATTTGCTGATACTTAGTGCATGGTTTAAGTTAGTCAGACTTTAATAGGCGCCAAAAGTGAAAAGTGAGCTTAAAATTTCTCTATTTGTCTATTCCTCGAAGAATGATAGGCGTTTTTGTTTGCGCAAATTTTATTTCGATGTTTAGAGGATAGTTGTAGGAACATATACATATACAGTTTTGCTCGAAAATGTTTAAAGTTAGGAGAAAAACACTTACGAGCAGAAGTTTTGGAAATGGGATGAACTTGAATGTACCAAATCCCCTTAGTTTTTAGGATTTTGACCATGAGCGGGTGGCATAGTAAGAGTACAGTGGATAGTGTGTTGGCTTCTTAAGCGGGAGTTATAGTTTCAAGTCTTTTGTATTTTTGTCATTTAGTCTTTCACATATAAATGTGCCTATACTGCCATCCGTGGGGTAGTAACTGAAACGAATAAAATCCATCCACTACACCAATAGAAAAGAAAGGGAGACGAAAAAGGACACAACACGCTGGCTTGATTCGATATCTCTCTCTTGCGCTATAAAATAAAAAATATCCCCAATAATAAAAAATTAAGTGATACATTAGTAGCCGTGTAACTTAATAATTGCTTCACCGATTTCGATGCTGTTTGCTTTGTTGATTAGGTGCAAGAATCCGCAGAATCTGCAGAATCCGCACGCAAAAATTTCGAAGGTCTGCGGTCAAAATGTCTTCAAATACTTAACAGGTCGAATGAATTGAATGTAATTTGTTTATCTATTAGGTTATTAATTTATGAACGCTTAAAGTTAAAAATCATCTTCCGACTTTATTCTGAAGTTTAGCAATAATCAATACAATTGATTTCATCATCAAACCATCAATTTTCAATCAGTGAGTAGCACTTTCACTAGCGGTGCGGCAGTGGATGATTTTAGGTTTCCTTTCAAATCTGTTTAAATTGATGTGGAATGTGTCTCTGGCGATGTCAACACGATCTTTTTTTTTTTTCTTTGTTCAGTGAATCTTGGACTGATGAATCTTTTTTAAGGAGAGATGCAGTTTTAAGAAATGTCGTCATAAAACAAATTAACATTCAAAGAGGGATAGAAATAGCATGAAAAATCTAGATTTTTACACATGCACCATTTTTAAATATTTGTCGATATTTCGTGCATGGTTTAGATTTAATAGAATTTAATAGCAACGGTCTTCGAATTTATTTCAATCAATTTATGCTCTTCTTTATCAATTTTAGAATCTTATGCATAGTCCATTTTAAAATATTTGTCTGACTAAGTGCATGATTCAAGCTTGTCAGGCTCCGGAGCTATTCAATTTACAATGACGATAATGATCGCTCTAAAGTTTAAAATTGGTTTCAAATGGTTTTGCTAGTCCTTAGAAAGTTTAGAATTAGTGGTATAGATTTGAAGAAGAAACAGCCAAGATATATATCGGTAATCAGCTATACGTAGTTTCAATCTTTTTCATGTAGCATATTCACCAAACACCACGTACATTCATAAGCAATTCTTTGTCCAATATTTAGTGCATGGTTCAAGTTTCATGAAATTTTAGTCTCCTTCAAAATTTATTTATTTTAAATTATAATTAATTTAACTAACAAAAACTTATTGAATTACAAAACTAATCTGGGCAAAATTCATAAAAAGCGAAAAAAATATAAAAAAAAAATAGTTTGAGCATTTCTCAAAAATGTGAATACCAGGAGTCGAAAATAACTCAGATATAAATTTTGAATGAAATCGTGTTAGCCATATCCGATAAATAGCAAATTTTCATAAATTCACTAATAATTAAAGTACCGTTGTTATACTAAGTACGTGGTCTTATTGTATTCATTATTTAAATCGTAAGAGCCGTTTTGTGATAAAATTGCATTTTCTTAAAATCGGTCCGTAATAAACTACCGTTAATTATGAGGTTAGAATAAAAATTCCGTATTTTGAAGAAAAGCAGTCGAGCGCATTTAGACTACAGTCTGAGGTACAGACAAATGGTCAGAATTGTGAGACGCACTTTTTCGAGTTCCTCGTACGTACGAGTAATACTAAAATTTATCAAAATTTCGATATGAAGAATGTTCACGAAAATAATTACTGTTCTGGATGTAAAAATTGTATAGTAGTGTGGAGGAAGTGATTTCCACCCTCTAAGCCGGTAGCATTACAAATTGAGGAAAGCGGACTTGGAGGTGCTATTACTTATTGTACTGTAACTCCTATACGTTTATTTTAGTAATTCCAGAAAACGGTAAACACATGTTTCTAACAACAACTCAAAATCAGAAACGGTACACATTGTTTTTTCTCAGATTTAACTTCTAATGTGATTACCTCATAAAGTTGTAATATAATTTTTTTCTAATCAATGATGAACCACGATAGACCAAGTGCATCGAATTACCAATGTTGTGGAAAAGGCACTTGAAGAAAAACAAGTTGGCTCGGCTATTTTCTTAGATGTTGCTCAAGCCTTTGACAAGGTTTGGCACTTGGGACTAGAGTACAAACTGCATAGGGACCTCCTCAGGCAGTACCACGAAGTACTGAAATCCTACGTTACGAACCGACTCTTTAGAGTACGGTACGACCAAAATTACTCGGAACTAAAGAAAATTGAAGCCGGTGTACCACAAGGAAGTGTCCTAGGACCAACCCTGTATCTGTTATATACAAGGGATATTCCAGTGGACATCAACGCTATCATGGCCACCTTTGCTGATGATACTGCAATATCGGTGCCAGATAAATCCGTTACGAAGGCTACTCAAAAATTGCAAAATGCAGTTGATAAAGTTAATGATTGGACGCAAAAATGGCGTATCAAATTAAACGAAACAAAATCGACGCATATTAACTTTACAAACAAAAACATAAACAATGTTCCAATTTTTATAAACAGTACAGCAGTACCTTACTCCAATACCGCCAAATACCTTGGAATGACCTTGGATGCAAAGCTTAAATGGAAAGAGCACATCAAAAAGAAAAGAGAAGAACTTAACAAATTAATGTTATATAAGCAAGTACTGAAACAAACCCGTTTGGACATATGGTATCCATGGGGCTGTACAAAGAAAACAAATGCTGAACCCATCCAAAAATTCCAAAGCAAAGTAAAATAGCGATCTACATCGTGACCTTCAAATTTAAATGGTTACAGAAGTGGTTAAAAAACACGCTGTATCACACAATCAGCGACTGCAAAGTCATACCAACTCCGAAATGGAAACCGTCTTAAATGTACGAAATAATGTTCGGAGATTAAGAAGAACCAAGCCTCATGTTGATGGTCTAAAAGCTATGGGAAAGTGTTATAACTTTAAACTTCCCACAATGCGATTTATAAATTAAGAAAGAAAAATCTTTTGTCGATCTTTCATAGATTGGTCCTGATTCACCGGTGGTTTTAGTGCGGTAAGAGTCCCACACTACTTGGTACCGATTATTACCGAGTGTCTTTTGAAGATTTCCATCGGATAAAAAAAAAAATAAAAAAAATATGAAATTTTGAGACAAAGAATTTTCTATAAACGGATATCTCTGAATTTTTGATGCCAATGTAAAAAAAAAACAGCTTCATTTTGTTCTAGCCTCTTTTGACATATGTATGTATTCTTGTTGTCACATGACTTATTCACAAAACTCGAAGGCAACACGATAACCAGGGTTGTCGTTTTAATAATTCAATTGGTGTAAAACTATTCCGTTTTACTTAAAAAGAAATGCTCATTGGTCTATTTGCTTAATTTTTGAAAACAGTTTTCAGCTCCACTTTTTGAATTTAAAGAATCTACGAGATTCGAAGATGAATGCTATATTGATTTTATATTAAATAACATTATTTTATGACAACATTAATTTCATTGAATTGAATTTTAATTAGATGCGATTTATATTTTATTTTAAGTTTGTTAATATTTCTTATATGCATGTAACATCTTAAGGAGCAAACTGTATCAAAAATATTATAATAAATGGCTCAATTTTGTTTAAAATTTAGTCCACAGAAAAATGTGTGTCTGGCAACCCTGGAGATAGCACAACAAACATGAGTGAGAGGGCACATAAACCTGTGCCTACCTTAGTGTTTTGTAGAGGTCGTGTGAGTGTTAATAGTGCGGAAAGATAGCACATGCGCCTAAGTGTGATAAAACTTGATCAGGGCATAACATACTTTCAAAGCTATGTTTAAATGTTTGAGTTAGGGCCAATGAAATGACTGAATTGAAGCCAGTAGTACAGTTTCGCACCTAACCGTAGGTTCTTACCTCAACCCCTTTATAATATTACTAGGCTAGGCACCATTTCCGAATAACAACTACATATAAAAACGTTGTAGTGGGTAGTGTGTTTCCTTGTGACCGGAACTGTACTTATTCGAACCCGAGAGGGAAACAGTAAATAACAGCCACCCGAGCATAAAAGAGAAACAAATCAAATTCAAGCTTCTCTAACCACACCCCAAAAAGGTCTGGTTTAGGGGACCAAAAATTCAGAATTTGGAAATCAAATTACAATAAGAAATAAACATATAAAGGGGTTTTCAATAGGGACATAACAATTTTGTATTTTAATACAAACGCACCCTTAAACTCTTTTTATGATCTTTTTTTATTTTGATGGTGAAGTTTTTTTTTTTTATAATTTGCAAGTGTGAAAGGGGATATGAATACCCTTATACTTAGGACACCGGTGGTGTTGTGGAAAGGGGAAGAGACAGGGAGAAAGACAGTTCATGAACGAGTAACGTTTGGAAATTATTAAAAATTACTACCGAAATTCTGAGTCGTGGTCGCAACTTTAAGACCGCTTACTCCAATTTTCGGTCATAATAATCGTCCCACCAGACAGGCTCTACGTGGTATAGTGGATAAATTCGAGTCAACATATTCACTATTGAATGTTCCTGTGCCAGTGAAACAACGCACCGGTCGAAGTACCAAAAATATCGCAGCTGCAAGTCCTTCAGTTCAAAATGAGCCAAATCAGTCGATTCCACGCTGTTCACAGGAATTGTGTCCACATTGTGGCGAATTTTTGCGTAAAGATCTTGGCCTACACCCTTACAAAATTAAATTAACTTAAGAACTGAAGGCTCTTGATCATTTGAAGCACCGAAACTTCTCCGATGAAAATGATCGCCATGTTACGGTCAATGGAGTTCGCTATCGTGCCATGTTGGAAGACTATTTTTGGCCAGATTTGAATGAACTTGACATCAGTGATATGTGGTTCCAACCATCTTGGTTGTCAATAAGGGAGCTGTGATAACTTTTCACTCCACTCTCGTCGGCACATATGGTCATTTTCCATTAATAGTTGAGTCAATTGAATTTTATATGGGTACAAATGCAAATCTTTTTGGATTACTTTAAACAAACTTGCCGGAGACATTCCAAATTTTTGTGCATAGCGTCTAACGGAGGTGCCTGGACTTTCACCAATATTGTCTCTCACTGCAACAATATTTTGTTTCATATACTGAGTGTATACTGAGTTTCAAAGTTATTCATTATACGCTGAACGGTTGACTTGCTAGGCATATGATTTAAACCAAAAAAATTACGCAAATTTCTTCATGTATTCACAATTGAATGATTTTTTAGATAAAATGTTTTAATTGTTGTTGAGGCGTTAGATGCTCCATGACTTATCGACTGCTCTTAACAACCGCCAAATGCGAACAGACACATGCCAACCAAACCAAATTGGCGACATAAAACACCGTAAAAATAGTAGATTTTCACCAGTTTTTGTGGCAAGTTAAGAGCATTATGAAAAAATCTGGTGCCAAGATGGCGGATACAGTATGTCAACTAAAATTATTCGACCATTTTCATTGTTAGACATACCTCGACGACAAGTCGTTTAGACTTTCATCTTCTTCGAAAGCAAGTGTTGAGGTTAGTACAAATGAATTCACTTAAGAACATACGGGAAAGTCACAATCCGTCTAGAACGGATCGTATGGTATCTCATCCCCCATCTTTTAACTCAACTCTAGTACTCGTAAAGTGGACGTAGCATTGCGAAATTTTTAAAACAGATACAAATATATAAATTTTAACCGAAGTTCACGGATTCGTGGCTTATTTTAATAAAACGAACCCAAAAAAGTCGGTGTGGTCATGTATAATGTATGGAAGAAATGTGTACCTAAACACTACTTTTCAGTTTCTAGTAAAAATATTGAGAAAACCAAAATTTTTTTTTAAAGTGCGCGTGTCTGTAGCCGGATTTTTACACTTGTACTACTTCGGATTCTAGAAAGCTCATACACCAAATTTCCTATTCCTAGCTCAAAACTGAAGGTCCAAAAAAGTGGTGACATACGATGGACACGGCTAGATCGAAACATAACTTTTGATGCTGATCACAAATATATATAGATACATATATGTATATATTTTTGGGGGTCTTTCGTTATTACGAAATTACATATAAAGGGTGGTTAAATTTTAAGGGCCGATGTTGAATGTGAACCACACCTAAACGTCAAGTTTTTTTCTGCATTTCATTTGACATTTCTCAATTTCAGACTAACTCAATTTGAACCATGGAAAGATACACAATCGAGCAACGCGTTAAATTTATTCAGGCTTATTATGAAAATGGGCGTTCAAATCAAAATGCATATCGTGCATTTCGTGATTCTTTCGGTCAATTTAATCGTCCAAATGTGCGTACAATCGGAAAAATCGTGCAAAAATTTGTGCAAACCGGGTCTGTAGGAGATGTGAAAACACCAGTGCATGCTCGTACAGCTCGTACTGCAGAAAATATTGTTGCTGTTCGCGATAGTGTGGCTGAAGAGCCGTCCACCTCAACTCGTCGTCGTGCCCAACAATTGCACCATCGTTGATGAACATTATGCATAAAGACTTGCATTTACGCGCTTACAAGGTGCAATTGACTCAAGAACAAAAGCCTCTTGACCATTTCAAGCGTCGTCAATGGTCACAATGGTGGCAAGAAATGGCAACAGTGGATGATCAATTTTCGAAGAAAATCATCTTCAGTGATGAGGCACATTTTCACCTCAGTGGATTCGTCAATAAGCAGAATTGCCGCATTTGGGCGAATGATAATCCAAGAGTGATTGTTGAAAAACCAATGCACCCACAAAGAGTGACTGTTTGGTGCGGTTTATGGGCTGGCGGCATCATCGGGCCGTATTTTTTTCCAAAATGAGGCCGGTCAGGCAGTTACTGTGAATGGTGTTCGCTATCGTGAGATGATAACGAACTTTTTATGGCCCGAATTGGAAGATATGGATGTGGACGATATGTGGTTTCAACAGGGTGGTGCCACTTGCCACACAGCTAACGAAACAATGGCTCTTTTGCGCGACAAATTCAATGGCCGTGTTATCTCACGTGGTGGCGATGTCAATTGGCCGCCAAGATCATGTAATTTGACACCGTTGGACTTATTTCTTTGGGGTTATTTGAAAGAAAAGGTGTACGTCGATAAGCCAGCAACAATTCAAGAGCTAAAGGATGAGATAATTCGGCATATTGACGGCATAGAACCTCAATTATGCCTCAGCGTCATCGAAAATTTGGACCATCGGATGGAGGTGTGCCGCCGAGGTCACGGCGGCCATTTGGCCGATATTTTGTTCCATACATAATTGAACCATATCAATATTATCATAATAAAAAGAAATGACAGTAATTTCCTAAATAATTTGTGTTTTATTCAAAATCAACATCGGCCCTTAAAACTTAACCACCCTTTACATACAAGTATTATAAAACGTAGAGTTTTGTATTCCTTTCCAGTGCCTAGATCAGTTTGGATTCTTGCTTTGCTCTTTAAAAAAAGACTTCCCGGGTCCCTAGAGTGGATTTATTAAAAAATGTAAAAAAAAGTTTACTGAAAACTATCAGCAAAAATTGGATTAAATGTTTTATTTCTTTATATTACATACTCGTATATATATGTATGTACATATTATATATTTTGGCTAAATTTGTTCATAGTAGAGCTAGTTTTCTTCGTATTGTGGTAAATATTTGCACGTGTATGTATGCATATTCTCCGAAGATAGAATTACTTTGGTTGGAACTATGAGCCTTAAAATTAACAAAAGGACTTTAAAAAGAAAACAAATTGTTACTTAGAGATTGCTCAACGACCTCATTTTAGCGTTTTATGCGACTTAAATTATCCACACTGCAATAACTGTCGATATCAATAAAATGGACTTTTGCAAAATGTTTGATGTACTAAAATAGCTGATTAATATTGAGTATAGTCAGTTTTGAGTGATAGCTGGCCTTTGTCTAGTTTCAGTTGTGGGTTGTCGAACAGCAAAGAAAGTTTTGTGTAGAGTAATAAATAAGCTTAAATATTAGCTAAACATTTTTCAATATTCGAAATTCCAGAATTCAAAATATGGACGGTCCAGCTGGGCCCAAAAACTGGGTTTTTATACTTTTATTATATACTCATTGGGAGCCGAAAAATAGCCCATAAATATTGTCAGTTGTGGGTGATAGTTGACTTTCGTCTAGTTTCAGTTGTGGATCGTCCAATTTGACCGTAGAACTAGGATGGAACTTTTAATGAACGGGTGGTCCGATTAAGTTAAAATCACACTCATTTGGAAAGGGGGCCGAAGGCTTTCGTCAATTTCAGTTGTGGGTGGTACAGCTTTATCAGTGGCCGAAGAGCAAACAAATTTTGTGTAGAGTACTAAAATAGCCTAAAAATAACCGAATATTTTCCAATATTTGAAATTCCAAAATTCGAATGTAAAAGTTCCAACTTGATTGCAAAATTAAACTTTTGTACTAGCTTTTAGTAAATGGGTTGTTCGATTAAGTTCAAGTTATACTCTTTGAGAGCTGAAAAATAGACCATAAATATTGGGTATAGTCAGTTGTGGGTGATATTTGACTTTCGTCTAGTTTAAGTTGTTTGACTGTCAAGCTGGGTCGTCCATAATTCCAAAAATTCAAAATTCGAATGTGGACGATCCAGATCGACCCACGTAACTATTGGACATGGTCAAGACGTATCCCTATACGAGTATGATTAAGTCTAATCTTAAATATTACAAAAGACTACAAATCGTTTTGTCAAAAACTCTGATATTTTTAAAAGAAGTTTCTGAAACCCTGCGTTACATACTCGTACTTACTCATGAGATTAAAAAAAAAAGTAACAAAGTTCTAGAGATAAATAGATAGATAGATAGGAATTTGATAATGTTATCTTTTCACTGAAATTATATGAATTACTCAAGAAAATTACAAATTTTTAAAAATTATAAAAAATTAGAAGGAAAAATACGACAAAAAACATTCCATAAAAGTAACATTCCCCCAAGAGTCAGCTTTTACACTACCCCAATCGCTAAGTCTACAGTTGAAGCCAGTACATCGCCATTCAAGATAAATAACCTGTGAAAGTCATTCTTGACTGTAATTCTTCTATTATTAGAAGAGCGGCCCCCGGGAAAATACATACCGAATACATTGATTTTTTGCTGAATATTTTAATTCAATGCCTATGTTTTCTACATAACGCATTTATACCACAGGTAAAAACGAATGTTTGACCGTTTAATTAAAATAGCAACACCCCCACCCTGTCTATACATTCTATCGTTTCGATACCATTTATAGTTGGGCGCAGATAATTTAAAAGTGTTAAACAAGTGTCTTTAAGTGCTCTTTGAAGATTAAGAAAGATTTTTTTAGCATACAACAACCAGGGGAAAATTAAAAATTATATTATATTTTTAAGACCACATGTAAATTCATCTAATAGTTCTTGACATAATAGTCACCTATTTTTTTAAGAAAATTGATTTCATTCCTGCGTTACATACATGAATATGTATGTACATGCTCATAGAACTAAACAAATATACAACGATATTCTATAAAAATCTCATTAGCTAATTTTTTTTCTATGAAATCCTTTAAGCCTAACCTAAAATATTTGTAGCTTAATGCCTTATTTACAAATACACATTGGAAACTAAACCTTTTTAATCTTCTCTTTACACAATGCAATACAATTTATTGGATCTACCTAACTTTATATAGGTGTAATACAGAAAACTGCAAATCATATGCTTACAAATTGAAACCTCTAAAAATGTATATTGTAGTTCCTTAGATCCTGCGTTGCACACATACGCATGACGTAAAAAAAAAAAACAATGTATCGACATTCTAAGAAATTTAGTGCTTATAATTTTTGTTCATATTTAACTTTAAATGTTATGAAGCTTGTTAACTATACAAGCTTCATAACATTTAAAGTTAAAAAAACCAAGTAAAAATAATTCCTGAGATTGTGCAGCTCATATGAATTCATAAGATCAAGAAGATCTCATAAAAACTACCAATGTAGCATTACATTTCATTTGCTAACAATCAAATAAAGTTCCTGATGTATACACGAGTAAATGCAACATCATATTGTATTTACAGAGAGCAAGAAAATTCATACATATATGATTTCCTATAAAAATAAAGGACATTACTGGATCGCACGTACTTGCACCTATATGTTGTTTATTGCAAAAACTCAGGTTTATATTTTTTTTTAACAATCCGTTAAAATTAAAAAAAACAATTCCCAATTTTCCAAAACTTTGAATATATCAAATATTAATTAGATATTAATTGCGAACAAAATCGATGATTCATAGTCGAGGAATTTAAGAGCCAGTAATAAGTTAAGTACCGTTATACGTATATTTTTTGAGAAAAGTCATCAATTGGCATATGTCCGCTGTAACTCAAATATTAAATTTAATCAAAATTGTTAAAGCCTTTTCGAGAAAATCGATTTTTTTCAACATCGGCCTCGAATCGTGACCCTACATATGAATTTTGAAGAAAATCCGTCCAGACAGGCCACTTTTTCTTTTATAGTAATGTCAAGTTTGATTAAAATTTCGGAATTGAAGATTTTCAGGAAACCAATAGCTGCCTTTATAGATGCAAGTAAAAAAATAAATTTCAAATCTGAGTCTGCAAATAAACAACATATATGTACGAGTAGGTACGTGGGACCCTGGCTTACATTTTATTTTATGTTTTTTTTTTTTTTTTCCAAAATCGGACATCAGTAAAGTACTGCCTTAAATTGTGATCCTATATATGTACTCGTATGTAGGAAGTTTGACAAAAATCCGTCCAGCCGTTTAGACTGCAGTCTTCCTACATACAGACAGACAGAATTGAGAAACCCACTTTATATAGTAATGTCAAGTTTGATCAAAATCTTGAGATCGAGAATACAAGTCCTTATAGGTGCAAGAAAAAGTTTTAGGATATGGTCAAGAAGTATCCGTATAAGACCGACCAACGAACTCAATGATATGATGAAATAAGCAAAAAAATCATCTACGAAAAATGATATAAATTACCCCCCTTCTACAAGGCAGTGGCTTAGACAGGCTATGTTGATGTTATATAAAAAAAATTTCCATCTTATAATATCCACTGAATGGGATTCAGTTAAATAAATTTGTTTTTCTTTTCGATTGCTATTTAAAGAAGTGTGCGTTAAAAAAAACCCGTCATTTTATTAGAAGACAAAAAAATCCTTAGACTATGTACTCACATTGAGTTGCATGATGATCTTGTTGTATGCCCAGTTCCATCTTTGTCTGGCCGTGATTTCTGGCTTTCTCATCATTTGTCCACTAGTTACTTCTTCGGTTTCACCTCTGGTCAACGTCTTTTTCTTGGCTAGTTGTGATTCTTCAAGGAACTGCTGTTGTTGTTTTAAATGATCTACGTCTTGCTGTAGACTATCATCTGGTGTCAGTAGGGTCTCATCCTCTTCATCTTCTTCGATGATGCTGTCTTGTTTCTTGATCTGATGATGTATTAGACCACCACTTGTTGGCGTTGTTGCCGTTATTTGCGCCGATGTTGTTACCACAGGGACCTGTAGCGGCGGAGGCTCTTTGCTCATGACGTCATCCATGTAATTCGTACTGTCCTCACTCGGATAGTTATCATCGATGTAGTCATCATGACTTTCCTCAATGTACTCGAGTGGTGGTTGCTTTTGATGCTTGAGCAGTTGCTGTTGCTTGCGTAGCTCCTTGAGCTGTTGCTCCTTTTCGAGATATTTATACTCGTCCTCCTCGTTAAAGTAATCCTCACGATAATCATAGCCACCATCCGGTGGAGTATAGTAACCGTTCACTGCCATCATCGATGCTGTCGTCGACGGTGCCGTCTGATCCATGTAGTAATCATCCTGCTCACTATCCATCCGATAATTCGGATCCAACTCATCGATATACTCTTCTTCATCTTCATCGTAGATTTCAGTTGGTTGCTGCTTCATCAGCAAACCCGATTTACCATTGATGGCGGGCAGCTTTTTGCCGCTGGATAGTGGTACCGTCGGAAGCATCTTTTGTGTCAAATTACTATTGGCGTTGGTTGCCGTGTTTGTGGTCGTGGTGCTTGTGGCGTAGTAGTCATCATCGTATAAATTGCTATTCTCATAGTCGTCCATTGATGATGTTGTTGTGGTAATAACTGCTGCACCACCTGCTCCACTAACAACGGCGTTACTTATAGCTGTGTCTGCGTGCCTAGTCTGGGCCGTGTTCTTCTGCGAATCGCCACCTGCGAATGGTGTACCGGGCACTACTTTTACTGCTGCTGTTGTCATCGCTGTGGCCGTCGATACTACTTGTGAGGCCGATTGTACTGCAGCCGCAGCTTTCCCCAGGAACGAACCAAACAACCCGCCTCCACCGCTGGTTGTCTTCGAAGCGGGCTGTTGTTGTTGTCCTTGCGGTTGTTGTCCACCCGTTGCTACAGATGTCAACGATGACAACAGTGATGTTGGACCCAATTTACTCGATGCGGTGGTGGCGGCGGCTGTTGTAACTGCTGTTTGTTGTTGCTGTTGAGCGGTTTTCATGGCTGATGTGACTTGAATGGGTTGCTTCATGGGAACATCCATCATGTCCATAGTTGTTGTTGCATCAAAGCTACTACCCAACGATGCTGTTGTTATTATTTGTTGGACTGTCGTCACTGATGCCTCGGCAGCCATTTTCGCCGCCGCATTGTCCAACAGCTGTGACACTATTGTTGCATCATCGTCCATGTAGTCATAGTTGTTGTTGTAGTTTTGATTATCGGTAATGTCACCGGTTGCAATGTAATCATTCTCACTGTAGCTGTACTCGTCATAGCCGTACTTGTAGTCATCGCTGTAATCGACTATTTTGCCGCCAACTCCACTTCCATTCGTGGTGGCCGAGGTTGTGACAACTGGTTGCGGTCCATCTAATAATGATTGTTGTGTCAAAATTGAATCGTAACCATCATCCAACATCATGCCACCGGTTGTGGTGGCATTGTCGTACATGCTTTGATTGAAATCGGTGTCATACATCAGTGAGTCGGTTGTGTAGATCGACTGACTGTGTCGAACGACATCATTCCAATCGCCACATGTGGACACACTGCTGGTTGTCAGCAAGTGATCCATATCACTGTAATCATACTCATTCATGGCAATATACGGCTGCTGCTGATTGTCAATCATGTACGAGCTATTGTTGTACGATTGTTGGTTGTGCTCATAGCTGGAGGTTGTCATCGGTGCTGTTGTTGTGATTGTTGGCTTTTGAGTCGGCACTGCTGCGGTTGGTGTCGTCTTCGATGGAGCAGTGGTTCTCGGTTGTTGTGATGATCCACCACTCAGGTTTGGAATGAGTTTAGACGCAAGTCCAAAGCCGAAGCTCTTTGCTGTCGACTTGATCCCAGATGCTGCAGATTGCTGTTGTGGTTGCTGTTGTTGTTGTTCTTTTTTAGTTGTATCAGTGACAGCTGCTACCCCACTCAGAACGCCATCAAGACCTCCTTTGAGTCCCTGCGAGAGACTTCCAAACATGCTGCTTGCCTTGCTGGCTGCAGCCGCCGCCGCTTTTTGTGATGTCGTGCTCGTATTCAAAGATGGTGCCGATTTGCTGGAAGCCGGTTGATAGTAGCCGGCACCGATTTGTGGCTGTCTTGATTTCACAACCGTGGCACCACTCGATGACGACGCTGCTGACGCTGAAGTTGTCAGATCATACTTGCCAAAAAGATGGTCACTACTGGCATTACTGCTACTTCCACTACCACTACCACTACCACTACCGCTGCCACTGTTGCTGTTCGTCTCGTACAGATATGCCTTGTAGTCGCTTGTTATAATTCCATCACCACATGGTGTTGTTGTTGAACTTCGGTAATCATCATAGTAGTCATTGCTGGAAGTCTCCAAGCGAGTTTTTGATATTGTTGTCGAGTAATTTGGTTCCGTGTACGTGTCGAGCACATACGATTCCGTACTGCTACCGTAGTCGGTTGAGTAGACAGGCAAATCAACTTTGTATGCATCCAGATAGGAGTACGGATCATCATTGCTGGCGATTGTTGTTACCGTCGGTGTTGGTGAATAACTGTACAAGTCATCGTAGTTGCTGGTCAAAGCTTTGTTGTTGGTGTCAATTGTTGTTATGGGCGCCATTGGAGTCGATACATCGAGGTCTAGATATTTGAAGCATGACAAGTCTTCACCGTTTATCATAGATGTGTTTACCACTGTTGACTTGGCTGGTGATAGGTACTCTGAATAATCGGTTGTTGTTGTTGCCAAATTGAAATAATCAATAGTATCGTAGGGTTTACTACTGTATTCCTCGCAACCATTGTGATCACATGTTGGTGTCGAAGTCTTCACCAATGGTTCGTCTGCCTTAGATGTGTAGTCACTGCCGAGATAGGATGTAATATAACTTGTTGTGTTTGTTGTTGTTAAAGTTGTTGTGGTTGTTGTTATGGTCGCTGTTATTGATAATCTGCCCACATTGGTCTCGACGAATGTTGAACCACTGTCATAGTTGTAATCACTCGATGAGTAGGTTTTTAAATAATCAGAGATGTATGACGAATAGTTGGTTGTCACCGTTGAAGTTGTTGTTGATGTTGTCGGGGTTGGTGGTAGTTGTTGTTTTGCGATGCGACCATTAGGTAGCAATGATGATTGATATGTTACCGGGCCATTGGATAATTTCGATAGTGGACCATTGGGCAATGTTGACGTTATGCTTTTGGTTGTGGAGACACTCGTTGGTAAACACCTACAATTGATGCTGCTTTTGCTACAGGTCAGACAGTCCCTGTCGCTGCTAATGCTGGTGGTTGCCGTCGATTTTGTGGCTGACATGGTTGAGGATGGCAACGCCGATTTTATATCAAATTTTTTCAAATAATCTGTAACAGAGAACGACGATGACTTGTTGGTGGTGGTGGTTGTGGTGGTGGCACTAGTTGATGTAACGGCTGTCGTGACGGTTGCTGTCAAGGTGGTTGTGATCTCGGGAGGATAACTTTTTAATGAGTGGTATTCATTATTCAAATAGGAGTTCGATGATGATGTATTGCCATCATCGTCGTAGATGGATTGCACAGCCGTGGAATATATTGCCGAGGAGGATTTTGACGATGTAGATGGTGATGTTGATGTCTGCAGATATGAACTGTGATAACCACTGGCTGAGGTTGATGATGCTAATTTTGGCGGTGGATACAAATTACTACTATGGTTACTACTATTGGTATTAAGACTACTGCTATTGGTTGATGACATTGATGTGTATGAATATGGTGAATGCGATTTGGAATTATCCGATGAGACAAATGTGACAGAGTCTGGAGACTTATTGTTTATCGGTGGCAACTTTGGTAATTGCTTACCAACGCTGCCATTACTCGGTTTGATACCGGGCGTTGGCAGGCGTTTTGGCAACTTGCGACCTACACCGCAGCAACCATTACCACTTGGTGAGCAAGATGATGTTGTTGCCGACGACGATGATGATGATTCTGGTACATTGGTTTGTGCATCATAGAAAATATCATCAATCGTGGTGGTTATCATCGTCGGCGTCGAATCGTACAGGTCCCTTGTGGTAGCCGTACTACTATTGTCAAATGATGATGAAAAATCAGTGTTACCACCGATCTTTGGTGGTCGCCTTGTAGGTGTTGGACTACTACTGTAGCCGTAGTTGCTGTAATCCTCGTCGTTATAACTAATCGGGGGTATTGAACTGTGTGGACGAACATTGTTGTATGAGTTATTTATTGTCGCATTGTCATACGAGCTGGCTGACAGATTATCAAAATTATCGCTCGCCTGTTTGTGGTTCGGTGTTGGCAGCAATTTGCGGCCCGTGCCGCTTCTTGCCGCAGGCGACTGTTTATTGCTGTGCACCTGCGGCAGGGCGCGAGGCGTCGCTGGAAGACATTTGCCAGTGCTACCGCCAATACCACCATTTGGCGTCGGCTGTGGCAGCATCCGACTCTTTTTGTGTGTTACGGGTGGTGTTGTCGGTAAACTGGCACCACGTGCATACGATATGCCGTCCACCATACTGCTGCTATGTTTCATTGGGATCTGTGGTAGCTGTTTGGCTGTTGTCGACATTGAGCTATGCCTACCGCTCATGCGATTGTCACCGCCATAGTCGGACATGTTATCACAGCCGTCATCGTAATATCCTCTCCGTCCATAGCTGTCAGTGTTGTATGCTTGATGCCGCTGGTGGTAAATGTCATTATCATTGTTCGTCGTATTAGGGTAGTAGTGACCACCCCCTCTCAATCCGCCACCGTAAACACCGCCACTTCCATAATTATCGTACATGCTGTTTATAGTGTCGGAATTGTTCTGGTGACTGCCACTTTTAAGTAACATCGGGTCCACCGTGGTGTGTCCATAACTACTATTTTTGATATAATTAGTGCTACTAATTGGTCGGCTGTTGTATGATAAGGCATCGTTTTCATTATTATAATAGTAATCATTTTGTGAGTAAGACTGAAAGAGAAAAAAACAAATTTAGTGATACTTATACAAATGAAGAGAATGGTGTTAGGTAGAATAATAGAAATGGAATGAAATGACACAAATCGCTAGACTATACTTTTTCAAGTCAAATTTATATAAACTGCCTTATACAATAGGTCGAAGGAGAAATATGAAGGCAAAAAAATGTGAACGCATTTCGAGTAAATACTTGCGAAACTGTCAAATAAGTAACTAAACATGACGTAAAACGTGAAATAAACTGCCAAACATTAAAAATTGTCTTAAAAACTGTCAGAATAGTAAAAATGCAAGAAAACGTAAAAAGTTAAAACTTTCAAAGCTGTCCAAAAGATTAGTTAAAAACTAATAAACTGTTAAATGTAGAAAACTAAAAGAGAAAACTAAATGGAGACAAAAGTATGTGAGCGTATTTCAAGTATAAAAAAAGTAGCAAATCTGGAAGAAAAGTCACTCAATGACGTACTGTTTCAAGTCAAAATATCATAAAACGTAAAAAGCAATGAAAGGGCGCTTCGATTGAGAAAGTGAGAAAATCTCAGAGAGTTGGCAAATAGGGACACAAGAACGCATTATCTAAAAATCAGTAAAATTTATACCTTTTCAGGTAAAAACCATATGAATTCTCAAATATGAAATATTGGTAGAGATTTTCAAAGTAGAAAATGGAACCAAAGAAAATTTTTATTTTTTTTTTGTTATAATTTGCACGCACCAAAAAGGTTATGAATATTCTTATACTATTACAGGACATGGGCGTTGTGAAGAAGAGAGAGAGAGAGAAAAAGAAAGATTTAGTGTAGTGTGGTTTGAAACTCAGATAGTTAAGTTTCTGTAAACTTCAAGGGTAGCGTCCAGATAACTGGGGAGCTTGTTTGTTTTGCTTTTCTTGTTGCTCATGATTCACAGTATTTTTTTCCGTCCACCTGATGTCATCATCACGATCAAGTTGCATTTTCAGCCATATGACCACTCTACTGCCAGAGTTATAGCTTCGCAGTAGAGTTGACATAGCTTTCACAATTGATCGACTTTTTTATTTATTTCATGCGAAATAAATAGATGATTCTTGACATCAGGATTTGAACCGTGAACCAACAGCGTGATAAGCGATGATGTTTCCACTACACCACGCATTTCAAGTAAAAACTTTCACAACTATCGAAAAAGTTAGTGCACGTTGTACTTCTTCTAGCTAATAATTTATAAACTGTCACATATAAACTTATAAACTGATACAAAACCCTCAGAAAATGCTACATGGAGACATGAGAACATGGACGCGTTTCAGGTAGAAACATACAAAACTGACAGTAAACATATCTCCGACCTACCATTTTGAACATATCCAACAGCAAATAAACCAACTTACATCGCAAGATGAAAGTTAAGAGTGCGCACAAAGATTGCGGTCTGTTATTTATCTAGATTTATTTATTTACCTTTTAGATTTGGATATATTGTCTGACACAGATTTCGGAGAAAGTCTTAAACTCAAGTGCAAGTGAATTTCTGAAAGCGAAGAAATATTTGTATGGAAAAACTACCAGTTCAACACTGAATCTTTCTACAATTGTAGAGATTAACTTGTGCTACAGGCACTTGTAGTTTCCTGCCACAGGCCTCAGAATGCTCCACAAAATTCCAAGTAAATTCCCTCAATTTATTGTTACATTACGAGTATATGTAACGGTTACATAAACATGCTGATTCTTCGTGTGATGCATGGTCCCGGAGAATCTTTCAGTCCACTCTGTTAGGGCAACGCAACATAGGAAAACCCCAAATTAAGTGGAGTGCACAATTGGAAAGGAACTTCAACTTGGCGTTCGAAACTGGAGGCAGCTAGCTAAGGATCGAGCTGGCTGGAGAGGTTTATTGGTTGAGGCACTGATCCACCCCGGACTGCAGCGCTATCTAAAATAAATGAAAAATGAAAATGGCTACCAAGTTATGGGTAAAGTAAGTAAGATAAACTCCAACTCCAACTACAGTTATCCACAAAACAATAGAACAGACCAAGGTTTAAAAACAAACCTGCGCTAAGGGAAGAAAAATATCCCATTTTTATGTCATTTCAGCTACTCGTAAGTAAATATAAAATAGCTAGAACAACTCTTTTCTGTACAATGAAAAATACCGTTATTGAGCTCTCGCTAGTGAAACATGCACAAAATCGAAGAACGAACATCTGTTAAACAAGATATTTAATAATTATTGTTTTGTGGTTCTTTAACAACGAATTTACAAATCTCCCAGATTTAAAAATTTGGCAAAACTATTGAACAAGTAAAATTGCAGTTTTTCGAAAATTGATTTAAAAAACAAAAAAAAAGTCTTGTTTAGATACGGATTTTAAACAAAATCGTATAAGATACGCCTGAAAAATCAACAATTTTTAAAAATACGGCAATAAATAAAGTACGCTTACAGAAATTTATTAGAATAGAAGTATTGAAGTTTCTCTTCCAGCTGTGAGGTTCTGTTTCTATTATGGCAGGTGATAAAACCAAATTAAAGTGTGCTAAATATTCAAACTCCCTAGTCGATGATGAAATAAAGTTTAGTTTGTTTTGTGGAAACTCTTTTCATAAGATTTGCGCTGTTGTACGAAAAGTGTTTCATGCAGAATTCGGAAAAACTAATTTAAAAATTGCTTATCATTGATCCGAGTGCTCTAAAATTCCTATTAGACAATTATTTACCAAGGCCAATGACATAGTCTCTAAAAAAAATGTGTGATTTTGACTCCTTACAATTGAATTTGAGTGAACTATTAAACAGTGTTCGTGATAATTCTAATAATATCGGTGCTAGTGACAGTCATACGCGCAAAAAAAAGTCCAAAAAGTTTAAGTCTACCACAGTTAACTCTCTCACTTCGTCTTGCAATTTTAATCTACCGCAACCAGAGACCCTAAAATCTCTAACACAAATGGTGCTTTGAACAGCTTAACGTATGAAATCTTGCCCTACTGCGGTATATACAGCTAACTGAAGTGTTATTGACATTCCTAATGCTAACAACAACGAGAGTTAGTCTAACTCGCATGTTATTGGAGCCGACGGATTGCCTGATAATTTGAATATTATCTAGTTCATTAATTGATTGCATATATCAAAATTTGCAACCATCACTTCTGAAAATGCTATTAAAAGATACGTTTTAACGACATTGAACATCACTGAATGAGATGTGTTTTAAATTAATAAAACAGTATGTGGACCCTTCGCATCTTAAATAGGGTTCTTGTCCACAAACTTTGTTCCACTTTGAATGTACATATGTAGTAGGTAAAAAAACATTGGGTCAAGGTCAACCCACACCAACATCACGTCTTAACAACAGTTCCGCCGAATATAATATTTGCTGAGAGTGATAATATAATTCGCTCAAAGAATTCCTACTTGCACAATAAAAAACGAGCCTAGTATACGAGTATACAATCAACGCATGGGAGGCCTTACTTTAAAATTACTATTGACGAGTGTGATTATGACATTATCGCTCTCACCGAAACGACCACCATATGATTGAAGAACTACGAGTATCTGACATATGTATGTACATACGAGTAAGTCCTTTCTCCATTTTTTCATTAAAAACTATAATTATAATAACTATTACAAATATAAAAATTCCATTTCGGTTGTTCATAATTTCAATTCCAATAATCTAAGTTGTATGGATTCTCATTTTAATTCCATTAACTGTTCAGACGAATTTCGAAATAATAATTTATCTGAAAACTTCGTAATACGAGTATCTAAAAACATTTCCAATAAAGCCTTACATGATTGTGTGCATTTAGTTCGCAATAAAATAAATTCTCGTCTGGCCTTGTATAACTTTAGGTTGATTAAATTAAAGAATGCTAAAAATGCAGAACATAAAAAGTTCAATACTACTAGTTCCGATATTAATTATGCTATTTTCTCTCGTCTTAGAAAGGAATTACGAGTATGTCAAGTCATTAGAGTGTAAGCTTAGAACTAGTCCAAAACAATTTGGGAGCTTTGTTAATTCTAAGCGAAACAGTATCGGTTTCTCTACAATGATGCACATTGATGCGAACCAGGTAAGTGAACCAAAAGAGGTCGCGGACATGTTTGCTGCATACAATTTTACAAACACTGCCCATGCTGATCATAATTATTTCAAGACCATTCGATCTATTGTAGACTGCTCTCTTGTTTCGTCTTATGTTGCAGAAGTTTAATTTTTACTAAGTCAGTTAGAACCCAAGCATAAGCCTGATTTATCATCTATAATCTAGCCAGCTCACATTGTTCTCCCCTAACTGCATTATTTAATCAATCCTTATTAAATGGGTTTCTCTTGGAGGATTGTAAACTATCAAGTATACTATTAAGTATAACCCCCATTTTTAAATCTGGAACAAAAGTGCAATATATCCAACTATAAACCCATAACGTAATTGCAAGTTATACCGAAGATCCTAGATTGCCCTGTAAAAGACAAGTTTTAAGTTTTTTAGTGAAAGCATACATCAATAAATTTCAACGTGTACCACAAATCTAGTAGAATTTACAAATTTCTGCATTAACAACCTAGAAAACCACCAGCAAATTCATGTAATTTATACTGATTATGTTAAAGCTGCTCACTGTATGGGAAACAGTTTAGTTTTGGTGACTAAAAGACACTGTTTGGATAGTGAGCTGAATATGTAGCAGATATAAAGGATAAAGTAAAGCAAATATCGGTATGGATAACCACACATGACTTCCCTGTTATAAAATAATTTTTGACAAAAAAGTCACTGGTGACATGGTTATGGTTATATGTAGGTAGGTATCAAATATGTACATATATAGTATGTGCACAATTTAAAGAAAGTGTTACAAAACTGTGCAAATTTTATAAAACCATTCATCCAAAGTCAACAGGTTTTAAGTCCTAGTTAGGTTAGCATTTTGCAAAAAGAATACTTAGAATACAGTCCTCACTAAAATACCACACAGGAAATATAATAATTTAAAAGCGGCATAAAATTAACTGTATTTTCAAAACCGTTGTTCTGATTGTGACCTAAATTCATCTAGATCACAATCGATGCATTTTCAGAGAAATTATCATAAACGAAAGAAGCGAAAGGTAATGCCACAGACCGCAGACGAACAGACAGCACGATCGCCATGCGAAAAACCATTTTTTGGACATTTTAAGTATAGAATCTGATCTTATCTTGGATACGATTTTGACACGATCACTACGCTTTCATTTTCTTAGGACGTAGAAGTAAAAAATTGGATTATTGTGAATAAAGGCATTTTGATTATTGAACTCTAAAAAATTGTTGTTTTAAAAATAGTGAATTTATAAAATGATAAAAAGAATTGAAGTGCAATTTTGTTTTAGTTTAATTAAACATTATCATTTGAAACCGAGCTATTTTAGCTATTATATTGTTAGGAACTATTTTGAACATTCTCGTCATGGACACCGTGCTACCTACAGCGTGGTTCCACTTCATACCATCATTTCACTTGTTGTAAGCCGTACCACAACAAGAAACAAATGTTATGCCTTAGATGTATAATGGTAATTAACATGAGGAGATATGATTGGATTTCCTCTCCAGCGGTATGCTGTTTATAAAAGTTTTCATTTAACTGCGCTAAATGGCTTGAAAGTACATTTTTCATGATATTTTTCCTGCCCTACTACAAAAAGGGCAGAAAGCGATCATGCTACACCTTCTCTGACGAATAAGCTCTCGAATGCATACTGAGAATTTAAACAAAGTCAGCAATATCCTTTAAACCAATTAACCTCACCCCATTCACTTTGAAGACATTGTAGAAGTTCATTTTCTTATATAAAAAGAATGCTTCTCCACCACAAGCAACATGCGTATCCTGCCGAGAAATCCACCGAAACTGGACTATACTAGTTCAGTTTAGTTGACTGCAGACATAGAGGAATCCTTTGACAATATATCTCATGAGGCAATCAGAAGAGTTCTTGAAAGGAAAGGAATTAATCAAACCATTGCTAACTGGATGTGAGAAAACAGCTAAGAATGTGGTGGCAATGGGACAGAAAACCATCAGAAGAAGAAAGATTAGAGGCCGCCCACAAGAAGGAGTTGCCTCACTGCTAATGTGGAGAATAGTTGTAGACGAACTCCTATAAAGCTTAATAAACACCGACATAACCTGCCCAACAATTATCCAAGGATATACTAACGAAATATTTACCATGCGAGAAGGAAATTCGAGGATACACTGCGCAATAATTCAGAGTGGACTAGGAATTGAGGGTATGACGGATAGTCTTGAATCTGTCCCAATGACTGATGTGGCCATCACTAAAATTAATCTGCATCACAGCAAAGCGGCTTCAATGCTAAAAAGAGGTGGTGTCAACCCTATAAAACCTCTTTGGCTTTTTAGGGCTTGCTTATCTAATTTTCAGGTAAAGAAGGATATACTTTGACGAAAAGTTTTAGACCTGTCAGTTTTTCTTAATTTTTGAAAAGTTGAGAAAACGTGATGGCCTTGTGAATCTTATGTTGAAGGGTCTACTAGCAACTGATGTCAAATATCCAGGAGTAATCACTATCATAACTTTCTGGCAGTACCGTAGATCTTTCTGCAAAAAGAAGGTCTGCTAAAGTACACAGACGAACCTTAGCATATACGCCTATAGTATGGTGACCAAGGACGTTAGTTAAATCTGTCTTTTCTATACTCATCAGACTGCTAAAAAAGATCGGTCTTGGAGTAATTTGTGCCATGCGCACCACTTCTGACGACTCTCAATAAGGTTTGTTTGATTTGCTACTACTGGACTTTACTGTTTAGAAGGAGGCAATGAAAGCAATGCGTTGACTCAGGATGTTATAGCAGGCATGACTTTCGGCATGGAGCACTATTTCGTAAGATCTTGGAGCAATATTCTTTGTTCATGATCGATAACATGAGCCCTGTCGTTACGTTTTGACGAGAGATATGAAGTGTACTTCCCTGAGAGGGTCAAGTGGGAAAATCCAAATAATCGTCTTTAAGACTCCACCAAAGTCTTCTACACTTCCAGCAGAACTGGAGCTAGTTGATATTTGGAAAATAAGATCGAATTCTCTTGAGCTCTAGGCAAAATGGCGACTGTCTTAAAGAGAGATGGCGTGATAAAAGTATCAGCATTTACAGTGACAGCCAGGTTGCACTCAAGGCACTCTAGACACTCACAAATCAAATTTGGGTACCGCGTCATAGAGGAATTGTAGATAAATAAATATAGCAAAAGTCTAGTGGGCCACTTTTCAAAATAGAAAAGTTTGAATTTTGAGTTAGGTGAAAAACGAAACTTTCGCCCTCTATCGTAAAATAATTGAGACTAACTTATGACAATTTTTCATAGTTTGTCCGTGCAGCTACATACTTAACTCAATATTTTTGACTTAAGCCACATTTCTAGATATGATGTAGTACTTCCTACTATGAGTAGGTAATTTGATTAGGTGTTTCGTCAGTTGTTAAAGTACAATGGACCGCTTTTGTTTTTAAGTGCTTGGGATAAACTTACCATAATCCCCTCACATTTCTTTATTCATTCATTCAATTCAAATATAATGTGTAATATTAGTAACATTAAGACCTAAATAAAAATTCACTGCGTTCATACTATGTTTGGTATGGTAAACTTAGGTAATTTTAAAACGTGTAACCCTGGTAACTGTACTAGTAATGGTTTTGTTTGCAAGAACGGTGACACAAAATGTTGCTGCAAATACATATATATATATAAATCGATTCATGTTATTTTGAAGCGCACCTACCTTCACTTCTATTGACATTGTGTCAAAAAGAAAATAACATCATGTGAAAATTGAAAGAAAAAGTTGAGAAATAATGGAAAGTAGCAGATACTGTATTATATTGCATTTCGTGCTTGTAACTCTCCTGCACATCGAATTTTCGTTCTCGTTTTGGTTTGCGAATAAATTGCACAATTTCACTTATACGAGTAAAAGTTAAACGAAGTTACCAAGTAGTTTACTTCTTATTATTACTATTGAAAAAAACAACCTTCATGCTCTCTAAAACGACAGCTGAGGCAGTGTGTTATAACACAAACGATTCTCGTTGCCTTAACGATACACAAGTACGATAGGCAACGAAAATAACGAAAATTGTTACACAGGCTTCAGGATGTAAAGAATACATACACTCTTGTTTGACTTATGTCATTTATTGGAAAGTCAATTGAATTCCCTGTCCAACAATAAATATGCAACAATATTTAATATAGCCCTCATTTAAATTTTAATAAGGACATTTCAATAAACAACATACCTAACACGTAATATATGAAAATATAAGTCTCCAGACGCAAAAAAATTCAGTCTCTTATAAACAGTGTTGTATACTGTTGGACAGAAAATTCAATGAGCTTAAAGCTGTATACTGATTACTGATTTTCATTATAGTCTACAGTTAGGTATGGGGAGGAGATATTACTGCCCATTACTTCTCAAATTTTGGTCGTCAGAAATGGATTCACATCTGGGTATAATTGTTCTACGAATAAGCGAGTTACTCGTACACTGTTGAATAGGAAATTCATAACTGGGATTTGAATGGAAATTTTCAATTTCTCGAAAACAATTTCAACGATTTTGTTTATATTTAATATTTGGATTAGGTTGGATATAATGTTTTAAAAAAAAAAAAAGTTTCCTACACGGCAAATTGATTTTTAAACGGATTTTTTTAACTCGGATATGAAGATGATGATTCTGTTGAAAATCGACATACATAGCAGAGTATGAATAAGCAGTATTTACTATGGCACAACAAGTTTTGAAAATGTTCAAAATCAGTTTCTTTTTTCTTTAATAAATTTTGTTATGTATATATGTATGTACATATGTATATTTTAACAATTTTGCTCAGATTTCAAATTTGAGTGAATTACAAATGAACGTGCACTTTTTTGTTAGCATTTCCAAAAGCTTGGCTGGCCTTCAGTGTACCTAAAGAAGCTTAGATTTTGTTTTGATGTGTTTTCCTTTTTGCAACCTTTTTCTATATTAAATATTATTTATTTCACATAATATCAAACAAAATGGTTCACTTCACCCTTATACACACATATGTACATACAATTATTATATTTATTTCTGATGGTGATTTAAAAACTCAGCACAAGTATAATGGATTATTACGAGTAGTTTTAAAATTAAAAATTATCATTTTTCACTTGAAACAATACTCTTTGAAATTTCGTTCAAGTTCAAGAAAAGCCAAGAATGTGGATAACTTACTTGTACACTCTGTATCTGCCCCATTTTAATGAGAAATTTTTATAAATATACAAAATAGAAATAGTTTTCAGTATATTTTTACAATACAAACGGTGACTTTGTAGTATAATTCAATAAAAACGATGTGCACATTCTAGAATTTTCCATTTGAATATAATAAACTTTAAAAAGTTTTGTTAGCGTTACCATTCGAAGACAGATAACAAATATTTTGTTCTAAAGCTACCGGTTCTAAAAATGGTGTTTCAAGTTTCAAATATGCTGTTGCACTTCAGAGAGTTCTACAAGGCTGAAATATGTAGTGTACTGATGCCATTAACGTATAGAAGATCGTGCACTGCACTCTGAATTTTCAAATGGGGTGGTTGGGATGTTTCGCTTGTATTGAAAATACAAATGGCCTTGAACTTCTGGTTCGCTTGTATTAAAAATAAAAATGGCCTTGAACTTCCTCCGGCATAAGGGAAATTCATATTGCAAATTTCAATTTGTTTAATTAATTAAATCACACACAAACACGGGTGGTTGTTTGAAACAATAACGATGAATTTTTCGCGCATTTAAAGACTTTTTTAACAAATTTTTTTCACTCTGGGAATTTTCTTCAAATTTATTGTAGAAATTCAAGCCAAACCGATAGTTAAAATATATATGTATAAATAGTTACTGAATTTTTTCACAATTAAAATACACTTTGATACACTTTACTAAACTATTTATTGGTTAAGATTTGCAAGTGTGAAATGCAGTTGATGAAACACTGCGCGTCTGTTAGTTGTGAAGGTCTTACAGCTTTTGCCGGTATTGTGTACCTGTACGAATGCACTTAGTCTTTGGGATATTTCTAAAAAAGCCTGTCCACACATCGACAATATAACTAACACACCTGTCTACCTTCAGCAATCTCTCCTCTGACGAGTGACATCACTATGGACCTCTATTCCTTTAAACAAAAAAGTTGCCAAAAAGCTTATTGCATAGGAACGTCATTATTTATTCAACTTGTTAGTTCTGTAATTACATATATTCCATTTCTTCAGGTACTCATACCTACCACCATAGAGTACAAACCAAACTACTCACCGTCATATTTCGTCAGCTGCCAATTATTGTGGCTCTCCTGCAATTGCTTCAACTCTACCTGTGGATGCTGACTTTTATTGTTGCTGTAACTGTGGAGTATTTGATTTGCTTGTTGGTGAATTTGTTGTTGAATTTGTTGTTGAATCTGTTGATATTTGTTAAAGTGTATTGGTATTAGAAGTTTTGGTTTTTTGCAATGTCGACTGTCTTGCCATCTATACTGAAATAGTTGGAACTGTAGTGCCTGTTGCAGTTGCTGCCGCTGCTGTTGCTGCTGCTTTTTTTTTATTTCTCCTTGACGATTTTCTAGTTGATATTTTTGCTGTTTTTGTTGTATTCGAGTTAGACTCGCAATACATACATTCACGTTCGTTATCATGAGAACTTGCGTTGATTATCCTTGAGCATATTGAAAAATAACCAAAATTTCTCCTCTACTACCCGTTACTATATAACTACAAACTACAATGTCTACTTAAAATATTGCTATTGCTGCGTTGGTATTGTTGCTGATGGTGATGTTGATACTGATGATAATGTTATTATTGTTGCGTCAAATGTTCTTGTTTTTTTTCACAAATTCACGTTAATAGTCAGAGAGACAGGAATTGAAGGAAATATGTGTATATTGTTGTAGATGATGTAGATAATATGTTGGTTTCTTATTCAAGAATAAGAAAAAGTAAAGCACGATGGAGTTATTATTCTTACAAGTTGCACTTTCCTCCTACTTTCATGTATTATTTAAAATATTGCAAGGAAAGCTTTTCTGTTTGGAGTGTGGTTTATTGTTAAGTAATGTTACCTGGTTGAGTTTCAATTATATAATAAAACGAATTATTATTATTTACTCTTAAAGCTTTTAAGATTTTGCCTTTGTTTTTTGTTTCGAAGAGATTAAAGAGAGATGTTTTAATATTTTCATTGTGGTTATTTGTATTTATAGTTATAATTTAATTTATGATTAATTTTCCGGTGTACTTATTTTTACTGCGATCACTCAAGAAGTTAACCTGAAAAAAAAAAAAAAAAAAAAAATTATTGCATTATTACATACATAAATCAGTCACCAAATTGTGCATTTAAAAATAATGAATAAATTAAAGAAAATCTTAACTTGTATATCCCTCATATTCCCTCCTGCGCGCGAAAATTATAAAAAAAAAATTAATTTTATAAAGTCAGACTTATCTTTGACAAATCATAGTCACGATTTTTTTGCTTAACCTCAAAATTCTTTTCCCATCATTTTGTAAATCTCAGTGCAAATATTAATTGTATTCTTAATTGAATAGAGTCCGTGTTTCTGACATCTTAAAATAAACGGCACCCTAACCATTCATTCGAAATCGAACATATTTTCATTATTAATTTAATTTTTTTTTTAAATATAGGTACAGGGTGTATTTAAATGTTAACTCGATTCTTAATAGCTATTTATTTTGTGAGTCATTTAGTGTTTGTTATTATATTAATTATTTATTTTTTTTTTTTATTTACTAAATTGTTCGTTTGCTCACTTATTTATTTATTAATTTTTTATTTATCCACTTATTTATTTATTTATGTACATATATATGTAATTTAATTTATTGTACTAAATTGATTTGCGTATATTTATTTGTTTACTTATTTATTTACATATTTATTTATTTGTATACTTAAAAACGGGTGTACAAATGTGAACAAAATATAATTTTCGAGTTAGGACTTAGGTTCGGATATTCACATGACCGATTGAGTTTTGTGGTACTCTGTGTCGGTTTTTTTTTTTTTTTTTTTCTCAGGTGGTATTAAGTTTCAATAAACTCCAAAGGTGGCGTCCAGGATAACTAAATTAGTTTTGAAAGTCAGAATTACATTTAAATGCTTGGATCTACAAATGAAAGTTTTCTCATGGTACCACCTCTCTCGAACGTTTGACAAACATCCGATAGTAGAATTGTCATGAGAAGGTTTTCTCAATCGGAAAAGGTCCCAACCATTCATGCAGCGCACAGCACGAGTGATTGCGAGAAGCTAGGCCTGGCCCTATATGGGTTGTTAGTGCCAAAATATTTATATATATTTATACAAATGAGAGACAATTAATAGACCCTCGGTGTACAGCTTGTAAAAATATTTGACATTCAAATCATCCTTGCTTTAGGCATTCTTAAGTAAAAAAAAAATCATCGTTATGAAGTATGCAATTTTATAAATTTTTGATAAGGCGAATCGATTTGCTTTTGAATTGGATACCGAAGATAATCTAAATTAAATTAAATTTGTATGTATATTTTAGTTTTTAGATTTAGATTTGTATGATCATTGGAATAAATTGAAATTGAAAAAAAAAATCAAAATTTTTTTTTTTTCTGTTTATTTATCGACTAACTTTAAAACTTAAAAACTAGAACAATATTTATTACTTAAAGTAAGTGACCTCCAAGGTTCTCAATACATGATTTTTATACTAACTTAAGTCTATCTTGTATACATTTTTTGTTTTTTCCTTATACAGGATCTACAATATTTTTAATTTCTATTTTAAAGAAAAGAATTCAAGGAATACGGAAATAGAATGCAGCTGTGAAAATATATATTTTTATTTTTTTTATTTTTGTCGATTATTCATCTTTGCTAACATGGTAAACTTGTTCAGCTTATACTTATACTCCTTCCTTTAATCAACAAATCTATTGTACAACGCCAACGATCAATACTCTTCTTTCGCAAAGTTCGTGTGGGTGAATAATGTTTACATACAGATATTTATGTAAAAATAAGAAGAAGCAACACGAAATTTATCAAATTACAACAATCCGTCCCGTCGGTGTTTAGTTGTGTGTGTGTTGTGTGCCCCCTTTTGTTCAAACAACCTATGTATGTACACGCTGTACACTGCCAATGATATGTTTTTCGATCCCCTTTGTTTGCTGCTTGCAAATGAACAGAGATCAAAGATATTTTTATTTTATGTAATTTTTAGTCTAATTGGCATTCATTACGCTCGCAAACTTTATTTGCACTTTTCATGTCATTATGGATGACAGATGCATTTGACAGGAAAATGAAATCCCAAACTTGAAATGGATAACCTTTTAACAAATTAAACATCAAATGTCTTCGTTTTTAAGGATTGGACATCTTGACGTAAATGCCTTTAGGTCAGTATATACCATTTACCATACTTTAGTTTAATTATAATGGGGTTATGTTCTGCATACAATTTCGTGGCGAGTAAAAATTATATGGATGGATGGATGGATGGATGGATGCATCATATTTCTACAGCTAATATTTCGGTCGTAAGATATAACATTCATAAGAAAATTTCAACTTTGTTCACTGTGGTGTTGAGAGGGTGGAGATATCTCGTTTTTATTTGTTACAGGTAGGCCAATCTTAAGTGATTTAACTAGAAAAACCAACACTAGGGTCGTATTATTCCAGAAAAAAAAACCGTTAGAAATTTTAAACCTTTAAAAATTTATTTATTGACTGTGAATTTAATAACCTACAAAATATGTAAATCTAACATTTGTAAAACTTATCTTTTTAATATGGCATTCGGGTTTTATAAGGGCTTCAACCCTTTGTGGCAAGGAATCGTAAAGGCTGGTGATGTAGCAGGTGTCTATTAAAAGAATTTGATAAAAACGATTAAAAACACCATAAAGATTGATAAAATAACAGTGGAAAGTTCATGGTTTACTTACGGTCTTAGCACGATGGCAAGGTGCGGAATCGTCCTGAAATACAACACCCATGTAGTACTGGCCCACTTCCTCTATAGTGGGAGCCACTCCATTTTCTATGACCTCTTTGTATTTTACATTATTTATGGATCCATCCACTATCAAAAGAGTGCCAACTCCACCGGCAGTTACGATTCCATAAACCATGACACCTTTTGACCTTTTCGGACGAGCTGCTACACATTCTTCTTTCAACCGTTCTTAAAATTTTAGGTTTAATTGGGACTCGTCTGAGTCCTGCATCACATCTGCCACTCATCTCGGGTCCAATTCTGCCTTCCACGTGCCCATTCTAGACGACTTTTTTTTATCCTAGTAGTCCGGTAGGCAAATATGCATGCTGCCTTAGGCTGTCTTTCAAATGTTGTCACAGAGATGTCTATTCCGATTGTTTGCACAATATCTCTTCTTACCACAAGGTGTAGTAACGAACCGGTTCCTTAACGTTGTCCTCTTGGTCGATTCTAATAGTACACTTTCTTAGTCGACGAGAAATTTCTCTCATCGATTCACCTTCCTTCTTAAAAGCCAGAAATTTTGTTAACTGCCCCCTGCTCATTGCGCACTTTTCATTTCACGGTCAAAAAACGAATAAAAAACCTTGGCGACTTCAAAAACAAGGAAACCTGGGACAAAAAGAAATACTAAGAATCCTAATTACTCGATAATCAAGGAGTTTTCCCCGTTCAATACAAAAAACGGCAACAGAGCAGGTCAAAATCATATGTAACAGGCTGTAAGTATGTACATACATCAAATTTCGGTATTTTAAAATGGTTTGACCTTTCTTGTTCGTAGTTGTTAGCCACATTGGTTTTCGCTGTTATATAGTCAGCTGAGAATTTATCTGATCCAACTCATACGACATTTTTTATTTTATTTAATTTCATTGGCATTGACATTCTTTTTATTCACTAGATGAAAAAAAATTTGTCAAATACGAGTTGTCCTCGAGCGGTAAATATTGTCCACCGTTATTTTAATTATATCCTAATTTTATCTTATTTATTTTTATTTTGTTTCATCTACAAGCTATGCTTTGCAATATTTACAATAGATTACCTTATGATATAGCATCAACGAAAATTATGAAAAATAAGGGGCCTAGGTGACTTCCCTGTGGAACAACCAAAGAACAACTTACCATTCTTGAACAGTGATTCCCAATCATTAGTTTTTGAACCCTACCTGTTAAAAAAGATGAAATCCATCTAAACATTGTGGAATGAAATCCAAAAACCTTACTAAAGCCAGTACAAATAGCATCGACTTGGAAACCTTTTTCAACAGCGTTGATAACGTATGACGAAAAATATGCCAAGTTAGATGTTGTTAGACCGCAGACAAATCCATGTTAAACTTCAGAAATATTTTCTTTTATAAAAAATTTATAAATTTCACTATGCTTTCAAGTAGCTTTGGTATTGTAGATGGTTTGCAAATACCTCTATAGTTTTCAATACTATTCTTGGAGTCGTATTTAAATACAGGGATGAGAAAGGAAATCTTCCATTTATCAAGAAAAGCACCAGAGGACAAAAACAAATTAAAAATCAGGAGCAAAGGATGGTAGATTGAATGACAACATTTTTCATCTGCGCCGGCATTTGAATTGGGCTAAAGTCTACTGAGCGCGGTAAGGACTTCCTGGAGTTCAAGTTCCATTGAACCAACATCAATCTTAGGTATAAGGTTACAAATAAAGTGACCATTAGAGCTAGAATATTTTCTTGTTTTATTTTGCACTAAGAGCCCAATGCAGGGCCTGACCTAGCTTCTCGCAGCCACACGTGCTGTGAGCCTCACGAATGGTTGGAATCTACAGCTTTATGCCGTTTCCGAATGGTAATTTTTTTTCGATTGAGAGAAGCTTTTCATGACAATTTTACTCTTTCGCAAATAGCTCTAGGGTTGTTTGAACATCATTAGATTCAACATGGGTGGCCATGGTGTAGTGGTAACATCATCGCTTGTCACGCTGCAGGTTCACAGTTCGAATCCTGATTTTAAGAATCATCTATTTATTTCTCATGAAATTAAAAAAAAAGTCGATCAATTGCGAAAGCTTAGTTAACTCTACTGCGAAGGCATAACACTGGCAATAGGGTGGTCATATGCAAGGGCGGATCCAGGGGGTGGGCACAAGGGCCGTGGTGTAGTGGTAACATCATCGCTTGTCATGCTGTTGATTCACGGTTCGAATCCTGATGTCAAGAATCATCTATTTATTTCACATGAAATAAATAAAAAAGTCAATCACTTGCGAAAGCTAAGACAACTCTACTGTGAAGGCATAACACTGGTCAGGGTGGTCAGGGTGGTCATATGGCCAAAACGCAACTTGATCGTGATGATGACATCAGGAGGACGGAAAAAAATACTGTGAATCATAAGCAACGACAATAATAGCGAAAACAAAACAAAATACTCCCCAGTTATCTGGACAGCCACCCTTGGAGTTTACAGAAAACTTAATACCACCTGAGTTTCAAACCACACCACTCTGTCTTTCTCTCTGTCTCTTCCTTTCCACAAAAATGCACGTGTTCTAAAAATTAGTATAAGGGTATTCATATCCCCTTTAACACGAGCAAATTATAAAAAAAAAAAAAAAAAGGGCACGGGCCCCCCCATACACGATTCAGATAAAACAGGCCAGTCGAAAAAACACTAGCAATTAGAATACTATGGAGTACACTCTTTGCCAATCAAGCCTTTGTGCCCCTCCCAGAAATAAATCCTGGATCCGCCCTTGGTCATATGGCTAAAATGCAACTTGATCGTGATGATGACATCAGGAGGACAAAAAAAAAATACTGTGAATCATAAACAACGACAATACAAAAATACTCTGCAGTTATCTGGACGCCACCCTTAGAGTTCACTGAAACTTAATAATACCAGAGTTTCAAACCAACTACACCAATCTGTCTTCTCTCTGTCTCTTTCCCTTTCCACAAAACGCCTGTGTCCTAAAATTAGTATATTTATTTTACTCGTGCAAATTGTATTTAAAAAAAAACACTGATTTTGGCATAGCAGTAGTGTTCTTCTTGTAGTTCACAAAAGACCAAAAAACTTTAGAATCAGTTTTTAGTTTTCTCCCAATATTCATTATATAATTGTTTTGCTTTCTCGTTAATCCGCAGAAAAGGTAAAGCTCTGGTCGCAAAAGTGTTTGACTTTTTGTTCCGGCTCGTTTGAGATTTTTCGGAATGATAAATGGGTTTCGAAACTCAGATTCTAGAATCCGGATCTAAAATTGGGATAGATCCTAGATCTGGATATATTGAGTTTTCTACAGGGCGTTCTATGTGAAACTACACAATATTTTTTTTAATAACATTGTTAAAAAAGGAAACACTTCTTCACACACGTTTTATTCAATATCGGCCGATATTACTCTTATTTCATGTCCTCTTATTTTGTTTGAGTTGCTGCAGTATTTGCAGTTTATTAACATACACCCTGCTCTTTATATATCCCCATACAAATAAGTTTAGGGCCGTGGGTCCACTCGGCATCACTATTTCTGGAAATAATTCTGTCTGGAAGCAGTTCATACAGTAATTTCATTGTTGCGTTGGCTGCACCGTCCTGTTAAAAAAAAAAAAAACATGTTGAGCAATCCCAAAGCATCCAATTCATGTGTCAGTAAATTTTCAATCATATAGCGGTAACCTTTTTTTTAGTAACAGTAACACTAACTTCATACCCATCTTCAAAAAAGTACAGCCCAATGACTGCTCCATACCACATAGCTCACCACACTGTCATTTTTTCACGATGTAAAGAAGACTCATGAATAATTTGTGGATTATTATTTGCTCAAAACCGACTGTTTTGTTAATTAACATAACCCTTTAAATGAAAATGCGCTCATTACGATTTTTTCATGAAAATCAGGGTTATCCTCATACCGTAATCGACGACTAATTTTGATAACCACTAAAACATGTTAATTTATCGAATATCGTTCCTTGATAAATGTACCACGTCTACACTTCACGAAAACCTACTCCAAAATAACGGCCTACGTTTCCGTAGAACACTCTTACATACATATATATATTGATGTTCAAATATAATTCCACTTAGATAAGTAGCAGGGCGCAGTTGGATCGCTGTTGGGTCCATTGTGTTATAATTTGACTTTGTTTTTCAAAATTGTCAGATCATTACATGCATTAAAATATCGAGAAAAGTTAAATAAAATGAAACAATATCAGGTCTGTATCTATAAATACTATTTGTACTCGTATTTATCGAGTTTCACACGATTCTTTCACTTAAGATTTTCACAATGGTTACTTCTATCACTATCGTAATATGCATCAGTACCTACACTATTTTCAACAAAAATAGTAGTTTAATTTTCCTAATACCAAGCACCATTCATTTTAAATCTTCACATAGACATTTTTCATAACATAACATACCGTCAGACATTTTAAAGGTAACTGCTAAAATTTGAAACTAAGAAACATAAATCGTAGCGTTTTCTGTGAATTCTCTAACTTTTTATTTCTTATTTATTCTTTTTTGTGTATATAGGACCTAGACGGAGTAAAACTTATCACAAATCGAGACGGGATTCGTAAAAGAAACTCGCAGACCCGACGTAACGTAACAGCTAATACGAAATGATGCACGTCCTTCTGAAACCATCACTAATGTCATATTTTTCACAACAAATTCATCTTAAACATTAATTCGTCTGATGGTTATTACGTCCCCCATTAACCTAATTATATATTATATATATAATACATGTAGCGCAGAAGTAATTGGAAACAATTAGCAAACAAGTGATTGATGTGAACTCAATAATATTTAATTAATCCAGTAATTAACATCACCCGTCCATTTAATAAACCAATAAAAAGCCAAATCCTTCCCATATACAAACAAATAACTTCCGAATCCTCCCACAAAAATTCATATTTAGATAAACAAATATCCGGCATGCATTTGTTTCATAGAAAAACAAAAAAAACAGGTACACAGATGAATGATTGATGTGGATTTTCTTACATACAGAGTAAGCAAAATTACAAAATAAATCAATTTACATAATTTGCCGGAAAATAAATTTTTTTCTTGCCAAGGCTAGGTACTTATCATTCTGCCCTCGTCTGTACCAGAACACTAGCATTGATGAGAAAAGATTTATAAGAACTAAAACAAAAGCTGTATTGTTTCAGATCGAAAACAAAATAATGTGCATGACTGAGTCGAGCGTGCTTGCACCACACAACCATCATACTAGTATTTGTCCAACTCTGAAACAGTTTAAGGGCATTCATATCCCCCTTCGGCGCGCGCAGATTATAAAAAAAAAACCTCAGATAGACTAGGCTAACAAACTGTGTCATATCCAGAAGGATGTAGCCAGGCTACAACACAATTAAAACAACACAAAATAAGGGTGGCCGTGGTGTAGTGGTAACATCAACGCTTGTCACGCTCTTGGTTCACGGTTCAAATCCTGATCTCAACAATCATCTATTTATTTCGTCTGAAATAAATAATAAAGTCGATCAATTGCGAAAGCTTAGTCAACTCT
The DNA here is from genome assembly GCA_963082735.1 of Pocota personata. Classification (NCBI taxonomy): domain Eukaryota; kingdom Metazoa; phylum Arthropoda; class Insecta; order Diptera; family Syrphidae; genus Pocota; species Pocota personata. The sequence continues at coordinate 3,193,183 of OY720433.1, forward strand.
ACTGCGAAGGCATAACACTGGCAGTAGGGTGGTCATATGGCTTAAATGCAACTTGATTTTTGATGATGACGTCAGGGTGAGGGAAAAAAATACTGTGAATCATGAGCAACGACAAAAAAAAGCAAAACAAACAAGCTCCCCAGTTATCTGGACGCCACCCTTGGAGTTTACTGAAACTTAATACCACCTAAGTTTCAAAACCCACTACACCAATCTTTCTTTTTCTTTCTCTCAATTTTCTACAAACGCCCGTGACCTGAAATAATTTAATGGTATTCATATCCCATTTGGCGCGCGCAAATTATAAAAAAAAAAAAAAAATCGACTTCATAAATAGAATGCGTTAAGACGTCGTCAGATTACTAGGGATCACTACGGGTCACTGGACTATAGGAGACCATGCAGTCAAACGTACCCACATAACACACACTGTCGCAGTTGCAATGTCACAACTGAAAGAGAAACCCTTATCCACTGTTGATGCGCCTGCCCGGCACTAGCTAGGGCCAGACAACTAGCATTAGGAACACCTCTCTTCAATTTCCTAGAAAAACATCAAAGAACTTATAATTTTTTTTTAATTACACAGGTTGGATCTAGAAACTCCTCACCAACGCACCATAACACCGAGGTTACATGAGTTGTTTCACAGGGTTTCGGTACCCTTTCAAAATAATTTTTATTTAAATGTACCATATTAAATATTTACAGATTTTGCTTAAAACTAGTATAAACAATTAAATTCTGAAGTATTCCTGGTGGAAAAAAAAAACTGTTATAAAAAACTCTATAAACCTACCTATAAATTAAAAAAAAAAAAAACTTTCTAAGAGGATAGACTTAGAAAAAGAATGGTAATAAAAGAAAGAAGAAAATAAGTTAGTAAGACGAAGGACCCAACCATTCATGCGGCGCACAGCACGAGTGGCTGCGAGAAGCCAGGCTTTAACCATGAAACAGACCAAATTGAGTGGCCATGTGGTAACATCATCGCTTGTCACGCTGCAGTTTCACGGTTCGAATCCTGATGTCAAGAATCATCTATTTATTTCGCATGAAATAAATAATAAAGTCGATCAATTGTGAAAGTTTTATGTCAACTCTATTGTGAAGGCATAATACTGGCAGTTGGGTGGCCATACTCGTATGACTGAAAGTGCAACTTGATCATGATGATATCAGGAGGATGGAAAAAAATACTGTGAATCATAAGCCATGACAATAACAGGAAAATAAAAAAAATACTCCCCAGTAATCTGGACGCCACCCTTGGAGTTCACTGAAACTTAATACCACCTGAGTTTCAAACCAACTACACCAATCTGTCTTTCTTTCTCTCTGTCTCTTCCCCTTTCCACAAAACGCCCGTGTCCCAAAATGAGTGTAAGTGTATTCATAACACCTTTCACACATGCAAATTATAAAAAAAAAAAATTAAAAAAAAGTGAGCTCACACATCATTGAGATTGAAATCATCAAGGCACCTTAAGATACGTTCATAATTAGTCAGTCATGAAAAATCCCTTACACGAAGGTGCCTTAAAATAAAGATTACCCAACAGCTCTAATGAGTTAGTTCGAACACATGCAGTGATTCTAATGAACATCACGGCTTGAAGCTTCGTGATTGGATAAGTTATCAGTCCAATTCCAATTTTTCGGTACTCACTCAACTCTGTTTACATGAAATTTGGTAAGAGAACCAAATTATAGAGGCATATTCCAGAGCAGATCTAACAGCAGACTAAATTCAATGTCTAGGAAATCTGAGCACTTCCGTTTTAAAAATCCTAATAAAGAAATTGCTTAAGATGTAATAGTATCGAAATGAGAACCCAAGGTAAACTTACTATAAAGCCTTATGCCAAGATCAGAGATTTCATTAGCCCTTCAGAGAACTTCATTACCTGAGTAAAGATAGTACGCGAAGGTTTGCGAATTAATGTTACATCAGTGAATAAAGTTTTGGAAATCGCGTCCAATATTCTCACAGTCGCCTATTGGGTTGATTTTTGTTAAAATTTCCCCATCATCGGTATATCCCAGAAAACTAAATGTATTGATAAATGAAGGGAGATCGCCAGTGAATGAAACAAAGGACCTAGATGACTTTCCTCCGGTACACCACTGAGTACATTAATATGTAGAGATGCCGAATTTCCCAATTTGACTATTTGTTATCTGTTAGCTAAGTAAGAAAATAATTATTTATTAAGTTTTGAATGAATTCCCAAAGCATTAAATTTATTCACAAGCATACCAAAAGCTTACGAGTAGTTTACCAAAAGCTTTTGAGAAATCCGTGTATAGGAAGATAACATCTACCTGATGGCCAGATTCAAAACTATCAAGAACATTTTGAGAAACTTAATACCATCCGAGTTTCAAACCACTACACTAAATTTTTCGTTCTCTCTCTCTCTCTTCTTCACAACGCCCGTGTCCTGTAATAGTATAAGAGTATTACTCATATCCTCTTTGGCGCGCGCAAATTATAAAAAAAAATTCTTAGGAAACAAGGTCAGATTTGTGGTGGGTCACCTACCACTTACGAACCCGTGTTGTATGTTATTAATATCGTTTTTAAGAAGAAAATAATGCCGGATAAGATTCACCTCCCATTCTCAAGGAACGCACCCAAAGAAAGAGATACGGGGGTGGGTCAATAAGTCCCTGAAAATTAACACAAATTGTGTCGTCAACTTAAATTTATTTTATTTTTTTTTTTGCGTTTGCTCACAATCAACAACAAACGCATTCGTTTAACAACTTCAAAGGTGTGTTTGACGATGTTCCAGAGAAATTCGGCTTTGTTTTTGCGCCGTTTCGTAACCGTGGATGAAACCTGGCTTCACCACAACACACCAGAAACCAAGGAACAGTCAAAACAATGGACTTCTCCTGGTGAATCGAAGCCGAAGAAGGCCAAGGCGAGTTTGTCAGCAAACAAGGTCATGGCGACAGTTTTTTGGTATGCGCTCGGTGTTATTCACATCGATTACCTTGAAAAGGGTAAAACTATCACCGGTGCATATTATGCAGAGCTGCTGGATCGATTCCAAGCCGATTTGAAGCAAAAACGGCCGCATTTGGCGAAGAAAAAAGTTCTTTTTTCACCAGGACAACGCACCGGCGCACAAGTCCGCAGTCGCAATGGCAAAATTGCATGAATTAGGCTACGAACTACTCCCTCATCCAGCATATTCCCCAGATTTAGCCCCCTGCGACTATTTCTTGTTTCCAAACATGAACAAATGGCTCGGAGGTAAGAGATTTGGGTCGAATGAAGAGGTCATCGCTGAAACAAACGCTTATTTCGAGGCGCTCGAGAAATCGTATTATTTGGAGGGCATCAAAAAATTGGAGAAACGTTGGATGAAGTGACTATGACTATGTTGAAAAATAAAATGTTTTTTATACTGAAAAGAGTGTTCCTTATTTCATTTTTCAGGGACTTATTGACCCACCCTCGTACATAATAAAAATAATTGAAGAAAACTTCTGAGTCAGTAATATATATAGTTTTTGCAAACTCTGCTTACTCGTATATGCAATAAAATAAATTGAATTTAAGAAATAACCTTCGCAGGTAAGAAAAATATCGTACTAGATCTAAGATACATGAAATGAACCAATAAACCAATATTCATAATTTTTATAAAAAAAAATTATTTACAAATTGATGATAGCCCCTGGCTATAGACGGCTTTAGGCCATGTCATTTATACATTTTTGTACCTTTCCTGTAATGAAATTTATTATTTATTTTTTTGAATACAACTACTCGTTAATAATGCGCAACGTCTCGCGAGTGTAAGGCTTTGATGTGTGCTTCTCAATCCGTAGGATCTCGGTGTTATCAAAGCCTGGTCTATGGCTATTTTCGGTGCTGTGACTCGACAGTGCAGTTTAATTGGCGCTCTTGGATCGTATACCCGAATTGTGATCGTACATATCGAGTATGCTGCTTAGTCGTGCCAATTTAGCAAGGAACACCTGTTTCGTTCTCGTTTCCAAGACAGTTGATTTTGTATATCACATCTGTATATATATGCATCTCTCTTTCTCGGTTTTCGCCGTAAGCTTACTGAAGAAAGATGTAAGCATTCTATTGGACTTGTAAGCCAGATTGACATCTTTGGTGTTATTGATGATCATTTGTTTGAAACCATCTGTCAGTTTCGGAACGTACACAACTACACTCTTGTACTCGTAGATCCCATTTCTTCCTTCAGTTTCGTCAATACTTGGAGTCCTAGTTTTTTGGCGATCTTATAGTAAAAATTCTCTAGTTGTTTGGTGTACTCGTAAATAAGGTGGTAGTGCACAAGTTGCTGGGGAACGGGTTTATTTTCTATATGCAAAAACAATAAGTGTAAATAAACGAACTGACGCTAAAAGAGATGAAACAGCTGTGGTAGAGGATTTTTGCTGTTTACTTTCCCTAATTCAATAAAAATTAAAAACTACGGAAAAGACACTTAATTTTTGAAGATTTATTAACAAAAAAAAATACGTAAGCAATAATTTGAACACATATCACATAAACATTTTAAATGAGATATGTTTTACCAATACATATTTAAAAGACTCTCACTCTAAACGAAACACCTGTCATGGAAATGACGACAATAAATTCCCGCGCAAGATTTAATTTTTTCATCAGTTAACCGTTTTGAATTGGCAAATAAAAGATAAAATGAAAATAGACCAATTAAAACAATATTGGTATGAAAACAAAATTTCGATCGCTTATAGCCCTATAAGTCGTCTGTTTACGTCTGACAGGAAATTTGCTCCCATTTTGCTCACAAAATATTCGATACCATAAGTATTCTGCCAAAATGTGGCAAACTCTTCTTAAGCTGCTTGCCTGCAGAGCTTTGAAGAGTGTTTGAGATCATTGCAGTGCTGAAATTAAAATTTTCCAAAAATGCGCAGATGTTGCCATCTAACATTTAATTTTCAAAAACGTCCCAATGCTGTTCTTTTCTTATTTTATTCTTAAAAACATATTGCGCGATCCCCGAAATATCACAAGTGAAACATGTTTCCAAACAAACATTTAAGACTTACGCGTACCAGTCCAATAAATTCTTTGTTGTTAATTGTACCACTATACTCGTAATCTCGTTTGCCGTCCTTAGCTCCATTATTAATGTATTTAAAAATTCGTATGTCAAATGTGGAACTTAGTTATTTTAATATTGACTTCAATATTACATCTACGGCGTCCGCCATCACAAACTCTGCGATGTATTGTCACTGTAAACTTTTACTTTTAGCTATTATTAGCTGAGTATGGGACGGCAATCAATCCTTATAACATTTCTCGTGAAAATGAGGTTGAAAGTTTTTAAACGTATGTAATTGTTTGAAATTCTTATGTCTTTTCATGGCAATAACTTGAAAAATGTTTAACAATAAAAAACTACAAAAGCTAGTTTTAATCTGGTTTCGTGTTTCTAATAGGCCGACTTAACCATATATGAGTATAACAAGAACCGGCCAGGAGATTTGTTTTTTTCAAAGAATGACTTAATTTTAGAACGGCTGAACTTTTATTTTTATTTATTTTAGTCCATTTGAATTAATTCTTTTGAGTTTTGGATACAAATTTAACTTTTTGATTTTGGTAACATTTTGCGACTTTTTGAAAATTTCAATAACTCTGGAAACAACAAACAGTTTAATCAAGCTCAACTTCAACTTCAATTTCGCTCAATATGGAAGGCAAAATGTGCGTAATTCAGCATTACTAACATCTTTTGATTGATTCTGGGGACTCCCACGGGACAGTCTGTTGCAGTGCGTCTAAATACAACTGTAATCTACTTCCAGTATTCATTGGGTGAAAAATTTTTCAAAAAGTGTTAAGGTTTCCTAATAACTCCAATTAAATACAATTCTATTAAAGGTGGTTAATAGACAACACTTACACTATCGCAGCTACAGACATGACAAACTGCCATGGGCTAAACTGTATGTTATTAGGGTGGGGGGGAAGTCGTATGGGACTCTCCACACAATCTAATCTTGTCAGAACATTTGTTAATACCAGTAAATACCATTTCGCTTTATTTTACCCCTCCTTCCAATACTTCTCGATGACAACTGAAGCAAATGGCAACAACCGATTTACGCACGACAAAATTTGCACGGAGTTATGTAAAAAAGCAGTGGATTGGTTGGTCGTCCGTGCCAACTGCCCGATATCAGCAAAACAGCAAAATTGCATCGGGGTTGCCACTCTACATCACCTAAGTGATATAAGACGATCCGGGGATGCTGGTACACCATTAAGAACACGAACAAAACACATTCTCATATTTTTATCCAAAACCAGTATTAACCGATTACGGTTCACGAAAACAAAAACCAAATTTTTGAAGTAATATTTGTGACATTTTTTTTTTTTTTTTTTATAATTTGCACGTGTTAAAGGGGATATGAATACCCTTGTACTAATTTTTAGAACACGTGCGTTTTGTGGGAAGAGGAAGAGAGAGAGAAAGACAGAGTGGTGTAGTTTGAAACTCAGGTGGTATTAAGTTTCTGTAAACTCCAAGGGTGGCTGTCCAAATAACTGGGGAGTATTTTGTTTGTTTTCGCTATTATTGTCGTTGCTTATGATTCACAGTATTTTTTTCCGTCCTCCTGATGTCACCATCACTATCAAGTTGCAATTTAGCCATATGACCACCCTACTGCCAGTGTTATGCCTTCACAGTAGAGTTGACTTAGCTTTCGCAAGTGATCGACTTTTTTATTTATTTCATGCGAAATAAATAGATGATTCTTGACATCACGACCACCCTAATGCCCATGACATTCAAAGCCATTTCATAACCTACCATTACTGAGTCTTTCTTGCATCTTGGTGAATGTTTGCCTTTCACTAGGTCCACGTTTGCATCATCGGTCGAAGATGTGGGGCGACAATTGCGAGATTCGTCCTCCACTGAAAAATGTCCAGTTTGGAATGTTTGAAACCACTGAGAAACAGTCACTAGGAATGATGCAATCACTTCATGGATATGGATATGTGAAAAAAACTATCCGGGATTCTCCCGTGTCTTTCTGTTCAGAGATTGTAGCCTGTCTTAGAAATCTATATTTCGCATTATTTTCGTGCGCTGTTACATATTACTTATGAATTAATTTTAATATTTTCTTAATGACTCAACTTCTCGTGTACATAAACAGAGTATGTACGTAGGTACTTAAAAGCGAAGCACAGAAAGCCATAAGACATAAAACTATCGACTTACTTATCAAGTACTTGCAGTCGCACCCGTTGGTTGTGATTGGATGTAACACCTCTTTATAACAAAATCTCACTAGCCATCAAAATTATTTCAACACAAAGATAATTCGTTAGAAACAGATAAGCAAACATTTTCAAACAAACAAAACTATTATCTTTATCAAAATATGCATAGTACTCGTAGAACACAGTATGCAATCATAAGCCGTGTTTCTTTGTGAAAATTATCCCAAGTTTGGAAATACAAATACAAGAATGACAATTAACTGGGTATAAAGTTTCAGTAACTTTCGATATTATCCACAGTTATCGCTAACTGAGTATAGCACATTTTGACTATTGGGCAACAGATGGTGCAAAAAGATTTTTAACTCAAGATTACTTGAATTGAACGATTAATTTGACAAGATAGAAAAGCTAGAAGCAATCCAATCTGCGACCAAATCATTATCGGGCAATAGATGGTGCAAAAAAATGTTTCGTTCAAGAATGCTTGCAGATTAGAAGAAATCATGATTTTATATTTAATTTTAAATTCTTTTCAATGTTAAATCATTGAATGATTAATTTAACAAAGTAAAAAGTAGGGCGATGCTTTTAACGATGATTTCTTTGAACTCTATTCTACGGCAATAATAATGAAATAAACATTATATACTATTACAAAGAAACACAGCTACAAAAAGCAAACTAACATGTTATGTAATCGGTCATTTTTGTGTGTTTCTTAAAAGATTTGTTTTTAATTTTGGCAATATGAAAGAACTTTATAAGTATTGACCTTCTTTGGTCGAATGACAAAACATGACTGACTGCTAAAACTAACTTACTGAACTAGAAGACAGTGAGAGAGACGTAAACTTCATACAACATCTCCCTTTCAGAAGTTTAGGTCAAATTATTATATGAAATTCATAGTAAAAGTCATTATTACCGTTAAATTATAAAAGATAATAAGATAGAGATTAAAATAAGCTTAACTAACTTATCTAGTACAATGAATAAACTTAACAAATATTCAGATACCTATATATTGAATCTCAAATATAAAGTTTTGGAAATTCATGAATTATTTAAAACTATATCTTTATTGTAAAAGTAGCAGCAAATCAATTTCAGTTATTTAATCTGATCTCCCCGATACGTACATTTTTTAATTGAAATTATTTTCCTGCCGAACCTACTTCTGCTTGAGGAAGTGTTATTTTCAGCTCTTAGTGCTATCTCATCAACATCGTTCATCGAGTCGGAGTTGATATTTTTTCAGTGCGCGTGTCCATTATGTGTTGTCTATTTCGCCTGTAAGTGTTGCCGTCTTTGTCTATAATAATATATGATTTACTCTTTTGGCATATTTCTATCAGACTATACCAGGAGACCAATATGACGTAGGATTTTTCTTATAGTGTATGTTTTGTCCTTTATTGAAAGATTTTAGAGATCTGACCGTTTTATCTGTTTTGTACTTCTTTTTCCACTTTTTGACAGTCTATTGATTTTGAAAGGTAGTTTTTTGACATGGCAGACATTTTTGTTCGAAGTTTTCTTGAAATAAGAAGAAGATCTGATCCTGATTCTTTACTCCTAATCAAGAGTTTTTTAATAGTTTGTATTGAGCGTTCTGCTAAAACATTTGACCAATCTGCCAATCTTGGCTAATTTTTTTTAAAAACTTCGGAGATGTATGGGGACCCGTTGTCTGAAATCATTATTTGCGGAATCCCATAACGGACTTTTGAGCTTGCTTACGACGAACTAACTGCTTTAACCAGACCTTAAGTGCTCTATTTCTATGTACTTTGACTAATAGTCAACCACTAGGAAATACATTTGCTTGTTAAATTCAAACAAATCTGTACCAACTGAACGAATTTCATGCGGCTATAAACGTTTTTTGGGCTGTGATAAACGATGACGCATGCAAGTTCCACAGTCGGTGACTTCTGAATGCCATTGTTTATATTAGACCAAAAGGCTATTTCATTTGCAAGACGTTGACATCTTTGAATACCCAAGTGTCCTTGGATTAAAATGTAATGTTTCATGCAAGAAGGAATAACTATACGGTTTGATTACAGCAACTCATCTTTGACCTTATAATATGGCATGCAATCTTTCGTAACAGATTTTTTATCATTTGACCAACCGATCTTAATATATTTTTTTGACTTTTGAAAGAACTTTGTCATTATTACTCGCTGCTTTGATTTTTTGTAATCTTTCTGGTGGAACAGACAACATTGCAGTTAAAAAGTTGCAAACTCAGCTCATATTTTTTTCTGGCAATGGTGCTCTGGAAAGCGTGTCGACTGTATGCCAAGCTTGTGAACCACCTATAAATAATAACACTGCAAGCGAAGCATAAACCTTTGAAGTCGAGTGGGAACTTTATATAATACCTTCGTAAATAATTTTGCTGGCTCGATGTCAAAGTCGCAGAAGCATAAGCGATGGAACAGTTATCGTGCGATATAACAGCACCTACTGCACCCTTGGATGCATCGACTGAAAGAGTTATGTATAATTTTGTTCGGTTCATAAAACGTTAACGGTATGAGAGACTTTAACTTTGTAAATTCTTTTTCATGATCAATGCCATTCTGTTTTGAACTGATAAGTCTTTTACAAAACTACCTAAATAGTTGACCATGCCCAGAAATCTCTGTACTTAGGACGGGAGTTATTTGGACGGACTCAATCTGATTAAAAACATAGCCAATAAACTTGACTTCATGTTGCCAAATTTTTGATTTTTCCTTACTAAATTTAAGATCAATCTCACGAGCTCTTCCTAATTCTTTTTCTAAATGTTCTTCAATTTCATGCAAAAAAAAAAAACATGAAAATATAAATTTCCACACCTTCTATATCGCTAAAGATTTCGGGGGCCGCGTTGATTCCAAAAGGAGGACGCAGAAAACGATATCTTCCAAATTCTGTGATAAATGTACATAATTTAGAAAACTCGTCGTCAAATGGAATAATCTAGAAACCAAAGTTCACGAATAACGTACTGAAGAATTTAGAACCACTTAAATTTGATTTGATTTCGTCAACAGTTGGGAAAAAAGTAATGCACTCCGAGAATGGCTTACGAGTATTTATGTTCTTAGATCAAAAAAAATTCTTAATTTCCCGTTAGCCTTTTTGACCAAAACTATTGAATTGACCCACTCGGTAGGCTCCTCATCCTTTCAATTTTTCCACCAGGTCTAATAATGCAAACGCAATTTTGGGGGGAGACTATAATGTACTAAAATTTATTTGCAACTTTGTACACACTTGGAAGAATCTTGATTTTATAAATTTTTATTTTTAGAATTAGCTCAAATTTTAGAATTAGTTTTATTAGTGCATGCAAGTTTAACTTAAGTTTAATACATGATGATAGTCTGCAGATAGATAGAACTGCATGACAATGTAAATCCAAAATATAAAATTGAATCTAATGTTATTGACCATTATAGTAGCACTCCAATGTGGTGCAGCCGAGTTGACAATGATGTTAACTGTGTAGAAGAGCAGCGTATTTGTTCAAACTGGTATAATGACTTTGCGTTTACTTGCACTCACTTCGGTATCGATTTGGTAGTCTACTCGTATGTTGCGGCCCATTGTCTTCAACGAGATTATCCAAATGTTTTTTGATGTTGCTATGCTTTGCTCCAAAAAAACCCATAAATAATGTCATCATCATCATTAGCACCGATACGAGTATACACTTTTAAAATTAGTTGTTTTATTATAACGGCACATCTTAAAAAAAATGGTTTTCATTTTTGTATATATTGCATGTGACTTCCACTGAAAGGCATTTGTAGCGGTGGACTTCTCCGCAACGGGGACAAATTTTGTGTATTGAATTAGAAGAATGACTGTTTAGCTTTTGGTTGTACGAGTATTGCGCAAGAGGCTTTGATTTTTGTGTGTTGTGAGTGCAACTGTTGTAAGTCTGACAATTTGTTGCCTTATAATTAACATGATTAATAAAATTAATTGAATTGCTTGAATCACCTTGAAGTGACCGCTTTGTGTTGCCTTTTGTTTTAGCAATATCAGGGCCTTTAAGTTTTGTTGCACCTTCGTTCAAAAGACGTTCCTTTATGTTTGAACAATTATTGTTTAATCCACTCACAAAAATGTCTCTTACCAAATTTTCTCGTATGGTCTCGAAATCACAGGAAAGTCTTAATTTCTTAAGTACCGTTGCATACATGTCGATTGGTTCACCAAATTGTCCTCGTGAAAAACTTATGCCTTTCCATAGCAATGTTGACTTTTAGCAAGAAATATGATTTTAATTTTAGCACAAGTTCGTCAAATTTGACTGTATCCAGATCCAGGTCGAATGAAATAAAAATTTCCAGAGACTGGACCCATGTGGTGTAGATGTAGAACCACCTTTCTCTGATCTGGCTGAGAATCCAAGCTGGAAACACGAAAATATATTAGGAACGATAATGGCATATTCGTTGACCTCAAATTCAATTGTCAAACAGCCGGTGTGAACGTTGACTTCATTATTGTTGCGAGATCTTTTACATGTTTATTTGATACACCGCCCGACGATTTTTATTCACCCGTCGTTTTGCTTTATTGAATATATATTTTGTTATTTATTTCTTTTATAGAATTTTTTTGTGTGTTTCTGTGATCTGTAGTCACACAGAACAATACACCTTTATTGATGTTCTTAGATCGAAGGACAAAACATGACCGACTACTAAAACAATCTTACTCACATTTCTTTAAATTTTAAGTATAGTGCAGTTAGAATCTAGCCTTTACTCGGACTCTGATAATAATTTATTGCCATGATTATTTTACTTCCATAGCATATGTACATATATACTATACCCGTATGTACATACATACATCATGGTTTTCAGTTAATTCGTGAACTACAAACTTTTTGCGCGACATCGAAATATTTTTTGATTTCAGGAAAATTAGCGAATAGGTTTTTGGTACAATAAAACGAAATTGTGAATTGAGACAGAAAAATTTTTGACAATCAGAATTTTCATTCCGATTCCAAATGACCTGCGTGCCTAGTGGAAAACTGCGCGTACCTTTTTTAATGTCCATTGATACTTAAAAGTTCATAATGATTTAAGTAACACTATAATTTGCTTAAACATGATCTTCATCAATAATTCAAAACAATTCAAAACATGCAAATAAGTAAGATAAAAGCGAAATACCGCACTGCAAAACATTTATATAAAAGACCACAGCATAAACCATTCCCCGTGCAGGGACGGGTTAAGAATATCACTGCAGCGCCCCCCACAAATACATAGCGTTTGTCGTAGAAAGCGACTAAGGGGAAAATCACATCTAGGCAATTTTAAAATATCCAGATGAGCCTAGCGACACATATACTATCTTAAAACTGTCCCGCAAGTGTGCATGCGAATCCGTGGGTTGACACGACTGGAGATCACCGGTGTTGTAAAAGTAAGATCAAACATAAATCAAAAATCAGGAGCATGCATGCACGTGTCAAAACCAAAAAAACGCTTAAACCCTAGCATTATGGAAAAGTACGCAAAAAAAAGCACTACCCCGCCAGGCACTACCAATGCTACGCATGGTTGTGATCCTGGAACGAGTAGAAATGCTCGGGTCAGAGCTATTCGGTTTACGGGAGATAGCAAAATAATGCAACGTTGGAACATTGAAAGTATGAGTTGTCGCAGCTACGAACTTGAAAAAATGATGAAAAAACCCATCACAAGCAAGATAGAGCACGACCGGCTCAGTTGTTATTGTCCTGTTCAAAAGAGAGATCCTTCGAACCCCGTCAAAAAGGCAAAATCAATCAACGTTCCTACACAATCGTGCGCAAAAAAATCAGACAAAAAACAACTGGATCACACAAATGTGAAAACACCAGCATTTGATTGGCCTCAGTGACGAAGTGATCCGAAACCGGGAAGTCTGCCGGTACTTCCTGAGGTCACACCGACAAACCCCACAGGCGGACCAGTAGGGTTGCAGTAAAGTGCGAGGGTTGTGATCCTTCTACTCCGGACCATAACTTCGTCGTAAGGAAAAGAAGAAGAAGACCATAGAAGAAGAAGACCAAAGCATAGTTCCGTGGTTTCCTTTGTTATCGGCCTAAGAAGTGATATTATTGTTGATGTATTTGCCTTGATTTTTTTTTACATTTTATTCTACAAATATAAAAGTGAGATTGTCTTTGTTGCAGCATCAATGAATTATTTTATAATCTTGTTCATTTTAAATGTTTCGTCCTCCAAAAATCTAACCACGTTGCTAAAAACTACTTGTACAATTGTACCTAATGCAAGTATGTACGTAGGCACATTCTTTTATTTCAACAGAAGTGACATGAAATGAAAATGAAATGACATTTCTATACCGAAATATTTTAAAAACAAGATCTACGCAAGTTCTAAACGCCGATTTTCGAATTTAGGTTAAGCAGTCGTTAAGCAGCGTGCTTAAGTGTAAGCTTTGTCTCACATTTTCGTGTTTAAAGGCTGTATAAAGGCTTATTAACTTTACGAAGCCTTCAAAATTGATTTATAAATCAGACTGTATGTACGAGTATTCATATATAAATGATTAGACACAATTTAAAGCCTAATTCCCAAAATGTAATTCGCTAGTTCTTCCTTGAAGTAGTTCTCTGTGAAAGGTCGATCCATCCGTGAGAAGGGTTACTTTTAAAAATATTGTTCATAATATGTTTAATCCTCCAAAATGTTTGCGAATATCTATTAAACGCTGCGTCCTACGTACAAAATTATTATGGTCGAAATTTTAGGCTTTGAAATTGTCAACAATACTCGTATGAGTCCCGTTTCGAAAACTACACGAAAACGATACGACCTTACAAAAAAAAATTCTTCGTCGTTTGTCAAACAAAAAATTAGGATTAGGTTAAAAAACGTGTACTTAACTTTTTTCTGAACTTATTTGATTTTTTACTTTAAAAAAAAAAAAAAAAAAAAAAAAAAAAAAACGTATTATTTACATTTAAAAATCTCAAAATATTTCCAGTTTTTGTGACTTTTACAATGCTGTTCCTGTCAAAATCCAACTCTAAGGAAGTTGATAGGATTTGTAATTCACTTTTTTACAGAATGTATATCCTCTATACTATATATTATTAGCCACCACTGACAAACATTCAAAATTTCTTGAATTGTTTCCTTTTTATCGAAATAAATAATACGCAAACAAGTCGAAATTAGAAATTTTTGGCACATCTGAAACTTTCCGACTCTAGGGAGATACAGAAATTAAAAACAAATGGTTTAGTGTCAGAGAACACAATAATTGAATTACTATTCTTTGCAATTTTGACTCGAAAAACTTATTAAATTTAATAGTGGTGTCAACTTAACAAATGATCATAATAATACACAATAGAATGCACACATACTCATATACAGCTCTAAAATTTAAGCACAAATGACAATATTTTATTATAAAAAAGATACATAGTAAATTTGTAGCCCCCAGGTCTGATACACTTATAACACTTTTCATCAGAAGATGGTTCACGCATTAAATACACCAGCTTAATAATGATAAGTGCAAATCCAGCTTCTGACCTTCACTTCACACTTAAGAACTTCATCATTTTTAAGATCAACCAAATTACCATCTACAAGGCTAATTGGATTTTTCTTTTATTTATTACTATTAATTTAAGTTTACTACTTTCTTCCTTCACTGCACCTAACGTTTTACGACTATATTAACGAGAACTTAGAGTAGAACACTCTTAATCGTAATAGTGTTGCACTCACTTTAATGTTGTACATATGTGCATAAAATCAAAAACGATAAGTACTTCAGCGGCACTAATGGAGATACATATATTGCGTTTAATCTGCCCACACTTATTCTTATACACAGCAAATCACAATTTTTTATTGAAATCTATTTGACACAAAATGAACTCAGTTTCAAGGAGTAGATGTTGCAACCTGCTAGGTAGCTTCCATCTAAATGATGAAAGTTGTCGATGAAAGCTTACTCATAAATTGTTTAGACAAAAATTTCTCTTGGAATCATTCACTGCATTTTGCCTCCTATTCGTCATGTGGTGTCCGGGTGCTCCTGTAGAGAGCAACAGGTAATGTTTTAACAGGTTTCTACCTTTGGCATATCAAAGAGTAGAACACAAGTTAATTATATTCAAATTCAGCCTTCCCACGTATCTGTGCGTCAATGCGCCCGTGTCCGGACTTTGTAGTATAGCTTCGACAAGAGTGAAGAGTACATGTCAGGCATGTTTTTTTTTTCTTTTCAAAGTGGGGATAGTTTTAGAAATAAGCTTGAAATGGAGTTATAAGCCACCATCAACCACATCCATTATTGAGAGGGAAATTCAATTTTCAAAGTTGGGAAAGGTACGGCAGTAACGCAACATGCATTTATATCCCTGGGTTGTCATGGTGTAGTAGTAGCGTATTTGACTCAAATCCGAACCATGCACTTACCATGTACCAATTATTTTCTTTCCCGACTACATGAAAATTCATTATATTTTTCAAATTAAAGAATTAGGTCTCTTGAACTTGCTCCCAAGGGCATAGATAGGGGGAGGGTCAGGAAAAAATACAGTTGCATACGAGTATTAGGTATAGGGGTTGGCGTGGCTCAATGGTTGCGTAATGAACTTAAGGAACTCCTAATCCGATTTCAATCACAAAAAGTTAAAAAATAAATACAAGACAAATATAGTCATATAGGTTTCACGAATTCAAGACCAAAGATGGACGAAAATAGTGATTCAATATAAACCACAGCTGACTGAGAAACAATGGAACGCCGTTAGTTAGTAAATATGTACATATACTCTAATTTTCATGTTTGGCTGATGATGTAAAGAAAAGATCTGATTTTGATGCTATTAATTATGATTGAAATACTATCCAGCTGAGTGGATAAGGATTATCACATTTATTCAATTGTGCAATCAATTTTCGCATAAGAATATCAAATTAACACAAGTTTCAATGGATTTTTAATCGCACTGTTCACAATTCGATGTAAAATCAGAATTTTCATTCTAACCCTAAAATGAATGGTACTTTACTAAGGGCCGATTTTGAAAAACCAAAAAAACGGCTCTTACGATTTTGATCAAGTTTCGTATTTGAGTCGAGGTAGATACATACGAGTATATGCTTATCAGGTTGTGGCGAAAAATGCGTGTAACGGTACTTTACTTATTAACTGGTTCTTAAAAATTGGTTATTTCTCACTCTATCGACATTCGACATATGAAAAACCATGACAGACCAAGTAGCAAATGTACAACATATATACATACATATTTAGGTGCAAGTACGGGCGACCCAGTTGTGCTATCAACTAATATCATCTCATTGCTCAACAACATCACTATTACTTGCATATCCAGCCATCCACAATTTGATGCAAATGTGCACTGGAAAAATACAAATTATTACATATTCTCATTATGTATCAATGTCCCAGATACAAGCTACTGAACTTCAAAAAGTTTAAGAATCAATTCAAGATCCAACTACTGCAACATCATGACGAATGAGTGAACTATAATTTTTAACGTTCATGCGAGTAAGGATAAATTGAAACTGAAAGAGGGATGACGATAAATTGGTTTATAACTTTGGATAATTGCCAAGGGAAAATAATTTAAAACCTTACGATTGCGACAACAAATAATAAGAGCAAAAGTTGCCAAAATATTGTTGGCGACAAATAAAAAAAAAAAAAAAGTAATTGACTACAGTGGCGGCTCGTGCTTGGGAACATATGAGCACGTGAAACCTCAAACACTTTCATTTACATAATGCTGACAACAACGCGTTTTACTAATATTGTTGCAGAACAGATATTACAAGGGCACGTGCTCATCTAAACTTAAGATTAACATGGAGTGCTTGCGTGCCTGCCATAGGTTGCTTTTCTATTGAAACAAATTGCACAAAAAAAATGTGTGCCTAAAGCATAATTCCCATAATTGAATTCGCTTGAGCAATGGGAAAATGCAGGTTTTTTTTTAAGTTTAATTTGCGTATGATAACTATAGCATTGACGGAAAGGACAGTTGACATTTAAGACATGTATGTACTCGTATGTACCTCCGAATTGCAGCTAATGAAAATCGGTTTTAACTATGCGGTCCCGCGAAAAAAAAAATATTATACTCAAAAGTTATGAATCCGTTTGCAAAAAAAAAAAGATGAACTTGAGTATCACAAAACTTATATTAAACTTCTGAACTTAGTTGTAAAAATACAGTAAAATTCGGATATAACGAACTTCACGGAGGTAAACAAATACGTTCGCTATATCCAAGTCGCTGTTTCAATCAGTTTTTCTTGCCTTTTACGTATAAATAATATAAAATTTAAGAAGTAAACGTTTTTTAATAGTCATACAACATACAACATACATATATTAAAAACCTACCCCTCATCTTTTAACCCATACCTAATAAATTGGGTGTGGCATTGTAAACTTTTACATTAATATTATCCTACTCAGAGGATACTTCTGCGATTTTTCACAGATTTTATCAGAAAAACTGTTGTTACAATTGTATACCACAATCTGAGCAGGAAGATTACGAGTACCTTTTTGTAATCGAAGTTCACGGATTCTGAATATGATGATTTATTCGCAATAAGGGTGGCCGTGGTGTAGTGGTAACATCATCGCTTGTCACGCTGTTGATTCACGGTTCGAATCATGATGTCAAGAATCATCTATTTATTTCGCATGAAATAAATAAAAAAGTCGATCACTTGCGAAAGCTAAGACAACTCTACTGTGAAGGCATAACACTGGCAGTAGGGTGGTCATATGGCCAAAATGCAACTTGATCGTGATGATGACATCAGGAGGACGGAAAGAAATACAGTGAATCATAAGCAACGACAATAATAGCGAAAAACAAAAACAGCCACCCTTGGAGTTTACAGAAACTTAATACCACCTGAGTTTCAAACAACACCACTCTGTCTTTCTCCCTGTCTCTTCCTTTCCACAAAAACGCACGTGTTCTAAAAATTAGTATAAGGGTATTCATATCCCCTTTAACACGTGGAAATTACAAAAAAAAAAAAAAAAAAATATGACTTTTACCATCACCATAAAAAGCTTTGGCAAAGAAAAACATGTTTTTTTGAAGTAGAAGAAGAAAACGATCCCAAAAAGTGAGAATTTAAAAAGAAAGAGGTTTTTTTTAAAGTGAGAGTGTCTGTGAGCAGATCTCAAAAATCAATCAATTTTGGTATTACTATAATAGAAAACGTCAGAAAACTGGTCTCGCAATTCGGCGGACTTTCATAAACTGGCCATATCTCGATTACAGCTTAGAAGATTTTATTTAAAATTGATATTTATTTTGGTGATTTTAGATATAAATATATATTTCTGTTGGTCTATCCTTATAAATAGAGATGAGAAATTTGTTTCGTGATATATCGGGAGATTCCAGTAGAATAGTCAGGCTATCTGTGATAAACAAAATTAAGTTACATTTTCTTGTATTATAGAATTGTGGAATGGAATAATAACATGTCTGCTGAACGGAGCGTAGACCGTTGGTAGCTAAAACCATATTTATAACAGGATCGTTTCCTGTCCTCGGAGCAATTTTTTTTTCTTTGTGAAATTCTCCCAAAATAATCATTCTTTACATTTAAAATTATATTTCTTGTAAGAAAAACTCCATCACCAAAACAAAAGTGATACCAAATCACAAATTTATATTATATTCTGTTAATAAATAAAATGCAAGGAAAGAAATGGAAAAGCGGGAGATTTTCAAGCTTCAAATGGACATCGGGAGGTGCATACAAAAAATGGTTTCTCCCAGAAAATCGAGAGGCATAGCAACCTTAGTTGAAGACTATGTATGTGTTCAAATTAATATACGCTATGGGGTAGGGTATATAAATAATTAAACCAATTTTTTTTACTACTATTTATCTCTCCCACTTCTAATGCTCTTGCTTTTAGCTTATGTCTAATACCCTCCGTTTAGCTGACATCTTGTATTTATAAGGTTATAGTTACGCAAGCCGGATTAGTCTAAGAGAACAAGTTGACTCGAGTCTGGATATGGCAACTGCAATAAAACAATAAAAACGTTTGCTCCTGGATTTCCTCTAAATCATATAGATTTTTTCAAAAAAACCTGCATTGAAGTTCAAGTTAACTCTTGCTTTATCCAGGGCAGTATCGTTTGATTGGACTAATTTAACAACAGAAATTCAATGCATGCAAATTTCCCTCAGAAGACCTGTGGGTTCGTACCTAAGTTTATTAATTCTTTTCCATTTAGCCTTTTCGGGGTAGGAAAATAATCGAAAATTTTGATCAGCTCTTTATGACCGATATATAGTAATTCGTTATATCCTAATTATACTGCATACACATGTCTAGCCATTTCCATCAGTCTGTCTGTCTGTCCTTCCGTATGTCACCAGTTTTTGGGGCCTTAAATTTGTAGGTAGAAAGAGGAAATTCTGTATATATGGGATGTAAACTTTCTAAAATCCGAAGCAGTGCAAGTGGAAACATTTAAATCAGCCCACAACACCGACCGGTTTCAAAAACATTGTTCTTACAATATTTTAACTAAAAACATTGAATTTCTATACATTGTACAGTTTCACGCCCACATTTTTGAAGCTATTTTGAAAAGAGAAACACATATTTTGCTTTCTCAAAGCTATTAATGGTTCTTAAAAAAATTACTATAATTTCTTGTCTATCGCAAGTTCGGTCCCTGCCTTTGTACCTATGTTTTCCTCTATGTGCCTTTCTTCAAAAAATACCTCTTTCTATCATTTTTTTATCAATGTAATAATTGATTGAATAGAAAAATTAACAAAAAACAATAAATGCAATTCCAAAATATTCCTTTCCCCCGACGGGACTCGATCTCAGATCAGCTGTTAAAAAAAATGTGTTCGTGTCGTTGGCGCAGCCCACTAGTCATCTCGGCCATAGACGTTTTGTCGTTGGGGAGGTCAAAAGCAATACTTGTTCTTCGCATACGTATTCACTACATAAAAATTACTATTTTATATAAAAAATGTATATACGATACGCCACTGATCTTGAGTCTAATACTCTAATACATTCCGCAACGCAGTGTTGACGGCAGGTTCACAGGGACTTATTGGCAGATGTCAGGACAATTTGTTGCCCAGAATAACTCTGAGGTATTTCTGTGAGAATTGAATAGTTTCATGTATACGGTAGAATGAATGAAAAGATTCAGTTTCATCCTTCTATATACTCGTATTGCATTGTCTATCCTCAGGATAAATTTGGGCTTTGGGCCACAGGTTTGTCCGGATATTCTACTATATGGGCAGAATGCTATTTTAATTCTCCTTAACACTTTCATTGATAACCTGTGTCCGGTGGGAAGGACGAAGGTTTTCTGTCAATAGATGATGTTTTAAATTGCGGTCAATTTAATGTTTGAAGAAAAGTACAAAACCGCATTTAATGTGCCAAATACTTCATGTCCTTAACACCACTAACAGCCTGATAGTCAAGACCCTTCCTGTCAACAGAAAGTAATCAGCCGGGCAGTCAGTGGATGATACTAATTTGCTAGCTAATTATAATTCCCCTAAGAAACCCCTTAAGGAATATGTATCTCCGAAATTCCATAATTATAGTCACTGTTCAGTTGCTTCTGTGCATGCTGTGTACGAGTACGTGAAAAGCCAACCCCCTCCTCATTGTCAAGGTTGTCAATGCATTTCCCGTGTAATGTGAATATTTTTGTTAGTGTTTGCACCTAGCACCCGCACCCCGACCACTCTCGTCATCTGCACTTCGTGTCTATTCACAGTTTTATTTTCTTCCACCTGCTTTTGTTCCCAGAGTGAAGGCACAGACAGCCATATAAACGTAAATACACTGCATTGACGAGTTTGAACACTTTTGGGAATGGGACTGTTTTCTGAGGGTTGTTTCTTAACCTACATATTTGAAATATCATTTCCCGTTTGTTTTGTTGTATAGATAAGGAGAATAGGAACGTGTACATCCGAATCTATTGTGGGAAACTGGGTAAGAGCGTCGTAGACAAGTTGTCAATAAAGTTATGGGTGGCTTTTGTGGGGGTTAATAAAGTTGTTTTTGTGCACAATTTTCGTGATATATGTATGTAGGTGGATTCTGTTTTTTTTTTGTTCCTATTTAAGGATGTGTATAAGGAATTAAATTTCCGATTAATTTCTATTTTTGTCTCTTAATTAATGTTGATAATGAGAAATATTATATAAATTCAAAGGGAATAGAAGAGATAAAACAGGATTTCTTATCTAATCAACCAAGAGGCGTTTCGTTGGATGCAAAATTATTGTTGGTACTTATAATGTTTGGATCAACGAAAAAACCCTATAGCCGCTACACCACAGCCATCGCTATAGACTGAACTAGTAACCTGTGTTGCAAATTGAGCTCTTTCAATGAAAATAAGGAGCTATGCTCTCCAGAACATTGCATGTCGCCAGTTGTCAATCACTTTGCTTGTCACAGCTTAACAACTTTTTTTAAACGTAATGAGTTGAGTTAAACTAAACCGCAGACTAAATTTTGGAAAAGTGGATAAAAAAAAGTTTTGGTGGTTAATATTTTTAAATTGCACCTATAGAACAATTATTGGTCTGTGCGGTAACAATTCGAGAAGAAATCTGAATTTTCATTCTAATCCCAAAATTAACGGTACTTTACTAATGCCTGATTTCGGAAAAATGGATTTTCTCGAAATCAGCTATTACAATTTTGTTTTGTACAATTTAATATATACGTTGAGTTAGGATATGCCACTAGATGGCGTATCAAATTTTTGGAAAAAATTTGTATAACGGTACCTACTTTACTTATTATCGAATAATTTAAAATTACTTATTTCTCGGGTGTCATTCAAACGATTCACACTTAAGCAATATTAAAAATACCAAGTATTGAACAATTTTCAAAATAAGTTTTTGTCTACTTTGGTATGTTACCCATTTAAAAAAAAAAAAAAAAAACATTTTAACAATTTTGCTTAAATTTCAAATCAGAGTAATTTGATTATAAACAGCACATCAGGTGCAAGTACAGCCCAGTTATGAACTTTATATTACTTGCCCAATAAAAGGCAAATATCGTTTTCGTGAAAATGTTCAATTTCAAGATTTTGATCAATCCTGGTGGTACTATAATATAATAGAGAGACTGGAAAATGTGGTGTTCCATTGTATGTATGTACATATGTATGAGTATAAGCATATGTCAAATATTACTCAGATGTCGATTTTAAGCAAAATAGTTTAAGTTGTATGCGAGAAATAATCAATTTAAACAAAAATCGTAAATAATAAACTTTTTCCAAAAACTTGGTACTCCTTATTTGATTCAAATACTAAATATAAAAATTGCTAGATCGATTTACGAAACAAAATAAAAAATGTTTAATCAGTTGTAAATTGTTGTAAATTGATTGATAAATCATCTGTAAGTTTTGGGATTAGAACTAAAATTCAGATATCACCTTAAATTGTGACCCAACGCACCCCAGATATGAAGCTTAAAGAAAATTCATCCAGCCGTTTAGTCTGCAGTCGTGCGTACATATGACAGACGAACAGACTGACCAAACAGAGAGACTCCCTTTTTTGAGTTTCTCTATTATAGTAATGTCAAGTTTAATCAAAAACTCGAGATCGAAAATATGCACGAAAACAGACTCCTAAAAGCACGCAACTGTCACAAGACGACTTCTTAATATGGGATTATATGGAAGAACAACGGAAAAGTTACAATCGTTCGGGTATGGATCCCTCACCTTTTAACCAAACCTCAATTAAGTGGTAATGGAACTATGAAGTTTCTGATTCTTACTCATAACAGTAAATTGCATTGAACTAGCGAAATCAGATTTTTTTAAGAAAACACATTTGAAAAAGTTGGCGCATTAGTGGGTGAATTATATTATACTCGTACGTACATATTTTGCTTCGGAATCCCAAAGGCGTATATAGAATATACATTTAATTTTTCTAGCTTATAATTTAAGGGCCTAATAACTGGTGACATACACATGGCTTGAACGATATACGATTGGATGCTGATCATAAATATATGTATGTATATGTATATGTCTTTAGCAATAACACGCAGGCTGGCAATATTTGTGGATTATTCAGGTAAATTCGGAAAAGTTTCAGGAGACGTGTGTGCTGGAGATCAGCCGGAAAAAGAGTAGCACACGGGAATACTATTCCTTCCGTTAAACACGGCGTCGGATGCATCTTGATTACAGGCTGTTTTGCTGGTATTTATATACTGCCTTACGAAACATTGTCGAACTAAAGGGAAAATTAGACACAAAAAGCTTTAAAATAATATTCGAAGCATCATACCATTTAGCCGATCAGCAGATCTGTGATCGAATCCCGACGGGGAATAATTTTAATTTTTTTTTTTTTTTCAGTTTTTCTATTAATTCATATTCAAGGGACCAAATGTGAGAATTATCGAATAGGGATGCGATGTTAATTTCAGGCGCAAGACAAAACTCTCCCACACACTCTTTAAAAATAACAAAGACTTTATATATCTTTAGAATTTATGACGCGTGACCTTACCACCATCCAGGCACAGATAGACGGCGTCCACCAC
Source organism: Pocota personata (assembly GCA_963082735.1). NCBI lineage: Eukaryota > Metazoa > Arthropoda > Insecta > Diptera > Syrphidae > Pocota > Pocota personata. Next base: position 3,217,127 of record OY720433.1, read on the forward strand.
ATCATAATAATTAATAATTGGGTACAGTTTCAACGATGTCACATGTCACTGTATGACTTGTGAAAAATCGTGCATATAGCTTTTATATATGACGAATTTGATCTTTCCAACGATAATACATCCGTGACCTAGATGGATTATAGAATGAGGCAATGACCCACATTGATCGGATCTGTGATCGAGTCCCGTTGTGGGAAAGGAATTTCAATTTTCAATCAGTTGTTTTATTAATTATTTCCATTAACAATTAATATGAGTATATTGACAAATTAGCCGTACAAACTTTTTCAATTGAGTTTGTGCTCGAAAGATAGAATGAAATATTTGTTGTAAAATTGTACAAAGAAGATAATATAGTACACGGACAATGCTCTATCAACTGAGCTATCGTGGTACGTCTTTTTACGTGGTCCATTTCAATATATAATATTATAAAGAGAGTGATTGGTTAATTGTTTTCGATGATCTAAAAATCGGCTGGACCGATTTTGATGAAACTTTCATTCCTCGCTTTAAAACAACTTTTCAAGTGGTGGAAGGCTATATATTGTGTGAAATATTATTCACTCCATTTGGGTCATATGGCATATTAGTTTTATCGCTAGAATTATGTCTGGGGGGGGGGCCTGAAACCTGGAGTACCAACGAAATAGTAACATACACATACTTACATAATTAAACCATGCACTCGAGCGAAACTGGGTGCGTTAGCTAGTTAAAGTATCATTTTCTTCACCAGACTATCTGTACTTTTTTTTTTCCTGACAGGCAAAAACTGAAATGGTCGTTTCATTACGCACGTGCTGGTAGAAGGCGGCGCAAATAAACAAATTATGCGTCAATACGTGCTCACGTGATAGGAATAGGGAAATTGGCAGATCAAAAGAATAATAATATTACAGTTTATATTACGAGTAAATCAGGAGTCAGGAATTGCAGTTCCAAATATTGAAACAATTTTGTAGCATATTTCTTTATATATTTTTTTGTTATTAGTGTTCCATACCAGAATGATACAATATAAACACTAATGAATTCAACACGGTGTCTGTATATCCGTGTGTCTGTCACGTTTGAAACTAAAGTAATGAAATTTTCCCCAAAATTAGAGTGTGGTGGTCTAAAAATAGTTTTGTGGGGGGCTTTTGGGGGCATATTGTACCCTAAGAAAAATAAATTAGCCCATCGTGCCACATATCAAATTAAAGCTGAACTTCCAGGGAATCCAGAAATGAGGGTGGCCGTGGTTTATTGGAAACATCATCGCTTGTCACGCTGTTGGATCACGGTTCGAATCCTGATGTCAAGAATCATCTATTTATTTCGCCTGAAATAAATAAAAAAGTCGTTCAATTGCTAAAGCTAAGATGTCGTCCCCCCTCTATCTCGAAACTACGGAGTGGGGTGAAAAGTCTCCCCACCATATCTAAACCGTCTTCAGGTGTAACTAAGGGTAACACTAACGGCCCGTGTAGGTCTGAATTTGCTCCAGCAACCTACTTAGATTTTTTTCTCACAACAAAACAATGAATTCTATTAGTTTTTAGAATCAACAATTTATTACTTATCGCTTCATACTCGTAATGTGTTATTGTAATATTATATTTTTAAACATTGCTCAAATTTTAGCTTAGCCTTTGGGTAAGCAAAACCCATTTCTGGTCCATTGAACCGAAAGTTATGAGTTTGTGGCATGTAAAAGCTTGCATTTTATACCATCCTACCGACCTTAACTATTTTTTAAAATGAGATACCTATAGATAATAACAATAATAATTTGGATGCTGAGTTTACGGAAGATTAGGGTGAACTCAGCTGTTTTCAATCAAACGCATACTTGCCCTGGATGTTTTTTTATCAACAGGTGTGGTAAATCCAATATATTTTCTGATATTAAGTTGGAACTGACACTTTCTTCGAAAATATTTAAGATAAATACATGCTAACAATTTCCCCTAATTTTTACTACACTTTCAAAATTGCACAAACAACAATACTCGTATAGATTTGCAGCTTTAATTTAAAAAAAAAAAAAAAAAAACATTTTAAAACATGACAATACCGGGTCTCGTCGATAACCCCATTCCCCTTTCACGGACATTTACATATGTGTCCTGTCTGATTTAAGTTGATCTTCGATTAAATTGAGAAACTAAGATGCCCATTCACCCGTTATATTGTTCAATTCATCGAAACCTTGAACCCGAGGCAGCACAGCAACCACAAGTGTTTTGATGTCAAACAGATGAAGAACACCCACTGACATTCATTGACGATAATCTGATTCGATTTTGGATTCGGCCCATGTTAGATTTAATCAAATTCATAAATATTTCTCTATATATACATACATATATATATATATCCTTAATTTAAAATTCAATAGAACATTATCACTCACTATAAAAGAAACACGTCCTTCTGCACTCCCGAAGAATTATTATTTTTTGTATACAAATTTCGATAAAACCATGTAGGTACGAACGACTATGTACATATTTCACTTTATCACAATTTGTCAGAAGATTCTTCTCTCTTTCACAACACCGTTAAATTATAAGTTCCTTTTTCATTTTTTAAGACACAATCAAACATTTTGAAAACAATATCCAAAAACACTAGTGTATTTAGAAACATCAACAACAACAGAAAAACGCGTGCAAAAAACTTCAAAATAACAACAACTATGTAGCAGGACGACGATGACTTGAACGTGAAGCAAAATATCGTGGAACTACTACTATGCATTCGGGCGTACTACTCTAGTAGATTTGTTGAGTATTGTTGATGATTATAATACAAATTCTTCTTGTTTCTCATCATTTTTTGTGTTTCTCTCCCCGCACTCGCGGTACTCCGGCACACTCGTACACAACACTCTCGCACACAAGTAAATCTGACTGAAAACGTTTAAAAGCGCAGCCCTCGTACAATTGTCGTCGCTGTAGTTAAGACGAAACGAAAAAAAAAAAAAAAAAAGCATAGAAAAGGGATATTGAGAGATTTAACTGAATGACTTAAGCGATCAGCCTCTGTCTTCTCATCGGTTATTTCGCCCTGTTATTATTACATTTTCCACGCATCTATTTTTAAGGTGTGTAGACTTTTCTTTTGGTTGCTATATCTATGAGAAAAATTCAGTCAATCCAAGAATACGAAAATTCCTGGCGATGTGACAGCCGGTGTGTGAGGGGTGAACGCGCGTTGATGGTAAGGGCAAGAAAGCGAAAGCTTTGAGTAGTGTGTGTGTGGTGGGGCGGAGAGGATTCAGTTTTCTATACCTGATACACGAACTCGTAGTTTAGTAGGGGTAAGAAGGCTTTTGACAGTTATACAGAATGAATGAATATACTTTACCGGGTTTTTGTTGCTTGTTGTTGTTGGTATTTCTGGGGTGGGGGTTATTAAAATAACGTATTACCTAACCATGTGATAAAGTCGAGATCTCTCTGTCCCCACGTGTGTGTGTTTGTATTTGGTCGTCTAGCTTTTTTACAAATTTCAGGAGCACACGAAAACCAGACTGGAGATTTAGTTTTGACAGGAAATTTAACATCCGAATGCGAATAATAGAGAGATGACTTTGTGAATTTTTGAGTTCTATGTACACATCCCCTTAAAGCTACACAAATCGACTTGTAAACTTCAAGTGACGTCGATGAATGTTTTTTTGGGAAAATTTCATTTCTCATTCCTTGGCAGAAAAAAAGATACATTCATATGTACATATGTATCTACATATACCTATAAAGCAATAGAGCCGATTGCTTGTAAGGATCTAGTAAGGGGGTTATTGAGAGAGAAATACGAAGCCAAAATGGAATAGAATCACATGCTCCCTCATTCAGTTCTGACTGTGACAAGGTAATAAGGCAAGAGCTAAATCAAAATAAGGCTTCCTAAGTGGGAGGGATGTCTCCCCTGTAGTGTCTCAAATTTCAAGATTTCTGTAAATCATATTTAAAAAAAAAAATCAAGGCCATGTCATTGCCATACAATCTATAAGTAAACGAATTCCATCAATGTCCCCATCTTGAGCCTATCTTTTGTACACTACTAAGCAGAAACGACTACAAATGGCTAAAGTAACTCATAAGGCCCCCATTAGCAAATTGCTATTGTGATTCACTTTTGCGCTATCGCTATGGTAAGCCTATATAACGCGACAAACCAATGGTCCTTAGTAATAGAAATTCTCAAAGTAACCCTAAAAGCCGGTTTTAAGGACTTTTCACAGCTGGCGAACGGCGAACGAGCGGAATAGCCGCCAATTTTGACGTATCATTCACAACCATTTTTGTTCATGGTCGCATCAGTCAGCAAATTTCGAAATCGATTACTACTTACATAATTGGTATTGAAAATATTTTATGAGGTCGGACACGATAAATACAAATCAATTCTGAGGTTAAACTCAAGCGAGAAACTTATTCGCGAGAATGTGGAATGCGTTCTACATTTATAGATTGTGAATAAGCATGGAAAATTGTTGATTTATTAGAAGAAACTTAATTAATTTTTTTTTTAATAAAAAATACAAAATTTTAACTCGGTTCTTTATCAAATGTAGAATGGGCAATTTTGTATGTAAAAAAGTACTAAATATGGTTTGCTCAGCTGTGAATAATCCTTTAGTTAGATGGTCGTAACTTACAAATGAAGTTCCTTTGTAACATACTCGTAGGTTAAAGTTTCATTTTAATTATTGTGAACTTACATATTGTGACGGGCAATGACCCCTAGTTATAAAAGTACTAAAACGCAGTAGTTTATTTTCATCACCACAACGCACAAACGAGAGCAGCATTAGCGACAACGCGAAAGTGAGAGCTACGCTTTCCTCATTTATCGGAGTGCTGTTCTATTTAAAAGCATGGGATGGGACACTGGATGTAGAGGTTGAAAATATACAAAATAATTATAAACGAACTGCAATATTTAAGAAACGAATAAATGGTGTCTCTACAAAATACAAAACTGTGCTGAAAATGTTGACATTTCCGACACATTTTACGAAAAATTACACAAAATTTTTTTCCTATACTACTACGTACATTTATGAATCAACTCAAGATGTAACAGATCCAAATCCTGAGACTCAATTCAAGCTGAAAGTTGTTTACATTCTTTTAAACTGCATTATTAGGAAATACAAACAGACGGGTTAATTTTTTTTTTGTCGGTTCAGGAAACGCTACACTGAAGCACTCAAATGCAACTGGTCCATTGTACTGCCAAGAAGCAAACCCTGTTTTACCCATTTTAATGGAATTTACTCGTCTTCCGGAGAAAGTCGCTTCAGTGATGAGGAGATTACGGTATCAGCACTCACCACATCAGCGCCGAAAATCTGCCACCTTATACAAGCAAAGGCAGGACAATCACAGAGGAAGTGTTCCGCAATATCGTCACCCTCTTCACAAGCATCGCAGACTGTTGTATCAATTAAGCCCACCATACTGAGGTGTTTAGCAAAAGCAAGGTGCCCCGCGAGAACGCCGATAAGTTGTCTGCAATCTTTTCTGCCGAGGGATAGGAAGAACATCGCGGATCACCTTCCCTCCGATCACGGTTATAAATAGGACGAGCGTTCATTCAAACGACACTATTGTTTCGATATCAAACACTTTTGATATCGATACTTTTGGTTTCAAAACCTACTTATAATAGGAAAAAAGTGCTTCTACCGCATGAGTAAAGACATGAAAACAAGACGTGATCGACCGAAAGGGAAAACAAGGAATGGTAAACCCGAAAGGTCTATTACAATTTCTGGCAACATCGCAGACAGCTGGGTATAAAAGAAACGCCAAGTAAGCCGAATACTAAAATAGCCGCATGTCCGGCGGACTTGAAATTATCCTAAACAAGACTGCGAGCCGAGCTCGCCGGTTCCCCCGAATGAACTTCAGTTGAGTATCTTTCACAACGAGCTTCACATCGCAATAACTATGACAAAAAACGACTACAATTTGAAAAGTAATTACGGCTTGCTCGCCGTCCGCCACACACATTAGATTGCGGCCAACAGTTTTCCAAAGATAACATCGCAGTACCCGCAGTACGAAAATGTATTAATTAAGTTTTCAGTTATACCATATTTCGAGATTTTTAATGTTTAAACATTTCCGATTGGGCATGACTGCAGTCATACTGCATTTATTAACTCAGGATATCTCATTCGCTATTAGGACCCATAACAGTGGTGACAAATTAGTTCAGGAAAACCATTTCAACAGCAAACTGTCATCTCTCATGTAAAGGGTGATTCAAAGGGTTACAATTTAAATCTGGCACTACTGTGGTTCTGTCAAAGATAAACAGCTGATATTTGACATCTGCGAAAACAAAGCATTGATATTTGTAATTATGGGGCGGTATACGAAAGAGCAACGCATTTTAATCATTAAAACCCATCTCCGAAATGGGAAAAATATAACCAACCACGTTATTTTTCTTTTCGGCGACCTAAATTGGCCATCAAGATCGTTCGATATCGCGCCATTGGTTTTTTTTTTCTTTGGGGTTATGGGAAGCAGATAGTGCATGTCAATGATCCTCAAACGATTCCAGACCTAAAGGACGCGACGCGTTTACATGCTGGCTTTATAATAGTGCCAAAATTCTCAATCCTCAAAAGCAAAAAAACATGTTTTTCCCAAGGACCTACATAGCTAGTGATGCATAAAAAATATCGACATATTAAGAAATCGATTTTTTTAATATATCGATAACGAAACATTATTCATTCATCTTCTTCTGCTTAAAGGTTTATTACAAACCATCAGAAAAAAAGTATTCAAAAAAAATAATGCTTGATAATAATATCAAGAATAAAGCAAATGTACATATAATTTGCGAAATAACAGAACCAGCGGGTAACAATATTCCGAAGAGATAATTATAATTTTAATTAAGTCACAATTGTCATTACTATTAATTAGAATGTAATTAATTACATCAATTGGGAGCCGTGGCTCAGTAGTTACGTGAGCGATCACTGAGCGAGAGGTTGAAAGTTCGAATCCAAGAAAACACAAAAAAAAAAAGTTGTCTCACGATCCCACCTCTCACAAACGTCTGACAAACATCCGAGAGTAAAATTGTCATGAGAAAGCTTGTCTCAATCGAAAAAAAATGCCCTTCGGAAACGGCATAAAACTGTAGGTCCCAATCATTCGGAGAAGCTAGGCCAGGTCCTACATTGGGCTGTTAACGCCAAAATATTAATTTATTTATTTCAATTAATTACATCTCAATTATCAAATATTTGTAAATAGAAATTTAAATTACCATTACAAGTAATTGAATTAATAATTGCAATTGCACTGATAAAATTAAGATTTAATTAAATGAATACAATTAAAATAAAATGCATGTCTGGGTTGCACGTACTTACACCTTTGCGCTGTTCATTAGCAAATCAATCAGATTTTATATTTAGGCGAAATTGTTAAAATGTAGTTTTGTTTAAAAAATATCTTAGAATTAAAAAGTTTTTTGACAATTTTACAAAACTTGATATGCCATATGCTTTCATATGCCGTTTAGACTTCAGTTCAGCGCACATTTACACAGATAGACAAACAGGCATACAAACAAAATTGAAAGACCCATTTTTTGAGTTTCTTTATTACGGTAATGTCAAATTTGATCAAAAATTCGAGTTCGAAAATGTTCACGAAACCAATATTTGACCTTTTTGGTAAATAAAAATGTGAATAAAAGCAAATTCCGAGTTTCCTATGAACACGGGAGTTCGGAGTCGCGGAATATGGGTAATTCTACGAAAGCCGAGCTGCAGGTTATCTGAGATGTTAACGGGTCTTAGATGGTGGAACGGCCTTTAGACATAAAGGCTAGCTATGAATAAGTATTTATTTACTAATAAACAGTCGCGAACACGCAGCGGACATTGGATAGGTGTGGAGTAATCTGCAATTTGGCTCTGTGGATTCCTAAGAAGAACTACATATACCTGGGTCCAATTTCTTGCTAGCAAGCAGAGTTAGCACTGCGTTTTTAATCTGGCAAAATCTATCCGTTCCTCTTTAATGTTCAGTTCTCTTCTATACCCTTTCTTTTCTCTTCATCATTGCGCTAATGACCTTAAAAGACATACTCTTAAGTGAAAAAGGAATTAAATTTGAAAAGGAATTAAACTCTCTTTTTTTCACTTTACATTCAAAGTATTCATGGTTAAAGTTTTAGAAAAGAAAACTTTATTTTAATTGGATGCATTATTTTCTAAAAATGTTCAAAATGAAGCAAGTTATAAACATTTTAAAATTTTTTCATTTTCACGAAAACTTGAGAACAAATACTTATTCAGACTTTAATTGCAAATATCTCGGGAGATGTTGGTCCTACACAAAAAATTGTTGTGACCGATTAGAACAGGAGATCCTCGAAAGCCAGTTTGATACATCTACACATGTCTAATATGAGGTATAACAATCATATAACTTTAATTTCACTCTAATTTCGGCGATTTAATTAAACTTCACACCCTGTAATTGCAATTACTTGTCTCCTTCTTCTTTTCCTTACAACGAGGTTATGATCCGGAGTAGAAGGATCACAACCCTTCCACTTCACTGCATCCCTACTGGTCCGCCTGTGTGGTTTGCCGGTTTGACCTCAGGATTAATTACTTGTAACTATAATTAACCTTCTGAATTTCAATTACTCGATAATTGCAATGTAATTAGTAATGAAATTACAAAAGTAATGATTACGACCTAGCACTGACAGGAGACTACATAAAGGAACAATTTGAAGAAATCACTACAGAATTTGGTATTGGAAAATATCAAACTCTTACCATAACCATAGATGGTGGTACTAATACGAGTATGGTGTCTGCGGTGAGATTTTTCTTAGAAGAAGGACGGACGAAGAATCCCTTGTTTTGCTAATCTGCTGAACCTGGTTATTGACCGTAAATAAAAAGACAACAGGCGATGTGTTGACCTTCTGGGTGACATGAAAACCATCGCTACCTTTTCAAGCAATTGGTTAATGGAATGGACGATTACTTACTCAAACAGGCAAATGGAAAAGTTAAAGGCAAAGTTTTAACGCCAATACAAGCTGTCAATATGCGTTAGAACTCGTCATTGGAAAAGATGGAACGATGTATTCAGTTGACAACTAAATTAAATTGTAGAAGTCAATTTAGAAGAAATTAATCATTGCTTTGCCTGATCACTATGTACCTATATATATCCCAATTGAATGAGGCCCGAGCTATTATTGGTCTTCGAAGTCCGTTTAAACAAGCTACGGAGGATATTGTGTAGCAGCCAATTTGTCCATCCCGCTTTCAAACTAGGAACTCATCAGGAATTTGACCAATTTTAAGACTAAAAATTATTCATTCAGTGTCGCGGGAATCTACTATCCCCCTAAATACTCGTTGGAAGAAGAAGATTACCTGGAATTCATTAAAGGACTTTTAAAGGACTGGGAAATCGATTTGTAATTGGAGGAGACTTTAATAGAAAAAATTCGCATTGGGGATTTAGTCTAACAACTACTACTCAATACCATCAGAGCATATAGATGCAAAACATTATCAACTAGAAAACCAACATTTTGGCCAAATGATCCGAATAAAATCCCAGGTCTATAATAATTGATATCTTTATAATTAAGAATATAGGTATATCTGCTAACTATATAAATAGAAATAGATGACAGTCAGGATTTGAGCTCTGATCACTCACCAATACTTTTAACATTAAGTGAAAACATAGTACAATTTAATCCAACATTAACTAACAAAGAAGATACAATCAACCTTAAGACCCCCCTAAGAAATATAGAACAGTTAGAAGAACTGCAAAAATTCGTAAACGATGTTCACGTCCAAGACGCAGCAAATTAAACAAAACACAAAGGGGAACTTTTATCGCAGGAAGATTAAGGAACTCCTAGCCGAAAGGAGAAGAGCAAATGAAAAATGCCAACAAACAAAAGTCCCTCATGACAAAACTGATCTAAACAACCTTACTCAGCAACTAAGAAGAGAAATTAAGGAATTGAAGAATGATACGATTGATAACTACTTGAGGAAAGGTAAATGACTGTTAGATGACAGCATTCTTTTGATCACGAGCGGAGCTCACAATATGCAGCGTTCAAACTTTCACGACGATCGTAGTGTTTCACTGTTTCACTACACTTTCTTGGTTTTTCATCTACTCGTATTTTACTAGGTCACTGCGAAAAATGCCTATATCTAGAAAATTCTATAGAGTTACATGGATTTTGACTGTTTTCATATTCAGAACTGAACAACTAAACGAACGATCCTGTAATGTTCTTAACAACCCTTCTGCAATTTGGTTCACCAACACCTGTTTCTTTTTTTTTTAAGGAAATTTCCAAATTCTGAACCACTCAGACCCAATTTTTTGTGTCCATTATACTACCAGGCTGAACTCCTTATTTTGTTGTAGTTTTTGTTATTTCTCTTTTATGTTCGGGTGGCTGTGGTTGCTGTTCCCCGTCCGGGCTTGAACCTGCACAGTTCCGGTCACAAGCGAACACACTACCCAGTACACCGTGGCGACCCACTAAATACCTGGTTGCTTGACGTCCATTTTTACTTGTGTACGCCACCTTAGGTGAGATTTTCCTTTACCGTGTCGTGCCTCCGGTCCTCCAGGATGGTTTCGAAAACCTTCCAGGTCGGAGCTTCGATGTCGTAGCCATCTCAGGCGATGAATTCGAACCCTTCGGACTGGGTCAATGTCGCTGTACAACCGGTGTACTAGTAGTTCGTTGTTGTATTTTCTCCTCCACAAAAAATATTTGTATCTTAAGTATTACAATTATGTTTTGTAAATTTTTCTAATGTTTTTTTTTCTAATGAAATACTTCCTTACTGTACATTTTTTCACATACGAGTACTCTTCCAAATCCCTGAAATTCCGGGTTTGTGAAGAATCCCCGAATTGTGAAGAGTCCCGCAATTGTGAAGAACCCGGGAAATGAGTAATCCAACTTAGTATGAAGGTCGTTAGCGCTACTGCGTAGATAGCAGACTTGGTGGCACACAACTTTTAATGATCAATGTGAAGAGTGATGCTCGACTTGAGCTGCTTTTAAACATAGTTGCACAGCAACATTGTACAACTGTACTAACAGACGCAAAGCAGCAACGGCAGTTGAAATAAAACAAACAAAAACATATATACATTCAATTGAAAAAGCTTGTACGGCTAATTTGTCAATATAATAATTGTTGATTGAACAAATTAATAAAAGAAAATGGTGAAATATTCCTTTTAAGCCGATCAAGAAATGTGTTGGTGTCGTTGGCGCAACCCGCTAGTCATCTCAGTCACGGAGGTTTTATCGTTGGGGGGTTCAATAGCAGTACACGTCCTTCGCATACGTATGCAATAATTCATCATGTAAAACAAATAAACATAAATATTTACATTAAGCGGCCGAGCTCTTCTCTAAGAGTACACAACAACAGACTGGCAAACAAAGCAGTACACTGAACGACGCAGCTGGTGCTATGCACAAGAATTCTGGTAACATTCTAAACGGTTTGTTTTCCTACCACTGGACGCAACCGTTGAGAAGGAGGCAATGAAAGACATGTGTCGACTTAGGAAAAAAAAGACTAGCACGAAGGACATGACTTTGGACATTTCCGAGCCTTATTCCATGTTCATGATGCTTGTCGGTAATACGATCCCTGTCGTCATGTTCGGTAGGAGATAGGAAGTGTATTTCCTCGAGAGGATCAAATGAGAGAATACAAATACTTCAGGATTTAACTAATAGCTGCTACACAGATGGTTCTCGCACCTACAGCGGAACTATATCTGGTTGGTATTTGGATAATGAGACCAAATTCTCTTGCGGTCGGGCAAAATGGCGACTGTCTTTCAGACGGAAGAAAATGCCTGATAAGATCACTGCAAAATATCTTCTCAATTTAGATAGTAAGGACTGCAGAACTATGGTTGGGCTAATAGCAGGACACAACACATGTGGTTATCACATGACCAACATGGGAATCATTAGAATCGAAAGCGAGCTTTTTATTTGTCAGTGCCTTGCTTTTGCGCGAATGGAGAATAAGACTGCACGGCATTCAACTTAAACTTAACTAAAAAATAATAAAAATGGGAACCCACTTTCAAAATACCTTTTGGACAAAATCCCTTTTTGTTGAATACCGACCTTTGCACATAATTCCTTTGGTCTGAATGTCAATTGAACAAAATCTCTTTTTTAAATTTCTTTATTAAGAATGCCATCGTGTCAAGAAAACGGATTTGAAAGGGAGATCTCTTGAAGACTATAGCCATTCTTTGTTATATCAGAACCACGACAAGACCGTGACTGACGGTTAAATTTTTAATTTTTTATTTTTTTTTAAAGTAACGGTTCATTTATTATTATTAGTCCAGACAATTAAAACAAAGTAAACAATGCATTAAAGGCAAATTCATCTTGAAATAAAATGTTAGTACGTATTAGGCAATTATGGCCAAAACTATGGCAACTATTATGGAAATTATTCCAAAAATTTATTTTGTCCAAATGGTGTTTTGGGAAGTTATTTTGCAAAATGGTATTTTGACCAAAAGGTATTTTAGGGAAATGAATTTAAAAAAAAAAGCCAATTTATAAAAGGTATTTTGAAAATATGTACCTATTTCATCAACCCAATAAAAGTATGTAAGTATTTTAAAATATTTGTTTGAATGCTTAAAAAAAAGACTTGAACTCTTGGAGTAATATTCATTTTCGTCTCCACACAATCTTGATTTCGCATTTTTTTTTATGCAATAACCCCGTCGTATGCTGATCAAGGTTGGCAAATACAAAACAAAAAACAATTTGAGCATTGGATCTGAGGTTTTCCCGGATTTCCGTTAATTCTCCAGTTTACTAGATCGTCATACACTACTATTTCCTAATGCAACCTAGAGTTATCATATCGTAAGAATATTCCTACCATTCGATCCAACATTGAGGTTCTGTATCTGTTTTTCGCTGAATTGTGTGGAATTGTACCAAATCTATCAATATACATAAATAAAGCGAATGTTGTATAGATCTTGGAAAAAATTCAAAAACTAAATCGACGAAATTATATTCAACTCAATAGTTGACAAGCATGTTTTGTTAATAAAAGTTATTTAACTTATTTATTTATGTATTCCTGTATTTATGTTTTTTGTATTTATCTATTAATTTTTGTTACTTATTAATTAAATTATTTATTTATTTATTTATATATTTATTTTATTTGTTATTTATTTATTTATCTATTTATTTATACGTGTATAATACTTTGTTATTTACTTATTTAGTTATTATTTATTACTTATTTATTTATTTATTTACTTATTGAATTGAAGGTTTTTATTTGTATTTTTCGTTCAGCATCATTATTTTTCTTTTCACCTTTTCATTTTAATTGTCTATCAAATAATGTTTCAGAAGAAAGATAAAAATTATCGTATTGTAAAATATGTGGTAACTAAACTTTTCTGTAAATTTATGTACGAAATAAAAATCTATCTATTTATGTATCTATCTACCAATAAACTCTGGAAATATATACACTGATTTTATTGCAATGACAGTACCTCAAAACCAATGAATTAATGATTTTTTTTTTTTTTTTAATTTTCATTGAAAATTAAATTTCCGTTCCGGAACCAAATTAGACACAGATATCAGCTTTTAGTAATCTAATAAACTTAAACGAAACAACTTATTATAATAATAATAATAATTGATAGACGTATCTCTTTAATTGTCAATAATCTGTCAACAGGTGGTGCGTCATTATTAATTGCTATTGAATGAGAGGGGGAAGATAATGGTAATGGTACTCGTATACCAGTAGCTCGACTTATGCTTATGTTATAACCATATCCAATTTCATTAATTGGGCGTTCCATTTGTCCCACTATAGTCTAAATGTGCATGTGATTGGTCGATAGACCACCCACGTGGATCTCAAATAAATCAAATATTTTAATATAATATCAACGGGTAATGTTGATGTAACCCATTTTTATTATTTTTTTTTTTTTTTTTTTTTACCAACAGCTTGTAAAGTTATTGAATAAAATTAAAAGAAGAAAGCCAAATACGTATATGCATACATTAACATTACAACCTTGCAAATAAAATGTTGGGGTAAGTCTTTTTGGCGGTAATTGATTGCCACTCATACTCGAAGGATGTTAAAACAAACTCGACATGCTTACAAATGTCAAATACCAATCGAAGGCCTTCCAAATTGGCAGATGTCATTCCTGAATCGTTTTCCAATTATTATTTGCAAATGATTATTTCTACACAACGATGTAAGCTGAATATATTTATATCAACTGCTAACAAGAAATACGAAATTACTCTCCGTATTTCATACTCCTGCTAGAGTTTTCTTATTTTTTTTTTTGTTGTACAACCCCGCTCTAACATAACTCTAGTATAATACCCTTGCCTTATTGTTATTCTTGATTTTTTTTTTTTTTTTTTTTTTTTTTTTTTTCATATTGTACATTTACCCTTGTTCGTTTTTCCATTTTTTTTTTTTTTTTTTTGCACCTTTAACGATTTTTGTTTCACTCTCTCTTTCTCTCCTTTTCTCTTGTTAAAAGAAAAATACTATATATAAACGAAACGAAATATTTTTAAACTTTACCCATTTAGGTAATTAAGACTGTTTTTTTTTAATTTTAACAAAAAAGCAGACTATTTTTCACACACGTATGCTATTATTAAAAACAAATACAATCCTCCGTAGTTACTTAATAAAAATAAAAAATTGTATAAAGTAATTTAAAAAAAAAAAAAAAAAAACTTTGTTTTCACCACCACCGGAGAAAATTCCACGAATTGTTACGACAGTAAAATTCTTATACCGTTATCGTAACACATTGTTTAAACGTCGACGTTTCATTTCGATTTTTAAGGCAATCTTTTGCATAATTTTTTCTACTATTATAAACAGCTGTAGATAAATTAAATAAAAGCCTAAATAAGAGGCGTGAAATGAGATTTCTCGGATATAATTTTTATTTTTCTCGGTGGAGGGGAGGAGAGTCAAGAACACCACTTTACTCAAAAGATTTTGCTTCACTTACTTTCGAATAAATTTTTCTTCCGTTTTTTTTTTTACATTTTTAATTCTAGTTAAATATACGTTAACTTAGTTATAACACGAGAAACGAAAACGAATACTTTGCACAATAAGGAACGAGAAAAGCCGAAAATAATAATAATAAGAGCAGGTTATATTTCTTTACGTTATGTTTGTGTTATTCTTTTTTTGTGTTTTCCTGTTCTGTCGTCCTCGTTGGTGGAGTGGTTTTTGTTGTTGGTTTTTTTTCTTCTGTGTGTGTCTATGGGGGCCACGATTTTTTTTGACGTCGCACACAAGTACACACTAGCGTTCGATTACAAGCAAGAAACCAAAATAGATAAGGTAATGTGGTAATTTCATTGTATATATTGGTGTTTTACTCCGTTTTACTTTTTTCACATTCATATTATACTAGTTGTTGTTGTTGCCTTTTTTTATGGTAACCACCATTCTCTCATTTAGCTCATTTAGCGTAAGATGAGATGGGTAACACTCTCTACGCTAAGCGTAGTAGAGCTTTCTTAGCATGCGTGGAAATGTGTGTGCCGGAAAGCTTTGCAGATAAATTTTCTTTTAGAAAATGTGGAGAGCCACCCTGCTAAGGGTTAGAAAAGGGCGCATGTCATATGCTTCATTGTAGGGTACAAATTTGCCGAAACTATTTCGTAAAAATGGCAAAAACAAAACGTATAGAATTGCCATTAGTTGGACTTTAGTAAAAACCCTTCGATATCGAAAATATCATTGGGCATTCATATGTCTAGTTTGTCTTGGGGACAAGTTTTGCACATAATCCTTCGAGCCGAAAAAAAAATAATGTTTTCCAATAAAGTAGCTAGTTTGAAAAAAAAACAAGTGAAAAATTTATTACATTTTCTAATATTTGTAATTTTTGTGAAAAATTGTCCATTTTCAAAAAGGTTTGATCAAAAATCTTCTCGAAAGATAACTGTCAAGCTGCACTGTTCTCGAGAAAATTGTTTTTCTTTGTGCCAAATCCTCTATTTCTAAAAAAAATGCTTAAAAGCAAGTATTTTGATTAACCAAACTGATATTCTATCCGAAACATACTGGACACCAATTTTTTTAATTAAATTTCATTTTAAAAAATTCTAAAAGAAAAAAGTACGAGTAGGTATTTCAAGAAATGTTGGATACCAATTTTGAACAAAAGTGTTCCAATATTTCCAAAAATGCTTAACCAAAAAGGTAGTGTATCTTACTAAAAGTAAAAACTGGTATGGCAATCAAAACATACAATTAAAGATAATATTTAACGACAATTTTGAACAAAATTGTTCAAGCCGCTTTCAAGAAAATTAATTTTCGTCCACCTAAAAAAATATTAAACTAAAAATTTGGTATACCTTTCTGAATATTCCGAAGATATCTTTGCTTTCGAGTCGTTCTCGAGAAAATACTTTCTTTTTTTTTTAGAGGAATCGTACATATCCAAGTCCTTTGAAGACTATTTTAAATCAAGACGTTCGATTCGTTCACTAGAAATTTTGCTTTATCAATAGTTTTAGTTTTGTTAATTTAGCAAAAACAGATCCATTTTTAATGTAATCAGTGTTAAGTTTCCTGAATATAACTATATTTTGCTCATTTTTTTTATTTTATTTGGCCAGTCATTAAAAATAGATTATACCTTATGTGTCACCATGTTCCTTATTTTTTATTATTATTTCTATAATTGCACTATCCAAAATCATTGGCACCTCTCAATGGATTCGACGTTAACATATGTTAAATGTTTACTTAAATAGATAGGTAGCAAGTTAAATTTATAAACAAAAAACTAATACATTTTATAATTCTTTGGTTAATGCTTGTCCACGCGAGTTGCCTTAACATATGTATCTATTAGTTTTGATAGACCAACAAAAAAAAATAACCAAAAATCTGCTTTGCTATTCTGGAATGTACAATTCAATTCTATATACTTGCAAGGCAATTTAAAATGAAATTATTGAAGTCATTCTCGAGTAAATTATTTGTTTTTTTCAACAAAACTGTCCATTTTAATAAATTTTAAATTAAAAATCTGGTATATCATACTGTGCATCTTTCATAACAATTTCCAACAAAATTTTCCGAATAGTTACCGACAAAACAATTATGTTTTTAACAAAATCGTCTTTTCAAAAATCCGATACATCAAATTATCCATGTGGAATGGAATTTTGTCGTTTGAGTCGTTTTAGAGAAAACATATTTCTTTGCATAAAAATCGTCCATTTTGAAGCCAAGAAAAACTTTATTACTTGCCGTCCATTTTAAATAATTTTTATTTTTTTTTAAAGAACCAAAAATCTCTTTCATCATTCTGAAACACAATGCCCCACAAGTATAAATCGTTATACTCGTATTTTTTAAGCTAAATCGCCCATTTTGGAGATCTTTTAAAAAAATGTGACATAACACTCAATTTTAAATAGCAATCTCAAATAAAATCGTTCTAGTGAATTTTTCTTATTATTATTTATTTTTTTCAATTTAGCAAGTCAATTTTGAACATTATTGATTTTTCCATTTTCGCCATCGTTTCCATTTTCAGAATCGTTTAACAAAAAAGCATGGTGTACCTATTGGCTTATTTAGAATTACATTCTTATAAAAAAAAGAAGTACATTGATGTCAGATTTGGGCATTAGTTAACTACCATATTTCCTATTACCCTATATTTTAATATACCCTATCCAGGGTATATTAAATTTGATACACTCTGCTCTTTGCAGATAAATTTCGGATATCAGATGGACAGTGTCCGGTTAAAAAGTCCGTTAGGAGCTTTGTATCTTTATTATGAAGAGATAGGAGCTCACCAGCTCGTTTTTTTTCTAGAAGTCAGTGAATTTCTTAGCTTGACGAGGAGCTAGGATAGAGTTCCATTTAGAGAGCAGTTCTTGTTGCTCCCTGGAGTTGAGGTGGCTTAGAGGCAAGCCACAGCTTGCCCCTTGGGGCCTATGAATCGTGATGAAAAGACGCGTCTAGCGCGTTTATCTCATTACCTTCGACTCCCTTATGACCAGGAACACATATTAATTAGAGTAATGTTGTTATGAGCAGCTAGCTGCTTTAAGGTGTCTAGGCAATTCCAGGCGAGCTTAGGTCTAAAGTAGAACGGGCAAAGAGCTTTTATCGCCCCTTGACTGTCAGAAAGGATGTTAATGTTGGTTTTACAGAGATTAGGCCTGAGGCACTCTCTGGCACATAATTCTATAGCGAAGATTTCGGCCTAGATTATGGGTGAAAAGTGTCCCACTGCTATTTCATAGATGCGGCAGAAGACACTCGCATCAATTCCGTTTTTCATATTGGTTCCATCGGTATACCTTGTTGAGTGAGAGTCATTCAGAGATAAACCTCCATTGTTCAGGATGTTGAAAGGGCGTGTAAACTTTATTTCTTGAAGTCTGTTGCAAGCATCGTTGGTTCAGAAATAATCAGAAGCTTGTTTTTAGTTTTTTTTTCCTTTACACTACTTAAACCCCATTTCCTTTCAAAGAGTATAGTGCACACTCAGATGATGGATGTAGCTTCGTCGACCCTTTTATTAAAATGTTTGTTCCAAGTGAGATTATGATCGAGAGTTATTCCCAAAAATTTGACTTTTTTGGAAAAAGGAATTTGTATGCGGTTTAGCACCAGATTTGAGAGATTTTTTTTTTCCTCTTTTTAGTGCAGAGAACGACGATCGTTTTGTTCGGGTTTACACTACGCCCTTCGGTCTGGCACCAGTCCCAAACTTTGCCAAAGGCGCTTTGCGTGAGTGGCTTTGCATGAGTGGCCTAGCGTGGCAGGAATTACCCTGTTGTTAAGCATGTCACAAATCCATCTAATGGTAGTTAGGTCTACACCCTTGGCAACTGCCGGCTTTCTCTTTGGAGGTATGGAAAGTGTTGTCAAAAGCTCTGGCGAAGTCAAGAAATGAAAAGAGCGCTGTTTCTTTTTAACATCGATGGATCCCTCTATTTTTCTAACGAGATGATGCAGTGCCACGGTGGACTTTGCTGTCTGAGAGGCAAACTAGAATTTGTTTAGAGGGTTCTTAAGTATGTGAACGCGGATACGGTGGTCCACGATTTGCTCCATAACCTTTGGTAAGAAGGGTGTCAGATGTATGGGTCTAAAAGATATGACCAAATTTGTAGCTAGATCTGAAGAGTGCAGTTGCGATAGAAATTAAAAATTCCATTCCATGTTGCACCAAGACAAGGAATATGTCATCCCCTCCAGGAGATTTGTACAGCTTTTGAGTAGAAAAAGCCCATTTGATTGCATTTCTAACAAACATGCGTTCAGATATGCTTTATGATCTTCGATTAGGATAAGATAGGTTATTGCATTTGAATGTGATTTTTGGTAGGTTCTAAATTCTTGATTAATAACATAGAGAAATAATAACGATAGACCCCAAAAAGTGTACATATTTATGAACAGCATCAAAAGTTATGTCCGATTGTATGTCACCACTTTTTCGGCGTTAAATTTTGAACCCGGAACGTGAAATTTGGTATATGTATAAGCTTTCTAGAATTCGAAGCAGTATTGTTAACATTTTTGACTTTCTTTACATTTCATCCATACATTATATATGGCCACGCCCTCTTATTGGGGCGCGTTCTTAAAAAAAAAAAAAAACATATTGCTTTTTCAAAGCTATATACGGTGCATTTTAGGGAGCCACGTCCACTTTCTTCTAAGAAAAAGTTGTAACAATAGTTTTATGATACAATTTCTTAAAAAGATATCACTGCATCTGTTTTAATAATTTCGCATATCATAAGATCCGATCTAGATAGATGTAACTTTGTTATATGTTTTTTTTAATGTTTTTAAATAAGGTTTGGTTGCTGGGCTCAATTAATTTACTTTAGTTTAACATAAAAAAACCGTTTGCAATATAACTACCGAATACTTAGTTTAATAGTAGTTGATGATTGACAACTAAAAACTAATTTTTATTCTAATTTGCATCTTAAAATAAGTTTGGCCCTTAGGAGGGAACTATTGCCAGTTACCGTTTTATGAACTGTACCGTTGTTTTCTTTTATTCAGCAATTTAAAACTAGCTCTCAGCTTCTCCTAACAGATCGCCTGAGGAAGTAGTTACTTGTCAATGATCAACTCTAATTATGAAGTTGTTAGCAAGCTCCGATTATGAACTAAAACTAATTTAGTCAATAAAACAAATTCTCTTCAATGATTTTCAACCAATTTTTAAGTTCCTTATTTATTACTGACAGATGTCGGTCTACTTAGTATCTGCCCCTACTGATGTTTTATTAAAAAAAAGACTATAGATTAATTTCCAAAAAATGCAATTAACTATAAATATGTACGAGTACCCTTTGTCTAATTTATTGATTTCCAAAATTTATTTCGCATGAAATAAATAAAAAAGTCGATCACTTGCGAAAGCTAAGTCAACTCTACTGTGAAGGCATAACACTGGCAGCAGGGTGGACATATGCCTAAAATGCAACTTGATCGTGATGAGGACATCAGAAGGACGGAAAAAAAATACTGTGAATCATAAGCAACGACAATAATAGCGAAAACAAACAACATACTCCCCAGTTATTTGGACAGCCACCCTTGGAGTTTACAGAAACTTAATACCACCTGAGTTTCAAACCATACCACTCTATCTTTCTCTCTGTCTCTTCCTCTTTCCACAAAAACGAACGTGTTCTAAAATTAGTATAAGGGTATTCATATCCCCTTTAACACGTGCAAATTATAAAAAAAAAATGTATATTTTAATTTTTTTTTTTTTTTTTTTTTTATTATTCATAAGTTTCGATTTTGTCCACGGGTATTCTACTGTTTAAGCTTAGGATCATGTCTTAAATATCTAGACTATGGAGTTAACAGGCAGGGCGTTATATACCGTGATGGATCTGAAAATCAATAAATAAACCTCTCAAGCCAGTTCCGGACACAGAAAACTGCTTCCTGTGTTCTTAAAATATTTGTTAATGTAAATATTTACTTAGACGTCCATCTAGCACTACGTAGAGAAATGCTAAAAAGTTTGTCCGCAGGGCGACCATAGGTTCTTCACATACATACATTCTTTAATATGTTCTACTAATACCTCAGCAGTATAAGTAGAAACGGAAGTACTGTATTAGTAGAAACGGAAGTTCTGAACAGTAAATGCCAATGCTTAAGTATTCTTTAGTACCTACTAGAGAATACTTAAACATACTCGAGCTCAACTAGTACAGTACTACTCGATGCTTGAAATATAGCAGTCTTAGAACTGTAGCAAATGTTTGAATATTCTCACGTATGAACTAGAGAATTCTTAAGCATCAGCATTTACTTGTAAGTAATTGACAACAATTAAATACTTGCTTATAGTATGCTGTGTTTCTGAGTATTTACTAGTATTGAATTACGTTTTTGTAACACTTAACAGTTTAAGTACCTACCTAAAGAATTCTAGCATTTACAAGGGTTTACAAATATACTAAAAATGTTTGTACTATTAAGAAATTAAACTAAGTATGCTTGAAAATGCCTGTGTTTGAGGCCGTATGAACCAGAAAAGTAGTATAAACCAGAGAATACTTCATTTTATTAAATTAAGCCAATGTGTAAACTTGGTCTAAACTAGTTTACGTCAATACCAAGTTCGACATGGTGGTAGGAGCTCCCCATCGCCAAAGTGTTTAGACATTCCAATTCATCGCCAGTGGCCCTGTAAAGCTCACTTACGTCAACTGTACACGGCAACAAGAATAAAGTCAATAAAATAAAGTCACATGTATCGATTTGTTACACATTTGTAATCTCTATGATGACATATAATAGAATTATTTTTAAGAAGACGTATTGTCGAGTTTTCTAGCCTAAGAGTAATTTCTGAGAATTTACAAAAGTTTAGGTTGTTTAAATATGTGCTCTTGTAATATCAATAACTCCTGAGTAGAGAGGATATGATCACTGAAACCAATGTTTATGTTTTATACGTAGCAGGACACTTATTTTATATAAAAAAAAATATGTCAGTGCAATGCGAAGGAGATTGAAACCTCTGTAAAAGTTAAACTCTCATGGAGTGCGATTGCACAGTCGCAGTCGGCTATATTGTAGTAAACGATTAGGAAAATATTTTTTAATTTTTTCATTTTATTTAGTTCCGAACTTAATTAACAAAAGTTGCTTAATACCAGCGGAATTAAATAATTCTGTGCGTTCTGTAACTTAAGGAGTTAGTGTGGAATAGCACCTGATATTAATGATTAAACTTCAGAAGTGATATATAATTTCAAAAGGATAAAATGACAATTCAAACAATAAGATACATATAACTTAAACATTGATTTGTGCTGATGATTAAGAAGTACTTTTCAAGAAAAATTAAATATTAGCACAGTCAATAGTGTCAGTCTTAAGTTCAGTCTTCTTAAAAATTAATGAAAATTTAGGATGGGCCGGACAAAAATTGGTAGCTTATTGAAAATTATACAGGATGTAATGGTGTAAGAATGAGAAAACTGGGTTTTGTAAACGATTGGTACGTTGGCAAAATGCATGCTATTTATACGTAAACTGTAAAACTGGGAGTTCCTACTAGGAAAATATAAATACATGTAAACTTGTCTTATTGGTAAGATACGCTCGTCTATAAATAGATGTTTTAAAAATAATCCGAATTAAATGTTTTTAAGCTATTAACAAAGGTCCAAAAGTGTTAGCATATGAAGCACCCCAACTTGTGATGCCATATTGTAATTTAGAGTGAGCAAGACCGTAATAATTATCTTCAAAATTTGTTTGGATCAGTATTGATTAATAAAGTAAATTTTCCTACTACCACTTGATCTTTCCAGTTCAAGTGGTAGTCGTTTGTCACTCCAAGGTATTTGTAGTGTTGCACTGACTCAATTTTAAAACAGTAGAACAATGAAAGCTGTTTATAAAATTACTTTTTCCGCATCAATGGACGTTACTTGACATTTTAATTGATATAAGTTTTGTTTCCTCGCTTATGATTAATTTATGCGCAGTAAACCAAAGCCACCCGAACATTAAAGAGAAACGAATAAAATCTAAGTTTCTGCAACCACTACACCAAAAAAAGGGTTCTGCCTGGTAGTACAATGGACACAGAAAATTAGGTCTGAGTGCTCCGGGATTTGGAAATTTCCTCTAAAAAAAAAAAAACCAAAGCCACAAGGTATGAAACTGATAAGTGAAAGCTATGCCATCCTTAAAGGCAGTGGATGTTACATTTAGATTCAGTTCAAAAATAGAGTTTATATAGATTAAGAACAACAGTGGACCGAGAACCGAACCTTGTGGTACGCCATTTAAAAAAAAAAAATAGAGTAAATTTGATTATTATTTCCCTAAAACCAGCAATATATAATTTTTTGAGCAATAAATCGAATGTACATATCGAATGCTTTCGCCATATCAACAAAGAAAGCCATTGTAGATTTGTTACAGTTAATACACTCATACTACTGAGTGTACACTCTAAGAATAGCATCCTCAGTTGACATTCGCGATCTAAATCAAAGCTGATTACTACTAAACAAAATATTTTCATCCTACAATTGCACAATGCATGACTTAAGAAGTTGGAAGGAGGTTGGTAGCAAGAAAACCAATTTAAAAAGTGGTATAATATCAGCGTATTTAACGTGTCGAGGAAAACAGCCGCTTTGAACACTAAAAGTTCATGCGAAATAAATAGATGATTCTTGACATCAGGATTCGAACCGTAAACCTGCAGCGTGACAAGCGATGATGTTACCGCTACACCATGGCCGTGGTGTAGTGGTAACATCATCGCTTGTCACGCTAAAGGTTCACGGTTCGAATCCTGATGTCAATAATCATCTATTTATTTTCGCATGAAATATATAAAAAAGTCGATCAATTGCGAAAGCTTATGTCAACTCTACTGCGAAGGCATAACACTGGCAGTATGGCCGTCATATGGCTAAAACGCAAATTGATCGTGATGATGACATCAGGAGGATGGAAAAAAATACTGTGAATCATGAGCAACGACAAAAGAAAAAACAAACAAGCTCCCCAGTTATCTGGACAGCCACCCTTGGAGTTCACTGAAACTTAATACCAGCTGAGTTTCAAACAAACTACACCAATCTGTCTTTCTCTCTGTCTCTTCCCCTTTCCTCAAAACGCTCGTGTCCTAAAAATTAGTATAAGGGTATTCATAACCCCTTTCACACGTGCAAATTATAAAAAAAAAAAAAAAAAAAATGGCCACCCTGTAATCGGTACGACAAAAAAGTGTAGCCTGTTAATATGCAATGCATTCTTTCTTTTGTTGTTTTGTTAATTTTTATCATTTGTGACAAAACTTATCAAAAACAAATTACATTCTGCACATCTACGGAACTTCACCTTTCATTGGGTCCATACCTATTTCATAAAATTCGGTTTTGAAATAACGCCGTAATCGATACGACAAAAAAACGTGTAGCCTATTAATATAATGATGATCATGATGATGATGATGACGATGTCACCCAATACAATAAAGTTTTTTTTCCTTACAAACACTAAGAGCATCACATAATTCATCAGTGAAAACAAATTTACAAAATTCTTGCAATATACGTATATTATATACGCACAACATTGTATAGCTTTCATTCCTAAAATTAAAAGATAGTTTCAATATTTTCAATATTAACTAAGATTGCCCAAGGTGTTCAAGTTTATTTGATTAGGCAGACATTTCTTCCACTATAGTCTTGATCGATTTTTCGTTTTCATTGATGCCTTTTTCGTCTCCTCTGGGACTATAGAGAACAATCTGACTCTCCGGGTTGCGTTGTTGTGCGCCGGGATAAATACTAACAATGATCGAAACTTCCGATATGAATAAATTCGCGGATCTGACCTGAGAGTTTGTTTTCGCGAGCTGCTTGAAACCTGAAAACTTTCTTCACATATGTGCATACATATGTATGTATAGGCATAGTATAATGCAGATATTACTACGATTCGGCAGTTAAAGAGAACAATGTGCGATATTCATGTGTAGCGTCCTTGTTGGGGGTCCTGACATGCATACGTTAATGAGATCATTTCGAAATTTAAAATGAGCTTAATTTGGACTTACACTTGTTTTGGGCATCTTGAAAAATGTATTCAGTCATTTCGCTGTTTTTCCGCTCGGCAAACACAACTAATGTCCAAATTTCATAGTTCTAGCTTCAGCGGTTTTGGCTCGGCGATGATGAATCAATCAATACATGTTTCTTTATATGTACGAGTATATTTAGATTACGTGCGCTTCAGTCATTCACATAATTTTTTTTTATGTTTTAACTTTGCATTCGGACTGCTTTTTGTGGTACTTGTACCTAAAACCGTGTCTTGTTACAAGAGATGGTACATTAAATTGTGCGACGTACTTGTCCAGGGCATATACACGTCCTCCTCTTGTTCAAATATAATGTTTGCTTGACACAATTACTTTATGAATAACTAGCTTTAGTGGTTGCATTTCGAAAAATCCTTTGTTAGTGGGTGCCTACGTCATTAAGCGCAACTATTATCCAAATTTCATAGTTCTAGCTTTAGCGGTTTCTTCTCGGCGATGATGAATCAATCAGGGTGTTTCTTTGTATGTATGTTTAGTTTATGTGTGCTCCAGTCATTCACAAAATTTATTTTATATTTTAACTTTGCATTCGGACTGCTTTTTGTGGTACTTGTACCTAAAATCGTGTGTCGTCACACGAGCGGGTTTTGCAGACTATACCTTCCGATGACACCATTGTAAGAAAAAGAAATCAAATCTGGCAACACCAGCTTATTTTTACCCTGTATCATATGTACATGTACGCACCCGAGCCAGATCTCTTATTAATTATTTGTCATTAAGTTCTTTATTCATTCGCATCAATTATTTACTTATTCTGATTTGTGAATATATATATATACATATTTCAATAAAGAATTATCTTATTGTACAGGTACACAAGTAGCCGCGATTTTAGATTATCCTTTCGAAAACCACCAAAGATGTTCTTCTTTCCGATCTTGGCATTAAAATCCCCAAGGACAATCTTAATATCATATCTCGGATGTTATGAAACTAAGCCTTGATCACTCGCTAACTTACGTTGCTCTGTTCGTGGTTAGTATTTTTCGAACGCCCGATCGATCCCAAAATACTTTCTGAGTAGAGATTATATCTGCTTTGTATCTCTCGAGGGTCGCTGCTAGATCCTGTGCTGCACGTGATCTGTTCAGAGTGTGCACATTCCACATGCAGATCCTTAATTCGCTGTTTTTTATACGTTTTCCTGGGTCGTCAAGAGTTAGATCATTCTTTTCATCTGTAATCACGTCATGTGGTAGTCAAGTGAAACTACCGACCGATGTGTGATGGATCTCTAACTTCGTGGGCGCTCTTTGTGCAGTCCTCTACATCCTGAGAAGAAAATTCAAGTTGCTCAGCTACTGGGTCACATGGACCCAACGCTCGTCGGTTGGTTCGCCTTTCACCTTATCCAGGGTGTATCACGTGGATGCCGTCGATTCGTTTTCGCCCCCACAGTACAAGTATTGGTTTCCTAAAAATTATCGAACTCTAGATTTTGATCCATTCATACCCAGGATCTGTAGAGTCACAATTCAAGACAAAACTGAGCTTACTTCTAATCACTGAATATCTTTTAATGGTATATAATAGGACCTGCCCTAGCTTTAGACAGCGTTTAAAGACTTCTTTTCCAACGCCAGGTTTTCTGAAACCCTTTAAAACATAGTACGCATAATGCCATCAGCGCCATTGGGCTTATATGTAGCGCCTAGCTCATCGAAATTTCGTTCAATTGTAATTAACTTCTCATCTTCCACTCTTTCCTCGGTTAGTAGACTACTTGCTTAAACTTCTTGCCCCTTTGGTGTTTCATTTGCTATGTGCAATCCAGGAAATGAGTTTCCACCAATGTTTCTAACATTTCCAGACTAAATCAATAAAAATCCATTGCTTTTTACTCGTTATACGAACGGTTAATTTTTTAACGTCAATCATACAGATACGTATATGTATCTAGTTTCACCAAATGTCAGACAAGTAACGATTAAGTAACTACCAACCTATGTGCCTAACTCTAGGAAGGCACCTCTGACAAAATCCCAATGCTAGAGCATCTATGAAAGTTATCATACCTCACTCATAGTTATTGTCAAGAATTCAGACGGTAATGCAATATTTAATTATCTGAATCTATTTGTATACCCAAGGAGTAGGTGTTAGTTCTTTTTTATTCGTGATATGATCCGAAGCTGTTTGTTCAACTGAAATAATTCTTATTCCTTTCTAAGAATTTGTTTTTTCACGTGAGGAATAATTTCGATTCGTTGCTAAGTACTGTTTTTTCATAACGATATTCGCTATAAGAAAATTTTATAAAATATTTCTCTGATTATTATGGGCAGAAAAAAGTTGATCATCAAACAGAGCGGACGTTATTATAAGCAACAAACTGAGACAATAAGGAGACAATATTAAAGCAGTTAACCGTAGGTGAAGATCGAGTGTAGCTCAGAATCACATAAACACTTTCTTTATCCCCTAAGTGGAAGGACGATTTGGCGGTGAAAAATCTCAAAAATCTGTCCAACCGCTCACAACCAAATTATCACAAAATAACAAAACTATTTATCATTCTGTCCCACGCTCGGGTCAATAAAAAAATTAAATTGAAGCCTAGAAAACCTAGTACTAAACCCAAAATGCTTCGAGAATATTAGGAGCCAAAGCACTAAATTAACAAACAAAAAAAATAAGAAAACTCTGATGCCGATGATGAAGGGCTTTCAAAATAGTTAATATGATGGATCCGGACTATGTCGATGTAATTCGATAAACCATCCTTAATGGAAGTCTCATTTAAGGGGAAACTCAATTAAATTGTCTAAACGATGGATTTCTGGCAAAGGACACAGTTAATTATATGCATGCCTGCCGATTTAATTGCACTTACGAATATGTAGCAGTTGCAGAAGGGACTACATATTTATCCCATGACCGCCTGAAACGCGTGATGATTCAATTATTATTATGAAAGTTTGACATTTTCCTGGTCCTTAATTAACTTCAGCCATGCGTTTAAGTGCACAGATACTACAAATCTTCTCGTGTCATGCGGGCTATATCAATTTTAATGCATAGCATGTAACGTAATAGCGGGATGCAATGTGCAACACTTTTGTTAAATCATAAAAAAAAAATTAATTGCATTACTATACGACTGCCCTATGCTTTGTACTACAGTAGTTGGTTGATGTACATTGGGTAGAATGTTAATCAGATATCTCAGCGATGAAAGGATTTTTTTTTTATCAAAATCCAAGTTAAGTAATATCTTCAACAATACAGTAAGCCTTCTCATTAATGCATATGCTAGAGGAAAGCGTTCATAAAACAATGTACGCACCACAATTACTCGTATGTTCTCTATTTTCTCCATGCGTTTTTAAGGACTTGTCATATCTTTTGTACTCTTTCACAAACCCATACTTTTCTATTATGATTATTAAAATATGTTATCTCCCCATAAAATATCGGTTGTCTATGGTCATTTGTAGAGGTGGAGAATGATCGATAGTTTGGACTATTGATGGCTTTTGGATAGTGAGTAAATCTTAAGCTCATCACCGAAATATAGTTTCTAATGTTATTTTCTTTTTTACAAAAAATTCCGCACTCCTTTTGTACTTTTTGAGAATTTTGCACCCTTTCTATTATATTCTTGAACAAAAATGTTCACTGAACAATACTCGTAATTCCTTCTCTGTTCTCGAAAATGTTGCACTGAAAAGTAAAAGAGTGTAAAATGTTGGTGTACGAGTACAACATCTGCAGAACGGATCATGGCTTGATGCTTATTTGAAGGCGACATCTGTTCGCCTTGTCGATATTTTTACTTTTTTTTTTATAAGAAGGTAGAAAGCATGGAGACTTTAATCTCCTAAAACCACCTCTTCCTCTGGTGTCTGGTCACCACTTACATATATGTGTGCTCACTTATGGTTTTCATATGAATGCTCTTTTTTTGTGATGCGCCAATGGATGTGGTAATCTACAGATACTAGTAGCCCGGGCTACCAACATACACGATTCGCAAACCCGAATAGTGCGTCTACATACTAATCCACACCCTGCACTCTTCTACCACTCTCCCCCGGGTTTGCCGCAGGTAATCTTCGCGGGGCTGATTAGCAACTTATGCTAAATCATCTGCATTTGCCATTTCGGCTCTTCTTAGTCTTTAGACTTTTCTCAGCTCGTTCTGTATGCTAGTTATGAGAGTACAGGTCTCCAGCCAGTCGTCCTCTGACCTCGTCATATGACTTATTAGAAGCTGTGGGATTGGCAGGTTCATTCTTCCCTCTGCAAAGCCTAGAAAACCTAGTAGGCTAAACCCAAAATGCTTCGAGAATATTAGGAACCAAAGCACTAAACTAACAAAAAAAAAAATAAGAAAACTCTGATGCCGATGATGAAGGGCTTTCAAAGGAATTAATATGATGGATCCGGACTATGTCGATGTAATTCGATAAACCATCCTTAATGGAAGTCTCATTTAAGGGGAAACTCAATTAAATTGTCTAAACGATGGATTTCTGGCAAAGGACACAGTTAATTATATGCAGTGCAGGCATGCCTGCCGATTTAATTGCACTTACGAATATGTAGCAGTTGCAGAAGGGACTACATATTTATCCCATGACCGCCTGAAACGCGTGATGATTCAATTATTATTATGAAAGTTTGACATTTTCCTGGTCCTTAATTAACTTCAGCCATGCGTTTAAGTGCACAGATACTACAAATCTTCTCGTGTCATGCGGGCTATATCAATTTTAATGCATAGCATGTAACGTAATAGCGGGATGCAATGTGCAACACTTTTGTTAAATCATAAAAAAAAAATTAATTGCATTACTATACGACTGCCCTATGCTTTGTACTACAGTAGTTGGTTGATGTACATTGGGTAGAATGTTAATCAGATATCTCAGCGATGAAAGGATTTTTTTTTTATCAAAATCCAAGTTAAGTAATATCTTCAACAATACAGTAAGCCTTCTCATTAATGCATATGCTAGAGGAAAGCGTTCATAAAACAATGTACGCACCACAATTACTCGTATGTTCTCTATTTTCTCCATGCGTTTTTAAGGACTTGTCATATCTTTTGTACTCTTTCACAAACCCATACTTTTCTATTATGATTATTAAAATATGTTATCTCCCCATAAAATATCGGTTGTCTATGGTCATTTGTAGAGGTGGAGAATGATCGATAGTTTGGACTATTGATGGCTTTTGGATAGTGAGTAAATCTTAAGCTCATCACCGAAATATAGTTTCTAATGTTATTTTCTTTTTTACAAAAAATTCCGCACTCCTTTTGTACTTTTTGAGAATTTTGCACCCTTTCTATTATATTCTTGAACAAAAATGTTCACTGAACAATACTCGTAATTCCTTCTCTGTTCTCGAAAATGTTGCACTGAAAAGTAAAAGAGTGTAAAATGTTGGTGTACGAGTACAACATCTGCAGAACGGATCATGGCTTGATGCTTATTTGAAGGCGACATTTGTTCGCCTTGTCGATATTTTTACTTTTTTTTTATAAGAAGGTAGGAAGCATGGAGACTTTAATCCCCTAAAACCACCTCTTCCTCTGGTGTCTGGTCACCACTTACATATATGTGTGCTCACTTATGGTTTTCATATGAATGCTTTTTTTTTTGTGATGCGCCAATGGATGTGGTAATCTTCTACAGATACTACTAGCACGGGCTACCAACATACACAATTCGCAAACCCGAATAATCGATGCCAGGAGTGCGTCTATGTACTAATCCACACCCTGCACTCTTCTACCATTCTGCCCCCGGGATTGCCGCAGGTAATCTTCGCGGGGCTGATGGGATTGGCTGTGGGATTGGCAGGTTCATTCTTCCCTCTGCAAAGCCTAGAAAACCTAGTAGGCTAAACCCAAAATGCTTCGAGAATATTAGGAGCCAAAGCACTAAATTAACAAACAAAAAAAAAATCTGATGTCGATGAGGAAGGGCTTTCCAAGGAGTTAATATGATGGATCCGGACAATGTCGATGTAATTCGATAAACCATCCTTAATGGAAGTCTCATTTAAGAGGAAACTCAATTAAAGTGTCTAAACGATGGATTTCGCCTTAAGTGGTGCTTCATAGACTTTACGCCGGCTTCCCAGAGTCTACCGAAGTGAGGGGCAGCAGGAGGGTTAAGTGCCATTTGCTTGCAGTTGCATCGCAATGTCTTCAGCGCATTATTTCGACAATTGTGTTTTTTCAACATTCAACATTCTAGCCGTTCCTTGGAAATTCGTTCCACAATCGCTATATAGTTTCGCACAAATTCCGCTACCCGCGGTGAAACGTTTGAAGGCTACAAGAAAAGCGGATGTGCTGTAGTCACTCCCGAGTTCGAGATGAACTGCCTTCGTGCAGAAACAAATGAAAATTGCGATGTGTGCCTTGGTTGTTTTGCTGCACCGTCCCTTCCATGCCTTTAATTGTACCGGGCCGGCATAATCTACTCCGGATGTCTGAAAGGGGCGAGCGTGATTTACTCTTAAAGCTAGAAGATTTCCCATTTTTTGCTGCATTTGTGTCGCTTTGAACCTATAAAACTTGAGACACTTGTGAATGCAACCTTTGACGTTAGACTTCAGCTGTAAGATCCAATAGTTGTTTCAAAGAGTTGCCATCATAAGTTGTTGCCCACCATGTACCGATCTTATGTGGACATCGTGAATTATAAGGGACGTTAGTACGTTCTGCGAAGGCAATATTATTGGATGTCGATGTGAATAGGGTAATTTGGCATTTTCTAATCGACAATGGTGATTAACCGATTAACGTCGTAAATCGTAGCAGTCGCTGTAGTGTAGCGAACCTAGTGAGGAGTTCATTAGTTTCAAAGGCGGTGAAATGCACACAGAGCTGAAAAGTGTTTTTTGTGGGGGTACTCAAATGCTGGGTGATTTGTGAATCACTCCACGCAAATATTTTTGCATTTTTGAGTTGCACGGTCTCCATTATGTGCTGAAGTAAGTGTGCTACCAATACGGCTCCGCAAAGCTCCAAACGTGCCAGCAATTTATTCTTGAGAGGGGCGACCCGTGTTTTTGCCAGAAGAAGATTTGTGTGGGATATATTCTCCTCACTGGCTCGCACATATACGGTTGCTGCCTATGCCCTTTCGGAGGCATCGCAAAACTGATGGATTTTGAGCTGCGATTCGTTGGTGACATTAATCCAGCGGGGAATCTCGATGTCGTGGCGCCCTCCTATCTACATTTTCAAGATGTGCCACTTGTGCTACTCGTACCTCACTGCGGCGACTTTGGTCCGGTTTGCTCTCTTTGGGAAGACTGTCTCTGAAACGCCTGTAGTCGCTGAGCTTCTCTTTGAACTCCTTCATCGTGCTTACTCCATAAAGGAGCACTTTATTGCTGGGCTGGTCCTCTATTCCATCAATGACGTACTGTATTACCGTCTTATCGTCGATTTGTCCTCTTATCCCCAGTTCGCGCATTACCATCAAATATTCTTGTAGAGTCTCGTCCTTTTCTGCTTGCAGTTGATCATCCACCTGTGGATATCTGCGGCCGAAATGCCCTCACCGAACTCATCCAGCAAGAACTGCTTCATATTGTTCCACTTGACTAAACCGGGTCTGGATCGCAATGCCATCTTTGGTGGCCCAGCCATGAGTCGCTTCGTATACAGGATCTTCCGTACATCGCCCCACGAAAACACTTCTGCTGCCGCCTCAAAGTCGTTGGTCCACATCTCTATACAGTAGTTGTCTTTGCCTGTGGACACTGGAAACTCACAGCACGCCCTCGAAACTCACAGAACTCCTGCACCTAAGCTGCTCGACCTCCGATCTTAGTAGAGTGAGCTCCAGATTTTCTTCTGCTCTTCTTCTTCCTTCGACAACTTCCTCCTATCCACTTCTTTCGTCGTTCTCGCCTATAGTTCTATCGTCATCTGGTCCGTGCTGCTGTTTCTTTTCGCCTTCCGCCCGCTTTCTGCTGCTCCAATAAGACCTCTCTTCGTGTTAGATCCACCTCTCCCTGCTCATGAATTATCGTATAATGTCCGAGAAATTCTTAACGTTATCCACTAGTCCGGTGCTGATAAACAGCTTTTCCTTTTTTCCCTTTTACCATAGTAACATAAAATGAAAAAGGTAAACAACAACAATTAGATTTCGCCTTCAGTGTATCGACGGATGATTCGGTTGTTGTCCTGGGTTGTGGTGCCTGCTAATTTACTGAGTTGGGAAATTGCCCAGTTGGAAAATTACCGATTGGGGGAATTTCCTAGTAAGTTCGGCGTTGTTGTCTTGGCTATGTTTCGGGTGCTTGTTCTCGCTTGATGGTGAATTCCCTTGATAATCCCAACGTCGTTGTTTTGGCTACGCTTTGGGTGCTTGTTCTCGCTTGCTGGTGAGTTCCCTTGATAAGTCCGAACGTCATTGTCTTGGCTACGCTTTGGGGTGTTCTCGGTTGCTGGTGAATTCCCTTGATAACTCCGAACATCGTTGCCTTCCTGAAACTAGCATTTAATTCAATGAGCAGTAAAACTTCTTACAAAAATTCCGAACGGTAATTTCCTTCCTTCTTTTCGTACGTGTGAAGCAAAATTTTCTGCGAAAGAATTGTTTTCTTGTGCACTTTTGCTTTGTCTTGTGCACTTTCACCATGAGAATTTTTTCTTTTGCAGGAGGGGAAAAGTATGTAATTCGCGAGGGAGTTTTTTTTTTTAAATATTGTAATATGCAAGCTACGGCTCGAGTAGATAAAACGATATTCTGTGAAATTTATTTCTTTTTTTTCTAGTCTATAGAACAATTCAAGTTCACACTATACTATTCTTCGCAAATTCTTTTCTTACAAGGTCTCTTTCCTCTCAAATCACTTTATCTCCTTTCAATTACTTAATTCACAAATCCAAACTAATTACTTTTTCTTGTTCACTCTCAACTTTCAATTTATCACCAAATTACAACTTCGCCCATTATCACTTTTCCAACCTCTTCGCCACGGTTCTAAACCAACTGTCTCTTTTTGATCGCCATCTGTCCTTATATAGCAGAAGTTTCTGATAGCCAGAAACTTCTAGCAAATTCTTCGACCACTGGAACAAGAAAAATTCTGATATAATAATTCCAAGATGACAATCATTTCGTGCAGTTATAATTCTCTCTTGTTCTCTTTTATCCACGATATTGTAACATAATGTAGCATAATAACTACGCCCTCGAACAGACAACAAATTCCGAAGGGTCTTTTCATTGCTTCTTCTGAGGTTCGTGTCTGAAATTAGTCACCACAGCTCGGATAATATCGCGGATAAAAGAGAACAAGAGAGAATTATAACTGCACGAAATGATTGTCATCTTGGAATTATTATATCAGAATTTTTCTTGTTCCAGTGGTCGAAGAATTTGCTAGAAGTTTCTGGCTATCAGAAACTTCTGCTATATAAGGACAGATGGCGATCAAAAAAGGGACAGTTGGTTTAGAACCGTGGCGAAGAGATTGGAAAAGTGATAATGGGCGAAGTTGTAATTTGGTGATAAATTGAAAGTTGAGAGTGAACAAGAAAAAGTAATTAGTTTGGATTTGTGAATTAAGTGATTTGAGAGGAAAGAGACCTTGTAAGAAAAGAATTTGCGAAGAATAGTATAGTGTGAACTTGAATTGTTCTATAGACTAGAAAATAAAGAAATAAATTTCACAGAATATCGTTTTATCTACTCGAGCCGTAGCCTGCATATTACATTGGTGTCAGAAGCTGGGATAAAACTTATTCTGTGAATAACTATTTCCGTGGTGTGAAATTGCACAAGAAAAAAAAAAAAAAAAAAAAAAAACGATTTCTGCGTTGAGTTAATTAGTTGCGCAAAATGGGTCGCAAGTTGGGAAAACTAACTATAATTCAACTAAAGGCAGAACTCAGTAAGCGGAATCTCGACACAACTGGGGGAAAAGATGCCCTACTGATTCGTCTGGAAGAAGCAGTAACGCAGGAAGGTGAAAATCCGCATGACATAGAGTTTGACGTGGAAGAGGAACCAGCAAGTACAGTAGCCGACCCAGGTATAACAAGTCTGCTCCTGCAACTTAAGTTAGTCATGGACGAACAAAAGAAAGCAATAGAAGATCAAAGTCATAAGCTCGATGACCAAAAGAATTCTATAGAACTTAAGCTGGACGAACAAAAGAAAGCAATGGACGACCAAAAGAATTCTATAGAACTTAAGCTGGACGAACAAAAGAAAGCAATGGACGAACAAAAGAATTCTCTAGATGCTCTGGAAAGTAAACTTGATGAGCAAAACAAGAACTTGGAATCCAAATTCGAAGTGATCGAAGAGAAAATCGAGAAGGTCGAGACGCAACTCGAAAAAGTCGAAACTAGATTCGATGAAAACTTTGAGAAGCATGAAACTCAGTTCGGGAAAATAGAGACTCAGTTCGAAAAAGGAGAAAAACAAGTCGAAAATCTTACTAGGGAACTCAGCAACGTGAAGAGACAGAAAGCACGGGAATATTCCACCGACGGTCTGAGAAGAAAGGAGATGCAGCCTCCTATCTTCGATGGTCAAACATCATGGCCAATTTATAAAAGGCAATTCGAAGCGGCCGCAATGACCAATAGCTGGGACGATGAAGAGAAGTCCATTGCACTCACACTTGCACTGAGGGGTCCAGCTGCGGAGCTCTTGCAGACCATCCCGGAAGATAAACAGCAGAACTACGACTCTCTGGTTCAGGCTATCGAAATGCGGTTTGGGGATGAACACATGCAGCAGGTGTACAGGGTTCAGCTGCGTAGTCGAGTCCAGAAAAGGGGGGAAACGCTCCAACAGTTGCAAGCGGATATAGAGCGACTAGCCCATCTTTCATATCCTAAAGCCGGTGAGGAACTTATCAACGAAATGGCGGTGGAAGCTTTTATTCAGGCCATAGAGGACAGACAACTGCAAATGGCCGTAAGGATGGCTGAAAAGCGAACACTCCCCGAGGCATTGGCATTCGCTTTGTCAATGAAGGCTGCGGACCAAGCATACCAGGGAATACACCGTGTCAGGGAAATGTCCGTCGTGGAATGCTCATGCCAGAGAACAGCCGTCATGGATGAAGACAAAGCTCGCGGAAGTCAAATCCGTTGCTGGAATTGCAACCAAACCGGACACCTACAACGGCAGTGCAGAAGTGCACCTAGACGAGGAAATTGTCCACATTGCGGAAGTAGGAGAAGCAGAGAGGAAGCATCTGGAGGTGATAACATCCATCCTGTCAGTCAGACTTCCCAAAACCAGCAGTCGGGAAATGCGTAAGGACCAACTTCGCGGGGCAGAAGTTGGTTACTGGAATCGAGGCCCCCAGGACCACCATTCAAGTTTCGCAAACCAAACGGGATAACAAGAGCCTGACAGTGGAGGCACTAATCAACAAGAAGAAGTGCGTAGCCACCATCGACACAGGTGCCACTGCCTCCATTGTAAGAAGAGATATCGTCAAAAGCTCCTGGCTGCACAACACCAACAGCTACTGCCTGAAGACTGCAACAGGGGAAATGGCGAAAGTGTTTGGAGAAGTTCGTCTTACGGTTACCCTGGCGGGACTGACGTTCTCCCATGCGTTTCTGGTGGCAGATATATGCGACGAGTGCATCATCGGAATAGACTTCATGAAAGCAAATGAAGTAATCTTGGACATCGGGATGCAAGTACTGAGGTATCGAAATGTGGAGATTCCGATGGTGTACGGAAATGAGAATGCCGTAACTCTCAGGACAGTCATCAGCAAAGACGAAGTTTTGCCGCCGTCTTCAGAGACAATCATTTGGACGAAGCTGGAAGGTGATCTTGGGAGCCACCGATTCTACATAGTAGAACCAGACCCAGAGAAGAATTCTCAAGACTACATCGTGGGAAAGACGTTAGTCGAACCAAAGAACACCATGGTTCCAGTGAGGGTTTTGAACGCAAGACCACACACTGTCAAACTAAGGCGAGGGGATGTGACTGGAAAATGCACGCCGATTACCGCCGTCGCAACAATATCTGAACGTGATGCTCCAAAACCTCTCCCATCACCTTGGACAGCGGAAACGAGAGAGACGATTCTCCAGTCCAGTGAGCTGAATCAGGAGCAGCGAACTATGGCAGAGAATCTTATCAATGAGTACGCTGATGTATTTGCCTCACAGGACGGAGAATACGGCCGAACACACCTGGTACAACATCGAATAGACACTGGTGATACTAGACCAATTCGTCAGCCTGCTAGGCGCCTTCCATTGGCAAAGCAGACAGAAGTTGCAGAGATGGTGTCGGCAATGGAGAAAGAAGGTCTGATTGAAAGTTCCAAAAGTCCGTGGGCATCACCGGTTGTACTGGTAAAGAAGAAAGATGGCAGCACGCGGTTCTGCGTGGACTATCGGCAGCTCAATTACGTCACCAAGAAAGACAGCTATCCTCTGCCACGGATTGACGACACGCTAGACACACTATCAGGAGCCCGATGGTTTTCCACTCTCGACTTGAAGAGTGGCTACTGGCAGGTACAGATCCATCCAGAAGACCGGGAGAAAACCGCCTTCACCGCAGGAAATGGGCTATGGCAATTCACGGTAATGCCATTCGGGCTGTGCAATGCTCCGGCGACTTTCGAGCGATTGATGGAATGTGTCCTGCAAGGGTTAACATGGAAAACCTGTTTGGTATACTTGGATGATGTCATCGTCGTAGGAAAAACGTTTGCGCAACACCGAGACAATCTAAGGGATGTGTTTCAAAGGCTTCGAAGTGCCCACCTGAAGCTCAACCCCAAGAAGTGCGCCCTGTTTAGAGCGGAAGTCAAGTACCTGGGACACATAATTTCAGCGAAAGGAGTGAGAACCGATCCGGAGAAGGTCGAAGCGGTGAAAAACTGGCCAGTCCCCAAAGACAAACACCAACTAAGGAGCTTCCTGGGCCTAGCCACCTACTACAGACGGTTCGTGAAGGATTTTGCCGGGATCGCAAAGAACCTGCACCAGTTGACGGAAGAGGGAAAACAATTCAAATGGTCAATTGAGTGCGAGAAGAGCTTCAAGGCACTTAAACAACGGCTATGCGATGCCCCGATACTGGCTTACCCCACTCCCGGGGAAACGTTCGTTGTGGATGCAGATGCTAGTAATGTCGGGGTAGGAGCCGTACTCTCCCAGGTGCATGACGGCCAAGAGAAGGTGGTTGCGTACTTCAGCAAGGTGCTCTCTAAGCCAGAAAGGAACTACTGCGTGACAAGGCGGGAACTTCTAGCTTTGATCTTGGCTACGAAGCATTTTCACAAATACCTCTACGGGAGGAAGTTCGTTCTTCGCACAGACCATGCAGCATTAAAATGGCTATTACAGTTCAAGAGTCCTGAGGGTCAGGTCGCAAGATGGATCGAAAGGCTGCAAATCTACGACTACGAAATACAGCATCGTAAAGGAAAACTCCACTCTAATGCGGATGCACTGTCCCGGAGACCATGCAGAACGGATTGTAAACATTGTGCGCGTCAGGAAGAACGGGAGCGGGTTTCCATCCAAAGAATGAGAGCCGAACCTATCGCCGGCTGGAGCGTAGATGAGATCCGGAACGCTCAGAAGGAAGACCCCGATATCGAGCCGATTCTGGCCTGGAAGGAGAACATGGAGAAACCGGATCATCAGGACATCTCTCACAGAAGCCCGACCTTAAAGGCATATTTTGCGCAGTGGGACTCCCTCCATGTCCAAGAAGGTGTTCTGAGAAGAAAATGGGAATCCTCCGACGGAAAATCGTTTGTAATGCAGCTTGTCGTACCGCGGACGAGGGTCAAGGAGGTGTTACAGGAAATGCATGGCGGGGCGACCGGAGGCCACTTGGGAGTGAATAAGACGCTAGAAAAGGTACGAGAACGTTTTTATTGGTTAAAAGCGAAGGAAGATATCGAAGACTGGTGCAGAAAATGCGACGTGTGTGCAGCTAGCAAGGGTCCGAGAATCAAAACTCGAGGTAAGATGCACCAATACAACGTGGGAGCACCTTTCGAACGAATCGCCATTGACATCGCAGGGCCCTTTCCGGAAACCGACAATGGTAATCGGTATATACTCGTAGTGATGGACTACTTCAGTAAGTGGCCGGAAGCGTTTCCGATCCCTAACCAGGAAGCCAGAACCGTGGCGGAGCAGATCGTCTACAATTGGGTTAGCAGATTCGGTGTGCCCTTGGAATTGCATTCTGACCAAGGGAGGAACTTCGAGTCAAGAATCTTCCAAGAGATGTGTCAACTACTCGGAATCAAAAAGACAAGGACAACCCCGCTTCATCCACAGTCGGACGGTATGGTGGAGCGTTTCAATAGGACTTTGGACGAACATCTCTCGAAGGTCGTAGGTGACCACCAACGGGATTGGGACCGGCAGATTCCCTTGTTTTTGATGGCCTATAGAAGTGCCGTGCATAGCACTACTCGACATACGCCGTTCGAAATCTTATTTGGTGGAATAGCTCGTTTACCCAGTGAGGTGAAATTTGGATCTCCTACCAATGAGCCCAGAAATGAAGAAGAGTACGTGGCGGACCTTAGGGAAAGGCTTAGGGACATACACCAAAGGACCAGAAGCCAGATTAAGATGACGAGCGACCGCATGAAGACCAGGTATGATGCCAAGGCAACAACGTCAGGATTCCAGGAAGGAGATCTAGTGTGGCTGTATAATCCCCATCGCCAAAAGGGGAAATCACCTAAATTGCAGCGGAACTGGGAGGGTCCATACAGAATAGTAACCCGCATCAACGATGTTGTCTACCGCATCCAGCGAGGACCAAGGGCCAAAATGAAAGTGGTTCATGCGGACCGATTGAGTCGATACAATGGCCGAAGTGAGGACACACTTGTTCGGGACGAACAAGTCTAAGAGGAGGGCAGTGTAACATAATGTAGCATAATAACTACGCCCTCGAACAGACAACAAATTCCGAAGGGTCTTTTCATTGCTTCTTCTGAGGTTCGTGTCTGAAATTAGTCACCACAGCTCGGATAATATCGCGGATAAAAGAGAACAAGAGAGAATTATAACTGCACGAAATGATTGTCATCTTGGAATTATTATATCAGAATTTTTCTTGTTCCAGTGGTCGAAGAATTTGCTAGAAGTTTCTGGCTATCAGAAACTTCTGCTATATAAGGACAGATGGCGATCAAAAAAGGGACAGTTGGTTTAGAACCGTGGCGAAGAGATTGGAAAAGTGATAATGGGCGAAGTTGTAATTTGGTGATAAATTGAAAGTTGAGAGTGAACAAGAAAAAGTAATTAGTTTGGATTTGTGAATTAAGTGATTTGAGAGGAAAGAGACCTTGTAAGAAAAGAATTTGCGAAGAATAGTATAGTGTGAACTTGAATTGTTCTATAGACTAGAAAATAAAGAAATAAATTTCACAGAATATCGTTTTATCTACTCGAGCCGTAGCCTGCATATTACAATATTATCCGAGCTGTGGTGACTAATTTCAGACACGAACCTCAAAAGAAAGCAATGAAAAGACACTTCGGAATTTGTTGCCTGTTCGAGGGCGTAGTTATTATGCTACATTATTGTAGCATAATAATAACTACGCGCCTATGTCTATGCAGCAAATTCCGAAGTGACTTTCCATTCTGGCAGAATTTTGGTTCAAACTGTCCTTCATTCGAGGTTCGTGTCTGGGACGAAGTCTCCACAGCTCATGTCAACGAAAGAGACAAATAATATTAGGGATAATATTAGGGATAATATTAGGGAATTATAACTGCAAGAATTATTTCTCTTGTTCCAGTGGTCGAAGAATTTGCTAGAAGTTTCTGGCTATAACTTCTGCTATATAAGGACAGATGGCGATCAAAAAAAGGGACAGTTGGTTTAGAACCGTGGCGAAGAGATTAGAAAAGTGATAATGGGCGAAGTTGTAATTTGGTGATAAATTGAAAGTTGAGAGTGAACAAGAAAAAGTAATTAGTTTGGATTTGTGAATTAAGAAATTGAAAGGAGATAAAGTGATTTGAGAGGAAAGAGACCTTGTAAGAAAAGAATAAGGCGAGGAATAGTATAGTGTGAACTTGAATTGTTCTATAGAGTAGAAAATAAAGAAATAATTTCTCAGAATAATTGTTTTATCTACTCGAGCCGTAGCCCGCATACTACATTATGTTACACTGCCCTCCTCTTAGACTTGTTCGTCCCGAACAAGTGTGTCCTCACTTCGGCCATTGTATCGACTCAGTCGGTCCACATGAACCACTTTCATTTTGGCCCTTGGTCCTCGCTGGATGCGGTAGACAACATCGTTGATGCGGGCTATTATTCTGTAGGGACCCTCCCAGTTCTGCTGCAACTTAGGTGATTTCCCCTTTTGGCGATGGGGATTATACAGCCACACTAGATCTCCTTCCTGGAATCTTGACGTTGTTGCCTTGGCATCATACCTGGTCTTCATGCGGTCGCTCGTTATCTTAATCTGGCTTCTGGTCCTTTGGTGTATGTCCCTAAGCCTTTCCCTAAGGTCCGCCACGTACTCTTCTTCATTTCTGGGCTCATTGGTAGGAGATCCAAATTTCACCTCACTGGGTAAACGAGCTATTCCACCAAATAAGATTTCGAACGGCGTATGTCGAGTAGTGCTATGCACGGCACTTCTATAGGCCATCAAAAACAAGGGAATCTGCCGGTCCCAATCCCGTTGGTAGTCACCTACGACCTTCGAGAGATGTTCGTCCAAAGTCCTATTGAAACGCTCCACCATACCGTCCGACTGTGGATGAAGCGGGGTTGTCCTTGTCTTTTTGATTCCGAGTAGTTGACACATCTCTTGGAAGATTCTTGACTCGAAGTTCCGCCCTTGGTCAGAATGCAATTCCAAGGGCACACCGAATCTGCTAACCCAATTGTAGACGATCTGCTCCGCCACGGTTCTGGCTTCCTGGTTAGGGATCGGAAACGCTTCCGGCCACTTACTGAAGTAGTCCATCACTACGAGTAT
Organism: Pocota personata; assembly: GCA_963082735.1. Taxonomy (NCBI): domain Eukaryota; kingdom Metazoa; phylum Arthropoda; class Insecta; order Diptera; family Syrphidae; genus Pocota; species Pocota personata. The sequence goes on from OY720433.1 coordinate 3,259,396, forward strand.
ATACCGATTACCATTGTCGGTTTCCGGAAAGGGCCCTGCGATGTCAATGGCGATTCGTTCGAAAGGTGCTCCCACGTTGTATTGGTGCATCTTACCTCGAGTTTTGATTCTCGGACCCTTGCTAGCTGCACACACGTCGCATTTTCTGCACCAGTCTTCGATATCTTCCTTCGCTTTTAACCAATAAAAACGTTCTCGTACCTTTTCTAGCGTCTTATTCACTCCCAAGTGGCCTCCGGACGCCCCGCCATGCATTTCCTGTAACACCTCCTTGACCCTCGTTTGCGGTACGACAAGCTGCATTACAAACGACTTTCCGTCGGAGGATTCCCATTTTCTTCTCAGAACACCTTCTTGGACATGGAGGGAGTCCCACTGCGCAAAATATGCCTTTAAGGTCGGGCTTCTGTGAGAGATGTCCTGATGATCCGGTTTCTCCATGTTCTCCATGTTCTCCTTCCAGGCCAGAATGGGCTCGATATCCGGGTCTTCCTTCTGAGCGTTCCGGATCTCATCTACGCTCCAGCCGGCGATAGGTTCGGCTCTCATTCCTTGGATCGAAACCAGCTCCCGTTCTTCCTGGCGCGCATAATGTTTACAATCCGTTCTGCATGGTCTCCGGGACAGTGCATCCGTTTTAGAGTGGAGTTTTCCTTTACGATGCTGTATTTCGTAGTCGTAGATTTGCAGCCTTTCGATCCATCTTGCGACCTGACCTTCAGGACTCTTTAACTGTAATAGCCATTTTAAGGCTGCATAGTCTGTGCGAAGAACGAACTTTCTCCCGTAGAGGTATTTGTGAAAATGCTTCGTAGCCAAGATCAAAGCTAGAAGTTCTCTCCTTGTCACGCAGTAGTTCCTTTCTGGCTTAGAGAGCACCTTGCTGAAGTACGCAATCACCTTCTCTTGGCCGTCATGCACCTGGGAGAGTACGGCTCCTACCCCGACATTACTAGCATCTGCATCCACAACGAACGTTTCCCCGGGAGTGGGGTAAGCCAGTATCGGGGCATCGCATAGCCGTTGTTTAAGTGCCTTGAAGCTCTTCTCGCACTCAATTGACCATTTGAATTGTTTTCCCTTTTCCGGCAACTGGTGCAGGTTCTTTGCGATCCCGGCAAAATCCTTCACGAACCGTCTGTAGTAGGTGGCTAGGCCCAGGAAGCTCCTTAGTTGGTGTTTATCCTTGGGGACTGGCCAGTTTTTCACCGCTTCGACCTTCTCTGGATCGGTTCTCACTCCTTTCGCTGAAATTATGTGCCCCAAGTACTTGACTTCTGCTCTAAACAGGGCGCACTTCTTGGGGTTGAGCTTCAGGTGGGCACTTCGAAGCCTTTGAAACACATCCCTTAGATTGTCTCGGTGTTGCGCAAACGTTTTTCCTACGACGATGACATCATCCAAGTATACCAAACAGGTTTTCCATGTTAACCCTTGCAGGACACATTCCATCAATCGCTCGAAAGTCGCCGGAGCATTGCACAGACCGAATGGCATTACCGTGAATTGCCATAGCCCATTTCCTGCGGTGAAGGCGGTTTTCTCCCGGTCTTCTGGATGGATCTGTACCTGCCAGTAGCCACTCTTCAAGTCGAGAGTGGAAAACCATCGGGCTCCTGATAGTGTGTCTAGCGTGTCGTCAATCCGTGGCAGAGGGTAGCTGTCTTTCTTGGTGACGTAATTGAGCTGCCGATAGTCCACGCAGAACCGCGTGCTGCCATCTTTCTTCTTAACCAGTACAACCGGTGATGCCCACGGACTTTTGGAACTTTCAATCAGACCTTCTTTCTCCATTGCCGACACCATCTCTGCAACTTCTGTCTGCTTTGCCAATGGAAGGCGCCTAGCAGGCTGACGAATTGGTCTAGTATCACCAGTGTCTATTCGATGTTGTACCAGGTGTGTTCGGCCGTATTCTCCGTCCTGTGAGGCAAATACATCAGCGTACTCATTGATAAGATTCTCTGCCATAGTTCGCTGCTCCTGATTCAGCTCACTGGACTGGAGAATCGTCTCTCTCGTTTCCGCTGTCCAAGGTGATGAGAGAGGTTTTGGAGCATCACGTTCAGATATTGTTGCGACGGCAGTAATCGGCGTGCATTTTCCAGTCACCTCCCCTCGCCTTAGTTTGACAGTATGTGGTCTTGCGTTCAAAACTCTCACTGGAACCATGGTGTTCTTTGGTTCGACTAACGTCTTTCCCACGATGTAGTCTTGAGACTTCTTCTCCGGGTCTGGTTCTACTATGTATAATCGGTGGCTCCCAAGATTACCTTCCAGCTTCGTCCAAATGATTGTCTCTGAAGACGGCGGCAAAACTTCGTCTTTGCTGATGACTGTCCTGAGAGTTACGGCATTCTCGTTTCCGTACACCTCAGTACTTGCATCCCGATGTCCAAGATTACTTCATTTGCTTTCATGAAGTCTATTCCGATGATGCACTCGTCGCATATATCTGCCACCAGAAACGCATGGGAGAACGTCAGTCCTGCCAGAGTAATCGTAAGACGAACTTCTCCAAACACCTTCGCCATTTCCCCTGTTGCAGTCTTTAGGCAGTAGCTGTTGGTGTTGTGCAGCTATGAGCTTCTGACGATATCTCTTCTTACAATGGAGGCAGTGGCACCTGTGTCGATGGTGGCTACGCACTTCTTCTTGTTGATTAATGCCTCCACTGTCAGGCTCTTGTTACCCCGTTTGGTTTGCGAAACTTGAATGGTGGTCCTGGGGGCCTCGATTCCAGTAACCAACTTCTGCCCCGCGAAGTTGGTCCTTACACATTTCCCGACTGCTGGTTTTGGGAAGTCTGACTGACAGGATGGATGTTATCACCGCCAGATGCTTCCTCTCTGCTTCTCCTACTTCTGCAATGTGGACAATTTCCTCGTCTAGGTGCACTTCTGCACTGCCGTTGTAGGTGTCCGGTTTGGTTGCAATTCCAGCAACGGATTTGACTTCCGCGAGCTTTGTCTTCATCCATGACGGCTGTTCTCTGGCATGAGCATTCCACGACGGACATTTCCCTGACACGGTGTATTCCCTGGTATGCTTGGTCCGCAGCCTTCATTGACAAAGCGAATGCCAATGCCTCGGGGAGTGTTCGCTTTTCAGCCATCCTTACAGCCATTTGCAGTTGTCTGTCCTCTATGGCCTGAATAAAAGCTTCCACCACCATTTCGTTGATAAGCTCCTCACCGGCTTTAGGGTATGAAAGGTGGGCTAGTCGCTCTATATCCGCCTGCAACTGTTGGAGCGTTTCCCCCCTTTTCTGGACTCGACTACGCAGCTGAACCCTGTACACCTGCTGCATGTGTTCATCCCCAAACCGCATCTCGATAGCCTGAACCAGAGAGTCGTAGTTCTGCTGTTTATCTTCCGGGATGGTCTGCAAGAGCTCCGCAGCTGGACCCCTCAGTGCAAGTGTGAGTGCAATGGACTTCTCTTCATCGTCCCAGCTATTGGTCATTGCGGCCGCTTCGAATTGCCTCTTATAAATTGGCCATGATGTTTGACCATCGAAGATAGGAGGCTGCATCTCCTTTCTTCTCAGACCGTCAGTGGAATATTCCCGTGCTTTCTGTCTCTTCACGTTGCTGAGTTCCTTAGTAAGATTTTCGACTTGCTTTTCTACTTTTTCGAACTGAGTCTCTATCTTCCCGAACATGCTTCTCAAAGTTTTCATCGAATCTAGTTTCGACTTTTTCGAGTTGCGTCTCGACCTTCTCGATTTTCTCTTCGATCGCTTCGAATTTGGATTCCTAGTTCTTGTTTTGCTTATCAAGTTTGCTTTCCAGAGCATCTAGAGAATTCTTTTGTTCGTCCATTGCTTTCTTTTGTTCGTCCATCTTAAGTTCTAGAGAATTCTTTTGTTCGTCCATTGCTTTCTTTTGTTCGTCCAGCTTAAGTTCTAGAGAATTCCTCTGGTCGTCCATTGCTTTCTTTTGTTCGTCCATCTTAAGTTCTAGAGAGTTCTTTTAGTCGTCTATTGCTTTCTTTTGGTCATCGAGCTTAAGTTCCAGAGACTTCTTTTGGTCTTCCATTGTTTTCCTTTGTTCGTCTATGACTGACTTAAGTTGCAGGATCAGACTTGTTATATCCGGGTCGGCTACTGTACTTGCTGGTTCCTCTCCCACGTCAAACTCTACGTCATGCGGATTTTCACCTTCCTGCGTTACTGCTTCTTCCAAACGAATCAGTAGGGCATCTTTTCCCCCAGTTGTGTCGAGGTTCCGCTTACTGAGTTCTGCCTTTAGTTGAGTTATAGTTAGTTTTCCCAATTTGCGACCCATTTTGCGCAACTAATTAACTCAACACAGAAATGGTTTTTTGTTTTTTTTTTATTGTGCAATTTCACACCACGGAAATAGTTATTCACAGAATAAGTTTTATCCCGCTTCTGACACCAATGTAATATGCAAGCTACGGCTCGAGTAGATAAAACGATATTCTGTGAAATTTATTTCTTTATTTTCTAGTCTATAGAACAATTCAAGTTCACACTATACTATTCTTCGCAAATTCTTTTCTTACAAGGTCTCTTTCCTCTCAAATCACTTTATCTCCTTTCAATTACTTAATTCACAAATCCAAACTAATTACTTTTTCTTGTTCACTCTCAACTTTCAATTTATCACCAAATTACAACTTCGCCCATTATCACTTTTCCAATCTCTTCGCCACGGTTCTAAACCAACGGTCTCTTTTTGATCGCCATCTGTCCTTATATAGCAGAAGTTTCTGATAGCCAGAAACTTCTAGCAAATTCTTCGACCACTGGAACAAGAAAAATTCTGATATAATAATTCCAAGATGACAATCATTTCGTGCAGTTATAATTCTCTCTTGTTCTCTTTTATCCGCGATATTATCCGAGCTGTGGTGACTAATTTCAGACACGAACCTCAAAAGAAAGCAATGAAAAGACACTTCGGAATTTGTTGCCTGTCGAGGGCGTAGTTATTATGCTACATTATGTTACAATATTCTTCAGTTGATATAAATCAACATTATACTCATCAAATTCTTCAAAAGTTAATAGACTTTCTACCATTATTTGCAATCTACTAGCTAGGATTATATTCTGGATCTTTTTAATAAGTTATTTTAATGAATCTAATCTTTGGTATTCTAGGATATTTAATCTTTGTTCAATTAAATTTAATTTTCCTTTTTGTCCTAATTCTAAGTTGACTTCCATTATTAAACTTTGTTTTACTATATCCATATCTTCTTGTTGTCTATAGATAGTACCGAATTTCTTCCCAGCATCCAATAGAGTTGTCTAAGTTTATCCTTGATTTGATTACGTTTCTTAAGTATCTATATGTTGTTTCCAAGTTAATTGTTCACTGCTTTGTCGTTGAGTTTTATAGTTGGAGGATATGTTATTTTTCTTGTGGTGTATATGACTAATTATGTTTTATCTTCGTTTGTTTGTATGCTGTCTATTGTATCATAAGCTGTCTATTGTATAAAGCTAAGTCAACTCTACTGTGAAGGCATAACACTGGCAGCAGGGTGGTCATATGGCTAAAACTTGATCGTGATGATGACATCAGGAGGATGGAAAAAAATACTGTGAATCATAAGCAACAACAATAATAGCGAAAACAAACAAAATACTCCCCAGTTATCTGGACAGCCACCCTTGGAGTTCACTGAAACTTAACTACCACATGAGTTTCAAGCCAACTACATCAATCTGTCTTCCCCTTTCCACAAAAAACGCCCGTGTTCTAAAAATTAGTATAAGGGTATTCATATCCCCTTTAACACGTGCAAATTATAAAAAAAAAAAAAAAATATATTATTGTAGATTTTTTCGAATAGCTTAGATACTATCGGCAGTAAGCTTATCAGACTGTAGTTCGCGGTTTATGTACGAGTAGCATCTTTCCCAGGTTTTGGAACGGCTATCACTTTTGCTACTTTCCAGACCTTTGGAAAGTATTTTAATGCGAAAACTGCGTTAAAAAGATTTGGGAGGTACATGAGTGCGCTTTGAGACAGTTCTTGTATTAGTTAGTTTTGTGTTGTATGTAGTATTTTTTTTTTTTTTTTATTGTTGTATTTTTTGATAGTTGTGTTTTGATTTACAAAGTTTGTGGGTAAATAAAAGTATCTTTGTCCCAGTGTCTTGAAGTATTATTCAAATTGATTTCTGCTTATTACATGTTTTGGTGGGCAATAAAGTGCCGATATTACTAATTAGTTTCTTCTATTGGAACTGCGATCGCTTGAATGAAGTTTTTTTCATTGTATTTTAAGGAGTTTATTTTGTGACACTTGTAGCTTTTAAATGTGACACAGTTTCCCCATACCGGACATCCACACAAGAATAATGCTTGGAAAATTACTTTGTGTATGATAAGTTCCTTTTGGTTTGAGAAGATTTTCTTATATATCCTAACTTATATCCTCCCGTGTGGAGTTTCTGCATTCTCCCATCGGGCGCGTCCCCAGGTGGCGGATAGGGGGGCCCTGTGCGTGTGTGGAATAAATCTGACTAATCCACTCTCAGGGTTGGTGGAAATATCAAATACCATCCGTGGACCAAAAACTGGCAAGAGGCGGATTCTCTTTAAAAAAAAATAAAAAAATAATTTAAATATGGTGAGTTTGAAGAATGGAGATAAAGGTACGGTGCAGGGAGTCGGATCCCCAGTACCACCGTCGGGTGGAAAAGGCTCAAGGATGTCGATATCCAATGACTGCAATAACAATAATTATTCACCCACTACGGCCGTGATTAACTTTGCTACTTTGGTCAGTAATGCTACAAAAAAGGACACGGCAATTATATGAAATCCATTTATAAAGAGATCCAAATCCAATAAAGGCGGCCTTTTTAAGGTCGTATTTATGGATGTTTTGATGTTGTGCATTTCAGCTAGTTTCACTCCGGTTGAGACACGTCGAAGGCTTGTGCAAACATAACATAAACATATACTCCAAGCTTGAATTTTCTCACTCACTTAAAACTTTCAACAACTCGACGAATTGGCAACGTATTATGCACTGTCTTTGTCGAATGGAGGATGTACTGGCATTTTTTTTTTTTTTAATTATTTCGAGCTATATCACCGACAGAGTTCTTCTCTATGATTCCAACAATGGAGTCAAAAGGTATGTAATAACTGGCGGTGTACCCCAAGGAACGGTCTTAGGCCCTTTGCTATGGAACGTGATGTACTACGATATATTACGCCTACCAATTACACGGGAAGTATCAATCATCGGTTTCGCGGATGATATTGCAGCCATGGTCATCGCCAAAGAGTTAGAAGGAGCAGCACCATACTGTAATTTAACAGTAAGAATGATAAAGTGTAGGCTTTTAACATTTCGTTAATTTTCAAAATAGTTTTGATTCAAATTGAGTGCCTAGAGACGTGTTCCTGAACATAAGTTCTAGCGATGGTTTCAGCTGTAATGTCTCGAATAGGGTAGGCCTCGGGCCATCGCGAGAATCTGTGTTTCGTCTGGATTTGGGGACGTACGGCTGGTTGTTGTTGGTGGAAGTTTCGCATTGGTTTTAATTGGTTTTAATTTAACTTTGGACGAGTTAGGTATGTTTTTTTTTTAAATCGTGAATTCTTCATCTTTGGCTTGTCCTTTGGCTAGTTCATCAATTCCAGTTTTAGTCAGTTCTAGCGCCTCATTTTGAAAGAGTATTGACGACAACATTGAATGAACCTCAGACGTATTTTATGTCGCTCGTGAACTGATATATGAAGTCAAGCTTGGACTTAGTTTGGCTTTTGTTGTGAGGGCATAAGAGGTTTGTTTTGCCTATGTAGACACAGAAATCCTGCCCTTCCACCAAATTTTTAAAACTGAAAAATTAAGAAAAATGTGATTGGTCCCCATACATCTTGCCTCAATTGCTGCAGGACTGTACCCACATCGATATTTGATTTATCTGTTATGATGCTGAGTATTGTGTTCTCCGGGCAGTTGAGGAGAGTAGCTTTTGCTAGTTCTTGCTTAGCCCTTGTGAAGGTTTCTTGACATTCGATGGACAAGTGAAATCTCTAGTTTTGATTTGATTTTGTCGGGCCCTAGCTAAGTGGTCGTATAGCGGTGCGCGTATGCGTCAAAATGGAGGATGAAACTATGGTAGCAGTTCATCATGCTTACAAAACGCTTCGCACTTTTGACAAACTTTGGTTCAAGAAAGTTTTCAATTGCCTTAACCCTCTCTAGGAAAGATTTTGTGTCGTCTCCCGAGCCTTCCAATCACAGAAATTGTAATCTGAAAACGTCAAAGACGCATGTTGAAGCCTTTATTCGCAGGCCGTATTCACAAGAGCAAGGTTTTTAAGTTGCGCTCATGTATCTCCTGTGACGCGCTGGCGATGAAGAAATCATCCACAAAGACAAAAAGAAAACCCAATCCCCGTGTGGCTTCATATATGAAGCGTTGAAAGATTTTGTCCGCGATTCGTAGCCCAAATAGCATGTGAGTAAATTCGAAAAGTCCGAGGGGAGTTCTTACTGCGGTTTTGTGGATGTCTTATTCTGACTCCCCATCGTTTTTCCTTATACCTTCCTACAGTAACGAATAATGGGTCAAAATATTCTATTCCTATGTACGAAAATGAAAGTCTGCAGCCTTGCTGATGGGAAGATTCCCATAAGAGGTGGCTTGGGAAGACATTTCTGATTTTTTATAAAATTAACGTCCCTCTGGATCATTTTTAGCAAAGCTTAGAAGTTTTGGAATGTAGAATCTTTGGCGTAGTTCATTGACTATTGTTTCGTTATATATTTGGTAAAATTATTGTTCGTTTTGTACTCGCGGGCACTCCTGTAATCGCATCTATTCGACCAATTACTCACTGGATTGAGGCTTCGTCAAAATACGGCGAAAGTTTATATAATTTACAACTCTTATTTATTCTGAACTTGTCCTTCTCAGTGTCGTTCTTACTGCTGGTTAGAATTGCAATTTTTTTTTTGCATTCCCACAAAATCAACGGAGAACAAATCCGGAATCCGCTCTTCACTTGTCTTCCCCGATACTCTCTGAATAAATCGGAAGACCTGCACCATGGTCCGAGAAAAAAAAATAATAATTGTAATTACTATTATTGTTGGCATTATTATTGTTTTTATTAATAGTTAATGGATTGGTTAAACCCACGCGTGGCTTTGGCGGAAAATTATATTTTTATGGCTGCCACCATGCTGGTTTCGGTGTATGAAAGCTAAATTGCTTTTGGCGCTGGTGATGCTAAGGCTCAGTGCTGCCAGTTTTGGAAACAATTATTATTGTTATTATAATTGTTGTTATTATATTTGCTGTTATAATTATTGTTGATATTATAATATTATAGTTGTTACTATTATTGTTGTTGTTATTATTGTTGTTATTATTGGTGATACTAAAGCCCAGTGCTGCCATCTTTGGCAGCAATTATTATTGTTATTATCATTGCTGTTATAATTATTGTTGATATCATAATATTATAGTTGTTGTTGTTATTATTGTTGTTTCTTATGAATGTAATGAATGTGTTAGATTGTATATAGATACATATGTATGAATGTGTAATTAATTTATATGAATTTTTTGATATCACTCAATTGTGTCCCCCTGTCTGGTTTTGTTTTGTGTGAAAGAATTAAATTGTTTATTGTGTGTTGGCCATGGCTGCGATTGATGTTCCAAATGTTTGGTTATTCTCCAACATTTGTTATTATTATTATTATTATTATTGTAATTACTATTATTATTGACATTATTATTGTTCTTATTAATGGTTAATGGATTGGTTAAAACCACGCGTGGCTTTGGCGAAAATGATATTTCTAAAAATGGCTGCCATGCCACCATGCTGGTTTCGGTTGTTACTACTATTATTGTTGTTATTATTATTATTGTTGACATTATTATTGTTGACATTATTATTGTTCTTATTATTATTGTTTTTATTATCATCGTTGGTACAATTATTGTTATTATTGCTATTATTTTTTTTTTTTTAGTGCCAATGGAAAACGCTACTGCTCACGAAAAATAGTCCCGCTCTGTTTTATGTAGTGTGAGACTTGGTACTCACTAAAAAACCACCTTTAATGCTTTTTCTACTTGACACCATCCACTCCGGAACCGCTTATGCATTACTTCGGAGTGGTGTCCAATGGAGACCGGCTTTTTCATGCTTATCTCTTTCTGCGGAATTATTCCTTCTTGCCGGTCATCAGGCTTATATATCTTGTGAGGGTAAGATTTGGTCTTTCTCTCTCTTTTTTGTCTTTAGTACTGTCTCGACAAAGGAGTATATTTTATTATTATTACTGTTATTATAATTGTTCTTATTAATATTGCTGTTAATATTATTATTATTATTATCATTGCTGTCATAATTATTATTATTATTGTAGTTAATATTATTCCTGTTATTATTACTGTTGTCAATTATTAATTCTAAGTTATTATTGTTATTAATTTTTATTTTTGTTAATTATTAAGAATAATAATTACTAATTAATTACTTTTGTTGATAATTATTGTTGGTATTATTAATTTTGTTATTATTATTATTGTCATTATTATTATTGTTATTATTCTTATTATTAACATTGTTGTTATTATTATTGTTATTATCATCGTTAGAGGATTAGGCCTCATGGGGAAACCTCTTTAAAAAAAACGCATTGGATCTCCTACCTCAAATGATGGGTGATGTGGAAACGGAGGTGAGGCATGAAATGTGTATAAGAATGATAGTGTTCTAAAAATGATAGTTTCCTTCCAACTAATGAATATAAACAAAAAAAATTTTTTTTAACTTTCCAACAAATTATAATATATGTATGTATTTCATGTTTAGAGATAGCACTATACGCCGCGTAGCGGCGCCCTGAGTGCCTGCATGTGAGGTCGAAGGCCGTCTGGTGTATGAGTCGAAAAGATGTTCATATTTTTTTTTTTTTTTAGCGCCACACAAGTACTGTTTAATTCGCATCAAATTTTAATTTATTCAACTTTTGTCATAAAAATTTTGTAAAACAGAATTTCGAAACGCAGAATTTTGAAAGCAGAATTTTGTAAAAAGAATTTTAACCCTTCCAGAATTTTGACCCCAATCCGTCTTGGGTCCAAAGAAGAGGAAACTTGTTCTGTGAAAACTTCTTCGAATTCCTGCCTATCCATTGTGAACCTGCGCTGGAAGATTTCTTTCGTGATTGCCATGAAGCTGGCAATATTTTCATCATATCCGATGTTTGTTTTTAGGTGTTTATTAATTAGGCCGTAGATAATCGATCGTTGAATGGAAATTGTTATATTTTCTTCACAAGATATTGTAGTAGCAACTTGGAGTGGCTTCAAGTCTTTCAAAACCGTACACTTCTTCCTTTTCATAAAAATCAGTATGTCTACCTTTTCTGTTTTTAAAACTCTATTGTAATCAACCACTGCATTGATTTTTCTTAAAATACTGTTAACGAAAATGGCATCGGAGCAATTGTGACGTATAAGTTATCTAATTTAAAGGGTTCCGGGATAAGTACCTTATTGCAGTTCTCACATTATTTCCAAAAGCTCTTAAATTTGTAACGCTAGTTGGCACTTTCCATTTTGGGTTGTAGTCGTTGCTATTTACGATTTCTGCATTATTTATTCTACTAAGTTAGTCAATATGTTGTAAAAAAAATTTAACAGTACTGTGGGAATGGCAGAATGGTATTTCGTTGAGAATTTTGTTAACTGATGTGTTTTCCTCATATTCATTAATTAGAGCTGTTTTTAGCTCAGCCCAAGATACCACGGCCCGTGTCTGGTTAATGTGTCTCGCGCCCCACCAGTTAGCCTCTCTTCTATATAACCTTACGTTTGTATTGTATCATACATCTAACGTGCTTAATAGTGATACTAGTGTATCGATTCTTTGTATGAAACTAGCTACAATGTTCCGGTTCCAGTCAAACATTTGTACACCACAGATATGTATGTGCATCTCCGAAGCATGTCAAATCCATCCATTTTTTATAACTATACTAATATTGTTCTTTGATTTTAACAAGAAATTTAACCGATTTTATTACAGTTTATCGATTCTTTACTAAATCTTCTTTAATTTGCAGTTTGACTGTAGAATAGACAATGATGTGCAAAGTCAACTTAATAATTACTTACAGCTAAATATGAGTGCATGTTCCCACGAAGATAAAGACAGAGTCCAAAGCGTGGGCGAAGATTGTCAGCACACTTGAAATTCGATGCTCGAAATGAATATGGGAATATGACAATATGTTTTCTTCGCTTTAGCTTTTATAGTTAAGCTGGTGACAAATGGGCTTCGTGGGCTGTGTACGGAACCCTGAAATGGATGCTCCATGTTGGAAGAAGACGCTAGGTGACCTATAAGCCGAAGTCCGCCAAGTGTGATGGAGACTGGCTAAGATACACTGTGGAGTTAACAGAGTACCATAACGAAATCAGAAAAGCTAAAACAAATAGCGTCAGAGCATTTTGTGAGCTACAGCCAAATTATAAAAGGCCTTATCAAGGCAGGGCAGCTACGCTGAAGACACAGAGCAGAGCTCTTCCCCTACTCAAAACTCATTTTCCTTGTAGCACAGTAAGCAATACAATAGATGTGATGGAAAGGTATAGAACGCCTAGCAGAGAAGACTTTGGGAGGTACATGAGTGCGCTTTGAGACAGTTCTTGTATTAGTTAGTTTTGTGTTGTATGTAGTATTTTTTTTTTTTTTTATTGTTGTATTTTTTGATAGTTGTGTTTTGATTTACAAAGTTTGTGGGTAAATAAAAGTATCTTTGTCCCAGTGTCTTGAAGTATTATTCAAATTGATTTCTGCTTATTACATGTTTTGGTGGGCAATAAAGTGCCGATATTACTAATTAGTTTCTTCTATTGGAACTGCGATCGCTTGAATGAAGTTTTTTTCATTGTATTTTAAGGAGTTTATTTTGTGACACTTGTAGCTTTTAAATGTGACACAGTTTCCCCATACCGGACATCCACACAAGAATAATGCTTGGAAAATTACTTTGTGTATGATAAGTTCCTTTTGGTTTGAGAAGATTTTCTTATATATCCTAACTTATATCCTCCCGTGTGGAGTTTCTGCATTCTCCCATCGGGCGCGTCCCCAGGTGGCGGATAGGGGGGCCCTGTGCGTGTGTGGAATAAATCTGACTAATCCACTCTCAGGGTTGGTGGAAATATCAAATACCATCCGTGGACCAAAAACTGGCAAGAGGCGGATTCTCTTTAAAAAAAAATAAAAAAATAATTTAAATATGGTGAGTTTGAAGAATGGAGATAAAGGTACGGTGCAGGGAGTCGGATCCCCAGTACCACCGTCGGGTGGAAAAGGCTCAAGGATGTCGATATCCAATGACTGCAATAACAATAATTATTCACCCACTACGGCCGTGATTAACTTTGCTACTTTGGTCAGTAATGCTACAAAAAAGGACACGGCAATTATATGAAATCCATTTATAAAGAGATCCAAATCCAATAAAGGCGGCCTTTTTAAGGTCGTATTTATGGATGTTTTGATGTTGTGCATTTCAGCTAGTTTCACTCCGGTTGAGACACGTCGAAGGCTTGTGCAAACATAACATAAACATATACTCCAAGCTTGAATTTACTTTCAACAACTCGACGAATTGGCAACGTATTATGCACTGTCTTTGTCGAATGGAGGATGTACTGGCATTTTTTTTTTTTTTAATTATTTCGAGCTATATCACCGACAGAGTTCTTCTCTATGATTCCAACAATGGAGTCAAAAGGTATGTAATAACTGGCGGTGTACCCCAAGGAACGGTCTTAGGCCCTTTGCTATGGAACGTGATGTACTACGATATATTACGCCTACCAATTACACGGGAAGTATCAATCATCGGTTTCGCGGATGATATTGCAGCCATGGTCATCGCCAAAGAGTTAGAAGGAGCAGCACCATACTGTAATTTAACAGTAAGAATGATAAAGTGTAGGCTTTTAACATTTCGTTAATTTTCAAAATAGTTTTGATTCAAATTGAGTGCCTAGAGACGTGTTCCTGAACATAAGTTCTAGCGATGGTTTCAGCTGTAATGTCTCGAATAGGGTAGGCCTCGGGCCATCGCGAGAATCTGTGTTTCGTCTGGATTTGGGGACGTACGGCTGGTTGTTGTTGGTGGAAGTTTCGCATTGGTTTTAATTGGTTTTAATTTAACTTTGGACGAGTTAGGTATGTTTTTTTTTTAAATCGTGAATTCTTCATCTTTGGCTTGTCCTTTGGCTAGTTCATCAATTCCAGTTTTAGTCAGTTCTAGCGCCTCATTTTGAAAGAGTATTGACGACAACATTGAATGAACCTCAGACGTATTTTATGTCGCTCGTGAACTGATATATGAAGTCAAGCTTGGACTTAGTTTGGCTTTTGTTGTGAGGGCATAAGAGGTTTGTTTTGCCTATGTAGACACAGAAATCCTGCCCTTCCACCAAATTTTTAAAACTGAAAAATTAAGAAAAATGTGATTGGTCCCCATACATCTTGCCTCAATTGCTGCAGGACTGTACCCACATCGATATTTGATTTATCTGTTATGATGCTGAGTATTGTGTTCTCCGGGCAGTTGAGGAGAGTAGCTTTTGCTAGTTCTTGCTTAGCCCTTGTGAAGGTTTCTTGACATTCGATGGACAAGTGAAATCTCTAGTTTTGATTTGATTTTGTCGGGCCCTAGCTAAGTGGTCGTATAGCGGTGCGCGTATGCGTCAAAATGGAGGATGAAACTATGGTAGCAGTTCATCATGCTTACAAAACGCTTCGCACTTTTGACAAACTTTGGTTCAAGAAAGTTTTCAATTGCCTTAACCCTCTCTAGGAAAGATTTTGTGTCGTCTCCCGAGCCTTCCAATCACAGAAATTGTAATCTGAAAACGTCAAAGACGCATGTTGAAGCCTTTATTCGCAGGCCGTATTCACAAGAGCAAGGTTTTTAAGTTGCGCTCATGTATCTCCTGTGACGCGCTGGCGATGAAGAAATCATCCACAAAGACAAAAAGAAAACCCAATCCCCGTGTGGCTTCATATATGAAGCGTTGAAAGATTTTGTCCGCGATTCGTAGCCCAAATAGCATGTGAGTAAATTCGAAAAGTCCGAGGGGAGTTCTTACTGCGGTTTTGTGGATGTCTTATTCTGACTCCCCATCGTTTTTCCTTATACCTTCCTACAGTAACGAATAATGGGTCAAAATATTCTATTCCTATGTACGAAAATGAAAGTCTGCAGCCTTGCTGATGGGAAGATTCCCATAAGAGGTGGCTTGGGAAGACATTTCTGATTTTTTATAAAATTAACGTCCCTCTGGATCATTTTTAGCAAAGCTTAGAAGTTTTGGAATGTAGAATCTTTGGCGTAGTTCATTGACTATTGTTTCGTTATATATTTGGTAAAATTATTGTTCGTTTTGTACTCGCGGGCACTCCTGTAATCGCATCTATTCGACCAATTACTCACTGGATTGAGGCTTCGTCAAAATACGGCGAAAGTTTATATAATTTACAACTCTTATTTATTCTGAACTTGTCCTTCTCAGTGTCGTTCTTACTGCTGGTTAGAATTGCAATTTTTTTTTTGCATTCCCACAAAATCAACGGAGAACAAATCCGGAATCCGCTCTTCACTTGTCTTCCCCGATACTCTCTGAATAAATCGGAAGACCTGCACCATGGTCCGAGAAAAAAAAATAATAATTGTAATTACTATTATTGTTGGCATTATTATTGTTTTTATTAATAGTTAATGGATTGGTTAAACCCACGCGTGGCTTTGGCGGAAAATTATATTTTTATGGCTGCCACCATGCTGGTTTCGGTGTATGAAAGCTAAATTGCTTTTGGCGCTGGTGATGCTAAGGCTCAGTGCTGCCAGTTTTGGAAACAATTATTATTGTTATTATAATTGTTGTTATTATATTTGCTGTTATAATTATTGTTGATATTATAATATTATAGTTGTTACTATTATTGTTGTTGTTATTATTGTTGTTATTATTGGTGATACTAAAGCCCAGTGCTGCCATCTTTGGCAGCAATTATTATTGTTATTATCATTGCTGTTATAATTATTGTTGATATCATAATATTATAGTTGTTGTTGTTATTATTGTTGTTTCTTATGAATGTAATGAATGTGTTAGATTGTATATAGATACATATGTATGAATGTGTAATTAATTTATATGAATTTTTTGATATCACTCAATTGTGTCCCCCTGTCTGGTTTTGTTTTGTGTGAAAGAATTAAATTGTTTATTGTGTGTTGGCCATGGCTGCGATTGATGTTCCAAATGTTTGGTTATTCTCCAACATTTGTTATTATTATTATTATTATTATTGTAATTACTATTATTATTGACATTATTATTGTTCTTATTAATGGTTAATGGATTGGTTAAAACCACGCGTGGCTTTGGCGAAAATGATATTTCTAAAAATGGCTGCCATGCCACCATGCTGGTTTCGGTTGTTACTACTATTATTGTTGTTATTATTATTATTGTTGACATTATTATTGTTGACATTATTATTGTTCTTATTATTATTGTTTTTATTATCATCGTTGGTACAATTATTGTTATTATTGCTATTATTTTTTTTTTTTTTAGTGCCAATGGAAAACGCTACTGCTCAGGAAAAATAGTCCCGCTCTGTTTTATGTAGTGTGAGACTTGGTACTCACTAAAAAACCACCTTTAATGCTTTTTCTACTTGACACCATCCACTCCGGAACCGCTTATGCATTACTTCGGAGTGGTGTCGTTTTCTTTCTCCAATGGAGACCGGCTTTTTCATGCTTATCTCTTTCTGCGGAATTATTCTTTCTTGCCGGTCATCAGGCTTATATATCTTGTGAGGGTAAGATTTGGTCTTTCTCTCTCTTTTTTGTCTTTAGTACTGTCTCGACAAAGGAGTATATTTTATTATTATTACTGTTATTATAATTGTTCTTATTAATATTGCTGTTAATATTATTATTATTATTATCATTGCTGTCATAATTATTATTATTATTGTAGTTAATATTATTACTGTTGTCAATTATTAATTCTAAGTTATTATTGTTATTAATTTTTATTTTTGTTAATTATTAAGAATAATAATTACTAATTAATTACTTTTGTTGATAATTATTGTTGGTATTATTAATTTTGTTATTATTATTATTGTCATTATTATTATTGTTATTATTCTTATTATTAACATTGTTGTTATTATTATTGTTATTATCATCGTTAGAGGATTAGGCCTCATGGGGAAACCTCTTTAAAAAAAACGCATTGGATCTCCTACCTCAAATAATGGGTGATGTGGAAACGGAGGTGAGGCATGAAATGTGTATAAGAATGATAGTGTTCTAAAAATGATAGTTTTCTTCCAACTAATGAATATAAACAAAAAAAATATTTTTTAACTTTCCAACAAATTATAATATATGTATGTATTTCATGTTTAGAGATAGCACTATACGCCGCGTAGCGGCGCCCTGAGTGCCTGCATGTGAGGTCGAAGGCCGTCTGGTGTATGAGTCGAAAAGATGTTCATATTTTTTTTTTATTTTTAGCGCCACACAAGTACTGTTTAATTCGCATCAAATTTTAATTTATTCAACTTTTGTCATAAAAATTTTGTAAAACAGAATTTCGAAACGCAGAATTTTGAAAGCAGAATTTTGTAAAAAGAATTTTAACCCTTCCTGAATTTTGACCCCAATCCGTCTTGGGTCCAAAGAAGAGGAAACTTGTTCTGTGAGAACTTCTTCGAATTCCCGCCTATCCATTGTGAACCTGCGCTGGAAGATTTCTTTCGTGATTGCCATGAAGCTGGCAATATTTTCATCATATCCGATGTTTGTTTTTAGGTGTTTATTAATTAGGCCGTAGATAATCGATCGTTGAATGGAAATTGTTATATTTTCTTCACAAGATATTGTAGTAGCAACTTGGAGTGGCTTCAAGTCTTCCAAAACCGTACACTTCTTCCTTTTCATAAAAATCAGTATGTCTACCTTTTCTGTTTTTAAAACTCTATTGTAATCAACCACTGCATTGATTTTTCTTAAAATACTGTTAACGAAAATGGCATCGGAGCAATTGTGACGTATAAGTTATCTAATTTAAAGGGTTCCGGGATAAGTACCTTATTGCAGTTCTCACATTATTTCCAAAAGCTCTTAAATTTGTAACGCTAGTTGGCACTTTCCATTTTGGGTTGTAGTCGTTGCTATTTACGATTTCTGCATTATTTATTCTACTAAGTTAGTCAATATGTTGTAAAAAAAATTTAACAGTACTGTGGGAATGGCAGAATGGTATTTCGTTGAGAATTTTGTTAACTGATGTGTTTTCCTCATATTCATTAATTAGAGCTGTTTTTAGCTCAGCCCAAGATACCACGGCCCGTGTCTGGTTAATGTGTCTCGCGCCCCACCAGTTAGCCTCTCTTCTATATAACCTTACGTTTGTATTGTATCATACATCTAACGTGCTTAATAGTGATACTAGTGTATCGATTCTTTGTATGAAACTAGCTACAATGTTCCGGTTCCAGTCAAACATTTGTACACCACAGATATGTATGTGCATCTCCGAAGCATGTCAAATCCATCCATTTTTTATAACTATACTAATATTGTTCTTTGATTTTAACAAGAAATTTAACCGATTTTATTACAGTTTATCGATTCTTTACTAAATCTTCTTTAATTTGCAGTTTGACTGTAGAATAGACAATGATGTGCAAAGTCAACTTAATAATTACTTACAGCTAAATATGAGTGCATGTTCCCACGAAGATAAAGACAGAGTCCAAAGCGTGGGCGAAGATTGTCAGCACACTTGAAATTCGATGCTCGAAATGAATATGGGAATATGACAATATGTTTTCTTCGCTTTAGCTTTTATAGTTAAGCTGGTGACAAATGGGCTTCGTGGGCTGTGTACGGAACCCTGAAATGGATGCTCCATGTTGAAAGAAGACGCTAGGTGACCTATAAGCCGAAGTCCGCCAAGTGTGATGGAGACTGGCTAAGATACACTGTGGAGTTAACAGAGTACCATAATGAAATCAGAAAAGCTAAAACAAATAGCGTCAGAGCATTTTGTGAGCTACAGCCAAATTATAAAAGGCCTTATCAAGGCAGGGCAGCTACGCTGAAGACACAGAGCAGAGCTCTTCCCCTACTCAAAACTCATTTTCCTTGTAGCACAATAAGCAATACAATAGATGTGATGGAAAGGTATAGAACGCCTAGCAGAGAAGACTGGATAATGGCAGCAAGCATCTGTACAGAAGAGAATCTGGACTGGGTAATGAACACCTTTCAGCCATTCACATCACGTGGTAGACGGTATTTTCAATGACATAATACAAAAAGGACTGGAAATAATTATGCCGCACCTAATCGAATTAATTAGAAGCAGTTTGGCTGTCGGGTACATACCTTGGAGAAGCGCAAAGGTTTTTTCCAAAAGTGTGATATAAAGACCCCACCTCAACAAAATCTTTCAAAACAAGGCAGTTAAAGCACATGCAACCAATTAAACTAAATGGGACTATAGTCGACACACAGCAATAGGTTAAATATCTAGGTATAGTCAGGAAACTTCTTTGGAACTCAAAAAAAAAAAAAAAAACAGAGTGTCTTGTCAAGATGAATTGACTGGATGAGAACAACAAAAAAACCCTCTATTGGGTACCATGTCACGTGAGAGCAGAGAGAAATGAAGCAGCTGATAGCTGAGGCCGCATAAGATACGGGAAGAACTAAGTAAGACAAATTATTTCAAAAGACTCAAACATTGGGAAAAACTTCCAAAGTTGAGACAGGTCACAGAACTTCTCGGGAACTGTAACTGGACACGAAGTGTCATCTCAGGAAAGTGGGTATACAGCAACGCGGAGGCTTCAAGTTTCACTGAGATGTTGAAGAAACCCCAGGGCTTAAGGAATGCGGAACGCTAGTCCACAAAAGAAGGAACCACCTGGATGGCTATGATGATCAGAAGAAGATGGATTCACTTCAGTTCGTTAAAGCAATTGAACTGGAAGAGATGCTCTAAGTCGAGTATCTAATTGTCTAGAGCTCCAAGTCAAGGGAGATATGGGTATACACCTAAATTTCCTCCAGCACGCGATTACTGGTAACAAACATAGCAAGGAAAAATCTTTTCCTCTCACTTTTTATAACCTTCTCTTAGGGAGGTGAATCAATAAGGAATTTTGATAGGGATGTTCATGCTCTTACCAGGTGTCTTGCTATCGGCCCAATAGCTTAGGAATCAACTCCCCGGACTACTACACGAGCTGTTAGAATGAAGAAGAGACCATCAGACACTTAATCTGCTGCTGCCCAAAAATCTGTGTCAACTAACTAAATACAGTGTTAGATGTGGTACCACAAAATCAATCATCCAAATTTTTATGTACATATGTACGAGTATTATGTAAGAAATCAGGAACTTAGGTGATTTTTTAACATATTAAAACTAGTATATTTCATAGGTTCTTTACACATTATAATCACTAAAGTTTTCTGAGTCACTTTTTTAAGATTATTATTTAGTGATAGGAAACGATTCTTTAAGGGTCAATACTTACAATCGTCTTTGCATAGATGATATGTCAGAAGTCTCTGCATTAAAGTAGAGAATCTGTGAGAAAAGGGAAAAGTAGTGCCAAAGGGATAGAACACATCGCGACAGCATTAGTTATGTAAATCAAATAAATTTCAAATCAAATCAAATCAAATAAAATGTTAATTTTAAAAAAACTGCTTTAAAGAATATTACATATTTTAATATTTTATTCACAATTTCAAATGGAAAAGTCGATATGGACAAAAGCTTGTCACACATGTAAGGAGTCCTAGCTGCACCCGATCAGTTAATCACTGCTAGGGTTGGATTTGCCCTCCTCTAGAAAACCATGTCTTAGTAAGTATACTTTGTCCGTTTACTATGCATTTATGTATGTACGTACATAGGTACAATGTAGCATTTATTTAAAAACAACATTTTTTTTTTTAAATGCTTGCATTCGAATTTCTATTTAATTTGTTTATTTAGTCTAGGAGGTACATTAAAGAAAAAAACTACAATCCGTATGGAACAGATCTTATAATACTCTATTCTCAATCTATAAACACAACTCTAATAAAGAAGGCAATGATAAAATGTTTAATTACAATCGAATGGCATCTTTCTTGCTAGAGACCATTTCCTTAATTTTTAGAAGATTTTATCAGGAAAACTGTTGTTAGAATATTTTCCTAAAAGAAAATATCTCCATCTATTAATAATCCATAATGTCCCCCATCTCTAAACCCAACCCTAATAAATTATGGAATTCTTGATCAAAATTCTAGGATATTAGTATGATTTTCAAAGTAAAGCTCAATCACCACTATAAATAGCTTCGAAAAGTAAATTTTGTATAATGTTCGCTTTCCAATATTAAAAAAAAAAACACCTCTTAAATATTACACTTGTAATAAAGTGTACGTTTGTGGGCGAATTTTAAAAATATTTACAGTGTACTGCTTCCGGTTCCAAAAGGTGTACATATGTATGAAATTCCATGTTCCCAGCTGAAAATTGAAGGTCTGAAAACACAGACAGACGGACAGACGTGCAAACGGATATGGCTCAATGAATCGGCTGTAGTCCAAAAGTATATATTTCTAATCAGCCTTAAAAGATATAGATTAAGTCATGTTCGTCCCACTTTTTAGAGGCGTTTTCAATTAAGAAAATAATTTCTCTATTTCAAGGCAGTTATGATATACTCGTATAGTGGGGATTTGATATTATTTCAAGAATTTGAATACATCTCAGAACAAAAGTCCACATAAATAAGCACAAATTTCTTAAAAAATTAATTTAATTGATTTAAATCATAAATTTCATAATACCACACCTACTTTGGTTTTATTAAAGGATAATAATACTCGTAGTCTATCAAACGATCCATACAGACAGATTATATTATTTCTGTACTTCCTTTCAATCAGTGATTTTAAAGAGCTGATTTTTTATACGATGATGTTTCAAAGAAAAATTGGTGGAAACGCTCACGAGAATCGTAACCTGTATTCAAAGTTACCATGTCACTTTAACTAAAGTGCAGGTACTAGTAGGTCCCAAACATTTTAACCATAAAGTTTCTATAAAAAATAGCACTTTATCGGTATTTCATATCCTCGTATATCCCAAGTTATGTTAGATATTGATTTTAAATAAAATAGTCTAGTCCATATTTGAGTAATAGCCTCCCTCATCCCTCATTAATCCCTCAGTATATATGAAAATTACAGGGTCTATGTTAGGTTAGGGGGTCATCGAAAAGTAGACATATTTCCGGTTAGTAAGTACGAGTAGTAAATAGTAAAAGCTTTTTTGTTACAAGGCATTTGTCTGAATGAATCGCTGTCAGACTGCCGCCCTTATAGTCCTAGAGAAACGAACTAGCAAGGATACTAGAATCCGGCCGGATCAGATTATAAATCTCAAAATGCCCTTAGTTTTAATGAAAATAAAATAAACAATAAAGTTGGTTATTTGGTCTTTTGTTTTGGTTGAAAATACCCGCAAGCATTCTTCGTGGGAAACAGCTGCAATTTTTCGACACAAGTAGGTATTATACAGAAAACCTTCTGATGTTTGTAACAGGATTTATGTTAACACATATATATATGAAAATCGTTGACCAGGTATGTATTTAACTAATAATATCAATAAACTGTCGTGTTCATTTTCAATAAAAAAATTACAATTGTTGTCTGTTGAAAAAAGATTGACAAATTTATTTGAAAACTATGCAATTAATTTAAGAAATTAACAGACTTTTCATAAATAAAGAAAGCATCAAAAATCTTCTTTAATAGATATAAACGGCTCTAAACTGCTTTTTAATAGGAGACTTTCGAAGTCACGCAACTGGCAATTCCAAAATTGTCTGCGGTTTTGTGGGGGCGAAGGAAAACGGATAATGTTCCGGCAATCGTAAATAGACATCCAGAATTCCGCATAGGAATTAGTACACAATTGAAATTGTGCCACTATTTTTTACTCGCGCTTATAGGAACAAGTGCTGGTTTTGTTAAAATGTTCGATCTCGAGATTTTGAATAATTTTGATATTACTATACCTAATAGAAAAACTAAGAAAAGTGTGTATCTTAATTCGGATTAATTCCAATGGTAACCTCCTAAGTTCATCTAATTACACTGGAGTAACAAGCGGACAGCTTGGATAAGCTTTCCTCGTCTGCTGCACCGCAAATTAAATATAAATTAAACAAATGTTCGCTGATTTATACTCTAATTGTTAGAAAAAAAAACTCATTCTACTCATTTAAGTCTTTGTGAGCATTTTAACCATTTAAATAATAATACCGACCCATCTGTGGTTCAGTAGGACATACTTAAAAGGCGCCATTTAAAAGCGTCCGTCCTGCAGTCTAATGGATGCGGCAATAGAATTTAATAAACGTTATTTGCAAGTTGCACCCATTGCAGATGCTTGACTGGAAATACTCGTACTACGTAAATATTAACATCAAAGCCCTAAAGCTGCCTAAACTTCCTCAAAGCTCCTTTGAAACTCCTTTGAATCTTTGTTACGAACTTTGCATTCAAATTAATGTAACCTAGTGGAAGTATATATGGATTGTAAGCTTAATTTTTATATCTGTACCACTTTAACTTGGCAGATGGGCGCATTTTTATGACTTCCTGGTTCCGGTTGGTGCTCCTACTAAGATGCGTTCACAATATAGACTTTTACCACAAGGACAACATAGAAAACAAAGTAAAACAGATAAACATGGCAATTGCAGGGATTTTGTTTGACATTTGAAAAACATGAATAACTACTGCTGAAGTAGAAACCTGTAAGTACTAAAGTTGCAAGTTTGCAGAACACATAAATCAGCTGTTATCAATTCCTTCGAAAGAGAAAGGACCATCATCAAAATGGAAAGTGAGTTTATCCCTAGAACCATTTTTTCTGGTTAATATATTTGCTAAGGTGCGTTCAGTTGGTTTTGAAAAATAACTGACAGAGGAACAGTAACCTGGAGTTCTTTAAACCTCAAGCACAGATAATAAACTACCCAGAGATTACTAACATACATATATATTACATACTTATACTAAAAAATTAAAAGGCATAAGAAAGTTGTCTTCAAGGAAAAAATGTCCTGGAAAAGAACGAAGTGCGCAATTGCACACTGTTCTATAACCTGATGGAAAATTATTTAAATTTAGTAAAAAAAAGAACTAAAAATTGAGTAGAAAAAAAATGTCCTGTGTTCTGATTTATTTCCTTTTGTAAGTTTAAGCTTTTTAAAAAGCTTTTATTTTAGTGAATTTCGTTTTCATATATCACTTCTTCCCATATGAATGAGACATCTGGGTAGTTTATTATCTGTGTATGCAGTTTAAGCCGCCAAAGAATGTCGTTTCAAATGCTATGTTTACATATATGTTTTACTTTGTTTCTTATATTGTCCTTGTGGTGAAAGTTTAGTTAACTATATTGTAAACGCATCTTAGTATGTGCATTAACCGGAACTAGGAAGTCATAGAAAAGCGCCCGTCTGCCATGTTAAAGTTTTTCTTGTATAAAAATAAAGCTTACAATCGATGTATACCCAACCCAAACCCACTAGCACAGACAATAAATATAAATATATAATATTTATTGTCTGTGGTTACACTAATTTGAATGCATAGTTGGTAGCGAAGATAGCATAATGACTTTTTTAACCACACTATTTAGTCAAGTTTCAAACGAGCTTTGAGAAAGTTTAGCTAGCTTAGATTTTGATATTTAGTATGAGCACAGATAATAAATATACCCAGATGTCTCATTCATATGGGATGAAGTGATATATGAAAACGACATTCACTAAAATAAAAGCTTTTTAAAAAGCTTAAACTTCTTACAAAAGGAAATAAATCAGAACACAGGACATTTTTTTTTTTTGCTCAATTTTTAGTCCATCGTGCCACTCACACATACCGTTGTTCTAAATGATTGATATTCGAGCAAAATCTCTCAAACCGTTATTGGAATATCAAAGTAACTTTATATAAGGTAACCTAAAATATTTATACATACATATGTATGTACATAAATCGATAAAATATAATATTTGTATTAATTAATATATGAATATAATATATATGTATGAAATGCCTCTAAAGGGCCAACACCTGGACACTTGTTTTATTGCAGAAGATCGAGTTGAAAATCTGGATGCACAAATCACGCACTTTTATATTTTGTAACTTTCGTCTACTTTTCATCACAAAGTGCAACGAAATGATTGACTTTTCCCGCCCTTCAGTTACACCTTTTCATATACAACGCATACGCATTTGCAAATCTTCCATTCATGAAAATTTATGCCTTTGCTCTTTTAAAAGAATTCTGTTCATTTGAGTCCTGCACAGATAGATAAACTAATAAATTGTAGACAAAATGGTTTGTTCGGAAACTTATAAACGACAGTGTAATTCAGTCCAATCCAAATCTCTTACCCGACTATTGCATTGATAACAGGAAACTTGGTATAACGCAAGTGAAAGCATCATACGTTAGTAATATTTATACGAGTATATAGTTCAATAGTCAATCCGACATAATTACAGCGGTGTTTTAATAAATGCAGAAAACTATGCTTAGGAATTTTATATAAAAGTAATATCACTCACCGGAGGACGAATAATGTTCCCTCGACGTGTTCCATGAATTTCATATCAGCAAACTGTTGAATCACAAATATCACTAGCAAACTACCCATAAAAGGATCTGAGAAAAAACTCACTTCAATTAAACACTCTTATTAGGATTATATTTCTCAACACATAAAATCGCATTTTTCCGATATTTCACTAAAAAAAATTCTTATTGGCTTAACGAACATTCGCGATCCAAATAACAGTCCGCCACTCTTTATAATTTACATAAAAGACATGTACCCGATGGGGATTAAATATTCACGAAAGGACTTTCGATATGAACAATTTAATGTCGTTTAATCAGGGAAACATTTATATTAAGAAAAAAATTAATATTTTCTTTAAAAACGCTTTATTTTCTCGAAAACAGATTCGGTATATGCCACCGAACGCTTAAATTACACAATAGCTTCGCAAACCGTAGATTACGGTTATTTCCACTTGATGTAATGGCCTCCATTTGGCACTGGAAATTTTTTGTGAAAATTAAAAAAAACACTCACCTAACTGAAACAAGATATTCCGAAGGAAGACAAAATTATTCACTTATGTGAGAAATTTATTACTAAAACGATTACATTAATTTTATGCAAATAAACTAAAAGACAGCAAATTAAATGATTTTAAGCCACTTGCACATCACCGAAAGAACGACCGAAGAAATTTCTTCAATTAAAGACTCTCAACAATTATTTTGGTGAAATTAACAGAATTAAATATTTAAATACCACTTAGTACACATTTATTTCAAACAAAATAGCATTTTCTCCCAAATTTGACGGTTTTACTTCAACGAATTCTTATTTAAATCACCGAACGTTGCCGAGCCGAATTAAAATTCCATTCGCATTATGACAGATCGGTGTTTAACAGAGGTCGATAACGTAGTGAAGGTAATACAGTGAAAATTAAGAAATTTTTTATTGGAATTTAATACATAAATCTGACAAAGTTGTATGGTATTAATTGATTTTAAGGCCATTGTAGAAGAAGTTCTATGTTTGTTTTCACCACCTAGAGCAAAAATTGTATGGACGCAAGTGGTTGCTCCGTACGGGTTCTAATCGTATCATAAATTCCAACTGCTTTGCTTCTGAACTGTTTTTTTTAAGAACACAAAAGAATATAGCACAGTAAATGGACAAATGTTTATTATGTTTGTATATTAAAATTTCAAGAATGTTCCGACTCAGATTTGTTCACTAGATGGAGCAATAAGTCATTAATTAATATGGTGGCCGTGGTGTAGTTGTGGCCTGAAAGTTTACGGTTCAAATCCTGATGTCAAGAATCAACTTTTATTTCACATGAAATAAATTAAAAAAAATCGATCAATTGCGAAAGCATTTACTGTGAAGGCAATCAAAGCGAGCAAGGATAAAATTCCTACAGAATTGTTCTTTGTTGAGCTGTCGAAAGCATATAAGCAAATATTTAACTCTGGTGAAGCCCCAAAAACTGCAGGGCATTTATTTTTTTTTTTTTATAATTTGCACGTGTTAAAGGGGATATGAATACCCTTATACTATTTTTTTAGAACACGTGCGTTTTTGTGGAAAGAGGAAGAGACAGAGAGAAAGAAAGATTGGTGTAGTGGGTTTGAAACTTAGGTGGTATTAAGATTCTGTAAACTCCAAGGGTGGCTGTCCAGATAACTGGGGAGTATTTTGTTTTGATTTCGCTATTATTGTCGTTGCTTATGATTCACAGTATTTTTTTCCGTCCTCCTGATGTCATCATCACGATCAAGTTGCATTTTAGCCATATGACCGCCCTACTGCTAGTGTTATGCCTTCACAGTAGAGTTGACTTAGCTTTCGTAATTGATCGAATTTTTTATTTATTTCATGCGAAATAAATAGATGATTCTTGACATCAGGATTCGAACCGTGAATCAATAGCGTGACAAGCGATGATGTTACCACTACACCACGGCCACCCTTATACTCCCACTTCACTAAAAGGCGATGTCAACGAGCTGAGCAACTACAGAGGAATATTAATTTTAAATACCTCTACTACTACTGCTAGGAAGACTTTCGAGGTGGGTACAACGGAAGAGATTGTTGAGTGAATACTAAGCCGGATTTCGTAAAGTTTACTCCACTATTGACCATATATTGTGGAGGCCAAGTAACATCACCAAACCGGACGATTACACGATTATTAAGCTTAGTGCGCAAAAGATTTATTGTTGTACGGTTTGTATGGCATGTAGCTCCATCTTGCTGGAACAAGAGATCACCCAGGTTCATTGCCTCAGTTTCTGGCCAAATAATCGGTTATCATGCCTCTGTACTGCTCTCCGTTGACCGTAACGTTATTGCCATCTTCATCCTCGAATAAAAATGGGTCAATAATGCCGCCATTCCACAAACGTACACTTTCGACAACAACAGCAATGCTTTCAGCTGAGTGTTAGCAATTAGTATGCCAATCTGAAAAACTTTCTTCACAAACTTGCGTACAGCAGGCACGGTTGGTGCCTTATTTCAACCGAAATTTCTTTTCAAAATTAGCACTGTTTGAAAATAAGTTTTCAATATTTCCCACCGTTGTTTGTGGACCTTACAGCCGCTTACGACACAGTCTAGAGCACAGGCATGATTTTTAAACTTTTGAGAATAGTTCCATGTGTCAAAATATCAAACCTCATAAACAACATGCTCAGCAATCGGTCGTTTCAAGTTTTCATTAACGACAGGTCGAGTAAGGCCAGACAACTCAACAACGGTCAGTTCTAGCCCCATTGTTGTTCAATCTGTACATGTACATAATAATAAATAAAATAATAAATTCGCTTATGCAGACGACCTAGCTATTACCCATACATAGAAACGCTCACTATAAATAAAAAAGTCGATCAATTGCGAAAGCTTAGTCAACTCTACTGCGAAGGCATAACATTTTTTTAATTTTTTTCATTTTTAATGCATTTCTTTGGGTAATTCAGTAAACTTATAGCTAGACAGAAAACGCTTAAAACTAGCTTAACTAACTTAACTATTCTTATTCTAACTTACTGGCCCTATGCGGGCGCTCTAAGTTAATCCTAATACTTAAAACTATGTCTTTCGACGTAACTAACTTTAGATTCCTTATTTATTTATTTTATTATTCTATTAATTATTACTACTAAGAAAAATGTTTAATCAATGAAAAAACTTAGTACATGAAGTTGTTTTTATGGTTCTTATATATAAAACTTACAAATCTATCTTAAAATAAATCTTAAACTACAGCCTATCTTATTCTACCGTACGTATTTTTATACATACATTTTTTTTTGTTTTTTTTTATAATTTTTTTTTTTTTATCGAGTGCTGTTATTTTGTTTATTTTTTTTTTATGTTTTTTGTGTTTTATTGTATTTTTGCAAAAAAAAAAAACTATAAATCCACAGCACTTGGATTTATAGTTTTTTTTTTTTTTTTTCTATTAAAATATTATCTACAACTACCTAAACCTTAAACTATGTAAGTCGGCCATGGATAACAAACAGCCAACTTCAAACATCCAACAGGCTACCCTGGATTAGGAGGAAACGACGAAGGAGTTTCCTCTCTTTCGGCTAGCCACCAGAAATGACCGTACTGACGTTGTACGTCATAAATATCGCGACCCGATACCGATTCATTAGAAAGTTTGGTATTCAAAATCAGCTCAAAATGGCATAGAAAAAAAAAATTGTTTCTAATATTTACTGGTACTTGACTTGAAATTACAAAAAAGGGAACTAAATTTGTGATTTCCGCCATTCTGCATCTCGAAATTAGCTCAAAATTCACATATGTACATATGTATATAATTATTATTATCGCTAGAATTTACAAACAGATTTATATTCATCTTCAAAATATCATTAGCTAGTCTCTTAACATACCCAGGTTATTAATGCTTGGAGTTGTTGCTGGGCAAAACTTACAATCGGTTTACAAATAATTCAAAACACGGCATTGAGAAACGCTGTTCGGTTTTACCAGTTCCATCAAAATGCACAAATAACTTTCCTAAGTTCAATGGCTAACTTTTTTAAGTTCAATGGCTAATTGAACTTAAAAATCGCGTTAATGGCCTTTGAGCGGTGTTGTAGAAACTTTACGATTAAATCTGCTAAAAAGCGCGACCGACAATTTTCCAAAACGAAATGTTTCCTTAAATTTCCAATACACGAATTCGTCGCAGAAAAAAGAGTGAAAAATTACTCTTTCGATTTTTATTGTTTACTCGTATGCAAGCAATCGTCGCGCACCAATTAACTTTTTTTTATGTAAACTCATAAACAGCTGTGAATGAATTGTCAAACGCGCGACATAGTAGAGAGTAGATCTACTTGGGCGTTGTAATGGCGTTTACGATATATACGATCTAAAAGTGATCACAACGCCTGAGGTTACATTTCGTTTCAACCCATATGCACGCATTGTTTCTACTCAATATGTCAAAGCGAGAGCGACCTAACGCCACATTGCGTTTTGGGCATTATATAGTTCAAGAGACAAAATAGGGATAGTTTCTATTTCAGCGCGCAATAAATTTCTGCTCATTGTCAACACATTAAGCGGCAAACGGGGCGTTTTCAAAAACGTCATCTGCGTCAAATGCTTTTGTAGCGTAAATCAACGACGTTTTCAATGTCAAACTGCATTAACATGGTATTCGATAATGTCTCTTGCGCAACATTTGCAGTGCAGAAAAGCGGATACAAATCGCAATTCCATTTGCTGTCAAAAGAAAGTGTTTCGTGAGAAGCTAGAATTTTTCTGTATTAAGATTTGTATCTATGCCCTTGCAAAAAAAAGTCTGCTGGAAAAAATGACATTTGCAAATTTGATGTTTGCAACTCTTTTGTCATGCATTGATGATCAAATGACGCGCCAAGTTTGAATAAGCCACAAACACCAGTAATGTAACGTTAGGTATTGTTCTAAAGTTGATGCTGCTCTTATTAATGTGTTCTGCACAATTGCAACGCACTGTGTTTATAAATGATAGGCATTCTATAGCGCTGATGGCTGGTTCAATTTGAGTCCCGCTAAATTTATTTGAAATATATTCGAGTAGACCGAGAAATTTTAAAGTACGGGAGTGAAAAATAATATTCGCGATTTCAATTTGAATTCTCAACGCAACAAGTTTTAAATATGCCACGAAGTATTTTTTCGGAGCGATACGATACGGACAAAATCGAAATGAATGCGTTCTTCGATGGTAAAGCTTTCAGATACATAAATAAAAAATTAATAACTAGTTACCATTTCTATGACTCAACAGATGTCTTCAGAAGTATCCCATTTTTTCCGAAAATAGAAAAACTGCCACCTTTGAAGGAGAAGTATCCGCAACAACCAATTAAAAAGCATTTCTGCGATGATTCCAAGGAGAAAAAGTTATTGCGGTCGACGGATTGGTCTCTTCACTCTACAAATTATAAATTTATTATTATACTTATTGTTATTATCGCAGGTACGACAGCGACCGCATATCAATAACTACCCGTTATTCCTTGGAGCCGGTTTTAGGCTGCATTTTGATGGATAGATTTTCGGAAAGTGAAGACAAAATAAACTACTGTACAACAGAGCCTTTTAAACCTTGCATCACGTTAAATACTGTACCACCTACAGTGAAACCGATGATTCCATATAAGTGTGAGCAGATGCAAGTTAAAATAGATCGTCCTCCGCCAATTAAAGAATCGGGAAAGAATTTGGATTTGGAAAACTGTCCCAATATTTTTAAGTTATTTCCAAACACCACCAAGAAAAAACGTCGTGGAATAGACTACAAATGCGAGCACTGTAAGAAAACTTTCAATCGTTTTCAGGCATTTCAAAGCCATTTGCGTTTGCACACAGGCGAGAAACCGTTTGTGTGCCCTAAGGAGTCGTGTCAAAGACCATTTGCCGACAGGTAAGGGTTGGTATTTCAATAGTGTATAAATACATACCTGCTTGGATTTAGATCGAATTTACGAGCACATCAACGATTCAAGGGTCATCATAATTGGCTGTTTCAGTGCCCACAGTGTAATAAGCCATTCATAAAGCAGATCTATCTAAATCGACACAGTTTGCAAGCATGCCAAAAATTTGTTGCTGAACATAAGAAATAGTTACTTCATACTATTATTCTTTTTATTACTTTTAACTTTATTCAAACAAATAAAAACAAGTACAAACATTGAATAAAAACTTGGGATGAAAGTTGTTCAGTTGTTCATTTCATTGAACGAGCTCCTTAGGGCCAGACATGTATCTCAGGAGGTATCCTGTCGAAAAAGCGACTCCCTAAATTTGTAAAATTTTTTCAATCAGTGTGAAAAATTAGCAAGACAGATGACAACGAAATTCACTTTCTTCATTGTCCCAGTAGATTCTACAAAGGTCTTGTGAACGGTCCGCATGTATAACGATAACGTAGTGCCCAGTGAGTATGCTAATTCCAAAATTAGATTCACCCTTTCCTAACACAGGAAGACTGGTCACAAAATTCTGACGGTTGCCGTTCTATAGCTTTATCGCTTGTTATTTAAAACGGTAATCGGAATTCTTGCAAGTAGAAGGGCACAGGGGGATCATTTCGGATCACTTTCTCACGGGATATCCATGTCCCCTGGCATACAGCATTTGATCTTGAATATCTCGTTTAGATTTTATTTAACTGCCACTGTGAAATTTCACGACAACCACCTTCGCGATGATATTGATGTTCTTTTATTAGGCAGTGATATCGGCTTAAAAATGCTACAATCATCATTAATTCTAAAGGATAAGTAGGGCTTCGTAAAACCATCTTTCAAGTAATGTCCATTTAAAACCTTGAAGGGAATTACTTTTAGAAATTGTGGGAATTATGTTCACTTAAAATGAAAGGCTCTTATCTTATGAACTTAATTCAGGAAATGTTTCCTTTTATTTGTTTATTCAGAAGAGTTATAAATTGTGAAAACTGTGTGCCTCCTTCATCTTTGCAATTATGTGCAGGTATGTAGATAAGGGGAATTTGAAATCCCTTCAATTTAATATTTTAAGTGAAAATCGAACAAGAAAACGCACAATTTTTATGCCGCTAAAATAACATTCAGTGAAACCCCTTTCCAATACATAAAACTGATACACCCAAGCAAATAAAATACCAACAATAACATTTGCTATTTGTAAAAACTCCTTCTTTGTTATGCCAAAAAGGTAAAAATTGACAAAAATTTATCACATTTGTAGGAACCTACATTTTGATTGCAAAGACAAGATATATGATCATCCATTTCATACAGGCTTCTGAAATACAGGCAACTAAAATATAGATAAATGTAATATGTAATTACCCACAATTACAGTCCTTTTATTTACAGGCTTTATCAAATTTACATGCTTCTAGTGATATAGGATTTTGAGATACAGCCTTTCGTGAGTATCCCGGAAAAAATATAGTGGCATTCTTAGGACACAAAATCGTATCCTTACACTAGTTTACGAAATAAAATTTTTCTCTTTTCTTTTGTATTAGGAATACACTTGTAACTTATTAGTAGATTTCCGTTTCATAAAGATCGTCAATTGACTAATAACTACAACTATGATCGGCGAACGTTTTTGTTTCACAAAAGTAGCGGGCAAGGAAAGAGTAGAAACACATATAGAAGCAAATTTCCAGTATGCAAATTATTCAGAATAAATTACTAATATTGAGAGGTTTATGTCAGTGGACTTGTAGTTCCTAAACATGTAATTAGAGTTGTAGTTACAAGAGTTGTATGAAACATACGAGAAGTGGGGTCTGTATACATGAAAGTTAGTCATTGCTTTTACTAGCAAATTTCTAAGCATTAGGTCAGATTCGTATACATAAAAACTTAAATAAAAGATTAATATGTTTCGACAAAAAAAAATTATCAAGCTTTTACTTATGGCTTATAAAACCAATGAACAGTATGCATAAGATCAACTATTTATGAATATTCTTAAAAATCCAGGATTTGTGAGGTGTTGACAAAGGTACATTTATACGGAAGAGGTTTGCGGTTTAAGAAATTTGCTCCTGCTTTCCAGGACTTCTGAACCAAAAACGACCAGAATAGAAACCGTCCCCGAAAACGGTGTAAATCAGGAAATCCAGAAAAAAGTAATTTGACTAGCCAAGATGTGGCACCACATTTGTCCATAAATGCAGAATTTACTTTAAATGAAGAATATACTTGTAGAAATCGAAATAGATGGTACACCCAATACGCCGGAGTGTTTTAAAAATATATCTAGACTACCAATTAGCATACAATATTCTTACAAATCCAGGCGTACAAATATAATTATGGAATCTCTTCATGATTGATTTCACCAAATACAAATTCCCCCAGAACTACATTCCTGTAGCGCTACCCAATGTTGAAACAACTGCTGTGACACGTCACAAGTTGAAGACTATGGGAAAATAGTTACAACGGAACGGGCGAAAAAATGTAGACTCGATTATGTAGCATTAGAAGTCGCATTTGACCCACAGTGAAATTACAATTGGGTAATTCGAAAGCTAAGCATGCTGAGCAATGAAACCCAGCAAACCTAGACGGAAAAGGCTGGGTTACCGTTGAAAACTTGGTGCCGACGGGAGGCCCATCATATCGAAAGACATGAACATTCTTTTGGTGCAATTGGCTAATTTGAGGTTAATGCTATTGATTGATTGTTATTTGAAAACACACTAAAAATTAAATTAAATATAAAAAATAATATTCCATCTCGTGTATTATAATATTTCTGACAACATAAATGCTTTGCAAATTTAAAAATGAAGAATTATTTGACTGAATCGATTTAATTTTGTTTGCACCCGAAACCAAGTAATTACCTGTTGAGAATGCAGCAATGAAAGTAAGGTTTCCAGACGAAAACCTAAGCGAAGATCCCCGTTGATAGAATTTAACCTTTCACCCTATACCTGCCATACAATGACACCACAATGCCCTGCACTCTATGCAATTTACTATCTGTATGTGCTATATCCTACACTAACGATAGAACAAACTAAAAACATAATAAATGGTTGTTAGCCCTCTAAAATAACTTAGAAGGAGCATCTGAATACAGATATAATATTACATGTGAATATAAATAAACGTAGATTAAAATATAGATATTTTCGATAGTCATGTTTCTAAAATAATAATCAAATTATAAATTTTGTAAATGTAATATAATATAAGTCAATTAGACATAGCCGATTTTTATAATTTATTTTGTTGCAATATAAACATTTGCACAATATTGTGAATTGTGCAAAAACCTTAATAAATAATATCTTGAATCTTGGATCTCATACAACGCTGATGGAAGTTCACCCACCATATGGATTGTTATACACACTGTCCCCTAATTCGAAGCCCTATTGCGGTGACTATCCATTTACCTGACACACTTGGGTCGAAACATTTTGACGTTCTTCGACCCCACTAGAGAATTCAGACTGTTGTTCCACCATTTTAATATGAATGTACCTACATTCTATTTGGTGTACAATCCAAAACATTAAAGAACTTTCAAAAGCCAGCCACTTTCTTTAGAAAAACATTTATTCACATCCTAACCAACACGTTTCGTTGCTCAAACTTGTAATAAAAAAAATCAATAAATCTATTTCAATGAAAACAAATAAGCAGTACATTTGTGTTAATATCCTACACGATCTCTGGGAATCAGACGCAGTTCGGAACCATGTTTCAAGAAAACATTACCAGCTGTCTGTTGTGGACTGATTCCGATGCCATCATCCGTGATTATAGCACTAGTCGCTGCGGGTACTCTAAATTCTTCGGCAGCAAATTTTAGAACAGCCGTGAATGGTGTCGCCTCTGGAACACTAAGTCTGTAAGCAGACAAGTTATAAGATACAAAAAACTGCCAAGTTCAACCTGATAGAACCTACACTTTGAATGGAAGTTTTGGATCCGATGTGAGGGTAATTTTGAATGTCACCTTAGATTGACTGTAAGAGGGTAGCTTTATCTTTCTATTTGCCTATTAACTGCATTTGCAAATTTACCTCATGGTGCTGCAGAACGATGTTATCCTTGGAATGTTAACAAGAACTAGTGACGTGGATAGATCTCAGATTGATTTTTGAGATTCCTTTGTTGTTTGCGAATATATCGATGTATGATGAATGTCAAGTGAATTTTAATCAATTCTTATTAATATATTATTTCTATATTTTAATAAATTATTAAGAAAATATAAAATAAACAAAAATTGCTGAAACAGCTTCTTTTGAGCTGGGGCAACAGAATTTGACAACTGACATTTCCTTTGGCAACAGCTGTGTCCGCTTTTATCATCGACGTTTCATAAGAAAAGTGATGCCAAGTTCCAGATTTTTTTTTTTTTTTCAACAAAAGTCCGTATATTTTGTTCGTATAGGTTTCGATTGGTTCCAATTTCATTCATGAAATTAGCACCAAAGTTCACGTCGTTTCTTTCCAAATTTTTGTTTTAAATGTGAGGCTGTGAATGCGAACTCTGTTCTTCGCACGAAGCAGAAAACAGTTGTTCATGCTCTGCAGGATAACTGTTCAGCTCCTTAAGGCGTCAAACAGAATGCTTCCGATCCGATCCGTTCCGGTGGTTTCGAAAAGTTGAAAATTTGACAACCCATTTATTTTATATGTCTTGCCGGAAAGTTATACACAATGAACGGGAAGGTCGACCTTTACCGGATAGGTAGGCGTAATTTATAAATTAGCTATTTGTTAATAGAATCGACGCAAATTAATTCGGATAGCGTTTTTCAAAACAATTTAAATAATTGAACGCGAAAAATAAATTGCATTTGGGAACCTACTATAAAGGAATTTATGTTATGTGCATACAAAACAAACGCACCAACTACATTAATATATTGTTTTTGTTTAGTTGTGCACACAATACGTACCACAAATGTGAAATCATTTAAAAAAGGTTCCGTTATTAATTTTACATTTATAATTTTGTTTTCACTTAACGAAACGTCAAATGCCGGAACAGATCGAAAGCATTCTGTTCAGTCCGTAATGCTGGAGGCGAGGATGCAACGCAGACGCAGACGGATTGAAATGTCAAAGACGTTAAGTGTGTCATTGTAAAGGTGGTTACGTCTCATACGACACTTAATTTCCTATTAAATGTTTGCTATTAAATTCACGCTTTTATGCTCTCTCCAGACTTCTTTAGGTAATTTTATATTTGTTTAATCCAATTTAATTAATTTTTGATCATGAAATAGATGAAATTAATATTCCCCATCAGAAAACTAACAACAGAGTGCATGAAACTGACATTTGAATGCGTAAGAAACTGAAATTGAACCAACATTACGGCGTCGTAAGGCATCGCGTCCGCCGAGTTTGCCCATTTCTGTGTGATTTTATACAACTCAACATTATTTCAATAGCTTTATGAGTAAAAGTCGTGATCGTACGAAAGTCGAGATTGCCTCTGAGGCAATGCTTTTAGCCCTTCGACAAGACTAAACACCCGCACAGACTGCTCCTCAAGAGTTGCGATTCCTGTACAGTGACCGCGTTCAATGCAAACTGCCAGCGCTAACAAAAAAAAGTTATTCGTTAACAGTCATTGTTCTCATGCGGGAAAATGAAACACACGCTCAAACGTTGAAACTCACGTTTATTTCTATAAAATTAATAGTTTTATAAGGATTAATTTCATGTATACGTATTCTTACCGCGGTTTGCACCTCTTGTATTGGCTTCAAGAATAGATGTAAAACCGGAAACGACCATTGGAAGATGTGCCAACTGCGGCAAGTAAGTAGTGCCAACTGAGTCTATTCATATTGTCAAATAGATGGCGCTTTTGGGTTAATGAGTTTTCCACAGTCATTAACACAAAAAAAGGGTATATTTGCTATATTACAATAAAATAATAAGTGTATGTTTGAGAGGGAGAGAACAATTACTCCCAAGCGAAATTTTCACTTAGTTATCAGTGGCTTGGCGGACGTTCCACACTCTTATATCTAATCAATTAACAAACTGCATGCATACGGAACGCAGCCATTATAATACCTCTGCTGGTCTACCTTTTTAATATTTAAATCCTTCACAGACAGTATACACACACTGCTTGCTCATTGCTTCTAAGTAACATTATTCAGATAGGGACACGCTAAAGCGTAGTTCCCATGGTTTGCAATGCAATTGTCTCTTTCTCTCTTGCCCAAATAATATACGCTCAACGTATTCACACTTGTATATGATTCTAAAGAGAGATAGAATTTAAAGAATTTCATTCTTCGTCGTTCATTTGACTTATTATCATTATTATAATAAAGTGAACATAGCAATCAAATGTTAACTGTGATCTTAAGAGTAAATAAATCACTTCTAGTCTTAACTGCTTTTTTCCTCGATTGCTCAATACAATCACGGCTCATTGCAAATCGGAATTAAACCAAACTTTACCTCTAAGAGTTGAACGAACAGAATTGTGTCTGTTAATATACAGTGCCTTACACTGCGTCTCCACAGGCAATATTCGAGGCAATTTATTGCCATTGGCGTTGTCATTGCCTTAAAATTTCCTAGTGTAGACGCTCAAGCAATGGCAATGGCAATATTGCCCGCCAGATGGAAGGCAATGATTGCTTTCCATCGCAAAGGCAATGAATTTGACGTTTTGAAATTTTCAAAATGGCGGAAAGTGAAAAAGAAGAACGTGTGGCAAAAAAAAAAAAAAAAAAATATTTTAGAAGAAAATTGTGGCGGAAAAAAAATGGCACGCACACGTTTGTTGTTGAATGACATAATTACATTTGACATTTG
Source organism: Pocota personata (assembly GCA_963082735.1). Lineage (NCBI taxonomy): Eukaryota > Metazoa > Arthropoda > Insecta > Diptera > Syrphidae > Pocota > Pocota personata. The sequence continues at coordinate 3,297,986 of OY720433.1, forward strand.
GATATTGCCAGCAATGAAATGCCCACCTAAATTTTAAATTGCCATTGCCATTGCCTGAAATATTGCCTGTGGAGACGCAGTGTTAGAAGGCGGAGGAATTTTGCGAGAGCTGAGTTTCAGGCTACATGAGGGATCCACTGGCTGTGGAAGGAATATGCGTATGCAATTAAACAATTCCGAGCAAGCAGCGGATATTGGGTAGGTGTTCTGGAACTTGCAGTTTTGCTAAGTGATTTGTAAGAGAAAGCGAGCATATCAAACCATGATTCGCTTTGCAAGCGACGATCTCCTTCTGACCCAAAATTGGGGGCGGCTGCTAACAGCTTCTATTTTTCCAGGTTAGGAGCAAATGAAATTACTCGCCAACTCGCTAGCACCGCGTTTTTAATTTACTGGTAAAATCTATTTTTTTCTCTCTAATCTCTAATTCTCTTTTTCTTTACATTTCCTCTCTCTCTCTTTATCACTTGGTTGATAAATTAAATATTCTCTTATTTTATTGATTTTTCAGCTTCATTGGTCTAATTTGTTTACAAATTAAAACACAAATTGTTAACTATTATTCTGCCAAGTTTTCAAAAACACCAATTTACTTATATCTTGAAAATGGTTTGTGAACCCGAAATACTAATAAAAAAATACAGAAGTTTCGTCTTGAATGCATCGTATGATACCCTATCCTTCGTCTTCTAACACATACCTATTAAAATGGATGTGGGGTTGTGAACTTTTTAATTCAAATGCAAAAAACCACAGAAGATTTACGTCTAACCAGAGCCCCAGATACCTGACTACGGTCCCACGATTGAGAACTTTCGCCAATTCTTTCTGATATTCTTAGAGGCCCCAGACAACGGCGTCCTAAAAAGAATGGTTTCCAATTTCTGGAAGTCAATTTTCAACTTCTAGTCATCGCAATATCGATGAACCTTATCGAAGTCACGTTGCAAGAGAAGTACAATGATCTCGATTTTTGGTCCTGATCTGTACGCTATAGCATGGTGAAGTGATCCTATGAATTCGCTCGTTGAAAAGAATCGGTGAATTCACCGCACTCTGTTGCAGACGTTTTTTAATTTGAAATGTTCCAGCAGAAGTCACATTGCCATTTTCCACAATGCCTACTGGCGAGCATGTTATAAAGTATGTACAGTAGTGGTTTGCTTATGCCCAGCCTGCTCAACTTCTAGAAGAGTCAAAGGCCCAGAATCCTGAAGAGTTGATGACATGTCTTCGAAAATTTCTTTAGGCGATTTTCCTTTTTTCACGAGGTATTTTATCACGGCGTAGTGCTCAAAATTGCGAGAATTTCCAATTTTGGCTGCAATGGTGATGTTTATCCTACCGCAGATAATAACAATATGAGAAGATGACTCGTTGTTGAGTATCTCAGGGCGCGAACTTATCAGCCGCCCCTCGTAAAGAGATGGTAGGTGAGGTTTTATTTTATTTTCTATGAGCATGTCACATAATAAGGTAAACAAAAAGTTTAAGGAACTACTACAGCCTGAAACTCAACTCGTTTGTGATCAAGTTGGAAGAACAACCGATGGTAATTTTTGCGTAATTCACCTGAACGATGTACTACAAAAGGTTTTATCGTACTGTAACATCGAGGCAAAGTACTTCTCACCGAAGAGCATAGTTTGTCAACACAGCCATAGTTTGGGAACACAGTCATCCCGGCTGTCGCCATGCATATCAGTTGTTCCATATTTTACGTTCCACGATTGTGATTGGAAATGTTCGAGAAGACATTGCACAACTGTGGATGGAAATGTTCGAGATGACTTCCGATGACTTTGTTCGAAGATATTCGCGAAGTCTTTCCAACGACAGTGTTCGGAGATATTCTAAAAGCCGTGGGATCTGATATAAATAGAGCAACCGTCAGCAGAGTGAGATTTAGTTTGTTTTGAAACAGTTGTTATTTAGAGTCAGTTGTTGTTTGCAGTGAGTTATTTTGGGAAATGTTTGGAATAGTGAACTGAACGGAAAAGTGAATTAGAGAAAAATTTGATTAAGAGAATAATTGCTGGACGAATAAAGAGATCTATTACAGTGAAATCGATAGTGTTTTTATATTGAATAAAGAGTTTCGAAATATACACAAGATAGTTCTATTACGAACTCCAGCTGACGAACAATATTACAGTACGTTAAACTGTTACACCTCTGAAAGATTTCATTAGATTGAAAATGTTTATAAAAGCCAAAAAAGCTCAGTTGGTTTAAAGTCTTTCAAAAATTAAATGTTTATTTGTTCTGGTGATTATGTTTACCATATTTTAAATTTAATTTCGATGCGCTACAGAGAGTTTTATCTTGTGCTGTAAATTAATCTTAACTATTATATAAATTTCATTAGATTGAAAATGTTTATAAAAATTTAAAAGCTCAGTTGCTTTTAAAGGCTGAACTATAATAGTCGAAAGCAATCGGAAGCTAATGTCATAATTCTACGTTAAGTTTATTTCAGTACTGTCAATTGCTCAAGTAGCCCATAATAGGCGTATGTGTTCGGAAGCAAAGGTTCTCGTCCAATCACCGATATCAAGCATCATCGGGCCAGCTGGTCGCCGCCAATTTGAGCGCCGTTGCAGCGATGTCAAATACTCATCGTGCCAGCGATGCCATCATTCACGCCATAGTGTATCGCAACCAACGGTCGCGAATTCAAACAAGCCTGAATTCGCACGAGCAATTGGTCGAAGTATAGCGTCTGGCCAACAACTACGCGCAGATAATGTTTTTTCGCCGATTTCACCACGGCTTCCCATAGACCGCTTTGGCATTGTGCCGCCGCTGAGATGAAATGCCATTGAGTCTTCTGGTTTGCCAACTGCTGTTGAGTGCATTCACTATGCCATTCAGCCAAGACTGGTGGTGGGATTTTGTTTTCCTTTTTGAACTGCGTGTCATTGTCGCTATAGAGAAGATTGCATGAGCCACGGCGACAAGGAAAGCACGAAAATCGTTGATGAATGCTCTTTCTGACAAATATTCTTCAATTCGATGTGTACAGCTGGTTGTCATGCAGACGAAAATGACCATTCATTGTACGTATGCTCTGTACCCCAATTCGAATGTTGAAATGTCCGTAGTTCAAAAAACTCTTAAAACTAGCTTAACTAGCTTATCTATGTTATTCTAACTTACTGGCCCTATGCGGGCGCTCTAAGCTAAATCTAATACTTAAATCTATGTCTTTCGACGTAAAATAAGTTAAATTCTATATTTATCTCATTTACTTTATTTATTTCATTTGCCTTCACATCTTATCTACTTTAACGATAGCATCCAATCTGTCTTTCTCTCTGTCTCTTCTCCTTTCCACAAAATGTCCGTGCCCTAAAAATTAGTATAAGGGTATTCATACGTGCAAATTATAAAAAAAAAAAAAAAAACGATAGCAACCAAATCGTCTTGTATTGTAGTTTAGCGATAAACCACTAGCGCTCTTACACAAAGCGTCAAAAACCACTCGAATTTTCTTTGTTACTCAATAGTGCTGTATGTATTAAAAAGGTCATTGTCACGGGGCTCTTTAGTTACCGGAGTCATGTATTTTAACTTCAGGTGCTCAAGCATGAAATTGATGTATTTATTCTTCAGCTCTTAATTTCTGCAAAGTTTCTTCTCAAGCTGAAAGAATCTCATCATAGCCGCTGCTCTCGAACTGCTCAAGTTCTGTACACGTTCACGCAGAACTAAGACCACTGCCCACACTTCTGGTCCTAACAGGATGTCAATGCTGAAAGCCAAGAAGCGCTCTTGCTACCAAAATTCGTACTGCTCCGCAATTAACATCCATAAATGCTGTTTTTAATAACGACCTGAAGTTTGGTTCGGACATCAATTTAAGGGTTGCTATGCACTTGGTTGGCCCTTCACTTCCTTGGAACAACCTGATGGCCCTGGCTCTGGTGTCGTTACCGCAGCAAAACTTGCCCTAAAGTTGTTTGGTTCTGAGCATAGTATACCATAATGGTATTACCATTATGCTTTTGTTGCACCTGCGACATGCGCCTGAAGAACAGTTTTGTGAGGTGTGACCGCCCTTAATCAATTAGCACACAGCTTCCAGGATCGAAAGATCCAAGGATCCAAGGATCCATCTGGTCTGAATGAAGAGGTTCGAATCCAAGAGAACGCAAGAATAAAAAAAAAAAACTTTTCTCACGGTCTCACATCTCGGGAACGTCTGTCAAACATCCGAGAGTAAAACTGTCATGAGAAGCTTCTCGCAACCGAAAAAATTGCAATTCGGAAACGGCATAAGACATTTGCCACCTGATGCGCCTTCCTCCAGTCCTTGCGTGATATCAGTTCCCGTTCCTGGAACTCAACAAGCCCTTTATTTTCGGTTCGTCGTAATCGGGTCCCAGGTTTGCAAGCAAGTACTTCCTTTTTGAGCAACTGGAATTGCTATCTCAACTCCTTTTCGGCGACCATAAAATTAGTTCCGTTGTCCGAATAAGACTAGGCCGGTTCCTCTTCTTGCAATGAATCGCTATATACTCAGTATACAGGAGTCGGTCGACAACGAAAACACCACCTCAAGATGAATCGCTCGGCTAGTTAGGCAGGTAAATATAACGTTCGCCCTTTTTTTCAGATTTGGGAAATAACGGACGATCCATTTGGAAAAAAAGATCAAAATCCAAAACCAGTGCCTGGATGTCCTTTCCCATTCGGCTTACACTCTCTGTCATCACCAACACGTGGCTATGTTACCACTACACATCATCGTTTGTCACGTTGTTGGTTCACGGTTCAAATTCTTACGTCAAGTAAGTAAAAAAGTCGATCAATTGCGAAAGCTAAGTAAACTCTGCTGCGAAGGTATAACACAGGCAGTAGGATGGTCATAAGGCTGAAAATGCAACTTGACCGTGATGATGACATCTGGAGGACATAAAAAAAAGTACTGTGAATCATGAGCAGCGACAATAAAAGTAAAACAAAAATGCTCCTCAGTTATGTGGACGCTACCCTTGAAGTTTACAGAAACTTAATACCACTTAAGTTTCATACCCCTACACCAAATCTTTCTTTATTTCTCTCTCTCTGTCTATCTACACAACAGCCGTGCCCTGTAATAGTATAAGGGTATTCATATCTCCTTTGCTGAGTTCCCAAAAATAGATGCCTTTTATTTTAATAAAATGGAAAAGGAAAGGGCATGAGATGATGTTTCAAAAGAAACGGGAAAATCAAATTTGACAGGTAGGTATGCAGGCGAAAGTATTATGATCATCGGTTGGAATTGACAGAACATAGTTAAGCATTTCGTTCAGATATGACATTAGTTTATGTTTCCCAATGTTGATTATGGTTGAGCCTTTAGTCAACGCCGAAGAAATTCATTATCATCTACACTCAAAAGAATAATTTCGGCAATAACACAACCCTAGACCCTAGTATGCCATTCAAGCGAAATGAAATGATTCCATTGGGTCTTAATACTATACATATATGCAAATACTTTATTGAAACGAAACAAAAAAAAATAAATTATTAAAATTGCAAAATTAAACACATCTACTCCGAAGTGGTTGATTGCATCCAGTCCTTTTTCTCTGTCTTACAACCTTTTTACTCCATTTCTTTATCTTACACACATTTGGATAGTACTTCGGAATGAATTGGTATGACTAGCGATAGATGATATGCCACAAATACGTCCAATAGATGGCATTTACAACATATTTTCAGAAGAATAGTAACTAAACACATACATATGTAAGTAAGTATTTACTCAATTTAAATTAAAATATGCACTCTACCATAAAAGCTTGATTAGATGGAAACCTTTCACTAAGTAGTTCACATTTCGTGAACACACACTGTACCAATTCGTGAATTGAAACATTTGTATTTTGAGCAGCTTGCATTATCGACAGATCGAGTCGAACCTATGTTGAAATTTTGACCAGAGTATTTCAGCACACCAAGCCGAAATATTAAGTAGAAATTGAGTCCAAACGTGGTTGAGCTTGCATATGGGAGCAGCTGAAATTTACTTTCACCAACATGACTGTTCCCTATGGGGGGTAACCACTCTTCTTAACCACAAACTACTGACATATCGTAGTGAAAAGTCACAATATAATAACCGTCAAAACCACTGTGGCAGCGTTGTGGAAAATGCATATGCAATCACATTTTTACATTTTATTATTCGCATTTAGATTTGATATGATACATCTATATCTACTTTACTATTGAAATATGGAAAATTTAATCATTTTGCACTATAAGCACATTCATTGGTGGAATCATTGAGAAAATGTAGAAAAACTGTCATCGCCGTCGACAATCGGCCAGCTTGAAAAAAACATTTTCAGCTCATCGGCTGTCATCTGTCATCAAAGGTATAAGACGGATTTTATGTAGTATGTAAACGTCAACGTCAACCTTCAACCGTCGGGTCCCTTTAAACTGTCCGTCTGTTTGTCCGTGTATACGTCAGTGGCATCCTCTTTAGTTTCATTGTTCATGATAACTTCTGCAAAAATGCACTGATTTGATTGAATATTTTTATAAGATATTTACCTGCAGTAGTACTATTGTAAATATAAATACTTAATTTTGTGGGAATTTGTCACTTTTTACTTCACGACAACTGATGAAAAATGTCACCGACAGGATGACCCTTAATATTTTATACTTAACCTTAACATTTGTACATACATACATATTTTTAATTGCTTGGCTTATGCAAAAAAAAAAAGCACCAACAAAATTAAATGGAGTTTCTTATTGAACCACCTGTACAGCATACCAAAAGTTATTCCGAAAAATGATTTTTGATACTTTTCTTCGTTTCTGCTTGATACTTCTTCCCTGATACTTACGGCAACACTGTTTGCATTATATTTATTATCCCATTCTTTTTTTTTTTGTAGATATTTAATATCCGTTCCTTTGGATCGCCATCTTCATCGTCTTTGTCGTGCGAAATATGTTCGTTTTCAGGTTTCGACGAGTTTTTTTTTCAGTTTTTCCTCCGCGCCGTGAAGTTGAGGTTGTTTAGGTACTTTGTGCTGCTGATGGGCGTAAGCACGCGCTTTCTTCCCATTCATTCGCACAATAATTATTGTTGTCGAATAAGTGGTCGTCGTCCGTTCTGTTTGTCGTCGTTGTCCTCCCACGCCTTGTGTTAGTTGTGTTTTTTTTTTTTTTTTATATAAATATTAAATAATTTATTTATTTGTGTACCCTTTGTTGTTACAATTATTGTGTTTATATTATTGGGCGCAGATTATATCAATTTTGTTTCTTATTATTGTTTGGTGTTGATGAACTTTTGTCAGTCTGTTGTGTCCGTCTTGTTTTTCCAATTTATGCCACAACACATTAATTTTATTAAGTTTTTTATGTAAGAAATGAAATTAAATCAAGAAGAAATTGTATGTTTATAAGTGTGTGCTACATAGTAGTGACTAACTGTTAAATGGTCGAATAATTTAAATAATAAATATCTATCCTATGGAACCGGAGCGAGGAGCAATTTTAAATAAATTAACGAAAGCGAGTGGAATCCGAAGTGGAATCTGATTGGTATGCTCTTTCAAAATGTATCTTGTATTGCTCATTGTTTTTTTTTTATCGTTTGATTGGTGTTTCTTTGGATGGAATTTTATTTGGTTAGGGAATGTCATCACGCAATAAAGTCCTGCCATTTGAGTGCAAAGAAAATTAAACTCAGAAGGATGACTCAACGTTTAAACAAATAAAAAAAAGGAGTTCTTCAAGATGGTGTTTATCGAATGGCAACAAGTGATTAGTAATCCCTCAGTTAATGGCATTCTTTAATTTCTCTTTAAGTCCGGTGCAATCCTATTGAAAACAGGAAGCTAGGTGTTTCTAATCTTTTTTTTATTTGGTTACATTCATGGGTTGAGAGTTACAGCTGGTTTGGTAGCCTTTATTATAACGCTGAGGCAATGAAACAGATTTTATTGCGAAATAATTGGAGATTTTTTATTTTTTTTTTATGGATGGAGGGTGACAACAGAACCATGAAACCATTGGAATCGATGATCACCTTGATTCTATAGAAACTTGTCTCCATATGGTGTTTATATGCCGCGACGACTTTTAAGAGCAGTTCCGGATGGATAATAAATCTTGAAGCAAATTATTGTTTGCTTGATTGGGGATGAAGTTAGAGGAAAAGTTTGAGTCAACAGGATACTCGTATCTTTCCTCCGGATTGGAAAAGTCGTCTCGAAAACCTCAATCATCCTAATGTATCCTAATGAATTCTAGTGGATCGTGAACAACCTGAATCTGTAAATGGACACTCATTTCCCCGGCTGTATGCATATACTCGTATGTATCTGAAGAAACCCTTAGTTAGAGTAGATATTCTACACGCCCACGGAATTCTTCTGAGTAAATTAATGACGAGAGGTTGAAGTAGGTGGTGAACAGTTTCAAATCAATTAAATTTCCGGGATCAGATGGTATCTATTCAGCCATAGATTAATGTCACGGGGAATTGGATTACCACCTAATCCAGTTGCTGACGGGTCATGGATGCTTTCGCTTTTACCTGTTTAAATTCAAACAATCCTTGTTGCCCACGATGCGTAGACTAGAACACGTGTTTTTGCAATGCCCACAATGTTCCGGCAATAGGGAAGCAATGTTGAAAATATTTGGCGATCCACCAGCTCTTGAAAACATTGTCACTGAGAGCACAACGCGCATAGTGAAGGAATTACGTGCCTTACTGTGCGAGATTTACATTTAAATGAATAAATTAATAAAATATCGTGAATCATGGAAAAAAATATAGTCAAAGAAAAGGGAACAATAGGTAGGTATAATGTAAATGAAGGAATGCTAAACTGGCAATATTGCAGGGAACATGGCTGTAAAAGGGCGCAACATTTAATGAGTACTGTACAACAGTGTCTTTTTGAAGATTGCAACCTCCTTACCCCAAAAAAGACGAAACCTGTCCAACATGCTTAACCCTTAGATGCATGATTTTTCCAAATTTGAATTAAAAATTATCCTGACTAAGTATTGGCTCTAGAAACACTTCCTCATCAATCATTTTTAGTTTTGTCAAATTGTATGTTAATAATTTGCTAAAATATACTCTGCCAAATATGACACATCATGCATTAAAACTAGAACCCAGTTGATTTATAAAAGTTGTAATATTGTTAATAACTCTAATTTTATTTAAAAAAAAAAATATTTTTTTTTTGATAGCTAACTATACAAAATAACCACATTAGACGATGTTCGCTCAACTGATTTGCACTAACAAAAAAGACATCTGTACAACGTCAATTTTGTGAATATTTTTAAGAGAAAATAAATAACTGCACATATAATGCGTCCATGGAATGTGCCTGATATGGCACGTTATTCATTTGTACCGACATAATGTCTCCAAGCTAAAATATTGATCGGAAATAGGTTTGTGCCACATATGGAACATTATGCATTTAAGGGAAGGGCTGGCTGACACTCGGAACTATACTAGGTAACTGGGCCGAGGTGAGTTTGATTTTTATAATTACGACAGTCAAAATATCACCCACATTCCTCAAGAATCTAGGGCCGATTAGCCTGACGTCATTTATACATACATACTTAAAACTCTTAAGAGAATCCTGTGAATAGTACCTCGCTATCCAAGTCACAACATGCCTATCAAAAAAATAAGTTGATACAGCTCTGCAGGGAATCCTTATACTCCATCGAAAAATTTCTCTCAATTAAGAAATTAGCCTTGGTGGCTTTTCTTGATATAGAAAGAGCTTTCAATAATGTTGAAACAAAGTCGATTATCAATTCTCTACGCCAGATCAACATTTGCTAACCTATCAAGAGACTATCACAACAGGGGTTTCCTCAGGGGGTGCATTTTCTCATTTACTCTGGAATCTCTGTAGTTCTTAGCGAACTTCTGCCAGCAATAGACAACATTGGGTACAAGGTTGTAGGTAACGTAGACGATGTGTCACAGACTCGCCCATGTTCTACAATTTGTTAACCTGACCAAGACCGAGTTGGTAATGTTTACAGGGAAATATCAACCTTCGTGCTTCACCCCTCCTAAACTTAGATTCTCGTCTCGAACATCGCCAACTAGTTAGTTTAGTTTTTATTGAATCAGTATTTCATTGATAAATCCATTACAAATGTGTTAGTCTTATACTCGTAGTCTAATTGTCCGTCTACCAGATTCAGTTTTATATCCATATGTGGAAATAAGGGAAATAACAAAATTGTGTATTTAATGTGATGTTTTTAATGTCTTAAAAGTCGCCCTCGATGATGTAGTGCGTTCACAGCACATTTGTATAAAACATTAAAACTACGGCCTTCGTTCAAAATGGCTAGAGTACCTATTCTCTATCCCTAGTACATACGATCCAAAGAACATTGTATGAAACTCTCCGAGAATAGGGAATTTTACAATGAAATGGAACACATCTCGTTCTCGCAGATTGCACAGGTCACATAGAATTGACAGTTCTTCTCGGTACTTAAATTTGCTAGTCTCATTGTAAATATAATGCTTATTTTTTTCAGTTGAGTTGGTGTTCAGGAATACGTTTTTTTCTTGCAGATGATACTTTAATTTATTATAATAAGTTCTGTGTTTCGAGGACTGAGCTTCATTTACATATGAATCGTGCAGGAAATTACCAGTTTTTTCAAGTATTTTGTAAAATTGACTTCTCAGAGATATTGCTTGTTCGTTGTTAGGTTACACCCACAGTCTTTGGTGTCCCATCCCCAAAACTTTCACAACATAGTTAAAGTGCAACTTCAGTCTTTCTATAAAGAGAGGGGTCATTGGGGTATTTAAGAAAGAATTTTCTCTGTAGTTTTCTGGGTTCCCATATGCACCTTTTTTGTACAGAAGATATTCGCAGCTTCAAATAAATATAGCTAAGAGAGCTATTGTAAACTCAGTGGTACAGTTTTTATTTAACTCGGCCGGAATGCGATCTTCTTCTGGGGCCTTGTTTCTTTTTTGCGTTCGTAGTACACTGGCTAGTGTGAATGAAGTTGTCTAAAAAGAGGAGAGCCGCATACTGTTGTGCTAAATTGAGAAGACTCTTAATGTGATCTCCTAATTGCTGTGCATTTAAGTTTGGGGAAATTACATTTTTGTTTCCATTTATTTGTTTTACCGCCTTCCAGAAGTCCACTGAAGATTTGGCACTACTTCTTGCATTTATTTTTAGCTGTTCAAAAGCTGCTTTTTTATTCGCAGTCGCATACATAATTTTAAAAATATCACCGTTGCGTAGTCTTAACACTTTTAAGAGCGCAAAAGACTTATCTTTGGCTTTTCTACATTTACTATCGAACTACTTATGTTTCCTATTTTTGTTCCTATGTATTGTTGTCGGTCAGGGGCATATGATCAGTTTTTATTCCTACTTTGAAATAGCTCATATGTGAATTCCATTTTAAAGCAATGAGACAATAATCTATAACCGAAAAGGGTGTATCGCGTAGGAAGGTTTACTCGCCATTAGAATCTCCATCTCAGCTTCCGTTTAATATTTGGCAATCAAAGGCATCTGCCAGCTATTTGGGATTAAAGTTAAACCGGAAGTTCAATTGAGGGCAAAATGTCGCTAAACGTGACATGAGTTCTCATGTAAAATGAAGTTGTGAACCCAGTACACAGAATTTCCGGCACTACCAGCAAACGTAATTGAAGACTTACGACACCAGAAATATGTTGTGAGACATACAGGAATAGATAAATCTCAGGCTCAGTCACAATAGTCAAAAGGCGTCTTTGGTAGGAAAATTCATTTGGACGTGTTGCAGAGAAAAAGAAATGGGCAGGCTTGCTCAAAGATTTGGGCATTCCTTAGAATTACCTTTGCACACTTCCTATGCACTCGCCAACATTACAAAGGTTGCATTTGGTTAATACCTTTTTAATGATCTTAATTATATCAGCAATGACTGCACATGCAAGACTTAAATTGAAAACCTTATTTTAAAAAGTAAATGGTTCCAGGAGTAGACGGGGTAATACACTGATCCTTACTTAAGGGTAATGCAACGGACTTATATTTGGTCTAAGTATATCCCATCGAGGAGCACTCCAAAACAATCACGATAGTTTACTTGGACACTACAGGCACATTGCTTTCAATTCGCTAGGTTAAGCTACGAGGCACTCGCTACCGCTAGGTCTTTAAAACGGAGGTTTGATCTCTTTAGCTGTCTCAAACCAGGAGGCTAGAATTCGAAGACAAAAACCCTTTTGACTGGAGTGTTGCTATCCATGCGCTTTATGTAACCGAGCCAGTAATACTAGCTCGAGCCTTTCTAATTTACGAATTGATGCGATATACGCAATGTGGGTCTCTGAGACCCGATCACTTAAATTGAATATAACTTTAATCAATTTATTTTTCGGTAAGTAATGTAGACTCGGCTCTAATTATTTTGTTTAAAGTCAATATGTTATAGTGAACATATGCCAATAGATGGCAAACCAGGTTTTTGTCCATAAATGCGTATAACCCTACTTTAGCTAGCTATTTTTTAAAATTTGCTATTTATCGGCTATGACTCAACCGATTTTATTCGAAATCAACACGTAAGTAATATTTCATATATAAATGTTTATGGCGTACACATTTTTGGGGAAAAAAAAAAAAAAAAAAAACATTTTAACGATTTTATTGAAATTTCAAATTTAAGTGATTTGCAAATAGACAGCGTATAAGTGCAACCCAGTCGTGCACTTTATTTTCTTTACAATTGTTCCAAAACTTAGTTCTGCACCAGTCCATCCATATGTCAAATACCACTTAGGTATCGGGTTTTAAGCCTCACTTGAGAAATACATGAGTATTGCAAATGTTCATATTACCTAAAATATGCTAAGTCGTTTCAGCAGCTTTTAAGAAAATGTATTTTTTTAATAGTTCTATTAAGTAGAATAAAAATTCCGATTTCGCACCGACTTACATAAAGACTAGATTTTGAATTTTAAACAAACGCCGAACGAGCGTCTATCAGTATGGATTTCGTCCTGGTACATACGAGTACATTATGTAGTTCAAATGACCTTTTAACTATCACTCTGGACTGTTTATACGCTTCTGATTACATTGCCAACTCCCTAAAAAGCTCCACAACAAATCATCCTGGAAACATAATAAGGTCACTGAATGGCGACATCATTTAAATTCTCGCCTGGGGTAGATCTAACTGGGTCGAATTTAAAGCTCCTAAGATTTGTTATTGTTTAATTACACTTAAACGTGCTCTTAGCCCTACATTCTCTTTTGTATTCCATTGGGAAAATGTGCACATGGCTTGGTTTTCTGCAGAGATGCAAAAGGTTTTTTACACGAATTGATTTACTTCATATTTATAAATAACATATTTGACTAAGGCTTGAGTATAACAATTAGGTATGTGCAGGAAGATGCACTGCTCTGTCTGAATAAGTCTGCGTCCGAGTTTACTCCTAAAATTATTTTGCTCGAAAAAGAGTGGGAAAACTCGCTCATTTTTCTTCCTCAAAATAGAATCCTTAAACTTATTTTTTTCGAAATCTTTCATACGGCTGGACGGATTTTCTTGAAACTTCATGTCTGGGGTGTGTAGGGTCACAGTTCGAGGCGAAATTGGCGTAATTATTACTGTTACTAATTATTGGGCTAGAAAATTTCGATTTCGCCTCGAATTGTGACCCTACAGACCCCAGATATTAAGATTCAAGAAAATCCGTCCAGCCGTATGGACGATTTCGAAAAAAAAAAATTATTTAAACATAACCTAACTTCATATAGTCAAGAATTGCTCCGATGAAGTAACTCAAATAGATTGGAAATTTTGTATTACCCAAAGTTCTGCGTTCAACTATTTTAGATTTCATACTTGCCGCTGCCAGTGTCTTAATGATTGTTTAGATGTTTACATAAATGGAAATATCCTCTACGAGTATGCCTGCAACCCTCGCTTTTGGGCGGATTGTAGAATGGCTAGATTTTCTGCTTGAAAAATGAGATTCTCTGAGAAAACACCTACAACTGTTCCTTCCTTCATTTTTGATCCGTCTACGAGTATGTATCATTGAGATTTCTAAGATAGAGGCGACAGTGTTCGATTCCTATTTGTCCCTGTTGGGTATTCTAATCGAATACACCCTACAGTAACGCAATAAAACTGTTGGTCCCTACCATTCTTGTGTCGCAGAGCATGAATTGCTGCGAGAAGCAAGGCCAGGCCTGTATGAGCTGTTAGCACTAAAATATTTGTTTATCTGTTCTCTTATATATAAATATAGTGACATTAGGTTAAGCATGGGTCCTAGGCCTGTGGTATTTGTCGAATTTAGAACTTCTGTTATGCTGAGACAGGCCGCTCTTTGTATTTTGATGACCAGCGTGTGGTTTCTGGATTTGTTCATTCCAGTCCACCAGATAGTATCCTTAAATTAGTAAAGTTCTCACTATGGATGTGTAAAACCAATGCCTAATTCTCGGGGATGGCTCCCAGTTTTTTTTTTCCACAGATCCTGTTGTAAAGTAAAGTGTCGTTGAGGCATTTTTTCTTGCACATGTAAGTATTGGTTTCCTGAAAATGTTCGATCTCGAGATTTTGACTTGACATTACTATGATAGAGAAACACAAAAAAGTGGGTCTGTTTCTGTCTGTCAGTCTGTACTGCAGCTGGGCGAATTTCCCTCGACCTTTATATCTGGGGTCTGTGGAGTCGCAATTCGAGGGGAAATTATATTCGTCATTCTAATCTCAAAATTAACGGTACTTTACTAATGGCTGATTTTGGAAAAAAATAATTTTCTATAAAACGGCTCTAATTAAATTTTAATCAAATTCGTTATTTGAATTATGGTGGATACTCGTATATGCTATCAGATGGCGTATCAGGTTTTCCCCACAAATATACGTATAACGGTACTTATTAATTAAAAATTAAAATTCATTAATATTTGATATACATATGCAAGGACATGGCATACCAAGTTTTGGAAAAATGTCAAACAACTTTTTGTTTAATTTTAACCGATTTAAAACAAAAATATTTCAAATCTGAGTTTTTGCAGATAAACAAAATATACGTAGATGAGTACAAGTACGTACAACCCAATCGTGAACTTAAATTATTCTCCCCAAAACTTGCATTTTGAAAGTGCATTAGTGTCCGAACTCGTTTTGGGCATTATAACACTTTCAAAAGTGCAATAATGATTAAATTGATGTTTTGGGTGTTATTGCACCCTAGAGTATTTCAGAAACCTAGATTTGTAAAGAGTTAAATGTGATCCATACGATAAATAAATAAATAAATGTAGGTAGGATACGACTTGCCACGCGATTTATTCGAATTGCTTAAATGTCAGAAAGCTGTAGAGTTTCATATTTCTAACTGGTTCTAGCAGACAATTTTTTATTTGATTTGTCGTTAGAACTAGTTAAAACTACTTTAAAAGTGTGAAAGGTTTCTGACATATATATTCAAACGTCGAGCAAAACAAATTCTTGTTATATCTCAGTGGACATTACATATATTTATACCTTCTCAATGCACACGCAGTGGTGTTGCGTTTGAGTTGCAAAAATTTATATAAAAACGGATATTTTATTTATAACGGATAATTATATTCCTCTACCCCCTTTTCCATGATGCCCGTGCCCTGAAACAATTAAAGGGTATTAATACTCCCTTTGGCGCGCGCAGATTATAAAAAAAAAAAAAAAATATTCTCCTCTTTGATTGAGTGGCATTTCTAAGCGAATTATGATTTGGATATTATTTCACTGTCAGATCTGCAATAAAATCCAAAGCGCTATTTCGGATATTATTGTACTTTGAAAGTACAATAAAGTCAAACAAAGGATAAAGTTCCGAAAAATACTCATCGCCGATTTTCTTCAAATTGTTTGTACGTATAGTCTAATACTCTTTTATTTTTAGTGTATTACGAAACTACATTTTAAAACCTTTTTAAAGGTATCAAACACGCAATATTTTTTGCAACATAATACTTAATATGAACACGGCCTATGTCACCAAATTTCCGCTATTCTTTATTGAATTAAATACAGGGGGTGGGTGGCCAGCTTCACGGGGAAAAAGGATTTCAACTCCCTTTCTGCAGGGTTTAGCCGCTCACGCGACTTCGTCGCTCCGCTATGGGTATGTCAACAACTGTCAGGCCGGCGCGCGCCTATGTGCAAGGTATGAAATATTTGATAAAAGCAGATCAAAAAGAACCCACGCTAGCGATTGAATTCTACCTTTGTGGAAAGTTTCTACTCAACAAGAGATGGAAAGCTCTTCCATAGTAAGAGAAAAACTTTTGTTTATACAAATGGGACTCGCGCTCGCTCGACAGTGGATGAAAGGAATTAAACTGTTCATATTAAGTATTATGTTGCAAAAAATATAGTGTGTTCAGTACCTTGATAGAATTGTTTTTGAAAAATAAAATCTTTTTCCCTAAAAATATGAGCACATTTTCCAAAAATTGATTATATCTTCAAAGCTTGTAAATGGCTAAGCTTTTTATTTCAATTGGAGGTCCTTAATTGTAGCTTTAATTTACGGTGTCATCTATATAAATATACATACTCGTATATATGTGTTATAGTTTGGGAGATATTTGAGTTTTTTTCTTCAGGATTTTCAAACTTTGCATGTCCTTTTAGTCCTTTCCAGTAGTTTGCGCCAAAAACTGCTTTGGATTTTTACTTCTGACATATTAGACTATACGAGTACGTACAAAAAAATTGAAAAAAATCGGAGATGAGTACTATTCAGAACTGCATCCCAAACAAATATTGAATTGGACATTTCCTTTCACAGAGTAAGGACCTTGCTCTTATTGTCGCTAGCACAGGTCGGGGAGGATCTCCTGTTAGTGAAGAAATATAATTCTCAATGCACTCAATGCAGTTTGTAGAATCTCGCTAATGATAGATGTAAATTTCCCGCAAGCTACTACATCGTCTGCGTATGTGAGATGTCTTGCATCCGTCTTTCCCCCGTCCTTTATTACTAACAGAGAGAGAAGTGGTGATAGTACTCCTCTCTGTGGGGTTACTCTTGTTATCGTTGTTACTATGCAATGCAGTTTTCTAGCATTTATTCTATCCATATGCATACTTTTATGACTGTGCTAGTTCTTGCTTATGCCTTTAATATCGCTTCGGTCTTGACATTATTGAAAGCGTCTTCCACATCAAGGAAAATAAGAAACTATTGACACACTGGAACTTATGCACATTTAGAGACTATTTAGGAAAACACGGTATCCGATGCCAAACCTTGTTACCTGATTATTATTTTTTTTTTTTTTTTTTAGGAAAAAATCCATAATTAAGTAGATTTGCCTGTCATACAGTAGGAAAATTTAGTTACAAAACTCATATTTACTCTAAAAGTAACAGCCCTTAAAAGGCATTATCCATACTAATAGGAGAGTTGAAGATTTTTTGTTCATCATTACTCATATGCCGATCTGAGAAGAATAGAAAGACCGATCTGACAATCTGACATTGATGCTGAACAGATCGCATGACACACATAAAAGAATAGTTGATCCATTTATTATTCAACAAAACAAGACGCCATTTAAAAATGTTTTATGCATATCATGTATAGATATCAATTTAAACTGTAAATTACTTGAATTTAAGTCAAATCCGGTTCAAGCTAATCAATTATCAATCTCTAAAATGAAAGAAAGAAAAAATAAATTTTTGTTGTATAATAATAACAGGGTTATTAACATTTTTTCTCGATTACCATAATTTATGACTAGTCAAATTGACGTGTTAAACACACTTGGGCATATATGTATGAACACACCTACTTACACTGATGGCCTTTCGTTTGAGAGATTTCTTGGTCAAGCTTGGTCTTTGCTTTTGACAATAGTCAGTGCAACATAATTGCATAAGGAAAATCTACTAGTTATTGCACTATATACCTATTCATATATGTATACATATGTATATTTGCCGATTGTATTTAATTTTCGTATTGATTTTCGTTTACGAAGAGAAAGTATTGTTATCTTGAACACGTTTTTGTGTTTCGTGATGGGGTAGGTAAGAAAGAGCATGTACATATATAGGAATATGGCAACATTATAGTTAACATCAACATATTTATTGTATTCGTGGCACTTTTCTTGTTAACAGAAGTCTAGTGCAGACAATATTAACATTTTCCAAAGAGACCAAAATACGAAAGAGAAAAGCCTCTATCAGTCTTTTTAGCTCCGCAATGTTCACGGCAAACTGCGGCTTGAAAGATCAACCTATGTACGAGGGTGGGTCAATAAGTCCCTGAAAAATGAAATAAGGAACACTCTTTTCGGTATAAAAACATTTTATTTTTTAACATAGTCTCCTTTTAGCTCTATACACTTCATCCAACGTTTCTCCACTTTTTTGATGCCCTCCAAATAATACGATTTCTCGAGCCCCTCAAAATAAGCGTTTATTTCAGCGATGACCTCTTCATTCGACCCAAATCTCTTACCTCCGAGCCATTTCTTCATGTTTGGAAACAAGAAATAGTCACAGGGGGCTGAATCTGGGGAATATGCTGGATGAGGGAGGAGTTCGTAGCCTAACTCATGCAATTTTGGCATTGCGACTGTGGACTTGTGCGCCGGTGCGTTGTCCTGGTGAAAAATAACTTTTTTCTTCGCTAAATGCTTCAAATCGGCTTGTAATCGATCCAGCAGCTCTGCGTAATATGCGCCGGTGATCGTTTTACCCCTTTCAAGGTAATCGATGTGAATAACACCGTGCGCATCCCAAAAAACTGTCGCCATGACCTTGTCTGCTGACAAACCCGCCTTGGCCTTCTTCGGCTTCGATTCACCAGGAGAAGTCCATTATTTTGACTGTTCCTTGGTTTCTGGTGTGTTGTGGTGAATCCAGGTTTGATCCACGGTTACGAAATGGTGCAAAAACTCAGCCGAATTTTTCTGGAACATTGCTAAACACACATTTGAAGTTGTCATACGAATGCGTTTGTTGTCGATTGTGAGCAAACGCGGCACCCATCTTGCTGAAAGCTTTTTCATGTCCAAATATTTATGTAAAATCGAAAATACTGAGCCATGTGATAAGCCTGTGGCCTCTTCAAGCTTGCGCACTTTCACTCGCCGATCGTCCATTATCAAACCATGGATTTTGTCGACCATTTCTGGTGTGTTGACCTCAATTGGGCGACCAGAACGTTCGGCGTCACTTGTGCTTGAACGACCGCACCGAAATTGAGTAAACCAGTGGTGAATGGTTCCAATCGATGGTGAAGAGTCCCCATAATATTTGTCAAGCTTTTGTTTGGTTTGCGTGATAGTTTTTTACGCAAAAAATAGTGTTTAATGAGCACTCGAAATTCACTTTTTTTTTTTCATTTTAACGAAAATGCTAGTAGGCGTCTATATAAAATGGCTGCCACAACAAAACTATTTGACAGATCTGTCTGAAAATTTGGGTGCGTTCTTTTGAAAGATGATTCTTGACAAAAAAAATTAAATTTAAGGTGACGACACAATTTGTGTTAATTTTCGGGGACTTATTGACCCACCCTCGTATTGTACCCCTTTTGATGTTATCCGAAGTAGTCGTAATTCCCTTCGTATATAAAGTGAGATAACCCGCATTCTACTGCGCTTCGTTCCATAATCTACAATTAGCTATATTGTCAGTTTCTAGACTAAGGTCCTTAAGGTGTTTCTTAAGTATTCAATGCCTCGTACGGAAGCCCGTTGGTATTCGCACAATATGCGGCACACTGGTCGGCGTCTGACACTTAAGGGACTGCATGCATTTCGGGGCGCTGTCACATCTTTTTCTCAAAGAAGTTTGTAAAAAATATAAAAAAATCTTTCTTATTTTCTTTTTTGTTATCAAGTGTTAGATCGAGGTCCACCGTCGCTCCTGTCATGCATATGCAACCCAACCTTTGTAATTTACCAATTGACTCAATACAAGTGATTACAAAAATGTTTACATTGATCACATAGTACTAAGACTGTATTTCTAGATTTTTGCAGCTAAGCCCTCGCACACCGTGAAAGTTCGAGTATTTTTTTCATCTGTTAAACATCTCTGGAAGAGGTATGTTGATAATGCCTTTTCTGTTTTGTAACTGTGCAATCTACTCCTTTTTTACCAGGACCTTAACGGCTTCGAGTGAAGATTTCCTCTATGTCCAAGAAAGCGCCGAGATGATTCTTTCATTGGCGTCTTCTGCTCGTAATTAAGTTCGCTAGCTGGTGCAGATCGATCCTCATGGACCTACTGGCGGGGGTGAAAATGCATACCATCTAACGCTCTTATTCTAATCTGCGCAACTTCCATCATCGTTTTAAATATTGGAATGATAGTTATTTTCAGCCCACTTACCTCCAAGGTTTTGGTATGTACCTAAGTGCCAAGATGCCTAGTTATTCGCATCAGGTGAGGCTTGATGTCATATCTTCATTTTTGTAATAACTAAGGTAACAAAGACAACATCTACGTTCCGTACGGTCGCAGCCATCACAGAGTTCTTCTTGTTTGGTTTGTATAATGTTAAGCAGTTTCCTTGCTATCGGTAGAAGTTATCGCAAAAGGTGGGGTTTTTGGAAAACATTATTGGTGTTTTCTAAAAGTCTAACCGGAGTCTCCAGCTATCCACGCACTTAAACATTGAGCTACGACGCCCGATATACCCCTCTGTTGAATATTAGTCTGTAGCTCATTAGCAGGCTGTCTTGCTCTGCCTGGAGAGCTAATTGCTTTAGTCTTTGTAGCCTGTTGAGTCAATGAAAATAAAGCACAAAATTCAATCATTCATTGACAGTCCCTATCACCTTTAATAACTAAATGCAAAATATTGCTCTAATTACAGGTATAATAACCAGCCACCCCCTAAGTATATCTCTCTTACGTCATATTTTGTATCTGAACTACAGAGGACAACTCATCAATCGATTAACCCATTTTACGCAGTTCTAATTACCTTAATGTCAAACAAAATATGCAAATAGCAAAGAGGCGTCACTCGAAATAGAAACGCGCGTCCCTTATCGGTCAGTCAGTGTGTAATGTCGCCGGCATGGCATGAAACCATGCTCTTTGAAAAGAAAAACACATGCTATTTTTCATTTTACAAAGCGGAAGTAGTATGTATCGCGTTATCTATAAAATAGAAAAATTAATGCGTTAAGCATATCTAAATCGAAATTGAAATCCATTTGGTATGTCTCTGGATTGACTATGCAAATGGCTGGAGGTGCACTTCTACATACACCTTCAGAATAAATTATTACACTTGCACTAGAATATAGTTTTCAACGTCTACGTCAAAATACACTGGGTATGACTAAGTATAAGTGAATAAAAAAACAGATGCACAAACGAATGACCATTTTTATTGCTTTTGCATGACTGATAATAGATACGTTTTAATTTTCAGCAAACTGACATAAAACTGTGCATCCGTCGAGTGTTTAGTGGCAGATAATTAACATGTAGAAAAGGCTGGACACAATTATTGTCAACCTTGTGCAATGGAAATGACGAATTCCGAATTTGAACAGGTTTCTCATCGATTACTGTCGGGTATCTGTTGCGCTTCTGGAGAATTGTGTTTGTGCTCTTGTAAAGGGGAAAAATATTTCTAAAATTAATATGAATTTACTGTACCTGCCTACATAACGACCTGAAGGTATTCCAAAATAACGAATTAGATAAATGTACGGGATGACAAATTTAATTTTACTTTTACTACAATATTATAGGCAATGAAAAATGTACATACTCGTAAATACATATTGCATTACAATTAGCCAACCCCACAAACGGAGCAGCATCTACGCAGTAAAAAAGGGAAGCTCGTTATGCATAAGTTTTTATAATGAGTATAGAGTTAACAAAAATTAAAATAAGAAGACAAACTTCAATACAATAGCGATGCTTAAACATTTAAGCCAAAATTTAAGCCACTGGATTCGAAATCCTGTGGTTCCAGCCCGGCTGCGTTGCCCGGCTTCATTACGCGGGTATCCATCGTCGCCCGGATGGACATTGATAACTCTACCTAATCTCCAATGCATCGGTGATAGATTCTCCTATCGAAACAGAACAATATCACCAAGTCTGATGTTGTCCAAACGTCGCTGCCAGTTGTTCAGTTGCTGTAGAGTCGATAAATTTTCTTCGCTCCATCTTTCCCAAAAGCGTTGATGTACCTGCATTAGCCACTGCCGATGTTTGACGCGACTCGGGGACTGCAAATAATGGACCGCCAATAAGGAAATCGCATATTGTTAACGCAAATTTATCTTCCAAGTCATCGAGCAGAGGAGTCAGCGGACGAGAATTTAGACACGCTTCGATCCGAGCACAAAACTTGTGTGCCGACTAAACGAAGTAAATGCCGCTTCGCTGATTTGACGGGCGCCTCCCAGAGGCTACTCTGGTGATGAGCGCTGAGCGTGATGAATTGCCATCTGGTTCCGATATTAGTTAAGGAGTTCTGGTTGTTCTCGCTGTGCAAAGCACTCTTTTAGCATCCACAAATGCAGTCCTCTTGTCACTATAGTGGTCTCGACACGGTCCACGTCTGCTGATGAAGCGAGTGAATGCATCCAGAAACGCATGTGAAGAGAGATCATCGACTACCTCGATGTCGAGCAGCATTTACTCTCTGCCTGTGAGGGTAAATCTACGCTGTCGCCGACAATCCACATAGCGGTGAACGTAACTGCGTACTGCTTGCCTATCATTCAGAATCCATGTCATGGTGATCATGAGGCGTAGTAGATAAGCTGTCAGCGCATGGTAGCAGCACAGGGTGCCATGTTTCTAAACGCAAGGCATGATTAGAAATGGATCTAATTTTGGCTTTATAGCTTAACGTGGTTTGTTCAAACGATATGAAAGTTCCACGCACAGCTTCAGTAGCGAGCATAGAAAGTACACCTCTTAAAAATATACACTTGATGATCTTGCTTGATGCTTGATTTGACAATGAAAAAAAAGTACCTCATGAAACAATTTTTTCTAGGAATCGCCTATCAACTTGAGAACATTAATATTGCATACATACATGCTTTACTGGTTGAGGCACAGAATCGGAAATAAAAAAGCAATTCCAATAGCAGGTGCACAAAATTAACACATCTTTTTACGAGTACCTTTTAATAATAATTATAAAATATTGTTGTAGGAAAGAAAACTTCTATATTTTGAGTATCATAGGCAATAAAGCTTGTACACTTTCAACTTGGTGACATTTCAATAATCGACTAGGTTTCGAAGAAGATTCACGGATATCTCTTCATACCATAACCTGGCCAGTCAAGTACGGAAATTCGTTTCTCGATCATAAAATCTTTTTTATTCCTTAAAATGAATAATGGGGTAGAGTAAAAGGAAAAACAGAAGTTTACTTAGAATTTTAGAATGATTGCACGGGGCTTCGGAAAAATGTTTTTCCGCAAATAGCCAAGGAACCATATTGCTCTCGCTTGCACATCAGACCGTCCATCACAACTTTCTAATCCTAAACCATTCAAGTTATATGCATGATCTTTTCACAAGTCTGTAAAATAATAACGCAAAAACAACGCCGGTGCAATTTTTCAGAAAACCGTTATTTTGTATAAGCAAAAGTCAAAGGAAAAAAAAATTGTGTAAGTATAGGCATGCGACGGTGACGTGAATCCGAGCTTCGAAAATAAGGCCACATTTAAAGTGTGGTATTTTTTATTACCACGAAAAATTGAAATAACGCCCGGTGGGTCTTATTTTCAACGTAGCTTGGAAATAAGGCCACATTTATGAAAAAGAAACCAAACATATGGCATTATTTGCATATCAACATATAAATAAAGCCACATTTTCCCGTTGACGAATAATTGCAATTATTAAGAAACGTAGGAAAATCAGAATCTATTTTCAAAATTGTGCTTTTCAAAATTCTGTTTGCTAAGTTGTTCAAATAATCAAAGAAAAATCGCGGCATTTTCATACGTTGGGGTATTGTTCATAGTGAAAGATCGCCCAAAATGCCAAAAGTGAAAGTGTGTCCAAATGGCTATGCCCAATCGTCGCAATGCAGGAAGGCCTAAAAAAGGTAAAAACGCCTAAAAGCACTGAACATCCGCTCATAGACCAAAACGAAAAATCGCCCAATATTTGTTTTTGTTTTTCCTAATGAATAGTCATCCACAGAATAAAATTAAAAATCGTTCAAAATAATAAAACAGTGAAATACTCCTCAAAGGAATATAGATAATTTTTTTTTTACAGGAATGTGGCCACGCTCAAATGGCCAGAAATATCTATAGTGCTAGAGGCCACTTTTTAGGGCAGCAGTATTTCTACTTTCCTTATGAAAGCTATACTTACGGCTGCGGAGGAGTACCTTAAGTCTAATGGAGATATTATCTCCTTAAGGAAGAAGCTTCTACTTCTACACAGAGCTACACACTCACATAGTAGTACGTGCTCTGCAGTTTCGTCCTCTTCTATGCAGAGGCGGCAGGCGATATCCTCTCAAATTCTCATTTCATTAAGGTGGTAGAGTAATTAATTGACAGTGACCAGTAAGGAAGCTCACAAGCCTTCTTATGTCGTTTCTGCTATATTTTAGGATATCAACTGCCTTTTTTTTGGAAGGGTTGGACAACTCTTTTAACTTGTCTGAGCCCTTGGGAGTTATTCCAGTGAGAAATGCACATGTTGCGTTCGCAACTGACCCTAACAGATTAAAGGCAGAATCAGATATTCCACAAAAGGATTCAGGTCCAATGAACAACTCAGAGGAACCTTTTCTGGCTAGCAGATCTACAGTTTCGTTTCCGTCAACGCCTACGTGACCCGGTACGCACCACAATTTTACTTTATTGTATCGGGGCAAATTTTGTAAACTGTCAAAGCAGCTTAGAATTGATTTTGAACTGATCAGGTGCGAGATCAGTGCTTTAAGCGCCGCTTGGATGTCGGTGAGTATGTGTATAGCGGCACCTTTGATGCCTGAGTGCAAGTTTATATTAGCACAGGTCTCGATAGCATAAAGCTCGGCCTGGAAAACACTAGCATTCTTTACAAGTGATTTCGTAATCTTATAATTGGGTCCATACACACCGGCGCCAACTCCTGAATCCATTTTTGATCCACCAGAATACCAAACGATTCCTTTTGGATCAAGCAACGGTCCGCTACAGAGCTGCGAATTGACACTTTTTTGATGAAAATGTGTAACGGAGTAAGAACGATTATAGCTCCTATGGCTGTTGTGGGACAGGTGTTCATAGCACCTGTAATTCCTAGGCAAGCTAATCTTTGAAGTTTGCTGAGTTTGTCGATGGTTGTGACCTCCTTGGTTTTTGTCCACCAGACACCGGACGCGTATGTAAGGATGGGTCTTACCACCGTGGTATACAACCAGAATATGACCTTTGGGGACAGACCCCAGGTTTTGCAATACATACGGCGACAGGCCCACATGGCAGTGGTCGACTTGTCAATTTTATGCTTAACGTGGGAGTTCCAGTTAAGTTTCCTATTCAGGACAATTCCTAGATATTTTGCCTTATCGAAAAAACGAATGGTTGTGCCATTTAGAGTCACTGAACCAATGTTCAGTCTTCTTCTTCTTGTAATCGGTACAACGACTGCCTTGCTGGGTTAATCGATAAGCCCTCGCCAGCACACCAGCCCGAGACTATAAGGAGTGCATTTTGCAAGAGTTGACACACATTGTCTTCATGTTTGCCTTTGATGATGATCACAAGATCATCTGCATAGCCTATAGTTATAAAGCCTAAGCTATTAAGTCTATTCAATAAGTCATCCACCACGAGCGACCATAAGAGAGGCGAGAGGACTCCGCCCTGGGGGCAGCTTTTAGCCACGGAGATCGTCACAGAGACCTCTCCTAACCAATCTGGTAGTAGGTTCGTCGATTCCCCTGCGTCTCTTGGCACTAGTGATGGATTCATAACCAGTGTTATCAAAAGCACCTTCTAGGTCAAGGAATGCGCAAAGGGCGATTTCTTTGCCACTGTAGGCTAATTTGATCTCTGTAACGAGATAGTGAAGAGCGCCTTCCGTGGATCGACCTTTCCTGTATGCATATTGACTAGAGTACAGAGGTTTAGTATTTTCAAGAATACCTCTAATATGAATGTCTAGCAGTCTTTCCATGGTCTTCAAGAAAAACTATGTCAAGCTGATTGGACGGTAGGATTTGGGTAGCCCACTAGGTTTGTTACCTAGCTTAGGGATAAACACCATATTTACCTCCCGCCAAGTTAGTGGAATGTATCCCAAGTTGAGATTTGTTCTAAATAGAACTATAGGCAGGATCTATTCTAGACCTTTCTGAATAAGGGCTGGAAAAACAGCATCACTACCAGGTGCCTTAAAGGGTTTAAATGAGCCAATTGCACATGTAATTTTTTGACTGAACAGATTTACAGACAAGCTGTTGAATCTTCTGGAGGTGCTACATGTGGGGCCTTCAGGAGCAACAAGCGTGTGACCACTTAAAATTGTCGAACCAGGGAAAGAGTACATTAATAATTAAAATTCATTGTAAATAGTTTTATCAACAAATTAATTGTAAAAAAGGTTTTGACATCTTTTTCGTCGAAAAATTGACATCGTACTTGCACCACTTTGGCCGTCAATCCAGCTATTCTATCGATCAGCTTCTTAAGAGTTTCCAATGCTGTTGATCTCCAGACTACTTCAAGTATCTCCCAAAGTTTGTCTTTCGATGTTGGAAACTGTCTTCGAACCTCTCTGTGATGTTCTTCCCACAGCAGCTCTATTGGGTTGAGGTCGGGTGGTATTGACGGCTAGGTTGGGGAAGAGAGCACCAGGATTGGACATTAACCGACTGATCGAAAGACTTATGGACGGACGGGTCCAAATTTGAAGTTTTTGGACAAAAAAGGAGAGTTTATGTTTGACGGTCTGCTAGAGAAAATATGTTCCCTAGCTGTGTGGTCCCAACAATAAAGTATGGCGATAGTTCTGGGGATGTTTCCCTTTCGCCGGTATTGGAGATCTCATCCGTATCAATGGAATCATGAATAAGGAGAAATACAGACACACCTTACCATCGGGTTTGGGATTGATAGGATTCACATTAATGCAAGGTAATGATCCGAAACATTCTTCCAAGCTGTGCCGAAGACACGTAGACCAAGGAGAACAAGAAGGGACACTGGGAAATATGAAACGGCCTGCACAATCACTCGACCTCAACCCAATTGAGCTGTTAAAGGACGAACTTGGAAGAGGGGTTCGAAGACAGTGTTCAACAGCGAAAAACAAATTTTGGGAGATTCTTCAAGTAGTCTGGAGATCAGTAACATTGAAAACGAAAAAAAATGGGTCTAACTCTATTCTATTATCCACGTCTTTTTATTTATTAGGTTCAATTAATTTGTTCATTTGACTAGATAAATATAATATTGATGGAGCTATTTACAATAAATTTTGATTATTAAAATAAAAAAGACGGAGTTTTACAATATATCATTTTCTCTGACAGAATGTATTGCCCGGAAACTTATAGACGGCGGTGTAAGTCACATTAGGAGATGATGCGTTTTTGAGTGCAATTTTTGGAAATAAACTTATCATATATAGAAAAGGCTTTTTATTACTATCAGTGTGGGAAGTAATCGTAATTAATACTAGGTTAGCGGACAGTTTACACCCTCTTACTCTATCGCTAACATTTATTTCATTCATATTTCATCCGTAATCTTGCGTTTCTATTACGCCACGATTGTGTTACGCGTGATCGACTTTTGTTTTTCTGCAAATCTTTTCTGTTGCTGATGTTGTTATGGTCGAACTCACCACGCGATTTGGACAGATAATGCGCACTTTCACTTCAAATAAATGCACAACGCTGGTTTTACTGACTTTCTCATCTTACTTAATTATTTTGAAAAGAAGAGCAATAACATACATATGTACGTATCTTCAAAGTAAACGCACTGAGTGTCTGCTGAAGGTGAAATGTATTCTTAATATAGAAAGTAAATTGTACTTCAACTAACTTAAGGTAAATTTAAGTTATATTTGTAGCTTGCTTATTTTGCTTTGATGGCGCTACAGTTCGGTGTCGACCTGGCCCTCAACCAACAAGTGTCTCCGCAAGATCTTGTGCTAGCCGCTTCCAGTTTTACGCACGAAGTTGGTTGAGTTGCCTTTCCACTTGTGTGAGCCATCCTAGTGAGGTCTTCCTTTACCGGGTCGTCTCTCTCGGGTGGATTTAAAAGCTTTCCGGGCTGGAGCGTTGATGTCCATTCACTCTTCATATCCTAATTATCTCCGGCGATGAATTCGAACTCTTCTGACCAAATCCATGTCGGTATAGTTCGTTCCCGTCGATACAAAAGGGACCAAAAATCACTCGAAGAATTTTTCTTTCAAAACAACCAAGGGTATTTTCATCCACCTTTGATAACGTTCATGCGTCTGCGCCGTATAGCAACACTGGGATGATGAAGGTCTTATATAAAGTTAGCTTAATTGTCCGTAAGATGGCTTTGCTACTCAATTGCCTTCTTAACCCAAAGAAAAAAGCGGTTGGCAAGAGTGATTCTTCGCTTGATATCTTGCGCTGGTGTGATTTTTTGCATTTGCAGCAGAGTCTAGGTATACAAAGTCCTTTGCCACCTCAAAATTGTCTGTCGTGACGTTTTGTCCAAGTCGTTTATGTTGGCTGTCCTTTTTTGATGACAGGATATATTTTGATTTGCCCTCGTTAACCGCTAGACCCATTTTTGCTGCGTTGTTTCAAATATGTCAATGTCGGTCGTCAGCGTACGCGAGCAGTTGTACAGACTTTTGAAAGATCGTACCCCTGATGTTAGCTTAAGAATTTTGTACAATCCTTTTAAGTATGATGTTAAAGAAATCACATGACAGCGCATCACGTCATATTCTTTTTCTGACATCAAAAGCCTTGTTGATGTTATTACCGACCTTGATGGAGCAGCGTGTATTCTCCATCGTCATCCTGTATAGACGGACAAGTTTGGCATCCTAAGATAACTAACTATCTCGAAGGGTTAATCGCGGAAAAAAATGCAAATTATTCGCCACAGACATTGCAAGTGACAATTGTATAATCAAATTCGCAACGCTGGCTGAACTTAAACAACAAATTGGCAATCTTATAATAAAACCAACAAAGCTGCTGGCTACGACTTAATAACAGGACAGGTTCTTAAAGAATTGCCCGTGAAAGTACTAGTTAGGCTTCTAAACCTTATTTCGCTATTACCGATCATTTCAAAGGTGTTGGAAAAAAGTTTACTAAAACGAATACGATTGTAACGATTTTGTTGAAATTCAATAATCGGGTTTAGTTGGACATATGAGGGGTGGCTGATAATTTCGCGGCCGATTAAAAAAAATTATTTCTCAATGTAATCTCACATCGGTCATACAGTCCCTTAATACCACAAAAAAATACTCTTTTTCTTTGCCTTCAAAATGACTCTCTATGGCCGCCTTGATTTCGTACTTATCTGCAAATCTCCAGCCTCGTAACTCCTTTTTTTCAAATTGGAAAAAAGGAAAAACACGCCCGGGGTCAAGTCTGGGCTCTAGGGTGGGTGGTCTTTCGTTGAAAAACCTGTGTCTTTTAAGGCCTGTCTCAAAACCCGCGCCGTGTGAACAGGCGCGTTATCCTGCAAAAACAACACTCCGGTCTAAGTTTCGCACGTAGCGTCCGTACGACCGCTTCACGTCCCTGAGTCAATAAATTTGCATAATGTTGACCATTTATCGTAGTCCCCTTTCGCAGGTAATAAATCAGTAAAACACCTTCGCTGTCCCAAAAAATAGTCGCCATAAGCTTCGAAGTCGACTTTTCCACCTTGAATTTCTTCGGTGGCCTCTCCCCTTTTTCAGTCCACTGCACAGACTCTTGTTTGGACTCCGAATCGTATTGGCGAACGCAAGTCTCATATACAGTTACGAGTACGATTCGGTTGCAAATTTCGTCGAGATTGTCCCCGGCTAGCCCCAATGAATCTTTGCAGCACTCGAGTCGTTGCTTGTCGAACGGCGTCAGCATTTTTGGTACCCAGCGTGCACAAATTTTGTTCATGTTTAAATGCTCGTGCAAAATTTCTTCAATTCGTTCTTTGCTGATGTGCAACTCGTCCGCTATCTGCCACATTTTTATTCTTCGGTCGGCCAGAACAAATTTTTCAACATTCTCGCCCTTGTTGAAATAAGCGAGCCTTGAGGGGATTTTCATTTTTCCACGAAGTACTTTATCACGGTGCGGTGCTCAAAATTGCGAGAATTTCCTATTTCGGCTGACAGGTTAATGTTTATCCTACCACAGATAATAAAAAAATGTAGATTATTATTGAAACGAGGTGATATTTATACTAATAAAGAGTGCCGCAGTTACTGTCACTAATGAGAAGATGACTCGGTGTTGAGTATCTCAGGACGCGAACTTAAATTTTTTTTTTAATGCAAAAAAAAATATAACAATTTTGAAAATGGGTTTTTTCTCAAATGCGAGTCAAGCAATTTTGTTAAAAATCAATGGACAAGTACATTTTAACAAATTCACTTAAATTTCCTATCGGATTGATTTGCAAATGAACAGCGCATAGGTGCAAGTACTCGTTCGTGCAATCCATCCTGGACTTTGTTTTTACTTATTTGCGCCTTTAGAAATAAATACAGTATTTCACCTCGTGGACAGAGAACTGTGGCTAGGTAATACTAAAACCAAAACAGTTTTTGCAAGTTTATGCATATAACGTGATACATCGTAAGATCTTTCAGAAGAAATCAAAAATATTTTTGTCGAATCTAAAATTTGAAATAAGTCTCGAATAGTGCCCGTTACGATAAAATAAAAGTTTATCTATTTTACGAGTATATCGTTAACAATTTTGGCAATGTCTTGTCTCTGTATAGAAGACCCATACGCTCTGTCGATATCCAAATTTGGATTGTTCTTGTAGTTCATCTCATGCCCGTGTGTCACTCCTTAAACAGATCGTTTTGATTGCAATATACAGTTGCTCTCAAAATTGAGCGTACACTAATTTAAGGCATTTTACCTCTTTTCTTCTGATTTTACCTCTTTTCTTCTGATCCTGAAGCTCATTTTGAGTTAGTTTCGCGGTGTTGATCTATCTTAGTATCATATTTTTCAAGTTTGTGTGAAAACGGAGGAAAAAAGAAAACAAACAGATATTTCTACCAGAAAACTGATAGTAAATTTATATTGCAAGGGAAAATCCAATCGCAATATCGGTGAAATTGTCGGGCGAACGCATTCTACGGTGCAAAAAATTATTAACAATTACCGTTACAAAGGAACTCTTATGAATAAGGCTTGTAGCTGCGCTAGCCTCCAGAAAATTCCGGCTATAAACAGCGCTTGTAAAAGTTCACCAAGAATTCCCAAAATAAAGGAAACACAAAAACCAAACTTGGTGAACAGCGATCTTTATAGCCGGAATTTTCTGGAGGTTGGCACAGCTACAAAATTTTAAAGCGAAGAAAACAGTGATACCAAAATGGTGCTTCTTTAGGTCTCGATGAAACGCAGTTATGCCAAGTTATGCTTTTTTAAGTGGCTCGATGACAAGGCTGATAAAGGTAGAAATAAAATCCTAACAGAACACGATGAACGATTTATTGTGCCAAAAAATAAAAGTGAATCCTAAGATCAGTGTACCAAAGTTGACGTCAGAATAATTAATAGATCAGTGTCAACAGAAACTGTCCGTCGTGTGCTGCGGAAACACATTATAAATGGCAGAGTTGCAATTCAATGGTGAATCAACGGAAGCGTTTGGTGTTCGCTAAAAACCACCTCAATTTGCCTTCAAGTTTTTGGGAAACTGTTATGTTCACCGACGAGACAAAAATTAACTTGTTTGGTTCCGATGGTAGGCAAATTGTCTGGAGAAAGCCTCAAACAGCCAACAAATTTAACCTGCCTTCGGAGTTCTACTTCCAACAGGATAACGACCTGAGGCACACTTCACACGTTATGCGCGAATAGTTGCCGTATAACGTTAAAAAACAATTAAAAACCCCACCGCAATCACCAGAGCTCAATCCAATTGAGAATTTGTGGGAAGAAATTAAAACACGGCTTAGAAATAGTAACCCTAGCAACAAAACAGAACTTAAAAATAAGGTCAAGGAAGTTCGGGGAAAGTATACCTCTGTCATTCACCAAACACTTGGTCGAATCAATGCCCCGTCGCTTACAAGCAGTAATAGATGCTAGAGATGGCCATACGAAGTACTAAACCTGAAAAACTATTTATTTTTTCTTTACGCTCAATTTTGTGTGATGAAATGAAGCATTATTTTTTTGTTTTTGTTGTAACAAATTAAATTATATAATAGCATATTTTTTTTCTATTTCTATTTTCTATTTTTCTAATAAAAGATATATTATATAAAATAAATGAAATAAATTTCAGAAACGATTTCGAGCCTTTAATTTGTTAGTGTACGCTCAATTTTGAGAGTAACTGTATACTGGTTCTTGTTAATAGACCGCAGAGGCAATCAAGATACGACGTGATTTTAACGATACTTAAATTCAGAAAATATTTGATGAATATTTGTTTTATCAAAGGTGACACACTACAAATAAGAAGTTGTTAGCGACGCAAATATACTCGTATGCTTTGAATTAAAAACTGGTAGAATACCGGAAAGCGTAAATTAAAACGCGCATTAAAACCGTAACCGGCCAATAATGATCATCGATAGAGATAGCGGGTCTCATTCTAAAAGGTCATTTCGATAGCGATATATGTAGGTAAACATTCTTTATGTAAACATGGTTATTTCTAAAAATAACTTAACACACAAGTATTCAGTATTAACTGTCAACTACTTCCCCATTCGTCGACGATGTACGAATTTATTCGTGGTAATGTCTTACCTCTGCCTTACGGAACAGGTTGATGACTATGATAAAGAAGAAGTGGTCACGCGTCGCACATAGCACATAGCACATGTTGAATTGATTCAAGGTGATGGACAAATAGCTAAAAAAAATTGTTCCTCGTAATATATTCGATAACCTCGCTGTGTTCGATTTGACCATCTAATTGATTACAGCACTGTGCACATACAATTTGCACAGAAATGGTAAAGTGAGTGATTTACTCTAGTAACATAAATAATATTAATTATTACGTGGATAACCTACTGAGTCGCACGTATTTGCTCCGTATATATTGTTTGTTCGTAAATTGTTCAGATTTATAATTTAGGCAAAACCGATAAGAAGCGAAGTAATTGTGGTTTTCCTAAAATATGTTTAGAAGCTATAGAACTATTTTGACCATATGTTGCGTTCCTAGAAATGTAGGTCTTAAGGCTGAACTAATTATAATAGTCGGAAGCAATCGGAAGCTAATGTCATAATTCTACGTTAAGTTTCCTTCAGTATTGTCAATTGCTCAAGTAGCCCATAATAGACGTATGTGTTCGGAAGCAAAAGTTCTCGTCCGATCACCGAAATCAAGCATCGTCGGGCACTGTTAGTAGTTAGATTGTTTATTAAATTTTCATACGTACTCTTTCGTAAGTGAGCAAAAGTGAACGAAAACTTAACGAATCGAAGCAAAAAGCTATTATGGTCACACAATACAAATCCTTTGTATTCGTACTGCTTCGGAAGTGGTCGTACGAAACCATTCTTCTATTATATTTCAGCCTTTAGCCATATCCGAGAAATAGACAATTGTCGTAATTCCGCTAATAAGTAAAGTACCGTTATTCTATAGGAGAAAGTAAAAAGTGTGTTGTTGCTTATTTTGTTCAGTCTTATTAATTAAGTAGTTCTTTTTTTTGGTCACGACCAAAATGTTAAGAACCTGTAGTCTTTGTGATACAACATCGTTGTGCCTTTGGTTGACTCATATCTGAATAATATCTGAACTGAAAATGCTTACTGGAGGGTGGTGACAGCCAATGTGAGGTATTTTGTACTACGAAAATTCTGTCCAACTTGTGTGAGATGTACGGAGTACAGATCTGGTGAACAGAATTACTCGTAGGGTAATAAAATATTTACTTTGAAAAGAATTCAATTCAGGTTATTTGCGTCTCCTTAACGGACGCTTTGAAAATAACTCCCGCTGCACTAGAGACGATGCTCCAATATCTTCCTTAGCAGTAACTAAACATTTTTGGAAAGCAAATGGGTGCAGTGCTGTACAGCATTAAAGCTAAGGAAAATGTCAGGTACTCATTACAAGTTTGGAGTATTATAAGGACGATTAGGTTGACTCAATGAAGCGCTGCGATTTAGTTACTTCGGCGTCTACTTTGACGGAAGTGTCTCAAATGATGGTGAGGAATTAGTCATAGTTTTATCCATGAAGACAACCCGATTATCAGTTTATCGATTTACGTGTCGTTGGAAAAGGGGTTTATACTCCTTGTCTATGTATAAATAAATTTTGAAGCCAAAGTAATTATAAAGCAATGCTGTTGGACTACAAGCAACGCAATCGCTCTTTTGCTGAGTGAAAATACTTCAATTAGATTTGGAAATCTTTATTTTTAAAATCCCAGATTTTGTAAAAACGTAGCTTAATTTGTGGAACATTTTAAGATTTATTATGACAAATAAGTTAGATTGTTATACCGGATACAATTTACGAGATAGCACTTTTTTATTTGACCCATAAGGGCAAGAATTGGTTTCGTGTAAATGTTCGACTTTGAGATTTGATCAGGAAATTTCCAAATCCCGGAGCACTCAGACTCGATTTTCGGTCCATTGTACTACCAGGCAAAACTCCTTTTGGTGTAGTGGTTGGAGAAACTACTATAATATAGAAACTCGAAAAAGTGTGTCCTCTCAATTCTGTCTGTATGTATGGTCGACTGTAGCCTAAATGATGATCTGTAGGATCACAATTAGAGGTGAAAATTTTTGTTCAAATCTACATATCGCACACTGAAAACAAAAGTGGCACTAAACAAAAAACCTAATTTTCGAATATGGCCGATTAAAGTTTTGGGCTTAATTCAATGATCAATCCAATGACTACAACGTTAGGCGCAAATGACCAATGAAACTTGTCAGTAAATCATCAAAAACTCCGCCTCAACGATGACGATCAATGATTTCGTTCCCCGACCAAAGTTGAGTAAACTGCCGAGCTATTTAAAGCATCTGGGAATGATTTGTTATGGGGCATGCATCAATTTATTTTTTGGATATGATCGGATGAAAGTATACCCGACAAATGGAACCTCAGCATCATGTACCCGATCCTCATGAAAGGAGATTTTCTGAATTGCGTCAACTACTGAGGTATCAGTTTCCGCAACATCGCGTATAAGATCCTATCTGCCATATTATGTGAACGCCTTAAAAATATTTTCAACAATCGGTTTAGCCCGGATCAGTGTGGTTTTAGGCCAGGAATGTTCACCTTAGATTAGATAATCACATTACGGAAGATCTTTAAAGTCTTAAAATCGATGAAAAGGTGGTGAGTATCGATTTGCAGCTGTTGGCTTTTTTCCAAATACGAGTACATATGTATGTGAAAAACTGCTCTTTCTATCTAATACATTTGAAACCTCTATCTGTGAACTAAGTCGTGCTTGGCCAATTTTAATATATGTATGTATATCTGATTTGACAGATGTAGCTTTTACACTTTGTGGTTTCAAGACATTTGTGCAGGCTTATGCAACTTTTTGGCGATTTCAGACATTTGTGCATTTTTTTCCGGATTAGGAGATCAATGATCAAGTCATACGACTGACAGATACCCTTAAGTCTTTACGCATTAATACCCTTACAAAAAAAATTTCTAATTTGTTTTTTACTCTTTGTCTTTCTAGATAGAATAAGCAAAACTCCACCAGAAATAGCAATGTCCATAGATTCCATATCTACCT
Source organism: Pocota personata (assembly GCA_963082735.1). Classification (NCBI taxonomy): domain Eukaryota; kingdom Metazoa; phylum Arthropoda; class Insecta; order Diptera; family Syrphidae; genus Pocota; species Pocota personata. The sequence goes on from OY720433.1 coordinate 3,333,956, forward strand.
CTCAGTGCGTCAGACAGATATTTGCTAAAAAGAAAATCAAAAGGAGTACCAAGAAGTAAGTTCAAGTTCAACCTATAATTTAATTACTACATCATTTTTTAAAACTAATCGTCACCCTAAGGAAATAATTTCAAAGAAAAAATTGTTTACAAGTTATTGTCTTTGGTCTTTGTCTTCCTGTATGCGAGTCAAGGTTAAATTAGCATGTCCACTTTCTCAGTAAATTTTCGGTTAGAAGCTTTTCGATCGTGATCAGATCGTCAGTCAATGAAAACGAGAGATAATCGGTACCTACTAGTAATTATTCACTAAATATTTACCTGCTAGATAAGATTTAATAAGAAAGAAAATGGTTTGAAGAAAACAAACACTCGATTATTCAGCAATTGTACGAGTATAGCAAAATAAATGTTTGCCAAAATTCATAGATTTCTTACTAGGAAATTTATTCAACCAGAAGAACCTGTTTATCATAAAATTTAAAAATTCACTGAAAATAACTTTCCAAAGCTTATAGATTTCTCATTTGAAAAATGAACAAATGAGAATTCAATTTTAAAGCATCGCAGTCTTAAATATGACAAGGCAGCCAATAACTTTACTAATCACCAATCTTTCTTTCCTTGTTTCTTTCTGTCTATCTGCAAAACGCCCGTGCCCTGTAATAGTATAAGGGTATTCATATCTGAAATTCTTCAGGTGGCAATTTCATGCCTGTGAATAGTCACCACAGAGTGACCTTTCGTATACGCTTTGAAGATTAAAAAGACATAAATTAGAATATAAACATCAAGTAGTGAAAAAAAAACATATAAAAGAACCTGGGCACCTTGGCGGGCAATGCGCACACAATACGCACACAAAGTAACGAGAATACCGAAAATATTTTTACATGTACATACGAGTAAATGAATAACTAAGAGATTACTTTATTGCTTTCAACATTATTTCTTTAGACGTTTTTTCGTTTGTGTCCTTAATCCACGGCAAATATGCTGATACTGAGTTTAAGTGGTAAGCCACTTAAAATGATAATTTGTATTAACATCTGCACTCCGCTTGCTCATGTTTAATTTTTATTGTCAAAAGGAAAGGTCATTCATTCTTCATTTTTAATGCATTTTTATTTATCAATTCATTATAACTTAAGGTTAACTATGTTATTCTAACTTACGAGTACTACGGGCCCTCTAAGCTGAACCTTAACTTAAACTAGAATTCTCTTATTTTATTATTAACAATTACTAAGAAAAAGTTTTTAAATGAAAAGGTTTTTAGAACACTACTCGAATACCGCACTAATCCTATTTTGATGATATTAAGATAGACCAAAGAAACAAATCAATTTTCAACAAAATTTATTAATGAGGTACATTGGTGTCGGCAAAGGTTTACTCGTATATTGCCAATCACGATTTTTGAGGACTTTCGATATTCAAATCCCCCCCCCCCCCCACAATTATTCGGATGTTTTTTAACTGATGAAATTTTGCGGTTGCAATCCGATGTAAAGGCGAACTGATTTTCGAAACATAATTTTCGATTTAATCTTAACTCGTATTAGTTATTTTTATATCTCCCAAGGCTGAAAAAAAAAAAAAACAAACAAACTGAAGAGATTTTTCCTATAATGCTCTCAACTCGCTTTACAATTACGTATAAACTTCTCGTCGCTGCGACTTTTAGTTTGTCTCAACAAAATTAATATGTAATAAAAATGTACTTTCTTATGTTTGTCATCTTGGCATTTTTATGGTTTCCGATTTTAAATGTTCTCAGATTGCTCCACTGTTCTGCGCTATGTGAAAATCGCTAGTTTTTCTTAAACATTTTGTGCTCACGAACGGAAATACATTTGCAATTCAGTAAGAGGAGACTTAGACAAAATTAAATATAGAACATCACGCGTCAACTTTAGTGACATTTCGTTTTCAATCTAACTGTAAATGTATTCGAATTTTAGACGAATTGCAGTTGCAAGCCAATTTATTTAAAGAAGGCAAATTTATAGCGAGAAAACCAAAAATTCTCACTTAAGTTACCAGGTACACATGTATGTGAATTGCTAATTAGAATTGCAATAAGAGAGAAAAAGCTAAATTTAGATCCATCGTCGGGATGTCGGAAAGGGTTCCCAAAATTCGGGATATATGATAACGCTGATCCTCACTACATGCACATTTTATGAGATGGGACCATCACACATCAGACCAGACCAAGAAACTATCATAAGCCGTTGAGGCTTGTGAGAAAGAGACATAAGCAGACAGGCGGATAAGCAGACCTAATGAAATCTAGCTTTAATCTATGTACATTAAAATCGGTTCAGCCGTTCTCCAGTTATATTGTACCGAAAGTAAACTGCACGTTAAAACATTACTCATTTCCTTGCTTATATCATGTTTACCCTTGTGTGTCCTAGCCCGCTCTGCTGCCATTCTGGGTTACCGGATTCCATTCCATTCAATCGCGTAGTTCAGTATAGAACTGTTTCCTTTTCGAAATGTATGGCCAATCCACCGCCACTTCCACCGTCAGATGGTGGTGCCTGGTGTTCGTTAGAAATACGGTTAGGTCAGAAGATTCTTAGAATATTTCGTCGGCACCGATTCACTAAATATTGAAGCGGAACAGTCATTGCTTTGTGTTTAATCGCATTAATTCGCCATATTTTGGTCAACATTTCAAACGCAGACTAAGCTCTACCGATATCTTGTTCGGTTCCTCCCTTGGTAGGGACAATACTTCCAAGACATTGACATAGTCTCTACTCTCTCAACCGGTTGTCTAGCAATGCTAACTTGAGCGTATTAGTTACTTCCAAGACTTACCACTTTAGTTTTTGCAAAGGTGTAAGAGTCCAACGAATTCTGTCGTTTTCCATCACTAATCCACTAATAAAGACAATATTGACGAAGGAATGCGGCCTTGTCGGACCATGTTTTGGATCTCGAATTCTTCTTACAGCCTTCCCTTAAGCAGAATGAGACATTTAGATCCATCGCAAGTTGCCTTAATAACAGCTATCATTTTATCGCGGACACCTCTTCGGCGTAAAACAAGCCAAATAAACTCCCCATTGACACAGTCAACGCATTGCTCAATGATGATCCGCAAATATGGTCAACACAAGGAAGATCCACAGTCAAATATAATGTTAAAACATTCAAAACATAAAAGTGATCAATGTTAGCATTTTAATGCCGGATGGAAGTGGCACAGTCCAGTTGGTTCTCTGAAAATCAGTTAAGTCCTTCTTGAACTATAATATAAACGATCACACAGGCAGACAGACAAACAAATATTTTATATTTTAAAATATGTAGAGATATACTCGTACTCGTAGAAGAAAATAATTCTATCTGCACCTTTTTAGTGTTCTGTACCAGAAATTTTGAAACTTTGCCTAAAAATAGTACGTGGTGGGCCAAGAATAAATTATATTAAAGCAAATGTTCCAAGGAGTCCAAATATATACATATATATAAAAAAAATTTTGCACAAAAAAGTTCAAAAACCATGGCATAGACAATGTCTCCTCCCTTTCGCCGTAATCATTAATCATTCACCGTAGAAGACAAATTTGGACTACGTGGGGTGAAAAGTCACTCTGACTCCATCCAATTTTGATGATTTTCAAAAAAACCAATCTACACGTCTGAAATATGAAATTCAAAACTTAAAAATTCATTAGGTGGTTTTTGAGTTGGGCCTATGAAAAAGATTATGCGAATATGTTTCAAGCACACAACCGTATCTTACCCACACTTCATTCAATTTTGGTAATTATGATTGATATTTGGGACTACTAACATGTCAATCTAAGCCTAAAAGCCAAATTTCATCGAAATCCGTTCAGAAGATCTTGTGCTAGGGGGCTAACAAGATCCCGCTCCAACATATCCCATTCACACTTCATCTTCCTATCTACTCGCTCGAATCAGCTACTTCTTTTGATTAGGCCATAGATTTTGTTCAGATCGATCAGGTCGTTGAAGGAGAATTCTGATATAGTACCCCTTATGAGGAAGGAAGTTATCTCAGAACGTGTCTCTCGATAACGCTGTGTTCGGTGATGACGTTTGTGTGTTTGGAAATGTTATCCCTACGCGGTGTCTTAGTAGTATCTTTGACCTGTTAAGGTCCAGGGTTGGCCATGTTACCCTAAAAGTATTGCAGCTTTTAAGATGTGTCCATCTTTCGCTTATTTCACTACATCAGTGTGAAGCAAGGTACCCGATAGATGACATTGGCGCGATTACATTTTATATACATCTGCTTACTGAGTAAAGCTTGTCAAGTTAATACATCAGGCCCACAGTTACTCGGAATATCGCAATTACTGAATGATATTATATATTATTATAACTGTGATATAATTATAACTTTAATTGATTTAAATTTAAGCAAAAAAGAAATGAAGCTGATTAACAAATAAAGCGGGTCAGTAAACAAACAGCGCTGTCGTTTTGAAAGTTCAAAGGGGTACTTTTGTGGTTTGGAGGGGGCATTTTGATTTAGAGAAGAGTTTAAGGGGGAAATATGCATTTTTAAAAGCAATTCACATGCTGGACAAACAAATATTGTTCTAGCGTTGCAATGTTTAAAACTACCATTGCCGAACTAGCTCACGTATCTATTGCTCTATGTATTCTAACTCTCGTTTTTCGTGGAGTTTTGAGTTGATTGTCGTTCTTTTTTTCTTAAATATACATAAATCATTTTTACTTCTCGATCTTGTTCATTATATCAATGAAACAATAAGAATAAAGCATATGATATGATAGCAATTTCGTGGTGGTCAAAATTTTTGTCTTACGGGACTTTGCTGTTAACTTAACGATATTAGTATGGAAGAATCACTTTTCCAACAATCCACTCCGAAAAGAAATAAGAAAACTCTGTATAAAAACCTTGTGAACACAGTCTTATGTGTATGGCACATAAACGTGGACTTCTCAGGCGGAATCCGGGAAAACATTAACACAATTGTTTTACGCACACTACTTGCATTTTTCGTCCGTATATGTACGTTCTTTCAGCGATCCCAGAAATAGTAGTTAAAAATTAACTCTCTAAATGCAACAATCTGGATTCAGCTCGGGATACTCATGCAAGAATGTCTGCGCTTCATGCTTTCGAGAAGACCTTCCTATAAAATCGTCGACAATCTCCGTGGAGCACATTTACTTTAATGCTTATGAACCGCAGATACTATAGTATCAACGAGACCACTTATGTCATACAGCAAATATATAGGTAGTACATTATAATATGTTATCCACATGTTGTCCTCCATTTTATTTAATTTTAATTATGAGATTCAGTTTCATCTGAATCAATCACTTGTTTGCTATTCCTTTGTCCCACATCCCAATTGTGAAATAATTTTTCACAACTCGTACTTCAGTGAAACCAATTCGCAACGACGCAAGGCGCGGTGAAGATGCGAAATGTGTCTATACTTTCAGACAATGTACTCATTAACGCTTTTGAGATAAAAAAAAAAGAAACAAAAAACGCGAAACGATATAATCAAATTGCTTAACACGACTACCAACGATAGCTGAACCTACAAGTGCTCAGTCAAGGAACAAACATTGTAGTGCAAATATTAATAAGTGGTTGGTTGCTGGTAGATTTGAATCCTTGATTTTTTTTTTAAATCTAAGCAAATAGAAACAGCAAAGAAAAAAAAAAGACATAAAAATGCGCGCTTGAAAAGTGTTTTATTAATTTTTATCACATCTCTCGCAATCGTAGTATCTAAGAGCGCTGTATCTCATCTCCATTTCTATATTATTACGCACTGTTTTGTGGTTATAGCTATTATACTACACAAATCAAGGTTGTTGTGCGCTACGAGCTTAAGACTGCTCATATTTCCAATTTTTTTCTGTTTGATTGTAACTGCTTCATGGAGAGAAGACTAAGCCATCTTAGCGTCTTGCCACTCCACACGGCAGCATCAGTACTTGATGATTATGATGATGATGATGCTGCCACCACGCAAAGTGTTAATGTAGGAAGAAAACCCGAACGTATCTGGCAGTTCTCTGGTGGCGTTGTAGTTCGCTGTTTGTCAGTTTTGTCAGAATAATGTTATGAGTGGTGTTTGTGATTTTTTATTTTTGCACTTATTATCAGTAATGTTACAGTTTTTGTGGCTTTGTAAGGAGTTAATTATGTAACAACCTTCGTTGTTGTGTTGATCTAAGGTGTAATTCCCGGTGAGAAAAAATACGTGACGTCGACGAGTGCATAGTGTGAGAGATGTAATTTGAAAATGTCTTTGCACGTCCCACATAAATCCGCACTCTTGAGGTACGATTATATTGATGCAACGAAATGTTGTACTTACGTTGGTTAGTAATAGCAGGTGGTGGGGCTTGACGAATCGCGGAAGCAGTTTAAGTATATCGTGACTTATTAAGCTGCTTAGTTCATTGCAATAGAAGCACTGATATGATTAAGTCTTACCAAAAACATAATACAGAAAAATTGCAAGTGTGTGTGGAACGTTTGATACCTCTTCTATTTAGCAAAATTTCAGCAATAGAGGTAGTATGAAATTTTCAGATCAAATAATATAATGATATTTCGCTTCCAAAATAAGTATTATTTTAGGGTGTTTTAACGAAGACAAATTGTCGTTCTCCTGACCAAATTCATGGATTAATACGATCTTTAAAAAGTAGAGCTCAACTATAACTTAACTTTTTTCACAGGTGATAGATACCCCTTATTGCCCGGTGAGATACCACCATATCTTGCTATAGGTTCCGTCAAGTAGTCGTGATAACGTTTTGGACCTTGGCAGATGGGCCGGTGCTACAGGCATCTCAAGTCGCTGGCCACAACGTTATAGTTTCGACTTTCTTGAGAGAAGTTTATAAAAAAAAACATACAGAAATGCTACAGTCCGTCTGAAACGGATCATATGACAATGACATCTTTCTACTCAGACGATATTATGGCCATTCCTAAGAGATTTTATCAGATAATTTGTTGCTGAGACCAGAGCTCAAAATACTCGCTCGAATTCGAAGAGTTTTTTTTCTCACGAGCGGGATTCGCGACAAAAAATTCACTTCATTTTCTTCATGTGCAAAAATTGTACGCGAGTGAAAAGGAGTATTTTTGTTGGAAAAAATAAAGATGTATGTGGCGTGTTTGGAAATGTACAAAAAGCCATGAAATCGAGAATAAATCTTGTCGTTGCTTATGAAATGTGTAGTTAGATATGCAAAGTGATACCCGTGCTTATTTTTGTTTGTGAGTTTTTAGTTCTTTCCTTTTTATGTACAGTTTTTTTGTGTGTGGGCGCCCTTGTCCATGAACTTTTTGTATAGAAGATATTTCACACAAAGAAAAAAATTGGTATAAAAACCAACAAACAATAAATTCACATCAGAAATCTTTCGAAATTCCACTCCAATTTACTCGATCGAGTAAACTCGCTAAGAAAGAAGTGTTTCTTGCTCGTTCTTTATTTTCTGAAACGAGTACATTCGTGAGCACTCCTGGAAAAAGAAAGGAGTGATCTTCCCTTGATTATGTGCATTCAAAATGTACACTCTTTTTCGGGTGCAAAAATCGCTCGGGAATAAAACGAGTAAATTGGATAAGACTTTTCCATAGAAGAAGTAGGCGTGGCTGTCGCCATTTGTAACCAAAGTTCACGGATTTTGGTAAAATATTCACAGTAACACTTAACCATCACGGTAAAAAGCTTTGAGAAAGCAAAATACTGTTTTTTGCAAAAAAAAAAATGGCAACGTCTATATATTTTTTATATAAAATGGCTAGATCGTCATAACTCTCGATACTGATCACAAATATGTAAATATACTTTTGTGGGTCTAACATTATATACAAATTAACTTTAATAGAATTTTACCAAATGTGGTTATTAAATTGCGTGGCTGACGAATTCATCAGTATAGGGTCTTCCTTAGGGGGTAATAAACATAGTGTAGGTTTAGAAATAGCGGCAATGCGAGAGATTCTTTAAATTAGTTTAAAGAGCCTTTTCATTACCTTTTCAGTTTTAAAACGATAAAGTGGACAAGGCTGTACATCGCTTCCATATACATAAAAGATAAAATCACAATTTCGGGCGCACTAAATATTCTCTTTAATCTATCACCCCTAAATATTTTCGGAAGACAGATGGCAACCAGTACAAGGCCGCTTGCGTTTTTTTGGTATTCTATGTGAGCTTAAGAAATCATCATAAAAACTTGTTTAGAAAAATAATAATAAAATGGAAAACTTAAATTTACTAAGCCCAATTTATATAATTTCAATAAAGTAAAGCTTGCAACTATTGCTGATTTTTCGTGTCCAGCAATTATTGGTCCCGTTGTTGATTTTTAATGGCGTCCTTAGAAATAAAGGATGAAGTTAATTGTGAAATTTCCTTGCAATTTATCGATAACGCAGGGTAGATCAGTCGTTTAGAACAACAAATTATAGCATTTTTAGTGTGTCAACACCGAAATTTCGTTGCCACTAAAGTCACGGCACACTTTTATTGTGATCTAAATTATTCCTAATTAGGGGAATGTTTAGTTCTATCATATTTTTGAATTTATACGGTGACATAGATTATTGCAAGGTAATGGGAATAGTTTTGTTCCCAATTTTAATTAAAAATAAAGTTAAATTAAAACTGCAAATTGCATGAGAATGAAAACAAATCCTATTCTCAAATCGTAACAATATATTCGCTTAGTCGGCTTACCATTCGGAATGTTATAAAACGGTATGAAAACGAAAACCGAGTTGAAAATAAGACCAGAGCAGGTCGACCTGCAAAGCTTACAGTTCGAGTGTGGCGGAGAAGGGGTACTGCCCTTAACCCAAAGCATATTATTAAGACTGTGAAGCATGGTGGCGGAGGAGACATGGTGTGGGTCTGTATGTCAGCCGTAGGGGTAGGAAATCTTGCATTTATAGAAAATATAATGAACCAGTATACATACATTGATGTATTGAAACAAAATCTGGAGGATAGTGCATCAAAATTGGGTGTTTCAAATGTTTTCCACTTTCAGCAAGACAATGACCCTAAGCATACAGCCCACAATGTATGAATGTAGTTACTGTATATTACTCCACATATGCTAGTGACTCCTCCGCAGAGTCCAGATCTAAACCCTATTGAACATTTGTGGGATGCTTTGGAGTAAAAGGCTCGAAAACACGAAATACGAAGCAAACTCAAGGAAGTCCTTAGATACTATAAAATTGTGTAGCAAACGGGGTTTGCCGGTTTCACCTCAGGAAGTACCGGCAGGCTTCTCGGTTTTTTCTCTTTTTATAACTCAGAATAATATAGAGAAGTCAATTTTCCAACTGAGAATATAGTATATTACTGAGAACAGAAAGCGTAATTCGTAAGACAGTATAAATTGTTCCGGAAGTTCTTACGTAAGCTTAGCTTACTTTCAACTAACGAAAGCATTCCTTACTGTAAGTACGTCTATAGTGTAAACATTTTCAATTTTAGTTACTTTTGTAAGACTTATGTATGTACGTATGTTCGTAAGTAAAATTTACGAAATTTACCTCCTGAAATGTTCGATCTCGAGATTTTCATTAAACTTGGCATTACTATAATAGAGAAACTCAAAAAGTGGGGTTTCTCAATTTTGTCTGTCTGTGCGCACAATTGCAGCCTAAACGGCTGGACGGATTTGCTTCAAATTTGAACAAAATCGTTATAACTGTTTTCCAGAAAATCAATTTTTTTTTTTTTACAAAATCGGACATTTGTAAAGTACCGTTAATTTTGGGGTTAGAATGAAAATTCTGATTACACCTCGAATTGTGAACCCACAGATATAAAGTTCAAGGAAAATGCGTCCACAAATACCAAGCCAAGCTGCAGTCGACCAAACATACAGACAGACATAAGACAGTATTGCGAAAGCCATTTTTTGAGATTCTCCATTTTTTCACAAAACCAATACTTGCCTTTATATAAATTTCGTGCGAAAGAATAACATCGTGCATAAGTGCAAGTACGTGTGACCCAGTTGTTCACTTCATTATGTATCTTTTTTTTTTATTTTTAAGACTGACGGTGTGCCAAGTCTTCGATGCCTCAGCTAGGTTCTATAGCTCACTCCACCAGGGAGTTGGAATTTTTACCTCAGATCTCAATGACACTATTAGGTAAATGCGTGTTAGTCTTAGCTGACACTAATCAAACAGACTGCGATTAGCCGTTTCCAGCGGGCGCCCACGGCAACGTGGATTTCCTCCATCTAGTAATGTCCTTGAACCGTGTACTCTAACCCACACTCCTTTATATTGGATGCATTCGATACCACACATGAAAATCTTTAAATCTAGGCCTATTACTCGTATGTTTTCAGTTTATCCGATCTGTTAATGTAACCTTGAAGTTTGTATTTGTATATCAATATCGTTTGTACAATAAGAGTACAGGGGATTACGTTACATTTGAATAAACACCTGAAGTTAGTTTGTTATAGGTAGTAGCACAGATAATAAAGTTACATAAATATCGCAGCAGAGCAAACAAAATTACAACTTTTTCTTTATTACTCGTATCTGTGGTAGTAGCACAGACAATAAATATACCCAGATGTCTCATTCATATGGGAAAAAGTGATATATGAAAACGACATTCACTAAAATAAAACATTTTTAAAAAGCTTAAACTTCTTACAAAAGGAAATAAATCAGAACACAGGACTTTTTTTTTTCTGCTCAATTTTTAGTCCATCGTGCCACTCACACATACCGTTGTTCTAAATGATTGATATTCGAGCAAAATCTCTCAAACCGTTATTGGAATATTAAAGTAACTTTATATAAGGTAACCTAAAATATTTATACATACATATGTATGTACATAAATCGATAAAATATAATATTTGTATTAATTAATATATGAATATAATATATATGTATGAAATGCCTCTAAAGGGCCAACACCTGGACACTTGTTTTATTGCAGAAGATCGAGTTGAAAATCTGGATGCACAAATCACGCACTTTTATATTTTGTAACTTTCGTCTACTTTTCATCACAAAGTGCAACGAAATGATTGACTTTTCCCGCCCTTCAGTTACACCTTTTCATATACAACGCATACGCATTTGCAAATCTTCCATTCATGAAAATTTATGCCTTTGCTCTTTTAAAAGAATTCTGTTCATTTGAGTCCTGCACAGATAGATAAACTAATAAATTGTAGACAAAATGGTTTGTTCGGAAACTTATAAACGACAGTGTAATTCAGTCCAATCCAAATCTCTTACCCGACTACTGCATTGATAACAGGAAACTTGGTATAACGCAAGTGAAAGCATCATACGTTAGTAATATTTATACGAGTATATAGTTCAATAGTCAATCCGACATAATTACAGCGGTGTTTTAATAAATGCAGAAAACTATGCTTAGGAATTTTATATAAAAGTAATATCACTCACCGGAGGACGAATAATGTTCCCTCGACGTGTTCCATGAATTTCATATCAGCAAACTGTTGAATCACAAATATCACTAGCATACTACCCATAAAAGGATCTGAGAAAGAACTCACTTCAATTAAACACTCTTAAGGATTATATTTCTCAACACATAAAATCGCATTTTTCCGATATTTCACTAAAAAAAATTCTTATTGGCTTAACGAACATTCGCGATCCAAATAATAGTCCGCCACTCTTTATAATTTACATAAAAGACATGTATCCGATGGGGATTAAATATTCACGAAAGGACTTTCGATATGAACAATTTAATGTCGTTTAATCAGGGAAACATTTATATTAAGAAAAAAATGAATATTTTCTTTAAAAACACTTGATTTTCTCGAAAACAGATTCGGTATATGCCACCGAACGCTTAAATTACACAATAGCTTCTCAAACCGTAGATTACGGTTATTTCCACTTGATGTAATGGCCTCCGTTTGGCACTGGAAATTTTTTGTGACAATTAAAAAAAACACTCACCTAACTGAAACAAGATATTCCGAAGGAAGACAAAATTATTCACTTATGTGAGAAATTTATTACTAAAACGATTACATTAATTTTATGCAAATAAACTAAGACAGCAAATTATATGATTTTAAGCCACTTGCACATCACCGAAAGAACGATCGAAGAAATTTCTTCAATTAAAGACTCAACAATTATTTTGGTGAAATTAACAGAATTAAATATTTAAATACCACTTAGTACACATTTATTTCAAACAAAATAGCATTTTCTCCCAAATTTGACGGTTTTACTTCAATGAATTCTTTTTTAAATCACCGAACGTTGCCGAGCCGAATTAAAATTCCATTCGCATTATGACAGATCGGTTTTTAACAGAGGTCGATAACGTAGTGAAGGTAATGCTGTGAAAATTAAGAAATTTTTTATTGGAATTTATGTACATAAATCTGACAAAGTAGTTGTTGTATGGTATTTATTGATTTTAAGGCCATTGGAGAAGAAGTTCTATGTTTTTTTTTCACCACCTAGAGCAAAAATTGTATGGACGCAAGTGGTTGCTCCGTACAGGTTCGAATCGTATCAAAAATTCCAACTGCTTTGCTTCTGAACTGTTTTTTTTAAAAACACTAAAGAATATAGCACAGTATGTGTTTGTATATTAAAATTTCAAGAATGTTCCGAATCAGATTTGTTCACTAGATGGCGCAATAAGTCATTAATTAATATGGCGGCCGTGGTGTAGTTGTATACTGAAAGTTTACGGTTCAAATCCTGATGTCAAGAATCAACTATTTATTTCACATGAAAAAATTAAAAAAATCGATCAATTGCGAAAGCATTTACTGTGAAGGCAATCAATGTGAGCAAGGATAAAATTCCTACAGAATTGTTCCTGAGGAAAGCATATAAAGAAATATTTAACTCTGGTGAAGCCCCAAAAATTTCAGGGCATTTATTATACTCCCACTTCACTAAAAGGCGATGTCAACGAGTCGAGCAACTACAGAGGAATATTAATTTTAAATACCTCTACTACTACTGCTAGGAAGACTTTCGAGGTGGGCACAATGGAAGAGATTGTTGAGTGAATACTAAGCCGGATTTCGTAAAGTTTACTCCACTATTGACCATATATTGCGGAGGCCAAGTAACATCACCAAAACGGACGATTACACGATTATTAAGCTTAGTGCGCAAAAGATTTATTGTTGGACGGTTTGTATGGCATGTAGCTCCATCTTGCTGGAACAAGAGATCATCCAGGTTCATTTCCTCAGGTTCTGGCCAAATAATCGGTTATCATGCCTCTGTACCGCTCTCCGTTGACCGTAACGTTGTTGCCATCTTCATCCTCGTCAATAATGACGCCATTCCACAAACGTACACTTTCGACAACAGCAGCAATACTTTCAGCTGAGTGTTATCAATTAGCATGCCAATCTGAAAAACTTTCTTCACAAACTTGCGTACAGCAGGCACGGTTAGTGCCTTATTTCAACCGAAATTTCTTTTCAAAATTAGCACTGTTTGAAAATAAGTTTTCAATATTTCCCAATGTTGTTTGTGGACCTTACAGCCGCTTACGTCTGGGGCACAGGCATGATTTTTAAACTTTTGAGAGCAGTCCCATGTGTCAAAATATCAAACCTTATAAACAACATGCTCAGTAATCGGTCGTTTTAAGTTTTCATCAACGACAGGTCTAGTAAGGCCAGACAACTCAACAACGGTCAGTTCTAGCCCCATTGTTGTTCAATCTGTACATGTACATAATAATAAATAAAATAATAAATTCGCTTATGCAGACGACCTAGCTATTACCCATACATAGAAACGCTCACTAAAGATCTAGAACTTCTGAAAATACTTCAGAAAATGGAGGATAACACCCAGCCTATCAAAAACTCAGTCGTCGTGCTTCCATCTAAACAACCAATTAGCTTAAAAGTCCAATTCAACGGTTTTGAACTTCCGTATAACCAGCAACCAAAATATCTAAGAATAATAATAGACAGAACCTTGACATTCAAGCTGCATTGCCAAAAAACTGCAAATAAATTCAAAACCAGAAACAACCTGCTCCAGAAACTTGCATCTAACACCTGGGGCGCCTCTCCTGGTGCATTACGCACAGCCGTCCTTGGCATGTGCGAATCATAAAAACGCACAAAGACTTAGCGCATATATTAGATCTTTGATTCCTTCCGTAATCAACAAAACCTTCAATTTCATCTTTGAATTTATTGTAGGTTAGATTCGTCTGAAGGCTCATCTCATCAAATATAATCACGACTTCTTTTTCTTTTGGTGATAATGGTGAAGTTATTTTCTTTATTTCCTCTAGAACATTTCTATTTATTCCAGGTGACAGACTTTTATCTTAATCCACCTATGTAATGAAGACGGGTGCGGCAAGTGTAGTCCAAGCTGATCCCGTACATTCGGATACAACATCCGGAAGACGAACGGAAAAAAATGCACTGCCCAATCCACTTCTCCTCTTCGGTGTATTTTTTTGTACTCTCAGATAGAATAAGCTTCGAAAATGTATTAATGTTTTGATCAATAGTAAGCAATAAATTAATTTTGTCTTGGATACTCTGCTTTTCACGCACTTGCAGCCACTTGCAAATTTATTTTCGATTTGCGATTTCCTTTTATTGTTATCCTTAAGCTATTGTTAAATTTCTTAAGCCTCTCAATTCTTTTAATATAAATAGATTGCCTTTTTATATGAGTCTCACAGTTGGGGCAAGTAAATTCAACGTTATCATTGAATCTTTTTCTTGATAACTTTTTTGAAGACAAGTTTAATTCTTCTACTGTAACATCATTCGAATCCAGTACTAATTTATTGGAGTACTGGATTCGATATAGCAACACTTCGTTTTAACAAGAGAGAAGGGTAAGCATTTTTTTTTAAAATATTTCTTTCTAATAAAGACATTCCTAAAATGTTTGCTGCATATATAGGGCGTTTTAAGGCTTTTTATGTGTTCCCGAGACTCCTGTGCTAAAGCTAGCTATTCATCGTATTTAACTGTTCCTTTTTTAGGACATTTAAATAATTTTCCATCAGGCAATTCATTCAAAGTGAAACAAAATGATAGACTTTTCCCGCCCTTCAGTTACACCTTTTCATATACAACGCATACGCGTTTGCAAAACTTCCATTCATGAAAATTTATTCTTTTGCTGCGGTGGTATGGAAATCACACCGTCATGCATCTTCATGCCCCTTCCCGCATACCCCTTTACACTTCCTCACCTCGTTCGTTTGTATGTCACAAGATACGATGAGAAAAAGAACTTTTCCTACACGAGCGAACGGAGTGAGGAAAAAGAAAAAGCATTATTTGTTGTACTTATTCTGAAAGCTCTTTGTCTGCTGCCACGTTGTCTGCCACGATCAAAATATGCTTCATTTTTTTATATGGGTGTGCGACATTTGGGTTGTGACTCTGTCCACGGATTTTGTAAGGTGCAAGTCGTTATGGAATATTCATCTAGGATTACATTCCCATCTATATGGGACCTTTCAAAGTTCGCGTGTAAGTGTTTCATCTTCTCATTTCTTTGTTCTAAAAAAATTTAAGTACAGTTACTGTATATAAAGATCGTATCCGAGATAAGGTCAGATTCTAACTGTACTATACATACCTATACATTTCTTGCATTCACGATAACTTGAACAAAAAAGCACCAATTTAGACGGATCTTCTTGCGTGGTATTTGCCTTAGTGAGGATTATCAGTTTTGAAAACACTGTTAATTTTGTGTAATCTCTGCATTTTTGGCGTTCACTATAACTCATGAAAAACTGAACCGATTTGAATGATTATTTTTGCTTACCTGAACCAGGACTCAAAACTTGTTGATTTTGATGCCAAACAAAACTAGCAGCTTTGAAAATACACTTAGTTTTGTGCCATATCCGTATGTCTGTATGTCACTAGTTTTTGGGTTTTAAATTTTGAGCGAGGACGATGGAATTTTATATAAGTATAACCTTTCTAGAATCCGGAGCAGTACAAATGCAAATTCTTTTGAGATCCACCCGCAATATTTTCAATATTTTTACTATAAACTGAAAATGATTTAATTTACAAAAGGAAAGTTTAACTTTCTCTACAATTTCTCCATACATTGTATAGGGCCACGCCCACATTTTGAAGGCGTTTTCTTAAAAAAAAAGCGTATTTTTCTTTCTCAAAGCTATTCACGGTGATATGATGTGTCTTATTGTGAATATTTCACCAGAAGAATTGTATTGTTACGGACATACGAATATTGAATAAGGGCTGTGCATCAAACTGAATCGCCGACTATGCGATATAAATATCAGCCATAGATATGTACCTATTTATGTGTAGCGATTTCAAATAAGATTCCATTTCTGTTGTCAATTTATTTACTTTTCTTATATAAGTATGTATATAACAATTTATTGGGCCAGAAAATATAATAACAAATCTAACCACATTCATCTAATACGAGTACTCGGCACCTCGCGTTGATCACCAAATATGTAAGCACCTATTCACATTCAAATGGCAATGTGCTAATTACTGTGATCATACATATATAAGCAACAAAATGTGCATAATTTGAATAACAAATCATGACACAGTGGCGGGTTCAGTTGAGTTCAAACTTTGTCTTTTCAACGCGGGTTTCTTTCTTTTTTTTTCTTTTTTGTTTTGTTTGTCTGTCATGCTCTTGGCCAAAATGATGATGAAATGATTGCGAGTGAATTGCTATTAGGTTTTCAACAGAGCAAAACAAAAAAGAAACAGAAGTTGAAATATTAAACTCAAGGACCACTAATTTCAATAACACCCAAATGCCAAATGATAAAATATAGAAGATATAATCTTGAATAATGTGCGTGTGTGTTTTTGGTAGTAATGAGTCTCAATTCTTTCTGAAGCCCACTACCATTCATAAAGTCTGTTTGTCGTGTCTTCCAGACTTTCAGATTTCATTGTTCCCCATCCGAAATTGAAATCCTAAAAAAATAAGATAAACACGACACTGGAGCGACGATTGTTGTTTTGACTTAAACCGCTGAAGTGCTTAAAAGTACAATGTACATAATTTGATGAATGAGGTACGCTTGGAAATTCATTTAAATGCCCTATCTAACAGGGCACAACACTGAAAGCTTTCATTTTAAGACGGCTGGAGAAAATACAAAATTTTAGGCGTAAATAGCATAAGCCTAGGGCCTAAGTTCTTAAAGCCATTCGTGCTGTGCGTGTTATACCTACGAGTATGTATGTATTTTTCGTGCAATAAAAGTGACCTACAGTTTTATTGCTGAATTTGAACGGCGAATTGAGAAGCTTGTCATGGCAATCACAGTACCACCTTGCCATATTATTATTATTTTTCGAGTGTGACTCGTTTCGTACTTTGGCTCGTGACTCGTATATTTGGCGCTTACCATTTCGGCATTTTTCTACCTCGTTCTTCCTTCGCCTTATCCTGCCAATGTTTGACACCCTACACTGTAAAATGTCTCGCCCGGCTGCTGGTTCAATCAACCCTCTTATTGCGACCGTTCCTCTGAAGACACTAATTAATTGGTCCCTTGCCCTTTTGTTCTGACTTTTGTTTACCGAGAAAAATGTGCTTGAAATGAGATTAGTTGAAAACAACTAAGGGGCAGGAAACGAATCTGAGGCCAGATTCGAACACCAGGCCTATATATACGAGTAATATGTACATTTATGTATAATACATACGTTTTCTATAATATTAGATAATAACTAAAAGCGTGATAATAATCAAACATTTTGAAATTGTACTTTAAATTTGGACCTTATACAGGTCAGAAAATGGTTCTGTTAATTGTGTTGTTTTCTGCTTCCATGTTGTGTGGCTATGAGTTGCCCACGATTTATATATTAGAAAAGTACGTGAACATCCTTAGTTTTACGGCTCTACTGGATGGGAAATTTGTAAATACAGATGCAGCGGATTCTTTGTACAACCATACATATTTTTACAAATTTTCAAATCTATTTTTATACACTGCGAATCACCGTTTTTCGCAATGTAATATTTTACCCGGAAATATTTACTACCTGTGAGTACATATTTTTTCAAGAACAAAGCGATAAAAGGCAATTTTTTTTTATATGTGAATACTCTTATACTATTACAGGACTCGGGCGTTGTGAAGAAGAGAGCGAAAGAGAGAAAGAAAGATTTAGTGTAGTGGTATGAAACTCAGATGGTATTAAGTTTCTGTTAACTCCAAGGGTAACGTCCAGATAACTGGGGAGCTTGTTTGTTTTGCTTTTGTCGTTGCTCATGATTCATAGTATTTTTTTCCGTCGTCCTGATGTCATCATCAAGATCAAGTT
This sequence comes from Pocota personata, assembly GCA_963082735.1. Taxonomy (NCBI): domain Eukaryota; kingdom Metazoa; phylum Arthropoda; class Insecta; order Diptera; family Syrphidae; genus Pocota; species Pocota personata. The sequence goes on from OY720433.1 coordinate 3,352,318, forward strand.
GCATTTTCAGCTATATGACTTAGCTTTCGCAGCTGATCGACTTTTTTATTTATTTCATGCGAAATAAATAGATGATTTTTGACATCAGGATTTGAACCGTGAACCAACAGCGTGACAAGCGATGATATTACCACTACACCACGGCCAATCTCCAAATTCGAGGAACTCGTGAATATAACAACGAAGATGTTTTCAATTTATTTTTAGTTAGGTCTAATCCTGTCATAACAAGCAAGCAAAAGTAACTTAAACAAAACTACAACTTATTCTATATTATATATTTGTTCGTGAATGGACCGTAGATTTTCATGGCCCCAAATGTGACAATTTTGTTTGTTTACGTAGCCATTCAGTTGAGAAGTGAACCTCGTCGCTGAAGATGATTTTTTTTCGAAAAATCGCTATCAACCTGGTGGTTTTCTGACACCCAATAAACGAAGTCACGGATCTTGTAGGCATATAGAGGCAGGTCTTTTGTTAAAACGTGGATCTGTAGGAAAGGTTCAATTGCTGGGAACGATGGCGAATATATATTGTCGGATTGTCACTCACTGCGGTTAGTGACCAGATACTAAGAGGGCTGCACATCCAAGACTAAGCCGGTTCGATCGAATTTTTCCATTATTTATTAACGATTAAAACGCATTGTTCTCTCGTATACCGTGTCAATGCTTGGTATTCACAGATGTCAAATACCAGCTGTTTATCTTTGACAAAACATAAAGCATCGGACATATTCGTATACGGTGTTGCCTGTAGTTCAATAAAGACATTTTATTCGATGATTTTCGCGCTTATCTGATGAATGTCATACTTACTTTTTTTAAATTTAAGAAAAAGAGTGTGTTCACTTGAACGTTTATCAGTACGGGCACGTCTGAACTAAAACTACAATACAATGCTCAAGTAAATAAAAAGTATCTCTTCACGAATTAGTTGTTTTATTGTTGCGTGTGAATGGACGAAAATACACCATCAATCGGATAAAGTAGTCCATATTTTCGAGAATAGCCGCCATAATCAACACTTGCCCAGTGACCAGCAGCAGAAATCTGCTTCGCATGAGCTAAAGTGGTCGCTCGTCATGTGTGAACTATCGATTAGCCAAGGAATTATCTTCTCACAACGTTTGGAGACGGACATACATATGAAAGTCTCAACAAGAAGCAAGTTTAAATTAAAGTTTCGCCAATCTAAATTGAAAAATGCTTAATAGTAACTTACGCATACCATCAACAAAAATCAAAAATCTATTGGCTTATCGATTGAATATTTCATACGCGACAGCGTAACAAATGATAAATGGTCCATTTAATCTTCTAAACTATTCATACCTCCCACTCACCCGTTGATTCTTCCATTTACAATTTCAAGTTCGTGGGCAGCATCTATTATAATACTCACGAACCCTGGCTGAAGGATAAAATCGATTTGTGTCACAAACGACCTTTATTAAACTCTTGCATTGTTACAATCGTAGATACCCTTCATGATTCATACTGATTATTGATTTTTGTTACCATTTTCGCTTTTAACATTTCAATGGAATTTAACTTATATGTAATTTAATACTATTCATTGATTTAATTTAATAAACATGTAGTTATTCCTGGAATGATTAGGCTGCGGAAAGATATTGTCACATTTAGTATCAAAAATTAAATTAACACAAGTGTGGTTAATTTATTCTTTGCATGTCGGCTTGCTCTACTTGGCGAAGTTGTACGAGTATTAGGCAGTGAACTTGAAATTTTATGACAGATATCAACAATTACACGGAAATTTACGAGTATATCTTGAAATGACAATAAGTCTGTTTCTTTTCGCTTTTGATAGATAATAGCAGTCATATACATAACTGTGAACTATTGGATTTGAGAGAAAGATCAAAACACACCATTTTAGTTGGACCTATAGCGGCAAGTATTAGTTCCCTGAAAATGTTTGATCTCCAGATTTTGATTAAACTTCACATTACTATAAAAGAGACACTCGAAAATGTAGGACTCGCAATTATGTATGTACATATGTCCGACTGTAGCTAAACGGATTTTCTTCATACCTCATATCTGGGGTTTGTGGGTTCACAATTCGAGGCAAAATCGGAATATTCATACGATTTAGTAAAAAATCTATTTTTTCGAAAACGGTTCCAAAGATTTTGTTCAACTTTAATATTTGAATTACAGTGGACATATGCCTACAGAGAGCGTATCAATTTTTTGCCGAGAAGTTCGTATAACGGTACTTAACCAAATACCAACTTTTGCAAAAAAAATTTTTTTTTTTTAATTTTAACAAATTCAAATGCATCTTATATTAAATTTTTAACGATTTTGATTAAATTTGAAATCTGAGTGATTTGCAGATAAACAACAAATAGATGCAAGTACGTGCGACCCATTATTTTCTGATATAATGTTTTGAGAACGTTAATTCAAAGTTCATTGGTGTACATAATGAAGGAGTTTGGAAATAAGCACTTTTGATTAATATTACGGGAAATAAGACTGTATAGAAATATCGGAAAATAAATATGCATATTACATATTCAGGAAATGCAAGTGTATACGAAGACCTGAAATTCAGTGGAGTTTGAAAGAAAATAGTGTACGAGTATTAACATGGCTTTGGTACGACTTATGAGGGGCGGTTGATAAGTTCGCGGCCTAAGGCATGAAAGAAGTGATCCGATTAAAAAATTTTATTTCTCTAATCTCCCTCGAGTGAAATGCATTTCTCACATCGGGCATACAGTGCCTACCACCGAAAAAATATTCTTTTTCTTTGCGTTCAAAATGACTTTCTACGGTCGCCTTTATCTCGTTCCCACCTGCAAATCTCCGGCCTCGTAACTCCTTTTTCACAATGGAAAAAAAGAAAAAAGTCGCTCGGGGCCAAGTCTGGGCTGTAGGGTTGGTGGCCTATCGTTAAAAAACCTGTGTCTTTTAAGGCCTGTCTCGAAACCAGCGCTATGTGAGCAGGCGCGTTATCTAGCAAAAACAACACTCCGTGTCTGAGTTTCGCACGTAGCATCCTTACGACTGCTTCACATGCCTGAGTCAATAAATTTGCGTAATGTTGACCATTCATCGTAGTCCCCTTTGGCAGGTAATCAATCAGCAAAACACCTTCGCTATCCCAAAAAACAGTCGCCATAAGCTTCGAAGTCGAATTTTCCACCTTGAAGTTCTTCGGTGGCCTCTCCCCTTTTTCAATCCACTGCACAGACTCTTGTTTGGACTCCGGATCGTATTGGCCAACTCAAGTCTCGTCGAGATTGTCCCCAGCTAATTCCAAAAAATCTTTACAACACACGAGTCGTCGTTGCCTGTCGAACAGCGTGAGCATTTTTGGTACCCAGAGCGCACACATTTTGTTCTTGTTTTAATGCTCGTGCAAAATTTCTCCAATCCTTTCTTTGCTGATGTGCAACTCGTCCGCTATCTGCCACATTTTTATTCTTCGGTCGGCCAGAATTAATTTTGCAACTTTTCCGACGTTTTGTTCAGGGACCACTGACACAGAACTGCCTGGACGGGGGTTGTCCCCCCTTGTCTCTTGCCCTTGTTGAAATAAGCGAGCCCATTTTTTGACCATGGTATACGAATGCCCAGAATCCTGAAGAGTCGATGACATGTCTTCGAAAATTTCTTGAGACGATTTTCCTTTTCCTTTTTTCACGAGGTACTTTATCACGGCGCGGTGCTTAAAATTGCGAGAATTTCCGATTTCGACTGACGTGGTGATGTTTATCCTACCACAGATAATTATGATACTGTTGCTACTTATTTTATGCTGGTCACACTCACAACCATCCTCAATATTTTGAATAATTTTTAGCACTTGAAGCTTTCTGTATTGTTGTTTAAGGATTTTGTTACGCTCTGATCCATTGGCTGTAGGACAGCCGTTGTGTTAAATGGTTAAAACACAAGCTTAATGTAAAGTGCAGTAATAATATTTTACGTTTTTGCTTTTTCTCACAAATTGTTCAAAAATTTCCGACGTCATCCAGACCCTTTTATAACTTTCGTATAGTACTGGAAGAATTTTTGAAGCTCCTTGGATTTTTTAACGTATCAGTCGCATTAGCTCTAACCAATATGGTTATTCTATCTTTTGGTACCATTTTATAAAATTATCCGGTCTCGTCAGTTTTAGAAATTTTGTCATCGAAATAGTCTTGACAAGGATTCTGCCAAACAACACCTAACCAATCATTGAAGATTTCGGAGGAGACATTCGCTGCTTCATCGCTTACCTTTCCATCAAGAATAACATGTCGCTCTCGAAAGCTTTGAATCAAGGATGGTGAGCAGATAAAATCTGGTTTTCCTAATCCCTTTACAAATACCTTGCAGTATTGGTCCACTAATTGGAACAATTGCATTTCTTTGGGCTTTGAACCAACTGAGCAAAGCGACTTCGATGTCTGGATGATGACTGGACCTTATTTTTTTTTTCTCTCAAATGGGAGCTCTCAGATTTAGTTTTGATTTTAGCTTTGCCCTTTAAAATCGTTCATATGGTTGATGGCGACACAGATAAGAATATCGAACAACAACGCAGCGAAACAATAAAATCACAATTAATTGCAGAGTAGAATTTAACTTTCTTACGACACCATTATTTAAAATATACTGAAATAAACTCACAACCTACTATGTTTGCCAACCAATTTTTTATTTGCAAAGTTCGTTATAGGCGATAATTCGTTTAATTTTTAGTGTTAATGTGTTCGTTATATCGGATATTTCGTTATAAGCGATCGTTAAAAGCGATATGTCTTAAATTTAATTTATACAGTGTTCCACAAAAGTCTGCGCACAGCGATGAAACTCTGAAAAACAGCGGCGCTGTTCCCAAATAGTAAATATTACATCTTTGAAATGGGTGTGTTTCAGTAGAACAATGTACGACGCATTCATTTCGAATCAAATTGACGTTATTTTATTCACTTAAGAAAAAAATTAACAAAAACAAAAAAAGTCATCAAATTCACTGCACAAAAATTTGCGTGTAAATTTTGTATAAAAATAGTACGTGGTGAAAAAAAAAATATATTTAATAATTTTTTTTTTGCTGTGGGGGGAGTGCATAATGTACACCAAGAAAAAAAAATTTTATAACCCAGCATGGAGTCTTTAGGTAAAGTTTTTTTTACCAAAAAGAGCTTAAAAACCCTACTCTATCTCTGAAACTATTAATGCGGACAATTTTTAAAATAAACTTGAGAGTATTTATGTAAATTTATGAGGAGGAAAGGCATAAACAGTTTCTAAAAAATATTCGAATTCGTACGGTGAAAATTCACCCTACTTTATGATTTTCAGAAAACGTATCTATACGTCCGACATAACTCAAAAGCAAAATTTCATCCAAATGTTAAGTGGTTCTTGAGTTAGGCGTATCTTATTATTATTATTGTGTAGGGTTATCTTGTACTTCCTTCATTAGAGTTCCCCTCGGAATATAATTCCTTCAGAATTGTGTTCGACGGTCAAACACTATTACTTTGCCTTGGCAAGTATAGTTCGTCCTAGAGCACCCTCTATAACCCGGTTTCTCTTAGGAATCTTAGAATGAGAAGTGGGTCCATGGTTATCTTATCCTCATCTGATAGTTGGTACTTGCCCAAGTATGTCAATCTTTTGTTGGTCAGTGCCCCACAAGACTCCAAAAGAGAAAGACTCATTGCAGAATCTGCAAAGGCCTTCGTTTGTTATACACCTAGTTTCCTTAGATTCTCCCCGAGTTTACAGTTAAAAGAAAGAAGTTCCTCTTGCTTTGATCACCTGTCATCGACTGCGACGTTCGCCGTCGCATATTGATTATTCCTCTGCTTGCCAAAATGCAAGGCAAGCATAATTTGGTAAGCGTGTGCATGCTCCTGAACTCTTGAGAATCGGTGATCAAGTCGGTTTCCAAGAGCTCACATAGTGCGGCTAATATTACGTCTGCGAAATGTTCCCACGATGCAATACGACGTTATACTACACCTTCCCCTTTTGGAAGTGTGATTTATAAAATCATATGCTTGGAGAGTAATGCGTCAGGTTATAGGTTGCACCAGTATTTATTATTAGTAAAAAAATTTACAAAAATAATTTTTTTTTTTAATTAACTTAACGTAATTATTAATTAATGTCGTTATAATATATTTCAAATGTTTATGTATATTATTATTTCCGCAACAACTAAAGAATTTTAATTTTCTTAACTAAACACCAGACATTTTATTTTTTTTTTTTTTCTTAACCGACTAACATTAATAATTTTCCAGTCATAAGAACCATTTTTTTTAAATAACAATTTTACATTTGTTTTAACTCTAAACTTAACTTTAATGATGATCTATTTATTTATTTACTATTACCTATTATTATTACTTTGTTTTAAATTTCAATTAAAATGTAGGTAAATAAAAAACAAATTTGACACAACTAGTTGTCAGAGATATAGCCTTAAATTGTGATCTAATCGGTTAGATTTGAAGTTCACTACGCTATACTTACATATGTACCTATGTATTTATACTTACTTCTACTTAATTAAGTTACAAATTTATTATTTTTCTTATTTTATCCTTATGAACAATTATGTCTTTATTATTCTTATTAATAAGTATACAATTTGGGAATTTTAGCTCTTTAACATCCTTAACTTTAAAAATTGGATCCAGCTTATGCCTAGGTTGATTTTCTATTAGTACTCTGTCATTGGGTAGGATCATTTGTGGTCTATCATAGAAGATTGGTCATATGTTATTTTTCTAATAAGCTTGCTTTTTTTTCGACTAATTCTTTTGCTCTAAGATTAGCAAATTGAAGACGATATTTAAGTCCCTTATCATATGCGTCTATGTTATACAGCGGCTCTATTTGTGTTGTATTAACAAAATTAAATATATCTGGAAGCTTACTGAAAATTAGTTCAAAGGGACAGTACCCATATACAGTTGATGGAGTTGTATTATAGCAGTAAACAAAGAAACGGAGTCAATCACCCCAATCAGATTTGTCATTGTTTATATAAGACCTAATGTATTCGTCGAAAATTGTATAAGATCTCTCTACAGTACCTAGTGATTGGTGATGATATGAAGTTAAGACCTTATGATTGAGATTAAGCAATTTTAGAACTTCCTCCAAAGTTTTGTTTTTATATTATTTTCTTAAATCTGTCCTTACATCTTTCATAGGACCATAAACTATTACAAATTGTTCAAATATTGTTTTTGCTATCGTTATCACTTGTTTGTCTATAGTTGGTATTGTTACGAGATACTTAGTAAGTTCGCATATTATAGTAATGGCGTATTCAATACCTTTAATTGACTATGGCAGCGGGCCTATTGTATCTGTTAATACAATATGAAAAGGCCTTTGTGGAGTTGGGGTAATTGTTAGCTTCTCCTTATTATTTTTGAAACTCTGATTTCTTTTGCACTTTCCGCAGTTTTGAGCATAGTTTTTTGCATCTTTTGTTATATTTTTCCAGTAGTGTTTGCTTCTAAGTTTAGCTATCAGTCTAGTAATACCACAGTGTCCACCACTTATTGGGTCATTGTGATATTTTTCAAGTAGATTTAGCTTTTCATCTTCATCATTAATTATAGTAATTTTTGGTTATATAAATATTTTTTAAAAAGTTCTCGGCTACCGGCTTGAATTCATTTACGCCCACTTTTTCAAATACGAGAGCTGTTCGAAGCCAGAGCCTTTGATGCAAGATGACGCTCGGATCGCATAGAGGATTTTTTTCTGACGTCTTTGTTTCTTTCTCGGCATAGACAAAAAAAATCAAATAGATCTGTCAAACACTTACGAGTAGCTTTTTACAGTAAGAAATTGTGAAATTTGGCCAAAATGGAAAACAGTGAGTTTCGTGTTTTAATAAAGCACTACTTTTTGCGCGATAAAACCATTAAAGAGACTGAAGACGCATGGAATGGTACACAAGTGGTTCACTGAATTTCGTAGCGGTCGTACGAGCACAAAAGACGCTGAGCGCCCAGGACGTCCAAATGACGTCACAACAATGATAGCCTCATTGGAATCCTGCATGACCATTTGGGCATGAAAAAATTATCGGCAAGATGGGTGCCGCGTTTGCTGACGGTAGACCAAAAACAAATTCGGGTGACGATTTCAAAACAGAATTTGGAACTCTTCAAGCGCAATTCAAGTGAATTTTTACGGCGTTTGGTAACAGTTGATGAACCCTGGATACACCACCACACGCCTGAAATGAAGGACCAATCAAAACAGTGGACTTCTGCAGGCGACCTTGCTCCAAAAAAGGCAAAAACGGTTCCGTCCTTCGGAAAAGTCATGACAACGGTTTTCTGGGATTCGTAATCCTAATCTTCATTGACTATTTGGAAAAGGGGAAAACGATCACCGGACAGTACTATGCCAATTTATTAATAAATTTAACGCAGAATTGATGAAAAAACGTCCTATTTGAAGAAGAAAAAAGTGCTGTTTCATCACGATAATGCACCGGCTCATTCGTCCGCAGTAGCAACAGAAAAATTAGCTGATTTGCGGTATGAACTGCTTTCTCATCAACCTTATTCTCCAGATTTGACTCCGTGCGATTATTTCTTGTGAAGAAATGACTCGGCGGAAAAAGATTTTCATCGAATGAAGAAATTATCGATGCAACAAATATTTTTCGGAAGGGTTAAAAAAGTTGGTATATCGTTGGGAAAAGTGTATCGTGCTGAAAGGAGACTGCATTGAAAAATAAATTCAATTTTGAGAAAAAAAGTAAGTATTTACTTTCAAAGCCACTGACTTATCGAACAGCCTTCGTATGTTGTCACTTAACGACAATCTCATTTGCGTCAACGATATACTGTCGGTTTCTTTTTCAAGCCTTGAAATAAATTGATCTAAATCCAGTTTTTCATTAACAATATAGTCACACATACTGAAATTAATTAACGATCGTTTATTTAACAAAACCTTACATCTTGGCGTATCTGGATTTAATTCGAATGACAAACGTGGCTACTTGCGGAACTCAAATGCATTAAGCGCTTCATAAATATTTGGTTTTACTACATTATTTTTATTACGAATATTTTCTACGAGTATTCTGGAGTTTCATCTTTCAGACGTATTGTTTGTTTGTAAAAATTATTGACTGTGAATTTATCAGATTCTAATGCGAAACTATTTACAAATTCAGTACACAGTTCGGTAAGTTCTTTCGAGACAAAGCTTGGGATTTTTTTCTTTCAGCTTATCGATAACTTTACGAGTATCTCGGTAAGTGGAAATATATTATAATTTTCTAACTTTTCCGCTTTGAGTTTTATATTATGTAAAACCACATTTTCAGTGTTGGTATTAATTATTCTTACGAAAGCATTTGTATTTGATACTATTGTTCTTCAGCCAGCTGTTGATTCAAAATTAGCAAGTCATTTCCGTATGAGTTTAAATTCACTTTGCGAATCACTTCACTTTTAGCATATTTGGTCCTGTGCTCTCATAAATAGCAACTATAATCTTCCTAAAGTAGACATTTAAATCTAATAAAATATCCTAGGCTCACTTGCTCAGGGATATCTGCGTTTCTAGCGCTGTTATTTTGAAAATTTATATTGTTGTTAATACCACGCCTAATGTATCTGGAATTAGTTTGTCGGAAAGAGTGACTATTGTAATTTGAAGTAGGTCTTGCAAAACCGCCATGACGGTTTTGGCGGTAGTGGTTGTAGCTCTTAAAACGGTTATCCATATTTCTGTTTCTATTTCTATAGTACAATTCAGATTGTACTCCACTTGTCTCTGTACTAGTGTTAACTAACTTTGCAACGGCGGCATTTATGTTATTAAATTGCCCTGCTTCCATTATTAGCTTTACTTTTTTCATTTGTATCGTTTGTTGCCATTGACTTAACGGCTTTTTGGGTAGAATATTCCTCGGTTAATTTAGCTGGGACCCTTTCCGAAATATATGCGCTTTTAGCAGCTTCAATTTCTTTGACCTACGTGTTGGTGGGCTTCTTATATTGTTATTGCTCATAACTTTTGCTGTTAGTACCTTTGAAGACACTCATTTGATGTTATTTTCGAACGTCGATCTAATACTGGCAACTGTTTCCTCAATAGTGATTAAATTGCTAGCAGTCCCCGTAAGTTTTGTTTATATTAGGGCAACAGCACTACTTTTATGAGGTCCTACGTTAGCGTTAACAAGATTTAAGGCATCCAGAAAGCGCAGTAAATTTTCTGCTGACCCATCGAATTACGCAATTATCTTGGACGCAAAGTTCAAAAAAACTATAGTCGTAGTGGTCATGTTGACAATATTTAGCTTCTTCGGTTCTTGTTCAATGTCCGATTCAGGGCTGCTATCAGTATCGATGGAGCGATTATTTGTGTCTACTACTTTTGCTAATTGAATGGATATGTGTGTTCGGATCCTAAGTCTATTAAAAAGCTTAACTAACTTATCCCTGAATTTAAAAAAAAAATCTTTCACCACCTGACAGCGACAGCGACAGCTTGCCAAAATGCAAGGCAAGCATTTCGTAAGCGCGTGCATACTCCTGAACTCTTGAGAAACAGTGATAAAGTGGGTTCTCAAGAGCTCAAATAGTGAGATTAGTATTACGTCTGGGAAATGTTCCCACTACGCAATACGACGTGTATCAAATTATACTACACCCCATTAGAATGTCTGTTAGGATACATAGGTTATTCTCGTTCTCCATCTTCCTGAATTCTTCGCATATGGTATGATTCTCTACACATCTTACCACCACTCTATTCGATTTCATTTAGTTTCAACTGGTACTTATCATATGTTAGCCTTAGCTAAATTTCACCGAAATCCCTTCAGGAGTTATTGAGTTTTGCGGCATCCCACTCACACTTGATCCGATTTTGGCAGTCGTCAGCGAAATGGCTTACATATCAGGACAAACATATGTACATACAACCTACACGTAAATTGCATCAAAATGACTAGTTGTTCTCAAGCGAACAATGTGAAAAGAAACATATGGGCAGACATGGAACAAAGAGTGTTTTTTTGACCTGACTCTTTCAGGTACAATCAAAGCTTTTACTTTTTCCGCGGATAACAACAAAAATAATAAGCTAAATTTGGATAAAATTAAAATAACGCTATAGAACAATAACCGTGCGAGGCACGACTCACACTTGACCAACTTTTACTTATATAAAGCAACGCTACGAGTATTGTATAATGGGTGATTCAATTGGAGGTTACAATTTAAATTAAAAAAAAAGGCATGGTTTTTAATAAACTGCTGATTTTTGTATGTTAATATAATGTTGAAGCATTGACATTAAAAATGAAAAATAATATCGGCCAAGTGGCCGCCACTGCTGGCCTTGCAGACTTCCATTTTCCATTACTTTTCGGCATAAATCCTGCGGCAGTTCATAAATAACGCGTCGAATGTCGCCCTTTAGCTCTGGAATCGATTGGGGGCATAAACCTTTTCGTTCACATAACCCCAAAGAAAAAAAAATCCAACTGCGTAATATCGCATCATCTTGGTGGCCAATTTTGGTCGCCGAAACTAGAGATGACGTGGCCGGGAAACTTTGTGTGCAATAACTGCATTCTTTGTTGAAACCACATGTGTTCCACATCAATATCGTTCAATTTTTGCCAAATTAAAATTATTTAATTTGTTATCATGTCCCGATAACGTTCACCATTGACTGTTAAAGCAGCACCACGAAAGTTTTCGATGAGGTACGGCCCAAAATCCGCAGCAAACAGTGACTTTTTGTGGATGCATTGGTTGTTCGTGATCTTCATGACCTCAAATGCTACAATTTTATATGTTTATGTAGCCATTCAGTTGAAAGTGAGCATCTTCGCTAAAGATGATTTTATTTGAAAAGTCACCATCAACTTCTTGGTTCTCTAACACCCAATCAACGGTGAATGACCGGCCACTACGAGGAGAGATCGCACTTGCCTTTGCACATCCAACACTGATCCCATTTATTAAAGACATTATTTCTCAATGCGCGAAACCGTTTTCCATTTCGGAGATGGGTTTTAACAATTGAAATGTGTTGTTCTCTCGTATACCGCTCCATAATTATAAATGTCAATGCTTGGTATTCACAGATGCAAAATATCAGCTCTTTATCTTTAGAAAAACCACAGTAGTGCCAGATTTAAATTCTCTCTTTCTATCACTTTTGACAAGTAAATGAATGTATTTCGGGCGCTGTAGTACACTTGCAATGCAGGACTTCTCAAAAAGCTCGTTCAAACTGTATTTAGTGTAATCGTTCCCTTACATCTCAAAATCTGATTACTTGTTGTTTAATCGCTCAACAAGACTTTTTTTTTATTTCCACACCCCGGTCTGTCCCATCAAATTACTCGTTATGTCTGCCTATAGCAGTTGAGAATCGACTGCAATGAGTACTTCATTGAGGTTCCTTGGTATAACTTTATGATAAGAAGCCAAACTTAATCTAGTATTATCCTTGATTAAGCTCTGGGTTTCCCCTAGAGTTCATGAGAACTCCCGACATTTTCTTTATAGTTCCCGATAGCTCTCGACCTTTCATTGGAGTTCTCGACTCCTGATATTTGTGCAGAATTCGTGGGCTTAAAGTATTATGACTAGATATTATGAATTTCTATTCGTAAGTCACAAGACAAAGAAGATAGAAAACAAACATTTTTTTGGGGTTTGAAATTCAGGTTTTGTTTGAGTCTGCTAACTCCATGAGTGTTGTCTAAGCTAACCGGTAGGAATTGTTACAATTTATGCATTATGTTACGATGTGGATTGCGATCGGGTTTTTGGAAACTAGAAACATTTTCATGGTTATTGTTGGAGTTTGAACCATAAATCTCCAACTATTATAATAACAGAACACAATATTTTGGCTAAAAGGTGTCCTTAGTCGCAGCTTCTGTTGGGTTGTAACGACAATATTTCTGCTACCCTGCTCTGAAATCTGACCATCAATGTCGGTCACTTAGTGCTTCCCAAAGCAAGAGATTCGCATGCCGTTAGAGTAGGCAGTTTGTAACCGTGAGCCTTGGTGAATAATCACAATGTAATAGTTCAGTAATTTTGAACCAAAAAATCGTCAAGAATTGACCTGTACAACGTTTACAACTGTCATAAAGTCTTTTTGGTTATTGCTATGAATTTCAGACTGCCATGACCTCTTAAGCTTGTGGAGCACACTTAATGGACATTTTTCATACACGCTATTCGGTATGTGAATTCAAGTTCTTGTATTTGAGTATTTTTTTTTTTTAAATCGCACATACGAGTATTAATACATGTTCAAGTGTGCTTATGGGTATATTTTTGAAGTGATAATTAAATATTTGCTGTTTCGCATACATTTCAATCAATTGTTTTTGTTTTTATTATTTATTTTCAGTCAACTGAATGCTCTTAACCTTAAATGTTCATACGCGCCAACGAAAAGCAATCAAGCTACAAAAATCCTCATTACAATACAAACAGAAAGCAAAGAATAACGGAAAACGAACAATCATAAATGAAGTGGCCAACTAATGCAATTGTCCGACACCAACATCAACAACACAATTTCAAGCTATTAGCGTCAACAATAGTAGTCGCCGGAAGTTATCGTCGACTGCAGGAATTCCTCCTTAACTATCACTATCACTATCGGCAGCAGCAACATTTTCGTCGTCGTCTCCATCATTATCAATATCATCATTTCCACCGGAAGTGGAAGGCCTTAATACGCGTTGGAGGCCGTGGAGATGTCATAAGCCATAATCGACAAAGGATACGTTACATCACACATACGACACTCATACCTGCCAGACGTCGGACCAAATAGGCAGAAGAAGAAGCAAACAAAAAAAAAAGAAAAAGAAAAAACATAAGACATGACTAAAATGGCGGCTCTACAAAATGGTCGCATATTGCGATTCCTTATCGTAATTGGCACTGTGGTATTGACAATTTTTATTTACGCCTCCTACTACTCAAACACATCATTGACGGTTCCGAGTCATATAAGGGCATCGCCAGCCCTGGCTTCGTCGTCTTCGTTGTCTTCGTCAGTGACATCAGACAATAGTAATCCCAACTACAATCTAATCCATAATTTGAGTAATACGAACGGAATTGTCGTAGTGAATAATATACGCAGTAGTGAACACAATGTCGATAATAGTGAATTGAGTGGCAACAACAACATAATGGTAGAGATCCGTAATATAGATAGTAATTTTAATAATTTAGACGATAGACTAAGATACTCACATCAAAGCAATAGTGGTACCGGTGACAGCAGCAATGGAAGCAAAACGAGTACTGATGCAGCACAAAAATCAAATGAAAGACACTCAAGCATTTGTAAGTACTAGTTTTAATCTCTAATAATATAACATTAAGTCCTTTGTTCTCAAGAACGGTTTAACCGATTTCGATGCCGTTTGCTTTTCTGATTAAGGAATTTCTCAGTAAAGGTTCGTTAATATTCTGCTCCGTATTGTATAAGCTGAGCAATCAATTATCATGTATTCACGCTGAGCTGTGAATACTCCAACGTTGTCAACTTCCATGAGACAAACTGCATCAAAATATGTACATATCTTTAACAGCTTTGGAAACGTGCTTTCATTAATCAGTATCACGGTAGTGCAACCGTAAGCGTAAGTTATTATTTAATGTCGCTTCTATTCTGTTAACACCAATGGATCTGTTGGTGGCTGATATATATAGCTCTGCCTACGAATGCAGGTGCTTTTAGTATAATACATCCACATTTTCCAACTGTATAGCATTCCAAGATATCGTCAACATTTTTATCCTAGACAAAAACAGATTATCGCCTACCCGCGGTGCCAGCATAATAATTTTGTTTATACGCTTCTTTTTTAGGGACTCGTTGTAGGTGGATGTTATTTCTGCATTTAAACCAACTAGAAAAGATGTGTGTGAAGTGGGTATTAGCAAGTAAGTGTTGTTTGGCTCTGAAGCAAGATGGTTTCACGCGAAAGCACATACAAAGCTTCAGGAAGATTATAGAAGTTTATAAGAAATCTTATGAGAGTATGAAACAATTTTTGTTTATGTTCTCCCAGTTGTGTGTAGGAAAAAAGTTGACCGTTGACGATGGGCTTTAGTTTTGAATCTATCCAGATTATAGGTTTTTTGAAATACTGAGGAAAGCGTTGAAGGGTTGAATAGCGCTATTAAATGCCGCGGTCCCCCAAAATCAATCTTAGTTTAACTTGGATCTCTATGTATCCATTGTAGTCCAATCCATGTTGTATAATGCAAAGCATAAGAATTGAAAGAAACAGGAAAAGACAGGAACTCATCATCTTGTCACTCGGTGAAATACCAGCACATCGTTAGAGCCGTTTTCTAGAAATTTAAAAATTGTTTAAAGTTCCCTGAATAACCCCAAGTTGAGAATGAATTTCTTTAGTTGTTACTTCACTCAGAACGTTGAAGAAATCTCTATATATTATACAATTAAATGTCTGTCTGCGTGACTATTTATAACTCAGTAACCATTTAACCAATTTTGATGCAGTTTTCTTCGTTGCACTGGAACATTTTCTGAGCACCTACTAGGCTATGTGCCACTTTTGTGTGTTATCAACACGAAGGGTTATGAAGCTACATATATGTGCACCGAAGTCGGGTAAAAATTGTCAGTGCGGTGCATTAAATTCAATATGAGGATTAAACTTTAAACGGTATGTGAAATCAGTATTCACAATAAACGGGTGCCACTGCAAGTGCCTGACAAATGGGTTGATAGTTTCGCTGTTTGTTATATCTAATGGATTTGTGTGCTCTTTTATTCGTCCTTGCTTAGAGTAGGTATTCTCTTTATAAGAGTGAATAAATATTAGGTAAGTGATATATAACTATGTATTTAATAGTCACGGAATTGATTGGCAATATTTCTTACTTTTACCTAAGAAATAAAACAATATCATGATGTATGAATTTCTAAAACAGACTATAATTATCTTAACAGGAAGGACTCGGGAGTATGCTTGGCGGCTTTTTGGCACGGGGGAAACCGGGCGGATCTGCTAGTATAGATATATAATAAAGGACCTACTCGTATCTACATTTTAAATTTTTTCGAGATCGTCATATTTATTTAATCAGTGTGCCTTTGTATGTTATATTTCTATCCTTTTTTTTAAGATTCAAAAAAATACACTGTACCTTTTTTGACTTATGTTATAATCATGTTGATATCGAAAAATTAATGTTTTGTTCATGCTCTCGAAAATTCTTGAAATATAGATACATATGTAGGTCCTTTACGCAAGTTACGACAGTGTTAATGAAGATTGCTCACTCACAGAAGAATTGAGCCGAACTCTCTGCTCATTAACTTGTACAACTTTATTAGAAATTTGATCTTAAAAATACAATTCCAGGTTGGAAACAGACCCGAAAGCACGAGAAACACTAATTCGACTTCATTATCAAATATTTTACAAATAAATCGATTCTATTTAATTAGTATCTCCCTTATTAAAAGGCACCATCAACTTCAATATTTCTTCGCTGAAGTGCGAAGGGTTCTCGGGAGCCCTCGGCGATGGGCTTGGACGACACTATCATTTATTTGGAAATATAGGTCGAAGTCGGGTCATTTCCAATTTCGTCCACCTAGCTGGACCTTATTTCAGATTTCGGATTACAAGAGACTAAGCGGTGCTAGTGAAAGTATCGTTTCGGGAGCTGCGGTCGGAGTGAAGCTGACTGGAAGCTAGCCACTACTCGTATCTGTTGTATGCGTAGAATAAATGTTTCTTTTTTCGTTTTTTTGTCCTTTTCATGGTCCATCTAAGGTATTTTTCTTTTTGGAGTTGTGGGGTCTCGATTCATTCCTTCGTGCATGCAAACACTCTAAACTTCGCCTATTCGCTAACGACACCACGGCAAGGGCCTCAAATAGGTAAGAACAGCGGCAGCGAATGCCTACCGAACTCAACTCTGAATGCAATTATCAATTGGGGTGCGAAAACCTGAGTTGAGTTTAACGCGTCAAAAACACAGTGTTGTCTTTTGTCTATGAAGCGAGAACTTACGTGGTCATACTCACAATGGATGGAGTTGATCTTGAGGAACCTAATGGGCATACCTTCGATGGAACTAGCAGATTTCTGATGCTGCAAAAGGTCGTGCTAGATGCCTAGGATTCCTTAAAAAGTGTAAACGATTTTCACCTTTTCATTCAGTGACAAGCTCAGTCAGTCATATGCTGCCAAACCCCTTCTCTCTAACACCTATGAAATGTTGGATATTTTGCGCTCCTGTACAGCTATTTTCGCCATAAATGTTCAAATATATATGTAGTTATGATATATCCCGCCTAACGGCCTGTTTAATCGTAATACACGTGTAGCCCATGCATGTACTTTAGAGTTTAGTATCGCCCACACCGATCACCGTAGGAGATACTTTTTTAGTCATTTAACACGAATGTGGAATAACCTGCCTTTCTCAGTATTTCCAGAAACCTACAATTTGCAAAGATTCAAAATTCCTTACTTCAAAGATCACAGTTCTAATTGGTGGAGAATATTAAAAACATTATTGAAGTCATAATAAGCATGTTGGGTTGGCGATTCCTCTCTTCGATTTAGTTTATCTACTAATCTTTCTGGTGTTTCCAAAAGAAAGAACTAAGGATTTAATGGCTAGGCTTACCAGCTCTAGAAATGAAAATGATCTTGACTTCTCCCCGTGCATACTTCACGTATATGGAACGATATATTCTTTAATGTTTTGCAGCATGATGGAGTTATTCCGTCGGATCGTGACGCTATGTATGGGGTGAAGGGGCCAATGACCCATACCACATTCTTTTCATACATAATTTTGTCATTCATGTTGTATCTGAATTTATGTATATTAAATCATATCGGAATGTGTGTTGGTTATGAGTCATCATAGAAAATAAGTCCTGATGAAGGTTTCAAGACCCTCGGTTTATAAATCTGTCCATAGTCGTTTTATTTTTTGAGGAGCCTTGGGATTTCATATACCCTTGATAAAACTTTTATTAGAACTTGTTTTATGCAGCTCTTTAGGCAAAGATTGTTCCATTTTTATACGTGCTGTCAAAATTTAGTTGTCACCATAGTTCGTTCCATGAAAACATCGGCAAACAATACGCGTACTGAGAGACTTAACGAAACTGAAAGAGGTACCTACAGCTACTCACATTCGCAATAGAAAAAAATATCTACCGCAAGGTTTAGTGTTGATAATAAACTTACAGTTGAAGTTATATATATATTTTTTAAATTATTATTTCACTGATAAAAAACAAAACATAAAATAAAGAAAAAATAGTTCATTTCAACTTCACAAAAATTCAAAAATATTTTTTTTTTTATTTGTTACAATCAGTGCTTTAAGGGCTTTTGATGTGAAAAGATAATTTTCAAAAAAATGCCAAGGAGTCCACAAACAATCGTGGAAGAACGAGAAATCGTTGTTAATAATTACAAAAATTACATTTCTGTGAAAGAAATAAGTAAAATAATTGGCAGAAACAAGTCAATGGTGTTTATATTAATATAAAAATAATCGAAACACTGGCAACTTTGAAAATAAGAAAATAAATGCTAACAATCGAAAGAAAATAAATGACAGATTCATATTAAGGGAAATTAAAAATGTCCTTTTCAATCGGTTGTGGAACTTAAAAAAAAAATTAAGGAAGTTAAAAATCTCAAAGTTATCCCTGAGACAAGACTTGGCTTAAGAGATATTAACTTACGAGTACATGGAAGGATGGCACGCCGAAACCGCTAATATCAGAAAATAATCAGTACGCGGATGGTCAGCTAAATTTACTAAAGAACATGAACAAAAAGACATGGGGTCTTGGTCAAATGTAGGTTATCTAATTTTATTTGTTGCGCCTATTTTGACCTTTGCATTTTTTGCACAATGGTTCTTTTCACGGATGAGACCAAGATTAAACTTGATGGCAGGAGGTTTGTTTGAGGGAAGCCGGACAAGGAATACGATGATAAGGCAATAAGGGAAACCGTAAAACACGGTGATGGATCACTCATGCTTTGGGCCTGTACGTCTGCATCAGGGGTTGGGAAAAAACACTTTATACAAGGCGCAATCGATATACAACTTTATATTAACATTTTAGAAGAAAGTGCTGAAAGCCTTGGTATTAAAGACAATTTTGCATTTTACCAAGACAACGACCTTAAGCGTACGTCTTGGAATGCAAGGAATTGGTTACTTTATAATTGCCAAGGTGTTCTTCCAAACATCCTTAGTCATCTGACTAATGTCACTGAGCATTTGTACGCAGAACTGAAGAAGCAGATGGGAAAAGGGGATCCTAAAAGTATCTTAGCTTTGAAAACTGCGGTGGCGGAGGAATGGCAGAAAATCGAGCCTTCTTTCTGTAAGATCTAGTGCAAAACATGCCACAGAGGCTTCAGGTTGTTATTAATAGCAACGGCAAATCGACGAGATACTAAAAAGGCTTATGAATCACATACGAGTAAGTGTTCCATTTTGAGTGTGAGCAGTGCAAATACAAATGGTTTTTTTTTTTTTGTTTGTGAGGTTGAAATGAACTGTTGTGTTTTTCTATTTTATATTTTGTTTAAATGAAATAATGCAAAAAATATACATTTAATACTTTAATTGTGACTTTTCTTTTTAACTTAACATTGTGGTTGACCATTTTGTTTCGTAGTGTCCCATTTTGAGTGGGGGTAGCTGTATGATTTTTTTCTCCGTTAGTTTTTCTATAAACCAGAAAAGTGGATTTCTGAAAGAATAATTAAAAACTTCAAATTTCAGAAGTTGAGAGAGAATTCTCTCAAATCTTGAAAAACTTCAATTCAAGGTGATTTTCAAATAAATGTCAATGAAAACAATTTGTTTTATTTTTTCAAACAAAAAAATAGCAGATTCCACAAGTCATCATATGAAATCAACTTTATTAATTCAAAATTTATTCCACAAATTTGTTCGTTTTGATGATTATGCCTAAAACACAATATCGCCTCGACCTCGGCTTCGCCTGACGTCTATGAGTTCAACCATAGGAAATCAATGTATCCTGTCACAATGTCGCTTCCACCTCGTCCTCTCGTTTTCCATTCGTAAAGAAAAACGTAATGCTACGTAACGACACTATAACCCGGGCAGAGGTTGAGATGAGCTGAACTTTTGCTTGTTTTGACAGATGAACAGACAAAAAAAAATTTATTTAAAATCAACGAATCAAATTTGTGAAATAAATTTTTAATTAAAAAGTTTATTTGATGCGATTTGCGATTTATTTGTTTGGAAAAAACAAATGTTTCACATTTCTACTTATTAGAAAACCACATTAAAGTGAGTTTCTTTACTTTAATTTACTTTTCTTGAATGTGGGAGAAATCTCTTAAAATTTCTGAAATTTTACATTTTGAATTTTTCGTTCAAAAATGTACCAGCACAGACCTACTATTAGACACAATTTAGCAACAAGTTGACACACAACCTTAATCATTTTTCGCATGTGTTAACCAAAATATTTCCATGTATTTCGTTCTATTCTTTCTATTTGCAGACATAAACTCATCTTTAGTAGTACAAGATTCCGACTCAATTTTGATACCAACCTCTAACATTCAGACTTTCATTCTGAATGCTGATAAAATTTTAAAGAATCTAACAACATTGCCAAGCAGTAAGTTTGAATTATGTCCATTCAAGCAGTTTTAATAACCTTCTAGCTTTAGTAAAACATCCCTATTATTATCAATCGGCAATCAATTCTAATTCATCTCAACAGATACTGACAAATTAATTCTTCTTTCCTTCCTAGGTGCCCCACCACCCCCTCAACCGCAACAACTAAAATTTCAAGCAATATCTACAAAAGGCATCCATCAACAACAGCCGCAATCACAAATACCTCAATCATCATCGAATAGTAATAAACCATCATTGACATCGCCTCAATCGTCTGTTGCACAACCACCGTCCGCTCTAATACCGGCCAATCGTATTAGAACATCTGTATCTGATTCATCTGCTGCTGTTGCTACTGGCGGCAGTCAGACATCCGTTTCCGTCATTGATCCAACTCAAGGCATTCCAACGCGTCAAATCTACGAAAGCGGTCACCTAGATGTAAATCCACAGCTCTGCCCTGACGAAGGTGAATCCATCAAACTGCTGATTATAATTACATCCGCACAACCGCATCAGGATGCTCGCCTTGCCATTCGTCAGACTTGGGGTCACTATGGTACGCGTCGTGATGTCGCCATTGCCTTTATTCTAGGGCGCACGAACAATCAAACGCTGGAAAATGCACTTAACCAAGAGAACTACATCTATGGGGACCTGATCCGAGGTCACTTTGTCGATAGTTACAATAACCTCACTCTAAAGACTATCTCGGCCCTAGAGTGGGTCGATCAGAACTGTCCACTAGCTAAATTCGTACTTAAAACTGACGATGACATGTTCATAAATGTTCCCAAGCTGATGGCATTCATTGATAAGCATCAAAAAGACAAACGGGTCATCTACGGTCGATTGGCCAAAAAATGGAAACCGATTAGGAATAAGAAATCCAAATACTATGTGTCCACTGGACAGTTCTCAGCGACAATATTTCCACCGTTCACGACGGGACCAGCGTACGTAATGAGCGCCGACATTGTACATGATCTGTACATCAAGGCTCTCCAACAAACATACCTCAAGCTGGAGGATGTCTTTACGACGGGTATTGTTGCTCAACAGTTGGGCATCAAGCGTATCCATGTCAATGAGTTCCTCAATCGAAGAATCGCCTTCAATCCGTGTAATATACGAAAAACGATCAGTGTACATATGATAAAGTCCAATGAACAATTTGATCTGTGGAAAAAGCTGCTCGATCAGACGACAAAGTGTAAATAGTTATATAGCTTGGGGCCGCGGAGTAGCTATTCTTAGGAGTATGTAATGTGTGAAACCTACAGCAAGCAAAAAAATTAATACAAGTAAATATAGATATAGTCGTCGTTGTCCTATTTAGCTTAAATCCTCTTCTTATCGCGGAGTATAGTGTAATAATAATAGTTTAGAAAACAGTACATAAGTGGAGCGGTTGATCGAGATATGACATAGGTAGGACATGTCAATTTCTATGATTGAATTTGGAAGCAATGATACTCGTTCGATTTAGTCCTAGGCTTGCAATAAACGTCGAACGTAACTATTTTTTTTTATTATTTGCGCGCGCCAAAGGGGATATGAGTTACCGCGACCGCTATGTATGTAGGTTCTACCTTCTGGAATCTAAGCCTATGTACTTTGGATGACAAAACATTCTGCACTGGTGTCATCCTACGAGTTTCCCGACTACCTCTCTTAGAGACCTTAGATAATCCATTACTCTAGCGTAAATCGTCGAATAATTCTATCCAAACTTTTCACTTAACTTCTTATTATTCAACTTGATGTAAAGAGACTAGTACTACGTACTCCTGTAATCTCCATAAGTAGCACTACCGTCGCAGAGATATCCTGCGACTTACGCAAAAAGTTGATTGAGCTGAGGCCTATACGAAGATAAGGAATAAGTATTTCTACTACGAGTGCAAGCGATTTTCTAAAAGTAAGCTGTGGTAAATTCATTTCTATTAGTACTGATAGACTTGTTCGTTTGTAGTTTTATGTTATGGTTTCATTAATTTTTACATTTCTTCCACACAGTCTTTGTATACACGATCGTTTAATCTTCAAACGACAATTTTGAACTGTTTCGACCAATAAGCTTCTCTTGTTTTATGTTATTGCTTCAGCTCTTCCTTGTCATTTACCTAACTGTCTTTGCATTTGTGACCGCACGATCTTGGCGTCTGTAGTTACGAGTTATGCGATCGTTTAGCCTGGGCAGTCTCCCATGGCTTCTTGAACCTGAGTGCTGGGTTCGGGAATACTACTATATAGACTTGAATATTCATTTTTCTCGCCGCGCACCAAACCATGAAGTTGGTAACGAAGCTCGTCACACTCGTTCGTCACGTTCAATTTCAGCATATGGGAAGACTGTCTATTTGAAACCGATGCAATCTATTTTAGAGAGTCTTGAGGGTCCTAACCAAATAATGACCGTTTTTATACGTCTTTGGACAAGGAAGTGAAAGACAACGACTCTGACTGCGATTGTTGTTGAATGTAGTTTAAGTTGGCAAATACTCGTTTTTGTTTTAAACGCACTCTTCCGCTCAAGAACTGAAGAATCCAGATGATTCGTTGTGGTACTTGTTGATCCAGCGATTGTCGATTAAAATCCCAATCAGTAACAACAAAACATCTCAATTCCGACCAAAATTCCACCCATGTTTTTTTTTTTTATAGGATAGCTAAACCTATTATGCTGTTACACCGCCACGAGATGCCTGCAGTACAAAAAGGTACTTATTATATTGATATTGATTTTATAACTAGTGATCGCTGCGATAAGAAGAATACAAAGATTTTCGGAATGTGAAACTATACTTACAGCGTTTACATTGCCCTATTTGCATCTCATGTAAACTCAGATCGAATCGATACAGGATTGAGTCGACTTAGCGCATAAACTTTTGTGATTATGATTGTGGATCCAGTTTGAAAGACAGTGATATTTCTTAGAGCGACGTCAGACAGAGTTAAATTACTACAAGCATAAAGTCTGAAATGGCGGATGAGAGTGAAAAGTTTGGCATATCTAACTCCATGCACTCAATAAGAAGTGCAAAACTCAATCCTATTTAGATCCAATTTAAACTCTATGTTTCAATTTGGTAAGAACGAAAACCTGGAACAAATTTCGGTCCGTTTTGAACTCGATTCCTGAATCCTTTATGTAAACGGAGTAACTATTTTCTCTACCCTAAACCTTTGGATTCACCTTCACCTTAAATAATCGTTCGCTCTACCGCGCCACATATGTATTGGTATTATCAAAATAATAATAGAAAGAAAATCTACGCCGATGTCAAACTTTCAATTGATTCAAGTCAAATGTAAGTACTGACAGATAATATTGATTACTAATCAATAATAATAGACACATGTGTACTCATATGTATATTCGTACATAAACAAAACAGTTTTGGTTTCCAAGGAAAACAAAACAAAATTAAACATGAACCTGAAAACATAAAAGTAAATTAAACATACACAAATTGATAACTTAGAATAAAAAAAAAAGTAACTGCTAAGAAAAATTGATATTGATATTTATATACGAAAATACAAAATTAGTGTTCTAAACAATAATAAGGAAACAAAAAAAAAAAAAAAAAAGTTTTTACAACAATGAAAAAAAATAATTGTTAGCTCAACATATTTGGATCTATTAATCGCATACAATGAACAAAACAAAAACTCATTTGCAAGGCTTTGGATGTAGTCAAAGAAAACCTTTTATTCGATCTGTCTGTTATATTCTTAAGTAGTCTTAAACATACGAAAATTTTATTTGTTTTATAACTTACCATCGGCTTTAAGTATCTTCTAAGTTAATCGATTCCCACATAAAATAGGTCATATTTGAAATTACTTTTGTACTTTTTGTATAACCTTGAGATAGGTGAACCTATAACGCTGTGTCACCGCTCCGAGATGTCTGTAGTTCCGGCGCATCTGCCAAGCTTCGAAATGTAATTACGACTACTTCATGAAACCTATAGCAAGACGTGGTGTTATCCCACCGGGCAATAAGGGGGTGGGTCCCTGTCTACCACCACCTGTAACCTTGATGTAGTCAAATCAATTGTTTTTTCCTAAGAAATATTTCACAATACTTGACAGTGCTTCACAGTTCAGGCAGATCAGTTTTTGTTTGTGAATTTTATTTATCACCCTTATTCTCATAGTCGTGTCACTCGAAAATGTTGTGACAGTAACAAATTACCGTAAATATTTCATAAGTCCGTTTAAGTGACACCATGGGGGACTTTGGGAGTACACAAGATATTGAGTGTAATTTCCCACGAATTTTCAGGTACATACTAACGTAATAATGTGAAGTGACAATCTGATATTTCCAAAAATACTTTAGGTTTGGCGCTTAAATAAAAACAAAGTACAAGTTTTTTTCTTTGAACTAATATGCTTTGTACATGATGCTCATTGCATTCTACACTCGAAATCTGCCTGTTAAATAGTGAAAATTCTACATTTTCTTTGATTGTCGGAGCTAATTCGAACGCCTTTGCACTTGCATCGATCACAGTGGCGTTGTATAGATAGACAGAGAGAGAGAAAGAAAGAAAGATTTGGTGTAGTGGTTTAAAACTCAGGTGGCATTAAGTTTCTGTGAACTCCAAGGGGAGCTTGTTTATTTTGCTTTTGTCGTTGTTATTCTCATATATTTTAACAACACATGCCTTGTCTAATTCATCTTATATTCCAAAGTACATTAAAAAAAAGATAAAGATTTTTTCAAATAATATGCTTTGTCATGCATCTGTCACTCGACTGAAGCCTTCTAGGTATGTAGTCGAAATTCTAAATTGTCCGCAAAAATTTTATAAAACAATCAATACTAATTCTACAAATACTATTTGGCTTTTAATTTTTTTTTTATTTAGAATAAAAGGCATTACATGATATTATCAGAAAACATCCAAAGTCTTGCTCTTTTTGAAATTAGAAATCTCAAAACCTGGAATTCTCTTATTATTACGAAATTAAAAGTTGAAACATCTATTTATTAAAAATAATTATAATGATTATACTTACACACACTATGTGTATGTACATTGTCGGCGTTGAAACAAAACCTTCAAACTTTAAATTTTAATTATATTTTATTCTACTTTTGTTTCCCTTCTAAAACTGTTTCTCATGTATACCCACATCCTTGTTAAAATAGCTTGCGATTTGTTTTTCTTTAATTTTCATATAACTGAGTTTTGTTTTAACGCCAAACAATATACTTATATGTATGTATATTCTGTGATCGTCAAAGGAAAGTGTATACATCCATGGTGCATTTTTAACATTTTATTTTAACGAATGGTTTATGTCTCTTCTTATGTTAAATATTTATGTACATTTTATAAGTTTTTTTTTTTTTTCTCAAAAATTTGGCAAACAAAACTTAACAAAAAGAGTAACAATAAAAAAAACTTCTAGTCTTCTTGGCATTGACTCAACCAACTTCTTGGTGAATGCTGTTGGAATTTTTTTTTTTCCAATAAAACCGACCTTAACAAGTCTGCTGGTTATGACACATTTTCGAATTTCCTCCCACAAATGCTCTATCAAGTTAAGGTCTGGGGATTCAGGTGGATGATCGGATTTGTTTATTGTGCTGTCAATAAAGACTAGATTTCTAACGCCTGATGCTGCCATACTTTATACCTAGTTGAATATATATTTTTTTCTTCAAATTCTTTGCATTTTCCGAATCTAATAGGTGTTTTCCCGGTTAGCATAATCTGTTACAGTATGTGCCTCTAGTTATACACTTTTTTTTTATTAAGTTTTATGTGCAAATTGTTGAGAAAAAAAACTCCTTATAAAATGCACATATAAATAATTCATAAGAGAATACAAACCATTTGTTGAAATATGATAAAATGTTAAAAATGTAACGTGACGGTGTACACTTTCTTTTGACGCTCACAGTATATTTGAACAAAAAAAAAAAAGACCAAAATACATTAAAATATTTATTAGTTAGGTTTAAAAGTCTCTGCAAAACAAAGGAGAATAAAACAAACGAAATAAAAAACAATAACCGTGTATAATATTTAGTATATCTATTATTATTATCGTGTTCATAGTGCGTTATATACATTTTTTTTTATTTGAATATTTTTCTTTCAATTTTATTTTTCTGTAATTTTTTTATGGCAAGTTGTTATTAATTTTAAGCCCCATGTTAAATATATGATATTATAGACCTTATTTTACAATTAACTTGTATAAGTTTTTTAGTATTCTTTATTTAATTTTAATATTTGTATTCTAACAACAACAGAAGAGATATAGTTCATAATAATAATATGTAATAAATTGAATATTTTTAAAACGATGCAAAAAGAAATATAATTTTATTAAGATTAAAAAAAAAAAATAAAAAATTAATAAATTATTAAAAAATCCATTAGTTTTGTATATACTCGTACATGTGTATATTTCTTTTTTTTGTGATTACACAGCCTAAAGCTCAGGCCGAGAACAAGTGAGTATCTGAAGCGTTCCTTTATGCTCAGTATTTATTTATTTGATATCTTTATTTTACTCATAGCAGCAACAATGTATTAACGAGCTCTCTCTATAACTCACGGTCCTGCGCCATCCACTTGATTTGTGTCATCCCTGTCGTTTCAATTGCGTCCGGAATGCCAAGGTTCTGTAGAGTGCTCCAGATATCTTCCCTGTAAATCACACCAAAGCCTCTTTTGAAATTGACAACATGCCCCTGAATGCAAACAACTCACTTCGTGAAAGATGCGACCAAATCCATCAGCAAACTTAGTTGATTTGACCATCTTTTTCAGATGGACGACCAAATTATCCAACTCAAGGAATCCATGGATCTTCTTGACGTTACACTCAAGTCTGGTATAACATGGCAGAGCTTTCATGGACGCTGGTCCATGAAGTTGAGCTACCTGGTTATTTTTAATTGATGATACCGCACTAACATTTAATCTCCAACCGTTTAGTCATCGAAGGCTGGTAGCAGACCTAGTCTGTTCTATAAATATTACTACGGCAGCTGTTCCGAAGACCTCAATGGAATGATGTTTAGAAATGCGACATTTGAGCGTCCTACCAAGCAAGTTACCAGTGCTTATCACCTGGCGCTATTGCCAGGTGGAGGTATAAATTCCTTCTGCTACAGGATAAGTAAACTATTTTAAATTTGTAAGCAGAATCAACAAGCATCCCGTGGCGCTGTTCCAGCGTTATAAGTTCGCCTTTCCTGAGAGATTATAAAAAAAAAATATTATGAACAAAATTTGCAAAATTTACTTCATGAAGTAGCCAAAAATACTTTCAAACAAAGAAAATACTTTTCGCCTTTTCTCAATCATCCAGGCAAGCAAACTTTTGCAAATAACCTGACACAAGTCGTCTTAGAGCTTGGAAAAAGTCATAGGAGAACATAATCAGTTGTTTGACTGCAGTTGGCACTCGGGCCAAGGTGCGAGCCCTTGCCCTATATTAATACCAAGATTAATGGAAATCTTGAAATTGAAAATTTTCCTGTACAATAGAAAACAGCCTCAATGGAAGACGATTGAGAACCCCAAGCGCAGATGTTTAAACTCCAACTAAAAGCTGAAGAGGTTTCTTCTGTAAAAATGCAAAAGTGAGACTCACGACTGGCTAATATAAATGAATGCATAGCATTCGTCATAGCTAAGTGGATCTGGAATCTTGAGAATGCTCTCATAATTTCACACACAGTACATTATCGTATATTCGGCCCCGTCAAGTTATAAAAGCTTAAGGTTTGAGATTATCCAGAAGTCTGATTTTAAAGTATTTACCGCAACCTTAATAGTGATCCGTTGACAATCAGATGGCGGCATAGATAATTTTCTTTAAAGATCCAGAAAGTGACCTTAAAAATAACGAAAACCTATATTTAAAATTAGAAGTCTTAGGACTTCTTTCAGTTTTTTTTTTTTTTTTTATTCCATTAATTAACTTAAAAATAGTTACAAACATTAATTCACATTTTCTCACTCGTACATGTTATATTTAGATTCAAGAAACTCACTATTAGTTACATAACAAAAAAAAAACATAAATCGAATCGTAACCAAAAAAAGACGAACTATAGCCTTCGCTTGTCGTCAGCTTCAGTTTATTTATTGTCCACTGGATCCTTCGACCACAGGAGCACTTTAAACGGCGATCCATCAGTATATATCACAAATTCTTTTTGCTTCCAACCTTCAGAGAGTGCGTATTCCTTGCCCACCTCTGATTCTAGATTAAGTTTGGATTCGTTGTCCGGCTTGGTTTTTTGGTCAAGGTTGTTGTTGCACTGCATTATTTCTTCTATATCTATGTATTCGGCATCTGTCTCGTCTAATGTCTCTTCCTCCTCGATATTAATGAATCGAGGATCATTGGGGTCGAAATTATTGTTTTCATCGAAAACAATGAAGTCGTTAGCATCGAAAGACGGAATAATTGAATCTGCATCCATTAGTTGTTCTTTACCTACAATATAAGGAGTCAGATTGTACCACTTATGTGCAATTCCAGCAGAAATACTTACATATCGAAACGATGAATTGATTCAATACTGCTGGCAATTTGTGGGAAATAACTGTTTTTACAATCCTTTTCTGGAATTAAATGTCAGTTACATTTTTTTTCAAATTCGTTGTAACGGGGTATGGAAAGGAACGGAGTGAGCATTGCCAGGTGAAAACTAATCATTTTCGTTTTTTATGAACTCTTTGTTTTAGGTACCACTAGTGATGGAATAACGTTGGAAGTTATACCTGACATTTGTAATATTTCTCGTCTGGTACCATCTAGGCCGTGCTGGCAAGATAACTTATGTATATTTGAGTGATATGTTCTCGATATGGGTAGGTTTTTTTTTTATTATTATTATGATTCATGTAATCGAAGAGCAAAGCAGTGGAGTGTTTTAATTGCTCCAAAACAAATGCACGTTTTATCTTCTGAGTGCTTCTTCCTACGATTAGACGGTAAAGGTGCATGTCCATTTGAGAGTAATAATAATAATACTGCGAGTAGCTCTCAAGCTGATCTCGAGAGTAATTTCATAAGTGGACACAGTCGCGAGGGCAGCTCGCGGAGAGTTGACTTCTACTCTCGAGATTCGACCTTTTTGAGAGTGGATACATGTTTTAATCACAATCAGGAATTACTCGCGAATTCCTACCCTGTACTTATTTTGAGAGCAGCTGTCGAGAGTGAATATGACGAAACTTTGGAAGCTAATTAATTGATAGAAAAATACGAATCTACAGAAATTTAATAGAAAACAATTGAGTCTGGATTTCGTGATAGAAAAAAAAAAAAATTTAATTTTAAAAGAATTTGCGGAATAATTTTCGTGTTCTGAAAATGAAATTTAAAGAAAAATTCATAAGTTAAGAAACCAGGTAGGATAATAATTATGATTTTTATTAATGACAAAACTTTAGTGTTTATACTGATAAAACATGTGTATATAGAAGAATTAAAAAAAAAAATCAAAATATAAAAAGTAGAGCGAAGTATGTATACTCGTACAACACTTGCTGTACTTATTGTATAATACCGTATTTTCAGACTAACTGCTTCTCCATCTCAGTCGAATTTGGTAAGTTATTTTAGTTATTTAATTACTTTAAATTAATTATTCAATATGTCTATACAGCTATGAAACTTCACCAATTGGGGTCATAAAATAATCTTTTAATTCGGTCCTTTTGAGAAACATTGTAGTTGTGCCTTATTCCATTTTCAAGATCGAAAAATGAATTTTCCAAATTGTTCTCTAAACCCAGCTCCCTTTTAATAAAACGTGATTGTCTGAATGTTCTGAAACAATTGTTTCCATGTTTAAATAATTTGATTCATTTCTCGATAGCAAACAAATGTGAAGGGTACAGATAACCATTACCACATCTCTTGCTCGATCAGGATTAAGATTCATTGGTTTTCTGCGAACCCGAAAACAGTTGGCTATGATTCCAAAAGTGTTTTCAACTCTTCTTCGTGCTCTACTCAAGCGGTAGTTAAAAATCCGATTTGGCGCTGATCTATTACGAAACGCATAAGGCTTTAATATGTACTAGGTGGTCATGGTAAAAGCATCATCAGCTACAAAACAGTATGGGATTGGCATATTTTGTTTTGTGTTAAGAAGTGTTAACACATACTCCGTAATCAGAGATACGTCCATTGCATCCGATATCGATGTATGTACATATATGAATTTTTAGTTCGCGTCAACGACTGCCATCAAAACGATGCTATGATATCCTTTATAATTGTAAAAATGGCTTCCACTATTATTCGGTGCTTTCATTACGATGTGTTTTCCGCCCAAACTTTCAATGCAATGGATGAAATTGCAATGTCTTTCGTATTCTTCGGCGATGCCTAACCTCATTTTCGTGAAACTAAAAGAAATATAACTAAATAAACAAACACTTTTTTTGTTTAATATGACTTTTCTACTATTAGGTTAAAGAAAAGACAAAGTTGACTACTACGAGTACAACTGAAATACCACAAAGCGGAGAAGCGACCGAATGCAATGAATCAAAAGGAAGGCCACAAAAAGTAGGCATGAATCTGATGAGGAGAATGCTGTCAAAGCTTTCTTAAAAATTAAAAAAAGATCTGGATGAATATGACATTTTTGGAGAATATGTTGCTTAAGAATTACGCAGCATGCAATATGGTATTAATATACCAATGCTCAAAAGTGATATTCGCAAGGTTATAGTTCATACAGCTGACGAAGATGATTCATTTTCGCAATCATCTACAAGCTTTCATCCTTCTCAAATGAATGATTATTCAACATCATCTGTTTCTGCAGATCAATTTCACTTTTCGCAAATAAACTTACTTACGTCAAAGGATTATATTGAAAACTTTCAATTTAAGACCTTATAAAAATTTAACAATATAAAGTTGTTGAATCATACTTCTTCTTTTGAATTAAAGCTAATAAAATGTTCTTGTGTTTTTACGTTCAAATATTTTTCTTTTAAATTCTTGAAAACAGCTAGACAAACTTCTTTCACAATTCTACCTACAGTACATACTATGGCAAGTTACAAAATACTAGGGAAATATTTCTTCCAAGACTTAGAAGAACTTTCAAATGTATCGGTAAATAAGATTACCAAATTTATAAATGCATCGGGTTGGTTTAAGAACCCATAGAGTTCACGAGTGGGGAAGCTTCACTCCTTGGGCATCACAATGGATCTATACTGATCTAAGTATGGCGTAGTTTGTTTCACACTCTACGTCAATCCATCAAACCTAACCTACTATGACAGGTTACCATATGAATCACCTACATTCAGATTATAAAGTTAAAAAGTTAACTTTGTTTGCCTTCACATATATTTATGTATAAAATATTGACTTACCAGATCCTAGAAATCTAAGTGTTAACAGGTTTGTACCATTGTACAATTTTTAAAGATAGTAGTCCCAATGTATTAACATTATTTATGAGTTAATAAATTATAATATTATTAATAAATATTGGTTTCGAACCAAGTCCAAAATTTTTATTTTTTTTTAATTTTTTATTAAACCAATTATATACCAAGTACTGTGCTGCTGCAACCTTTCGCTTGTACGAAAGCATGAAGTCTCTTTGACAACTTACAATGTATACGGGAATGAGAGTACTATCAGAAAATTTACTCTCAGGATTCTAGCAACGAACTCGCGATAGTAAGCGATAGTTTCGAAAATATGTCAAATGAACAGCCTCTTGAGAGTTAACTAAAGACAGAAACTGTAATATTGAAAACTGAATTTCCCAACAGAATACTACAGAGCACATCGAATTGTTTTTTTGTATAATTGAAGCGCGAAGGGGGGGAAGGGTGCAGCTAAAAATATCCATATTCTATTACCTACCATTTCATGTTTTATAAATTTTGGATTAGTAAATGTGAGTGTGACCAACGTCCTCCAAATCTTTTCCTTCTGCTGAGATATGTGGCAGTCTTTCACTGCCTTAGATATTACGGATTTGATAATTGCCTGACTACTGATATATATAACGACATTTTCCCGCGATACAGTATTCACTGCCAGCCAGTAAACGGCTTGGCCAACAGCGGTGACTTCGGCTTGAAAGACGCCGTCTTTTTCCTGGGTTTTGAAGCCATCCGTACAAATTTACAGCGACCAGTTTTGAAGGACATCACGTTGCGTTCACTCTGAGCTGTCCAGTATCGAGTGTTAATGTTCGTTAACGTTTTCTTTCCAGTAGAGCTTTAATCTCAGTTCTGTTATAAGGGTAACATTTTCTCCTTTTCGCTGATGTTGCGTATCCTTTCTTGTTTGTTTATGTTCGTTCACAGCCAAGCCTATCTGTGCTGCTTCTGTTTCAACACTTTTAAACAACTTGCTAACAGCTTGCTTCGCTCTCCCAATAACGTCAATGTCGTCGGTGTATGCTTTCGTGTTAGCTTGCGATTTTTGTATAATTCTTTCAAGTAAAATGAAGAAATCGCAGAATAGCGCATTGCCTTGCGTTTCTGACATCAAACGGTTCGGACGAACTTTTACCGACCTTAAAGGAGCAGCGTGTACTCTCCACCATCGCCTTACGTATATGGTAGAGCTTTGCGGGGATGTCTAAAATAGACATGGCTCTTTATAGCTCATCTCTGTATACGCTTTCATAGGATGATGAAGAGATGGTGGGTGTCGATCTGAAATTCCTGGGTTTCCTCCATGAACTGCCAGAGCGAATATTTGTTCGATGGTAGACTTTCCTGGTCTAAAACTACACTGATAAGGACCAACTAGGTTGTTGACGAAAGGTTTTAGTCGCAGCAAACAAGATGGGGGCAATGTTTAGGAAACTGATGCCTCCGTAATTTGAGTAGTTCATAGTATCTACTTTTTGTGGATCTGTCATTTGACCAGATTTTAGAAATTAGTTGGTGCTCGGATGATGGACCATCTGCTCTAGAAGTCTTGTTTGATTTGGGCTTAGATAAAGCTTTCCTCACCTCATGTTGGTCGGAAAGATGGAAGTTTTGGCTGCCATCATCCAAACCACGATAGAGTGGAACATAAGTCCATAATTGTAGGACTTTTTGTCTCGAAAATCACTGGGTACTTGCACTGATAAATTTCAGGTCGTAAGACGCTTCAACTTCTGGATACTTAAATACGTTTCCAATCCTAGAGCGTCTATCGCTGCCCAAATGCACTACATAAAAACCTCATAGTACCTTCGCAGTAAAAAGTTCGAACATTATTGTCCTTATTTCTTTGTTAGGATCGTCAACAGTGAAAACATCCATATCCGAGGCTTGTGGTTGCTTCGTAACTGTTTTTTTTCCCCATGGTAAGGCAGTTACACTGACGCACAACCCCCAACCTTGAGGGCCACATACCTAGTTACAACGCCTAGTACAAGGAGTAGGGTAAACCGATGCTAGTAACTAGGTGAATGCTAGGGGATGTGAATCCACCGCCATCTCTTTTCCAACACCCTGTCTCAGTCTTGAAAATTCTTATAGCCCTGAGCTCTTTAACATATTCGAAGTAGCGCATATAACGTGAGCACTAAATAGTTCGGCTTAACTGGAACTGTTGACGTCACCGTTGATTGCATCTAGATAATTTTTCCCCGCCACCTGAATCTAGGAAAAAGTGCCGTAGTGGAGACTATAATTTCAGTATATACAAACATCATTACTCTAGCATCAACATCGCCAGAGTTATCCGAGTTATCGATAAAATCGATTAACTCGGCCCTTGTTAGATTACGATTATGTGACACAACTCTTAGTCAAGTTACCACCGCCTCCTCAAGAGAGAAAGCCGCCTACGTGTAACTTCCACACTGACACAAACCACATTTTAGGCATAAGAGAATGCTCCTCCTGTAAACAACTAAATCAGCTGTTAACTACTTTCCACTCACTCATCAGCCTGTGAATTATGAAAACATTCTCAAAATCAACAAATTTATAAAAAAAAAATTAACTTTAAAATCGAATAAATTTAAGGACAAAGACAAATTGCTAGTTACACTTTTATTAAGATACAATAAATCCGGAAGCCTCGGCAGCTGGCGGCCACTTTACTGTGTTTAATTTTGTATTAAATTTATTTATGAGTTAATAAATTATAATAATATTATTAATAAATATTGGTTTCGAACCGAAGTCCTGTTGTTTATGCTGCAGTCGGCCATATATGGAGACAGTCCGACAGGCAGAATTCAAAGATCCATTTTTTTAGATTCTCTATTAATTGATTTGTTGCTTTAATTGAAAGTTTTTCTCGTACTTTCCTTCAAGAAAACTTTATTTTTAAATATGATTGCTTTGAGAGTTGTAAAAATAATTTTTCAGTAGAAAGATATAAACATATCGAAACTCTGTATTGTAAAATGTGCGGTAGCAAACCTAATGTAAATTATAATACGAAATAAATATCTATCTATCTATTAATTGAAATCTTGAGATGGAAAATTTCCACGAAAGCATTACTTGCTCTTATAGGTACAAGTAAAAATGGAGGACATTTCTTGTTCAATAGAAGATGGGGGGACAAAATGTCTTAATACGAGTACGGTAAGTGGCGTTTTTTAAAGACCTGTACGAACAGATAAAAGCAGAGAAACTTAAACTTTTTTTTTTTAATATCTAGTTTGACAGCGCAAACTCGAAACTAAAAACTGTACGGGTTTTTTTCTGTAAAATTGCAAACGTGCGACTTAAGACTAGCTAATCATCATTATATTCGTAGGCTACACGTTTTTTTGTCGTACCGATTACGGCATTATTTCAAAACCGAATTTTATGAAATATAGACCAAATGAAAGGTGAGGTTGTTCCGTAGTTGTGCAGAATGTAATTTGCTTTTGATAGAAAGAATGCGTTGCATATTAATAGGCTACACGTTCTTTTGTCGTACCAATTACGACCAATTAAATACAGTTGATAATCGATTCGTTGTTCCCTACAATCCATACCTCTTAACCAAGTTTGAATGTTATTTGAATGTTGAAGTACGACTGTTAAGAGTGTTAAATATATTTACAAGTACATATGTCTACAAAGGGTATGATTGTGCGTCTATAGAATTTGGAGTAGTAAACTCTGATGTCAGTAGTGAATTACGGATTCGTGAAATTCAAAATTTCCTTAAATGGACGGTATATATGTAGGTTCAACTGAATCTGCATGGCGTACATTCGAGTTTCCCAAGCACTATCATTTCATTGATTGCCACTTGCCTCAAGGACAAAATGTGTATTTCAGAGAGGGATCTGAACAAGCGGCAGTTACTAATCCACCAAAAACAAAACTGTTGAAGTGAAGTGACCAAACAGTTCATGGACTTTTATACTCTGAATACCAGTGCACTA
Organism: Pocota personata; assembly: GCA_963082735.1. NCBI lineage: Eukaryota > Metazoa > Arthropoda > Insecta > Diptera > Syrphidae > Pocota > Pocota personata. The sequence goes on from OY720433.1 coordinate 3,388,431, forward strand.
TGTGTGGAATGATCAGGGGAAGAAATGGGCAAAGAGAAAGCATTGGGCAAATAAAGTAATTTCTCAACTGTATGTTGTCTCACCAAAAGACATCGAATTGTTTCATTTACGGTTACTTTTGTTGCATGTTCGGGGCCCACAGTCGTTTGAAGACTTGCGAAGGTATGAAGATGTTTTATATGCAAGTTTTATAGATGCATGTCATGCACGTGGTGTTACATCTAATCATAATGAATGGAAAGAATGTTTGAATGAAGCCAAAGACACCAAATCTCCTCGGGAAATACGTGAATTGTTTAGATTCATTTTGTGGTTTCAATATTCCAGCGAATGCCTTAGCATTATGGAATGAGCTTCCCCATAATTCAGGGTACCTTGTTTGATGTTCAAGGTTGGCTGTGCATTCCCCATGGCCAACTTACATGGTTTAGGTTTAGGTAGATTTTATAATAATATATAAATAATATATACATATATAATAAAAAAAAAAAATAAAAAAAAAATAAATAATAAAAAAAAAAAATCCACAGCACTTGGACGAAAAACAAAAAAAAAATATTAAAAAAAAAACAAAAAAACAAAAAAACAGTACATAGAGAATTCTTCTTCTTCTTACGGCGAAGTTATGATCCGGAGTAGAAGGATCACAACCTTCCCACTTAACTGCATCCCTACTGGTCCGCTTGTGGGGTTTGCCCATTAAGCGTTTTTTTTTGGTTTTGACACGTGCATGCTCCTGATATTTTGATTTATATTTGATCTTACTTTTACAACACCGCTGATCTCCAGTCGTGTCAACCCACGGATTCGCATGCACACTTGCGGGACAGTTTCAAGATGATATATGTGTCGCTAGGCTCACCTGGATATTTTAAAAATTGCCTAGATGTGATTATCCCCTTAGTCGCCTTCTACGACAAGCGCTATGTATTTGTGGGGGGCGCTGCAGTGATATTCTTAACCCGTCCCTGCACGGGGACCCCCCATAGGGAATTACGTAAGGTAAAGTAAGATAGGTTAAGGTAGAATAAGGTAGCTTAAAATTTATTTTTATTTTAAGGTAGCCTTGTAAATTTTATATATAAGAACAATTAAAACAAGTTCGTTTACTTAGTTTTTTCACTTTATTCAAATTTTTTCTTAGTAATAAACAATAAAAAAAAAAATAATAAAAAAAATAAAGAACTAAAGTAAGTTACGTCGAAAGACATAGTTTTAAGTACTAGGTTTAGCTTAGAGCGCCCGCATAGGGCCAGTAAGTTAGAATAGAATAACATAGTTAAGTTAGTTAAGCTAGTTTTAAGGGTTTTTTTTTTTTTTTTTTTGTCTAGCATATAAGGTATAATGAATTGAGAAATAAAAATGGAAATCGAAGATATATTATTGACACATAATCTTTCGTGTCAACAACTTGGACTTCTAAGTCCAACGTTAATGACTGATGCCAATAAATTTAAAGAAATGTATCAAAGCACTAATGATGAACAACGCAATGTTATAGATAATGTTATGCGTGAAGTTTTATATCATGATACTGGTAGTAATGTATATTGTTTGAGGGTTCATACAGGTTGTGGCAAAACATACATTCAAACAGCAATAATTCATAATATGAATTTATTAATTACAAATTACTTTTCGGGGCGTTCAATACAAGTTGTTTTGGAAGGCTTCAAGTCTGCAATTCACCAAATAAATGCTGCTGTTCCCCAAGGCTCTGTTTTGTCTCCGACTCTCTTTCTTATTTTTATAAATGATCTCTTGTCTGCAACTTCTAATCCAATCCATTCCTTCGCTGATGACAGTACCCTCAGTTTTTCATATTCGTTTCCTAACTCACGTCCTTGCTCTTCGGCCGTAGAAGGGGAACGGCAACGTATGTTAAACACATTATATTCCGACTTGGACAGCATAATTAAATGGGGTTCAACCAACAAAGTGGAATTTAATGCTTCCAAAACACAATGCTGTCTTCTGTCTCTCAAGCGAAACCAAAACCCTCAACCATTATCCATGGATGGTACTTGCATCATTGAAACCGAAAGACTTGCCATTCTCGGTATGTGTATTAATAACCATCTTCGATGGAATGATCACATGTTCGAGGTCGCCAAAAATTCTGCAAAATGTCTAGGATTCTTTAAACGGTACAAGAAATATTTAACCCCGTCTGATCTGGCCTCAATTTATAAGGCATTCATCCGCCCTAAGCTGGAATATAACGCCTATATCTGGTCTGGTGCACCCAGCACCGTTTTGAACATTCTTGATAGGGTACAAAATCGCGCATTAAAACTTATAGGTGATAGAGACATTGTGAATTCCATTCATTCACTAGAACATCGGAGAAATGTCTCCTGTCTCTCCCTGTTTTATCGTTTTTTCCACAAAAAATGCTCCAGCGAAATAGCCATTTGCATTCCTCCCCTTCAAAATTTCACCCGCAATACGCGACATGCTTCGAATGCACATCAGTTTATCCTAAAACCAAACTTCGGTCGTACTGTCAAATATAGGGATTCATTTATAAGCTGAACAACACGAATGTGGAACGATCTACCAGGCTCTGTATTTCCCCATCACTACAACCTTCAAACATTCAAAGCCAACGTGCATAGGTACCTCCTCTGTTCCTCTTCCCCCTTTCCCCTGACGCCCGTGCCCTGAAACAATTAAAGGGTATTAATACTCCTTTGGCGCGCGCAGATTATAAAAAAAAAAAAATTGAATCTCCTATGCATACCAACCAACTGCCTTCAGTGGTATAGCTTCTACTCTCTTAATTAGTGGCCGAACTTTGCATGTTTTTAAATTACCAATTCCGATATTAGAAAATTCAGTGTCAACTATAACAGCTAGTCAATTCATTAGTAGAGCTTTATTGATAATTCTTGATGAAACTTCAATGTGTCCACTTCATGCTTTGTTAGTAACTGATAGATTATTGAGAGACTTGAGTGGGAATGAAAAAAAAACATAAATTTATTTGGAGTAAAGACAATTTTGTTGTGTGGTGACACTTTCAGCAAATTTGGTCAGTAATACCTTATGGATCGCGTGTCACACTCATGAAATCGGATTTATTAAATTTCTTAAATCACTTGACAATGGTGAAATTCAAACTTTTCCTCAGTTCAATCAAGATATCATTAAAATTCCAGACCATTTGATTGGGCAAACGGAAAATATCATACACGGCAATGTTTCAGATATTATTTTATCTCCTCAAATTTTGAATTCAGTGGTATTAGCTCCAAAGAATGACGATTGCTCCTATATATGTAAATACTGAAATTTTGAATCGTATGCCAGGAGAGGAAAAAGCATACTCGGGAACAGGCAAATTATCCTGTAGATTTTTTGAATTCGTTGACTGTTAGCGGTTTACCTCCACATAAATTAATTTTGAAAAACAACTGTATTGTACTACTCATTCGTAATTTGAATACAGCGAAAGCATTAGTGAATGGGAACCGAATGCGAGTAAAAAAAAAATTTATACAAATTCAATCCACTGTGAAGTCTTGACTGGTGTTGTACGCAACACAATAATCTTAATTCCACGAATTCACTTAACCTATTCTGGCACACTTCTGCCATATACTTTTCAACGTGCACAGTTTCCAATCATTCCTTGCAATGACTATAAATAAATCTTAAGGACAACCTGTGTTTACCCATGGACAAGTGTATGTTGATGCCAGTAGAGTTCAATCGTTTGATGGATTGCGATTTTATATTTCAGATACTTCTGATCAAGAGTATTTATCTAATGATGATAACAGAGTTCACAAAAAATATTGTTTATAGAGAAATTATAAGCTCTTAATTCCAAAAACAAGCTATATTTCAGCATGATCTTATACTTAATATTTGTTTCCGTAACATGAATAAATTTTTGATAATTTTTCAAGAATTATGTCAAATGTTGATAAATTTATTTATTAAACAAATGTTTTTGTACGAATGGTTAGGGTCTCATTCAAAAGGTATACGTTGACGTGGTGGATGAGCTTATTAGATCAAAAAGGGATCAATCTAAACCAAATACATTAAAGAAAATAAAATTTAATTTTCCTGGGTTTTCATAGTATAGATGAAAGTAGAAAGCTCTCATACTTTACTTTCACACGCACTATACTACCGGATATTCATACTCTGTAAATTTGAAAAAGTTTAACTTTTCTTGGCATTGTGTCAAAAGTTTCATATTATCTAATAGCCTGACTTGAAACCAATTATTACGAACTTAGTAATCAAACGGCGGCAAAAAACCCTTGCTTAAAACTAGAAGAAATCTTAGGACTTCAATAAGTTTTTTACTTTTTTTATTAATTTACATAAAAATTGTTAAAAACATTAAATCACATTTATTTCACTCATGCATGTTTGAAAATTACTATTAGTTACGTAAGAAATAGATCAAATTTTGTAAAAAAAAATATTTTAATATATTATTTTGTAAATAATATACCCCTATTATGTATCAAAATATATAGGGTATACAAACAAACAAAAAACGACTGTATGTACATGCATTTATTTCACATCGCTCCAATTGTCTTCAGCGTTACCCACCTTTAAATTCTTCCTTGCCTTAGAATGTCTGCTGACATGCGTCTGTAAGTTGATTAATTGGCAAAAGGACTTCCCACAGCCCACGACAGGACATTTAAATGGACGATCTCCTGTGTGTATGCGCCCATGAACGCTCAAATTAAAGGCCAACGCAAAACGTTTGCCACATCCCACGAACGTACACTGATACGGCTTCTTCCCAGAATGCACCAAGTAATGACGCTTTAGTTTAGATTTTTCGCGAAAAGTTTTACCACATTCAGCGCAGGTGAACTTCTTTGGGCCATGGACAATCACATGCTTACGTAAAGCCGATTCGTTTCTGAACATTTTCAGACAAGTCTCGCAAGTTGCAGATAGCTTCCGGTTTTCTTTTAGATTCTTACGCACTTTAAGCAACGGTTCAAAAGTACTTATCACAACCTGTTTTTGCTTCCAGGGTTTGGGTTCCTGTTCCACCTTGAATTGGTTACGCTTGGAGTCCTGGTCCAACTTGGATCCCTGGTCCAACTTGGACTCCTGGTCCGACTTGGATTCCTGGTCCAGCTTAAATTCCTTATTCAGGCTGTTTTTGCTTTCGGTTATTTTTTGCATATCCATGTGTTCGAGATCATCGAATACGTGGATATCATCGAGGTCGAAATCATAATTCTCATCGAAAACAATGAAGTCGCTAACGTCGAAAAATGGAATACTCATCTCTAGATTGAAAATTGCTTCGTTTTGATATGTATCCATTTCCTTTATCTACAATATAAGGAGTTAGACTGTACCATTTACGTGCAAATACAGCAGGGATACCTACATTTCGAAACGATGAATTGGCAAATATCGTGACTTTCTCGATTCAATACTGATGGCAGTTTGTTTGAAATAACTGTTTCCAAAATCCTTTTCTGGAATTTACTATCAGTTACATTCCTTTTTCAAATTGGTCCGAAGTAGAATAATAGAACGTATCATAATGCGCAGATGAAAATATGTCAACGGAAGCTCTGATCGTTTTGATAGACTTGGAAAATCATATGGAAAGGAACGGACTGAGCATTGCCAAAGGGAAGGAACTAAAGGGTTATTCATTTTGTGCTTTAGGGTTTTAATTTTTAATAAAATAAATTTTTTTTAAAGATTTCAATGAAATTTTGTTACTGTTTTAAATATTGGACGATGCCATTATTTATGGAATTCAACATCGGTTAAATGGCTGCCACGGGAGTTTTTGCAAATTTCGATTCTTGTGAAGTAATTTTCGATAGCTTTTCGGCACATTTCTGGTTGTTTGCGTCCATAACTTAATGGATGTTGGTTTTTAAGTGCTCCAGTGCTTTTTGGGGATTGTCTGCATACACACAATCTTTAGCAAAGTCCCACAAAAATAAATCCAACCTTGGTGGCCAATTGATGTCGACAAATCTCGAAATTAAATGGCCGTGGAACTTTTTGTGCAATAGAGCCAAATGTACCCGTGCTGTGTGGCACCTAACCCCATCCACATGTCGCTCACATCGATGTCTTTAATATCAGGCCAAAAATTCTCGTTTGAGCATAGCGCAGAAAATTCAGCGTAAAAGTGGCGCCTTTGTCGGCGTCAACTTGTTGATTTTCCAGCACCCAATCGGAGTAGGTTCTGTTCATTCTAGGCTAAGATACAACAGTTTGAATGCGTTGAGCAGTGGTTAAACGATCCATATTGTGAAATGCCAAATCGAAACTAGCTACATGTTACTAAGGATGACAGATGGATTTGACAGATGTCATATGGCAGGGATGTAAAATCCCAACCTCGAAATTAATAACCCTTTATTCGGCCACGCTCATACATTGACTTGTCGGAGTATTTGTCAGTCAGGAATATTTGAAAGTACAAGTGTGTGCGAGATTTCATCGGCTGGATATTATTTGCCGTATGTGCTGTTTTTACCATTTTCAAAAACCGCTTTTTAATGTTCGCGATGCAATTAATTGGCCACATACGAATTTGAATTGAATCTCTTCTTTTTTTTTTTAATAATCGATAGATTTCTTTCATCACAAAAGGTTGTTTTTCTTGCCCGTTTACGTACTGCATTCCAATGCGAAATATATAGGTATCAAGTTTAGTATAAACATACAACATATATGTATGTGTTTTATTATTACTTTTGTAATATCGTCTTTCATTATAATAGATAATGCGATAGAGTGTCACTGTGGTCGGTTGTAATGCGAGCTTTCTAACTTTAATCTGCGCGAATAGTTTGCCAGCGCACTAAAAATAGAAAAAAACTATTTATCAAGTATAACTCCGTTCGGGCATACAGGGTTTCATTAGAAGGAAGATGCTTTAAAACTTTAGAACGTCTGCAGAACGGACAAGAGCTATTGTTCCATATGAAAAGCAGACAAGGCGTTCTGTCGGCCATTTCCTTGTATAACTTCTGGATTATTGAACCGATTTTATTGAATTTTTTTCTGTTGGTTTGAGGATTTTCTTGGAAAGCCTCGAGATAACAACTCTCTCGGGAACTCCTTTGGAACTAAGCTTTCTCATTTCCCGGAGTTGTCGCAATATCGGACAAAATCGTTACGAACCCGGGATCCCCTTTGATTTAAAATATGTAGTATCTGGTTCGAATCCAAGAAAACACAACAATAAAAAAAAAAATATGTCACGGTACCACCTCTCACGAACGTCTGACAAACATCCGAGAAAAAAATTGCCCTTCGGAAACAGCATAAAACTGTGGCTGCGAGAAACTAGGCCAGGCATTGCATTGGGCTGTTAGCGCCAAAATATATATAAAAATATTTCTTCTAATTAAATAGATAGATAGAAAGTGGTCCCCGATGAGATGCATTTCTACCAGGGATTACGATCTCTATTTACTCCTGGAACCATCTACTCCTTTTAATTTTGGCAGTGTAGGTTTGGTTCAAATCGTTGGAAAAATATTAATCTTATAATCTTTACTTTATTTCCTCGAAAAAAATGTCTGCTATCGTACTCTACCAAAAAAAGAATAATCCAAACTCCTTCCGGGAAAGGTCTTCTCATCTCTCTTTCTTTCTTTTCCTTGTGATGTTGTTGCTGCTGCCGGTTGCTGGTCCTAATACTGCCTAGAAACTACAGAGGGCGGAGAGAGATTTTCGAAAATTGAACGTTATAAATAAAATTATATTACACTCTATAGTACCCCTTTTGATATGGGCAAGGGAAGAACTTGCGCAGAGCAAGTCGTCGTCTGTGAAGCTTATGCAGATATCATTGCTTGCAATGTTGTAGAGTGATGACGATTGTGTGTGTTGAAGATGTTATCTCAACGGATGGTTTAGCAGTACCTTTCACTTGGTTAGGTCCAGGATTGACTATATTAGCCTAGAAGTATTGCCCGAAGCAGCGTGAGTCAAGGTACTCGACTGATGACATTGGTGCGATGACATTCTATACGATGTTGCGTACCCAGTAAACTTTGTTGAGCTAATTCATAAGCTGCATAGTTTCTCGGCATATTGCAATGATCAAGTACTCAGCAAAGAATGATATTCTGTTTTATATTTCAGCAGGAGTATTTCATATAAGAAATTTATTCATATTGAGATGCATGGTTCATAATGCTAATATATATGTACGTTTATACAATGTGCGTGAATACCCCGATTATGTTCACACTTTATGTCTACTTCACCGACGACTTGAAAATTCATAGTAGTAAGATTTCGAGAATTAATTTGAATGTTGTTTACTAAAGTTTTCACACAAAATAGTGCCGAATACTTTTCACACAAGTATCGATAGAAATTTCTGATATATACATATTCTTTAATTTTTTTTTCTCGGGATCCCGTTTGAGAAACCCTATTTAGGACGCGTGGTGAAGCGATATAAAATTAACAATAAGTTATTTACATAAGAAATGTGATGTCTCCCAAATTAATAAGAGTAAAAAATTAGACAGCTTGATTTTGTACGGCTTTCATTCCGAATTTGTTTTCATACAATTTCTACCAAAATCAATTCAAACCGCGGATATCTGAATTAGGTCAAACTGTCAAATAAAATGTATTCCGTGATGTTTCTTTATCCTATTCCGCATATTCTAATACCAAGTATTCCGTTGTTTACATTATTTCTGCCGAATGTATAAAAAAAACGCACCCTCCATGTTCCACTGGAAAACAGAATAAATGGAAAACGGTTTCCATTGCTCCTGTGGAACAGATTCAGCACGCCATTTTTATACGTTGGGAAGAAAAATTACGGGAGTGCGTTCCATGTTGAAACAAATCAGCAGTGGTTCATTGCATTTCGTGGGGTGGGAAGTCGAGAAAAGCCGGTTATTTTGTTATTATTTAGTATTTAAACTAGAACCTTTCTACAAAGTGATGTAGTGTAGGGTATTTTTATAAATTTTTGTACGTAAAGGTGTTGCTTACGTCACTTTAAATTTCGATAATTCTAGTATAATGCATTATTTAATCAAATAAATTGAAAGAACACAAAAACAGTCTATTGTAGCGAAAATCTTATTACAAATTCCGAAAATACTATCAATTTAAATTAGCAATTTTGATGTTCGTTTTATCCATTTTAAATGCATCCCTTTTCCTTGTAAACAACCAAAAATGTTTGGTTAATTTTTCACTACTTGGAGGATAAACAGATGTTTTTGAAAATAAGAACTTAAATATTCAGTGAGGCAATGGTTTTTTTCAATTCCGTGATACCATTTTTTACTTGCACCTATGGTTCAAGCATTGGTTTCGTGAACATTTTCGGACCTGAGATATTGATCAATTCTAGTGTTGTTTTTATGTATAGAGGGATCTCGAAATATGAGTCTGCTAATTATGTTTGAATGTACGAATGCAGCCTAACGGCTGCACAAATTTCCTAATTCCTGTGGGGTCACAGAACTTTACTAATGGCTCGATATTGATAGAACCCCGGTTTTGTTTAAATTTAGTATTTGGGTTCAGTTGACCATATGTCATTAGACGGCGTACCCAGTTTCCGGTTAGAAATCATACAACTGTGCTTATTAAGATTTTAAACACATCTTTCAAAAAGAAAAAATGCATTTTAAAAATTTCGCTTAAATTACAAATATGAGTGACTTACAAATGAACAACACATAGGTGCAAGTAAGTACGACCCGATCGTGCACTTTATTTCGTATTCATGTCGCAGCTTAATTTACGTAACGTAACTTTACGACGCTTTCTTCGATTGGGATGAATATGTAAAAGTTATTCTTACAATAGATATTTCATTAAATATTTAAAGTTAATTCCTTACATTTAGTTTAGCATATCCATTTCCTTAAAAAAAATACTCTTCAGCGCATGTTTTTATTTATAACATCCGTTAGTTGTTTTTTCTATCAAATATACTATAATTTTATTAAGAGATGACGCTTAGCAAAAAAAAAAAAAAAAAAACAATACCTTATTCGACCATAAAAATGTCTTTAACTTGCAAAATATACATAAAATCATTTTTTTATTTGTATAATATTTCAGTAATAAAAAATAATCTCTAAAGTAAATTGGAAACTGATAATCGAGTTACAAATAAAAAAAATAAATCTCGCCCAAAAACTAAAACAAATGAAATTTAATGTAAAATTTTTAATAATTTCGTTTGTTAAAAAATTTATTTGTAAAACAAAAAAAAAAGTGCCATGTATTTTTATGTGAATTTATTATCATAATTTTTATTTTTTTTATATAATATATTTCTTTTCGATTCGTTAAAAATTTACAAATTGTATAATCTAAATTGCGAATTTGTTGTTCTATAAATTTTCATTCGTTTTTAATGTGGTTTATTTATTTGTCATAAATACTTTGTCTCTATCGATTATAGGAAATTATTTTACTATTTTTACTACTTTTTTACTTAAAACTATTCGAAAATTTAACAAAAAGGAAAATATTGATAAATGACAAACAAAAAATAACAAAAAAGTTCGCTCGCACTCAGTCTCGCTCGCACTCTCATTCAAATACGCACGCACTCACTCTGCGATTCTTAGTAAACATAAATAGTTTTTCTCTTGTTTTTTGTTTCTATATACAAAAGGACAACTTGATTGAAAATTTCTATATAAAGATCTATATACATACTACTTGAAGCCTTAAACTAACTGCTATGAAATATTTTTTGTTAAACTAGTGCTACTACAGCAGCTGCTACTGCCGGGCAGCTCCTTGGCAATTCCGCCCCATTCGAGTTTGTAGATACGTGTACGCCATCGTATCGCAGGATTCCACAGAGCGTGTAGAAAGAGATATGGTCCACTGATTTCACGGAACAACCAACCGATGACGAATTCAAATTTGTGAAACGGTAGTGAGCCATTCTAAAAGAAATAATAAAAAAACATATAAATATTAGGTCATCTAAAGGAGACTGTGATAGTTAGTATGTTTTACCTGCACAATAGACAACAGAACCCAATCGGATAGGAACCACGTTAATATATGTACTAAGTAAAAAACTAAAGAATCCCAATTGAAGAGTAACGATACTGCCCATGAAGCAAAAGCGCCCACCACCAGGCACTCGGAAAGCGGTTCCAGTAGTATCGTTGTGGGTACCATTGCAACTCGCAGTTTCGCCCATCGTGTTAAGCGTGCTTGAAAATTGCTTATATCACAAATGCCACTGTTTTGCCAGGCTGGCTGATTACTTATACGCATCTTCCATCCGTGATCGGTGAAACACTTTGCGATGAAGAAATCTTCAGCTAAATAACAGCCAAATTTTTGGAGTCCGCCGAATTCGTCCATTACGGCCTTGCGGAGTATGCACGACATACCTGTGTGGCAGTTAATACCAAGCAAATCGGCACAGAGGTAGATGCGCGATTGAACGGTACCAAAATAAATCTACAAAAGATGAGACATTAATATACGTACAGGTGTTTTTTATTTTTTTATTTTTTTTGTTCCAAGGCGATGTTGTTTGGTCGCCATTTTAGTACGGTTGACGTTTATCAGTTCGCTTTTGACGGTCGTGAACAGCAGTTACTAACAATAGGTCTGTTCCTGTAATTGTCAGAGAATTTATACGAAATTTTACGAAAATTGATTTACATCCACATCCACATGGAAATAAGATTTGACCAATTTTCGTCAAATTTCGTAGAAATTCGCAACCTAATATATGTATTATGGAGCATCTAACGCTTCAACAAAATATTAAAGTTATTAAAACTGTTATTGTGAAAACACGAAGAAATTTGCGTATTTTTTTGTGGGCTTAAATCATGTGCCTAGCAAGTCACCCACTCAGCGTATAATGAATAACTTTGAAACTCAATATACACTGGCAGGTAAAGTGAAGTCCGGCCGAGTTCTTTGCGTACATACGGCGCAAAATATTGCTGCAGTGAGAGACAATATTGATGGGCATCTCCGTTAGTCGCCGTGCACAAGAATATTGAATGTCTCTGTCAAGTTTGTGTAAAATAATCAAAAAAGATTTGCATTTGTACCCGTATAAAATTCAATTGACTCAACAACTAATAGAAAATGACCATATGCGCCGGCGAGAGTGGTGTGAAAAGGGTTTTGTGAAAAAGTCATCATGAGTGATGAAGCTCATTTCGAGTTATCTGGCTTTGTTAATAAACAAAATATCTACTATTGACTTCATCATTGGGCCACATTTTTTTGAAGACGCAAGAGGCAATGCTGTAACAATAATTACTGGTGATCGCTATTGTGACATGTTACAAAATTACGTGGTGCCTGAATTGGATCGATTGGGCCTACAACACACGTCGTTCCAACAGGTGCCACATCACACACAGTTAACGAAACGATGGATATTTGCCGAGAAATTTTTCCCAGCCGCATAATGTTAAAGAGAAGTAATATCTGGGCCCCTCGATCCTCTGACTGGACCGCCCAACTTCTTTCTTTGGGGCTACGTGAAGAAGCCAACCTCAATCCCGATGCTAAAAGACAACATTATTAAATAAATTGGTGAAATAGCACCCGAAATGTGGCAAAATATTATGCAAACTATGGTTGAAAGAGCACGCATCTGCAACGTGGACAGAGGCGGCCATTTGGCCAATATAATAATATCTATACATAATTGTTATAAACCAAATAATCGGTCAATAAAAAAAAATGTGTTTCATTTCATAGTTAGTCAAATAAAAACATCAGCCTGGAACATAAAAAACACTCTGTACATAGTTAAAATAATAAAGAATTTTAATAAATGCTTCATTTACTTTTTCAAAAGTAGCTGCAAAGCCATCACGATCGCAGGTGAATGGCATTTGATGAACGAGCCCCGTCTTCTCTGTCATGTTCTGCACCATGTCCATGAGGGTATCACTTTTCACTAAAATTAGAAAAGAAAAGTATTATATTGCCTCACCGCTGATCTAATTCAAGCGTTTACTTTTAATTCCACTATCGGATATCATGATGAGCTCATACTTGGCAGCTGCATAACCTGGATACATGTTATTAATCTTTGGATTCACACCGACATTCGAGCCACCAATGAAGAGTTCAGCATCGATTAGTGGATACTTCATCATTAAACTTTCGACTATTGGCACGGCCGGGTCATTTTTATCTTCGACACAGAACAATAGTTCGTACTGTAAAGAAATAAAAAAAAAAATTTGTTTTATTCTATCTTTGGCTATTAGATAGATCACGCTTACTATTGGGTAATCCATTGTGAAGAATGTCTCCAAATTATGTTCCAAATTTGGATCGGTACCCATTAGTGGTTTGAGGATTGAGACGGCTGGCAATGGTGTTTCGTGAGGATAGTTGCAGGATTTTCGCTGGAGTTTATATTTTCTGTAAATAGATAACAAAAATTTTTTTTATTAATAACTACGCCTCGTTAAGTCAAAATCTTCCAAAGCTCTCTTTCCCTAAGAAATATGAAGATGATCCCATCTTAAAACTATGAAAACCGGAAAGTACATTCAAATCGATATTGTTCCCTACATTTTGCTCATATTAATAGGTCAAGAAATTTTGATAAAACTTGCACTATCTACAGAGTGGACACCATCTCTTTAGTTCGAGGGCGAATAGAGCAGAAAACACAACCAATAACTTTATAATCTGTAACAATACTTGGATGCTGTTCAAGAAGCTAAGGCCAGGCGACTACATTGGTTCGTTAACACTGACCGAATGGAGAGCAGTGCTCTAGTTGTTAGTGTGGGAGGAAGGAAGGAATTAAGTTAGTGTTTTTCAAAGTTTAGTGTGATGTGAAAATAGCCCCATATGAAAGGAAAGCAAGACGGATTTTGATAAAATTTAGTTCATACGAGGGCAAGGTGAAAAGTTCTCGGCCTGACAATGAAAGACTGCGATGTTCAGTTAAAAAATGATTTTGTTTTTCTACATAACCTCCTTTGACTTCAACACACTTGGTTCAGCGTTTCTCCAACATCAGTGTTCCTTCTCGGAAGTGAGAGTCTGGAAGGCTGTGGAAATATTCATCTACGGCCCTCTCAACTTCTGCATTGGATGCAAAGCGCTTCCCAGAAATAAATTTCTTCAAGTTTGGGAACAGATGGAAGTTTGAGGGTGCCAAATCAGGTGGGCCACCCCCCCTGGCCCAGCAAATCGTACCCCAAATATCGCAGTTTTCCCATCGCCAACGCACACTTGTGTACAGGTGCATTGTTCTGGTGAAAGATGATTTTTTTCTTCTTCAAGCCAGGACTCTTCTCGCGAATTTTGGCATCCAGCTGGTCAAGAAGGTTGGAGTAATATTCGCCTGTAATTGTTCTGCCTTTCTCAAGGTAATCAATTAACAGGACCCCTTTCGCATCCCAAAACACACTGGCCATGACCATTCCTGCAGATGCGATCGACTTAGCTTTCTTTGGCGCTGAACCACCCGCTTCCACCCACTGCTTCGACTGCTGTTTCGTTTCGCCGCACAAAATCGGTCGGATCCCTATTGAATCGGTTAAAAGATTGCCGCGAATATCGTTTGCGCATTTGCTTTTGATCGGCATTCAGCATCCCGCAGAGCTTTCGCATCCCTAAGTTTTTGTGCAAGATGTTTCGCACACTCTCTTCCGATATACACACAGCCTCAGCTATCTCACTCACCTTCACTCGCCTATCGTCCAACACGATACCATGCTCTTTTTAGATGATTTCGAGTGTGGTTGCGGTTTTTGGCCGTCCTTCACGTGGGTCATCTTCGAGGGACGTGCGACCATGTTTAAATTCAGCTGCCCACTTTTTAACGGTTGACATGGAAGGAGCAGAGTCCCCGCAAACTTTTGTCAACTTTGGATGAATTTCCTTAGGGGTTAACCCATCCAAAAGAAGAAGAATTTTATCACCGCACGATATTCACTATGTACTATGTGGACAAGCGTTGTCCTGCACCTGAATGAAATGTGGATAAATGAAAGGAGCAAATGGGATTAAATGCTCTTCAAGGATGTGCGCGCATCGTAACAAAATTAGAATTAGACGACGTGCTCTTATTAGGCGTGACATTTTGTTTAACTCGAACTGAAAATTTCAGAACGCATTTATTAGGGACGTTTTAGAAGATGTGGGATAGAATAGCATACGATCTGTTATAGATGTATTTTCTCCTTTCTGTATGTTTCCAAAACTTACATTAATATCTCGAAACACTTATTGTCGAAATAATTTTTTGTATCCTCAATGAATAGGTACAATTAAAATATTTTCACTTTTTACTAATATTTATTTTGAAACTCGAATGTCTCTTATTTCCTTACTTTAATGTCCGGAATATCCAGAATTATTACCAAGAACTTTTACGATTCTGCGTGGCATTGAGTCGACCAAAATTTGGCACATTTTTAAAAATATGGAATTCCCCTCTCTTTATAATCCCTCCTACAATTGGTCTCTTTTTACGAAGTACTGATCCGCTTGTCTGCGCTTCAGAGTACCCCATAAGTTCCCAATTGGATTGACTAACTGAGACATGGGATGGCAGATATTTGTTGATCATGAAGCCACTCCTTGAAGTGTGTTTCGGATCATTGTCTTGCTAGAAATGCCATCTGAGGGGCATGTTTTCTTCTGCGAAGGCTTATATTCAAATTTGGTCATGGAATTGTTCATTCTAAAGATAGGGCAAACGCAATATTATAAAAATCAGCCACATACCATAATATTGCCACCTACATGCTACACTATTTTCTGTGTATACCGCTCGTCAAACTCCGGTATCTGAGGAAAACAAATTGATCTTTGTCTCGTCACTCCAAAGAATATTATGCCATCTATTTATTCCTTCAGTTCCTTTCCAAAGGCTATTGCTTAATGAGTACTGTTTTCTATTCTTCAAGTTTTGACTTCTTAAAAGTGTAACCTTCCGAGCAATTTTCCCTGAACGGTTTGCATTCTGGAGCGTCGAAATTTGTGCACAAATCCAATAGGGTCGCATTTCGCCAGCAACACAATGGTTTCTGAGGTTTTTTTTGGGATTTCCTCGATTCACCAAAACGGGAAATTGCACGATCAGGAAATGACTCACGCAGTAATTGAATTGTTTCCCGGGCTGTATGGCATGTGGCACCGTCTTGTTGAACCCACATGTCGTCCACATCCATTTCTTGCAATTTAGGCACAAAAAACTGGAGTACCATGTCCCGATAGCGAGCACCATTAACTGTTATTACCTCACGAGTCGCACTTTCAAAGAATAATGGTCCGATGATGCCTACAGCCCAAAATCCGCACCAAACAGTGACACGTTGGGGATGCATTTGTTTCACTCGTGGATTTTCTGAACCCCAAATTCGACAATTTTGACGATTAACAAAGTCATCAAGATGAAAATATTTTGTACGAAAATTGCGAACTGTAACTGCTAAACCTTCATTATTTTTAAAATATGGCTCAACAATGAAAACGCATTGTTCTTTCGTGTAGCACTCCATGTTTAATAACCCTGAACTGTCAGTTGTCATGCTGTCTTTTTTTTCGTTGCACCGCACAACAAATGACGTAAAATTCAAATCTTGCGTGAATTTTGCGATACCCTTTATGATAGAGAAACTCAATAAAGTGGGTTTCTCAATTTTATCTGCTTGTACGCACGACTGCAGCCTAAACAGCTGAACGGATTTTCTTCAAACTTCATAACTGGCGTCTGTAGGGTCACAATTTGAGGCGAAATCGAAATTTTGATTCTAACACTAAAATTAATGGTACTTTACAAATGACCGATTTTTAAATCAATTTGCTAGAAAACGGCTTTAACGTTATGGCGTACTAAGTTTTTGAAAATTGTCAAAACATTTTTTTTTCCTTTATGTAGAAACTCCGTTAGGCATCGAAAACATATGTGTGGGCCCCAAAACATCCTCTCCATCTACTCAACAGCATTCAGAGATGAGTAGTTCTATGCCTATTCTATAGATACTACCACTGCATTTGTGCGTTCTACTAGGCAAGCTGTTAGGGCTCATCACCTATATGTGCACTTGGTAACATTTCTCTATTAGAATCCGTTCTGCTACAGGACAAGTAAACTTTGGAATTCAGTCACAAGAGACGTATTTTTAAAACCTTTTAATTTTCATCTAATTAAGAGCAGAATCAACGGGCATCTAGGAATCCTATCCCACTGTTATAGGTTCGTCTATCCTGAGAAGATATTTTTTGTTATTTTGGTTGTATATTCATTATATGCAGAAAGTAATTGCATGGTGAATTATTAATGCTTGCTGATGATGGCCTCCTATTTGTATCAGAAAATGATGTTGTTAACTGTAAAACTAAACTTAAAGAAAATATACTTAATATTAGAAACTACCTCAGAATGAATAAAATTAAACTAAATGTTGATAAAACCAAAATTATGTTCTATAATGATATTTGGCTGATTGACTGAGTGCGTAGAAAAGATTATGTATTTGGGCGTAATAATTGATAACACATTAGGTTATACATCACATTTTAAATACCAGGGTGGGTCAATAAGTCCCTAAAAATTAACACAAATTGTGTCGTCACCTTAAATTTATTTTTTTTTGTCAAGAATCATCTTTCAAAAAAAAACGCACCCAAATTTTCAAACAGATCTGTCAAATAGTTTTGTTGTTGCAGCCATTTGATATAGACGCCTACTAACATTTTAGTTAAAATGGAAAAAAGTCAATTCCGAGTGCTCATTAAACACTATTTTTTGCGAGAAGAAACTATCACGCAAACTAAACAAAAGCTTGACAAATATTATGGGGACTCTGCACCATCGATTGGAACCATTCACCATTGGTTTTCTCAATTTCGATCCGGTCGTTCAAGCACAAGTGACGCCGAACGTTCTGGTCGCCCAATTGAGGTCACCACAGCAGAAATGGTCGACAAAATCCATGGTTTGATAATGGACGATCGGCGAGTGAAAGTGCGCGAGCTTGAAGAGACCACCAGGCTGGCTTATCACATGGCTCAGTGATTTCGATTTTACATAAATATTTGGACATGAAAAAGCTTTCCGCAAGATGGGTGCCGCCTTTGCTCACAATCGACAACACAAGCATTCGTTTGACAACTTCAAAGGTGTGTTTGGTGATGTTCCAGAAAAATTCGGCTGAGTTTTTGCGCCGTTTCGTAACCGTGGATGAAACCTGGATTCACCACAACACACCAGAAACCAAGCAACAGTCAAAACAATGGACTTCTCCTGGTGAATCGAAGCCGAATAAGGCCAAGGCGGGTTTGTCAGCAAACAAGGTCATGGCGACAGTTTTTTGGGATGCGCGCGGTGTTATTCACATCGATTACCTTGAAAAGGGTAAAACGATCACCGGCGCATATTACGCAGAGCTGATAGATCGATTCCAAGCCGATTTGAAGCAAAAACGGCTGCATTTGGCGAAGAAAATAATTCTTTTTCACCAGAACAACGCACCGGCGCACAAGTCCGCAGTCGCAATGGCAAAATTGCATGAGTTAGGCTACAAACTCCTCCCTCATCCAGCATATTCCCCAGATTTAGCTCCCTGCGACTATTTTTTGTTTCCAAACATGAACAAATGGCTCGGAGGTAAGAGATTTGGGTCGAATGAACAGGTCATCGCTGAAACAAACACTTATTTTGAGGGGCTCGAGAAATCGTATTATTTGGAGGGCATCAACAAATTGGAGAAACGTTGGATGAAGTGCATAGAGCTAAAAGGAGACTATGTTGAAAAATAAAATGTTTTTATACCGAAAAGAGTGTTCCTTATTTAATTTTTCAAGGACTTATTGACCCACCCTCGTATTAATCGAATTTTGTAATATATAAAAAATTTAAAAATTGCAATAGCTAAAAAAAAACGCTTACTAATAATAACAAAAAAAAAAAATTGATTACAAGTATTAGGTTACAATGTAGAAGGCCATAAAACCACATTTACACTAACTGGAAAACAACTTATTGAATTACTCATGTATGATACGTACAATAATATTATCTCATTAAAATGTTTCCAATCTTGATAAGCTGCCAACATCATACGATACAGATTTGATGACCATGAGTCATACAATCTACTCATTTACAAACATAGCGCCTATGGTAAAAGCACCCAAACTACGACGCTATAATAATTCATTTTCGCACTAAGCTTAGGGGATACCCTTTATTGTTTAGTTTAATTCTTTAACAAAACGCTCACACGTGCGGGAAAAACTGTCAAATCAACGCTTAACGTCCAATCGCTGTTACGTCAAAAAATGTTAACTCCTCACTCACCCATTTGTTCTATGGCAAAGCGTCCCTTAATAAAAAAAAAAAAACAAAAAAAAAAAGAAACAAAATAAACTGCTACACACGAGTAGAGTATCCAAATTTCAACGTGTGTACCTGATAACCTTATGTAAATCTTTAAACTTTTAATAATGAAATGGAATGCGTGCAGGACAATTTTTTCTTTCGTTACGTGTGAACCGAAAAATAAATCAGTGAATCATTGCTTATTCATCAATGAGGAACTCCAATAATTATTCTAAAATAAAATTCGACAAAAATATGAAATTTACTGTGACGTAAATACGTTTTTTTTTTTTTTTTGGTCTTTGATTACTTCCTATGCATGTATGAGTATGTACTTTACACATGTGACTCATTTAAATATACTATAAAATAAAATAATTGTTTTATCTTGCAACAAATGACACTTTGAGCCAACAAATTAAGCAATTCAATTTCTAGTTAATAAAATGCTTTATTTGGTATTGAATATTTTTATTTACGCGATCTAGGTGGCAAGTTGTCGGGAAACTACTGACTGTTTACGTTCGTAACTCAGTGCTTGCTTTACCTCCAGGTGTTGATACTCGGTAACAACATGTACAAAGCCGTACACATATAGGCTAAAATTGCAAGTGCGTGCTCTGACGAGTAGAATGATACTAGTCTAACTAGTAAAAAATGATGACATCCTGCTTCTTCGAAAAACAAATACGTCTTCAAAACAGCTACTATGCCTCGGCCGTGGTGTAGTGGTAACATCAACGCTTGTCACGCTCTTGGTTCACGGTTCAAATCCTGATCTCAACAATCATCTATTTATTTCGTCTGAAATAAATAAAAAAGTCGATCAACTGCGAAAGCTTAGTCAACTCTACTGCGAAGGCATAACACTGGCAGTGAGTGTTCATATGGCTTAAATGCAACTTGATCGTGATGATGACATCAGGTGGAGGGAAAAAAATACTGTGAATCATGAGCAACGACAAAAAGCAAAACAAACAAGCTCCCCAGTTATCTGTTCGCCACCCTTGGAGTTTACTGAAAACTAAATACCACCTAAGTTTCAAACCCACTACACCAATTTTTCTTTCTCTCTCTCTCTCAATTTTCTACAAACGCCCGTGCCCTGAAATAATTTAATGGTATTCATATCCCATTTGGCGCGCGCAAATTATAAAAAAAAAAAAAACATAGATTTACGACTTTTGCATATTGTAATCGGACAGAGATCGGTTTTTGAAATATGAGAACCCTCCTTGATTCTAGCAGAGAAAGTTTCCAAAACTCCATTTAGTCCCAATTAGAAAACAAGTTCATTCTGTTTCATTATTAATCACTGGCAGTCACCAAAAACCTGATAGGTGATCATAGCTTGGTCTCAATACCCAGTGAATAATGTTGATGGTTCTCCACTGGCTTCGGATGAGAATCAGCTTTTTCCACCATTTTAAACTACATTGTGGACGGAGGTATGCTTCTTAACTCTAGAATTCGCATTGCACCTTCCAGCAAGGACGAAGTCATAACCGAAAATCAAAGTACTAAATTTAAACAAGAAGGCCGAGCTTGACGGCATTCGCGCGGGGCTCTAGAAAGGTTCTCCAAAAACATAAAACATCGGCAGACATTCTGCACCCACTTATACAAAAGACGTGAGAGACCGAGACCTTCCTTGATGAATGGAGGAAAGGAATAATTGCCAAGCTGCGTGCTTTAGAGAGAGAAATAGTTCATACGACATGCGTTACGCAGGAAAAGCATTCCGAATAAACTGGTGGCTAATACTAGGACAAGCTAAGAAGGCGCGAAATGTCATGTGATGCATAGGAGTAGCCTGTCGAAGGAATTTGAGATTCGAAGCGGTGCCCAGCAAGGTTGTATACTATCGCCACTAGCCTTTGGTGCAAGTACCTTAAAGGCAAGTATTAGTTTCCTGAAAATGTTCTGTCTCGAGATTTTGATAAAATTTGACATTACTATAATAGAGAAACTCAAAAAAATGGGTCTCTTAATTCTGTCTGTATGTATGGTCAACTGCAGCCTATACGGCTGGACGGAATTTTCATTCTAACCTCGACAAAGGCTTAAATGATTTTGGCCAAATTTGATATTTGAGTTATGGTGGATGTGTACGTATGTTATTAGATGTCCTACGTTTAACGCTACTTGCTTAATAACTGGTATCTGAAAATGGCTATTTCTAGGCTATGATTCGATCGATTTTGTTCGAAATCAATATTTGAACCATATCTGGCATATACAAGACTGTGGCATACCAAATTTTGGAAAATCTTAAAAAAAATGTTTTATTTTAACGAATTAAAAAAAAAAATACAACAATTTTGTTCAAATTTGAAATCTGAGTAATTTGCAATTAAACAACATATACGAGTATATATAGGCGCAAGTACGTGCGACCCAGTCGTGTATTTTATTTTTTGTGGTATGAGCAGGGTTTTTGGGAGTGCTTTGTTGACACACAAAGTCACGTCACGAAGTACAAACCAACAAGTGTCATTTGGCCCCTGGTTTTGTCATATATGTATGTATGTACATGTATTCTCATTTTCCCTATTTCTATTATATTCTAATGAATCTATAATGCCAGCGGATACATTATACGCTTATTAGTTCTTTATAATTAAATTGTAGAGTACTTAAGTTCGATTTATTGACGATTCGCCCCCGTAGCGTGACCTCTTGTCACTACCCACATAAATAGCCGTCATAAGACCCACTGTCCTTGAAAATGTGATCAATGAAATTGGTCCTCCTAGAAGAGCGTGCCACTAACAACTCAACCATATTAAAAATGAAAAACAAATTGTAAAAGGAGGAGGCCTCAAAGACGAAGGAATCATTCATTCACTTAAAAAACAACATTCGGAACTACATATTTGATTTGACCATTTAACGTTAAGTGAAATGCTTGGCATATAACATCAAATTGTGCATTCAATATTTATAAAATGGTTGGACACCATACTGTATTCGGTTGCGTGACTGACTGCGAATATTTAAAATTCAAATCCAAACAGATTAAACAAATTTTGCAATTATTTCCTTGAAATAAATATCTGTTCTGATTGGCAATACACTGTGCTAAATGGAATATCTCCAGAAAATGCACGAAATTAATTCTAGATGATTAGAAAGGTAAATGGTACTCGCCTCTTTAAAGAAGGACTAACGTCGAGTATCGTTAGGATGATTCCTATCGAGGTTTCACCAATTCCGGAGTAGTAGAAAAAAGTCAGATCCCACACTCTTATCATCTGACAAAAATCTGGCAGATAGCTAGTAGTATAAGCCACAAGCTCTAATAAGGTTCCTATTTCGGAAGAAAATAAAACTTACAAAGCAATGGCAGTGCATGTATCCAGTATGGTCTTCTAAGGAGAATTATAGCAAAATTTGCGTTTCTGAACGTTGATACCGTGAACTCCGCACAATACTCGACGCATCTTGTCTAACCTCTAGCACGTCCTACTGAAAACGCTATGTATGCCTTAATCCAGAAACAAGATGTGAAGGTAAAACAAGAGCCTACATTTCTAGTTATTTATTTACATATATCAACAGCTAAATTATATTAAACCTTGCATTATACAACAAATTTCATATATACAAGCTCATAGAGGACATAGTCTTGATAAAAGAGATAGAATAGAGTTTCAGTGTAGCAGCTGGAGGAACTTCAATATAATTCAAGGATGGCTCTTTTGTCCTGGTTGCTATTTGCACCGACAACCGACGAATCAAGCATAACAACAAGGCTCGAGTGAAAATTATATTACCGTTGACAATACGTGGGTTACTCGGGCACTTAACAGGTTACCTGCATTCGAACAATAAGCATATACAGCAGACACCACTATTTGATAGCAATGTATCATAGATATTTAGTTCGATGAGAGAGGTCGAACAAAAAACAGATGATCTAGCGATATCAAGTATGGTGACTCATACAGACAAGAGGTGCAACGTCTATTCGGATGGGAGTATGGCAACAGAGACAGACGTAGGCAATAAAATATCGAGTTTCAGTCATGTAAAAGAACGGAAAGGTACACTACACTATACAGCCTTTGGAAACTGACTATGCATAACAGCTTTTGCGATGTGGTGCAGATGAAAGAACGCCAATGCAAACAGTGAGTTAAAATTAGTGAAATATTTTGAGAATAAGAAGAACAACGTAATAAACTATAAAGTAGGAAATACACGATACAATCGTTGTACAGCCGTTGGGCCCAAGTTGCGGTTGTATGCGACCATTCTATAGTTTGTGTCCACCCAACCGACCGCTGTACCGATATTGTACGGTCGCATGCTCTTGAGTATACAACGTGTGTTGCATGCGATACATTGTATGGAAATTGTATAAAGTATTTCGGTTGTATGGAAATCGCATGCATATTGTACTGTGTGTGTCCTATATACAACGGCTGTACTGATATTGTATCAACCTAGGTCGGTACAACGACTGTACAACGACTGTACAACGATTGTATCGTGTATTTCCTACTTAACGCAATAATTGGAATTGACGCTTTATCTTCGAAGATAAAGAGTATAGAGACAAGTCCGAAAGAAAAAAGTTATAAAAATCTTAAAAACAAAGTGGAGTTCGAACAAAAATAAGCCCACAAATAATAACAGATAATTAGGATATTTTAGGACAGACAGTGCTTATGATAGTAAATAGATCACTCTCAACAGGGGAGTTCCTAAGCTCATGGAAGGAATCGATGGTTACGCCGGTGGAAAAAGTTGCAAATACGAACAAAAGTGAAGAACTTCGACCCATTAATACGATAAGAAAGATTGAGGAAATTATTGAGACGATAGTAAAACAACAGATGGTGGAATATCTTGAAAGAAACAATATCTTATCGATGTATCAATTTGGATACAGATTTTCTTTCTACTTTTACTTTTAAGAAAATTGTATAAGTATAGGATAAAGAGCTTAAATGATGCGTCGGGAGGCTTTCACGGTCGAGTAGCAATACGAAAACCTTTGATACGAAACAAAGTGAAGCGGCTAGATTGGGGAAGAGAGCACCAGGACTGGACATCAACCGACTGGTCGAAAATCTTATGGACGGATGAGTCCAAATTTGAAGTTTTCGTACAAAAAAGGAGAGTTTACGTTCGGAGGTCTGCTGATGAATAGGTGCTCTATAGCTGTGTGTTCCCAACAATCAAGCATGGCGGTGGTTCAATAATAGTCTGGGGATGTTTCTCTTCCGCCGGTATTGGAGACCTCATCCTTATCGATGGAATCATGAATAAGAAGAAGTACAGACAAATATTAGAAGAACACACCTTACCATCGGGTCTGCGATTAATAGGCCCTGAATTCACATTAATACTAGATATGATCAGAAACATTCTTCCAAGCTTTGTCGAGGATACGTGGACCAAGAAGAACAAGAAGGAACACTGAAAAATCGTATCTGCTTTGGGAGGTTCGAAGACAGTGGCCAACATCGAAAGACAAACTTTGGACGATCCTTCAAGTAGCCTGGAGATCAATAACATTGGAAACTATAATACATATTAAGAAGCTGATCGATAGCATGCCTATGAATTTTTCGACGTAAAATGGATCTAACTCTATTTTATTACCCAAATGTTTTTATTTATTAGGTTCAATTAATTTGTTCATTTGACTAGATAAATACAATATTGATGACGCTATTTATAATAAATCTTGATTATTAAAATAAAAAAGACAAAAGATATAAAACTCTATATAAATTTCTCTATGCATGTATCATATATAGTAAATATAGATTTGTAAAGTATTATTACTATTAATACTAATAAATTTAACAAAACTAAACTGTGGTTATTAACAATCTGCCTCCGTAGTGTAACCTGTCGTCATTACCTACATAAATAGCCGTCATAAGACCTACTGTCCCGGAAAATGTGATCAATAAAATTGGTCATCCTAGAAGAGCGTGTCGGTAACAACTCTACCACATTAAAAGTTAAAATTAAATCGTTCATTTATCAACATCAAATTGTGCATTCAATATTTATAAAATGGTTGGACACCATACTGTATTCGGTTGCGTGACTGACTGCGAATATTTAAAATTCAAATCCAAACAGATTAAACAAATTTTGCAATTATTTCCTTGAAATAAATATCTGTTCTGATTGGCAATACACTGTGCTAAATGGAATATCTCCAGAAAATGCACGAAATTAATTCTAGATGATTAGAAAGGTAAATGGTACTCGCCTCTTTAAAGAAGGACTAACGTCGAGTATCGTTAGGATGATTCCTATCGAGGTTTCACCAATTCCGGGGTAGTAGAAAGAAGTCAGATTCCACACGCTTATTATCCGACAAAAATCTGGTAGTAGCTCTAATAAGGTTCCTATTTCGGAAGAAAATAAAACTTACAAAGCAATGGCAGTGCATGTATGCAGTATGGTTGCTTCTAAGGAGAATATATAGCGACGCATCTTGTCTAACCTCAAGCACGTCTTACTGAAGACGCTAATGCTAATATGTATGCCTTAATCCAGAAACAAATTGTGAAGGTGAAACAAGAGCCTATATTTCTAGTTATTTACCTTACATTATACAAGAAATTTCATATATACAAGCTCATAGAGGACATAGTCTTGATAAAAGAGATAGAATAGAGTTTCAGTGTAGCAGCTAGAGGAATTTCGATTTCCGAATCAACAAGGTAACACAAGAAAAAGGCTCGAGTGAAAATTATATTACCGTTGACAATACGTGGGTTACTCGGCCACTTAACAAGTTACCTGCTTTTGAACAATAAACATATACAGCAGATGCCACTGTTTTATAGCAATGTAGACATTTAGTTTGATGAGAAAGGTCGAACAAAAAACAGATGATCTAGCGATATCAACTATGGATGACTGATACAGACAAGAGAAGTAACGTCTACTCGGACGGGAGTATGTCAACAGAAGCAGACTTAGGCATTAAAATATCAAGTTTCAGTCATCTAAAAGAAATGCCTACACTACACCGCCTTTGGAAACTGACCTGAAGCATACCAGCTTTTGCGGTGTGGTGATATAATAACTATAGCCCTCCAGCTGCTAACCTTCGCACTCCTCTTCCTTCTTTAGCTTTACTCGGAATGTTTTTGGTATGGTGAAAGGCGGCTCCCACCCTATTTTCCTTACTAGTTCGTCGGCTGTTCCATTTTCCTCCACTCCTATGTTACCTGGTATCCAGTAGAGATTGTTTGTATTAGTCTGATCCAGCCTATTTATCCTAGTAAGGCACTCCCATACTAGTTTTGAATTGCATTCATGAACGCTCAGTGCTTCTTTGAGTTTCTTTTGAAAATTATGCTCAGTTCAGTAATAATTTGCACGAGAAAGAAGAACAACAATCAACTGGGTTAAAGTTTCAGTAACTTTTGATATTTTCCGCAGATAGCCCTAACTGAGTATAACACATTTCGACTATCGGACAACAGATATCGCAATAAGGTGGTAGAAACACTGATTGTGAAACTTATCTTACTATCTGCTAACTTATCAGCTAACATCATGATTTCTTGCCCGCATTATTTTCTATCGAGGTTGAATTAGACGCATCTTTCAATCGCTGGGATTTTAAGTACCAAGTATGATAGTGTTCTGTTTGAATTGTTACTTGTCGACTTCTATGCTCCAGTTTCCTTTGCTATTCAGATTTGATTTAAATCTTCTCAAAACAGTATCTCTTGACCACATGACCATATCGTCTCTGGGCAAATACAAAAGCGAAAAGGATTTTGAGGGTGTTTCTCGCTTTTCGTGGAAGTATACGTTTTCCTTTCTCGGCGACCTCTTTGATTATTCGTAGTATGGTCTCCTTGAAGATCCTCTCTACAGGTAGAACTATGTACGAGTATAGTGGAGTAAGTTCCAAGATCACCACTTAATACCCGAAATGGTTTAATAAATCTGAAATTACAAGTGCTATGTTCACGAAGGCTAAAAGTGCTTATTATCAGTTGAGTCTCGCTGGAATTAATGAAAATTAATGAAAAACATTTTGTGAGGCCATGTATATACCTAGGAACTGTGGTCAATTGAGGCAATGCCATCAGCAATGCGATTAAGAGTAGAATAATTCTTGTCAATAGATGACGTCACAAAATAAAAATTCTCCGACCAGTCTTTCGGTGCAGTCGATGCTGTTATATGGGTGCAGCATTCGGAGAGTTATCACCAATGATATAAAAAATATGTAAACTTTTTTTAATAGCTGTCTCAAGTGAACAGCTTATAGATGCGTTTATATAGCACGTGTGGGCATGAACCATAAGGTTCTAAGGAAGTATATATTAATCTTTAACATATAGCAGGATGAAAGGAGATCTATAAGAAAATAAATCATCTCATTTGAACCAATTACAGACCAAGAGCCTGCTGCATTTCTGTCTGGTGTAATAGGTAAGCACTTACGACGTTTTGTTGGTGAACTGATTGGTCTGTACAAGTGTTAAAATCGAAAATCTACGAAATCTCAATGTTACTCCAGATCAATTGATACCCACCACACGTTTATTGATTTGAAGGCCAAGTGTAAAAGCATAAATATCGTCTGATTACCTACTAAACTCATTCGCGTAGTCGAAACTCAAAGGCCACTACATCGGACACTTTTTTCAAATAGTAGAACGAAGCGAGCATTCACTGCCTATTTTGATGGTGTCGAATTAGAAGAAACAAGGATAATACGGCGCCTTGACGCCTTAAAGCTTAATTTGACTAACTGGGCTCCGTCGTTAACACTGCAATTAACTCATTAGGATAAGACGGCAATTGAGTAATTAAGCAATATAGGAAAACTCTCATCATTCCTGCCCTGCTTTAATTGCATAACCGTGGACCTTCTTTATCAAACCCAAATGAAAGAATCCCTCGTACCATCTTTGGTCCTGTTTCTGTCTGGGATGTACAATAGTGTCGACCTGATGGAGGAGAACATTAAGTTAAAATGTTAATACGCCGCCCATAAGACAATTTCATATCGGGAACAAGAAAAACCGGGATGGGGACTTAGCTTAAACGGAAACCCTGTATTATAGTAATCACCTAACTAGGTAATTCGAAAATAAACTTCATACCATTCTCAGTATAGAACATGACAATAAGCATGTAAATGCAGCATATTTTAAGTTTCTTGTGAATAAAAATTGTATGAAATTTTGTGTCTCTGTAAACAGAAGAGGCAAAGGACTTAGATTGGATATGACATATTGGGTGAATAACTAACAAAACTTCAGTCAAGAGATTGTTGAAATCATAGCCATCAAATTCCATATCTAACCACCGCTCCACCCAGCAACGACTACACTAGTGGAACGAAAATTGCAAGAAATTCTGATAATACACATCCGATAAAAACAGAAAAAAACCTTTCCTCGGGTCCATAGTCCGATATCTCAATTGAATCTAATTTAATCCACCCAAATGAGGATAAGGTATCAGAATATCGCATAAATTAAGCTGATAAGATTACATTCCCCGAAAATATACTACTTAGCATTCTCTCGTGATTGGAAATTTTGGAAAGAAAAAAATAGCAAACTAGACTTACCCATAGGTGATGGCTAAAAGATGAATGCACCAGGTTCCGCACCAGAATGTTAGGAAGAATATCGCGAATCCATAGAGAGTGCACAGTATTGGTGACATGATTTGTTGTTTTCTGCCACGGTTTTTTTTTTTTTTTTTTTTTTTTTCTGCACGAAAATCACACACAATACACTGTTACTGGGGGCGCCTTTTCGTTTGTATCTTGCGATCTTTTAATTTCAATTAATTTTCATAATTTTAGTCTTTCGAGAACAGACACATTCGAATCGAATAAATAAAACCGAACAACTAAAAAGAAACAAATCCGGCTGTATGCGTATAGTTGCATGAAGTGGACAGGCAAATGTAACACTATACTGACGACAATGATGACAATAAAACCGATCCAAACGCGAATATTTTCCTTTATCAAATGTCTTTCAGTGGCGCTCTACGATTTGTCTTAAGATGCTTTTCACATTTTCTTCTTGCCGACACGTCTTCGGCGCTTCCTCATTCCAAGGAGTGCGGTAGACAAATCTTAAGCAAACCGCAAATCCGACGTCTTTTATTCAACCTTCGTGCGGTTAATGACTGCTAAGCAACAGCCATGCGGGTGCACTAACTCCCATTGTATGTATTATGATAGGCTCTGCTATGACACAACTTTGTTGGCTGACCCTAGCGACGTTTGTAGGTTTTGTTATCGCTCCTTGAATGTGGAAGCTTCTTTGATTGTGGCTGTTTGGTGGTGTGTCACTTATAGTAATTAGTTAATCTTGGTAATTGATAATTATTCATTGTAATACATAGATATAGTATTAGTTATTGGAATGAATGAATCACTTTTGTTTTCGATTGGAAGAGGAGATAAAAAATAACTATTTCGTTTGAACACGGATTATAATTGCTAGTAGTTAGTTGCCGATGTGCAGAATATTTTTCAAATGAGTAACAAGCAAACGAATGAATTAGGCAAAATAAAAATTAATAACACCGAAAAAATATATACTTTTATACTTTTTCCAAGCGGAAAAGTAGAAAATTTCAAATGCAATCCTCTCCACAGAGTAGGAAATTTCTTTATTAGATATTGCACTTAGCTGACAGCAAAGGGACTGTTGTTAGCTTTTTTTGTTCTGCGGATTCGCTTACGGTTGTCTCTCTTTTTTTTATTGTGGAATTTATTATGGCCAAGGTGGTGGATGACAAAATCTGTCAGATTTCTGCGTGGGGTACGTTCGAAAAGACACTGCAATATCAAAAAAGCTAAACAAAATAATAAGGAGATTACATATGTGTCTAAGAATATTTTTCGTAGTTATTTGTATTTTTTCAGCTGCTGTTTGTTATTTAAGGTGGTTGTTTTCGTGAATCAATTTAACTATTTGTTGAAGAAAATTTAATAACAAAATAATAATTAAATTAAATCCCTATTCAGACCAGAACCCGGGTTCGCTTCAGATCGCCGGCCAAATAACACGTAGGCTACTGGAGCTAGTATTCTTTCGCTTTTACTTTCTTCCTTCTATCACTATAATTCTACCCTTCTATAATTATGTATCCTTCAATTTCTATTTATCCAATTAAAATTAAAACCATTTTGAACTCCTGAAATTGAAACTCTACAAGTAGCACTCACAAATCGTTATTTGCTACCGAATACCTTAGAAATCGGATCTCTGTTGCGTCGTCTCCTGTGGGAGAACTTCCTTAAGCAGAATAAGATTGAGTTATTGGAAAAAAAATTCTCATGTTGTGAGCTACAGAGTCTATTACAACTCTAAGCCACGTTGGAATTACATTTTTGCATTCGTAGTTTGTAAATTTGTTAGGATAGATTAATTTACTTACTTACTTATGTCATATGACACTGTTATTTACAACAACATAAAAACGCACTTTCTTTAAGTAGATTCAAGTTTATTAAATTAAATGTACAGCAAAATACAGCACTACAAAATTAGCACCTTAATGGTCAATCCTCTTAGGCACCCATTACATCAGCAACATTTTTCCTTCCCCATCAAGGGAACTCCATCATATTGTAGTATGCGGGCTACGGCTCGAGTAGATAAAACAATTATTCTGAGAAATTATTTCTTTATTTTCTACTCTATAGAACAATTCAAGTTCACACTATACTATTCTTCGCCTTATTCTTTTCTTACAAGGTCTCTTTCCTCTCAAATCACTTTATCTCCTTTCAATTTCTTAATTCACAAATCCAAACTAATTACTTTTTCTTGTTCACTCTCAACTTTCAATTTATCACCAAATTACAACTTCGCCCATTATCACTTTTCTAATCTCTTCGCCACGGTTCTAAACCAACTGTCTTTTTTTGATCGCCATCTGTCCTTATATAGCAGAAGTTTCTGATAGCCAGAAACTTCTAGCAAATTCTTCGACCACTCGAATGAAGGACAGTTTGAACCAAAATTCTGCCAGAATGGAAAGTCACTTCGGAATTTGCTGCATAGACATAGGCGCGTAGTTATTATTATGCTACACTGCCCCCCTCTTAGACGTGTTCGTCCCGAACAAGTGCATCCTCATTTCGGCCATTGTATCGACTCAGTCGGTCCACATGAACCACTTTCATTTTGGCCCTTGGTCCTCGCTGGATGCGGTAGACAACATCGTTGATGCGGGTTACTATTCTGTAGGGACCTTCCCAGTTCCGCTGTAACTTAGGTGATTTCCCCTTTTGGCGATGGGGATTATACAGCCACACCAGATCTCCTTCCTGGAATCCTGACGTTGTTGCCTTGGCATCATACCTGGTCTTCATGCGGTCGCTCGTCATCTTAATCTGGCTTCTGGTCCTTTGGTGTATGTCCCTAAGCCTTTCCCTAAGGTCCGCCACGTACTCTTCTTCATTTCTGGGCTCATTGGTAGGAGATCCAAATTTCACCTCACTGGGTAAACGAGCTATTCCACCAAATAAGATTTCGAACGGCGTATGTCGAGTAGTGCTATGCACGGCACTTCTATAGGCCATCAAAAACAAGGGAATCTGCCGGTCCCAATCCCGTTGGTAGTCACCTACGACCTTCGAGAGATGTTCGTCCAAAGTCCTATTGAAACGCTCCACCATACCGTCCGACTGTGGATGAAGCGGGGTTGTCCTTGTCTTTTTGATTCCGAGTAGTTGACACATCTCTTGGAAGATTCTTGACTCGAAGTTCCGCCCTTGGTCAGAATGCAATTCCAAGGGCACACCGAATCTGCTAACCCAATTGTAGACGATCTGCTCCGCCACGGTTCTGCTTTCCTGGTTAGGGATCGGAAACGCTTCCGGCCACTTACTGAAGTAGTCCATCACTACGAGTATATACCGATTACCATTGTCGGTTTCCGGAAAGGGCCCTGCGATGTCAATGGCGATTCGTTCGAAAGGTGCTCCCACGTTGTATTGGTGCATCTTACCTCGAGTTTTGATTCTCGGACCCTTGCTAGCTGCACACACGTCGCATTTTCTGCACCAGTCTTCGATATCTTCCTTCGCTTTTAACCAATAAAAACGTTCTCGTACCTTTTCTAGCGTCTTATTCACTCCCAAGTGGCCTCCGGTCGCCCCGCCATGCATTTCCTGTAACACCTCCTTGACCCTCGTCCGCGGTACGACAAGCTGCATTACAAACGACTTTCCGTCGGAGGATTCCCATTTTCTTCTCAGAACACCTTCTTGGACATGGAGGGAGTCCCACTGCGCAAAATATGCCTTTAAGGTCGGGCTTCTGTGAGAGATGTCCTGATGATCCGGTTTCTCCATGTTCTCCTTCCAGGCCAGAATCGGTTCGATATCCGGGTCTTCCTTCTGAGCGTTCCGGATCTCATCTACGCTCCAGCCGGCGATAGGTTCGGCTCTCATTCTTTGGATGGAAACCAGCTCCCGTTCTTCCTGACGCGCACAATGTTTACAATCCGTTCTGCATGGTCTCCGGGACAGTGCATCCGCATTAGAGTGGAGTTTTCCTTTACGATGCTGTATTTCGTAGTCGTAGATTTGCAGCCTTTCGATCCATCTTGCGACCTGACCCTCAGGACTCTTGAACTGTAATAGCCATTTTA
The DNA here is from genome assembly GCA_963082735.1 of Pocota personata. NCBI lineage: Eukaryota > Metazoa > Arthropoda > Insecta > Diptera > Syrphidae > Pocota > Pocota personata. Next base: position 3,421,384 of record OY720433.1, read on the forward strand.
AGGCTGCATGGTCTGTGCGAAGAACGAACTTCCTCCCGTAGAGGTATTTGTGAAAATGCTTCGTAGCCAAGATCAAAGCTAGAAGTTCCCGCCTTGTCACGCAGTAGTTCCTTTCTGGCTTAGAGAGCACCTTGCTGAAGTACGCAACCACCTTCTCTTGGCCGTCATGCACCTGGGAGAGTACGGCTCCTACCCCGACATTACTAGCATCTGCATCCACAACGAACGTTTCCCCGGGAGTGGGGTAAGCCAGTATCGGGGCATCGCATAGCCGTTGTTTAAGTGCCTTGAAGCTCTTCTCGCACTCAATTGACCATTTGAATTGTTTTCCCTTTTCCGTCAACTGGTGCAGGTTCTTTGCGATCCCGGCAAAATCCTTCACGAACCGTCTGTAGTAGGTGGCTAGGCCCAGGAAGCTCCTTAGTTGGTGTTTGTCTTTGGGGACTGGCCAGTTTTTCACCGCTTCGACCTTCTCCGGATCGGTTCTCACTCCTTTCGCTGAAATTATGTGTCCCAGGTACTTGACTTCCGCTCTAAACAGGGCGCACTTCTTGGGGTTGAGCTTCAGGTGGGCACTTCGAAGCCTTTGAAACACATCCCTTAGATTGTCTCGGTGTTGCGCAAACGTTTTTCCTACGACGATGACATCATCCAAGTATACCAAACAGGTTTTCCATGTTAACCCTTGCAGGACACATTCCATCAATCGCTCGAAAGTCGCCGGAGCATTGCACAGCCCGAATGGCATTACCGTGAATTGCCATAGCCCATTTCCTGTGGTGAAGGCGGTTTTCTCCCGGTCTTCTGGATGGATCTGTACCTGCCAGTAGCCACTCTTCAAGTCGAGAGTGGAAAACCATCGGGCTCCTGATAGTGTGTCTAGCGTGTCGTCAATCCGTGGCAGAGGATAGCTGTCTTTCTTGGTGACGTAATTGAGCTGCCGATAGTCCACGCAGAACCGCGTGCTGCCATCTTTCTTCTTTACCAGTACAACCGGTGATGCCCACGGACTTTTGGAACTTTCAATCAGACCTTCTTTCTCCATTGCCGACACCATCTCTGCAACTTCTGTCTGCTTTGCCAATGGAAGGCGCCTAGCAGGCTGACGAATTGGTCTAGTATCACCAGTGTCTATTCGATGTTGTACCAGGTGTGTTCGGCCGTATTCTCCGTCCTGTGAGGCAAATACATCAGCGTACTCATTGATAAGATTCTCTGCCATAGTTCGCTGCTCCTGATTCAGCTCACTGGACTGGAGAATCGTCTCTCTCGTTTCCGCTGTCCAAGGTGATGGGAGAGGTTTTGGAGCATCACGTTCAGATATTGTTGCGACGGCGGTAATCGGCGTGCATTTTCCAGTCACATCCCCTCGCCTTAGTTTTACAGTGTGTGGTCTTGCGTTCAAAACCCTCACTGGAACCATGGTGTTCTTTGGTTCGACTAACGTCTTTCCCACGATGTAGTCTTGAGAATTCTTCTCAGGGTCTGGTTCTACTATGTAGAATCGGTGGCTCCCAAGATCACCTTCCAGCTTTGTCCAAATGATTGTCTCTGAAGACGGCGGCAAAACTTCGTCTTTGCTGATGACTGTCCTGAGAGTTACGGCATTCTCGTTTCCGTACACCATCGGAATCTCCACATTTCGATACCTCAGTACTTGCATCCCGATGTCCAAGATTACTTCATTTGCTTTCATGAAGTCTACTCCGATGATGCACTCGTCGCATATATCTGCCACCAGAAACGCATGGGAGAACGTCAGTCCTGCCAGAGTAATCGTAAGACGAACTTCTCCAAATACCTTCGCCATTTCCCCTGTTGCAGTCTTCAGGCAGTAGCTGTTGGTGTTGTGCAGCCAGGAGCTTTTGACGATATCTCTTCTTACAATGGAGGCAGTGGCACCTGTGTCGATGGTGGCTACGCACTTCTTCTCGTTGATTAGTGCCTCCACTGTCAGGCTCTTGTTACCCCGTTTGGTTTGCGAAACTTGAATGGTGGTCCTGGGGGCCTCGATTCCAGTAACCAACTTCTGCCCCGCGAAGTTGGTCCTTACGCATCTCCCGACTGCTGGTTTTGGGAAGTCTGACCGACAGGATGCTTCCTCTCTGCTTCTCCTACTTCCGCAATGTGGACAATTTCCTCGTCTAGGTGCACTTCTGCACTGCCGTTGTAGGTGTCCGGTTTGGTTGCAATTCCAGCAACGGATTTGACTTCCGCGAGCTTTGACGGCTGTTCTCTGGCATGAGCATTCCACGACGGACATTTCCCTGACACGGTGTATTCCCTGGTATGCTTGGTCCGCAGCCTTCATTGACAAAGCGAATGCCAATGCCTCGGGGAGTGTTCGCTTTTCAGCCATCCTTACAGCCATTTGCAGTTGTCTGTCCTCTATGGCCTGAATAAAAGCTTCCACCGCCATTTCGTTGATAAGCTCCTCACCGGCTTTAGGGTATGAAAGATGGGCTAGTCGCTCTATATCCGCTTGCAACTGTTGGAGCGTTTCCCCCCTTTTCTGGACTCGACTACGCAGCTGAACCCTGTACACCTGCTGCAAGTGTTCATCCCCAAACCGCATCTCGATAGCCTGAACCAGAGAGTCGTAGTTCTGCTGTTTATCTTCCGGGATGGTCTGCAAGAGCTCCGCAGCTGGACCCCTCAGTGCAAGCGTGAGTGCAATAGACTTCTCTTCATCGTCCCAGCTATTGGTCATTGCGGCCGCTTCGAATTGCCTCTTATAAATTGGCCATGATGTTTGACCATCGAAGATAGGAGGCTGCATCTCCTTTCTTCTCAGACCGTCAGTGGAGTATTCCCGTGCTTTCTGTCTCTTCACGTTGCTGAGCTCCTTAGCAAGATTTTCGACTTGCTTTCCTACTATCTCGAATTGCGTATCCACTTTTTCAAACTGAATCTCTATCTTCCCGAACTGAGTTTCCTGTTTCTCAAAATTTTCATCGAATCTAGTTTCGACTTTTTCGAGTTGCGTCTCTACCTTCTCGATTTTCTCTTCGATCACTTCGAATTTGGATTCCAAGTTCTTGTTTTGCTCATCAAGTTTACTTTCCAGAGCATCTAGAGAATTCTTTTGTTCGTCCATTGCTTTCTTTTGTTCATCCATTGCCTTCTTTTGTTCATCCAACTTAAGTTCTAGAGAATTCTTTTGTTCGTCCAGCTTAAGTTCTAGAGAATTCCTTTGGTCGCCCATTGCTTTCTTTTGTTCGTCCATCGCTTTCTTTTGTTCGTCCAGCTTAAGTTCTAGAGAATTCCTTTGATCTTCTATTGCTTTCTTTTGTTCGTCCATGACTAACTTAAGTTGCAGGAGCAGACTTGTTATACCCGGGTCGGCTGCTGTACTTACTGCTTCCTCTTCCACGTCAAACTCTACGTCGTGCGGATTTTCACCTTCCTGCGTTACTGCTTCTTCCAGACGAATCAGTAGGGCATCTTTTCCCCCAGTTGTGTCGAGGTTCCGCTTACTGAGTTCTGCCTTTAGTTGAGTTATAGTTAGTTTTCCCAATTTGCGACCCATTTTGCGCAACTAATTAACTCAACACAGAAATCGTTTTTTTTTTTTTTTTGCTTGTGCAATTTCACACCACGGAAATAGTTATTCACAGAATAAGTTTTATCCCGCTTCTGACACCAATGTAGTATGCGGGCTACGGCTCGAGTAGATAAAACAATTATTCTGAGAAATTATTTCTTTATTTTCTACTCTATAGAACAATTCAAGTTCACACTATACTATTCTTCGCCTTATTCTTTTCTTACAAGGTCTCTTTCCTCTCAAATCACTTTATCTCCTTTCAATTTCTTAATTCACAAATCCAAACTAATTACTTTTTCTTGTTCACTCTCAACTTTCAATTTATCACCAAATTACAACTTCGCCCATTATCACTTTTCTAATCTCTTCGCCACGGTTCTAAACCAACTGTCTTTTTTTGATCGCCATCTGTCCTTATATAGCAGAAGTTTCTGATAGCCAGAAACTTCTAGCAAATTCTTCGACCACTCGAATGAAGGACAGTTTGAACCAAAATTCTGCCAGAATGGAAAGTCACTTCGGAATTTGCTGCATAGACATAGGCGCGTAGTTATTATTATGCTACAATATGCTGCCTTGCTTTCGATTTTACCTGGCCATCTTGGGATATGATGGTATTGACAACAATCTCCTTGAGCCAAGTACACCTCGGTAGATTTTCTTTGATTATGAGTACCACATCCCTTACTTTTAGTGGTTTGACCTTCTCAAGCAACTTCGTTCGTCTTGTAAGGGTGGGAAATAACTAATGTACCCATTGCTTCAAAAAAAAAAAATTTGCCACCTGTTGCGCCTTCCTCCAGTCCTTGCAGACATCGGTTTCCGTTCCAGGAACTCAACAAGCCATCTATTCCGGGCAAGCGGGCGTGATTTGACCACAGCTTCTATCTCGATTTACGCAGACTTAATCGTCTTGACCTCCTTATTACAAGCCTACTCCGGCTGGAGCAAAATGCTGGGAATGGGCGCTGGGAGCAATGGTGTTTCCTTGTTTTTTGCTCCCACCAGTGCACATTCTGGTACATGATCATCGGAGAACCTCAGATACGCCACCGCCGAAATATCTTCCTCACTGGCGTCTACAAATACATGCAGTTGCACCGAGGCATCATCGTGTGGCCATGTCTGAGGGCAGATTTTAACACTTGTACTGCTTCGGATTCCAGAAAGCTTATATAGCAAAGTTCAAGTTCCTTGCTCAAATTAAAGGCCCAAAAAGGTAAAGCAACATACGGACGGATGGTCGGTTTGGCTAGACCGACACAATTTTTGATGCTGATCACAAATATATAAACTTTGTATTCCCTGGATAGGGTTTAATGAGTAAACAGGTTTAACTCGTCTTTCAGAGTACCACCCATTGTCTGAAGTTGCAACGTGAATCGTGAAGTTAAATTACTTTTGTAACATATTGTTTACCTAATCTCTTTTGACACGATACTCAAAATGTGATTTAAACGTTGACAACTGTTGGTGTTAGGATAATAAAATTCCAAATATTCAGACTAGGAATAGTTGATATAATTTTATTTTCTAGGAAAGGAATTGATAATACAAGAAAAATATATATGTACAGAACTTACGATTTCCTAACCACTTCCCAACAACGAACGCCACTTTACGCAAAATCTAGTCAAATAATGAATATTATCTGAAATGTGACGACGGGGGAAAGAGGAGAAAAGAGACAGCTAGTTGTAAGAAAAAGAATCTGGGTCGCGTTCAACGTGGAAGTGTTTCGTTCGCTGTTAGGTTGAGTTCACACTGAGAATATTTTAAGATCGAATCGCTGACAACCATGAAATTTGGCATCACATGTATCCCCACAGAATGGTATTACTATTATAATCGAATTATTCTTCTTTCTCTTTTCATTTTATGTTCTAAATCGAATTCTTCCCAATAGCTGTTGTTCTTAGAGCGTGGCCACACTTGCCTACCCATGAACGTCATTCCCATGAACGCAGTGGCTACACACAAAAAAACATCATCGAAATGAAAGTAATTTTGACAGCTGGGGGAACACTGAAATTTATAACAATATATCGCTAAAGTAGTACGGAGGAAATTTTGTGAATTTTTTTTTTTTCTTAAAAAAAAGGGTGATAACGAAGAAGCTTTATTATTGTGACAGCTACAATTCTTGCAACCGCTGTTATATTATTTAATGCAGCTGAGGAGGAAAGCAAACCAGAATTAAACAAAGAAAAAAACAGAGAGGAATAAATCATGGAGATTAAAGGCTGAACTATAATAGTCGGAAGCAATCGGAAGCTAATGTCATAATTCTACGTTAAGTTTCCTTCAGTACTGTCAATTGCTCAAGTGGCCCATAATAGGCGTATGTGTTCGGAAGTAAAGGTTCTCGTCCGATCACCGAAATCAAGCAGGACGAGCTTCGCTTAGACGATAAAGACGCATTTATGCCTAAAACACAATATCGCCTCGACCTCGGCTTCGTCTCGTTACGTACCATTCGCCTTGTGAGCACTTTGAAATGACATTTATGAAAGGAAATTTTCTCCCAGGGGGGAGAAGAATAGAGGAGAAGCTTGTGCTCGTTGGCTGTAAATGTTTGAAGGATGTAGTGATGGGCAAATACAGAGCCTGGTAGATCATTTCACATTCGTGTCGTTCGGCTTATAAACGAATCCCTATATTTGACAGTACGACCGAAGTTGGGCTTAAGGGTGAACTGATGTGCATTCGAAGCATCACGCGTACTGCGGGTGAAATTTTGAAGGGGAGGAACTGGCTATTTCGCTGGTGCATTTTTTATGGAAAAAATGATAAAATAGTGAGGGACACGAGACATTTCTCCAATGTTCAAGTGAATGTATGGAATTCACAATGTCTCTATCACCTGTAAGTTTTAACGCGCGATTCTGTACCCTGTCTAGAATGTGCAGAACAGACTTGAGTGCACCAGACCAGAAATGGGCGTTATATTCCAGTTTAGGGCGTATGAATGTCTTATAAATTGAGGACAGATCAGGCGGGATAAAATATTTCTTGCGCCGTTTAAGGAATCCTAGACATTTTGCAGCATTTTTGGAGACTTCGAATATGTGATCATTCCTTCGAAGATGGTTATTATTCATTCATGGATAATGGTTGTGGGTTATTGTTTTGCTTAACAGACAGAAAACAGCATTAGGTTTTGGAAGCGTTAAATTTCACTCTGTTGGTTGACCCCCTTTTGATTATGTTGTTCAGGTCGGAATTTAATGTGTTTAACATACGTTGCCGTTCCTCTTCTACGACCGAAGAGCAAGGACGTGAGTTAGGGAACGAATATGAAAAACTGAGGGTCCTGTCATCAGCAAAGGAATGGATTGGATTAGAAGTTGCAGACAAGAGATCATTTATTAAAATAAGAAAGAGTCGGAGACAAAACAGAGCCTCGGGGAACTCCAGTATTTATTTGATGAATTGCAGACTTGAAGCCATCCAAAACAACTTGTATTGAACGCCCCGAAAAGCATTTTCTAATCCATTGAAGAAGAGACTCATCGAAGACATATGCACGCATTTTCGACAAAAGAGCCTGATGTCAAACTCTGTCAAATGCCTTTGAAATATCAATCTTAAATCATCTTAGTTTCGCCAAAGTGATGAAGCGATTAGTTCCACTTCTCGGTGAGATATGCCATCAAATCACCAGTGGACCTATTGCTACGAAAACCATACTGCCGGTCATTAAGGAGGGCGGTCGAGCCGATATTTTGTTTTAGGCATTAGGCTTTACCAGCGAATGGATGAACATTTTTTTTATAAACTTTTTAACCGTTTGGACTATCAGACAAGATTGTGGCGTTCATATATTATTGGCTTATTATTTACTTCTCTCTGTTGCGCTGATATTTATTCATGCATCAAAGAGGACTACTTAAAAGCTCGTACTTATTAATGTCCATATATACAAAATGACTTCAAATAACGCATTTTTTGTTTCAGTTTCAAAGTATTTATGCAGACTAGTAAGAGATAGCAAACAATTATTTTAATCGATGACACTTTCCCTTAAGCACGTCGCTTTTCGAGTCCCCAAATATATTTACTACAACTATTAATGATTTAATAGTATTGTGTTGTTAGCGATGTGTGATGCAAACTACAAATTTACGTTCATTGGCGTTGGTTAAAACGACAGAGTAAGCGACGGGGGAGTCCTGAACCGAAGCAACTTTTGTACTACACTTAACAACTCCAGTCAATACTTTCCTCCAGACAAGATCATAGGAAATAACAGAAAGTTGCGTTACTGAGTTATGCTGCTATTGACGATTGATGATATACCCATACTCTTCTACCGAAAGCAGTAAAAACTAATTTTAATTTTCGCCTGAGCCAAACAAGGCAATGTTTTGGGCATGGTCTTAGGTGACTATATAACTAGATAACTATGCTGCGTCCTACATATTTGTTTAATTGAAAACAGTAGTAATTATAGTTATGCAATATATACTGGTCCAGGTCCATACATACCATCAGATGACAACATTGTACCACAGATAATAAACTATATTTATTACCTGTGATTGTACGTACAAAAAAAAAATTGCTTCATCAATTAGAGATGAATTTGCGGCATACTTCACGGAAGAGGGAGAACTCCTATGGCAGAATCATTATTTGTAGAATATGTAACTACTAGAGTTTCACTTTTATATACGTAGATAGATTCCTTATTCAATAAAAGTAAAACAAATTAATATTGTTTTTTTTATTTAAATTTTATTTTAAAAGAAATATATAAATATTATATATATAAAATACCCTCTATTGCACCTTCAATTAAATTTTTAATTGGTGACGATTTTGAGTCCTCATCATCTCTTAACAAAAACCCTTTGCTAGTGTTTTTGAGTGCAAAGCCCCGCAGTTGCGGCAGTCGTGCACGTTCAATATTTCTATATATTTTTTTATTTTTTGTTAATGTATACGCTGTAGCCTTGCTAATTGCTTTTTGTATTAATTGCGCTTCTCTAACCACTTCCAAAATTGTCCACCTCGTTTCTGCCAACGCCTTTTATTTGTGAGAGCAATTATTTTGCGGCTGCCGAAGTCAAGCTTGAATTCTCGATCACTTGGTGGCTTTTGCTACTTGACTCACAACTCTCTGCCGGATAATCCATTATAATAGTTTCAGGTTCTTAAATAGTGTCTTCACAATGAATCTACAATTGTAAACTGAATCATAATTTATTTTACAAACCAAACGTTTAAGTAAACTTAAAATATTTATTCTATGTGCCACGAATATCATCAGAGGTGTCGTCTAAAGAGACCAGATCTTCGTAGCACCACAAATTCGGCACGTACAAATCGTCCGTACAGACACCACTTCGTTTTGATCCTTGCTTTTTCCTTCAAATATTGATTTTTTAATTTTAATGAAATACCCTTCGCGGTTGTTCTTGGCCGATTGATTTTAATTTTTCAACTATTTCCAATAAATGCTCACTACTCGATTTTTATCATTCCAATCTGGAATTTTATAGAGATTCGGGAAATGCTCTACGGTTTGTTGGCGCGTTCATCACTGTCGTGCACTGTGCGACTTTAATCAACAAATGAAAAGGTTTATTTACCAATTGAAAAGTTCTGTGAAAAACGAAACGGGTTGAAAAAGAAACATTCTTGTGCACTGTTCGACTTGAAAAATTCTGTCAAAAGTGAAACGGGTTGGAAAAAAAACATTCCTTCCTACGCCGAGAATTATTTCTTAAATTATTTTTCGGTGTATTTTCGGTGCAATTTACCCTTCTCTTTCTGACTTACATAAAATTTACCTGTTTCGTATGACATGACTTTCATTCTCATGATAATGTAGCCAGGCACTTAGGTATGCGAGGTCGAATTAAAAAAAAATATCGATATGATAAATCGACGTTTGCGTTTACAACGATATATGTAGATAATTTTTGGTTATATTTGATATCAGTTTAAAAATGCATTCCTCTCATTTTGTAGGTTTGCTGAAAAGAAAGCAAATTGGTTGCTTCATTTCATGAGTTACTCCGTTGAGTTTTTCGAATTCTGACTTCGGTTTAATTTTGTATGAACAGTATTCGTTTACGTAAGTTTCCATGTTGAAAATTTAAATTTTGAATAGTTTTGCTTATCACCAAATAGAGCCAAAGTAGATATTTTTTCTTTGTATTTGTACATACATACAATATGAGAATCAAATATAGGAAATATATTTTTATTTGTAGAATTAACATCAATTGACTAGTCAACGATGTTAATAGCCAGTGCATTCAAAGAATCGTACATCTTGCGTCGTTTCGATATCAGACATAATGAAAAAAACGATTTTCAACCTGAGATCTTGGGATGTATTCGATAATATAATAGTTGAGAGAGACATAACAACATCTTCTCCAGTATCAATCCTTTTCATGTATTCAAAAACACGATGATTTGTGTACCAATATATTTGTTTTTATGGCTTGGACTTCAAAATGTTTTGGGAATACAAGGTTGGTTATGTGTTCATGTTGAATATGTACTTGTGCTTGCATTTAGTTAGAAATCCACGCTAGTTACTTGGCAGGTTATGTGCTCATGTTGAGTGGTAGTTGTGCTTGCATTTCGCATTTAGAAATCAACTTGGCAAGTTCAGTAAATGAGAAGAATTAGAAAGTGAGAATTCAACTTTTTTTTTTTTTTTTTTTTTAATAGATTTGGTTGCCTATCAACAAGTTCCACCGTAATTTGCAAAAGACTCAATATATTATTCCTTCTTTAATTGAAGCAGGTTTCCATTATGGCGTTTTCAGAAGTGCAACAAATTTACTTTCTGTTGAAGAAAACTTCTAAAAGTGGTCTTTCGTTTCTTTTGAGGCATCATCCAATGCCCTTTCCTTTTTAATTTTATTAAAGTAAAAGGCATCTCTGTGAGCGCAACGACATCTACCTGTCGATTATTTTCCTCCTTTTTTTCTTGCCATTAGGCACCATTGGTTTCTGTGTATTTTACTATGTCATATTACTACGTAATAAAGAATTCAATTTTAGTTTTTGGTAAAGACGCACGCCTTTGATTTTCTTTTAACACGCAATCCTCATATTGCACCACGAATTTCATAACAGAGCCACACTGTTACATGGCGCAGCCGGTATCTCAACCTACATACAATAAAGAAACAACCAACACCCGACAACAAAATGTCTCTCGTCCAGCAACTCTTAGAAACGACCATCGACGCAGAAATTCTGAACCAGTTCACGAAGGATGCACTCCAAACAGAAGTCAAATCAAGAGGACTGGAAACAACAGCAACAACAAAAGATGAGTTAATTCAAATCATAATCAAACACAATAAAATCCTATCTACCCTTAAAGCAAGGAAAATCGAACCATCAGCAGGTACTTCTAGTTCGGTAGGGACTTGTCCAGCAGTTATTCAGACTGTCGTCATCAACCCAGACATGACGCAAACGATTTTGGAATGCAACGGGGAAGATAGCAACTCCACCGAGCAATTCATAAAATCCATCGAAAAAGCCGCAAAAATAAACGGATGGAGTGACGAGGTTAAATTAGTATTCTGCACCAGCAAATTAACGGGCATTGCAAGAAACTGGCAGAACTTCGAAGGCGATTCAAGGGACGACTGGAATATATGGCTCAATTCATTCAGGAAACGATTCATAAAGACACCAACATTACGCGAATGGAATGACAGAGTAAATGCACGTATCCAACGGCCGAACGAATCTATAATCCAGTACTTCAGCAGTAAGTTAGATATTATTTCTAAGCCCCCAAAGAATGTAAATATTCCTACGGAAGATCAAATTGCGTATTTACTCGAGGGTGTTGCTGACAATACAGACCGCCGTATTCTACGCATTGGCACACCTTCGACCATAACCGAACTATTCGAACTGGGGCAAAAACTTGACGATGACACAAAACACACCAGCAAACAGTTCCACAACACAACAACAATGTATCGCAACACTAGAACGCCACAGTCCTTTACAGACAATAATTTCAAGAAACCAGCATACACAGAAAATACAAAAATAAATACTTATGTATGCCCACGCTGTAAAAAAGGTCAACACCCCGTTTCGCAATGTCCAATACCCTGTTACACATGCAATAGAACTGGTCATTCACTGAGCAACTGCCCAAATAAACCATCTCCAAAACAAGCAAACTGCGCATTGAAGTCAAAAGGTGGTGATCGAGGCTTACCCATCGTAGATGCCTATGCATTCGATGGAAAACCTATTTCCACTCTTATCGATAGCGGTGCTGAACAGTCAGTAATCGATCGTCGTTCTATACCACCTGATTATGCAGTTCAAAAATACGAAGGCTCAGCAATAACTTCCATTGACAATGAGTGTAGACCTGTAGGACAAATTGACCTATTCGTTGCAGTAGGCGACATATGTTGCACATTTGGTCCTGTAGCGGTGGTAAACAATGCACCAATACCACTGATACTCGGCAGCGATTGGAGAAAGGCCAATAACATTACCATAACTGTCGAAACGAACGGAGATGTCCAATTAAAACAAAATACGAACTCAGGCTACACCACACACACAAATATAAATTCCTGCATATTAAAACAAAGCCAGACTATACCACCATGTATTCTAAAAGAAGTCGAACATCAAATCTCAACATTTCCGAAATCTATATCTCCAACACAAATTCAAAAATTTCGAGAAATAGTCAGCAACAATTTACAAGCCTTCTCGACAGACAACGAGATTTTAGGATACTGCACCATAGATCAACATTCCTTACGTACTGTAGATGATATACCAGTTCGCAGAAAGCCCTACCGCTATTCATGGAGCGACCGCCAGTTTATAAACGAAACAGTAGAAAATTGGAAAAAACTAAACATTGCAAGAGATTCGCAATCTGAATATGCCTCTCCAGTTGTAATAGTTAACCAGCCTCATCATCCAAGTACCCCACGCAGATTGACAATAGATTATACACAGCTTAACAAAAAATTATATAAAGATAATTTTCCACCTCCACACATCGACGACATCATAGAGAAACTGGTTCAACAGGATGCACAAATTTTCAACACAATGGACATTAAAACAGCATTTATGACGGTTGCTGTCAAACCAGAGGACATTCACAAAACAGCATTTATAACTCAAGACGGTATATACGAATTTATGAGAATGCCATTTGGACTGACCAATGCGCCAAAGACCATGGAACGTATAATGAAGCAAACATTCGATAACACCGAAAACACTATTACATACATGGACGACGTAGGTCAATCAGCTCCGAACATTGACATGGCTATTAGAAATTTCGAAAACGCACTTAAACGAATAATCAAAAGCGGACTACGTATTTCTCTACAAAAGAGTCAGCTTTTCCAAATGGAAATATTCTTCTTGGGCTATGGTATTTCAGCACACGGCATACGTCCAGATCCTTCCCGTACAAACTCCATCGACAGATACAACAAAATTTTCAAAACAAAAACAGACGCTAAATCATTCCATGCATTTGCATCTCATCACAGAAAGTTCATCAAAGACTTTTCAAAGTTATCATTACCAATCCGCAACGCATATAATTCATCCCCATTCATCTGGACAGAAGAAGCAGCAGCAGCAGTCGAAATTTTAAAACAAAAATTAAAATCTCCACCAATACTGGGACATTTTAGGAATAATTGTCCAACGGAAGTTCAAATTGACGCATCATTAACCGGCTTGGGAGCAATCCTTCTACAAAAACAAAACAATCAGCAAGTAGTAATCGCATATGCTAGCCGTGCGCTTGCCGATAGTGAAAAAAATTTACATATTAACCAAATAGAAAGCCTAGCAGTACACTGGGCGGTTACTAATAAATTTCATATTTATTTATACGGATTAAAATCGTTCACAATAATTACGGACAATTGGACCACCGCTTGTTTATTACAAAACATCATTGAGACAAATACCGGCGATGAGGAAGAGTTGTCAACTGAACAATATTCTACGAGTGATGGGTCATCAGTATATCAAATGGAAGATAGTGACAAAGAAAAAGACATTGAGGAAATCGTCGACCGGAAGGATACAGCACCGGTTCGCTCCCGAAAACCACCAAGATGGCTCCAAGACTATGAGAGGTAAATTGCCAGGAGTCAATTTTACAAGAAGGGGTCGTGTGAGCGCAACGACATCTACCTGTCGATTATTTTCCTCCTTTTTTTCTTGCCATTAGGCACCATTGGTTTCTGTGTATTTTACTATGTCATATTACTACGTAATAAAGAATTCAATTTTAGTTTTTGGTAAAGACGCACGCCTTTGATTTTCTTTTAACACGCAATCCTCATATTGCACCACGAATTTCATAACAGAGCCACACTGTTACAATCTCTTTCATCAAAAAGGCACCTATTTTGGGAACACTTTCTATTAATATGTGCACAAATTCGTAGTTCGATATTTCAATTTTTTTTTAAATTTTTTATAACAAACAACTTCAACTTGCCTTTGATAAATTTTGTTTATTGAAAGTTATCGAAATATCGACAAGAAACATTGACAGCTCGATACAACGAAATTTTTACAATCGAAATCTTTCCTCATACCTAGACCTAATTATACTTCGACTGCGCTGCTCACACACAACTACCCGTTTGCTTCGCACACGAAATTTCGTCAAAGTACGGGCTAGGCAGTAGTTAAAATTCTGTGGTGCCGTTAGTGTTATGTTTACTAAAGGTACACGTAATTCCACGAATATTTGCAAAAAAGAAAAAAGTTGCCCTCATTGTTACAGGTGCCGCTGTCGCACCAAAAAGCATCCATTCGATTCCGAGAAACTTATCTCAATTCGCTGTGCAAGCAAAACAATTGGATTTTATTTTGCCTAGGTTCTGCTCATCGCTCGGTGTGCTCCTTCTTGCTCGTATCGTCTGGTTGTTCGTCCGTCGTGCCGCCTCCGCCTCCGCCTCCACCATCATCGCTCTTTCAAATTTTATTATTACTGATTTTCTTTTATGCGCTATTTTCGGGTTTGTTTTGTGCGTGGAACAGGCAATATAATTTCGTCTTACTTCCTATGCTTCCCGAACTTGAGTGTACTAATAAAAGGAAAAATTCAAGAAAAAAATAGGAAAAGTGGCAAAAATTGTCAATAGGCGAAACAACAACAAAGTTAGTGTATACTTGCTTGTATGCGTTTTTCCCTATTTCTGTGACAATGGCAACGCGTACGAGCGATTTATTTTGGGTGGCAAATATCGTCTTCGTCGTTGTGTGCCTTTACATCGCATAAAGTGTTTGCATAAGAAAATCTAGTTTTTTTTACGTTAATTTATTTTTTTCATAAATGGAAATTAGTGCCAGGAAAAGTCATCCAACTATAATCCGTCGCGAGAAGGTGGGAAATGACGGGCAGGGGGAAAAAAGTCGACCAATCCCTCTCATCCCGTAATGTTCCTTTGTACATTCGCTCTATCACTCCAAGTTCTGTTCTTTTTTTGCTTTTCGTTGGTTGTGCGTTTTGTCGTGTAAAATATTTGGTCTGTTTTTTTTTTTTTTTTTTTTTTTTTTTTTTTTTTTTTCAATTGTTTCTGATCTTTATTTTTTTTTTATTTGTTCTACTCAACAGTGTATTGTGTATAAAATTAAGAAAAATATATTTTGAATAAATTTTAGTTAAATTTTGCTAGGTTTTTTTTTTTGTTTGTCGTACTGTGGTGACTGCAGTGAGAAAAAACAAACAGTAGGATAAATGTGCAAATGAAAAAGAGGTGAAAAAAGTGTTGGTGGCAGCAGACAAAAAGGGGGAAGAAGACAGTCAAGGAAGTGCAAATGGTAAGTTGTGCAAATTGTATATAAAATTTCGGATTCTTCTGTCCTATTTCCAACTATCTTATCGTCTCGCAGATTATTGAGGAATTTTCTAATCCACTGTTGGTCTCCAACTCCAATTGGACTGATTTTCGCTTTGGGAGTGTTTTTATATCATATCCCGTAGGGTATGTTCATTTTTATACAGTTTGTAACATAGAGAAATAACGAAGATACCTATGTGAGTACAAGCAGGGTAGGTGCAAATTTTATGTCAGGTGTAAAAAATCGAAATTGGTGTGGTGGATGGGCAGATGACTGAATAGCCGATCAATTAACTTTGAAAACTTCCCTAATGTCTTCTAATGTTTGTCATACATGGGCTCGTTCTTTGGGTCAATAAAAGAAGCCATTTAGCTTTTTAACAACTTAAGCTACGGAGTGTAAATCAGGAACGACGGAGGTTATATCCTTTCATATTTTATAATCATTTATTGTATTTTGATGATGATTAAGTACTATCGCGGGCAATTGCCAAAAAATGACAATTCACGATGACATCTCTTTCTTATTTTAGTGAGAGTGCAAGGTATTTAAATCTCTCTGCTGAGAGGATTTTTAAATAATTTATTTTTCGAGAGGAGAAAAAGAAGACAAATGAGAGCCACGATGGCTTAAATGGTTGAAAATGTTAAAAAAAAAGTTCAGATTTGGATCGCGGCGCTCAATGCTGCTTGTACTTTCAGGTTGAAGGCTATAGAGGCTAGCGTACAATTGCACACGAAATTCAAGCGACCCAGCATCCTACGATGTAGGTAGCTTAACAGCCACGGAAGCGGGAAGTAGCGGGTAACTAGTACTGCCACTATTATTGCAATTGCAGAAGCTAAAAACAAAATATTGAAATTCTAAGTTGTAAAGTATCAACAAAATTGAAGAAAATAGTGAGACGATGACAAGCCATTGTGAGACAGGATTTTTAGATAGTTGTAGTAGTAGTATACTTAACTGAGATTTTCCTTTTTAATCACAGGAGATTTCTACTGACCAAAAATAGTAATTTCAACGGGTATCTTTGCTTTAGTCAAGTTATAAAATATCAAAATAGGCTTTAAACAAAGTTAGTTCTCAACAAATTGGTTGACAAAAACGTTTTATTCAATAAGTATATATGTATATTTTGATACAAAAAAAAACTAAAATATTAACGTTTTCAGGCAAAATACAATTTCTTTTTGATGTAACAATATTTCCCGCAGTTGAGAAAGATCGCTCTGAGCTAACTGATGTTGCTGGTATTGCTAAGTCTTTTTTTGCTAGTTCTGCTATTCTCGGGTACTTGTTTGCTCGCGTTTTCCACCATTCGAAGGGGTCCAAATCAAATCTTAATTGAGGCTCAGCGAGATAACTTTCGAACTGTATTGTAGAGTCAGGCACATCGTTAACTTCAACACTATACAAATTGCAAAGCACTCTTTTTGGTTGCGGGGAAATACTTGCAAGCAAATGTTTAACATTGTTTCTAATTGTTTCCCTCGCAGCTAGAGTCTCATGATCCAAATCTTTGTATCTTGGATCCAGAAAGGAAGCACATTGTTTTAATCATTTATTATCACTGCTCCAATCAAGATCAAAACGTTGTTTGATTTCTTGAATCAAAGTTTGTTCGAAATTTGTAATGATTTCTTCTTCGACTTCTAAGAATTTTAAATGGGTTTCAATTACTTTCGTAAACAACGGTCTGACCATTGAAACTGGTGAGTTGGTGTCCCCGCAAAACACTGTTGTTGCAATTTATAATGGTTTTAGGCTTCCTAGCAAAGATTCAATAGTTGCCCATTGACTCTCTCCGATTTCTAGCTTTTGTGCTGTAACTGCGCTGGTCCTTCTAGTTCATGCGTGGTGAGAGTATAGGTACACCATAGAGCATTAGTAATATGTGCAGTTATACTCAAATAGTTAATTTAACAATAATTGAAATATGAAATTTAATCAAAATCATCAGAGCCGTTTTCCGTCGTTTTTAAGTAAAATGCCGTTAATAAAAGAGGTACAACAAAAGTTCCGATTTCTCCTTGAATTGTCATCCTACAGAGATCAGATTGAAGTTTGAAGCAAAACGGTTCAGCAGTTTAGGCTGCAGTTTTGCATAAATGACAGAAAAGGCAGACATATTTTTTGATTGAATTGATTAATATCTCGAGTTCCGATTTTTTTTACGAAAACTATAACTGCCCTTTACAACACATATGTATGTGCAAGTGAAAATAATGGAAAAACATGTAAACAATTTGCAGATGTCTTGCACTTGATTAACAGTAAATGCTTCTGCAATATATCTCGTTAATTATCAACTGACTGATATACCGGAAAATCGATAACCTATCAATTGTAAATGCAGCCAACAATAGAACGAATCATAAAAATCCGTTCTTTTAGAATCCGTGTACACGGATAATAAAGTGAACAATTACACGTGTTTAAAGAACACGGATCTTAAGTTGGCTTATACTAATTACACGGATACCGTGTACACGTGTTTGGTAAGTACACGTTCAAAATCGTAGGCTCTAATACATCGGTGTGGAGTTTCTTGATATATTGCTACTCGAAGGATAATTCCTGGATTTTTTTTACAGATTTAGCCAGGGAAATTATTTTAAAGAATTGATTTTTAGGTTACAGCGTGACTGTCCATATTTGTAACTAATAATCAAGTATTCTGTTGAGAAATACAATAAAATCCTTTTTTTTTAATTTAATATTGTAATATGCGAGCTACAGCTCGAGTAGATAAAACGTTATTCTGTGAGATTATTTCTTTATTTTCTAGTCTATAGAACAATTCAAGTTCACACTATACTATTCTTCGCAAATCCTTTCCTTACAAGGTCTCTTTCTTCTCAAATCACTTTATCTCATATCAATTACTTAATTCACAAATCCAAACTAATTACTTCTTCTTGTTAACTCTTAACTTTCAATCTATCACAAAACTACAACTTCGCCCATTATCACTTTTCTAATCTCTTCGTGCGGTTCGAAAACCAACTGCCTTGCCTCGATCGCCATCTGTCCTTATATAGTCGCATTTCTGATAGCCAGAAACTTCTAGCAAATTCTTCGACCACTGGAACAAGAAAATTCTGATGTAATAATTCCAAGATGACAGCTGCAGCCAATAATCTCTTGCGGTTATAATTCTCTCTTAATTCCGCGACGTCGTATCCGTCTCTTACTGTGGACACGAACCTCGAATGAAAAGACACTTCGGAATGTGTTGCCTACATCTGTAACAAATATTGGTAGAGGCAAGATTTACTTCAAATGCTAGTCACTGTAACAAGTTGCAAAATAAAGTGTCAATACATAAATCTTATTAGTGGCATAGTGTCCTGCCCCCATGCAGCACTAGTAATTGCAGGACTGTTTGGAAAATTTACGATGATAAATATATGCAGTGTATTGTTTTTTTTTTTTTGATAATTTCTTGGTGGAAAACCGATAAAGTTAAATTTTTCAACTGGTCAAGTTTTTTTCTTAAAAAAAAAAATTAAATTAACAGAGCTCAATCTTTTTGATCAAGTAGTTTGAGGAAAAATATTGAACCAAAAACTGAGAAAAATTTGATGCACTCAGATGCAATAAATAAAAAAAGAAGATATCAGTCTGAATTTATAACTCACGCAAATCAACTTCATATTGCACACATTTCAACGAGAATTTGTGCTCAGTTATGACGTTTAAAATAATTTTGAAGATAAGGTTGATCGTGCATATCTTGCTTTAGAAAGCGAGTAAAACTTTAACTCATTTAAACTTTTTTCAGTCAGTGTGGTTCAGTAATTAACCCTATGCCACAAAGTTAGTCCATACATTTTCACGCGGACAGTTCTATCAACTTACAAGTCCTGAAATTTGTATCAGAAGAACTTGCGATATCCTGTATATACCTTTAGGAGTCTAACTCCATTATTTCATTATCTTACAAACTAGCCATACATTAAAATTAATATACCCTGGATAGGGTATACAAATAATAGAGTGTACTATTTGTTTGTTCGTAACTGTACGTACATGACGCATATTTTGTTTTCTCCATGTCAGAGAAAACAAAGAGGAAATAAGAACAGACTTAAAGACAACCATGTACTTTTTTAATAATACGCATTATTTACAAAGTTTATGTTAAGTTTATTATTTACAAAGTTTATGTTAAAAAATCTCATAAATTCAAGAGTAGATCTATTATTTTTGTCTCTACTTTTTATTTCCATTAAAATTGGTACAACTTACTCGTAGGTACAATCGATTTTTCACTTTTACTTGCAAATTGTTTAGGGTGCAATTATATACCAAAAGAGGCGTTTGGCAATGATCTTTTCCAGGTTTTGAATATGCACGGCAATAATGAGATTAGCCTAAATTTAGCAATGCTGTCAATGGTCTTTTCTGGTTTTGGTGACGGAATAACAGTGGCCGTTTTCCAGCTTTGTGGAATGAACCCAGTGTTGAAAACGTTGTTGTAAAGTATAAGAAGCGCATTTTTGGCTGGAAGAGGTAAGTTCTTAAACAGTGGATAGCATTTCATTTGAGTATTATGCCCAAGTACGGGCAAAGAAGTTACTGATACCAGCAGGTGAAACCAGGGAGCCTGAAGTTATGTTGATACATTTTATCTGCTAATCGGTGGGGGTCAGACCGTTAAGATGCCTAATTCTATTCCAAATATCGGTAACAGTAGAGTTTCGATTAATAGTAGCAGTAAAAAGTTAAAGCTGCCTCAAACCTGGGGTTTTTCTTGAACCTCTTCCACATTCTCATTTTATCAACTCTCAGAATACTAAGTTGCCTGTTCCACCAGGGAACTACACGATTGATCTGGTTGGGAGATGATTGAGGAATAGACTCATACGCAAAGATTTTTGGAAAATGCAGCTGATCTGTTGATGTTGCAATCCACTCCTAAAGGACTAATCACTCTCAGCACACTCTTTCTATTTTACCAAGTCCGCCTGGTCTGTTTTGAACTTTGGCGCTTGGATGCTTGGCTTGATAGTAAAGGGTGTCCCAAAATTCACGCAGATTTGAATTTTGCGCCATTTGTGCGGTAAATTGTTGCCAACGAAAAAAAAAAAAAAAAAAAGACAGCGAGACAACTGACAGTTCAGGGTTATTAAAAATGGAGTGCTACACGAAAGAACAGCGCGTTTTCATTGTTGAGCAATGTTTTAAAAATAATGAAGGTTTGGCAGCAACAGTTCGCAATTTTCGTACAAAATATGGTCGGAATAGTAATTTAACTTCATCAACTGTGAAGAGATTAATTCAAAAATTCAGAGAGACTGGATCAATTAGTAATCTTAGACACTCTGGCCGTCCTTCAACAAGTCGTTCAACACAAAACATCGAAGCACTTCGTGAGAGTGTTGTTGAGAGTCCAGGAACATCAATTTGGAACGGTGGTTAGGAATTGGACATTTCAAGAAGCTCTCTACAGCGTATTATCACGAAAAATTTGCATCTTCATGCATACAAAGTGCAATTGACTCAAGGAATGAAGCCTATTGACCACGCACTGCGAAGAGTGGATGCTGATTTTTCAAACAAAATCATTTTCAGCTACAGTGCTGGCACGCTAATTAGCACACCCTATCATACAAAGTTATGATAAGATAAAACGAATGTTAAAGTAAAACAATTTAATAAGGATCTTCAATGTTTGCTTTTATTGATATTAATACTTAATTAATTTATAAAAAAAAATTTAAAAAAAACAATAAAAAAAAAAATAAAAAAATAAAAAATAAAAAAATATGTTTTCGTAACACGCCAGAGTCTCGTCAAAGACATCTGAAAATATAAAAAATTAAATAATGACAAGTTAAAATTAAAATTAACTTATGTAAACTTACCTAGTACTTAGTTGGGTACCCTTTTTGGGTAATTACGGCGGCACATCCTTTATTCAAGGACCACGTGAGGCGTGCGCACCCTTCCTTTGGTATCTTAAACCATTCTTGATGGATTGTGTCCCATAACTCCTTCACATTTCTCGGTTTTAAAGCCATGACACGTCTCTTCATAATAGCCCACAAATTTTCGATTGGGCTTAGGTCTGGGCTCTGAGGGGGCCAATCCATTACCGATATTTGGTGTTCTTCAAACCACTCTTTTACAGACCTGGCCTTATGGCAAGGCGCATTGTCCTGCTGGAAAACAGCTTCCCGGTACAATGATAGCGGTAAACTCTCAAGATATGGTATGAGGTGGTTCGACAACATAGTCTTATATGCTAGAGCATCTAATTTACCTTTTATAAGGACTAGAGGTCCAACACCATGAGAGCTAAAACAACCCCATACCATTACGCTTCCTCCACCAAACTTTACCGTCTTTTTGGTGTACTTGGGATATAGTTGCTTGTTTGAAGGTCGTGGTACAAAAGTTCTTCCATCAGAACCACAGATATTAAATAATAATTAATTGCCTACAAAAAAGCTAATGCTTTGTTCAGAAGAGAAGTCAAAATTAGCAAAACCAAAAGCCTAATGGCCTTTACCTCAATGATTGGCCCTAACTCCTCCCCGGCAAAGATCTGGCAAAACATTCGATGCCTCACTGGTACTTATGTGCCACGACAAATTCGTTGCATGGAAACTCCAACAGGACCCATCTGTTGCTCTCTAGACATCAGTAATTTTTTCGCACAAACTTGGTCCAACCTCTCTACCGACGATAATTTTTCCCAAAATTATAACACAACGAAATATAATAGCCTTCGGACCTCAATTTCTCAAGACACTTGCAGCCCATCAGCGAGGCATATCGAAGGCCTCATATCGGAGTTAGAATTTGATAGTTGTTTTAGGAAACTAAAAGGTAAAACACCAAGCAGGGACCGAATATCTTACTCCATGCTCAAAAATCTACCTCCTCCGACCAAACAACGTCTTATCGGTCTTTATAATAATGTATTCGAAACCGGAGTCATCCCTCAGAGCTGGAAATCAGCCACAGTTTTACCCCTTCCTAAACCCAAGAAGGCAATTAACCACATCGAGAGCTACCGCCCAGTATCACTCATTCCCTGCATGTCAAAGGGTCTAGAAAAAATAGTAGCAAGACGTCTACTCTGGTACATCGAATCTAATAGGCTTATCAACGTCAATCAAGTAGCCTTTAAAACCAATAAGGGTTGCTCCGACGCGCTGTTATACATTGACGCTTACATCTCCAAAGCCTTATCGGCTCGGAACCACGTAACGCTACTTTCGTTAGATTTTGAAAGAGCTTTTGACAGAGTAGGTACACATTTAATACTTAACAAACTACAAACATGGCGCATTGGGCCAAAAATGTTCCAATACATAAAGTCCTTCCTTTCTAATAGAAAGTCCTGTGTCAAAGTTAACAACGAATTCTCGTCCTCTCATCCACTCCACAACGGAATCCCGCAAGGGTCTCCACTGTCGGTGGTCCTATTCATCATAGCTTTCAATGATATAAGTACGGTAATAAATGAGCACAGTCTTCTAGATCACTGCATATATGCGGACGATCTTTACATTTTGTGTAAAATGAACGATATTGAAAGGAGCAAACAAATTCTAACCGATGTACTGAAAGATATATTAACTTGGTCCAGCACCTCGGGCACCAAACTCTCCTTAGAGAAATGTAAATTATTACATGTTTGTCGGAAAATTTCCTGTCCGCAACTTACGATACACCTAAATAGTGTTAATATACAAAACACTAATACTCTAAAAATCCTAGGATTAACTATAAATCATAGATATAATTGGAAAACACATTGTCTAGAATTAAAAAAGAGCCTGGCTGCTAGGGCCGATATCATTAACTATTTAGCTAGTAAAAGACTTAATGTTCATGTTAATACCCTTTGTAACATTACTAGATCTTTAATTCTAAGTAAGATTGATTATGGCTTCATCATATATGGTAAATGCGCTAAGTCAACACTTAATCTTTTAAAAACACCATACCACCATGCTGCTAGAAGGAGTATTAATGCACTTCGTACAACGCGGATCCAGAACATAATGGCAGAAGCGGGACTACCAACACTAGAAGAACGACAATCAAGTGTTTTCATCAATCTTTTCACTAAACTCTCATTCTCCACCGACTCCATTATCGACAAATACATTGCATCCGCAATCACCGCCAAAAAATCATATCGGATTCAGTCTTCAATAGCTAAAACCATCCAAGCCGCACAGCAAATGGAGCTCCCCCTAAAACTTTCAAAGGACCACTTCCCCACTTATCCACCTTGGTGCATCAAACCTGACTCCATACTACTCAATCTGTCTCTACTCTGCAAAAGAAGCACAAACTGCGATATCTATCGAGCTATCTTCCTTAAAACCATGGCAGACCTAAAATCAGATGGTTGGAACCCAGTCTTTACTGACGGCTCTAAATCTGCTAACAACACATCCTTCGCCGCCGCCTTGGAAAACGGGACCGTTTTAAGAATCGGACTTTTGCCAGATTACACTTCAATATTTACTGCAGAAGCGATCGCCATACTCGAGACAATTAAATATTTGGTAAAACTCCGCTCTAAATCGGTAATATGTTCAGACAGCCTGTCGGTGTTAAAAGCTATCCTTAATTCAAACCATAAATCTGGTCTCATAACTAACATCAGGGATCTCTTGATAAAGAATTCCAATAAAATAAAACTTATTTGGGTACCAAGCCACAGTGGAATACAAGGCAACGAGTTTGTCGACATGGCCGCAAAATTATGCTATAGAGCGCCGGTCTACACCTTCGACATTTTTTCAAAAAAAGACCTTCAAAACCTTGTCAACCAAAAGATAAAAAAGGAAAGGTCCTTAAACTGGTGTAACTACCATCATCACTACTCCAAAATTAACATCGACGGTAGCATGCCCTTCTACCCCACAACAACATCGAAAGCAGCCAATATTACTTTTACCAGGTTGCGCCTAGGGCACACTATAATTACACATAAATACATTTATGAAAATGAAACACCTTCTACGTGTCCAACCTGCAACAACATCTTAAACATTGATCACATCATCGGACTAATCCAATGCCTGGTATCCAAGGAATTTAATAAAATCCTGCAACCAAATCAATCAGCGTACGACATACTCAGGATAGCAAACTATTCTAACATATCTAAAGTCAATGATTTTATCAGCCGCACACGTCTCACCATATAGAGCCACTTGAATTGTATTTTACATCTATACTTTGATTTATTTCACGTTAAGTAGTTTATATTTATATTTATTTTTGTTTAGAGCCGAAAGTCCAGCAGCTTGTTGCTCTCTCTTTATAAAATTAACTTGTAATTTGTAATTACCTGTTTAATAAATAATAATAATAATAATAATAATAAATTTGGATTCATCGCTCCATATCACTGAATTCCATAAAGATGAAGGAGAATCCAAATGGCCTCTTGCGAATGCAATTCGCTTATTCCTATTATCATCTGTTACCTTCGGTTTCTTAAGACTCTGGCATTCTCGAAGGTTGTTCTCCAAAAGCCGTTGTCGCACCGTCCTAGCCGCGATGTTTACACCATATTCTTGCTCCATGCGCGCTCTAATTTCAGAATAAGTGGCAAAAGGATCTCTAAGAGCATGTCGGACTATAATGGAATCCTCTCTTTTCGTTGTTTTTCTAGGTCTGCATTGTCTTTTATCCGAAAATGTTCCATGGGTTTCATAATGCTTCAAAGCGTTTTGCACTTTTTTTCGCGAACAATCTATGTTCCGTGCAATTTTGCTGACGTTTTGCTCCTTCTGGAACATTAGCCATATTAACCTCCTCTCCTCCGGCGTAGAACTCTTGTTTAATCCCATAACAAATGCACTTAAACACTTCAAAATAATACTTTATAACTCACCACAACAATAGGATGAATGAAAAATAACGGCTTTAAATGAAACGCAATTTTTTGTTTGAGTGTGCTAATTAAAATGCCAATGCGAAAGGCACTCTATTTTAAAAATAAAAAAAAAAAATATAAAGCAAAGCCTGCTGAAATTTCAAAATTTGAACATTTCAAAATGTGATTAGAGATTGTTAAATATGTAATATGGACATATAATAATTTATAAATTATGTTGTATTATGAAATAAGGCACAAGTTTATTCTTTTATGGGGGTGTGCTAATTAGCGTGCCAGCACCGTATAAGGCTCATCGTCAAAATTGTCGAATTCGGGGTTCAGAAAATCCAAGAGTGATTGTTGAGAAACAAATGCATCCACAACGTGTCACTGTTTGGTTCGGATTTTGGGCTGTAGGCATCATCGGACCATTCTTCTTTGACGGTGCCACATGGTCGTGTAATTTCCCGTTTTGGTGATGAGAATTAGCCGCCCAGATCATGCGATTTAACGCCATTGGACTTTTTTCTTGATGTTGACAACTAACTCTGGCGTGGCATACACTACCGGTCATTTGATTACCCTCATTTAAAATATCGGCCCTAATCATAATGCAGTGGTAGTATTTCTTCGGTTCCATTTCTAAAACTTTTATTTTCACTTGTGCTGATGACAAACTTGAAAAAAATTAATGAAGTAAAAAGGGAAATCCCCATTTTCGGTTTTTTGCCTACTTTAACAGGGACACTTGATTACCCTCACCTGTAAAAATAAAAGGAAAAACGAATGTTTTTCATGTTTTTAATATTTTTTTTATCGTTAATATTTTGTAGGTCCTCCGTTATTGCGTTCAACTTCAAAAAGTTTATTTTGTAGGGATCGATATAAATCGTTTAAATAATTTAATGGAATTTCCTCAAAAGCATCTTCAATGGCTTTAACCCTGCAGTCGTCGCGCGGATTACTATTGTAATCCACCAAAGTTCCTTTTTTTCTACAAGAAATTCGAAATTTTTATTTTTTTAATTTATTTTTTTTTTTGTTTGTATTATGAAGTAATAATTTATGTTTTTTATCTTTAAGTAATATGTAATTGCATTTTGCAGCAAAATAAATTTGAAAAAAATAAAGCATACGGGTTTTACTTTAATTTTAAAATGGATTACATATGTAATCCGCGTGACGACTGGTGTGACTTTTTGATGCGGCGACGACTGCAGGGTTAATAAAACCTTGTCTATTTTTGAATTGTTTTCCTTCTGCGTAAACATTTCGCGACAGCCATCCCCTAACATTTTCAATTAAATTTAGATCGGGAGATAGAGGTGGCCAATCTAAAACATCCACATTGTTGCTTGAAAACCACTATTTTACACGTGCTGCTGTATGGATGGCTGCGTTATCCTGCTGGAAAATCCATCGTTGGCCCTCGAATTTCAAGAAGCTCGATGTAATCCGCTAAGTACTGCCGGCCGACCTTCTAAGACAACCAAATTGTAGTCCATACCATGACGGAACTAACAGCAGTGTGACGACGTGACAGAAACAACTTCGATTTCCTCCATTCGTGAAAGTAGTACATTTTTACTTGTCGAAAAAAATCACGGCCCGGCAAATTCCAATCTGCGATCTTCATGGCGCTGAAGTAAATGTGGCTTTTTCTTAAATTTTTGTCGTCGGAGATGTGGACACTGTTCTATTGCAGACGCAATCGAATTTGAAGCTTTGCGTAAAATGGACCTATGGTTTTTCCCATAATTTTCTGGATCTTTTAGAAAATTGTTGACCGTCCAAGGATCTCGACCAATTTTATTAGCAACTTCTCGGTTGGAATAATTTTCTTGCTTGAATTCAAGAATTTTTGCCAATTTCTAAGTTAGTTAGTGTTTTACCTTGATCCATCTTCTTTAGAATGCAACAAAAACACAAACAATTTTAATAAACAAAAATTAGAGTCTCTTCTTCAATGGATTAGAAATTACCTTTCGGGGCGTTCAATACAATGATCTCTTGTCTGCAACATCTAATCCAATCCATTCCTTCGCTGATGACAGTGCCCTCAGTTTTTCATATTCGTTCCCTAACTCACGTCCTTGCTCTTTGGCCGTAGAAGTGGAACGGCAACGTATGTTAAACACAATACTGTCTTCTGTCTCTCAAGCGAAACCAAAACCATTATCCATTGATGGTACTTGCATCATTGAAACCGAAAAACTTGCCATTCTCGGTATGTGTAATAATACGAGTAATCATCTTCGATGGAACGATCACATATTCAAGGTCGCCAGAAAATGCTGCAAAATGTTTAGGATTCCTTAAACGGTGTTAAAACTTATAGGAGATACATTGTGAATTCCATACATTCACTTGAACATCGGAGAAATGTCTCGTGTCTCTCACTATTTTATCGCTTTTTCCATAAAAAATGCTCCAGCGAAATATCCAGTTGCATTCCTCCCCTTCAAAATTTCACCCGCAATACGCGACATGCTTCGAACGTGATTTTCCTGTTTAGTTGAAGTTCCATTGCTAAAACTAAGAGGTTTGAGTTTATCGGAACTATCTTATGTTGAATATTTTTCTTAACCATTATGCCGATACCCGGTTTGCCCCCCGGTAGTATTGCTCGAAAGATTTTCGAAGTATCCAATACAAGGTTTGGGAGTAGGAGGGGAGGAGTTATATGGACAGTGGGTCTGTTGAAGCGAAATAATACAAGAATGGTGTTATTTTATTAATATGGTAAGCTCATCAAAGTTGTTTAATAAACCTTTAATATTCCATTGCAAAATTCGTAGCTATGCATTGGATGTGGTGTATGTATAGAATTGTGTTGTAAATGATGTTGTGATGAATTGGGGGTGTTAAAGTTTTGGCTCTGCACATCGGGGACTGCATCACCCTGACTCCGTGATGAGTCAGGATGGTTCAGTCTCAAAGGTGAAGAGCCGGAAGTTAGGGTTACCATCTTCAATTTCAGATGGATTTACGTAATATTGATTTTTTGTTAAGAGGTATTGGGTAGCGGCAGAGAGAGATGAGTGGGTTGGTTTGATTGGGGTGGGTGGAGTTGACTGTAAATGCATTTGGTGTAACCCAAGGAAAATTTTTTCTGGGTTTTGATTTTAACAATCTCTTTGACTTGAACGTATTTGGGGGACCTTTTGGAGGACGATGTGTGGGGAAGAGAGTAGTTGGCGCACATTG
This sequence comes from Pocota personata, assembly GCA_963082735.1. NCBI lineage: Eukaryota > Metazoa > Arthropoda > Insecta > Diptera > Syrphidae > Pocota > Pocota personata. The sequence continues at coordinate 3,449,850 of OY720433.1, forward strand.
TGCGTGTGGAAGACTGCATGAGTCACACTTCGCATTCCCATTGCAGCGTCCGGCCGTGTGTTCCAGTAATTGACAATTTCTACAGCGCATCGGGTTTGGAATGTATTCACTCACTTTGGCTTTATACCAACCTATTTCAACTGATTTGGGAGATTGGAATAAATCAAAAGTCAGCAGCACTAAACCTGTTGGTTTTGTAATCTCATTGTCTGTCGTTGTATATTTAAATAAGTTACTCCCTGAGGTCTCATTTGAGCTACTATTTCAGATTCTGAGATATTGTTCAGACAGGGAGCATAAATAATCCCTTTAGTTGAGTTTAGTCGGTCGTGGAGTTTAACAGTCACTGGGTAAACATTTGCGAGGGTGTTGACTTTAAGAAACATATCGGAAACTTTTTGCGATTTGACTAAAATAAGTAGGTTTTCATCACGAAGCAAAGAGACCTGTTCGTACCTCTTGCTAATGCTATCAATTGCTTTTTTCAATAAAAAGGGACTAAGGGATGATAGTTGTTTTTCGGTATTTTAAGGAGAAATAAGCAAAAATCTTGGATATTTTGTGTTTGGTCTTTCAGGTTGGAAATCGAAAGGAAAAAAAAAACCTGAGCGGTTGAATTAGAAACGGAAAGAGAAATTAAACGGTCGGGAGAAATAAACAAAGCACACATTAACATAGTAGAGTGGCCAAGCTCTTAGCATTGCATCAGCTTGAGCAGAAATAGGTAGCGAAGGTTGGAAAGTGATGTTGTGCAGATTTTGTAGCAAAACGAAGGAGACTCTAGGCCATATTATAGCTGTTTGGTATCTTCCGGATAGACAAGAGAGACTTACCCTCTAAAACAACTCCAGACCTGAAGAATACCAAAACGGAGGAACTTTTTTAATTGCAGAATAATTGCTTTTGAAGTTCCACATAGAAGACTTACTGGAGAACGGCACTCGCTCCAAAACAAGCTCCGGTGTCATATATTTTTTTAACATATTTTCCACCAAGTCCATAATAATCGGATTAGGCTTATGTACCTCAAAAAATAAAAATGTCTACTTTTTAATACTGAAAATTACCACAGCTAACGAAATATTAATATATTATGACAGATCGATTAATACTATAATAATCGATATGTTACCATAACGAGCTTCTCAATTTAAACGCTAAATATGGGTTTGAGTTACAGATTTTCATTAGTCTCCTTTTAGCTCTATACACTTCATCCAACGTTTCTCCAATTTTTTGATGCCCTCCAAATAATACGATTTCTTGAGCCCCTCAAAATAAGCGTTTGTTTCAGCGATGACCTCTTCATTCGACCCAAATCTCTTACCTCCGAGCCATTTCTTCATGTTTGGAAACAAGAAATAGTCGCAGGGGGCTAAATCTGGGGAATATGCTGGATGAGGGAGGAGTTCGTAGCCTAACTCAAATCGATATGAATAACACCGCGCGCATCCCAAAAAACTGTCGCCATGACCTTGTTTGCTGACAAACCCGCCTTGGCCTTCTTCGGTTTCGATTCACCAGGAGAAATCCATTGTTTCGACTGTTGCTTGGTTTCTGGTGTGTTGTGGTGAATCCAGGTTTGATCCACGGTTACGAAACGGCGCAAAAACTCAGCCGAATTTTTCTGGAACATCGCTAAACACACCTTTGAAGTTGTTAAACGAATGCGTTTGTTGTCGATTGTGAGCAAACGCGGCACCCATCTTGCGGAAAGCTTTTTCATGTCCAAATATTTATGTAAAATCGAAATCACTGAGCCATGTGATAAGCCAGCCTGGTGGTCTCTTCAAGCTCGCGCACTTTCACTCCCCGATCGTCCATTATCAAACAATGGATTTTGTCGACCATTTCTGGTGTGGTGAGCTCAATTGGGCGACCAGAACGTTCGGCGTCATTTGTGCTTGAACGACCGCACCGAAATTGAGTAAACCAGTGGTGAATGGTTACAATCGATGGTGAAGAGTCCCCATAATATTTGTCAAGCTTTTGTTTGGTTTGCGTAATAGTTTTTTCTCGCAAAAAATAGTGTTTAATGAGCACTCCAAATTGACTTTTTCCATTTTAACTAAAATGCTATATAAAATGGCTGCCACAACAAAACTATTTGACAGATTTGTCTGAAAATTTGGGTGCGTTCTTTTGAAAGATGATTCTTGACAATGAAAAAAATTAAATTTAAGGTGACGACACAATTTGTGTTAATTTTCAGGGACTTATTGACACACCCTCGTACTTTAATGCTGGGCATTTACCGTCTGTATGTAAGAGTAATCCAGTCGCAGATGTATGTAGATGCACCATATGTGATGTACTGATGGAAATTGCTGTATTTTATTGTAATCTGCTTGAGTTGAGTGGACATTAGTAAGGTAGCAGCCAGGAGCGGATGTATGGCGATAAAAACGAAGAAGACTAACCACGATGCACGCGTTTTCCGCCGCACGACTATTCAGTCACAAAAAGTAAAACACATATTTTTTTGTGAATGAGGGCACATGACACCTAACAATCGCAACGCTTAAAAGTCAGCGATTTATCCCATTTTTCTGGCGACACGATTGTCACAAGTTAAAATTAATCATACGTCCTGGCGATTAAAAAATCGTAGTCGCAACAAGATTTGGGTACGCACGCACTTGTGGTTTTCTATCACACGATTATTTAGTCGCACAAAGTGAGACACCCAGTTTTTAATATGAATGCACACATATGTGACTTAATAATCGCAGTGATTAAAAAAATGGAACAAGCTCTATTTTGTTGCCGCAAATTAAAATGGGTTTTGATGAATTACTTGAACTAATTGTAATCACTGTATTCCTTTGACTTTTTATTATACTCATATTCTATGATTAACTTTCCTGTTATTTGAATAGCAGGAAAACTGTCTCGTTATCGGACATTATGCAAACTGCATAAATTTGTTCAACAAACAAGTGCACGAAGGTTTATTTATGCAAGTGCACGAAGGTTTATTTATGCAAGTGCACAAAGGTTTATGCTTATCTATATGATCCACTTTATTTGGCGACAAAACAGTCATCAACAAAAAACGGTTTGTTGATTGCTGCGATTATTTGTTCGCATGCTTGTTCGTGCATTCACATTTATGAGTAAGAGAATCATATGCGCAGAGAAAGTGAACTATGTATAGTGTCTCCCTCCGCCTCTGCAGCTTCTACAAAGCTCTGAGCATGTCTGCCAATGACGCAGTATCCGGTAATGAAGTTTGTTAGTTTGGAGATGCTATCTGTGCAGTGTCTTAGAAGTACTTTTGACCTGTTAAGGTCCAGGGTTGGCCATATTAGTATAGCAGTGTTACAATTATTAAGATGTATCCACCTAGGGTTCGCTTTCGCACTGCATCAGCGTGAGTCAGGTAAAATTCATTAGCTGCACAGTTTCTCGGGATATCACAGACAATAATATTGAGAGATAGGCGGCTGTCCACTGAGGTCGCTGGATCTGATTGTCAATGTAGATTGCAATGTCAGTCCGCGATATAATATTCGTTGATAACCCGATGGCAGCCTGATGAGTAGAATCGACTTCGGCGTGGAAAACACTGCAATGGCTCGGCAGGTTGAGGGATAGGTGTACGAGTGTGTGAACTAGTTGATACACTCGTATAGGCTATATTAATTTTGGCACAAAATTTGCAACGTAGAGAAATAACGAAACTTATACAGACTAGTGATAGAAAATTAAAAACTATGGAATCAAATTGATCAACTTATTCGATGGCTCCAGTAGTAAGTGCTAGTCGATTTTGACATATCCAAAACGTCATGAACCGTGCTTAGACATATGGTAAACAAACTGTTTTGACACATTAGTGACTTTGTTTTGGCCTCATATACTTTTGGTTGTGTGAAAATTTCTGATTTTGTGTCAAATAATCGTCATTTGCGGGAAGTGTTGATTTTCTTCTTTCATTCGAAGAAAACGGCTGCTCTAAGTGAAACAACGTGCCGTGATTAGTTCCGTCACTTCAAAGACGGTGATTTCGATGTTGACGACCGTCCGCGTGAAGGAAGGTCAAAATCCTTCGAAGACGCTGAATTGGAGGCATTGCTCGATGAGGATCCGTGCCAAACGCAAAAACAGCTTGCTTCAGCATTGGGAGTTATCCGTCAAGCCATTTCCAAGCGATTGCATGCGTTTGGAATGATTCAAAAACAAGGAACTTGGGTTCCTTATGATTTGAAGCCAAGGGACGTTGAGCGTCGTTTTTTCGCCTGTGAACAACTGCTCCAGCGGCAAAAAAGGAAGGGTTTTCTTCATTGCATCGTGACGGGTGATGAAAAATGGATTGATTACAGCAACCCAAAGAAAATAAAGTCATGGGGACTGCCCGGTCATGCTTTTACGTCGTCGGCTCGGCCGAATATTCACGCTGCGAAGATTATGCTGTGTATTTGGTGGGACCAGGTCGGTGACATTTATTATGAACTGTTGAAACCCATCGAAACTATCACTGGGGAATGGTATCGACTTCAATTGATGCGATTGAGCCGAGCACTGCGCGAAAAACGCTCACAATACGAGCAGTGATTCTACAGCATGACAACGCTCGGCCTCACGTTGCCAATGGGAAGACTTACCCCACCCGCCATATTCCCCAGATATTGCGCCATCCGATTATTACTTGTTCCGTTCGATGCCACATGGTTTGGCTGATCAACAGTTCCGCTCATTAAGAAATGTCTTGATTCGTGGATAGCCTCAAAAGATGAACACTCTTACCATAACGGTATTCGAGCTTTGCCAGAAAGATGGGAAAAAGTTGTAGCTAGCGATGGGCAATACTTTGAATTATTAATTTGTAACCATTTTTTCACAATAAAGTTGCATTTTCATCAAAAAAAAAAAAACAGCGAAACTTAGTTTCGCACCTAATAACTCATTGTCTTTAAAAGTAATGAACCAATTTTAATGAAACTTTGACCAATGCGTTAATACACTTGGCAGAGCATGGTAAAAGCATTGAGTTTTGTGGCATAATTAAATAAATAAAAATCTGTCAAAATGTGCTTAGTACGGGGAAGGAAATTCTTTACCAGTTATACTCGTATATGGATGCACAAACCTATTCAATGAGGTAAAAGAGTTCTTTAGTTCGTATATCTATGATATATACCTATTTACTTATAAGTGTACACCTAATATATATCTATAAGATTAGGCCAAACTCTCAATTGCGAGAAATAAACTAATAAATAATACCACAAATAGTACGAGTACAAAGATTAATCCGCACTGCAGCTAAGGCTGAATGACTGCACTCAAATTTGTGTTTGACGATAGTCAACGCAATAACTCTACGAGTATATAATTTAATTTTAATAATGATATTGTGTAAATTATTTAATTTTTTAATTCGATTACTTGAATTTGTTTGCATATTTGAAGGTTAATATATATATGTTTGCATAATTATTTTCGAATTTTAAAAACAAAATCGTAAAGTGCGAGCCGCGCCACGCGCGATTAGTGTTCCGTAACGTTAATTTAAGTTTATTTTTGTCCTTTCATGGCTCGCTCGAGAACGTTTTGATGAAATCTAATTTGTATGTAAGTACACATGTATGTATGTATATCCCGATATATACATACATAGGTCATTTCGCCTAAATACTGCCGAAATCGGATCAATTGTGACCGGGATGTGGAGTCTTCTTTTCGCCTATGCCATGATTTTTGAAATTGTTTGTTCAAGAAACTAAATCCACGTAAAATATTTTGTACAAATATATATCTAAATACTTACATATACATATGTATGCAAACGTCGACCAATATTTAAATGATTTTATTAAAATTTAGTTTAAAAGGAAGTAGCCTTATATTGAAAAACTCCTTTCACGATTAGTCGTTTTTTTTTCGTTCTAAAACTAGATTTTAGGTTTTGAAATTCTCTGTAAATTATAGGTACGTAATCTTAGAAATGTCCGACTTTATCTGGAAGTTAATAGTAATCGTTCTTGAGTGTGAATAAATAAAATAAAATGTTGTTTTTTTTTTTTTCTTTTTCTAGGTAATTTGAACTCCCGAACGCATATTACACGAGTTGCCATTGATCTGTGTACGTAGTTTTATACCCTATCCAGGTTTGATACATAGTTTGTAAAGTATATACATATGTATATTTGTGATCAGCATCAAAAGTTATGTCGATCTAGCTTTGTCCGTCCGTATGTCAACACTTTTTGGGCCTTAAATTTTAAGCTCGGGACATAAAATTTAGCATATAAGCTTTTTGGAATCCGAAGCAGTACAAGTGTAAAAATTGTTAAAATCTGCCCACTTTAGAATTTTTTTTTATTATATTTGCTAGAAACTGAAAAATAGTGTCAGATATGTAGACGTTGACTTTCTCCATTTTGTCCATACATTATACATGGCCGCGTCCACTTTTTGGGTGCGTTTTTAACTTAACTTCTGTATGTTTTTATTATTATTATTTTTTTCTCGCTTTTTGAATGATAATTGAAATCATTCAGTTACTAACTACCGATAGTCGAATTCAATTCGATAATGACAAACTTTACTATAGCTGTGGACAGATTTATTAAACGTGTGTCTTGAATAGTGTGTATGTGTGCAAAATAATAAAAAAAAAAAAATTGATATGTATTTCTCAAACAAAAGCAATCAAAATAAACAATTTTTTGAGAATGGATCGGTATAGGTATGAAAAATTAAGTTTTTAAAAATTAATTAGTATTGGTATTTAGGTTCTGAAAACTTGAGAAAATAAAAGTAAACAAATTGAATAGTTAGATATGTGACTAGTACGCCAAATGTGTGAAAATAGCCCAATTTAAGCACATAAGTACGGAACGATCGAAAAAAAATGTCAGCAATTAGGAAGAATACACGATGGCACGAATGTGTCATTTCACAGTACTTCCATTTCTTGACCTTGGGACCTACTTAGATCTATTCTTCCTACAATTAACTAGTTAGTCAAAGAGCGGTCACTTCTATTAAAAAACACACACATAAAACGTCCGACAAGTTCAAAAGTTAAATATATGCACAATTTTATGAATAATTTATACACGATTAGAGTGCTCAGCTATTGTAGGTGGTTGACGATGGACTTATTTATTATTATTTTTTGTTGGCTTAATTGATCAACCAATAAGCCAGAGGAGACTTGAAATGCCAAATCAAACAATTTACTCGATTAGATCAGCACATAACTATAGATAAATGAGAATTAAGCAAATTTGATGAATTATATTCGCCCTTAAAATAGCGGCGAGTAAATAGAGATATTCGTAGATGTTGTGTGTCCATTAAGCAACAAAACTACACATCGGCAGCACACGTGTGTCACACGCGACAAAAACTTTGTGCAAACGCATTCATTATTTTCCAAAAATAGACCAATTTATTTTCTTATTTTTACTTCGTTATTCGCGAGTTGTTTAGCGAATTGATTTTTCTTTCTTTGGTGAAAATAAACGCTACTAAGTATATCGCGTTTTATTCGGACTATGGTTATACTCTCTGAATACTCGTGCTGTATTGCTAACATACAGTTTTGAATAAAAACGCACGTCTGATATTACTAATGAATAGGGAGATATTTCATTTTGTTTGGCTGGGTAAAGAGCGAAAGCAAAGCATCGCTATTCAATATTGGCCAAACGCTTTAGTCTGTGGGAATCGCTGATTTGTGTGTTGGTTGAGACTTAGTTGGACCTATAGGGGAGGCATCTATGTCTTACGTGAATCGTTCAGAGCAGCACTTCGTTCGTTTGAATAATTCTGTAATATCCCCGATTCCTATATTCCAGGAATATCGCTATAGCTTCGGACGGTTTCAGAGTACAGTTGAGCTTTCGCTGGTGTGTATCTGCATTTGCGCGCTCTTCTGAGGTGTCCGAAACTTTAGACAAATGCAAATCTCACTCTCGCCGTCACGGTAATCAACATCCTTCGCAAGCCCCTTGAAAGCGACAAGCTGCGTGATCGACGAAAGGGTGTTTAGACCAAAGTACAATATTCATCAAATCTTCGTTATATCATAGTTCCTAAATATTATACCTATATACTCCTCATTCCTGGTAGATGTAAACAATGCTACATATATGCAATAGGTATCTAAAGTCTCTACCACTCAGGGATACCTGCTCGTACATATTTGAAAATTTATTTTAGGTATGAACAAGGATACCCTCAAACCATGTACAAGCATCTACCAAAATACTTACATATGTAATTTTATCAATTTTAATTAAAATCGGCAAGAGAGATAACGATTAAGATAAACTTTGAAACTGATAGTGATAGCCTCCCACTGCATGCTTCGAAAAATTTATTTGAACTTTCAAACGACAAAACACCTCAGGTGCCTCGCATGCAATGCACACACCCTTTACCATTACCAAGTTCAAGTTCATGAGCATGAACTGAATATCTCCAAATTTTCTTCCAAATAGATTTCCTTTGTTTTGTAAATTGTAAGTGTTTGATCTCATGGTCTATATCCCCACCTACACCTTAAGGTTTCTAGGAAACTGTTTGTACGAGTAGTTTCTATGAAATTAAATTAATGGGAACCGATGTTTCAAAATTGAATAAATTTTTTGTGGAGAGGAGACCAGTTACTGGTTGGTTTGAATTCTGGGAAGTAAAATTCCACTTTATACGTCGTAGGAGATATAAACTGGAATTAACCTGGATTGAATTAAAAAATTGTATCTATGTATGTACTTACGAGTAAAGAATGCAGAAATGACGTCTATTTATTTTATAAGGATAATCCTAAGGGCGTAGGAAGTGGCATTATCTCGGGTAGCTCCATTTGACCAGCATTTGCGTGGTTCAGTGTGTATGTACTGAGCTCGAATATCTCATGGTTCTTGATTTATGTGGACGACATGTGCCATCCTCAGCATTTTTCCAATCTTATCAATGAGTGCTCTGCTGATCACTGGCGATACTCATAAGAATGCAATATTGATTTTGAACGGGTTATACTACATATACAGTGGTGTAAATTTCAGTCTGATACGGATAGTATGATACTTTCTAATTTTAAGCAATTTTGCTAGAAAATTTATTGTTACGACTTTTCCTTTTAAGAAAGGGGAGGGGGCATGCCTGTCACTATTTGTAACCAAAGTCCACAGATTCTGATGAGATATTCACAATAAGATTTAACCATCGCCATAATAAGTTTGATAAGCAGAATATGCTTCATTTAAAAAAAAAAAGCCATATACTGTATATGGACGAATTGTAAAGGAAGTCAACGTTTAAATATTTTGTTAGGACAATATTTTTCAGTTTCTAGTAAAAGGAATACAAAACGAGCTAGAAAGTTGAGATTTGGTACATAAGCTTTTTAGAACCCAAAGCAGTCGATATTGAACTTTGAGGTGAGAATGTCATACAAAGATCGCGAGAGAGCCAAAGTATATAAAAAAAAGAAAAACATTAAAAGAACGAATAAAAAAAAGTGCAGTGCAATTACAGTAACAAAACCATGGGTCCCGCGGGAGCGGAAGATGAACAGGCGATGCCTCGCCAAACGGTGATTACCCATGAGATGTATATAGATGCTCTGATGTCTATACAAAGATATATAGAAGAGACCGAACAGCTAAAAGAATATGTTAGCCGGGAGTGACAGTGATGGCTCTACCACCACTAATAGTAAAAGACGAAAGACCAATAACAAAAAAACCGAAAAAAATAAAAGAGTGCAGCAACCAATATGCACTGCTCGATTATGACGAAAACAGCAATGAAACCATGTGAAATCATGGACATGCATACGACCGAAAATCAGCCAGCAACTTCAAGAGATCTGGTTGAGAAAATGAAGAAGGCGATCGAGGAGAAAAAAGAAACAAACACGATGCAATAACGACAGGCACAGCTAAAATCAACAGCAACAATGCAGAGAAAGAAAAAAACAAGACGTCAACAACAGTAATGTGCAAAAGAAACCTCCATCAATAAAAATCTTCAAAAAGGACAGCCGCAAGCTTCATCCCAGAAGAAGTTCTTGAAGACTTACATACTTTAGAAGTCCCAAATCTTAAATTAAAAAAAAACCTTTTTAAGCGAAACCAAATTAAACGACCGACATTACAAGGACTACAGCTCAACTGGTGACCCAACTTCTGTTTTTCTGGGGAAGTAACAGCAAACGTACTGACAACAGAACAGACAAAAAAAACTATTACACAACACTCGACGAACTGATAGACATATTCAGGAGACTGAATAATAAAAAAAACTTCCGGATTAGATGGCATCCCAAACATTGTACTGAAACATATACTGATCGAGATCATATGGCAATACTGCGCTGTCTTCAATAACTTGCTAAATAATTGCCACTTGCAGAGTTGTTGGAAAACATCCTAGGTGTTTCCAATAATTAAGAAAAAGAAAGATCCTTCTGATCCATTTAATTATAGGCCAATCATCCGTCTGCCTAACATTGGGAAGGTTTTTGCGCTAGTTATTAGAAAGTCAATCTTGGTCGCGTGGGAAAGGAAGGACATAATACAGCGGAACCAATTTGGTTTCAAAAGAAACCGTTTCTCAGTGCATTCTATTACAAAACTGATTTCAGACGTGAACTGGAATCTCAACACCAAGAGATGTACAACTGCTTGCGTAGTGGATATCGAAAAAGGCTTCGTACGGTCTGCATTAGTAAGTTAATTTACAAACTTATCAGGTATGAATTTACGCCATATCTCATAAAGGTGATTATCGCGATGGTGCGAGAAAAGAAATTTGTTGTAACGGATAGACAATGCACGACAATTATTCAGTACCACCAAAGGTCTGCCGCAGGGTACAGTTACGGCACCAATTTGTGAAGTATCTAGGAAACACAAATTAGTATCCAAAAAGATTTACCTTTCAATATCCGCCAAAGATGGAGGAAATTCGTTCCAATCATGAAAGCCCTCCGCGAGAAGAGAAAAATCAAACTTAAAGTCGATAAGCTGCATATAGCAAATAAGGTATGAAATGCGGGATGAAAGTGGATAACAGACCTTAACAAGTATTTTTGGAGGCGTTTCCTCACTGTGAACATTTATGAATAAATTTACAAAACAGTCTAATGAGTGCAAAGTGTCAAAAAAGTCAAACAAAGTCAACACTGCTGTCAAGAGAAGAACCGCTGAAACCAATTTGGCTGTAAACGTAGGCACTAGTTCACACGTTGCACGAGTCAGAATGAAATCCACTTAAAAATGTTGAGCAACAATGTAGCCGGTCTTAAAAATAAGTTAATGTTTATTAATTTTTTTAATTATATTAAAGATTTCGATATATTTCTATTATTTGAAACTCATGTGTTAGAAAATGAAGTAATTTAGCAATATATTTTTGAATTATGAATTAAAATGGAAACAAAACTCTGCATAATTCCCATATACGAGTACTTAAATTTTAATCACTGGCAACGCGACTGAGATAAGCTAAGCGATGAGTTAGAAAATATAAATTCTACAGATCTAATGCTTGTCGGAGATTTGAACGGTCGGTTGGGTTTATCTCGAAACAGCTTTGCCAGCGGAACCAAAACACCATCAGCGCATATGATTCGCAAATGGAAGGATGAAGTACGTGATAATAAGGGTGCCAAAATATTGGAGCTTGCAGATCCATACGACTGTCGCGTTTTGAATGGAAGTTGTGAAGACGATTCTAGCGGTGAGCTTACTTTTATTCATGGGACAGCCTGCTCGGTAATCGATTATTGTTTCATCTCCGAAGATTGGCACCTTTTGCTGAACAACGTTCGAGTAGGGATGGAAGACTTTTCGTGTACAGTAGCTGGAACCACAAATGTAGGCAACACGAAGGAATTAAGACTTCTACCCAAATTAAAATGGAAAGACGGAATGCGAACCACTTACCAAAATAATTTATACGTGGAACTAACTAGATTACTCGCAATTAACTCTTCTCCAGGTGTTGAAGAACTTACGGAAATAATTAAAAAGGCAGTTGCACCGAGCAGACCAACAACTATTAAGAGTGTTTGCAAACAAAAGTGGTTTGACCGTGAGTGTGCGAAAGCAAGAGATAAGTCCTATTATAGACTACTTTTCAAATTCTGTATGAAGAAGCAAACAAAACTTTTAAGCGCTTTTGTCATGTAAAAAAAGATGGCCCATGGGAAGCAAATTATTGCAGTATATTACAATGCACGCCCTTCGGCAGAGTTCTGGAGAGCCGTGAAATATTTAAATGGTCGAAGGAATGTCATCATCCAGTCGTTAAAAGCACCATTACTAATGGACCATTTTGACAACCTTCTCAATGTAGCATGTAGTTTATCTCCATTCCAATATGCAGCTTCTTTGTTTCTTGAGTTCTTGGATGCACCATACATACTACTGGAAGTTGAAGAAGTCATAAAGAGCACAAAAGCAAATAAAGCCCCAGGAATCAACATTTTTTTTTTTTTATAATTTGCCCGCTCCAAAGAGGATATGAATACTCTTATACTATTACAGGACACGGGCGTTGTGAAGAAGAGAGAGAGAGAGAGAAAGAAAGAAAGATTTTTAGTGTAGTGGTTTGAAACTGAGATGGTATTAAGTTTCTGTAAACTCCAAGGGTAGCTTCCAGATAACTGGGAGCTTGTTTGTTTTGCTTTTGTCGTTGCTCATGATTCACAGTATTTTTTTCCGTCCTCCTGATGTGATCATCACGATCAAGTTGCATTTTCGGCCATATGACCACTCTACCAGTGTTATGCTTTCGCAGCTGATCGACTTTTTTATTTATTTCATGCGAAATAAATGGATGATTCTTGACATCAGGATTTGAACCGTGAACCAACAGCGTGACAAGCGATGATATTACCACTACACCACGGCCACCCTATGCAACAAAGTAAACGTCAACATCTCGCAAAACTAAGCAATAACTTAATTTTATACGTATTATTATTACTTTACGTTTCATTAAAACTGGTTCAGAAAAAAATTATTATTAAAAATTATATAATTGTATAGGAATGCACTTACCGACTTTCGGCATTACCTCTCTAACAAGAGACTATTGGATACTTCCGGTGTGTCCATAATTGATAATGTCATTCTGGACCTTGTGAGGAATCCTTCCGCGCGGTCAGCGAATGTCACTGAAAATGATCTAGTTACGGGCTTATTTTATCCTAACCCTAGGTATTTTAGACTATATACTCGTATATCACGTTGCGAGAAGGTTCACCGACAAGGGAATCGTCTATGATCCCAGACATTCGGCGAACGGATACCCCAATTTGAGATTCTACACAAGCGTACCTGAAAGAGGTAATAATAATCAAATAATTATTCGGCAAAAATACTGGTAGTTTTATTGGGCTGAAGCTAATGATTGGCTTAAGTTAGTTTAGGTTTTTTCTTTTATATTGTTGGTAGTTTTAGTTTAGTATTAAGAAAAAAGTAAATAAATATTGAAATAAAACTTGAAAAATTGATGTAATGTACGTACATATGTATGTAGGTATAAAGCATAACGTAAGATTAAAAGCAGAAAAAAAAAAAAAAAACATATTTTATGCAATGAGAACCACTTAAGGTTTATTGACCACACACACGCTCTATGATATTTTGCGTACGTGGCCCACGAACAACTGCCATCTACGGACGGCTCTCCCCATTCCTGGTAAATGTAAACAATGCTATGGGCTACAGGTACTCAAAATCTCTACCACTCAGGGATACCTGCTCGTACATACCTGAAAGTGTATTTTGGGTATGAAGGATACCCTCAAACCATGAACAATCATCTACCAAAATACTTACATATGTAATTTTATCAATTTTAATTAAAATCGGCAAGAGAGGTAAACTTTGAAACTGATAGTGATACCTACCCACTGCATGCTTCGAAAAATTTGTTTGAACTTTCAAACGACAAAACACCTCAGGTGCCTCGCATGCACTACACACACCCTTTACCATTACCAAGTTCAAGTTCATGAGCATAAACTAAATATCTCCAAATTTTCTTCCAAATAGATTTCCTTTGTTTAGTCGATTTTTAGGGTTTGTTCTCATGGTCTATGTCTCCCACCTACACCTTAAGGTTTCTAGGAAACTGTTTGTACGAGTAGTTTCTATGAAATTAAATTAACGGAAACCGAAGGTTCAAAATTGAATAAATTTTTTGTGAAAAGGAAACCAGTTAGGTTGGTTTGAATTCTGGGAAGTAAAATTCCACTTTATAAAGATAAAAGTGGAAAATAGAAACTGGAATTAACCTGGATATATGTATAATTCACAATTGAATTCAAAAATTGTATCTATTTATTTTATAAGAATAATCCTAAGGGCCTAGGAAGTGGCATTATCTCGGGTAGCTCCATTTCACCAGCATTTCTACTAAAACTTTCTTCGGCATAGCTATAGGAGGGGTTTGCGTGGTTCAGTGTGTATGTACTGAGCTTGAATATCTCATGGTTCTTGACTCATTTGGACGACATGTGCCACCCTCAGCATTTTTCCAAAATGAGTACCACTTTCAATGGGGTGGTCGTGGTTTAGTGGTACATCATCGCTTGTCACGCTGTGGGTTCACGGTTCAAATCCTGATGTCAAAAATCATCTATTTATTTCACATGAAATATGGAATATGACCACACTCATAAGAATGCAATATTGATTTTAAACGGGTTATACCACATATACAGTGGTGCAAATTTCAATAAAAACATACAGAAAACTGACAATCCATTTAGAACGGATCATGTGATACCCTCTAATTTTAATACTCTCAATTTTACCAGAAAATTTGTTGTTACGACTTTTTCTTTTAAGAAAAGGAGCATATCTGTCACTATTTGTAGCCAAAGTCCACAGATTCTGATGAGATATTCACAATAAAATTTGATAAGCAAAATATGTTTCTTTTCAAAAAAGCCCAAAAAGTGGGCGTTGCCATATACTATATGGTACATATATATATATGAACGAATTGTATAGAAAGTTAACGTATAAAAATGTTAACAATATTTTTCAGTTTCTAGTAAAAGTAATGCAAAACGAGCTAGGAAGTTAAAATTTGGTACATACGTTTTTTAAAACCCAGAGCTCACTTAAAACAAAGAGACTGTCAAGTATGAAAGTGTTTTATGTGCCGAGGGTTGCAGAGCAATTACAGTAAATACGAGGGCAAGTTGAAAAGTTACCGGCCTGACGCAGAGATGGCGTTCCAATCAGTAAAAAATTATGTCTCCTGCCTGGGTGCACTTCTCATTAGTTCGTATGACAAGTTTCAGCTTGTTCTCTCAAGTAGTTTCTTTACACGAATTTTTGCAGTAGACGTCTTGCGTGTTTTTCGTTAAAATGGATGAACTTGAATATCGTGCGGTGATAAAATTCTTCGTTTTGGATGGGTTAACCCCTAAGGAAATTCATCCAAAGTTGACAAAAATTTACTGGGACTCTGCTCCTTCCATGTCAACCGTTAAAAAGTGGGCAGCTGAATTTAAACGTGGTCGCACGTCCCTCGAAGATGACCCATGTGAAGGACAGCCAAAAACCGCAACCACACCCGAAACCATCGAAAAAGTGCATGATATCGTGTTGGACGATAGGCGAGTGAAGGTGAGTGAGATAGCTGAGGCTGTGTGTATATCGGAAGAGACTGTGCGAAACATCTTGCACAAAAACTTAGGGTTGCGAAAGCTCTGCTCAAGATGGGTGTCGCATTTGCTCAATGCCGATCAAAAGCAAATGCGCAAACGATTTTCGCGGCAATCGTTGGACCGATTCAATAGGAATGCGACCGATTTTGTGCGGCTATTTGTCACCATGGATGAGACATGGGTCCACCACTACACGCCAGAAACGAAACAGCAGTTGAAGCAGTGGGTGGAAGCGGGTGGTTCAGCGCCAAAGAAATCGAAGTCCATCGCATCTGCCGGAAAGGTCATGGCCAGTGTGTTTTGGGATGCGAAAGGGATCCTGTTAATTGATTACGAGTACCTTGAGAAAGGCAGAACAATTACAGGCGAATATTACTCTAACCTTCTTGACCAGCTGGATGTCAAAATTCGCGAGAAGAAGCCTGGCTTGAAGAAAAAAAAAAATCATCTTTCACCAGGACAATGCACCTGTACACAAGTGTGCGTTGGCGATGGGAAAACTGCGGGATTTGGGGTACGATTTGCTCGGCCATCCCCCCTATTCACCTGATTTGCCACCCTCAGACTTCCATCTGTTTCCCAAACTTGAAGAAATTTGTTTCGCATCCAATGCAGAAGTTGAGAGGGCCGTAGATGAATATTTTCACAGCCTTCCAGAGTCTCACTTCCGAGAAGGAATACTGATGTTGGAGAAACGCTGGACCAAGTGTGTTGAAGTCAAGGGAAATGATATAGAAAAATAAAATCATTTTTTAACTGAAAATCGCAGTCTCATTGTCAGGCCGAGAACTTTTCACCTTGCCCTCATTTATTCCTGATATATTAAAGAAATATATTGTATTATACTGCTATTTGTTACAGTTATTATACTTGGTGGTATTTTACTTCCTAGGGCCTAAACGATTTTTTTACAAAAAGACTACCAAACGATTCGCCTTATTATCACGAGTGAGAATAAGTATTTGCCTTTCGACACTTAGTTTTTTTTTTTATTTTTTTCGAAACTTTAATTTTTTTTTAAATCAGCGCATTTAATCACATTTCATTTGATACCCATATTGTATTTATACAAAAAAAAAAAATAAAAATTGTTGGGAAACTTTTACTCTAACGTCAAAATTTTGTTTGTGTTTTAACTTTTCCAGGCAGACGGACACACAACTGACTCTCACTATAAGGTTTCCGTTCTTACTTTTTGTTACCTTGTAAGTACCGGAACCCAACAAATGTCAATTTGTTCGTATGTACATTATATTATACCACGCCGACTTTTTTAAAACTTAAACTTTTTACTTATCTTCAAGATCTCATCAGAATCCATCATTAAAAAGTCATAAAATGAGTTTTTCTGACAAAATCTCTTAAAAGTCGCGGTCGCGGAAGTTAGGTAGATACCCTGAATAGAAAGATTCGTATTCACTTTATTCCGTTAGAAGATGAGGTATAGGGTATCATACGTAAGTAGTACCACCCGAACTTTATTTAATTCAGAAGAAGTTGGGTTAAGATATGGGAGGAGTTTTAAAAATCTTAGAATAATTTGTCTCGTACTTTTGTTTAGTCAGACGTATAGGTACATTTGTCTAAATCGGACAAAGTCGGGGAAGATATGGTTGGGTGATTAATTGATTAACCTATGTCTTCTAAATTTTGATACACTGTGGTATACTTGGTATTGAACGCTTCATTTTTTGACCGTTTAACATATTGTTTACTATCGGAACCCACTTTATTGATTTCCCATTGTGAGATGGTCCTGTCCTTGTGTTCCATTGCAAAAGCTAACCTGGCCTTTCGGTTTTTTAGCGAAAGTAATGGTTTTTTCTGGCTGATCTCCCAAAAAGCTGACTCTCATTCAATCGCTCTCTAATAGAGCGTGCAGAAAGTGCATTTGGGTCCTCGCCGAAAACTACTTTCCGAACACCGTTTGAGCTCAAAAACGGATTTTTTTTTGCGCTGTGAACTATCTGTCTATTTTGAGCTTCATTCGTTTTACGCGGTCTTTTACGTTTTACTACGCTTTCGGTGGCTTGATGTTTATCGACAATTTTTACGGCGTTAAAAATCATTGTTTTCGAGCAATCCAGCTTATTTGCAATAGCAATGAGTAGGACAATTTTTCAACATTGCGAGGTCTTATTAATCATCATGAGGCATCCCTCATGCCTGCAGTGCAGCTCTTTCCCATATCTCGTCCAAAATGTCTTTAAACGCAACAAAAACTAATAATAACCCTTTAATTTCAAATGAATTAGTATATTTATTAAAAACTTTTTACCTGTTTTAATGAAACGTTCTTAATTATATCGCCAAGTGAATAATGGACCATTATGCTTAAAATCCGATTTAAATTGTTAAACAATGCGCAATAACTTCGGTAGTTACAGTTTTAAATGAACACAGATATGAGTGAATCGATAGTATCTTCCCAACCGTTAAACTATGTACGTCGGCCATAGACAAAAAACAGCCATCTTCACATCAAACAGGCCACCCTGGATTATGGGGAAACGACGATGGAGTTCCCCCTCTTTCGGCTAGCCACCAGAAATGTCCGTACTGACGTTGTACGTCCTCAATATCGCGACTTGATACCGCCATACTAAACCGGAGACGCTCCACACTGCTGTGTACAACGTCTCTGTCGTAGTTGAGTCGCCTATCCACAGCTGTCTGAGCAACATGGAAGATTAGCGGCACAGCCAATCTGTCCTGGATCAGACCCTTTTCATCAAGATAGAGGAACGCCTCTGGGGGAACAAAGCCGTTAAGGCGCACTCTCTCGTGGTAACCGTAATTGGGGTAATAATCCCCGGAGATCAGGTTGGTCGTCGAGCTCATTGCCTTGCAATGTGCCTTCGAATCAGCTTGATAACGAAATTGTCCACTCTTGTTAGGTTAGCCCTGTTGTACAGGCCCTCATTGGGATACAATTTTATGTACTGGGACTCTGGTGTTCTGTATAAATGAAGGCAAGCCCTCTCAAACACCCGAATCTTTTCCAACAAGCTTGCTCCCACGTTGAACCACACGGGGCATGACATGAGCCGAATGAGGACCTTGTAGCAGATTACCTTTACCTTTGCATCAAGTTGCTTGCTATAAAAAAAGTCTCTTTGTAAGAGCAAAATCACCTTTGGCTCTGGCCAGAGCAGCATCTATATGTTTGTTAAAATATAGATATTGGTCTAACCAGAGCCCTAGGTATCTGATTACACTTCGACACGCAAGTGTCTGTCCGTGCGGTCCCACGATTGAGAACTTTCGCCAATTCTTTCAGACAACGGCGTCCTAAAAAGAATGGTTTCCAATTTTTGGAAGTTGATCTTCAATTTCCAATCATCACAATACCGCTGAATATTATCGAAGTCACGTTGCAAGAGAAGTGCAATGACCTCGATTTCTGCGTACGCTATAGCATGGTGAAGTGATCCTATGAGATCGCCCGTGTAAATGTTGAAAATGATCGGTGAATTCACCGCACCTTGTTGCACACTGTTATAAATTTGAAATGTTCCAGCAGAAGTCACATTGCCATTTTTAACAATGAACTGTCTACTGGTGAGCCGGTTATAAAGTATGTACAGCAGTCGTTTGCTTATGCCCAGCCTGCTGATGTTCGAAAGGAGACTTATCGACCGGAGATTTGTCGGATTGGAGGTGTCCTTGCCCCTGCACTCTCTGTTTATGCATTGCATTGTTAAACATAGTAGTGTAAATGTCCACCGCTTCAAGAGGGAGATGTCGATTCCCACAGATTTCCTCCTCCTCAATGAGTCGAAGATCGATTGGAGCTGCACCTTCGATATGTACGGGGGATGTACCCGTATCTGGAAGTCTATAAGATTTTTAGATGTTTAAGGATTCAGAAAATACACCTGCACCAACACTGCAGTCCATCTTTGAACCGTCTGTGTAGATTGTTACATCAAAGTCCTTAATCACCTGCCCATATTTCCATTCTGATCTTGTGGGGAATTGTACGTCGAAACGCTTTGTGAAATTCATTTTGGGGATAATGTAATCTGTTGAGGGCGATACGAGTTCTCTCGGTGATAGTCCAGTATATAACTATGCCTGTAGGGTTTCGCAGTCCAGCACACAGACTCTCTGAGTCTGATCGCGCTATGTGCTGTAAATATTTGTTATGTGTAGAGGTAAAAGATGCAGAAGGACTGTTAGAACATTTGATTGGGTAGACCGTAGAGCACCTGTAGTGTCTATGCATACTGTTCTTTATACCTTGTTAAGTTTGGTTATATTGTAGGCCTTTTTTTTTTAGAGCCGACCACTATACTATTGACCCTTTGTGAGAATCGGTCTTACCACGGTTGTGTACATCCATAGGGTCAATTTTGGTTGCATTTGTTGCCGAATGTTTTGTTACAAGAGTAGAAGGATATACATGCCTTCTTTACACGGTTCAGTTGAGTTTAGGATCTAGGATAACTCCAAAATACCTAGCACTGGACGATAGAGAGAGTGGTTGACCATTTAGTCGAGGAAGTGCGAAGTCAAGTATTTTGGTTTTAGTGGTGAAGAACATCAGTTCAGTTTTGCTCGAGTTAACACCAAGACCACACTTTTTGGCCCATTTTCCATAATTTCAAGTATTACAGAGGGGACATTCCCGACACTAGTATCACCATGTCGCCCACATACCCGACTACCTTGATTCTTTCTCTGTCTAATGCTACAAGGACTTTATTCATGACTATAAGCCATAGTAGAGGTGTATCTTTAGGTGTTCCCCTGCTGGCAAATTTGGTTATATAGCTGTTACCTAGTGTTGGGCTATAGAATTGCTTCAGTTTGTACATTATTAAAAGCCCCTGCAATATCTAGAAAGGTAGCTAAAGTGTATTCTCTTTTACATTGAAGAGGATCCAACTATGGTCTGAGAAGGATTTCACATTGGATACTCTCCAATTTTCTTTCATATTATTGTTATTGTTAGAAAGTGTGATATCAATAACATCTTCCCAACTGTTAAAGTTATCTTTACTCGGAAAGATAAAGGTCGGGGTGTTACCTATGATACAAATCGAGAGGTTGTTTTCAACAAAAACTCACCATTGTTTTCCGAGGTGCCCCATACCGTATGTCTGGCATTGGCATCGCAGCCTATCAATAGGTTGGTATTTGTTGTTGAGATGATGGTTATCATGTCATGGATTTCTTCCGGCGGTGCTTGTCGGTCGTGAGCTATGTAGACGGATGCGATTAGAAGGTACGTGTTGCCTGCGTTACCTATTTTAACGACTGTTAAATCAGACAAGCTAAAATGTGTATATGTTTTTTTTTATAGCTAGAATGCAGGTTGTAGGCTTATCGTGGTTGATGTTATTACGGTTGTAGTACAAGTTGTATTGGTTATTATTTAGGCCCTCTATGTTACGGTCATTAACTCAAGGTTCTTGTATAATGCTGATGTCGATGTCTTCCTCTTTTAGAAAGACCTTCAGATTATCTGTAGCACAAATCGAGTGATGCAGATTAATCTGTACAACTTTCAGCATTGGTTGTGTTTGAGTTGTTTGGTCGGTGGATTTGGTGGTCTCGATCTTCATGTCCTCCAACAATTTGTTGGCGTCGTCGACTTCTTGACCTTGACATGTCTGATACCAAAGCAAAGTTTGCAGCCGATTTTCTCAATAGAGACGGCGCTGTCTTCGGTGATCCGCATTAGAAAAGAAATTGTATTATTGTGCGGTTCCTCAGCCTTGATGACTTTCCAGTCATCCGTGGGAACCGTCGAGTTATGAAGTTTGAGACAACTAATTAGCTTCTCACTGTCAATGGCCATATTTGGGATCCAAATGCGGATTCTCGGTCTCCTCGGAATCTCTCTGGCTAGGATCAGCTTGAGTCTAAAGCCGTCCCATGCGTCACAGATCTTGTGAACGCAGCCGCTTAGGAATTTCTTAGAGAAAGCATCCTCGCACTTGATGACCCTGTACCTTCTTATGATTTCAGCTAAAAGGGTATCGGTGGTCCCTGGTTATTCATGAGATGGTAATGGACCATCTCGGATAATTTGACCTCTATTGCGCCCCAAACGTCAGCCACTGCCTTGCCGCTGGGTCGCCCGGTTTATCGGTAGGCAGCTTTGCAACTTTGCTCCTTGGGAGTCAGACTCGACTACCTCTTGGGAACAATTGTGCTTTGCCCCTCCCTTACGGGAGTTGATGCACTCATCAACAATCGGTTGATATTTGTTTTTGTCGGCTAGGTCCCACGTAGAAGCCGTGCCGGCCTCTTCGTTCTTGGTAATCTTACCCAGAAGGAAGATGGCCTTCTGGTACTTGCCTTTTTTGCGGTTGTTAGCCGATTTGCGGATGTTAATTGCGCGTTTTTGCGCGTGGAGGGTGTAAGTGGCACTCCTCTCAAGGTCCTCGCTTCCCACTAAAGTTTCCTGGCTGGAGGTGAGCAATTCATCTTACGATGAATTGCCCGGATTTTCGTTTTTATTTTATTTGTTTTATTGTTCATTTTTTTTTTTTAATTGGATTTTGGTCCCACGAGTGTTGAGTGGTACTTCAGACTAAATTCATACGCAATATCCTCAGATGAATTCTATCATCATTCTATTGTAAGTAGGGAATGCGTTCATGTGTAGAGGTGTGATTTTTTAGTTAAACCGCTACCCTTCTTGGAAGTCACTTCGACTGGTCCTCGTTTTACAACTGCATAGCGTTACAAGAAATTCGTCAGCATTTTTTTTTTTTTTCAGTGATTAATAAGAGGATAAGCTTTCCAACCACACACATTCACTTCGTGATAAGTGTCTGTTATTTCCGTATTTATGGGTCTATTAATGTGAAGTGGATATAAAGCAAGTAAATGTTGAATTAATTTTTAAATTACCTTTTTTCACAGTCATAACGAGGTGGGTTTAAGAGAAAGTACAAGGCAATCCTTCAGGAAGAAACGACAAAGCCATTGCTTCTTAGTATTTCGAATTGTATCGCCGAAAATTTCCAACTGTAAATATTTTGCGAATTTGTTTTATATATGGCGACTCATCAGAATCTCTAGGCGATCCGTGTTGTGTTCGCGACCCAGCAATCCAGCTTCCTAGTGAACCTTGTTAAAAACATTGCTAATTGTAATAATATTCACAGGCCACTACTTTCTGAATAACCATTTAAAATAAATCCTCTAAATTGCAGCGGAATGCCCAGCTGCATTTTATTTTAGAAAGATTTCGACTCCATTCATCCATCATGTCCTTTAACTTTTTCTACCTGATGCTCATTTAGTTGGCTACTGAAAGTGCTGACCAATTACATCTACGAGTACTACCTGCGTATTGGTGATTATGTAGGTTCCCATTAGTATCTCGAATAGCCTGTTTAAACCAAACAATTTCCATAATTTTGACAAATTTCTTGATTAACAATGCTTCATTGGTTGATTTTAATGCGTTTATTTGATACTGTTTTTAAACAACTATTATTTAACAATGAAACGTTGTTGATTACATCGACATTTTTTGTTCAGTGTACCAGTTTCGTAATCGGCTGTCATATGCACTAACCTTCATAAATTTCTGCGCATTTTCTTTTTCAACTTTACATAATTTTGTCTGAGGTGAAAAACTCAAATTTCTGAACTACAATTTAATATTTTTTTTTCACATTTATTATATGAGCCATATAGAATTTTTTCACATTCTTATAGCTGAACACAATCAAAACTGAATGTGGTCCCCTGCTTATTGACTCAATTGGAAGTCTCTCTGTGTGTGGTATTCATGGACTTTTTAATCAACGTTCTGCGTTTATTTGAATGAATAGATGTCCTTTGAATTTTCTAGTTTCTCCCTTATCAGTGGTACACAAAAGCAGGCGGGATATTCGCTAGATACTTTTTATAATCTGATTTTCATTAACATTCAGATATATGATTTTTCCTAATGATTTCTTTGTAAGAAAAAGCCCAAAAGAAAATTGGAAATGGTTGCTATACAACTAATATCATTCATTATGGTTTAAGGTATAGATAAAGATGAACTTTGAATTCTTTTCGAAACACAATGTATGTATATATTTGTTTAATGAATTTCAAGCAAACGTGCTTGATTGGATATAATAATCGACGTGGGTGGAGCAACTACCCACCGTTGAATATTATATTGCCATATAACACTTATGATGGAATATTCCATCACACGTGCAAAATCTAAAATCCTTGAATCCTACTTGAAGAAAGGTATCATTTCCAGCCGATTTCGTTTGATTCCTAAAAATCATCATGCATCCTTGCACTGGCATTCACCTGGCTGGTATGATTCAGTGCATATTTTGTCCCCAAATTTATCTTTTGTTATCGGCGATTTTCATTAATTGCATTCGTTAAAATTATTTGCGGATGTCATTGTATAATATGAACGTGTTGTGAAGGCGTAAACACACTTATTTTACCATACCATATTTACCACCCACCTAGCCGTAGAAAGAACGAGGTGAGGACCAAAGCCATTGTGTATAGGCAATAGGGATGCTTTTCGCAGTTTCATTAGGGCTGCCGAGAAGATCAGACGTGTTCTGGTGGAAAGCTTATCCTGTCTAACTAAAATCCGCAATTTTTGTGATAGAAATCAAATTCTTCAGATAGTAAAAAAAAAAAAAAAAACTTTATTAAAGTGACGGTTACTTTTGGCGTTATTTACTGGCTATTTTCAAGAATTGCCAGTGCCAATTTATTATTATCCAGTGCTACTTTACGAACTATTAAGAGTGGACTCGCTCAATATCATATCACATTCAACAGATATTGACCGAAAACATTGTTTGTTTTTGTTCTTAAGGTCAGTGACTTCAAAATCTAAACTACACAAATAATTTATGTTGTCTCTCACTTTTAAACTAATTTCCAATTGGTTCGTGAAAAATGTTAGACTTGCAAAACAAAAATTGTTTTAAAAATATACACTGAATTGGAATAGGAAAACCGTTTTTTATGAACACGGTTTTGAAATCGTAGAAACTTTAGCAGAATTCCATTGTAACTCCACAATTGTGGGTGTCAGATAAAATTATTTAAGGGATTTGAATTAAGCATACAATTAAAATTTAAAAACTGATCGAAATTTACAAAAGGACATATCAGTGACCGTCGGAAAATGACCGAAATGAGTAAGAATCGTCGAGAGAATATGTTGTGCGATTAACTGGGAAAATGTAGCTGGTAGAAAAATTCTTAATTCGGGTTAAAAATTGTGCTTTAACCTAGGGTTACCAATTTTTGAAAAGTGCCTGCACTAGTGCATTATTGAAAAAAATTATGTTAAAAGTAAAGTTAATACAAAAAAGCTACTTGGGTTGACAGGTCTTATTTGTGTGTATTTTTTTTTTTCTGTTTATGATGACGAAAACCAGTTTGTTTTGATCTTTTCAGGGTTACGGTTACAAGGCAACAAGTAATAAGAACAGAACCCTTCTAGGGATAGTCAGTTGTCTATCCGTCTGTCTCTCACAGCCTCATAACTTTTGAACAGTTAAACGTAGAAGCTTGAAATTTGGTCCAGAGTTGAGTTTTACTAACCCGCAGATAGATCAGGAGTAACAATTAATAGATCAAGAAAAAAAATTTAAAAAAAAATAAAAAACAATTGTGGAGGTTATAGTATAATTAAAAAAAAAAAAAATTGGTATAATAATAAGGGTATCAAATGAAAGGTGAAGATTTCAAATATACATAGTTCAAATAAAAAAAAAAAAAACTCAAAAAAGGTATGTCTCTTTCTCCAAGTTTCATTGCTGACCAGGATTTTCAATGAATTTAAGTCTGGGGCGTAAGGACGCTAGTCCAACACATCGATATTTTTTTGTTCGAAGTTTTTTTTTTCACCTTAAGAAGCTATACAAATAAAAAAATGTTTTTTATAAATATTGTTACTTATTAAAAGTAAATTGTATTGTTATGTATTGTATTTAAAAGTATAAATAAATTCTTAATTACGCATTATCCTGTTGAAAATAAATCTGCAAGTTTCACCGAAGAGCTCTAGTACTCAAGGGTCTGATTCGTTTTGTAGAACTTGCAGTTAAACTGCTGCTATTACTTTTGAGTCTAGAAAACACATTCCACCTCTATCTTCTCCAGAAAAACATCCACAGACCATTACACTTTTAGCTTGCGGGGGCATCCTTCGGAGACATTCATCGCTGAGCCTCTCTCTTGGTTCTCTACGTACGAGGATTCTTCCATCTCCGACTTGCAGCTTAAACTTAGAGTCAGGTGTAGTGGTAACATCAACGCTTGTCACGCTCTTGGTTCACGGTTCAAATCCTGATCTCAACAATCATCTATTTATTTATTTCGTCTGAAATAAATAAAAAAAGTTGATCCATTGCGAAAGCTTAGTCAACTCTACTGTGAAGGCATAACACTGGCAGTAGAGTGGTCATATGGCTTAAATGCAACTTGATCGTGATGATGACATCAGGTGGAGGGAAAAAAATACTGTGAATCATGAGCAACGACAAAAAGCAAAACAAACAAGCTCCCCAGTTATCTGGACGCCACCCTTGGAGTTTACTGAAACTTAATACCACCTAAGTTTCAAACCCACTACATCAATTTTTCTTTCTCTCTCTCTCTCTCTCAATTTCTACAAACGCCCGTGTCCTGAAATAATTTAATGGTATTCATATCCCATTTGGCGCGCGCAAATGGTAAAAAAAAAAAAAAAAAAAATCAGAAAAGATGAAAATCTGACTTTTGTACAACCACCTGATACCCATGCCAAATTTGTTGGCTGGACTATCTATCGTTAAAATAAGAAAACTATAAGACTAGTATAAGTGCGCATAGTATAAAATATAAATAATAACAGTAGGAAAAAGCAGTATAATATCTAGTAATATGTATATGCACTCTAATTGCTCCGGAACCCTCGGCACATGAAGCACTTTCATGCTTGACCTGTTTTTTGATTTTGTTTTGATCTTTTCACGATCATTTGTAATTTTTAGACACATTTCAGAGAAAAATACAAACAAAAGAAAATAAATTTCGATTCAATCTTTCGACTGAAATACTCATGTCAACTTAGTTTCAACTCTGTAGATAATCGTGGTAATTGTGTTATGGATCAATTGTATAAGATCTGCGACGGGCATATTACCCACGGATAATTTTCCATTTGAAAACCTTTTTTTTTTTAACAGATACGCTACATTTTTGGGTGTGTTTTTGATTGGGGACCCGTTGCATTTAGACATCGTTCATTGCAAAGTTTTTTCCTTCTTTGATTTAAACAAAAGTTTGTCTACTCACCTCGAGTGCAGCTGAATGTGCACATTTTGTTACGAAACTGAAGAAACTCCAGATCACATTCTTAGCTACTGTGGGCCATTGCCTCACAGCAAAATATGTAAGTTGTCTAAGAGCCTACTAGATAGGGACGCGAGACCTCCCACTTTTAGATACAATACGAGTACAGGTTCTTAAACTTCTAACACAAATATATGAAAACTGTATCAAAACGGTATAAAACCTGTTTAAAAACTGTTGTATTAAAGCATTTAAATAGTCTCGCCGGTGTTTGATGCTTTCCATCCGCAATGGAAAACACTTGTTTATGCACTCAAAAACATCCAAGTGCGTACGTTTTTTCCGACAAATGTCTTTCTTTCAGAAAATTGATTTTGAAAATTTGAGTAAGAGAAAATTGAGTAGTCTACAGGAACTACTGTAGGAGCTGCAGAAACAAAGAAGACATAAAATCTGTTCGAACATCTGTTTTGTAAATGAACTGTCCTAGCCAACAGCATACGAGTATTAAGGACTCTTGGCAGTCACTTCTTCGAAGAGCTGGAAATCATACGTAACGTTGAGCAGCGGAACCTTCTGGGGTTCGTATCGCTAATCATGTGGATTTAACCCAGCGGATTCGTTTTTGTATTCCCCCAGTATCAATAATGGGCACAATGATGTCACAGGGCAGCCATGTGGACACAGTCAACTTCTGCGAATGCCCAAACCTCAACTGATCTAGAAAGGCGGTATGTCACACTAACAATCTTCACAAACCGATTAATTTAATTAACATCGACATTTGAGAATTCAATTCTTTTAGCCGGGTTTGAAGTAGGGATTATATATAGTACTTAACATTAAAAATTCTATATATCCTATACACAATTCCACTTTTATAATTCATTTTCAATCTACGTCTATCTAGTTAATTAATTCATCTTTTTTCTACTTTCAGATAAAACGAAAATCTACTGCTTGGATATTATAATATGACTTAAAATAAATCGAAAAGGTTTTCTAAAATCTTTAGAATCAAAAGCACAGAACTGTTTATTTTACAACCATGGCTGTTACTAGGTATTAAGCATACGACTTCTTATTTAAGTTGTCATTAGAAAGCAATAAAGAACAAAAAGAAGTAAACAAAATCAAAATTCAAGCTCTGCACTAGTCTACGTATATGAATACATATTATATGCTATTGGAAATATCTAAACCTTTTAAACTACCACAAATGAGAAATAAGAATAGTAGTTGTTACAAAACTCGATGGCGATAGTGTGTAAATAAAATGATTAAAACTATTTCCTTGAATGTTTCCTCCTTAAATCTGCTAAATTAACTTAAAAAAAAAAGGAAATTAAGTCCACTGATGTAAGGAAAAAGAAAATTATAATTCAAAGAGACAAAAACTCACACATTATAATCTACTATTCTCTTCGAAATTGTTTTGTGTGCGTGTGTGTATTTTAATTTTTTAGTTAATTAGTTTTTGGTTTAAAACCTAAAAATTGCCGATTATACAACAATAAAAAAAAACTAGCAAACATTGGGCAAAATTTGTGCGAGCTAGTTCAGCGGCAAGGAGATGCTTCTGGACTTCATAATAATGCGGCGGAAAGCGATCAATCGTCATCATCAAAGGGAACTCCCTCTAAATGGTAAGCCGTCCTTTGGCATATCTACGTATTAGAGAAAACAATAATAATTTATTTAAGAAGTTTTTTTTTTTTAATTTTTTTTTTTTCCTAATTTGATTTTTTGTTTTTTTTTTGTTTTTGTGTTCTTGTTTTTCTTTTCCACACTTTTTTTTCTATTTTTTTTATTCGCATTTTACTTACTCATTAAAGCGAAAATAAATTTTTGAAAAAAGCCCATCTATATTCCTCTTGCTTTTTTCTTACAAAAAAAAAAAAAAAAAATAGCTTTGCTTGGCTTACATTTTGAAAGGATTCAAGACAAGCCCTTGGTAGAAAAGTAAATACATAATATGTACAAATATATAGGCCGGCTATTTTCTTATGGGCTCCTACCCTTCTTTGTGTAAGCAATGTTTTATCGCTTGAAGGTTTTCCATAAATTCTGTCATCATCCCATATCTGGACTGTTGTGTTGATTCGTCCCTATGAAAGGTGAGTTCATTGTGATGAATGTGGATAGAGTGGAGTGCACGTTGCATGAGGACATTTTCGTGTTGTTACTCGTTCTTGTGTGATATCTGTGCGGGGCATCAAAGGGAGGATTATGGTCCTTCTTTTTGAGACAATTGTGTATCAGGATTCCCCATTCAATCTAAGTAGTTAAACAGTGACGCGATTAGTTGGGAAACATGAATTTTTTATACACGCTTTTAATTATTTTAACCTTTTTTACTTGCACCTATTGGCTTCCTGAAAATTTTCGATCTCTAGATTTTGATCCAACTTGTCATTCCTATAATAGAGAAACTCAAACAAATGGATTTGCTTCAAACTTCATATCTGCGGTCGCCGCGTTCACAATTCCAGGCGAAATCGGAATTTATATACTAACCCCAAAATAACGGTACTTTGCTAATTTCCGATTTTCTCGAAACAGCTCTAACGATTTTATTCAAATTTATTATTTGAGTTACAGTAGACATAAGCTAATAGATGACGTACCAGGTACTTTATTTATTAACTGATTTTTGAAATTTTTTTTTTTATAATATGCGCGCGGCGAAGGGGATAAGAATACCCTTAAACTGTTTCAGGGCACGCGTGTTTAGGAAAATGGGGAAGAGGAACTGGAGAAGAGCTTGTGTACGTTGGCTTTAAATATTTGAAGGTTGTAGTGATGGGGAAATACAGAGCCTGGTAAATTATTCCACATTCGTGTCGTTCGGCTTTTAAATGAATCCCTATATTTGACAGTACGGTGAAATTTTAAAGGGGAGGAATGCAACTAGCTATTTCGTTGGAGCATTTTTTATAAATAAAAGCGATAAAATAGGGAGAGACACGAGACATTTTGACGATGTTCAAATGAATGTATGGAGTTTACAATGTCTCTATCACCTATAAGTTTTAACGCGCGATTCTGTACCCTGTCTAGAATAAGTAAAATGGTCTTGGATGCACCAGACCAGCTTTGGGCGGATGGAATGCCTTATAAATTGAGGTCAGATCAGACGGGGTAAAATATTTTTTGCACCGCTTAAGGAATCCTAGATATTTTGCAGCATTTTTGGTGACTTCGAATATGTGATCATTTCATTGAAGATGGTTATTAATACACATACCAAGAATAGAAAGTCTTTCGGTTTCAGCGATACAAGTACCATTCAGTGTTATGGTTTCCCTACTTCTTGGCTGACTGGATAGATTTTGTTTGAAATCAATATTTGAACAATTTATTATGTATATACATACATATGTATATAACTTGGTTATGGCATACCAAGGTTTTAAATATTTGCAAAATATTTATTATTTATTTCTAACGGATTTAAAAAAAAAAACTATTTAACGATTTTTAGATTTTAAATCCGAGTGATTTGCAGATGAACAACATATGGGTGCAGGTACGTGCCACTCAGTCTTGCACTTAATTTCGGTTGTAACTGGTAATACC
This sequence comes from Pocota personata, assembly GCA_963082735.1. Classification (NCBI taxonomy): domain Eukaryota; kingdom Metazoa; phylum Arthropoda; class Insecta; order Diptera; family Syrphidae; genus Pocota; species Pocota personata. The sequence continues at coordinate 3,480,367 of OY720433.1, forward strand.
GATTTGGTTCATATCTAACCTATAGAATCTAATTATTTGCATTCCGTCGATTCTTCCCACACATTATTATAAAAACTTAAGATAGTTGCTTTGTGTTTGACGCCCTTTGTGGGCTCGAGATTGTTAATAATACTTTTGTTTCCTTATGTGGGAAGGATTGATTAGAATGTGTGGACCATGTGTCCTATATCCAATAAATCTCTCCCACTGAATTCCATTGCTGCTAAATAGCTACTCATTGCATGTGACATACCAAGTTTCTGGTTAAGTATGCATTTTAGTTCCTAGGTACTCGTAATAATAATCTATTCTTAGGACTCTTTGTCGATAGGAGTTAAATAATGAGTATTTGGTAGTTATTCGTAGCTGGTACTTAGTCATGACTGGTTATTATTCTCTTAGTACTCTGTGATTACGAGTTAGTAAGCCTATCGTCTCCGACAGTCAATCACGGTTGGTACTCTGTCATGATTATTTTATAGTCTCTCGTCTTTAGTAGTCATTTGTTGTTTGTACTCTGTAGTAGTCGGAGTAGTTCTCTCCGTTAGCCGCTCGAGGTTGGTACTTCGTCATAGTTGGTCTCTCGTTTCGTAAATGGTGCTCCCCTGGCTTTTCCGTTTTTCACTTTCATCTATACTCGTAGTGCAAGTATTGGTTTCTCTAAAATTGTCGATTTCGAGATTATGATCAAAACACCCCAAAATTAACGGTACTTTACTAATGACAGATTTTCTTGAAAACGCCTCTAGCGATTTTGATATAATTTAATTTTTGTTCTGGGTTAGACATATGTACACATACATACACACATATGCTACTACATAGATGGTGAACCAAGTTTTAAAGAAAAAGGTTAAATTATTGCTATAATCTAACCTGTGAATTAAAACCTGTTTTTTTTATTTATAAGTTAAATTCTTTCTTTCATTTTTGATACATATATATATAGATTAGTGCAAAAATTATTAAGATCTGGAATTTAATGATCATATAACGCGGGTTTGAAAAGCGCCTTAAATGATATTATGTACCTCCGAAAGATTCACATCGGATAACCGACATGTGATCGCATGTTAAAATGCTCATCGTGGAGCATATAATTCGCTTCTGCCCTTGTAGAGAAGCCCGAACTCTGAAAAAAAATTCAACCATCAAGTTTCCGAGCCCATAACTAATATTCTTTTCCGTAATCCAACAACTGATTAGATTTCAATGATCACAATACTAGTTGGCTTTATAGATCTACAACCTTATTCAGCTTGTAGACAAAGCGACACGCATATGTCGACAGTCACGATCAAAATACGCTAGATCTGTTATTCCTTCGAATTGATCTTTATGCCTTCACGGCAGAGAAGTGAATGCCGCTGCTGACATGACTACCGACCTAATATTACTTGAAATGCGCTCCCTCATAGCCTTGAATCAAAGCGAGAACCATGATTCAATCCAATCTGTGAAGCTGTTTTCCGAAGGAAGGAAGATGTTTTTGAAGTATGGCGTCAAACACCATCTGAGGAAAACCCTTAGGCTAGAAATTATTGCAACGTCATTGTCAACGAAACCAAAAAGTGAGGCAAAAAATACTTCAATATCTACTTGCTTGTGCAGCAAATTAAGCTTGTGAACTGTCAGTCTACTTGTACGAGTATGTACAGGCAAATTCCTCCGCCTCGGAATGTTGGATGATTAGGTCTCCCGTTCCTATATTTCCACCACAAATGTTGGAAAGAAGTACATATATGTCATATGTGTCAAGAATGTTCGTCTGTTTGATCGCAAAACACGTGTAGTATATTCTACACCAGTACTTTAGAACTTAGTTTCGCGCGCATCAATCACCGTAGGACAGGCAGTCAAACTCGTTTTGCACCACGAGCAACGCAAGCTATTTCTCATAAGTTTGTTTTTCAATAAAACAAATTTTAACAACAGACCAGTATTAAGGACTTTTTTTATTATCGTTATTTTACTTACTACTACAAAGAATAAATGATAACTCGCGCTCGAGATAATAGATATGTGTTTTTCAGGAATAATATTTGAAGGAAGGATATTCAATTTCCATAAAAAAAACACAGTCCAATATCGATAAGGCGAGCAGATGTTCCCTTCAAATAAGCATCAAGCCATGATACAGCGTCTGGCCCAAAATAAACGGCTGCGAAAAACGTCTGTTTCTCCAAGTTAGAAACGGCTGAAATTACGAAATTGCCAACACGGTGGGCTAGTACCCATTTTTTAATCTGGCAAAATCTGTTCTTTCCTCTTTAATTTTTAATTCTTTCCTGTACTCTTTCCTCTCTATCCGCAGTCAGGAAAAAGCCTAGTATCCAGATGCAGTCCACATAACCTCAGGTAAATTTTTTAATCAAATTCGTTACATCCTTTTTGAGAAAACTGGACTGTATTGATTAAGCCCACAGACTCCATATAAGAATTTCCAAGTAAATCCGACTAACCATTTCGCCCGCAGTTTAAGGTGCAGATAGATTGAATTGCGAGACCCACTTTTCGATTTCTACTATAGTAGTAATACCAAAATTGGTATAAATATTGGTATCGAACAGTTAAAGAAAAGCAATACTTGCCCCTTAAGCAAGCAAGAAATCTTTAAAAATTAAGTTGGCAATCGATGCTAATTTACGTGGACTTACGAGTATGTATCTAAGGAAGCGGACAAGCACTAAAAGTCGCTCATCAACGTAAGGGCATATCAGTAAGCCTGAAATAGTTTCGCTATCCATCTGCTTGATCAAAAAATAACATAAGCATCCGCAAGTATGGCAAAACCACGAGGTTTGAAGTCATATTCCACAATATAGGATATGACAGAAATCAAAAATTAACACCTAAGTTGCACAAAACTACTGAAATTGAGACATTTACTTATTTAAAAATAACTAATTAATGCCTTCTATTAAAAGTGTTAATAGAAAAAAACAAGACACTTAAAAAGTTTCGGCGGCCGCATGTTTGGCATGCCTGCTGTAGCCGTTCAGCATGAACGTGGAATAACTTGCCTTCATTACTCTCATCGTTACCTCACTCTCTTTTCTTGTCTATCTAATTCTTTATCTAATCCTTTCCTTTCACTCCACCACTGGATTTTGAAAACTTGAAAGAACACAGTTCAAAGTGTTGGAGAGTATTAGAAATAATTTAAAATACATAGTACAAGTACATCCTAGTGGTAGGGGTGGTCAGGGACATATTGCATAAAACTACAAGTCCTGTTCTTGTGAACTCGTAGCTACAAGTGCAAACAAAATGTGGGGTTGTAATATTATGTTTCATAAAGGTTTTTTCGTGTTTTTTTGGTACTGCAAATTAAATTACGACTGTATCGATTGAAATGCTTGAACTACAGACCCACTGACATCAAGCTCTTAACTGATCGTTATAATAATTGTTATACTGGGAACTTGCTTTTATAGGCGATTTAACTATTAACAAGTATTATTTACTGTAGTAACTAGCTCACGTACTTTTATAAAACAAGAAGGTTCGACAAAAATTGTAGTTATTAGACGTTCTAAATTTAAACCTTAAACTCATGCTGTTACCCGAAGATTTGAAAGCCGCATAATGTTTTTAAGATTTTTTTTTGTAATCTGATGTAGGGTTCCCATTTTTATACTTGACGGCGATATTAAGTAGTATAAAAAAAACATTCTGCCAACCCTGATGAGGTCTCTCAATTTAACTTCCTGTAGTTTCAGCACAAACACACAAAACGAGTAACAATTTTGTTTTTTTTTGTTTTGGTGGATATCCTTCTGAAATACACTCCGGGAAAAAATTATCAGACAGCCCCCCAAATTCTTAAGAAAAAAAAATTGTGTGTAACATTTGCCAAATCTGATTGAATCATTAGGTAACAGGGTGTATTCAGACCGTACTGCCATAAAATAATTTCTGGAAAAACCCTTAATTTTCTTGTTTTGAAAAAACCGAAAACTAGGTGGGACAAAAAGATAGGACAGGTGGATTTTAAAATTCAATAACAACGTGAAGATTTCAAGAAGAAGATTTTATTTTATTAGTAATGTGTGCTAGCTCGAGTTTTTAAATAATTTTTTAACATATACTCGTATTTGATCTACCTTGCTCCATTCTGTACTAATGGAGTCTTTTAATTCTGCAATATTGTTGTACTGCATAAATCGCTCGGGCAACCTCTTCCCACATGCTCTCAATTATATTCAACTCAGATAATCTTGCTGGCCAGTTAAAAAGGGCTATGTTTTTTGAGTACTCGTTGACTTAGCGGGAAGTATGGATTGTCGCATTATGCTGTTGAAAATGAAGTTTTCCTCGACAATGGTTGAAGCAAACCACTCAATTTGTTCGTTAATAAGTTATATCTGATAGTGTTAATTTAGCCACTGACAAATTTTATTTCGGTAGCCAGTTCCACCCCATACCATTACAGCGCCTCTTCCCATTTGACGGGGGCTTAAAATTTGTGTCTTACGCAGATCGTGGAAAGAGTAATCCCAGCCGTCAGGTCCATCTAAATTTAACTTTTTTTGATCTGCGAATATGACTTTTCTCCACTTTTTCTTCCAATGGCAATGCCTACGAGCAAACTCTAAACGTCACGTTTTGTGAACTTTGGTTAAAGGTGGCTTCCGAATCAGTTTTTGCCTTTGGAGATGTTCGCATTGTTGTAAAACTCTCCTCACAATTTTGGTTTTATCTCCCGCTTTAGCTGCGATTGGACAATTTTTCGATTTTTACCCCAAAACTAGAAAATTAAGGGTTTTTCTATAAATTATTTTATTACATTGCGGTCTAAATACATTCTGTTACCTAATGATTCAATCAGATTTGGCAAATGCTGCGCATATTTTTTTTTTCAAGAATTTGTGGGGGTGTCTTATCATTCTGTCCCGGAGTGTATTAACATATGAGAACCCTTAACAAAACTGACGGTGAATGGTATCAGAGTGTTTCTTGTAGGATTGCAATTTTCCATTAACTGTTAGTTTATTTCATATAACCCCGGATCATTTCCTCTTAATTTGTATGTGGACTTTATTTTAATACTTTCGTCCCTCTTTGTATAAGCCAATTGATTATGCAGACATGATGTTTTTAAATGTGGAGTCATTCTTTTGGAAGGCAGTTCAAAAATTTACTACAAATTTCCTTGAATGAAACATTTTTTTTTTTTTTTTTTGTAAATTGTATCTTAATGAAAATATCGATGTTGTTCAAGATACGTAATATTTTTTTAATTTGCCTTATGCACTATTGCAGCTGTCTTTGCCAAATAAATGCACACTCTTGAAAATGAAACATAAAAAAATAGTTTAGTTTTTAAAAATTTTTGAAATCCACACCATCAGCCAAGATCGCACACACTTCTTTTAACTGTTGGTAGACATTAAGACGTTTATTCTTATATTTTATTTTATTATTTCTTTTCAAACTTTCAACAATTTTTTATATAATTTTATACATTTAAATAAGAAAAAAATCCAACTACAAAACAAAACCAAAATTATGTGTGTGTAATTTTTTAAGTAATTAACGCAAAAAGTGCCGACAACTCTAACGACAGTCATCAACCAACACACGTAGAGAAGACGGATTTTGTCAGCAGTGTCAAGAACCATCTACTAATTGAGTCACAACTACCAGTTCCGACTCAATTGAAACCCATTTTCAACTAAATCAAAAAAGCCACCCAAACCAAACGTAAATAAGAGTACATGACAAATTGAGTCATAAAATAAACCAGAGCTAGAAAAGACCGACGACCAAGACAGAAAAAAAGTACAGTGATTCCTTGTTGCGCCAGAGATGTACGCCGAAAAGCGTACAAACATACGTAAAAAAGGTGTGACTGCCTTGTCCGGCTCAACTTTAGTAGCAACAGAAATAAGCACTAGCAATATAAATTGTAATCAAAGTTCAGCTGAAATTTTAGCAGCTACATCGATCAGTAATAGTAATAATAGAAATGGCAATGCAATTGTAGTTTGCAGCAACACAACACATCAGCAACATCAACAAAAGCAGCATCAACGTGTAGGCTTTATTGGAAGTAGCAACATAGTTACATGCGCACGCCGTCCAAATTTGGTTAGTCGGGACTTGGAATTTTTGGCTCATAATACGTTACCGTTAAATCGTTCGAATATTGGAGGGGGCACCAGCGGTGGTACGACGACGACATCTAGTGGTAACAACATAAACACAACGAAAATCGCTCATCATAGAAACAGGTGTGCACCATATTCACAAATATACCTCTATAATAACTATTATACTTTTTTCATTTCGTTCGGTTTATTTTCTTCTGTTCTTCTCACTATTTAAACGCCAATTGTATATATTGAATTGTATATCTCGGCTTTTTGTTATTATTATTTTTTTTTTATTTTTTATTTTTTAATACAAACTATTTCTTAAAATTTCACAACAGCGCCCATATAAATGTGTTGTGCAGGTTATGTTCAAAGAAGAAATATATTGCACTTTCTGCATAATGCGCTCTCTACTATAGAGTCTGTCTGTCAATTATTTTGTTTCCATTTAGTGTTGTCCATTAAGTATTATTTTCTGTATCCACCCACTCAATAAAAAAAAAAACCATACAATATGCATGTAGCTATTATCACAAGTAAAAATAAATGTACTCCACCAGTAAATGTTTTTTTTTCTTATAATATATTCATTGTAAATTGAAATTTGTGTAATAATACATTAATACATGCCTTAAAAGTACTTAAGAGGTTATAATCTAAAGTTAACTTAAATTACTCGTATACGTATATGTCTAATTCTATGTACTCAACTAATATAACAATTTTAATATTTACTAAATGAATTGAAACTATAATTGTTAACTTAAATTACTCGCATACGTATATGTCTAATTTTGTGTATTTAACTCATATACAATTTTAATACTTACTTAATGAAATGAAAGCTGTTACACGAGTAAATATAAATGGGATTTACAATTTTTCTAAAACTAATTATTATCGAGAAGATACGTCGTCGCTTAACAATTCATTGATTCTTTGTACGTTACACCTACGAGTATCATGGATAACATAAGCCGTCGTCGTACAGAGCCTCACATTCGGCGTGTTTTTTTTTTTGCAACTTTATATATGTACAGCTGCATAGCAAGAAAGCAAGCAGGTGGGTTTTATTTGCAGTAAACGGATGCTTTGGATACATAATTCGAAGAGAGCACTAATGGAGCGCACTTGTTGAAGACTCGATTTTACTACTGGAAATTAAGGAACGGCTCTTTTGTGCTGCTGTAGAAACAGTTTGCAAAAAAACACGCCTATTGTGCTGACAAAATTACACTGTCGTGCAAGAAATTTCAGAGTTCTGAGATCGAAAACCAAGCAAAATTTATATCGTGGTTATATTTTTTGACACAGGTTGTCTACCAGAATTACGTATTCAGAACCTACATTCGTCGGTGGACAAAATTGAAGTCCACTGCTCCAGAGCTGTCGAGTGCAAAATGGGTGGGCTTACCGATGAGTTGAAGTCAGTTATGGACCTGCAGTAGTCACTCGTTCGCAGCTAATTGTCACGTGTCCCTGAGACGTTGTTGAATAAGTACCGCAGTTAGGTATCGATTTCGCAGTGATATCATAACCATAGGACATATTGCTGCGTTGTGGCCTGATTTCCATTAGACCATGCTGGACACAGCTTTGAGTCTGACAAACATCCGAGAGTAAAACTATCATAAAAAAAGTTTTCAATTATGTTCTTTGGAAACGGCTAAAACTGTAGGTCCTTCCATTCTTGTGAAAGAATATAACACGCACAGCACTAGTGGTTGTGACGAGCTAGGCCCGGCCAGATCCTGTAGGGGCATCAGGTTTCTAGATACACCGTTACATTGTTAGCGATCGATATGTTTTCACTGGACCTTCAACCTGGTTGATCATCGGCACAATGTGATTGTACTTCAGTTCAAAGGAACAAAAATTAATACCTATTTACTTAAGCATTGTCATTCTCATGACATGAAGTCTTGCAACACTTTTCAACTCCCTCCTCCTCAATTTGTCTGCGTTTGTTTACGGCGACACACCAGATTGGTCTGCCAGATTGGATAAATGCATTCCACTCCACGGCATAGTTTTTAATAGAATTTTCTTCGCGCCAGGAGGTGTGTACCACCGATACATTGCTACTTTTCGTATTATTGTGTTCATTTGTGATATACATATCAGAGTCGCAGCCATCTTTCACTCACTAGACTCATACTCCAGTACTGACTCTATTTGTACTTTAGAACGTAACAGTCGCAAGTCGCAGCTTGGCGCTTAGTAATAAACGAATTTAAACTTGAGCTTGTCTTAAACTCCACTCTAACTCAAAATTAGTAGTAATGAACGGTGTATGTGTAGTAGTAATGAACGGTGTAGCCGAATTTAAAGTTAAAGTCAATAACATTTCTAGGGGTTTAAATATTATTCATCATACGAATAATCCATCGTACAAAGATGGATTTGAGTCTGAAAAGTCAAAATTTGAAAATAAATCATAATAAATCATTTCGCTTTCTGTTAAATCTGCTTGATTAAGCTGACAGCAACGACGTACTAAATGTGGGTTTAGAAGTGACCAAAGGCCACAGATTTGGCAGCATGCCGAACGAAGCCTTGAAGTTTTCGGGGCCTCAGATAAAAACCCGATTCACGCTATTCGAAAGCTTTCTCGGAGTTGATAAATTGCAGCTGAAGCGAAGAGTTACAATAGACGCATTGGTATATGATGTTCCCCAAGGAAAGAGTGGAATCTTTAAGTGAACGAGAGCTGCGCCCAGATAACTAACTTTGTTTTTTAGCTAGCTCACTTCTGTGTTAGCTCACTTGTTAACTCTCTCCAAACTTGACAGCTATGACTATTGCATCCCTGCATTCCTTATAATTAAGTGCTGAAACTCGGCCTATATGGGGGCTGCTTGCATAAGCTTGGCAGGAACACCACCAAGCTATACAGCTTTGTATTCCTTGATTACTTTGGAACAAATAAATAAATGCTAGATGCAAACGCACAGGAGTCCCAGAGTTGAGCTTCTCACAACTATTCATGTTTTGAGACGCACGAACGGAAGTTGCCTACAATTTTATTGTCGAATTGGGAATTATACTCTCGGATGTTCATCACGCACGTTCGGAGCTTAGCTTTATCTGATATTATTATTATTATTGTATAGATCCTTGTGACTACACACGGTCCAAATATCTTACTTCTTCGTCAGCAACTGAAGCAAGAACTTTCATCATCCAGTATTCGAATTCCATCCTAATGTTCTCTGCACCTGCAAGTCGATCTTCCAGGTGTCTATAAAAACCGTATGTTGTGTTTTGTGTGCTTTGTCATTACGATCTCCGAAGCCGTGGCTTACTAGCATATGCTTGAGTGCGGTGTTGCCGTTGTCTACCTTGGCTTTAAAATTCATCTTTACTATAATTTCTTACATTCAAATTGGACACACTCTTTCAAGGCCACTCTGTGTCACAATTTTTGAGCGTGGTCCATTTTTCTTGGACTTGTGTGTTCCAAAATTTCTTCCGGCACATATTTGTAAACTTCAAATAAAAACAACTGATAGCGAAAAAAGAATTACAAAGTCTTAAATTCGATTTAAGGCTTAATTTTGGTGCTTACTACTAGGAAGGTGTGACGATTCATTAAATTACAAATATTTGCAATGGATTACTTATTTTTCCTAGCCCGGGTTGAGGCGAAAAATTGTGGTGTGATTTTGTACAGTTTGGGCTCGAAATGTATTCGTGTAAACTCTCTAAGGGTTTTCTCTCTCAATCTTTTTTATTTGGCAGTCTATAAGTTTTTCACTTGAAAAGTACGTGAGTGGACCTGATATTTATGACTGATTTGTATATACCTATATGTACATTAATATGTAGGTATATATATATAGGGTGGTTTCAGATTTTCTTGAAACCTCGTATGTGAAATCTGGTCTAATACTCAGAGGCAAAATCAGAATTTGTATTCTAACCTCAAAATGTACTTTAAAAAGTAAATATTTGGCGCAACAGCTCTTTAAGTGCCAGGGCCTAGCTTCTCGCAACCACTCGTGTTGTGTGCGTTATATTTTTCACACGAATGGGAGGGACCTACAGTTTAGTGCCGTATCCGAACGGCAATTTGTTTTTGAGAAGCTTTCTCGTGACAACAATACTCTCGGATGTTTGTCAGACTTTCGCGGGAGGTGGGATCGTCAAAAAACTTTTTGGTGTTTTCTGGGATTCGAACTTGGAACCTCTTGCGTAGTGATCCGACACACTAACCACTACGCCACGACGCCCAAAATGTGCAAATTTTAAAAAAAATGTTGTTTTCCTCAAAACGGCTCTAACGATTATCATACCTGTAGTAATTTTCAATATGATGGTGTACTCAGTTTTTCGCTAAATATAGCGATTAACGGTATTTAGCTATTTCTCGGATATGGCAAATAAGATTTTTTTTAAAATTAATAACTGAGTTATATTCGATATACATATGTATATAACAACATGGTACTCAATTTTTTGACAAATGCTCAAAAGGCGTTTTAAACTTTTTAACGAATTTTCCAAAAAAAAAATTTATCGATATTGCCTAAATTTATAATCTGAAAAATTTACCAACGATCTTCGGCACGTATGGAGCAAGTACGTGCGATCCAGTCGTGCCCTTTATTTAAGTTTTCAACAAACGCTTTAGGGTCTGCAGCTTAATACACTTAGTTAAATAGCCAGTTGCAAATTATTTGTAACTAAATAAACTTCAAAGTTAATAATTTAGAGGAATTTCCTTCTGATTTGACTCATTTATGGAATATACCTTTATATATATTGTCCATTTAAAGCAGCCAAAAATTATTTGCTGTGCAAAGTGCGTAGGGCTGACTGAATATTTGAAATCAAGTTTGCATTGCGCTTTCTTGCTGTCGAATATTTAAATGGTTAGCCGCACGAATTCGTGAACTGCATCCATAAAGTGTTACTGCTTAAATTCAAAATCATTCTTTTGGGTCTATGTCTCTTTTTTACACAATCCTTTCAGTTATTTTATACAAAAAAATACTTTTCTAAAACTTGCTTTCCAACCTGTCACCTGGTTTTTCCTCTGTATTCTCTCATTTTATGTTGATATCGGGATTGTGTTATATTGTGTTAAGTAGAAGAGGTTATGTTGATAGGCGGTTTATATTAGCTGTGACTGCATTCAAAAGCAAGATGTTGTATATTTAAAATTGGCTACGAATTCATCTGCATTACCAATTTGTTTAAAATTTCAACACATCTTGTTATTTGTGCATGAATCCATCCTTCTATCCGAAAAAAAAAACAACAATTAACTGCATGAAACCAATAATCTCCCACACCCTTGAATACTAATGGCAGCATGAGGTTATTTTCAACGGGTTTTTTTTTTTTTTTTTTCTTTGTTTAGTTAGTCTTGTTTTTGTAATCTTTATTAGCAAATTCACTCATATCCATAATTTATTTTGCACTATAACCACCCATTTTGTGTGGCTAATGAGCATCCATCTATTTCTCTCTCGGTCTATCTCTGTTAAAAAGCATCTTTTAATTGCATAATACTTTGTTTTTTATTTACAAATAAATTCTCTCGATTAATATATATTTCCCTTTCCCATTATTTTATTTATTTTTTTTTTTTCCTTTTTTTTCGGAAACTGTGAAACCATTCCCTTCCCAAAAAAAAAAAAAAAAAAAAACAGGAGTTCTTCTTCAAACAACAACAGTAGTAACACCAGCAGTAAATTGCAATTTAATTCCAAGGGCTTAATACGACAAAGGAAATTCAGCTCAGTGAGTTTTGCACCAAATCAATGCCATCCGGCGTCGTCGTCTTCATCAGTAGCACATCACACACAGGTTCGACAATCACCAGCAGTGCTTGATATAGCACCAACGCACCATCATCAACAACAACAACAACAGCAGCAAGCACATCAGCATAATTATTCTAATTTGGAACAACATAGCACTTTTTCATCGTCTTCATCACCAGGAGGAGGAATAATTTCAGCAGCTTTTGCAGCAGTAGCAGCAACATCTTCAACCGCAAAACAAAAAGCCGCCACCACGGGCAATCTATTGAGCCGTGTGATATTGGAATTCTCGTCGGCAACCCGATCAATTGCTAACAGTAACAGTAACCGAAGTAATAGCGTCGTTAGCACCACTGTTACAGAAAGTAGTGCAACAATACCAATTGGTAGTGAAGCCGCTGAAGAATCATCCAATAATAGCATTTCTACCAATAACACTGATATTACTAACAATCAACCGCAGCAACCGACGATATTAAACGGCGAACATTGTCTGAATAATATTTTAACTAACAACAACAACAACAACAACAACATTAATACTAATAATAACAACAATTTTTACATTCAACAACAACAACAATATACAACACATCACCACCACCAAACAAGTCATAGCAAGAGCAACAACACCTCACCCGTCAAACTGATTCAAAGACAGAACTCTGTGCCGTCGAAGGGCACTAGTGGAGGAGGTGGAGGCGCTTTTAAAAGTGTCATAGATCTTCGATACAAGTTAAAGTCCACCGGGGCGGATTCAAGTGATCTGCATGTTGGGGGCAGTAGCACGCCAACAATCTCCACAGTCAATTTGAATCCACGATATTCAGGAAAGAAACCCATATCGAAGCGAGCACATTTCCTCGAACAATCACAGCACACTGGAAGTTCTGATCCAGGACGGACATCATTTGCTGAATGTAGTCCACGCAAGTTTGATGTGAAGTATAGTGGTGGTAAATTTTCAACAAAGAAATCCCAAGAAATGGACGAGAAGAAGGAGAAAGAAAAGTACACTGAGAAAAGGACCGCCCAACGACAGCATTCTACAGGTGACCGAAGTGAAGACGCTTCCTATGCCAGTGGCGGTGATGACTCTAAATCAGAGGCGTCAGTCAGTAAATCTGAGGAGACACCAGCAGCACGGAAAGTTTCAACATCATCTTCTACTGTGCCAAATATAACGAAAACTATTTCTGATGCAACAGTCAATTCAGACCTGCCACCATCAACAGATACACCAGAGAATGCCAATGATGTCATTCACATCGCCGCTGCCGCCTCATCTATTGGGGGTGAGAGTATTAATAGTAATGACGATGCAGCTACAACATCAAGTGATACCACTTCCAATGTTCCTACTACCATGCTATCACCATCGTCTTCAATATTGGCAATAACACCATCGATGTCGACGGCGGTTGAGAAATTTTGTCCAAACAATCGTTTCGTACGCAAGTCTGTCGATAATAACTTTTCGCAGTTCTCCAAGGGTAACTACTACTTGGACTCGGCTGACATAGAGACAGAATTCCCTCGTGACTATGATGACAACATTGAGATACTATCACGGGAAGCTGAGCACTTGGAAGAGCAATTTCATAAGGTCGGTGATGCTGAAGGTCCATTGTTTGTCGATCCGGGTAAAGTGGTCGAAGATCGTTTGAGAAAACCAAAAAAACCACAAGAGGACGAAGACGAGCCGATTGGAATGTCACCGTGCGGACGGTTTTTCAAGTATGACAAAGAGGTTGGTAGGGGATCCTTTAAGACTGTGTTTCGTGGCTTAGATACACAAACTGGAGTTGCAGTAGCTTGGTGTGAATTATTAGTAAGTATTTTTAACTCGCAAATGCATGCATAATTATATATTTTCTTCTCACGTGATAGGATAAAAAAGTAAATAAGGCTGAACGTATACGTTTTCGTGAGGAAGCTGAAATGCTTAAAAAACTACAACATCCAAATATTGTACGATTTTACAATTACTGGGAGTCCAATGTGGGCAAAAGAAAAAATATTGTTCTAGTCACTGAGCTGATGCTTTCAGGAACACTAAAAGCGTGAGTATATACTGAATTTTGTTTTCTTAATTTTTGCTGTACCTATGTATATACGAGTATAATGTTATGTCGAATCTTACAAGCTTTAATAAGTAGGATCGTCCCGTAGCTCAAGTTGTCCAGTTGTAACCCTTTCCATATTTTTGGAAGCATGGTGTCCACTGTTGAGTCTGCTATCCTGTGTCTAATAGACTTACTTAGGGCGAATATGGCCCTCTATCACCTCTAGCCAATTGCCTTACTTAGGCTCTCTACGGGTCGCAATAATATTGTTCATCCGTTCTACCTTTTTGATGTAGATTGGACTAAAAGATCTATTTTGCCCTCTTCTGATATTAGCCAATAATATTCTTAGACTATAGTACCTCCCGCACCTTAGTTTCTTTTAGAAAAGCAACCATCTAAATCGGATTTAGAGGTGGAAGATTTCTCACATCTGCTGCGGGCCAGTGTCCCAAAGTTCCTCAGAAGGTTGTGAAATGAACGGGCACCGAAATGACTCCTTTTGAGGACGTGGCGACGTAAAGCTAGGTTACGAAATGTGGTCATATGTCGAAGCCCTTGCTTGAAAAAATCACCTACCTCATAGAGTCAGTGGAGCACAACAGATTTTGTTAGGAGGCATATTAGCTGCTGGAATATTAAAGACATTAACCTATCACCCACTATAAGCAGATGGATCTTGTCCAATCTCAATAGAAGAATAATTCAAACCCGTATAGACGATGTGAAAATATCGGCGCTCACAATTTGAGGGTGTCCTCAAGGGGGTATCCCCCTGCCCTTTCTCAGGCCTCTCGTTATAGATAGATTGCTTTAGTCTCCGAAAATCAAGGAATTGAAAGGATATGCTTACGACGTTTCGATCATGAGTAGTAAATTTGAAAGCATCGTCTCGAAGGCACTACAGTTCGCACTATCTGAAATACAGAGATGGCGTGAAAATGAAGGTTTCTCTATTAACCCAACAAAACCACTATTGTCGCTGGAACTGGATCTTACACAGCATCTCAGTCAGCCACGGCAAACACTCGACCATATTTCAGGCTGAGGTATTTGTCATCGACCAACTGATGCGTGAGACGAAGGATCATCTTTATCTTCTCATACAGTCAGGTTGCACACAAGATCCTTGACTGGTCCATAATAAAATCTAGATTGGTTCTGGAAACCTACAGTGGAAATAAAATGGCTGACTCGCTGTCCAAGGCTAGTGCATCATCTATTCCCCTAAGTGGCCCTGAGCCTTTTTCCGGCGTCAGCAGAAGTCTCTATAAATTATATATGCATTCAAAAGCTAGGTTATATAAAATCGAACGAAGTGTGGTTTACTAATCCGGCTCAAGTAAGTACTGGTAATTTTTTTCCGAAATTCTCCAAGAAACATATAACCTGTTGAACCTTGACAGAAATAAGTTGAGAGTCTTGACCGGAATATCTATTCTCAAGGAGGAGATCGTTTCAACAGCGAACCACGCTGCTTCCCTCACAGAGAAGATTCTTGACTTTATGACCTCTTCTGGAGTGGAAAATATATTCTAGGTCTAGAAAATTTAATTGAAGTTCACAATAGGACTCTTTAAGAAGCCGTAATGCATGAGTTGATTAGACGCTCCCTCACTCCTATAATCTAATCTTATGTAACTCAATAGATTCAGTTAAATCATCACACACAGGCAACTTGCCAATGATGAAGGAAATTGGCGTATTGTAGAGACACGAGAACGATGGCCAGACACATAAATAGGTTCTACTAGATCCTGTAGGCAGTTATATGTCATAATTGCAATATACAGTTGCTGATCTCTTCCTCCAGTGCTTCATCTATAGTGCGGTCTGGTTTAGTTGTAGTATTAGTACCTACTGATTCCTTTCTACCGCAGCTTTGCACATTTGCATTCATTCTAAAACACTTTTATTTTGTATCGTATTGTTATTTTTTTTTCTATTTCAACAGATATCTACGACGTTTTAAGAAAATAAATCCGAAAGTTTTAAAGTCGTGGTGCCGTCAAATATTGAAGGGCTTACATTTCCTGCATTCTCGTTCACCGCCAATAATACATCGTGATCTAAAATGTGATAATATATTTATAACTGGTACAACTGGTAGTGTAAAGATTGGTGATTTAGGTTTGGCCACTCTCAAGAATCGTAGTTTTGCCAAGTCGGTCATTGGAACGCCTGAATTCATGGCACCCGAAATGTATGAAGAGCACTACGATGAGGCTGTGGATGTTTATGCATTTGGTATGTGCATGTTGGAGATGGCCATATCCGAGTACCCATACAATGAGTGTTCGGGGCCGGCACAAATCTATAAGAAGGTCATATCGGGCATTAAGCCGGCTAGCTTCGACAAAGTCGAGAACCCAAAAGTTCGTGAGATCATTGAAAGGTGCATTCAGCTGAAGAAAGAGGATCGTCCGAGTTGTAAGGACTTACTGAATTCTGAATTCTTTGGCGAGGATATTGGCATACGTTTGGAACCGACTACAACGGAGGTATTTTTAAATAATCCAGATGAGAATGTTATTGAATTTAGACTGAGGCTGCTGGATCCGAAGAAACGTTCGTACAAACATAAAGAGAATGAGGCAATCCAGTTTGAATTCGATATCAAGAATGATAATTGTGAGGATATGTGTAAGGATATGTGTAAGGCAGGGATTATAAGTGAGGAAGACTCAAGGGCTGTAGTGAAAATGTTGAAAGTTCAGGTGGTGTCTCTGCAAAAGGAACGTAAGCAGAGGCAAACACAGATGCAGCTGCAGAATGAGAAGTCTAGATTGGAAAAGCTGGCATTGCTGGCACAGAGGGAGATGTATGAGACAAATTGGGATTACAGTGAAACAATGCATTTGGAGGAGGAAGAGGATGATGAGGATTACTACGAGGAGGATGAAGATGGAAGTGGTGTAGTGGTTCTTTTTGGAGAGACATTAACTGCTCCAGCAATTATCACAGTTAGAGACGATCAGGCAGAAAAACCGCATAAGCCGGTGGAGAGTGTTGGTGTTGCTACGGTCGGATCAGGAATTGATGTAAAGGCACAGGGCGGAGGTGAGGTTGTAGTCGAAATGGAAAAAGGAAATGAGCTTGAAATTGACAAACAACAATTGGAAATGAAGGCTGAACAGCAAAAGCAACAACAGCAGCAACAGCAGCAAGCTTATGTGCAGAACCAACAAGCTGCTCAGCAGATGTATCATCAGCAGCAACAACTTGAACAGCAACAACAACAATTCCAGCAAAATCAGGCGCAATATCAGCAACAACAGCAGCAGTTGCCTCCACCTCAACAAATTCAAATACAACCGCAACACCAACAAATCCAAATGCAAGCACAACCGCAGCAACAACAAATGCCTGTTGATCCTCAACAACAACAGCAATACTACACTCAACAGCAGACATCTGCTACACAACAACAACATCCTCCACAGTATGTTTCAGTTCCTCAACTTCAGCAGCAGCAACAACATCAACAGTCCCCTTCTGTAAACCAGCAGCAGCAACAGCAACAACAACAGCAAACTCAAATACCAAATATGTACGAGCAACCACCACAACAACATCAGCTGAATTTAGTTCCTAATTACTCTAATCAGACTTCAGTTGCTGAGCAACAGTCGCAACAATATAACCATAATCAACAACAACAGCAACAGCTGCCACTGCAACAGAAACATTTCATTAAACAACAGCAACCACAGCAAGGACACGACCCATCACTTTCGAACGTCATACAGTATCAACAGCATGTGTTACAGCAGCAACAACAACAAGCTGATCAACAAATACAACAACAACTGCAGCATCAGCAGCAAATTCAATTTCAACAACAGTTGCAACAACAACAGCAGTTGCTACAACAGCAGTTACAACAGCAGCAACTGCAACAGCATATGCAACAGCAACAACAGCAGCAACAACAGCAACAACAATATCAGCCGCAGCAACAGCCACAGCCCCAAATTCAACCGAAACAAGAAATTCAACAGCAAAAAATTGTACATCAGCAGCCTCAGCCAGCTCAGCAGGTGTCGCAAGTGCAGCAAGTACAACAAGCACAGCCCCAACAGCAGCAACAAAATATAATTCAGCCCCCACAAATTCAACAGCTTCCACAGCCTCAACAACAAGTTATACAACAACCACAACAGATTGCACAGCAAATTCCGCAACCACAACATATACAACAACCACAGCAGCAACAGCAACCAGTTCCACAGCCACAGCAGATGCAGAAGCAACAGGTTTCTCAACCAATCTCCCAAGTTCAGGTTCCAGTGAGCCAAGTTCCATCACCTCAGCAACAGCAGCCAACACACGATACTACACAGCAGCAACAACAGCTTATACAACAGTCGCAACAGCCACAGTCGCAATCACCCGCTACTGCTACTACTCCGTCAACTGCAGCACCACCGATAGCTCCATCTAGCGGTGCTCAACAGAAACCACGAACGAGTAAAACCCGACGAACGAATCGGGTCACCGAGCGAATCCCAAAATTGAGCGTGACGAACATTGAGAACGGTACTGTAGTCGATTGTCACATGGAAAACAAACCAAAGACGATCACTTTCAAGTTTGACATTAGCGATGTAAACCCAATTGATGTTGCGAACAATTTGGTAAGTACTACTCTGCTGCGTACTCTCGGTTTTATTCAGTATCTCATTTGTTTCTTTCTACGCACAGATATCTCAGGATCTGCTTGCCCAGAGTCAGAGTACCGTATTCGTTGATATGATCAAGGATATTGTCCGTCAAGTAAAACTCAATCCAAGCCAAATACCAATACCAACAACATTCCGTCGCAATATCGAAAAAGTAAGTACAAATATTGTCATTGCCTATCCATAATTCAGACTTCTTCCTTCGATACACACATGTATTTCAAAAACAAATACCAAAACAAAACAAAACAAAAAGCTTTAAACTTCTAGGGTTCAGGGAAAAGCCTTCTTTCTCCATACTTTATATATGTACAATCTGAATATCTCCCTCTCTCACACACGTTTTTTTCTCTCTATATATATCAGTTCTCCTTATTAGTGTACGCATGCAATTTTCGATTCATTTCTATATATTTATTTTCTCTTTACCATTTCCCTATTCAGTCATTTGATCACCACACCGCTTACTGTCGGTTTGTTTATTTTTATTATAATTATTTTTTTTAAATGTATTTATTTATTTATTTTAACGCAAAACTTAGTAGGTACATAGTATTAAAGTGAGTTTGAGGGTTTTTCGCGACATAGTGTAAAACTTAGATCTATTAAGCAAATTTATAGAGGAATAAAGAATTAAACTGACTCTTGGTAGGGTAGAGTGTAAAAGAGGGAGGGAGTCATTTATTTATTTATATTTTTTTTAATTATTATAAATATTCTTAAAAAATATTTTTTATGTGATTAAGACGTGTAAAGGAAACTCAACCAAGAAACAGGAAAGTAGGTATTAGTTTACTTAAGTTTATATTACCTAGGCCTACAGAACTCGACATGTTAGTGCAAAAAATGTGGTAAATATAAACTAATATAAAACAGTCAACACGGTATATTTCATATAAAACCATAAATGCAATTGACAAAATATCTTTAAAAAAAAAAAAGTACAACATACTATTCTAATTATAGTGGATCTTCAAGAGTCTCATGCATAACATCTGATCAGTATCTATGTAATTCAGCGATGATGGCTACATTGCATTCTCAATAAAGAAAGTACCACACGACCTAGTGACCTAAGTGATATTCATTTTATTCCAAAAACGATTCTGACTACTATTGATCAGTAGTCACTACAAGTGACCTTTAATACAAATAATATGCGCAATAGCTTATGCTCTTTCTAACACTTATTGACGCTAATTCACTCTCAGTATGATCGTCTTTAATAAGACTTATTCTTAATTCACCTGATCTATACTAGATAATTTAGTTTTAAATGATTTGCCATTTTCTGTTTAAATGCAAGGAACTTAATACCACCTGAATTTCAAACCAATACAATAATCTTTCTTTATTTCTCTCTCTCTCTGTCTATCTACAAAAAACGCCCATGATGTATAATAGTATTAGGGTATTCATATCGCCTTTGGCGCGCGCAAATTATAAAAAAAGAAGGGAAAATATTAAGAATATTTATTAACTGTTTTTAAATTAGGCGCTTGTACTAGACTCGTGGTAAACGTCAAACGCCCTTTTTTACAGAGCTACACAATAGTTATCACACTAGTAATTGCTAATGTTTCGCACACGGTGCTACACAAGTCTAACTTGGGTTTCTATTTGGTAGGCTTATCTGGGGCTTGCTTTTGCGTTGGTTCTACGCACACAACCATCGCCATCACTGTACGTATATGCAAACAATAATTTTGCAGCACGCTTAGGTAAGGAATTCTTCACTGAAGACTTGGCTTCGGCAACGATCAATGACGCGCTGCATAGGCCATATGGCCGTATGGTATGAAACTGAAAGGCATAGGCGACCAGCATGCTCTGTCTCCAGTAATTTATCACGAACGCTTCGCAAACCTGACAACAAAATGTAGGAACATTTGCCGACCACCGTTATTAGCGGTGATACGCAAACTATTTATAAGCTAGTGTCTTATAATCAGGTTTCTCTCTCTTTTATGTAGTTTCGTATGCGAACGGGCTTAAAGTTGAAATTTCGTAAAACACTGTCTTATGCCTTGTCTAGGCCCTACCAGAAACGACCATCAGCAATTCCAAGATTCTCGATCCCTGGTTTCAGAGACACACAATGGGTTTGTGAGTTTTTTTTTTGTTACATAAATATTATGAATTATGATCGAAACTACGAAAACTTAGTTTGCACACCAAGTATAAGATATGCACTGACCGCGGGTACTTTATTTTCTGCCGTCGTCGTTATTCATTATATCTTCTTTTTGTGATCTTTTCATTTTTAAGGATTTCGATAATTACAAGGTAAACACACGTAAGAACGGAACCCCTATAGTGAGAGTCAGTTGCCTGTCCGTTTGTCTGCCTGCCGCAGTCCATAACTTTTGAACCATTAGACGTAAAAGGTTGAAATTTAGACCAGAGTTGAATTTTTTTTTACCAAAGTTGGAAAAAATGAAGGTTAGAGTATATATATTTGTGGTACAAATACAATAAGGGCATCAAATGAAAGGTGAGGCTGATTAGGAAAATATAAAGTTCCGTTATTTTCGCTTTATCAGGTTTCGAAAAAAATCCAAAAAAATCCTTTTTTTATATGTGTACGTATATATTAGTATGTCATAGGTACGAGCTAAGCCGGGCTGGTTAGCACATTATTATTAGGGAGTGTCTAATTTTGTTGGGCATAGGGTCGTAAAATTAAGGATTTCACATTTCTGTAGTTTAATTAACTGGTAATATCTAATGCTATAAAATTAGTTTATATTGCATTTAATTTATCAATTAATTCAAAAAAGGGGAACAACAATAGTAAAAAACATAATGCTTAGGGGTCAATTATCAAACTACACCATTTTCTATGCAGATACGTCTAGTCTATAATATTTTCTGTTTTACAACACACACCCTGTTAAAAATTAATTAAATCAAAAATTCCAAAAACTATGTGTACATATAGGTACGACATGCGTCATTAACACGCCAGCGCTCTGTGTTCAGAACTCATCAAAGACACCGTTCTGTAAGTTTTATAATAAAAACAAACAAAAAAACAAATTTAACCACAATTTTGTTCGTAAATTAAATAAAAGAAAGTTAATAGAAATGCTAATAGATTTACAAAAAATAAAAATGTTAAAATTCATTTGCTTTTTTTAAATATTTAGAATAAAGTATCATTTTTGTTTTTAAATTTTTTTATAAGAAAAAAAAAAAATATTACATACAAGCTTTATAGTTCCTTTTCTAATGCTTAAGCAGACAGAATTTTTTATAGGTTTTTTTTTTTTTTTTTTTTTTTTTATTTTGTGTGGTTTACTTAAAAAAAGTAAACAAATAAAGTCAATAAAAAAAAAAAAATAAAGAAAAGAATGGTGTGCACGATTGTTGTATTTTATTATTTATTTAGTTTTTCTTTACTGTGTAAATTGCAAACCTTAATAAACAAAAGAAAAATCGTTTTTTTATTCGTATATTTGTTCGTATTGACAGTGTTTGTAGATATTTATTCATAGATTTTATATTTACTTTGTTTTTTTTTTTTTTTTTAAATGGAATGGCTTGCGTTTTGTGGTAACATAAAGTTTTTAATTTTTTTTTATTGTATAAAGATTTTATTTAATGTTGCTGGGCGTTATAAGTATTTTGTATTTATTTATTTATTAATTTGTTTGTAAATGTAATAAACTAGATATTAAAGTTGCGCAGCATCAAACGGGAAACAAGCAATCATAAATTTTCAGCAAACAACTGTGTTTTTGCTCCTTCCTTCTTGGCTCTTGTAAGGAAGAGTGTTGCTATTTTCTTATCTATTCTTGTGACTAAGGGCACAAATTGGCAGTTTATTTATTTATTTTTTTTTCTTTGAATATTTTTTCTTTCTACATCGCGTCTCAAAACATGCGTATACAGTTGGGTTTGACAAGGGTTTTAATTTAAATGTATGAAATGTATATTTAACTCAGCAGTTTTTTTTTATAGGAACTTTAACTTGAAAATACTGATAGGTCTTGGTGATGTAGTGTATTTGAGGATTAGATAAGAAAACACGTTTGGTTAAAAACTATTAGAATATCTAACTAGCACATGTGTGTGCGAAGGTACTGAAAAACAAATTTTGGCTACTCTCCTTCCTTATTGTGTTAGTAGTTACGCTTAGCTAAAAAAAATATAAAGTACACTATGTGCTGTACTTAAATTTGAAATTTAAGCGAAATTGAAATTTTTTTTTAAATCCCTTAAAAAGCAAAAAAAAATATTTGACAACTTTCCAAAACTCGGTATGCCATATCCTTGCATATGTAAAATATATCTTAGACGTCAATTCTCATTTTCGAAAATTATTTTATAAGTAAGATACAGTTTTACGATTTGTTGGTGCGCCGTCTAGTGGCATGTGTTCTGGTGTAAATGTTAAATTTAAAAAAAAAATTAATTAAAGAAAATCGATTCTTTTCAAAATCGGTCAATAGTAAAGGACCTTTAATTTTAGGGTTAGAATGAACATTCCGATTTTTACTTGAATTGTTACACCAGATATGAAGTTTGAAGAAAATGTGTCCAGCCGCTCAGGCTGCAGTCGTGTGTGCGTGCATCCATACAGACCGACCGGCTTGAGAGACTGTTTATTAGTTTTCTATTATAGTAATACCAAGATTGATCAAAATCTCGAGGTTGAACATTTTCACCAAATCAATACTTGCCCTTTTAGGTGCAAGTAAAAACGTATTCCTTCGATAGGCTCAGTGAGTTTTAAATCTTTTATTTTGTTAACGCTTACACCTATAACTTTTTTTTTATTTATTTGGATGTTGTTCTGTTGTCGTAATCTGTTGCGATCCCAAATATATGTATGTACTCAAATACCAGTGTTAGTTAAAATCGTGTGATGAAAAAATATTATATTCATTTTCGAAAAATTTGTATATTTATTTTTAATTTTTTATTTTTCTTTTTTTCTTTTTCTTTCGTGGGAATGTGACGAAAAATCTTCATAGACACTATGAGTCCAGTGCTCATAGAGTAGTATGAGATATTTACTCACTAAACAACATCTCCCTTCTACTGTTTTACTACGACTAAGTTTCCTTAACCTGCATTAAATGCGGCTGGTCCTTATTGTGGTAGGTTTCGTTCTTTGTAGTCGGCGCACAAGGTTTGTCTCGTCCAGAATTTGGAGTATAACGTTGCTGCAATGACCGTGAAGACGAATACGGAGTTTTCGAGCAAAGTTAGTTATTTCGTCATCGACGGTAGTTACTCCTAAGTCTCTGTGGATATCATTGTTTCTGATATACCATGGGGCATTAACTATGACGCTTAGCACTTTGTTCTGAAAAGATTGTAGGATATCTCTATTGCTTCGTTTGGTACAACCCCAAAGTACAACCATACGTCCAAACGGCTTTAAGCACTTGCTTGTATAAAAGCAGTTTGTTATATATGCTTAATTTGGAATGTCTTCCAAGTAGCCAATACATTTGAGCTTTACAGTTGCTTACTTGACTGATTTATCTGTTGTTAATATAGCCCTATCGTCCTCGAACGTAACAACAACAGTGCTTTCTGCTTGCGGTATACCTCGAGTGTACAGGAAGAACAATACCAGACCAAGAACACTTCCTTGCGGTACTCCGGCAATGATTTCCTTAAATTGGGAGTATTCCGATCAGTGTTTAACACGGAATAGTCTGTTCGCAAGGTAGGACAGTTCAGTTTTGCTCGAGTTAACGCCAAGACACTTTTTGGCCCAGGTACTTACCTTACTCAGGGTATTTTCCATGATTTCACTTTTCACAGAGGGGAATATTCCTGACACTAGTATTAGCATGTCGTCCGCATACCCGACTACCTTAATTCTTTTTCTGTCTAATGCACCGCATTGAGGTGTTCCCTTGCTGTCATATATATACTTATATAATTTGGTTATATTGCTGTTACCTAGTGTTGCCTGAATAATTCTAGTGCTAAGCATAGAAACAATCCAATGACTTAGATAGCTTGCTATTCGCAGCTCCGTAAGGGACTTTAGAATTGCTTCAGTGTGTACTTTATTAAAAGCTCCTTCAATGTCTAAAAAGGTAGCTAAAGTGTATTATCTTTTACATTGAAGAGGATCCAACTATGGTCTGAGAAGGATTTCAGATTGGATACTCTCCAATTTTCAACTTTCATATTTTTGTTGTTGTTAGAAAGTGTGACATCAATAACATCTTCCCAACCGTTAGAGTTATCCTTACTCGGAAAGTTAAAGGTCGGGGTGTTACCTTTGTTACAAATCGAGATTCAATGACATAATCAAACAAAAATTCACCGCGTTCATTTTTTTCCGAGCTGTCCCATATAGTATGTCTGGCATTGACATCGCAGCACATCAACAGGTTGGTATTTGTTGTTGAGATGGTGGTCATCATGTCATGGACTTCTTCTGTCGGTGATTGTCGGTCGTGTGCCATGGACACGGACCTTCGTCCGCGCTGCCTACGTTCTCTATTTTAACGACTGTTAAATCGGACGAGCTAAAATTTGGACGTATACTCGTAAAAGCTTATGTTTTTTTAAGCTAGAATGCAGGTTCTAACCTGATGTTATTACGGTTGCAGTACAGGTTGTATTGGTTATTATTTAGGCCCTTTATGTTAGAGCCATTAATTCAAGGTTCTTGTATAATACTGATGTCGATGTCTTCCTCTTTCAGAAAGACCATCAGATTATCTGTAGCACAAATCGACTAATGCAGATTAATCTGTACGACTTTCAGCATTGGTTGAGTCGTTTGGTCGGTGGATTTGGTGATCTCGATCTTCATGTCCGCCAACAATTTGTTGGCGTCGGCGACTTCATCTAAGTCGTCGTGAGGGCCTGATGATCGGCAGATTTTAACCATGTCATGTCTGATACCAAAGCGGAGTTTACAGGCGATCTTCTCAATAGAAACGGTGCTGTCTTCGGTGAGTCCCAAGCCGTCCCATATGTCACGGATCTTGTGAACGCAGCCGTTTAGGAATTTCTTTGAGAAAGCATCCTCGCACTTGATGACCCTGTATTCTCTTATGATTTCAGCTGAATCAAAGCAGGGGAGCGGTCCTCCCTGGTTATTCATAAGAATCATACTCTTGAAGGTTTGTCAGAAATTGTTTGAGATGGTCCAACGCAATAATCTCTTGAGCCACGGTAGCCACGTGGCATGTCAGCAAGAATATTTATGTAGACAACTAGCTAGGTTCTCTACTACAACTACTTATGTAACCATTTTGTGATGGATCTGGACTTCAACTAACAGGCTTCTCCAGTCAGCTTGATCGTTAACAAATTGCTTCCAGTTTCACTCACTAAATTGATTGAGCTCTCTTTTTTAAGCAGTGCCCTTCGTTTACCGCGTTATTCATAAATTTTTTATAGAAATATTGGGCACAATGGACTCATAGTGGTCTAAGTGAGCTGTTGACAAACCTGTTAACAAGGACACCCAATTACCTAACCTAACCTAAGTCCGACCCTGATGAACGCACTGTTAGCAAAAATACTGCACGAACACAGATATACTCGTAGAAATTAGCGGTATAATTGAAATTGTACCTTTTGAATCCTCAATACACTTAGTATTACCCCCACAATTTTCAAGTGCGGTCAAATGAACATATTTCTATGCAGTCAATCTTCTCACAGAAGATATATATGTATGGTAGGAGGTAAATGCTTCAACATCACCGCACCGTATTGATTTCAATATCACCGCATTTTCTTAAATATATTAGTAAGCTTTTTGGCCTTTGTCGTCTATTGATTATTTCCGGATATGGCTTAGAGGACTTTTTTGAAATATGACATCTCACATTTCGCATATCGTATCGGAGCAAGTACATGTGACCCAGTGGTGCCCTTGTTTTTTTAAGCCGCAGTAGGTCTGCATGACACCATTGACTATACCTTGTCATCAGAAGTCACCATGGTACTTCCTTTGACGTACGAGGGGCGGCTGATAAGTTCGCGGCCCAAGGCATTAAGTAAAAAAAGAGCTCCGATTAAAAAAATGTATTTTTCAATATAATCTCCCTCAAGTGAAATGCATTACTCACAATACCACCGAAAATATTCTTTTTCTTTGCCTTCAAAATGACTTTCTTTGGTCGCCTTGATCTCGTTTTCATCTGCAAATCTCCGGCCTCGTAACTTTTTTTTTCAAATTGGAAAAAAAGAGAAAAGTCGCTCGGGCCCTGGGCTGTAGGGTGGGTGGTCTATCGTTGAAAAACCTGTGTCTTTTAAGGCCTGTCTCGAAACCCGCGCCGTGTTAACAGGCGCGTTATCCTGCAAAAACAACACTATGTGAATGAGTTTCCGACGTCGCTTCCGTACGGTCATTTCACGTGCCTGAGTCAATAAATTTGCGCAATATTGACCATTCATTGTAATCCGCTTTGCGGGTAATCAATCCGCAAAACACATTCGCTGTCCCGAAAAACAGTCGCCATAAGCTTCGAAGCCGACTTTTCCACTCTGAATTTCTTCGGCGGACTCTCCCCTTTTTCAATCCACTCTTGTTTGGACTCCGGATCGTATTGGCGAACTCAAGTCTCATCTACAGTTACGATTGGGTTGCAAATTTCGTCTAGATTGTCCCCGGCATTGCTTGTCGAACGGCGTGAGCATTTTCGGTACCCAGCGCGTACAATTTTTTTTTATGTTTAAATGCTCGTGCAAAATTTCTCCAATCCTTTCTTTGCTGATGTGCAATTCGTCCGATATCTGCCACATTTTTATTCTTCGGTCGGCCAGAACTAATTTTTCAACTTTTCCGACGTTTTCTTCAGGGCCCACTGACACAGAACTCCCTGGACGGGGGTCGTCTTCACAGCTCTCTCGATCTTGTTGAAATAAGCGAGCCCATTGTTTGACGAAGGCCCAGAATCCTGATTAGTCGATGCCATGTCTCCGTAAATTTCTTTAAGCGATTTACCTTTTTTCACGAGGTACTTTATCAAGGCACGGTGCTCAAAATTGCGAAAATTTCCGATTTCGGCTGATGTTTATCCTACCATAGATAATAACAAAATGAGATTATTATTGAAACGCGGTGATATTTATACTACTAAAGAATGGTACAGTTAGTGCTATCACTAATGAGAACTCGTTGTTGAGTATCTCAGGCCACGAATTTATCAGCAGCACCTCGTATAATAGTCATAGGCAGCTCTATCGAAATCCATTGGCACTTTAGCATTTTTTGGCACTCTGAAAAAGTTAGTTCAGCCCGTTAGAATTTTCTTTTTCTTTTCGCATCTAGCGAAAATCGTATGTACATACATTTTTCGACAAAACTTTCATTAATTTCAACTTTTGCACACATCTGCATAGGCCATCGCTCGGTGTTTAAAACAGAAACTCAGGGTTCCTGGGAAAGACACATGCCATATTACTCGTCAGATCTAAATTTTTCGGTCAAATACTCGACCTAAAGTTTAATATCGGCTCTGATTCGCCGCTTTCGTACAACGCTGGGCACCATACAACAGTGCAAGCAAGACCATTGATCTAAACAGTATCAATTTTGTCCTTC
Organism: Pocota personata; assembly: GCA_963082735.1. Lineage (NCBI taxonomy): Eukaryota > Metazoa > Arthropoda > Insecta > Diptera > Syrphidae > Pocota > Pocota personata. The sequence goes on from OY720433.1 coordinate 3,508,522, forward strand.
GAGTTCAAAGTATTAAACCTTCTAACTTACTAGCAGTATTTCTCACTTGTCAGGTTTACATTCTCTACTTTGAAGTTATGGCTGTCGGCAGTGACGTTTTGTCCTAGCTGGAAAGTTGATTCTTTGTTTGTGCCATAGTAAGCTGGCCGTTTTATATGGCCTATAACGAAAACCTATAATTATTCAACAAGCCAAAGAGTTTTTGTGCCTTGTTGAGAAACTTTGGCGATTAAGATTATTGTACCAGCAGCCTTTTTGACTTCATTCATCCCAAAATGTCGTATTAGTAATTTTCGGTTTCCAAGTATCTCCACAAATTGTTGGTTGCTGATCTGCAAAATGTCATTTTCTTAGGTCTGTGGAGAGCTGTTATGGTATGATATTGTGTTTTGCTGGAGATTAGCTGAGAAAACTATTTGTAGGGCCAATGAAATATATTTCAAGAAGTTGAAATGACATATTTCCAGGAACACAGAATTATCTTGAAAACAGCCGAGAAATGTTTTTGTATTGATTTTTTCCCAAAATTAAAATTAAATATACTAATATTTTATTCATATTTTATAATTCAGTAATTACTTGACTAGTTTTTAGAAATTCTCGATTTCTCGTTCGATATACATTATATATGTAAGGATAAGGTAATGTGAGTTTTAGACAATTGTAAAGATCAGTTTTTTGCTTTTAACAAAACATTTTATTTTAACGATATGTAGGTATTGCTTCTTAAAATTGTAGTGATTTACATATGAACATCGTATTACGTAGCAGCAAGTACGTAATATCTTATTTTAACAGTGTTGTGTTTAAAAATGTGTTTTATTTAGTATTTGTATAATTTTAGAGGAGTTATATTATTTATTTTTGCTATTGGGGTTGGCACCGATTTTAAGAAAAAATCGCACTGTGTTTTTTTTTCGTCACGACAACGATGAGATCCGTCATAAGAGGAATATCCTACCTATATATTTTTATCAAAGTTAGGTTCGGTAACTGAGGTGACGAAAAGGCTACATTTTTCCTTAACGTCCCAATTAGACCTTACCTAGATTCTAAACTACCCTGTAGCCCTAATGCTGTACAATTCCTCATATAGGATCTATATCTAGTAAGAAATGCCTTCCGAGGAATGCAAGTCATATGTGACAGAGGAAATGATGTATATTCTCGTGAACCTCCTCATCGCTCAGCCCCTGCATAGGTCGTTCTCACTGAGTTTTATTTTCTTCATGTGATATTTAAATCTATTGTGTCCGGTAAACACTCCTACTTGCTGCCTGTCTGTCAATAAAAATTATGTTTTTATTTCGTGGTACATATCACGGGCGGCTGTTGTTACTGTCAGAACCTTCGCCTGGAACATACTGCTTTGGTCCGAGAATATGATTGACTTGTTTAGTTAACCGCGCCCACTTCCGTGTTAGATGGACACGGATCGGGTACTTAGTATCTGACCAGTTTCCCATACCTCTCTACTCGGAAAAAAGTTAAAAAATGTCGAATTCAAGGTACGGGATAGTGCAGTCCGTGTTTACTATTACTACGCCATTTAGATATATGTTTGTAAATTTGGAATCTGAGCGTGCTTCCAGTTCTGCGTTTGGTTCTAGGATACTTAGCCGCAGAGTCCCACATGAATAGTTCTAGCGGTAGCCGGTTGAGGATAGTCTTTTAAGACTCGTTTTTTATGTGGGTTTTATTGCACTAGTTGTGACAATATACGCCAGCTTTTTTATCTTTGTGGTGACAGCTTGCCAACACCCCAAGCTGTAATCGTACAACTGCAGTGTAACATCCATAGAATAGTGTTAGGCTTTGGTGCCCAGGGTTTTCTGAAAATTCTACTTTTTAGTCCTTTATTTAGCTTTCTGCTAAGTACAAGTCCCAGACAGTTGTAACAGTCAAAAATCCTAAGCGAAATTCCGTTAGTGAAGTGTAGTATTTGTCTTATATTAATGAACAATACCAGTTCTATTTTCTTTAAAGATCCTTTTATTTGCTGACGAATAGTCTTGTCCGTCGCTAGCAGCGCTAAATCGTCTGCATAAGCTGTAGTCCTGACCCCACTATATCTATGTTCCTTTAATATCTGGTTAACTACTAGAGGCCACAACAGAAGGGAAATGACTAAAAAAAACTTATAGGTCTGAAGTCCTTTGCAGTGCTATAACTGGGCTTACTTTCGGTATGAAAACTACTTTACCCTTTCGTCATGCCTTTGGTACGTAACCCCATACTAGGCTTCTTAGGAAAAGTTATTTTAATGTATGTACAAACGTATAGGCACTATTGACTAGTGTTTTAACTACTTCGCGACACATTGGTTTCTTTCTGATCTAAGAAACATATACAACAGGCAAAAACACATTCTCTTCTTGTTTGAACGTCCCACACAAATTTACATATATTGCTGTGCTTTTGATATTAAATTTAGTTTATTTCGTTGTTATATATTTTGTGGCTGTCTTTTGGTTTTCTTGTCTTTATTTATTGCTGGGTTTTTTTTTTATTTATGTTTGTTCATCGCTTCTTTTAACTTATTGTTCTTCTTTTTGTTTTGCTACAAGTTATTCTTAAAAAAAAAAAAAAACAGTTTTTCTTTAACTAAACGAAACGCAAACTTTTTCTTTGCAATTCTCTTCCACTCTTCTCTTGTTTACATATATTCCAACATGCAGCGCGATGAAACATCATCGGACTTGTCGAAAATGTTTGAGCCGTCTATGGGTACAATGGAGCCAGCGATATCATCGTCATTTGGTAATCTTATGTCCAGTCAACAGCGTTTGAATATTCTAGCTGGTGGCGAACAACCGCATCATGCTCATCATAATCTTTATCCATCATCGCAACATCTCCGTAAACAACATGCATGCGCAGCTGAGCTTGATTTGGTAACCAAACCAATGACAACAACTGCCGCAGCATTTACTTCACAACCGAAACAAGCATCATCATCTGCCTCCTCACCTTCGGCTACGACAGTAGTAACTGCATCGAGTGGTGCATCTTTATCATCTGCACCGCGCGACGATGATGCTTTCTTGATGGTCGGTAATATGGCACAAGGTGAATCGGGGATTGTAATGGATTCTGGTTCGTCGACACCGCCGCATATGACCTCGTCTTGTGGTGCATCGGAAGTGAATTATAGTGAGAATTTTGTCGGATCTGGAACTGTATCACGAAAGACGAGCACAGCTTCGGAATACACTTCCCTTTCGTCAGATTATACGCCCGATAACACTATAACATCGTCGTCTTCACCATCCACAATTGAACAGGGCCAGAACAAATCATTGCCCATTGACTTGGAGAGAGGTGACAGTAGTGGTGGAATTGGTGGTGCTCTAGTACTCGACTGTCAGCAGATTTCTTCTGGTGGGAGTATGAGTACTGGCGTTGATGGTTTGGAAGATGATTCCTTGGATGATGCTACACCAAATGGACAAAATGACTTAACTCTCGATGAGGAGCTGCAAGCCCAAGTGACAAGTACGGAACAGCAACAATTGGAATCGCTTCCCACACCGACGATAGAACCACAAAATGTGGAGCAGTCGTTTGTTGAAAAACGCGAAAATTCGATAGAAAAGCCTACACCGCCACCTCCTTCTACAGAGAAAAAATTCGAGGGTGGAAGAAAAATTTCAAGATTTTTGGTGAATCCTGTTGTGATCTCAGCTTCTGGATCGGCCGTAATGGAAGTTGCAGCGCCAAAAGGTGAGATAACCTCAACTCAGCCTGTGAAGGAAATAAACGAGACAGATTCCTCCGGCGAACCGCCCATAAGCGTTGGTGGGGGCGTAGCACCTACGGTTGTAGAGATGGAACAGAGTCAAATACTGCAACAGCCAATAGTTGGGGAAACTCCCTTGCAACAGGTGATTATTGTACCACCGCAGGTACTACTGACACAGCAACAGTATATGGTACCAGTACAGGTTCAACAGCAACAACACGTTTCAGAGATGCAACAACAACCCATACAAACACAGCAACCTATGTCCTCCATTTTTGTGCAGCCGCATATTCCAATTCAACAACAACAACAGCCGGCAGTGATGCAACAAATAACGCAGCAAATTCCACAACAAATGCCTATTCAGCAGCAACTACCCTTAATTGCACAGGGGCAACATATTTCAGATATCCCGCAACAGATACATCAGCAAATGGGTACTCCACAGCCACAAATAGTAGACATGTTACAACAGATAGCTTCTATACCTACCCAGCAGTTGCAACAACAAATACAAGCCCCAATCTATACACAGCAACAAATCCCTTCAACACAACTGCAACAGCAGCAATATTCATCTGAGATAACTCAGCCACCACCAATTCATCAAATGCCGCCACAAGTACTCACCCAACAACAGCAACAAATACAACAACAACAATTACTCCAACAAACAGCTCAACCATCAATTCAACAGCAACAATCGGTTCCATCTAATGATCTTCCCCCACAACAACAACAACAACAACAACAGCCAACATCATTATCTAAATCGTCTGTTGGTGCAGGCGAATCTACTACAAACACCTTGGAACAATTGAAAATAGGACTCGAGAATATAACCCATGCACATGTGTCTACGCTTAAGAATACCATCTCAGGTCAACAAGTTCAGCTCCAACAACAACAGCAACAACAACAACAACAACAACAACAGCAGCAGCAACAACAACAACAACAACAGCAACAACAACAACAACAACAACAGCAACAACAACAACAACAGCAGCAACAACAACAACAACAACAACAACAACAGCAACAACAACAACAACAACACCAACTACAACAACTACAACAACAACAACAGCAACAACTACAACTACAACAACAACAGCAACAGCAACAGCAAATGCCGCCACAGTCAGAAATTGTTCATTCTTCAACTATGACCCAAGGTGCTCCTATTGCCACATCAATGGCAGTCGATTTATTACTTCAACAGCAACAGATAATGCAACCCCAAGCAATTCCATTACACGTGATCAGCGCCACCACGGTTCCAATGAATGTCATCGATCATGAAGAGGTAGTTTTAAAGTTCTCTCTATTAACTCCTACAGTACTCATCCACCGTACAGTTTTGTTTTATAACTTGTGTTTGTCCACACCATGTGTTTTTTTTTCCGGTGGAATCAGACAATATGCACCAAAACCCTTACCACTTCTTTTAAGGTCTCTATTATGACTTGACTTATTCAACTCCTGTGTTTCTGGATTTACAGCAGAATGGCATTTAAAATGGATACTACTTAGTGTATGGATTATGTCACGCGTTCTTTGGTAGTTACATCGATTGCAGTGGAATTATTTTAATTAGTTGGCACTTCATGACCAAATTTTTGGTACAATAAAAAATAAAAACAAAGAATCCTTTTTTTCATCTGATTCTCCACACCATTTCCCAAAAAAGGTTTTCCTGATCTACCTGAAGAAAGGTAGATTAGTCCTTCCAAAGCAAAACGTCTTGCTCTTTCATTTATTGACTTCCAGCTTTCGACTGCTGTTGTTCAACCCAAAAAAAGATCCCCGTACCCAGAAACAAAAATTCTAGTTGAAGAAAAGCCAACATTCTTCCGCCTCTTTATCAAAGAAAGGCAAAACTATCTTCTTATCCTGTTAATCGGAAAAGTTAATTTTGTTCCCAACAGAAAAAAAGTTTCCTCTTTTAGCTAAGGAAATTACAATGTCTTCCCACGCTATTTAGCTGATTTCTCTTCCAGCTTCGAATACCGGATTCTAGCCATCGAAAAAGAGCTTTTGTTATGACAATTTTCTTGCCTCTCTAGTTAGCTCCCTCTTCCATCTTCTACTACTGTCGTCCAACATTTCTTTCTCTTTACGGTTATTAAACCATTCTTTCTCTCTTTCCCCCTTTCTCCAAGACGCCTGTGTCCTGAAATAGTATAGGGGTATTCATAACCCTTTTGGCGCGCGCTTAAGGCTTTTTTGCCTTAATGGTGTAATAGTTAGTGTTTGTCCAAAGTCTCGTTCAGTAAGATCAATCTTTATCCACAAACTACTTCATCTATTCAGTCAATACAATCTCCGGTTAACGAGGATCTCCACACCTGTTTTACAAGGACGATGTTCTTTTATTCTGTCTCGGAGTGTTAGCTTGTGAGTCCCATTTACTTCAGTCATTTTCGACCCTGTGATACACATATGATATCTTCATTGTAACCTTCTGAACCCTTTTGTTGCAGAAAAATGTTCCATCAGCTGACAATACTGGTATTGACCGATTTCCCACAACATCGCCTAACCCTCTTAAACCTTGATAAAATGGTATTACTCTTGTTACATTCCAATAAAGCTTAGGAATGCTTCTCAGAATAAAGAGTTCAAGTAATGTATTTCACTATAAGTAGCTTAGCTCTAATCATCGGGCAGTCTTTCTTGACTCCCCGCGAAATTCGTTTTTTCCTTGATCTCTTGAAGATCTTGAGTAATTCGGAACTGGGTTAGCAAAACGTGTCAACGTGGATTAATAATTTTATGTGTCGTGAAGTTCGTGTTTTTTTGTACCAGTCAGGGTTCTAGGTTATTCATGTATGAGTGCTGAAGGAAGTTGGAATTCTTTTAACTAAATTTAACCAGAATTCATTGAGTTTCGCTCATATCACAGGAGAGTTAGGACTCTTGATAGTAATTATTGATGTTGCCTATATCATATAGCTTTAGGGGCTTTGGTCATTATTCGAAAATTATACCTGTTTAAATTCACGGGAAAGTTAAACTTCATTGTCTTCTATCGAAGTCGCACACTTCAGTCTGGTTCGCATCATGTTCTCAATCAACAAGCCTTCCCTGTAAAATATATTGAGATCCCTATTCGCTTAAGTCCGCTTAAGACTTTCTTTTTTTGCGTTGTTCCTCTAGAATTAGTTTGACAACTCTTGGGGCCCGAAACTTACTGGCTACTGTTAAATTAGTAAAAAGGATCTTTGAAATCTATGTAACTCCCAGCGCACCAGCTCACTAGATGTAAAGAATAAAACTTTTTATGAAAAACACATTAGCTTTTTATATTTTGTTGTCTCAGTTTGTCTTTTGTGATTTTTTGTTTACTGTTATTGTTGTTTTTTGCGCGCTTGTTACCAGACAGAGATGTCTGTACAATGCCGTACACTAGAAGTGATATTTCCTATTTCCTATTCATAGGTTCGATCTCTGGAGCAATCTCAAGCAATGTCTCAACAACAGCAGCAGCAGCAACAACAACAACAACCAACACCACAACAGCTTCAACAACATCAACAGCTTCAACAACAACCTCAGATGCAACAACAACAACCTCAGGTGCAACAACAACAACCCCAGGTGCAGCAACAACAACAACTACCCCAACAGTATGTTCATGTACAACATTTGCAACAGCAATATCCGCAACAGTCACCATCAGTAGGTTATAACACCCCAACCGGTCTGACATCATCATCGGCTCGGGGCTCATCGGTTTACAATTCTCGTCGCACTTCATTGGATAACAGTGGTTCCGACTTTTCGAATATTCCCACAAATATCATTGAGGGTGTTGAGGCAGCTTATGAGATACCCAGATCTACAGGAAATGAACATCATATTGCCATAGGTGGAGGTTGTGGTACTACTGTCCAGACTCCAAGTGAAATGCATTCAGATGCACAATCTAAGCTTTCGAAGCAAGGAAGTCTTGAGAAAGCAAATGGATCTGCTTCTGGATCGTAAGTATTAAACATTGCTAATGTCTAACGAATGTCTTTACTTTTTTTTTACATTTCAGAATAAATCAAAGTTCTCTAGCAGATCTGGAAAAGAAGTTGGCGTTGTTAACTAGTGCTGGACAATCTCCAGCTGTACCTCCAGCTAGTCAACCAACTATGACGGATGTAAGAAGTGACATTATGTAAAATTAAAATAAATATAGACTTATTTATTTATTTAATAGCAAAAAGATGTACAACAGCAACAACAACCGTCCTCAAGTGGTGTATCAACAACTGATGCTGCTACTGCTGCTGCTGTGACTGTGTCAACCACATCTAAACCACAGGCAATGAGAAAAGTGTCACGTTTTCGTGTGAGCATCGTTTCAGAGACTCAACCAAAATATTCACCAAACGAAAGTGTATCTGCACCAGCATCACAAAAAGTTTCTGAAACGGGTCCGATTCCAATTCAAGATGCACAACTTACTCAACAACAACTTTCACAAAAATTACAACACCAATTACAACAACAGCAGCCATCACCAACATTACAAATCCAACAACATCAAATAGCTCCTGTACAAATGCAACCACAGCAGATTCAAATGCAGAATCAAATATCACAACAGGACGCTGGTGTTACACAACAACAGCAGTTACCATTGCAACATATCCAACAACCGCAACAGCAACAACAATTACCACCATCCTTAACTGGTTTACACATTGATATGTCAAATATTGGTCCACAACAACAACAATTTGTTGCCCCTACACGGAGTAGTGTTCCCAATACACCGTCTCAAGAATATTTACCACCATTTGTTGGTGGACAAACCCTGATGCAGCCACAACAGCAACAACATACGCCACAGCCACAACAAAAACAATCAAATATGCAGCAGAATGTTCCTCAAGGTAGTGAAGTCATGCAGCAGCAGCAGCAGCAGCAACAACAACAACAACAACAAAATCAACAGCACCAGCAATCACAACCGCAACCGCAACAGCAACAACCAATGCAGCCGAATGTTGAAAATACAGGTAAGGGCTATTTAACGAACACAGTTTTGTCTAGGTGCGGATGCAAAGTAGTAGTAGTAGTAGTAGTAATCGGCGTATAAAGACCAATAAAAACCACTAACATTGTACAATAGCAACAAAGAAGTTTTTTGTGTTTCCCCCTGAATTTTGAACGTTCAATTAAACTTTGCATAAGATCCAAATAATACAGAAATTTGGGGCCGTTCTAGCAGATAGTTTGCTGATTTCAAATTAAAATTGAAATTAGCTTCAAGCCTCTACCAAAATATTCAAGTCTGTTGTGGCGCGGTATTCGAACACAGAATGTGTTCGACAGTTTTTTGATCGTCCAGATAATATGTATGTGATATATGAACCCCTTTCCTTCTTCTTATTCAAATTATTTATAAATTATTTTTTTTTTTTTTACGTGATGTTACTATTATCTGGATATTCGGCCCTATTGCGACGCGAAGTGGATTGGTGCTGTGATGTCTGTGATGTCATCTGCGAAGTGGAAGGATGTGATAATAATTTGGAGTCTCTCACCTCCAAACTCTGGCATCTACGAGACAAAACCGTCTCACATTGTTACCACGTATTCGACTTTGAAAAGTCAATGGATTCTTGCCTTCCACTTTATCAACGAGTCTGTGATTAGGGAATTTGTGATGTCCTCCAATGAACCTATTAAATGCATCGTGCTGAAATGGTTGTTTATGGTATCCACCAATGACCTCAACTGGGATGATGATCCTGGAGACACCTTCGAAAGAAAACAACGATTTCACATGCTCTTGAAGCATCAAGTTTTTGTTCTCGAATCTATTCTCTAATCGCTTCATGGCCTTCAAATAGTTCAACTCGCTTACCTCGAATTCCTTCATCACAACTGGACCACTTCAAACTATCTAACAAAAACGTTCGAAAATGTCGAAAGCTAAATTATTGTGTGCCAATTTCTTGAATATTCCAATGAAGTTTGGATATTCGAAGTATTTCCCAGAGAACTTTGGTATCTTTTCGCATTGCATATTTGAGCGAAGCGCAATTTGCGACAGAGCAAACGTAGCCTCACGTAACGTCGCCTTTGCCTTGGTTATCAGTGACAGGATCTCCAACTTCGTTTCTATATACAAGTCTTCGATTTCATTTCGAGACTTCAAGTTACCTTCAGCGTCATTACCTTCAAAATTTGTTTGAAATACAACTCTAAAATCTTTAGTCTACACTATACCTAACTCTGGCAGCTACAAATAATCCTTTTTAGTGGCAATCACCTGTCGAATTCGCATTAAACTTCCCTTCGTCGCATTAAACTTCCCTTTTAAGTCGCTAAACGTATGTATAATACTAACACCCTTTCGCCTGAAATCTTTTCGTCGCTTGTTAGACCCATAGCCAGTCTCATATACATATGTATGTATATTTATGTATCAAACCAATATGAAATTACTTATTTTATTAAGCTTTGAATATACTGCCACAAACTGCTCAATATATTCTTTTTTCATTGCTCGATTCAAATCTTTGCGTTTGTGTTTTTCAACAAAGAAGTTAAACGATAATAATAATTCATGAAGAGCTTTGATATTCAAAGCTGATGAATTGAATCGGTTTAAGGCTTCATTGTATTTTTCTCAAGGTTGTGAGACCTGTACGAGTAAATCTAGCCCCTTAAAATCTATGCATACTTAAAATCTAGCCCCAAGTTTTCCTCTGCGTTACTACATGCCAATGAGTTGAAGCATCGCAAAGGAGTGGCAACACAGAGTGGAGCTGTCGCAAAATTGGTCTTAACTTTGTAATGAGGAATGAATGATTCTTATTATTTGATTGTATTAAGGTTATACATACATGGATTCTCGGTTTAAGGGAGTGTTTACATTCCTTTACTATTAGAGGCTTACTTTATATGAATTAACTACTACTTTCGCGGAAAGTAGCAACCAATCATGTAAAAATATGAAAAGACGTTTTGTTAATTATTTCCAATTTGCATTCGTTAATGCCATCTGACCGACCTCTTTGCCTGATTTTTATATATTTTTTTTTTTTTTCATTTGTAGGTTACGACATGAAAAAGCCCACAGACAGCAGCATAATGCCTGTGCGAATTGCCTCCGAAGAACAACTATCCTTGGCTGCAACTAATCCTTCCATGCTGCCTTCTGTGATTCAATCGGTAAGTAACTTTGAGAATTCACTTTGCTTCACTTTTTCCCTTAAATTGACATAGTAAATCTTAAAAAAAGTATATAGGAGCACTTTAGATCGATTTTTAATTTTACTTTTTGTATAATGTAAATGTTAAATGTTTTTTTTTTTTTTTTTCGTTTTTGTATTATTTATTTTTTTCTTATGTCCTCTTGTGTACATGTTCTCTGGTTACAAACAATCATTTAACGGCGCACTTGACTTCCCTAAATAAAAAAAAAAAATTGTTTTAAATAAAAAAAACTCTACACCCTCGTTCCGATTGTGTCTAACAATCCCTATTTTTCGTTATCGAATCAAATCTTACATACACATAACACAGCCCCAGAAATTATCCAACAACAATGTGTGTTCGCCAGCAAAATTGCTAGCAACAGTTGCGGCCCCAGCTCTACCAGGAAAAGCATCATCATTGTCATCACCATCATCAGCTGCAGCAGTAGTCATAGGAGGTGGTACCATTCCTCAAAGCAATAACTTGTCTTCGTCAAATTCAAGGAAGTCATTCGCGTCAATGTCGTCCACTACACCCTGTAAGACAAAAACGCTCTCACAATCCTTGCAGCAAATATTTCAATCCCCATCGGGATCAATACAAAATATTCCACAAATATCCAAGAATAATGGTAGCGTAACAGTGAATAAGAACCAAAAGCAGTTAAATAATACAGTTCCGCTGCCGAAGCAATTGGGAATAGGAATAGGTCCACAAAGAAAAAGGCGTAACAGCATCATGAGTATTGCTCCACAGGTAATGTTGTATCGTAAGAATAAACACACGGAGTACGTCAAAGGAGACTTAAGAGTCATATTGCCTCAAAGTTGTGGTAATCGTAAGAAAAACACAGAAACTGTATCTGTTGGAAAGAGAAAGCAGGGTTACTATTGTTTCCAAGGAGCAAAAGCTCAGTCAAAACCGAAGAAATTCTATTTACGTTCCAATAGCGATGAGGGTGTTCAGCAATGTAATGTAATACGAGGTATAGCCGCACGTATTAACGAAGAATCCTCAAAGCTCGTGCGTAGCTCTACCGACTCTTTTGTACCAGGAGGGCCTAGGAGCCATCATCAAACCCAGGCGCCGATGAAGAAAAAATGCTTCATCAAGCGCAGCCGCCACGAAAAACATTACCAACAGCAGCAGCATTGCGCTTCTTGTATAAATCCTAGGCTTCCTAGGATTCCACCTTCAGGTATATGTGCACATGCTGCGAGACGGTTAAAAGTTGCCAGCGCTAGTTTGGACAATCTTCTTATAAATCGCATAAATCGACGTGCCCCACGCCCTTTACCAAATACAGCTTTACTGCTTCACCAGACACGTCAACATTTAAGTCAGCCAAGTCTAAGGCGGCATTTCTACCTCAGCGCTGATCAAAATTACCAAACCTACCATGGCCTCACCTCGAACCTACAACTGCCGGTGGTTGCCGCCAATTGCAGTGAACCAGAAGACAATTGCTTCGGTTATAGTGACATGGAAATCATCCGCTCCCAGCACCATCGATACCACACAACTGGCAGTAGTGATGACACAGACATTTCCATGAGTAACACCGACCAAGACAACGATGAAATCGAAGACGAAGAGGAAGACGACGACGACGTCACGGAGGATGACAATGTGGGACATGACGAAGAACGTGGCGATGAGGAAGATTTAAGTTATCTCTGCGACTTTGATGACTCTTCGAATTCACTAACATCATCGGCGCAGTCACCGTCATGCAACTCAAATGAATCCCCAGAGTTTTTTGTTAAGAAATCCTATTCAATGTATAATTTTAGCCAAAGCACACCCGTAAAGGAAGTTGTAGATGTTGCTATTCCCACGGCAAATATTCAAAATCCAAATGGCAACAACCTCGCATTTCATCCCACAACAAAAAACCTTTACCAGCAGCAACAGCAACAGCATCATCCACCAGTACACCCACCGCTACCACAGTCAGCACCAATTATGTTGGCACAAACGCATCCCCCAATGCCTCCTATGCAGTTCCAGCCAATAGCTGGTTTCAGCAACAATGCCACACAAACTACAAACATGGCGAATGTATTGCCCAGTTGGATCGGTTCACTGGTAAGAGCGAAACATTTTTTAAGAAAAAAAAAAAAAAAAAAAAAAAAAAAAAAAACTCTTCCTCCATCCAACGTGGTGAAAGGCTACTACCTCCAAATATGTACTCCTACTGACATTTTTTTCTCCACACTTTGTAGCACTCTAAGTCTAGACATAGATTTCTGTACTCCATTCTTATTTAACTGTTAAGCTTAACACGTGTGTGGTGTGTATGCACGAAGAGCGCGTGTGAGTCTGTCTGTTGTTGTTGGTGATGGTATTTGATTGACGAAAGATGAAGAACAGTATTGCACGGGATGACGGTGATGATGATCATTGTACATTAATTCTTTGTTGCACATAAACATTACACAAATTCATGTTTAACAAAAAAAAAAAATAAAAAAAATTATAGTAACCAAGATCACATTTAACAAAACAATTTAAACATAATCATCCGTGTAGTGAATGGAACTGTTGCCTGTAATTGCTCGTTTAAAAAATAAAAATAAAAATACCAATACATATTTTTAAATATACTGAGTGATTCCATTTCAGACGATCAATGTGAACATTTTATGAAAAATTTCCATGAAAATTTGATTTTAAAGTCCTCTAGTCCATAGAAATTTAAACTGCAATAGGGAGTGTTCCATACCGTTGAATAGGAAATTCAATTGGCTTTTGGCGAAGCATATCTCATACATAATTTACACTAAAAAATTAAAGAATTAAGGCAGTATGAGTGGTTTGAGTTAAAACAAACTTCTAGCCCTTGTAGCTGGGAACGGGGGATGGAAGCGAGATTGACTACCCGTTGCCGTCTTAAGTAGAATCACCCTGTATAAATTAGAAAATTTATATTTAATTTGGTTAGTTATAATGGTGGTGGTTTAATTCTGTTGATACAAAGAATACAGTCAATTTACGCTAAAAATTGGGCTAATTTTTTACTGAAAGCTTAAGTTACCCCGACTAACTGAAACTTCGATTGGTTAAACATAACCGGATAATTTTTTATTTCGAAGCCCTTCTGCTTTGTTCAGCAAAGAATGCGACTCCTTCACTATTGTTCTGCGTACTGCGCAGTATATTCAGACGACTCAGTTATATCTAAAATATGTCGTCAGCACCTCACTGCTTTTCAAATCCGTTCAGCTCCTTTCTCTTTTAAACTACCTATGGTGATCTACGAAAATTCGCAGTACCTGCTCAAATACCCTCGCGTAACTAGGTCAATCGGTTAATGCACATTGCTAGGTGGTATAACATACGCACCAAGATTCACAGTGACTAAATAATTCACTGAAATAGGCAGCAGCACCGTCTTCCTCCTACCTCGTTCTCTCAATTCTCTCTCCATTGACCTCGTTAATGTGTTAATAGGAGACAACCAAAGACAGATCGTCATCCTCAACCGGTAGTGAGATCCCACTGAGACCTCGGCTGGTCAAATGCCCAAACCGCAATATATTTAATAAACTACATATTATGTATATTTAAAGGTATGTAAAGTCCGCTGATGCTTAAAGTTGCATAAAGTAGTTCAAGCTACACGCTCCTATAAGCCGAAGCTTATATCACAAAATAGGTTACTATGTTGGCTATTGTAGCACACAAATTTACTTGCAGAGTCGTGTGGCCTTGGCTGCAGTGCGGATTAACTTTTGTACCTTTGTAATATTCGGAGAAATATTTATTAGTTTATTCCTCACAATGGGCAACAAAACATGAACTAGGTTTCGCTTTACTTATTTGATTCTTGTGACAAAACTCAAATATTTGACCATATACAATTTAGTTAGTTAGTTATCGGTTCAGTGCTTTTAAAAATAATTAATTATTTCTGTACGGTCATGGCAGCGGAACCTAAGGGGCGCAGCCCTATCCACCAGCAGATTTTGCAGTATTGATACAGCGGTTGTAAACCAGCGTTTAAGCATCTACATGTGTAGGGTCAATCTGCTTAAATCTTATTTTGCTTTTGTTAGCTCTTTCCATGTGTCAATGTGGTTTTCATACCCAAAGCGGGTAAATATTCACACGATGGTCCAAAAGACCTCAGACCTATTAGTCTATCGTCATTCCTTCTAAAAACACTAGAACGACTGATTGATGTCCAATTACGTACAGTATTGACACACGACTACTGTCCGCGGCTCAACATGCATACTGTAAGAGCAAATCACTAGAAACAGCATTGCATACGTTAGTCAATAAGATCGAGTACCCCATGTATCATAAGGAGTACACTATGGTAGCTTTTCTAGATATTGAAGGCGCTTTTAACAACGTCTACTCATCTGCGATAATCAAAACACTGTCAAATCTGAAGATAGATAGCTCACTAGTCGGATTGTCAACTCAAAGCTGGGTGGGACATCTGTTAGAAGATATGTCAGCATGGGTACCCCTCAAGGGGGCGTCCTATCACCACTTCTTTGGAATTTGGTGGTTAATGAACTATTGATAATCCTGGAAGCTGAGGGTTGCGAAGTTATCGCCTATGTGAACGATGTTGATATAGCTGTCTCTGGTAAACACCTCGCTACCTTAAAAGAGCTCCTACAAAACGCTTTGAATAAGCTATCTATCATAGATGGACAGCTCGGTGTGGTATAGGAGTGAATCCCCCAAAACCGAACTAGTCCTCTTCTCAGTGAAATATAAAATCCCAACTATTGACTCTCCATCCCTTAATGGAACAAGCTGAAATTTCTCCAACGAAGCAAAATATCTGGGTCTTATTTTTGATAGAAAATAAGCTGGAAACCTAATACACAAGAAAGAGCAAAGAAAGCCACTGTAGCATTCTTCTCTTGCAAAAAAGCCATTGAGAACGAATGGGGCTTACAACTCAGATTAACTCACTGGCTCTATATCTCGGTCATCAGACCGATCCTTATGTACGGGGTAGTTATCTGATAACTAGAAGTTATTAAACAAAGTCCAACGTTCAGCTTATCTGTGCATTAGAGGAGTACTGCGAACGACACCTCCCGCAGCTATGGACACTCTCTTTTATCTAACACGACGGGGTGGGAGGTGGTGTCTTCTCTGATAGGCTTAATTTAAACCTCTCTCTCCCAAACCACTGTAGCGTGTTCTAGGCGGAGATTATGACAATAAAGGAAGTCTTGTCTTGGCTAAAGAAAAACGTGATATCGACCGTTGATACCCGCATCTTTTCAGACAGCCAAGCAGCAATCAAATCCTTGGAATCATCCTCAACAAATTCTATAACAGCTTTAGACTGCCGATCTCTTATAGAGATGGCGTAGCAGTTTAATATTCACCTAATTTGAGTGCCGGGGCATAGGGATATTCCAGGAAATTGTAAGGCTGACGAACTTCCAGACATGGAACAACAATACCCATCCTTCCAGACAAAAGTTTACTGGGTATGCCTATCGCTACATGCAAACTTAAATTAAAGCTGGATGCTATTGAAAGGACAAATTCTAGGTGGACTAGTGGTACAACTTGTCTACCGACAAAACAGAATTGGCCGAAGCTGGACCTGAAGAGCTCTAAGAATTTGATTTCTCTCAATAGACTGCATATCAGCGGTGTCATCACTAGACACTGTCTAATAGGCAAGCATGCAACAAGGCTTGGCATATTTTCAAATGATTTCTGCAGAAGCTGTATGGACGAGAAGAAGGAGGAGACTATTCTTTACCTTCTTTGCACCAGCCCAGCTCTCTCCCAAGGAGCCCTCTGATTCAACGACCTAAAAGATCTGAATAATATTGACGTTAGGTACATTCTACGCTTCATCAGAAGCTCTAAATGGTTCAACGAGTAGGCTAGCCGCGTCTCAAACACATGTGGCATCACAATGGACCTATTATTGGTCTAAGTGTGTTGGCTTCTTTCGCTGACCTTTCTCCAACCTAACCTAACCTAGGGACCTTCTACGGTTCATAAGAAGCTCCAAATGGTCCAATGAGTAGGCTAGAGCCCGCTTCCCAAACCTATGTGGTATCACAATGGACCTATTACTAAGTCTAAATGTGTTGGCTTTCTTAGCTGTCAGCCACCTCAACCTAACCTAACCTAGCTCTTTCCTCATTGCTGTTGCTCTGGATCCAAGGGATATTTTTCTTAATGCCTTTCTTACCGGGTTTCCCTGTGGCCGGTTACGCATCAGGTGGGGTGAGAGCGCTGGGTGTCAAACATTTGTATGCAAACCAGCGTCATAGTCATAGTTGATAGTCCATTTATTTGTCGACGTCGTCCTATAATAGGCATGATGAAAAGTCCTGAAGCTCTTGCGAAAAATACAAATATATAATTCATCTATCCTGTTACTGCTTTGATCCTCCTCCAAATCCGAGTTGTATTATAGCCTAAAGATATACGAGTACTAGATCTACGATCCAGGTGAATCATACTAGTATATTATGCGGATTCGGGCTAAGTGGTAGATTACCCCAATTTAAATTACAAAGTAATTACAGTTACTTGGTAATCTATATTTTATGACTACATTGTAATCGCTGTTACTTTGTTATTGTAGTAGTGTAAATTAATATTGTTTTGACGAGGATCTGCAAATACAGTATGGATCATGTAATTTAGTTTACTCACATTAATTTAGCTGACTTTCATGCAATTAAGTCATATTATGAATGAATGATGGCTCTACCGTTCTGAGTGGACCAGAGCCTCAACCAAGAAACCTCTATAGCCAGCTCTATCCTTAGTTGGCTGCCTGCTGTTTGGTACGCTTCTCCTAAGGTGAGGTCTTTCACTGCTGCGTTTTCCCACCGACCTGGGAGGACTGAAAGACTCACCATGTTCATGTGCGCATGTCCTAGCCATCTTAGGCGCTGTATTCTATCATTTTTGACCAGGTCGATGTCGACGTTTTTCCTCCACACCCTGTTAACACAAACTCAACCGTTCATCATACGAAGAATCTTCCTTTTAAAACAACCAAATTTACTTTTATCTGCTTTTGTTACCGTCCATGCCTCTGTGTCATATATAACAGGACTGGGATGATGAGGGTGTTATATACAGTATGCTTAGTCGTTCTGGAGAGTGCTTTACTTGTCAATTGCCTTCTTAGTCCAAAGAAACAGCGGTTGGCAAGAATAATTATTTGCTTGATCTCAGCCCTGATGTCGTTTTCGGAATTAAGTTATAGTTGCCTATGGTGGCGTTTTATCCAATTCGCCAATAATGGGTGTCTCTTCTTGTTGACAGGTGTGTCTTCGTTCAAACCCAAACCCATCTTACATCTGACATCAAACGGTTCGGTCAGGTTTTTTCCGACCTTGACGGAGCAGCGTGAATTCTCCATCGTCATTTTACATAGACGGACGAGTTCGTCTCTAAATATGTTATCATAGTCATATTGATATAAAATTCTTGGCGTAAATAATTTGGTCAATGGTAAACTTTTCTGGCATAAAACTGCACTAATAAGGACCACTCAGTTGGCGGCAAAAGTTTTGTCGAGAGATTAAGGGAAACTCGGTCAACGAAGGTTTTGGCAGTCTTTTGTGATTATAACCTTTGTGATGGCGTTGTGACGCACTTGATATGTACTCGTACATCTGTAGTTCGGCTACAACCAAGTAGTGGTCCGAGTCGATGTTGGCTATACTATGATCAATTTATTTGACGATTTGTTAATCTGGAGACGTCAAAGTCCCTTTGTGAATATTAGGGTGCGTGAAGCGAGTACTGGCTATGATGGTGTATTGCGCCACTTCAAAGTCGATTAGCCTAAATCCATTCGCATAGGTATTGTCGGCAGGCCTGACTGTAATAGCAAAGATGTCCTCTTTTCCGACTTCAGGGTTAAATTGTTCATGCGTTCTGTGTAGGAGTTCGTAAAAGCATTCTTTGATTAGGTATTTTTTCTCATCTGTGGGAGCATCAGCATATATCAGCGTGATAGGCTTTGATGTGGAGTGTTATCAGGCGTTCAGGATTTCCGCGAGTTGTTTGGTTGCACAGAATGGTCAAATCATCCACATCCGAGGCTTGTTATTGCTTCGCAACTATAGTATTATTATTTTTTTTTCATGGTAGGGCAATTACACCGACGCACAACCCCTAACGTAGAGGGGTTGTGCGTCGTCCTTAATTACAACGCCTACAACAGGGGCAGCGTAATTTGATACCATTAACGCACTTCGGGGATGTAAGCGGTGCTGTAGAATTGTAGACGTTGTAGACCCGTTGATTCCATCTAGGAATTTTTCCATTGTCAAATAAGAGTGCCTTAGTGTGAACACCCTTCCCCACCTCAACGACTTTCCACAGGGTTTGAGACTCAATCTCGGGTCGAGGTTCTAGGCACCCGGAGTTTACTACCTGGAGGTGGTAATGAGAGTAGGAGTTGGAAGACAGCAATTAATGCGTCATCACCTGTGCCTTCCTAGATTGTTCATATCTACCAAATGAACGTCTATATATGTATGTATGTAGAACAATACTTTCTTTATACATGAAAGTGATCCGTTGCACGTGTTTATCCACCCCCACACTCTATTTCCAGGCATGCATTCTAATTCAACCACCCAGTTAATATTCAATTTTTTTTAATTCCCCTTTATTAACACGGAACTTTTTTGTGGCATACCAGCTAGCTATCCATATCTAAAGCTAGAGCACATTTTGTACGTGTGGCTTGTCATACCTCGTAGCAGACGTCTCTTTCGATTTCCTTCTCCTTGAATTCCCAATCTTTATACTCAATCAGAAGTAATTATATATTAGGTAGATGTATGCATCTTTAACCCTCAGCATGACTGACACAATTAAACCAAATGACAGTTTTAAGAATCTTACATCTGCTCACAAGAAAGTACTTTTTTGTGGGAAACTCTATACTTAAAAAATCACCAGATGGCGTTGCATCAAGAGACACACATCTTTAATTGAAATTTTAAAAGGCATCTTTCTTTCTTACTTGAGCCATTAATGTTTAGGGTTGCCGATGAGTATTTACTCGTATAGGTATATTTTTAAGATTATTGTAAAATTTTGTATATACATTTTATTTAAATTTTTTTTTTTTTTTTTGCATAAATAGGAATGCACACTCATTCTCAGTTGTAAATATTTCAAGTCTGTTATGTCAATATTCCCGAACCTCAAACTTCATGTTACACTTATGTTTTCCTTTAAATTTTCTTTGACAGGACATAAAACACAATCTTGATACTGCTCGTAATCATTTGTGTGGCATTCGGTTGGAGACTAACGTACGACAACGTCTTTTGCTGCTACTGCAACGTCAACATATCGAAGAAGATGAATTACGGTTAAAGCATTTTGTGGAGCTGGAGAAATTTCAAAAGACTCTTCGACAAGGTAAGTAGTTTTTGTTTAATAAAAATATGCACATTTATTAAAAGTACTTGCATACGAGTATATAAACGCATGCATGCGTTTTCGACGAAGCAAATTTGTTTGTTGTGTACTTTACCAGCTCTTTACTCTTGCTTACGTCTATTGTTGACTTACTTAGGTGTTTTATTTCCGTATCATATGAGCGTCAGGGCATCCACTATTCTCATTGGTCTATGTTTTTTTGTCCCGGGGCCAAATTTCCGCAATATTGGTGTTCACAAACAAGTTCAGAAAAAAAGTTCAGTAAAAGTTTTATAGTTGCACTAGTCCATCCTTTTATTTTTCCTTTTTTGACACAAACGAAATTATAAATTCTTACTTTTTGGTATCCAGCTTGTAGAGAATCGGAGTTTTGACCAAAAGCATTATTTTTTTTTGTAGGACGTGCGGTTTTCTAGATATTCACACTCAAAAGCGATTTCTATTAACTTCCGGGTGAAGTCGGACATATTGAAAGATTGCGTCTGTACAATTTTCGAAAATTTTAAAATCACACTTTTATCCGCAGAATCGTAGCACCGTTTGCGAGATACTTGCACTCAAAAACGATTTATATTAAATAACAAGTAAAGTCAGATGTTTTGAAATATTAATATTGCGTGCGTACGATTTTCGACCTTACATTTTTTTTTTTGTGGGACCGTAGCACCGTTTGCGAGATATTCACACTCAAAAGTGATTTCTATTAACTTCCGGGTAAATCAATTTTTGAAGATTGCGTGAATACAATTTTCAATATATTTTTTTTTAAATTTGACATCCATCTTGTATAGAATTTCATAACCTAAAATTTCAACCGAAATAATTTTTTTCGTGGGACCGATTTCTATGATACTTACTGTAATTCGAAGGTACGTACGAGGGCAAAGGTGAAAAGTTTTCGGCCTGACAATGAAAGACTGCGATTTTCAGTTAAAAAAATGATTTTATTTTTCTACATCATCTCCATTGACTTCAACACACTTGGTCCAGCGCTTCTCCAACATCAGTATTCCTTCTCGGAAGTGAGAGTCTGGAAGTCTGTGAAAATATTTATCTATGGCCCTCTCAACTTCTGCATTGGATGCGAAGCGCTTCCCAGAAACAAATTTCTTCAAGTTTGGGAACAGATGGAAGTCTGAGGGTGCCAAATCAGGTGAATAGGGCGATGGCCGAGCAAATCGTACCCTAAATCCCACAGTTTTCCCATCGCCAACGCACACTTGTGTACAGGTGCATTGTCCTGGTGAAAGATAATTTGTTTATTCTTCAAGCCAGGCCTCCAGCTGGTCAAGAAGGTTGGAGTAATATTCGTCTGTAATTGTTCTGCCTTTCTCAGGGTACCCGTAATCAATTAACAAAACCCCTTTCGCATCCCAAAACATACTGGCCATGACCTTTTCGACAGATGCGATCGAGTTCGCTTTCTTTGGCGCTGAACCACCGGTTTCCACCCACTGCTTCGACTGCTCTTTCATTTCTGGCGTGTAGTGGTGGACCCATGTCTCATCCATGGTGACAAATCGCCGCACAAAATCGGTCGGATCCCAATTGAATCGGTCCAAAGATTGCCGCGAAGATCGTTTACGCATTTGCTTTTGATCGGCATTCAGCAAATGCGGCACCCATCTTGCGCAGAGCTTTCGCATCCCCAAGTTTTTGTGCAAGATGTTTCGCACCCTCTCTTCCGATATATACACAGCCTCAGCTATCTCACTCACCTCCACTCGCCTATCGTCCAACACGATATCATGCACTTTTTTGATGGTTTCGGGTGTAGTTGCGGTTTTTGGCTGTCCTTCACATGGGTCATCTTCGAGGGACGTGCGACCACGTTTAAATTTAGCTGCCCACTTTCTAACGGTTGACATGGAAGGAGCAGAGTCTCCGTAAACTTTTGTCAACTTTGGATGAATTTCCTTAGGGGTTAACCCATCCAAAACGAAGAATTTTATCACCGCACGATATTCAAGTTTATCCATTTTAACGAAAAACACGCAAGCCGTCTACTGCAAAAATTCGTGTAAAGAAACTACTTGAGAGAACAAGTTGAAACTTGTCATACGAACTAATGAGAAGTGCACCCAGGCAGGAAATATAAACTTTTGCTGATTGGAACGCCGTCTCTGCGTCAGGCCGAGAACTTTTCACCTTGCCCTCGTATTTTATGAATAATTGTCAACTCACAAAACTTTTTGTCAACGCCGTACTTATAAGTGAATTTCGCTACGATAACGATAAGCCGTGCATATTATGTGAGTTGGTTTAGGCACAAATATTGTGCGCACAATTGGTTTCCATATAAAAGCAACGTAGCTGTTAGGGTGGGTAAAAATATAAATTGTTTTAAATCTATTTCTAATAGTTATTAAAAGTTGTATAGTTGGTTCAATAGGAATGCTGAAAATATTATTCTTTTATTTTGATTGTAAGAGCATTCGCGTTGACTTTGGAAATTACGCGAAACCGAAAAAATAGCATGAAATACCTATACATACATATGTACGAGGGACGGCTGATAAGTTCGCGACCTAAGGCATTAAGCGAAAGAAGAGATCCCGTACGGTTATTTTACGTGCCTGAGTCAATAAATTTGCGTAATATTGACCATTCATCGTAGTCCCCTTTGGCAGTTATCAATCAGCAAAACACCTTCGCTGTCCCAAAAAAACAGTCGCCATAAGCTTCGAAGCCGACTTCTCCACCTTGAATTTCTTCGGCGGCCTCTCCCCTTTTTCAATCCACTCATATACATAGACTCTTATTTGGACTCTGGATCGTGTTGGCGAATCCAAGTTTCATCTACAGCTACTATTCGGTTGTAAATTTCGTCGAGATTGTCCCCGGCTAACTCCAAAAAACCTTTGCAGCACTCGAGTCGTCGTTGCTTGTCGAACGGTGTGAGCATTTTCGGTACCCAGCGCGTACAAATTTGTTTAATGTTTAAATGCTCGTCCAAAATTCTTTTTGATGTGCAACTCGTCCGCTATCTGCCACAGTTTTATTCTTCGGTCGGCCAGAACAAATTTTTCAACTTCTTCGACGTTTTCTTCAGTGACCGCTGACACAGGACGCCCTGGCGGGAGTCGTCTTCACAGCTCTCACAATCTTGTTGAAATAAGCGAGCCCATTTTTTCACCGTGGTATACGAAGGACCAGAATCCTGAAGAGTCGATGACATGTCTTCGAAAATTTCTTGAGGGGATTTACATTTTTTCACGAGGCCCTGATAAAGTATCAGGGCGCTGTGCTCAAAATTGCGAAAATTTCCTATTTCGGCTGACATGGTGATGTTTATCCTACCATAGATAATAACAAATGAGAGTATTATTGAAACGCGGTGATATTTCTTTACTACTAAAGAATGGTACAGTTTGTGCTATCACTAATGAGATGAATTTATCAGCCGCCTCTCGTATGTATGTACGTCTAAAAAGTATTAATTTTAAATTTATATTATTTAAGGTTGACGGTGGTCATAATAATTTTGTTTGCCTAATTTGTTTATTAAAGTTAATCAACTTGGGTGATTTGCGTAGTTGATCAGTTGACATCGGACAATGAAGGAAGAAGATAGAGTGTGACACATTATGATAATAAATGTTAAAAAGGAATGAACTGTCTGCACAAATTAGAACATGTGGAGAGTCCCACAGAATTTGCCCCACTCCAGTGCACACTCCCGGAGATTTTCTCCTTGAAAAAACTGTATCTGTAACCACGAGGAGGTAAAGTCTGCGTTTCATTCCGCGCCCATGGCACAATAATTTTTTTTAATATCAAATAAAATACAAATACAACTTTTACGCGTTGGAAGTGAAACCTCTTACCATAATTTGTTTACTACCTACTTTTGCGCTTACTTTTATTACTTTTAAATTTACTTAGACGACAACACTGATTTTCCCTTCCCGTTGCCCCGATTTATTACTACAACACTACCTTATTGTCAATGCTTCAATACAACAATACAACAATAATACGACAAAACCATTGTTAAAAATTGTTGGCTATGATTTGATGAATTGTTTTGAGCATTGCTCAGCTTCACCACAACGCAGAAGGATGTTTTATAGCTCAAATGAATCAGGGACGGATTTACTAAAAAATTTGCTTTCAAATCCGATAAGCCATTATTGAGATCGGGCTGTGTAATCTCTTTTAATGGCGGTAAATTATAAACCCCTTTCTGCCACTTTAGATTTATTCATTCTCCATTAAATTTAAAATCGCCATTAAAAATGGGAAATTTTGAGATTGTAAAATATTTCATTTATTCACACTCCATTAGAGATTTTAATGGAGGCTGCCTATATTAATTAATAGTGCATTTAATTTAAAACCGGTGTTAGCTAAAACGTCAAAATTTAAGAATGACTTTTAGCGCTAATGGAAAACTTTGACTCAGTGTTTATATTTGGTTATTGTCTTTTTATCTGAATGTGAAAGTGCGTTAAGGACAATTATCTTCAATATTTGTTGAATTTGAGTGATGACGACGAAAATACACATATGTATGCTACAAAATGGCATAAAGAATAAATACGATTTCGTTTGACCAAACCTACAGTGGCTAAATATAGATATTCATGTTTATTCTGCGTCTCGATTCGGATCGACTTTTGTTGGAATCGATCCAAATGACATTCTCGGTTTCGATATCGATCGATATCGATGTCTGTTTATTTACTCACTCAATTCTAGTTGTCACTCGAATCGAATTAAATGTCATTTTTCATTCGAGCAGAAATTGTTGTCGAGCTGGTGTTGCAAAATGTAAGTACAATTGTTTTCTGTTTTTTTATTTACAAAAATATTGACTATTTTGTAACATATGTATGTGCATCGTAGGACTCACTCCAAGACTAATCGTGGACAGTTCGAAGCTATGGTGAGACTCATGGAAACAAAGCCCGATATCGCCAAGGACTTTACTACAAATAAAAGTGATGGTTTTTGAAACGGTAGGTTGTGCCATGCTGATGTCAAAATCGTTCCCGACTCCCAGTTGATAGCCAGCTTCTGCAAAAAATCTGAGAGCAGCCGCTAATTTTATAATCGGGGGGATTGAATATAGAGTGTCAGGCTGTAATTGAGAACTTAATTCGTCCAATACATACTGAAATGCTGCTTTACTCAGTCGAAAATTTCTAACAAACCTAAGGAAAGTAAATTAGTTTAGTATCTTAACAAAAATGTACATATGTACTTACAAGCCATCTTCCAGATTAAGTGGATTTGATTTGTCTCTTAGTATTTTTCTGTTTATTTTGTTTACTTCTTCTTGCACAAATATATACAATGCCATAATTGTTAGTTTACTTGTTTTTCTCCAAAAAAAAATTTAACTATTTGATAGCTAAAACGTCGCGCAGCTGATTTCGAAAATGAAATTCACTGAATTTGTTCATTCTATAATGAACACCTCTCACTCGAGACGCGGAATATGAAAAGTTCATTCGAGTGAAATCTATTACTCGAATGAGATCTGTCTCGAGGGAAGTCTGGAATAAGCGTGAATAATTTCAATCGAATTGTCCACCGTTTTAGATCATGTTATATTCGACCAATCGTTCAATTGCTGATTGCACTGCGTTTCTATTTTTTTACGAGTATTTTAATTGTTTACGCAGTGCTGTTTGTATATTTGTATATTTGTCAACAAATGAATAAAATACCAATATTACAAAAGACAACTACAAACATAAAACAATATTACTTACAACATTCGGCCAACGAATTCATTTTCGATTTTGTCCCAAACGCGTTGTTTTTCTTTTAATATACATGCATCTGTTTTGTTATTTTCAGTAATTGTTGCATGTCTTAAAATGCACTGAATAAGAGTATCTTCTTATGCTCCGTTGAAATTTGATGCACGTATACGATTTTTAAACATTTTTTTCTTTTATTTTTGGTTTTATTCAAAACTTCCACAGAAATTTTCTATAATAACGGTTTTCGTGAAAGAAAATAACATAAACAATGTAGCTATTTGACAGTTCGCCTGTCACAATGATGTAAAGATTCCTTAGGACTATTTAAAAACTCGTTTAAATTTAAAGACGTCATTAAAAGCGGACTATTAAACTACACGTAATGGCGAGTGAATAAATAGAAAATTTATTTGTGTTTAATGGAGTGTAGTTAATGACGCCAATAGCTTAATGGCGGTTTTATCTAAAACTACAAAATCCACTTTTTAATGGGCCTTAGTGTATTAGCAGGTACCCTGTTATATTTTTTCGTTCGATTCCACACGTTGTTTTTATCTCAGTAAGAGGGTTTTCAGGTTGAATTATTCGTTGTTGTGGCTGATCCACATGTTGCCTGTTTGTTTCTAATGAGATTAGGAATGAAGTTATTTGTGGTAATTTGGTTAAGTTTTCCTATTTTGCAGTAAAACATCCGTACACACTGGTGTGTACATGGTTCGTCAAGGAATTGGATACTTAGATCTCTTAATAGGGCATACAGTTTTTATAAATGAATGGTACGTGTTTTGTTAATGCGAAGGGTTTTTAGGTGATAGACTGACAAATTTTCTTGGCAGGGATCTGACAATTTGATCTTGAATATAATTTTCGAGTGATTGTAGTAAGCCTGTCTCTCTAACAGATTATACATTTCGTCATTAGAAACAGTTTTAATGTTAGATTTTTCAAAGTTTTTTTCTTATATAGTCAAGTTCAAGAGGACTTAGTATTTGCCTACAAGTTATGTTAAGTTTTGCCATGTTTTTTGAATCTGCAATATCTTGCTGGATATATTGAATGTACTGGGAGGTATCTTGTTCTGTACAGATTTTAATTAGTAATGCTAATTGATATTCACTAAGAAAATCATCATCATTTTGTAATGTTTTCGAATCTTTGTGCCATTTGATTATATTCTGTTGTGCGAACATCATATTTAATGTATCCTGGTTGGATTGAAGGACTTTGATCTGTTTATTTATGAACATACCGTCACTTTCATCTATGCTTCCCGTTATGCTCTTCATTATCGAGCCTAGACAGTTAATTAATATTTGTGCTGGACCAAGATTTAGTTGCAGTAGGCCTTTACTGTCATGAATTGCTGTCTTGGCCAACATTGTTCTGAAATTTAGATTTTTTTTTTAATTTTGGATTTGTTCAGTTTTCTTCTATCATGTGTAAGAAGTGTAACTCTTTTATCATTGAATTTATTAATGTTTCTTATAATAAAGTTACCTATTTGTGCTTTAATTGTGGGATATAATTATAGACCT
Organism: Pocota personata; assembly: GCA_963082735.1. Lineage (NCBI taxonomy): Eukaryota > Metazoa > Arthropoda > Insecta > Diptera > Syrphidae > Pocota > Pocota personata. The sequence goes on from OY720433.1 coordinate 3,536,142, forward strand.
AGCTAAAGTTTAAGTTCTTGAACTTGCGAGTATGTGTTCTTCCATAAGATAGCTCATGTGGAGTTCATTTTGTTGCTGAATGTATTTTTTTTTTATACATTGTTGTATTTTATAAATGCTTTATTAAGGATAGCTTCATGATTTCTGTTCTTATTTTTGTCTAGAATAATTCTGTAGATTTCGGCTAGAGGAGGTTTCCACATTGCCACTCAACTGCTGAAATGAAATGGTATGGTGTTTTATGTCATACTGTTTGCAAAAGTCTCTGAATGTTGTAGCCGTGAAGGCTCATAAAGTGTTTCATTGATGAAACGATTGTCAGGCTATTTCTTGCTCTTAGTGTATATGCTGCACTAAATTTAGAAAATTTATCTATTACAGTCAAAATTAGTTTATTATTGATCGCATATATACATATTCATCGTGGACAATGTCGGGGTGTTTTATGGAATTTGGAATTGGGTTTCGATCATATTTTAAGGTTTGACAGACGTCAATGACTTTTGAAATCTTGTTTTTCATAAACGGAACGAAATATTCCCGCTTAAGACAAAATTAGAGTTTTGTTAATATCGCTGTGATTATTCTTTATATGATAATCACTCATTTTTACTTGCACCTATGAGGGCAAATATTGGTTTCCTGAACATTTTCGATGCCGAGATTTTGATCAAACTTGACATTACAATAATAGAGGTACTCATAAAGTGGGTCTCTCAATTCTGTGTCTCTGTGTGTACGTAGGAACTAACAAAAGTTCGCTTAGTTGATTCAATAATAAAACACAAAAATAATTTTAACTTTAGATATTTAATCTTCATCTTTTTTTCATTTCTCCACATAATTCCCATTTATTTCAATACATTTCTTCAGCCGATAGATCATATTTTAAAAAAGCTTTCAAAATTCTCTTTTTGGAGCTTTTCGATTTCGACATTGACTGCATTAATAATCTCCTCATTAGATGTGAAGATTTTTCCCCTCAAATCTGTTTTTATTTTCGGGCGAATTTTATTAATGCCCGAGAGCGCAAGAAAGTTGTTGGTTTTTTCAGCAGTGTGCGCAGGCGCATTGTCGTGGTGCAAAAAGTAGCGGCGCAGCTCCTCTTTTTGTCGGTGTCCTAGTAAATTTTGGAAAACTTGTGGTAAGCAAGTTTCAGTATACCAATTAGCAGTGACTATCTGACTAGTTTTAAACGGGATGACGGCGACCATTTTCACCCTGGCGAAGTACATCGACATCATAACTTTTGTCGCTGACTTTTGTTGTTTGGCCATACCATGGACTGCTGTTTGGTTTTCGGATCGTACTTGTAAAACCAATATTCATCACCTGTAACGATCTTGTTGAAGCGGCTTAACTCTCCATTTTCAAACTTATCCAGGAAATATTGAGCAAAGCGAACACGGGCCTCTTTTTGCTCTTCATAAAAAATTTTTGTAACCCATCGAGCTGATTTCTTCGAATATTTATATGATAATTATATGATAATTTAAAATTCGTGACACAGCCATGGCATTCAAGCCCAGTTCATTCGCTATCGTCTCATGTGTCATCCTGGTATCTTCGTCAATTTTAGCCTTCACCAGAGCCACATTTGTATCGTCGATTTGGAACAACCTTCACGAGATTTGTCCTCCACAGAAAAATGGCCATTCTAGAATCTTCGAAACCACTTTGAAATAGTAACAAGAGATGGTGTATTTATTCCGTATGCATTTTGGCATTCGTGTAAAATTTTGACTGGCGTGAGTTGACGTCGAAATCCGAAGAGCAAGACGAATTTCTTCCTGTGTTGGCGGTGGAACTTCAACCGAGTTTACGTCACTAATTTTTCTCTTTCCATTACCTATTGTTCTGAAATTGGAAATAAATATTGTTATTTTTTTCAAAAACTACTAAATTGACACCAACTAAGCGAACTTTTGTTAGTCCCTACGTGTGGTCCACTGCAGTCTAAACGGGTCGAATTTTCTTCAAACTTCATATCTGAGGTGAGTGAGGTTACAATTCGAGGCGAAATCAGAATGGCCGATTTTGAAAGAAATCGATTTGAACAGCTTCAACGATTTTGATCAAATTTCATATTTAAGTTAAGGTGGATTGTGCTATCAGATAGTGTACCACGTTTTTGCCAGAAAATATGTATAACTTATTGACCGGTTTTTAAAAATAGACTCGTTTTCAAATATTACTTTGGAAAGTTTTCAAAATTATTTATTTCGAGTCTTAACGGATTTTTATTGAAAAAAAAAATCATTTTAACGATTTTGTTTGATTTCAAATCTGAGTTTTTGCAGATAAACAGCATATACTCGTATGTAGGTGCAAGTACGTGCGACTCAGTTGTGTACTTTATTTTATCTTGATCGTTGTCGTTTAGAACGTCTTGCAATATTTCCATACACCTTTATAGCTTGAGTTTTACATATATTTTGAGTAGACTGTTTGCATAATACAAAGTACATTGTCGTCATTTGTGTATATTGCAGTTAATTTGTTTGGCTGTTTCTGTTTAAAGATGCTTATAAAGTTTTCCTCTGAAAAGATAGGTAATCTTATAGTTTGTCGCTTTTTGTTTTTGAACGGAGTGTTGTTTTTTTTTTTTTTCATTTTATTTTTATAAAAATAGATTTCCAAATCCCGGAACACTCAGACTCGATTTGAGTCCATTGTGGTACCAATCAGAAACGCCTTTTTGGTGTAGTGGTTGGAGAAACTTAGATTCTATTGCTCTCGGTTGCTGTTTCCCGTTCGGGCTCGAAGCTGCACAGTTCGGGTCACAATCAAACACACTACCCCCTACACCGTGGCCACCCTTAAGTTCTTTTTCGATTTTACTATAGCGAGTTTTGCTGTCGGATAGTGTCCTGGCAGCAAAACAGACAGATGTATCAGACTTATATCTTAGATCTTGGCTTCTATGGCGAAATCGTTTGCGTTGGTAGTAAGGTTAAAAGGTTTTTATCTTTGTTAAGTTTAAAGCAACTAACATAATTTTCATCAAATTCACTTATCGTCCTTTCTTAAGGCACTCCGTTAAGAGTTTTATAATTCGGGTAGTCTTTTATGAATTTCCGGTAATATCCGAGGAAATTCAGGAAAGACTTAATTAGCTTTTGAGTCTTTGGTATACGAATGTTTTTAATTTAGCTAATTTTATCTGGATTGGGTTTTAATCCATCTGAGGTTACAATGTAATCGAGAAGCTCTTTTTTAGAAACTTTGACTTATCTAACTAAATCTTAAGGTTTGTGTCTCGGAGTCTTGTGCAAACTTTGTGCAAGTTCTCCATATGCTCTTCAATATGTTGAAAAAAAAATTCTCCATATGCTGGAGAGTATTATAATGCTCTCCATATATTCGTAGACCAAACATATAATGTTGTCCATGATCCTTTGAAAGGTCGATGGAACATTTTTGCAATCAAATGGCATTCGTTTAAATTCGTAATGGCCGTTATTTACCGTGATAGCTGTTTTGGCTGTATCCCTATAATCTATTTATATCTGATGAAAACAAGATACCAGATCGAGAGTTAAAAAATAGTTAGATTGTCATAGTCTGTCTGAAATATCTGTAATGTTTGGAAGATGGTACCAATAGTTTTCTCATTTAACTTTCTATAGTTTGTATTTTTTTCTTACCGGAGAAATCAGCTTTATTTGGAACAATGCAAATGGAACTACTCCAAGGCGAATAGCTTGGTCGTATTATGCCTTGTTCCAACAATTGTTTGATTTGGGATTGTTTTTCTGTCTTATGAATCTCTGGGTATCTATAGAACTTGCAATAGACCTTTATGTCATCAGTCGTCCTGATATTATGCTTAACTGTGTTTGTGAATGTAGGGGATTGCCCATCTTACAAGAATTTCGGTTCTTTATTCGTTAAGTTAATGACTTCTGTTTGGCAGTATCATTTTGAAACCTATCTTAGTTGGTTTATATAAATGTCACCATCTTCTATATCCACCGGTATCCTCGCTATTGTTTTCGAGTTTGGGGGGATTTCATAGACTTGGAACATCTAGTTGGTTTTGAATAGTAGAGGTATTCTGAATTTTTTTTGTTACTAGCACTGTAAGGGTAATGTTTGCCTCCAGAAGTTTCATTAGTTCTGGACCGATTAGTGCGTCAAAATAACTGTAAAATTTCAATATTAAAAATTTAAATATTTCATTAGTATTGAATTCTTTCTACGTAAGCGTAGGGTGGATGAAGTGGCGGGAAAACTCCGCTATCTTCTGTGATCGAAAAAATCCCCCTAAGCTTAAAGGAAGACTCTACACCGCAGTTGTACGTCCGGCGCTCACATACGGTTCACAATGCTGGACAATGTACAAAAAGTATGAGGGCAAATTAACGGCAGCTGGAGTAACGAAGATTGATAGAATATGAAGTTCAAAGATTCGAGGAAGCCTTCATGTAAAAGAACCCATCACAAGCAAGAGCAAGAGCACGACCGGCTCAGTTGGTATTGTCATGTTCAAAGGAGAAATCCTTCGAACCCCGTCAAAAAGGCAATATCAATCAGCGTTCCTACGCAATCGCGCAAAAAAGGCAGACCAAAAAACAACTGGATCACACAAATGCAAAAACACCAGCATTTGATTGGCCTCAGTGACGAAGTGATCCGAAACTGGGAAGCCTGCCGGTACTTTCTGAGGTCAAACCGGCAAACCGGCAAACCCCACAAGCGGACCAGTAGGGATGCAGTAAAGTGGGAAGGTTGTGATCCTTCTACTCCGGATCATAACTTCGCCGTAAGAAGAAGAAGACGAAGATTAGTATTGAATTCTTTGAATGTTGGGATTGCTGTCTGCTTATTAAGTTGGCGTTTGTTGAATATTGGCGTAATTGTTACAGGTTTTATGGATTGGTGATATTCGTGGATTGTACGATCGGGGTTAATGAAACTATGATAGCTGAGGTTCCTGTGTATCAAAAATTTAACTTTTTCCCTGATATGGAAGCTATAGATATACTATATACATGTAAGGTAAAAGGCTCGCGCTATGTTTATTTATGTATATCGAGGAAACCGACTTGTTCTCTGAGGCAGTTATTAAAAAATTTCTGTCATCTATTTCATTGGTTTCGTTCAGTGAGTTGTCTTTTTGTGGTAAATAGTGGTCTAGTTCTGAAAAGTTACTGATTGCTGCATTAGGATCTTCTCCACTTTCTTTTGCAGGATATTTTAATATTGTGTACTTCTCTTATTTAACCTAGCCTTGAAATTGATTTGATTGGAATGTCTTGAGTTTCCACTCGCGTGTAATACCTGATTTGTATTACTAGGTATTACTGATTTTAGACTTGTCTTTGTCCAAGATTATAGTAATATGCGCCAACGGAATTTTGATTTAATTATACATACTTCGCATTCTTAATCAAATCTCACATTGAAAGGAATAAGTTTTGAAACATCGGAATGAAATACCCAATTTATCTTTTGTCAATTAAAGTCTCCCATTATCATAATGTATTGATTATCTTTAAGGTTCCTAAGTATAGAATAACAATTTTCAACATGAATTTTGTATAATTCTTGTGAACTATCGGGTGGAGTATAACTTAAGATCAGAAATGTTCATTAATATTATCAATTTTAATATTGATAATTAACTGGTCAATACCTAAATCCGCCGCTACGGGTGGTAAATCAATTTGAGCACTATGCAATCATGCTCTTAATAGTGTATTTAATATAATAAGAGTTCTGCTCTTTTATACAGAAACTGAAAGCTTCGGGAGCCACTTGGTCACATGGCCCTAATGATGGAAACCATGTTTTTTTTAAGACGGTAAGAAAAGTATTTAGACTTTTCATATTTAGGAATATAATTGTGTCTTCGCTGATATGACATAAAGGTCCTGTTTGTGTAAAGTAGAGAAAATGTCTATAATCTTATGATAGTATTGTTCTATTGTATCGTTCTATTGTTTAAGCATATAGAAATCTCTGCTTAACGATGTTTCATTCCTCTTATCAGAGTAATTTTTTATTGTTAACCCATCAAGAGGGGTAGCGAAAATTGTTTTTAAAAAGTGGGTGTGTGGGGCGGATTTTAAAAATGTTTACACTTGTTCTGCTTCGTATTCCAAGAAGGTTATATACCTAATTTCAACTGTCTAGCCCAATAAGTGTTGGACGGACGAACACGGCTAGATTGACATAAATATTGATGCTGATCGCAAATATATGTTATTTTTGGGGATCTACCCTTATGTTACGAACTATGTATCAAAATTAATATACCTTATAAGGTAGGGTACAAAAACCAATTTTTCCATTTTCGTGCAGAGTTTTGCATTTCTGAATTTATTTCAACTGAATAACTTCAACTGAAGACTTTTTGTTCGAAATAAATGCTTACGATTACAGAAGTTGAAAATAGAAAATGTTTAGGATTACAATTAGAAGATGCTTAATTTATTTCGAATTGAAAATAAAAGTTTTAAGTTACATGAGAAATGCAGTGCAATGATTTTATAATACATTGAAAATTAATGAAAAAAGATGACTATGGTTTATTTATGTGTACGTACTCGTATCTGGATACGTAACTCGAGCGCTCTTTTAAAATCATAGATTTTGTGACTCGGCCGGATCGGATCGGAAATCTGTGTTCTGCAAGAGAAAATTGGCCTGTTTTGCTCTCGTTCATGTGCGATTTTTAATATAAGACCACGGTTGTTTCTAACCGATATGTTCGTAGGATCGGCTGATTGCAAAATCGTCTATGCGCGCCTAACCTAAGAAATATAGAAAAATATAGAGTAAATACTCGCAATAATTTTTAGCTGAATATTAGCTCATATCTTACTCTACTCTATTCGTTTCAATCATTTTTAGATGTGACTTACGTACCAAATTTCATCAAAATCCATACAGTGATTCTTATGTTAGCTATGTGAACAGGACGATTGGACGATTTTTTAAATGTTGTCTCTATATCTCACACCCACTTCATTTGAATATAATTATTTTCAGACGCAGTTATTTACTCGTATCATACATATACACCACATCAAAAAATTGGTTTAATGGTTCTTAGGTCAGAGGAGTCACATGTAAAATGTTTTAAATTATACACTTAAAAAATGTAACTTTAAAAAATCATCTTCATTTCGGACAAACCATGAAGCAATATTTTTTTGATTATGATACCATTTTCAGAAACATTTTAGATTTCTGTTGAACAAACCATGATCCGCACATGGGAAATAAGGGGAATTTTAGTATGTTGGTCACTACACTTAACTATGGCCTATTTCGATATTTTCAACCATAAATAATTTTTTCTGAGGTTTGACCCACATTTCGCTTAAAATTTCTGGGCTACAAAGCTAAAACTAAGTAATGCATTTTAGACCAGCAGCATCCAGTTTACGGCACTTAATTCATACATTGTAGATGAGCCATCCAAGTCTCCATAAAATTTAAATAAAATATACATACATTTGTAATTATAATAATTGTTCGGTACATTAACTCCAAGCTGAATTTTAACAGACGTTAAAAAAAAATCAATTATTTGTACAGTAGTTTTGTTGTATCTAATATGAGTTTTTCGAGGAATACTTCGCAAATAAATATTTTTCCACATCTATATAGGTATACCCTGTACTATATTAAGCCAGCTTTAAGCACCCGTTTGGAGAACAAAAGTGGATTTAGCTGAAGTAAGGGCTTTAGGGGAAGATTTGCTACGAAGCATTTGTGTTTAGTTCGGTTCAAGAAAAATAAAATAAAAGCTATCATGTTGAGTTGGACGTAGAAGTTGCTGTGAGTATCCTCAAGAAGGAACGGTCTCGGTTTTAGCTGAAAAGGGTGTTAAAATCGAAATTCGGTTTCAGCCTAAAAACTTACTTTCGGTCGGATACTACTATCGACCTTCTAAAGGGTATAAAACTCGATCTCCAGTCGAGGTACTAGATACACGAGTTGGCAGAGGGTGTTATTGCTTGTATACCCTCTGCCAACTTGTTTTTGTCATGCTATCTAATTTCCTTTTCAGACCCGCAGTGCATAAAGCATTATAGGGGTGCTGATAAACCATTTGAACGTCAGTGAGTTAATAACAAAATGCGTACGCTTCTTTTTTTGTTTGCAGCATATCACACTGGTGAAACTGGTGAAGGGTATGGAATGCCACCCCCAACATCGCAACATCAGCCACAACAAGGCCACATGACACAAGGTGGCACTGTAGATTCGAACGTCTCAATGCAAATGCCACAACAGTACCAACATTTTCAACAACAACAACCAACGCAGCAGCAACAACAGTGGCAACCACAGCAAGGTGGTGGTGGTGTTTACTCGGAGACAGATCTAAAGACTCAACAACAGCAAATGTTGTATATTCAACAAGTTCCATCGGCTGTTTATCCCTATGGAGCACCATCCCAATCGTCATCGGCGTCATCACTGTTAAGCACGTTTCCTACACAACCAATTCCAGCTCCAATGCCGATACTAGCAGTTCCTAGTGGTAGTTTTCTAGGCGGAATATCCCCATTGCAACAACAATATCCCAGTGCAATGAATTTAGGCATGAGTACAAATTGTACAAATACTATGCCCCAGCTACCTGTGGCCAGTGTTGGAAATATACCTCCCGCAGCAAGTGGTTTTACAAATCAACCGCAGTACTATGATCAGAGTCCACACCAACAACAACAACAGCAGCAACAACAGCAACAGCAACAGCAACAGCAGCAGCAACAGCAGCAGCAACAACAACAGCAGCAACAGCAGCAGCAGCAACAGCAACAGCAGCAGCAGCAACAGCAGCAGCAACAGCAGCAACACCAGCAGCAACAGCAGCAGCAACAACAACAACACCAACAACACCAACAACAACAACCGCAGCAACCGCAACAGCAAACTATGGCACCACCTCAACAGCAACAACAAATGCCACCAGCTCAACAGCAGTTGCCACCGCCTCAACAACACATGCCACCACCACAACAGATTCACTATCAATACGCGACTGCACCAACTCCAGTTATGGCCGTACCCGGAAGTGCTCCCGTTGCAGCACCGTCTTCTATTTCAAACACTACACCAGGAAGTGTGCCATATTATGATGTCGTAACACCACACCAACCACAGCAACCACAACCGCACCACCCTCAACATCAAACAGTTCTTGTCGAGCATCAGCGTTCTCCCTCGGCTACAATCAATCCCGGAATAGAGATATTTTCATCAGGATCAGCCGTGACCGGAGTTGAGCAATGCCCACCACACCAACTGCAGCAAAAGCCTGTTAATCAAACCGAAGGACAGCAACAATCATCAGCAACTACCATCGCCTCTACCACACCAGCTGTGACTACTAATAACTAAAACAGATAAGTAAAAAAAAACTTTCAGAAGTAATCTCCTTTACGTAGATATACACACCACACATACATATACCCATAAACAAAGCTATATCTTCCGTAGTTATATAAGTTCCAGGAGGAAAGAATATGTGAAAAAAGTGCAACACCCTCCCTAAAGAGAATGATAATTCTCGAAATATAAAAACAGTACAGAAAATTACAATCATCTACTTCTAGATACACATATTTATGTGGAACATAAAATATGGGCGAGTAATTCAGCAGCATCGACATAAACTCTCCGTATGCAAGCCACTAAAAATTAATAAATATAAAAGCATATAGCTCCGTTAGTATTAATTATAATTTTTTTTTTTTTTGTTATAAGTTTTTTTTTTTTTTTTTTGTTCTCTTTTTTGCATTCATCTGTAGTATTATTATATTAATCATTATTAATATTATGTTACTAATTAACTATAAAAAATAAATAATACTACTATATGCGAAAAATAATAATAGTTCGATATAGCACTCAGTAAAAAAAAAGAACGAAAATGCAAAACAAATTCAACATAAATTGTTGCACATAAAAACCAAACCAAAATAAACATAGCGCGACATGTGTCACTAAAATCTAACTTTGCTATTCATGAAATTGGTTTGTTGTTTTCTTAGAATAGAAAGTAATAAAAATAATAACTAGGGATGCATATTACTAATTAATACATTAAGCAATTCTTACACATCATTACTGACATCGACATTTGTTTCTGGCGATAATATTTTTTTTTTAAATTTATGGCGGTGTTTTTTTTTTAAATAAGATACAAAATGAAAATCAAAATTTTGTGTACAATTTCTACCGCAATAATAACGATTAAACTGGGATATCAAAATGCTTTACCAACATTTCAACAAAATCAAATAAGTAAATAAGTAAATATGAAATTTTCTAGTCAAGTTATACGTTAAAAATTAGTTTTGTGTATCCTTAATCAACGAAATAACAAGAACCGAAAAACAAGAACACAAGAAGACAAATCAGAGCCTTGTCCAGAGCCAGACCTTCATAAATGTACTAGTGTTTAGATACAAGACCACTCCTATCCACATTTTGATTTACACTTTTACTTGGGCTAAATGCAAATTTTATAATGCTAGTCTTGAACTCTTGAGCGTGGATTAATTAAAAAAAAAGTAAATACATTAATTTTTAATTCAGGATGAAAAATAAAAAGTTATTTTACCGTACAGTTATTTTAGCTATATCCTATTTTGGCTTCAGATCAAAACAAACACTTTTTCTTCCATGCCTACCCGTCTGTTTGTTCTTATGTGGCTTGCTCAAGAACCAAGAAATTGTTCGTCAAAAAATTGTCAAAAGGAGTTTTTTAAAATCTTTGAATCATCCTTCTTACACATCTAACTCAAGGTTTTTTCTTCAACAAACTTTATCCAAACAATTTTTACATATTTCAAATTTCCCTGGAATTTAATATGATATGTCGCATGGTCGAGTGTAAAAATCGTTACTTCTTGGGGTACATTTGCCGACAATTTGTCTTCCTAATTACTTTCAGTTCACCACATTCGATTTTTGTGCAAAGTTTCAGCTCTCTTGGTCTAACGGTTCAAAATTTAGGCGCGTGTGACATACTGACAGACAGACACCCTGTTGAATTTAGTTTTATAAATTTTTGTTTAACTCTTTTCTTTCTTTTTTTTTATTCTGTATGTATTTGATGAGAAAGTGTTGTTACCATTTTTTTAAAACTATTTCAGGGGATATTCTGGTTTACTTCCAACGAAACAATTTGTTCTATTATATATTTAGATTAAGTCCGCTTATAGATTGAACAAGTCTTCCGTACGACATACAGTAATTACTAAATGGTAATTTAATTTTTTTTTTTTTTTAGATCAGAGAGAAATTATTCGTATTTGTTGTTGGGCTTTCGGACAACATACAATGCGATTTATAGCTTTAAATCTTCATTGATTATAACCCCTTAAGCAAATCAGTTAATCAGTTCTGAAATTATGAACGTGGAAACAATACATATACATACTTATATATATGTATATATAGGTAATTCATAAGTACATACTTCTTTACAAAATAAAAACCATTGGGCCCAATTGGTAACTTCTGCTCAACGCTGCTAAGTACATTCTTACCCCACTATGTACAAGAATTATATTCCGCAACGCTGTCTACTATTTCGTTCTTTATTCAATATAGGCAAACAACCCTTAAAGGCGCAACAGTGGTATTACGCATCGAGCAACGAACTTATACAAAAAGCACTGATCAGCAAGTGATTAAATCACTGCTAGTCTAAACTGCTCTATTCCTTAATTACTCTCTGTGATCACTGCTCATCGAAAGTCGCATTTAAGCCCATAAGTAATGAGGTAAAATTTATCACCATAACTTGAAGGGGAAATTATTATTACGAGTATAGGGATTTGGAATTCGAACACGCCCTATTTCTGACCCTATCTCTAAAGTCCTCCACGTGATCTTCTTCCCTTTTCGGCTATTGACCATCTTTGTCAAAAGATTGAACTTGACTCTTGTGAATTAATAATATTCTAAATCCAAACAGCCTTCGTTTAAATTAACTTTCCATCATTAAATGGCGCCAAACGTTCCTTCCAACATATACATATATTGCAATATGTGTAAAGTATATGCACACATAAAGAGAACTCCATTCGTTATTGCACATCTTGTCAATGGCATAGACTTCGAATCCTGGTAAAGCAACCAAAATTCTAAATTTAGTATGTAAGTATTCCTTGTACTTTTTAAGTGCATGTCTGCAGTGTTTCAAGTCAGTCCACCGAATTGGCACTGCCTCCTCGAATTTGTGCCTTGTGGGATTGGCATATATGAATGGGGAATCAAAAATGCTCATTACTACTTCCATTCTTCGGTCGGCAAAAAATATATCGATGATAACTAGCAGAAAGTTGCATAAAAGTAACTTATCTACTCTCCTAGCGATTGGGTAATTCCGAGGCGCTAGGATGATGCTGGAGTGTCTTCTGCTTTCGTTAGTGCCGAGTTTTTACCGCATTTACATTAAAAATTTTGATATCTACATATGTATATACGTTTATATATTCCTTTGATCGTATATCAACACGGGTGGAAGTGGTGTAGTGGTAACATCATCGTTTGTCACGCTGTTGGTTCACGGTTCAAATCCTGATATCAAGAATCATCTATTTATTTCGCTTGAAATAAATAAAAAAGTCGATCAATTGCGAAAGCTAAGTCAATTCTACTGTGAAGGCATAACACTGGCACTAGAGTGGTCATATGGCTGAAAATGCAACTTGATCGTGATGATGACATCAGGTGGACGGAGAAAAATACTGTGAATCATGAGCAACGACAAAAGCAAAACAAACAAGCTCCCCAGACGCTACCCTTGGAGTTTGGAGAAACTTAATACTATCTGAGTTTCAAACCACTACACTAAAATCTCTCTCTCTCTCTCTCTCTTCATAACGCCCGTGTCCTGTAATAGTATAAGAGTATTCATATCCTCTTTGGCGCGCGCAAATTATAAAAAAAAGTGTGCCGTTTGCAGCTTTGCTTTACTCTTTTCGTTGCATTATTGCTGATCAGCAGTAAGGCGATGGTCAGAAAATAAGGTCGTTTTCAAGATAAAGCCAACGCTGACCAAATTATTGTTTCGAAATATTTTCGTTTAAACAATAGAATATATTTTTTTATTTTTATAACCATTCACAAATTATTTCTATGCTTATTGCATGAGTTATTTTTGGATTAAGAACGCGTTAGGTGTCTTCCATTTACGGATCTTTCAGGGACTTCTGATGGATCGACTCCCGCTGTTCCACCTAACCCTTAACCAAACCATTAAGGTCTCTATAACCAAACTCTGACATTTTATATTCGAAAAACTGTCAAGACACACCTTAACACATTTGCTTGAATGGTTGAAGTACAAAATACTTTGACAGCAATCAAAATTGAAAACATTAGTTTTACGCATGTATTTTGCAGAAGGTTGTGATTTTTATTTTTTAACTCGAAGAAAAGTAGGTTGTGTGATTTTTCATATTGTGTACATTTTGGAATGTGTTTTATGTAAGCTTTATTGTAATGAAGTGTGAATATTAATTAAATTTAGTATATTCCACTTATTTTCTACTCTACGTTAGTTATAACGTGCTTATGTGAGATGCATTTACCAGGCAACAGATTGATATTTCCATATAATTTTCCAAAATAAAGGGAATGACCTTGAACTATTTGATATCTAAATCTATAACGCGGTATTTTTTATGAGTTTTAAACACTTCATATAATTATCTCTGCCTGATACTTTCCGCCCAATTGAGGCTTCATTTCTCAGCTAAAGAATCGGCAATGCAGAGAGCAGCATTTTCACGTTGAAGAATGAATGCCATTACGTTTAGTGGTGAAAAAGAATATTGAATTACACATAATTCAGAAACATAATGCGCATTAGGTTATGCGTTTTATCTATTATCAAATCCGAATCGAAACGTTTAAGGGCTGACCAAAATGTGCAGCTGCGTCTGAGTCGCGACGTTGACGCGCTACTCCATGGAACAGAATGCAGTTAGCTGTCAAATTCGAAATTTAAATTGATAACACAATCACTTTTTTAACTTACAAGTTGTTGGTGTTATTACCATTTAGGTTAGGTTAGGTTGAAGTGGCTGTCAGCAAAAAAAAGAAGCCAACACACTTAGACCAATAATAGGTCCATTGTGATACCACATGGGTGTGAGACGCGGCCTCTAGCCTACTCGTTGAACCATTTGGAGCTTCTGATGAAGCATAGAAAGTCCCTAACACAGATCATTTAGGTCATTGAAACAGAAGGCTCCTAAGTGGAGTTTTCTTCTCTGGGAGAGAGCTGGGCAGTGCAAAGAAGGTGAAGAATAGTCTCTTCCTTCTCCTCGTCCATGCAGCTTCTGCAAAAATCGTTAGAGAAAGAGTTTATTACCATTTATTACCATCAATTTGTTTTTTATTTTCATTTCAAAAGCGAATAAGGCGAAATTTAGGATTTGGTCTTATTTCACGTCACCGAGTACTGCAATTTTTTTGAGAAAGTGCAGTTTTAGAAGTGTTCTTTTGACAGGAACGGCAATTCTTTTTTCCATTAGTCCTCATAGTTGCTCCGTTTCTTAATTCTCACAGTAGAGTGGCAAAAATTCAAAATTCAATAGCAGCAGGAGGCGTTGAAATTCGTCGCAACATTATGTACGTCTTGTATGGATAGCCTCTAAATACTTTGTAATATTCTTCTCTAAAATCTTGTATAAAAAAATAAATTGTTTCAGCTGTTATCGTAAAAACTTAAGACTAGAACGGTACAAGCTTAAACTCTATAGGGATGATACGGAGTAATGGAAATGGCTGATACGGAGTAATGAATCGGAAGGAATCGAAAAATAATGCTCTATTATTTGAAATAAGGAGATCTGTTTGGTTTTAAAACAGAATAAAGAGCATTCAGTATTACTTAATTACATAATTTAATCAATTTTATTCGCATAAACAAACAAAAATATTTTTCTTGCAGCATACTTTATCGTCGATCTGACATTGAATGAATTGGGGTTGTCATATCTGCTTCGGACTGCTTGGCAAAGTAACGTACATTTTGGTTATGCGTTGTTAAATGATTAATCCAAGTTTATTGGGTATTGCCTTCAGTTGAAAACCATTAGTAGATGGAACTCTGTGATCCCCATTTGTAAATGCAAATTTGTTTCAATTGCATAGAGTCCGAAACTCGGTAAAAAAACAGAAATTATAAATTTAGTGTGTAATTATTCCTTGCGTTTTTTAAGTGCACATCTGCAGTGCTTCAATTGTCCATCCTCGAGTTTATGCATTTCAGGGCTTGCAAATACGAATGGGGACTTAGTGGCAGAAAGTTATATAAAAGTAACTTTTCCACCCTCCTATCGAAAGGGTAACTCTGAGGCACTAGGATGGTCCTGGAATGCCTTCTGCTACCGGTAGTTCAGTGTTCTTATCGCACTTAAGATTCCTGAACCTATATGACATGTTTTTCGATAAAATATCTAAATTCTTCGCTGTCATTGGAGTTTCCGATAGAATTGATGCTGTTCCTCACCTGTTGTTAAATTTTGTACCACACCTACTTATAGTTGGGTACTTAAGACGTCGTTATGTATGTAAAATTCGGTGATGGTTACTTTTATTACTATCATCTTAAATATTACCGTTTATATTCGTTCACTTAAGCAAAACTTTCAATAAAATGAGGGCTTTGCGTGCGTTTGAATGGGACATCTACTTGTATCGTTTAATCATTTCAGTGTTTTCCTACTAACGAATTTTTTCTAGCGTCTAAAATCTTCACAGAAATTAGTGGTTATTTATCGATCGATAATCTCCATAGTGTCCGCGACTTATATAGTATCCGCGACCATATAGTGTTTCCTGAGTTCAGCCTCACTACTGTTTGATAACTTCTGGCATCCGTCTGTGCTTCATGATACCTTACTCTAACCTCTTTCTCTTCTAAACTGTATAAGCTGCTACAAACCCTAAATAATTTTGTAAAATGACTCGGAATTGCTATTGTCGAACTCTTGTATTTCAAAAAAAATATTTAGGAACGTGACCGTATGGCAACATCGCGGACACATAAAAGCAAATCGTACGAAAGGATGGTACTCTGCGTCTCTTCTGACTGTCCCAAGGGAATCCACCTCAAATAAAGTTGACTTCAATTACTCCTATCTTTTTTGTTTGTCACGTTGCCTTGCACGTGCTTAATGCTAGCTATATATCTTATTTTTAAACCAAACCTCGTCAATAGAAATATGGCTATTAGCTGCTTCTCTCAATTCTATTAATAATATGTATGTACTAAAACGCAATAAATTCGGGTTTATTTGAATAGATAAGCACAATGAGGAATATGCTCGTGAATGCACATCCAAGCCAATTCAATAGAGTTCGAAAAAAATCTGGTAAATCAGCCAATTCTAATAACCTACATATGGATGTATTTTCAATAATCTTCAGTCCTATCATCGACTCTAATTGAACCTCAAGCTAGACTTGCATATACTAACAAAATCCCAATACATCTTACATACTGACCCAACAAACTATGTATCTACAAATATATACTCAAAAGCGGCATTAAAAAAAGGTTAAAGAAAAACACCAATTTAACAATCAAAAGAAAGTTAACTCAGCTCTCACAGTTAGGTGTATGTACATATAACGTTATAACTCGCCGTATTACAACACTAAAATACTGCATTTTACATTCGCAACCATTTGCCATCCCACGTTATCGTGAATTACGTATAAATAATTACATACAAAAGCTATTAATTATTTTCAAAAGTATTGCTAAATGTTCGACGCAAAACAAACAGAAAAAAAAATCTACACACGTATACAATCGATTGAAAATTGTTATAATGAAATTGAACGATAAAAATAAATAAGTAAAAATCAAAATACCAATAAAACTAAGCTATGAACGTAAAACTGAATAAACTTTTGATCTTGTATTATCGAAAATAACTTCCACAAAAACTGTTTAAGTCGTTAAAAAATGTAAGATGAGTGTTTTCAGAATTTTGAATCAAAATAAAAGCACAACAAAAACACTAAAATTAGATATAATTTCTGAAAAAATTAAGTTTCTCTCATATCTGTTTTAATTTTTTTTTTGTTTATTTTAAAAGTGAAACTCAAACCACTTTTCATGGAAAAAATTCTTTGCAAACTAAAAAAAATTACCAAAGAATGATGCAAAATAATGATAAACTTTCCAGAAAAAAATACTTTCGGAATATTATATTCAATATTGTATAAACAAAAATGACGCAATATGTACATGTATTGAGCAACTATTTACAAAAACTCAACTCAAACACGATATTCACTGGAAATAAATGACTTAAATTTGCTTCCACATTAATTGGCTATTTTTAAATAATCTATTTATTTTAATAATTAATAAAACAAAAAAAGTGGATTCTGAAACTAGAAGATCAGTATATGTTCTTTTGTTCAAAACAAAAAAAAATTCACATAAAGTGATATATAAACAATCTACATTCAACTTCTATACATAGTTAAAATATAATGTAAACAAAATTACCATGATGCAAGATTGAAGTAATACTTAGATTAAAAAAAAAAAACATGCTATAAATATTGATAATAACAAATTCAATGATTTATTTAATAAAAACAAAGATAAACAAATCATGAGGGACAAACTTACTAAGATCCAAAGCAAGGATCAACGAAGGCCCAGATACGAACTTATTTTTCTGCAATATCTTTATTGCAAAGGAAGTGGAAAAACTATGAAAAAACAAAATTATGTATATAAATTATATTAAAAAAAAAACAAAACAAAATACCAAGTTAAAGGATAAATAAATTATTTATGTGTATTATGTATATGTATATAGATGTGTGTATGCGTATACATATGTGTATGTGTATATATGTATGTATATAAGAGGACACATGTGTTTTATGTTTTTATTTCAGTGGGTTCAGGATTACGCTTAATACGGTAGGTAGGAATTGTGAAGTAATTAAAGTAAGTACCTACCTATACATTTTATAAAAGACTGACATTTTCTGAGAGAAGTCAAATAAAATTTCGAATACATAAAAATGTAAAACCATCTTCAGGTGCCAGTGTAATCATAAAGGTATTCATAATCGCCTGACGCATTACCGAACCATGATGCGCGTCAAGTATTAAACGACGAGCGTCACTAATCCATGACGAGCGTTACGAGATGCACAACGAGTGTTACCAAATCTATGACGCTTGACACCGACCCACAACGTGAGTTACATTAAATGACAATGACCCAAAATGTAACACCGGGCATAGATTCATGGAAAACTTTCAAAGTTCCCGTTAATTGATTTTGAGATTGATGCATTTTTGCATTTTCTTCAGTCCTACCTTCAAATCGTAGACAATTTTTCTGAAATAAATAAATCATTCTAACCAAATTTGGAACTAATATTTAATTGTAATTCACGCGTCAGCATATAATAGATGTTCGTCACCAGCGGCTTAATTTTGTACTACTTTCACTACTTTTACTTGTCGAGAGGAAACGTTTCGAAATTTTGTCCACATATTTTCTACCAAATTGAATTCGAAGCGTTCGCTCTCGTCAAGTCAAGAAAGCCGTACAAAATCAAGCCGGGGTTCCATGACACACGTCGACAGATTCATGACATGAGTCGTTGAAATATAAATTTGAGGTTTGATTTTTTACGGCTTTTTCGACTTGTCGAGCGGGAACGTTCCGAATTTGATTTCATACATTCTCTAACAAATCGAATTCGGAACGTTCCTTCTCGACAAGTCAAGTAAGCCGTACAAAATCAAACCACGGGATTTGAATTTTGAATTTGTGTTTGTTTTCCGAATTGAAATCTGTATTCAAATTCGAACTACGATAAGTAGTTTTCGATAAACTGATTTTTTTTTCGGAGGGGAAAATACATATTCAAATACAAATTCGTTTAAGTTATTGCAAATATGTTACTTCGAAAATTTGCATTTGTACAGATTTGAACTCAAATCTGTATACAAATTTGAACTGCGATTAGTAGTTTTCGAGAAATTGAGTTTTTTCGAGTAACGCCGATTTGAAGAATTTCCATATGTATCGCTAGAATTCGAATAGTTTAGTATTATTTAGAATATTTTTTTAGTTACTGAGAAACTGAGTTCTTTCGGAGGGAGGTCAACCAGAAATCGGCATTTTCGAAGTAAAGGATTGCAATTATTTACATATCGTTTGTTGTTTTCTGATTCCAAGTCTGAATTACAAATCTGAAATTAGGTTTCATAGGGTGAAGCAAAAGCCGATTTAAAAGTAATGCCGATTGCAATAATTTATGAATCGCTAGATTTGGGCTTATTTCCGAATTCATGTGTGTATTCGAATTCGAACTGCAATAATTATTTTTCTAATAATTGAGTTTTTTGTCAGGGAGGTCACCCGGAAATCGGAATTTTCGAAATGACGCCAACTATTGCAAGAATTTATGTATCGTTAAATGCATTTTGTCTTTCGAAATTAAACAAGTATTCGAATTCGAACTACGATTAGTAATTTTTGAGAACTTCTTTAGGTTTTCGGAAGGAAGGTTATCCAGAAATCGGGGTATTCGAGGTAGCGCCGGTTGCAGTAATTTATGTATCGGTTGGTTCGTGTTTATCTTCGAATTTCAATATGTATTCGAATTTGAAATAGTGGAGTGAGAGGACATTCAAAAATCAGTATTTTCGAAGTAACGCAGGTTGAAATTATTTATATGTATATTTGTAAAAGTTCCACAAATCGAACAGAAAATTAAAACACTTCAAAAAGGCTTACACAATATACTCTGTGCTGTAAAAATAAAATTACATAGGCACATTTGACAATTGTATTACTATTAAAAAAAAGAAGTATACATATTTATTTCGTCTGAAATAAATAAAAAAGTCGATCAATTGCAAAAGCTTAGTCAACTCTACTGCGAAGGCATAACACTGGCAGTAGGGTTGTCATATGGCTTAAATGCAACTTGATCGTGATGATGACATCAGGTGGAGGGAAAAAAATACTGTGAATCATGAGCAACGACAAAAAGCAAAACAAACCAGCTCCCCAGTTATCTGGACGCCACCCTTGGAGTTTACTGAAAACTTAATACCACCTAAGTTTCAAACCCACTACACCAATCTTTCTTTCGCTCTCTCTCTCAATTTCTTCAAACGCCGGTGCCCTGAAATAATTTAATGCTATTCATATCCCATTTGGCGCGCGCAAATTATAAAAAAAAAAAAAAATTATATACATATATATAAAAAAATAAGTATTTATATACAGGTTAAGTTTTAAGAAAAAAAATTTAGAAATTTTGGTTTGCAGTTTTTTTGCAGAAGATCACTTGGCAACAGCATTTTCTGGAGTTGCGTCATTTCTTCAATGGAGTGGTAATTTTGTTCCGCCCACTGCAAGCATGTGGTTAAGCATTTTATTGCGTCTTCTAATTTCACTTTGGGCTGTATATCAATAATATTCATTTCCACACTTTCAACAGAAACTTCTACGTATTACAGATTCTCGGAGATCCATTCAGAGATCTCACCGCTGTCAAACTTCTCATCTGGAAACATCTGGTTTAGCATTGTTGAGATGTCAGATCTTTCTGACAAATTTTAATCCCGAATTAGAAGCAAAGGAACGCAGTCTTCTTCTTCTTTAGCGATGGTATTCGCTTTTAATTCTTTCCAAGCATTTGCCAAGAAACAGATGGCATGTTTCAAATTTAAGCTTTTCAGTGCTTCTTCCTAATTGCAGGAAGAAACCAGATGGCTCAACAAAGTTTTTTTTTATAATAGAGCTTAGTCAACCTTATAACATTTTGATCCATAAGTTGAAGTACGGCTGTGCAATTCGGAGGAAAACACATTATTGTAATGCTTGAAACCTTTAATTTAAATTACCGAGTCTTTTGGATGAAAAAGAGAATTATCGATAAATTTGTTGGCTAAGTTTTTATGTTAAAGATGAGACCATGCCTGCAAGTTACAAAACAAAAATTCTTTATTTAAAACTTGTTTTGTTTACTGTTTTTTTTTATCTGTGTATTGTATAAAGTTTGCCGTTACTTACCCCTGGGGCGAAATTGGTTTTTAACCATTCTTCAAAGAGCACTGAAGTCATCCAAGCATTTTTGTTTGTACATACATACCATGAATGTTATTCTTTGCTTAGATGTCTTCCTTCCAGGTGCAGACGATTCCTTAAAAATGAACTAATGTTTTGTCTGGAAGGATTTTCCAGAACAATCCAGATTCGACTGCATTATAAATTTTCTCCGGACCTTTCAGCAACTTCTTTCTCAAACTCCATTAAATAGTGCCTTACGAGCTCAAAAGCATTGGAAACTTTCTCTTTGCAAATTGTTAAGAATCGTACCCCATGACGTTTCTTGAATTTCGAAAGCCAACCACTGCTTGCTTGAAATTCTTCCGTTCTTTCTTGTATGCTCTTATGCAATTCTTTTGCTTTTGTACACAAAATATCCCCGGAAACGGGGTGGCCCGGCCCTTTTTCGCATTAGCCGTATATACAGTGATTTTTCTATTTTTGGAAATTAAGGAGCTTATACATATGTTTTTTCGATTGCCAGGTCCACAAACCGATTGTCCAATAAATTGTTTTAAAAATCCCTCTTTTTGCTTAATTCTGCATATCGTAGATTTGTTTACATTATACTGCTCACAAACTAGTTTTATTGAAGAGCCTAATTACAGTTTTCCAACATTTATTTTTTCCAAGCCCCCATAAAGGAGTTGTTGCATTCAAAATAAGAAACAAAATCTAGACGTGCCGTAATTACTACACTACGTCTAGACGACTTATGATGTCGGCAAGAGTTTGCTCTTATCTGCAACATTGCATAGTAAAGCGTACACACTCATATTTTGTGTAGTGCAATTTTAAAGTAATCAAAATCGAGAACTTTTTTGGATTTGTTGTAAAAATCGAAAAAAGTGAATCCACAACGTGGGTTGTAAATATCGAGGTTTATATAATTGCTCCCACATACTCGTATATTTTATGTATATAATTAAAATTTTTCGAAGGGGAGCCATAAAAAAATCGTGGTTTTCGAAATAACGCCGATTGAAAAAATTTATGTATTTCTGTTTGTTTTCCAAATTCAAATCTGTATTCGAATTCTAACTGCGATAAGTAGTTTTTCAGAAACCGATTTTTTTTTGTAAGAGGTCATATAGAAATCATCATTTTGGAAGTAAAGCCAATGCAATAATTTATGTATCGTTGGATGCGTATTTGTATTCAAAATCGAACTTCGATAAGTAGTTTTTGAGAAAATGTTTTTTTTTTTTTTTTTCGAAGGGTAGCCATTCAAGTCGTGTTTGATTTTCGAATTCAAAATGTGACAAGCAGCTTTTGAGAGATTGATTTTGATTTTTCGTAGATTGCAATACGTTTCGTAGGATTTGTGTTTATTTTCTGCGTTCAAATTCGAACAGCGGCAGGTAGCTTTTGACAGATTGAGTTAGTTTTTTCTGATGGTCATCCAAAAATCGGTTTTGTTGAAGTAATTTATATACATATCGTTGGATTCGTGTTTGTTTTCCGAAATTAAATCAAATTCAATAAGTAGCTTTTGAGAAATTGAGTATTTTCTGAGGGAGATCATCCAGAAATCCGGATTTTCGAAGTAACGCCGAATGCAATAATTTATGTATCGTTTTCGAGAAATTGAGTTTTTTAGGATTGAGGCCAGGCAAGTAATTTTGCAAGTAACGCCAATTCCAATAGTTTATGTATCGTGTTTGTTTTCCAAATTCAAATCTGTATACGAATTCGTACTGCTATAAGCAGTTTTTGACAAATTTAGTTTTTCGGAGTTAGGTCAGGATAAAATCAGAATTTTTGAAATAACGCCTTGCAATGCATATTTGAGGTGTGAAATTTTAAAGATTGAATGCTTTTGTTTTGGCTGTTTTATTTTCCAGTCCCAGTTTGCGTGCTTCGCTTTCTGAGCATTGGACCATTTGCTGCAGAACCATTATTCTGTGCGAAAGCAAACAAATGTCGTCAGCGTAGTCTAAATGTTTTATGTAAGATGTAGTTTTTCATTACATTCTTTGCTTTCTCTTGTTACGACTGCATCTAAAACGTGGCTGATAACGATCACAAGTAACATTTTCGACAGTATTCAACCTTGTCGCATCCGTCTTACCACTTCAAAGTCGACACCTAACCGTTATACACTATATGACACTTAGTAACCTCGAGAACGAACACAAATACCTGTCCAATTACCGCAACCTATCAGATTACCTTTCTTTTGTAGTCTTATAATCATGTCCCCCCTTTCCACTTTTCCAAGCTTCCCAAAATCTGTAAACAAAATCACAACCCAATGGTACCACCCACTCCTAAACAAGAATGATAACATCTTCTAATCCCCACGTTTTAGAGGTATCTATCAATTTCTTGTTTAGAAGGCGACGGTCTATTACATATGCATTTAATCCGAAGTAAACTATGTCAAATTTTCTTTGAGCCCTATTTGTTTGAGGCGGTAGTGAATGCGGTGTAAGAAAAACAACAAAACGTGTACACATTCAAACATATATAGTTTTTATATTTCATTGTTTTTTTTTTTTTTTTATCATTGCCAACGTACATACATATACATATGTCTAAAAATGTATATTTTTATCCATAGTCTTCGACTCATAAAAAATAAAACTATAGACAAAATATAATAAAATGGAAAATAAAAAAAGGTTTAATAATTTAAACATCAAGTTAATTATAACAAAATAAAAATTGTTTGTTTTTCTCACTAGTTTATTTTTAAAATCGTTTACTTTTTTTTTTAAGTAAACATACAGTTTTAATTTTTCTCTTTTACTTTCTAGGTTTGTTTCTTCTTTTTTTTAATAATAGCTAATTTTTTTTTGTTTCCATTTAAGCGTATATAAAAAAATATTTTTTTTTTGTTTTTTTAATCAGTTAAAAAAAATTGTTTTACTTTACTCATTTCATTTAACATGGGACGATTTTTGCTGCTTAATATATGTACATATATGTGTAGTGCTTTTTTTTTAGAAAACAAATTTTATCTTAAATTAAACAAAAACTAATACTTTTCTTTGTATATTATATATGTATTTTTTTCTACTCTCGAATATATGTATGTGTTCATAGTTTCGTCTGTTTTTTTTTTAAATTTAAAGATACATGCTCTTTTAAAAATTATGTCAAACTTAAGTTTACCAAAAATTATGTTTATATGTATTATGCATTGTATATATGTATACAGAAAAAGCATTAAGAATAAATTAATATGGTAAAATATTTGTATTTTATGTACAATAAGGACAATAGAACTTAAAGCAAAATAAATGTATATGTCTACATAAACATATATAAAAATATAAATATATAGAATAAATTGCATAGATTATTTCACAACAATTTTTTTTTTTTTAGTTTTTATTTTTATATATAATATAATTCATTAGGTACCTTAAAACAAGCACAGATTTCCTTACTTTTTGTGTAGTCAAAATATTATTTATACATTTTTTTTTAAATAAAGAAACGGCAAATTTCTTCTGCAAATGTTTATAGTTTTCTAGAGTTTTTTTTTTTTTTTTTATAAATAGTTCTATTCAATCAAACTCTGGTATGTAAGGAATTTTATTTCTTTTGTTTCTATGGTCCGGTATAGTGTTTCTTCTGCAGGTACGATTTATTTTTTATATTTAGTGTTAGTATTTATTTCAAAACTATCGAAATAAGTAGAAGCTTTCAAATCGGCTTTAGAATGTTCTAACATTTATTTGTATATTTTTGCAATCCCAAGATGACTAGAAGGACAGAGTAGAAAACGAAAAGCCGTTTAGGTATTTGGGGGGCGCACATAATAATGTAATCATACAAGATGCACAATTAACGATTAAAATTACGAGCTTAGATTTGATTTTATGTATTTTTAAATATTTTATTATTTTTCCATTGCTTTATATATGTAAGTTTTCTGCTGCTGTCTCTTCGAGATGTTACTAATATAACTTTCCCCTTCGACAAGCTGTTATGATTCTACTTTTTTTTCTCTCTTTATCTCTCACTTACTTTTGTTTCCCATGTGGTCTATCAATTCAATTTATTTTTTTTCTTATTATTGCCTGCGAACTATCCTATCCTAAGTTTCTTTTTGTTTTGGAAAAAAATGTGGAATGTCTTCGGTTACTATCAAAAATGTGTCCAATTTTTTCTCTAGCGGTATTGCATTGCAGACATTCTCTCTCTATATATTTTTGCTTTTAAATCTCACTCTTATTCTCACATTTGTCAATTATTCTACACACATAGATTTTTAGGTTTAAGGGATTCGTCCAGCACATTCTTTAATATCCCGAATGAGATCCAAAAAATTGTTTAAAAAAAAAAACTTATTGCGCAGTAGCAGTGGCACACGGTCCAGCCGTACTTAGTATCATCATATTCTTAATGTTTGCGACTTCGGATTCCAATCTCGCAATCTGAGACTTGAGAATATTTCCTTCTTGGTCAGCAGTGGCCGCAATGGGTACGATAATATTGTGTTGCAGTTGCGCCGTCCATTCGGTACCACCAATCGAAATTCCCGAATCACGTTCATCACTAGAGCCCTCACCATCCCAAGGAGGGGAAGCTCGACTACTTGGCTCTTGTTTTATATGCTGAAGCGCCAGTAATGCTGTTGCAGCATCTTTATCGCCAAGATGTGACTTGTGACGCAATTTCAATGGGAGGCTGTTGTTAAGATCGACTGGGTGCTGGTTATCGCCTTGCTCATCATCTCCAGATGCAGCTCCTGAGCCGGATAAACTGGAGGATAACTCATAGGGAGACGAAGCTCTGCGCGACAGGTTCAATACATTGCCATTCAACTCATTGTAAGGATCAGGGGAGACTTTGGAACCAGCGCCGGCTTCTTTTGTGTTGAGAACCACAGCGGCTGCGGCGTTGCTATAGCAAATATTGGTCGCTAACGCTACAGCAGCAGCGGTAGTGCTATCATTTCTAGACTGTGGCATACCAACTCCACCGGTGGCACTGCCAATGACTGCTGCAACAGCTGCGGCTGCAGCTGCTGATGTTGGCGAAGTAGTGAAAGACAGATGGGTAGTAGTGTACTGCGATGTAGACACACTAGGATTGTTTTGTGGAGGTGAAGGTTGCTGGGACTGTTGATGATGTTGAATAGACGACGACGATGACAAGTGAGTAAGATGCTGTGGGTGATGGTGATTTTGGAGACCAATTGATGGCGTGAGAGCTCTTTGTGGTGACGCTGAGGACGACGAATTTGTTGCTTCACCACCGACTCCATTTGCGATCACGGCTACCACACTGCGAATCTTGTCCAAGTCGTCGACAGGAACTCCACCTCGATTGAGAACATTCAACACTGGGTGGTTGCTCGATGAGACTGGAACAGATGATGAACTATTATTCAACTGTAACGCAGGGTGATGCTGATGCGAGAGTTGATGGTGCGCTGGCAACTGGTGATGGAGATGAGGATTATGATGGCTTGGGAGCATTTGATGGTGCATACTGCCGCCGCCGGAATGGTGATGCATTGTTGAATGGTGCGGTGTGTTGCAATCATTATCACTGTTATTGCTACTATTATTGTTGCTATTGCTGTATCCACGATATTTGTGCTCATCTTGCTCGCTGCCCGAGGGAGATGTCGATGAAACTGGGGACGCTAAGGAACTATCACCATGATGGTGCTGTTGTTGATGTGATTGTGGTGGTTGCTGATGCTGATGCTGCTGCTGCTGCTGATGTTGTTGTTGAGCATGTGGTGGCAACGAATGGTGGGCATGATGAGAATTATTGTGCGGTGACACTGATTGGCAGGAACGATGATAAACATGCTGTTGCGTCTGTTGATGCTGTTGCTGCTGTTGCTGAGGGATACCATTCTGGTGATGCATTTGCACAACACCACCTAACTTTCCATTAACAGTGGATGATGATGGTCCGTTATTAGCAGGTTGTTGTTGTTGCTGTTGTTGGGCAGCTGATTGAGGGCCACCAAAACCATTGGAGGATGGTGCCTTCTGCTGCTGATAATGATGGTGCATCGATGGTGATCCAGGTGACATTGCATCCATGCAACTCATTGTTTGATGTATCACCGATGTTGGTATCGGACTTGGAGAGTGCGGTGGATAGATGATTTGTGCCGGTACCGTTGATGACAGTTTAGCACGTTTTGTAATACTTAACACCTGTTCACTGGTCGGTAGGGTGGCCATAATCTGGTCAACACTCACCAGATTCTCACCGGTAATATTAAATTTATCCTTAATCGCGTCAAGTTGTGCCTTCAGTACGTGATTCTCCTTAGTCAGTTCCACGACCCGTTGTTCCAATACCATGTCATTGTAGCGACGCTTCTCCCGTGATCTCTTAGCCGCCTCATTATTGCGCCTTCGTCGATCCCAATAGCTATCGTCTTTCTTATTATCCGGAATGAATTCACGTTGTTTCCGTTGGGTAAATAATTCCTTTCGCTTTAGACCAAGTTCATAAGCCGAAGAAGAATAGTTACCATCCATATCAACTGATTGTGGGCTGAGTGGATCCTGCATCATAAGATTATTGTGACCTGTAAAATAACAGAAAAGAAGAAAACAAACCGTTTATGTCCGAAGGGGCACAGGTGTAAAAATTAAAAAAAACTCACCACTTGGACCATTGGAATTTCCACCATTTAAAGATAGGGGCGGCGATACAGGCGGTAGCCGGTAATTGTTTGAGTTCATTGTTGTTGTATTGTTTGTTGCACCAAGAGTATCTGGCATATTTGATGATGTATGATTTTGATGCGGCGTCTCACCGTTGACAGGGGAACCGGTCGAATGTTGTCGGGCGACGAATTCTGCCACCATCATTCGTTGTGTTAATGCATCTGCAATGAGATAGAAATGAGCTTTGCGTTAGTTGTGTGTACATTAAGATACGTAAAAAATTTGTAAGAAACACTGAATTTAGTTAAATAATGGCTTCCTAGAATAACGTTAAAGTATCTACTAAGTACATAATAGTGCCTACCTACTCTAGTATCTACGAGTACTAGAAAGTTCCTGCAGATTTAATAGTTTGTAGTTGCTTAGGTTGGTGCAAGACTCTAAATATCTAGAGAGCATACTAACATACGAGTATTTTAGTATTCTCTAGCTTTTGTTAAATATGGAGAAAATACTAGATAATATTCAAGCATTTACAAACCGGTCAGAAAGCAGCGTGAGGGTGTTTGAGTATACTAAATACCCAACTTTTATGGACCCATAACTACTTAGAGTGTATTTTCACCCTTGTTGGTTGGTTGAATTTAAAGACATTAAAGTCGATCCTAATGTCCATTACTTATTCCCATAGTCGGAGTGATAGATTGTCACCTCACTTTACATTAGGACTGTTCACATACGTAAAAATTCGTGCGCATTTATACGAACTTACTACCACACCAAATACACACTTTTGCATGACGAAAGGAATCGTTACTTGATACCTGTGCAGATCGTCATATTCAATAACGTAATGCAAGTCCTGTGTTACAAAGGTGCTGGAATCCATATATTTAAGGAAGTTCAACCACTTTGGCTCCCAACAATCAATGTTTTCGGTTCGACAATATACCCACCACTGCTTAGGCACTGAATATAAAAAGAGGACTAGAAGATTACAGTCCGCTTGCTTTGCATCAAGAAGTTTGAATCCTTATTTAAGGTGACTAAATTTGGGTTCTCTAATTAGCTTTCCAACACCAATGCAGCTACATAATACAAGATGCCGATTTTCAACTCGCTGTCGCAACTTAAATATCAAACGCAGTGCAATTATGTTCCTTTTAATTTTTGTAATATTATTTTTTAAAAAAACATCAATTTGTGATTTCCAATGACAATTTTAGACCCATTTGTTTGCTAAGACGATGGAACACGAATTTAGCAGTATTATTCTACGTACAGGATTTCTTAAAATATAAAATGTCGGTGTATAATGTACGAAACCGAAGGCCCATAGGTGGATTCAGAAAAAAAAAATCGCTTCAGAAACAACAAAATAGCTAACGGCTATGCCATTTATTAGATTTCAACGACAATATATACGATTCAATGCATTAAAAGGAAGCTATATTTTTCAATCGAAATCGACTAGAAAAAATTTCAATGAGAGACCTACATACGTTAGATCCACAGACTGAAAAGCCGACTCCGAAGTAGATTTTTATTCGTTAGAGGATCCCTTTAACATTTTGTAGTAATAAAATAAATTTATTAAAAGCAAACCCCACATCATTGCTAATCATTTTTGCAAAAAGAAAATATATGGTATGTTATATTTTGATTGTTACTTTAGATTAAACTTAAATCCCGATGGGTCGACTTTATCTATTTCCTAAATTATAGAGTAGACATTAGTCGAATTTTATGTTTTTTCTACAGCTTTAGAGATAGAGCCAACTTTAAGCTAAAAGCCGTCACTAATTTTTGTTATTTCTAAGGGTCATCGGTATTAAAGTTGAATCTAAAGTGAAAGCCAACAATTTGTTTGTGTGTAAACAATGTCTGCCTGTTGTATTCAAACGATTAAACCGAGTTTAGAATAGTTAAAATATAAAAATGACAATCGTGATGTGACTCAGTCAAATAACTAACACAAATTACTTCAAAGACGACTTTAAAAGTTTCTATTTTTAAAGGTCTTACGTTTAATTGATTTTTAGGGATTTTTTTCTCAGAAACAAGATTTATTTGGGCATGAATGTTATCGTTTACAACCCAAATTTATTATGATAGAATTTTCACAATAAAGTTTACTCAGCCCTATCGTGAATAAAAAGTTCCCTGGAATTTTATTCATGTACGAAAAATTGCATTGTATTCAGTCTTCGAATTTTCCTGGAAATTCTGCGATCATAAACGCACTTCAACGAGGAATTTTAACAAGATTTTTCCCAAATTTGTTTCCCGATATCTTGCCAAGAAATTTGGAAAAACTTTGCATGTGTGCCATATTTCTGAACTTATATTATACATACATATATGCTATATTATATAACTTTCAGCTTGCCTTTTAGTCCCCGTTGGATTCGATAAACCACGTCGTAGATAAGCTTGACTACTCTGTGTGGGCCACATTGGTAGTCGCCCACTTGCTAAAGTAGTCCATGACAACTAGGATTTAACGACTGCCATTGACGGTTTCTGGAAATGGGCCTGCGATGTCGGTGGCGCACCTTGCACTGAGCCAGTACAAACTTTCTCAAACTTTGTCCAGTGTCTTGTTTGCATCCAAATGACTTAGGAATACTCCGTCATGTATTCCCCCGATTAACTGCACTATGATAATCTTTTCCGTCCGGCCTGGCCCACTTCCTTTTCAAGACGCCCTCTTAAACCTGGAGGGATTCCCATTATGTTCAGTATGCCCTTAGGATGGGGCTTTTGTCAGAGATGCCTTGTACGTCTGTTTTCTTCATGTACTTCATGACCACGCAATTATCGGCTCGATGCCCGGGTCTTCTTTTTAAGCGTTTTTGACTCCATCTATATTCCAGCCGGCGATAGGGTCAGCCTTGGACGGAAATAAGGTCATTCTCTTTTTGTCGCACACAATGCTTGCAATCGATCCTTCCATGGTTGCCGAGACAGTGCATTTGCATCAGAGTGGAATTTTCCTTTACCATGCTGTATTTCGAGGTCATACATCTGCAAGATTTAAATTCACCTTGCGACTAGACCTTATGGATTTTTGAACTGCAGTAGCCATTTTAAAGCTGGGTGGTTAGTGCGAGAAGAAACTTGCGACTCTAGATGCATTAATGGAAGTGTTTGGTCTGTGTTTTTTCTGGTTGCTCTTCACTACACTGAATATTGTTTTCCTCTTTCTGAATTTTTGGCACCACTGTCACAGACTTTTGTTTCTCTAGCCAGAATATTATTCTCTTTCTAGAAGCATCACAGAATCAGTTTTGTGATCCCACTTCTGACACCAATATAATATCTGAGCTCGGGGGTTCGAAAGATAAAACTGTCTTCTGTGTACACTTTTTATTTAACAATACACAAATTCACTTTCGGTTATAATTTAAAATGACGCTTCGATTCTCTTAATTCTTTATTGTTTTACAAATTCACTGTATTTACAATAACATTTTCTTAACATATGTATATCGTTTATTTAAGTTATATCACTCTCTTCAATTCTTCAACCCATAACCAAAATCTATTTATTCACAGTAATTCACGTTTGTCCTTTACTTTATCGATTATATTCCTTTTTTTAACTTTCACAACACAAATCAAACCGTCCTTAGCAGTTCCAGAAACTTCGACAGGTGGCAATATTTTTCTGGTAGATGTTATCCACTTCCAGAATCTTCTAGTTGTGTTGGTTGGTGTTCATGCTAATTGGATTTACAGCGAATTCCAATCCACAGATGTCGCCATAAGCAGTTTAGGGTCCCTTTCACCACTTTTCACAATCATGAGTTTTGTTTATTGTGTAGAGATGGCGATATATTGTTGTACAGTTATACTACTATTGATTGATTGATACTACAATTACAGATAATAAACTACTTTATTATTTGTGCTACAATACTATCGAATGTAGAGGAGGAATGGCCTTCCCTTTAGGGATTGTTATCAAATAACTTTATCTGAAAATTATATTTTTCATATATTTGGATTCCTTACGTCTTCAGCTATTTTCTTTTTATTAAGGTAGATAACGCTCCCAAAAATATATTTTCTGTAATTTTGTTTTCCTAATTATTTTCACCAGATTCAACTTTTATGGAAAATTTCAGCTTTCTAGGTGAAACGGATGACCTACTAACGAACAGAAACACACCGGGTTAAATCCATAAAGCGTTCCCCTTTACCTCATTTACACGACCCCTAACAACCCTTGTCTATCCATTTTTAAACTAGAGATTGGTTCAACCGTAGATATATTTCTCGGTAAGATTTAATCCATACAACTGGGGCAGGTGTATTCTTTGGAACCTAGGACGAAATTGAATAGAATATAAGCGCAAATATGCGTGTTTTCTTTCTTTCCTACTTGCGTCGTATAGTTCCATGGGAGTACTCGTAAGTTAATATTTATAAAAAAAAAAAAACAGTAAAAATCACTGAATCAATTTCGAGTATTCTTTAAAATTCAGGAACTTTCCTAAATAAATCAGGAAAATAATGTGACATAAAATTTATGTATTATTTTCAAATAAACAAATAATGTTGAATGCATAAAAAGAAGGTGAGGCAATATTTAATACGGATATTTCTGTTTAAGTCGAAATTATAAGTTCTTAAAAAATCTATCTACATCCAAAGGAATTGCAACGAAAATATCTAAATGCTCAAGCGAAATAGCCAGTTGCATTCCTTTAAAATTGCACCTGCAATACGCGTCATGCTTTGAGTGCACATCAGTTCACCCTTAAGCCCAACTTCGGTCGTACTGTCAAATATAGGGATTCGTTTATAAGCCGATCGACACTAATGTGGAATGATCTACCAGATTCTGTATTTTCCCATCACTAAAACCTGCAAACATTTGTTCCTTCAAAACCTTCAAAAGGGGGAAGACACCTTTTCCCAAACGCCTGTGACCGGAAACAATAGAAGGGTATTCATATCCCCTTTGGCGCGCGCAGATTATAAAAAAAAAGCAAGAATTTATCAAAAATCATCACCTACTTTTGCTCTTAGCAGCTTCGGCTTCCTTTAGTATAAGTACATTTTTTGATGGTCCTTTGAATAGATTAATTCTTGGCATCACAAGTTGATCACCCTCAATTGTGTATACAACTGACATGATTTATTTTTTTCTTAAAAAAAAAAAAAAAAACTTTCGAAACAAAAAGAGAATTGTCTTTCTTTCTCTTAAAATTCACTTTTAAATTATGTTTTCACTTTACACAGTCATCTATGTATGTATGTAGGAAATAACTACAAACAAAAAATCACCACAATTGATCGACTGACCGGCGTTCTTAGAATTTAGTTCAAAAATTAACCGACTTTTTCCAAGTACCACGACGATTGAACAATGGCGCACATTTCCTTTTCCGTTGCAATTTTCTCTCACTATAATCAAATTCAATATAGTCGCATTCACATTTATGTATATTTAACAATTAAAAAACTGTTTCTATTTATTTTAATATTTAATTCTGTTCTAGAATACACAAAATTATTTTCATTTGTAAATTAAGTGTAAACAAATTTTATACACGATAACACGATGTCGATGTCGACGACGACGACGACTATGTTCCAGATTCAAAGGCAAGAACAGCGAAAAATAATCCGACTGTCACCACTGACGGTCAGAATTCAATTGAAATGGAGAGCTTTCACTTGGTGAACCTTTTGTCTTTCGAATCCACCGGCGATAGATAGATTTGCCAGCAGACGGATTTGCTCCAAGTGAATGTGACTTTGTATGTGTGTGAATGTGGTTCGAAGCTAACATGTTGTGCTCGTTTTTGGTTTTATGGTAAGTGGGTGGGTGAAATGGTGGAAAGTGCAATCTCCGACGCAATCCATTCGATGAAGTATACATAAATAGAAAGCTCGCTTGTGTATGAACGAAAAATCCATTTCAGTGTGTCTGCGCTGTGCAACATACAACCGTTGGTTGAGTGTTGTCTCCACTGTTAAGTAATCAGACAGTACTGGGTCGTCGTCACTCGTCGCTGCATGCGGGCAACAACGTGACTTTTCCATCAGTAGGTGGTGCAGTGTTCTCACAACGAAGCTATTTTTCAGTTAATTCAAAATACGAGACAAGATGATATCCCTTTTTGATTCTAATTTTCTTGATGTCGAATCTAAGATTCCTACTGTACTAACTAAATGGGAAAAAACAATTAGATTTTCTATGTAAATTTGTCGGTTTTTTTTTTTTTTTTTTGTTTGTCTGCATGTACTTTGTTTATTTTTCATTCTGCCTTGCTGATTAGTTTTCTTTAATTTGTATGCGCATTGGTGATTTTGTAACACAGTAGGTATTATAGTTTGTCAGCAGGCTATGGTGAAACACGTGAGCCACGTGAGTAGCTGGCTATTATATCATCTTGTTAGAGGGGCACACATAGGTTTTCTAGATGGATTTCATTGCCGCTATCGTACAGATGACGCTTATTACGAGCGTCAGAACTATTATGTGTGTTCAGAATGGGTGGTGCTCGTGGAAATGGCAGGCAACAGATGAGGGTTTGTTATTTAATTCTTTGCTCTAGACAGGGGCATACGCAGGAGAATGTTATAGTTTAGTGTGTGTTAACAAGGGGGTTTTGCAAAAATTGTAAACAGACAAAATTGAAGTAGTTTAAAGTGGCTATAAATACATATAATACGTGGGTTGAGTATTTGGTGTTTCCGTAGTTCGATTCTAATGACGGGCGGAATATTACATGTACATAGATTGAATGTCCTGTCCTGTTCAGGCTGACGTTATGAATGTGCTTTGGTGGTCACGTTGGTAGGTATAGGAATTCTACAGTAATCAGTTATTGTCCATTTGGTCATCTTTTGAAATTTTCGAAATTGGAAAACGTAATATAATCCATAATTCAGCCGATGAGTGGTTGCCGAAACCGTACCGCTTTTCATATATTCTGCAGCTATACGTAGAGTTCACAGCAATACGAGTATTTAATATTTGCATTTATAAAGGTCAAGTACGTATGTATGTATTGGTTTCTTGAATATGTTTGATCTCGGGATTTTGGTCAATTAAATTAGAGAAAGCACGCATCAGCCTAATCATGAAGTACCAAAGCTTTTTCGCATCTAAAGTGTTAATTTTGCAATTACCAAACATAACCTTAGAAACAACAGCATGCCCCATTTTTCAAATAAATTTATCTCCCTTATTGTTAGGCAGGGTTTGTAAGTAAAAGGTCCGGGTTATGGAATATGGGGAATTCTGCGAAAGTCGAGCTGCAGGCTGCCGGACGGACTCACGTGTTGATGATGGCCTTTAGATACACATGTATATGTAGATACACACCTGTTTAAAGGTTAGTTGTGATTAAGTATGTATTTACAAATAAACAGTCCGGAACCAGCAGCAGATATTGGATAGCTGTGAAAGAATTTGCAGTTAGACTCTGCAATTTCTTAAGAAAATTCACACAAGTATACCTGGGTCCAATAGCACCGCGTTTTTAATCTGGAAAAATCTATCATTTCCTCTCTAATATTTAATTCTCCTTTATACCCTTTCCTTTCTCTCCATCACTGGGTTAATAAACTTTGAAAGACGTAGTCTTAAGTTATGTAGAATATTAAAAAAAAAAAAAAAAAAAAAAAAAAAAATTATTCCAAGGCTTTTTAATTAGAAGTAGCTATAATACCTACAATTTTGTTTTACTATATTGTTGATTTAAGTTAAAAAACTTATTAATTTAAACTATTTTTTGTTGTATTTTAAAAATGTTATCATTGATATTTATATATTTTGTTCAGTTTGATTTCGAGCCATTTAACTTGGTGATTCACAATTTTCGAGATCATTGCGTGGGCCAGACCTTAATTCATTTTATTCATTCCCTAGTACTACGTGCTATTCGCCAGTAGTTACCCTCGGAAATGTTAACGCACGACTGAAGGAAGAAAGCCATATCCGGAAGTCAAAAATAAATTGAGGTATAGCCGTCCTAGCAATTCATATCCTTCCGATAACGAGACACTTAGGGGCTCTTTTTTGTATAAACTTGTACTTACGGGTAAATATTTTAGTACAAGTGACGTTAAAGCACCGCTGAACCAATTTTTCTTCCAAAAACCTGGAAATAACATCAGCAAAATCGGTGGTACCGTTAATTTTGGGATTAAAATGAAAATGTCGATCCTGCTTCGAATTGTGAGGCAATGAAGTTGAAACAAAAACCCGTTTGAGCTGCAGTCGGTCGTACTTAAAAAAAAAATAAAAAAAACTAAGGGAAAATTTGAAATTCTTCCTATTTATTTCAGACATGAAACCTGAAACTTTATTTAACAATTTAAAAAATCTCTTTTCGTAAAAAAAGCTGTAGAATGTAGTTTTGCTGGGGGTTATGAATATCAGATTAAGGGGGAATTCTCAATACTAGAGCAGAATTCTCAATACTAGAGCATCGATCTTCAAAGGACAAAGTAACAAATCGTATCGGTAAATATGTTATTGATTTCTATGATAACAATGGAATGGTTATTCTAAATGGGAGAATACATGAGGATGAAAAAGGTGAGCTGACATTCTTATCAGTTAATGACATTTGTTCGACTTCTGGAGACATAATTGAAAAGGTAAAAAGTTTTACAATAAAGGACCAAATCTA
Source organism: Pocota personata (assembly GCA_963082735.1). Lineage (NCBI taxonomy): Eukaryota > Metazoa > Arthropoda > Insecta > Diptera > Syrphidae > Pocota > Pocota personata. Next base: position 3,572,496 of record OY720433.1, read on the forward strand.
CTCTGATCATATGCTAATCAAATTAAATATCATTTTAAGCTCAATAGAAAAATATATAAAAAACCTGATAAGCAGCTACAGGAAAAATCTTCAAACTAGGGCTAGGCACTATGAAGAAGGTAACGCGATTACGAATGTGTGGAATCAACGAGGTCAACAAAATTTAAAACACCATAATTCCTGCAACAGTGGTATGACTTCGACCTCGTGTAATCCGTTGCATTCTTTATTATCTGGATTGCAAAAAGGCAGTTGACCTTACGGAATACCAGCCGTAGTCCTTAAAAACGTTTCACCAGGACTAACTTCTATTTTTTGTATGTCTTACGCTCAAAAAAACCTTTTCTTCTTGCTGCAAACCTGCCTGCATTCAACCAATTCCCAAAAAAGGAAAGAAATTCGTGCCGCAGAGCTACCGTCCCATAACGTTATTGTCTATGCTAAAGCCATTAATGCTAATATAATCAAATACCTGGATGGACACGGATTATAAGTGACCGGCAATATGGTTTTAGCAGCCGCTGTCCAACTGGAGACCTGAAGCTCAACCGCTTCTTTGGACACTTTTACTTCAATGATGACTTTGACAGAAGATAAATAACGTGGACGTTTCAAAAGCGTGCGGGAATGATTGATTTTCATATGTCTTAAATTTATCGGAAAGAATTTTATGGAGAAAGGTGAAGGCACCGCTCTACTCAACGGAGATGCTGACAGCAATTGGGGAACACTTCACAAGCATAATAAACAATTTTCAATTAATTCTCCAACAGACGATATGTGGCATGTTGTAATGTGTTTGTATTATTTATTATCTTAAAACTAAACAGCACAATTATTATATTAGTAATACCAAGCCTGTTCAAAATCTTGAGATCGAACATTTTCAAGAAACCAATACTTGTAGAAACAAGAAAAGGCAATTGCTTTCTATTTATATAACAAAGGCATTCAAATGCATTTAGGGTCACCCCTCCTACCACCCTTGCAATTTTACTTGTAAGAGTTTTTCTCCGCCTTTAACCGTTTCGGTTCGGAAAAGACGTGGTTAACCTTATTAAAAAAAAAAAACCGCCATTTTACAAAGATGTGTAAACATACGGATACTATACATCTGAGGATAATAATCAGAATAACCCTCGGCTGTCTTCTATCCCCTTTCTTCTATCTCCATCACTGGGTTAATAAACTTTAAAAGACATAGTCTTAAATGATGAAAAATAAAATAAAAAAAAACATTGAATGTTATCGTCACCCCTGTTTTTAGTAGCATTTAGTAAGTAATAAGCTGTTGAGTACAATGATATCTTAAAATCTGTCTCAAACACCTTCAGCTACATCGATTATGCTTGCCTAATATCGGCCAAATTTATGACAGAGGTATGTACTCGTATAACTGGGGTATGGTACAAATCGCTATTTTTTTTTTCACGCATTTTGTTATTTCGCTGCGATCATTTCGCAATTTATTATTTCTCATTTCAACAACCCGCATTTTGTTTTTTCGCAGTTTTTATTTGGCAAATTCTTATTTAGGCTTTTAATTATTTGACCATAAGATATTCTGCATTCATTATTTCGCAATTATAATTTTGCATTTTGATAAGTTAGCGTTTTCTTGATAAGCTTTAACTTACTTAGCTTTACTCGTTCCCTTGTCTCGAAATTTGGTTGGATACCCTTGTAAATACTTCTTGTCTGGAAAGCGCCTGTATCTGAACAGTACTACTTAGGTGGCACGCTTCGCGGGATAAAAGGATTTCACACTATGGAACATCTCTTCGACTCATACACCGGACGGCCTTCGGCCTCACATGCAGGTGCCCAGGGCGCCGCTACGCGGCATGTAACCAAACACCAAATTTTTCAATTTTGCCTAAAATGAATTTCAGTAGCGCGAATTAACGGTTTGCCAGATAAGCCGCGGGAAAAAAAACGATAGCCGCTTGATAGAAGCGCTAAACATAGAAGTGCAAAAAAAGAAATGCGAATTAACCTTACAGCGCGATGAAATAACAATTTGCCACATGACTTCTGCGAAATAGAGGAAATACATTTCGATAGTCGCGAGATAATAGTTTGCAGAATGAAAACAGCGAATAGACGGTCACCCGTATAATTGGTGGGATTGAAGAAAATCTTTGTCCAACCCAGGAGTAAAGAAGAGTGGATCGGCCTGTAAAAAAAATTGTCCGCATGATAGTTGAAGAGTACAATGATAAACTGTTAAGGTTCAGACCAATCGGGAAAAATACAGTATGTACATATGTACATACACATAACAAATTTTCTCTGCGGCATTATTATTGTATGTTACGCACTGAATTAATTTGTTCGCCTTTTAAGTCCTATGAATGTTCTGATTTCCCAGTAACTTATCAACGGATGGTATTGTCAAAGTTCTATAGAAAGCCTTCACAAAGGAAGCTCTAAACTAACAACAAATAACAATGACTTATTGTGAATATGATTTTAGAATTCAATTGGAGTTTTATGGCGAAAGCTTCCACCATTCCGGCGAATATTAATCATAAGGATGAATAAGTATGTAATAGAGAAACCTCCTGCCGGATTGGTTGTGATAGAGATTAATTACAAAATGTTGATCGTATTGTAATAGGAGGACATCGCATGAATTGCGTACTTTGATGGTATTGCCGTAATTAGGATGGCCTGTGATATTATTTTCCTGGAAAAATGTGTACTCCCTCTGTGAATATATTATGATGGTAAGTACACGTTTTCGGCTGTTAGGATAATGATGCATTCAGCTCCTAAGGGAATAAACTTGAAGCTATATTTCAAACGGATTTGTTAAAATTTATGTTTTTTGTTCATGGAATTCAAATTAAAAGCAGGTGTATATTGATGTTAGGCCAAGGTACACACTTTAACAACTTTTAAGTGAGTTTTGTTTGGGTATATTTATTTATAACAGAGAAAGAAAATGTGTGTGAAGTGGTTCCAGCTCAAGGTATTGCTGGTTGGTATCCGCATTAATTGGGGAGAATTGTTCCATTTATGTTTGTATACCTTATTCAGATGTGGTAAATGTACTAATTTTGATGCATAGCTTAATAAAGATATAATAATAATACACCCTATAAAATATATGTATGAATGATCAGTAACAATAGCGAAATTGTGCAACCGTATGTAACAGGTTTTAAACGTCCGACGACCTAGAGAGCAAGTTTAACTACCTTCAGCATATTCATGCGCGAAAGTCGAGTAATCAGAAAAAAATAACTCTTTTTTTTGCATTTGGCTGTGATTTTTAGTATCATATTTATGTTGTGACTAGGGTATCACACAATCAGTGATTTTTAGTGCTTATGTACTCGTAGTATTTGGTGTTCGAGTGCGACAGTATTATTTATTCCTTAACTAGAAAGTATTTCCTGATTATAAAGCGGAAAAAAAAATCTTGATACCGGTATTCATATGGCATTAGCACTAATTGGTTGCGTATCTGATCCCTAATAATGACTAGTATTTTTCGAAATAGAAATACATTAAGTATTTAAAAAGCCGAAGTAATCCCTAAATTTTGATTTAAAAAAAAAGTCATATATGATATCTTATTTATTTTTCGTATTACAATGGTACTGAATAGATACTTTTCAAGTCTCTGATAACAAATATAAATCAGATTTATATATTAAATAATTATAGAAAATCCAAATGTCCAGTAAAATTACCAATTTTCTTTTTAAAATACGGACTTATGCGAGTTCTGTGAAAGTGCTATTATCTCCAAACTTTATTTTTAATATTATCGTATAGTATAAAAATAAAACAAGACAAACTGTTTAAACAGTTTTAAAATATAAGTACTCTGCACATCGATTTAAAAACCATCATATTGGTTGTCGAGAAATATATGAACAGAAAAAAGATTCACTCTACTCTATTACAAGATGCCTAATCTATTACAGACGCCTAAGTTTATAACCAAAAATGTTATAGCGCCTAGAAAATGACTACACAAATTTTTGTTGGCAAGTTATAACAAAATAACGAAATGCATCGCTGCTCATTATCTTGAAGAGTATCGCTGAAATTGTTCGGCATATTGCATATTGTGACACTTTTTGTTTTGAGTTTTTGAACAAAGTGATACTATTTGATTGTTAATGCCATTCGCCGAGTTTATATAACATACTAGTATAATATATTAAATTCTTAAAAGTTGACTAAAAGCTAGTAGAGAATGCTTACAAATACGCATCAATTTTGTATTCATACGACCGTAAATCTCGCGTGGATTCCTTCCGGAGTTAAGTAAGATATACATATGTACATACATACATATGCACCTGAAGACAATTCCCCCAGTACATACAGCTTAACGCAGATTCAATTAAAACGCATATCCAACTCAGCTGTTGAATCATGTTACTAAAATAGTATTCCTTTGTGAAAATTCACTAAAGTCATTTTTAAATTCGTAACATTTCATAAAATGTTCACTCGATGTGTGCATGGGTGGCTGGGAAAAACCGGGCTACCCTAAACCAACACTGTCGCCTACTATATGTACACCACATCAAGGGTAGCAGCCCAGCCCATTGAAAGTACACACATAATTTGAATACATCCACACCAGGAAATATATCCCCACAGCAACGGCATGATATATTCGTAACTTCTGAGACGCACACTCATATGATTATAGGTCAAAAGCAACAGTTAGTGCGATGTAAATTATGAGGTCAAGCTCACGTGGACACACGTGCTGTTTATATGACAGCCACCCCTCAAAAGATAAGGGAAAATCAACTCACTTCTTCATTGAACTCATCTCAGAATGTTGGCCAACTATCTCTGGCGTGTGTACATTTTGCTTGCTCTTCCCAATTTTGAGACGTGAGCACGTTTTACTGACACAAGTGTGTTATATAACTGAAACGATTTGCAACTACTTCTGATTGAACTACTGTGAACGGCAAATCTAAGGTCGTCTTACATCTTATTATCGCACAGCAACCCATCGTCTTTGCCACCCCACCGTTTTTTTCTCCACCAATTAAGAGCCGCCTCTAGCCAGATCGTTCCAAGGGTTCTCGGGTGAACGAGGTGCACATGGCCGTATGACCAAATAATTATCGCATGTTCGAACGTAGAACGTAACACTCGCTCGATTACGGTTTGCTTATAAGAACACAGAGCTTGCAGTTGTACCTTGGTATGCTGTCTATCTATCTATCTCTGCCTGGTTACGACACTGGTCGAGCTGTGTGTATTGTTAGCCCATCGAGTAATTAGCATTAGAATAATTATCACTTAAAGGGGTCAGAAGGTGGCGGGGCGATAGTTATGCGCTGTCAATCAAATGTATTGCTGCCAACAACAACGACGAATGCTGATGCAAGGGTAGTCTATCTATTTACATCTGTCAACCACAGGCAGGCTACCAACCCAGAAAACGTGAGTCGGACATTGCTAGGTCTTTCGAGCTACTACGACAATTCAGTATTGCCGCTGGGTTTGAATAAAATGTCGCTAGATTGAGTAGTAGAAAGTCAGTAGAAGTTGCTAATTTTGTTATAACTGCTTGCTTGTTTTTATATATTAGGTAAATAAAAGGCAGCATTTCTATTTTCGTACTATTTTTAATAGCAGTTAATATTGAAAACACAGAAAAATTCCATTCATAAATAAATACGGATAAAATTCAAGTCTAATCAGAATCCGAACCATCATCAATATCACAGTTCCTTGAAGATGATCGCTTTTTAAATTGGAACTAATGTTTCTGGTATTTGATAGTCAAAACACTCCTCGTATATTTTTTTATCATTCTTCATTCACCTATTAGGGAATTTCAAAAATCGTTACTTTTCGCCGTTGGTTTACGCGAATTCAAAACTCGACACATGTATGATGTGTTTGTAAGTATATTTCATTTACTTTATCGCATATTTGATTAATAAATAAAGACTTAAATAACCAGATAAATCAGCACTTAAGTCTACCAATCTACTTTGTTTAAATAATTAAAGTAATTGATATTTAATTTAGGATGAACAATTGTCGCTTGAAAATTCGCTACATAAATATGTACATATAGCGACATTTACGCTAGATCGGCATCACTGTGACGATAACGTGTAAATGTTCATGGGGAATGTGAACGGGAACGGGTGTCGAAATATCGATATCTTCACGTCACGGGTGGTAGGTAGTATGCAATTTAATGTGTTTTTGGGGATACACGAATTTATTGAATCTTATTTACGTTTACACACATTTACCATCAACATCAGCCATGAATGGAAAAATACTCTCAACGAAAAGCTACACACTACGTGGTTGGAGAGGAAGATACTCGTAAATCAGTTGCATTGCCGTTGAATGCGAACATTATACGGAAAGTACAATGTAGGGAGTCATGTTGGGAGAAGTTGAAACGGGCGAAGATGCAAATGTCCAAAGAAATACACGGATTTGTTAGGATCTTATTTACGTTTGCATGCATTGTCATCGACGTATGCATGTAGTTCATCAATGGAATTAAAATTCCACACACACTTTATGTGTTGAGGTTGGAGAGGTAGACGAATCAGTTGCAGTTGACTGTGAACATTGTAAGGAAATAGTTCAAGAAAAGTCTAGTGCCAGAGAAGTTGAAGTGGAAAAATAATTATTAATGGGATAAATTGGGCACCACTTATTTCTTTTTTAATCTTTACTCACTATAGACGAGCCCATAACTCTGGAATCCACAAAAAGTGGCCGTATGGTGTGGATTTCATGCCGGAGGTGTGATTGGACCATATTTTTTCGTCGATGAAAATGATCGCCATGTTACGGTCAATGGAGCTCGCTATCGTGCCATGTTGGCCAGAATTGGATGGACTTGACATCAGTGAAATATGGTTCTAACAAAATGGTGCCACATGCCACACAGCTGGTATTGAAGGGGAAGTTCGGTAATCGTGTAATCTCGATAAATGATCCGGTCGAATGGCCAGTTCGCTCATTCGATTTAAAGCCGATGGATTTATTTTTATGGGGTTAGGTTAAGTCGTTGGTTTATGCCAACAAGCCAACAACATTAGAGGATCTCAGGAACAATATCGAAAGCGAAATTGCCAACGTTTCCCGGCCGATATGTGTGGAAGAGTGGTGGAAAATTGGCTCCAAAGAATCGATCGTTGCAAACGTGCTCGCTGTGGTCATATGAACGAGATCGAATTCAATACTTAAATAAAATTTTACTTGTAATCAATTTCAGCACGATATCTCAATTATTCTGTGTTTTATTTAAATACAAATTCGTTATGTCCTTATTGAAAAAACCCTTTATATTTAAAAACAAAATTTGCGATCCAATGCACTTAAGTTCAAATTTGTTATGTCCTTATTGAAAATCCTTTTATATTTAAAAAATAATTTTGCGAGCCAGTGCACTTAAGTTACTCACAGTTTTTATAACATTTGTGGGAAATATTTGCAAAAAATAGATTTTCAGTGTACAACCCAAACCAATTATATTGATGTAAGTTATGATCAGAAGTAGTTGAAAGTGAGGAAAAATGTGTGCGACTCTCCAAACGATTATTTTTTTTACAACATTTTGTGTGTATTTCAACTCACAGTCCGCTTTGCGCTTAAGATCGTTTGTAAATGTCTCAGTTAGAAATTTATAACAAATTCTTGGATGTTGTTTTTTTCTTGCAAGTATTGGTTTCCTGAAAATTGTCGATCTCGAGATTTTGATCCAACTTGACATTACTATGATCAAGAAACTCAATAAAGTGGGTCTCTCAATTCTGTTTTCAGGGTAAGAATGAGAATTCCAATTTTGCTCCAAATTGAGAACCCACAGACCCCAGATATAAAGTTTGGAAAAAATCTGTCCAGCCGTTTAGGCTGCAGTCAACTATACATAAAGACATGGAAACAAACATACAGACAGACGGACAGAAGTGCGAGATGCACTTTGATGATATTCTAAAATTTAATTTATTATCATATTTACTATTATATTTTCGGTTGACAATTCAGAAGATATTCTTTAAGTTTATCGCCTACCCACATACGTACATACTCGTTCATACATATATGTGTTTGGATAGTTATTTTCATGAATGAATAATTGTATAGGTATGTATAGGCAAGGTGTAATGAGAACTATCATCTAATCGAAATACGGGAGCAGCAATTCAGCACAGACTATGAAGCCATCATGTGAGTTTGGAAAATAGACCGAAATTATTTTTTAGGTAACTATACTTAGGAACTACTTCGTACAACCATAACGAACAATTTAAATGTAACAGCGACATCAAATTTAAAATCAAATTTTATCAAATTCTTAATTCATAGAATTCTATAAATTCGCCTTCGTCCACCTCCTACAAATGAACATATCGTCTGTTGGCTATAGAAAATGACCAAGTACAAAAATGTTGTTTATATAGAAAATAAGGGACAAAATATATCCTTATTAATATATTACCCTACCCAGTTTGTATATAGATGCAAGTATTTTCGGTCACTGCGTTTAGATAATAACTAAACGAAAAATAATGACTCGGAAAATATACGAGTAATTATTTGTTGCGGTTCATCACTTCTGCTAGCCAAACGAAGATGATCACGAATTATTTAATTATATTTCTTCGCCAATAGCACAGACAATTTGTCAAACCAACAAAGCCAAAAATATTGTTGATCGAACAATTTTCGTCTCCCAAAAGATCCAGACTGAAAAAATGCAAAAGCTAGTATCCAGACTTCGGCACGTATGTACGTATTCAACACGCAGAACTGTACGATCCCTTCTCAGTTCAGCTTCAGGATAACGTACGTAATGAATACAATGAGGGTGGCCGTGATGTAGTGGTAACATCATCGCTTGTCACGCTACAGGTTCACGGTTCGAATCCTGATGTCAATAATCATCTATTTATTTCGCATGAAATAAATAAAAAGTCGATGAATTGTGAAAGCTTATGTCAACTCTACTGCGAAGGCATAACACTGGCAGTAGGGTGGTCGTATGGCTAAAATGCAACTTGATCGTGATGATGACATCAGGAGGACGGAAAAAAATACTGTGAATCATGAGCAACGACAAAAGCAAAAACAAACAAGCTCCCCAGTTATCTGGACAGCCACCCTTGGAGTTCACTGAAACTTAATTCCAGCTGAGTTTCAGACCAACAACACCAATCTCTCTTTCTCTCTGTCTCTTCCCCTTTCCTCAAAACGCCCGTGTCCTAAAATTAGTATAAGGGTATTCATAATCCCTTTCACACGTGCAAATTATATATAAATAAAAACAACAAGGGACAAAGATAAGTTTTCAAACGCCTTCTGGACGTATGTACGAGTATGTATACCTTTATGATTTTTCCGTGCGGCGTGAATTTATGATAGTTGCTCAGATGTTATTTACATAACTATCCATAAACTTTGCCCGACTATTTGCCTAAAAAACAAAGAAGACGGCATTGAAATCGGTTGGCGGCTCTAGAGTTACAGCGTTTCAAGTCCCAGTCGAAATTTTTCATTTAGTTCAACCTTCCCCTTGTTGGTTCTAGATAATACTAAGTTGCCACTATAAGTAGTATTACGTGTTCAAGCTATTATCTTATCACTTTCTCAAGCAATTACCTAACATTGTAAATAAAAGCTCAACAAACTTAAAATTAAGATTAAATTCCCTTTGAATAATTACCATTAACCATTTTATCTAAGACCTCCACCCGTCTACTTGAGTGATAATTAGACAGCCTTGCTCTAAGAATAAGGAATTCCCCTCTACTAGAACTGCAAATGCAAACATATAAACTAGTTGCAGGCAACAGAAGCACCTCAACTTCTGGTTATAAACATGCCTTAAATACATCATCACGTTTAAGAGCCGTACGTTCCAATTGAGCATTATCACTCTTCACGTGTTAGCTACAGTTGTTGAAGTCTGTTGTACATATGTCCAGTTCAAAATTCCGTTTTACAATCTCAAAATGCACAATTAACATATCAGCCACCCGCTATCCGCGCCTCACCCCGATTAACTGAGGTGATGCCCATTTCCTTAATTGTATGCAATGGGAAATCCGCATCGTGAAATCAGAAACACTACTCGCAGGGTGGGCAATTTGAAAATTTCTTTCTATCTTACGAATAGATTCTGAGTTATGATTTTCATAAAAAAATAATAATAATAATTGTTAGCCTTGAGTTAATGTCAGTGAAATTTTGTACGCGACACACTTCCCGCTTCCATATTCAGCAGCAACTCTACCAGTAGTTGGCTGCAACTGAAATTAATTTTCCATTATAGGGGAAAAACTAGAGAGAAAACATCGTGTTCTCTCATGGTGACACACCGTAATTGGATAGATTTTGAGTTGTTTTCTTTAGCATTGTGCCTTCGTTGTGTGGTGACCGATTAATGCTGTACTCGTAATGCAGTGAAATGAAAGCAAATCTGTTTCGTGGATGCCCGAGACTTAGAAGTCAGTTTATCGTTTTATCAAAATAGGTATTAGAGTGCAATCTATAATGCCCGTTTTAGGTGAAGTGAAGCAATAAAAAAAACGTGTGAAATTTAATTTAAAAGCAAAAACGCAAGTTCACACTAATCAAAACTGAAATGTAAGTGCGCAAACGAAATATAATGATACAGTTCGCGTTTCCAATTACGAAGACAGTATTATTTTAAAAATAATTTTTTTAGTGGACGGCATTTCGTACCATTTGTTGCTTCATTCGGAGAGATCTTAGATATTGTGGTGTCAGAAGTGTAATACGAGTACGCTTAAAATTGTTGAAGATTGCAAAATTAATGAAGCATAAATAATTCGTCAAAAATCAAATCAATTTGTGTGGGTGCGGTTTCTTAGCATGGTTCCCTACTTCATGAGCAGATATCTGAGACAGTGATGTGAGGAAATTCTGTTAGAACTTTGAGGAAATATTGCTCGTTAACTGGAAAATGTCATCGCCCATAGCAGATATTCTTGATCAAGAATAAGGTGCCCGGCGGTCTTAAATGATTTTCTGCAAACAACGAGCTCATTGGCGTAGTTCAGTTAAAGAACTTGTTGCCGATCAACTGACAGAGCGATCCATGAGCAGCAATACGAATAAATGGCCGGTTTTCGAAAATTATTCTTCTGCAGGTATGTATACATATGTATATACTCGTAGGTACAACTCAAACATGAGTGTCCTTCCATCGCTATCAAGAAAATCTGCTGCACCGAGCTGCTAATATCTTCATAGATCAATGCGCGCATTAGAGCGTTGCGTAAATTCAAAAATGTTATAGTTTTTTACAATTAAGGTTATAAAAGTGTAAAGTAACGTTTTATGTATATGTTGTATAAAAGTGTATAAAAATATCTGAAAGTTTAGGCATAAAAGTGTATAAAACGGCATGAAATTGCATCTAACGATAAAGTATCGGGTCAAAATACTATAGCCTGACATTTTTCAAATTTTACTTTCTAGCGATTTTCTTATTTCCATATTGCTAATAATAATTTCATTGGTTTTTTTTATTTTTCTATTCTTTTCTTGATTTTTAGATACTTTCGTACAATTTTATGCACTTTCATACATTTTTATACAGCAATCAAATTTATTTTATTATATTGTATTCTTTCAAACATATAACAATGCCTACAAGAACCATTCGATAGTACAAAGGAAAAATTTTCAAATGAACTGCAAGTTGGGCGGCATGCTCTTCAGTGTACGAAATCGATTTACGCGCACTAGTAGGTACAGCTAGACAGCAGTGCAAACTAAGTCAAAGAACTTGCCGTGTCGCTGATATCCGTTCTCAAAGCCTACAAGAATCCGAAATAGGCTTTATAGCTTGAAGTTTAGTGAAGGCTTTGTTGCCATAAACTAATAGGAAATTGTATGAACGTAAGGAATTAACTGTTTTACGGAAGCGAAATAACTTCAATAGCTCGAATTCTCACAACTCTCGGCAGTCTTCCACTTTTAAAATTGAATATTTATAATTTTCACGCTAAGAGTGACTGATTCTCGGAATATGAACGAAATCTTCTTAACGGGTTGACTAGATAACCAAACATAATTTTTTAGGTATGAACTGTTGCATACATGTGTGTGCTTAAAAACATCATACTACATCCCTATTATTACTTTATGTATAATTTTAATTGTTTTTGGAAAGATACCGGGGTACTTATCTCAGCCCGACAAGGTGTTGGTATTGAACGGTGTTTTTATACCTTTCTCTCAGGAAAGGCAAACTTCTAACGCTGTGTCAGTACTCCCAGATGCCTCTAGTACCGGGTCATCCGCTAAGCTTCAAAATGTAATCACGCCTTTATCCGTAATTTCAACTGAGATCAGTAGTACTGAGAAATATTGAGTAATACTATTTGTAGTTAATTACAAAACGAGGACAAAGTGAAAACTATTTATTACGAGGATCATCTTTATCGAAGATGGATGAGGATCAGTAGCAGTACGGATTAGTTGTACTGACTGTGAATTAGTTATCGGTGAAGATCGCCTGTAGTGATGATCAGTACTCGTAATCTATTAAAAATCATTTGTAGTCAAACGCGTCGATTTAAAGAACGAATGAAGAAAGTGTAAATCACTTATTGTCACTAGTCAGAACCACCTGAATTGAGGTTAATTTTACTGAAGAGAATGAAAAATGTGGCTCAGTATCCGTGAACAGGAGTGAAAACAAAGGTCAGTTTGTTATCAGGATTACTTGCAGTGAAGATCAGTTTCATAAAATGATCAGTAGTATTAGGAACCATTTTATTGAAAATCATTTGTAAGTTAGTTACAAGTTCTAGCGGCGCGGTGAATACATGAAGAATTATAGCTTCTCCACATGTCCCTAAAAGACGAAAAATATTTTTTTTTATTCTGTGTCCCTGATAATTAAATTTAAAACGTACATGCCGATTGCCTACAAAGAAAATTCTCTTTTTCATGCAAATTAAATACGACCTTTAACTCCGATTTTATTTTTAGTAGACATCATCGCTTGTTATCTATCTTAAAGCTATGAATAATTTGATCTTATACTGTCATTAGGCTGCAATGCTATTGATGCAGTTACCATGGTTGAATAGGACGAGAAAAAGCAAATCGGCACGTAAGTATGATCGAGGTAAATATCTCTGAAGGAGTTAACATGGAAATCAAATATACACGTCTGACGGTGTCTGTGAAGGATATTTTTAAATAAAGTTCTAAAAAGGTAAAACACTGCCATTTTATGATCCATTCATTACGAGCCATTCATAAATGTAACTTAAGCCAATGGACAAGTTCTAGCGGCGCAGTGGATACATAAAGAAATAGTTTCATTTTACGTATCACCAAGTTCACCATTATAGCTTTTGCCATGTGTATGTTTTTATAGCGATAGCCCTAAATGACGCAAAATATTTTTTTGTTCTTCAGTGTCCCTGATAATCAAATTTAAAACGTACACGCCGATTGCCTACAAAGAATAAATTCTTCTTCATGGTAAGTAAATACGACTTTTAACTTCGATTTTATTATTAGCAGACGCCACTGCTTTAACACTGAACAATGTTAAGCCATGAATAATTTAAACTTATGCTGTCATTAGACTGCAATGCTATTGGTGGCAGTTACATGGTTGAATAGGATGAAGAATAGCAAATCGGCACGTAAGTATGAACGCAGTAAAAATCTCTGAAGAAGTTAACACGGACATCAATTATACACGCATGACGGTTTGTGTGAAGGATATTCATTAAATTCGGTCAGACAGTCTGTTTAAAATGTCCTAGTAAAACTGACTTAACAAAAGACATTAGCTCCTTTATTGCCAACAATAATATGTTTTGTTGGGCATTACACTACACCTCCAACAAATAGTGTAATCTGTTTGCATACCTTTAAAAATAAAAAATAAAAAATGCCATCAACATCATCCATCGACTCTACTTTTTTTTTTTTTTGTTAAAAGCTTAGACTAGCATGACGCCAATGATACATGACAGACAAGTTCATTGACACTCAAACTACCAGAGCAGCGGAAAGTGTGTCAGAGAATAGTTGTGCTGTTTGTGGATAGCTGCTGTTTGCGCGCTTTTGGCAATCAGAGAAGAAACTTTGTTTTTATTTATTTATTGTTTGTTGTGTGAGTGCGTGTTTTGCTCTCTTCCTCATCGGGGTTTTGTGTGATGGTACAAAATTCAGTTAATTTTTTTTTTTATTATTATTGTATTTTTGGGTTCATTCATCTTTGCGCGTTGTGCGCGACACACTAAAAATAAAATACGAACAAACAACGAAAAAATAAACTAAATCAATAAAATTGCTTGTTTTGCGTGCGCAAACATTTTGCGCTGTTTTTTTTTTTGTTTTTAATGTTTAATTTCTGACACTTGTTAAGAATTGGCGGCGTGTGTGGATTTAAAAATAATGAAGCACTATATGCAATTATTTATTTATATTTTACGATTGGCGGTATTTATCTCTATATTGGTAAATATTACTGTCAGAATGCTTTTGTTTATAAAATTCAATAATTTTGTACACGAATCATAGTATAAATTTGTTGTACTTTTGAAAGCTATAACATGACTCTGGTAAATATTGTTGCATTTTGGAATATTTGTTGCTTATGAATTTACAACTGCATGAAACTGAGCTGAAGTTATTCTCTTATTTGGCAATTTTGTTAATAAATTTTGAAAAATATGAACAAATTTTTAATGAAATTACAACTTGAATAACACTTCTGATGAAGAAAAATATGATAATTTTTTCAGGATTCACTGCAATTTTTTCCTAATTTTTAGAACTGGACCATGTACCAATGAATGTTATTGTCATTTAAAATGTAATTTAAACTGCGTGGTACTTTCTATGAAGAGCGGTAGACTCTTATTTTTATTTAAAATCTTTTACACGACTCAGCACTTTTTTGTGATTTTAAAAGTTACAACTTGTTGTTGGTGAATATTACTCGTATTGTCATTTAGTGAAATGAACCCATACACAGGTATGTATATATGTATGTTTAAAAAAAATGTTCACGACTAATTTTGAGAATTTTAACATGTTGCTGAATATTATTTACATATGGGTTTTAGTGTTAAACCCTAAAGCATATGCTTTTGGTAATATTAGGATACTCTGCACACACTTCCATTCGAAATTTAATCCAGGAATTTGTTAGAAAAATTGTCTCGAAATGCTGTAAAGATACATGTTGATGTCGTTTTACGACACCAAACATAATTGTTTCGACAAAGTAAACCAGCATATCGTTTTAGACTCTCAAGAGTATACATACCTCTAGATGGGTTCAACAGGTATCACTTATGTCAAATGGTGCATGTTTTATGAATAAAATGCAAAAGATTGTTAAAATTGGAATTGAAATGTAAAGGTAACTTGGCAATGAAGAGTAGGATATACATATGTAGCATTTTCACTTTAAATAGACCTTTCGGCAATTGAAATGAACCTTTTTTCAATTGGAATTCATTTGTTTGTGATTGGATTAAATCGTTCCTGCTATTGGAATAAATTATTTTGCATGAAAGTTTGAATCGCAAAAGTTTTAATTCAATTGCAAACGGGTTAATTTTAATCGAAAATGCTATACAATATCGGCCAAATGCCTTCCTCGACTCTGCTGACATGATATCATTTGTTTCTGGTTAGCTGACAGAAACCTTTACCTCCAACTTAGGTGACCACTCGAAGTCACACGTTCAAGAGATGACACGACCAGCAAATTTGGTAAGTTTTATTTTTCTAATCGTAGATTAAATTGGTTGAGGGTCCAGGTTCACCGCATAAGTAAGTGAATGAGCCGGAATTTCTTTTCTCACTTCTAAAGCAAAACTTTACTGATGGTATTCGCAGTTGGAAGAGGCCGCATCTACCTTAAAACAGTTGGAGACACCAAAACTGCAATTCGAGAGCACTGTTTCCAGCGTATACCAAAAAGCTTCGTAGGTAAAAATACGATTATTTTTTCAAGAGAATTTATTTCGATATTCCATGGCCATGCAAATAAACAGGGCCCTTATTATGTTTATTGCGATTATGTGTTACAATTTCGGGCACCCATACTTTTTTCACGATCACTGAAAACACTTAATATACATACATATCTATATGTGAGCATGTGCATGTATTAGGTTTATTTGCAATGATTGAAAATAGCATGGATTTTTGTTTTTTATCAGCATGTTTCCAGCTACATATTTAGCAACCATGCATGGTAATGCTCCCAGATTTGACGCCTACGGAACGGACTACTTTCCTTGTGAGTAAAGAAGTAAAGTTTAAAGAAAAGAAAGTTTACGCGAAAAATTCTTAAAATAAAGCCTAATTGAGAATACATCAGCCAGGAAATTGTACATAAATCTATATATCGCATCCATCGTAACGTATAAATCACAAGCGCTTTGTTATCTTTGAGTGTCTTTTCCCAAGAGACTCCGTCGTGACAGTAACCTTATAACCATTCCTTAAAGTTGTAAATACGAGTAATGCATGTCCGTCAGTTTGAAAATGAATTCAAGAATGTTTTCGATTGTATTTTAAAAGAAATCACAAACATATTGTCCGTTTTTAGGGCCTTTTCTCAAGAGACACTGTCGCAACAGTAACCCTACGAGTATAACCACCCTTAGACTCTGGTTATAGATAACGCATATCCGTCAGTTTCAACATTAATTCTAGAATTTTCACTTTTCTTTTCGGTTGCGCATTATACCAAAACATACTCGTACACCCCATACATGTACGAAAGCATAAAAGGAAAGTTAACCGAGTTCATTACCTATTCGTGTGGTTTCTCGAAACTTCTTAAATAATAAATTCTTCTAGGTAACTTTTCACCTTCTAGTCGTTGTCGTCCTATCCCCCCACCTACTCCCACTCGTCGCTGTCTATCAGCAATAAAAAAGAAATTTCTCCAAATAAAAGGAACTACACACAAAAACAAGTCGCCGCTTAAGTGAAAGTTTTCTTTTCTTTTTTTTCCATCTACTACACTACTCCTCTATTTCTCATTTTCTTGTTGTTTTCGTTTCGAGACAAACACCTAGTCTATTGTAGTGTAGAACCTATGAGTGTGAAACTTATCCTATATACATATACACATCGATCACGAAAATAGCATGCACGTGTGTATGATAAGATCACTAAACTGCGCGATAGAACACCGGAATGAAAACGCACTAGAAAATAAAATAGAAAAGAAAAAAAAAAAAAAAAAACTTACAAACTAATAACGAGAGAGGAGAAATAGAAAAACGCCGGTGGCCCGCCACCGCCGCCCACCACCACCGACTGCCTTTGCTACATCAACCCACACCGTGGCGTTCTCTTCTACCACCTCATAAATGTGTTGAATGAATAATTAAACTAGGTTATTTTTGATATTGCCTAATCTAAGTGACCTAATTTTGCGTTATAGCGTCAAAATGCTGACATAATTGTGTATATGCGTAAAATTTGTTATTTAAGTGTTTTGGTTATTATTATTACAGTATGTTATTGTATTTGACTCTCGGGCGATGGTATGGTTAATGGTAGGGTGGTGGTATGATGCTGAGTATAGTGAATAGAATCATAGAGTAGATAACACGTTGTGTTTAGACACATACAACGAAAAGGATAACAACTAGCAAAACAACGTTGTACTACGTCCAAAATTTCGTTATTGTTATGTTATTTTTCTTAACTTAGGTATTTACTTTTGTTTTAAATTTTTTTTTGTGGATTATTTTTATTATTAGCAAAGCTATCTATTTTTTTACAATTTTCATTATAACCACAAAATAAACAGTACTTTACTAATGGCCGATTTTGTAAAAAAAAAAATTGAAAATGGCTCTAACGATTCTGTTTACCCGTTTTTTGCCAGGAAATGTGTACAACGGTACTTTACATATTAGCTGGTTTTTGAAAATTTGCTTCTTGGCTATGAGTCAATCGATTTTGTTCGAAATCAATATTTGATGTATACAAGATTACGACATACTAAGTTTTGGAAAATGTACAATATACATATGTACATATGTATGTATATATTTTTATTTTTATAAAAAAAAAATTAACAATTTTGTTTGAATTCTAAATCTGAGTGATTTGCAGAAAAAACAGCATACATATGGGTGCAAGTACGTGCGACCCAGTCGTGCACTTTATTGCAGCAGTTAGCTTTAAGATATTTCTTAAAAACGGTAAGAGATAGATGAAACCATTTTCCAAAAACTTCTCCATCTGACGGATGAACTACAGTGTGTAGTACTTTCTCCATCGGGAGAAAATCTAGTGTAGTTATATTTTGGCTGTTGCCGCCCAACGAGTTGCAGTGAATGATTCGTCCAACAAAGGGAAATATGTATGTATGTCCATATGTACATATATATACTTATATATGGCACCGAAAGTAACAATAACGGCTAATTCAGCCAAGCTTACAATTTTGTATACATTCCTTTTCCTAACGAAATAGAGAGATAAATTGGCGATGTTTTAAGAACGGCTCTACCAGAAGCACAAGCGCTGTACATCCATTCCAATTGGTCACTTAATACCTATAAATTGTGCAGAAGTTTCAATGGTCTATTCATGGCAGTCTTCTTGCTTGGGAACTTTGGACTTAGAAAGACATTTGTTAAATCCTTGGAGAAAGATGGAAACTGCTTCAAGTACATTTGCACATCGTCCCCTGGGCATAGAAAAGTATAGAAAATCTGAAGGCAGACCCACATTTTTTTTAGTTCATCAAAGGTCGGTTAGAAGAAAACATAATCGTTGTTGAAGTTTCTGTATGGTGCTACCCCGCATTGTCAAGATCTTCTTAGGCAACTATAAGGCTGACACTTCTGATGAGCTGGTGTAAGTACTCGTATGTTGTTTTATGCTTGATATTAAAAACCTATTATGAGCATACGAGTAAGATACACTTTTTCCGCAGCCACTTAGAAAGATTTCCGGAGGTATAAGGGCATATGTAACAGACGAAATGCAGACTGGAGCAATTGTCCTCCACAGCCGGATAAAGGAAATTCGTACAAATAGCATTTTGCCAAAATTTAGCTGTGATTGTTTGAATCAGTTTCTCGCAGTTCAGAATTCATCAACA
The DNA here is from genome assembly GCA_963082735.1 of Pocota personata. Classification (NCBI taxonomy): domain Eukaryota; kingdom Metazoa; phylum Arthropoda; class Insecta; order Diptera; family Syrphidae; genus Pocota; species Pocota personata. The sequence continues at coordinate 3,591,613 of OY720433.1, forward strand.
ATACGCATTTTTATGCACTCCGAAAAAGTTCCAATCATATTCACAAAAACTTTATTCTTCATCTCTTCTTTTTCTTCTCCTTACGGCGAAGTTATGATCCGGAGTAGAAGGATCACAACCCATTATACATTACTGCATCCCTACTGATCCGCCTGTGGGGTTTGCCGAAAAAACTTTATTCACTTTTGAAACCTTATTAACACGTTAATTAATTTTCATAGTACCTAACTACAAACAGTTTATAATGAATCTATAAGTCTGAGGGTGAAGTTATTTTTAGAACGTTGCAGTGATGCATGTATGGAAAATGTGGAAAATTGGTTCAATGAAATGAAACTTTAAAAGTCGTTAAAACAAGAACAATTTAATCCCAAGTAAGTTTAGAAAGGGTCGGTTCATCTTCGTGAACTTGAACTTATTAATGGGGAAAGGCATCTCCAGTACACCTGGAGAGTTTTCCAATGCAGTGGGAAGGTATCACTATCAGTTCTCGCAGATTGTCACTTTCAAGATTCTTAAGTGGGCTATTGATTGCCGTGACGGCATAGACGAGATTTGCCTTTGGCAGAGCGGTGTTAATTGTGGGTGGCATCCTTATATCTAACAGGTTATCAATAGAAAGCAGGTTATTTAAAAAAAAATTATAATACGGAAGAAGAACGGGTGAGTAGATAATGCCACGACCTACTGTGAATCATAAGGCATGACAACAGCAAAACGAAAATGCTCCCCAGTTATCTGCACGCTACCCTTGGAGATTACTGACACTTGATACCACCTGAGTTTCAAACCACTTCACCAATCTATCTTTCTCAGTGCTCAGTGGTTAAGTGCGCGATCACTGAGCGAGAGGTTTAAGGTTCAAATCCAAGAAAACATACAAATAAACATTTTTTTTATTTTACAAAAGGAATCGGGATTTTTATTTAATTATTTATTTATTTATAAGGTTTCTTAAAAAGGAAAATAAACCGCCGTTCTTCGACAGAAGACCTGCGCAAAACTGCATGAGTAATGATACTAGTACCACAAAACCGACAGGAGTGATTGAATAACGTCCTTGTTGTGATTTCAAAAAATTGGTTGAAGTTTGAATTTACTCGTGCTTAGGCTTTGGAATGCTGTCAGTGAAGGGTTTGAAAATTCTCAATATTAAACATTAGGGACCAAACTAGCGCTAGGCAAACAAAAACATGCACAACAAGGGTGAAAGTATATATGGTTATACATGTACATATGTACATAGATAATAACATAATACTGCGAAGCAAGAGTGATGTTCCGTTAAAGAGTTTACTCGAGAATAGTTGAAGAATCTTGATGAATCGAACGAATAATACTAAATGTTTCTCGAAGAGTGGCCATGGTGTAGTGAGTAGTGTGTTCGCTTGTGACCCGAACTTTGCAGGTTCAAGCCCGGACGGGGAACAGCAACCACATCCACCCGAGCATAAAAGAGAAACGAATAAAATCCAAGTTTCTCCAACCACTACACCAAAATGGGTTCTGCGTTGGTAGTACAATGGACTTCGTGTGAGTCTGAGTGCTCCGGGATTTGAAAATTTCCTTTTAATATAAAAAAAAAAAAAATGTTTCCTGCTAATATTTGAAGACTAAAGAGAAGAATGTTATAATATTCCGATCAAGTCATTCATGCCAGCCAATAAAAATTAATATATTTTGTAATATGCGTTCCCCATGGGTTATAATTTAACGAACATTCTGTGGCCATGTGTAGGGAAACCAAATAAGGAATTTCCCAGTTAGTATCACAAAATGTTACTCAATCCATACAACCCTTGAGTTTATGTTAAGAAATTGTAAAAAAAAATATTCTCACCTAAAATATACAATTCCTAACAACAGCCCTTCTGCTGCAGTACTCACCTAAAACGAAATAAAAATAAACAAAATAATAATAAATTAATAAAAATAAAAAATAATAATATTTTAACAAATTGTCCTTAGGGTTTTCGGAGCGATATTTGACGACTTCGTTATTTTTCATATTTACACAAACAATTTTATAACTAAGAAATATATCCAATATATTCCATAAAACAACTTTGCAATGCGATGCATTTGCAAATGATACGTTCTACTAAAATATTAAAAGAGCAAAGTAACTCCAAAATGTGGGAAGATTTTGCAAGGAAATGAAAATCATTTGAAAAAGTGTTGCAAAATTTGTCGATGGAATAGGGATTTGCTCAATATTCAACTGCCTAGGGACGATTACCAGGACATACTGAGTTTTCAGCCTTTTCTAGGAAAACACATCAGGGCTAAGGTGTGATTTCAGGCATCGAGTGCCGTTCACCAAGCCAATTGAAAAGTGAAGGCAAAATACAACTTCCCAAAAATCTACACATTTCAACAATAGAAAGTTTTGAGCCGCTGTGGAATTAAGCCTCGTTTGCTGAAAAAGTGCCTCTGAATGATGCTAATCTTCGTGCAAAGATTCAAGTCTACTCAAATCTCGAAATCGGTACCACCACCAAGAAACAACAAGAGGTTGGAGGGAACAAATTTTGTTCATCAGACCTGAATCATACGTCGCAAGTATATCGACTGTTTATTAACGACGGACTGGGAGAGACAGCATAAGACAAGGAACCCATCCTACATTGAAATGCAACATAAAGCTAGCATAAACGACCACGCACATAATTTTATCACACACACGTTATACTTGAAATCATTTGTGGTGGACAGTCGACGTCGCGAAAGGAACTTATAACTTTTGAGTGAAAATGATTAACATATGCTAGTTTAACTTTACTGCTGACTGATGGGTGATTTTATATATTGACGAAAGCCCTCGCTCTCATAGGACGTACAGAAAACTTTCAACTATAATAATTTAGTTTCAGTACATTACTTAACATAAAGTAAACTATTTCGAGAACCAGGGCTAAACGCTTTAACTATACAACCAGGAACAGAAATATACTGACAGGATTTGACTATTGAAATCGCATTAATTTCACATTTCACTGCTAATTGTACATAAGTTTTGTTAAACTTTATATACAACACGTGGGCGATGTGACTAAGTGGTGCACGGGAGGCTCACGGTTCGAGTCCCGGAAAATAATCAAAAACCTTTAAATCATCTTTATTAGATGTCTAATTCAAAAACGCCTGAACAGTTTTCAATGAAATTTAAATTGTAGACTTAAACTGATGCGTTAGCAGCCAGTTAAAAATAGTCATCGAATGAAGTGAAAGGCTTCAAACATATTTGAATCATCTTTCTCATGTGCCTAATTCAAGAACCACTAAACGGATTAATGACATTTGGGTTTGCAGTTACGACGAACGTGAAGACACGCGTTTCTGAAAATCAACAAAATCGGATGGAGACGGGGTAGAACAATAGCTTTTTAGGTTTTTGTTCAAGAAAAACTTTATCCAACAAAAATATTTTTTTTTTATTTCTTGGAAGTTCAGCTTTAATTTGATATGTCAGATGATGAAATATAAAAAAAATATTTTTTTCTTGGGTGCATTATGCTCCTAAAAGCTCCCTGATTATTTTTGGAAAATCACCTACTATTGAACAAAATTTCAGCTTTCTAGTGCAAACGGTTCAAAAGCTACAAGCGTGTGACAGACACACGGACTGGAGGACACCGAACACTTCGGAAATGGCATAGGTCCCTCTCATTTGTGTCCGAATGACAGCGAACATACCCTGGCATGGACCATTCCGACAATATATACATATACAACTATACACAGCACAGTAGCTGCATAGCCATCAGTAGCTTGCTGTGAGTTTTATCCGCAGTAAAGGATTGATTAGAGTACATTTTATTTCGCAAATTAAGAGAGGGTTCAGCATTTTTCTTGTGACGTGTGTTTTTATTTTGCGTTCATTTGTACTTTTGACAATTTAAACACAAGCAAAACAAGATTCTCGTCAAGAATCCTTTATTTTCTGTGCTACTGTACCGCTATTTATTACATAGAGCACAGTTATGCTAAAGATGAACAACATAAGCAATATCTCTTCCGACTCCTCATAGATTTTTCCGATGTTTACCGATGTTGCTGAAACTTGATACAAATATTTTATGGTATTGACATATTGAGAGATATTGACCTTATCTACATAAATTTCAACAATTTCCGGGAGCATTGAAAAAAACTTATAGTGTATTTCTTCGACTCTAGGAAGTAGATATGCATATGCAATGAAAAAGTATAAAAATATAACATACAAAGGCATTGCCTGAATAAATATGATAATCTCAAAAAAATGTAAAATGTAAATATGGCTTTTATCCAAGTTAGTGCAGATGTGTACATAGATACTACTAAAACCTATTACAAAAACAGCTCGAACACATTTCACAACGATGCGCAATATAATGCAATTGCGCATTCAATCGTCTCCCAAAATTTTCCTCAAATTTCTTTCTTCAGAATGTTTTGCACGAAGCAAAGAAGAATTTCAAAGGAAATCAAAACATCAAAACTGACGAACGATAACCAACCATACCACCAAAATCAATTCCAACCCCAAAATTAGCAGCAATAACGAGCTCGCAAAAAGAAAAATGTTAATCACACATTAGTAGATTGCATCATATTGCAACAATCTTGCGTACAATGTGCAGTAACACATGATGTAACCATAGAGATCAGGAAAATTCTTTCACTTTCGTTTCAGGGTTTTTTTTTTTTTTTTTTTTTTTATTATTAGACCATCGAATTAGTCATAATTTTCTAGAATGACATGATGATCAATTTATTTTTTCTCAATTAAAAATAAAAGTTCCTCAACAACAATATTATAACACATAAGAACGAAGAGCTTCCTTCCTATTTCTCTACCGCCACATGCATGTATCTGTTTTTTGCGAATTTTATAAATTGAATTTCTAAAGCTAACAACACGACAAAGACGACGAGAAAGAAAAAAAGAAAAAAAAATATCTGTGAATGTATAAATTTAATTATAATGCCATTGCACCTACTTTCACCTTGTAGAGTACAGTACTCTCGAATTTTTTTTTATTTTATTTCGTTTTGTTTGTTGTTCTCAGTGCGAGTTCGATGGATGCTTTGAGGTTTTTTGTGTACGAGTATTTATCTTTTATTTTTTTGGAAAATTGTTTTTTTTTTTTTTTTTATCAAACTCCAAGAGAGGTGATGTTAGGAAATATTGAACTTATTTGTTTAGAATTTTGTTTGAAAATTAAAAAAAAAAATCATCCAAATGTCCCTATTCTGGTGCAACTGCGCAGTTTTTGATCCTAATCGACAATGAGTCCCAATTATTGGGGTCATTGTGTTATTTAGTCTTTCGATGTGCATTTTTGTTTGTTTTAATCTTATGATTCTGGATGTGTTAAGTCCAACATTTATCAACGACTTTGGGAGAGGATAGATAGTACACGACAAGAAAAAAAAATTATGGGAGGGGGCTCCATCTAGCGCAAAATTTCCTATCCAACGGTATGTAACACTCCGTAATATGCAAAGAGGTGCAAGTACAGGGTTATTCATTTTATGCTTTAAGATTTGAATTTAAAATAAAATAAAAAATATTAAAGATGACATTTTTTATTGTTTTATATTTTGGAATATGCTATTAAGTATGTATGGATTACAACATCGGTTTAATGACCGCCAAGAGAGTTTTTGCAAACTTCGATTCTTGTGAGGTAATTTTCGATTACTTTTCGGCACATTTATGGCTGCATTACGGCCATAACTTCACGGATGTTGGTTTTTAAGTGCTCCAAAGTTTGAGGACTGTCTGCGTAGACACGATCTTTAACATAGACCCACAAAAAGAGATCCAACAGGGTCAGATCACACGATCTTTGTGGCCAATTGATGTCGCCAAATATTGAAATTAAACGGCCGGGACATTTTTCGTGCAATAGAGTCAAATTCGCCTGTGTTGTGTGGTAGGTAGCCAAGTCCTATTAGAACCGCATGTTGCTCACATCAATGTCTTCAATCTCAAGCCAAAAAAGTTGGTTATCATTTGACCATAGTGCAGAGAATTCATCGTAACAGTGGCGCCTTTGTCGTTTTCAAAAAAATATATCGATCACGCCGCCGGTGCACAGCGCGCACAAAACTGTCACCCGTGGTGGATGCAATAACCTCTCAACAATCAATTTGTTTGTTTACATAGCCGCCGAGCGGGAAATCACTAAAGAAGATTTTGTTCGAATAATCGGCATCAACTAGTTGTACACAGAGATTACAGAACTGTTATGTTTGTAGTAAGGTGCAAAAATTTGAAAGCGTTGAGTGGTGGTTAAAATGGTCAGTTGACATATGGCAAGTCGAGGAAGAAGGTGGGATGTGAAACATTATGATAATAAATGTTGGAAAAGAGAAAGACTATCTGAACAAATTGGATCGTGTACAGGGTGACACAACACACAATTTCCCTCACTCTAATATCCTACAGATTGATTCGTACTTTACAAATGGCCAACTTTGAAAAAATCGATGTAACGATTTTATTGAAATTTATTATTTGGATTACGAGTAATTTAGACATAATTCACTAGACGGCGTACTAAGTTATTCAGAAAAAAATGGTGTAAATGAATTTTTGATTAATTTTGTTGAAAGTCAACAATTGAGCAATATTTGCAAAGTTTTGAATAAGTGTGAAATTAATTTTTTTTTTTTTAAAGTATCTTTTAAATAAAAATTTGCATTTGCTTGCAATTTAACTCGGAGTGACTTGCAAATGCATATGTACATATACACATGCATACGAGTATGTAGGTATAGACGTGTACTACTATAGTCTTTTTTTAAATCTTTGTCTAACCAGAATTGCCTAGATGAAAAATAAAAGCTAACAGTCTTTCACCTAGTGCTTGTAATTCTTCTTCCTTGTCACCCAGAACCCAGCATAGAGATACATCGCATCTGTCTGCAATCTCATTTAGAGAAATGCTTTACAAACTTCTATCGTTTTATTGGTGTTTCCAACGTTTTTATTGCTGCTTGACGATCTATATATATGTAGGAGAAGACCGGTTATATCGGCCTGAAATAAACTGAATGAATCCGGAAGTCGTATGGTAATATTTATATCGGGCAAATTGTAGAAAACTCTCTCGTAGCATACGCAAACCCATCCGTGTTATTTACAGCAGTTTCATTTAGATTTTCCAAGAATCTCAATGGTTTCTATGAGATTTTAGTTTTTTTATTTTACCTTAAAAGGGGCGCTGTATTCCGTTTTACTTTGAGTAGTACTATTGTTGACCAGAATCCATGAGTGCTTATCTTAGCGTTAGGCAGCTTTGAAGATACTCTTAGCCTTAATGATGCTCTTTTGGCCATTTGTTTTCAAAAAAATATTTACGGGGAGCAAGTGGAAGTTTGTATTTAAAGTAAAAACGCATGGTAAATCTCTAAATTCTTTCCAGAAAGACAATGTTACGACTTTTGCCTAACGCTGTCAAGACGATCATTCTCCAGTGATGTCAATCCCTGCAGATCCTTTTACAATCAGAAGAGTATCGGTCAAAAAAACAATGAGATTACGTATGTTTACGGTCGCGATTAAAAAAGTTTGGGAACCACTGTAAATAATCTCATGGTACATCAATCAGAATCTGCCATTTAATTCCAACCAACTGCGAAAAGGATGTGGAAACAAGGACTTTCCTCCGACACTACAGAAGGTTGGTGCTGATAAAATCGATCGCACGTCATATGTACCAAACGATCTCAGGCCAACATACTAACTAGGACCTAGGTACATTAATCAAAGTTTGCCACCCATTTTATAGTATTCAAAGTGATATCATAATTCCTATCAATCCATCAAAGATGTGTGCCATTCACAAAGAGAAAAAAAAAAAAAAAGAAAATAACAAATTTGTAACTGAATTAAAAAAGGCAATAAAATACCTACTTAGATACTTTCCTTCTTCTTTCGCTTCTTCTTCGTTTGTATTCCTTCCTTTCATAATTCTACGTGTTATGAAACTCAGTCAGTTGGTCAAATAACGTCACTTATAAGAAACGCCTGCCTCCTTAGTCAGTAAAGTCAGATAGGGTCGACCGCTGCTACCATATAAAGCACCGCTGATGTTGGCTTATTTGATTGGGTAGTACTGGTGGAGTTTGGTACGAAAGGTAGGAATCTAACCGCTCACCATAAATTCTAAGTAATATTGCATAATAAATTCTTTTGTTGTTCTTATGCGCCTCTACACTTTCTTTTATATTTGATCTAAGTTCTAGCATAGAACTTCTGTATGAGTGCGAATAGAGACGTCTGAAGGCTGTTTTTTTTTATTTTTTTTTTATTATTATTATTATTCGCATTAGAAGTAGTGTTTGTATAAAAAAGCAGAGATATGTATCTTGGCTTTACATCATCAGATACGGATAGTGTGTCATATAGAATGTACGAGTTTGTAGAACGTGTTTTGAGATATTCTATTTTGTGTTGCTGTTGTTGTTAAGTGTTAATGGCTTTGAAAGTTATGATTGGTTGATGATTAATACCTTTTTATATGGCCTACTATAAAAAAAAATTACTTAAAGTTGGTGTTCTGAGCAATTTATTAATTCCGGAAGGGAATAAAGAAATCCGACAATTTGCATGAGTATACATTGTATATCTGATGTCAAATTACCGCATCTGTTTTAGATCTACCAATAATATATTGCAAATTACGTGACGTGTAATACGTTCACGGATGCGATAATTCAATCCGTTTGTATTCTAAACATTGTTAGTCGAATACCTTCAGCAAAATATTGAGTTTTGATATGTTTGACCTGATCTTTTACACTCAGTAAAAAAAACTTTAATTTGAGAGAAGTATGTCCAGTTAAACGCACAAGTAACGTTGGTTCCTATTTTAGGCACAGATAGCCACACGAAAAGCAACAGGAGCATCCTTTTCAGCACCGCCACTTTAAAAGAGATGAGCGAATATCACTTTATCTCGAATTCAAGAGTATGTAATACTGAAAGACAAAAACACTTGAACTTTGCTTATTTATATATGTACATAGTTGTATTTATAAGAGCTTTTAAATTATTTATAATAATTATAAATGCACATTTTTATTTATTAGAACCAGCGAGATCGGGTATTGAGTATCTCTTCAAGACGAGTGAAATTAAAAGTCGAAGTCGTTGTTTTTATAGCAGTAAGAGTGTTAGACAAGAGCGATTTATGTTGTTTCGATAGCCGTGGAATTTACTGACTTTTGAGTCGATAACCCTAGACCTAATTCTTTTAAAGTTTATTAAACCGGTGATAGAGAGAGGAAAGGTTGTAAAACAGAATTACAAATTGGAGAGGAAAGGATAGATTTCCTTGCCAGATTAAAAACGCAGTACTAGGCCTGTGTGTTGACGAGTTTGTAAATTCAGACGTTACTAAAATGGAGAAATAGACAGCTATTCGCAACCGCCCATTATGGGTGAGGGATCATGGCTTGATGCTTATTTAGAGACGACATTGTCTCACCTTGTCGTTCCACGATCTACAACCCGGATGTTCCCCATGTTCTGCGACCCGGTGTTAGATCTATAAGTTTTATTTGAATTGCCTCTTGATTCTTAAATTGCTCCCTGGTTACAACCTTGTTAAAGCTCCAAAGATTTTCAAATCCTTACCAAGCGCTATCACTACGTAAAGTTTAACAATTGTCTTAAGAGTTAAATTTCCGTTGATTTTGTAAAAAAAAAAATAAAGTGCTCGACTAGGTTGCACGTACTTGCACCTACATGTTGTTTATTTGCAAATTAAACAGATTTGAAATTTAAACAAAATTGTTAAAATATATATGTACATATACGTATATTTTTTTTTTTTTTTTTATAATTTGCGCGCGCCAAATGGGATATGAATACCATTAAATTATTTCAGGGCACGGGCGTTTGTAGAAATTAAGAGAGAGAGAAAGAAAGATTGGTGTAGTGGGTTTGAAACTTAGGTGGTATTAAGTTTCAGTAAACTCCAAGGGCGACGTCCAGATAACTGGGGAGCTTGATTGTTTTGCTTTTTGTCGTTGCTCATGATTCACTGTATTTTTTCCCCTCCACCTGATGTCATCATCACGATCAAGTTGCATTTAAACCATATGACCACCCTACTGCCATTGTTATGCCTTCGCAGTAGAGTTGAGTAAGCTTTCGCAATTGATCGACTTTTTTTATTTATTTCAGACGAAATAAATAGATGATTGTTGAGATCAGGATTTGAACCGTGAACCAAGAGCGTGACAAGCGTTGATGTTACCACTACACCACGGCCACCCTCATATATATATATTTTTTAAATCCGTTTTTTGGTATGCCTAAACGCTTATACCTAAAAATCCGTCCAGCCGTTCAGGCACACATTTCTAGTTTTTCTGTCATAGTAATGTTATTATAAATTTGATCAAAATCTCGAGATCGAAATTATCCAGGAAACCAATACTTGACCTGATACATTTGTAGGTGCAAGTAAAATAAAGTTCACGAATGGGTCGCACGCACTTGTCCCTACGCTGTTTCGATTTCGCCTCGAATTGTGAATATCAGATATGAAGTTTGAAGAAAATCGGTCCACCCGTTTAAGCTCCAGTCGGCCATACATACAGAGAGACACACTTTTTTAGTGTCTCTATTATAGTAATGTCAAGTTTGATCAAAATCTCGACATCGAAAATTTTCAGGAAACCAATACTTGTCCTTATACGAGTAGGAGCAAGTAAAATTCAAAGTGCAGACAACTTTTTATTGACACCCCCTTTTCACTGCAGTTACAGGAACAAGGTCAACTTTCTAGCGAAATGCATATCTTTCCATAAGGCACTACAGTTCCCTTTCAAAATTGTTCCCTATATTACTTTGTTTCCAAAATATTTTGTTCCTCACCATATTCGGGGGAAAAAATAAAATTTCTTTCAATGCGCACACAGCGAAAGAAAAAACCAAAAGAAAAAAAGTTGTAAAAATGTTGCTTTTTCGTGTTTGCCGCACTACTTACTAACCCACTTTTCCCGGATGACCTAATTTCACTTGATGAGAGAACGTTAACAGAAACAAGAGAAAAACAAAAAGAAAGAGTATCGTGTAAAGACAGAGATACCACTTTTATACGCAATGCAGCCGACCAAACTAACAATCATCCAATGAAGCCAGTAATTCAAATAAGTTAACAAGTCGTTCTTGTTTTCTTTTTCTTTTTTAACATTTTGAGGTATGGGTGAATCGTGACATGACAATTTTTGTTAGATTTTTTTCGAAGATAGACGTTGGGGGGTACATTTTTACTTCTACTTATAAGGGAAAGTATTGGTTTACTGCAAATTTTCAATCTCGAGATTTTGATCAAACTTGACATTACTAAAGGGTGTCCCTAAACTCACGCAAGAAGTAATTTTGATAGAAAACACAGATTTTTAATTAAAAATTGTAAATGTTTTATAAAGTATACAGTATAGGATTATGTATGGAATACAGCATATCGGGTAAATGGCCTCCACAGCTTTGCTGGCACATACGCACACTTGTGTCAAAATTTCCCATGACCACTTTGCATACTCGTAAATGTGGCTGAATTTCGTTGATACAGGGCTCTATTTGCTCCTGCAAGACGTGGGTGGTCGTGGGCTTGTTAGCATAAACCTTAGACTTCAAAAAACCCCAAAGTATAAAGTCCAGCAGCGTTAAATCGCATGATCTGGGCGCCCAATTCTGATCACCAAAACGGGAAATTATACGACCATGAAATGACTCATGCAGTAATTGAATTGTTTCTTTGGCTGTATGGCATGTGGCACCATCTTGTTGAAACCACATGTCGTCCACATACATATATTGCAATTTAGGCACAAAAACTGGATTATCATGTCGCGAAAGCAAGCACCATTAACTGTTATTGCCTGAGCAGCCGTATTTTCAAAGAAGAATGGTTCGATGATGCCTCCAGCCCAAAATATGCACCAAACAATGACACGTTGTGGATGCATTTGTTTCTCAACAATCAGTCGTGAATACCAAATGTACCCCAAATTCGACAATTTTGACGAATAACAAAGCCATCAAGATGAAAATGAGCCTCAGAGCTGAAGATGATTTTGCTTGAAAAATCGGTATCCACTTGTTTTTGTTCCATAATATATTCAACGAACTCTCTTCAATGTGCGTGGTCAGTAGGCTTCAGTTCTTGAGTCAATTGTATGTATGAAGATGCAAATCTTTCGTCAGAATACGCTGTAGAGAGCTTCTCGAAATGTCCAATTGTTGACCACGGTGCCGAATTGATGTTCCTGGTCTCAACAACACTCTTACGAACCGCTTCGATGTTTTGTATTGAACGACTTGTTGAATTACGGCCAGAGTGTCTAAGAGCACTAATTTTTCACAGTTGATGAAGTTAAATCACTATTCCGACCATATTTTGTATGAAAATTGCGAACTGTAGTTGACAAACCTTCATTATTTTTAAAATATTGCTCAACAATGAAAACGCGTTGTTCTTTAGCGAAGCACTAAATTTTTAATAACCCCTAAACTGTCAGCTGTTACGCTGTCTTTTTTTTTTCGTTGGCAACACTTTACCGCACAAATGGCGCAAAATTCAAATCTTTTGGGACACCATTTATAATAGAGAAACTCAAAAAAGTGGATCTCTCAGCTGAACGGATTTTGTTCAGACTTCATATCTGCGGTCTGCGGGGCTACAAATCGGAATATTCATTCTGACCCCAAAATTAACGGTACTTTAATAATGCCCGAAATTGAAAAAAAAAAATAAATAAATTTCACGAAAACGACTCCAACGATTTTGACCAAATTCAATATTTGAGTTATGGTGGACTCGTATGCTATCAGATGGCGTACCACGTTCTCGCCACAAAATATGTACAGCGGTTCTTTACTTATTAACTGATTCTTAAAAATTGGCTTTCTCAGCTATGGCTCGATCGATTTTGTTCGAAATTAATATCTAAACAATATGTGCATGTATGCAAGGTCATGGCTTGCCAAGTTTTAGAAAACTGTGATTTTTTTTTTAATTTTAACGAACTGTAAAATTTTTTATTTTTTATTTTAATGGAGCATAAAGGTGCAAGTACGTGCGACCTTTTTTTTTATTAAATTTTTCAGATGTTAAAATATGTAATGTTTTTGCAGTTTTTCTTTTCCTACGAGTTTTTAGGTATTTGCGAAGTGCCAGAGGCCGTATACTTTTAAAAGAGTCTATTTACAATAAAAAGGATTCCATAGTTAATGAACTCATTCATTGAACAACGTTCAATAAATATGAGTGGTAAATTATCAGCAAATGAGAAATATCGAAAGACAAAAAATTACAGAAATTCTCAGATTTAAGGTGTTAAATACATCAATATTAAAGGGAAAAGATTCTATCTTCGCTTCGGAAGAGTCAAAGGAATTTTAAAGCCGACTTCCTGCCTCTACGAAGAAAGTAATAATACCACAAGGTTCTCGATATTGCCAAGTCTTATGTACACACAGAACCTGTTCAAGTTGGTAATGGAGAGTTGCAGTTTCCTGATATCTGTAGTTGCCAGGTTACGAAGGTTATAATATTTATATATTATTCTTATTTTCTTGTGTATGGCTTGATACGAGTATTCTGTTCAAGCGAAATGAAAATTCCCATTTGACACAAAGAAATTAATAGGCTGACAAAAAAGTTTTGTAATTTTTCCTATTGCACTATATATTTAATTTCGAATCAGACGTGCCATAGCGCACTTAGACTTTTTTGGGTTGTGAGATTTTTTAATTTACCAAAGGGAAACGTGGAATAGAAAAGGTTGGGAGGCACTGGCATATATGGAGAGAAAGTGCATATTTATTTGGTAATACAAACGATAGGATTTCTTTTTAGAGTGAGTTAGATTCGTCTCGCTGTAGAAAAAAACTAGATGAGGCAGGGCCCTTAACTAGGACTTCATAAAAGGTATAGAATGTGACAGTCAGTTGGCTGTCTGTCTATAACAGTCTCAGACTTTGAAATGTTTGTTTGTGTGCGGTTTATCAAATGAAGTGCAAGACTTTGTCGCACATATGTATGTCATACCAAGATAAGATGTAATACCAAGAATGATCAAAATCTCGAGATCGAACATTGTCAGGAAGCCCTTTTAGATGCAAATAAATATCCTACCCAATAATATGATCAGAAATACCTGCTCTAAGCTCGGAATAGTGTAGTAGAAGTACTCGTATATGTATCTCTAAAGAACTGTAATACAAGTGCACAGATAAGCAATATTGATAATTCTTAAATCTTTCGCTCGTTGTATGACGCAACTCACCGTAGCACAAACAAATTCTCAATCACTACTACGCACGTTATATAAAAACAATATAACCAACAAAATCCCTGATCAATGCGATTGATAACCTCATAGGCTTCATAAACACATCTACTCGTATGACAAAACATCCCGCGAAATAGGAAGTTATGTGAGTACATACCTCTAAAAAAAAAAAAAAAAAAAACAACGCAAAACAATCAATCAACGTATATATAAATTAACCTACATAAAAGATCACATTAATCAAAATCGATCTGCTAATCCAATTGATACTCTGTTAACATATGTATGTAGATAGCGGCCTATTTCATCCCCCTACCACTTAGTTAACACAAAATTACAAATAAATTGTTTTTTTTTATTCCCGACTCGAGAACAAAAGATCAGCAACTAATATTTAAAATATCTTAAAATGATTAGCACCTACCCACGTATGTACATATGTATATGTTTGTATGCATATGGACATCTCATCGATGACGCGACATTCCCTGTGAATTAAATATAATGACTTAATGCGTATTTCCGATGATGAAATCCCTCTCGCAGTACTGATGATCTCGTAAAAATTGTCGTTATTTTCCTTAAATTAATTTATTTATTTTTCAATCTTTCTAATTTTGGAAAAGCAAAACAAACTTCCTAATCAAAAAATTGATTTTGTTATCTATATTATGGGGACAATAGGCATTCTAGGCACAGCCACAGCTACTCTTAGTATTAATTCAATACAATCGAACTTGCCGGCCACCACCACACCGCATCTTGTTGGGGTCTGTGATCGCGTTGATGCTTTACCGAGGTCAAGATGATGAGCCGTTGAATTTATACATATTTTGTTTGCGGCTATGTGTATCTCCTTCCATATGTTTAGTAAGAAATCGGTAATGAAGTGTGTGTGCATGTGCATATTCATTCACTTGCTGTTGGTGGTTATATTATTTTTAAATTCTCGTTTTTTTTTTTTTTTTTTGTGGGAATATATCTGTGGATGTGTGTGTTTGGTCAATGTTCTCTGGCTAAATGATGTCCTTCAGAAATGTGCTCGAAGAAAATTGCGTCTTTATAGAAAACAAAAAAGGTAGATGCAACAACACTGTACACGCCTTACGTATGTACATATCTAGATACATGCATAAATTGCGTAGTTAATTGGAAGTTTCAAGTGCAATATGTTAATAATACATAAAGATACAAATAGCACTTAAAACAAAAAAAGATGAAAGAAATATAGAAATTTCTATATACGTATAATACATACTCGTACATATGTATGTATGTACGTATTATCAGTATTCATTTTCTCAAATTAATTACTATCTATAGCGTCTAACCTCTTAAATCTATTGAAATAATTATTACAAGTACTTGACACATAATTTTGTGCAGAGCAAAATTGGTTTCATAAATAAATTTAAATATGGCAAGAGATACATATATTGGGCTTAAAGAGATTAATGTTAAGATGTTTAATAAAATACCGTATAATAAAGTACCGTATGGCTCGCTAGAGAGCCATTAAACAAATTTCAATGAAATTTAATTTGTATGTACGAATCTACATATATCTACATCCTGATACATACATAGGTCACTTCGTCTAAAAACTGTCAAAATAAATCTTTTACCTCAAGAACTCCTAAACGGATTTCGATGAAATTTGGTATGCTTAGTAGTTCCACTTGAATTTGATCGAAATCGAATAGAGTAGTTGTTTCATTTGGTTCCTTGATTTCATTCATTGTCGTTTTTTTTTAGTTACTGCGTACGGTCTTCACAGATCAGTAAGAAAGTTAAAGATTCTGGTTGCGTACGGAATGAAAACCAACTCATTGTGGAACCTACACACTCGAAAGGAATTTCCTGTTCTTATATTTAATTTTTGTAAGGGCAGGAGATAACACCCCCGTTTAAAAAGAAATATATTAAATCGTTTCCAGGGTTGCGGTACTTCATCGCATCACAGTCTCATAACTTTCGAACAGCGGAACATAGAAGGTTGAAATTGGTACCAGAGTATCAGCCGAATATTTATTCTTACTTGTGATAATAAGACGATTTTTTTTTATAATTTGCACGTGTTAAAGGGGATATGAATACCCTTATACTAATTTTTAGAACACGTGCGTTTTTGTGGACAGGGTAAGAGACAGAGAGAAAGACAGAGTGGTGTAGTTTGAAACTCAGGTGTTATTAAGTTTCTGTAAACTCCAAGGGTAGCTGTCCAGATAACTGGGGAGTATTTTTGTTTGTTTTCTCTATTATTGTCGTTGCTTATGATTCACAGTATTTTTTTCCGTTCTGTCATCTGATGTCATCATGACGATCAAGTTGCATTTTAGCTATGTGACCACCCTACTGCCAGTGTTATGCCTTCACAGTAGAGTTGACTTAGCTTTCACAAGTGATCGACTTTTTTATTTATTTCATGTGAAATAAATAGATGATTCTTGACATCAGGATTCGAACCATGAATCAACAGTGTGACAAGCGATGATGTTACCACTACACCACGGCCACCACAATATCTTTCGATATCCTTTGCATACAAATCGGAGCAGCCGTTTAGGCACTAGGAAGTAAAATATTTGTATATTATTACATCAAATCCTTTGAGCTTGAACTATAACAATATCTAGTAATATGTATTTACTGTAATTGCTCGGGAACCCTCGGCACATGAAGCACTTTCATACTTTTTTTTTGTTTTTTTTTTTCATAGCAAACTTGTGGCACTCTTTCTTGGATTCATTGTTCAAATGGAATTAGCAGTGGCGTCTACTATTCCAGTCAGGTCGAACTTCGACATATTTGGAATTTAGCTGTGCATGGATTTAGTCCGGGTTCTGAAAGAGAGATGGTGGCAGATGGGCCTTAATAACTTATATACTTGGCCCGTTGTCCTTGGGATTGTTGTAACCATGGCGGATGTTCCGAAGACCATAATGGAATGATCTGAAAATTAATTTTGTTATTGTAGTAAACTCTGGAATTCACTACCAGCAGACTTACGAATATTTCCAGAAGCTTTTTATACCCAGCTATTCAAGAGGAGAATGAACAAGCATCTACAAGGAAAACAAATGGTTGCTATCCGCACTACATTTTCCAACGAAGAATAAGATATCGTCTAGCGCGCTACTAGATTTAATACACACAGATTTGTGTGGTCCAGTGCGGGTGGAGTCAATAAGTAAAAACTTGAATTTTGCCATATTTACCGACGATTTTTCTCGCAGTCTTCGTTTATTTTCTCCGAAATAAGAACACTTAAGCATCTTTAAACAATTTAAATATTTAGTGGAAAATTAAATCGGTAGGCAAATAAAGACACTCAGAAGCGACAATGAATCTAAGTTATTACGCGAAGATCTTACAAAATTCTTGGTGGAAATTTAAATAAAACGTGATCTTACTCTAGAGTATAAAGGGCATTGCCGAAAGGATGAATAGAACGAACTGTAGTCGAAATGGCTAGATGCATTACGATAGAACTTACCGCAGTTTATTTGAGCGGAACTAGTACTCGCCGCTTACTTATGAGACCGGTGCCCAACTATACACAATCATAACATGATTCCAGAACAAATTTGGCCAATAGTCAAGCAATTTAGACGAATTGGATGTAGAGCATTCGCGTTAAATGAGAAATCAGGGAAGTGGAAATGGGAACCACGAAACGAAGAATATGTACATATTGGATATTCAGATGAATGAAAAACGAGAATACCAAAACTGAACATGACGATCAACATCACGGTTGCATTAAAGAATTCAAAGGAGACTACGAAAACGAAATTAATGAATTGATTTCAACGTTCGAGGATCCTGAGGTAACACCTATAAAGAACAGACTTAGAAAGCGTACAGTGAGTAAAAATATTGTTGTGCAGAAGGCCAATGACCCAACGAATTTGTGCGAAGTTAATAAATAAAATTTTTGTAAGGAAAGGCTTAATGCCATGAAAGACGAGTATAATGCTATGATGAAAAATGAGACTTGGATACTATGCTAATTAGCACCTGGAAAAAAAGTTATCGAATGTAAATGGGTAACCATCAATATGCATAGGATTAAAAATACAATATAGCGGAAATACTCGTATATCTATATCCGAACCTGGATATATTAAAAATCTATGGAATGGAAAATTAAAATAGAAAAGGAACCGTGCGTAAAAGGAGAAAATCTTAAAGTTAACAAATCCAAATACCAAAAACTAATTGCCTCTTTACGAGTATTACAACTTTCCGTGTTTAGTTGGCCAGACATTACATGCAGTGTTAACATGATTTGCAAAAAAATAAATGACAAGCAAAATTCCTAAAGTTGAGAGTTGAGGAACCAGCGTGTTGTGGCCACAGAAGCCGAATATATGTATATGTAGCTTTAACTTTTGCCGCTAAAGAAGTGTAGTATCTACAATATTTACCCGATTGTGATCTTCTGCGATTTTCAGAGCACCGACCATCTTGCAAAGATCCACTTTATTGAAATACTTGCAAACCAATCAGATGCCTGTTAACACATTTACCAGGCTTGTTACCAGAACAAAGCATCTTCATTATTTTAAGAAATTAGGAATGCAGTTGTACTGATTCTAATATTGCGGAGGAGTGTTGAGAATCTATTATATTCTTATATTATATTATATTATAGACTTATTGCACATCTCTCTTTGAGACACATTTCTAGTTAAATCAAATGTCATTTTATCATTTCATACTTTATTAAATTTATTGATTACTCGTAAAATACTTCAGTTTTTGCATTCAACTAAGCAGCATCAAGTATTTTTTCTTCTTGTTGTATAGTAGATCGTCGTAATCGTTTAAAATCCTAACAGTTATGCGTGTGCACGTTTTAGTGCAAATGCTGTAATATCCGCGTGACTGTCAAAGCAGATTGTTAATCCATCTATTTCACTTAAGTTTTCTATTTGCAAACTTCAATCGAGAGAATATAATTCCAAGAATAAAGCAATACCTATTTAGTTACACAACTCCGACTATCTAGTATGGTTCTAAGAATAAATATTGTTTTGGGGTACAACACAGCGCAATAGTTACGCAACAAACTGCTAACTGAATGAAATATTTCATAACAAAGTTTCAATATGCACAACAGGAGGGATACTCGTAAACTCAATTAGATGTGCTGCTACTGCTGTTAGTGCTAAGTCGGTGTCGACAATTCTACATAAAAAAAAAACACAAAAAATTTGCATAAAAACTGTTTAATATTCTAATTGTTTTACGTTTCTAGTTAGCACCGACGCCGACGTCAAAGCTACAGACAGGCACGACAAATAATCTTGAGAAATCGCAATAGTAATAGCACTAGCGTATGCATAATTTATAAAAAATTTCATATACATACCAATATAAGTAAGATCTAGTGCCACATCAAATATGCCTCTGTTACAAAAACCAACTAGGAAGTAAGTAATTTTTTTTTCTGATATGTTTTTGACACAAAAGATATGTAAAAAAAAAAAAAAAAATAAATAAGTGACTGACAGTACCAGTAGTAAACGTGGGGATGAACGATGTATCATATTTGGAGTAGATGTAGCGCCGCATCAAAACTGTCATACACACATACCTAAATTGAAATCCACACACAGGTCGATGTCCGTCGATGCGTATGCATTTAATCTGTACGCGCTAAGATACATGCCATGACGATACCATGCATGTGTACATTGCACGTGACCTTGATGTATGCCAACGAATGTTTATTTACAGAGACGCATGTGAGGATGAAGGGAACACTGTCGAATGTGTCTGAGCCTAAGTTAAATGCATTTCCTTATTTTTTAAAATTTTTATGATGAAGTATTTTAATTACCCACACCTTTTAAATTATTACGTAGTTCAATGAATTGCCGTTTATTTAAAAACTCTGTATTGTAGGTACACTTACGACTTTTTAATATTTAAATTTGGAAATAGCTACTAAATATTAAAAGTGTTATCATATGCTATTTAACTGACAAAATACTAGAGAGAGTATTGACCACCTTCAAGGCCAGATTTTCATCAGCACAAGTCAGTCACGAGTTGCAAAAAAAAAAAATCCCATTTGCCAAACGTGGATGAGAATATTATTGCCATTGTTTGAAAAAAGAGGTTTTCGAATGGTTTTTTTCCGGCGACTCACGTCAATGTGTATACTCTCTTTTCTTAGATTAAGAGGAAGTGATATGAGGGATAAAGTGCATGACTGGATCGCACATATGGTACTTGCAGTTATGTGCTGCTCATTTGCAAATCACTTGGGTTTGAAATTTAAGCGGAATTGTTTTTTTTTTTTTTAAATAAATATTTTGATCGTTTTTCAAAATTCATTATGCCATGTCCTTCACATGTTAAATATTGCTTAGGTGTCGATTTTGAACAAAATCGTTTGAGTCACGATTTTGAACAAAATCGTTTGAGTCACATCCTAGAACTTAAAGTTCGCACTCCACTGATAATGAACGAACTCATTTTTGAGAGCGTTTTTTTGAGTAAACAAGTTTTTGCCTTTTCAAAGCTATCTATACCGTCCATATCTGCACGAATGACAGCAAGTCAGCTTCGCCTTTTCTTTGTAAATCTACAGCTAGAGTCCCAACTTGTACTCATATTCTCAACTCTGATATTGATGATATTCTAAGCATCAAAAACTCAGTGCTGTCTCTTTGTCGTCAAAGTGCGATACTAACATGGTCAAAATAATAGTTTGTCAATGCCAGGCATATATGTATGTATGTTAACTAAGCTTTTCACTGGCATCAGCAGGTTAAAGATAATGCAAAAGGTAGTCCAAGCATATGTTAATGAAATAGTCATAATCCCGAGAGGGAAATTTGAGGAGACACTCTGGGAGATAATGCAGAGGGGGCTAAGAGTCTTCTTCTAAGACTAAACATAAACCCGACCAAAAAACCACAGTAGTATCTTTCACAAGAAAAATACAACAACAGTACAAGAGGCTAGGTACAAACTACATAGCAAACTTCTTTGGAAAAAACATGAAGAAGCCGTGGTAGCCCAAAGTAACTCGAGCACTAATGGTGTTCAGGATGTAACCCAGCCGCACTAAGATGGATGTACACCAGGATTGTCATGCACGTTAGAACGTACGGAGCAATAGAATCGTTCAGAAGTACCACGCTGAGCACAACAAGCAAAACCCTTGGAAAAGTACAAAGTACAGGCTTGATTGGGCCATGAGAACCTGTCGTATAAAGAGTTAGAGGTGATATTGAGACTCATCCCTTTACACTTAGTGATAGAAGCGAGAAACACTTCCAAAAGCAGTCCCGCTTCTGGACTGGTCCAGAGATGATATGGTCAAAAGATATTGTTTCGAGAAAAAACTCAACTCAACAGCAAAATAGAATGGAGCAGTGAATCCGAGAAGTGCGAACTTAAACAAAGCACCATAAAACGGATGGATCCAAAACAATCACACGAACTGGGGCAGGTGGTTACGAGTCCAGAACCAAGTACTCGGAAGCTAAGAGATCTTCCCCCAGTATTTTACAAGCAGAGGTGCATATGATCAAAAGATGCGCCCAATTTTGTAATTTTTTTTTTTTTGTTTGTTCATATAATTTGTGCGCGCCAAAGGGGATTGTGAATACCCTTTTATTGTTGTATTGTGATAATAGGTTTTGATTTCGATTGAGAGACAGCAGACAGCATTGTGTTTTGAAAGCATTAAATTCCACTCCGTCGGTTGAACCCGATTTGCTTATGCTATATAGATCGGAATTTAATGTGTTTAACATACGTTGCCGTTCCTCTTCGACGGCCGAAGAGCAAGGACGTAAGTTGGAATGGATTCGATTAGAAGTTGCAGACAAGAGATCATTTATAAAAATAAGAAAGAGAGTCGGAGACAAATCAGAGCCTTGAGGAACACCAGCATTTAAATGGTGAATTGCAGACTTGAAGTCGTCCAGGACAATTGTATTGAACGCCCCGAAGAAGAGACTCATCGACACCATATCCACGCATTGTCGAAAAAAGAGCCTGATGCCAAACTCTGTCAAATGCCTTTGAAATATCAAGCGCAACCATCTTAGTTTCTCCGAAGTGATGAAGAGATTGATTCCATCAAATCACCTGTGGACGTAAGTGCAATGGGTCGGAAATTGGACAGGGAGGAAGATTCGCCTATTTTAGGGACGGGCTGGACAAATGCTGTTTTCCATCTACTCGGAAAGAGCCCTGAAGAGTAGGATAGACGGAAAAGTTTACGCAGAAGTTTTGCCAGTGTGGAAGAAAACCTTTTCAGAACTATGGGGGAGATACCATCTGGACCAGCGGATTTGTGTATGTTAAGACCTATGAGTACTCCTGCAACTGTAAGAGTGCGAAAGTGGACTTGTTCCATGGAAAATTCGACGCTCTCAAGTACAGGCTGAGATAAAGCATTATCCGACAGCGTGGAGTTCGCTGCAAAATGAGTAGCAAGCAGATTGGTTGGATCTGACAGTTGGAATGTCATTGTAAATGACCTTAGGGAAGACAGATGAGGCAGAAGTTAATTAAAGTTAATATTTTTGACGAATGACCAATCATTTTTTAATATCTTTGGGGCATAGCAGGATTCTTTGCCTCAATTTTTGGTCATGTAAGACTTTTACACGTCGAATGTGGGCATTGCAGTCTTTTCTTTATTTAAACTTCTTTCGGTTTTCCTCAGATTAGTTGGCCTTATAAGACCGAAAAAATACTTCTTCCAACCTGATAGCCTATTTACAGCTCTGGTTTGCTTTAGGTTTAGTGCTCTTTATTATGTTAGGAATAATGTCATTCATACCTAAGAGGATAGCGTCAGTGATCATATCAGCAATGGCATCCACGTCGAGTGTTGGCGGAATGACTTTCAATGTCCGGTATACGAGTACGAGTAGGCTCATTTACAAGCTAAGTCAAATTGTTTACCTCAGCGAAAAGTTGGACATACCTTCCTTCGAGTGTTGTCTGGCCAGAATGTTGAAGCCAATCCGAATTGTGTATATTGAAATCACCCGCAATGACGATTTCAGTATGAGAGTACATGGAGACAATTCGATTGATGGAATCGGACAGAGTTGAGTTGCTGTTCGCACTAGGGCTTCTGTGAATAAAGCAGTAGTGATTTAATTGCTTACGGACAGTGAATTTTAGCCATTTAAATTTTAATTCATACAGTCAGGCAGTCACCAGGTCACTGTGCTCTCACGAAATCAGGTCTAAACTGCTTTGAAAGGGTCTTGCCAAAATAAATAGACTGGGTCAGATCAGAGCAACAGTCACACTCTACTGGGTACCCATGTCACGTGGGAGAGAAAAATGAAGCAGCTGATGAATTAGCAAGAAAGCGATCGGACACCGGCCTTGTTAGACCAGAACCATTCTGCGGGCTGAGATCGTATAAATTCGAGAAGAAATCGTATAAATTCGAGCCAAATTTTGGGAGGGATTCCCAGGTAAAAAAAAATTCTCGGAAATTATAACCGGAAAAGTAAGGTCTGAAACATTATCAAAATTCGACTCCCCATTTTTACAGGTTTCCTAACGAGTCACCGTAGACTTAATTGTAGGAAACTGAGCATAGAGATAAACGGAAATTGCAGATTTTGCGGAGATGCAGATGAAACCACAAGGCATCTGCTTAAGAAATGTGGATGCTTATCAATTATCAGAGGAAGATCTGCCGTCTGTGGATCCACTCCAGGTACTCCAGTTCATCAAGGCAATTGGACTGGAGAAGGTGCTCTAAGTCGAGTATCTCATCGAAGTCGGGGGACCACAATAGATCTATAAAGGTAGCAGTGCGCATACATCTCTACTAATAATCTACCTATACAATCTACAAAGGTGGTGCCCGATGCCTCGGATTCCTCAATATACTCGTATGTAAAAGTGTTTTCCACTCCTACAGACCACGATCTAAAAATTTTATATTCTTCCGAAACCTGAATATTCACGCATGTTTGGGCGGGAGTTTCCGTCACAGGCTTGAGTTTGTTCGATCATGTTAATAGGTACACGCTTTAGGGCTGTTTTATTCACTATTGTTCAACTTGCCGAAAACTCCAAAGTTAGCAAGCTTCGGGTTTGATTTCAAATCGAGAGTTCAACGCAAGTTGATTTATCAGTTGAAATTTAAAAGTTGGCCTAATTGCAGTTTCTTGTAAAAAAAAAAAAAAAAACCTGGGATATTTGTGACAGATGACACACAATTTGTCACTGTCAGCTTAAGATTTGCATTTCGAGGGTCATTTCCGTTGTGTGCCTACAATTACAAACTGCTTTTCGAAAAAAATGGCAGAAAAAAGAAAGGTGCATTGAATGGATTGATTTCAGTTCGATCTATCATGGGCTGAAAATACCTGCGAACCAATCGAGAGCGGTCGTGGTCAGTGGCTGCCGATGTTGCTTCCAAAGGCGTAGCCGATAGACCACATATATGTGGGGGCTAGCATATCAGCGAATCCGCGCACATCCGGTGGTAGTTGCGACTCATTTTCGGCGATGGCTATGTTGCGGAAGACTGCACAAGCGATGGTGATCAATTGTACTGTTCCAAATGCCGTACGAACGTTCGACGTAATTGCGAGTGCCGATCTGAGATTAGTTTTATAAATTTTCAACGGCGTTCATGAAGCCCGAATCACCAATTAGAATTGTCGTCAAATTTCGTAGAAATTCGAAACACTGGACCCAATGTATTCTAAAGTTCTTCTTAACATCGTTGAAGTCGCCCTTCATATTTAGGAATGAGTTGTATGTTTGAATACTAATATTTTAAGATTTTAAGTCCTCAATTCAAATGTCGTTGACTATTTCCTTCCGGGAATAATACGATACTTATTGTCAGCAAAAAAAAAAAAAACTTTCCCAGTAATTAAATACATAAAAAAAAGTTCTAACTAATTAAAAAAAAAATCAAATCACATTGCATAATTGTGAAATCATCAGCCAGTGTGCCATCACATCATTACCGCGTCATAAAACTGTTAACTTTCTCATAAAGCCTCTCTCAAACGGACTCTGAAACATTTGGGTCAATATTACATCACAGTTCTGTTCTTTGGTGTGTTCTTACGTGTATAGGAAATTCTTCTCTCTTATCTGTACTCCGTCACCCGTGCCCACATTATTCATTCTCTAAGCCCCCGAATAAATAACATCAAAGCCAACAATCTCCAAAAAGAACAGACGAAATAAACAAAAACAAAAAAAAACCGCCCACAAGCAAATGCTGTGTGAGGAGAGGTTCAGAGCAAATATAGAATTGGGTCATGTAACGGTATAACCAAAAAAAACCCATGGCGAAAAGCCACAAAAGAACCAACCAACTGACAACCGTACACCATATAATAAAAAAAAAAAAAAAAAAACAAGACCCCGCGCCCGATAGTGGGTCAAAAGAGAGTGCGGAAGAACTACGCACAAATGTATAGTAAATTCAAACTAAAAATTTTTTCATACACACAGTTGCACAATTATCGGCAAATGTGTGCGCGATATGTATGCCACTTTGTTAGTGTATGTGTTCAGCTCAAATGTGAGGAGAAAGTGTTATGACCGAATTAAGACACAATATTGTATATTCAAAGCATTCGGCGGCTCTTGGCCCATAACCATCAACTTATCCATCTTCTCCCAACCAAGGTGCAGCCTGCACTTGAACTGACCGCCTCGCCGTTACAAACAAAGTCAAGGCAACAATTCCACACCACTACATCCACTACATCGTATATCCAATCCACAATGCGGTCCACTATCCCCCCAACATCAACAACCAATATTACTGTGTGTGCAACACAGTGACACGTGAGTGCACACTTTGCCTCATTCTAATGCAGTTATCGAGAGATGTGGTGAGGGGAGGGGCACTGCGACTGTGGTTTAGTGGGTATCCAAGTAAGCACAGAGTGAAAACATAAATAAAAATGCATGCACTTTGTCACGATATGTTACTGTGCAGCTGCTGCCGCTGTTGCTCCAAAAGTAGCTTCGTGTTTTAAAGCAGAAATGTGCAAGTTGCAAGGTTAAAGAGTGCCACACAGCCAACTGCCAAGAGCATGATTCAATAAACGGGTTATGTTGACAAACGCTGACACGGGGTGAAGAAGGAGGGCGGTTGAAACTGCTACTATGTTGTGTAGGTTGGTCGGTAATTAAGGTAAATGGGAAAAAATTTATGCTTGTTGACTTTTCAGGGGTTGCGGCGAGCTATTACATTATCAAGGCTCATCGCGCACAATGAACCCGAAAGTTCAGTAACTTTGTACTGATGCTTATCTGTATAGTTGGATCTGTATGTATATGCAGTTGCAAAAAAATTTAAATTTTCTTAACTTAAAACTATCAGAGCAGGAAAGTGCGAGCTGATACAGCTTAGGGCAGAGAATCTTCAAAAACTATCCAGGATTTTCTAGTAGATCAAAAATCACTTGGATGGAAATTATTCTGGGTGGAACCCAATTAGAAATGATCATTGACTTCTTCGAAATCTCTAAAGTAAACAAAAAAAAAATTGCTCAATATTTTACCAAGATACAATAAAATTGGCTTCTTAAAGAAACTACTGTTCAAATGCTCCCCCGTATGATATGTATATATGTAAAATATTCTAACAATCGTTATAGACTGCTGTGAAGAAAATGCTAATGCAATACGGCAAATGAAATAGCTTGGGTAGAACATAAGGCGATTGAACCACTTGCTACCGAAAACGGACACAGCCTTATTAATTTATTTACTAATTGACACGCCCCGCCTGAGTGCTTTCTTCATCCGTTCCATACAAATGGACATATTCCTCACCTGAGGATTATAGATTCACATGATATATGTACCTATAACTCTTTCTGTCACGAAATTTTATAAAAATACATCACACACTGCGAATTGTTTATGTATGTACATATGTACGATATCTTCTCCAAGTTCGCAAAATAATCCTCAAACCAACTAAACCAAAAATCGTTTTGACCGACAATTTATTGTCTTCCATATTCCTCATAACATACGAGTATAACCCAAAAATAACAGGCGCTAAAAGGAAACGAATCTCCCGCACACACAGCCATTCACTGTGCACCAATGGAGGCAGTGGTACTCGCTGATTGAAAATTGGTAATGATAATTTGATGAATAAATCTGTTTATTGTTCAACGTCAGGATAGCGTACAAAGCTGATTGGTATTATAAGCTTAAAACCATTCGAAATGAATAGTTACTCTAATCAAAAACTGTTCAGCTTTCAATACGGGGCGGAATATCCATAACCGTCCCTGAAAAATGCCTTATTCAACAAAGCAAGCGGAGTATATAATAAATCAGGTTAGCAGTTCTTAAGTTACAACGTTTCCTTGCTAATTGTGAGTTACCTATTTATCTGAAATGTGTGCGCCATTTGACTGATGTTTTAAATTTAACATATTATTATTAGAAAATATAACTATTACATAATGTACTTATTATGAATTCTGAGAAATCTGTTAGAGTTAAGCTCGGTATATGAATAAATAAATAAATAAAAAATAATATAAAGGAGCTAATATCTCCCATACAATATTTTGATGTACGAGTATTTTCTACAGTTATGGCAACACTGTAAGTTTATCTTACACCATAGCAATTTTCTCCGACTTCCTGTACGTTTATGTATGTATGTACACTGTTTAGTCCCTTACAGCGTACATTTTTGTGGACGTTAACCTACCTCCTCAAGGGAGAAGCTATAGGAAAGCTATAATTTATTTATTTCTTCATCTACTGAGCTTAACTCTAACATAATTCTCAGAATTCATAATAAGTAAATTATGTAATAGTTGCATTTTTTAATAATAATATTTTAAATTTAAGTCTATCGAAACATAAGTAAACAATATGATCAAGAGAATTAAATAATTTAACACATCTTGTGATTGGCTCATTTGCTGCATAATTGTAGATATGCCTTTTAGTGTAAAAAACTGTCGAGATCGAATTATTATCTCTGACGCATAAATGTTAATTAACTCATGAATTTCAGGATATTTAACACGATACGCGAAAACATCGTAAACAAACATTAACAATGAACAATACGTCGTTTTTGGAGCATATCCAGACCAAACAGTGCACATCTGGTGGAATATGAAGGCATTTCATCCAGATTACAATTAAGTTGTCGTATTAAAAATCTAAAAAATGCTTTTTGGACTTTCTCAATACGGTTTTTCTGAACTTTATAAACTGGTTCCCTTATTATAGAAGCATGTTCTAAAAGGGCACGTACAAGAGACATGTAAACAGATTTAATAGCAAAGGGATTCGAGAAATCCTTGCAGTTTCTCTTATGCAATCCAAGCATTAAGTTGGCCTTTGCTACAATATAATTAATATGACAAGAAAATGTTCTGGCTTACACCAGAAATAGTGTACGTATGTACTGAAGCTGTTAATATGCGAT
Organism: Pocota personata; assembly: GCA_963082735.1. NCBI lineage: Eukaryota > Metazoa > Arthropoda > Insecta > Diptera > Syrphidae > Pocota > Pocota personata. The sequence continues at coordinate 3,620,369 of OY720433.1, forward strand.
AGACAGAAAAAATTGCCATTTGTTGACATTGAGTGATAAAAAATTATCCTGGCATCATCTAACAATATTATTCAAGTCATTTACATTTTTTACGCATGCACAAATCTTCAAATCATCCGCGTACATTTTGCAAAATGTACCAAAGATGGAATTTCGTTAACAAAAATATTAAATAATAAAGGACCAAGGTCGCTGCCTTGTGGAACTCCAAATAAGACATTTATAGATTTCGATTGAATATCACCAACTTTAACTTTTTGTATTCTGTTTCTCAAATAGCTTTCACACTTAAGAAGTGAAGAATGAATACCAAAATTTCGCAGTCTCAGTAACAATACCTCATGGCAAACATTATGAAATGCCTTTACAAAGTCAGTGTAAATGACATCAACCTTAAGTCCTGAGTCCAAGGAATTCAAAACCATGCCAGTCATAAAACCATGCTGGCAAGGAGATATAAATTCCTTTTCATGAAAATACAATTTCTGTTTAACTATTAATTCAAATAATTTTGGAATAGCTCGATAATTTTCAACTTTATATTTATACCCAGATTTATAAATAGGGCATATAAATGAAATCTTCCATTCATCTAGAAAAACTTCCGTCGATAAACATAAATTAAATATTAGTCGGAGTGGTTGCACTGCTTAAGTACAAACGATGGAATTTGGTTTGGACCAGGGTTCAAACTAGGTCTTAGTAATGAAATGCCATCTGTAATATCTTCAAATGAAAGATTCAGAGCGCCTATACTTTCGTTAAAAATTATAGGACTACTGACAGGCAAATTCACATTTGGATTAGCCTTGTATACTGATTCAAAATAGTCGGCAAACAAATCACATGTACCAGCTAAATCTGTAGAGGTTTAGCCTTTGTACTGTATATTATTATAAAGACTCGAAATCAGAGTGTTCATAGAGACTGCCATAGCGACTTCCTTTTATACTATGTAGTGATTATTGGGGACTTTTGTTATACATACGAAACGTTGTTATATTTACGACACGAATATGGAATGATCTATCAGGTTCTGAGTTTCCCCATCACTACAAAATTGGCTGTTGCAAATGAAAAATTACATAGAAGTAATTCATTTAGAATAACCAAAATAAACCCGACTTTAAATAACACTAGAAAGTCCATGATTGGGTGATCATAAAATATTAAAAAGGATTAACCAACGATTTAGTCAGGTTTTTGGGTATTAATTTGAATTAATTTTAAAGTGATATTTTGGATCGCCTAATGAGCTTAATTTGTATCACGTTTCTAGCACACGCTAGAAAAATATTCGACTGCTTGAACAAGATCACAATTAATAGGTCTATGTCAAATGGGTATAACTACAGTACAGGCGACTGTCCATCACGCGCGATCAATCAGTGCTCCCTAAAGAAGTGTGCGAGCAATAAGTGATAGTGAATAAGTGTTAACCACAGGGAAATACACTGCGGAAATAAATGACACCAATATACTCGTATTTAGCAAGCATTGCAGTCGAAGGTCTTTTCCAGTGTAGGAAATATGAAAAGCACGTATGGAGAGACCAAAGCCTTGGATCTGCACAGATATGTATGTAGATCTAATTAAAAAGACAATTGGTGACTGCAAGCCTTTGCAAATTTATTGAATTAAGTTTTTTTTTTTATAATTTGCGCGCCAAAGGGGATATGAATACCATAAAATTATTTCAGGGCAGGGGCGTTTGTAGAAAGTGAAAGAGAGCGTGATAGAAAGATTGGTGTAGTGGGTTTGAAACTCAGGTGGTATTAAGTTTTCAGTAAACTTCAAGGGTGGCATCCAGATAACTGGGGAGCATTTCTGTTGTTATTGTTGTTGCTTATGATTCACAGTATTTCTTTCAGTTCTTCTGATGTCATCATTACAGTCAAGTTGCATTTTCAGTCTTATGACCACCCCACTGCCAGTGTTATGCCTCGCAGTAGAGTTGACATGAGCTTCGCAATTGATCGACTTTTTTTATTTATTTCATGTGAAATAAATAGATGATTCTTGACATCAGGATTTGAACCGTGAACCTGCAGCGTGACAAGCGACGATGTTGCCACTACACTACGGACACCCTCATTCCATTAAGCAGATACATGGAAAGCTCCAGCAGACAGGCTACAGAATTTCCTGTGGAAAAGATCATTCGTTTAACATGCAATTGAAAGATGGATGCAGTAAAATTAAATCTATTAAATATGGCGCACCCAGATCAATTCAACCTAGTTATCTGAAAATCGCAAAACCAGTTCGACGAGGCATTAACGTAGTATCATGGGATGATTTTCAACGGCAATACCATAATGTCACGAGCCGCCACTGCTTCTGATTGTCGAGTGCTTTTTCTGCATAACGTTTATATAAGAATCCTACAAAAATACTAGGCTCCACAATCCAATTTGTGGAGAAATAAAATATGTACATATTTTGTGGAATGAGACTAGGTTGGCACCAGTTCTGCCCTATTCTCTTTTTACTTGTTCCTAAGGTGCTGTGCAATAAGGTAAATAATAAGATAGAATCGACTTTATTTCTATGTCGATCGATTTCATTATCATTTTATAAACCAAATTTAATTTTCAGACAACTAGTTCTACATATTCTTCACATTCGAATCAAACGATTCATCTTATTATTACGAGATGACGGGCGGTACATGCCGACATACATTCTTCTTCTAGTTAGGAGACTGTGGCAGACAGTCGGACAGACAACTTACTAAATGGGTTCCGTTCTTACTTTCTGTTACCTTATTTATACCGGAACCCTAAAAAAAAGCTCCTATGTGTCTCACGTGTGTGCATGCATATGTATGTTCTTGTAATTCTATGTGCACGTACCATTTGGTATCTTACGGAGCTTAAACAGCTGGGCCGAATTTCATGGAAAGGGTGCTACTCGCTCGAAAGAAAATAAGATGTCGGACGATAGGCATTACTTTGTCTATCTATAAGTTTTTGTTTTTTCTCAAAACCTACTGAAGTAAGAATGACGGAACTATAAGCATTGTACATACCTGGGTATGTATATGAATAAATGTATGTGTATATAAAAAAAAAGTTTGACTTTGTTTTGTTTTTGCACTTTTCCAGTGTCAAAAGGCTCAAAAGTTAACGAGGCCGTGACACACAGACGGACCGACAACTGACTCTCACTCTATGGGTTTCGTTCTCCATTTTTTTTTACTCTGTAAGTACCGCAACCCTGAAAACTTTTAAATCCATAACGACTATGCAATCCATCCACCTAAAAATATTCCTTCACTACAGCGTGGATATTCTTACCCGCATCTATACGACCCCGTCTCCATCATATCAACCGGTTTGCGAGACATGAATGAATCCTATAAATTTGCTAAGCGTACTCACAATATGTAAATGAAGACGAGACAGTTCGATACACTCCAGCGTCCTACTCCTCTATCTACCACAAAACCTCAATAAAACGCACACTCTACTCCAAATCTGAACTGTCTACGACTTGTTTTATAAAATACAGTGGAACCTAAGCTTACATCAAATAGGTACTCTATAAAATGTTGTACTCTATTACAAGAACTACAATTTTCTTTCTATCTATCTTTACACAGATTTCAGATTTTACTCGAGTCTCGAAAACTTTAGGCCAGATTAACGGTAGTTAAGTGCGTAATCATTTAGTGAGAGACTTAAAGTTAGACTTCCAGAACAAGCTAGACTTCTCGCGACCAAAATTTTTATGAGAAGCTTCTCCCAACCGAACAAAATTGCCCTTCGGAAACGGCATAAAATTGTAGGTCCCTACTGCTATAAGTTAGGCCAGGCAATGTACTAAAACATTCTAAATTTAAAAAAAAAAAAAAAAAAAATAATAATAATAAAAATTGAATGAAGTTAAAGTTTTAAAGTTATATCCATTTAAATTCTTTCTAAAACACCTTAAAATCCATATGTAGTCCATCATTTTCGGGGTGGGTAGGATTGCTTCGTTCGGGCAGTGGTTTAAAGCTCCAAAATATGTCATTTTGGGACAGTGGTACGCATATTTATTGAAAAGAGAAATTTCAAGCGTGGCCACTAAAGTCAAATTATTCCAAATGAGATACTGAAAGTTTAAAAATAATTCTGACGCGAGCAAAGCGATCTACGCGTCCCGCTCAGATCACCAAAAAAAAAGACGGGGTTGTTTTGACGCATCGGCTTATTATAACATAGAACTGCTGAAAATGTGCCAGCATCCCTCCCTCAAAGCTAACCTTGTGTTTAGATGTAATATCTTAACATTCACCAATCCATAATCCTTTCCTATTTGGATTAGTTCATATAAAAAAGATTCTACTGTAATAAAAATGAAGAAAATAATGGACGAAATAACTTTGTTTCCACTCCACTACCACCTTTCATTACTCCCCCTCCTTCTTCTACACACAGCCAGAGTATTTCTTCTTCTCTGTGCCGATTTGTTTTTTTTTTTTTTCTTTGATTTCGTGTCGCTTGATAAATGTCTACGCCATTGTCGCTCTTTTGTTATTGTGTAGTTGTTCGTGCCGGCGCTGCTATGTGCTATGCCAGCGCAATGTGGGGATTTGTGTGCAGCCTTGAACTTCTGCCAGAGTGCATTAACTTCATGAAAGAGCGCGCAGATACACATACCTCCATACACACGAACAGCACCATATATAACCAACAACAGAAACAGAGAAACACAAGCTATAGAGTACGAGCGCGAGCGTATTTTTCCTTCAATATTTGTGGTGGAATAATAATTCACTGAGGCCCCCCCTTTACCGCCCACCCACCCATTCGACACCATATCACCGGGCGGCTTGTAACGAATTTGTTTATTTTCAGAAAATATTTTCAGATACGTAATTAAGGATAAGGAGCAATATTCTCCTACACATTAGGTGGGGTGGAATATAGCCAGACATACATATACTCTGCTAACTATAATTTAGGGGGGTTGGTGGTGACGGTGGTGACTCTAGTTTTCCTTGGAAAATACATTGACTCATCTACTCAACAACAGAATGACCGAACGACCGCACACAAAGTAACATGCTTCCACGATACCATACCATGCTTTGTTTTTTTGTTTTGCTGATGAAATAATTGTCTCATTTTTCAAAACAAAAATATATTCTTTGAACTTTGTAACCGTTGTTGTTTCTTCGGAAACTACTCCCTCCCTCCCTCTAACACTTACCAAATTTAAAATTTCCAATTTTGCCGGCTTGTTGACAACTCCGAATTCCAAATAAATCAATGTTTTTTTGTTGTTTTTTGATTGTTGTTTACAAAATAGCAAAGTTTTGCACACACACAAAGTGTAGGTTTTAATTAATCCAATCGGGTAATGATGAGAACGCATATAATTATTAATTTTTTTATTTAACACTAAACACTGCACTTGAATTCAAAATCACCATCAACTGTATCTAACTGCTAACAGTCAATAAACAGCCTTTCAACTCACTAGTTTTTTTTTTTTTTTTTTTTTAAATATTTTTATTTTATTTTATAAGTTCGCAATAATTGTTTTTACCCCAAAAATTTCGTACGATATATGGAGAATAAACTCGCGTGTACACATCCGTATCTGTTAGCTACAACTTTTGTACTGAAAAAGCCAAAAAATTCTTCAGTTTAAAGTACAAAGCCGACAACGAACGACTACGACAAACGGAGATTCTGATGATTAAAAACGGAGAAATTGTGTTGCACAGGTAGAGTAGACTCTAGACATCAAATAGCACACAGTTGGTGCTATTGCTGTTTGGTTGGATTCAAAATATGAATCACAAAGCACAAAACGAATATAGTTAAATCTGAATCTGCTGTTGAATGAATGAAAAGAACAAGTCTCAGAGGCGAAAAAAAGCGGAGCGCAATTCAGTTTGAGTCCCCCGTCGCAACAACAGTACTACAGTAGGTTACTGGGAGATCAATTGTTGTAGATACTTTGCGTCGCACTGCACACATCAACATGTCTCGCTTTGGTTGTTGGGTGTATATTATCGCTATACTATATAGGTACACGAATTGAATGTGGATGGATTGGTTTGCAAGCTTTGTTGCATGGTTTGACTCGAACTGATGTCGAACCAAATTGAATGATGGCTGGCTGGTTCGATTCTTGTGGGTAATGCAAAATTACAAACTTATGGATTCAGATTGTTGTAATATGTGTATTCTTTGTCACATTTTCGGATGAAGTAAGCGAGAGATACACGTCTGATTGTCTCATAATGGGGGCAATGAATGCTTAAAATGAAAACACGATATGCTGTATCTTCTTGGTGGGTAATAGTGTGTATACATAAGTGATATAGAGGAATTTTAGATTAAGGCCATATGTTTGACTGACTCTTTTTCTACAAATAGACAAATTTTGGGCAGTAATAGCAACAATTTTTACCCTCCATGCTGTAGGTGGTAGATTGTATGATGGTGCGGTTGATGTGGTCTGGCATGAATGTAGTTTAGCTTCCAGACGATTTCTTTTAAATTAGTTAATACAAGCGTCTAGGAGATAAACTGCATTTTTTATTTTGGCTTATTTATTAACTACGAAGAGTGTCGAAAGAATATTCAAAACGAACCTGTGATTTATTATTAAAAAAAAAAAAAAACCTGAAAAATGGGCGTCTGACAAATCCCACCCAGGGCATGGAGGGTTCGGAACCCCAACACCAAATCTTACCTCTACCCCATGAGATTTTTATAATTCTTAAGAATATCTAATGTCGTTGGTGCGGGGGCTTAAGTTGCAATGATTCACTGGAGCTCTGTCACTCTTAATGTAGAGGCTAGCCTGTAATTAACTGTGTTGGATACGCCGACGATATAGTGATAATAGCTAGAAGTAAGTTTTAGGAGACGCTCTGTGACATAGAACATAATTGAATAAGGATAATCTTCAGCAACCCAGCCAAGAACACACTGATACCCTTTTCTATAAAAAATACTTCTAACTTATCTAAGACTGGACCTGAATCCGATAGAAAATATGTGGGCATATTTGAAATATGCAACGCATAATGACACATCCTCCTTAACCATTTTATCAAACCGGGTAAAAGAACTGTGAGCCGAAACTGCTACATAGCGTATTACGATACATAAAGTCGAAAAAAGGACTTCGAGAGATAAACTACGAGTACAAAATATTAATTAAATTTCTTGCTTGAGTCAATGGTATTACAAATAATTGATTAAGAATATACATATGTCTTTTTAGTGTTCCACACCAAACACTAATGGATTTGGGGGCACTCTTCCCCCGGGCCCGATAATGTATTAGGTAAGTTATGCATTACGCCAGATTAACCGCATAGACTCTTTTTACTGCCAGTTAATTTTATCGTCTAGGTATAGTTTCTTTATGTAATTAATAGAAGAATTTTAGATTAAAGCATAAAGAATTATGGAAGAACCTTTTTTACCCAAATATATTTAGAATTTGACGAGTAGCTGTCTGGCGACTTATTGGTTAGCGGCCGAATGGACCCAAGCCAGAATAACAAATTTAATCAAAACCCATTCTTTAAACTTTTTAGAACCGGGACCCCTTTAAAGTTTATAATAAAAAAAAAAAAAAAAAACACTAAGCATTGAAAAAGGTGGTCCCTCACATACCATAGGCAGGGGATCTGGGTGACGATTGATCGAGTAAATATTGGCAGTTAGAAAAAAATTTGCCTCCAATAGGGCAATAGCTAAGTTCGTGATCAGTTTTATGCACCACCCGAGCTTTTCTCTGAGGATGAAAATGATAATTTCAATCTCCGACGGTAATTCCGTGGCGAAGTTGGCCGTCGAGCTGCGTCAGTGACAAGAACAAAATTTTTTTTTTGATCGATTGATCTATGATCGACTCACGTCTACAATTGTAATGATGAAAATATGTACTCGTAAATACAAGTAAAGTACAGATACTTTTATTTCAATACCGAGTATCATACTTATAGCATCGAAACTTTTTGTCCGATACTTAATCGGTATCAAAAGATATCAGTATCGAATCAAAGGTATCGAATGGACTACACCTTTACATGGCCAGTCCGGGTGAAATCCTAGTTGAATCCCATGTAAACTTAAGTGGAAACGGGATTGACTCGAAGGAATTCAGCTCGATTCCTGATTCCTACACGCAAACGAAGTAACAAATTTGTTATAAGGGCTTATGATAACAATAGGCGGCAACCTATAATGAAATTTTTTCCGTGATGAGCAAAATTTGTGTATATCAATAGAAATCATCTTATTTTCATTCACCTGTGTAGTAGTCTAAACAGAGAGTTAGATAAGATATTTCATGTAAAGAGAACGAGAATAAGGAAGAACTTTAACTAGTTTGTTAAATCCTGTGAAAATCTTAAAAAGCGAGTGCCTTCTCCAAGCTGTATAAGAAGGCAGTAATCTTGTTAAATGTAATATTTTCAAAGCACGAGTTAAAATGAAGAATTTTTCACCAGTTATTTCTCTTACTAAATATGTAATCTTTGTTTTAACTGTTTTAAAGACAAGTACTGAACTAAAGAACTAGTTATTTGCTTTTGTAAAAATATATATTAAGGGGAAGTACTTCAGTAGTTATCGAATACTTTTTGTGAGTTTCGATACTTTAATTCGATACTACCCAAATGAGTAGGTATCAATACTTTAGTAGTATCAACCTAAGTAGGTCTGGTCTAGCTATTGGTTTTTTGTTTTTTGTATAAATATAGAAGTGTTAGAGTGAATACTGTTTTGATGCTATCTGGGTTTTTCTTACTTGGTGCTGGTTGTGTCAATGCATGCTAAGCGTTGGATTTTTGTGAATGCTTTTAGGTTTGTGACTTTTCCCACATCTGGCCATGATACCGGGCACGCGCATCCTTTGAGGGCATTGTCACAACCCTAATCCCGTCAGGGAATAATTATGCTGTATTTTTTTTTATTTATTTTTATATAATTAAAAATTATTATATTGACAAATTAGCAATACAAGCTCTTTGAATTAAGTTTTGTTCGAATGATGGAATGAAACATTGCACAAAGAAGAAAATATGGTACACAGGCAGGGCCCAAAACTGCGATAGACTTGGTTTTAGCTATCCTTGTATCGCAGACGTCAATGAGAGGTCCATCGACTGAATGCTACCCCTAGGAGTAGAAAGGCAGAAGATACTAAGTCTTGTCTACTGATAATGAGAGCTTGCTGTTCAACTGACAAAGTGATTTTTTTTTTTTTTTTTTTTATATCTCTCAGGATAGGCGAGACTATACTCGTAATCCTGTGACAGCGCTCAGATGCCTGTAGTATCGGCCCGTCTGCCAAGCTCCGAATCGTAATCACGAATACTTCACATAGGCTGTAGCAATATATGGACGACAAGGGGATGGATGTCGACGACATAATTAACACCAGAACGTGGATAGGAAAACTGCTGACTTTGTCGAAGTTATAAATATTTTTGTATCTATCCCTCGTGGCATTTTGCCGAGGCATCGGTTGTGAGACTCCACTTGGTGTGTGGCCACATTTAGTTGAATCTAATTTGATTTTAAAGAAACTCCAGTGACAGTTCTCTTCGTTGTAACGAAGATGTTATTGTCGTCTGCATAATAATATATGTACATGCCTATACATGCACTGATTTTTGAATAATTAGCTCTTAAAAATATTAGGCTAGTCGCTAATAAGCAATTCTCAGTTGCGCAATAGTTTGATCCGCTGTGTATATATACTCTCAGAGGTTTGTTAGAGATTCGTGAGCAGTGGTGTAATGAAAATAATTATTTTATGTTTTAACTGAGGTTTAAACCTGTACTCAAGTTCGTCAGCATGTGAGTCTTACATACTAACCACTTGAACCACGACGCCATGATTTTAATAAATATGTATTTATGTATGCATATTTCCAGCTCGCAGAAGATGAGTAGCGACAATAAATTGTTTAGCGACAATAAATTTTTTTTTTTTTGTAACATTATATACCTAGGTACAGCCCAAAACAACAATTTGCAGCATGGCCTGCAATTCTTTTTTTATTCGCATATTTTTATCCGCAACAAAAGGCTGCTTTGGATACATTGTTCGAATACATAATTTGAAAAGAGCAGTGATGGCGCGCCCCTTCCGAAGTGTACATATATTTTACTACTGGAAATTGAGGGAATGGCGTCTGCTTTTGTTGTTGTTCTTGTTGCCAAGTCTTTCCAAGCCATGATTATCTTCAGGATTTCACTGCGTATCGTTTTTTGTGCTGCTGTAAAAATATTTTGCAAAAAAAAAAACAACGCCTAATATCCTGTAAAATGTTTCATAAACACTTGCAGACAGAATCACATGTTACTGCAACATTCAATCTTCGCCATTCAACTACATACATATGTATATATGTACACATGTGTACCTACAACCTGAAATGGAGTAAATTTAAGAATGCAACATTGTCACAGTGGTGCTGAAGCGAAAATACGCAAAGGTATGTATGCAATTCGTATTTGTATCTCAAATATAGGAGTCCTTTTTATACGTATCTACAGACATTATTATGTAGCAGTTCTTGAGATTCTGAAACTTTTAATATCACCGATGCAGCAGCATTTTTGAATTCATTCATATTCATCACCCTTCTCGACATCAGGCTACAATTGTTGCGTTTGTTATTAAAGAAATTACGAAAGCGTATAACAATAATCAACAAAAAACTAAAAGCTCTTGCAGTAAATTTGGCCGGCGTTGTTCGGTTTATATGCTTTTGATTGTGTAATACCCCGTTGTTTGCTTCTTTGTGGTATTTCGGCAAAATATAATTTCGAACTCACGCACACATCTACAGAACAATCAAATGAAACACAAAGAACATTGGCTCGCTGGCGGCTAGACAGCAGCTGATCGAATGACGACACAGGTCAACCATCCTCAACATATACGAGTGGCATTGGCAGACGCAGAGGAGTGGCGTGCAGTTTATTATTTTTTTGTTCGTGGATTAGTTGTCGGGATTCTAGATGAAGTCCCTTTGTCTCCTCAGTTTTCTGCAATACTCATTTCTACTCCTGTGCCTTCTTAAGTCATGACAATTTTATTTGTACAGCATTTTGGGTAGTTTATTTTTTCGCTCATTTTCGAATGGCTAATAAAAATGCGTCCTTAGAGACATTGTCAAATAAAATAATATCTATGTTTTTTGCGCTCTGTTGGTTTTTTTCGTTAATTCAACGAGATTTGAAACATAATACCTACATACATATATGCATACATCCTTATGTACATATTTGTAAATTTAAATTTCGAAAGAAAGGATTCACTTTACATACACACGCGGATTGTCATTCAACTGGAATATTATGAACAAATGAAGCCTTAAAGCATTGAAATACTGCTTGACACATAAACGAATGATTTCTGTGTTTACAGTGGTTTTCAAATTTACATTAGACACAAAGACGAAAAAATGAACTGGGCGGCCAATTCTGATTACCAAAACGGGAAATTACACGACCGGAAAATGACTCATGCAGTAATTGAATTGTTTCTCCGGCTCTATTGTATGTGGCATCGTCTGGTTATAACCACATGTCGCCCACCTCCATATCTTACAATTTAGGTAAAAAAAAACAGGATTATCATGCCGCGATAGCAAGCGCCATTAACTGTTATTGCCTGACCAGCCGCATTTTCAAAGAAGAATAGTCCGATTATGCCTTCAGCCCAAAATCCACACCAAACAGTGAAACACTGTGGATGCATTCACAAATCTCAACAATCACTCGTGGATTTTCTGAACCCCAAATTCTACAATTTTGACGATTAACAAAGCCATCAAGATGAAAATGAGCCTCATCGTTGAAGATGATTTTGTTTGAAAAATCAGCATCCACTAGTTGTTGTTTATAATCCATTCAACGAACTCACTATTTCGACCATATTTTGTACGAAAATTGCAAATTGTAGCTGACAAACCTTCATAATTTTTAAAATATTGCTCAACAATGAAAACGCGTTGTTGTTTCGTGTAGCACTAAATTTTTAATAACCCCCAAACTGTCAGCTGTTTTAAATGGCGCAAAATTCAAATTTTGAGTGAATTTTGGGACACCCTTTACATACATATAACATAAGAATTAGGTATAGGGATTGAAGAGGAAGACGTCGCTGGATTGCAGATAAGTGGCACATCTAAAAAAAAATTATTTTTCAGGAGATCACTTAAAGCTTTCGAATTAAAACCCTTTAACGACAACCGTCCTCAGTTAAGGACAGATACATAATCAAAATTACTTGTTGTACCAGGAAAAGCAATAGAAACATCCTACAAACTTTTGAAAATAAAGTTCTTAGAACTATCGTTAGCGCACTGTGGTACGTACGTAACGAAGATATTCTTATTATTATGGCCATTGTAACCGTACCGTCATTCAACTACTTGACGGGAACAATTCGATTCGTCGTTTGCAAAGGACAAAACCTTTTGACCTCGCATCGTGAAAACCGCAGGAACTTTCATTGGAATTTAACCTGTCTAAACTGCTAAATTCTTTTTAATAACATACGAACGAACATCTTTTTCCCAAAATCACAAGTCTCGTAAGCGAAAATAAAACTGCTGGATAAGCGTTTTTGTAGTACTAATCTTGAAGAGATGTGTTTTTAGTGCGTAAAAATCTCTCACTACCATAAGCACGCGCGGTCGGGTCTTATGGTGTCTTTAGAAGATTGTCCACCTGCTCTCGGCAAAAAAAAAAAAAAAACTTGTTGATCCGATGTATCAAACAATTTTCTGTTCTAAGATAGGTAGGCACTTTAATGGAATGCAGATGGATATTTTTAGAAAAATGTCGAATTATAGTCAAAATATACTAAATATAGTGCAATAGGTGGTGCCTCTCAGAAGTTATAATATGATATCTAACGTAACTTAACCGAAAATGCATAATGTTGGCTATTGCTTGGAATGGGATACAAAAACAAACCCACATCCAGCAAAACTTTAGTTTTTTGTCTAAATGCAAGGAATTATTTTTAAACAAAATGACGTTGAAATCTGAAACACCTTTTATACGCAGTGATCATTTCAAGATGAGACTCACGTAAATAACTCCTTTCCTTTTGGTTACAGGTAAAAATATTTTATAGAGCTTATACAGAGAATTTTTTGGGAATTGAAACTGCACCATGAAAAACAAAAAAATATGAACTTTTTCAGGCATTTGAAGCAAAGGATAGGTATTGTTTTTGACCTCTCCGTAGCCGAAATTGCTAGTTTTGTTTTATTTATGTTCGCTTCTGGGCCAAACTTATTATGGAAGCCAGCCATTGTTCTTTGGATAGCAATTTTGCGATTTTTTGTTTGCCACCCTCATTTGAGGATGTTATGATGATACGGGTAGATTTTTCATTATTTTGTATAATAGTTACAGGAAACACGATTGGGAAAATATTTATCTGCATTGCAAAAAGGCAACAGGACCAGCCACTGTTATCAAAAACTTTGCACCCGAGCTAATGTGCATATATTTTTTCTAGAATTTTCTCTACTGGGAAACTGCCCGCATTCAATCGATTCCAAAAAAAGAAAAAACCAAAATGCTTTGCCGCAAAACTACCCTCCCATAGCTTTGCTGCCCATGGTATACAAAGTGATCAAAGAAGGAATCAATTATAAAACAATCAAATATCTGAAGGCACACGAACTACTAATCGACCAGCAGTATAGTTTCCGCAGCCGCCGTTTAACTGGAGATCTGCTGGGTTATGTAACCGACCCATATATAATACATCAGCGATTGAGCACCACGGGGACTCACGTCCTGGATTGCCCTGGATATCTCAACAGCGATCGATTGAGTTTGGCGTAGAGCGATATTAAGCAAACTGGCCTCCTACGTACTACCCGAGCAGTTCTACGAGTATGGCTGAGGGGAAATTGTCCCCAGGATAAAGTTATGGTCGATGGTTTGTCTTCTAATACATTTTCGGTTAAAGACAATAAGAGAACATCTTCATAGTTCTCCTCAGTCTAAGCAATTGAAATTGCTAAAACACTTTACATTCTCCTTTTATATGCTCTCACTTCTTATGAATATACGGTAATTATCTTTATATATATTGTACTCTTCAATTGCTTATATTCTTTAATCTTGTTTAAACTCCTTCTTTAGGGATGAAAGTGTAGATAGATGAATGTATAGTATCAGTAGTATCGAACTACCAGTATCCTTTCGATACCACTAATTTTGATATCGATACTATCCATTCGATACTGTACTAATATCAGTATTAACACATCAGCATTGTACTGAAACATGAATGTGATCCTTTTCTTAATTTGAACCAATAACTTGAAACAAAATTGTAACATTTCGATATATTGTGTCTTACCAAAAACATGAACGTAAAAACGGTTTAAGTTTAACTTGTTGCCATGCTTTTCCAAATAATTTGGCACATCTCTATCCTAAATATATTGGTGCCCATAATTAGACCTTAGTCGAGTGACAAATTATAATATTAATCAATATATATAATTATTTAGAAAACCATCGCAAAAGGCTGAAATTGGCATATTTTTAGATCTCACTTAATTTTGTGGGTTAATACTTTCAGAATTCAAAACCGGGAATTTCCAAAATGAGGTAATGTGTTGTATGGTCGAACAAGAACTATTCCTTTACGAGTATTTAAAGAATCCAGTTGCATTATTGAAATTAAATCCGCTCCCGCTATTTGGGGCTACAGCTTCCCCAGCTTGTATAAAATTTCCCCAGAAATATTGACCATATTAGCAAATTGGTTACTTTAGAGTGTCTATTTTTCAAAGCAGGACGCACTGTATATTGGGACAGAAATAGACTTCTGAATAAAGGACTGAGTAAACAGCTATTCTTCGACGCTTGCACTGAAGAAGAATAAAACATTACAATTTGATACATTCATACCCGTACATTCTTTTCGTTTATTCTACTTCTACCTACACTGTACTGCCTACATTTTTCTACCAATATTCGAAAGTATCGACACTTTTCTTTCGATATTTTTTTATATAATTTGCACGTGTCAAACGGGATATGAATACCCTTATAGTAATTTTAGGACACGGGCGTTTTGTGGAAAGGGCAAGAGACAGATTGGTGTAGTTGGTTTGAAACTCAGGTGGTTCCAAGTGTGGCATCTAAATAACTGTGGAGTATTATTGTTTTGCTGTTATTGTCTTTGCTTATGATTCACAGTATTTTTTTCTATTACTGCCAGTGTTATGCCTTCGTTTTCCAAACTCAAGTATCTATACATTAAATAAAGGAAATTAAAAGAATTTTAATTTTCCTTTTAATTTTTTATACGGTGCCGAAAATTCTGGTCATGTCAGTTATTTATTTTTCAAATAATTAACGTAAACATAGCCGTTTCGGTTATAGTGCAATTAAGATTCTTGTTAAAATCCAAATTTAATTTTAGTTTCCAAGAATGCAAATACGTCACACAGTAAGTCAAACGCAGAGATCTGAAATGTCAAGCTTAAAAGTCTCAAGCTTCACGCCAACAGAAAAGTGTTATAACGATACCGTTACATGTTGTTACAGGAGCACTGCAAAGTTGTATTAGAATATAATTTGGCACATGCGAGTAAACACATATATGTCTGTAGCTCATATTTATTCTATAAAATCACATTCAGCATCTATAATAACCTTAATTTGTGACCGGAAACTTGTTGATGTTGGCCATCACTTGGACAATGACATCCTTTAGAACTTGGATGGTATTGTAAGGATGTTTGTTGGATCTACGAGTATGTTCAACTACGCTTCGCACAAAGTAATCCAACTGATTGTTTGGTGATTTAGATGGCCATAAGTTTGGTGTTATGTGATCATGAAATTCACGGCTTTGTGCGTTGGCGCAGAATCCTTATGGAACACGTATGGTCTTCCTTCGCTCAAAGTATCTATCCAGGGCTTAACATCTGCCTCTAACACTAATCATGTATATTCAGAAGTTAATGCGCATTAGACAAGTACAGTCTGCAAGCGACGCAAAGGCGATACCTCATTTATACAATGACACTATCAGTACCATGTGATCTCTTACAGCCCTTAAAAACCCCTCTTCACAGTTCTATGTTGTACTCAAATCTTTGCTCCTAAGAGTACTACTGTCTTCATTAAGAGTACTATTTCATAGTTCTCTCGGTAATAATACACATGAGAACGCCGATCTCAATAATACAATAGCGACATATCAGCAGTCAATGTCAGTGAAATGGTGGATTGAGATGAGAGATTTAATAAACTTTATCAAAACCAAAGTTGATGCTATTGAAAAATCTAACTTGTCAAAAAAGTCAGAATATTAAAAATTTCAGAGCAGGGAGCGTCAGCATACACGTCGAGCGGCGGGTTTATTTACACTGTTTATTACAGCTGCTGCTTTACATTTAATTATAGACAATGGGAGTCAAAGTACGTATGTATTCGAAAGAATTAGGACATAGTTCAATCTTTCAGTTATTGAATCAAAACGAAAAGCGGGTTCGAATCATACCGTTGGGTGAAAACGATGCAGGAGGTTCGTTAAATTATGATTGCGTGAAACTGTCGGTCCATAGTCAATCCAGTGACAAAGTCATTATCCCTCGTTATATCCAAGTAACGATTCCATCAGCTAATAACTATCTATGGTGACACTTAAATTTAGCTGAATCTTTCATGTGAAGATATAATTCTTTTAATTGGGCAAGGCAATTGTTGGAAATTTAACTCGTCTGAACGACGGAAAACTTGGTAGTAGTAAAAAGTTTCTTCAGGTGGACATTCCAGGGAGTATTCGGTAGTGAATTGCTCAGAGATATAGAAAATAAATTTCTTGCTTCTGATAGTATTGATATTTCGAAACTTTGGAATTTAGAACAAACCTCTTGATCGCAAATATAGTAGATAAACTTGCATAATCACCTCCTCGCGGTACCTGTCGGATAGCTATCTGAGTGTACGTGTTTGGCTGAACACTTGCACCTGCGCAAGTGTTGAGTGAACTTCTGGCACTTGTATAGTATTATTCAGTTTTCAACTTTCTCTTGTTTTTTTTTCGTGAGAAAAGCCTTTAAGAGATAAAAGCAAAGAACCTGCACATGCAAGGGAATGCTCATTTATCTTGGCGCGCTTAAGACCGTCTCCTGCTTCGTTCTTCAATTACACGTAAACTAATCAGAAATACATGATAAGAGTCAGAGAATTTCTATGGAAAATTTAATATGCAATATTTTCGGAAGATAGAGGTGAAAAACCAGCACTGGTGCCTGCCGACAGTAAATTTTCACCCAAAAAAACAATGGGTGGGAACTTTTTGGATATTTATTCCTACCCTTATGTAGAAAATTTTTTTTTTTTATATAATTTGCGCGCGCCAAAGAGGTTATGAATACTCTTATACTATTACAGGACACGGCCGTTATGAAGAAGATAGAGAGAGAGAGAGAGAGAGAGAGAGAGAGAGAGAGAGAGAGAGAGAGAGAGAAAGATTTTAGTGTAGTGGTTTGAAACTCCGATAGTATTAAGTTTCTGTAAACTCCAAGGGTAGCGTCCAGATAACTGGGGAGCTTGTTTGTTTTGCTTTTGTCGTTGCTCATGATTCACAGTATTTTTTTCCGTCCACCTGCTGTCATCATCACGATCAAGTTGCATTTTCAGCCATATGACCACTGTACTGCCAGAGTTATACTTCCGCTGTAGAGTTGACTTAGCTTTCGCAATTGATCGACTTTTTTATTTATTTCATGCGAAATAAATAGATGATTCTTGACATCAGGATTTGAACTGTGAACCAACAGCGTGACAAGCGATATCTGAAATGTGTTTAAACTTTTTATAAATTTTCTCTTCTATTTGAATTTTGTTGGTCTTATTTGATTGGACTATTTATAATGTGTTATGTATATATATACTCGAATAAATATATGTATACTTCTTACGGTTTTCGAGAAGACAATCTGATATCATGGATCTTGGCAGCACTGTCCAGGTGATGCCAAACGAGAAATGCCATATATAATTGCCAGTGTTTCATCATTGATGAGGAAGTGGAACGATTGCAAAGATATTCCTAAAGCATATATCATAGTATTATTAGATTGCCACCGAGTACAGCTATCAACATCTTGTATGTGGAAACGGGTATTCCTCTTCTCCGATTATACCTAAATACATACATATGTACATATATATGTACAAAAATTTAATGATGAAAATAAACTATCTAGGTACTGACTACTATTGCAACGCCATCTATAGTATAGTAGGTAAACAAAGTTTAGTGAAATAAGCTTTGGAAAAATAAGACAGGGCAGTACTGGAAGACTATTGTAACGGCGACCTTAATTATTGCGTCAGTAATCTAAGAAATATTTGGAGTCTTATTTGTTTCAGTATTTTATGCTAGTTCAGTGACAGTGACATAGTCCCTTGTGGAATTTTGGAATAAATCAGTTCAAAAAGACTAAATGCCTATTTCCTTCAAATATCCAAGAACCCTATTTTGCCAGAGGCAAATCCCCATAGATAGCTACTAATATACTTATGTACATATGTACATAAGTGATAGGTAACCAACTGCATTGCACTAAATGATCACAACCAGCAGCTGTTGAACCGTTACCAAAAAATAATATATAATAATAATTAACTATGTTCCAACCGATCAACTTGACCCAGAACTGAACTTCCACAAAAATCTCATACAATATCAGACTGGTAGGAAAGTCAAAATAATCAACCTTTCCCATAAAGCAGAAATGAAGAAGCAAACAAAAAAAAAAAAAAACTCCGGAAAAGATAGAGAAATGATGAAAAGAGATAAAACTTGAAAAAGAAACCCACACGAGAGAAAGTTACGTTCACGTTTAGTCATAGCGGCAAAACAATGACCTGAAAAAAATTTAAGTCAAGTTTTTTTTTGATTCTTTTTACCTGTTTTCCTAAAGGTACTCTGATACCGATACAGACTGAATACTGCAACACACATAATCACCATTACCATGAACTTAACTAGCGTACCTCCTCATCAATACCGGCTTTTTTCTTTCGTTTCTCTCTCTCGGTGGCATCGTCGTCGTCGCCAGCAATAGTAGCACCACCTTAGCGTTCTACATTACATTTACTCTTCATTAGAAGACAATCCGTTGGATATGTATCTTCAATTGAAGTCGAAGCTGAAAAAAGACGAAGAAATGTGGGTCCAATCTTTTTCTTCAAGCCTTAGATACTTTTCCGCTACAGCACTCTTGTGTATTAAATACTTCTTGTGTTCTCCATTCTCTAACTCTTTTGCTGCGACGAGTTCTCTGGTCTCGGCTTTGACCCAATTTTAAGATGTATGTGTGTGTGTTTGTTTGAACTTGTCTTTAGTTTTGTTTTGTTCTTCTTTTTTTGTGAGGAAACGAAGAAAACATTTTTTTCATTTAATAATTCTAACATCTTTTATTGGTGTTAGATTAAGTAATTACTTAATGATAGCGTGAAAACCTTTAAATTAGGTGATCAAAATTAGGAGATAAGCCAAAATCTAGATCATAACGTGAGCTTTGACATAAGTTGGTTTTTCAAGATTATTCGATTAGAGAGGTATACTTTGATGTTTTTTTTTAAATGATTTACGTTTTACACCTCCAGGCATGCAATCTCGGAAAATATTTTTGTTTTCCATATTCAAAATTTGAAAATATTGAAAAATAACACATACAAGGGTGGCCGTGGTGTAGTGGTAACATCATCGCTTGTCACGCTACAGGTTCACGGTTCGAATCCTGATGTCAATAATCATCTATTTATTTCGCATGAAATAAATAAAAAGTCGATCAATTGCGAAAGCTTATGTCAACTCTACTGCGAAGGCATAACACTGGCAGTAGGGCGGTCATATGGCTAAAATGCAACTTGATCGTGATGATGACATCAGGAGGACGGAAAAAAATACTGTGAATCATGAGCAACGACAAAAAAGCAAAAACAAACAAACTCCCCAGTTATCTGGACAGCCACCCTTGGAGTTCACTGAAACTTAATACCAGCTGAGTTTCAAACCAACTACACCAATCTGTCTTTCTCTCTGTCTCTTTCCCTTTCCTCAAAAACGCCCGTGTCCTAAAAATAGTATAAGGGTATTCATAACCCCTTTCACACGTGCAAATTATAAAAAAAAAAAAAAAAAAAATTACAATCAAATGATACCCTATCCCTTATCTTTTAACCCGTCCCTATTAAAGTGGGCGTGGCGTTGTCAAAGAACATTTCTACGATTTGTAAAAATTTTATCGGAAACCTGATCTTAAGACACTTTCTTAGAAGGCGTGTCTGTCACCATCTGTACTCGAAATTCTGATAAGATATTTACAATAAGACTTCCATCACCGTAAATACATGTATTTCCCTAACTGAACGAAATCAAAAACATACAGAAAAGCTACAATCCGTCTGGAACGGATCATTCAGCATCTTCTAACTCATCCCTAATAAAGTGAGCGTGGGGATGTGAGCTTTCTAATGCAAATTCAATGACATCTTTCTACTGAGGGAATTTTATCAGAAAACCGGTTAGTACGATTTTTCTTAGAAAAATCGCCATTTGTAACCAAAATTCACGGATTCTGATGAAGTATTCACAATAAGACTTAACTATCATCGTAAATACTTTTGAGAAAGCAAATAAAATTTTTTTTTTAAGAAAACGCCCCTAAAATTTGGGCATGGCTCTATATAATGTATGGACGAATTATAGAGAATGATAACGTCTATTTATTTGTTAAAGGAAATATTTTCAGACTCTGGTAAAAATATTGAAACATTTTTCTTAAAAATAGGAGTGCGCGGATTCAAACAAATTTTACACTTATATTGCTCCAAATTCTAAAAAGCATATATGTGAAACTTCATGTTTCTAGCTCAAAATATAAGGTTAAAAAACTCGTGACATACAGTCACTGGTAACATAGCTACTGATCAGAAAAACAAAAGATGAATCCCCGAATCGTTATCATCTTCGTGTCGTCACTGTGGACCACTCAAATCCGGAGTTAAGTTTGAGGGACAAACCAGCTGCTGTGATGTACGTTTAATATCTGTTTAATTTATGAACGTAACTTACCCAATCAGCAGTCAAACCAACAAAATACAAAAACGTCCGCTATGGACTTCTAATCTAAGCAGACTGCGTAGAGTCAGCAGAAAACCTTTTAACGCAGCCTATAATTCAGGATTCAAAGAACTCAAGCTAGGCACTAGAAAGCAAAGCCCATTTCGTAACTTACAGGAAAGATACAACCCATTTAAAACGGATTGTATGATACCCTATCACCCATCTTTTAACTCGCCCCTATTATAGTGAACGTGGCTTTGCGACATTTTTAAAACGGGAGCAATGATATCTTTCTATACAGAATATATTTTAAAAAATTGTGTATCGCAAAACTATTCTTACTTTTTCATAACAGTGGGTCACTAAATTAGTAACAAAAGTTCACGGATACTGATGAGATATTAACAATAAGCCTCAACCATCACCGTAAGTAACTTTCGAAAAGCAATATATGTTTTTTTTTTTTTTTTTAAGAAAACGCCCCTAAAAAGTGGGAGTGGAAGAAATATAGAAAAAGTCAACGTCTACATATTTTATTATAATAAAATAATATTTTTCGGTTTCTAGCAAAAATATTGAGAAAATACATTTTTTATAAGGCGCGGGTGTTTGTGAACGGATTTTAAAAATGTTTACACTTGTGCTGTTTCGAATTCTAGAAAGCTTATACACCAAATTTAATGTACCTAGATCAAAATTTAAGGCCCAAAAAATGGTGACATACGGACATGACTGGATCGACATAACTTTTGGTGTTGATCACAAATACATATATACTTTTAGGGGTCCCTAGTTATTATTTCTCTATGTTACAAACTATGTATTATACTTAATATACGCTGTAAAGGGTATAAACAGTTAATCAACTAAACTCAGGAAAATCTTATTCAATTCCATGTATGTATATACAAATAATAAAACTTTTAATATGTCACCTCTAATAGGGATATTAGATAAAGATATTAAAGATATCCTGGATATCCATTTTGTAGGTTGTGCTTCAGATTTGTCGTGTACCCAATTCTCTATAAATCAGATTTCTATTTCATATATGTACGATATTTAGCGACCGAGGACAGAATCCATTGGGTGGTTAAGATTTTTTAACCGTTCAAGCAACTTGGCCCTGATGTTACATTGCCCACCCAATTACAACGATCTAAAAGATACTGCTGCCGTGGCTACTTTTAAAATTTGCTTAAAAGGTGGTTTTCATCCCGAAAGGATTTTAAACCCATCAGATTATCCTGCTTTATTTTAAATACAATAGAAAGGCTTATCGAAATTCACATTCAATTAAAAAAACAAATCAATAGAAATCCGCTGGGCGGAGAATTGCGGTTTGGTAATTAAAATTGGATGTACACCGCCATAGTGGGACTTGGTCCTTGCAGAATATACGAGTACTAAAAACATCTAAACGGGGGGTTCCAAATCTGAAGTGGGTACCGGTGCAGGCTGACTCTCACCAGAGATCAACTTCTTGTTTCGGCAGCTAGATCACTGCAGTATTTTCAGGCAGGTCAGTAGCTTGATGGTGAATCCAAACCCAAAATGGATTGAAAAGTTCGCGGCCGACCATAGAAATAGTTTTAATTGATACTTCCTCCATTTAATACCCAACATTCGTACAAGCTGATATTGGATGGTATGGTATTCCCACCTGTAATATAACAAAGCAACGTTGACCTCGATTCCCCGTATCAATAGCCTGTTATATCTCTTCTTCTGCTAATTAATTGCATTGTCCTGTATATTTTGATTGTTTCTTACTTTATGCATAGAACTTCTGTTTAGTGGAAAATTGGAGCTGTCTGGACTGTAGCACCATAAGATGATTTGTTTGACTCGCTCCTACGATGGGGTTTGAAGTGGCAATTTTTCATTTAAGCAAACACCATATAATGTACATTACCTATTATACTCATAGTGTGCTGCCGTGATTGTACATGTGCCCAAAATAGATAGATAGATAGCTTTATTATTTCATGAAATTTAAATATTACAATATTTTTGTTACATTAATTTAAAAACAAATAGAAATAATAGTGCCATAAGTATTTCTTAAAAAATAGATAAAGCTTTAAAATGGTACATACAAAAAATTTAAAAACAGGTGGCGTGAACCTTACGAGTAGAATGAACTTTTCAAAATTTTGAAACCAAGAATTATGCATATTATAAATTTTGCAATCAATAATTTCAAAATCGAGGCAAAAAAGCCAATTCTTTACATGTTTTATAAAAGCATGATAAGCGCTCTTATCAAATCTGGAAGCTTGTTAAATAACCGACGTGAAGCAATACTATAAAAGTTACGAAACGCGGTTGTACGAAAAGCGGGTACAGATACTTGATTTAAAATATTTCCACGTAAACTATAATTGTCGATTTGTCTGTATGTACAAATGATGGCCTGGAAGAATCTTCAAATCCTTGAACAATGGAAACTAGGATGTAAGCGGCAAATTTTCCTCAAAATGTGTTTTTAAAGTAACAAGAGGTTTGATTTTTTAGTATCTACATAATGTTAATGTCGGTTGCATGACCAATATGTGATAAATTAGATCAATTATATGATATATCCCTTTCAGTACATAATTATTTGAGTTATCTTTAACACCTATGCATGCGCACGAACATATATCTCTGCTGCAGTTCATAATACTTCAGTCGTAATTTAAAAAAGAAAAAAAAAAAAAAAAAGGAATTACTCACAAAATTGTACGAAATGCATCACTTACAATTCAAACATTTGCGCTCATAAACTAACCCTCCTCTTATAAACTCTGTTTCAAGGCGACTCCCTCTCTATAACATCAAAAAAAGGCCAACCAAAATCAAGTTCAAATTCAATGTCGTTAGTTCAATAACTTCATCATTCGTTGCCCCACCATAATTTTGTAGCTCCGTTCAATTTCCCATTCATAAAATAGGGTTGCCACTCCTCTGCGTTTTGTAAGGTACAAACTATGCAGTTGCAATTCGAAGGCCTGTTCGGTGGACAATAATAACTAAACCTATCTTTGCCTGGACAAACTGAATTATTATGTAAATGAAGGTAGGCATTGAAGGAGGAGGAATGTTGCAAAACCTTTAGTTTCCAGAAAAATATTTTTGAAACACTCAGAGGCAGTGGTTTATTCTACTTTTTAATTGAAGGCACAAAATTGCAATGAAATTTTAAAGTGGATAGATAGATGGATAGATTTGTATAGGCGAAAGCTTTTGGGAAGCTCAGTTACTACGGTTTCGTAATTAACAAATTAAAAAAATAATTTCTGAATGCGCAAATGTTCATGATACAGTATGGGGTAGCTCCATACGATGCAAGGGTAGCACCTTATGATACAGTCTGGAGTACTGGCATGATTTTGAAGCTTTTGAAGGTACCCTGCTCAAAGATATCAAATCTTATTAATAACATGACCGGTCCTTTCAAGTTCATGTCAACGACATTTTGAGTAGGCCAAGGCAACTGAACAACGAGTTACCAAAAGAATCAATTCTTACGACACTTTTGTTCGACATATACATTCATGACATACCGGAAACATAGTTCAAAAAGATCACTTATAGCGACGATTTAGTCATAGGTGCTCACAGGTAAAATATGAAGCTAATTGAAGACGTACTCACAAAGATCTCGAAGTGCAGGAAGGGTATTTAAAGAAGTGGATGCTAACGCCTAGTTTAATCAAGACTGAGTCAGCTTGTTTCCACTTAATTAACTATCTAGCCTATCTTTTATTCAAAGTTAAATTCAATGGTGTTACTCTTCATTACAATAACCAGCCGATATACCTCGGATTAACTATGGAGAGGACCATTGTCTCAAGACCAAGTTAAAAACGAGAAATAACTTGCTCCAGAAACTTGCATCAAGTTCCTTTGGTGCCTCTTCTGATACTATGCGCACAGCTGTCCTCAGTGTGGTGTATCCAACAGCTGAATACGGCGCACTCGTCTGGTTAAACAGTGTATATAGCAAAAATATAGGTAGCCAGTTGAACATCGAAATGCGCCTTATTACGGCACGATCAAGTCCACGCTGATCCAATGGCTTCCAACAACATCCAACCACCTCCATTAAGACGCCAAAATATGCTACTTAGAGAATTCACGAAGATCAAGGACAACCAAAATCTCCCAATACAAGAGGATATATATGTGAGCGATCAGTACCGTTTAAAGTCACGTAAGCCACTTATAAGACTAGCCCCAAGACTGTACGAGACAAATGTTAATATTAATGACGACTGGAACAAGGCCTATAGAGATTTCTATCTCTAAAATCTTTATTATCCGAGGCTTGTTGTTGCTTTGTAACGAAGCTTTTTCTATGGTAGGGCAGTTACCCTGATGCACAACCCCCAACTTAGAGGGCCAGATCCTTCGTTAAAACCCATAGGACAAGGGGCAGGATATTTCCATGCCAGTATGATGTGTGAACGTTGCCGATGGCCCATTAAGGGTTCATCCACCACCATCTCTTTTTCAATACCTTGACGAAGTCTTGAAAATCCTTATTGACCTGAGCTCCAAAGTAGTTCATCACTAAACACGTACAATCAGACGCTCATAGCTAGCTTACTATTAGATAGCTATCCAGCATGCACCGCGTGGATGTGAGGGTGCGATTTTGGCTAGTAGTAGAGTCACAGTCGGTGCAGAAAATTTGGAAAGATCAGATTATAATTCCTTAAATCCCTTGTCAACAAACTGATAAGTCTGTATCAGTGTGGTTTCTGGCTAGGGAACTCCACCATAGATCAGATATTCACATTTCTCCATCATCGATTCTTTTCATCGATTTTAAAGTCGTCTATGATAGCATATATAGAGACGAGCTGTACAGACTTTCATCTATTGTCAATATGACTAGTGAGTGATCTGAGGAGAGATCAAAACTTTCCTCGACGTTCGTAAAATTCTTAGCTACCCATTTTACTATAAAGAAGTCTATGAGGTTTTTGCTGTGTTGAAGGGCCTATATGTCGATTTTCCCGTTAAAAAAAATCAACACCAAAATACATGCCGGCTTCGCAAAGTAGTCTGTCTACCGGAAAATTGTACCTTGAATCCCAAAAAGTGTGTTTCTCATGAAATCACCACTAATAATAAAATTCGGTCCAAGTGAGTCAAAGAGATTTATAAAGTCATTCTTTTCTAGCGTGCATCGGGGAGTGCAATAAATGGATGCGATATTGTAGTATGAGTGTTTATTTTTTACCTGAACTGTACTTACCTGCATTGCATCGAACTCAATCACTGTATTCATAAGAGGGAGGATCCGCCTCCAGCCCTATCGGATGGATAGTATGCGTGATAAGCAGAGTATCCTTTAATTTTTACATGAGATTCCTTTGCCAAATAGATTTCAGAAATCAAGCATATGTCAATATTTTTCCGTAAGAATACTTCTAGTTCGCCAATTTTTTACAGAAGGCTGTTTGCGTATTTTAGTTTTATACTCGAGTTTGCCCAATTTTTCAAATATTAATTTATTTGTCTTGCTTTGCTCCTCAAGTTTGGCGAGAATTATAGAGAAAACCTGGGAGATTGGATCTGGTGTAATACCGCTTTGTTTATTTTCTTTTGATGCGACTTGCACACAAGTTTGCACATCAACATATGGCGGGTTTTCCTTTGGGACACCTTTCGTCTTTTCTTTTGCGGGTTTACTTTCTTGCGCTACTTTTCTTTTAGCAGTTCCAGGTTTATCCTTAGTTAGTACCGATTTCGGGAGTAAGGTTATTTTAAGTGTATCGCGCTTTTTTGGAGCTCTTTGGCCACTTTGCAACCTCGATACTTTGCTGGGTACTTTCCTTTGCAATTTGTGCAAATCGTAGGGGTCTGCTTATTTAAATCGCATTCTAACGAGGAACACATTTTACGCATCCCGGTTTTTTAGCCAATAAGTTGCATATGATTGAAGCCTTGACAGTGCTTAACTGAGAGATCGATATTGTGGTCTTACGCATAGGTTCCCTTTTGACCACGATATTTAAAATAGTTTTAATATTGTAAATATGGTCTATATTCTCGTACTTATCAAAACTAAGCATACAAAGCGGAGGTCCACGCCTAACCATTATTTCTTGATTTCGTTCCGTTTATTGTTGGTTATAGCTCCACTCTTTTAAGAAAATGTCTCATCAATTGCAATCAAGAAAGTAAAATTTAAATAGTAAAAATTTACAAAGTCGGCTTTTTAGGTTTTGGAATAGGATATCATACAGTCCGCGTGTTTAAAGCAATGTCCACTTTATTGAGGCGATTCTGCAGTTAGTGACACTTTGCCTTTTCAAAGCTAATTCTTATTTTCGAAGATCTCATCTTGGAATACAAATGATGGCAACCTCCTATTTGAGCAGATATTTAACGCCAAAAAAATGTCGCAGGAAAAAGTAAACATAAGACTTGAACTTGTTTGGTATCTGCCAATATTTATAGTTTGAAACCCCGCAGCAGCAAAGTGCAATGGGTCTTCACTGAATGACTTTCTTCTGAAAGGCCCCGACCATCACTGAAACGTTCCCAACAGGTACGAGCGAGTGAGTCGGAAACAGCATTCATTGTGGAGTGACACACAGGACTTGCAGAACCCCACAGTTTCGAGATGAATATTATGACATTAGGAGAACTAACATATGAACTTTGCTGAAATCGGTTCGTCAACGGTCCAGTGTCGGCGAAGAAACTCTTATAATCGCTCTTCTTGAAATAGAGAATAATATCACCTCTTGATCTCTAATATACAAATCTATTTCCTAAACATTTTCTTCTCGAGTCATCAAATGGGCCCAAACCACCTTGTGATCTGCAGGAAATTAGCTTGAAAAGGAATTGGAAACATTCGCAAATGATAGCAAACAAAGTTACTTTGCCTGAACTAATTTTGTATTTCTTGAGTTCACTTCCTTGATTTTTATTTAATTCGAGAAGCAGACGTCTATTTAAAATTAAAGAAAGCTACAAAACAAACAAAGTTTATTAAAAGCATTTTGAGTTATTCGAATTAGTTTGTTTTCTTTTAACGTCACAGATATTGTTTAATTTATTCGAACAAGTTAAGCAGTTTTACGCACATGAATCACCCATCTCAGATTGCTTGGTACGGTTTCCATTGAACATCTTTGTAAAAAGATTTTAAATAAACCTCAAACACTTCCCGAAGTGACGTCATTTCATGAAATAATATAATCGAGCGGCAACCCTGATTCTTTTTACAATATCATCTTGCAACACTAACCATGTCCGCACAACGCGTCGTCGTCGCATCGATCGGTCCAACGATTAACATCCTACAACAACAAACACTGCTCAGTTCTGTCTTTTTTGATTGCGGTTACATCAATGCGAGATGGCGGTCACGTTGCGTTCAATCCGTTCGTTGTATGTCAGTCAGTCAGTCGCTCAGAAATAAAAAAAGCTTGCGACCGTGGCCCCTCCATATTTATTTTTCCTTCTGCCAAGTGCTAGCACCACGTACACATGCGCAAATCGATTACAAAACGTGAGTGTTGAGTGAGCGTATGAGGTAAGAACTTTCTTCTTCTATACTTGCACTCGGTGTTGTGTGGAGAATTGCATGTTATCAAGTGTGTGTCGTCGTCGGTTTGTGCGACAAACACGTGAGGGTAAGGGGGTGGATTACCTTAGCCAGTTTGTTGTCACATTGTGTGCCAAAGTATTTCAACTTTGCTGCGCGCTTGGTGTGTATGTGTGCAAGAATATGTGGCCCAAATATTTACGTCGTTGCACGATGACATTTCATAATTTGTTTATTCTTGGGGGTGTCGTCGTTTGTTAGCTTATTCTTTGTTCTATGCTTTATTGTAACCTAATTTTATATACTTTTTATGTTGGGGTATATATTTTTTTTTTTTATTTATTTCATGCATTTCAACCTCAAAATGTGAAATGAAAAATGTCGAGGGTAAAGGAAAGTTATTCAAGAGCGCACTGTTAAATAAATGCAGGGTTGTAACTCAGTATAACATCTCGAAATGAATTGAAGATAAACCAAAAAAAAGTCCAAGTCAAAACTTTCATTCACAAAAAAAAAGTAGAAATGATGAGAGTCACTGAAAAGAAAGCAGCACTATGCTATGGAGAATCAGACTGTTTTTGTCGAAAAAATTAAATTAAAATTATTATTAAGGTTCAATGGCTTTTGAAGTTAAGTCATTTCGATTGAAGTAAAAAAGGTTGTTGAACTGGTCCACAAAAAGTAGGTTTTACGCAAGACTTTTTCTTTTTGGAGCTCGTGCAATGAATTGAAGAGAAAGCGAATGTTCTCTTTTTTTTGGAATCTGAAGAGGAAATTTGTGTGTATAAGCATATTGTTGGGGATTTTTGAACTTAGGCTTCCAGAGAAATATCGGAAATGTTGGTAAGTTGGTGCCTCTACATAACATAAAAGGTAAAAAACACAATATGAATGCTAATTGTATTTTGAAATCTGAAACATTTTTAGTCTCCAATTGATCCATGCGTATCTGCCTTTGGAATAGAATGAGAAGCGCGCGATCGAGTCATTAAAGAGTCGTCGATGGTCGAAAGTTTCACTCGAAAATAAAGAAAACAACTCTGTAGGGATGCGTAAAGGAATCTAGTAGTAGAGTCACATCACAACTTGTACTCATGATGAAACACTTCGTGTTCTTGAGTCGAATATGCACAAGGTCATCTAGATCTTCAAGTAATATGTTTCACAAGCGGAGTCAACGGGTTTAAAGATTTGGGCATTCACAAAGCAATTGTTATATATTTTCTACTTCTCCATATCCTGACAGCCCCCGCAGTAGTCAGCTTATAACTTATTTGCCCTATCCTCAAGAAAGGGGAATTCTTACTGTGTATGTAAAGTCCTATCTGCCATATTATGTGAACGCCTTAAATCCTTTGTCAACAATCTCATTGGTCCATGAAAGTTGGGTTTTGGCTCAGTTAAGTCCACCATAGATCAGATATCAATATTATGACACATCTTTAAGGAAGGGCAGGAGTTCCAAATCGACACTTGTCACCTCTTCATTGTTTTTAAAGATTCTTATTATAGCGCTTATGCTTAAGTTATGCAGAGTCATGCCTAGACAAAGGTCCATCCCGGACTTAAGTGTCATCTAAATAAAATTAAGTAAATCTTCTTTTATTTACTGAAAACCGCATTAAAATCGATTTCGTAGTTTTGGAGTCTATTGAGTTTATATCCACAAACAGGCAGAAAGACATTAAAAAATTGCGTATACGCCTAAGTGTGCGGCGTTTTTTTTTTTATTATACCTACAGCTCTTTCCGATGTGAAATTTAATTTTAACTCCAATTGAAATATGTATAGCAGGACATTGCCTAGTAGAATGCCCAAATGTCGCATTTCTGGGATCATTCAATTAAGATCTTCAGACCATATGCTAGTATCTATAGAATAGGCATACATTCTCTACCAGCCTTCTATGATCCAACGGTTAAAGATTGAATGTTAGTGCAAGATAATCTATTAAGCGAATTGTTCGTCTTTGTATGTTTGAATGGATAAAAAGAACGTTTTGATGAGGAACTTCAAACATTACAACAATACTCGATCACCGATATAAATTGTACTTTGTATAGGAAAAGGAGCTGTTGCACTATAAAGTATATTTTTCATCTAAACAGGTAGTTGAACTTCATGGACGCCAATTTTGCAATGTTGGATATGTGGTCATGCCATGTTATACCAAAGTTGACTGCAACGCCAAGTCCTTTTCCTCAGGTTAAATATTTTGGTCGTCCGTTTGAAGGTGTAGTACAGGCGGTGAATTGGGTTTTCTTCGCATTAAAGTAAGTGAGTGTTTCTGCAGGTCTTTATTTAGTTAATTTGCATTCACCAGCATGCTGCTCGAGTAAGATGATATTAGGGTGCTGTCATCGGTAAAACTAAAGATCTTGTTGTTTGCTGACTCTAGTAGGTCATTGATATGTAATAGAAACTCAGTATTCGTAGGTGAAAGTATAGGTCGTTATTGCACTCCAGCGTTTGCAACATAGGTTTTGGAAGACACACCATTAGCCACAACTAAAATTGATCTGTATTTTCCTTAGGGAAATTTTCCACCCAGCCACAGAGTCGTTTCGGAAGTCCGGATGCTAGTTTGAATATAAGGGTGCTTAATGACTGAGGTTCCATAACTCAGCAGGTCTCCAATTGAACAGCGGCTGCGAAAACCATACTGCCGGATGCTTATTAGTCAGTGTTCGTCCAGCTTTTTCCATCACGTTGGGTAGAATGAACAGCAGCGCTATGGGACGATAATTCTGCAGTAAGTATTTCTTTATTTTGTGGCGTTCCATATCAGATTGGTGTAAAATGGAACATTAATGGATTCAACCAAAAATAATTAGGAAGAAAAATTACGCAATCAAATTATACCGTAAAAAATCAATATTTTTCCACCCCATCAAGCGACACATCGAACGAAAGTTAGAGTTCTAAGGAATTCGAATGCATAAAAACTAATTTTGTTTCGATAAGGTTTGTTTAAAGAAAAAGGTTAAAAAGACAACGCAAAAGCGATGTCCCTCCTCTATCTCTGAATGTATGAACGAATATAATCTGGAAAATAAATTAGGGTTTGTAAAGTCATGAGAAGGTTACGTGAAAAATAAAAAAAAAAATATCCTCGCAGAAACTGTTTTCGAAATAAGTTGGAGGACAAGGCGTTAAAAATCACCCCCCATATCTATCTCTGCTTTACCTGATATTGATGTTTTTCGGGCAGACAAATCTATATAGTATGTACGTGCCCAAATTGTATCAAAATCTGTTAAATGGTTCCTGAATTGGATGTGTGAGGATGATTCGAAGTTTTTGTTCGATTTAGATCATTTTCAGATGGAACGAGTTTTGGCTTACGACCCAAATTATATAAAAATCTGTTCTTGAGTAAGGCGACCAGCACTGCCGGTAAATTTGATGGCTTCGCTAATGCAGGCTCCAGTGTCTAGATCGGCTTTTTTCTTTGGGTATTTTAGCTATTAATCCGTCCTCTTCCACTAGAGGTGGGAATGAAGAGTGACTGAAGTTGTAGCTTATCAATTATTGCCTTCCAATACATTAATCGGTGTAGCGATCTTAACGCTTAAGCGATTATGATTTGAACCCCAAACGATTCATATATTTGGGAGGCTTCTAAAAACTGCGAGTATCAGATATGGTGATGAAAGTAAGAACAGAAATGAATAAATAAACATCAGTTATGAGCCAAATAACCATTACATAATTTAGCAGATCATAATCAGTAAAATCTGAATAATCGTAACACAAGAGGCCCTAATTTTAATCAAATTACCCCAGATTACGAGATTTTGTAACCCAGTTCTATCCGCAGTTGGCCCTAATGATTAGCACATTGAGTTTTCAATTTTGTTTCATCTATCGTATCCACACTAATAGATTGGTGTTTGCCCTAATTACATTGTAACCCCAAATAGAGGTTAGAAAAGCCTAAATGCATTCTAACCAATAGCACTAATCCCACTTGAGTCTATAACTGTATTTATCTGCGTATCTAGCATGCTGTGCATGAATTTTTCCATTCAAATGCCCCAATGAAGAGAAAGTAAACTCACGCGATACAAACATAAGACTAAAAGAGAGTGTGCTGCGCGACCGCAGCGTACCACATATAGCCAACAGCAGCAGTAGATGGTTGTGGCCCAGTAGGTCACATTAGAAAGGTTCACCAAGAAATAAATTGTTTGTACCCTATTCCATAGGGTGTATTAGTTTTGAATCGTAGCTGTTAACACAAAGAAATGGTATGGATAGTAAGTCCCCTGTACCATTTTTAGTTCGGTTGTACGTCACCAGATTTTGGGAGTCAAATGAGATATAGTTTCATTAAAAAAAAGCCAAAAGGCGGCTTTGCATATTTTTATTAAAAATAAAAAAAAGATCTTTAGCAAAATATTGTACAGCAGTTCAATTGCTCTATAATTCTTCCAGTTTTTGTGGGCGTTTTTTTTGCCTCCTTTAATATTTTTTGTCAGAATTTAGCTACTTAATAGTAAAGGCCGTTGCCTATCTAATAAAAAATCTCAAAATATTTATTCTGATAGAATCTCTTGAACATTTTATTTGAATGAAAAATGTCTTATTGAAACTTTATCCAAAAAATAGAGATAGGGTACCATATATATCTGTTCCAGATGGACTATCACTTTCCTGTCTGCTTTTTATTACGTATTCATTTGAAAAATTGACTCTCTGGTTTGAAGTTCTCCGTCTCTCCCACTTGGTTTTGGCAAGTTTTCTAGGTTAAACTTTTCATTTGGTTTGTTGTTGTATATTACGTGTGTTGTTGGTTTTATTTTATATTAGGAGTCGACAACCGAGAATAGAAATTTAGGTGATTAGGTGAATGACTTTTTTTTGTGTAATTTGTATGACCCTCTCCCCTTCATCATTGTGGTTCCTCTTTCTTGGTGTCGAGCACTCTTGAAATATTATTATGTTAGTGGAAGAAGAGATTTTTCCTATTTTACACAAAGAGCCGAGCAATACAGATTGTGGTTAGGTTACTCTTAGTGGAGACAAAAAAAAAAACCTCAGTTAATTTTAAAACAAATGAACAAATCTATTTCTATGTATAGGTGTGTTCTAGTTTCGTTTTGACTTCTATTTTGTGTGTTATAACATCACACAGATAGTTCTATCGAATTGTGAAAGTGATGATAATTTTGAGCTCATTTTCAAGTTTCAACGAAAAAGTAAGAAAGCAGGATAATAAGAAATTTTGTAGTACTCGTACGACCGAAGGAGAGTTGATGTGATCTAAAAAGATTCCAACGACTATCGTGTAGTATAACAATATGTTTGAGCTTTCTCTTATGAGTTTTTCTACTCTCATTTATAAATAATGCTATGTCAGGTATCATGATAATACTTATTAGCATATACATTCGACTGCCGTTTATAAACAACTAGCAGTCATAACGATACTTCATTATCACCCTAGAAAAACAACAAAATACTGACTCTCATTTATAAAGAAACCGGTGTCATGACAACTCTTCTCTAAAGATCGCTGAAATTATCAAAAGAATCTGATTGCCTAATGATTGGATAGACTAAAAGGAGAAGTGCGGTGTCGTCGTTGTGTGACTGCTTGTGATAGAAATGTGCCTAGAGAGTTCCTTGGTGATTCGCTACACGCTACCCTCTAGGCAAACAACCCGCAATGCGTTCGCAGGTTGGGAATTAAGGTGGCTTCCCTTTGTAATTCTCATACATTCCAGTACTCCTCGCACCAGTCGATCATTTTTTTGATTGACTATGTTTTTAGTTTTGACTATTTAGATTTAAGAAGATTTTTGTTTCCATTCTGAGCTATTTTGACAATTTTTAAGTAAACAGAGAAAAAATAGAACGATTTTTGCTTACATTTCCATTGACCTGTCTGAATTCCTTTTCTGGTCGTCAAATTCCATACGTCCCTGCGCACACGATACTCATGTAAACCCACTCATTCAAGGCAACCGAATGAAAAGTTGGAAAGCATACGTATAATAATTTCTATCTCTTTTCGTTACTTACCATTATTTTTACCAAACGCAATTACACGTAGCACTTTATCGTGATCTAAAGATATAAATTCCCTTATTCCTTGGCCATGACATTTCTTCGGATCCATGAACTCTGCTAGCGGTTTTATAGTTTTTGTTTTCATACTCATTCATGGGATCAAAAATCATATTCTACAGCCATTGTGGGTGTTCGTAAGTATTTTTGACAAATTGGCTTGGGATTACAGGTAGTTCGGATTAGTTGTTGATTTGTTCCAAATTTGTCTTTCCAAAAAGTTTGAAGAATCCTATAATATGCACAATTTATCTTTCGGATATTACCTATACCCTTAAATTTATATCAATGGCGGCAGAATGGCCTCGAACGAAATGAGGTAATGATTAACAAAAAAAAGAACACAGAATGAAATTAAAACCCAAACAATAAGTGGTAAGTAGTTTCGAAAAATCCCTGCATGTTGACACTCCGACTTGACCGACTTGACTCGAATCTTCGAACTTCTTATTCTATCAAGCTTTGTTACTCCTGCTGTCATGCGAAGCATCTTCATCTCAGCTGCCATTAATTTGTCCTCTTACTTTTTATCTATTGTCCGTATGTGAGCGTAGGACGTATAATTGTGGTGTAGAGCCTTTCGTTCAGCTAAGGGGACATTTTTCGGATGATTGATGTCATCATCACAAGTTGCTTTGCTACTGTTCATAGATCCCAGATATTTGAACTTTTCGCACTTGGAAAGCACTTTTCCATTCAAGTAAATATCTGGAATAGGCCGGTGTGGATCAGAGAATGGGCAGCATTTCCCCATCGTCAGCAAAGAATAACTGATTCATTTTGGGGTCCGTCACTTTTCCTTCAAGCAGATAATCAAAGTGACTCCTGCGGGACATCTTACTCTTGTCCTTGCTCCCTCATACATGTCCATGATCATGCGCACGTAGGTTTCTGGAACTTCTCGTTGTCTTAGCGCTATAAAAGACTTTTTCAAAATGAACCAACACCATATGCAAGTCCTTTAAGAAATCACGATGTTTTTTCCATTATGATCCTTGTACTTTGGATTGCATCTGTTGTTGGTTTAAGCGATACAAACCCGCACTGGTCATCATATTATTTTCCGCAGTCGGCTATCTAATACTTGCTCAACGATCTTCATGGTATGTGACATCAGTTTCGCGTATCGCCTTTTCCTTTGTGCAAAGGAAGAAAATAACTTCCCCTCCACTGTTTAGGCATTGGAGCACCGCTCATACAATTTGTCATGCCTTTTCCTTTGTCCAGCTTGTACCAATTTCTTTTCTCAGCCACCTTTGTTTGCTTATTTGTTTTCTTCCCCGTCTCCTTAAAAATGTTTGTCAAGAGGAGACGGTGTTGCTGGATGATCGCCTCTCTCAGGATCACTTTGCTCTCGCAGCCACTCATGCTGTTGGGGCCTACAGTTTTATGCCGTTTCAGAATGGAAATTTTTTCGATTGAAAGAAGCTTTGATAACAGCTTTACCCTCGGGTGTTTGTCAGACGTTCGCGAGAGGTGGGACCATGATTTTTTTATTTTTGTGTTTTTTTTTTGGATTCGAACCTTGAACCTCTCGCTCAGTGATCGCGCACTTACCTACTGAGCCACGGCACCCACAGGGTGTAAAAGGGGTATAACATTTTTATAAGGGGTAAAAGGGGTATAGGAACAAATATTTTTTCTGTCGGTTTGCAACACAAATAATGAAACACATATTTCAGCATTTCGGAAAATTCAACCCCTAAAGCGTTTAGAAACGACAAATCCAAAATCGGCGGTAGTGAAGCCGCGGGCATTAGCTAGTAACCCAAATAAATCATATAAAAATGTTCGAACAATTCCTTCATATATCGAACCCGACATTTTTATATGACGACTTAGGGAATTATGCTCAATTATAATTCACTGACCATACTTCCTTATGGTGACAAAAAGACTTTGTCTAATGAATCGTCAAAGAATGGGTTCAAAGCTATTTATAATGCCACGTAAATAGAAGTTTACTTCGTTGACACCACTTTGATATCAAATAATTACTACAATGAGATTCTAAGAACCCCAAAACGTCAGATTCCTTTAACTAGACTATGAATTCACGCAGTATAAGACCGATATCTTGTGACTATCATTGCGGAGAAACGGTTACTCTTTTCTGGCAAATTAGCTGGAAACACTTGAGTTCGGCGTAAGACTACTGCTGTTATCGCTACCAACTTGAAAAGATATAAAGGTGAGTGCATATTGTCGGGCAATTTACCGAATAGAGGGAGGAAAATCTACACTATTAAAGGTTATGCCCCTAAAGGAGAAATAAAAAACTAAGGATTAAAAGGACATAATCATAACGGCGACATCATTATAATGGGAGGTATGATGGATCACGGCTCTGGTGTCCTTAATAGCAATGGTGTACGGTTTGTGGATTTGTGCAATGTCAATAGAATTGTGATTGAACTCTAATCGGATCCGATCCAATCGATACTTTTTATATGCTTGGACGTCTGATTGAACAGTGAGGCCTTCAAAGGAATGGTATGCGATCACGATATTATGACAGCTCGCATTGATTTGTACTCGTACAGCATAGTTTCGAGTCATTCGAACCAACAGGATTCGCATTTCCAAGTACAATACCGATAGTCTTTGGAATCCCGTATTGCGCCAACGATGTTATTAAATGACTCCAGAAATACTGAAAAGATTTTTATTTAAATTTGGTATCTACATAAGTTTGCATGTAACATACAGTACTGGTAAGATAGGGTGGAGGGGTTCCAAAAACGACCGCGAAGATCTGTTCGGAGTTTTTTTTTTCTTAGTGTGAACTCTTCAGTTCTATATGCCACAAACCGCCACTGTTTAAGAAGGGTTCTAACAAATAATCGCCTTCCTAGATAAGCCCATGAATTTTACCCAACAGACGTACACCTTAAAGATAAAAACGATTAAGCTGACCAGGTCATCTGGATTCCAACGTGAACTTGAAATTTAAATCATTAACGCCTATCTAAACGTATTACGATCACACAGCGGTACAACAGATCCAGAAAATGAAAATCTACCTATGTGTCTACAATTTTATTACAAAATTTCAAATAACTAACAAATATATGTATATCTTTACTTTCGGATAACAAATTGACGCTTTCTCTCGGAACTCAGTGATAGCAAACTGCAACTGTGCCCATTAGCCAGATGAAAAATATACTGCGCGAGGAGTATAAAGGGGCGAGGAGATAACCGAACCAGCCTTTCATTTGTAACCTACTTTACATTCTTCGTGTTATGCATTTGCCTCTCATAATGTTTCTCATTGCGCGATTTGTTGATGCATTGCACTTCTATTCAGTGTAACCCGTCGGTATAAATTCTTTCTCTCTTTCGTTAGTTCTCGCTATTACCTTGTCTCTATTCTTTTTTCGTTTTGGCTAAGTGAAAATTGTAATAATTTGTGAAAGAAAATAGGAGAAAGCGATTCTTTGAAGTGTTGACACTTTGATTGAATTCTTCAATTTTTTTATTAATGGAAGTCCAGGCCAAAACCTCATTTACTGCAGTGATTAAGACAGTGAAAGCTAACTGCGAAGTGATTGGAGAGGGAGAACCTAATTTTGAAGTTATCTTAACTCTATTATGCATCGATCAAATTTCATTAGCGCACAGGAACCAGCCTCAGCTCTGAGTCTACTGTGGTTAGTCAAAGCAAAAGCTGATAGCATCGACATATTCATCCAATCCAGTAGTGGATAGCACCAAGTGCAATACCAGTTTTTTTTTTTTTATTTGATGTGCCTTTTCAGGGTTCCGGTACCGGTACTTACAAGGCAAATATAAGTAAGGATAGAATCTTTATAGTGATAGTCAGGTGTCTGTCCATCCATCTCTGTCATAGCCTCCCTCATAATTTCTGAACTGTTAGAAGTAGGACCACGTAACCAGACAGTGAAACCCAAAATCCTCCAAGGCAACATTTTGAAGAAGTGGAAAAACAAAACCAATTTATTTTGTATAAGTACAATATGAGTATCAAGTGAAATATGACGATGATTTCAAAAATGTGGAGTTCGTTATTTTTACATCATCAGGTTTAGAAGAAAAAGATACATGAGGCTCTTTCATGCTAGACCGTTTTCACCAGAAAGTTTTTTCTTTATATAACCTCTTCTCAGGATATGAGAATCTATTACTCTGTGACAGGCTCCCAGCGATGCCTGTAGTAACGGTTCATCTGCCAAGCTCCGCAACGTAATTACAACTACTTTACGGGGCCTGTAGCAAGATGTGCTTTTGCTTTGATAACTGAATATTTGTTTCGAAGAGTATTTAGTAAGAATCGATCATAAAGTTGCACTGAATTTTGACTTAGTTGTAATGGAATAGGTATTAAGAGCTATTTGATCAGAAAGTTTCTTAAATACCGAAACTCAGGACCAGGGACACATTCGAAAGGGTAACTCCAAAACTCTAACCCTACTGAAAATTATCAGAACGTTTGTTTGATTAGACCATGCTTTGCAAATCTAAACCGAAAAAGCTGAGGCAAGATGTCTAGAAAACTTTGGAATAGTCACTCCAAATCGAAAAAAAAAGAATTTGACCTCCTATCGGTCTATGCAGAATGAGTATATCAACTTACTCTGGTTCTAGGACCCGGAACTTAGCATTCTCCTTTTCATCACCTGAAAACATAAAATCACCTGGTACTTCGTAAACAGTATTACCAAAAAAAAGGTAATGGACTTGTAAAGCTTATTGGTGAGAAGTCAACATCATTTTCGTTGCTAAGCCTCGAAGAGAAGACTTTACGTGAACGAAAAAGGTTTATGACTACAAATCAGCCTTTCGTTCCATCCTTTTCTGGATGAACGCAGCGTAGAGAAATACATTGTCGGTTATTAACTCCTAAATAATAAAATGTCATAACGCCCGACAATTCTCTGATACATTGACCAAACAATCGATCGCTTCTACCTGAGTGATTCAAAGCTAAGTCCAAACCCTGTACCACGAATGTCTTTTGTACATAAGAGTTTCTGTTTCATCAGAAGTCGCAAAGGTATCGACGTGTCATCAAGTAATCTGCATAAAAAAATTATCGAACCGAATGAAGGGATAGTTTTTGATACAGAAAATTACGAGTATGTGCCTATCCATTGCCGCTCTATTTTCGTTTCACTGTAGGTACTCGTATCGCGTTATGAAACTTGTTTCTAAGTGGATAACTCCCTTTAGAGCTGCCATGACATTGGGTCCCTTCCATTTTACATTCGTGTGACAAATATAGCACGCACAACACGAATGACTCCTTTAAGTTAGGTCCTAGGCTCCATAAGAGCAGTTTGCGCCAAGTTTGTATCTATTTTTAAAAGTGGCAACACTAATCCATACAAAAAAAATAGGAAGAACGTGCGACCAGCACAGTATCGAATCAGTGGCATAAGACTAGTCTGACTAACAACAACAAGTTGCAAGACACACCGCATCACACAACATTTGTCTGAATGACGTCGGATTGGGTTAGTACTGCTATGGTGTTCACCCAACCAACTGACAAGATCTTTTATCATGTCTTTTCCATCCTCTCATTCATTGGTTAATTTTGTTTCAAGAGTATCTAGCTAACAACTACTTGTAGCAGCAGCAGTGATGATGACGATCGGCTCAAACATAAAGGCATGCAAATTGGCTACGGCATTGGCAGTGACCCTAAAAAAAAATTTATATTGACAGGCAGAAGGACGTACACACCAGAAAGTGAGGTAAAAAGAAAGATAAGAAAAAATAAAAGATAATCAGAGCGCGTCGACGATGTCGTCCGTTGCGTTTAACATTTTGTCGTCGTGATAGGATGGTGTCTTGTGTTAGCCTCTTTTGTCACACAATAATGTTAGTTATTAGCATTTTGTAATGACTTTTTGTATAGAAATAAACACACATTGGCTTTCTCTTCTTCAAGATCAGAATATATGGTAACTTTCTCCTTCATCTTTGTATTCTTTAATTTTGTGTCATACTCGTATCACTGGCGAGACGCACACGAAAAGTTTTCAAAAGAAAAAAACAGTAGCAGGAGAACTCTTCATGCATTCCTCCCGTTTTTTTTATTTAGGTGTTTCGCGCGCCCTGCACCCCACTTCAGATCCAGACATACCTTTCGTATTAGTCAGCCGAAGAAATGTATGTATGTATGCGTTTGTGTGTTTGATACGCACAGTCGAATAACACTAAAAAAAAAAAAAGAACCTTGAAATGCCAATACCATCATAGCAGACCATCGCACACACCCGGTTCACAGCAGAGGGCGGGACGAAGAGAACAAAATTTAAGAAAGGACGAAAAAGTCCTTGACCCCTAGTTTCGGTCGATTGCGAATGACTTGTTATGACTGAGATTTTTTTTTTTTTGTCCTTTTGTTTGGGTGGTTTGAAGCTCAGAATGTGGTTTTATTCGAACATGTTTGATAGGACGAGCGACTGAAACTTTATCCTTCTAACCTTGGAACATATCAATGAACTTGATTTTTATTGAACAATAGCTAAGAGGGTTGGGGGGAGCTGGCGGTTTGTTGTATTTATTTTTTGTGTGTCCTAAACGACACAAAAAAGTGGGATTATGTCAGTGATTATGTCGGTGAATTTCACTAATTTTTAATTTATGAATTGATTGTGATGAAAGCTTCTGCGGCAATTTTTTAACGATATACAGACTGGGACTAGAAGTTGACTGAAAATATATTTTTTTTTTTTGTTTGACTGTTGGAAAACGGCACTTAGACTGAGAAGTCGGAATGAAATGAAAAAGCGTAAAAAGGTTCGTCGAACAATTATATTGGACATAATGAGCAATCAGGGCGGATTATTTAAAAAGAGGAATAGTAGACTCCGCTATGATGAATTATGGATCCTAATTGAGTTGATATAGGTACATAATACACATATTGCAGGGTCTAAGTATGCTAGAGCTGTTGGTTACTCTTTTTTTATTGCAATTTATTGGATCTCTTAGAGCAAAGTACTTTCAAGCAGGTATCAAGTGCGTGACCACTAAGCGGAAGACTCATATTCGAACCTAAGGAAACTCAAAAAACTTCTGACAAATATCCGATAGTAAAATTGTCATGAGAACGTTTTCAATCCAAGAACGCGCCCTTTGGAAACGACAAAAACCTTTAGGACCCTTGCATTCGTGTGTTGCAGCTAGGCGTTTGGCTCTAGGCCATGTAATTGCTGTTAGCACAAAATATTAGTTATTTAATTTATTATAAGGGGTAGAGGAAGATTAGAGATTATATGGAGATACACTATACTGTATCGATCACTTATCTCTTAAAGGCATTCAACGCTGTGTGATCGTGTTAAATAGTTGGACACCAACATTCCGACCTGAAGAGTATTCAAATACATAACAG
The DNA here is from genome assembly GCA_963082735.1 of Pocota personata. Lineage (NCBI taxonomy): Eukaryota > Metazoa > Arthropoda > Insecta > Diptera > Syrphidae > Pocota > Pocota personata. The sequence goes on from OY720433.1 coordinate 3,662,476, forward strand.
AGAAACAATGTAGAAGGAGCAGACTTTATCTTCGGTGGAGGGACAATTCGATTGGAATCTACACTAACTAGGCGTCTACAGGTAAAATCGTTGTCTTATCCACAGGTACAATTGTCAAAAGCTTAACCTAAATTCACTACAGCCGCTTAAATTATTTACCAAAATAAGTGAAATAATAGTAAAATTTACATGATAACAATCCAATATAAATATTTAATATATGTATATTCTTTTATTTTTCCGCTTTTTATTGTCATAATTCTAAGCTTCTACATTCTTATAATAAATTCAATTGAAATTCCATTGAAACTTGAAATGTCTCTTTAGATATTCTATAACTTGCACAAACAATTTATGAAACTTAATAACTTGATTTTTCCCAATAGATATTCTACAATTTGAACAAATTTCAATTTCTCGAACTCTATAACTTAAACAAAATAGTTTTTTCATTTTTCAAACAACCTGATTCCCAATCCGTTTCTTATGTTTAAGTATCCGTTAACTTGAACAACTCCATAACATTACGTGCTGAAGTTATCGCGATTCCACTGTACCATCAATAAATACCATATAGGTAATATTTACCAATATCAGAGAATAATCAAAAGATATTACTAGTATAATAATTTTTATATTAATAAAAATTACTTAACCAATGAATTTATTTTTTTGGTGAATAGTGTTCAGAGCTCACCTCTGCAAGTTTGAATGCCTAAGACGTTACATGCCATCGATCACAATCAGCAATTTGATTCTGATTTTTAATCAGGTGATTGGCAAGTTATGTAGATCCTACAGTGTGGGAATTTCGTTGTAAACATTGGAATGGAATAGCGAGTGAAGGCGATCAGTTTCATTCCGTTATCGGATGTGGTATAATGAATCCTGAATTGACTTGGCCAATGTTAGGACAAAAGATAAAATCTCTGCCAACGCTTGTATTGAAATCACGCTTTTACCACCTTTGAGAGATCACAGGTTTCATCAAGGAGCTTGTAGAATTTACCTATGTTCTCATCCGTCTTTACTTCGCTTAAGGCATGTGCTTCGATGATATTATTGTGCAAGTTTTTCACTAATGGTTTTGAACCGTCACGACTCTTACGATAAGATCACACACACGCTATTATACACGTACGAGTACTATAATAGGATTTAAGTTGTTTAATTACACGTGGGCCGTGAAGAGTTGCATAATAGTCATCTTATGATGATTTTCGTAGTTTGCTAACGATAAAATCAGCCGTACTTTGACAAGTTATTATAATAGCTTTTAACCTCTATTACTCAGGTTAGTATTATCTGGATAAATATTACACCGGAAACCCGGCTGCGAAGCTGTGAGCTATACAATAATTTTTTCAAATGACCTGCGCATGGTGGCAACATCGTATTCCAATATCCGAATAATATTCTGAAATTTCTTTACCGACCTGGTGTTGCAAAAATTTAGATGCCTTTATAATTTTGCAATTATGAGAGCAGAAATTGTAAAATCAAAACTTCCAATATAAGCCAGACAATGTGATGAAATTATCTTAGTTACTAATATGATACTAACCCTTTCAAAACATTTTGCGATATAATTAATTTCATAGTAAACTGGAAACACCCAACTTATTGTGTAGGATTGTCATCCAAAAAAGCACCCCATTGTGCAGACAACATACAGAAACCCAATAATATCTGGTTCTGGTGACACCATTCGTCGAACTGGAGAGGGCTTATATCTACTGCAAAATTCAAAAAGAAACAAACGCTGTGTGTTCACTTGCACCAATATTGCCATATTGCCAGTTAAAACTGAATTCGACCTTTTTTTTTTTTGCCTTTTTGCAGTTTTTTCACTGAAAATGTCAGTTTCCCATTCAAAATTATGATATTTGCTTCCTCGCTTTCGAATATTGTGATTGTCGATTTTTTATTTTTTACATGCAAAAGCTTTTTAGTTTTAGCCTTAAGTTAGTTGTAGCTTGTAATAAGCCAAATAAATGGGGGCTTTCGCCCCCACCAAAATTACTTGATGAATTTTGGTAATATTTGGTCCTATCGTCATTTCAAAAAAGTGGAGTCTCAAATATCTTCAAAACTGTTTCTTGTAACGCGTCTAACTCAAGAACCATTTAATAGATTTTTTTATGGAATTTGATTCTTTGCTTTGGTCTACTGCGTAAATGGTCCCATTTGAAAATCATCAAAATCGGATAGAGTTTTGGTAAAATATGCCTTGTAAGGCACCACCGTCGCATGCCTAACTTAAAAAACCATTGCACAAATTTTGATTTCTTAGTTTGAAATGGAGTATAGATATTTTTTCATGAAAATAATTAAAAGTTCGCTTTCCTGTTAATGCGTAGCATAAGATATATAATATTTTTTGAAAGGTTACAAGTTTGTGGTTTTCGTTTTCAAAAATAAACAAAATCTTTTTGTTCCTTATAGCTATGCCTGTCCGTTTATTCAAGTCAAAAACCACTAAACTGATTTCTTCGGAATTTGGTTTGTAAGTTTTGTCTTCAGGGGGGTCAACATACAGAGTCTTCAAATTATCATTGTTAAATGTCTAACTCAAGCACCAAACAGATTTTGATGAAATTTCATTTCTAAGTTTGCGCTGTTGTGTCAGAAAATTGTTGCAATCTGGTGGTACTCGTATTTGGCTAAGATATGAGGTGGGGTTTCAAAAATCCTTAAATCATCCTTGTCAGCTACCTAGCTTAAGATCATCCAAATGGAAAATAGATTTAACCTTTTTGCGATGCAAATGGATTAGACCTTTATGCAAATGATTTAAACTTTTTGTAATGGGATTCAACCGAAGTGTTTGTTTTCTAGCATTTGACAAGACAAGTTGGAAGGTGTTTTCTATTAGGTCCCACACCGACTTGGTATAGCATAGCATGTCCCCGCATGTGTGAAATATACACATATCTGTTTTGGTCACAATTGTCCAAGTCATATACCCGTATGTATACATTTTTAAATTTCCCATACCTTTGCTGTAAATTAATTCGCCCACAATCATCTCCGAATATTGACATCCTATCCAAGGTCAGTTCTGTCCAGTTTTTATTTTCAAAAATCAGTTTTTTCTCTGTAGATCCATGGCAACACTGACTATCACCCAATACAACAACGTGTAGTAAGGGCTATGCTTCCAACTTTTTTGTTTTACGCGTATGCAATTCATATACCAAAAAACGCCGCTCTCACGAGTGTAACCTTGGTGGAGTTTGTTATAATTTTACGTTCTCTCTGTGAAAGGGTAATGATTCCAATTTTGATTGCCGCTGTTGCTTCAGCAGCTAGTGCTGTATGTTGGTCGTTGTCTTAATAAATTCTCCACCATCTTTCCTCTTTCTCACTTTCCCGTCGGCTTTGAATGGAATTTTTTTTATTCTAAAACAAAAATGATAAATTTATTGAGATGACGTTTTTGTTAGCTATTTCTCGAAGGCAATGCACCCTATTCACGAAAGATTATACAATACTTTTAGGAATTAGAAAAGCAACGGCAATATTGAATTTGTTGTTTTGCGTCTTGGCCTTTAATAAGTATTACTGCTTTCTTTATTTGTTTGTCTACATCAGGGTTCTGAAAACCACCCTCGCTATCTTGTGTGGCTAATTGCGCAAGGTTTAGGATTGGGATATAGGAAGACACCAATAATGATGTCTGGTAGGTTTATATTTGTTTTTTGTTTTTTGTCATTATTGTTTGAAATATTTTCCAAACAATCTTCGGGCGGTATACATGCAATTTGTTTGTTTGTATTTGAGGTGCAGATATTTATGTAATTATTGTTGTTATTATTTGAGAAAAGCATTTGCACTAGACTGAAACTCATACATTGAAAATTGTATAAACAATAAATTAAGCTTTTAGTTTTTTATTTTCTTAAATCTATTAACCTCAGTGGGAGTTGTGGCTCAGTGGTTAAGTGCGTGGGCACTGACCGGGAGATTTAAGGTTTCCGAGTCTCAAAAAAAAGTAAACAAAAATGTTGCGGTCCCACCTCTTGGTAATGTCTGACAAATATCTGAGAGTAAAATTACCATAAGAAACTTATCTTAATCGAAAAAATTGCAAATAGCACAAATTAACTCGTAATAGAAATATCCGTATACTTTAACCCTGCAGTCGTCGCGCACCAAAAAGTCACACCAGTCTTCGCGCGGATTACATATGTAATCCATTTTAAAATTAAAGTAAAACCCGTATGCTTTAATTTTTTCAAATTTATTTTGCTGCAAAATGCAATTACATATTACTTAAAGATAAAAAACATAAATTATTACTTCATAATACAAAAAAATAAAAAATTAATTAAAAAAATAAAAATTTCGGATTTCTTGTAGAAAAAAAGAAACTTTGATGGATTACAATAGTAATCCGCGCGACGACTGCAGGGTTAAATTGTACTTGTACTATAGTAAAAAGGTTTTATTCATTTGAAATCTTAAGAAAAACAGAAATAAAATTTACTTCAGTAAAAGGATAATGTTCAAATTCAGCGAATGTTTGAGGGAAAAAACTTAGGGAATATGAAATTTCTTCTGGACACATAAATAGCACAGATACATTTTCCTGTAAATAATTAAAAAAAAATGAACACATGGTTCAGTATATCTTTTGATTTTGATATTACCTTATCAGTACTTCGTACTATAGCCCGTCTAGCCGTTTACGCTGCAGTCAAACAGAGAGGCAGACAGGCAGACATAATTGAGAGACTCACTTTTTCGAGTTCTTCTATACTAGTATTACTGGAATTAATAAAATCTAGAGATCAAACATATTCATGAAACCAATACTTACCCTAAGGTGTAAGTAAAACTCAACATTAAGTGTACAGACATCTTTAAATTATTAAGACATTAACATACGTTGTTCAGGAAAAAGCAAAAAAAATAAAATTATTTGTTTGAGGTATACAGAAAAGAAGAAAGTAACTTGTCATACGAACTTATGAGAAGTGCACCCAGGCAGGAAACATACATTTTTGCTGATTGGAACGCCATCTCTGCGTCAGGCCGAGAACTTTTCACCTTGCCGTCGTATGTGTAGAGATGGATAGTGTGATTTATTATTATCAGTGTTTCTTTTTACAAATGTACAATATTAAGCTTGGCTTTAGTCGTCAGTCAGATATATGGGGGAGAGTACGATAACTTTGGCGCCAAAAATTGATAACGGTTTTTTGTAGAGGGGTCAAAAACAAGTATTTTTTACTACAAGAGGGGGGGGGGGGTCTATCTCGCCCCGTTTAGAAGCGAATGACTTAAAATGAAAAAAAAAATATTAAAAAACAACGGCAACACTTATAATGAAGAACTGTACCGGTTTTGAAAGCCAGAAACCTGTTCTTTAATCCTAAATTTAAATCAAATAATTTATGTCAATAGTTTTTGAAAAATTTGCATGCAAACTCAAAATTTTGATAAAAAAAAAATGAAAAAAAAAATTTTAAAAAATTAAAATTACTATTTTTTTGGCATTTACGTGGTCTTCCTTTGAGGTAAGTGAATGAATAATAGATTAAACGTCTGTCAGGCTTTGTTTTTGTTTTTAACCCCTCTACAAAAAACCGTTATCAATTTTTGGCGCCGAAGTTATCGTACTCGTGCCGCTATATGTAATTATTCGTGTTTATTCTTATACTATAACTATATTTTAGAACTCATATTTTGTGGCTGTCTGCTATAGAAATTAAGTACGTTAGCGATACCCCAATATATGTATTATAAGTGCATATATCAATCGATTTGCCATGCAGAGAAAAAGTCAAGAGAAGTAAATTTAGAGTCCAGAATCCATTTCTTTTGTCTTCTAAACTCTTTTACCGTGGCTCTATGGTTAAGTGCGCGATCATTGAGCGGGAAGTTCAAGGTTCGAATCCAAGAAAACATCAATTTCCCACAGTCCCACCTCTCGCGAAAGTGTGACAAACATCGGAGAGTAAAAATTGTGATGAGAAGCTTCTCTCAATCGAAAATATTGCCCTTCGGAAATGGCATAAAACTACAGGTCGCAACTATTCGTGCACTGTACGCACTGTATGAGTGGCTGCGAGAAGCTAAGCCTGGTGATGTATTGGGCTGTTAGGGCCAAAATATTATTTTATCTTTTACGTACTTTACTTTACACTCATCAAACTTTAAAATAGCTAAGTCGATTTCCTTACAATTTTTATTTTCTTATTAGTGCGTTAATTGCTGAAGAGTTTGAGATACTTATTATTAATCTTTAGTGCTTAAAACTCCAGTAGTAAGCATAAATGTAAGTTTTTGCAAATAGTGCCTGTGGGTTTTTGGTTAGGGGTGAACCTACCCGTCTGCTAATTACCTCTATTTTGGGAGGTAATTCTGTTTCCTTCTCGAATGATGCGCCTTACCATGGTGGAGAAAGGTTCTGACACTACGAAAGGTATAGCCGCCCCTTTTCTGGATAGCTTCTTAGCTAAAACCCTTTATAAAACTTGATTATATTCTATTTTTCTAAAACAAACATGTGATAGGTAGACTGGACAATTTTTGATAGTAATTTCGCGGCCGTATAAAAAAAAAAAAAAAAAAAACATTCCTAACAAAGCGCAAATAAATTAAATCTATAATACATTTTCTACGCAGTCGCATTCAGGCTTAAAATCCGTTACCTCAATGCCATTTCTTCGAAAAAAAAAAAAAATAAAACAAAAATGTTTACAACCTAAAAAATGTCATCACATTTCTAAAATTACGCAATTCATTCGGCACCGTTCGTCGTCGTTCAAAACTAAATAGAATTTATCAACGTCGCAAATTTATTTTCGTCATTTTCTACCACCATCAACACCAAAACAGATAAAAATTATAGAATTCAAATTAAAAACAAACGCAAATTCATGAAGAGAGCAAAGGAAAAAGAACAAAGGAGGAGCAGAGAGAAAAAGTCTACGTAAACTAAACCAAATCATCATATAATCACTCTCTGCTGCGCGGTTTTTCGGGCGTCTGGCTCCACCGTGTGTAGGTAAATCGAGTCATTAACCAACAAGAAAGCTTGAACTTTGCAATGCCAAAAAAAAGAAGAGAGCTCTCCAACAATAACAAACACATCGCTGCGTCGTATACACCGACAACAGCAGACACATCCAAGATCAGGAAAATAACAAAACAGAGAGCGCGCTACTTAATTTGGCAATCAGTCCGTTGACCCCAATATTTCGTCAGTGTGCGCAATAGTAATAATAACAACACACGAAGAATAATTACGCTATATCCAAAGTAAATATTAAAAAAGAAATGCTACGGGTGGGGTGCATGGGGGAGGCAGTTTATTATCCGAAAAAGCACCAAATTGTGGTCAGTAGGTTGTTTTTTTTATAAGTGTCTGCCCCCTTCCCCACAGACGGCCGACGGTTTAACGTCCAAGCTCTTTTGTTCGAATTATGACATTAGCCTCGAACATGTTTGAAGAAAGAAGCTCTTTATCTGATAAACGCCGCAGAGAAAGTGTATGGAAGAGAAGGTGTAGAAAATACCTTAAGCCGACCTTCAACTTTGCAAGCGAGCACACATTTGGAATTCAGTTCAACTGTTAGGTCAACGCGTTGTTCACAATAGGAGCTGATGAACCCCATAGATGCTCATCTTTTGCCCCATCAAAATGTTTATTATCATACTTATTAACAATATGATAATGCGACGCTATTTTAACAACCCAATCGTTCGTCGCAAAATAACAACAGCGAAAGAATATAAACAAGACGTACTAGACGTGAGACGACAATATTATTGTCACTGGAAATTGCAGAGGAGAATTTTTATGAAATGACCAGGCCAGAAGCAACACAAATCAAGTTTTGTGTCTCGATTGTGAGTCCGGCGATTGTCTAAGAACTCATTTGGATTACATAAGATGCGCGCACATTATTATTAAATTGTTATTTTTCGAAACGACGCGACGCTACGACGATTGATTTGTTTTCTATTTGAAGCTTCCCCTTCCGATTCCGGTTACGAATTATTAATTCGAGTTAAGAAAGGATGACTCAGATTCGCGGAGAAGTGAAAATGAATTTATTACTATTATTCTGTTTTTATTTCTATTGAATGCATAATAGTGTAAATGGAATCACAAGCGATTTTGCGGAAACACTAATTAGCAAGGGAGGACGTACATACGAGTACATATACTGGGGCGTATGAGTAATATTTTATGACGTGATGTGGAAAACCAAATGGTTGGCTTAGAGTAGAGAAGTGGACCTGGATGCATGGAGATTGGAGAAAAACATATTCGATTCATATTTTCAAGATGATAATTAGCAGTATACGATTTTCGCATTTTTTCATCTACAAAGGAAGAAATATTCAGTCTAGACTCTAAAGTTATTACACACAGTGATGAAGTGAGGATGGAGAAAGAGCTAAATTATTACTATTCAATTTTGTATGTCCGCCACCATTTAAAACTTTTTTTTGTTTTTATAATTTACACGTGTTAAAGGGGATATGAATACCCTTATACTAATTTTTAGAACACGTACGTTTGGGGAAAGGGGAAGAGGCAGAGAGAAAGACAGAGTGGTGTGGTTTGAAACTCAGGTGGTATTAGGTTTCTGTAAACTCCAAGGGTGGCTGTCCAGATAACTGGGGAGTATTTTGTTTGTTTTCGCTATTATTGTCGTTGCTTATGATTCACAGTATTTTGATCGTCCTCCTGATGTCATCATCACGATCAAGTTGCATTTTAGCCATCTGACCACCCTACTGCCAGTGTTATGTCTTCACAGCCCAAAGTTTCTCTTATGATAGCATGAAGAAATTCCTTTTCCTGGTTTCCTGAAAATTTTCCATCTCGAAATTTTGATCAAACAAATAATAGAGAAACTCAAAAAAAGGATTTTACCCGGTCTAAGGCATTAAGATTCGATTAAAAAATTGTATTACTCAATATTATCTCCGTCGAGTGAATTGCATTTCTCACATCGGGTATGCAGTGCCTTAATACCACCGAAAAAAATATTCGTTTTATTTGCCTTCAAAATGACTTTCTACGGCTGCCTTGATCTCGTTCTCATCCGCAAATCTCTGGCCTCGTAACTTCTTTATCAAATTGGAAAAAGGAAAAAGTCGCCCGGATCCAAGTCTGGGCTGTAGGGTGGATAGTCTATCGTTGAAAAACCTGTGTCTTTTAAGGCCTGTCTCTAAAATCCTGCAAAAACAAAACTCCGTGTCTGAGTTTGCCACGTGCGTTGCTTCCATACGACCGCTTCACGTGCATATGTCCGCCGTAACTCAAATACAAAATTCGAACAAAATTATAACAGCCATTTTCTCCCATTTGTAAAGTACCGTTAATCTTAGGGTTAGAATTAAAATTCTCAATTTTGCTTCGAATTGTGATACTACAGAATCCAGATATGAAGAAAAGCCCTCCAGCCATTTAAGTTGCAGTCGGTCATAAATAAAGACAGATACGAGGCAAATGTTTTGTTTTTCAGTAATTAGTTTCATGTCAGTCTTGCTTTATCTGAGAAGTTATTGGCTTCCTAGTATTTCTGTTTCAGAAATTAATAAATTTCTTGACTTGACATTCGAGGGGCGGCTGATAAGTTCGCGGCCTGAGATTCTCAACAATGAGTCATCTTCTCATTAGTGATAGCACTAACTGTGGCACTCTTTAGTTAATAATCTCATTTTCTTATTATCTGTGGTAGGATAAACATCACCCTTGTCAGCAGAAGTTGGAATTTCTATCAATTTTGAGCACCGCGCCTTGGTAAAGTACCTCGAGAAGAAGAATAATCGCCTACAGAAATTTTCGAAGGCATGTCATCATCGATTTTTCAGGATTCTGGGCATTCGCCCAGAGCGTTCTGTATCAGTGGTTACTGAAGAAAACGTCGGGAAAGTTGAAAATTTAGTTCTGGCCAACCGAAGAATAAAAATGTGGCAGATAGCGGACGAGTTGCACATTAGCAGAGAATGGATTGGAGAAATTTTGCACAAGCATTTAAACATGAAAAAAATACCAAAAATTCTCACACCGTTCAACAAGCAACGACGACTCGAGTGAGTTTTTCGTTCGTATAACAGTAATTCTGTTATTAATCGATTTTTGAAAATTGCCTATTTCTCGGTTATGACTCAACCGGTTTTGTTAGAAATCAATATATAAGAAATATTTGACACATACGAGATTATGGAATACCAAGTTTTGGAGAATTGTCAAAATGTTTTTTTTTGTTTCTATTTTAAACGGATTGTTTTTCTTTAAACAAATTTAAATTTCCAATCTAAGTGACATTCGAATGAGCAACATATACGAGTAGGTGCAAGTACATGCGATGTAATCGTGCACTTTATTTACTTGCCCCCAAAAGGGCAAGTATTGTTTTCGTGAAATTTTGATCAATTTTAATATACTATAATAGAGAAATTCTCTCAATTCTGTCTGTAGGTCTATCGGTCTGGACGTCTATTCAGCTGAGTACATATGATGTATATATGTATATGGGCGACTGCAGCTTAAATGGCTGAACGAATTTTCTTCTTTATCTGGCATCGGTTGGTTCAAAATTCGAGGCAAAGTGGAAATTTATATTATAACCTCAAAATTAATGGTTGTTTTTGTAAAAAATCAATGATTTGTTCGAAAACTTCTATAACGGTTTTTATAAAATTGTATATATAAAGCTGGTGCAACAGATTCCTTGGCTTAGGTATTGTTTGGCTGTTGAAAATGGGCTACTCTCGAATACAAATTTGTTTAAAACAATATCTAAGAATTTCACTATTTCTCATGTCCAAATAATAATTGACGCGTTCATGGTCATCATCAAGGACTTTACTTGCCAGCTAAGCATAACTGACTCATTAATTTCCATTATACCGTTAAAGAGTTAAAGCAACATAAGTCGTTTGAGTCATAACAGACTTCTAGCCTTCACGCCTTGAAGCAGTGGTCAACCTGTATAGACTTTGATAAGTAGAGCTCCATTTTTGCTATATACATACATACATATATATATATATATGGATATAGTATAAACATTATAAACGACGTTTACAGCAATTTCTTTTGGCATTAAAAGTGCGTCAAAAAGAAAAATTATATAAACGTTTTTGAGATAATTAATTTTGAAGTAGCAAAAGATTATTAACAAAAACATTATGTCTTTAATAAAATTGTCTTGTAAGAAAACAGAAATTAAAATGTCCATATATAGTATCTATGACAAGCGAAAATAATATGTACAATACTACTCACTCCCTTGTTCCCATTTTTAAATTTAATTTGAGAAATAATAATTTTTGTTTTTATTTCAGGTTAAAGTTAGGTACCTACTAACATACTCGTATATTTGTAATTTTGTTTCCTTTGAAGCCAAAAATTCAATAGAAAACACTGATCCAATGCATATGATGATATTTTTTATAATGATAACAAACAAACAAGAAATAGTAATGAATGAGCCTTCATGCATGTAATGCATAAATGCACAAAATACTGAATATAAGATGGGTAATCAAAATCGGTTAAATAATAAATTTAAATAATCCCTGTAATGATTGTCATACTGTGTCACTGATGTATGTTCAAGCTGTTGCTCTTAATGTTTATTAATTAATGCATATTGTTAAGCTTTAGTATATGTTTACAATACACTGTTTGGTTAGTAGTGGTTCAACTTTTTTTTCGTTTCTGTTTGAAATTTATTTTATTGTTGATATTTTGTTGTTTTTCTTCTTTTCCTCGATTTGAGGGGTTCCTGAACCCCGTTTTGTTCCAATTTCCAATGTCAGTCAAGTTCAAGGCCAGTGCTGCCGTCTGTTGTAAATATGTATTTCCAATAAAATATTGATTGCAAAAATATATTCAATCTCGGTGCTACTTGTGCTTTGGTATTTGTGTGTATGGATATGGTACTGATTGTGCGTTCATATGGAAGAGCAGCGAGCTTTTTGTTCCATTTCGAGCGATGTGAATGTTATTGGCATGAAATTTATTTAACAAATTATTAGCATGGCTATTGTTTTTGTTCCAGTTATTTGTTGTTGGGATTTTTTTTATTTGTTTGTTAATTGCATTCTGAGTAACATTTTAAGACCTAGCGATAGCGAGTTTTGAAATCTTTTCTGAGTATTTATTTCTCTTTTTATATGTATATTAAATTATCATATTAAATGTTATGATAAGAATAATATTATGGATGTAATCATGAGCTAATTATATTATTATGTGTTAATCTATGGTTGAGTGACCTCATGGTAAGGGTGGTTGAATCAAGAATAAGTGCAACAAGTAGGGATTTCCAAGAGTAGATGATGCGTGTAATATAATAGTCGATTCCACAAAGAAGAACTACAATATTAGAGTCACTAGTTATTCCTTATTGCTACCTCTGGTGAAAGATGATGGGTCACTAGCCACAACACCAAAAGGTTTTGCATAGTACTCTATTAAACAAGCTATCCTCCTATGAACTGTCGTAACAGCTCAATTTTCTTCATAACACATCGATTCAAGTTGTGATTGATGGTGTCTCTTCCGATATATTTGCTGTAAATGCTAGAGTGCTTCATAGCTCTACACTTCCACCATATTTGTTTTTACTCCATATCAACGACCATCTAGAGTCAATAATCAACAAGATCTTTAGTTTTGCTCTAACAGCACAAGCAAACTTAATCGACTTTAATGCAAAGAAAATTTAAAATTTTTTAAATTAGAATTTACCGCCTTTTAAAAAGAGCAATCAGATTTTCCACCTCAGCGAAATCATGGATTTTCTTGGCGTCGCAGTCAAGTCCTATATAACATGGCACAACCACATATCCAACATTTCAAAATCGGCATGCATCAAGTTGAGTTAACTATTTTGAGCAAAGAGGTACTTTGTAGCGGAACAGCTCCCCTCCTATGTAAAGCACAAGTTAGACCAAGACTTGAGCATTGTTCTCATCTTTGGATTTCGGGACCAAAATATTCTCTTTACGACTTCGACAGAATACAGAGATGTGCAATCCACTTAATAGAAGATCCCGCAGTAACTTCCAATCTCATTGAAGATTGGTAGCAGACCTATGCCTATGGTAGGTAGGTAGGAGTGGCGGTTCTAAGAACCCAATTCACACTAGGTGCCGTTTTGATACCACAACTAATGTAAACCTGGCTATTAAGGTGTGTTGATTAGAAGTCTCTAAATGCAGCCTGTGGAATTTAAGAAAATTATTAGTTCTTTAATATTTTTCCCTGAGATCTCCTCGAATGAATTGGAAAATGGTTTTCCTAATGCTCGTTGTCTGGCCCTAGCTAGAGCCGGACAGCGCATATATAGTGGGTGAGGGTTTCTTTTTCAGTTGCGACCTTGTAACTGCGGCAGCGTGTATTATGTGGGATACCTAATCTGGGTGAGTGATCTCCTATCGGCCAGTGTCCCGTGGTGATCGCTGTTATTCTGGCGATATCTTTACGCATTCTGTTTAGGAAGTCGTCTGTCTTTGCCTTGTTGTAGTTTGGCCACATCTTTCTAGACATGATACAGTTTGTTAGCCCAGCCCATCTGAGGTTGGCTTTTCTAAGGAAGATTGAGGAGATTTTTATCTTGACTGCTCCCAGTGGAACGTGAACTGGTTCTGCAAGTGAACAGTGAAGGGCTGAGCCTTGCCTAGCCAGTCCATCGGCTTGTTCGTTCCCATGAACGTTACTATGCTCTGGAACCCAAATCAGAGTTATCCTGAATTGACCATCTAGCGAGGCTAGCTCCCTTCGGTAGACCTATGCCTATACTATAGATATTATCATGGTAAATGTTTCGAAGACCTCAATAGAATGATCCTTATAAATGCGATATTTGAACGTTCTGCTAGGCAATCCAGATACTCGTATTCCTCTATCAAAACTCCTTCTGCTACAGCACAAGTAAAATTTGGGATTTACTCCCAGGTGACTTATTTTCAGAAACCTTTAATCTCCAACAATTAAAGAGCAGAATCAACAGGCATCTTGAAGCATCTCGGGGCACCGGTTCAGCGTTATAGGTTCGCCTCTCCTGAGAGAAGACTATGAAAAAAAAACATAGGTTAAAAAAAAAATATTAAAATAAAACCTAAATTTTTCAACAGTGTGTAAATATATAATTCACTGAAAACTGAGGAGAGAATTATTGTTTTAGTTTGCCTGCTTCTCATTCTTAAACATCATCACCTGGATAACTTGCTTTCTTGGCAAATTGAAATTGAAACTTGAAAGCAGAACTCGACTTCTCTTCCGCAAAATTGACAGATGTTTAAGGAATGATGTATATCATGAAAAGCATCGCATGAAAAGTATCCAAATCAATAGTACGAGTATGTTCCAGCATGCTTGTGAAATCAAAAGCTGCAGACAAATTAAGGATCAACATGCTTCAGCACGCTTTCGAATCAAAATGCTTAGATTTAGATCATAAAAATCAAAAAAAAAGCGTAAATGTATACAGCTACCCTAACTTAACCTAACGTAGAATCTGAGAAGTGTGATAGAATGGGCAGAATTTTTAAAGCAAGAATCAGATGCATATTTGATACATATGTACGTTCATTGCTACCTAGCTCGATGAAACCATAAAATATTAAAAATTCGTTAAGTGCGTCTAAAGTCGCACATCCGTTAGAACGAAGATGATTAAAAATGTTTACTATTATTCCAGACGAAAACCAGACAGGGTATTCTGACGGCCGTTTTCTTGTATAACTTCTGTGTTGTTTAATCGTTTTTGGCGTATTTTTTTGTATTATTGGTTATAGGACTTTCTTGCGAGGCCTAGAAATACAATTTTTTCGGGTTACGTTACATTTTAGGTCAATGTTTTACATGATCTTGAAAAGCCATAAAAAAAAGTAGCCAGCCACGAATTTTTACCCTCATTTTTCAGTTTTTAGTGTGTTTTCGTAACCGTTATTTTTTATTTGGATATTTTTGATTAGACACATTTTTTTTTATAATTTGCAAGGGAATATGAATACCCTTAAATTGTTTTTAGGGCAAGAGCGTTTAGAAAAATGGGGAAGAGGAACAAAAGAGAAGTCTGTGCACGTTGGCTTTAAATGTTTGAAGGTTGAAGTGATGGGGAAATGCAGAGCCTGGTAGATCATTCCACATTCGTGTCGTTCGGCTTATAAACGAATCCCTGTATTTGACAGTATACCCTTAAGCCCTAAGGGTGAACTGATGTGCATTCGAACCATGACGCGTATTGCGGGTGAAATTATGAAGGGGAGGAATGCAACTGGCTATTTCGCTGGAGCATTTTTTATAAAATAAAAAAAAACGATAAAGCGTTCAAATGAATGTATGGAGTTCACAATGTCTCTATCACCTACAAGTTTTAGGTCTTGCGTGCACCAGACAAGATATGGGCGTTATATTTCTGCTTTGGGCATATGAATGCCTTATAAATTGAGGTCAGATAAGACGGGGTAAAATATTTCTTGCACCGCTTAAGGAATCCTAGACATTTTGCAGCGTTTTTAGCAACCTCCAATACGTGGTTATTCCATCGAAGATGGTTATTAATACATATACCGAGAATAGCAAGTCTTTCGGTTTCAGCGTTGCAAGTACCATTCATGGATAATGGTTGAGTTCATAGATTCAATGATAATGGATTCAATTAGAAGTTGCAGACAAGAGATCATTTATAAAAATAAGAAAGAGAGTCGGAGACAAAACAGAACCTTGGGGAACACCAGCATTTATTTGGTGAATTGCAGACTTGAAGCCGTCCAAAACAACTTGTATTGAACGACCCTAAAGGTAATGATTACCGAAAGGTAATCATTTGATACACTATGTAGCAGAAAACGATGAACTATACGGGTTGAACAGCGACATCGACCTAGCCAGAAAGTAATTTGTTTATTCCTACACAGCAAAGAAACAAAAGAAGTAGAGCGTTTCTAGTTGGTAAGGGAGCACTTTTGCCTCCCATTTTCTACCCCTTATGATGTCATACTACTTCCATAAACCAGAAATTGTACTTTCCGAATCAAATCGTCCTTATATTCCAAAAGTAATATTGCAGAGTCCATAATAAAAAGCGGGTTCTTTTTTGCTTCTATAATAGATCAACGAACCAGACGCAAAAGCCAACAGGCGGCAGCAATAGCATGAATAATACAACAAAAAAAAAAAAAAAACACAAAGAACAAAAGTGAAAACGCCAAGAAATACATACGCATGCAACATACACACATTCAACATCCAACCAACTGTCCGTGCCCTCTCGCCCGCTTACCAGAAACGAATCAATAAAGAGTGCAACAAAGAATTTTGAACCGAGAACAAGATTATCTGGCGAGAGGCAAAGATGTGGTAATGGTAGAGTAGGCTACAACATGCGACGTCTGATGACGAAGGCAAATAGCCACCACCACCAGCGAAGGCAAGGACTTCTTCTTCTATCCTGGCCGGAGAATTTTTTTTTTTTTTGTTGCTTCATTTCTCGAGGTTCATTGGCTCCTGTCAGGGTTACGTTTCGCATGTTTATAACCTTCACAAAAGCTGGATGTATGTATAATACATGCATATTTGGATACCTGCATATTGTGTAGCCAACCTTGCTAAATAATGCGGTGTGATTAAAATAACTTCTTACATAATGGGTACAGTGTGCCTTATATTATGCATTATTATATCTGATTTATAAGAGACATTACTTAATTTAAAAACTTGATTTAGAAAAGTATTAGTATGAGTATGCTAGTATATTGCCTCAGAAGGTTGTTTAGAGGTCTAATATGAGTTGATATGCACTGAAAGCTAGATACATACATATGTTATGTAGTAACGACAATGAGCCTTTGCGTTTCATCATTCATGTTTGTTAGATAATGCTAAATTGTAACCGCATGTGAAATGTACTATAACTTGTAGTTTCAATCGCGTACTTTTTCGAGTAAAAAAGTTTTCAATGTGTCAAATATACAGTAAAAAATTGAGAGGGAAAACTCCCAGAGAGTGATTAATTGGAAGCAAAAGGTCAATGCATTTGAATTAAATAATTTTAGTTTGCATTATATCACTAAACTTTGTCGTTATGTTTTCTTTTTTCACTGGGTATATTTCACAAAGGAAGTGAGAATAAAGAAATAGGTACGAGTACAATTCGTATTGGATTTGGCTTGTTCAGTTATCCTCATCGCTGTAGAACCTTACTGCAATGAATCGTAGTTTTTTATCTCTCAAAAATATTACATCTTTAGTGAACTGATGCAGAAAATAATAGTTTCGTACTAAATCGCTTTAAGTACTTCAAACAATAAAGTATTTGTGTTTCGTGAAAGAATAGTACGAACTACGCAACCCTAAACTTGAATCTCTTTCTCTTAGGAAGTTCGCACACGGAGCTACACAAAAGGGAGATAAAATTGATATTAAGTCACGAGGTTCTAGCTCGTATATCTCCACTAATGTATTCCAATTGCAGTCTACATAAGAGCCTACTTTTTGCTGGCTGGTTTGTGAGGCGTTCACTACAAATTACTGCAGATGAGCATGCTACTCGCCGATATGTTTCAGTTTCGTAATTTGACCTACTACATGCATACATACACAGCCATATCAACACAACGTAGATTGTCGCCAAAGTCAGCTCAGTGAAGAGGTAAATATTTATGTGTAAGTGCTGCAGCGATGGCGAAGGTTGTGCGTATTGTAATATGTAAATCTTTTACAAGTCTGCCCTCAATATGTCTTGCATAAAACAAGTAATCCTTCATCAATGTATTACTCTTAAATCATACTCTAACGTAGTTAGCAAACACGTTAAAATATTTCTGGAAATATTTCTTATTATCGTTAGCAGTTTCCTTTAGTAATTCTTAAGTTTCTACCAGTAGAAATTATTCAAGAGAGGAAGAATTGTTACTCGTTATGTTTCTTTCATCCGATTTGCCTGTTAGTCCATGCTACCCCCTAAAACCTAAACATCTCACCAGATAATGAGCACTCACCGTTATTTATGTAGTCAAAGTGACAGACCGTCACGTCACTTAATTCAAGTCCTTTTCTCATGCATACAAATTAGTGAGATATTGCACGATCTCCTGGTATGGGAACTGACTATTTGAAGCCTTATTTTTTATTTGTATAACCTATAGCCTCATTTGCACATTACTCGTACATTTTTTTAATTGTTGTTTCAGAAATATACGATATTGCTGGAATTCTGTGTGAACGTAGATCAGTAATTAAGTGCGTGGGCCACTGACCGGAAGAATCAAGGTTTGAGTCCCAGAAACACTAAAAAGTTTCTTCGTAGTTTTACCTCTTACGAGCGTCTGAAAACATTCAAGAGTAATACTATGTATCTTGAAGAACCAGGCCCTGTATGGGCTATTAGCGCCAAAGTATTTACTTATTTATTTGCTGTTCCAGGTGAATCTCAGACACTAAAAGACAGGAATATGTACATATGTACATACATATGTTTATATATGGGAGATGCAATAACTACAAAGGAAAGGAACTAAGGACGTTTACTTCTTCGAAATTTACAGCTGGACTGGAGGAATCATATGTATTCGTATCCATAAGCCACAGTTTTATGGGGCAGATTAAATACCCGTGGCAGTGGATGCGTCACACACGATGTCGTGGTTAAACAATGCCATAGGTTAAGACTCCGTGCATTGGATTTCATTAAAGCAACACACCTGACACAAATCCAGTACCTACTATTGTAAAATATTCATAGCTATTGACTGCTACTGTAATATTTTATTTCTACCCCAGTGATGAACATTTGCATAACAATATAAATCGTTAAAGCCTTTTTAAATAGAATACTGAATATTCAGTTGCACGAGCATTCTCTGAACGTGCTTCTATCTAGACTATAGAACTTTAGTTTAGTAGTTTAAAGTGTAACAAAATACATTCTACCGTTTTATCTCTACAAATCGTTAACTAGCTTTTAATGGTTAATCATTATTTTATGGCCTTGGACTTTCTCCCGCTGTAAGTATAGTTGATAATAAGTTGCAATTGTGAATTATGTGATACGACTACTACACGCATAGGAAACATTGCAAGCAAACTTTCCTAATCCTCTCACCGAAAGACTCGACCTAGATTTTTCCTCCCCATTTCCTCCCGTTGCACATGCGCTCATCATCTGTATTTTCTTCTTTTTCTTCTAATGGACACGATTTCTTCGTAAGACCATGATGATGATGATGGTTAGCGAGTTTACGGTGAAACAAAAGATACTCGTAGCTAGTGGGGAAAGAAAATCGCGCATGTCGTTGGGTGGAAAGTGACCCAGAAACACACCAGTAACAGTAGGCAATAAAAAACAGGCATGCCGAAGAAAGGAAGTTGGTTGCATGTTGCAATTGCATATTCATAATTATTATGCAGTGTAACGGTGACGGATGCATGCAGATGCAACTACTATTTGAGCATAGAAACGAGGGAAAAAAAAAACCAAAACATGTTACCAGGGAATTGATAATCGGATTTATCATCCAATTATTTACGAGTATTCAAAGGCTAGAGATGCGATGATTACAAGATATTGGGAGGGCTGAGGAAGAAAGTGCGGCCCGGCGCGACATACAATATCATGGACACAAATGGAAAGTTATACATACGATCATGAATGTATCATAAAATTGAAGCAAATAAAAAAAAAAACGCAACAGCACGTTAATAGTAAAACTAAAGAAAGAAAACGGATAAAAAAAGAAGAAAACCCATACAGATATACAAGAGTTGCATACTGTTTTAGAGTTTTAAACTAACGATTCTGGGTCACTTGTGGGTATGGATGGCTTGAGTTTGATTTTCATTTTCTATTTCGCATCACACATGATTCACATTTCACATAACACGATATCGTGTTTAATATAATAAGTGAAATGAGCAGACGTGAAGCGTAAAGGATACTGGTACTAGTTATGGATGCTGCATGGAGTAGGGAGACAAATTATTTTAGAAAATAGGATAGTTTCAATAGAAGCAATAGTACAATAGTTGACTTTCTCCTTTAAAGTCTTTCCATCAATTCATTCTTCCTCTGGTTTAAGCAACGGCGCGGCGAAAGAATTCTTCCGATGTCAGATCGAACTACGAGTATGTACTTTGTATTGAAGAAAAAAGAGATTATGGCCAACGGCAATGATCACATCTTACTGGTACTTGTTATATATGGCTCTATGTTCTAGGTGTATTATCTAACGATCTGGAGGAGAAAAAACTATACATAGTTATCAGCGAATAGCCGAGATTTCGGAAGCCAGGTTTGGCTAGGTACGTTGGATGCCCTCTAAGATACTCGTAACAATGAGAACTTAGACTGCCTTAGGGTCCATCGTTATTCTTCATGAATTTAGAAAATCTTGAATAAATCTCTAAACTGCAGTCGCATCGCAGGAAATTATTTTACTAGACTAGAACCAGTATATAGAAGAAATGCATCTTTTTATTTTCTGTGGATCAATACTTGCAGTTTTTTCAACCGATGCATAAAAAAATTATCCGATGGCGATGTGTATTCCTGTAGGCAGAGCCGGACAGGAGCAGACGAAGTATGAAACCATTTCTTCCTCCTCAAAATAGCCACAGTTAAAAGTTAAAAGTCGATTGCGAAAATTCCAAGTCTACTAGCATGTTTGCTGATAATATAGTGTAATGTGACGATTCCTATAAGGAGGAAAATTTCCTGCAAATTTTAGTTTACTCAAGTTTTTTTCAAATTTGACTAAGGTTTTGAAAAACACTATTGCTCTCTGGTACGAGTACAAGACTAAAACCCACTAAAAATAGTTCCCTTTTCCACAGGTACCACCGTTTAGTATTTGGTCGTGGGGTGAGGTCGCTTTATACTGCTTCGTTAGTCATACTGGAGTTCTGACATCGTTTCGTCTTCGTATGGAATCATTTTTAAGCCTTCCCCTTTTACATAGATCTTCCTTTACGGTCGTCATTTCACTTCGTTTTTAAGAACTTACGAGTAACGTCTAATTTCCCTTCGATGAATTGTTGCCTTGCTGCGGCGGGAGAACTGAGTAGTCTGAAAAACCGGGGGAGTGGGGAAGGAAGGTCACGAAGTCACGAAGTATTTTAGGCCGATTAGCCTGACTTTGTTCTTACTTAAAGCATTGGAAAGCATTTTAGGCACTTACATACGCAAAATTCACGAAAGATCATCTTTATCCAAATCTCAACTGTTATATATCAAGGTAAAATCCACGGAGATGGCGCTCCATGAGGTAGTGCGAACGATTAAAAAAACCATTCATTACAAACAATATCCACTAGCTACCTTCTTAGACATATTTTTAACAATGTCTACCCTAAATCCATTCTAGAATATCTCAACGAGTTAGTTGTTGAGGGGTACATCAGCAATTGAATAATATCCATTTATTCAGTCAAATCTTGGCAATAGTCTTTTAACTATATCAGTCGACAGAGGAACTCCTCAGGGAGATGTTATCTCCCCTCTGCTATGGCTGATGGTGATTAACAAAATTCTGTCAAGATTTGACAGAGACGGAGTCAAAGTGCTCGCGTATGCGGATGACGTGGTAAGCCTAGTGTCGGGAATATTTCCTTCTGTGATGAGTGAAATAAAAAACGGCGCTTTGGGTAAGGTATGCGCTAGTTGTGGACTTGGTGTTAATCCAAGCAAATCTGAACTGATGCTATTTACCACTAAAATCAAAATGTAGGCCTTTACGCCTCCACGGCTAAATAACCAAATACTTTCTTTATCCTCCAGTGCCAGGTACTTTGGAGTGATACTCGATCCAAAGCCTATCGAGTCAGGAAGGCTTGCATAGCTTTCTACGCATGTAGTAAATCCTTTGGTAAGAGGTGGAGACTTCGTCCAAAGGTGGTATTGTGGATATACACCAGCATCGTACGCCCTATCCTTACATATAGATCACTGGTTTGGTGGCCCGCCTCGAGTAAAGACTACAACATTAAAAAATTAAGCAGGGTTCAAAGATCAGTAGCAATAGGCACAACGGGTGCCATGCAATCCTGTGCGACTGAAGCTCTGAACGTAGTTCTTGACCTTATCAAGTGCAGCGCAGCAAGACCCAGACAAACCGGGCTTTTTGGTGGGCAAAGCCCTACGGTCATTGTAAAATTCTGGATTTGTTACCAGAGAATTTAGCAATGACTCTTACTGATTACATTACACCTAAACTGAATTTCAAGAAAGATTTCTCGGTAGCTTTCCATCCAGACGGACTGTGAAAGAGGTGACGTGATCACAAAGTTCGAAACATACATTTTCACCGACGGTTCAAAGATGGAATGTGGGGTTGATGCAGGAATCTTCTCAGGACCACTGCAAATTTTGGAGTCGTATCGCCTCCCGGACTCTACCAGTGTATTCCAGGAGGAATTGCTGGCGATACGCCAGGCTTGTCGAACACTGAGAAACAATGCTACACCCAAGCGAAACGTTGCCATTTCGTTGATACGAGTATGCTATCAAAGACATAAGATTCGGCTACATCATCCTCCGGAATGGTAAAACAGTGTAGGGAGGAATTTGACCTGCTGGGTCGTCGGCTTAAGGTCAGTCTCCTCTGGGTTCCAGGCTATAGTAACATAGAGGGGTAATGAGCGGGCTGTGGTGAACTGGCAAGGCGGGGATCGGCTCTTGACAGATCCGTTGCGGAGGAAATCCACGTTCCGCTGGGGTCAGTCAAGAGATAAATCTTCTTGCTCTTTCTATCAAAGGCCGATAGTTGTGGTTTTCAAAACGGGGCACAAGCGCTAATTGGGTTGCAGCAATCCACGTTGGAACAACCATTTCTACCTACCTACCTACCTAACGGCCAATGTGCTAAGCTCCGAAACGTGAACACGACTGCTTTACGGAGCCTATAGTAAGATGCACTAGAATCTGTCTATCACATTTGTGAGTAGCAACCGCTACTCTGGTATCAGACGCTGATCAGTGTGCCACACATTGTGTGTATTAACTTACTGACTAGGGAGGCCTTATTTAAGCATATGAGGAACTATGTTTTCTAGGGCAGAATACTCGCACATTTTTTGGCTTTACTTAGGTATTTTCATGCCTTTACTAAATTTAATGTAGTAGAAGAAAATGTACTCTACATATTCCGTCATGAGTTGCGTAAGACAATAACTAGCTTCCCATGTTTTCGATTTAGCCATACATCTAGGTTCAAGATGAAATTATGGATCCACCTTCCTTTTGTTGAACGGTTTCTTCTATCTTGACGTTCTGGTGATGATGGTGAAACTAGATTTTCCTGTCTATGATAGGTTGCAGTTCGCTAGCCAATATATTTCCTGGTAGCATTCCCGCTAGGACTGCTATTGCATCATCCGAAATAATGTGGAAAGCACTACATACTCTTAGTGTACTGAGTACCGAATCCTTTGCCTTTGATGTTATATTTTTGCACTCCGTCCATTTCGTGGTCCCAGTTCGCTGTGTTAAATAAATTATTAACATCCAGTATATTTTGCTACTTTTCATCTATCGTCTGCCTTCGATTACCTTTTCTGCCTTGTTTGTAATCTCTTAACAGCATCTAGTACAGCGAGCTTTCCAAATACATACTGCTTTTCAGCCAGACCCCCTCTTTTTTGGTGACGGTTTCTGGTCGGTTGCATAGTAACTGTTCCAGTATTATTTACATTTTCGCTAACTTGCACAGCGGGTGATAACCTGCGAGTTCGTAGAGTGATTTGTTTCCCTTCGACAGCAGCACCAAGCTGCCTCTTCTATTTATTTCTCCGGGAAGATATCTTCTTTTAGGCAACTGCTGCGCATCTCTGAAAAGGTTTGCCGCGATTTTGAGTACTTTGTTTGTCTTTATACCTATAACATGCCTACACAAATCATCTTTGGTTGACTGGTGGAATGCCTGACACTCGTACAGGACGTTGATTGTTTGTACTTACAGGTTGAGCTGAAAATGCGTAGTCTTGCTATTATTTTTTCCATTGATTTCGAACAGCTAGACGGTGGGTCATTACTATCTTCAACATCACTACTCTGTAGGCAAAGGCGGATTTTGGTCTACGAGTTCTTATACGAGTGTTATTTCGTATAGGTTTCTTCAAATCTTTATGCCTCTGTTTGTACATTTCGTACAGTTGATTTTCTAAGTTTGCTCGCTGGGATATCTTCTATATTTTAATTTCATCAGTAGACTGGTGATCTATGACTTGTGGTGTTTCATCTAACAACTAATTCAGATGAGATGTAATTTCGGCATCTCCGTAGACCTTGGCACATACTTCTGGATCCAGGGGGTAGACCTTTGACTAACTTTTCTTAGCTTTCGATGGCAGTTTACGGCTGTCGTGTTAGACCGAGTTTATCTCTATTATAATTGCCATTGATCGCTGTATGTGTATAAGTTACCTATTTATCAACATCATGATCAACTGCCTGTCGAAAATGGTTGAAGTATACACAAAGGGTTATTTCGTTATGATGTTGAACATCATCACCTAATTACCTTCTCGTTTCATACAGATTGTAGGCATGTATTTTGATTTCTTTCCAAAAACTTACACCATTCCCTTTTATATTGCACAGCAAGTACATTCGTTCAATTTCGAAGCATGTACAAGCGCGGAGCAAAAGTATCTACCTTGTCACAAAGTTTTTTTGTTAACTGCCCTTCCTCTTCAGATACCGGTAGAAATTTCCAGAAGATAGACAAATTTCCAAACTCCTCCCCTTATTTAGTCTTTTGTGTTGAACGATCCTGTCGATTTGCACCTGTTAGCATTTGGCAGTGCAACAGATTGTGATAATGAATGCTGGAAAAGATAACGATAGTGTGCAAAAATTGGAACAGCACACGATTTTCCCCATTCTAATACTCTACAGATTGGTTCTGTAAATTGCTGTGTGGGTAGGCCCTTTTAGACTACGGGTATAGTATCTTCAGTAAAGTCAATGTACTTAGATTTATCGGCAATCTAACAGAAACAAAAGTCTGCATCAACATCCCCCACCAACTACGCAGCAAACAAATTGCAAGCGATTGCATTGCCGCGCATACAACTAATTTTGTACGAGTATGAGTATATACCTCACCCCTTAAGCTTCATACAAGATGTGTTCGTCCACTTGGCGCTCAGAACTGACCACGGTATCAACAATACTCTTATCATTTCTCTACAGTTGCATAATATTTTTTTTTTTTTTCAATTAAAAATGAATACATTTGTATTGTATCACCACCATTGCTCTGCACACTGCACCCCCTGCGTTATATTATAACTCACGCACTGCGTCATCTCCATGTTCGTTTGGTTAATATCATTCGTTCGTCAAAAGGTCAATACAACTTTATTCACTCTGGTATTTGACTCGCTGCAACTGCCCTATCCAATGAATATATAAAAATGCATACGACGACCATGCGGACTGCGGACATAAAGCCGAGGGCGACTTGACGATACCACAGCAAAGACCAAGGATTGAGGAGGGTGGACTGCTTCCCTGTTCTCCAGCACTGCATACTCAGAGCCATCGTGGCCAACAACAAGAAAAACGCTTCAACGCAAAACAAAACAAGGCAACGTGAGTGTTATTGTTCTATATAGGGCAATAACTCCTAATCGTCCATATGACTGTCTCAAGGTCTTTTCGTGCGCGCGTATGTGTTCAACACCAATAAACACAGTTTTGTTGGCTAAAAAGCAAGAAATCCTTCATTTACGATGCGCGCGACGTTTTCGATTTTTTATTTTTTTTATTTGCTTTGAAGCAAAATACGAAGAGCAGAAGGTCCAAGGCCAAGAAACAAATACCCACCAATACAACGGCAAACATAAGCTGGTGCGGTGGCGCTGGTGCTTCCACTATGCGAACAAAGGAAGCACAAAAAAACTGCTGCTCTTGTGTTTGCGGAGGACGAAGATGGGGTCGAGTGCTATGTCAGACAATCTGAGAAAGTTGGACGACTAGAGATTATGTATCCCCCTTCCCCGCAGAAGGAACATTTTTGGCGGGATGCTGATCATTAGCCGCATGTTACGGCTGCTGCTATGGATACTTTGGGCGTTGTATGATTATGTTATATCGTTCGTCCCCACCATTTGTATTCTGATGTAATATATGTACATAAATATAAAACAGACTTAGTAAAGTAATGCTGTTGCAACAAAGGGCAGGTCGTGGTGTGGTTCAGTGGAATGTACAGACATTATGTGTTTTTTTTAATTGTCATTGAGTCAGATCAAATGAATGGATGGAGAAACAGATGCGTTGGTTGTGTGCGATGCATTTTTAGACTAGCTCACTAATTTGGTTACTTTTGCGACTTTCAGGCGGAATTTTGAACGGAAATTATTGCTAAATTCGTTAAGTGCAGTGGAATGGGCCTGGTAAAAAGAGATTTCAAAAAGAGGATCATATCTATTGCGGTGACTGATACAAAGAACAGCGTCTACTTGGATGCGCATTTGTTGACTTGACTTAAGCAAGAAGTCTTGAATCCGCATTAAGACCTAATTCAGGAACATTAGGCTAACGTGCGCTTATACCCCGGAAAGGATAAGGATCTCGTGACCAAAAATTTATTCTATGAGCTCCTCAATAAGATACTCGTATGTTCATGATATTAGGTTAAAATTATGCTCGTCGATTTTAGAATAATCGGCTTTGTGATGAGGGGAAATATCACTATAGTTAGGAGACGATTCTCACAAGGAAACCCCTGGTTGAAAAGTGCCGTCAAACGCAGAGAGGACCTTAAGACATCTACAACAGAAGAGAAGAAAAGACTACTAGAAAGAAGGATATGAGAAGCGCTCAATCGAGTCAATAGGGATGTACTCAAGCATGAATAATGTTCGAAAGTTTTACCAGAACGTAAATTGAATATGCCAAGGCTACAAATGAAATCAAGCAATAGAGTCACAGTAAGTGCTGAGAATTTAGGAAGCGCAACGGAGGTGACGACCAAAATCCAGACGATGGCAATCGACGTTTCTATCCCTTTTATCAAACTGAGGTATAGGTAGCAACATACGCTTAATAGCCAACCGCAGCTCTTCTATACCAAGAACGGCCTAACTACCGAGTTTGGCACGGAGCATACATCAACTCATCTGTAAAATATGGTGGAATAAAACTTTACCCGACAAATGAAACCTCAGTATCGTTTGCTCGATCTCCCAGAAAGGAGACCCTTTGAACTGCGCCAGCTACAGAGGCATCAGTCTCCGAAATATTGCATATAAGATCTGTAATATTGTGTGCATGACTTTTATACTTTTTGTCAACAATTTGATTGGTCCTTTTGATCCCTATCAGTGTGGTTTAAGGCCATGAAAGTCCATAATAGATCAGATATTAACATTGCGGCATATCTTAAAATAAAGCGCCCATCTTTTCATCGACTTTAAAATCACTTTGATATAGTTGAGAGAATGCATAGGGCTATCAGTGGTGCATTCGTGCGTATTGAGACAGAAACAGTTTAGCTGAGGGCAATATAAAATGCATGCTGTTATCAAAAAAGGACACTCAGCATCGACGACTTGAACAGATCGTCTCAATACATAGCTACAATTTTGAGGTAGTTGACCACTTTTTTCAAAATAATACCAGCGCAGTGATCAGGCGAAGAAGTCACTAAGGTGACTTTATATAAGATTCTCACAATCCAAGTCCTACTATACGGCGCAGAAGCTTGAACATTATCGAACGTGGATGAAGAAGTTCTTCGAGTTATTTTTTTGACAATGAACTATACCGGTTGTACAGTGGCATCGACTTAGTTAGAACTATTTTAGTTCATCGCCTAAGATCGCTACGACATGTAGCGCGAATGGACATCAACGGTCCGGTCCGAATAATCTTTGAATACATCTCGCAAGGACGCCGCGATAAAGGAAGTCCTCATATAAGGTAGTGAACACAAGTGAGAGAAGGACTCCAACGAACTTCTGGTTGAAGTGACTGCAGACGCTTGTCCGTTGAGTCCAAGTCCGTTCCACACGGTGGAACGTTAATTGGATGGTTAAACGGCCTTTAAATATAAGTTAATTATGAATAATTATGTATTTACAAATAAACAGTCCTGAACATACATACATACCTGGGCTCAATATTGACAAGGCGAGCAGATGTCCCTCTCAAATAAGCATCTCGCAACTTCTGCTTCTGATCTAAAATGGGCGGCTGAGAACAGCGTCTGTTTCTTCAGGTTAGGTTCGGCTAAAATTAAGAACTCGCTTACACGCAGGGCGAGTTTGCGTTTTTAATCTGACAAAATCGATCCTTTCCTCTCTAACCTTTAATTCTCCTCTATGTCCTTTCCTCTCTCTCTCCATCACTTGTTGATTAAACTTTAAAACATATAGTCTTTAAGTGATGCAGAAAATTAAAAAGAAACTCAACTACTTGGACTCAACTAGTAGATATCAAATTAGAATCGGCAAAGTTGTGTCTAGTCCCCCACCTAAACCTAGTTCAAAAAGTGAAATAAATAGTAATAACTACCCAAGATCCGCACCAACATCAGTGCGAATTTCAACTTAGATCCACCTATGATACCCGTTGTTTCTTCTTGCTAAGAAAGCAATTTAGGTAGCCTTGTCGAGACGTACGAAAAAAAGACATTAGCATCATCCCCGAAATCTAGTGCCACCTAAAGTACTTAATGTAAGAGTAAATGAATAATCATGGTGATCAAACTGAAGCGGAGCAATTATCATCAAAATTAATAATTTAAGGACAAAGGGTTGTGATTGAAAGAGAGAATTTGAATATGTATTTCCTGAATGCATTTCTATTCCTCGCTAAAGTTTTGAAAGTTAAGCTGACATATAAATTTACCATCGATGTCACTTGTATGGTAGAATCAGTATGACATACTCTCCCTATACGTCCCAATTTCAAAGTCATACAGTTAGGACTACAAAATAAATTTAATCAGGGATTAAAAAACTATAGAATTAAACAACTTGATCATTGTCCGAAATCTATCTTTTAATTGCATCTCAACTCCATGTGATTTAAAAGAAAGCCTTCACGTTGTTAAGTTGTTCTTTTAGTTGCTCTATCCACTTTTATGTATACACCTCTATCCACCTCCTACTTTGATGTGGTGTAGCTGTGTGCAATTTGTGTTTTAATTTCCCTCCAAAACTAAAGAAAGCAAAAATTAAAAGAAAAATATACTCAAAATGTGATATCTTTGTGTATGCATTGCACACCAGTTTTTTTCAGCTTTTGCATCCAATTGTGGCATCAATTGAAATTAAGTTACTTTCTCTATAATGTTAATTTGAGAAGTTGTGTGCGGATTTTGCTTGAATAATAGAAAAGTAGGCTAACTGGATTAGAGAATGACATGTAAATTTAATTAGAAAAGTGGGTTTGACTTTTGTTAGATAATTAACACGAAAAGTTACTCAAAATGTACCTAATTGTATCTTAAAGTAAATATCCGATAACAATATTGTGATAAAATAAATTAAATAAAGTACGATATTAGCCAAAGAAACAGACAGCAAAGCAGTGTATGTTACTGACTTGCATCAATATTCAGGGAATAGCTTGTAGGGCTTAGATTATATAATTCTTGGATATCGGGATATACAATTTGTGTAATTATTTTGTTTAGGCATCATTAAGACTGCAGCGAAGTTAACTATAAGGAAGGTGAAGAACTAAGACATAACAAAAATTATAGAGACACGGAAATACTCATGAACAAAAGAGAATATCGAAATAAGATAGATGTAGAGAATGGCAGCTGAAATACCTACGTACTCGTAATATTATTTAAGTAAACTCAATAAAGGACATATAGACTTTTGATGAGACTGCAATCAAATTAATTCTAAGAAAAACCAAATATTTATCCACTACGCTGTTACATATTTCATTGCTAAAAATAAACTTAAAACTACAATTATGGCTTAGAGTAAATGACCTCAATGGTTCTCAATATTTATGCTATGATTTTTATAAGACATATATAATTCCGTCGGTTTGTTTATGTTGTATTTTTCTCAATAATACACAAAAAAGTAACGAAGGACAATAAGCTTCATCTGGGCAGTATATACAGTATAATCTTAATAATCCGGCACTCTTTGTATTTTCTGTTTGTGTTTCACTTATTCTTACTGCCACAATAGATTGTACTGTAAATTATTCTCGAAAGTAATATATATACGTATTATGATCAAACCAGCTTTAAATAACAAACAACCGATAGAACTAGCAGGTTTTAGGGAAGGGTCATCAGCAGCAGACAATAAATACATTAATTGAAAAATTTAATAACTACACAAATATCGTACACATGCATGGCTTCCATGTTACAAAATCATTTCCGAAAATACCAGTATATGTACCACTGGTTACATAGGTAACATAATTATGGTTATACATACATATGTAGGTATATGGGTACCAAATATGTATGTGCAAAATTTAAAGGAACAATGTTACAAAATTGTGTATATTTTCAAAACCCCTCATCCGAATGCATTCAAATTGACCTTCTACGAGTATAGCCTACAGAAAGATATTTTCGAATCTGTTCATTCTGAAAGAAGTGATCGTGACCAAACGCAAGGCATAATTCAATAAAAACAAATGTAGTGCAAAATGGCGTAATTTTCCAAAACCATTAATAGAATTAGTACCAAAATTAACACACCGTGAGCTCCTGTTCGGCTTAGTAGTTTAATTTACACAAGTATTCATTCAAATTGGTGCATTGTACCAAAGTTATCGTGGACGCAACAGAACATGGTGAAATTTGACAAATACTGTAACTGTATTTTTAAAACCTACTATCCGAATGGCATCAAAATCATTCCACCTCTAGCAATACTTCAGTTGAATCAGCAGGTCTGTAGTCCTATATCTATATTAATAGTTGTCAAAAATAATCATTTAAATTGGTGCAGTTTTGCAGAAGTTATAGTAAATGAAAAAAACATGCAGAAATTAAAGAAAATTAACTATATTTTCAAAACTGCAAACTTGATTGATACCAAAAATAATCCACTCCAGAAGAACCGTCGAAATACGTGAATTTTTCTTCAAGTTATGGTATCACCTTCATTCTATTTCCTTAGAAAGTGAAATGAAAGCAAAATCACTTGATCTCATTCATAGACACAGAAAAACATAATAACATATGGTCAGCACTGACAAAGCAAAACATCGATCCCGTATTTACTTCATAAAATTTCTATAACGAAAAAACAGCCAGAATAAAAACTAATAGGATGCAAATTTCGTATCAGAAGAGGAGTAAGGCAAGTAGATCCCATGTCGCCAGTACTATTCGCAGCGGTACTTGAAGAACCTTCAAAGGATTAAAATGGGACAACGGATATGGGATACAAATTTGGGGACAATATTTTAACAACCTGAGATTCGCTGGACAATATTTAGACAATACTTAGTCAGGCTTGCTTCAATATTTAAAACTTATGGACAATGCACCAACCTGACAAAAACAAAAATCATGACTAACCAGGCATTTTAAACAGTTGGAAACAATCATTCGAGTATAAAACAAAAACTTGACTCAAATTTAAGCACACAAATGCGACTAATATCGTTGCTATTTACTGTCCTTCAAAACATTCTGTCGCCTTTCACGTTCAAGGTGTCTTACTTGTGTGGTAATATGATTTGCATAATCACTAACAGCACTCCACATCCCCTGCGATTGGTTGGTATTTCCACAAGCTTATTTCTCAACTTTTGTCTCTCAGTTTCGAATCGCGGACAATGAAAGACTACATGTTCCGCATCTTCCTGAACCTGAATGCAGTAAGGACAGTAGGGAGAATTGTCATTCTTGAATCTGTAGAGATACGCGAGAAAACATCCATGCCCATTAGTAGTTGGGTTGTGTAGAAGTCTACCTCGCTATGCTTGCGGTCTGACCTTGTATCCAGAAGCGGGATGAGACAATAGGTCCATCGGCCTTGACTTGCCATTGCCATTTCGCTATGCTGTTTGCCCTTTCTGGTGAGTCGGTCGCTTCTCCGTCGGTTAACACAAGTTCCCGGTTCCTTATTTCATATGTTTTTTTTTTTTAACTTTTCTGCCAGAATGTCGATTGGGAGTAATCCTGCTATAACATAGACTGCATCTTCTGGTATTGTGCAAAATGCTGTCTTACGTTCAGCTAATTTTAAACCCACAGATTCAACGAACGATCTCGACTGCATAGTTACTTATTTGGACCACTTCTTCCAGTAGCTTGGCGACCACGACTATCGCAATATCGTCCGCAAAGCCTACTATTGTAGCTTCTTCTGGTATAGGAAGATTGAGTATCCCGTCATACATAACATTCCACAGAAGTGGACCCAACACCGAACTCTGTTGCACCCCTCCCGTGACGGAGGGCTGTGTTGGGTATGCTATCTGGCTCAGGTGCTTTTTTGTCTCTGAATCTGTTAGTGGCTGCGACTATTTCTTTTACGGTAACTGGAGAAATTGGGTGTGTTTCTTCTGATTGTTGTTCCTCTAATGAAGTTTCCTTCCTATTGTCTTGGGAACAGCCCACTGACAGTGTTTTCGAGCAGCCTTGGCGGGTGGAACCTATTAACTGGAAGTTCTTCCACCAGTAAACTGATGCATATCTGCAGATAGTTCTTCTTCGTGACATGGACGCGTCATATACTCTTGTAATGTGGTTCTTCATCTGTTCTGTTTTGCTAGCAGTTGAACCTGAGAGCGTTGTGTTCATAATAGTTCTATACGCCTTTTCGTCAAAGATTCTAGATTTCCACCTATTCTTCGTACCATACTCCAGTAGGCTATTTCCTCTCCTGTTCGTTCTTTGACTAACCCATTCCATTCATGCTATGTGCTTGCATAAGTCGCATATTGCTTACATGTCGATTTTCAACAAAATCGTTTGAGCTATACCCGAGAAATAACCATTTTCCAAAAATTCTTTAATAATTAAATATGAATATATTGTTTCCAATTACTTAGTACGCTATCTCAATTAAATTATCAATCAATTAAATTTAAACAAAATCGTAACGGCCGTTTTCGACAAACACGGTTTTATTCAAAATTGGCCAATAGTAAAGTACCGCTAACTTTCAGGTTAGATTTTTCCTCGAATTGTGACCCCACAGATCCCAACAATGAAGTTTTAATTAAATCCGTCCAGCCGGACTGACAGAATTGAGAGATACACTTTAGATTATAGTAATACCCACTCTATTATAGTAATACTAAGATTAATCAAAATCTCGAGATCGAAAATTTTCACGAAATCAATACTTGCCCTATAGGTACAAGTTGTGCCCTATTGGTACTTGAACCAACAACCTCCAGATCAATAAGCAAAACACAGCGATTAGTTGTCAAAAAAAAAAAATAATTAAATTTAGCTTGATAATAACTTTTACTTAAAACCGGGTTTAACTCTAAAACAAAGTTTAATGAATGACAATATCCGTGTTGAATCCTTAAAAATTACTTTTAAAGTTACTTTCAGAACAGAATAGAGTAGAACGGGTAATTAGATCCGCAGCACAAATCTAAATTAGTTTTTCTAGATATCGCCTTGCCTCGGCGACAACTTATTTTCTCAGATACCTTTGGAAAGTACCAGACATTGTCGCTTCGAATCCCGAAGAAAATATATTTTAATTCAATCCTAGTGTACTTTCGATGCAATACGCAATTATTTCATTGCCCCTTCTTTTCGTAACGATTATTGATATACATAATATCGTTATTTCCTGCTGGTGCAATGGTGTGCGTGTGTTTGCATCATCGAGACCAAGAAGTCGTCGTCGTCATTGTTAAATGCTGCCTCTGCTCATCGACTTGCATCTGCGTAACACCCATTGACTTTGTCTATTTTTATCCGCAATTTTAATTTTTCTTTCTTTTTCATTTTTTTTCTCTGTTTTTATTTTTTTGCAAATCTGTTTGCCTTGCAATGGGGAGGATAAGATGCGGTGAGCGGATGTAGCGTCAGAAACTGCGAGAGCTTGATGCATACTGATGTTCTGACTTGCGCTTTGCGCGCGTGCACCATGCTGGCCTAGGGTGCGCATATAAAACAGTAAAAGGGGGGGCTTTTGGTTTGTGGCTGGCTGTCGGCGCAATGTCGGATGGTTTGTTCCTTATCGAAATGGCCTTGTGCAGAGCCATTGACTGCACATGCATCTTATTTCAAATAAAGTCACACCTATTTGTACATGGGAGTTTGCAGCGCAACACTGATTAAGACTGTGTATCTACACATATAGAGAGGGAGAGAGCGAACGCCTCTCGTTCCTTGCTGTGCCCGACAGAATTTTTTGTACTTGTTTGTCATTAATTTTATATTTGTTTCTATTTGGTCTTAATCGCATATTGCGTGGTACCTACATGCATACGTAGTGTGTGTGAGGTAATTCATACTAGAGGTACCATGCCGGCAGAATAAGACGTACAAAAATACTACAATCCTCGTTAGAGGGATCAAATATTACACTATAAATTTGAATGCCCTGAGGGGTTGTGCGCAGTGAAGGCCAGAGTGCAATTCTTTTCAAAAACAGCATTTATTATGTCTGCACGCAGTTTATGCAGTAAATCTAGTAAGCGTAACAAATTGTAGCAGACGTAACATTAAATACCAAAGTATATTTATTATTGTCAGTTCAACATCCAAACCAAATTAATTTTTCCATTTTACCGCCTGCAGTCAGACAAAACGCAGACCTATAGGTGGAAATGCACTTACTCCAGTTGCTCTCGGCTGAAGAGCTCAATGCCTATGATAGCTTCATTATAAGTCAGGATATTTTTAATTTGTTAAAAAATAAATACGAGTATGTCAATAGGACGACAGAAGCGGTGGATAGTTGTCCTGCCAATGACATGTTCGGGCTTGGTATTCAAGCAATATCTAAGCTTTGCAAAAAATGCCCTGCACTTGAAGAACACGACGACGGCATTTTTGACGTCGACTGTTCTTTAACAACTCCACTGCAAAATTTGTTTTTAGGTTTTAACGAACATGATCCTAAGTGATGAATGCCATTTAAAAAACAGGTTCTTAAAGGAGTCAGGTAATACAGAAAATACCTTTTGTTCAATGAAATTTGGTTTATATGTTTGTTCTAATATGGAAGTACATAGTTTCATCTAAAAGGTATTACAATCGGATGGAGTTTGGGTAAGATGTCGGAGGCCGGGGTTATAAAATTCTTTAAATCCCGCTCGAAAAGCGTGCCTTCCAAGAAAGAATGGGAAAATCTGAAATCGGTTTTATACGGGCAAAAATAGACTGCATACATACAAATGTACAGCTGCTATGCACCTGCAAGCCTGACAATCCTGGAATTCGAGGAACTCTGACGAGCACGAAAGAAGCTTGGGAAGCAGTAAGCGAAACTGTGGCTACCATCATGAAAGAACAACGATGACAGGAGCGACAGCGAAACGTCGCGCAGACTGCTGCCAACAACAAGACGAGTATGTAAGGCTGAAGCCCCCCTCGCGATGAAATACTTGACGGTAGTGCTGCGAGGACCAGGGGTAGGAGGGAGGGGTGGGTTTAGGTTTAGTGGGTGGAAATCCCACACTGCTGTTACCGAGTACGGGATCAGTTTCGTCTTTAAGATTCCCACCTCCCAACGCAAAAAAAAAACAACTCTGTCGAAGATTACGTCCAAAAGTTAAAGTCGCCACATTAAGGCAGCTATCTAAAGCACAGCCTATCTGGTTGCGTAGATATATACATATACATATGTATGTATGTATGAGTTCTGCACTAAGGTCTTAATGTAATCTAACGATAAGATTTTCTTCTAAAACCTCAATCGCAAAACGTTATGTATTACACACCCAGAATAACTCTCCGAGTTATTACATACATAAATACTCGTATATCACATCAGCAAAATAAGAAAAAAATAAAAGAATTTTAATTGTGCACTGCAATCGGTTGTTCCGCTTTTCGCAGAAAGGTCAAAAACACGGTCCCAATTAAAACTATTATAAATTTAAATTTGCAATAAAGTAGTCCCCCTGCTACATAGCTGCGATTGCAACAATTACAACGTCAGACAAAGCCCCTGTGTGCTCACAATGGACAGAGTGGGTATCGGTTTGCCGACTCAGTTATTGTACTCGTAGTATTATTGCATAATTACCCCACATGAAACTGCAAATAATTGTTTACACTTGTTTTGTTAAGTAATTTTTTTGACCAAGCAGTGCAATACACCCAGTCAAGTTGAATGGCACCGCGGTCGAGTTCACAAGTGGAATGAGTAACCTAATGCTAGAACATTCGAATGGGTTGATCGCTAACTGACCGTTATAAGGAAGCTAGTTAAAGCGATTGAGGTTCATTTAATGTGTTTCGACTGGTTTGTATACTTATACTACAACCACGCCATCGTCAAGTTTGAGATTTTCTTAGATTTCAAGAAATAGTTAAGACACGAACTACATAACCATAACACACAACCACAACTGAAACTGCATGAAATTCCAGCAATTTGAATGAGTATGAGACACAACCAAGTAGAAAACACTTTCAATTGGTAGTACAGATTTCCTTTCCCAGGAGTTTTTCATTAGGATTCGACCAGTGTTTGATTAGAATTATTAAAGGATTGCATCGTTAGACTTAAGCGCTAGCGCTATTTAATGCTGGTTTGGCTTTGGCCATTTGATTTTGTAAATTTGTGAAAATCAAATTTAATTAACATATATCATGTGTGGCATTAAATGGAAAGGCTTGCAACAGCTTTATATAGCATATATTTAAACAACACAAATTACTGACAACTGCCGCCATTTTATCCAATTTAATGAACCAAAGTTGTGTTACAACCTAGTGCCTAAACGGTTGAACCAAATGTAATGGATATAGCATCCAATCATTTACCTCGATCCCGTGGGTGACACTGGTTATGTAATTTTGGAGAAAAACAATAAGTGCCATTTCGTCTAATTGACATTCTTAAAGATGTTTGACATCTATCATATCATGGAAATATCGAATTCCTGTCAAAAAGTTAACGATATATCGGATGTTTTTTTTTATGGTGTTTCTTCAAAGACTACTGACCCCGTAGATTTGTATTCACTAAAAAACACTCACCATTTCACTTTCCTCTACCCTGCGGTACTGTCGTCTTAGCATTTATTCGCAAGATGGGTTCAGACTTAATTGCTAATGTGCTTAAGTACATGATCACTGAGGGAGACACAAGGTTCGAGTCCCAGAAAACACAAACAAAAAACACTGAATATCCAACAAACATCTGATAATAAAATTGTCATGAGAGGCTTCCCTTAATCGAAAAAATTGACTTCGGAAATGGGCTAGAACTATAGGTTCCTACCATTCGTGTCTCGCAGCACACGAATGGCTGCAAGACCTATGTCAGGTCCTGTATGGGTTGTCAGAGCCAAAATACTTATTTATATATTTAGTTCGGCCGTTGAACAATAAATTCCAAGAAAATAGCTAGTCTGCAATAGCAGTGAGATGCAAAAACTTAGTAAAGTTAATCATAACTCACTACTAAAGGAATCAACAAAGTTTTCCAAAAAAACAACTAAACGTTTACTGAACAGTATAGTACATAATCGCAACAGTCTTTATAACTACATCGTCACAGTATGCCTTTCTCCATTTACCTGCTTTATTTAATTGAATACATGTACATTTGCTGTAATTTGCAAACCAAGTTTTCATCATTTTAATCTTATGTTTGTAGCACACAACCGTAATATAATATTCGAATACCATGGTATTCTAATACTACGTTCTATACACATATGTCACTGCAATGTATGAATGTATGAATGATTGAGGGATCGAGTTGAAATAGGATTAAAATTCGATTCAGGTTTTCGCTCTTACCGAATTGAGAGATCGAAATGAAATCGGATCGAAATAGGATTGGGTTTTAAACTGTATGAAGTTAGATATCCCAATATATCCAGATAGAAAAAACAAAAGCTAAAACTCGATAAAAATCATATATCCGCAAAAAACTAGCGGGATGGGTAGGAACAATCGACTTATTAAACAGGACATACAATGCCTACATAAAACCAATACTAATAACTACGGTCTCTAACCAAAAAAAAAATATTAAAACTTAAAACAGTACAGACCAACGTTAAACGAATCATCACAAGAGCAGTAAAAACTTCACATGAAACTCATCAATGTACAAGCACCCCCACTATACGAAAAACTAAGAATAAAAAACAGACAAACTTCAGTGGTTTAATAAAACACCCTCAACCCATCGCCTTAAAACATATTTCAGCTTCGTACACATAACAAAAAACATTCTCGACAAAACCGGACCAACAGTATTTAACCACCTGTCAACCCGTTAGATTAATGAAAATAAATTCACTAATATGCAAGGCAAATCTCATTAGCAACCAAAGATGAAAAATTTCTAGAAAATCTTTGGCTTCGAATTTATACATATCTGACCCAAATCCTCAGAAATGAAACAACAAAAAAAATATCTGGCAAATACTGGCAGATTCAAAAGCCGCCCTCCGAAAACTATATTACATCGTACAAAAAAGGACACTGACAGACAGACAGCAGACAGTTTGGCCAAAAAAGGACCCAACAACATAGGCAGAACCCTAGAAACCATTTTCATGGTAAACAGATTACTACGAATCAAACTATACTTCACCGAACAGCTACACATTTGAAAGAAATCGGAATATTAGAAACTGACATAAGCCGCTTATGCAACTTGAATGAACAGCTAGATGAAGATCATTTAACAAGATGCCCAACACTGAAAGAAGCAAGGCATCAAAGCACCCATATAACACATTTACTTATACTCGATTGCTAGAGGAAAAATTGCCTAGGCTAACTTTCTCCATTGAATAACAACAACAACAACAACAACAGATATGCCGTCTGACGTAATGACTCCAGAACTCCAACTGCTCCGTAAATTTAAAGTCGACTTTCCAGGCGGTCTTCAGGACTAGATTTCACGAATTTCACGGATGGTTCCAAAACCAATCAAGGGTTTGCTGCTGCAGTCTTTGTGGAGGATAACAACATTAGGCTTCACTTCTCGTTAGGTAAACATGCGTCTGGCTATAAACTTTATTTCAAGGAATACTTGCTAGACAAGGTTCAGAGGAGAAAAATTCTCAGAAATGTGAATATTACAAAAAAGTTAGGGAACGCGTGATTTGCATACTCTGGAATGTTTTCGAATAGCATTTTGCGCTCTTTAATCTTTTTGTTTTGTTTTTCTACTTATTATTTAACGTCTCCATTAGTAAGAAGCATATCAGCACAACAATTGGTGTCATTACGGGACACCGTCTCATTGGAAAGCACGCCAAAAGGAGTGGTATTTTCTCTACCTTTTGTAGAAGCTGTAGGAACGAGGAGCAACTCTCCATCTCACCTGCACTTGTCCGGCTCTCTCTGCCAGGAGAAGGCCTCACTTGGGAGCTTACTCCTATGACAGCCTCTGTGAACTGGCTAACACGGTTCTAAAGTCGGACGGGAGAAATCCCCTGGCCCTGTGGTATCATAATGGATAGGACGCAGGCAGCCACTTAAACCTACCTAACCCATTATTTAACTTTTTTCAAACTATTTAACACAAAATAAAACAAAAAGGGAACTAACATAAACCACTTAGTTTGACAGCTCTCAATATTTGTCCCAATTTATTTAACTAAAATTCGCAGATTCGCAGCTCTCTCTTCTACGAAAAACTACGGAATCTCCTCGTACGGGAACAGAATTTGACCAATTTTCGTAGAAATTCGCTATCCTACTAAATCAAATTTATTCAGCCTTTTTGAATTCAAATTTTATTCTATAAATTTGTTTCTTATGGTATTAAATTCTTTTTCTATCAGCTGCTGCTCATTTGACAATTTTTATTTTTTGTGAGAGAAAATTCCTCTGGTCGAAAATTATAGTAAGATTAAGGAAGATAAGATCATAGCTCTGTCCTAAAACAGATGTGTAGGATTTTACTTGCAGCGAAACTAGAATGCAAATGTTTATGAGTCAAGGCACACGCGCATTCTGCATACGTCGCAGCACTACACCGTGTTCCTAAATGTGATGATACGCATGCTGCAACTGGAAAGCTAGTGAGTCATCCAACCAACTCAGGGCAAAGATATGTACATATGTATGTCTATTATATAATACAATCCGGTTTGGGGAATAATTCGCAGAACTCGAAAATGCCGATTTTGTTGAATTCGCTAAAGTGTACCATTTAAAAATAAATTATATATAAAATTAATTTAATAATAAAAATTTGATTATTAAATAAAAATTAAATTAAAAAAAAATATTGTAATATATGTATTATCAACCCCGCTTCATGGGATCGTAACAACTCATTTTACATAAGGTTCATACTTCGCTTTACGCCGTATGGCAGGCATTGCGCGAAACTTGTTTTTCTCCTAAACCCCGCGCAAAGCGAAGTACGAATTTATTTGGTCACGTAAGAGCCCCATTTTTTACACGACCCTTATAGTACACAAGTTGATATGGATCTCATAGCCGATTAAGGCGATGTATTTGTTGATAGTTGACAAAAAATTATAATAAAGCTGATTGTTGCAACAAATACAAAGAACAAAATCCTTTCTGTGTGAACAAATATTTATTTTATTTTTTTTTACTACATATACATATGTACAGTCTATGTAAATATAAATAAATTCGCTTATGATCTAATAACATTAAGTTCGATGTTTTTTCTATTCAGAGTCGGTAGAAAATCGTTATTTATAATACAATAATATCTGGTCGCTGAGTGTAGTTAATTTTAGACAACTTCTGACAGAAAACCCTCCGTGTCCTCGGTAACAATGGCGTCAATATTATAGAAAATCGCGTGCAATGAGATTACAAAACAGGAAGCACCTTCAAAACGAAGAAATTATTTAAAGGAAACCTTCCACTGTTCATAAAATACCCACCTAAAGTCCAAAACATAGCTGCGCCAGCTCCAGCCAAGTAGAGAATGGGTGCGGAGGCCACATTCACAACCAGATACTGTTGGTTCGTTGTTAGAGTGCGACCAAATACCACAAAAGGTGCTGCAGCTTG
Source organism: Pocota personata (assembly GCA_963082735.1). Lineage (NCBI taxonomy): Eukaryota > Metazoa > Arthropoda > Insecta > Diptera > Syrphidae > Pocota > Pocota personata. Next base: position 3,703,585 of record OY720433.1, read on the forward strand.
ACGTATCTTATGACAAATATAAGCAACGCCACCCAAAACAATTAAAATCAACGGCGATGTGATTCTATGGAATGCAGTCTATCTGTGAGGATTGTCATATTAATGGTCATGTAATTTTGAAACTCACAAGCAATATATCATCAAAATGATAAAAATCAGTATGTAGTTGCTTTGGAAGTACGAAAGGTTCCTAATAAAGCGCGTGGACAGCCGTGGCATACTAGCCACCGTCTTGAAGTTCTGTGTATTCAAAAATTCCGACCATGGTCGAATTGATTTACGAATGGTTTGTATCAATTCCCCGGGACTTGGTATCTTGCTGAATTGTGTGAAACTAAACAAAAAAGAATATATATTCAATTGTTTACAAAGCTGTATGACGCACCGCACTTTATTTATTGCTAATTGCATAGTTTATTGAGTAACTTTACCTTGAGAAGTCTATTTGGGATTTTGACTCCTGTTTGGGGACGTTCATATCTCCGCTTACATCCACTTTAACATCCATAATAGAGTTCCCTAATAATAAGTAAAACTGCAAAGAATCTACTGACTTCTGATTTTTGGAAACCTTTAAATGTTCAGTAATCGTCGCCTTGGTGAGAATTTGTCGTCGTATCACAACATCGCTGTTGAGTTGTCAACTTATCATTTGTCGAGAACTGTCACAGAAATTTGCATAAACCGAGTGGCAATTAATGGGGTAGTTGCACAATGCAAACTATACAGTCAAATTAATTTAATAATACATATTCAACTATTTAATAAAGAACGACTAAATTTAACAAATAAAATAATTATTTCTCTATTATAATAACTATTGAGTTGTGAATAGGGCCACCAAGTTTTTATTTTTCAATCGCATTCAAAGAATTTAGTACATTTTGCAAAATGTTGTACTAGATTGGGCATTAAAACTTATACGGACTTTTATTTTTATTTTTTTTATAATCTGCTCGCGCCCAAGGGGATATGAATACTCTTAAACTGTTTCAGTATAAGTATCCTTTGGCGTGCGCAAATTATAAAAAAAAAAACTGACAACATCAGCAATTGTTCAACATATGATAAAATGCTATTTTAAATATATACAACAAACATTAATATGATTATTGAATTTGACAAGAAGTTTTTGTTTACATTGAATATAAAAGAATTTGTAATAGTTCTCACTTTAATAAAGTTTTGGTTATGGTCAATTTGGTTATTGGTAGGTAATATTAAACAAAGTATTAAAGTTAAACCTGGAATCTAGTTAAACTTGTGTTATTGGTAAGGCACAATGAAACTCGAACGTGGAGCGAAATACTTCCGATTCGATCTATTTTAGTGGTTTCGAAAAGTTGAAAATTTGACAGTAAAAAAAATATATGTTATATGGCTTTCACACAATGAACGATTCGGATATAAAAGGCCGAAAGCGTTTTGCAGACGAATTTGAAAAGCAAAAGAGTTTGTTGAGAAAATTAAATTGTATTTGCGAACAAATAAGTTGAGGTTATGGTCCCACAAAACAAGCACAACATTTTCGTTGATGTATTGTTTTTGTTTGGTTATGCACATAAATGTGTCATAAATGTTCAAAATCATTTGAAAAGGTTCAATTAGTAATTTCCCATTTATTATCTTGCTGTCCATTGTGAGCAATTGCAAAACGTCAAGTACCAGATCAAATCTGAAGCATTCTGTTGTCGGCGCTTTAGCATTATGTGTGCGCTGATAAGTGTCCAATTCAATTTCAGTTTCAGGAAAAAAAACCTTTTTTGTGGTTTTCCGATATCGTTCGAAAAAATTTTACCGGTCCCAAACCGCTGTTTGTGATTAAGTTCTTCATCTGTGCTATCCGTGATAGCTTCACTAGCTGCTCTGAAGTACTTTAAGCTTCTCTGCATTTTCTACTATTTTCCTAGATTAAAAAAAATACTTTCTTATTCATAATTATGAATACATGCAATAAATGTTCGAAATTATTTGTTTCTCGATTCATATTTACCAGTTATTATTTTAGACACTGCTCCTTAACATTTCAATGTTATCGATAAAATGAAAAATCTGAAACCGATGGTTGAAAAGTGTTATCGATAGAATCATTCCATAATTTAATGATTTAATAGAAACAGCTCTTCTGAATTTTTTCATAATTGCGGTTTGCTTCTGCTTTGAATAATAAATAATAACTAAAGATCATTCCCTTCAATTTTGTTCAACACTTCCCTATGATAGTAGTCAGGAACAAATGCAAACAAAAAAATAACGCAAAAATACTGTAGTATGCGGGCTACGGCTCGAGTAGATAAAACAATTATTCTGAGAAATTATTTCTTTATTTTCTACTCTATAGAACAATTCAAGTTCACACTATACTATTCTTCGCCTTATTCTTTTCTTACAAGGTCTCTTTCCTCTCAAATCACTTTATCTCCTTTCAATTTCTTAATTCACAAATCCAAACTAATTACTTTTTCTTGTTCACTCTCAACTTTCAATTTATCACCAAATTACAACTTCGCCCATTATCACTTTTCTAATCTCTTCGCCACGGTTCTAAACCAACTGTCCCTTTTTTTGATCGCCATCTGTCCTTATATAGCAGAAGTTTCTGATAGCCAGAAACTTCTAGCAAATTCTTCGACCACTGGAACAAGAGAAATAATTCTTGCAGTTATAATTCCCTAATATTATCCCTAATATTATCCCTAATATTATTTGTCTCTTTCGTTGACATGAGCTGTGGAGACTTCGTCCCAGACACGAACCTCGAATGAAGGACAGTTTGAACCAAAATTCTGCCAGAATGGAAAGTCACTTCGGAATTTGCTGCATAGATATAGGCGCGTAGTTATTATTATGCTACACTGCCCCCCTCTTAGACGTGTTCGTCCCGAACAAGTGCATCCTCATTTCGGCCATTGTATCGACTCAGTCGGTCCACATGAACCACTTTCATTTTGGCCCTTGGTCCTCGCTGGATGCGGTAGACAACATCGTTGATGCGGGTTACTATTCTGTAGGGACCTTCCCAGTTCCGCTGTAACTTAGGTGATTTCCCCTTTTGGCGATGGGGATTATACAGCCACACCAGATCTCCTTCCTGGAATCCTGACGTTGTTGCCTTGGCATCATACCTGGTCTTCATGCGGTCGCTCGTCATCTTAATCTGGCTTCTGGTCCTTTGGTGTATGTCCCTAAGCCTTTCCCTAAGGTCCGCCACGTACTCTTCTTCATTTCTGGGCTCATTGGTAGGAGATCCAAATTTCACCTCACTGGGTAAACGAGCTATTCCACCAAATAAGATTTCGAACGGCGTATGTCGAGTAGTGCTATGCACGGCACTTCTATAGGCCATCAAAAACAAGGGAATCTGCCGGTCCCAATCCCGTTGGTAGTCACCTACGACCTTCGAGAGATGTTCGTCCAAAGTCCTATTGAAACGCTCCACCATACCGTCCGACTGTGGATGAAGCGGGGTTGTCCTTGTCTTTTTGATTCCGAGTAGTTGACACATCTCTTGGAAGATTCTTGACTCGAAGTTCCGCCCTTGGTCAGAATGCAATTCCAAGGGCACACCGAATCTGCTAACCCAATTGTAGACGATCTGCTCCGCCACGGTTCTGGCTTCCTGGTTAGGGATCGGAAACGCTTCCGGCCACTTACTGAAGTAGTCCATCACTACGAGTATATACCGATTACCATTGTCGGTTTCCGGAAAGGGCCCTGCGATGTCAATGGCGATTCGTTCGAAAGGTGCTCCCACGTTGTATTGGTGCATCTTACCTCGAGTTTTGATTCTCGGACCCTTGCTAGCTGCACACACGTCGCATTTTCTGCACCAGTCTTCGATATCTTCCTTCGCTTTTAACCAATAAAAACGTTCTCGTACCTTTTCTAGCGTCTTATTCACTCCCAAGTGGCCTCCGGTCGCCCCGCCATGCATTTCCTGTAACACCTCCTTGACCCTCGTCCGCGGTACGACAAGCTGCATTACAAACGATTTTCCGTCGGAGGATTCCCATTTTCTTTTCAGAACACCTTCTTGGACATGGAGGGAGTCCCACTGCGCAAAATATGCCTTTAAGGTCGGGCTTCTGTGAGAGATGTCCTGATGATCCGGTTTCTCCATGTTCTCCTTCCAGGCCAGAATCGGCTCGATATCGGGGTCTTCCTTCTGAGCGTTCCGGATCTCATCTACGCTCCAGCCGGCGATAGGTTCGGCTCTCATTCTTTGGATGGAAACCAGCTCCCGTTCTTCCTGACGCGCACAATGTTTACAATCCGTTCTGCATGGTCTCCGGGACAGTGCATCCGCATTAGAGTGGAGTTTTCCTTTACGATGCTGTATTTCGTAGTCGTAGATTTGCAGCCTTTCGATCCATCTTGCGACCTGACCCTCAGGACTCTTGAACTGTAATAGCCATTTCAATGCTGCATGGTCTGTGCGAAGAACGAACTTCCTCCCGTAGAGGTATTTGTGAAAATGCTTCGTAGCCAAGATCAAAGCTAGAAGTTCCCGCCTTGTCACGCAGTAGTTCCTTTCTGGCTTAGAGAGCACCTTGCTGAAGTACGCAACCACCTTCTCTTGGCCGTCATGCACCTGGGAGAGTACGGCTCCTACCCCGACATTACTAGCATCTGCATCCACAACGAACGTTTCCCCGGGAGTGGGGTAAGCCAGTATCGGGGCATCGCATAGCCGTTGTTTAAGTGCCTTGAAGCTCTTCTCGCACTCAATTGACCATTTGAATTGTTTTCCCTTTTCCGTCAACTGGTGCAGGTTCTTTGCGATCCCGGCAAAATCCTTCACGAACCGTCTGTAGTAGGTGGCTAGGCCCAGGAAGCTCCTTAGTTGGTGTTTGTCTTTGGGGACTGGCCAGTTTTTCACCGCTTCGACCTTCTCCGGATCGGTTCTCACTCCTTTCGCTGAAATTATGTGTCCCAGGTACTTGACTTCCGCTCTAAACAGGGCGCACTTCTTGGGGTTGAGCTTCAGGTGGGCACTTCGAAGCCTTTGAAACACATCCCTTAGATTGTCTCGGTGTTGCGCAAACGTTTTTCCTACGACGATGACATCATCCAAGTATACCAAACAGGTTTTCCATGTTAACCCTTGCAGGACACATTCCATCAATCGCTCGAAAGTCGCCGGAGCATTGCACAGCCCGAATGGCATTACCGTGAATTGCCATAGCCCATTTCCTGCGGTGAAGGCGGTTTTCTCCCGGTCTTCTGGATGGATCTGTACCTGCCAGTAGCCACTCTTCAAGTCGAGAGTGGAAAACCATCGGGCTCCTGATAGTGTGTCTAGCGTGTCGTCAATCCGTGGCAGAGGGTAGCTGTCTTTCTTGGTGACGTAATTGAGCTGCCGATAGTCCACGCAGAACCGCGTGCTGCCATCTTTCTTCTTAACCAGTACAACCGGTGATGCCCACGGACTTTTGGAACTTTCAATCACACCTTCTTTCTCCATTGCCGACACCATCTCTGCAACTTCTGTCTGCTTTGCCAATGGAAGGCGCCTAGCAGGCTGACGAATTGGTCTAGTATCACCAGTGTCTATTCGATGTTGTACCAGGTGTGTTCGGCCGTATTCTCCGTCCTGTGCGGCAAATACATCAGCGTACTCATTGATAAGATTCTCTGCCAGAGTTCGCTGCTCCTGATTCAGCTCACTGGACTGGAGAATCGTCTCTCTCGTTTCCGCTGTCCAAGGTGATGGGAGAGGTTTTGGAGCATCACGTTCAGATATTGTTGCGACGGCGGTAATCGGCGTGCATTTTCCAGTCACCTCCCCTCGCCTTAGTTTGACAGTGTGTGGTCTTGCGTTCAAAACTCTCACTGGAACCATGGTGTTCTTTGGTTCGACTAACGTCTTTCCCACGATGTAGTCTTGAGAATTCTTCTCTGGGTCTGGTTCTACTATGTAGAATCGGTGGCTCCCAAGATCACCTTCCAGCTTCGTCCAAATGATTGTCTCTGAAGACGGCGGCAAAACTTCGTCTTTGCTGATGACTGTCCTGAGAGTTACGGCATTCTCATTTCCGTACACCATCGGAATCTCCACATTTCGATACCTCAGTACTTGCATCCCGATGTCCAAGATTACTTCATTTGCTTTCATGAAGTCTATTCCGATGATGCACTCGTCGCATATGTCTGCCACCAGAAACGCATGGGCGAACGTCAGTCCTGCCAGAGTAATCGTAAGACGAACTTCTCCAAATACCTTCGCCATTTCCCCTGTTGCAGTCTTCAGGCAGTAGCTGTTGGTGTTGTGCAGCCAGGAGCCTTTGACGATATCTCTTCTTACAATGGAGGCGGTGGCACCTGTGTCGATGGTGGCTACGCACTTCTTCTTGTTGATTAGTGCCTCCACTGTCAGGCTCTTGTTACCCCGTTTGGTTTGCGAAACTTGAATGGTGGTCCTGGGGGCCTCGATTCCAGTAACCAACTTCTGCCCCGCGAAGTTGGTCCTTACGCATCCCCCGACTGCTGGTTTTGGGAAGTCTGACCGACAGGATGCTTCCTCTCTGCTTCTCCTACTTCCGCAATGTGGACAATTTCCTCGTCTAGGTGCACTTCTGCACTGCCGTTGTAGGTGTCCGGTTTGGTTGCAATTCCAGCAACGGATTTGACTTCCGCGAGCTCTGTCTTCATCCATGACGGCTGTTCTCTGGCATGAGCATTCCACGACGGACATTTCCCTGACACGGTGTATTCCCTGGTATGCTTGCTCCGCAGCCTTCATTGACAAAGCGAATGCCAATGCCTCGGGGAGTGTTCGCTTTTCAGCCATCCTTACAGCCATTTGCAGTTGTCTGTCCTCTATGGCCTGAATAAAAGCTTCCACCGCCATTTCGTTGATAAGCTCCTCACCGGCTTTAGGGTATGAAAGATGGGCTAGTCGCTCTATATCCGCTTGCAACTGTTGGAGCGTTTCCCCCCTTTTCTGGACTCGACTACGCAGCTGAACCCTGTACACCTGCTGCATGTGTTCATCCCCAAACCGCATCTCGATAGCCTGAACCAGAGAGTCGTAGTTCTGCTGTTTATCTTCCGGGATGGTCTGCAAGAGCTCCGCAGCTGGACCCCTCAGTGCAAGCGTGAGTGCAATAGACTTCTCTTCATCGTCCCAGCTATTGGTCATTGCGGCCGCTTCGAATTGCCTCTTATAAATTGGCCATGATGTTTGACCATCGAAGATAGGAGGCTGCATCTCCTTTCTTCTCAGACCGTCAGTGGAATATTCCCGTGCTTTCTGTCTCTTCACGTTGCTGAGCTCCTTAGCAAGATTTTCGACTTGCTTTCCTACTATCTCGAATTGCGTATCCACTTTTTCAAACTGAATCTCTATCTTCCCGAACTGAGTTTCCTGTTTCTCAAAATTTTCATCGAATCTAGTTTCGACTTTTTCGAGTTGCGTCTCTACCTTCTCGATTTTCTCTTCGATCACTTCGAATTTGGATTCCAAGTTCTTGTTTTGCTCATCAAGTTTACTTTCCAGAGCATCTAGAGAATTCTTTTGTTCGTCCATTGCTTTCTTTTGTTCATCCATTGCCTTCTTTTGTTCATCCAACTTAAGTTCTAGAGAATTCTTTTGTTCGTCCAGCTTAAGTTCTAGAGAATTCCTTTGGTCGCCCATTGCTTTCTTTTGTTCGTCCATCGCTTTCTTTTGTTCGTCCATCGCTTTCTTTTGTTCGTCCAGCTTAAGTTCTAGAGAATTCCTTTGATCTTCTATTGCTTTCTTTTGTTCGTCCATGACTAACTTAAGTTGCAGGAGCAGACTTGTTATACCCGGGTCGGCTGCTGTACTTACTGCTTCCTCTTCCACGTCAAACTCTACGTCGTGCGGATTTTCACCTTCCTGCGTTACTGCTTCTTCCAGACGAATCAGTAGGGCATCTTTTCCCCCAGTTGTGTCGAGGTTCCGCTTACTGAGTTCTGCCTTTAGTTGAGTTATAGTTAGTTTTCCCAATTTGCGACCCATTTTGCGCAACTAATTAACTCAACACAGAAATCGTTTTTTTTTTTTTTTTTGCTTGTGCAATTTCACACCACGGAAATAGTTATTCACAGAATAAGTTTTATCCCGCTTCTGACACCAATGTAGTATGCGGGCTACGGCTCGAGTAGATAAAACAATTATTCTGAGAAATTATTTCTTTATTTTCTACTCTATAGAACAATTCAAGTTCACACTATACTATTCTTCGCCTTATTCTTTTCTTACAAGGTCTCTTTCCTCTCAAATCACTTTATCTCCTTTCAATTTCTTAATTCACAAATCCAAACTAATTACTTTTTCTTGTTCACTCTCAACTTTCAATTTATCACCAAATTACAACTTCGCCCATTATCACTTTTCTAATCTCTTCGCCACGGTTCTAAACCAACTGTCCCTTTTTTTGATCGCCATCTGTCCTTATATAGCAGAAGTTTCTGATAGCCAGAAACTTCTAGCAAATTCTTCGACCACTGGAACAAGAGAAATAATTCTTGCAGTTATAATTCCCTAATATTATCCCTAATATTATCCCTAATATTATTTGTCTCTTTCGTTGACATGAGCTGTGGAGACTTCGTCCCAGACACGAACCTCGAATGAAGGACAGTTTGAACCAAAATTCTGCCAGAATGGAAAGTCACTTCGGAATTTGCTGCATAGATATAGGCGCGTAGTTATTATTATGCTACAATACCTTCGTTTTTCCTTTCATGTTCATTGTTCATCTAGAAATGTAAATAATTGCTTATTACCTATCAATGAATAAGTTTAATGTAGATATTTACTTATGAAATTTAAAATGTGTACTTGTGTTTGCGGTCAATGGCTTTATTATGGGAAAAGTTTACAGGTCTCGTTATTTCGAGAAGTGATAATGTCAATAGGCCGACACGATCGTACGATTTAGCGCACTAAATTTTGTAGGCTTATTTTTTTCTTTCGGGCTACGTTAAGTCTCTATACTATGTCAACAAACATGCAACAATTCACGACCTAGAGAACAACGCCAATCAGACCTACTTATGTGGAACAGCCATCAAAAAGAATATATTTAGGTCATACCTAGAATATAGTTATTTTTATTTAATTTTAAAGATCCAACGACCTTATTGAAAGACCGAATGCATACCTACGCATAAAATTCATCAAAGCAAACTACTACAGAAATAGCTCAACCAGTATAACATCTCTGCCAAAGTAAACTGACAGCTTCATTCAGCATTCTACTACATTCCCCGGTTTTGTTAGGTCAGTATCTTTCACTCAGTCGTTAAGTGAGCAAAGAAAAAAATTTTTTTTTTGCTTTCAGTCTATAGTTAATAATTATTTTCTAATTCCCTTGCACAGATTTTTCGACCAAAAATTCTGCTGAACTTTGTGATCGTTGAGTCTGGAAGTAAATTTTGTGTGCAAAATAAAAAAAACTCGTCGGTACTGACTGAACTACTAACGGAGGAAAACTTTATCTATCGCGCCCGCCCTAAATTTAACTTTTTGGGTATATGTTCTTAAGATTTTCATAAAAAGAAGTGTGTTGTGATAAATAGTGGCAAATTTGATGTGTAGTTTATTTATGGAAATTAAAGAAACAAATCATTCATTAAGTGAGTACAATTTTCTGTTAATTTCCCGGGAAACTGAATTATTTTCCAATAGAATGATTTTTTTGCTTATCCCCAGCAACTGCATTACATTGCAGAGGACTCCAACATGCAGTGGTAGTGAATTTTTTTGTGTATCTATGAATCTCATACATCTTGATATAAAAAATGTAAAAAAATATAATTGCGTGGGTTATGTGTGAATTCAAGTCGCATATACACTCACTGATGTGAAAAAGTAGGCGACTGGGACAGGACACTAATTGGGGTGGGCAATCGCATGTCCCCCCTGTTGCATTTTCAATTGTAATGAGAGATAGAACTGTGAAGGTTTTCCTCAAGGAATAAAGTCAATTATTATTTTGTCCACAGGCCATCCACCACCTGTATGATTAGATTTAGTTTTTCCTTTTCATTATGCCAGAGTTCTTTGCATTTCAGCCCATTTGCCGGTGCTGCTTTATTGCCAAGTCTGATGGTGAATCATCGTTTATTTGTTATCTCTAGGGCTTATGTGTGTTGTTTTTGTTCTCTGAACTTTAGTTCTTTATATAATACACCTAGTTTATGTGAAAAATTTCCTTTCTTTACAGCTTAAATCGTGTGTAAACAAACGGAAGGATACCTTTAGTTTTGAGAACTTGTCAAACCCGGCCAAATTAGCTAAGTGATAGAAGACAAATAGAAGCAAGATGCAAGCCATAAAGTGTGTTGTCGTTGGTGACGGGTAAGAAACTACAAGTGTTCGTGGCTTGTTGTCGATTTCCAATGAAAATTTTTTGTTTTCCATTTGCAGTGCTGTGGGTAAAACATGCCTCCTAATCAGTTACACAACAAATGCGTTTCCTGGTGAATACATACCGACTGTGTAAGTACAAACAGAGCAATATTGCTTTTATTTGCTTTTCGTCGGAAGTCTTATCGCTAAAAAAGTTTATCTAGGACAGTAAAAACTGTTGCACATACGAGTATGCGGTAGAGCGCGTATGTTGACATGAAGTGAAGGAAGAGTTGCAACAAATCTGAAATAATTATTTCCTTATTCCTAACTATGCACATACATATGAATATATCACCCCTAGCCCCTGGTAGCGATTCTGTAACTTGAAAAACAACTGTCTCTTATGAGTGACAGTATTTTTCGAGTATGACTCGTTTCACAATTTGGCTCTAAATATTTTCGTGTTCTTTTAGTCGTTTGTTACCTCGCCCTTCATTCACCTTGTCCCCCCAAATTTTTATTTCGCTTGGCTGTTTACCCTACACTTTTATTGTGTCCATTCCCCTACTTGATTGGCCCTCGCCTATGTCGAGAATGCCGTTCGCTTACCGAGAGAAATGTTCCTGAGATGCGACGAGCTAAGTTTAGGAAGCGAATCTGGAGCACCTCAACGAATACCAAGCGAGAAATAGTAAACAAAAAATGAGTGGGGTGAGTTAGGGTTAGGCGGGAAATTGAAAATTCAGGGCCTCAAAACATCCGGGGACTGTCTGGAGTATTTTGCGCCCCGAGATTTCAATTTTCCACTTGATCCTAGTTCATCCCACCTATGTATTGTTTACTCTTCCTGTCCTGGTGTTCGCTGAGGGAACCCAGATTCGCTTTTTGCCACCTTGCTGTTTTGAATTCATTACATTTCAAGCACATCTCTCACGAAAAACAAAAACAAAGCACGCGGGGTTTGCAACATACAAGGGACGATATATGTATGTATGTACATAGGCAAGGCACCAATCAAAAAGTGTCATCAGAGAAATGGGCCCAATAAAAGGGTGGGGCGAAATAGCAGCTAATGTTAATGTTCACAAGATAAGGAAATTAAGGGCGAGGTAAAAAATGACGAAATGATGAACGTGACGAATTTTAGATCTAAAGTGCGAAACAATTCGTACTCAGAAAAATTAATTGGGCCTAATCGGTGAAGAGACACCGCAACCTCCCTTAATCGTCGATCCTGTGCATACTGCTTTCAATTTCCACACCAATTCGCCTGGCATGTTGGTGTGATCTTAAAAACGGAAGCTCCATCTTTCTGGTCATCTCGAACCTGGGTGTTCGGATTCGAAGTTCTTCTTCGCTAGAGCGCTGTTAGGAACAACTCGACTTTAGCGACCCCTCACCGATTTTGATTTTATTTTTTTTCATTCGACGTGTTTTTTAAGGCTGATTACGAATCTAAAAGAGTGAAAGAACGTGCGCCCCGTCGATTCTGCACTTTTTAAAGAATTAAATTGTATTGCTCTAGCCCATACAAATAGAGTTCGCGTCTGTGTCACACGTACTTGCATCTATATGTCATTCATTTAAAAATCACTCAAATATAATATTTAAGAAATTAAATTCGTTAAAAAGCAAGGCAATATATTTTGAATAATTTTCTAAAACTAGATATGCCACAACATTGCACACGACTAATATTGATCAGATATTGATTTTGAGCAATATTGACCGTGTAGTAGCCGAGAAATAGCCAATTTTTAAAAACCAGTCAATAAGCAAAGTATTGCTACACGCCATCTGATAGCATATGCTCACACCCACTAAGATATTTTACCAAAAATTGTTAGAGCCGTTTTCAAGAAAATATTTTTTTTTTCTAAATCGGCCATAATAATTTAACCTTTAATTTTGGGGTTAAAATAAATATATATTTCGCCTCGAATTGTGATCCTACAGATCGTGACAGATATGAAGTTGGACAGAATCCGTCCAGCCGTTTAGGCATCAGTCTTACCTAGACGAACAGAACTGGCAGATTCACTTTTTCGAGATGCACTATACTAGTAATATCAGAATTAATTAAAATCACAAGTTCGAAAATGTTGACGTAACGAATACTTGCCCCTATAGGTGGGAGCAAAAATAACCGTCTGCTTATGGTAGCAGGCTCAGTAGGAGATGCAGGCCACTATTGAACTTTCTTAATATCGCTTATATCAATGTATTTATTTATAAACTATAGTGCTTTTATTAAAGGTTTGTTGTTATTCCATCTCTTGTTGGTACCATTTGCACGGTTGGCAAGTGATATCTACGTCCGTTATTAGTTTTTGGTGGGCATTTTTTGTATTTCTCGGAGGTTCCACGTGGAGGTGGCAATGCGGTTTTATGATTTATTTTTTTAATTATTCATTTCTAGCTTCGACAATTATTCAGCAAATGTTATGGTTGATGCAAAGCCAATTAATCTCGGTCTATGGGATACAGCCGGACAAGAAGATTACGACAGACTGCGACCCCTGTCATACCCTCAAACGGATGTCTTCTTAATTTGCTTTTCACTTGTTAATCCAGCATCATTTGAGAATGTTCGAGCTAAGGTTTGTCTTACAACGTAAACATGATTTCTTGTTGTTTCTTAAATTTTGTTTTCCCCATTTCAGTGGTATCCAGAAGTCCGTCATCATTGTCCAAGTACACCAATTATACTAGTGGGTACAAAACTAGACTTGAGGGATGATAAAAATACTATAGAGAAATTGAGGGATAAAAAATTACAACCAATTACTTATCCACAGGTAATTAAAAGTTAAATTTGTTTCCAAAAAAAAAAAAATAAAGTGTACGTACTTGCACTTATGTACATATGTGCTGCTCATTTGCAAATTACGTAGATTCTAAATTTAATCGAAATTGTTAGAATGTAGTTAAAAAGGAAACAACTTATTTTTGACAACCTTTCAAAACTTGAATGTGTCAAATATTGCTAAAATTTCAGATTTTAACAACGTGATTTGATTATTTTTTTACAAAATCAGCCATTAGTAAAGTACTGTTATTTTGGGGTTAGAATGGAAATTCCTATATACAGACCGTATATAGGAAGATTGAAGTAAATTCATCCAGCCGTTTAGGCTGTAGTCAGTGGCATATACGAGAATTTCTCTATTATAGTAATATCGAGTTTAACCCAAATTCTGAAATCGAGAGTTTTCAGGAAACCAATACTTGCTCTTTAGGCTATCTAGGTCTCCTTCTCTTCATTATAACTATAAATGGTCTTGAGAGGGTCATTAAACACTCCTCCCTCTCCCACTAAGCAGATGATAACACATCTTCCAAAGACATTTTTTCACCCCAAGAGTCTAGTCTGTTTTAATAAGACCTCGATAGTTTTTCGATTTGGTGCTTCAAAAACTGCTTAGAGCTTAACATCCCCAAATGCAAATCTAAATGGAGGCTTGATGATTAGGTTAATAAGAAACCCAACCTAGAGGGTCAGTTTCTTGGTTGCCAGTAACCCACCACGAGGATGTGAGCGCTGCCGTTGGTCCGTTAAGTACTGTTTCGCCACCATATTATATTGGGGTCAAGATCCTTATAGGCCTGATCTCCGTCAAATTTGTCTACTTAGTAGTTCAACCTGACTGGAACTGTAGATGCCACCGTTGACTCCATCTGACAAATTTTTCCGTTGCCGCCTGGATCCAAAGAAGGATGCTTTAGCGAAAACATCCGCACCACAGAAATAATATTTCACAAAATCAGCGTCTTAATTTAGTACGGCTTTTTCGGCTTGTCGAGAAGGGACGTTCCGAATTCGATTTGGTAGTAAATGTATGAAATAGAAATCGGAGCGTTCCTTCTCGATAAGTAAAAAAATCCGTACAAAATCAAGCCGCATATTAAAGTGAGGCAGAGCACTTTATACCGAGTACATAAATACTCGTGTATTGGTTTTTTCTGTGGTTCTGTGATTTTTTTATTCCGCATTTTAAAAATAACTATAATTTTCCGTCCATGTTTGTAACAATGTTGATTAATTTACTGTGCTGACTATTGAAAATTTAGATATGACTGAAACACGCGTTACAATCCTTTACTCAAATAATTCTATACTTTTAGAGCTTTATTGAAGTAACCAAAGATACAGTGTTATTAAAGAAAACTATATAATTTTTAGTAATCCTATAAAAATATATTTTTTTTTTTCACTAACAGGGTCTTGCAATGGCAAAAGAAATTGGAGCTGTAAAATATCTTGAATGTTCCGCATTGACACAAAAGGGCCTAAAAACAGTATTCGATGAGGCTATCCGGTCGGTACTGTGTCCAGTATTGCAGCCTAAGTCGAAACGTAAGTGTGCGCTCCTATAATTCAACAAGCTATCAAAATAGATTGAAAAATCGAACAATGCAAAGATTTTCTTTTGTTTTTTTTTTTTCTAAAGAAAGGAATAATTTATGTGTAGTTAGTGTTAGAATAGGGGTATAGTATTACTGTCTAGTGCTCTCACCCTTTGAAATACAGCAAGCGTACTCTTTTTGTTTCTTTCCCTCTCTCACACTGTTTATTGTTTTTGTTTTTCTATTTCAAAAATATAAAATCAAACCAAATTGTTATACATATATGCAAGAGCTGTCCCTTAATCCTTAATTAAATAAAAATTCCAAATACCCGCAATGTTTTTTGTTTAGTTTTTTGCCGAAGTAAATGAAATCAAAGAGTAACCTAGCGATACTTCGCGTAAACTATATTTAATCGGAAGTCAATATATATTTAAAAAAAAAACATATATAAATAAATCGAAAACATATATTATAAAAAAAAAGAAGAAAATACGGAAAATATACCATTTTGAGACGTTTCTTTATATTTTTATAAACTCAATGAAATACAAAAAAGTATTGAAAAAAATAATGAACACAAAACAAAAGCACTAAGAAAAAAAAAAAAAAAAAAAATAACAATTATTAAAGCAAAATGCAAGAAAAAAAAATTAAAACGATCAGTTTCTTTTTTTCAAATTTTTTTTTCTTTACTGAAGTATTATTGTCCAATCAAAAATAAAACGAAATTGATATTTTATAAATATTCAGGAGATAATAGATTTAACAACTACAACACCTGCGCTTTATGTCAATAAAAACATAAAAATGGAGATTTAAAATAATGAATAAAAACAAACTAATAATAATTGATTGAGAATACCAGAGAAATAATAAATAAAACTGCAATTCTCTTTTTTTATATTGCATTTTTTAAGTGTTTTTATGTAATTTATGATAATTAAAGAATTTAGAAGTAAATAACACAAAAACAGAATGAATCGCGTATAAGTAATAAGAAATCAAAAAATATGAAAGATTGAAAAAAAAAAAAAAAAAATAATAATAATAATAAAATGAGATGTTGAAAATATCTGTGTTTGTATCTATGTGCGCGAGTGTTTTATTTCAAATAATAAATTGTGGAATTTTTCGTATAAAGACTGTTCTGTGCAGATAAGGAAGTTGTTTTTTTTGTTGTTCACCTAGGTTGTGAACCATTTTGGTTTGCTACGGTCACATTCGCTAGATGGAGCGCAGAAATTGACTACTTTATGACACTGTCATCGATCTCTTTCCTCACATTTCAACAACCAAAAGCATAGTAAAGCCGATGGTAATGGCAGTAGGGAGTTCCATACTCCATATATATTTGTATTTTATAAAAAGTTAATTTAATTAATTAATTTTGTGTCGGGAATAGAGGTCAATATACATAGAATCGCTGCGCTAGTCAACCCATCACTCTGCTTTTACAAGTGAAAGCCCAATTCCACAGTTTAATGGTGTTATTGGCCCATTATGGTCGTTTTTGAAAACGTCATCTGCATCAAATTGCTTTAGTATAATGTACTTAAACGCAATGTGCATAAGTCGTTTATTCGAAAACAACATTATAAATCGCACTGCATTTGCAGCATGTTCGATAATGCAGTGTTTGCAGGGCAGATGTTCATAAACGTCATCTGCGCTGCAATAAAGCAGCCAGACATCTGCGCTGCGCAATAAGACAAATGACTGAATCGGTTGAATAAAATCGATTATTTTATTTCTTTTGACTAAATATTATGTTTATAGAACTCCATCACTTACTCCTACCCAAGTATGGGTCGAGTCATTGGAATATTGGAAATTTTCTCAATAAATTTTGTTAAGGGCTCCATTTTGCTGTTTGAAAACGTCAAATGCAATTGCAAAAAAAAATACCATGGAGGCGACACAGATCAATGGTAGCAAAAAACGTTTGCAGTTTGACGTTCACAAACCTTAAGTGCTGCAATGACGATCGAAATGACGATCAAATGACGTTTTCGAAAATTGCCTATATTTAAAAATACTTAATGGAGTCTCTGACCTAGTTTAGGAATCGTCGGAAAATGATTAGTACCTGACTTTGAAAACATAATTTTTAGCCAGGTTTTTAGTGTCCAAATTGTGAACACCTTTGATGACTGAATGACCAGCCTAGGGCATTTTATCTGACGAAACTCGAAATGCCTCATAATGCGCTAGCAAAACTGCGAATTGAATGCTATTCAAGCAATGATGACACAGAACAAACATCGTTCGGACTTTAAGGATTGAACATACTCGTAGCATCGAAACTGTTTTAGATCTGAGGAAACCTTCTCCTTCAGTGTTTCAGCCGCTGCCAAAGGTGTATTTCATTCATAACAAATTTTTCGACAAGGCTGGATTACAGAGTGTTGCAATAGGAGGTGGCATTTATTTATTATTATTATTATTATTTTGTTTTCCATTAAACTCATTTTTTATTACATGTTGTTGTGGTTGCTTGTTCCCCATCGGCGAACGGCAACCAATAGCGTCCAAGTTCCTCCAACCACTACACCAAAAAGGGGTTTCTGCCTGGTAGGACAATGGACCGAAATCGAATTTGAGTGCTCCTTAATTTGGTTACCTTTAAACAAATATATGTACCTGGCAATTGAAAGTACAGATGTTGCAATTATTTAATTACTTTTTTTTTTAAGGAGCCACTCAAAAACTAATTGGTTTATTATACCAAAAGTGGGGAAATATTGGGTTTTATTCGTTTCTCATTTATGCTTGAGTGGCTGTTGATTGTTGTTTCCCTCGGGTGCTCGACCTTGCACCGTTCGAGACACAAGCACGTCTCATCCTTGCTCGAAATTATAATATAATATGGAAATTACACAATCGACTTACGGCCAAAAGTGTTAGGCACCCTATATTCCTCACCCTTTCTTTTTTATTACTACATTTGTAATGAAATTACCCAACAAATTTTAGACGCGTTTCGCAGTATGCGATCAGTGCACGATTGTTGCTGAGTTCGTGGCCTTAAAGTTTATTCTTTTATTTACCACAACAAGTGAACTTAGTCCGCCACGAAGTTTAAAATTAATTTTTTGAAAGGCAAGAACCAAAGTGAAATTGCAAAAGTAGTAAAACGTTTGAGCTGTTTTGTACAAAATACTATAAAACGATTCCAACAGACATGAATCGCAAAAGAACAGGCAGAGAAAAAGTTACCACACACCAGAAGGAACGGATTTAATTACGATCTTTAGAAATAAAACCGAAGAAAACATCATTTGAGCTGGTGTCTGCTTTATCGGAGGAGAGTGAACAAAATCTCCCCCAGAACGGATAGAAGAAGACTTGGAGAAGCTGGGTTTAAAGGATGTAGGGCGAGATAAAAGCCATGTCTCTCGGAAATAAACAAAAAGTAAAAGAATGAGTCAAACTTTGGTGTCATGTTTGAAGCCCTTTGTTGAAAAATACAATACATTTCATTACTTCTATATATTTCTATATGTATATTGTTCCTTTATACTCACACATTCGTGTAAGGATTTGACTCTTCATGCTCGTTTATATAATTATTCAGTTTAAATTTGTTTTTTAGTCTTTTTTTGAACTCCCCTTGTTAGACGTAATACTGTTGGTTTTTTTAAATAAAGGAATCGTTTAGCGTTCGGACTTGGCGGTTTTATTTCTTATCATTTGGTGCCCAAGTTCGGAATAGACTTTTGGCGCTGGTGACTCTTGCGCGCCTAAATCAAAGAAGACAGAAACTGCAGCAATTTTCCTCGGCGGAAATACATACGAGTAATGCGATATCATCACCTCACCTCCCGCAAAGGAGCAATACGAAGTTGCGAAATTTGCGGTTAAAGAAGTTCGAAGGAAATATGAAAGAGTGGAATCCACCATTCTGGTATCAATACATTGTCGCCATGCACAAGAACCAGCAGCTTTCATCTTCGGAAAAATTTAATTATCCCGGATGTGTGTATGGAGGACCGAAAAAGTAATAGCAGGATTCACGGCGCCAGCGGCTTGCTACGAAGCAGCTGTCGCCTTATTAAAATAACCTCTTTGTCCCCGTTGAATTCGAGAGGCGACGTCGTTGATACACATGACCACTCTGTAGGGACCCTCCCAGTCCTGTTGCAGCTTAGGCGATCGCCCTTTTTGTCGATGCGGGCTAAACAGCCATACCAGATCTTTCTCCTGCAATCCTGATTTTTGTTGCCCTGGCATCGTAACTGGCCTTTATGCCGTCACTAGCTATCATTATCTTCGACTTAGTCCATTGGTGGATATCTCTGACCCTTTCTCCGCCACGTAGTCCCCTTCACATTTGAGCTCATCAGTAGGAGATCCAAACTTCACTTTGCTAGATAGGCGGACCTTTATCAGAGTGCAGCTCCATAGGTATACCAAATCTCCTCACCCAGTTGCTGACGATCTGCTCCGATGGTCCTAGCTTCCTGGTTAGGGATGGCAAACGCTACAGGCCACTTGCTGAAATAGGTCATGACTACCAGGATGTACCTATTGCCACTGTCGGTTTGTGGAAATGGGCCTCCTATGTCGGGAGCGATTCGTTCAAATGGTGCGCTCATATTATACTGATGCATTTTCCCTCGCGTTTTCAATCACGGTCCTTTGCTAGCTGCACATGCACGTCTTCTCTTGCATTGAACCAACAGAATCGCTCGTGTACCTTCTCCAGTGTCTTGTTCGTTCTCAAATGGCCTCCGGATATTCCGTCATGCATTTTCCTCGATGAGCTGCATTAAGGAAGATTTCCAGTCTGACCTGTCCCATTTTCTTGTCAATATGCCATCTTATACATGGAGGGAGTCCCACTGCCCCCAGTACGTCTTAAGCTTTGGCTTCTGTCGGAGATGTCTCGTCCGCTCCTGGACGAGACATCTCCATGGCATGAGTAAATGACTGTTATGGCATGTTTTCAGTGTAACTGCAATTAAATCGCAGTTAATATTTGATAGCTTTGTTTTCTTTAGTGCTCAGTTGCATTTGCTGCTCAGAGCTCTTTGCGTATGCTCGATGCGATATACTACTATGCGCTTTTAAGGAGTTTTGCTTGTGTATGTATATTGAACCTTGTGGAACATAATTCATGTACATAGAGGGGTAAATAAAAATAAATATAATGAAATTAATTTTTTTTAAAGAAAAAAAACAAAAAAACAATATAAATGAATTGCAAGTGACGAAAACAAGAAAAATAATTAACGAAAATAAATCTACACAAACGAACGACAGAGAATAAAATTCTTGAAATTCTGTCTCTCCCTAGAATCATACACAAGTGTGAATACGCTGAGAAACTATCCTGCAGAGAAATCGCAAATATTCTCTGCTCAATGTGAACAGCAAAGTGATGAGTAGCAGCGATCTCAATCATAGTATTATCACATTTAGTTAGGGATATGTCGATGTTGTGCTGACGCATGTCGTTGTGAAAGAATTGAATTACTTAACACAGTTAAATATGTAATGGTAGGTTGATGAGCTATTGGAGAACATACCTATACAGTTCATTGAATTCGAGACTAATGGTTATTGTAATTTTTTTTTCTTATCCAGTACTCTTGCTTCTGATAACAATACATTTTTGCTAGAGGATCCAACAATATGAGTGTGTTCAAATTAACCCGTTATTCTTTTATAAATTATTATTAAATAACTAGATATTTTTGCCCATCTCTAGTCGTTGGCTAAATTGCAACAAAATTCACTTTTCACACTTCATGGCGTCACAGAAAAAACTCCGTCCCATATGACATACCTCGTAGCAGCTGTCAACGAAAGAACTTGCACACCTCTAGCAAATTAATGTACTAAAACTTCAAACTGAATTCTGACATAACCATCTGTATTTTTGTAGGTATTAAGTCTAATGAAAATCGAAAATTATATATTATTCAAAGTATATTTGCCCCGTAAATTGTCGGTAAATTAATTAATTGTTTTTTATTCTTCCAAGCCCCATTGGTAGCAGGATGGCTTTTTCGGCAATCAATGGCATCATAAGGAGAGCCGCAACCACTGCTCTCCTTAACCCGATCAATTCAAGTGCTGCTACTGCTATTGGATGGTAAGGATCCACAAATATATATTTTTTTTTTATTGATTCCCAGTTGGATGTTTTTAAAATTATGTAAATTTGTATGGGAAATTTTAATGTTTGTATGTAATGCCGCTGGACATATTGTTGTTGTGGCCGAAGGAATATCCGCATACAAATTACATAATGTTATCGAGTTGTGACTGTTTTGTAGTCGCTTTGAGGTTAATTTTGTTAGGAAAAGTGCAGTGGTGAATCTTGCTTCAGAGACATCAAAGAATTTGCGATTTTTTTTTTATGTGACTTGGTCTGCAATGGGGTTTATTTTTCTCTTTGAACAACTACCTAGACCTTTGTCTCATGATACAATTTCTGTGGCAGATAGGCTCTGTCTACTTTCAAGCTTGCTCAATGTTTCTTGCTCTTTCCAGCAAACAAAACCAAAGACGTGGGGCTGCAAAATGGTATCCAGATGCGGAGTTTTTGAAGCAATTCAGCGGCGCTGTAATGTATCCCGATGAAGTGACATCGTTATGGAAAGTTCCACCATGGAACAGTAAGTAATGGCAATGACCGCCTCCTTCCAAACATAAACGCTATTTAATTCCAGGTCAGATTGCTCCCGTCGAGAAGTCTGTTAGAAATTTGACACTCAACTTTGGACCACAACATCCAGCAGCTCACGGTGTGTTGCGTTTGGTTCTGGAACTCGAGGGTGAGGTAAGACAATGCAGAGGTAATAATACGTAGACGATTTCTGCTTAACTGATATTTTTCTCTCTCCTCGTAGACTGTCGTGCGGGCGGATCCTCACATTGGTCTGCTGCATCGCGGTACTGAGAAGCTGATTGAGTACAAAACGTACACTCAGGCTTTGCCGTATTTTGATCGGTTAGTTGAGCAGTATTGACGTTGTTTTTGAGATAAAAATGAGTCCGTTTTTCAGATTGGATTACGTGTCAATGATGTGTAACGAACAGTGCTACTCGTTGGCCGTTGAAAAGCTTCTTAATATTGAGGTTCCATTGCGGGCAAAGTACATTCGCAGTAAGTTTTTGTAGGGAATCTTTCATTTAGATGTGTGCTTGATTATCTTTTTTCTGTACTACAGCTCTATTTGCTGAGATAACTCGCATCCTTAATCACATTATGGCTGTTGGTACTCATGCTCTGGATATTGGTGCTCTTACGCCATTCTTCTGGCTCTTCGAGGAACGTGAGAAGATGATGGAGTTTTATGAACGTGTGTCTGGCGCTCGTATGCATGCCGCATATATTCGCCCAGGTGGTGTGTCACTTGTAAGTTGATTAATAGTCGAGGTTATAGAAGTGATAAGGACGGTTGGTTAAAGAAGGTTGTAAGTTGGATGGGGGAAAATATGCCAATTGCCGGGTTGCTGGAGCGAGTCAAGTAATCAAGGTAGGGTGGGTAGGGTTACTTTATAAGAGTTTTCCACATGTTTTTGGGTTCATGCCCACCTACCCATCGTAATACCAGGTAGCGAATAATTCTTTGTAGAATGTTCACGCCGTCCTACGCATGCTGTCGACTTGGGTGCAGATTCGATTCCCAGTGGAAACACTAATAATTTGTTTTTTCACGCACCCCTTCGCGATTACAAAATTGTCATGAAAACGTAGGCCTCCGCCACAAATATTCAGTCAGTTATCCTTTAACTTTTGGGTGCCAGTCGGCAATCATGCATCATTGCGATAAAAAAAATTAGACGATTAATCTTCGTCTTCTGTACTTCATATGTATTGTGCTCGAGTTGTGAATGGATACGTATGTATGAAGATCCGTCACAGGTCTCGGTTACTTTGTTTCATCAAGTCTCACACTTTTAGAAAGTTGGGCTAGACTAAGGCAGTCTTAAATTTCTGTTGGGACTCGAGTCCCAACTATAACAAGTCATCCACGATCAGTGGTGACAATGTCAAACCGTTTTATTTTTCTATAGTCAGATCTTCTTTCGGCTTAACTATCTGTTGCATGTCTCATATTTCCAGACTTCTTACTTACTTACTTTCCTATCTTTATTAAACTGCCAAGGTCGAGTTGTTGCCGCAAAATGTGTGGATTCCGGCTCACGCAGCACAGCGTCTTGTAACTTTTTGAAGATCTCAGGGACGCAGTCTGGTATCGCCAGTTAAACCAAAGATTTTTCGATCTCAGATTTCTCACTCCACCCTGTCTCTCTTTTATACCTACTAATTTTGTTTTTCTATCCTTAGGACATGCCAATAGGCCTGATGGACGACATCTATGAGTTCGCATCGAAATTCGCCGAACGTCTCGATGAAGTCGAAGATGTCCTCACAACGAATCGCATTTGGGTACAGCGTACAGAAGATATTGGCATTGTTAGCGCCGAAGATGCCCTCAATTACGGCTTTAGTGGTGTGATGCTTCGTGGATCGGGTATTAAGTGGGACTTGCGCAAACAGCAACCCTACGACGCCTATAATTTGGTTGATTTTGATGTTCCAGTTGGTACTAAAGGTGATTGCTACGATCGGTACTTGTGCCGTGTTGAGGAAATGCGTCAGTCATTGCGTATAATCGATCAGTGCTTGAATCAAATGCCAGCTGGTGAAGTCAAGACAGACGATGCCAAAGTGACTCCTCCATCGCGGGCTGAGATGAAAACATCGATGGAAGCACTCATTCATCATTTTAAGTTGTTCACCCAAGGATACCAGGTGCCACCTGGCGCAACATATACCGCAATTGAGGCACCTAAGGGTGAGTTTGGTGTATACTTGGTTGCCGATGGCTCTAGCCGTCCATACCGATGCAAGATAAAGGCTCCTGGATTTGCACATTTGGCGGCACTCGATAAGGTTGGCAAACAACACATGTTGGCCGATATTGTTGCAATTATTGGAACGCTGGACGTTGTGTTTGGCGAAATTGATCGATAAGAAGTGTCAGGAGTAGAAGCTATGTTCGTTCATATGAATTAAAATAAAATAAGAATAAAATCAAGTTGGTGGACTTTTGGTTTATGCCTGTGGACCAACCCTTGTTTTGTAAAGCGTGGGTGGGCAATTCCACTAGTATTCTTGCATAAGTTGTCGAACCGCTTTGTTTGAAAAGACGTATGGGAAGCAAAGGGAAATATCTTCACTTTCAACTATATTTCCCTTTTTCTCTTGCGTCTCCCTTTTTCGCTTAAGTTTCGATGTGCCCAATATTAATGTTATGTTCGTTCGTCTATTATCCCATAGGAGGCATCTTAGTACTTCCCGGAAGGATTCAAAGATAATTTCCCGGAAATGCAAAAAGTTCGGCATCGTATTCGTTGTTTGCTAAAATACAGTCATTTTCAAACTTCTTTTATCGTGTGTGAATGAAATATACATATGAACGAATCTAAAATGGCGTGACATTTAAAATTAAGGGTGAATAATTCTGAAGTTGAGGCAACTACCCTACAGGCGTTTTCCACATGTTTTTGGGTCCATGTCCACCTACCAATCATTCTTCTCATCATATACGGATATATGACATTATAGTTACGTATAACTGAAATCTAAATAAATTATGCGTTCAGATAAATGTTAATTTTGATTCTTAACTTATTTTAATTGCGAGTTATATTCAATCAAATAGTACTGCAGATATTTACAATAAAAATATTGACAATATTGAGCACATATGTATCTAAGATTTATAATAATGTACTCGTATCTCAGTTTCATTTCGTTTGTGTAAAAGAATTTAAAGTTAAATCATCTTATACTTCTCATGAATTACTTAATAATTCGATCTATCAAAAACAAACTGAGTTTGAATTTGAATTTTACGATATTTTAAAACCGGTTGATAACAATATAAAATTTTGGTAATAATATTTAAAATAGTTGGATTAATTTGTTTGATTGGCAGAGAGTATTTTATTGTTTAATTCTGAACGAGATGCATAATCATTTTATAACTATTATCGATGAGGTATTTGAAATGTGTGTACCAATATATGAAGAAGGTCTCTTAGCCGCCATGGCATAACCGACGGTTAACGCATTTAAAGAACTTAAAAAAATTTTCGGTTTTAAGGAAAAAGGTGAATCGATGAGAACATTTTCTCGTCGATTTTAAAAAAATTGCCAAGAAAGTGGTGTTTTAGAGCGGAAAAAGTGGAAGCGGTCGTAAAAGATGCACTAATTTTAGAATAGACCACCATATAAAGAGGTCTACGTTAAGGAACCGGTTCGTTACTGCACCACAAATAAGAAGAGATATTGTGGAAACCATCGGAATAGACAGGTAGGTTTGTCTACCGGACGGCAAAAAAGAAAAAACACTTCTTACGACTAGGATAAAAAAAAAGTAGTTTAGAATGGGCACGTAAAGGCAGAATTGGACCCGAGATGACTGGCAGTCATATTCTCAGATGAGTCCAAATTCAACCTGAAATTTTCAGACGGAAATCACAGTTTGACGTTGGTCTGGAAAACGGTTTAATGATGAACCATAACTGCCGGTGGGGTTTGTACTCTTTTGATAGTGCAGAAATGCTATAAAATACAAAGAGGTCCTTGAAAATGGAGTGGTTCCCACTATCGAGGAATTGAGCCAGTACTACACGGGTGTTGTGTTTGAGGACGATTCCGCATCTTGCCATAGTGCTAAGACCGGAATTAAACCATGCATTTTCCACTGTTATTTTGATAATTTGTATTCATTTTTATCGTGTTTTAAATTGATTTTACCCAATTATTTTTGGATATATGTATATTCACTCCGGAAGCAGTCCAGGCATGAATCCCATTGAGCACGTTTGGCATGGAGTGGGTGTATAATTAAGGAACAAAAAGCCAAGAAATTTGCAGAAATTAAGAAGCCACATCGAAAAAATTTGGTAAAAAGAAATAGACACCTGCTACATCATCAGCCTTTACGAATCCATGCCAGAAAGGGTTGAAGCCCTTATAAAAGCCCAAAGGTCATCAGGTTGACACAGTCTACACTGACTTTAGAAAGGCTTATATTTTATATATACACAAATTAATTTGTTTCGGCTTTCATTCATCTATGTTGAGATGGATAACATCCTTCTTGAAGAATAGAATGCAAATGGTTAAGCTTGATTTCGTTCATTCAAAATCGTTCGACCGTAGCTCAGGCGTACTTCAAGGTAGTCACCTGGGGCCCTTACTTTTCATCATTTTTATAAATGATTTAATATCTATTCTAAGCTGCAGTGACTGCTTGCTGTACGCTGATGATTTAAAATTGTTTCTCAGAATTTCAAGTACAAGCGATTGCTTAAAGCTACAATCTGACATCAATTTGGTGCAAACAAAATGATCCTTTGCTTGATATAAATAAATGCAATATCACTATATTTTATCTTCCAGTTGAATTATAGATAGATGTCTAATCGATTTCATGATGCTTACTGGGGTAAATAAGATAGAAGATATCGGGTTATTTTTGATAGTCATTGACATGTGACCATCTGGATTACATAACGTCAGAAGCCAATACCATGGTCAGTTTCATCAAACGGAATACAGTGGAATTTTCCAATCACCACTTCCTAATGACTCTATTTATGGCTCTTGCTCGGTCACTCTTGGAATGCTGCAACATAGTGTGTTGTCCCTTTTTTGATTTTTTCCTTTTTGTAAATTATTCTTTTTTTTTTAAATGCGTTTGAATTTCTCGCCTGATTATGTTGCTAGGTGCAAAATGCTTGGCTTAACTAAGCTTGCGACGAGGAGGAAAATACAAGCTTCTTTGTTATCATTTAAAAAGCCCATGTTTGGTGGCTCTAATTCCAATATATGCTCCCGAGAAGCCTTTATGGCAAAGAGAGTTCCTTCTTCATACTAATTTTTTGAATGCGCCTATGTTTCGTGTTATCGCAAATTTCAACTCAGTTTGGTCTACAGTAGACTTAAGTTTATCTAGAAATGTTTTAAAAAATCATTATTTGATTTACGCTATTTAAATTTGTGAATTAATGTAATTACTTTAGTTTTAAGTTATCCTTATAGTAAATGTTCTGTAATCTGTTAAGTTATTCAACTTGTAGAAATAAATAAATAAATAAATACCAAGTAGCGAATAATTCTTATTAAGAAGGTTCACGCCATGACCCATGTGGTTAATGCTAAGCATGCTGTCGACTTGGGTTCAGATTCGATTCCCGGTGGAAATACTAACCATTTGTTTCACTCACAACTTCGCGATTAGAGAATTGTTATGATTGGGGCCTGGCTATTGATGGCTCTGCGCATTTGCAGAGCTCTAGCCTTTGCTAACTGCTTTCAGTTAAGTCTATCTGTGAGCACTCTTGTGGCTACAGAGGAGACAGTTTATCGGCTGAACTAATCTTCTGTACTGAGGGTTGCCACGATTCAGTGGTTGGTGAGATTGCTTGTGACCCGAACTGTGTAGGTTCGAGCCCGGGAGTGGAACAACAATCACAGCCACCCGAACATAAAAGACTCGAATAAAATCTAAGTTTCTCCAACTACTACACCAAAAAGGGGCTCTGGAATTTGGAAATTTCATTTTTTCTTCTGTACTTCACTTATATTGTGATCGAGTTGTGAATGGATATGCATGTATGAAGATCCGTCACAGGTCTCGGTTACTTTTTCGAACCAATTGCTGTACACTTTTAGATCTCTTTTGTTTCATCAAGTCTCACATTTTTAGAAAGTTGGGCTAGACTAAGGCAGTCTTAAATTTCCTTAGCTTCACCTCAGATATTTAGGCACCAAATCAACGATTCTAAGTCCGGGGTGTGAGTGGCCGTTGTGTTGTGGAAATGTGTTCCGCTACTAAATGAAAGGTTGCTGACTCGAGTCCCAACTATAACAAGTCATTCACGATCAGCGGTGAGTAAGAATTCTTAAGCTTTAGCTATTTCGGCTATGGCAGTGTTACTTATGGCGATGTCGTGCTTGTTCGTTATGCCCTGAACTTTTGTCTTATTGTTTGGTGGTGGGCTTTCTGTAATAGCAAAGTCTCACTTCTTACAAAAACTTTAAGAAACAATACTAGAATCAGAGACGAGTTGGAAGAATTCTCACTGATTAGTTAAGATAGTGGCAGAAACCAAACAATGTCTGAATTCAACTCTACAATGTCAAACCGTTTTTTTTTATTAATTTTCTATAGTCATATCTTTCGTGCTATATGGTTATTCGTGATCGCCTCATATTTCCAGATTTCTTACTTACTTACTTTCCTGTCTTTATTAAACTGCCAAGGTCGTTACGCAGCACAGCGTCTTGTAACTTTTTGAAGATCTCAGGGAAAGATTTTTCGATCTCAGATTTCTCACTCCACCCTGTCTTTCTTTTATACCTACATGCCAATAGGCCTGATGGACGACATCTATGAGTTCGCATAGAAATTCGCCGAACGTCTCGATGAAGTCGAAGATGTCCTCACAACGAATCGCATTTGGGTACAGCGTACAGAAGATATTGGGGTTGTTAGCGCCGAATATGCCCTCAATTACGGCTTTAGTGGTGTGATGCTCCGTGAATCGGGTATTAAGTGGGACTTGCGCAAACATCAACCATACGACGCCTATAATTTGGTTGATTTTGATGTTCCAATTGGTACTAACGGTGATTGCTACGATCGGTACTTGTGCCGTGTTGAGGAAATGCGTCAGTCATTGCGTATAATCGATCAGTGCTTGAATCAAATGCCAGCTGGTGAAGTCAAGACAGACGATGCCAAAGTGACTCCTCCATCGCGGGCTGAGATGAACACATCGATGGAAGCACTTATTCATCATTTTAAGTTGTTCACCCAAGGATACCAGGTGCCACCTGGCGCAACTCACCTAAGGGTGAGTTTGGTGTATACTTGGTTGCCGATGGCTCTAGCCGTCCATACCGATGCAAGATAAAGGCTCCTGGATTTGCAAATTTGGCGGCCTCGATAAGGTTGGCAAACAATTGGCCGATATTGTTGCAATTATTGGAACGCTGGACGTTGTGTTTGGCGAAATTGATCGATAAGAAGTGTCAGGAGTAGAAGCTATGATCGTTCAACCGAATTAAAATAAAATCAAGTTGGTGGACTTTTGGTTTATGCCTGTGAACAACCCTTGTTTTGTAAAGAGTGGGCAATTCCACATTTTGTTAGAAAAGACGTATGAGAGCAAAGGGAAATCTCTCCACTTTTGACTATACACCCCTTTCATTCTCTTAATTCTTTCATAAAAAAACCGGTTCGACAACTGATGTAAGAACACTAGCCCAATATTAATGGTATGTTCGTTCCTCTATTATCCCATAGGAGGTATATCTTAGTGCTTCCCTCAAGGATTCAAATGAAATTTCCCGGAAATGCAAAAGTTCGTCATCGTATTCGTTAATAGGGGTTGTTTGCCAATTACAGTCATTCTCAAACTTTTGTTATCGTGTGCGAATGAAATTACATAAACGAATTGAAAATGGCGTGACATTTAAAATTAAGGGTGAATAATTCTGATGTAAACTTACCTAAGAATGTTGCAGGAGCTCCTTCTAAAAAAAAACAATTTGACAAAATTTATAAGTTATGTACTTACGAAGTTGGGACTATGGAAATATTGTTTTGCCATTATTCATCCCAATTTCCGATGTCTGCCTGCCAACGAAAACGAAAATTTGGGATATTATTTCCAAACAAAATAAATTTTTTGAATACATGTTTGGCATAGCTTTAATGTCCCTACTGGGTCACAATTCATTTCGCATGCGAAGCCTTAATTATTTTTCGTAAACACCAGGCACCCTATATGCTAAGGCCTTAAGGTGTGATGTTAGGTTGTAGATCATAGTTCTTGGTAAAACTCTGTGCTCGGAAGAGGGCGATAAATTGAGAGAAAAACAGTGAAAATGAGGTTAGAAGGTTTTCTTTTTCAGTTATCGCGAGTGGAAACAACAAATTATATAGTGACCAAGTTTCGTCTTAAATGGCCGGTAGGCCACGTGTGCCATCGGTTTAGCAGTCTAGACATATGTACATAGATTCAATAACCAAATTCCCCTGCTAAAGACTTCATTAACTCGCTCCCCAACAAATTCTTCCGCAGCTAACCCCAAATTTATTGTAATTACTTCATCGAATGGAGAAAAACCATTTGCTTCTTTTAGTGTTGTCCTTCTGAAAAAAAAAAAAACAATCAATAGCATTGGCACGGCTTATGACATCACTCAACTGCGCGACGGCTTCTAATTTTGGTGAAATCCCAAAATATAGCCCAACTATTCCTATCGAGAAGAACTTTATATTGTACAATCTCTGCCCAATCACAATCTCTGCTTGACACCAACTTCAACTCCTCCAAAGGTACGCCATATGCGCCATGCCTCTTAAACGTGCCTGAAAGCCAAATAGTGAGTGAAATGAAATGGCAAGGAGTACTTAAATTTAAGAAGTCGACAGACGGCACTGGACGCGCAACAGGACTTGTACTTTTTAGGTTAGACCTTTTCCGCCCACCAAGTATGGTAAATATCGGTAAAATGTTAAAGATAAAGAATACTTCCTCAATCCTATGCGCTGCATAAACTCCCAATTGCTCGGCAACACTACAAAAAGATTTAAAGGAAATCCTTCTTACGAAACCTGCAATCTCTCCCGTCACCTCACTGATAAATGCTTACAGATCTCCTGCGCAAACTACTTTGAAGAACACCCTTCTAAACATTGCAAACGCTATTTACAGGTGAAAGCAAAGCAAAATTTACAATGAACAAAATTCTTTCGAAAACATATGCTGCAGCTGCAACCAACTTCCGCAAACAATTATATAATTCAAGAAAACAGCATCATTCCCAAAACAACAAATCCCACCACAGCAAATCATATAACCGATGTTCAAAAAGTGCACTCGAATGATACCCAAATACCCACCATAACCAATCGAACCACACAAAATTCAATAATTAAAAACAAAACATATCATGTATCATAACTTTCTAAGAGTCTTACGATTAACGCTGCTCGACGGAGTAACGATAATTGGATTCGCTGATGATATTGCCATCGTGACAGTTTCAAAACAGAACTGTACAGGCGAATCAGCTACAAATGAAGCAATTGCTCGGATAAGAGATTAGCTAGTTTCCGCCGAACTAGAACTTGCCGACCATAAAACAGAAGCTGTCTTTATAATCAATCGAAAAACCGTAGAATTCGCGAGTTTTCAGGTTGGTAACCAAACAATCAGATCCAAAGAAGCAGTTAAATACCTTGGAGTAATGCTGGACAACAAACTGCAGTTCAAAAAGCACGTTGATCATTCAGCAAGAAAAGCACTGCAAATACTGGGAGTTCTCTCGCGTATAGTGCCTAACATCGGTGGACCTGGATACGATAGAAGGATACTACTCTCTAGAGTTGTCACCTCAGTCCTTTTATATGCCGCCCCAGTCTGGGTACAGGCACTAAGAGTGAAGGAGACCAAACGGAGATTATCCTCAACATATAGACTCTGCGCACTACGGACAATCAGCGGCTTCCGAACCATCTCAGACGAGGCCGCCTTTGTTATAGATGAATGGTCCCCATCGACATCCTCGCAGACAAGATGTTCAGAATATACAATAGAAGAGCCCTGAACCAACACGATGCCAATGACATCAAGGTAATCCGAATGGAGGAAAACAGATTCCACAGGTATGTGGCAAACTCGTTGGACCAATACAATAAAAGGCAGGTGGACATATAAACTAAGACCGACAATCCAAGACTGGATAAGCTGAAAGCATGTGGAATGTAACTACCACCTTACACAGTTCCAATTCCGAAAATCCTAACTGCGACACTCTTTTCACTTCTATGAACCCCAACCTAATCGGCACTGTAAACAATAGAAGCAGTTGATCAAACCTATCTGAAAAACATAATTTTCTAAACACAAGCCATTCGAATATACTTACACACAAATCAAACTCAATCTTTCCATCTCCACACATTCATTACACAGAAACAGTCTCCGACTCACCTATATTTACAGTAACCCAATCACTTATCAAAAACAACGATTATATCATAAATCCCTCGAAATAGATGAAGACATCTAAAAATAATATCTTTACTCATAATCTCGACACTGCAGTCCAGAGGTTGAGACACCCAAGCTCCACTAGGGGCCTGAAAGCTTCAACATCTGGATTGCAGAGTCAGAATTTGATCTACCCGCATTTTTCACAATATACTCCTAATTATATTGTAAACAAAAGTTTTCGGTATCAACTAAACAAAATGTGAAAGTTCTTCAATGGAACCTTTAATAATTACCACGAGCTTCAATTGCTCATAAACGACAGCAAACCTTTGATTTATTGTTATTATTAAAGTAAACATAATGAAGTTAATGTTGTTTAATTTCTTAAGAACATGATTCTTATACTTTTTATGTACAATTAACATATTATTCACTTCCTTTCTATCTTTACAATTAACCACACTGAATTATTTGCATTAAAGTATTTCTTTTATTTCACAAAATCAAGAAGTTTGAAGGAAAATAATCAGCGAGATTCATCAATCTCTTTACAGGAAATCCACATTAAAAACAATTTTCAGCCTGTTCCCCCTAAACAATATTCCTACTACTTCCACAATCAAAGTAATAATTCTTCCTCTAAACAGGCATTAGCTTTCTTATTCACAAATCGATCCCTTATATGCTTAGTATCAAAAACAAACAATCAGCTATAGCTGTCGGAAGCGACAGTCATTTCGGTATATATCCCATCAGACCAATATATCACGAGCAAAGACCTTGAAGATGTTGTGAAAGAATTTCAAATACCAAATTTGTTAACAGGTGATTTCAATTTTTGTAGTCACCAATAGGGCTCTCTCAATAGCAACAATCGTGGCAAAATACGAGTAATTGAAAAATTCCTTAACACCTTAAGTCTGGTTATTTTAAACAACGGTTAACCCACAAGACCTTCTCCCCTGTAGACTTCGCTTTTATATCCTCACAACTCTTGCCCAGTTAGTAGGAGAGCTGACCGCGCGATGTCCTAAGGCATAAAAAAGAAGAATGAATGAGTAACCATTCGATAGAGGACCTTAAATAGTATTTGAAGCCATTGGGTTGGCAGCTCCCACCCGGCCACTAACCCCCAATAACCCCATTTTAAATTGTCAATTTTTTTGTTTGATTGACTATAGCCATAAAAAAGAAAGTTGGAACAAATACTAAATTAAAGCTGACGTCTTATCATTAACAAATATATAGGGTTGTCTGTAATTAATCCGCCAGATACATTGACAACCCACGATTTTTGGAGCGCGAGTTGCAAGCTCTGAAATAAGCTATTTGCGTATGGAATGCGCCGAAATTTATGAAAATGTTATCAAAATCAGGACTACAGTCATTTTGGATTTGCAGCTTCAGCAGCTATCAAGTTATCAATGACATCCAGATGTCAAAATATTCAGTAAGGTTTGCTATTTCATCATGCATCGTTTGACGCTTCCCAAACGTGTGGAAATTATTAAAAAATATTATCGAAATTCCGGCTCAGTTATAAATACGCAATGTAAATCTCGTCGTGAGGTCGATCGTCATCATGGCCTCAGTGCGCAGGCAATTCGTCGCACCGTGGAAAAGTTTGAATGTGAGTACACTCTTTTGGACCTTAAGGCACCAACCAGACAGAGATCGGTGCGAAGTGAAGAAAACATAGCCGCCGTAGCGGTCAGTATCGAAGAAGACCCAGGAATGTCGATTCGGCGCCCATCAGCTGAATTGGGCATCACCAGAGAGTCAACCAGGCTCATTTTGCTGATGGATTTGGGCCTACATCCATATGAGATTGTGCTGACGCAAGAATTGAAGCCGGACGACCATAGACAACGATGTAAGTTCGCTAATTGGGCGCTGGAAATGTTAGCCGGAGATCCGGATTTTGGCCAAAAAATCATCTTCTCGGACGAGATCCATTTTTGGCTCAGCGGCTATGGCAACAAGCAAAATTGCCATTATTGGAGCGACCACAATCCACACATGTTCGACCAAGCATCAATGCATCCACAAAGATTGACTGTTTGGTGCGGTTTATGGCACAGCGGCATCATCGGACCTTATTTTTTTTCGAAATGAGGAAGGAAACACCGTTACCGTCAATGGTCCTCGGTATACTTTTGTTGCCAGACCTCGCTAAATGCTATACAAGCGACGCAACGCTCGAAGTGATGAAGGAGTAATTTGCCGACTGGGTCATCTCATGGCAAGCGTTCATCAATTGGCCACCGCGATCAAGCGACTTGACACCCCTCTATTATTTTCTCTAGGGCTACGTTAAGTCCTTAGTCTACGCTAACAAGCCAACTACTTTGGACGAGCTCGAGGCCAACATTCGAGACGCTATTGCCTGTATAACGGCGCACATATTGGACCGAGTCATCAAAAATTGGACCGACCGCTTGAAGCACTCCCAGATAGATATTCCATACATAATGGCATGAATGTAGCTTCAAAATAAAGCCATCATCAATTTGATATCTCACACCGTTGTTGTTTTATTTAAATTTATTTTCCTATCAGGGTGACCAGATAGAATAATATTCAGCGAGTATTTTCAAAAGTCTCTAATTCTTATTTTTTTATATATAATCTGCGCACGCAGAAGGGGATATGAATATTGTAGCTTGTGACTTTTCCGACTTTGACGCAGCAACGTCGTCTGTATAGATGAATTAGTTTAGCAAGTGTGCCAAAACCTTACATGGCGCGATATATAGTTCGTTTCTATTCACACTGTCACACGCGATCCTGTAATCAATAAACGTGGTGGTGGTGGTTATTAATTTAGTATTTTTTTACATTGGAAATAAGCTGTTTTACTTCTCGCCAAGTTGCAGAAAAAAGTATATAAAACTCGTCCACCAAAAAAAAAAAAAAAAATGGATTTATTTATTTATTTATAACTTTAGTAAATAAATTACAATAATAATACAATATATATACAGTAAGCACTAGCTACCAGTACCACGGCTTTCGGCTTGCTTACAAATAAGGACTTATATATTATTTTCAATATTAAGTTCAGTCATTAGTTGGTGAACATTGTCATGGGTAGCTATGTGTATGATATGTGTGCCCTAAACGAAGTCGTTGGAATATTTTAATTTTCTTCTTTTAGCAGTTGGTTGGATAGATAGCTTTTTTAGCACCCAAATTTATTGTTGCTCAGTGGTGGATATACAGTTTCCCGTCTTCTTTCCTTTCATCCCCCCAGCACCGTATAATTGTTCTTCTTGTATCCTTGCTGGATTGGACGTAAGAAGAGAATAGAGGTTCTTCTATCGCTGATTTTGCGGTTGTATCTGCTGCTTTATTTCCTTTTATTTTTTTTATAATCTGCGCGCGCCAAAGGGATTATGAATACCTTTATATTTTTTCGGGGCACGTGCGTTTAGGAAAATGGGGAAGAGGAACATTGGCTTTAAATGTTTGAAGGTTGTAGTGATGAGGAAATACAGAGCTTGGTAGATCATTCCACATTCGTGTCGTTCGGCTTATAAACGAGTTCCTATATTTGACAATACAACCGAAGTTGGGCTTAAGGGTGAACTGATGGGCATTCGAAGCATGACGCGTATTACACGTATACATATGTTTGTTAGAGTAAAAATATTGTCTAATGTCGGATAACCTTTCCTAAACCCAGCTTTTAACTTACTAAACCGGTCGTTTGACTGAACCCACTCTGTCAGCCGTTCCAGGATTATATTCTGGTTCTTTTCTTTACGTCAAAGTATGGCACGAAGGATTGAAATATAAGACTGATTCTTCCGGAACAATTATGTAAGATTTTGGAATCCTACCTTGCGAACAGAGTTATCCGTGTCAAACACGGAATCGAACACTAAGGAAGTATTCTTGGTCCGGTCTTAATTAGCAACGGACTGACAACGGACGCTTCCCTAGTATACACCGACTTTGATTGGGAACTCTTCGGTGACTTCTACAGGACATCTTACTCTTGTCCTTACTCCATACATGTCCATGATCATGCACACGTAGGTTTCTGGAACTCCTTGTTGTCTTAGCGCCACCCATAAGAGATCTCTTGATTGTCTATCAAAGGCTTTTTCAAAATCAACCAACACCATATGCAAGTCCTTTAAGGAATCACGATGTTTTTTCATTACGATCCTTATACGTTGGATTGCATCTGTTGTTGATTTACCCGAGACAAACCCGCACTGGTCATTAGATAGCCATATTATTTTCCGCATTCGACCATCTAATACCTGCTCAACGATCTTCATAGTGTGTGACATCAGCTTGACAGAACGGTAGTTATCGCAGTTTCGCGTATCGCACTTTCCTTTGTGCAAAGGAAGAAGATACGAGTAACTTTCCCTTCACTGATTAGGCATTGGATCACCGCTCATTAGTTTGGAGATAAGAATCATAAGCCATCTGTACTCGATGTCTCCCATCTTTTTCCAGAACTCAGAGGGTATCTCGTCTGGCCCAACTGCTTTTTTTTTTTTGAGTATTTGACCGCATTCCTAACTTCTTCGACAGTAATGTCGGATACTTCCTCATGGTTAGGAGTGGCTCTTGGAAAGTACGAGTATACCCGGGTAAACTGTTTGTTCAGAAGTATTTCACAATACTGTCGCCATCTGTGGAGAATTTAGTCGTTTTCCATAAGAAGCTGACCTTAAGCATTGTTAATGAACTTTGGGGAACGAACTTTTGGGGTATAAAATTGTTTAAAATGCTACCATTATTTTTTTGAGTCTGACTATTAAACGTACCTGCCTACTTAATTTTTTGTATTTAGTTTTGAAAAAAAGTGAACTACATAAGTAGTAGATACATACACACATATGTACATATATCGTTATAAAACAGTCTATTTTTTCTTCCTTCTGTTTGATAATTCGGTAAAAGAAAACTTTGTTGGTACCTTTGTATCCAGGTGTGCCTCTTCTCTCCATGCAATTTGTACCACCTACTCCTAAAAATGCTGCTCATTCCAACCCACCTCCTACTAATTAGATAGGTACAGACTTTTTCTGTATTACGTTGATTTTAGGACAAAAGACCTAAAGTATGTACATTTCTTATTATCTATTAAACATTCAGCTAATGCCATGTACTTGCTTTATCTACATATATCCCTCTTCCATCCGGGAATTCACTCTCAAACATTTTTCTTAGACATTACATATTTTCCAATCAAGTAACTTCCAATTGGATACATATTGCCCTTTCAAAAATGCTTCCCCCATCCCACCCTCAACGACGTCGTTCTTCTGTTTTGGAATTTACAATTCCATTACCTTAATTCTCAGGTATTGGACCTCTTAACAATTTATTGTTCACTTTGTAAAATTACAATCACGTTCGGAAAAGAAATTTCCTTATTTTTCTCTTTTCCAAATGATCCACACACAACACAAAAAAGAAAACCACCATCACCCCCTCCGCTCTATCCAGGTTTTCCGTTCTTCTATAGCTAAACAGTAATCTGCCCCCACCTTGCCATTTTCTATCTTCGATAGGGGGCACGTATTGAAAAGTTTGAATAAAATAAAGATTAAAAATTCATAACATTTCAATAGGAGCACGAAGAGAAAAGAAGAATGAAGAAGGCAGGATTGCACTGGCCTGCTGGGATGGGCTGGAGCGGGCTTTTATTTTGATTATTCCTCAGGACGAAAGTCCCGGCCAGTGGCGCGGTTTGGGGTAGTAGAATGGATGAAAATTCTGCCATGTAAGCTATTGCCAATCGTTCGTTGCTGGCTGTATGGATAACATTTTTTTTTTTTTTTTTTTAAATGCTAGTAGTGGAAGTAGATACCCTTCTTCGTGAGAAGAAATATTTTCCTGCCAATAAAATAGAATGCGGTAGGGGTTGTTAAAAGGCGGGGGTTGTCTGACATTATCTGTTCAAAAAACTCTGGACTTTTGTTGGTGGTAGTAGTCCTTTGAATAGCATGTGGGATATGAGTATTCATGTTGTTAGATGTTTACGATAATAAAATAAAATAATAAAGCATAAAGTTTCGCTTGGTGCTTTAGTTCAGGTAATGATTGCATCATGAATGTCATTCGCATAGATATTCTAATGGAGCAAAACGGGCGTTGTCCTGTTTTTTTTTTCACAGCTTTGTGTGTATATATGTGGAACAAAATTATTTGTGTCCTGAATTTATGTCGGGGTAGTCTTTTTCTGACATGTAAAGTTAACTTTTATAGTAGGTACTCAAAGTATAGCAGAAAGGTTTAAATCCCGTCAAATTTGAGTTAAATTGTTCGTGAAGTTCTGTTCTTTCAAGAAGTCACATTATACATTTTTTTTAAGCATTATCAGATCTGTGTCGTAGAATTCTTATTACAAGCAGCTCCCACGAGCAGAGATTTACCATAGCATAAAACATGGATGCATTGTTTTATCAGTCTCAACATTTAGTGCTGGTGTGGTTAGAAACAAACAAGACAAGCATCACTAACACGAAATACATATTTAATGTGTAACACTGGAACGTACATTTTATTTTATTCTCATTTCTGATTTATTGCTGATGCAATTAATTGGCTCTTGCATGTCATAATTTGTTTTATGATGCGGGGCATGCAATAACTTCGAACTATATACGTAGGTTTTAAGATCTCTCACGAAAGTTAAATCCAACTTAGGATAACAAATCAAGGTGCATCAATTAAGCCCGAAATGAGTTGTTGTAAACAACTTATATCATTGTTTACCTGTACAAGGTAAAATTTGTAAAGTTGTATGCGATGCGTGTTTTATGGAAGGTTAAATGGATCGTCCCATGGGAGCCATTTCAATGCGAATCGGATAAAGTTTTGCTGAATAGCCCCAATCCGATCTTGATGAACTTGGGAGTTCAGACTTGTGAAACATATTCGGAAGGACGAAACAGTTATACAGAGACAGAGTAAAGTATGGGTTTTGAAACTCTTTTCTTATAAAACCTAACATGCATAGAACTGAGTTCGTTAATAATTAAGTTAATATGCTTCGTGATATCTAGATTAGGGTTAAAATACAATAAACCCCTAGGCCCTTAAAACAATTGACACGACAAAGATTATGCTGACATAATGAATAGTTAAATGCGGTTGGCATACGCCTTCCAGCAAATGCAATATTTCGGCATTTGCGAGGATCCAGACTTATATCAAATTTTTAACACCACAAGCGTCGAGACTGTTAAAGATTTTCATGTCATCAGCATAAATGAAAATATCGCTATGACTAATACATGATGCAACATCATTGCTAGCGAGTATAAAGAGAATAGGACCTAAGTGACTACACTGAGGGATACCAGATTTAACTTACACCACTTGTATTCTGCGCTGCTCTTGTAGGTAATACTGGGTGGTACAAAATGACATTTATAGTTTGAATTCGTTATTCGTTTTTTTTTTATTTCAGAGTAAAATATAATTATTTTTTTTAAGTACACATTTATGCTCTTTTCTTAACATAGTTAACTAAAAGATTTCATGCTTATTTGGTAAGATACAGAGTTATTCTAAGAATAGCTAGTGACATTTGTATTTAGGAATTCAAATAGTGTTAAATGTCACTTCAAGAATAATTTATGGGATCATGTGGGGTGTACAATATTTAGATATAATGGATCAATTTTTATAAAAGACACAGAAAAGATTAGACATTATAATAAATCAAGCAACATTCAACATAGCAGAACTTCAATTTCATTGGGTTCAAAACCAAGAAGAAAAGTTTTAATTTTTTTTTAGGAATGACGGCAAGGATCTAACTACGCGAATCGTTGCAGGAAGCTAATTAAATAATGGGTGGTGCGAAAGGAAGGCATGTTTACAGAGGTGTCTGAGTTGCTTCGCAGATTGTGAACGTCGTAGATTGGGCTCTGCAGGTATCTACCTCTGATAAAAAATATTTTCGAGACCTTGTAATAATACAGGTGTTTAACTGGCAGAATTCTTAGAGACCTAATAGCAAACGTGGGTTGAGAAGCATCATAAATCTTTCGAATAGCATATTTTTGTAAGACAGGGAGTGGGTGAATTTTAATAAGGTAAGCTCCTTCCCAGCACCCAGTACCGTATTGTAATTTAGAATGAAATATTCAAATATAGACGGTTTTTAGAGTATTATTTGCACAGACTTTACGCAGATGATACAAACATTGGATAGATGAATGCAAATAGTGCTTCAGAGTCAAAATATGATCGGACCAGCTCATATTTTGGTCAACGAGAACACCTAAGTATTTGAATTTATTTACAATTTCAACTTTGGAACAATTCCCATCACACGTTGTACCTTCTCATTAGGTGAGCATCGTAGTTTACATCAGCTACTATGTTCAGAGGGCTGTTAGAGCCATATGCGATGCCGAGGTCATCTGCCGTGGCTTTTCCGGCAAAAGATTGGTTAAGCATAGAACAGATCCTTGGGAGTGGGTTTAT
Source organism: Pocota personata (assembly GCA_963082735.1). NCBI lineage: Eukaryota > Metazoa > Arthropoda > Insecta > Diptera > Syrphidae > Pocota > Pocota personata. The sequence continues at coordinate 3,743,765 of OY720433.1, forward strand.
ATTTGTAGCATTGCTTTAGCAGTGCCCAATTTTTACTATCTGCCTTCTATTTGAGAAATACGACTCAAACCAGCAGAACTTTTTTTCTCATCGAGCCCTTTGTTTATTGATGAGCAGAATACTAGGAGTGCATAGAAAGTCCTTCTCTAAATAAAAAATCATATTGTATAGGGCTTAAGAAAAGTGTTCTCTTAAGAAATAGTAACATTCTACTCTTGATTAGAACCTCAACTTGATTACCAATCTTGTCGTGGTGTAGAGGCTGAGTAAGAGCAATGATTTTGGGGAACTATTCCTAGAAGAGTCCTGAAACCAATAGGTAGTCTCCCCCCTAATCTAGGGTGTTATGCGAGGTCATGACCGGCTGTATTTTAACGGAGCCTCTCTGACAATCCTTTCCCGCGTTACTCGTGGGATATATATACAAAATGAAAAACAAAATTAAAAACCAATTTAAGCAGGATGCGGGGTGACACCGTGTCTACGATGGGTCGCATAGAGCACAGGCTCTGTGCCGAAGACCTAATTGGACGAAGTTGGCCAAGGAGAAGCCAAGAGGGAGGTTCTCAGCGGAAGCAACTTAGCTCCACCTAAAAACCGCTACAACCTCAAGGAGTGTCCCTGGGACATCAAAGAGCCAACTGGCAGAAGCAGCAGTAGGTACGACGGAGGGTGGGAGCCAAGCTCTAGCCCCTGAACCCTTGGGCAAAGAGGCTGCAGTGGATATTTAAGCTAGGAAGCCGAGCACAGTTCGGACTCCTACAGCCTTTCGATCCAAAGTAGCTCCTACCAAGAAAAAGCGAGCTAGCCCTCTGATGCCACCACTGGGACAACCTGGAGGGTTAGACGACCCACTGAGGAAGACACTTAGTGGTGCGGGCTTTCGCTGGTATCTACGGTGTCTGGAAAAAGGTTTCGTACTTGAGGATGCCAAGAAAAAGGCAGAGCAGCATAGGGCCAAGCCCGACTCCAATGTCACTCCAGCTACCAATAGGAGCAACCAGGAGATAACACCCCCTGCATGTAATGTGCAGAAAAAGATAAGGGCACAGGTGAGTACGAAGAGATCCCAGGCAGAGCCTGCGAAAGCTAGCGCTGTTTCAGCTGGCAGAAGTTATGCTGCGGCGGCAAGGGCAGCCCCGGCTAGTAAAAGACATGCTGCGACTGCGAAGACCGAGCAGGTTGCGGTATTGCCTGCTAAATATCCGCGGGACATGCTCGATGTGAGGACCTCAAGGTACTCGAGAACTCCATTGTGGCGGAAATGGGCCTGGGATGGGAGTACAAGCTCAAGTTTCAGGGCATACATTTCAAGAAGGGATGCTATTGGTTGAGTGTGAAACTCCGCAGACGGTCTTGAGCCAGACCGTAGCGCCCAGGTTAAAGAGTTGGAAAGGAGTGGGCCTTACTGTATGCAGTGGAACGGAAATACCACGTGCCTATTCCATCTCTTCCTGCCAAGAAGTGCGGATCAGGGGCATCAAACCTCTTTGGCACTCCTGGAGGCACAAAATGATGGATTGAATACCATGGCATGGAAAGTCTTGTGTGGTCGTAACGAGGGTACCGGGCAAGTACTGGCCCTCGGAGTTGACCAAGAGTCTTTCGATGCTATTAGGGCTCAAAACGGTTCTCTGAGCTACTGGTTTGGCAGGGTGACGGTGAGTGGACTCAAGAGACTGGAGGAGAGTGCTGGCAAGGTACCATCTTGAACCCAGTCTCGAGGGGAACGCAACCAGAAGTGGAACAACAAGCTTTGCCTGAGGTTGAAACACCAGCTCCTACTGTTGAACAGGATGCCCAAAGTACTGGTGAGAGTATGTCCATTTCAGAGTGCTCGCTCTCTGATGAGGACCTTAATGAGACGGTGGTCTCCCTCCCTCAGGGCCTTGATCTTGACGAGAAAGAGACTCTATTAGCGGAGGGTGGGGCATCGGCCCCTAACGAGCATTAGCTCGGTGACCTCCGATTTCAAAATTAAGGTTGCCCAGGTAAACATTCACCGCGCTATAGCGGCATCAGCCGCGATAGCCTGAATTTTTACCAAACAAAATGTGGGCATAGCATTGAGTCAAGAGCCATAGACCTTGAAAGGACAAAGGATCATGTAAGGATGTAAAGGTAATTTGGGATATGAGAGTGGCCAATCCAAGGACACTAGGTGTCCACGCATAAGTAAGTAGGTAACAAAACATGGGATTTTTCATCTCTTGGACTAGGTTAATGTATCTGTTTATAAGAAGAAACTGTTCCCTATGCTAAGGTACCATTTTCAGAGGTATTTAAAAAAAAAAACATATATTGCTTTCAGAATCTATGAAATTCGGTAACAAATTTTGACATCCATGCCCAGTTTCTATTAAGAAAAATTAGTAACATCAGTTTTCTGATAAAATCTCTTAAAAATCGCGGAAATTACCTCTGAATAGAAAGAAATCATTATATCTGTTTTAAAAATTTCGCAACGCCACGCTCATTCTATTATGGGTGCGTTAGAAGATGAGGAATAGTATCTGATATGATCCGTTTCAGATGAAATGTGATTTTCGATTATGTTTTATATTTCATTTTCGACATAAAACTAAGATTTTTCACTATACACTGTCAAGTGTACTAAGATTAAATTTGGATTAAATTTACTATCATTAGCCCAAGGAAGCTAAACTACTGTACATCGCCTGTTGATACCGCCATCGCCATTCATTTGAATGTCACAAAATGGAAACAAATTCTGATCCTTTCGAGATAAGCGCTACCCTAATGATCGCCATTTGTATGGCGCATGTCGGATTCGAATTTAGACCGACAGGTCCTCAGGCTTAGTATGCAGCCACTTCGCCACGCTTAGCACTGACAACTGACAGGGGGACCCCCTGCAGCCTCCCTCTTCGTTTATTCAATCAAGGCAAGAAAATAATTGATCCCCACCTCCGGGTCTATTTAGGCCCCATTCAGAGTTATAGTATTTTTGTTTCAGTCAAAGCATTTTAAATAAAGTGCACGTGCTTGTAAATTTAATCAAATGTTTTGTCTTAATAAATTCGTCAAAAATCGAAAAAAATTATATTGACAATTTTAAAAAACTTTGTATGCCATTACATTGCATATGTCAAACATTGTTTACATATTGATTTTGAAAAAAACAGACAGACATACGAGTAATTGAGAGACCTATTTTTTGAGTTTCTCTATTGTCATTAGTAACGTCAAGTTTGATCAAAATCTCGAGATCAAACATTTCCAGGAAACAAATACTAATAGTAATAAGATAATAAAACATTGTTTTTAAGTTGTAAAAACGGTCTGAATCAACGCTATCTACGCACAATACAGCTTCAAACTAAATTTCACAAAATTTCGTGTACCTACATAATTTATATCTAATTTTGAAAAAAAAAAAAATGTTTATATACCCTTGGGATTTTTTAGGTTCACGGAATAGGGGTGAAGGCAGAAAGGGTTATTATTTTTTATTGTTAGGTAATTGATAAATCAACATGAAACCTAAAAAGTTTCATGTTGATTTATCAATTAGTTCGTCTACAGTAGTCAAAAGAATAAGTTAATGTCCTTGGTAATTTAAACAGTGTCAAATATTTAGCTAGCAGAACCGGTTACAGAATCAGCAAAGAGCTGTCAGGTGGTCATGGCTCTAACCAACATTCGATGAAAGGCTTAGATGGTTCCGTACTCGGTTCGGATGAGGATCAGCTCAAGGGATGGAAGGAGCTACGGTCCTTAATTTTGGTGGGGGCGAAAGATCCTATTTATTTTGCTTGTTACAAGATACAACTAACTTAAGTCTAAAACTTAAAACTAAAACTTAAATTTAAAATCTAAGGAGAATGGTGAAGGAGTTCGGCTTTGAGGCAGGGAGTGCTGAGGTTAAAATCGAAATGGGTGAGGTTTGAGTTAACTTTTCGCAGCATACGGGAAATTTGTTCATTAGATCCATATAAAGTGCGGTAGGACGGTAGATAGAAAAGACGAGGACATCGTAAATATCGTGGGTTAGTATTGAAGAATATTGAGTTATAAAGAGATGCGCAATGGACAGAGCCAGTCGATTGCGCATCACCAGTTCAAAAAACTATCAAGGTCTTGTTGAAGGAGACAGTAGTCATGTGGTGAAGAGATGGCTTTGACAAATTTGGTATCATCAACGTACAGAGAGAGGGTAGAGTGTTTAATAACCCTCTCATCATCGATTATGGTTAGAATGAAGAGAAGTGGACCTAGCTATCTAGGTCCACTTCTCTTGCGGAACACCGGAGGTGGCCAAGAAAGGCGTCGATAGGACGGATCTGAAGCGAACTCTATAAGAACGGTTTTCCAGGTAAGAAGATATTCATTTTAACAATATGGATTCGAAACCGGGTGCACACAATTTGAAGAGGATTAAGTTATGAGATATCTTACCAAAAGCCTTACTAAAATCAGTCGCAATAACGTCGACTTCTTTGCCATTCTCTAAGGCAGACAGGGCCAAGGACACGAATTCGTCTAAGTTAGTGGTAGTTGATCTACCTTTCAGAAAGCCATGTTGGGTGGGAAAGATAAGAGACTTGCACTGAAAGCTTAAAAAAAAAAAAAAAAATATTTGGCGCAACAGCTCTTTAAGTGCTAGGGCCTAGCTTCTCGCAACCACTCGTGTTGTGTGCGTTACATTTTTCACACGAATGGAAGGGACCTACAGTTTAGTGCCGTATCCGAAAAGGCAATTTGTTTTGAGAAGCTTTTTCGTGACAACAATACTCTCGGATGTTTGTCAGACGTTCGCGAGAGGTGGGATCGTGAAAAGACTTTTTGGTGTTTTCTGGGATTCGAACTTGGAACCTCTTGCGTAGTGATCCGACACACTAACCACTACGCCATGACGCCCACTACGCACTGAAAGCTTAAGGCTTCGTATAAAATACTTTCGAAAAGTTAGGGTAGATGAGAAAGTTTAGCAATGGGGCGATAGTTTGTTACTTCGTTCTTTGATGCCTTTTTGTGAAAGAGGTCTTCCAAATCTGAGGGAATTCTCCTAGTGATAGAGACCATGTATTCGCCAAGTTCAAACTGAACTTCCCGAAGCAACAATTTTCCGAATTCGCTCCTCCACTCCCAGTAAAGATGAGAAATGATGAGGAGGTGTGCAAAATATAATAAGTAAAATGCAAACAGTTTACGGAACTTTTTATCCTGATAAACCATGGTCTACAAGTGGTTGAGCTTATTTAAACAAGGTAGATCAATTAGAATATAATGACCGACCTTGAAGACCTAGTGACGTCACAAAACATGAAATGGTCTAAAAATCGAATATGCCCTCATGAAAGATAGTCGACTCAAACCAAAAAAAAATATAGAAAGGATCAAAATATCCGAAACAACGAGTTTCAAAATTCTACACGATCATCTTGGAATGTCAATGCCCAGAATGCTTACACAGCATACAAAAAAAAATACTGTGTGGAATGTTGTAAGCAGTTTTGGGAGCTGTGTGGTGACAATTAAGCAGAAATTATCAAACAAATTGTTACTGAAGATGAAACTTGGATTATTTATTAGGTGCGCAACTAAGTTCTCTTTTTGTCAATAGATGGCTCCAGCAGTAAGTGCTGGTCGATTTTGACATATCCAAAACGTTAAGAACCGAGCTTAGACATATGGTAAACAAACTGTTTTGACACATTAGTGATTTTGTTTTCTCGTCATATATTTTTGGTTGTGTGAAAATGTCTGATTTTGTGCAAATAATCGTCATTTGCGGGAAGTATTGATTTTCTTCTTTCATTTGAAGAAAACGGCGGCTGAAGAGCATCGAGAGCTCTAAAAAGTTTACGGAGATGCTGCTCTAAGTGAAACAACGTGCCGTGATTGGTCCCGTCGCTTTAAAGACGGCGATTTCGATGTTGACGACCATCCGCGTGAAGGAAGGCCAGAATCCTTCGAAAACGCAAGAACAGCTTGCTTCAGCATTGGGAGTTACCCGTCAAGTAATTTCCAAGCGATTGCATGCGTTTGGAATGATTCAAACAAGGAACTTGGGATCCTTAGGATTTGAAGCCAAGGGACGTTGAGCGTCGTTTTTTCGCATGTGAACAACTGCTCCAGCGGCAAAGAAGGAAGGGATTTCTTCGTCGCATCGTGACGTGAACGCTCTAGTAGAGCGACAAGTATTGATATTGCTCCATCTGATATTGACAATATTTATCGCTTCAGTGCAGGCGGAATTTAATCTTGTCCATATTGCCGGATGAGGTGTTGATAATTTCAGTGAGACCCCCATAGGTACCCTCTTTTGCTAGCTTATCTGCATAGCAGTTGTCTGGATTGTCCCTATGGCCTGGAATAGTTCGCATCTGTCTGCGGTCTCATTAGGAGATCCATAGCACTGTTTAACTATCTTGTATCTTATCGTTGGCGATTCCGGGATCTTTACTGCTGCCTGACTATCAATATATAGTACGATAGAGAGCTTTTCTGCTGTCTACATCGAAAGTTAGCTACTTCTCGGATTGCCTTGATTTCTATCTGAAATATGCGACAGTGACCCTGCAGTCTTGTGGTAATTTGTATGTTACGTGAGCTAAAGAAGACTCCAGCTCCCGTGCAATGCCCCGTTCTAGATTCATCCGTATACATACGAGTATATCTCTATCATAGAGATATTGAGAATTCCTTTGGATTCCCAATCAATTCAACTTAAAATTCTAATTTTATATTTGACTTCAGAGTCACAATGTGGGACAATATATATCATTTTACTATGTATAGGTAGGTAGGTATAGCATAGTTGATCAGAATTCGCTAGTGGAGTGGTTGTTACGTTAGTCAGGTGTTGAGATTCCCAAAGATATCAGTGGGAAGAAGGTGGAGCATCGTCGTTTCTAGTGTGTCAGTTGGATCTGTTCTCAGCGAACCCATTATATTTATAAATGCAACTCCTGTATTCGTTCTAGAAGTGCAATGTAACATTTCTTGTCTAGTGCTGTCTAGTGAACTCTGTCTGTGAACAGTGAACTACAACCGATGTCGAGGATTATCTCCAGATATTAAGCTCTTTGGCGTGAACACCGAAGTAGAAAACCGTGCCTTTAAGATTTGGTGGAGTAATATTTTTACATAGTATTTTGCATTTTTGTGTGCTCTGTCGCTATAGCGATGTCGTCTGCTATAACGCTGCATCCCTCTCTCGTCACGATATGAGCGTCTCTGCACATAGGTCCTCCCAACTCCCCCTCACAGCACAGTCAGTTTTGACATTATTAACATCACTTTCAATATCCATTCTCAAACGATCTCTCAATAAACCAGTGACTACTGATGAAAACTGTTACCTGTTCGATTAGAATGAGGTGTAGCATGGTTTGCAGAGCCGCTGTTGGTATTTCTTTCCACTCATGTACCGTAGTTAAATACCAATATCTCTTACTTTCGAAGTGTAAAACCAGTGCATTGTGTTTGGCTGTAGACCTCATTTGGAATGGAGACTTTTGGCATATTCAGCAGTATTCTCCATTCAGTTTAACTTCCTATCTAGTTTGAGACTGATCTATAAGCTAAAGCTTGTGTGAGATGCCCTGAAAAGGTGTCATCTGGTCACGGGGATTTGAATGCTCGAAAACAGTGAACGAACAGCATACTCAGGAAATGGGCTTACACAGCCATGGAACCTATTAGCAGGTTCAGCGAATAGTCCTCAGATTCAACCTGAAGTGTATTAGGATACTTGACATTGTTGATGTTTTGGAAGAGATTTTTACAGTCAGGGTTGGGTTGTAGCTGCGGTAAGATCGACGTCGGGCCTTCTGACCCCTGTCCCAAAGAGTCTTTCGTTGTATAGTAGACCTCCCAGTCCAGAACTGGGTGTTAGATGCAAGTGGTTATTTTAGCAGAGAGAGTGGTATTTCCCCGTGCAGGGATGAGTTAAAAATATCACTGCAGCGCCGTAGAAGCCGACTAAGGGGAAAATCACATCTAGGCAATTTTTTTTTTTTTATTTATTTATTTATTTATTCATCTACAAGTAATATAACTTAACAGATTACAAGAAATAACTTACAATGATGACGGAATAAAATGAAAATATTTACAAGAATTTACTCAATTAAACAGTAAAAATTAAATAATGCACTTTTAAAAATAGATCTAGATAAACTTAAGTCTACTACAGACCAAACCGAGTTGAAGTTTGAAATAGCGCGAGATATAGGCTCGTTCAACTCATAGTTAGTTCTATGCAAAGTACGAAAAAAAAACTCTCTTTTTTAAATATCCAGGTGAGCTTAGCGACACATATACCATCTTAAAACTGTCCCATAGGTTGACATGACTGGAGATCACCAGTCTTGTAAAAGTAAGATCAAACATAAATCAAAAATCAGAAGCATGCACGTGTCAAAATGAAAAAACCGCTTAAACCCTAGCATTATGGAAAAGTACACTAAAAAGAAAAACACTACCCCGCTAGGCACTACCAATGCTGCGCATGGTTGTGATCCTGGGACGAGCAGAAATGTTCGGGTCAGGGTTATTCAGTTTCCGGGGGAATAGGAAAATAATGCAACGGCTTAGGTGTAACCTAAGAGTCGCGAGTTGGAACCTTGGAAGTATGAGTGGTTGCAGCTACGAGCTTGAAGAAATGATGATTAAAAGGCTAGTCGACATCTTGTGTGTACATGAAACGAAATTGCGAATCACCGAGAATCGGGCGCCTTTCTTGGACATTAAAACAAAAGCTTACAAGATGTTCTACTATGGATCGGAACAAGGTAAAAATGAAATTGCTATCATCCTTGTGGCAGAGCTACTTGGCAACATCTTCACCATTTCAAAGTCCAGTGACCGTTTGATGTCTCTCAAATTGGTGATACAGGGGGAGGTGTGGAATATTGTAAGCTCTTATGCTCCCCAAGTCGGATGCGAAGAGAAAGAAAAAGATGCATTCTGGCTGGATTTTCACAACCTCATCAAAAACATCCCAAAGGAAGAGCTTTTGTTTGTTGGCGGAGATTTGAACGGACATGTCGGGGAGACAAACGAAGACTATGAAGATTGCCATGGGGGACTGGGGTAAGGCACCAGGTGAAGACAACCTAAGCATGTGCAAGTCATACAGTCTTATACTATGTTCGTCAAACAAAGGTGGCACCTGATCATTTAAAGCAGTGGCGGAAATAAAGCCCAGATTGACTACTATTTGGTAGCCAGTTTCATGAAGCCACTGGTTAAAGATTGCAAAGTGATCCAAGGAGAGGCGATCGCCCAGCAACACCGTCTGCTCCCGACATAATTTTTTATGGAGACGAGGACGAAAACAAATAAGCAAACAAATGTGACTGAGGAAATCAATTGGTACAAATTGGACAAAAGAAAAGGCGAAGCTTTTATTAGCAGTATGATAAATTACCTCTTTCGTCTGATAGGAACCAGACTATCCAGGAGCTTCGACAAAACAACTTGAATAAGGGAACAACTATGTTCAAAATAGTAGCCCAGAGAAGAAGATGTGCTCAGGAGATTCGTTCTCCAAAGTTCATTAACAATGCTCAAGGCCAGCTTCTTGTGGAAGATGTCAAAATTCTCCACAGATGGCGACAGTATTGTGAAAGATTTCTGAATGAACAGTTTCCCCGGGTATACTTTCCAAGAGCCACTCCCAACCATGACGAAGTATCCGACATTACAAAAAATGAAAAGCGGTTGGGACAGACGAGATACCCTCTGAGTTCTGGAAAAAGATGGGAGACATCGGGTCCAGATGGCTTATGATTCTTATTTCCAAACTTATGAGCTGTGATCCAATGCCTAATCAGTGGAGGTAAAGTTACTCGTATCTTCTTCCTTTGCACAAAGGAAAGGGCGATACGCGAAACTGCAATAACTATCGTTCTGTCAAGCTAATGTCACACATCATTAAGATCGTTAGCGGGTATTAGATGGCCGACTCCGGAAAATAATACGGCTATCTGATGACTAGTGCGGGTTTGTCTCGGGTAAATCAACAACAGATGCAATCCAAAGTATAAGGATCATAATGGAAAAACATGGTGATTCCCTAAAGGACTTGCGTATGGTGTTGGTTGATTTTGAAAAGCCTTTGATAGACAACCAAGAGATCTCTTATGGGTGGCGCTAAGACAACGAGGAGTTCCAGAAACCTACGTGCGCATGATCATGGACATGTATGAGGGAGCAAGGACAAGAGTAAGATGTCTCGCAGGAGTCACCGAAGAGTTCCCAATCAAAGTCGGTGTACACCAGGGAAGCGTCCTCAGTCCTTTGCTATTTATTGCAGTCCTTGATTATCTGCTTGAAGGAAAACTGACGGACCCCAAAGTGCATCTGTTATTCTTTGCTGACGATGGAGCTATCGTAAGTGCAGATCAAACGTTACTGCAACGAGCACTTGATGTATGGGTGGATGTTTTGGAGGGAAATGGGTACCGTATTAGTTCGAAAAAGACAGAGTATCTGTGCTGCCCGTTCTCTGATCCACACCGGCCTATATAGTAGGGATGCAGTAAAGTAGGAGGGTTGTGATCCTTCTACTCCGGATCATAACTTCGCCGTAAGGAAAAGAAGAAGAAGCAGAGAGAGTGGTATTATGTTTTCATTCGGGTTAACTATGAACAGTAGTTTTGAAATATGAATAATTTTGACCTAGCTTTAGCGTTTCGTTTACATCCTCGCGTTCATACTGTCCATAGCTGTGAATGGGGTGTCACTTGGCATATGATTGCGACCAAAAGCAAACACACAAATTTGCAATTTGTTTTGACAATAGAAGGGATCCTGAACCGAAAATTATTCTGCAATTGTTTCATATATACATATATGTACTATCTTTACGTAATATGTTACACTCGTTGATAATCGTTGTACTAATTGGAGAACGAACTGTCAGTTGTGGATATAGCAGGCTAATAAGGCCAGCTACAAATTGGTTCTACTGGATTATGCAGTTTACTCACTTATTCAGTATTACTTACTTCACCTCTTCTTTTCGCCGACACGCACTGTCGTTAAAGAATGAAATATGCATTTGTTATATTCAACTCACAGGCGCGGTGGCGCCATCCGATGATGTCAACAGCAATATTTACCACAAAACGCAGCCATTTAGTTACATTTTTTAATAGACAGTAGTAAAATCTTGATTCGTCAAGATTGTATTCAACTTACTCAGATAGTCTTTAAGTGAGATACATGGGTTGGCCTAAGGGGACACATGACAATTAAACTATTGGTGGGACATTGGTTTCCTCACATTACGAGTATTGGTAAACATCAGGCCAGCAGAAATTCATAGAAAGCAGCATGCTGCTAGTCATCTAAAAGTCGTGTGCCATGACAAGTTTGTGATTCCGGTACGCAATGAAGTAAGAACACAAACCTTTTTTTTTTTTAAATAACATAATCATTATTATATATTATTTTGTATTTTTTCATGTTTTAATATTTTTGTTTTGTTTTTATTTCCTTTTTATGTTCTAATTTCCTTTTTGATTACATTGTGTGTGCATAGTTGTAATAATGATAATAATAATAATAATCATAATAATAATAATAATAATAATATTTATCATAATCATTATTGTAATTAACAATAATTAGTAAAATTCCGTTTGATTAACTTTGTTTTTTTTTTTAATTTTTAATTTACCTAAGCATTCTTATATAATTTCTTCTGCCGCTTCGAATAACTTATAATAAAAACTTATTTATAAATAAAATGTATCTCCTTTCATTTGTTTTTGACCAAATCATATGTATGTATGTATATAAGAAACTCTACTGGCTATGTATATTATTTATATTGTTTTTTTTTTTTTATCAAATAAGCTTATATGTATATGGTTGAATTCGAATTATTTATTTATTTTTATTTATTTTTTTGCTTTTTTTTAGCTGACTGCAGTAGAATATACTAATTTCACTTGTTTCTTTTTGATAAATTTAACAAATTAATTCGTATCAAGTATGTATGACTTTTTGAGTATATACTATTGATTATATGCCTATTTATTTTACAAAAGAAAAAAAAAAAAGAACAAAAATTTTAATCGCGGAATAAAAGTAAAACGATTTACTCGCAAAATTTCTAAATCTATCCTCAACATTTACAACTAAGTATTTTTTTTTTATTTTTAATTTTTTGTTTTACTCTTATGTGATTTATAGTTAAATATGTAAACATGTATTTAAGTTTTAAATATTAATAAAAAAATGTTTAAAAAAATAATAAAACAAATTATCACCATTCGCGCGTTAGAGTACATAATTTTCATGTATTTTTTATTTTATTTTCCATCTTAACATTTTTTTAAGTGCATTTTGCCTTACTTACTATTCAAAAACTAATAAAATATGGCTATTTTTCTTATTTAATATTTACTATGCATATTAGCACAAAACACAAGGGGTAAAATTATAGAAGATATATATAAAAAGTATATATTAATAAATAATAACAAATATACACGGAACGAAAAAAAAAAAAAAAAAAAAAAAAAATCAAAATCAAAATTTTATGAAACATAACACAAAAAATGGCACAATTTTCTCCTCTAAATAAGGAGTGTTTACTTTTCTCCTCTCTTCCATATCCATACATATTCTCTTAAAGAGAGTCTTAAAGTATCTTGTAAGTATTATTGTAAAAGAATGTTTTAAGGGCTTATTTTTACTTAGCAGCTACAAAAATTCGATATTGCAAAAAGATGGCACTTACTTCAGTAAAACATAAAAAATACACAAAAAACAATCTTATAACTAAACTTATATGTAATAAAAGAAAGAAAAATCTCATGATTTTTTTTTTTTATATACAACATTATGGCGTCCATCTTTATATATAGGTGTGTGTATAGACCTAATTTACTATTGCATATGACTGTTTCCATCAACAACAAACATAGCGTGTTTCATGTGGAGTGGTGTATGTCTACCAGAATCCCATACCCGGGTGCGGCGGATGCATTATGGGCCACCGCAAAAGTTCCCCTCAGTCATCGTCGCGCGAATCAAAGCTGGTAGCGTTACCTTCCGATGAGAATCCCGACGGAGATAAGCTGTCCGGGGGATAGTAGTAGTTGTGTCCGCCGCCTCCAGCGGCAGCACCACCGACTCCCATCAGTAAACCGTTCGCTGTGGCCATGGCCGATGGTGGCGATGATGATGGACCCATCCCACTGCCACTGGCTCCACCGACTGCTCCTGCTCCACCTGCACGAATGTCTCCTTGTCCACCGTTGGCTGCGGCAGCAGCGGCCGCAGCAGCAGCAGCTGCCGTCTTCATATCTTGAAGGTAGGCCACATTTTCAGAGCCATCACGGCACCAAAGTTGACGCATTTCGGCCCGCCTTGTCCTCATTAGCATTTTGTACTCGGAAATTCGCATTTTCTTACCGTCGACTATGCAGGTGCGCTTCGGCCGTGGCCGATACCGATAGTCCGGATGCTGTTCCATGTGTAGTTTTGATAGCCTCGATTGTTCCTCATAGTAGGGTTGTTTGTCAGCGTTCGACATTGCCTTCCAGCGGGCACCAAGTATTTTTGAAATATTCGAGTTATGCATATCCGGGCAAGCTTTCAGGATTTTTCGACGCTCATCCTTCGCCCAGACCATAAACGCATTCATTGGCCGCTTTATATGCGGCTTACTGGACTCTCTATCGCGTTCCATTCCACCGCCACTTGAGGCATTTGAAGCACTAGGAGCGCCGCTACCACCACCACCGCCACCGCCACCTGCGCTTCCTCCACTAACACTGTCGCGGCTTATTCTCGCCGCCCGCACTAGGCGGACTTTTTCTTCATCCATTCCGGAACTTGTTGGCTTCCCAACATTACCTCCACCACTATGATGGGGATGATGTGGATGATCAGCGGACGCGGTCCACATTCGACAGGCGGAAAGGAAATCTGGCGGCTCTTCAACCATCACTCCACCGGCCGCCTGTGATGGCGAAGGCCCCGATGGACCACCGACCGCAGCAGCTCCACCACCATTGACTTGTCCATAATGTGACGGAAGGAAAGAGCGTGGCATACCGCGCATGGAATTATTCAGATGAAGATGATTCTTTGTTTGATTTGACACATGGTTGGGAGCGTTCAGTACCTGTGGTGGCGTTAGAAGACACTGAGATCTGTCATTAGGCGACATACTCGGCTGTTGCTGGTGCTGTTGATGATGATGTTGCAAGGACAACGAACGCGGCGGTGATGATTTTGGTTTCGTTAGGTTAAGGGGCGTATCTGGATCGACTGGTGATTGCTTATGTGAACATTGTGAGGGCGAAGGCGATTGATTGGGTACAAGCGGTAGAGGCGGTGAGTCTGTGTCAAGTGAACCATTGCCTGATGATGAAGCTGCTGCGGCTTCGGCAAGGGCAACTTGTAGATGCGCTAAATTCGCTGTCGCTGTGTCCCACATTGGTTGCACGGGTAATGGAGGTCGAAGAAAAGCCGGCAGGAAGGGAACCAAAGACGATGGGGGTTTTGCAGAAAATTGTGCATTTAACTGAGATTGAAGCTCTTGAAGGCGGGAATCATGTTGAAGGCGCTGTAAATGTTCCTGTTGTAGATTCTCATAGTCCGTCATCTCAAGTTGGGTCTGGAAAGAAATAGAAAAAGATAGTTGCTTGAGAGAAATTTCCACATTGAATAGGTAGAAAAGTAGAAAAAAAAAAGATTGATCAACCGCGACTCCGTTCGCAGGTAGGGTCTAAGTGTGGAGGGCTTGTTGACTGATGCGCAGGCTTACTCCACACTTCACAGCCATCCAGAGTTAAATAAAGTAAGTATATACATATGCGCATATGTAAAAAAAAAAAAATATTCAGAATATTCGCACTGAAAAGTGGTTTCTATTGACCTCGGAGTAAAGTCGGACATTTTAGAAGATTCCGCACAATTAAAAAAATTAAAAAAATACAAAAATGTACCACCTGTATTTTGAATTTCAACCTCAATCATTTTCTTCGAAGGACACACGATATATGTACGCTCTCAAAACCGATTTCCATTAACTTCGGGGTAAAGTCGGACATTTCGGATGCGTTCCTACAATTTTTGAAAACTCGGCGTCCACTACATAGAGAATTTTAAAACGTACAAATTCGACCATAATAAATTCTTTAACCTTAAGCTTAGGTGCGTATTGTTGCCAACATAATGTAAACGAAAACAAATGCATTGTGGAAGATTGAGTTTTTCTCGAGAAGATGAATCTGATAAACCTACGTATAAGGTAATAGGCGAACTAAATTTAAATAATTAACATGTCATATGGTCTATAACTACTATGATAGTTAGAATTGTTTTATGTCATTCACAGGGTTCCGCAGAGTGTGGTAAAAAAAAACATTAGAGAATTATATGCATAGATACATATGTATTTAAGTACATACATTCATTTCTATTCATTTTCTATTTTCACACTCAAAAACATACTGTTACTTTTATTAACAAGATAACAAAAATTAAGTTGTTACATTACTCCTCCTTCGCCAAGAAGAAATTAATACAACTGCTATTCAAACTTATACACACGTTCACTTGTATCTGTAGTCTGTAACCCCATAACAAATTTGCCGCATGTGCATCTAATAAATATTTGATTGGATCTATCTTTCTCCCCACATTCTCACTCAGCCTCCTTCAAGTTTCATTGAAAAAGGGGTTGATTATTATTATCTCTTTGTGGCCCCCTCATTAATAGAAAAAAAAAAAAAAAAAAACAACATACCTAAAACAAACACCACCAACTCAAGTGAAGGGTTGATTACATTTTCATTTTCGTAATGTGACGACAGATTGATGTCACATATATGTGTGTAATTTCGCTGTCTGTCATCGCCATATACACAAAAGGACGACGACTGACTACAAAAAGGAATAACAAAACTGTTATGACAATGATCCATTGTCAATATGGTGTTGTTTTTCCATCCATCCGTTCATCCTCGTTGTTGTCGCAATGAAAAAGGGGTGTGCGCGCTAGTCAGTATTCCGTACCGTAACCGTATTCGTTGTCGTTCAAAGGTATGAAAACAAAAGGGTCAACTAGGTATAAATAAGCGTATCATAGCAAGGACAATAAAGCACATAGAGAGAGATACATGTTGTGCAGATAGATGGATGAAAACGGCGACAATGATGATGATGAGTAAGGGCAATAGAATGGGCATTTAATTTCTATTGAAGGCTCACACAAAAAAGTGAAATCCCAAGGGTGGCTCTTTAGATTCAACTTGTTTAATGTGACTGAGTTTTTTTTTTTTAATACTTTGGGTATGCACTATTATAAATGCAGAATCAGATAAATTAACAAGTGCGTAAATAAATTTCTTCCATGATCCGTAGAGACAGAAAGATTTAGATTTGTTTTTTGTCTTTTATAATTGTATGCAGATTGAATTGGTTTTGCAGAGATTTTTTAGAAACATCTGTGGAGAATTTTAGTTTCTGTTGTATTCTTTTGAAGTTTTTTTTGTCCCCATCAACATCGAAAGTTTTGATATGTAGGTACAAAGGTCAACTGATTCTAAGCTGATACAAATTGCATTAGATTGCTAGACAATGATTTTGAAGTGGTGGTACAAGTGCGGATTGTCTTGTTTTGAACCTAAAATTAGGTAAGATTAGTCTTGTATTTGTGTGTGTATATCAACTGCGATTCGTTCCAAGTGAAACATTTCTTAAAGAGCTTGAAAGTTTATTATTTACAATCAATTGTTAAAATATATGTACATACGCTATCATGCGACTTGACAGCCCTCGATTATTTTCTCTGGGGCTATGTCAAGTCCTTAGTCTATGCTAACAAGCCAACCACTTTGGATGAGCTCGAGGCCAACTTTCGAGACGCTATTTAGAGATTTTTGAAATCCCGATCCCCACATCTCACTCACACTTGATCCGATTTTGGCAGTTTTTAATCATAATGACCTACTCGTACGTATGATAATATACATTCATACAATTTGCAAATTTCATCAAAATGTCTATCGAGCGAGCAGTATGAGGACAAACACACACTTCCAACAACCGTACGGAACCACGCAAGGCCCGACTAGCACTTGACAAATTTTTAGACTTTAGTTTTCCTAGCTCCGCTTTACGTATATATACGTATCCGTGATACCTACATTTTTATTTATTCAATAAAACATAACAAAATTAATTAATTTCCAATTGAAACGAGGACTAAATTGATTTGTGAAAAGAGAAAAAAAAAATCAATTCAATTATTTATCAATCGTGATGATGCCTGGTTATAATCAGGCTAGTCTTGTGTTGTGTGCTTCCATAGATGGATGACACTTTTATCTTATGCACCTCTCAAAGCTTCCATAGAAATTCTCACTCCCTCGTAAAAAGAAGAGAAAAAAAAAAATATCGAGGAAGTGTTCCACCGTAATTCGATTGGGCGTGAATATAATGAAATGAAAGTAATGAAGAAGTCCTTGGAAAATTGTATTTGTATTTCGGAAATCATTATTTTTATTATTTTGTTTTTTTCCGCATTTCTTTTATTCAAATTGAGAAAGAAAGTGTGATTAATAGGATGAACACCATTGAAGGTGTAGGAGAGGTTTACGCTTTGTTAACATTTTTAAAGCGATGATGGCTGAAGTGGAATTTACTGAATTAATATTATGTATATGGTATCTGCATGGTGTAAGTGTTGGCAGTTGCGATGGATACGTTTCAAACATAAGAGTGTAACATAATGAATCGGGAAAATTAAATTAATAAGAGACCTACAAAATGATTGAATGAGCAAATAAATTCTACTTGTTTTAATGTTAGTTTGGCAGGTTGTTTTGAAGATTCATTAGGGAATATACTATTCCTTAAGTTTATATTTTAATTCTCAGGGGTAAACGCATGTGAAGTATACAATAATACGTTAGATATGTAGATAGTAAAAGTGGTCAGCAGTGATATTTATGAGCACAGGAATGCTGTGAAAAATGCATTTGTTGTAGTTGTAGAACATGCAAAAAGTAGAAGTTCAGTAAGTAGTCAAAACCAGACTTTATTTTCATAAATTTCTCTCAGAATTGGCGAATCCATTTCTGCAAATCAATATTTTTAAAAATCTTTTTCTAAACTGGAGAGCTATACTCGTAAAACCTTGCAAAAATTAAAATTTGTTCCGATGGCGTACTCTCTAGGGTTGAAATGCATGGATTCGATAGAGTAATTTCTTTTAAAACACCAGAGATATTGCTTTGCAGCGGAATACCTGGGAAATTTTGTATTCCAAAATCCTGTAAACTCAAATGTTGAGAATGACACCTCATATTTCATGTGTCTTCATCAGATTCTGTCGGAATTTCCTAGGAATTAGAATTGGTGGGAATACTCATTTCATTGATCGTGAGGTTTTGCAACAAGTCTGGATGAATGAAATTCTTGTTCATGGCGGATATACTCGTAACCTACATTAAACGATTAAGTCTAAGCATCACTTTCGGTTGTCTTACACTTTGTCATTTAACTTTCAAACAGGTACATATGGTTATCGCTAAAGGTCCTCGTAGGCCCATGCGAGCCGTCACATAATTTGCTAGCAACAATCACACCTTATATTATTTAACAGAAATTGGACAGGTGCTATCTAGCTTTATGCATTGTGATGTGCTTCCTAATACGGCTGGGTAAAGTTCACAACAGGGTGCAATCTAAGATACAAATAAAGGTGTAAATACTTGACCAAACAGCCCCGAAAGATCTTAGGTAATGGCTTGGAATGGAAGGTATCTGTTACGATTTTACTATCGGAGGTTTGTCAGACATTCTCGAGATGTATGACCGACCATGAGTAAACTAATTTTTTTTTATAGGATTCGAGCCTTGAAACTCCCGCTCAGTAGTCCACATGCCTTAAAAAGTAATACATATTTATTTGTCACACTTATTCTAATACAATAAGTATTAGTATTTCTTGCATTAGGTGCGCAATTAAGTTCTCGCTGTTTGTCAATAGATGGCTCCAGCAGCAAGTGCTGGTCGATTGTGACATATCCAAAACATCAAGAACCGAGCTTAGACATATGGTAAACAAACTGTTTTGACACATTAGTGATTTTCTTTTGGCGTCATATACTTTTGGTTGTGTGAAAATGTCTGATTTTGTGCCAAATAATCGTCATTTGCGGGAAGTGTTGATTTTCTTCTTTCATTTGAAGAAAACGACTGCTGAAGCGCATCGAGAGCTCCTAAAAGTTTACGGAGATGCTGGTCTAAGTCAAACAACGTACCGTGATTGGTTCCGTCGCTTTAAAGATGGTGATTTCGATGTTGACGACTGTCCGCGTGAAGGAAGGCCAAAATCCTTCGAAGACGCTGAATTGGAGGCATTGCTCGATAAGGATCCGTGCCAAACGCAAGAACAGCTTGCTTCAGCATTAGGAGTTACCCGTCAAGCCATTTCCAAGCGATTGCATGCGTTTGGAATGATTCGAAAACAAGGAACTTGGGCTCCTTATGATTTGAAGCCAAGGGACGTTGAGCATCGTTTTTTCGCCCGTGAGCAACTGCTCCAGCGGCAAAAAAGGAAGGGTTTTCTTCATCGCATCGTGACGGGTAATAAAAAATTGATTCATTAAGCAACCCAAAGAAAATAAAGTCATGGGGACTGCCTGGTCATGCTTCTACGTCGTCGGCTCGGCCGAATGTTCACGCTGTGAAGATTATGCTGTGTATTTGGTGGGACCAGGTCGGTGTCATTTATTATGAACTAATGAAACCCAACGAAACCATTACTGGGGAACGGTATCGACTTCAATTGATGCGATTGGACCGAGCACTGCGCGAAAACGGCCACAATAGGAGCAAAGGCACGAAAAAGTGATTCTACAGCATGACAACGCTTGTCCTCACGTTGCTAAACCCGTTAAAAACTACATGGAAACGCTCAAATGGGAAGTCCTACCCCACCCGCCATATTCGCCATCCGATTATTACTTGTTCCGTTCGATGGCACATGGTCTGGCTGATCAGCAGTTCCGCTCATATGAAGACATCAAAAAATGTCTTGATTCGTGGATACCCTCAAAAGATGAACACTTTTACCGTAACGGTATTCGAGCTCTGCCAGAAAGATGGGAAAAAGTTGTAACTAGCGATGGACTTTGAATGATTCATTTGTAACTATTTTTTCACTATAAAGTTGCATTTTCATCAAAAAAAACAGCGAGAACTTAGATGCGCACCTAATACTTAATAATATTTGCAAACCTTATCAAAACAGCTTAATCTTAACAAAAAGACTACCATTTGTCTGACATGAAGATCTCCTTTTTAAGGTATCCTGGATTTTTTCTCAATGTTCTGCACCACTTATGACAATCTCTTTTAAAGTTGATTAACCAAGTGATGGAGAGAGAGGAAAGCTATACCCTTTCCTCTAAGGAGAATTAAAGATTATAGTGGAAATAATAGATTTTTGGCAGATTGAAAACGCGGTGCTATATTTGTGTAATGAAGAGTTAGTAATTTTAGTCACGCCTAAGCTGGAGAAAAAAAACGCTGTTCGCAACCGCTCGTTGTGAGTCAGACCCAAACATTGAATGATCGAACAACTTTTCGGGAGTTGGTTAGGAGTACTCTACTTGATAGTTGATCTATTTTCACTCCCCTACTCATGTTTTTATTTAAAATAAGCAATTAAGAATTTGGAGTGAGTGCTAATATACAGGCTTTCGATGATGGTCGCAGTATTGCATAACGTTGCTAACAAGAACAACGGTGGTGACAAGTAGGTACGGCCGGTCTGTGGTAGATAAAATATAATGCACGTGCAGCGCGATTCGTAGGTGTCAAATGTCAACAAAGCCTAGTGTTTTAGAGCATTAAGTTGGTACTAATAAATAGAAACCTGAAAACGAAGTTACATATGTCTACGGGTACTTATTAAGATTAGTCAAATTCTCATAACTCTATCTCATGCCATTAAAATATTTTATCCAACTTTAAAGAAAACAAATGAACAATCAAAGGAGTTAAGGAACGTTAAAACCTTTGAAATTCTACTTGTTATTACAACAAACGTAAATATATGCAAATATTTGTTTCGATAAAACATTCACATGGATGTATGGATGTGTGCCTGTGTGTGTTAAATATCAAAGACCCAAATGAATAACAAAAACCAAATCGACAACGTTACATCATGCCCCCCACCTCAACATTGTCATCAACTCAACATTGACAAATATACAAAATTTACTTATCTATTTTGTTTATCGTCATCAGCATCAGGCACACAGCACATCGTTGTCGTGATTATACAACAAAAAGATAGAAAAAAAAAAAAAAAAAAAAAAAATGAAAAATAAATAAGTAAATAAACAGTATGGCCATTCCCACCCCATTATTCTTCTTCAATTATATTTATTCCCCTTGATAGAGTAGTAGTATCAGTAAATATGCAACGCGCACACAGAAGCTGCTTCTATCTAAGACACGAAAAGAAAAAGATCAAAGGACAATTTTCGGGTTTTTGCTTTTATTCACGAACATTTGTTCTACCCCGTCCCATCTCCACCCACCCAGTTCATTTGAATCTGTCCTTGCTACTGCTACACAGCACAAGTCGTGTCGCCATCATCTTTGGGTGCGCTATGCGCTGCTGTGCTTATCTATCTCCTATGTTTAATCCTGAAATGATGGTTTTATTATTGTTGCTGTGGTTGTTCCGTATTGTGTTTCGGATTTTCTTGTTTAGAAATTCCCATGTTAGATATGTAGGTATAGACCTTCGTTGTCCTTGCTGTGTTGCTTCTGTAAATTACCTTTGTTTATTTGTTGATTAACGAATTCATCAATACAAATAAATACGAACAAGTTTTGGGATGATGATTTGTTAGCCACTGACAAGTACTACAACGGGTACTTTGTGTGTTTATATGTTTCTATGTGGAAGGTAGAAAGCTTTTTGTTTTTGTGGTTGAACAGCTTGTTAGTTTTTGGAACCCTTCCTTTGTCAAATTAAATCGTATTTGTTGTTATACTGATTAGGGATAAAAGCGCACCGTCAAATAGAAAAGAAAGAGAAAACGGAAAGTCCTTGAAGGTTTTCATACATAACTATGAAGGAGATGGCTTCGCTTGGAGCTCTTTTAAAATTGACAACACTGATTGTTCAAATTCTGAACATCCAGACTTCGTGATTGTCTAGTAACCTTAACTCGGAAGCTTTGCCTTCAAGTACTTTACATGTACGAGTACATATATAGGTTGTCACCAACTAAACATACTCTCACCAGAGGATAAATGGTGAGAAAAAGAGCATTCCATTCAACTATCTTTTATTAAAACAAAGTAAAACGTTATGTTAAAACAAATACCTGAATATATTGTAACGTAATCCTAAAAAAAGCATGCGAACGAACCTACAGCACAAAATGGCAGCTGTGAGAGAGTTCACAGCTGTCTTGCGTGACATGATGACTTTTTGTATGATACTTTTACCTGTCTATTGAAATTATTTTTATTATACCTAGACGAAAAAACAACTGACCCAATTTCGATGAAGTAAAAAAAAAAAAAAATACTGGCATACTGAGATTGAAGATCTCGCGGTCTGGGTTCGAATCCGACATGCGCCACCCCAGTTCATATTTTTCCAAAATGAGTAAGTACCATTTCCAATGCTCACATAATAGCATTGAGATCTCTGCTGATCATAAAACACTCACAAAAGCCGCTAGGCGGATGAACCTAGACGTTAAGTGAGTATAATTATAATTTGGCAGCTACAGTTCACAATTTTCGTACAAAATATGGACGGGGTAGTGATTTAACTTCATCAACTGTGAAGAGATTAATTCAAAAATTCAGGGAGACTGGGTTAATTAGTGGTCTTAGACACTCTGGATGTCCTTCAAGAAGTCGTTCAACACAAAACCTCGAAGCGGTTCGTGAGAGTGTTGTTGAGAGTCCAGGAACATCAATTCGGCACCGTTGTCAAGAATTGAACATTTCGAGAAGCTCTCTACAGCGTATTCTCACGATATATTTGTATCTTCATGCATACTAAGTGTAATTGACTCAAGAACTGAAGCCTACTGACCACGCACAGGGAAGAGAGTTCGTTGAATGGATTATGGAACAACAGCAAGTGGATGCTGATTTTTCAAACAAAGTCATCTTCAGCGATGAGGCTCATTTTCATCTTGATGGCTTTGTTAATCATCAAAATTGTCGAATTAGGGGTTCAGAAAATCCACGAGTGACTGTTGAGAAACAAATGTATCCACAACGTGTCACTGTTTAGTGCGAATTTTGGGCTGGACCATTCTTCTTTGAAAATGCGGCTGGTCAGGCAACAACAGTTAATAGTGCTCGCTTCGCGACATGATAATCCAGTTTTTTGTGCTTAAATTGCAAGATATGGATGTGGACGACATGTGGTTCCAACAAGACGGTACCACATGCCGTACCGCCCGAGAAACAATTCCATTACTGCATAAGTCATTTCCTGGTCGTGTAATTTCCCGTTTTGGTGATCTGAAAGACAAGCCCACGACCACTCAAGGCTTGAAGGTACAAATTAAGCGCTGCATCAACGAAATTCAGTCACACTTATGCAAAACGGTATACTCGTATGCTATTCCATACTGTATTTGTTTTTTTTTTTTTTTTTTTATAATCTGCGCGCGCCAAAGGGAGTATTAATACCCTTTAATTGTTTCAGGGCACGGGCATCAGGGAAAGGGGGAAGAGGAACAGAGGAGGTACCTATGCACTTTGGCTTTGAATGTTTGAAGGTTGTAGTGATGGGGAAATACAAAGCCTGGTAGATCGTTCCACATTCGTGTTGATCGGCTTATAAATGAATCCCTATATTTGACAGTACGACCGAAGTTTGGCTTTAGGGTAAACTGATGTGCATTCGAAGCATGTCGCGTATTGCGGGTGGAATTTTGAAGGGGAGGAATGCAACTGGCTATTTCGCTGGAACATTTTTTGTGGAAAAAACGATAAAACAGGGAGAGACAGGAGACATTTCTCCGATGTTCTAGTGAATGAATGGAATTCACAATGTCTCTATCACCTATAAGTTTTAACGCGCGATTTTGTACCCTATCAAGAATGTGCAAAACGGTCTTGGGTGCACCAGACCAGATATGGGCGTTATATTCCAGCTTAGGGCGGATGAATGCCTTATAAATTGAGGCCAGATCAGACGGGGTAAAATATTTTTGCACCGTTTAAGGAATCCTAGACATTTTGCAGCATTTTTGGCGACCTCGAATATGTGATCATTCCATCGAAGATGGTTATTAATACACATACCGAGAATGGCAAGTCTTTCGGTTTCAACGATGCAAGTACCACCCATGGATAATGGTTGAGGGTTTTGGTTTCGCTTGAGAGACAGGAGACAGCATTGTGTTTTGGAAGCATTAAATTCCACTCTGTTGGTTAAACCCCATTTAATTATGCTGTCCAGGTCGGAATTTAATGTGTTTAACATACGTTGCCGTTCACCTTCTACGGCCGAAGAGCAAGGATATGAGTTAGGGAACGAATATGGAAAACTGAGGGTACTGTCATCAGCGAAGGAATGGATTGGATTAGAAGTTGCAGACAAGAGATCATTTATAAAAATAAGAAAGAGAGTCGGAGACAAAACAGAGCCTTGGGGAACACCAGCATTTATTTGGTGAATTGCAGACTTGAAGCCGTCCAAAACAACTTGTATTGAACGCCCCGAAAGGTAATTTCTAATCCATTGAAGAAGAGACTCAACGACGCCATATGCACGCATTTTCGACAAAAGAGCCTGATGCCAAACTCTGTCAAATGCTTTTGAAATATCAAGCGCAACCATCTTGGTTTCGCCGAAGTGATGGAGAGATTGGTTCCACTTCTCGGTGAGATATGCCATCAAATCACCAGTGGACCTGTTGCTACGAAAACCATACTGCCGGTCATTAAGGAGTTTTCGTGAATCGAGATATTTCATAAGCTGACGATTTATCAGCGTTTCCATGACCTTGGAAAGAAGGGACGTAAGTGCAATGGGTCGGTAATTGGACGGGGAGGAAGATTCGCCTTTTTTAGGGACGGGCTGGACAAATGCTGTTTTCCATCTACTCGGAAAGAGCCCTGAAAAGTAGGATAGACAGAAAAGCTTACGCAGAGGTTTTGCCAGCGTAGAAGAACACCTCTTCAGAACTATTGGGGGGATACCATCTGGACCAGCGGATTTATGTATGTTAAGACCTTTGAGTACTCCTGCAACTTTATGAATCAGTAAAACATTTACAATTTTTAATTAAAAACCTGTGTTTTCTATCAAAATTACTTCTTGCGTGAATTTTGGGACACCCTTTATACTCGTATATATTTGTTTAATCAAAAATAACCAAAACCACGACTACAAAAAGCACTAAAAAGTGAAAAATAAGTGTAAAAATCCGTAGTTGGCGACCATAAAAGAAATATTAAATGGGGCGTGAAATTATTTTTCTATTTGTTTTTCACTTTCGATGCTTTTTGTTGCCGGGTATTTTTGTTATTTTTAATTAATTGATTAATTTTATTAACGAACCATCTTCAGACTTTTCAAACGAGTGGAATGCCCAAATAGTGAGCAAAATATCGTGTCCCTATCTGTTGACGATTGGATGGTAAAAATGGGATGGTTGGGTTTTGCTGAAACACTGAACCAGACATTTTCAGCCTTTCACTGTCATTTTCATTTTGAGAAAAAGAATGCGAAAGCAACAAAACCAAAATCGGTTTTTTGTTAGGTGTTTATTTAATTTTTACATACTTTTTCGGAGAAAGAGGAATAATGGTTAAAGCCAGATCCAAAATAATACGTTTTGCTCAGTATTTTCTGGATAAGTTTGGAAATAATGAGATCGTTACAGGTGATGAATCTTAGTTTTACAAGTACGACCTGGAAACCAAACAGCAGTCCATGGTATGGAGTCCAAAAGCTGTAAGTCCTCCAGTAAAGGCCAAACAACAAAAGTCAGCGACAAAAGTTATGATGTCGATGTACTTCACCAGGACGAATATGGTCGCCATCATCCCGCTTAAAACTGGTCAGACAGTAACTGCTAATTGGTATACTGAAACTAGCTTACTACAAGTTTTCCAAAATTTACTAGGATTTACTAGGACAAAAAGAGGAGCTGCGCCGGTACTTTTTGCACCACGACAATGAGCCTGCGCACACTGCTGAACAACTTTCTTGCGCTCTCGACCATCAATGAAATTCGCTCAGCGCCTTATTCTCCGGATCTAGCGCCATGTGACTTTTGGCTGTTTCCGAAAATAAAAAAAGATTTGAGGGGAAAGATCTTCATATCTAATGAGGAGACTATTAATGCAGTCAATGTCGAAATCGAAAAGCTCCAAAAAGAGGATTTTGAAAGCTGTTTTGAAAGATGGATCTATCGGCTGAAGAAATGTATTCAAATAAATGGGAGTTATGTGGAGAAATAAAAAAAAATTAAAATTACATATCTAAAGTTAAAATAATTTTTGTGTTTTATTATTCAATCAACTAAGCGATTGTTAGTCCCTACGTACATATTAATGTGTTGGTGTTGATTAGTGAGTGTATCTCATATTAATTGTAAGCAAACAGAGTGTGAAGTCCTCATCGTTGAAGCTATTTTTCTTTCCCTTACGTCGATAGAGGGACATCGTCGACTTCCTCAAGTGAATTCAATGGTGATGCCAAAATTCATCAAAATCTCAAGGTTGATTTTTTTCACGAAACCAATTCTTACCGGTGAAAGTAAAAAATTGACAGTCCAATGGTTAGAGAAACTTCGATTTCCTTCATTCGATTCTGCACCCGAACGGGCAGAGATGGAGTTTTCGACTACTCTGCAACAGATGTCACCACTAAATTTGAAATTGTAGCTTTGTGAGTGCTCACCGACATACTTTGGCGGTACGCTGCAATTACATACATATGTAAGTTGTTAAATAATGAGGCAACTAATTCTTATTTTTATCCTTTATTTACCCGGAAAATATTTATACAAATCTTAATATAAACGCTAAATAATCCAACTACTCACGGACAGAAAGTCTGATAATAAAAAGGTAATTTAACGAAATGTATTTTTAGATCGCGATCAGTTGGCATTTTCTTTTAAGCTAATGGTACTAGTAGGCCATCCATGACGTAAGGGCCATGTTGTCACAAAACAAATACTCGTAACGCAAAAGTGTTTGGAATATTCAGAGCAGAGCTGTGAAAGTACAAGTACAAGTACCAGTACGCATTTCAGTTCCCGGATTCTGGTACATGAAAAAGGACTATTACCAGTACTTTTCAAGTCTCTGGGGACAATTACCGTGTACTTAAATACTCTCAAGTAGCAGTGCCAGTAATTTTAAGTCTTTTGATTTCAATTTACAAAATGAATGAAAAAAACTTGACTGTACTCGAGAGCACCTACTTGAGGTACTTGAAAGTGCTGGTACTGATACTTGAAAGTACTTAACTACTCGCTACCTGGTACTGGTGTTAGTCTTTTTAAATTTCCAGTCTTCTGTCTCTCAAGCGAAACCATAATTCTCAATCCATGAATGGTACTTGCATCGTTGAAACCGAAAGAATTGTTATTCTCGGAATGTGTATTAATAACCATCTTCGATGGAATGATCACATATTCGAAGTCGCTAAAAATGCTGCAAAATGTCCAGTATTCCTTAAGTGGTGCAAGAAATATTTTACCCCTTCTGATCTGGCCTCAATTTATAAGGCATTCATCCGCCCAATGCTGGAATACAACGCCCGTATCTGGTCTGGTGCACCCAAGAACATTTTGCACATACTAGACAGGGTACAGAATCGCACGTTAAAACTTATAGGTGATAGAGACATTATGAACTCCATACATTCACTTGAACTTCGACGGAATGTCTCGTGTCTCTTCCTTTTTTATCGCTTTTTTTATAAAAAAAATATTCCAGCGAAATAGCTAGTTCCATTCTTCCCCTCCAAAATTTCACCCGCAATACGCTCCATGCTTCGAATGTATATCAGTTCACCCTTAAGCCCAATTTCGGTCGTACTGTCAAATGTAAGAATTCGTTTATAAGCCGAACGACACGAATGTGGAATGATCTACCAGGCTCACTACAACCTTCAAACATTTAAAACCAACGTGCCTGTGCACTCCTCCGTTCCTCTTTCCAATACTTCAATCCCTTACAGTTCTAGTTCAAACTGTAATGTTTAATAGATACAATATTTCAACATCTATCTGGCAAGTTCAAATGGATACAGATTTATTTGCCTACAGACTCATAGTCCAACGGAACTAATAAAGACAAAATTAAGCCTTTGCCAACAGCAACAACCTCACCCAAACAATTTCAGAAAAACTCTAGATCTTTTTCTCTCATCAAAGCCATCAATAACGCCATGAAAATAAATGTCCCTTTATTAACCTTGAACTATGTCCTAATATCAGTAGCAGTGGGAGTGGGAGTGGAGAGTCACTAACAAGCGGTAAAACCAAGATCTTCATTCACTCTTCCTCACCACCTCTTGTGAAATAGGATGGATCACTAGGTACAATACCCAAAGAAAAAAACAGTCTTTTTGAATTATATTTTCAGTCCATTGTAAAGTTTCGACTTCGTGTAACCTGACAAAAACGCACCGGAGCAAACACCTATTTTTTGTAGACGCAAAGGAAACATTTCCTTCATACTGAAAAACTGTCCGCATTCAACCAATACCTTTCAATAAACTCATGGATCCATAATTTAACCAACTTTATTTCTACCCCATATCAACGAGCTACTAGTATCGCCATACAACCAGATCGTAAGTTTTCCGATGACAGCACTTGAAATCTTTACTCCGATTAGAATCTATTCCTGGAGGACTTTCAATATGACAGCGAAAGGCTGAAAATGTCTGGTCAATCGACAATTAACAGACTGGAAATTTTGCTCACTACTTGGGTATACCACTCGTTTGAAAAGTCTGAATAAAATTAATCAATTAATTAAAAATAACAAAAATACCCGGCAACAAAAAGCAACGAAAGTGAAAAACAAATAGAAAAATAATTTCACGCCCCATTTAATATTTCTTTTATGGTCGCCAACTACGGATTTTTACACTTATTTTTCACTTTTTAGTGCTTTTTGTAGTCGTGGTTTTGGTTATTTTTGATTAAATAAATTTATATAAAGGGTGTCCCAAAATTCACGCAAGAAGCAATTTTGATAGAAAACACAGGTTTTTAATTAAAAATTGTAAATGTTTTATTGATTCATAAAGTATGGAATAGCATACGAGTATCTGGTAAATGAACTCCACGGCTTTGTTGGCACATATTTGTACGCACTCTTTTGTTGAAATTTTCCATGACCGTTTTGCATAAGTGTGACTGAATTTCGTTGATGCAGCGCTTAATTTGTACCTTCAAGCCTTGAGTGGTCGTGGGCTTGTCTTTCAGATCACCAAAACGGGAAATTACACGACCAGGCAATGACTCATGCAGTAATGGAATTGTTTCTCGGGCGGTACGGCAAGTGGTACCGTCTTGTTGGAACCACATGTCGTCCACATCCATATCTTGCAATTTAGGCACAAAAAACTGGAATATCATGTCGCGATAGCGAGCACCTGATTAGCCGCATTTTCAAAAAAGAGTGGTCCGATGATGCCTCCAGCCCAAAATCCGCACTAAACAGTGACACGTTGTGGATACATTTGTTTCTCAACAATCACTCGTGGATTTTCTGAAGCCCAAATTTGACACTTTTGATGATTAACAAAGCCATCAAGATGAAAATGAGCCTCATCGCTGAAGATGAGGCTCATGTAGTAGCGATAAGTAGACGCTTTATTTATCACTACCTGCGTATTGTTATTTCTTAATGCTTTGTTTATTTTTCCTTTCATGATAGCGAGCTCATCATGGTCTGGATTCCCTGCATGCGCTTCCTATGAAATTAAATGATCTTTTTACTTTTATCGGTAGATGAGGTTTGCGAAATGTTATCGACCAATTTTTAATATGCCTCCAAGTCAATGTCGTGTATTAATTTTATGCTTCTGGTCTGTACCTTAGATGTTCCGGTTTTTATGGAGACTGCCTGGGAATTGGTGTAATCAAGAATTTTGATTTAGGCTATACAGCCTACTCGTACTGTGAGTAATAAAACTAGTATGTGGAACATTCCTACGCTGGTTCTTTGGATGCCTCCCTTTTGTCCGCTAGGGCGGTGACTCGGTATCCTTAGTCACACGGCTAATGTGGTTCTCTTACGGTAGTTCCGGGTTGTTGGTTTTAACGGCTAGCACTGTCATTTATTGAGGGCATAGGCTACTATGTTTTTAATGTCACTGGACCGATATCCATACGCGGTAGCACTGTACTACTTGAGGTCACTGGCTAGTGTATTTTTAGCACTTTCACTTCTTGAGGGCACTGACTAGTACGTTTTATGCAACTACTGTACGTGGCGCGGCTCTGTCACTATTTGAGGGCTGTAACTACTATTTTCTGTAATTGCACGTTGCAACTATTTTATTAGTTCGCTAATACTTCGCATACTTCGATATCGATCCCTGGTCGGGTGCCAGTCAAACTTTCTTTATTTCATTTGAATTAAAAAAAATATGTTTTATTTTTGGGTGAAACTACAAACTCAACTTACAAATTACTTAAATCTAACTTAAAACTTCGGTGCATCGATTGCATGCGACGGCGGATTGTTATCTGGAATACGAATCCACTAGGCGCAGCGTCAGTGAATTCCATCACATACCTCTGACGCGTGGAGAAGACAGCCGTTGAAGATATTGCCCGTGGAAAAATAAATGGACATTTTTACTATGTGAATTTAACAATGGATGAATGGGCTTTTTACTATGTGAATATGATAATGCACTTGGAGGTGTTAACTTATGCAATGATCGTATTATTTAATACCGAATTTCCAGAAAAAGGGTCTCACTGTGCTTATTATGCATAGCATCCATCCAAAAGTGATGGAGGCGGATCCTCCCTCTTTATTAACGACTGCACTCTATGAATATAACTATGAGTTGAGTCTAAGAACTCACCAGCATAAAACTCATTCCAACCACCTACGAGTATATAATAAACTCTTTCTGCATATCTCGAACGCTTGACTGCCGTAAGCATATTATAACAAATTGCTTTTATATAAGCAAGTGCTGAAAACCTATATGGATATAATATGGTATACAACTTTGGGGTTGTAATAACCCAAGCAATAGAAATATACTACAATCTACTACATAAATGCTCCACGGTATATTAGGATCAATGATATCCACAGAGACTTAGGAATAGCTACCATCGTAGACGAAATACCGAATTTTTTACATAGTATAGGTATAGAATCTTCTTTTCCTTCCACTTTACTGCATCCCTACTGGTCTGCCTGTGGTGTTTGCCGGTTTGACCTGAGGAAGTACCGACAGACTTCCCGGTTTGGATCACTTCGTCACTGAGGCCAATCAAATGCTGGTGTTTTCGCATTTGTGTGATCCAACTGTTTTTTGGTATGCCTTTTTTGCGCGTTTGTGTAGGCACGTTGATTGATATTGCGTTTTGACGGGGTTCGAAGGATCTCTCCTTTGAACATGACAATACTAACTGAGCCGGTCGTGCTCTATCTTGCTTGTGATGGGTTCTTTTACATGAAGGCTTTCTCGAATCTTTGAACTTCTTATTCTATCAACCTTTGTTACTCCTGCTGTCATGCGAAGCATCTTTATCTCAGCTGCCGTTAATTTGCCCTCATACTTTTTGTACATTGTCCAGCATTGTGAACCGTATGTGAGCGCCGGACGTACAGCTGCTGTGTAGACCCTTCCTTTCAGTTTATGGGACATTTTTCGGTCACAGAGATTGCGGAGTTTTCCCGCCTCTTAATCCACCCTACGCTTACGTGATGATTGATGCCATCATCGCAAGTTACTTAGCTATTGATCATAGATTCCAGATATTTAAGGGTGGCCGTGTGTAGTGGTAACATCAACGCTTGTCATGCTCTTGGTTCACTGTTCAAATCCTGATGTCAACAATCATCTATTTATTTCGTCTGGAATAAATAAAAAAAGTCGATCAATTGCGAAAGCTTAGTCAACTCTACTGCGAAGGCATAACACTGGCAGTAGGGTGGTCGTATGGCTTAAATGCAACTTGATCGTAATGATGACATCAGGTGGAGGGGAAAAAAAAATACTGTGAATCATGAGCAACGTCAAAAAGTAAAACAAACAAGCTCCGCAGTTATCTGGACGCCACGTTTGGAGTTTAATGAAATTTAATACCACCTAAGTTTCAAACCCACCACACCAATCTTTCTTTCTCTCTCTCTCAATTTCTACAAACGCCCGTGCCCTAAAATAATTTAATGATATTCATATCCTATTTGGCGCGCGCAAATTATAAAAAAAAATTGAACTTTTCGTACTTGGGAAGCACTTTTCCATTCAAGTAAATGTCTGGAATAGGCCGCTGCGGATCAGAGAACGGGCAGCACAGATACTCTGTCTTTTTTGAACTAATACGGTACCCATTTCCCTCCAAAACATCCACCCATACATCAAGTGCTCGTTGCAGGGACGCATGATCTTCACTTATGATAGCTACATCGTCAGCAACGAATAACTGATTCACTTTGGGGTCCGTCACTTTTCCTTCAAGCAGATAATCAAGGACTGCAATAAATAGCAAAGGACTGAGGATGCTTCCCTGGTGGACACCTACTTTGATGATTGGGAACTTTTCGGTGACTCCTGCGGGGTATCTTACTCTTGTCCTTGCTCCCTCATACATGTCCGTAATCATGCGCACGTAGGTTTCTGGAACTCCTCGTTGTCTTAGCGCCACACATAAGAGATCTCTTGATTATCAAAGGCTTTTTCAAAATCATCCAACGCGAATATTTTTTGAAACTTAAACTACTAGATAATGTAATTTAGTCGTCTATTAAGATTTTCACCTACCCATGTAAAAAAAAAAATTAATAGAGTCTGTTTGTCTGCCTGTATTCACGACTGCAGCCTGGACGGCTGAATGGATTTTCTTTAAACTTCATATCTGAGGTCGGTACGTTCACAATTCGAGGCGAAATTGTAATTTACATTCTAACCCCAAAATTAACGGCCAGTTTTGTGAAAAAAAATCAATTTTATCGAATATTTACAACTAAAGTGGACTTGTGCCAATAGATGGCGTACCAAACTTTTGCTAAAAAGGCGTTACGTACTCCGGCTGTTTTTTTTTTTTTTAATTGCCTTTTTTTTTTAATAATTTGATTTAAATAGCATACACATAGGTGCAAATACGTGCGACCTAGTCGTGTACTCAATATCTATTTCAACTCACGTCCTTAGTTGTATAATTACATTAAAAAGTCTGCCTCTTGATGACAATTTAAATTGAGTAATAAAAAAATGTAAATAACGTATATCAAGAAACATTTTCGATAGAAATTACTACTGTCCAGGTCCTCTTATAATCACATATCGTACTGTCATAAGCAACAGGATAACACACCAACTAATTGACTCTAAGAAGGAAACCATAAGAAAGCACACACACACTCTCTCTCTGATGGTCGTCGGCTAACATATCACCTAGGGTGTCAGCTTGTAAATGATGGATTTGCGGATTAGTTCATGGCTTTTGTTGTACACGACCAACAAGAAAAAGGAAATATAAAACCTCTAAGGCAACACGTTCACACAATAGCCTTGTCGTTCTCGATGGGGGAGGATGTTATGTAAGTTCGTTTTTTTTTTTCCTTTCTTAGTGGTGTTAGGGTGAAATTGTTACACGAGAGTAATTTTTTCGTCCAAATTCTTGTAAAGCATCCTGGTTTCTTACATAAGATTGCTGTATTAACGTCAGGTCTAGAGCACATTAGGTTAATCCTTTTCAAAGAAGTACTTTCTTCGATACGCGCCTTCTTAGGCAATCGACAGGCCCAACCAGAACTTGGAACATTTATTTATTTTATTTTGTTCCATCGTCCTAAGAAAGGGATTTTCAGGATTTTTTTTTTTCGCTTTACTCGATTAGGGATTCCAACCCCAATACTTTGAGGGTTGTAATGGGAAATTATTTGTCTTGTTCGATGATTATTTTCTTTTCACAACTGGTTTTTAGTTTTTTTCTCTTTGTTGCTTTCTGTCAGAAGGGGGATGTTATGGGATGAAAAAAAAAACAAGAAAAATGGAAAATTGATGGATTTTTATTTATTCATTTGTGGAGCGATATATTGTTGTGTATCATTAATTCAAACAACGGCACAAGTTCCAACAATAAATAATAAAATTGCAATTTATAATGTGGATGGCTTTCCGACCACATCACCTCCTGGGGGCAATTTGAAGTGCTTTTTTTTTGTAACATTTTGATGGTACTGGCAATTTGGAGAATAAGCGGTTTTGGAGAATGGGAGATGCCACTTTGACGTTTGGATAGCATTTGTCAGCCTTTGTGGGTTTGAAGTTGTGTAAATAATACGATTCCTTCTTCAGTCATACCTGGTTGTGGCCCATTTACGTAACGTACATTGAACCACAAATGTTCAGATTCTTCTGCCCATATGTATGTACGAGTATGTAACAGGAATACCCATTTTCAAGAATTTGTTATTATTGTTTAAACGATCAAAATCAATATAACTTCTTGGGTGTTTTATTGAATCAGAATTAGAGCAAAAGCTCATCTATGGCATCTATGGCAACCCAATCAAGAATTTGTTATTGTTCTTTAAACGATCAAGACCAAAATAACTTCTTGGGTGTTTTATTGAACCAGATTTAGAATAAAAGCTCATCTATGGTAGACCACACATTCTTTAAATAATCTTTATATACTTAAACAAATTCCAATTGCTGCGGCGCCATAAAACCGCAAGAAATCCAAATTTTTCCGTCACTATTTGACACATTTTATTGTCGTTGTTAGTATGAGAAAAAATCATAAAAATCAACCTAAAAATAAATGCAATTCATTTGGATCTCCATTCTGTAAAACTGTTTGACAGGAAGATTATCACCCATCATTTCTATACGAGTAGTAGACATCCAGTGGATATGGGTCTTTTGATTTTTTTATTACTTTACTTTTCGGTTGATTTTCTCAACTCATCACCTATTCGTATATTCGTTTTACAAAAGTTGACACTTATGATGTGTGTACTAAACGTTGAACACTACACAACAAGATGTAAAATTCATTAGCGGAATGCTTCGCAAATTCTGAAGGTATAGAAAATAAAAGGCCCGATTGCGTCGCACGTATGAATATTGCTGTTCATTCGTAAATTGTTGAGATTTAAAATTGATGCAAAGTTGAAGAGAGGCGACAGAAATTTAGTCTTTGAAAAATGCGTTAAAAGACTAAACATGCAATGTTATTACATATGATGAAATTGACGTACACTGCAGGCCAAAAGTTTGAGGCCACCCAAAGGAAAAACGAAAAAAGAAAAAAAAACTCTTTAGTAGAATAATAGTTATGTAAAATGAACGGAGAACCAAAATAAGAAGAAAAATATTTTCATTTTGTTCTTAACATAAAGTAATTTATTAAAAAGAAGAAAAAATGACTTAAACCGATTTTTCGTCCAAACAGCCACCTTTTACTTTTTTTGGCATTCTAGCTATCAGTTTTTATATTATTGCCTGTGGTATATTGCTCCAGCAATCCAATAGTATATTCCACAACGCAGATTCTGATGATGGGCATTTATCCCGGATCCATCTATCTAGTTCCTCCCACAACAGCTCTATAGGGTTTAAATCTGGTGATTTGTAAGATTTCTTCATATTCCTTCTGTTTCAGGTAGTCTTGACAAAGATTTTACGTGTGTTTAGGGTCGTTGTCCTCTTGAAAAACGAATCCTTTGGGAATTAATCTTAGTCCAGGGGTCACAGTGTTTTCTTCTAATATTGTTTTATATGCCTCCTTATACATTTTTCCAATCACTCGAGCCAGATCCCCCACTCCACTTGAAGAGAAACATCCACAGACCATAACAGAACCGCCTCCATAGAGTCTGGTAGCATTTTCTGTCCATTCTTTATATTTTTTGTCCCATTCTAACCTTTTCTGCTTGATTTGTGGTCACAACGGGGGTTTTCGAACAGCAACTCGCCCAAATAGTCCAGCATGTCTTAATCTTCGTTTGAACGTTGTCAAGGACAGCGGTTTATTCCGTATTTCATTTATTTTGGCGCGTATTTCCGACGCTGTTTTTCGTCTACTTCGTTTGCTTGTTGTGACTATTAGCCGATCCTTGAGTTTAATTGTGGCTCTAGGCAGTCGTGACCATGGCTTATCCTTAAGACTTCCGGTTTGATCGTGTTGTTCAGTGGTACGTTGAACGCTGCACCTTGATATCTTCACCTGCGAAGCAACTTCCCGCTGCGATTTACCTTCTTAAAGGAGGCTGATAATTGCAGATCGTTTCTCGATTGTGGTTTCCGCGACGATTTTTTACTCAAGACGTAAAGACCCTTCCAATCCAGGTCGAAAAATGTTGAGATTTGAGAACCCTTTTGATGTAAGGAGTCATAAACAACTGCAGAATCAACAACCAAAAGTCATAAAATCAATAAACCACAAAAGCGTTTTTTCTCATTTGTAAACAAAACGCCCACTGTTCAAAAATGGGGGTGTAAAACAGACTTTTATTATGTGAATGTATTGTGTATTGTCCAGATAGAAAATTTATTTGACGCAGAAAAAAAAAAAAAATACTATCAATGTTCGTAGGCAGGTATATTTGTGCTCAATCGTCTCATCTGCCATGGTATTACACCGTGAAATATCATACAGTCAAGCAGCTATCGAGATACTTGACTCCCATATCATTACATTAAAACTTGTGTGGGAATGCCTATACAAACTTAATGAAGTGGGTAGCAGTAACAGGGTAACCCTCTATTGGATCCTTGGTCACACTGGAGCAGACTCCTTGGCAAGACAAAGAGCAGCAGAATCATTTATTGGACTTGAACCATTCCATGGAATAGGAAGCCACACTATACGCGAAGAATTCAGGAAGATGGAGAAAGAAAACAGGACAAGAACCTGGGTCAATACTCCAGGTCAGAGTCAAGCTAAGAAACTTCTGGGACAGTACAACTGGAAGAGATTCTTATCTGCCTTAAAAAGAATAACCTACGTATCCTAACAGGCTGCCTAACGGTGCACTGTAAACTCGGAGAGCATTTAAGGAAACTAGGTATAACAAACGAAGGCCTTTGCAGATTCTGCAATGAGGCCAGTGAGACTACAGAACATCTTCTGGAGTCATGTGGGGCATTGACCCACAAAAGACTGAAATGCTTGGGCAAGTACCAATTATCAAATCAGGATATACCAACTTCTCATTCTCAGATTCTTAAGAGAAATTGGATTAGAGAGGGTACTCTAGGGTGAACTATCCTTGCCAAGGCAAAGAAAGAGTGTTTGACCCTCGATAACAATTCTGAAGAAATTTTATTCTGAGGGAAACTCTAATGAGGGAATAAACCTCTCCTAGTTATTAGCAGGGGGCATAATAGACCATTAGGTCGCAGTGCAAGTTAACCCTACACAAATAATAATAATAATAATAATAATATACATCTAAATAATGATGACCTATTCACACCTAACTTAACCTGGGAGTCCTTTGAAATTTGTTGGATGGCTCCCGGAAAAAATAATATCGATATTACTTGTCATACATTCAAGCGTATGATTCCTAGCCTTTTGGAATGTTTTTCCGAAAGGCATTATCCAGATAGAATTCATATAGATCATCATTGGTACACTACTATGATGATGTATGTAGTTTTAATAATTACCTCTTTTATTTTATTGATGAAGGTGGGTTTAATAGCAATTCTTGCTTTTCTTATACTCGTATATACCCACTATCCGGAGGTTTTTGATGAGTTACAGTGGCATACCGAACTTTACATCAGTTATTTTAGGACCTTTTCTTGTAGGATTTTGCATGGTTAGCTCTTATTAATATGTACTTGACACAATAGTTGCTCCATCTTAAGGTAGGTATTTAAGTGGGTGTACGAGTACTGTGACTTCAGTCATCGCCGCACGTAGCCTGCATATAATAGAATACCCTGGGGCTGGGAGCCTATAAAGATTATTTACAAGAAACAAATTATTTATGTACGAGTACATCTTGAAATTCATCAATATCCGAGATGCAATTCGGCCTGGAAAGACGCAGAGTATTGAAATTCTCATTATTAATAACAGTTTCTCCTCCTCTCCAATAGCACGATGAACTACCAATCAAAGCATGTTTTCACTGATGTTTCAATCCAGTTTCTATCAATCTTCAGTTTTTAAATGCATTTAACCAGTATTTCAACTTTATCGTACACACAATGTATCATCAATGGGAGTTCCACTCCTCTTCTTCCATACTCAACGGTATAAGTAATTGAATTTCAGTACAACAATAGAAGGATGTAATTGTCCAAAGAAAGAATTTCTATTAGTCCCTTATTGTTTCCCAAGAAATGGATGAAGATTGATGAGACCTCCCATCCCCGTATGATGTGAATGACGATACGGTTGGGTTCATCGCTCGCAATCCCGAGAGCAACGGAAGGAAACAACAAAACTCAATCAGTCGTACTCGTATTATGAATGGAACAGCACCCTGACTGACCCGGTTACCATCGTGTTCTCTTACTCACGCCTCCCTAATGTTGATGCTAATTCTCAGATGTTGATGACGATAAAGTCTATGCCTTGGTCCTTTCTGCTTATAGTTTGGCCTTCAGTCTTTGTTTTGATTCAATCTGTGCTACGTTGTCGATCGGTTTTTTTTTGTCGCGCAGAGACTGGAGAGAGTGTGCCAAAAATTATTGTTATTATCCCCATTGTATAGAGAATTGAATAGAATACGAGAAAGTCCCTGTGCTCGTTGACGACACATCACAATGGGGGGTTAATAAGCGAGCAAAGTCCTTAAATTGCATATAACATTCGGACAATTAGATTGCGAAAAAGTTTCTAGTTTCATTAGGACAGGTTGCCGAGTGAACATGAATGACTCTGCCGGGGTGCAGGGGGGTTCAGTAGCAAATGTGATTTACTTAGAAAAATAGCGCGTAATGACTGTGGAACATTTTGTTCTTGTTTAAGGTTTAAGGCAGCAATAGAATATTAGTTGGGGGAATACGAGTATTGTAGTGTAAGTGCTAACTCTTTAAAAATATTGTCAAGGAAAGAATTTTGCTTTAACTGATTTCGTTGGACAATAATTTGAAACATTTATAAACGACCACATTATAGAAGCAACTAAG
The DNA here is from genome assembly GCA_963082735.1 of Pocota personata. Taxonomy (NCBI): domain Eukaryota; kingdom Metazoa; phylum Arthropoda; class Insecta; order Diptera; family Syrphidae; genus Pocota; species Pocota personata. The sequence goes on from OY720433.1 coordinate 3,783,102, forward strand.
ATGTGAAGATATTGTCTGTTCTGTACCGAATAGGACTAGTAACATAATACTAGTCTTGGGAGGAAGGGTAGCTCCCTATATTGCTGAAAAACCAAATGTACCTTCGGAACTGCTACCGTTACTCGTGTCCAATTAGAGAAAGAGTACGAGTATATATACGGGGTATAAGCTGGACATCTTGGGAGTGAAATAAAGTTAGGACAGGATGAGTTCCAATCTTCCGTCTGGAGGTGCTCGTTAGTCATGCAACCAGAAGCATACGAGCAATGGGAAGCTGTAAAAAATGTACTTTTAACCGGAGCAGAAAGTATTGTCCGGAGCTCTTATAGGGGGAGGTTGACAGCAGATACCTGAAGACCGATCAAGGAGCTGAGACAATTTAATGCTCGTATTGCAGCTACCCACGCAGAAGGTAGAAGCGAACTTGTCTGCCAGTACTGTATGAAAATGAGAAATGTCCAGTGTAGCTTGCACCATGACAAAATAAATTTCATCACAGCACTGGCAGACCAAACCAAAGAAGTAGGAATTAGATAGCAGAACCATTTATATAGTAACCAGAAAACTGATATGTAGCCACAGTTTACATCAACACACAGTGAAGAATTTGGATGGTTCTCTTCTGATTTCAGATGAGGATCAACTAAGAACGTCGCATGAATAATCGGGACAATTGCTGTTCGATTGAGAGAAGCTTCTGATAACAATTTTACTTTCGAATGTTTGTTAGACGTTCACGAGAGGTGGAACCGTGAGAAATTTGTTTTTGTTTGTGTTTTATGAGATTCGAACCTTGAATCTCCCGTTCAGTGACTGAGCCAAGGCAGGAAAATAAGGCTATCAGCTTAAAGGGTTGTTAAAAATGGAGTGCTACACGAAGGAACAACGCGTTTTCATTGTTGAGCAATATTTTAAAAATAATGGAGGTTTGACAGCTACAATTAGCAATTTTCGTACAAAATATGGTCGGCATAGTGATTTAACTTCATCAACTATGAAGGGATTAATTCAAAAATTCAGGAAGACTGGATTAATTAGTGATCTTAGACACTCTGGCCGTCCTTCAGCAAGTCGTTCAACACAAAACATCGAAGCAGTTCATGAGAGTATTGTTGAGAGTCCAGGAACATCAATTCGGCACTGTGGTCAAGGCATTTCGAGAAGCTTTCTATAGCGTATTCTCGTCTTCATGCATACAAAGTGCAATTGACTCAAGAACTGAAGCCTACTGACCACGCACAGCGAAGAGAGTTCATTGAATGGATTATGGAACAACAACAAGTGGATGCTGATTTTTCAAACAAAGTCATCTTCAACGATGATCTTGATGACTTCGTTAATCGTCAAAATTGTCGAATTTGGGATTCAGAAATCTACAAGTGATTATTGAGAAACAAATGTATCCACAACGTGTCACTGTTTGGTGCGGATTTTGGGCTGGATCATTCTTCTTTGGCCGTGGTGTAGTGGTAACATCATCGCTTGTCACGCTGTTGATTCACGGTTCGAATCCTGATGTCAAGAATCATCTATTTATTTCGCATGAAATAAATAAAAAAGTCGATCACTTGCGAAAGCTAAATCAACTCTACTGTGAAGGCATAACACTGGTAGTAGGGTGGTCATATGGCTAAAATGCAACTTGATCATGATGATGACATCAGGAGGTCGGAAAAAATACTGTGAATCATAAGCAACGACAATGATAGCGAAAACAAACAAAATACTCCCCAGTTATCTGGACAGCCACCCTTGGAGTTTACAGAAACTTAATAGCACCTGAGTTTCAAACCTCACCACTCTGTCTTTCTCTGTCTCTTCCCCTTTCCACAAAACGCACGTGTTCTTAAAAATTAGTATAAGGGTATTCATATCCCCTTTAACACGTGCAAATTATAGAAAAAAAAAAAAAAAAAAAATGAGGCTGATCAGGTAATATCAGTTAATGGTGCTCGCTATCGCGACATGATAATCCAGTTTTCTCTCCCTAAATTGCAAAATGTGGACGACATGTGGTTTCACAAGACGGTGTCACATGCCATACAGTTCGAGAAACAATTTAATGACTACATGGTGGATTACTAAATAAATAAAACAAATGCATTGTGGAGGAGTGTTTTTTGAAGATATTTAAAAAAATGCAAATTAAATGTTTAAATGAAACTTTTTGTTTGAACCAAATTTGGGGGTTCGTTCTACTATGGATGAGTCATCACTGCTTTGACCTACGACTAAGGGGATATGCAATCCTCTAATTCACTAAAAGATTTTTCAAAATTTAAATTCTTACGAAAACAATAAAAAAAAAAAAAAAAAAAAAAACATCAAAGGGGGAAGAACTTCACACATGTGAGGGCGAACATTGGAACGTTTTTCTCACATTTTCAAAATTTTGTTGGCAGCGCATTAGTTCTCTCTTTCCACACTCTCATGCAGTATTCACTATCCACATGCAACAAAGCGCTTATCGTCGATACTAAACTTCTAGAGAAAGTTACTTATGCCCCACATAATTCCCATCAACAATCCCGTATACGATGATATAATTTATTGATCGGAACTCTTCCCCTCCAAAAAAGAATGGAGCGCTCGGAAATTGTCTGACAAAAGAGTTAAGTGTTTCGATGACAATTTTGTACAAAAAAAATGTGTATTCGAAATATTAAATCTGTAGATTGTTTTTTTTTTCTGCTTCTAGGGATCGAAAATAGATGAGATGCACTTTTGGTAGAGTGTCATAGTCGATTTTTATTTTGTTTGTCTCTAGGGGGAATGATTTCCTTCGAATACTAGATAGGATGCGGTGTGTAGCAAATGTATGTATGTATGTAGTACTTAAAAATGATTTTATAGCCGGCTATGAATAAACATTATTTTCTATTTCGAATCGGAGTGCGTGTACGCCTTTTCAGGTTTTTATTGTCTTTATATCAAACGTTTCAACCCGTTACGGGGGTATAAAAACATATTTAATGGCAATAAAATTGTCTCTGTTTAATTTAAGAGGAATTATGATTTAGGGATGCCATATGAGATATTAATTAGCTTTTAGGTGACCTAGATGTTTTTTTTTTTTTTTTTTTTTGCGAGATCTTAATGATAATGGTATTTAGTAGTCTGAGAATTATTTGTTTTATTCTTTATGGGGTATTTCAATTATTTTGTCAGGTCGAGTTTTAGATAGTTAATTCTAGAACTGCGAAATTTAAATGTGTGCATAAGATTTACTTTAATATCTAGAACCAACCTACTCCTCATATATGTATGTAGGTGAATAAATAGTATAAAGGCGTCACAACAAAAGTCACATCCCTTTTGCACTCCTGCGCCGACAACAGAGAGAACTACTCCAACAGACAGACTAGGGGAAGATGAATTATTATTTTTGTTTCTCTGTAGGACAAGGGTGGTAACAAAACCACAATCCAGATATTGTGACACCTCAAAATGCATCGCTTTAAATTATGATGAGAGACAATTATGTCAAATTACTGTCAGTAATGTGATATATTTGGGTGATGAGATCATGGCTCATCTCACACCCTTCCTTATTCTTTCTCTTGGATTTTCTATTAATTTATTAGTGGAGAAATAGGATATAAGAATTATTGGATGTGCCTGTTATTTGTAAATTATGAACTTTCTCGTACTGAAAATAGCACCATAGAAGAGATTGAAGTTGCACGAGTGTGTGCCTGTTGATTTGACCTTTGGCTGATCGTGGTGACACGAAGCTAAGTTTTGTTTTGCTTTTAGGAACATAGGGTTCATTAGGAGGTGATAGTCTGTTGGCATCCTGCAGTATATCTGCCAGTAGCGGAATGGAATGGCATTTAGAAAAAATAAAACTTTAACGTAACTAGTCTGTGTAGTCCTGCACGAGTTAAACATGGTTTTAGAAAAAAAAAACACTCGAATGTTTTTCTTGGTCGAAGGCTTGCGGCAATCATGTCAAACTGGTAGAAAATTTCACTTTTTGCTATCTCCGTTACTTGGACTAAATGAACGAATATCACCCCTAACAAGGGCGATTTGAATCTCAAAATACACATTTTAAATTTCTACTAAATACTATCAAGTTAGAAAATTGTTAAGAATTTGTTTGTGTGTGTAATGAGGAGCTTTTGGATGAAGAGCGCACAAATTCTGCATCTTGGTAGTCAGCTAGATATGCTGAATAAAACTTTTGCTTCAAAATGCCATTTGGGATTTAAATCGTAAACACCTAATACAAGAAAGGTGCCTTAGTTTGTCGTAACACAAATTACCTGGAATTAGAGACAGACTCTATCATGTGTCCTCACGTCACACAGTGAATGTAATGACGACTTTTTATCTTCATATACTCGTATTCCCTGGAAATTAGCTACACAAGGAATGAATAGAGATGAAAAGCATTATGTAGTGAAATAAAGAAATAAGGTTATCAACTCTCAACAAATTGTATTGCGAATAATTTTGAGAGTACAAGCTTTGTCGTACTTGTCACCTAATAACATTGCTTGCAGAGAAAACTTAACAGCATAACTCTGGCAGCTTACTCAGAAGCATCAACAAATTAAATTTATCCTCATAAGCGCATATCAAGGACAGAAGTTTAAACTCATAACCGATACTCTACGGAATCTCTGGCAGAGACTTAAAGAATCTTCTGGTTACAATACAGACAAATTTTAAAGCTGGACTCTGGTCAAGAAACAGCAGATACAGAAAATTCACTGATGTAAATGACGATGCTGATAGTAAGTTTCATAATTATGAAAAAGGTAGTGCAGCTTCATAATCCTTTTCGGCATCATATAACAGATTTGTTGGAAATCGTACTAAGCACAGGATATCAACTTGATGATGCTGGTGCGTATCAACGAGTATGTACCATAGTTCGATAACAAAGTTTACTCGTATATTGACCAAGATGCATCGGTGTGTGTCCTTGCTCGAATGATGCACTTTTGATAGAACTGATCCGATCGATCCTGGCACCAAGGAGAGTACGCTTAATTTGCAGTGCTATTAATCCTATTTTGGATTTGACAGATGTTAAATGGTGGTATAAATGCTATTAAAGTATCACAAGAACTTTGGATTATTTCGTTCAAGAGATAAAGTCTCGCTTTCTGAAACCAAACATTGTAAGAGGGTGGTTCAATAAGTCCCTGAAAAATGAAATAAGGAACACTCTTTTCGGTATAAAAACTTTTTATTTTTCAACATAGTCACTTCATCCAACGTTTCTCCAATTTATCGAGCCCATCAAAATAAGCGTTTGTTTTAAATACGGCCGTTTTTGCTTCAAATCGGCTTAGAATCGATCCAGCAGCCCTGCGTAATGTGTGCCGGTGATCGTTTTACCATTTTCTAAGTAATCGATGTGAATAACACCGCGCGAGTTATATTAAGGTAAAACCCGGGGATTAAAAAAATATATTTTATTTGATCATTCGGTCCGAATTACAAACATTAACTGATTTACTTTTTTTTTATTTTGGATTCATTTACTAGCAAAGGTGATTTCTTAGAACTTGAACTTGCGTTGGGTGAATTGCCAGACGCTTAGGTTGCAGTTTCACAGATCACCTATGCAATCACAATTCCAAGAATTAATTGAACGTACAATATGAAAGGTAAAATGAATAAAGCAAATGCGATGTGAAGGGGTGTCATCGGCGGATGTAACCATATACACGTGCCGTGTGTAGATAAGGTAGATGTTCCGGTGTGGAAGGGGGTCGAAGTGGGCAGACGTAACTCGCGTATCCCAAAAAACTGTCACCATGACCTTGTTTGCTGACAAACCCGCCTTGGCCTTCTTCGGCTTCGATTCATCAGGAGAACTCCATTGTTTTGACTGTTCCTTGGTTTCTGGTGTGTTGTGGTGAATCCAGGTTTCATCCACGGTTACGAAACGGCAAAAACTCAGTCGAATTTTTCTGGAGCATCGCCAAACACACCTTTGAAGTTGTCAAACGAATGCGTTTGTTGTCGATTGTGAGCAAACGCGGCACCCATCTTGCGGAAAGCTTTTTCATGTCCAAATATTTATGTAAAATCGAAATCACTGAGCCATGTGATAAGCCTGTGGCCTCTTCAAACTCGCGCACTTTCACTCGCCGATCGTCCATTATCAAACCATGGATTTTGTCGACCATTTCTGGTGTGGTGACCTCAATTGGGCGACCAGAACGTTCGGCGTTACTTGTGCTTCAACGACCGCACCGAAATTGAGTAAACCAGTGGTGAATGGTCCCCATAATATTTGTCAAGCTTTTGTTTGGTTCGCGTGATAGTTTTTTCTCGCAAAAAAATTGTGTTTAATGAGCACTCGAAATTCACTTTTTTCCATTTTAACGAGAGTGCTAGTAGGCGTCCATATAAAATGGCTGCCACAACAAAACTATTTGACAGATCTGTCTGAAAATTTGGGTGCGTTCTTTTGAAAGATGATTCTTGACAAAAAAAAAAAATAACTAAATTTAAGGTGACGACACAATTTGTGTTAATTTTCGGGGACTTATTGACCCACCCTCGTAAGGCAGGTAATGTTTCCTCGTCTGAATGTGATTTACAAGTTTATAATCTGCAGTTTCTATAGGCTTCTACGGGCCGATATTTGATAAGCATATCAACATCTTGCCTCTATTTTCCTAGGATAATTTTTTCCTTTCTGTCACTTGGAATCAAATAGACGGTTAAGAAGTACCTACATACATACATATGTATGTACCTATAAATATGTATATATGAAATGCTAGATCTAAGCAAAATAGATCAAAGTTTCCATTGAAAAGTTATCCCATTATGTATGTACATACATATATACATATAAGTTATGCTTGCTTTAGTCCAGGCACTACTCGTACTATCCAGTAATTACAATTTTAGTCACATTCCAGAAAGATGAACCTTTATCTACACTAACAACTATAAAATTACAAAACGATGTGCTTAATTACTTCTTAATTAATGCCAAATCCGCCCAATAATAGAAATGTACTCAAATTTCAACAGAAAAAAAAAAAAAAAAAAACTTCACCCCTTTACGCGAGTCATGTGTCAGCCCTGTACGTTACCCCAGCAAACAAGTATCGCCCTCATTTCGTGAACGTATACTTCCATCTATACAATTGAAAAGCAGGGAGAGTAAGCAATGCAACAACTCTTCAGTCGTCGTCGGCGAGATGATGAAAATCAATTGAAGCCCACCTGCTGCGCTTAGTTTAAGCCCTATAAAACAATTAATTTGCTACAAATAACAAACGTCTGCCCAACAGGACTCTGCCTTTAATTTTATTTCACCCCTATACGCAGAAATCGTACTGTACCCTTGAACCCCTTTTTATTTCAAATTCAAAATCTGAAATCCGTAAACCTCCCTAACAATACGCAAAACAATAATAGAATAATAAGTGCGCACAAGTCGCCGGATGCACTATAGCCGGTACATCATCAAACCACACTGCCAACCACTGCTGTCACTATGCTTCAGAGGTCGAAAGTTAATTGTCCTTCTCGATAGGGGGCGCGAAACATAACCGACATTCGTTTGCAAGTATGATATAGTAGTACATAGGTACACTGTGTGGCTTTTATTCCACCTTGTTAATTGTTGGCATGTTATTATTCTATTATTATCCTTTCGTTAGCTCTGGCGTCATCGCATCGCACGTACGCTTATTTGCATTTCGCATTTGAAGTTCGCACCCCTTAGGAAGTTGCATTATTAAAAAATTGTGTAATTAAGTATATTTTTTTTTATTCTCTCATATTTTTATTATTTTTTTTTACAGAAGGGGATGAATCTCGGTGTAGAGAGTGAAAGAAAAAAAGAAAAAAAACTTTGACTTTTGACACACAATAGCTATGTTTTACTGGGAAGCTTACATACTCGTATATCCGTACAGCAATGTGAATTCATTCATATGTATGTATGTACATATAAACAAAAGTTTATTTTATATTTTTGAAAGTTGTAATAGTAGGTACTTGTTCATGGCATAAAATTCAATTTAATTCTGTTGCCAAACCAAGCGGTTATTTAGTACAATTGAAGTACGCATTAAAAGATACGAGTACATACATAGGTTATAAAACTGCATATTACTCAATATAAAAACGCATTGCACACAGCGTACTAGTTTGACAACTTACTCCTATAAAGCAAGAATTATGTAAGTTACATTAAGCGCTATGTTTCTATGTTTTTACGTAAGGCATGCGTTACAAATTCCCTGTTTAGAAGTACATAAATGAAAAGTTGGTATAGCCGAAATTAATCGGAGTGGACAAATAACACCACTGACTTTACAACTGAAGTTTAAAGCTTCTTTAACTACATGTAGATATACCTAATTATATATGTTAAATTAGTTCATGTTAATTGCTTAGCATACAATTTCCGCACCTAGCACTCTCCAGGTCACGCGAGCAGCTAATATTGACTCGAATCACTACCTTTTTGCTGCTAAGGTACGTATGCGGATATCCCAAACATCACAACACCAAAGAAGTACTGTGAGAAAATTTAAAATTCAAAGTCTATAATCGCAAGAGACCGCCAGAGCGTTCCCCATTCGAGTGTCCCAGAATCTTTCAAGAGGTTAAGCGCAGATGAGCAATGGCATCATTGTCAGCAAGCCATCAATAACGCCGCCTCTGATGTCCTGGTTTTCTCCCATCCACCGTACGCAGTAAAGCAAGAGGCTTATAAAGCGATGCTGCATAAGGTGAGGAGAAGAGCTTGCGACATCTAAAAGTAGAAGAGAAGGGAATAACCTCAGCTTTTAAGAAAGAAGAGGAAAGAATGGAGAGGTGCTACAGCAGGAATGATGTTCGAGAATTTTACCAGAAGGTAAAAGAAGCATGCCAAGGCTACAAAGCACAAAAAGAAGCCTGTAGGAATGAAGAAGGAAATATAGAAGTAGAGTCACAGTCGGTGCTGAGAATTTGAAAAGATTACTTCTGTAGACTGTTAAAGGAACGGCGTTGACGACCAAAACTTTGCTGTCAGGCAGAATGCTCCATTCAATCCGGACAATGACGATCAACAATTCCGTCCACCCGAACAAAGTGAACTGATCATAACAATACCTAATCCAACAAGGCTGCTGGAGCCAATGGTTTAACTACCGAGTTATTTAAATCAACTTGGGGGATTTGGTATGAAGCAGACATCAACTCATCTATAAGATATGGTCGGATGAAAGTATGGCCGACAAATGGAACCTCAGCATCGTTTGCTCGATCCTCTGACCTGCGCCAACTACAGACGGATCAGTCTCCTCACCATGGCGTATAAGGTCCTATCTGCCATACTATGTGAACGCCTTAAGCCGTTTGTCAACAATCTGATTTGTCCGTATCAGAGTCGATTTAGGCTAGCAAAGTCCAAAGATCTTTGAAAAACCCACAAACTCCAAATTGATACTCACCACATTTTCATCGATTTTAAAGCCGTCTATGGTAGCGTCAATAGAGACGATCTATATATAGCCATGCCTAGTTCTGGCATCCCTCCTAAACTCGCACGTTCATGCAGGATAACGATGGAGAATGTACGCTGCTCCATCAAGGCTTTCAAAAGTGTGTACAACTATTCGCGTACGAAGACGATATTGCCATAATTATAAGAACGAAGCGGACTGTCAGTGGTGCTTTCGGGAGTATTGAAACAGAAATATATGCTGTCATCAAAAAAAGACAATAAACATCGAAGACTTGGACATAACAGAACGGCACAATAGAAAGCTTAAATTTTGTAGTAGTTAAGGACGTCGTATACTTAGGCTCCGATGTAAATTGAAACAATGACACCAGCGCAGAGTTCAAATGAAGAATCCCTTTTGCGAACCGCTGTTTCTTTGGGCTAAGAATGCAATTGAGTAGCAAAGCCCTCTCATGGATAACTTAGGTGATATATAACACCCTCATCATCCCAGTCCTACTATACGGGGCACATGGACCTTATCAATGGCGGATGAAAACAGCCTTAATAGTTTTGAAACCAAAATTCTTCGAGTGATTTTTGCTTCCGTTTGTATCGGCGGGGAACGGAGGAGCAGATATAACAATCGACAAATCGACTTAATCAGAAGGGTTCGAATTCGTTATCTAAGATGGCTAAGACATATAGAGCTAATAAACATCAAAGCTCCGGTGCCAGCGCATCCTCATTTTTCTTTAAGACGCTGGAAAGACTGATTCACGTCTGTGTACGAAATAATCTGGACAGTAGACTCATATCGAATTCCCAGCATGCGTATTACAAGGGAAAATCGATAGAGACTGCCCTTCATTCGCTACTTGGAACCATTGGGAGATCTTTTAAAAACAATGAACAAACAGGGTCATCCATGCTGAACTGGAGTGCTGCCTAACAAGAAGATCGGTTTAAAAAGTTATTCCTCAGAGCGGAGTATTATCGCAATGGCTAATAATAGTGAATAAATTACTTAAAATCTTAAAAAAAAAGAGGGGAGCAGTGTTATAGCCTATGCGATAGCCTTATCGGGAGAGTTTCCTGTTACAATAATACATTCGTAAAAAGGACTGGTCTTTCAGTTAGAAATGAAAAGACCGAACTGGTTTTGTTCACAAGAAGGAACAAGGTACCATATATCATCCCTGTTCCTAGTATGGAACTTCAATTTGTAGACCATGCTCTACTTGGGGGTTATTCTTGATACGAAACTCAGTTGCCTTTTACTCATGTCGAAGGGCTTTTGGTCCAAAATGGGGCCTTCAGCCTAACCGCCTGCTCCTATCGATAAAATTCCGTCTTGATACTGAAGCCAGAAAAATGACAAACAGCAGGTGGTAGATCCGAGAAGAACGAAAAGACTTCTGTCCATTAATAGCAAATGCCTAAGCACTATAATAGAAGCCTCCACGGGGCATGCTATTAGGCTGAGTGTTCCCTCCAATGATTTCTATAGAAGCTGTAGAGACGGGAATGTGGAAGAAACAAAAGCACCTTTTGTGCACCTGTCCTGCCCTATTAATGCTGAGAAGGAAAACTCTTGGGGAGTACTTCTGCGAAGATCTTGGTCAAAATAACTTTGTCTCCGCATCTAAGTGGTTCTGCATATGAATGCAGAACAGGAAGGGTTATCACCGCTACGGTTACCTACATTAACTTTGTTAGGGGAAAACATATTATCACGTAAGATTCCTCGTGCTGGTAATTCGGTACTCTTCGTGGTATCACAATGGACCTGCTTTTTGGTCTAAGTGCGTCTCTGCCTAGCGGGGACAGCCACCTAACCTAACTAGTAATTACGGCTAATATATAGTACGAGAAAACTGTGATAGCACTTTGGGCGACGCTACAACCCCAAAGTACTGAAACTATGTACTATACAAGTGGATGTTTGAAAGTAAAAGAATTTGAGAACACTAGCAGACGTAACCAGCTTGTCTCCCAGAAAAAATTAGTCAAAATGCTGTGTTGTGACATGCAAGTATAATGAAATAAACAGAACAAAAATACTCTGTCAACCCTACCCACAGCACAAAAATTAAAAAATAGATGAGCTTAAAATCGAACTGGTTTCTCTGTGGGTCTTAAGTCTGAAATTTCTTATAATCAAACAGGAGTGTTGTTTAGGCAAAACGTGAAGCAAAATAGATTAAATATAGCAAAAGTGGACACAAACTGCGCGGAAAAAAGAAATCAAGACCCTGTTAGTATTTTGGACAGTACGCTGACGTGGTGTACTAACATCGAATTTGCAGAAGAAAAAAATTGAGAACCTTTTCCATAAAATCGACGAAAACTCTGCATTCTCATGAAATTCCCGGATTTCCTTTTCACTTACTACTTAAGGCGTGTTTCTATTTGCAAGCTTTAAGTCCTCTATAAAGGCTTTACGATTTCGAGTTCGGTTTCTAGAGATCAACTTGAGTTGATTTTACCCCTATCTAGTCGCTCTGATTACTCATAAACTGCTCTGTGTTTTTCGACCGGCCAGGTATTTTGTCATCCTGTGTTAGCATTGTATATCCGTAGATAGCTATGGAAGTGAAAATCTATTGCCACTTCCACCCTAGAATGGAGATCCCTATTTGTTTCGTTTTTTGTTGTCCCAAGTGAACTACTTTATCCTACAAAATCAACATCAGATGTCATCCGATCGGAATTTGTATCCCTTCCCTCCAACTGCATTAGCAACTACGAGTATATGTCTTTCCTCTGCTAACATAGCCACATAGATAATCCCACAAACCCTATTGACTTAAATTGATTTATACGTTCATTTGAGGATGATAAAATTTGAATCAGCCACGCCAACAGAAACAGACAAAAATTGATTAAAAAAAAAAACACTTTTGCAGTAATTATACATCCACCGACCACCACCATACAGAATCGCCAACTACCCACCCTTAGACGAAGTGAAAAAATAAATTAAAATTGCAAATTGAAAATTGATAGGATATTTGTATGAATGTATCCCAGAGTAGGGATTTTTTCCCACGTTTTAAATATGATTCGCGATAATTTAGTTGTGAACGAGGAAATTGTGTGTTTAAAATGCAGTTTGATGGCAGCTTATCCTTTCCTTTTGGTATTTTGTGTATACATAACCGATTACATTTTTGATTTAACTGTAGGCAAAATCGAATTTCAATAAGGTAGTAAGATAAAGGATTATGATACAATTCGAAGGTCCCGTGATTGTGACATTTGTTGTGAGTTTTTGGGCAGTGACTTTGAGCGATTGCTTTCTAAATCCTGAGGTGCTCTGCGTAATGTCCTATGAGGAAGCGGATGCACGTCTTATATCTTCCTTAATTGTCATTTCATACTCGTAAGAGCACCCTTGCCTGCCTTAGTTTTGTGAGTTCCCTAAAGAATGTGAACGGGGTTGTCGTCCCTTTTTTGCCAGCCTATCGGCCACATGACACATGCAATGTCATGGAATGCCAAGTTTTGGAAAATTAAAAAAAAACAATTTTTTTAAACTTTTAATGCATCTAAAAAAAAATATTTTAACGATAAAAAAATATGTTCGTAAGAACGTGCGACCTAGTCATTTTCGTTCATTTAGTTTTTATTGCACGACGTACAATTTGTTTTGCTTCACGGAATTATTTAGTACAGTTTAGCGTGTGACCCTTAACACTTACCAGTCAACCCCTATCTCTTATCTGTCAGGTTTTTAAAAATAAATACATCACGTTGTACACAATCGAAACGGCAGTAAAATGTATGCACGATTTTAAGAATCACTTCTCAATAATTAGTCAGAATCTTGTATTGTATATTGTTTCTGGCAACTAAATTGTTTCACAAAGTGTCAGAAGGCTATCTATGCAGTTGATTGTGCAACCCAAACAACGTGTGTGCATTATTTGGAATTAATGCATCGCTTTTCAACTACGAGTACATATGTAAGTTGTCACATGCAGTTTCCTTTTTTGCGATGATGTAGTGTCGTATTAAAGGGTTAAGAAAGGTCAATAATTTTGAAGGGTATTTAGAAGTGCATAGAAAAACAATTAAGGTATAGGCATAAAGGGAACTTATTAATAAATGCACATTTTGATGGGATAATGAGTTACCAAGAGCTATTACAAAACTTTTTCTGGCTAATGACAACAGTGATAAGCAGCAACTTCAGCCACTTCTTATTCCTATCTCTAGTGAAAAAAAAAAACGGATCACTAGAAAGTAGATCTTTTCGCTATTATATTCCTAGCCAAGTGGACGTAGCCACTAACGAGCATGGAGGTCCAGTCATCGATGTCAGATTTGAAATTTCAATCTCGTGTTATTCGGAGCATCCTTAGTCACACATTGAACCGAGTCTGGCATAGCGCCCTATTAAACAAGCTGTTCTCTCATATGGACTACCACAATAGCTCTGCGATTGGATGGAAACTTCTTTTTCATAACAGATCAGTTCATTGTATCCGATGGTACTGATAGTGTAAACAAGGAGTGTCTTTCGATGAATTAGCTGTAAACGATGGAGTGCATCAGAGTTCTATACTTTCACTAACTCTCTTTCTCTCCATATTAACGACCTTCCAAAGTTAACAAACAAAACTAATTTCATTTTGCTCTAAAAACATGTCCGTGAATACCAGGTCAACTCATTTAATGAAGACCTGCAACCGAGCTACCCATATGCGACCAAATATATGAAGAAGGGAGATCAAAATTGCATTGGATTCCATCCCTCGATACCGTAGTTTAAATTAATTAAATTTAATTTATAAGTGAAACGATTTGCGCCAATGAATTTAGTACGGCAATACAGATCACTACATGTTCCTCGTCTAGGCTAGAAAAGCTTCTCTTGTTAATTCAGAAAGTGACTTCAAATGTATGGTCTTTGTACAGAAACAGATGAAGACACATAGGTGTGTATTATTTAAATATATCAGCCGAACGCTCTTAGTGGTTCGAAGATCAATGGCTGCACCAGCAAGGCCCACTCCACTATGCTGACATTTTTTTAGAAGGTGTAACCCTAGAAGAAAAGTCGCACATAATCTGCGAAGAAAGTATTGAGTTGAAGCGCCAGAACTCAAATATTCAAAATTCAATACTCGTTAATTAAGAGAATATAATTCTTCAAATTAAAAGCAAAATCCTTGGCGAATTTTAATCTTTCACCTACTCGTATGCGTAAGATGCTGTCAGAGTCCAAATAAGGTATAAGAGGCACCATAACTCAAAGTAGCGTTAATTTTGGGGTTAGAATGAAAATTCCGATTTTGCTTCGAATTATGACCCGACAGCCTCCAGAGATGAGGTTTGAAGAAAATCTGTCGAGCGGTTTAGGCTGCAGTCGCGGGTACAGACAGACAGATAGACACAATTGAAAGATCCACTACATTGAGTTTCTCATCACAGTAATGTCAAGTTTGATCAAAATCTCGAGATCGGAAATTCTCAGGAAACTTGAAAGTAAAATTGTTCAATAAATCTCACATTCCATCTTCTATATTTAATGCAAAAGATAATTATTTTAATATATTGTATTCATTTTCAAAGAAACAAAATTCGAGGCAAACTTGTACAGAAACTCATCCTTTATTTTGACGATAAGGTCATAATTTCTTGTTTTTTGTTCAATAGTTGTGTGGACGAAAGGATTAAGTGAGAAATTCGTAGATTTTAGATACACACAAAACATATACATATGGTATGGAGCACTTAATGTGTACTTATTTCTGTTGCAAAACTCAGCAAGGTTTATGAATTGAAAAATAAATGAAAATATTGACATCATACTCTTTAGTTAACTTCACAGTGCAGCAGCCTATCCTTATTTGAGATCAGCTGTCAGTGTGCGTGTCCCCACTAATGCATTTCACGCTGCATCCAGGCGACAATAGTTTCAGTTAGATCGAACTATTTAGTGCTCGCCTTATATGGCCTACTTTGACATATTCCGAGATCAGGTCTGTAAGGATTTTCAAGATTGAGTCAAGATTTTGTAAAAGAGATGGTGGCGGATGAATACTTAATAAGCCAACGTCAGTGCTCACATCCCCAAAGTGGGGTACTGATACCGGTTTACGCGACCTAGAAGTTATAACTAAGGATCTAACCCTTCATTTATAATTACAAAGCAGCCGCAAGCCTCGGGATGAGGATGATTTCACTGTTGATGATCCTAGCAAACGAAATAAGGACAATGACCTTCGGATCTGCCTTGTGGAATGTTCGGACCCTTAACAGGCCACGTGCATCCGAAGAGTGGATGGTCTGGACTGCTACAAAGCAGATATCACTGATAGTCAGGAAGTTCGATGGGATGGACCGGGCACAAGGTAGGTGCAAAAATGCAACACTTACTACAGTGAAACGGTTGTCGGTTTGTAGTCAGAGGATGTCTTAGGCAAGAAGTCTTGAACTTCAGGCATGTGAGCGAAGCGTCTGGTGACAATTAGCATTAAAGGCGAATTCAAATATATCATGCTGATATGTTCGTGCCCCCATAAACAATGTCGGAAATACGACGGCAAAATCGTGTTTGGCGATTTAAATTCAGGAAACGGACGCAGGCTAATTGACTTTGCGGTGGGGAGAAACATCATCATAGCCATCACTCGTTTCCCGCACCTTAACAGCCACAAAGGGACGACAACGTAGCAGTGAAAGAACCCCCTGTTAGGTGGAGCGCATAGTTGGGAAGGGACCTCAGTCAACTTGGCGAGCGAAATTGGAGGCAGCTAGCGAAAGATCGAGCTGGTTGGAGAGGTTTATTGGCTAAGGCACTGGTCCATCCCCCGATTTTAGCGCTGACCAATGTGCCTTATTTCTAACACGACAATATTTGTAATAGTATAAAACGTAAACTATTCTTCAAAAAACACGGAATTGTAAAATCGTGTAAATATTGCAATAACCGAAACGAATAATAGTGTTAGTTGGAGCTCTCAACGAGAGTTACTAACTTACAGTCAAATTTTAATAAAATCAGGTCACTGACATCGACGTTTTATTATTGTGAACGGACATTTGAAAATAATTCACAATGGTAAAGCTATAACTGAAAAATGGTAAAACATATTCACTTACATCTTTTCAATTTGGATTATATGCAGAGTTTCTTTAACGATAAGATATAACAGGTCCCTAGAGGGCCTAATATATTTTTGTATAGAAATCGGTTGAATTGGGAACGATATTCAAGGGCCTACTATTTTGATTAACAATTTTCGATGATCGAAATTAAATTTTTACACTTGACTTCACAGGCAACTTGATTGTCAACCATGTCTATATTCAGAGTTATCCCCAACACTCCGAATCATAACAATGCGTGTAATTACAATGAAATTCTATTTCTAAGTTACACCTAAGCACATACCACATCCATCTGGGCCTCATTATTATAATGAATTTAATCCATCTCCATGCCTGACACAGATCCGTCGTCTCTCTAGTCTTCACAAATATTCAAAAGCGTACGGCAAAATAGCGGAGAGAAGAACACAAGAAATCCCCATCTAAGTACACACAGTTTGTGAGGGAAAACAAAGCCATAAACTTCAAACAAAAATTATAAGAACACAAAAAAAAAAAAAAAAAAAAAACACTTTTAGGGGGGAAATATCTCGCCTTTTAATTTTTTGACTTTTAAACTTAAATTAGCGATTTTATTGACTTCATAACTCATGGTAGAGGCACATTTAATGGCCAGCGACGTAAACAATCTGTTCATTTCGTTTTGATATCTTGGTTTTTTTTGTATCCCTCACATTTTTATTGAGAATAACTAGTGGTATAGGATTTCTCTTGAGTGCTCTATAGTAGCTCTTAAACAAAAAATAATAAAGAAACGTACAAACACACAGCGAGGGAAAAAAAATGCTTAAAAAATGGACAAAAAACGGAACCTGAAAAATGGAAGCAATCACAAGTAATTTACAAAATGAATTAATTATGACAAATTCTGGGCAAATAGAAATTAATAAAAATGGGAAATATTTTTAGACACGCTGAAAAGAATTGGAAAGGGGGTGACATGACACGTGAGATAGGAGGGGACGGAAAATGCCAAATGGTTCTGTTTGGAATCAAGACATTTGGTGGGTTAAACACTAGTTGTTGATTGCTAGACAGAACATTTTTGTGACTTCTAACCTACCCTGTGCTTGGTTTAAGTGCCATTAACCTCTCTAGGCCTAAGAGCGAATAACCATAGCCAGGTGTCAGCGTGCTTGCAGTCAATATGTCCCAGATCCTCTCAGAATTCATACGTTCAGCTTCACTTAATCGAGGACGTTTTTTAACTCTATTTTCACGATTTCTACCTGATTTTTAGCCACACCTTAATTGATTCCTCTTCCATAAGTACGAGTATATATAGCTACAGGTATTTTCAAACTGGAAATAAAAGGGTTAAAAACGTTTGTTGATATAACGTTTTATATCGGGGAATAGAGTCCAAGAAAGAGCAGGGAGAAAAGTTGTTCCTTAGGGAAAAGAAGCCCCAGGTGCAGATCTTGCTATAAGTTTGCTCAGAGGTAAGCCTGGAACGCTACTATGCGTTTTTACGGGGTGCAGTTAAACGTTCAGCTTAGATATAAAACTAAGTAAAAGCCTGCGTTACGACAAACAACCTTCTTAAGTTTATGAATATGAGAACAAAGCAAGACCTTTTTGAAGCCACTTAGTTAAAAAGCTGAGTGAATTTATCCCATAAATGATTTTCGCTCCTTAACCTGCATGTACGTTTTGTAAAACTTAGAAGATGAACTCCATAAATTTGTGATACTCATGGGTAGTTTTTTCATACACCTAGGTATAATGACTGCGGAGAACGCAAGATCAGAACAGATACAATCGAAACTTTTATTTCCACTGGATGCTACAGGTAAGGCTACTAGCTGTCGTTTAACTTCTACTGTTCTAGAATACTCATAGATGGTGCAGAAATATAAGACGAACATATGGCATACTATTTTTTTTACAAGTCTTTGCAACTGCTTGACAATGTTTGCAACTACTTGTTGTTGAAGCACCTTTGATGGTTTAGTTAAAAACGAGGATACGATGTATATGCTGTCGATAAAAGTTACGAATCTAACTAACATTTTGTCTACGCTGTTAATTGTACCAATGACATCAATGCAGAAATAACAGAGAGAACCACTCTTCTCAACCACTGCTTCTTTGGGCTAAGAAGGCAATAAGATAGAAAGGCCATATCGAGAAAAAGTAAGGAGACGCTCCTCTAGTTAACCTTCATTATTCCAGTCCTACGCCTCGGTGCAGAACAGTGTATTTTATCATCATTTTATCGGATGAAATCAGTCTTGGAAACATTACTACTTCGAGTTTACGGATACGGAAACAATATGTCCGCCCAACCTGAACGTGCACTAAACATAATCGTGAACAAATTAGAGTTTTCAAAAGTGTTAGTGAGATGGTTTCCCAGGCTTCTTTCTGTCGAGCAGAAACACACACGAGCCACAACTCGACTGTTTAGGGCTCTTTGAGGCCGGTCCGAAAAACCACAGACGAAATATGGGTTCATTACTTTAATACAGAGTCAATTGCGTGAAGAAATCAAGGTGAAACGTCCATAATTGCTGTCAAAGAAAGTGTTGTTTCACCAGGATAACGCGCGGATAAAATTAATAGCTGTAGGATCGAATTGTTGCCCCACTCGCTCTTTTTCTTGATTTAGATCTGTCGGACTTTTATCTGTTGCCTAGTCTGAAAACAAATTTAGGACGGCAACAACTATCAACAAATGCAAAGCACCAACTGACAGTAAACACGTATTTCGAAGGACTTGGTGACCCTTTTTTTCAAAGTGGAATAGGAGCTTTATCAACCAATTAGAAAAAGTGTATTGAGAGTATGAGGGACAATGAAAAAAATAAAAGTATTTAAAAAAAGTGATTTTTTTCATTAAAATTGTCCTAAAAATCTTCAACAGCAAACAAATTTTCAACTCCTTTATTTGTGTCGCAAGACATGTAGGATGGTTTCTATAACATTCCACCCATTTTCTATGCATTTTTGAGTCTGAAAATCAATGCAAATTTTTGTTTGTCCCTCCCCTAGCTACGTGAACAAAAAAAAAATACATAAATCAAACCAGTATGTAGGTACTCATATGTATGTATTCGATAGCATCAAAATCAGAAGTAAATTAACTAAATCGAGATTAAAGCTGTGCAAAACCAAAGCGAATCAATTCCAAGAAAGGTAGTCCTCTATTCCTTCTAAAACACACATGAGTTACCTACTCATTTCGCGTGCTCTGTGCTGGTTCAAATTTCTTGCTATTTCTATTAATTGATTGCGCTTTGTAATTTCTTTCAATTTTAGGATTTGTTATACGTACATACTTGCATTTATTTCGTCCTTTAATCATCTACTGAGGTATTTTTTGTATGGCAATTTGTAATTTCCTTTTTGATGAAAATAAATGGTGTTTCTTTTTTTCTAGTTCAGTGCAGATATACAGTAAGTCACAGTGAAAATCATACACCCACTATATATCCCTTCAAGACTAAATTAGAAAAAATTGTGGCTAGAAATTGTCATTTTCTTTTTATTATGGAAATTGGTCAATCCTTAGAAAAAAGTAAAAAAATAAAATCCATACGAAATTTAAGTCTAATTTCGAAATAGAATTAATTTTTTAAGTAGGATTAAAAAAATCGTCTCACAGTGAAAATCATACACCGTGAATTAGAGGCGCCTATTTGACGCGACTGCAATTTCTTCCAAAATAAAATTGTTTACATGGTTCAGTTTCCTCAATATTATACTCCGTCATGCTACTGTCCAATGTTTTATTCAAAGGCACAAACGTGAAGGCAGGATTGAAAATAAACGTAAAACAAGCCACAACAAATTTTTTAACGATGCTGATGAAAGGTGGATTGTTCGAAAAGTCAAAGCTAACCCAAAATTAAGTGCTCCTAAATTAGCTACTGAAGCAGAAAAACATTTAGGAAAGAAAGCAAATGCAGAAACAAACCACCGTGTCCTCAAGAAAAATGGACTCAATGGAAGAATTGCCCGTAAAAAGCCATACTTGTCTAAAAAGAACATAGCTCTTCGAAAACAGTACGCTAAGGATTTCGAAAACAAAGATTTTGACTATTGGAAACATGTCTTGTTTACAGACGAGAGCAAGTTTAACATATTTGGATCCGATGGACGAGTCAATGTTTGGAGAAAACCGGGTGAGGACTTAAAATTTAACAATATGAGACCAACAGTAAAAAATGTTATGGTGTGGGGGTGCGTGTAAGCTTCAGGAGTAAGAAATCTGCACTTTTTAGAGGGAAATATGGATAAGTGGAAGTATCTCGACTTTCTAAAAAGCAATGTAAGAGAAAGTGCTCAGAAATTGGGAATCCTGGTCACATTACATTTTTACCAGGATAATGATCCCAAACATACGGCGCTCGTTGTAAGGGAATGGCTATTGTATAACTGCCCAAGGGTGATAAAAACGCCACCTCAGTCACCAGACTTAAACTTCATAGAGAATTTATGGCATATTTTGGAGATTAATATCCGGAAGCACAACATCTCTGGCAAGGATTCACTAAAGAAGGCACTACAGGAAGAATGGTCAAAAATCAGTAATGAATACACAGTAAAATTGGTTAGGTCAATGGGAAATCGCCTAAAAGATGTCATCAAACAAAAAGGATTAGAAACGAAGTACTAGAAACGGAATTTTTAGATTTTTTTATAATATTTTTTATTGATGTATGATTTTCATTGTGAGCTCCAAATATCGATTTAAGTTTTGTTTTTACTGTTTATTAAAGTTTTAAAAATGAATTATCTATTTTGTTATATTTTTACTTTGAAATATACTTTGGTTAAGTATTAAATATCAAGATTTCTATTAAAACTCCAAACACTAGTTTTTTATTCACCTTCGGAATCGAAAAGTTCAGGTGTATGATTTTCACTGTGACTTACTGTACATATTATATGTATACTACATATGTATATACAAGTATAACTACAAGTCACTACCTTTACTCAAAAATTTACTTTTAAATTTGTGTACCGAAATATTATATTAAATCAAATAAATTTTTTTCGAAACTAACGAAATAAGAAACATGAGAAAATATAAATACCATAGCCATCAAAATAATTTTTTTTTTGTAGTAAAAATTGTATTTTTTTCTGTCTCTGGCAGCAACTAGATATATTTCGTTGCACAACTGTTTTCATTTAAATAACACTATGGCCCGAGTACAAGCGGTCCTGGCTACAAGCGCTTCATCTAATCGCTAATCTCGTGGACATCGTTAACATCGCGAACTAGAAAATACAACAATCGACCATATATTCATTTTACGCCAGGTCCCGAAGATGACTATGAACTGGAATGCCAAAAAATACACACTTATTCCCATCCAACTGTCTCTTTTTAAAATCAAACTTGACATATCTCTTAATAGTCTGTGTAAAATAAAAAAAAAATCTGATCTGACACATTTCAGTTGCGATTCTCCAATGAGAATTTTAATTTCTTCTCAAATACCTAATAAATACCAATTTAAGATAAAATATATCCGCATCCATTGGCATTAACCAAATGACATATGGCGATGGCATACTTCGGAATTAACATAACAACATCGCAAAGCAATTTGAAAAATCTTCTCCTATTTAACTGCATTACTCAAAAACGAAGCGTTCACTCAAATCTCGCCATTATTGGGAGAAATGTCATTCAGCGTTGTAATTAATAAATAACACGCCAACTGTGACACCCGCACAACAATTAAGCTATCACAAGAAAGCCAAAGATTTTCCATAACATGAATCCCTTGAAAGTGGAGATCCTAATTTGTTGATCTCCGATGAACATTGTGGCGTATACGTAACATTGCATCGCATTTATAAGTATGATAAATCGCCCACGAACACGAATACTCGTAGGCTATGTTTGCATTCCTCGCGCGTTGAAATGCCCGCGCGCATCCACTTAATGTGCGTTAATGTCACGATAATGAATGGGGACCAAAAGTTTAGGAGCAAAATATCATTATTATGTTTCCAGAGAGAGGACGAGAGAGGGGAGTATTTTTGGACTTTGATTGTTTTTAAATGGACAAGCGGATATGTGGAGAGATAAAATTGTGTTACATGTGCAGTCGCAAAAATTATATTGTAAAAGATTTTCGATCCATATAGTATTTCCTCCTCGCTTGACCTGTGCCAAAAAAAAAAAAAACATTGAGCGTATTATTTTGTTTGAATATGTTCTCGAATTGTACCTACGAGTACATATATAGATCGTCGTCAAATTTTACGAGATACTGAAAAACAAAACAAGAAGTTATGTACATGCTTGCTGGCCAGCTTATAAATGCCCAAAATGTTGATGTTGATATACAACTGTAATCATTCCTGCGGCGAACAGCACCAGTGGCTGCGTGAAGCTAGGTCAGGCACTGCATGGACTGTTAATGTAAAAATATTTATATTTATTTATACATCCATCTTAAACAAAATAGTAAGAATCACATTTGAAAAATAACCAAAGACAGAATTGTTGCGAGCTCCTCTCTACTAAATGGTGTCCCAAAATTCATGCAAGAAGTAATTTTGACAGAAAACACAGGTTTTTAATTAAGAATTGTAAATGTATTATTGATTAATAAAGTTTACAGTATAGGGTTATGTATGGATTAGCATATCGGGTTCATGGCCTCCACGGCTTTGCTGGCACATACGCACTCTTTTGTCAAAATTTTCCACAACCGTTTCGCATAAATGTGGCTGAATTTCGTTGGTACAGCATACAATTTGCTCCTTCAAGGCGTGGGTGGCATAAATCTTAGACTTCAAAAAATCATTAAAACGGGAAATTACACGACCATGAAATGATTCATGCTGTATGGAATGTGGCACCGTGACCTCGTTGAAATCGCATATCGTCCACATCCATATCTTGCAATTTAGGCACAAACAACTGGATTATCATGTCGCGATAGCGAGCACCATTAACTGTTATTGCCTGACCAGCCGAATTTTTAAAGATGAATGATCCAGCCCAAAATCCGCACCAAACAGTGACACGTTGTGGATACATTTGTTTCTCAACAATCACTCGTAGATTTTCTGAACCCAAAATTCTACAATTTTGACGAAGATGAAAATAAGCCTCATCGCTGAAGATGATTTTGTTTGAAAAATCAGCATCCACTTGTTGTTGTTCCATAATCCATTCAACGAACTCTCTTCGCTGTGCGTGGTCAGTAGGCTTCAGTACTTGAGACAATTGCACTTTGTATGCATGAAGATAAATCTTTCGTGAGAATACGCTGTAGAGAGCTTCTCGAAATGTTCAATTCCTGACCACGTTGCCGAGTTGATGCTCATGGACCCTCAACAACACTCCCACGAACTGCTTCGATGTTTTGTATTGAACGACTTGTTGAAGGACGGCCAGAGTGTCTAAGAGCACTAATTCATCCAGTTCCCTTGAATTTTGAAATTAATCTCTTCACAGTTGATGAAGTTAAATCACTATTTTGTACGAAAATTTCAAACTGTAGCTAGCAAACCTTCATTATTTTTAAAATATTGCTGAACAATGAAAACGCGTTGTTCTTTCGTGAACTGTCAGCTGTCGTGCTGTCTTTTTATTAGTTGGCAACACTTTACCGCACAAATGGCGCAAAATTCAAATCTTATGTGAATTTTGGGGCACCTTTTAGTAATACGTAGATCAATTACAATCTCAAGATTGAACATTTTCATGGTGGTTCCTTTGTTGTTTTATTCAGTCCAATGAAGGAAGTGAATAAAATAACAAAACGAACTACCTGTTTATTTATAGGTAGTTCGTAACTGAAGTACAAGATACCGACCCGGACGACACGTTTAACTACAGTTTTTTTGAAAGTCGTCGGGAAGTATGACGATGATTTTACGACAAAATTATTCATGGTTTTTTCGGATGGGTGCAACAGAGACAAAAAAGTTGATCCAAAAGCACATCATAAAAAAAAACTCAAGCAAAGTTTCGTAAATACGTAAATATTCGGGTATTGAATGGAAGGTTCAAGTTCCAACCATAACCATGAAACGATTACTATTTAGTGCAATCGGACTCTACCTAGAATAAATACAAAATACTTTTTGTGTTGCTATTCTCTTATATTTTTGACGTATGATTGTAAAAAGTATTATAATACTGCTTATTCAAGCTTAAAGATAAAAAAGGATCACAACCCTCCCACTTTACTGCATCCCTACTGGTCCGCCTGTGGGATTTGCCGGTTTAACCTCAGGAAGTACCGGCAGACTTCCTGGTTTCGGATCACTTCGTCACTGAGGCCAATCAAATGCTGGTGTTTTTGCATTTATGTGATCCAATTGTTTTTTGGTCTGCCTGTTTTGCGCGTTTATGTAGGTATGTTGATTGATGTTGCGTTTTGACGGGGTTCGAAGGATCTCTCCTTTGAACATGACAATACCAACTGACCCGGTCGTGCTCTATCTTGCTTCCTCGAATCTTCGAACTTCTTATTGATAGACAAGCTTTGTTACTCCTGCTATCATGCGAAGCATCTTCATCTCAGCTGCCGTTAATTTGCCCTCATACTTTTTGTACATTATCCAGCATTGTGAACCATATGTGAGCGCCGGACGTACAACTGTGGTGCAGAACCTTCCTTTGAGTTTAGGGGACATTTTTCGATAGCAGAAGATAGCGGAGTTTTCCCGCCACTTCATCCGCCCTACGCTTACGTGATGATTGATGTCATCATCACAAGTTGCTTCGCTATTGATCATAGATCCCAGATATTTGAACTTTTCGCACTTGGGAAGCACTTTTCCATTCAAGTAAATGCCTGGAATATGCCGGTGTGGATCAGAGAAGGGGCAGCAAATATACTCTGTATTTTTTTAACTAATAAGGTACCCATTTCCCTCCAAAACATCCACCTATACATCAAGTGCTCGTTGCAGGGACGTTTGATCTTCACTTATGATAGCTCCATCGTCAGCAAAGAATAACTGATACACTTTGGGGTCCGTCATTTTTCCTTAAAGCTGACTGCAACAAATAGCAAAGGACTAGGGTGTACACCGACTTTGATTGGGAACTCTTCGGTGACTCCTGCGGGGCATCTTACTCTTGTCTTTGCCCCCTCATACATGTCCATGATCATTTGCACGTAGGTTTCTGGAACTCCTCGTTGTCTTCGCGCCATCATAAGTTTGGAAACAAGAATCATGAGCCATCTGCACCCGATGTCCCCCATCTTTTTCCAGAACTCAGAGAGTATCTCGTCTAGCCCAACCGCATTGACCGCATTCCTCTTGACTTCTTCGACAGTAATGTCGGATACTTCGTCATGATTAGGAACGGCTCTTGGAAAGTATACCTGGGGAAACTGTTCGTCTTTCACAATATTGTCGCCATTTGTGAAGAATTTTGACGTTTTTCACAAGAAGCTGGCCTTGAACATTGTTAATGAACTTTGGGGAACGAATATCCTGAGCATTTCTTCTTCTGTGGACTGCTATTTTGAAGATAGTTGTTTCCTTATTCAAGTTGTTTTGTCGAAGCTCCTGGATAGCTTGGTACCTATTAGACGCCGAATATGGAATTTTCTCCAACTCCCGATAGAGGCCTTCCATACTTTTTGGTTGAAATTGGGAGCACTTCTTCTTCGCGAGACCTTTGCAACAGCTATATATCACATTTCAAGGCGAGCTTTTTCATTTCTATTAGTAGAAGAGCACTTTGACCAAGCTTTGAAAGCCGTTTTCTTTTCCCGTATCACTACTTTAGCTTCATCTGTCTGGTGGTTCTTTGGCGTGTTGGCAGGCGCCTTTCGACGTTCCAAGCAGTGATTTGGCTCTCTCCAAGCATGACCGCTGTAGGGCGAATCCCACATATCTTGTGCTCTGCACTCCTCATCACCGACCTCATCTATGTTGGTAAAGAAATATTTTGTCATGATGGTAATTAAAGCTTTGTCCAGCTTGTACCAATTGATTTTCTCAGCCATATTTGTTTACTTATTAATTTTCTTCCCCGTCTCCATAAAAATTTCTGTCAGGAGGAGACGGTGTTGCTGGGCGACCGCCTCTCCTTAGATCACTTTGCAATTTTGAACCCGTGGCTTCATTTCCGATACTGCTGTAAGTGATCAGGTGCCGGCTTTGTTTGACGAACATGGTATTTTGCAAGTCATACGGTCTTATGAATTCCTGGTGCCTTACCCCAGTCCTCCATGGCAGTCTTCATAGTCTTCGTTTGGCTTCACGACATGTCCGTTCAAATCTCCGCCAACAAACAGAAGCTCTTCCTTTGGGATGTTTTTGATATTTGCAAATATTATTCTAGGTGAAGTTTTCAGAGAACTGTATATGAATGTGTATCGCAAACTCTTAAGGCCCCATAAAACACTATTATTGTAGTGGCTAGTTTCTCTTCTTCTTCTTTTCCTTACGGCGAGGAAGATAACATTTTTGGCCAGGCCATCGATGTGTACGTTCAACGTTGTCGGCAATTGAGTGAAAACGAAATATCAACAGCCATTACAATTTAGCATACTCACTAAGTACGTTGCCGGTCTTTGTAGGATTTCCAGCATATTTAACTAAGGGCCCAATGAAACCGATTTTTGGTCTAAGTATGCCAATGGCGGACACTACAGTTCAATGGTTATTCCGTCAACTATCAGATCGTATGGATTTATGCTAGACCTATGCCACAGTTGCTTTTTCTGCGATTTCTGTTTGGATTTATTGGTATCAGAGTTACGGTACTTATAAGAAAAAATTAAGGCATGGAGTCCTTACATATAGTGAGAGTCAGCTGTCTGCCACTGTCTCATAAAGTTTTGGACTAGAGTTAAGTGCCAAACTAAAGTAAAGTGCACGGAATGGATCAAACGTACTTCTACCTATATAAATATATATGTTGTCTAATTGTAAATCACTCAGATTTAAAATTTAAACAAAATCGTTAAAAAGTGTTTTTTTTTTTTTAAATCGTTGAATTAAGAAAAATTAATTTCGAACAAAATCTGTGGAATCATAGCCGAGAGTAAAGTACGGTTAAATGTATTTTTCGGAAAAAACCTGGTACACCATCCAATAGCATCCATATATCATATCTCATATCCACCATATCTACCATAACTCAAATATCAAATTTGATCAAAATTGTTGGAGCCGTTTTCGATTAAATCGATTTTGTTCAAAATCGTCCATTTGCAAAGTACCGTTAATATTGAGGTTAGAATGAAAATTACGGACCCTACTGATCCTAGATAGGAAGTGTGAAGAAAATTCGGGCGATTAGGCTGTAGTCAACCATACATATGTACATACAAACAGACAGACCCAATTTTTTGAGTTCAAGAAAGTTTTTTGAGGTTAGAGCAAAAGTGAGAAATAATTTTTCATTTGTTCGAATACAATATGGACGATGCCCTGATTTCAAAAATGTGCAGTTCCATCATCTTTACTTTATCAGGTTTAGAAATAAAGTGCATGATTGGGTCGTACGAAACTTTCTTATTATTTGCGAGTTAAATTTCTTTCTTAAAATTTTCGCAAGCAGATGATCTTAGATTTAGGTTTCTATGTTATGTTTAATAAAATAACAAATGTTAAAGTTAAAATTCAATAAAAATGAACAATAACGAATAACATCCACATAAACTAGATTAGACTAAAAGAATCTACATAATCAGTTCATTTAACTATTAGGTAATAGAATCTATCTTTTCCGGTACGGTTTGTTGGTGAATTGTTAGATTTCAAATGTATGCAATGTTGTAAAAAGGAGAACAAATTTTAATTTTCGAAAAATGCGTTAAAATATTTAAAAAAAACTTCAAAAATCACACGAAAACTATTTTGATTTTAATTGATGAAATAGCATTTACCGTCCGCCATCTTGTTCCTTCTCCAAACATTCGCATATTTATCCTTACATTCGATAAAAGGACGAATCTCAAATAAAGCAAGAAATCAGCAGACCCAAAGGATGTCAAACTTAGTAGCCGCAGTCAATTTTCACAAAACACCTATGTATCTCCATAGGTTGGTACGAGTATTACGGTAATGAGAAATCCATACATCAAAACAAATATATATACCGAAAACATCTCATTAATCCGATGACTGGTTAAATAAACACAACAGACATACGGTTTTGTTTATACTCGTGCCGCATTCATTATTTTCCTTTCTTTAACTTGTCTATTGAGAGTGAGAGAGGGAAAACTCAATTAATTATCTACCGAATATTATTCGTTTGATCCCAACAGTAGCAGCAGTAGCAGCAGCAGCAGCATCAGCGGAAACAAACATATTTTGCCAACATTTTATTTCGCTTTACAATTTAACAATATGATGATAGCTCCACCACTAATCAGAGCTGCTTCCCTGTTCTAGATATCAAAACAATCAACAAAAGCATGAAGCGCCCTTTATACGACGGACAAACCAGTGTATAGTGTATTTCGCTCGAATAGCTCTGAATCCAATCAAAACACTAAAACTCTGACGATCGTGGAAAATTATAATTTGTTTTCGTTTCCACATAATTTGTTCACATACTTCCTTTTCGGCTGTTCGGGTCGGGATGGCAAGAGTGCGGGAACATTTTCGCTTTTCAAATGATTTGAGATCCACGCCTGCAATAAATTTTCTGCAGGCTTTTTCTCGCCGCCGGTCGTGCCCCACCCCCACCCCCCATCAACAGTCTACTTTGGCCAGGGGAAAATCAATACAAGTCGCACACATCATCAAATACTCGAATTTATTGCATTCAAATTGAGGTAAGGAGCAGAGGCAAACAAAAAAGTGTTCCATAGATCGATTATGACTTTATTTATGTAATATTTCGCGGCGGCGGCCCCTTTTCCTCCAAGTGTGTGCCTTAGATCATTGCAATAACAACGCCGTTAGCGTATATCTTTTAAAAGGCATCAAAGTGAAATGTGTGTCTTAGGAGCGATTGAGCATCCTCTAGTTTTCCCACAAAGTATTTTTCTCGTTTGCGTTTTGTGAGTGCTTAAGTGGGTCGTTGTGTTTCAGGGTTGTGCTACTGTTAGTTAGAAAATGTATTTAAATATTTTTGTGATGGTCTCATTTTCAATTATGACGAGTGTGGTTGTTTATTATGACAAAAGTTTTCAATAAACTTTTGAATTGAAAATTGGTTTTGAGTAGATTAAACTAAAGGTGCGACTGCCATGTGCTTGACGGCTCCCCAAGAAGTGCATCGAAGCAAATTTATGTAAAATGATTGGAAAGAGTAATGCTCGTTACTGGTGTGATATCTCGAGCCATCGGTTCTTAGTCAAGATCGAATCCTAGTACAACTTTTTATTTTATAATCTTCTTTCAGGATAGGGACATCTACGTATAACGCTGGAACAGCCCCGATATGCCTGTTGATTGTGCACTTGAATAAATGGAGATTAAAAGCTTCTGGAAATACTTATGTCTCCTAGTAGTGAGTTAGAAAATTTACTTGTATTGTAGCTCAACTATATGGACGCCAATTTTGCGATGTTGGATATCTGATGGTGCCATGCTACACCGAAGACGATACATGATTTAGTTGAGTTAAATGATTTGTGCGTCCATTTCAAGATTGTGATACAGTAGAGGAGTTCTTTCTGGAAACAGTGATGAATTGAGTTTTTATTCGGCACTGAAATCTAATAAGCTTGCTTTTCTTGTCTTCATTTAATTTAATGAGTAGCATGTATTATATATTTCCTACGAATACTCGTATCAAGGGCATGTGATTCGACCAAGACGATATTTGGGTGCTGTCACCTGCAAAACTAAAGATCTTGTTGTTTGTAGACTCTAGTATGTCGTTGATATGAAATAGAAATAGAGTTGGTGAAAGTTTAGATCCCAAAGTTATTGAAGACGCATCATCGACCACAACTCTTCCTTAACACCAAGGCACAAAGCCATCCCGACAGTTCGAAAGAGGTTTGTTTGCATAATAAGGCTGTAAGCCAAACTCAGTCGAGTGCTTTTGAGATGTCCAAGGCATAGATGGGTTACATAACTCTCAAGGTCTCTAGTTGAATGGAGGCTTTGATAGCTTTTCCGTGAACAGCAACACTATGAACCGATACGAGTAGTTTTGTGGCAGGCATTTCCTTGTTTTTAATCGGTTAAATGCATGTACTTTTCCAGTATAAAGGAAACATTTTCTGGATACAGAAAAAGGTTTTCTAAGGATAGATACTAGTTCTGGTGCATGTTTTTGAGCAATATAGCTGGTATTCCGTCGGCACCTCTTGCCTTTTTGCAATCCAATTGAATAAGTATGCGCTGAATTACGGCATAACAGCACTTATGGGATAGTTAGTGATTCCGCGTGTGCCGAATTTAGAGTCGAATTGCGTGATTCAAGATGTCTTGGAATTACTAATTTGCATTTATTATTATGTTTAAGTAAATCAAGGATTAATACTAATATTAATACTGAAAAGGATAAGTTGAAACAAATATTTATACAGTTTCATTTTAATTTAAATCAATTGAGATGTACATACGTATTTATTCTGAACAGTTTCAAGTTTGAAAAAGTTCTACACAAACCAACAAAAGAATAAAACGAAGTGCCGGGCATAATAACAAAAAATATAAACTAATTATCTAGTTCTTAGATCAAAATGTATTTTGTTCTATTTATAAGGCATACAGAACGAAAAAAACGGACGACCAGACCACGATGATAATTAACACACTTTTATTCTGTGCATCTCATTTTTTACGTGAACCCCCCTTTTTTTATGTAGTCCACCTGTAAAAGGTTCTCTAGCAAAAATAAAAACAAATTGTGTATTTTGAGTGTGGCTGTGTAGATAGATAGTCCTTGTTGGGATTTTTGTTCTTTGTCTGCCTTGTTGAAAAATTCTATTTGTGTTCCTAAAATGACGATGATGATGATCAAAGGATACCATGATACAGAACCATGAATACAACAGGAGGACGACAACAAACGAAAACAGATATACATAAATAGAAAGAAAAGTAACAAAACGTAATCTCTCGTTGTGTTTTTTTTTTTTTTTTTTTGTGTTTGTTTGCTGGATGGGTTTGTTTATTTGAATACGCCATTTTGAAGCTGTACAAAGGGAAAGTAATTACGAGCTCTCTTGTACTAATTTTGCTATAAGGTTGTGTCCAAACTAGAGTATGATCTCACTCCATGTCCCTCATCACATTGAACTAACTTCAACAGAACAAGGGACAGCCAAAACATCGAGATGGAAAGTGTTCTCGTTCTAGAAAAAAATATGATGATATCCAAAAAAGGAGGGTAAACAAACGTGAATTGGAAGAGATTTTAGCTTCCTTCGATTGTACATAGTCGAATGAGAAAATAGAACTTCACAATTTCCAGTGGTAGGTATATTTGCTAGCTCGAGTAGTTTTCCAAAAGAAAGAGATTCCAACGCCTTCTTCTTAAGGAAGTGCAATATATTTTCCAGGAGGTTGTATCTCGTTATTGACATTTCTTTCTTTTATTATTTATCGAAGATCTGTTTACAGAATTTGGGCTTTCGTATCTGTTTCCAATTATTTTACGCCCCAATCTAGCCTTGTAGTCACCTTAGAATACTCGTAGCAAATATGTAATTCAGCCACTGCCATTGGCTTAACGGTTGCTAGAATGTCAACGTCTTTGTTTGTATACATACCTCATAAATGGCTGGAACTTGCACTTGCAATCTAGTAGGTGACGATTAGATGACGAATTTCTACGGTAAGATACTTGTGCCATTATCCATCTTTGACCCATCTATTTAAATTATTTTTTCTGAGTTGAGACGACACATTTGATGTCCATTCACCATATGGCGTCAGGCATCAACTTGAGGAATGTACTATGACCCTACGTGGTCGTTTTGCAAATACTCATTTATTTTGGACGTATCACGCCTTATGCAGCAGTTTTTTTTTATAGATCTCATGGTAGAAGTTTGAGAATGGTTTACTGCAGTAGTTCTCGTCTTTAGAACGTAGGTTCCACTATCTCACTCCGAATGAAGCATTACCAATTGGACTGTTTTCTGTTTGAATTTGTAGTATTATATTTTTATATATTATGGACAGGCTGTATTTGTAAGACGGTATCTATTTAGATAAAAGTTTAATGGAACAGAAGTACATGCTAACATACATATGTATGAACATTACCCTACCGTTTACGCGGCTGTCCCGATACTGAGCAAACTTGGCTTATTTAAATTTATAACTTTTGTCTCGGAAACAGAAAAGCTAGCACTCAACTCATAGCAGGATCAGAAATCTTATTTATATTTTCTCAACCAGCGAAGAAGACGATCATACAGGGATTCTTTACAAGCTTCACACTTCTCCAAGGAACATCGGAAAACCATTGGTCTCAGAAGCTAGAAGTTTGTAAGATTTGCCTCGTGAAAGGCAGACTGTCTGCGCACTTCTTCCGAATGAGTGAAGCCATATTAGATAACTTTATCCTATGTGATGAGAAAGTGATGAATGCTAAAAGCATGAGTCAGTTTCGAGAGCGCATTAGTTCTGGAGTAAAATAAAGTAATATCGACCAATAAGTATTTTTTTCTTTTTAAATTTTAACTGACGTCTAAAGAAGTACCCATTTAGTATAATTTGATTAGGTATAGTAGTTTGAAGAACTAAGTCAATCGTTTTCCTCGGTGCCTCGTTGGTGACAGTCCAGTCACAACTAGGAGCCTAAGACAGAAAACTACACGTGTTGTAGTACATGTGAATTTCTACAAGTGTTGCATGGAAAAACTACCAGCTTGGTACTGTCGAACTTGGGTTAAGTGGAATATCTACGGACACTTAATTTGGTTCCAATTATCCAGTGACAGTGTGATGACGCATTACAATTGAGCCCAATAAAAGAGCTACTCCACTTATCCAGGTGTCACTTAACCTGGTCCGATTGTATATCTTTGAACATTGTGATAGTATAGGGTGACCATATAAGAACGATAGGAAAAGAAATTTAAATAAAACAACAACAGTCGGAGATATCAAATTGATTCTGATTTTATTTTGAAGCTACATTTATGCCATATATGAAATAGTACATCACTTAACATCAGAGAGCTTCAAGCGGTCGGTCCAATTTTTGATGACTCAGTCCAATATGTGCGGCGTTATTCCGGCAATAGCGTCTCGAATGTTGGCCTCGAGCTCGTCCAAAAACTACTTTGGACTTGTTAGCGTAGACTGAGGAGTTGACTTAGTCCCAGAGAAAATAATCGAGGTGTGTCAAGTGGCATGATCGCGGCGGTCAATTGATGAACGCTCGCCGTGAGATGACCCAGTCGCCAAATTTCTCCTTCACCACTTCGAGCGTTGCGTCGCTTGTATGACATGCAGCGCCGTCTTGTTGAAACCACAGATAGGATATATCGATGTTTTCGAGCTTTGGACAAACGTCAATGGTCATTGGTTAACGTCGCTCTATACCGAGGATCATTGACGGTAACGGTGTCTCCTTCATCATTTCGAAAGAAATAAGGTCCGATGATGCCGCCGTGCCATAAACCGTTCCAAATAGTCAACCTTTGTGGATGCATTGATGCTTGGTCGAACTGTGTCTTCTTCGATACTAGCAGCTACGGCGGCTATGTTTTCTACATTTCGCACCGATCTCTGTCTGGTTGGTGGTTTAAACTTTTCCACGGTGCGACGAATTGCCTGCGCACTGAAGCCATGATGACGACCGACCTCACGACGAAATTCACGTTGCGTATTTACAATTGAGCAGGAATTTCGATAATATTTTTTTAATAATTTTTACACGTTCGGGAAGTGTCAAGCAATGCATGATGAAATAGCAAACCTTACTGAATATTTTGACAGTTGGTGACTTTGACAGCTGATGAAACATAACAATTGGAACAACTATCATTGCTATCTGGTCACCATTTACCTACATTTTTCATAAATATTTCATTGCAATAGAGTTGAACTTATAATTCCGGCTATTACTACAGGTCAAGGGACACCGTCGTCTTCTATTTTACTAATCGTTACATTGCACTCAGCTGATTTCAAATACAAACTTTAACACTAGGACTCTATCCTCTGTCACTCGTTAACAAAACGTTAATGTAGTATGACCTCGTTTTACACAAAACTCAATTATCGCAACACGTAAATTCCTACCATTGTTGAAGTGCAACTTTAAGAACAAATTTAAGTCGATAAACGCAATTTTTTTATAATTTCCTATATCTTAGAATTGTTTTTATTAGTTTAGGTGATTGTACGTTGCTTTTAAAATTTTGTAGCATTAAAACAGATTTAGTTGAAGTCAGATTCAAAATAATTATTGCGATTCACTCTTACATTTTCTCTACTGTGAACTTGCACAGCTGATTTTTGACAGATCGAAGAAATGCAATTCAGACTTCTGCGTTATTATAATGCCCTAAAGCATTTAATCGTTCTTCTTTTATAATTTATCCGTGCTGTATCATTTGTCTTGTAATGAATCCAAGTCACGTTAAATTTGTTCATTCCCATTTTCGCTTCAAATGCTATTGACTGTCACTTTAAAAGCGACTTAGAGACGGATGTGCCACATCTAAACTGTATCCAATTTTAGGGCTGACATTCGTGTTTATCACTACCGATTTGCAGTTAGAGGTAATTTTAAGAGAAACTTGCATTTAAATTCGTTACTTACTAAGGGCCAATGTGATTTATGAAGAATATTTTGTGTCTCGTTTATTGCAGCTATAGCCTTCATTTCTATTAGTTTCGTCCACCGAGGTCATACTGTATATTAATTTCTCACCTCATGTCTCTCTTTTCATGGAAATATCTTACTCTAGATCGAATGCGATCTCATTGGGATTGCAACCAGCAATCTATTTGCCATTCATTGTAAAAGTCTACCGTGAACCAGAATAAAGATCTTAAAGTGAGTGGAATATTAATTAAATGCGACAAAATAGCAGACATCTTTTCTTTGATAAAGAAAGCTTTCCAAAGGATAAAACTCTGAATAAAGCATCACTCGCGTTCCTTATGAAAATAAGTAGAACCAAAACAAAGAAAATGATAATTTTATTGAATATTCATTCTCATGCAAC
The DNA here is from genome assembly GCA_963082735.1 of Pocota personata. Lineage (NCBI taxonomy): Eukaryota > Metazoa > Arthropoda > Insecta > Diptera > Syrphidae > Pocota > Pocota personata. Next base: position 3,818,697 of record OY720433.1, read on the forward strand.
CACTAACAAGAGGATTCGTCACAACTAACAAACGTCGTTCTCGGTCGTAGGGCTACAATCCTTGTTTCAATCTAACACCACACAAAACAACTCCCCAAAGAACAAGTGCGCGACAAGTGCATACAAAATGCTGGTGCTTTTATTGTTGTTGTTACCATTATCCTCTCGCTCTTTTTCGCCACACGACACAATAAAAATGAATAAAATCCCTCTGGAAAAGGATTCCCTTAGAGTTTTTTTTTTTTTTTTTTTTTATTTGGATACCCTTTTGTGTTATGTGGCTTTTGCACCAGTGTATGCGTGAAATAATCCTAATGTCGCAGCCGTGTCGTTGTGGTCGCTTTAATCCACTACTCTTTTACTTTATTGTGCGGTTGATCCCTTAAAGAATAAAGGAAGGTGTGTACGGTGGCTTCTTGTGTGTGCCATATGGGCAGGGTGTTTCTTTGTGCTCTCGTCGATTTTATGACGTAGAATGAAGAACATGGTGACGACAGTCTTGAAAGCTGAGTGCCAACTTGATGTTGCATTTTTTTTTTTCTTGTCGTTCCGTTCCTTTTCTCATTTTCCCATTCATATCTTTGACAGTGACGACGACGACGACGACAACGCGCGATGAATTGTCGTTGAAAAGTAGCGAAAGAATAAAATAAAATATCCCTCCTCATCCTTAAAGATGGAAACATACAGCATAAAGCCTCATAAAGGACAAGAGGAAATGAGAAACAAAATAATGTGACACACGAATCATACATTTCTTATTCATGGGGGCATAACAAATGAAGGGTGACCTCTGTGTGTGGTTTTTGAGATATGTGTGTCGATGTTCTTCTTCTGTCTCTCTAAATCATTTTCATAAATTTTCTATCGAGCACAGCCATATAAAAAAAAAGAAAAATGAAAATAAAAAGGAAAACACACAAATGAAAGGATATGAAACGAAAGGGGTTCAGAGAGATCGGAAATGTAATTGGAAATGAATTGTTGATGTTGGTTATGGTTGAAGGATGTTGTCAATTCAATTCAAAGGATGTGTGTATCTTCTTTAAGTTTAAATTGTTAAAAAAAATTGTGTGTGGGGGGTGTTATTTTGAGAGTACTCCATGGATGAATAAGAAATTGGCGGTCTTTAGAAATCTCATTGATGCGAGAAAAACTACTACAGTTGCATATTATTTATTTAGAATAGCATTTAACTTAATGGCAACTCGCGTTACAACTTCGAGACACGATGGCTTCCTCACAAGTATTTCATAGCAAGTTCTGCTAAATTAATCAATTAAACAATTTAAAGTTCAAAAATATTGTTGCGGTAAAACAAAGAAACATTGTCAACTAATAAAAATTAAATATGGTTAAAATAGATTGTCATACATAATATTGTATATCTGATAGTACATATAATTGCAACAGAGCTGAACTTATAATTCCGGATTTTACTACACTTAAGAAATATTACATCATCGTCACTCGATAAGTCGCTCGTATATATGTGAACCTATAACGCTGGAACAGCACCCCCAGATGACTGTTGATTTTACTATTGCATAGCTGGAAAGTAAATGCTTCTGGAAATAGTATATATGAGCCATATTCTTATGTGAAAATGCGGATATTCACTATTTTGCTAATTTTGAACATGTTTTACATTACAGAAAGTGTCAAACTGACATCTGATCTCAAATACAAAATTTAACTTTAGGATAGAGTGCTGTCACTCATTGGTAACACTTTTAACTTTCAGTCCAGGATACTGAACAAACTAGGGGCTAAAGTTAAACATTTAGAAGTCAAACGATGTTGCCAGGGCTGCCACATTTTAAAAAGATTAAGATTAAGACTGAATTAAAAAAAGGACCCGTTTATAGGCAAGTACCCTGATCCAATCAGGTTTCAACCCTGAGTATTATGTGAATCACGTCGTTATTATTGTCAAGGATGAAAATGAGACACTTTGTAGCTTGAAACTGGCAAAATACTTATGTTAGGTATACTTCCTTGAACAGGAAATCTTCCAAAAATCAAGAGTTACGGGACATCGAACTTAAAATACAAAATAATTAACAAAAATAATACACAAAGTCAACAATATAAGATTTCCTCAATGAAAGGTATACTTGGGTCGCTTGTATTCGAAAAAGAGCATTCGTGCGAAAAATATGTTACTGACAACACGAATGGCTGTAAGAAGCTAGGTTCTCACAACCTATACCTAACACAAATTTTTAAACGACTAACCAAATTCTCACACTCATAGAAGTAGCACCTCCCGATAGATGTTAGTTCGCATAATGACGAAAGAGAGTCAATGCAGCCGAAGATCTTCTATATACTGCCATCTGTGAATTCCTTCGAGATTATCGAAGAAAGAGTGGTGAGACCTAAGCAAAATCAAACACCGCCTCGAAGATCGTTATGTCAATAGACAATTGCTTTAAGAGTTGTCTTTTAAACATAGGAAATAAGCTATCGTACTATATCGGTTCGAAGCAATTAAATCACCAAGTTTCGCGTTCCTATACGAGTATATATCACCCAAGGATATAAAAGAGCAATCCAGTTCAATCGGACACATACAAGCACTAAAGGGATGTGGAAAATATTTTTGCAGTTAAGGAACAAAGTTTTGTCGCCTAAAGACAGAAGCACCACTGTACATATGCAGACACATGGCAACGGATTACGACTAAAGCTCGAGTCCCAGTGACTGAAAGCGGAGTAAAAAGTAAATACAGCGGATAAACTAAATTGCATCAATGACCTTCCATTATACAAATGCAAATATGTACATATATATTTTGCAGGGCCTGGCCTAGCTTCTCGAAGCCACTCGTTGGTTGGGCCTTACAGTTTTATACCGTTTCCGAAGGGCAGTTTTTTTCGATTGAGAGAAGCTTCTCATGAAATGTGTTTTCTTGGTTTTCTTGGATTCAAACCTTGAACCTCCCGCTCAGTTATCGCGTACTTAACCACTGAGCCAGGGCGCCCGCATCCAACAATTACCAACCAGAAATAACAGTGTACCAACTACAAATGCCTACCATACACGAAGGTAGATCTGAATCGTTATAGATCTGAACCAGGTTGCTTCTGAATATGCCGTCGTTTTATATTCGTAGCTTGGTGTAATTGGTTGTGTGCTGGTTTCTTTAATGTTCAAAAAGCCTCCGGTGAATGCTATCCGTGTGGTATTAAGAGAAAAGATTAAGGGCATTTCAAGGGATCATTCCATTGACATGATAGTACATCTAGGTCTGCTACCAGCCTTCGATGAGCTAATGATTGAAGATTGAAAGTAAGTGCAAGATCTTCTATTAAACGAACTGCTCGTCGAATAGATGCAGTTAATTTTGCCTAGCTTTTTTGAGGCCATACTCCAAACGTGAGAACAATAATCATGTCCTGGATTAACTTGTGTTTTGTACAGGAGAAGGAGCAGCTGCGCTGTAAAGTATCTCTTTGCTCTAAATAGGTAGCTCAACTTAATGGATGCCGAATTCGTTATGTTGGACATGTAATCGTATCATGTTACACCAGAGTTGATTGTGACACCAAAAAGATGAATGGTGTCCTTGGGATATACAATTTGGTCGTTCATTTGAGTAGACGTGTTCTTTTCGTAAAAGGCTGTGAATTAGGTTTTCGTCGACTAAGTTTGCTTTTCCCCACAGCAAGTATTTCTGCAGGGCTTCATTTAATGAGTTAATTTGGCCACATCTCTGACGATGCGATGTATTTGTATTCATGGACATACTGTTGCAGCAATATGTAATTTTAGTGCTATCATAGGTGACAGGAAGGTCATTGATTGAACCACTCCAGCGTTTACAGCGACTGTATCGGAAAACAATCCATCGACCATAACTTGAATTGATCTGTTATGAAGAAAATTTTCCATTCAACCGCAGAGCTTGCTCAATAGGGCACCATCCCAGACCCGACCGAACGCTTTTGAAATGTGCTTGCGAATCGATATCTGAGGTCCATAGGTGGGTTACTTTTCAGTTGAGAGGAGACTGCGAAAACCATATAGATATTTGATTGTTTCAGCTTTTCAAATGTCTTTTGCCATTTCATTATAAATATAGAAAAACATTCAAAACATCTTTCTCCTTTGCTATCCAATTGTTTTCACAAATCATATACCATCCATTATAAAAGGTAGTAAAAATTCCTATTATTACAAAATTTATTATAACAAAGCCCCACATACAGCTCTATCTCTATAACACTCAAGACAAATCTAAATTAATGTAGATCTCTTATTTTTTTATTGCTACTCAAATTTAATGAATTTATAATTCACATTAAATCCACGAGCATAGAAATTTCATCAATTACTTAAAAAATTAATTTCACTCATAATTTACCGCATCAAAAAAAAAGAACGAAAATTTACAATAAAAGCTGTTTTTTTTTTTTAAAGCAAACTTAAGTGGACTTCATTTAATAGCACCCACAAATCATATTCCACATTGGGCAGGAAAAAATCATCCACCCACCTGCCGCTGGCCCATAAGTTTTTAAAAAAAAAAATTATCAAATTCACATATAACAACATATTTAAATGATTTTTTTTCTTCTATTTTTGATAAGTTTTTCTATTTTGTTTTTTTTTTTTTCTTAAAGAGGATGCTATTCGAGTGCCCCTCCTTTCAACCACTAACACATTGACACTCAGGGGTGACATACTTTTGTTTTGCTTAAAAAAAAAATAAAAAAATTATATATAATGCATATATAAATTTTGGACTTTTTAAAAAGAAAAAAAAAATCAGGAGGAAACACTCTTGCTGCGCTGATTTGATAAATTACTTAATAAATCGCTCAGTGAAACAACAAATCTGATATAAAAAATATGGCAGGTCTTGAAATAATAATAAAAATATGTTGTAGGTATATACAAAATTTATGTTGAGAGTATTTTTCTTTTCTTTTTTTCGAGGGAGGAGGCGCATTGCCACATGTCATTGGCAACAAAAAGCAGGCGGTCGTGACTCGGAGACGATATATCTCGTAGAGAGAATTTATAAGAATAGAAATTTAATTAATTATTCCACTTGAGTTTGCTCGTGGGGAGTTCTCGCGCTCTCAATTTCTCATCTTCTGTCAGAGTGCGAGAATGTGTGCTATGAAGATTAGATACATAGGTACGAGTATGCTTAATCGGACAGAGCGATGTAATAATTTTCTTTTAAGGGTTATAGCGTGTGGTTGACTAGAATTTTGTTCATCGGATTAAAGAGCAAATCTGGAGTTCATTGGCAGTAATATCTAAAATTTGTTCGCATTATAACCTCGAATGTACGAGTATATGGTAAATGCAGCAAGTTTCAGTTGTCTGCCTGTCACATCCTTATAACTTTTAAACGGTTGGACGTCAACCAATAATTTATACCAGAGTTAGGTTTTATTAGAGATGCTGTTGACACTGATTCGATGACAGAATACTATGTGAAAAAGGAAAAAATCTAAGAATTTGTTGACGAGAAAAGCGGCACGATCGCTGTTGCCTGCTCAAGTCCTTTGAACGGGATGATTATTGTCCACCTCGCCAAATACCACCTGATCAGCATACAAAATCTCGTATCGAATATTTAAAAAAAAGAAAGAATAAGTAAAGAAAACTACTCTAAGGTACCCTGTGCCAATACCATAGATAGAGACCGGAAGGAAGCTAACTTATTATGTACTTAAGCTAATTCCTAATATAAACGTAAACAAAATTCAAGCTAAACTATACGAGTATGTTAATAAACCCTAAACAGTGATTTGATGGTATTTGTGGTCCCACTTTGGGCGCCATTGTTTCGAGCTAAAAGAGGTCATGTGGTTGCACAACTTAGCTTATTGGACAGACTGGTCAGGGATGGTTCTTGTCCCTCCTCTCTTTTGCATCACCTGCTCAACAAACGTTTTAAATTAGTATCATGCACAAAATTGGAAAAAAATAAAATACAATTTTTTTTTTATGGTCCGATGTTTTTTTTTTTTTGACTAACTGAGAATTTTTCAATTTTATTTTATTGACCGATTATTTGGTTTATAACAATTATGTATGGAATATTATATCGGCCAAATAGCCACGATGGAGATCCTTCAATTATATTTTACATAACATTTTGGTATATTTCGGGTATTATTTCACCAATTTCTTGAATATTGTCGTCATTTAGCATCGGAATTGTGGTTGGCTTGCTGCCGTAGAACGTTCTCTTCAAGTACCCCCAAATATAGAAGTCGGGGGCGGTCAAATCAGGGGATCGAGGGGCCAATCGATATCACCCCTGTTTGACATTATGCGGCCGTACACAATTTCTTGTTAAAGATAGCTGTGTGTGCACAGTTCTGTTGTTGTTGTAGCTCCAATCGATCCAATTCGGGCATCAGGAAGTAAGTGTTACAGTATTGCCTCTTGTGTCTTCAACAAAATTTGGCCCAATGATGCCGCCGGTCTAAATAGAGTAGTAACTCTAGAAGGGTGTAAAGGTCGTTGGTGAATCTATTTAGGATTTTTTAGTGGATATTTTATTTATTAGCAGCCAGATAACTCGAAATCATCATGATGATTTTTTCCCAAAAATTGGGGGTCAATATGGAGCTGCAATAACTTTTTACTCCACTCTCGCAAGCACATATGGTCGTTTTTGATTAGTTGTTGAGTCAAATGAGTTTTATACGGGACAAATGCAAATCTTTTTTGATTATTTTAAATAAACTTGCCGGAGGCATTCTAAATTCTTGTATACATACGTTTAACGGAGGTGCCCGGACTTTAATCAATATTGTCTCTCACTGCAGCAATATTTTGTACCGTACGTACGCTACGAACTTCGCTTTACCTGCCAGTGGATACTGAATTTCAAAGTTATTCATTATATGCTGAATGGTTTACTTGCCAGGCACATGATTTAAACCAAAATAATGCAAAAATTTCTTCGTGTTTCACAATTGCACGATTATTTAGATAAAATGTTTTAATTACTTAAATTCGTTGTTGAGCCGTTAGATGCTCCATAATATATTATTATCAACTGCTCTCCACAACCATCAATTGCGAATTGACAAATGTTAACCAAACCAAAATAGCACCTAAACAACATCGGCCTGGAACATAAAAAACACCCTGTGTTAGGAGTAAAGCAGAGTGATTATACTCCAGAGAAATGACAAAATCGTGGAGAGTAAAAACCTAACTATCCTATATTAAGCCTTCTAAACCTTAAACTAAGCCTCAATATACATGTACCTATTCTATCTTTCAGCTAACCTAAACTGACCCTCACTCTACTCAATCCACTACTACTGTTTTGTAACACTTAAGTGCATCTTTCTATTATCGTTTTTTCATTCGTATTCATTATTTAATTCATAGCCACCTTGTAGAGAATTTCAAAACCGAAAAACCTGCATCACTTAAAACCGTTTACCAGTTTTTTTTTTTTTTTTTTTAAAAAGTACTTTACATCGCTTAGCCTTTTAAAGTTTATTAACCCAGTGATAGAGAGAGAAGAAATGGTATACAGGGCATTTACAGATTGGATAGATATTTTGGAAGACTGACTTTAGGTTTTCAAAATTTAAAAAAAAAATGGGTGTGCATCTTGTAGATAATTTCAAAGTAGTCCGAATATTTTAAATGTTAACTCACAAAACTTTGTGTCAGCTCCATACTTATCATACACGAATGTCGCTAAAGCAAGAAAAAAAAATCTATGTTTACAGGGACTTAAAACGCTGCCATTACTGAAGTGATTATATTATGTGTAATGTAAAGACCCTCGAGGGTAAGAATAATTGGTGCAACGTCTTGAGCCACCTCAGAGGTTAGGTACGCGATAATTAAGCGGGAGATTCGAGATCCGAATCCCAGAAAACATAAAAAAAAAGTTTTCTCACTAGTGGCTGTTTCATTGAACTAAAAGAAGAACGGTATTCTTTCTCATTGAATGCAAAAACCTGTAATTTTGTGACGCTTGTCACGCTCTTAGTTCACGGTTCAAATCCTGATCTCAACAATCATCAATTTATTTTGTCTGAAATAAATAAAAAAGTTGATCAATTTCGAAAGCTTAGTCAACTCTACTGCGAAGGCATAACTAAATGCAACTTGATCGTGATGATGACATCAGGTGGAGGGAAAAAAAAAATACTGTGAATCATGAGCAACGTCAAAAAGTAAAACAAACAATCTCCGCAGTTATCTAGACGCCACCCTTGGAGTTTAATACCACCTAAGTTTCAAACCCACCACACCAATCTTTCTTTCTCTCTCTCTCAATTTCTACAAACGCCCGTGCCCTGAAATAATTTAATGGTATTCATATCCCATTTGACGCGCGCAAATTATATAAAAAAAAAAAATAATACATCTCTCAAAATACAGTCACTGAACAAATCTATGCGAATAAAAAATGCATTGTGTAAGAGTGTTTTAAATAAAAAAATTATTAACCCAGTGATTATTAACCCTGTGTCTAGGGAGCAATCCCTTGAACGCAATTAAGCGGGTTGTTAATTGCACAATGTAAGTTGGAGAGGACAGACACTGTGAGAGAAAGAAGGATTGGTGTAGCGGTTTAAAACTCAGGTGGTATTAAACTCCAAGGGTGGCGTCTAGACAACTGGGGAGCATTTTGGATTTTGCTGTTATTTGTGGTGGTTCACGTGCTAATTTATTTCTGTGGACGAGCCGCAATTGGTATGGTCCCCGAGTTTTATCGTCATCCACAAGAAGGTTAGTCTTAAGAAACAATTTTTCGTTATTGCCATTAGGAAATGGAACCAGTTGCATGTATTTTCATTTTGGAGGTAAAGAGCATCTCTCCAGTACAAGTCTTGTAGCCTATGTGCTTACTTTTCTAGGACAGTTTCCATGGCTTCACTGACCTCAATCCTATCTCTATTTAGTCTCGTAAGACTAACTATTAGTCAATGAATTTTCTTTATAGGCTGATACCCAAAGTACCTTTTTTTTTAAATATACATATGTATATGTATTTTCCGACGGTTAAGATCGTCTTCGGTCTAAGTATGTATCTATTGTTTGTGCCAAAGTTCACACTATTTCGTGAAGAGTCGTCTCTGTGGATGTAAATCTACAATAAAACGGTTTTGTATTTGCTAAAAAGCGAAAGCGTATTATGAAATACAATAAAATTGATATGAGATTGAGTTTTTCGCGTCTTTTGGTCTTTAGTTAGAATTTTGATTTTTTTTACCAAAAAAACCGCATTATTACATGATTATGGACATCGTTTACATCCTCTGAGCGATGACAATAATGCTTTCGCTTTGTTTCCATCACCTTACGTTAAATTCACATGAAAATAATCTCGTGGCACCCACATAATCCGAATAATCACTCCTAAGAAGCAATAATCCATCATACAACACACATTTGAACAAACAAGGGGCCACCACCCCCCATTATAAAATACCAAATATTATATATACATGTTGACACTAAGTATCCTTTTACGCTTCGCTTTCATTTGTTATTTGTTTGAAGGATTTTACACTCTCATACACAGTCCATTGTTCGCGTGTGTGGTTTAATATATTCCACACAGCACAAAGCAGGCAAACAATGAGTGTATTTACGAGACTCTGTATCTTCGTAATTTGTGTAAAATTTTGTTTAATTTTCCACGGCATTCAATGGAAAAACATTAACAAAACTGAGCCAGTGTAGTATTTTCTTTCCTGTATGCTGTATACTCGTATGTCATGCCGCATCCTTTCAGGATAAATGTAGAAGAAAACTCTCTTTCGTAAAATCAAAAGCAACATTCGGTAAACTTTTTGTTAGAATGTGAGGAGGATGATGTGTGGATGTGTAATGAAAATTTACACTCGTACACAAAGTATACTTGTTAAAAGTTATACATACTCGTAGCACAAGTATTTCTATAAACAAAATAGTTTTAAGTAAGTTTTCTAGATATGGAGATTTCATTGCATGCAGCACCCACACATCCACTGACAGGAAGTTAGTTTGTGAAAGAAAAGCAGGTAAAAGGGGCATTTCATGATACATATATATATATGTTTGCTTTGTTACAATATTCTCAAAAATCAAATTCGTTATCGTCTTCGTCCCTTGCCGTCTCGATTTTCTTTTCAAAACCTTATTATACAAGCGTGTGTGTGTGGACTTTATTGCTAGCATCAAATATATTCAAAGTTCTGTCAAAAGAAAAGGATCCATTTCACATTGTATGAGGGAGGGGGAGGAAATGTGGCTGTGGACTATTACGAGTAGGTACTTTGGAATAAAATAGCTAAGAAAGTCTGAAAAACAAAAGAAGAAAAGGAAAATATCGACTCTTTGGCTTTGGCTTTTTGATGTTTTTTTTTTTTTTAAAGACATATGCTAATTCTTAGTGCGTACTGGAAAGGGTTAAAGAGTATTGCTGTATGTACAATGGGAAGTGTTGTTGTGATAGCTATAGAGTCGTAAGTTCCGAAAATTAAATCGATTAATAGCACGGAATGTTGTATAAACCGTGATATGCAGACGTTGCAAACCTACAAAAGTTTTTTGATCACTCAGATCTGTTTACTGTCCGCCGCGTTGCTCGCTTGAAAAAGACGACTACTTTCGTGTCTTCAATGCCTTTAGTTTAAATTTCCTCATTGGTGGAGATTTCAACGCGAAGCACACCTTCTGGGGTTCAAGATGTACATATTCTAAAGGAAAAATTCTCTACGAAGTGGCAAATGAATTCGATTGTAGTTTTTATTCGACAGGAAAACCTACCTATTGGCCAACCGACTCAGAAAAAATTCTCGATCTTATCGATTTTTTCGTTTCAAAAGGTATTTACGATAAATTTATTAAAGTCAAAGAAAGTTTTGATCTCTCTTCTGACCACTCTCCGGTAATTTTATTACTTGGTGAAGCGTTGATCATGAAAGAAGGACCTCCAACACTTACTAGTAATAGAACAAATTGGGAGGGCTTTAGAAATAATTGCGAAACAAATATCGCCTTAAATGTATCACTTAAAACACCTTGTGAACTGGAGGACGAAGTTGATGGTTTCGTGGAAGCAATCCAAAGAGCGGCATGGGGAAACACTCCTTCTAGAAGCTATAAGATTAAAAACAATGAAAAGTATCCCAGAGAAATCATTGAACTGGTGAGGGAGAAAAGAAAAGCACGAAAAAAATGGCAAATCACTCGCGCACAGCAGCATAAAATGGTCCTCAACCGACTATGCAATCGCCTTAGAGATAGTATTCGGGAATTTAAAAGCAATAAGATAGCGACCTACCTTGAAAATCTCTCCACTGGAAGAGAACTAAATTATTCACTTGGAAAGCGCTAAAAGGCATCCTGAAACCTCAAATGCAAGCGCCACCAATTCGAAAAACGATAGAACTTGGGCCAAGAGCAACAAAGAAAAAGCAGAACTTTTTGCTTTGCACTTAGAAGAAACGTTTAAGCCATTCGATGGCCCTTTGGTAACGCCCGACTCCCCAGTCACGATATCTGACAACACAAGTAAAAAAAGTTGCATTAGTTGAACTGAGGGAAGTGATTAAAAATCTAAAGACTAAAAAAACACCGGGTTACATCTTGATAACGGTGGTCAAGGAATTACCGAATAAAGCTCTTATCAAACTGCTATATTTGATTAACGCTTCGTTCAGATTGCTCTACGTTCCGAGACAATGGAAAGTCGCAGAGATTATAATGGTCCCGAAACCTGGCAAACCTCTTAATGAGAAGAAATCATATCGGCCTATTTCCCCATTGCCGGTTATCTCTAAAATATATGAAAATCTATTTTCAAAACGTCTACAACCCGTAATCAACGAAAGACGTCTCATTCCTGACCATCAGTTTGGATTTAGAGTCAAACATTCTACAATCGACCAAGTCCACAAAATAACTGACGTGATTGAGAAACCTCTCGAAGAAAAAAAGATTTGTTGTGCTGTATTTCTTGACGCCTCTCAAGTTTTCGATAAGGTTTAGCACGAAGACTTGGAGTATAAATTGCAACTACTACTGCCACGGCAACTCTTTCTAATCTTACGATCGTACCTCACCGAAAGACTTTTTTGTGTTAAGCACGGAAATGATTACTCTGATTTCAAGGAGATTGCGGCCGGAGTCCCTCAAGGAAGTGTCCTTGGCCCACTTCCATATGTACTCTACACGCGTGATATCCCGCAGGAAAGAAGCTGCGTCGTCGCCACGTTTGCGGACGATACGGCGATATTGACAACGGGCGATACAATTGAAGCAGCAACTGAAAAGCTGCAAAATGCTATTAATAAAGTCCACGCTTGGACGAATTTTTGGCGTATTGTGCTGAACGAAAGCAAATCTACTCACGTCAACTTTACCCACAAAAAAGTGGACGTCGTCGAAGAGATAACAAATTTTGCTCGTAAACACAAAGATCGTGTTCACGGCCATTGTAACCGTACCGTCATTCAACTACTTGACGCGAACAATTCAATTCGTCGTCTGTAAAGGACAAAACCTTTTGACCTCACGTCATAGTATATGCCGGTCGTGAAAACCGGATTCGACGAACGTGTCAATTATTTACCATCTTGCTAGAAGGGCGACAGATATACGTATCCTTTATGAGCAGATTGACTTGGCTAAGGTCAATGTCGACAGGTTGAATCGGGAGAAATATTTTTGGTTCGACTGGGTTGAAGTAGTTTATGTACGGCTGGGCTCTGGCATGTGATTTTCGACCAATGAAATGTCCACATGAATAGTATTTTTACCAGTTGTTGGGTGTTTGTATTGGTGATCTGGAAATCATATGTCATGGCCCAGCCCAGGACATAGATTAAGGTAGGTTAGGTTAGTTTTCGATTTTTAATGAGTAGTTTAACTTTTAAGAAAAACAAAAAAAAAATCAAGGTCTTCGAAAAGGATTTCCCACATTTTACTTTGATGCGAAATTAAATAATAAAGTGTTTTTGAACGGTCTTGGGTGCACCAGACTACAATACCCAAAGGATAAGCTGATCTTTTGCAACCATGTTTTCAGGCTATCCAATTCTAGATCCGGTACGGAAATGCAGTCATCGATGCCAGATGTGAAGTATTCCGGCTCATCGTTAGTCATTTGTAAAGCGCTATCAGGTCTCGATGGAATACCAGTCACAGTAGTTAAAAACTGTGCACTAGAACTAGCAGCGATACTTTGTAAATTTTTTTATATGTCTTATGCGCACAAAACCTTTCGATCATGCTGAATAATGTTATCAATCCTGAAATAAATAAATATCTGGAGGGACATGAGCTAATAAGCGATTCAGCCGATTCACCGCCTTTGTAGGAAAAATACGTCTACCGTACCACAACTTCAAACTTTTTGGCGTTATTATCAAATCTGGTGTAACATAGCACCACCATAAAACAGAAGCGAGACACCTCATTCTTCTGTACAAAGCACAGGTTGAACCGCGGCTTGAATATACATTTTTCTCATGTGTGGAACTCGGCAACTAAACATTTTCTTCGTCTATTTGACAGCATAGAGAGACGAGCAGTTCAGTTGATAAATAACATCAAATTTCCAACCGTTGGCTCAATTTTAAGCTAAGGAGACAATTGAAGAATGAAGCGAACAACTAATGAGAATGACTCTCATTATTAATTCAAGCTTCTGGTATACCGCGCAGATGCTTGGAAGTTATCAAAGTCGGTTGCTATATACAATTACAAACTTAGTCAAGAAGGTTCGACTTGATCACCTAAGTTGGCCAGGATATATCAGAAGAATGAAAATAAACGCTCTGAGGAGAACGATGTGGTAAAGAAAAACTTTACTTAAGGTAGTGAGCACAAGTGGAAAGGTAAAAGTAGAGGCGGCTAGCTGACGATAGAGCTGGCTTACGAACAGGTCCACCCGGGACTGCAGTGCCATCTGAAGTAAAGTGAAGAAACCAATAAATCACGCCAAATAAAATTGTAGTTTTAACCAAATCATAATTTTTTATCTAAAAAAATTGAATAATTTCCATTCAGCGAGTTCCAATTTTAGTCTGTGCTGTCATTTTCAAATTTTTAAAGCATGTATCTACACGCATCTGGGTCGATTGGATATTGACAAGTCCAGCGGATCAGTTCCAGAAAGTGATTCGGATCACCTTTTCAAAACAGTATTTTTTCCGCGACAACCTTACAGTTTCTTCTTTTCCAAGATACGAGTAGTATTTCAACGGCGAATATCGTGTTTCGTGAACAGTCCTATTCATTTATTTCTGTGGTGCTGAGATGTTAAAATATGCTTTTCAACAGAATCTAGCATCTAATCGTTGAAAAGACCCAATACCCTGCATCAAAGAAAAAAACAAAAAACATAAAAAACGACTCGGTGCACATCTTTCGCCGTTGAAACAAAATAATGTACCCACTCTTAAAATCATATTTCTCATTTTAAGACTCATAAATATAGGAGACAACAATCATTGCCAAACAAAATATAACCCTTCGCTTGACTAGGAAAAGAATGCAGAAATGAATATCTCACAAAGCCACAGCAGTACGCATCTATTTTCGAATGCAAATTCAAAAACATAACAAAACAAAAAGAAAGGAAATTATGACAATTTTTCTGCTGCATGGAAATTGCTGCTGTCTTTTAACCAACTCAGCTGCAGAAATACCAGGTATCTTCACTGTAATTCAAATGTGGATCCCTCGGCCAATTCATTCATATATTTTTGAAAGCGCACGATCGTTAAAAATATGAACGGCGCGCGGGGTTGGAACTAAGTTGATGATGATGACGAAGATGTAGTGACAATGACGGTGCTGGCTAGTGGCTGGTGGCAGTGGCGATGGTGGTGGCAATAAAAACGTTCAAATTAAATTAATTATAAATAATAATAACTGCATTATTTAAATGGGGATACTTCCCCGTTTCTACTTTTGGGTAGCCTTTCGGCTTTTCGTTGGGGAAAATATTAAAATTGTGTGTTCTCTAGAGAGGCACACTATAGTAGAGGCATGGTAGATTGTTTTTGAATCATTTGCGGGATTTTGTGTGTGTTATATTCTATGTATCATTGACGCAAGTTCGCGTTTATTTTCAAATATTGCCTGCGGATTATTTCTTTTTGTGTTGTTTTTCGTGTTGGCTTAAAACAAGGGAAGGCACATCTCCTGTTCGTGTGTAGATTGTTACAATGGATGTAAATGAATTGTTTTCACTCGCTGTACATATAATACATATGTATTTCGGGGGATTTTATTTGAAAAGATTTCAATGACCTCGATTGTTAATGAATACTGTCAAGCAGCCCCCAGTGTGTGGGTGATAAAGATCCATTTGAAATCATTTGGCAAGATCAGCCAATCATTGAGATTGCAATGGAAAGCAATTGGCGATGGTTTTGCCACGATAAAATGTAGTTGATGTGGAAAAAATGAAAATGTATCACAGTATACATACTCGTAGATGCCAATACGAGCACCTGTACTCAGTTGTTGGTGATATAATTTGCTTTTGCTTTGACAGTATTTACAGAAAACTATAGCCTACACAAATTCAAAATTAGTGTTGAATGAGCCGTAAACGCTTACCCCGTCTGATCTGGCCTCAATTTATAAGGCATTTATCCGCCCTAAGCTGGAATATAAGGCCCATATCTGGTCTGGTGCACCCAAGACCGTTCTGCACATTCTTGATAGGGTATAAAATCGCGCGTTAAAACTTATAGGTGATAGAGACATTGTGAATGCTATACATTCACTTGAACATAGGAGAAATGTCTCATGTCTCTCCCTGTTTTATCGTTTTTTTTCACAAAAAATGCTCCAGCGAAATAGCCAGTTGCATTTCTCCCCTTTAAAATTGCACATCAGTTCACCCTAAAGCCTAACTTCGGTCTTACTGTTAAATATAGGGATTCGTTTATAAGCCGAACGGCTCTGTATTTCCCCATCACTACAACCT
Organism: Pocota personata; assembly: GCA_963082735.1. Lineage (NCBI taxonomy): Eukaryota > Metazoa > Arthropoda > Insecta > Diptera > Syrphidae > Pocota > Pocota personata. The sequence goes on from OY720433.1 coordinate 3,834,638, forward strand.
TCAAACATTTAAAGCCAACATGCACAGGCTTCTCCTCTGTTCGTCTTCCCCTTTTCCCTAAAAGCCCGTGCCCTGTAACAGTATAAAGGTATTCATATTCCTTTTGGAGCGCGCGAATTATAAAAAAAAAAAAAAAAATAACAAAAAAATAAAACAACTGGTGTCCGTCCGTCCCATAGAGAAATTCAAAACATATAATTTCGACTTTGAAAATTTTTCTCGTAGGACGCACCGTTTTCGAGATATTCGAACTTAAACACGTCTTCCGTGGTGGCCGTGGTGTAGTGGTAACATCATCGCTTGTCACGCTAAAGGTTCACGGTTCGAATCCTGATGTCAATAATCATCTATTTATTTCGCATGAAATAAATAAAAAGTCGATCAATTGCGAAAGCTTATGTCAACTCTACTGCGAAGGCATAACACTGGCAGTAGGGCGGTCATATGGCTAAAATGCAACTTGATCGTGATGATGACATCAGGAGGACGGAAAAAAATACTGTGAATCATGAGCAGCGACAAAAGCAAGAACAAACAAGCTCCCCAGTTATCTGGACAGCCACCCTTGGAGTTCACTGAAAACTTAATATCAGCTAAGTTTCAAAACCAACTACACCAATCTGTCTTTCTCTCTGTCTCTTCCCCTTTCTCCAAAACGCCCGTGTCCTAAAATTAGTATAAGGGTATTCATAACCCCTTTCACACGTGCAAATTATAAAAAAAAAAAAAAAAAAATTTACTACGGAATAGAGTATGATTTTTTATAAGATTTCGTACAATTTTTGAAAATTTAAACAACTCGGCATCCATATTACACAGAATTTCAAAACTCAAAATATCAATCGTGACAGTTTTTTCTTAGGTTGAAGTTTTACATTTTGAAAGACTTCGTACAATTTTCGGAAAGTAAGGCACCCCTTGTGTTCCTCTCAATATGTTGCAGTAAAGATTAGACAGTTTTTGAAAAATTGTTTTGGATAAGGGACCCTATCTAGAACAGTGGTTTGGTTCGGTATCAATCTCTTCCTTTTTACAATACCTATACTTTTCTTTCACTCCCAAAATTGGGTTTTCGAAACTATAAGAGTCAGGAATTAAAAAAAAAAAAAAATACCACGACCGGGTCGAATATATATGTATGTACTTTTGATTTGTAATTTGTTCAGATTTCAAGAACTTTTTTTTTTTTTTTTTTTTTTTTATAATTTGCACGTGTTGAAGGGGATATGAATACCCTTATACTAATTTTTTAGAGCACGTTCGTTTTTGTGGAAAGAGGAAGAGACAGAGAGAAAGAAAGATTGGTGTAGTGGGTTTGAAACTTAGGTGGTATTAAGTTTCTGTAAACTCCAAGGGTAGCTGTCCAGATAACTGTGGAGTATTTTGTTTTGATTTCGCTATTATTGTCGTTGCTTATGATTCACAGTATTTTTTTCCGTCCTCCTGATGTCATCACCACGATCAAGTTGCATTTTAGCCATATGACCGCCCTACTGCCAGTGTTATGCCTTCACAGTAGAGTTGACTTAGCTTTCGCAATTGATCGACTTTTTTATTTATTTCATGCGAAATAAATAGATGATTCTTGACATCAGGATTCGAACCGTGAATCAATAGCGTGACAAGCGATGATGTTACCACTACACCACGGCCACCCACTTATTTGGATAATGGACAAATTTCTTAGAGAGAGCCTCTCTGAAACCTGGCGAAATCAAAGAGAAGATAACTATGACTTTACCACATCATGCAGAGCTCTGATGTGATGGACATTAGAGTCCTAGCTACTCGTGTGAAAAACAAAAAAATAAACAGATTTTAAAAAGATCGTCTGGAACAAAACATCAGAGACGACAACTATGACAGAAGGCCAGGAAGTAGCCAAAGGAGAATACATCCAAGGCCACTGTCAAACCAATGGGCAAGAGGAGGAAATAGGAGGCCAGACTTGAACCGCAGGAGAACACCCCTAAGGCCGTCAGAAACCGTAAGAAGGTACTAAATACAAAAAAAAGGACCCTGCTGCATAAAAAGCTGACTCCCACAGCAGGAAAGAGGTGGTCAGGAGCAGAGGAAAATGGGAAGGGATACTATCACCCACCATCACCAGACATTAAGCGCGCCTCAAAATCAGCAGTGCGGATAGTAACACCGCCCAAAACAGTGTCAAGACAGCGGGGCCCGGCACCACATACATGCTGAAGAGGCACAAACCAGAATCTGGCACCATCACAGTAGTACAGAATCTTCTTTACTACTCCCGCACTGGCAGATGCCAGTACCGGTTCTTCTAAAACAGTATTCCATGATAACCATGGGCGCGGGAGAACTAACAAGGCTAGAGGATGCAATAATCAAAGAAGTGTCCCTGGGGTGGTCAGCGAAACTCCAATTTGAGGGCATCTCCTTCAGACCAGGCCGGTTACTGGTCTATTGCGGAAATGAGAAAGCAGCACAGTGACACAGCACCCTGACGTGGAATTGACAGCATGCATGGGAAATGAAATCCCCAAAATACATGCTATAACTATCTTCCTCGCCGGAAGCGCTGGGCGAGGCAGAAGAAGTCGCTGACACTTATAGAGTCACAGAATGAGAGGCTAATACTCATCTCTGGAAGACCATTAACTGCCGAGAGAAGGGCAAGGGTCAAATTATTTCGATCCTTGTCATCGAGCAATCGACAGAGGTGATTGAAAAGGAAGGGCACACGATACGGTACAGACTCAGCAGAGTTCCCATAAGTGGATTAAGGAGACAAGCTGTGGAGAGCATTATCAACACCTAGCAAAAGAGACAATAGTTGCAGAACTACCCCCACCGGAAAAGCCGTAAGAACGCTGGAGGAGATCTCACTTAGTGGGGAAGAGCTGGAGAGCATCGACATAGCCACCCTCAACATGGAGGATCCGGGAGAAAATCCTCTAAGGGAAGAGGAGAAGTTCTATCACCACTCGTGTTTAGTTGTAGAAGAACTCTTGCAAACGCGAACAAATATTGGCATAAAATGCCAATCATAATCACGAAAGGGAAATTCGAGGAGATACTCTTTGTGATATGACTAAGAGTCAGACGATAGTGGTGCTTAACGGTAGGACTAAACATAGACCCGACCAAGACCACAGTGGTCTTCACAAGAAAAAGGCAGTTAAAACACATGGAGAATGGAGTGCAGAGAATGGACTACAGTGAATCCGAGAAGTACCGACTTAAACAAAGCACCATCAAATTAATAGACGCACGGATCCAAAACATCCACAAGAACTGGGGCAGGTGTACATGGGCCCAGAACCAAGTAATCTGAAGCCATGAGAACTTTCCCCAGGAAATTTTCGAAGCAGACGTACATGCAATGTGCCCAATTTTACCTTGATAGGAAGAGAGCTAAGGAAGGACGAGGATTGCAAGAGAGCCAAACTTTGGAGGGAATTCCCTAAGCTAAAACAGGCCAAAAAAGAAGTAAGGTCTGTATAAACATTAGTAAAAATCGACTCGCATTCTTACAGGCTTCCTAACGGGTCAATGTGGACTTAAGGAATATCTCAGCAAACTGAGCATAGAGCAAAATGGAGATGCTGAGGAAATTCCAGCTCATCTGCTTAAGGAATGTGGAGCACTGATCCACAAAAGAAGGTACCACCTGGATGCCTACCAACTGACAGAAGAAGATTTACCGTCATCGGATCTATTCCAGATATCAAGGTAATTGGACTGCAGGAGGTCCTCTATGTCGACTAGTCAAGGAAGCACAAGAGCAATCTACAATCTACAATAAGCCCATAGACCCTATATATCTCGAGGTCGAATATTTTCACGAAAACAATACTTTACCTTTATAGAAGCAAGTGAAACAGTTCAAGTATGGAGCTTGTTCTACCATTACATACACATACTTGCAGTTGGAATGCCAGTTTTCAGAATACTATTAGCACCGAGTGCTAGTTAGTAGCCCGGCTCAGAACATGAGACTGAGCACGATACTGATACTGACAGAAGGAATGGAACATTTTTGATATTTTAAAGAAAATTATTGCATTGTACTGCAAGTTGGAATACTAATGTTAATTCGCACAAAAAGAGTGTGTACTTGAAACTGGGGTAGGTCTTCAAAACATATACGAACTGGTCAACGGATTTTGAAAAAATTTAGGTTTTGAGTGTGACTTGTGACATGTTTTTCTGAATATCATCCGCATCGGATAGAGACGGGATAAGACATAGTGAGGTGACTTTCCACACCACGTATTCCAATATTTTTCAAAAACTGGTTGTGCCAGAAGATTTGTTATAATTTTCCTCTTACCTCCTCATAAATATACATATCCTCAATTTTTTTTTAAATTGTTCGTATTTTCCGGAGATAGGAAGAGGGACGGACATCGCCATTGCTAAACTCGTAATTTAATTTCAGAATCTAGGTTTTCGAAATACCAAAGACCTCCTATTTGTACGAGAATTTATGCTATGTAATCGTAGATAGAAATAGAACTAGAAAAAAATCTTCCACACTGCAGGCTAAAATATTCGCAGATGGTCGACTTTTGTTCACTGCCAAACTGGTCTTACATAATCACGTCATTAATCAAATTTTCTCTTAACTGACTCAGAAATGTAATAGAAATTTCTAAAGTCTTGCCCTAGAGGCACTGATTCGGAATCAAATTCATGTGGCAATGTTACCCCCAAGACTGTACAAAAACTTTTGTGTATTATTCTCAGCAATGACAGTGCAAAAGGAAAACGAATTTCCGCTCGTTATCCACAATTAAGTAAACAATCAGATGACAATGGTGTTAACATTGTTATCGCTCGCTTAACCCCGGAAAAGTTGTTATTCGCTCTGTCTCCTTATAGTCATTATGCTATAGAAGAGCAGTGCGCGCGAATGCAAATGAAACCCAAATGACGATGCAAAAATAGTTTCAGGATGTGATTTATGATTGTGTATCACTCTCTCTCTCCGTGGTGGCGATGATCATGCAAGTTTTCCTTTTTATTTTGCCTAAAACACTCTTTTCCAGTGTTCAGTGTCATCTCTGCGTGTCTTCTCCGGTTTATTTTTCTATTTTTTTTTTTTTTTATCATCATCAACGCCAAACCGTGTCGTGTCGCACAGAACGTGCATCCACCAAGTACACATTGAATGTCGAAGCGAATTTTCTTCAATGAAATTTTTTGGATTTGATTTCCCCGAGAGATTGAGAGTGAAATGAAGGGAGGAATAAAAATAAATTTCACAAAAAAGGAGTACATTTCATTCATTTCTTTTGCACGAATGCACTTGGCACCAGGATCGAAGCGGTCGGTAGTGGTTGTGCTGGTGGTGGCGTGCGTAAGTTATAATTAGCTTGCCTTGCTTGCGCGATCATAATTAAAACCATTATACCGATTCTTCCTCTCTAGAATGCAGATTAATATTTTTTTTTTATTATTAATTTCTTCATTGGCATCTTGTTTATTTTAATTAGCCGACACAATACATATCTTACTGTCCTCATTTGAAGAATAAAAAAAAAAAAAACAAAAGACCCCAACACAATAACCGATATAAATTAAAATTAATAATTTATAGTGGCGTGCAATTGGCATCCCATAGCTATATCTTTGTATCGATTCACTTGGAATGCAAGCCAATGTCCAACGAAAGCGAATTAGAATGATCTTTAACAATTGCGTAATGAATTTATTGATATACTCGTATGAACACCATACATCACGGCGGGGGAATAGCACCAGAAGTGATTTACCTATTTTTGTTAGACACGGCGCAACCAAACTTTGATTTCTTATTTTTTGATTTTTTTTTAGCGATATTTGCTCACGGCACTTACCCACCGATTTATGCATAGAAAGTTGTTTGTTTTTGAAAAAAATTGAGCATTAGGTGTTAACTCACATTAGGTGTTACTAATAGCGTCACACAAGTATTTGCACTTGGCCTTCTGGTTGACTTGCATACTCGTATCTCATCTCATCATAGTGGACTTGAGATCAGTTCTTATTAAGTTTGAATCCTTGGGTAGGTCGTTGGTAACACGAGAAGATAAAACCATGCATGATTGTTATACTGTTTTGATTTGGGATGCATATATATTTTCTGTTGTGGATGACAGTTCCAATAAAGTTATACTACTTAATAGGCGTACCGAGCGTTTCCTTCTTGTTCTTCAGCGTCTTAGGTACAAGTATACATACAACTGCCAAAGTCTTTGAACGAATTAACATCGAATAGCACTATGATGATAAGACAATAGTTACCAATAGTGAGAACGACTAATCCTGGACCTGGAAATCGAGTATTATCTGATATCGTATACATATATCGAAGCAACTGAGAAAGACAAAGGAAATAGGATTTGGGCACGGTCGAGGCATTGGAATAAGTTGAACTAGAATACTTTTAGATCTCACCCTTTTTGTGACTGAATTTACAGATTAACGTTATTATGGTTAGTTACAGATACATTTCTCATGACGTGTCTGCCTGTTCTCGGAGACAAGAAAGGCCTTCGGTTTGTTTTTGGACAAAAAGAGAACTTTGATCAGAGTTTTTCCGATCGCCCTACATTAAGGCCGCTGAAACTGAGACGGATGGTTCCCACGCGATAACCCAGACTCCTTAGAGTTATGAACAAAAAAAATTGTACTAAATAGTACCAAAAATAAGGCTCAACTAGAACTAATTATTGGTTTTCTCAAAATTTTCTATCCCGAAATTTTGATCAAATTGAACATTGCTATAATAGAGAAACTCAAAAAAGTGAGTCTTTTAATTCTGTCTGTTTGTATGTACATACCTATGTATGTATATGTATGTTCGAGTGCAGCTTAAATGGTTGGACGGATTTTCGTCAAACTTTATTTGCACTTATGCTGTGTAGAGTGGGGGCTGTGTATTTATGTAATTCAGCATACAAATTTAAGGACTACAAATTATAACAGCGCTGCAACTGTCAGCGTTGCAAACTGGTGCAGCATAAAACATGAGATTGTCCTGTTGCCTTGGGGAGCATCTCGATCAAGTCCAATATTATAGATCGTTTGGAAAACCGATACTATTTCAAGTATACTCCTATAAGTAAGTCTGAATTTTAACATAATATGTTCTCTTTTTCATTAATGTTCTTCGTGTAGGCCACTACTTCGTTGGGACCCAATAAAAAATAAAATGCACAAATGGTAGCATGTACTTACTCGTACACCTAGGTATATATTTTTTTTAAAGACCGTTAAAAGTCGAAGAAAAATATTATGACAATTTTCCAAAACGTGGTCTACATGATATTGTTTATATATTGATCTTGAACAAAATCGATTGAGTTATACCCAAGAAATAGGTAATTTTCAAAAAAAATAAAACGATCAATAAATAAAGTACCGTTATACATATTTAGTTACATAGACGTTATACGCCATCTGATGGTGTATGTCCGTTATAACTCAAATATGAAATTTTATCAAAATCGTAAGAGCTTTTTTCGAGCAAATCGATTTGCGATCTTCGAATTGTGAATCCACCGACCCCAGATATGAAGTTTGAAGAAAATCCGTTCAGCCGTTTATGCTACAGTCGGACATACATACAGACAGACAGATAAACAGAGAGACAGACAGCCAGACAAAATTGTGTGATCCTGTTAAGTTTGATCAAAATCTCAATAATTGCAAGTAGTACCTGCTGTACCTGTGGACAAACCGCGGATTTTTACATAAAAAATTTTACTTAATTTGTTTGATTATTTGTTACTGATAGTAATCAATATTGATTTAATAAAAATAGAAAGTACGTTTGGACGGCTTTGTAAACAAAAGAAAAAGCGGATTAAGAATGATTGGTTTCTCCATAGGTAATATTTGCAGACTCAGAAGAGACTTCTAAATATGTGCAAGTTATGTACTCACAAAAGGATATACAGGGGTTCTACCACACTCTAGGCCCACTCCAGATACGTATTTAAATTGTTGAAGAATACCTAAACTGAGGGAGGAGCTTAAAACTGAGAAAAATCTTGACCATCATCAGGAGACATCTGCTAAGAGATGCCACTCCTTTCTAACCAATTAACCAACCTAGACGAATTCTTATTCTACAAAAAAATCTGCTACTACTCGCAAATAGTGTGGAATTTAAAAATTTCCAAAATCTTTAGCAAAACCATATAATGTTAAGTGGACCACACAAAAAATACCAACCCCTACTTAGCCTTTAAGTATTCTATTCGATTATTATACTCATATTCCACACCCCGCCAATTGAATTTGACCCGCATTCATGAATCCCGAAGCATGACAAAATGTGTAAATCTATCTTAAATGTTATTAGATAGGTCCCACTGTGCTGCCTCGCACCCCCCACATGAAACAGAATGTTTTGCGTGTTGCCATCTTCCCCCAGCAAGATTCTGCAAAATATAATTCTTTCGATTATATATTTTTTTTATCAAATTTGCTAATCAAATTTCAAACCAAGGAATGCGCATACAAAGGGCTCCGAATAATGTGAAAAAGGAGATGACAGAGAAAGGAATAAAAATTGATACGATATTGCACCTTGGGGACTTGTTGTCCTTGTTAAGACGACAGGAAGGGGATGTGGATGTCGTTTGTGTCGTGTTGAGTCGCGTCTTCGTCTGCAGAGTAATTAAGGTAAAGGTTCCTGTAGTTTTAGACTTGGTAATCCATGTCACTTGGAAAATATTAAAGAAAAAAGAAAAGAAGGAATTGTAGAGGGAAAGGCATCGTTGTCAATCTGTCATCTCCATTACCTCTCATGGGAGAAATGATGAAAGACAGCAACAGCATTGACAGCGCAAGCAATTTTCTGCTGAATCGATTGGATTTTTTTCATACACACACAGCCATGAGCACAAAAGAAGGGAGAAATATTATATTTTGCGGCAAACGTGCCTTCTATTATTCATCAATGTGTCTGTGTTTCCAACAAGGATGAGATGATTATGGTTTCAGAAAACTATTTTCCGTCACTTGATTTTCACAATTTCCTTGAGGTTATGCTGAAAGGCAACATATAAAATACCGCCCCCAAGGTAAGGGAATTAGCTGAATATCGACTCGTAGAATGGATGAAAGAATGATGATAATTCTCTGATTATTATGCGTAACATCGGCAGACAAAATGGCATGACAATACTAATACAATTGCGTGATTAAACATTGTTCGGATGTCTGTGGGTGAGATATACATAATTGAGGAGCTATAATGTCCTTAAGACATCGAAATCATATTTCCGTCTATGATTATACTGTGCTCCACTACTACTTCCTGTTTAATTATAGATTCGCAACTATTACCGAATACATACTCCTAAAGGCAAACTAATAAAGACCAAATTATTATCTATGTATGTATGTATATGTACGTGCACATAAGCAATTTCACCAAGAAAGAGAATTTTAGACGACAGAGGAATAATGGGGGCGATCCACAGAAATATTACGAATAAAGCCAGTGAACGTCCGTTTTATGTTGAGCTTGGGCGAATGGTTGGTTTATGTTTTGTCGGACCCTACCTCCAGAATTGAATTAAAATTAGTATGCGAAATATTTTTGGATTTGTATTTGTTTATTTATTATAAAGCATGAATGTTTGAGACGGTTTGTCGAATTCAAAAGGCTCTTCTTGAATGGACACATTCGATGAAGGATGAAATGAAAGTAACTTACGGGATGGGGACAAAAGAAAACTAACTGCGAATGTGGTTTTGTTATACCTAGCTACAGTTGTCAATTTATGCAATATTGTGTTTAGGATGTTAGGCATACTGTAGTTATGTAGGTATGGCACTACGTGTGGTCCTCTACGTGATGTATGCTGAATTTAAATAAGGAATTTTAAGTGGAAGGGTATAAATTAGTTTGTGATTCAGAATTGTTTTCTACAAATGCGTGGTCTTTTAGAACATCTTGTAGGAAATACTTCCATGATGTGGTTTTCTTATCGTCCTGGAAAAATCAGAAAAGATATGAGTGACGGACCAGAACCTGCTATTTAGACACGGCGTTTAAGATCTATAGGCATTTACTTTTTTCAAACTTTTTTTATGAGGTAGTTTTTGGTCATAGGTACATCCACAGTAGCAATACATTCACAAGGAGAGATTGGGAGTCTAATATCATATATTAGATATATTAATGAACAAACAGGTCATCAAATGAACAGAAATGAGAATAAAATATATTAAATAACATACAAACTACGCACTGACCTGCTTCACGATGAATTTAATCCGTCCAATATGACGATTTTTGTGAAGCAGCAATCAAGGCAGTAGACAACTTCACTATGTTCGTATTCATAAATTTTGTTCGATTAGTGTTTTTTGTTATGGATTCAGCACGACGTCTGACTACCCGTGCCTGTGTCTGTCACATCCAAATAACTCATTTCTAGGGATCATTCCATTAAGGTCTTCGAAACATCTGCCTTGGTAGTATTTATAAAATAAATGTGATAGGTCTGCTACCAGTCTTCGATGAGCTAATGGTTGGATGTTGGAAATTAGTGCGGGATCTTCTATTAAACAGACTGCTCGTCTCTGTATTCGGTCGAACAGATGAAGAGAATGTTATCAAATGCCGGTATAACTTGGGCTTTGTATAGAGGAAAGAGCTATTATGCTATAAAGTATGTCTTTATTCTAAATAGGTAGCTCAAATTCATTAACGCCATTTTGCGATGTTGGATATGTGATGTTACACTAAAGCGTAACTATTTTTGTCAAACGAAAGTGATATTGGAGCCTTCGTTACAAAAGATTTTTCATTCGATCTATGATCCTATCTGCATTGGTAATATATTGATCAGGAGATTTAACCAAGAATTATTCAATGACATAGACCTGGTGAAGAAACTTCGTCGTGAAGCTTCTCGAAGGGATTACGCAGAAAAGTCAAATTTAATTTTCAATGGCGTGCACAAGTGGTAAGAGGCACCACCCTCAACCAACTTGGCGTACCAAATGGAAACATCTAGAAAAGTATGGTGATGTATCTACTTACACTACCTCCTCACAATGAAGATCTCAGATTTTTGTCACCACTGTTTCTATAAAGCAGAAAATTTTTAATTTAATGTCTGGTCCCATGCTATTTTTTATTTTTTCTTTCAAAAGCAAAATCCATTAAAAACAATAAATAGAATAAAATCCAGCATTTTCGTAAACTCCGGCAAAAAAATTTAAATCCTTGCACAAAGCAAAAAAAATCAAATCTGCGTAATCCATTAATAATATGTACCACCCCACTGTCATCCATCCGGTTGTCGTGTCGTCCTCCAGCTACAACGAAAACTACAGCTGGCACTCATAACAAGCGGCACATTCCATATTCTTGTCATTTATTCATCCGGCTCCGGCACTTTTCTGCCTCTCTCCATATTCATTCATGATGATGATGATGATGCTTGCCTCTGCCGGTTGACGCATGTGTGCGTGCGTTTTCTTTCATTGATGATCGCTCAAGAAACTCAATGAAAATGTTTTTTTTTTTTTTTTTGTCTCTTTTTAAATTTCCAAAATAAAGCAAAACAAAAACAAAAAAAAAGAAATCAACCAAAGGAACAACAATTAGAATAAACAAGACAACGGACACCCAACGCAGAACGCAAATATTGTGCTGCACATGATCTTACGCTACTCGTCCCCACACACACTACACACACGGTTTTTTGGTTTTCCACCCAAAAAAAAAAAAAAAGGTAAATTCGCGAACACAAAAAAAATGATTTTAATTTTAGAATTTCATAGAGTGGTGGTGACTTACTCCGTCCTTAGCGTGAAGACCTCCGAAGAGTGGGCGCGCAATTTCCACTACTGTGCACCGGGGGGTTGGTGGCGGGTGGGTGTACGGCAATGACTGTTTGCATTGTGGGCAATTAGTGACTTTATTTTGTCCCTGCAGCAGTAGTTGTCATCTCATAAAAATTACAAAGGAGAGAAGATTGAAAAATATTATCGTTTTGACTTTTGTTTCTCGAGAAAATGCAGGAAAAGATGCACCACAGAGTTATTTTAAGAAGTTCGCGAACTTCACTTCATCTCGCTGTGGACCTTTAAGTGTTTCACATTTCTTTTTTCAATGGTTTTCAAAATGACAGTTTATTTTTGTTTTATTGCTAGGGAAATTTTATGATGAACAAATAATATTTTGGGAAATATCTCATTTTGGGCTAGAACTAGTCCTTAGCTGTTTGAGGGATAGAAACAGAAACTAAAAAATAACAATACCCAACCCACTGTCATGTGGTTAATCATAACTCAGCCCTCAATGGAGCCTGTCGTCTCTCTTTGATGAATGGCCAGGAACCATGCCAAAAAATCGACACCGGCTCGAGAGCCAACCAAAAAGATGACTTAAGGTCAGTTTAACAAATGATGTGCTATTGTGTTTGCTGTCGCCAAATTAGTTGAAAATCCTGCGTATTTATCACTAATTGTAGTTCATATATACGAGTACATGTATGTACGTACTTTACCTATATAAATATGTACGTACATATGTCCCATTCGGATAACAACAGTATTATTCCTATGGAAACTTACTTGCTGTGAATCGCGTATTCGAAAAGTGAGAGGCATCCAAATTGTTAGTTAATATCCTTTGACGTTTGGGGCAAAATGAATTCATGTACTCTTGCCTCCATATCAGACTTTACTCTTTCATTTTGTGAAGTTTGGCAATAGCTACGAGTAACACAAAAAAATCACGATTGGAATATTAGTACGAAATTGTATTTCTTTTTACAAAATATTTTTTCCATATTGTCGGTTTCCACAGTGTACTCGTACGGATCCACGAGCATATTTATACATAATACAGAGTGTTTTTTGGGACTGCGGTCGATTTGAAATTGGTGCCATTTCTCACAGAGATGTTTTTATTATGTGAAAGATGACAGTACTCGTAATGTTCAGCTGTCAAATTCGACGCCACAACAACGTGTTTCAGTGATTAAAACATTTTATCAAAATGGTTCATAAATTATTATTGCAGCGTTATTTATTTGGTCGACGTGGGATGCCTGTAAAGAGCACTATTCAAAAAATTATTCACAAATTCGAGAACCTTTACACAGTCAGTGATTTATCGAAGCTTGAACCAGGTTGTACAGCGCATACAAAACAAAATACTGATGCAGTGAGGGACAATGTGAGTGGAAATCTGGAAACTTCGATTTGTTGTCATGCTAAAACCGGAAAAATCCTTGGTTGCACCTACATACATGTAAGGGCGGGTATTGGTTTCCTCATAATTTTCTATCTCGAGATTTTGATCAAACTTTGACATTACTATGAAACTCAATAAAGCGGGTCTCTCAATTCTGTCTGTCTGTTTGTGCACATGACTACAGCCTGTGGGGTTACAATTCGAGGCGAAATCGGAATTTTCATTCCAACCCCAAAATTAACGGTACTTTATTAATGGTCGATTTTGAAAAAAAAAAACATTTTAAATAATTCTATCGATTTCTTTCTGTTTCCACGGAAAAATTTTAAACTTCCACGCTCATAACTTCAGAATGACATAACCGACTTGAATGAAATTCATTTTGCCGTCTAGGGCAATGTTTTAAGCTGCTTGTTTGCTTATTATTCTGAAGCTGAACAATAAATATTTCCATTCAGCGAACACCATTAAATGGAATAACATGTCAAAATCCACGGACTTTTTCATGTACAAATGTTCACGGGGACATTCTTTCCAAAAATAGGGACTATTCAGCTGACGGTGTTCTCAGAGTTGGTTGATTTCTTCTGGATTCCAGTGGAAATGAAACGGTTGGCTCACTAGCCAACAGGCACTTTTCACCGAAATTCTTGAGTTTCGACAGAGATTACCTGAAAGTTTTAGCCGGAATATTCAGTGGCCGAGAAAAAGCACTGCACGGTTTAAAACATTTTACAGACCCACGCTGGAATACGGAATGCCCCCTCTGGAAAATCCACGCAATGTGCTCGAGATCGATGTAGATGGAAGTTTTGGTCTTTAACGTACATACTCCTCGGGTGGCCAACAAGTAAGTATGTCAATTAAAAGACTCCAATTTTGGATGGAGTTTGATGTCACATCTTTGCGAAAGATGTTGTGGTGTATTACTTGATGTCTCGAAAGCTTTCGATAAGGTTTGGCACGAAGGATTGAAGTATAAATTGCAACTACTTCTGCCACAGCAACACTTTCTAATCTTACGATCGTACTTTTTCGTGTTAAGCAGGGAAATGACTCTGACTACAAGGAAATTGCGGCCGGAGTCCCTCAAGGAAGTGTCCTTGGCCCCCTTCTATATGTACTCTACATGCGTGATATCCCACAGGAAAAAAACTGCGTCGTCGCCACGTTTGCGGACGACACGGAGATACTCGTACAACGGGAGATACAATTGAAGCAGCAACTGAAAAGCTGGCGGAATAGCAAATCTACTCACATCAACTTTACATAATTTTTATTTAAACTCGGCTCAAATACCGTACGCGAACGAAGCAAATCTTATCTAGGAATAACTGTTGATGTTAAGCTTAAATGGAAATCGCACGTAAAAAAGGAACGCGACGAGCTCGAAAACAAATACCGACAAATGTACTGGCTACTCGGAAAACATTCAAAGTTGAGCCTACACAACAAACTGCTTATCTATAAACAAGTGCTAAAGCCAGTGTGGACGTATGGTCTACAACTATGTGGTTGTACCAGGAAAAGCAATAGAAACACCCTAAAAACTTTTGAAAATAAAGTTCTTAGAACGATCATTAGCGCACCGTGGTACGTACGTAACGAAGATATTCATCGGGATCTGGGAATTCCCAGCGTCGTCGAAGAGATAATAAATTTTGCTCGTAAATACAAAGATCGTGGTCATGGCTATTGTAACCGTACCGTCATTCAACCACTTGACGCGAACAAATCAATTCGTCGTCTGCAAAGGACAAAACCTTTTGACCTCGCGTCATAGTATATGCTGGTCGTGAAAACAGCCCTGCTGTTTTTTCTTTCATTGGAATTTAACCTGTCTAAAGCGCTACAATCTTTTTAAATTACATACGAACATATTTTTCCAAAGATCACGATAAGCGTCGGCTTAGTTGTAGTATTAATCTTGAAGAGTGGTGTTTTTAGTGAGTAAAAATCTCACACTACCATTAGCAGGCGCGGTCGGGCCTTATGGTGTCTTTAGAAGATTTTTTACCTGCTCTCGGCAAAAAAAAAATCTCTTTCTTGAAGATGCAAACTGAAAGAGTTTATGCTTTAACCAATGCAGAAGACATTATTAAATAATTAAATAATTTATACTGTATGTTGTATATACAGATGTTGTATGTACCTATGTACTTATATTCTTTTTTATAACACGAATAATATGTTTTATAAAATACTTTTGGAGAAAATAATTTACCTATCAATTTATTATTTTAAATAGTTTTGTTTCCGTTTATAGTAGAACAGTTAACTGAGGAAATTAAATATACATAATCCTTTAGAAACCAAAGCTACATAGTCGTCACTTTCTAAGGTATATCACTTGATGCATGAGTTGTGCGTGTGTATCTTCTATAAGATGAGCCACACAAATAACCTTGCAAATATAAACTTACCATCTGAATACAAATTGTCAACAAATTCAAAACTCTTTCCGTACATACCTAAAATGAGAGAAAAAAAAAGAGTTAATTCAATATTTTAATATTTAAACAAAGGTAATTTCTATTTAACCCTCATTATAAGAAAAACAAAATAATAATAATTCAAAATTGAATTAGTCTCAGACATTTTGCCAAAAGTCGATTAAGTACTAACATTCATAAATTCCAAAGAGCGAACAACTAACGAGAAAGCAAAGTTCAATTTGCCACCGAAAAGGAAACAAAAAAAGAGACTCTTTTATACAGAGATACATACGTCATAATACAGAGTAAAACGGAGAATTGAAAAGAAAATAAGGGAAGTATTTTACGGTTGGTAGATGTACTACATCCCTGCTGCAACCATTCAACATGATAACAACCCCTATTAATATGCAAAATAAGTAATTACAAAATTACATAGGCACATCCTTGAGAAGCTAGGATAACAAATTAGCTGGGTGAAATTTCTCAGTCAGCCTCTCTCTCGATATCCTCCCATCACTTGATGGGATGATTCTCTGTTATTTTTACTAAGCAAAGATGATGCTAATAGGGATGAAGTTGACGATGATGATAATGATGATGATACACACTAAGAATTTGCTAAATTGATGAGGGTAACCTTGTTGTTTGTCTATTATCCAATGCTCTTTGTGTATTATTTAAGCAGTTGTATCCTTTTTTGTTTTCTCTTACTTTTGTTACATTAGATACACACTGTTTCTTTTTTTTTTCTTTTTTTTTCTTGTGGCTTTTGAACTACAACCCCTCATTTGAAATATATTGTGGCAACGTGATTGGTTACCACAAGGTACATTTCATTGAGAATAGAATGAATTTTATTGAGATTAAATATTGGTGATGTTCAAAGCAAATGTTCGCTTGAAGCGTTTCACTATAGAGCTGTTAATTTTTTTTTGGCAGTGCTTCACTAAAGAAGATAAATAAATTTTAAAGCGATGATTCATTCCAGCAGTGACGGCAAACCCCACAGGCGGACCAGTAGGGGTTCAGTAAAGTAGGAGGGTTATGATCCTTCGCCGTTAGCAAAAGAAGAAGAACGGAAAAACCCGAATCGTGAAAGATTATTTTAGTGTTCCGTACTAGAGCCGAATACTAGTGGATTCAAAACGGTGTCTGTCCGTGTATCTGTCACATGCTTGTGACTTTCGAACTGTTTGAGCTAAAGACTTCATTCAGTTGGGCGGATAATATAGACGATTTAAATACTTTTGAAACCCCGCCCCCAACACGACATTGATCCGATTTTAATATTTATTTAAAATACATTTATTAAATGAAATGACCTACTCGTACATACTTGTTATCAAAATGTCTAGTGGTTCTTGAAAGAGCCGTGTTAAAACAAACATATGGTCAGTCATGGACCAACAAATTTTTGTTTTACCTGACCATTTCAAGTAAGCAAATCGATCACATCGCGATTGCCGACAGACACTCTTCCAGTATTCTGGGTGTTCGGACTTTCCGGGGAGTCAATGTGAACTCCGATCTCTACCTAGTAGTAGCCAAGGTACGGATGCGGATATCCACAACAGAGCGAAATCAACGAAATACTGTGAGGAAGTTTGACGTCGGACGGATACAATCGCAAGATACCGCCAGAGCCTTTGCCGATCGAGTCTCCTTTAATCTTAATCTAAGTCCTATGCCGCCAGCAGCAAATGCGGAAGGCCAACAAGCCATCAGAGATGCCGCCTCTGATGTGATGGGTTTCTCCCGGCCAACACAACGAAACCCCTGGTTTGATGAGGAATGCCGGCAAGCACATGCAGCAAAACAAGAGGCGTACAAGTCGGCGCTGCATAGAAGGGCTAGAGCTGCTCGTGAGTTATAGGAGCGGAGGAGAAAAGAGGAACATCATCTTTTCAGAAAAAAGAAAAAGGAGCATGAGAAGCGCTCGATCGAGGAGATTGAGAGTCTTTATTGCAGGAATGATGTTCGAAAATTTTACCAAAAGGTTAAAACGACATGCCAGGGTTTCAAAGCCAGAACAGAAGCCTGCAGGGACGAAAATGGTAACATAGTATTAGAATCGCAGTCGGTGCTGAGGATATGGAAGGAACTTTTATGCAGACTGTTACACGGCGGCGATGACCAACATACCGCTGTCAGGCAGAACGATCCATTCCATAGTGACGATGATAGTTAAGATTCCCGTCAACCCGATCAGAATGAAGTGTGGATTGCGATATCTAAACTTAAATCCAACAAAGCTGCTGGAGCCGACGGTCTTGCCGCCGAACTTTTTAATGCAGGAGGAGATGAGTTGGTAAGGAGCATGCACCAGCTCATATGTAAAATCTGGTCGGACGAAAGTATGCCCGATGAATGGAACCTCGGCATCGTTTGCCTGATCCTGAAGAAAGGAGACCCTCTGAACTGCGCCAACTATAGAGGTATAAGTCTTCTCAACATCGCATATAAGATTCTGTCTGCCGTATTATGTGAACGCCTAAAACCAATCGCCAGCAACCTGATAGGTCCTAATCAGTGCGGTTTCAGGCCCGGTAAGTCCACCATTGACCAAATATTCACACTAGGGCAGATCTTCGAAAAAACCCACGAATATAACATCAATACGCATCACCTTTTCATCGATTTTAAAGTTGCCTATGATAGCGTGTATAGAGACGAGTTATACAGAGCCATGTCTAGTCTTGGCATCCCTGCCAAGCTCGTCCGTTTGTGCAGAATGACAATGGAGAACTCTCGCTGCTCCATCAAAGTCGGAAACAACACCACCGATCCGTTCGATGTCAGGAAAGGTCTTAGACAAGGTGACGCGCTATCATGCGATCTCTTTAACACAGTACTTGAAAGAATTGTACGAAATTCACAAATCAACAAGTCTGTACAACTACTCGCCTACGCCGATGACATTGACATAGTTGGAAGAACTCAGCGGGCCTTTTTGAGTATTGAGATCGAGGCAGCAAAGATGGGTTTAGCGGTCAATTAAAGCAAAACAAAATATATGCTGTCTACAAAAAAGGACACCCAACATCGGCGTCTTGGACAGATATAAGTTTGAGGTAGTAAAAGACTTTGTCTACCTAGGCTCTATACTCCGTAAATGACACCAGTGGGGAGATCAAACGAAGAATTACTCTTGCCAATGGGTGTTTCTACGGGCTAAGAAGGCAATTGAGTAGCAAAGCCGTATCCCGAACTACCAAGGTAACTCTTTATAAGAAACTAATCATCCCAGTCCTGCTGTATGGCGCAGAGGCATGGGCTTTCACAATCGGATGAAGATGCCCTTGGTTACTTCGAAAGAAAAGTTCTTCGAGTGATCTTTGGTCCCGTTTACATACACGGTGAGTGGAGGAGAAGATACAATGCCGAATTATACGGCCTTTATAATTACATCGACTTAGCCAGAAGAGTTCACATACAACGACTAAGATGGCTGGGTCATGTAGAGCGGATGGAGTCCAACGTTCCATCCAAGAAGGTCTTCGAATCCACCCCGGACGGACGGCGCAGTAGAGGACGACCTCGTGGTAGGTGGCGCAAACAAGTGGCGGGGGACCTCAACCAACTTGGCGTGCGCAACTGGAGGCAGCTGGCTCATAACCGGGCTGGCTGGAGGGGTTTGTAGGTTGAGGCCCACGTCCACCCTGGACTGTAGCGCCACCTAAGTAAGTAACTACGCAGCAATATTAGGATGAAGTAAAAATAATGGTGCGGAGCACTAACCGCGCAGGACCAGACTGAAACTTGACACATTTTCTTCAATATAGGGGTTACTTCTATTTAAAGTACATTTATTTATTTATTTATTTATTTCGTCTATGGAGTTCAACTCTAACAGATTTCACATGATATGAAATTCCAATTTAAATTTCCTACCCTAATTACTGCCGTACACTAAGGTTAAAGTCAACTTTGTTGCTAACACGATTATATAGCGAGGTAGATCTAGCATGGACTTTCCTGAAATTATTTAAAATTTGGTTAACTTTTATAAATATTTTTACTAGAAACATTGAACCATTGCGAAAAACAACTGACGCAATACCACAGTGCAAGAAGTGTCAAGATTTTAACCACACGCAAAAATATTGCTCGCGTCAAGCTATGTAGATATGTCAGATGTGCCGGAAAACACTTAACACAAAATTGTACTGCCAGTAAAAACACACCGCCCAACTGCATCAACTGCAAGAAAAGCCATCCTGCAAGCTATAGGCGATGTGAGGTAGCCCAAGTATTGCAAAAAATCAGAAACCAGTAACGAAAATCACAAATACAAAAGAAGTGAATAGTAGAAAAGGAGCTACCAAACAATATAACAAATAGTAAAACAGTGGCCAAAATATAGATAGAAATTATTAAACAAAAAGGGACTACTGAAGAAATTACTAATAAAAAACAAAACACAAAAGAGAATACTAAGATGTTAATTAAAAAGAAACAACCTACTAAAGTAATTAAACACCAAGAACCCAACAAAGTTGTGAGATACAACGATAGCCACAAACAAAAGACTTGAAGAACAAAAAGACACAAATAATAAAATATTTGAAAAATTTAGACAAGTTTATCAAATACAAA
Source organism: Pocota personata (assembly GCA_963082735.1). Classification (NCBI taxonomy): domain Eukaryota; kingdom Metazoa; phylum Arthropoda; class Insecta; order Diptera; family Syrphidae; genus Pocota; species Pocota personata. The sequence goes on from OY720433.1 coordinate 3,854,858, forward strand.
GCGACCAAAGGAATCAGTATGAATCACGCACTAAAAATAGTAACCAATGCAGCACATTGAAAAGTTATTAGTTGTCCTAAATACGGGAAAAAAATAGATATTTGCTTAATCACAGAAAGTCACTTAACCAGATCAACTAACTTAAACATACCCGCATCTGGATATTGTTGCTATCATGCTACTCATCAAGCGGATAGGGCAAGAGGAGGATCTGTGTTAATCGTAAAAGACTCAATCAAACATTACGAAGACTCAAAAATTGAGGCAGAAATGTACACGTATTAAACAAAATGAAAATTAAAGTATCTGTAATATACTGTCCACCAAAACATAATCTAAAAAAAAGACGACTATATTAGATTTCTCCAAACATTGGGAAGTTACTTTATAGTTGGAGGTGAGTTTAATGCTAAAAATGGGGCTCAAAGCTAACGAACATCAAAGGTAGACAGGTTATATTCAGCAGGACGAGCATTAAATTTTGTTTTCTATTCAAGTGCTATGCCAACACAATGGCCGGCAGATCAGAATAAAATCTCAGACCTAATAGACTTCTATGAAGGAAAAGGAATATCTGATAACTATATTCATTTATGTAGAAAATAAAGATGATCTGTTGTCAGATCATTCTCCATTCCTTATGACGATTTTTATTTTTTTAATAATCTGCGCGCGCCGAAGGGTACGTTTCAGGGCACGGGCGTTAGGGATTAGTGTTAGTATACCGAAGTGTTAGAGTTAGTATACGGAAAACTGAAAGTTAACCACGTCTTGTAAATCATAAAACAAACTGGCTCCTATTCAGACAAACATTAGAAGTTAGCATAAGCCCGATAAAAACCTCATTTCAACTAGAAGAAGAAATTGAGTTATTTAATACGAATATCCATCCAGCAAGCAGCATGGCTAAGCACCCCTTTTTGCTAAAAAAATGAGGAAAGTAGACATAGACTACTCATATGCAGTTAAAGATTTAGTCAGGAAAAAAAACGCAAAGCTCGTAAAACTTGGCAAGGAATTCGAACACCTGAGAATAAAAAAATTCTTAACGCATTGTGCAATGAACTCTTGATTTGATTTATTTACCTACGACTTTAACAATCAACAGGCTTCGAAAAGTTCATAACAAATTCAGTAATTAATTTACATTCTTGACTTAACTTAAGACTAACAATAGTGATGACTTAAATTGAGATCTGGTCACAGAAACATCTAAGTTGGTACTAAGTTAAACAGCTTACAACACTGGGAAATAGGTTCACATAGACCATAAACGGGAGAATGTGATACTTCAAAATGGCCTCTGTCTGAAAGCTCTAGAAGGATCCTATAAATTAAATATAAACTTAAGAGGCTTCTAAAAATTGTAAAGAATGAATCAGTTGGCAGATACTTGAGTAATCTATCAGCCCCTAAGGATACAGAATATTTGCCTTAAAAATTCCAGCAAAGCAAGCACCGCCCATTTAACAAGAAAGCGGGTCTTGGGCAAGAAATGCCGAAGAAAAGGCTAACCTCTTCGCAGATCACCTGCAGGAAACCTTTCAACCATTTCCTAGGCAAACTGCAGGCGAAAACCTATTTCTTTTGCCCAGAAATGATCACAGGAACATACTTGTACAGCATGTAACATAAAAAGCACCGAGCTATGATTTGATAACAGGACAAATACTTAAGGAGTTCCCGGATAAAGCTAAACGTAAACTATTATATATATGAGTAATTAATCCAGCACTCAGACTAAAGTATGTTCCGATGCAATAAAAGGTGGCAGAAGTAATCATGACTCTGCCAAATGAAAAGAAATCGTATAGACCGATTTTGCTCCTACCCGTTATATCAAAGCTATTTGAAAAACTGCCTTTGAAAAGACTCAATTCAATAATAGAAGAAATAAATCTTGAAACACTTTACTGTACAACAGTTCAGTAGAAAAAGCACTTGAGAACAAAAAAGTGTGTTCTTTCTAGACGTAGCACAAGCGTCTGATAAAGTCTGGCATCGAGGACTAAAATTTAAACTGCAAAGATTCTGAGATCTTATATCAGTCTTAAATCTTATATCACAGATCGTTACTTTCAAGTGAGATACGACGATGAAGACTCTCATTTAAAGAAAATATCTGCAGAGGTACCACAAAAAAGTGTCTTGGGACATATAAAAGAGACTTACCTCAGCTGGAAGAAGCTAGCTTGGCGACTTTCGCTGACGACACCGCAGATATGTCTATTGGCTACAATGGACACAGAAAGGCCATTAAATCTGTGAGTGATTGGACAAACAAATGGACAAAGCTTCATGAAACTAAATCTATCCATATTAACTTTACTAACAGAAGATTAAATATTGTAAGAAAAGAAGTTCCGTATGCAAATACTGCTAAATATTTGGGTATAACACTTAACGCTAATCACAAATGGAAGGAGCATGTCTAAAAGAAAAAAAAGAGGAGCTAAATATTGGACTCAGACAAATGCATTGGTTAATGGGAAGCAATTCCCAGCTATCAATTGACAACAAACTGCTTTTATACAAGCAAGTTCTGAGACTTGTATGGACGCATGGGATACAGCTTTGGGGCTGTACCAAAATGACAAATCTAAGAATGAAATATTCCAAAACAAAGTACTAAGAGTTATCGTTAATGCACGTCGATATTATGACAACCTACACAGGGATTTACAAGTAGAGAATGTTAGTGAAATTGTTACAAAAATATGCATTTAGGCACTACCAACAACGGCCAAGATCATGTAAATCCTCAAATACAATACATGGTGGAAGAAAACAACAATACCATTAGGCGGCTTAAAAGATTAAAACTTAATTTATTAACGAAAAAATAGATGTACATTACATAGGTATATCTAGAATCTATAAATAAAATGCAAGTACATTTCGGGGTCATCTAATGACCTTCACCCCTCCAAAACGTTAATAATATATTAGAGAAAAGTTACTGGATGAGACTTCCACTCAGTTGTAATAGTAGGAGGTGTTTTCTGTTTGGGATGTTTTCCCACACTGTGCAACCCACGTCTGAAAACCCCCCCGGAAGACTTTACGCCCTTGGTAGCATGGTCGGAAGTGATTTTAGTTATGGTTAAAGTCCCATACCCTGCCTCTAGATGTTTTCCACCTTCCTTAAAAAAATACTTGCACAAATACAAGCATGACAATAGCTCACACTGTCCCCTATGCACAGACTGTATGAAAAGTGTGGAACATGTCATTTTCCAGTGCTCACGTATTATAAACGAAGGAGATTCACTCATAAATAGCCTTGGAATACAACCATCCTCTGAAAATATCGTTGGGGAAATGCTGAAGGATTAATATGCATGGAATGTAGTGATTGAAAATATAACTCGCATAATGAAGAACCTGTGTGACATTGAAAGGCAGAGGAAAGAAGAAAATAGGGTAATCGAGAACAATGTGGTGAACAAGTCTGGAAAAAGCAGCACGTATAGAGAGAACCGCTCCCATTTGGGGGGCAATCGGGAAAATATAGCTACCAGTAAACTACTTCTCCAATTCTTACTCTCACCTCCACGACTGGTGCCCCCCTGACGAAGATAGAGTAGCGAGCCTCTGTGGAAAGTAGGCTCAGGGCCAACGAGAGAGGGAGCTTTGATAGGGCTTGTTCTCAAATGCGCAATTCCTTAAGGTCTATTAAAGTGTGTATGATTAGGTAGGATTCTAGATTTTGGAGCGGCAGTGGGGTTTGTATACCAACAGCACCGCCCATATCTCTACAGAAGCAACCGGCCTTAAAACAAAAAGCCAAATAATTATCCTTATCATGAAAAAGTCAGAAAAAAGAATGAAGATAAATGCTAGGGCGTTCCCCTTAAGCAACAATACAAACAAAAATAATGCAAACATGAATAATAACCAATAAAAGAGAAAATTAAGATTTGCTACCTGGAACATCGGTTTCTTAATAGGAAGAATCTCTGAAACTGAAGAGACGATGAATTGATGAAGCGTGTATTGAAGTAACTAAATATACCGGAGGAAAGTCCAAACAATTGGACATGACTATAAGTTGTACTACATATAGTGGAGGTGCGGAGAAGAAAAAGCTATGCGAGCTTATACAGGAAAACGTTGTTGGTGTAGACAGAATTAATGACCGTATAATGGTCATTAAACTGGTCCTAGAAAATTCACCCCACATCAATGAAGTATCCGCCTACGCCCCACAAATAGGCTGTGTTGATCACACAAAGGAAGTATTTTGGGACCGACTGATTACCCATCTAGGCTCATTGGCGATGAGCGGAAAATAAATTAATTTGCGGCAACCTTAAGGGACATATCGATTCGGAAAATATTATATACGAAAAGTGGCATGGTGGATACGGTAACGGCTGAAGCAACAACGAGGGAGAGAATATACTGAAACTGGTTGGGGCTCTGAATCTGGCAATCATCAAAACATTACTTGCAAAGAAGCCTGAACACATAATAACGTATAAAAGCGATAATGTATGTTCAAAAGTTTCTTCATGCCCACCAAAAATAAAAAGGCATAAACTTACGAGTAATAGCCAGCAAAGTGAAGAACTTCTATCGGAATTGGTCCGATATACTGAAAACATCGAAATCACAAGAATTTTGATTTGCGCGCGCCAAAGGGGATATGAATATCCTTAAATTATTCCAGGGCACGTGCGTTTGTAGAAAGTAAGAAAGATTGGTGTAGTGGGTTTGAAACTCAGGTGGTATTAAGTAAACTACAAGGTTGGCGTCCAAATAACTTGGGAGCATTTTTGATTGTTGTTGCTTATGATTCACAGTATTTTTTTCAGTCCCCCTGATATCATCATCACGATAAAGTTGCATTTTCAGTGTTATGCCTTCGCAGTAGGGTTGACATGAGCTTCGCAATTGGTCGACTTTTTTGCTTATTTCATGTGAAATAAATACATGATTCTTGATATCAAGATTTGAACTACACCGCTTACGAACAACAAAGAAACCTGGTGGTGGAAGCAGCGTATCCATGAGGTTACAAAAGCGAATAAAGTAGCGTTAAAATAATGGCAATCATCGAAGGACATCAGCGATAGAGCTGACTATATTTGAATAAAGAGAGAAACTAAGAAACTCGTTGCAATTGTCAAATCTGATGCAATAAAAGATCTATACGAAAACCTATTCCGAAGGGGAAAATAATATGTATAAATTAACAAAGCAACGCCACAACAAAACGAAAGATTTAAAATTATCTAAATATGTAAAAACTAAAGACAACACCTCTGGAAATCAAGGAAGATGGCGGGAATATTTTCATACAGATACTCGTAATACAGAGCACCATGAGAGTGTACGATATGATAGTTTTTTCTCGCAAAAAATAGTGTTTAATGAGCACGTGAAATTCACTTTTTTCCATTTTAATGAAAATGCTAGTTGGCGTCTATATAAAATGGGTGCATTCTTTTGAAAGATGATTCTTGACAAAAAAAAAAAAAAACAATTTAAGGTGACGACACAATTTGTGTTAATTTTCAGGGACTTTTTGACCCACCCTGTGCAAGAAATCACACAAGAAGAAGGGTACTATAGCACTAAAAAAGATGAAAGGAAACAAAGCAAAGCGGGATCAGATGATATATCAACGGAACTCTGGAAAGCACTAGGAGTGGCTGGAGTTCACTTCTTAACTGCTATATATTAAACCAAATCCTCTCCGATGGGAAAATTCCAGAATCGTGGAGATCTAGCTTCTTAGTACCAATATATAAAAACAAAGGCGACATTCAACAGTGCTCAAAATACAATTGACTGTGCACACACTAAAACTCTGGAAGAGGGTCATACTCGTATAAGTTAACGGCACATACGCTGCACGCTTCCATATCGTCCATTCCATTTCCCATTCTCACAGTAGCCAGAGGAAACATTATGCTGACATCGTGTCTGGGGCATCGGACACCTGCATTCCACCACGTAGCAGAGTGAGATCCGAGAGGAAGCGCATGTAGAGTAAGGTAGATTAAGTAGCTTAGGTAGTAATAAGAAAATTATTTTTAAGTCAGTCTGTTTTTAATCTTGAAGATGATTGCATGGCAATCGCAATAAATATTTTTTAAAAACGCAAATGAATTTTAATTTGTTTAATTTATATAACCGGTTGTCCAACATTTTGATTATAATGCAAAATCAATGTGGTTTTGTATCAGGTAGCACTACTACCGACTCTATTCAAACTGTTTCGAGTAAGGAAATAGTACATACATATGATCGTTATTGAAATATAAGAAAAGGCATTCGACCGGGTACCAAGAGAATTAGTGTAATAATCGCTAAGAAAACGCGGTATAGGACATGTATACCAATTCATCAGACATCATTCTCAGTCAGTGGATATTTAATCTGGTTATGAACTTCATATTAGAAGGTCTTCATCAGCCAATTGTACTCATTGGCGATGACATTTACGAATTGGAAAGGAAATTTAATCATCTGTGGAACGATGCTTTGAGAAAACATGGCTTTCGAATAAAGAACCGAGTATTTGTACTTCTCCTTCAGTCAATCAAGTAGTGTCGGACCCAGAAATGCCGTAAAAATAAGAGATGAGCCAATAACAACCGCAACATCGATCATACGCGATGACGGCAAACCAGTCGGATGGTTTAAATAAAGGACGGTGTCTGGTGTGTTACGCGATAGACGAATGCCCCTGAAAGTGAAGGAAAAAATCTGTAAGACGGTAATACGGCCAGCTACGATGTATGGGTCAGAGTGCCGCGCGTCAATAAAAACACTCGTAACCCTTAGAGATAAGGTACGTACAAAGCCTGAAGGTAGCACACATACACGAAACATTAAAGGAAACGAAACTACGATAACATGGGCATGTGATGTGCAGAAATAGCAACCATATTGTCAGAACAGCAATGAATTTAGAAGATGTACCGATAAGACCAGGAAGATGGAAGGCGACATGGATCGCCATTATTAATAAGGATAGAGGGATGGACAGATGGAGGCTCAGAAAAAGGAGAGCCGGAGAGAGGAAGGGATGTAGTTTTTGCTGGTAGAAATCCGGCATGTTTTTGAAACAAATACTTCTGCAGTATCTCCCGAAGAATTCCACCTTCTATAAAAAATAATTAAAAAATCTTGCTGCGACTTCCGCTACTACAATAACAACTTTACCACTTGTCACTGCATATGGCAATCTTTTCGTAAAGCTTTAAGCTTGTCAGTAGAATCGGCATGATATCCATGTACAACTTTACCAATCCACTATCAGAATACACTTTACGACTTGATTTGAAATCTGACGAAAAGTACAAGGTTACATTCTCAATCCGTCAACTAAACAATGCAAGATTTATGACTCAATTCCACAGAACTGGGCTCTCTTTCACCTCACATTTAATAGTAGATCGGACATGACAAACCCATCGTAGCTGTAGACAATTGAGAGCATCCACGATGCACCTTCAAACCAGTGTACGGAAATAATAGCCATATTGACATCTGCAAGCATAGAATTAAAATAATAACTACTCGTACATGTTCCACTACACAGCTACAGTGCGTAGATTGTTGAAGTTTTTCGTACAAAAAACTTTTTGACAACAAATATAGCAGAGCCACAAAATGCAATAATCATTCACCACTCAATAACCACTCACCAACCCCATACGCATATTGTTAGTAAATAGATCATATAACTTCCAATCGAACTGCAACGCCAGTCATTTATTCGATTTGATTTTTAAATTTTTATTAAAAAAAAAAAAAAGGCAAAACGGATTGAATTTACTCCGATTCCAAGAATCATCGCGATTTTTTTTTTTTTTTTGTGTAAACTGTTCTGGATTCATCACATTCAATAAAATAAACACTGTAAGTGAGTCCCAGCTACTAAAGAGTTTTTAGTTGAGGATAATATTCAGAAGATATCAGTTGTTTTGGTGACAAGTTTTAAATAAAAAAAAGATAATAATAACATAAATAGAAAAACTAGTAAAAGTAAAAAGCTTCAAAATGTATCTTGTGTATTTCTCCATGAGGGAAGAATGCAATTTCATCTTTGCTGTCATGTTGATTGTCTTAATAATCTACATGATTTTATACCAACTTGACTTTATCTAAAGGTGTTTAAAATGAAAATCTAAAATTTAAATAAAAAAAAAAAGTACGACAATGTAACAATTAAAAAATACATATGTATCTCTAAATGTACGAGTAATCTCAATAAATGTTACAATAAAATGAATTTTAAGTGTTAACAACAATTTGTTATTTACGGGTACATTTTATTTTAATTGTTGTACTACATATATCCAAAGCTTTAAATGTTCAGGTCAGGGTGTACCTCTTGAAATTTCTAGAAAGTTGTGTTAATGTCGGTTGCCATTAACCAGGCCGTGGCATGCATTTTTCTGACGACACCATTAGACTACCAGCAATTTGCATCGAAGGAGAGTCTGGATTTTTTTTTTTTATAGATATTCCTCGTACTCTTGTGAGCAGAGTGTTTTTTTGGTTAAGTGCATCTAACCCCCCACTATTAACCCATTCATGAGCAGAGTTTCCAATATAGAAGATTTTTTAAAATTTTCAAGTTTTTTTAAAGCATGGCATGAAGAGAAACCAGTCGTGAAAAATTTAAAAACGACATAGATTAGTTTTTAGTATGCAATTATGGTCACTGATACAGGAGGAATAGGGAATAGAGAACTGATTGGGACAAGTAAATAGTGTGGTTTATACTTTGATTCAAATGGACCATGCCCAAAAAGAGAAAGAAAGATTAGATTATATTGCTTCGTCGTTATTTACTACAATTTACAGTAGTAACATTTGGTGATGGAGTTCTTAAAATCAGCCATATTTATAATATTTTTCCAATATTCTTCACCACCTAGGACTATACCCCTTGACCCTACATCCCCTGCCTTGTATTCTGTTTAACCCCTACGGGGTTCCTATGCACCTCCTGCAACTTCAGTATAGCACGGTGCAACAATACAAACAAATTTCCTTACAGAAGTCGTAAAAAATTAGGGTAAGATAAAAGAGGAAAAAACTGGTATGAAAGTTAAACAGTATGTAGGGTTGATTCAACGCACCCCGTAGAGGTTGTAAGGTTGAAATTTATACAACCCAGTAAAATGAGAGGGTAAAGATTATGTTGTACATTTCTTTCTTTCCTTACGAGTATATTAAAAAAGGGGGGTTATTTCATATTCGATTTGTATGACCAACTAGCTAAAGGTAAACCTTCACCGGTGCCATATTACTTGATTAGTCCGTGACAAAGAAATGCAGGTTGTTGAGCGGAACGTTCAGGTTCGAATCCCAATAAAAAACACCAACCTTTTTCAAGGTGTACAGGAATGCACTATAATATAATGATTTATTCCGATGGGGAACTACCAGCAGATCGGCGGAAACTGATTTCATGACCCCTACGCTAGCATTTGAAAGGAGATTCAATATAAGAATTCCTAACAGAATGCACTGGAGGAACCTGAGAGCCATGAAGAAAAAGGAACTGGCGTTCTATACCGACGGTTCTAAGATGGACGTTGGCACGGGAGCCGGAGTTTATTATGAGGCCCTAGGAATAAACAACTCCTTTAGAATTAGCAACAACTGCAGCGTCCTTCAGGCCGAAATCACCGCCATGATACAGGCTGCGGAAATTATACGCGAGAGTAATATCGTTGGTAAAACAATAACTGTCTATATAGACAGTCAGGCAGCCATTAAGGCTCTGGACTCTGCTGTAATTAGATCAAGGCTTGTGAGAACCTGCAAATCGGTCTTAAATGGAATATCCAGAGCCAATGCGGTGACCCTCTGCTGGGTTCCAGGGCATATGGATTTCGAAGGAAATGAAAGAGCTGATGAGCTTGCTAGGAAAGGGCCGGCGCTGCACTTATCGCGGGCCCTCCCTTTTGTAGTGACCCCAATCAGTTCCCTACGAAAGAAGACGAAACCATCGATAGAGCAAACAGCCGATGGATTCATCTGGAAACATGCGTAACGGCCAGGGCGCTATGGCCGGCCTTTAGCAAGAAGAGATCAACTTCTCTGGTGAAACTTAGTCGTTATAATACACCGGTCGCTTCTGGAACAATTACTGATCATTGTGCCATTGGAGTTCACGCGGAGCGACTCGGTGCGCTACATAACAAGTACTGTAGAAGCTGCAGGGACGAAGAAGAAATTGAATCAGTTCGTCGCCTGCTGTGTGATTGTCCTACCCTATCCGTCACAAGAATGAGGACTCTCGGAAGTTAATTCTTCTCGGATTTGGAGGACTTAGGTAACATAGAGCTTACAGACCTCCTGAGATGTATATCATTATCTGGGTGGTTCTAACAGCGGACTTTTTAACGTTTCCAGTGTTAAACGATTGGGCACAATGGACCCGAATTTGTTGGTCTAAGTGAGCAGTGACTCTATTTGTCACAAAGCACCCATCTACTTAACCTAATGCACTATAACAACTTAGAACACATGCATGTTGCGATATTATAACAAGCATTATGTCGATGCCACCAGTTTCTGGGTCTTAAATTTGTACGTAAGATAGAAAGATAACATTTTATAAATAAGTTTTAGAATTTTGAAATTCGCCTACAGACTTAAAGAGAAAATGAATTTGTCTATATTTTTGGGAAATAAAAAAAAATAAAAATATGTACATATGTATAGACCTATGTACTTACTTTATAATTCACCCAAACATTATATGTATGTACATTGTACAACATATAATTTATTACTTAATTTATAATCGTTATGAGCAAAACTTATTGTGAAGATCTTATTATCATCCGTGAATTTGCCTGGCAAACGATACCAGTCACGTCGTTGTTGTTTTTAATTGCACCTATAGCGTACCTATTTCGGTTTCATGGGAAATTTTCAAACACGAAATTTTGATCATTTCTAATATTACTAACTAGTATGGAAGAACACGAACAAGTAGGTCTGCCAATTCTATCTATCTGTCGTGCAGCTTAAACCGTTTCAGACTTAATATCTGGGGTCACAATTCGAGGCTAAATCAGAATTTACAATCTAACCTCAAAATGAACGGTTCTCTAGTAATTTTCTCGAAAATGTAACGATTTTGTTCAAATTTATAATTTGGACTAGGTCACTAGAAGGAGTTCCAATATTTTTTTTTTTTTTAAAGCCGTTTAACGGTACTTAATACTTAAACTTTTGAAAATTAGTTGGTTGATTGATGTTGTTGCTTTATATCAGATTGATTTACTAAATTGCACAGTCGTACGAGTATACTCTATTTTATTGTCCATACACTTAGAGTAGATTTCGCAAGAAGACCCACATGCTGTACGTTTGATAAAACATTTTGAATTTGACCGTTGAGGTAGGACACAACACACAAGCATTAAAATAGAGCGTAGGGGAGTTTTTGTGATTGCAGGACTGTCTTACCAAAGATCGACAACGAATATAAGAGGATGGTAGTTAATTTCTTTCATTTCCGTGGGTGTGAAAAAAATTTTATATGCATTTATGTATGCACGTACTCCATTCCATCTCACGACTCAAGTGTAGCGACATACTATCATATGATACATTGGGGAAGGGTTAGCAATTTGATTGGGGCAACATAGATAAACCAATATTGAAATGTGTCGTTGAATGATGTTCACGTCGTTCCAGTCGGAAGAAATGTCCTGTATCCTCCGGTTGCGTTTTACAAGATTTGTTGGATAACATAATATCCTGTCAGTTGCCGGAATTTAAAAGTGCCTTCCGACCTTTCAATGTGTATAAAGGTGCAAATACGTGTGACCCAGCCGTATACTGTATTTCATTATCCATGCACTGAGAATAGATTTCACAAGAAGACTCGGTTGCTGTAGATAAAACATTTAGAATTTGACCACGGAGGTAGGACAGAACACACAGGCATTAAAATAGAGCGTGGGGTAGGTTTTGTGATTGCAGGACTGTCCTGCCAAAGATCGACATGTGGCAGGTGACAAAAAATATAAGAGGTTGGCAGTTAATTTGTTCCATTTCCGTGGGTATGAAAGACATTTTGTACGTATTGATATTCCATTCTATCTCACCACTCAAGCGTAGCGACATGCTACTCGAATATTGGGGGAGGGTTAGCAATTTTAAAGGGGCAACATGGATAAACCAATATTGAAATAAATCGTTGAATGATCTTCATGTTGTTCCGGTCGGAAGGAATGTCCTATTTCCTCGGGTTGCGTTTTAAACAAGATTTCTTCGGTAATTGAAAAGTGCCTTTCTACCTTCCATCGTAACTACGAGTATATGTACTCGTTTTCCAAACATCTATGCAGAGCATAGTTATTACATTGCAAGGACTAACATCCTGTTTCGAGGAGTTCAGGGAAGTAACAATTTCTACTTGTTTTGCTTGGAATGCAAATAACAAGAACTCAGTATATGTACCTACACAAATATGTCACACTTCAAAAGGCCTTGATTTAGTGGACAGAGTGTCTGTTTGATGATTCAAAGGTTGTGAGTAGAAAGTAACTTTTTATTCACAACGAATAAATCGGTTACAATAAAACGAATTGTGGTCAAGTTCCACTACATTATCTTTAATTGTTCTAACGCCGATACAGAGGGAAAGCATAGATAATTCTTTTTTGAAGTACGATTAATGTGAACAAAATCTGACAATAGAATCATATTTTGAAAAGGAGAATGGTGATTGTGATGGACTAGAGCCAACAGAGACTAATGTTAACTGATTATACTTGTTACGAAAAACTTAGGGCATACATTTAACTTTCTGTAAGCCATGGGTCCTTCTATTCTTTGTAAAAACTATAATTTCGGCTTGGAGGTGCCATCACCTGTCACACTACAACTGTAAAACTATTACAGATTTTAATTTTGATAAGATTCTCAAAATAATACAATAGGTAATGCGGCTTAAGACTTATAGCTTCTGACGTAATTTAACCGAAAATGTACCTACAAGTATATACTGTTGGCCATAACTCAGAATAGGGTCAGAAAACCAATCTTGTTCTCCCCTGAACCCAAGGAATCATCCTCTGGTGAAATGACGTTGGATTCTGGAACATACTGTATATGCAGTTCATATCGGGATTTATTAACTTTTTTCCATTTCAGCAGACTTAACGTATTTCCTCTCGATTACAGGTGAAAACATTCTACAGAGCTTTTATAGCAAATTGAAGCAGTATCTTCAAAATGTATGCACAACTTTCTCCGATATTGGCTTTTAAAATAACTATACATAATATTTCATTTACGTTCGCTTCTGAGCCGAACCTACTATGGATCGGAAGGAATGATAAATATTGTCCCGAGTATGAGCAGGGCTAGGTAAATTGAAACATTTATCACTAGATCTACTTACTCGTTAAATACCCATCATACCCATGTACGTAAAGACACGAGTGCATTCAAATAGCCTACTAATCCATACTCTCATTTCTGCATTGCGAACCCAGGGTGAAATTCGAACTAATAGCATAGACAGAATCAGTAACCCTCGTACTGACCTACATAAATAGCTCTTGAAGAACCTATGTTTACTCCCGGTGAATTTTTTTGATTTTTTGAACTAGGCACTTGAATTTTAAGAGCTTGAATGCCATATCGATGTAAATATAGCGCACTCCTATAGCAGACTTCTGCATGTTTCCAGTTCGTAGAATTCTAACATTCTTGACGAATAAGTAAATGTATAAACAAAAGGACAGGCAGACGAGATAAGATATGCAAGTTTTTTGTTTGTTTGTTAAACAGTTGGATGTCTGTGGGAGGGATAACACATACCTAAAGACTCTATTACAATTCTAGTACCTATGAATAGTACCAATACCTAAAATTCAGACCTAAGACGAATCAAACTTGCTAAACAGGCCTTTTGGCTCTTAGATTGTTTGAACTTTTTGAAATCAACCACGTCCACAATCTACATAGAGTTTATTTAGGTCAACTACCATGCCTACTTTACTATGGGACATATTTTCAATTACACTAATGGATTCAACATGATATCTGTATGTCCGTCCCTACGTGTGTCTGTCACATATTTATAACTTTGCAACCGTTTGGTCTAGAGAGCTGAGATTTAATATAAAAATAACATGTGGTGGACCAAAAAGAATCAGAAAAAAAAAAGTTGGGAGGATTTGGGGGCATACTGTACTCCAAGAAAAAAAAATTATAGACCCCATCATGCGACATATTAAATTGAAGCTAAAGCTCTAATGAGTCCAAAAAAAAAAGATAAAATATCTTTAATAAAAAAGCTTAAAAACCATGATATACGTAGGTATCTAGACATCCGGCGTAACATAAATTCCAAATGTCATCAAAATGCGTTCTTTAGTTAGGCATATGAGAGACATTATTCGAATATGTTTAGGGCCCCTCCCCATATCTTACGAGGGCAAGGTGAAAAGTTCTCGGCCTGACAATGAAAGACTGCGATTTTCAGTAAAAGAAATGATTTTATTTTTCTACATAATCTCCCTTGACTTCAACACACTTGGTCCAGCGTTTCTCCAACATCAGTATTCCTTCTCGGAAGTGAGAGTCTGGAAGGCTGTGAAAATATTCAAGCGCTTGACAGAAACAAATTTCTTCAAGTTTGGGAACAGATGGAAGTCTGAGGGTGCCAAATCAGGTGAATAGGGGGGATGGCCGAGCAAATCGTACCCCAAATCCGGCAGTTTTCCCATCGCCAACGCACACTTATGTACAGGTGCATTGTCCTGGTGAAAGATGATTTTTTTCTTCTTCAAGCCAGGCCTCTTCTCGCGAAGAAGAGCTGGTATTCAGCTGGTCAAGAAGGTTGGAGTAATATTCGCCTGTAATTGTTCTGCCTTTCTCAATTAACAGGATCCCTTTCGCATCCCAAAACACACTGGCCATGACCTTTCCGGCAGATGCGATCGACTTCGCTTTCTTTGGTGCTGAACCACCGGCTTCCACCCACTGCTTCGACTGCTGTTCCATTTCTGGCGTGTAGTGGTGGACCTATGTCTCATCCATGGTGACAAATCGCCGCACAAAATCGGTCGGATCCCTATTGAATCGATCCAAAGATTGCCGCGAAAATCGTTTGCGTATTTGCTTTTGATCGGCATTCATCAATTGGTTTCGGGTGTGGTTGCGGTTTTTGGCCGTCCTTCACGTGGGTCATCTTCGAGGGACGTGCGACCATTACCGTTTAAATTCAGCTGCCCACTTTTTAACGGTTGACATGGAAGGAACAGAGTCCCCGTAAACTTTTGTCAATTTTGGATGAATTTCCTTAGGGGTTAACCCATCCAAAACGAAGAATTTTATCACCGCACGATATTTAAGTTTATCCATTTTAATGAAAAACACCCAAGACGTCTACTGCAAAAAAACGTGTAAAGAAACTACTTGAGAGAACAAGTTGAAACTTGTCATACGAACTAATGAGAAGTGCACCCAGGCAGGAAACATAAATATTTTTGCTGATTCGAACGCCATTTCTGCATCAGGCTGAGAAATTTTCACCTTGCCCTCGTACCACCACCTCGTTCGATTTCAATTATTTTCAACTGGCACTACTAACATACCAATTTAAGTCTACAAGTCAAATTTCATTGAAATCCGTTCAGGACTTCTTGAGTTAGGCGGCTAAAAAAAATGATTTAAAGATTTTTGAAGCATCGACCTCACATCAGACTCACACTTATCACATCTACAAGTCAAATTTCATTGAAATCCGTTCAGGAGTTCTTGAGTTAGGCGGCTAAAAAAAATTATTTAAAGATTTTTGAAGCATTGCCCTCACACCCCACTCACACTTAATTTGATTTTGACAGTTCTAAAATGAAATGGCCAACGTATCAAGACATACTCGTACATACATACAAACTAAATTTCATTAAAATGTTTTCAGCGGTTCTCGAGCGAGACCTGTGAAAAGAAACATATGGGCAAAAGTGAATGTTTGACCTGAGCTTTTCTAGTACAATAATATTTGTCTCTTTTTCGCGGATTAACGAGAAAGCAAATTTAGGATACAATTAAAATAACGGCACAGAACATTAACCGCGCAAAGCGCGACTCGCACTTGACCAAATTTTATATGCAGATGTCAGCTTTACAGTGTGCCGATACATTAGACGTTTTTTTTATATAGATCATTTTTTAACATGCGATATAACAACAAAACTTTTTGGGGGCTTTTTCTTCGAAGAAATAAAAAAATTTCAGCTTTCGGATTAGATATAATTTCAACTTATAAACATGGGGCATATCTGGACGCCGGGGCTCAGCGTTAAAGTGAGCGATCACTGGGCAGGAATCCCCGATAACACAAAATCCCACCTCTCGTGAACGACCCAACCTGCGACGCACAGCACAAGTGGATGCCTATTTTTTTCTGAAAACGAAATTATTTAAAATTTTTCTTGTGACATGTTTAGCAGATTTTTACTTTGGGATTTTTAGGTTTTGTATTTCTAGGGATTTGGGGATTTTGTTTCTAATATAGTGTGCAACCTTTCTGGTACGAGCGAAATATAATCTCATAAGCATTATAGATACTTTACAATCTAAAAGAAGATACTGAATGACAAATAACAACACTTGAAGCGGAAAAAAACAGTTGCAGCACTCGCATGCTCCCTTCTTTAAGCTCTAATGATGCAATTGGAATATTTCTCAAGAGAACTTCCACTTTCAAATACACGAATATTCTCCACCCATCCGAACCCACCCACCTTCATCATTAAAACACAACAACGGTTAAGATTAATATTCACTTCTATGTATAAACGTTTAAAAAAAAAATTGTTAAGCAAGTGAGATAGAGAATGAAAGAGAAGAGATATAGGGAGAGACAGAAAGAGAAGAAAATAAAATCACACACATACGCCCACCTACTCTAAAAATATTCTGCAGATAGGATCTATTCCTTGTTTAGATATATCTTTGGCATAGCTCCATCGGACAAACCAAGAAAATGGAATAAGAAGCAATACTCTCGCAAACACATACCTATCTACCAACAGCAATAGCAGCAGAGAAGACATTGTACGAGTATTATCCTTTCGTTAACAATTTACTTGAAAACTCCTTCAAGGATAACACAACCACCAAACGAATGGAGCATCCTGAGTATTTGCCAAGCAACGCATGCAGAGCTGAGCGTGCGTCTGAATCACACGATGTATCCTCGAATTTTCTAAGGATATTGCTCCTTAAAATGAAAAGGCATATATGTGCATGTAATAGGAAGAAGCCACATATAACGAGCGGGGCCAAAGTGTATGAGTATGGTACGGGATAAAGTACATATACACATATTAGGTTCCAATGCAGAGTATATCTCTTGTGTCTGCCCGCATAGAGTACATTAGTGTCGGGTGGAGGGTGGGTGTCTAGGGAGCCCTTTTGTAATTCATTTATTACAAGGACTTTCCGTTTTGCTCTGCTACGCTTCTTTGTGTGTGTATCCTATATTCACCCCAAAAACCAATACACGTCTATATCTATACCAGAGCGACTGTTGCGGAGGAGTGGTGTATTATGGTTTTTCCATTTTTTCCGGATTGGATAGCATGACCCGATTCTATTGTTTATGCGCGCGCTATTGTTCTTCTCTCGTTAGCCAATGGGACAAACCGGAGGGGATGTTCTATTCAATTTTATTTGTTTGAACAGGAATTATATTGGGGATGCTGAGAAAAAGGAGCTGTTTGTGTGTGCTATCCTTACTCATTTACTGGGAAAAGCATATACATACATACGTATATAACGATGACAAAGGATTGCAAATTTTCCATTCATTTCATATCCTTGGAAAAGAATTTCTAAAACTTGATTTGTCTGCTTCAAATTTGGATTTAAAAAAATATTACCAACAATTTTGGGAAACTCAGTAATGAAATTCTGTGAATCCAACTATGAAACATGTCACATGCAGGTTCACAGTTCAAATCCTGATGTCAAGAATCATCTATTAATTTCGCATGAAATGAATAAAAAAGTTGATCAATTGCAAGAGCTTATATCAACTCTACTGCGAAGGTATAACATTGGCAGTAGGGTGAGCATATGGCTGAAAATGTAGCCTGATCGTAATGATGACATCAGGAGGACGAAAAAAAAATACTGTGAATCATAAGCAACGATAATAATAACAAAACAAAATGCTTTCTCTCAGTTATCTGGACGCTACCCTTGGAATTTACTCAAACTTAATACCACCTGAGTTTCAAACCACTACAGTAATCTATCTCTCCCTCTCTCTCTCTCAATAACCCAATTAATTGCATTCAAAGGGGTGCTCCCTAGGCGTAAACTAATATTCTGCGAATTACATCTATCGCTTTTTTGAAAGTGTTCCATGACCAATGAAATGTTTCTACACTACAGCTATACAAAAGAAGGTTGCTAGTGGAATCGCCAGCCGAATTCTGATTTGAGGTGTCAACAAATTGTAAAGAAATTAGCAACAAAGGATGTAGGCCTAATAAATAGTACTCATTTAAAAAAAAAAAACAATTCTGAATGGACATCAGGGTGGCACATGTCGGATTTAAACTATAGACCCTGAGATCTAAAAGCTCAGAATGCTTATAAGCTAGAATACCATCGTGAAATACTGCAAAATTTCCATGACCAATAAACAAAGCTTGCTACAATGGAATACAACAAAATAAATTCAAATTTGTCAACTGGCCTTCTTGATCAGCTCTGCCAATGTGAAATCGTTTGTAATTCTTTCATCTGCTCGTTTGGCTATAGTAGCTTAGTAATGCTGCAATTATTAAGATGTGTATACCTATGGCACTGTATTACACTGTATCAGCGTGAAATAGTTACTTGAGAAATGACTTTAGCATATTGACCTCATCTAGCCAATTCATTAGCCAAATAGTTCCCGGGATAACGCAATGACTAGGTACACAGCAGAGAATGAATAACTGCAGCCTGTTTCGGTTTGGAAAGCACTGGAAGGGCTTTACAGGTTGAAATGTAGGTGTACATATAGGTACATATTTTAAGGTTTGTTGAGGAGACACCGGCACCAACTCTTTCGTATGAATAGATATAGAATCATTGTAAAAAACGTTCGGTATTAGATACGTGGCCAGTAGATTTGTGGCGGTATGGAGGTTGCGATGTAACGTAAGAATTCTGGCATGTCCTACATGCGGCTCCTTCAAAAATCGCAAGTCTCGTTGTCTTAAGGTCGAATTATAAAAGATTCTCAAAGTACCAGTGATGCCGAGAAATGCCAATTGTTGTGTATCTTTACACTGGATTTTCTTTCCAAATCAAGTATTTTTTTTTGTCTGTAACCCCTGCCTGGGGTCTATAATTTTCTTGCACGGGTATGTAACAACTAGGGATTTTATTTTATAGTGGTGTACTCCAATGTGCTGCCTCAGTAGTAGAGTTTTTGCTGGAGGCGGCATTTATCCCTCTGGTTCGCTTAAGTAAATATTTGAATGGAAGCTCCTTAAATTCCAGTAATGCCACCATTGTTAATTCCTTAAGCGAGATCGAGTGCAAAGTCGTTTCTGCTGATTAACCCTTTTGATAGGTCTGGATAGTCGGTTGCTATCTACGAGCCGTTGGTAGTGTGTGTGAGAATTTTCTTGATTTGCATTTGGTAGAGGCCCTTTGTAGTGGTAACATCATCGCTTGTCACGCTGTTGATTCACGGTTCGAATCCTGATGTCAAGAATCATCTATTTATTTCACATGAAATAAATAAAAAAGTCGATCACTTGCGAAAGTTAAGACAACTCTACTGTGAAGGCATAACACTGGCAGCAGGGTGGTCATATGGGCTAAAATGCAACTTGATCGTGATGATGACATCAGGAGGACAGAAAAAAATACTGTGAATCATAAGCAACGATAATAATAGCGAAAACAAACAAAATACTCTCCAGTTATCTGGACAGCCACCCTTGGAGTTTACAGAAACTTAATACCACCTGAGTTTCAAACCACACCACACTGTCTCTTCCTTTCCACAAAAATGCACGTGTTCTAAAAATTAGTATAAGGGTATTCATATCCCCTTTAACACGTGCAAATTATATAAAAAAAAAAAAAATTGTAAAGGGACGCTCCCGTGGTGGCCATATGCCCGAAATCATTTTTAATCATTAATGCCATAAAATTATTTATCGAGTAAAAAAAACTTTGGCTCATTTGCTCAACTTGTGAGTGTTTTACTTAAATTTCAATTCCTATAGCTCTTAAAAAAACACATTTTAATTTCTTTTCACAAAATATATGGACGTCGTTTCCGCCCCTAACGTTTTCCAATTTTGAAATCGCGTTCTCCTATCCAGAGGTGGAGAAGGAAACGATCCTCCATTCCTTTTATACCTGCCTAGGTCTGTCCAAAAGAATACTGCTTGATCGTTTGGTTCTTGTCTTCGGTAACCTCGTGACCTGGCGAATATTGACATCAATTACCATTTAAGGTAAAAATGAAATACATAGTATTAGTATAAATTAAATTAAATATTATAGCGATAGATCCCGTGGTATCACAATGGACCTTCTTTAGTTTTTTTTTTATAATTTGCGCGCGCCAAAGAGGATATGAATACTCTTATACTATTACAGGACACAGGCGTTTGTGAAGGAGAGAGAGAGAAAGAAAGATTTAGTGTAGTGGTTTGAAACATAGATGGTATTAATTTTCTGTAAACTCCAAGGGTAGCGTCCAGATAACTGGGGAGCTTGTTTGTTTTGCTTTTGTCGTTGCTCATGATTCACAGTATTTTTCTCCGTCCTCTTGATGTCATCATCACGATCAAGTTGCACTTTCAGCCATATGACCGCTCTACTTCCAGTGCTATGCCTTCGCAGTAGAGTTGACTTAGCTTTCGCAATTGATCGACTTTTTTATTTATTTCAGACGAAATAAATAGATGACTGTTTACATCAGAATTTGAACCGTGAACCAAGAGCGTGACAAGGGTTGATGTTGCCACTACACCACGGCCACCCCACCTTTAGTCTAAGTGTTCTGTGGAGGTGCAGACAGCCACCTTAACCTAACCAACCTTCTCTTGTTTAGTTGCTGCGCTGCTTCCCATCTCATACGTTGTCATCTTTGGTCTAGATGAAAGGTAATTTTAAGAAAGCATATTTTCCCAGATATCTGCTCTTTATAACGGCAGGCATTAAAAGCTATGAAATTCAGCAAAAAAAAAAAATGAAAATTATTATAATAATAATTAATGCGCGGTGGATGGAATATGCATTTAAGTAGACATTTCTGTGAAGTTGCTATGCTCACAATTACCAAAACAACAACTCTGCGAAACCGTGAAATCCTTTCGATAACAATCAAATTCTCCGGTTTACCCGAATAAAGGCCTCCTATTATACAAAAGCAAAAGCAACTTGAAACATTGATAACCATCATAGAATCTCATCACACTATGCCTCTATGTGTAGTGGTGGTTTTATACTTGTGTCCCATCGTTCATCGTCAACGTCATTGTCGGCGCCTCATCCAACCAACACGACACGGCATCTCCTGATCATCATCACATCGGCACGTCATTAAGGATTTTGGATTATTTATTCAAAAACATCTTTTATTTAATATTACTCACCCCGCGTGGCGAGTGCTATCACACAATGGTATAGTAAGTACTCTATACTATACACATACGAAATGGGGGATGAATAAACTGTTTTGTTGTTGTTGTATTTTTTGATTTTTTTTTTTTCTTTAATAGAAGAAAAGACCTTTATCCTTTTTAAGGTTCTTATAGCAATGTCAATTTATTAATAAAATATATTCAGGAAGCACGTTTTTGTCCATAATCTGAGAGGTCCTGCGTTTGTTCAGTGGAGAGTACCACTGTATCGAATAGGACGAGCGTATAATATGGAAATTTCCTTTTTGTTTTGTACTATACAGTACACAAGTGATTGTAATCAAAATGATACACTGTACCGGATGAATGAATAATGAAAGTGTATACGCACAGGATCACAGGAAGATTAAACAAATTCAAAAAAAATAAAAAATAAATATACATACGTGTATCCTTCGTTGTGAATATAAATAAGAGAGGAAGAACGAAAATTTAATATTGTGTGGCCAAATAAATGTCAATGGTATGGTAGACTGCTGATGGATAGTTGAGAGTTTATTAATTTTATTTCGCCGTACAAAGGAACAAATTGACGAATTGCACAGAGAATGTTTTTTTGGTTGATGAACAAATGAAAGAAATGCAAAAGGAAAATGTTGGGATTTTTGCAGCGGGAAGGTAAGTATAGGTACAATCAAAGAATAACATGAATGCTTTGTTTTTTTTTTTTAATATAATGTGGGTGGGCTTATTTCAATTTGTTTTTTAATTGCATGTGTACCCTGCACATTGCAATAAAATCACATTCTGTCCGGACTTAATTATTTTTGTATTAAGTTACTCGTAGATTAAGTTAAGGAAAACAAATTATGGTGGAAGTGAACCCTACACCGAGTTATGGACAAAAGTGTGTTTCTTATTAGTTCAAAACCTGTAATTCTTGAATTTTGTCATATAATTTGCACCCCAAAGTTTATGAATACCCTTATATTGAGCGTTTTGCAGATAGACAGACAGACAGAAAGAAAGAAAGATTGGTGTAGTGGTTTAAAACTCAGGTGGTATTAAGTTTCTGGAAACTCCAAGGGTAGCATCCAGATAACTGAGGAGATGATGTTAATGTCATTGCTTATGATTCACAGTATTTTTGTCCGTCCTCCTGATGTTATCATCACGATCAAATTGCATTTTCAGCCATATGACCACCGTACTGCCAGTTTTATGCCCTTAATCGACTTTTTTATTTATTTCATGGGAAATAAATAGATGATTCTTAACATCAGGATTCGAACCGTGAACCTGCAGCGTGATAAGCGATGATATTACCACTACACAATGGGCACCATGTATGCCTTCGCAGTACAGTTGACATACGCTTTCCCAATTTCATAAGAAATAAATACATTGATATCAGGATTTGAACCCTGCAGCGTGACAAGCGATGACATTACACCACGGCCGCCCTTATAAAGGGTTCACCCAAGAAGTAATTTTGATAGAAAACACAGGTTTTTAATTAAAAATTGTATATGTTTTATAAATTCATAAAGTATACAGTATAGGGTTATTTATTGAATTGCATAATTGTCGAAATTTTCCATGACCATTTTGCATAAATGTGGCTGAATTTCGTTGATACAGCGTACAAAGTGGTCCTGGGCTTGTTGGCATAAACCTTAGACTTAAAAAAATCCCAAAGAAAAAATAGAAAATTACACGACCAGGAAATGATTCATGCAGTAATTGAATTGTTTTACGGGCTGTATCGCATGTCTTGTTCAAACCACATGTCGTCCACATCCATACCTTGCAATGTAGGTACAAAAAACTAGATTATCACGTCGCGATAGCGAGTGTTATTGCCTGACCAGCCGCATTTTCAAAGAAGAATGGTCCGATGATACTTCCAGTTCAAAATCCGCACCAAACAGTGACGCGCTGTGGATGCATTTGTTTCTTAACAATCCCTCGTGGATTTTCTGAACCCCAAATTCGACAATTTTGACGATTAACATAGTCATCAAGATGAAAATGAGCCTCATTGCTGAAGATTATTTTGTTTGATCATAATCCATTCAACGAACTCTCTTCGCTGTCAATTCTTCTTGAGTCAGTTGCCCTTTGTATGCATGAAGATACAAATCTTTCATGAGAATACACTGTAGAGAGCTTCTCGAAATGTCCAATTCTTGACCATGGTGCCGAGTTGATGCTCATGGAACTGTTCGATGTTTTGTGTTGAACGACTTGTTCAAGGATGGCCAGAGTGTCTAAGAGTACTAATTGATCCAGTTCCCTTGAATTTTAGAATTAATCTCGTCACAGTTAATGAAGTTACGTGTGTATTTTAAAGTAGGTCAATATTTTCTCACAAGAGCTTGTAGCAAGCGTTCTACGTGTACATACCTTCTGGGAAATGACATCGAATTTCATTGTGTAAGCAAAATAACGTTAATAAAAAAAGTCCTTGCATTACTATTGTTAAAATCGTATTTTTTTGTTATTGAAAATCTGCGCCCCTCAAGTTTACGAGTATGAGAAATAGCTTGCGCTTGGCTATCTACGTTGATTACCAAGCGGTCGTAAAATCTCTGTAGCCAGCAACGGTTACATCTGGTCTTGTAAAACTCTACGAGTACAAGTGGCACTTGCACGAGATAACAGCAAAGAATGTGGTTAAGTGCTGGACACTCAAAAGGGCGGTTGAACTTGCAAGGAAGGAATCGGAATAAGAAACAATGAAGGAGTTAAATTAAGCGGGAAATTATCAGAGCAGCCCTATTTCGAACTTTGAGAAGTCTTCAATTAGATAATTGTACAATTTTGTATGCCCAGTTTCCAAATCTATAATAATCATGTACGTATAAAAAAATGTATAAAAAAAAAGAGTAGATAAAGGTGTTATGTCACAAAACGTAATTTCAAAGTAAATAACAATAAAACGTAAAAATAGTTTTGGTAATGCATAACACCTTTATCATCCTCAAAAATAAAAAAAAAATATTTTTTTCAATGAAAGCAATTATTAAAACAAATACGACATAGCACCCTTATGCGCTAATATATACGAGTAGATCATCAATTAATACACAACAAACCTTTTCTCTTTTTGATTGAACGTGTGTATATGCAAAACACTTAATTTAAATTAAATAATTGAATCCTGACTGAATACATCAGTAATTAATGGAACAAAATAATACAAAAACACACCAGACATTCAACATAATTATTTCGTTGTAAATTTTTATTTATAGTCCTTGATCCTCTCGACCTAAAATAACCGATAATATATCGAACTTTATTGCAATTACCACTCATTAGCATTCAATGCCTTCCAGCACCACAGATGACAACAATATTTCAACTACTTCTCCCAACATCATGTGTACATTCAAATAAAATAAATAAAAACATAAATAAAATGATAAAAATCAATTAAAAAATTTAATTGCAATTATTTATTATTAAACAACGGCCAACGTAAAAACCACCTCGCTTAACTTCTCTCTGATGGTGTAGTGGGCGGAGGCCGGTGGCCAGCGTGGCGGAGAGGGAAGAGGGTGGAGTCGCTATAAAAAGGACATAACAACCATTCAATATGATTAATAAATAATTCACCAACGATGATGGGATATAACGTTGGAAAATCCGTACTGCAAAAAAAAAAAATTCTTCTGTTCTGGATGTTCTGGTATTGTTATCCTTTTTTTAAAATTTTTTAAAGGTATATTATTTTATTTCATTCATTCTTTTTTTAAGTATTAATTTAAATATGTGATATTTTTTTTGTTACTTTGTGAATTTAATTAAAATACCATAAAAAAGAGGACATTCTTCGTATCAGTGAGGACAGTCCTGGTTGATGGTAATAAAATAAATTTCAACCCCATCACACATATTGATTTAAGGGGGCAGAATTGAAAATTTTAATTTCCATTTTGTAGTCGAAATGAAAGCATAGCATCATGTATGTACGAGTATGTATGTACGTGAATGAATTGCAAACAAAAAAATGGTTCAATCATTTATTTATTTTATGAACGATATAATATTTTTTTTATTTTTTTTTTGATTTCAAATATGTATGTATGTTGTTAAAAAAAAATCGTTTTCCATTATTTGCACTTAATAGAGCAGTTATTGATGATTGATGGTGTTTTATTTTTGAAATAGAACGACAAAAAACAATTCAATAGTCATTTGAGTGGCAACGACGAAAGTATGATGAAATTCTATTATGATATATTTCTTATATAACTATTTTACAGCTGATGAAGTACGCGCTATGGAAGTAGAAGTAGTACTTATAGTTGTAAAGAATTTTAAGTGGAAAAGTAGTAAAACTAAGTAGATTCAATATGAGACTTTCATGACTTCCAGTGGTTATGACAAAAAAATAATCGGTCGATATATGCGGTTCAACATTTGGCTAACACAACCTTTGAGAGCATATTTCTAACATTGGCAATCTCCCACCTATTTTGAGGGTGGCCGTGGTGTAGTGGTAACATCATCGCTTGTCACGCTGTTGATTCACGGTTCGAATCCCGATGTCAAGAATCATCTATTTATTTCGTATGAAATAAATAAAAAAGTCAATCACTTGCGAAAGCTAAGTCAACTCTACTGTGAAGGCATAACACTGGCAGCAGGGTGATCATATGGGCTAAAATGCAACTTGATCGTGATGATGACATCACGAGGACGGAAAAAAATACTGTGAATCATAAGCAACGATAATAATAGCGAAAGCAAACAAAATACTCTCCAATTATCTGGACAGCCACCCTTAGAGTTTACAGAAACTTAATACCACCTTAGTTTCAAACTACACGACTCTAGTCTTTCTCTCTGTCTCTTCCCCTTTCCATAAAAACGCACGTGTTCTAAAAATTAGTATAAGTGTACTAACACGTGCAAATTATAAAAAAAAAATTTTTTTTTATTTTAAGAATATATGGCCAAAAAAAGAAGGTGGGACAATATGGAGAAACCATTTTTTTATAAAATAAACATGAATATTTGAGACACGCTAGGGGGTAAAACAGGAACTAGGTATGTGACCAGAGAAAGAAATGAATAAATATTTTGACGTTTACAGTCCATACGGGCCTTGTAAACACACAGTCATTCCTGTTGTAAGTCACACGAATTGTGGGGACCTGCAGCTTTATGCCTTTTTCGGATGAATTTTTTGCTCTGAGGACAACTAACTGGCCAGTGAACTTGGAGCAAAAGATCCAATTAACTGGAAAGCAGAACAAGCACATTATGTTGGTCTCCAGTTACCATTCAAATTCTCTTGTCATCCACTTGTGAGAAACACCTTAATGTCCCCGACCAGGCTCGATTCGAAATTTTAACCCTCTGGATTATTTCTACAAAAATCGGAACCTTTCGTACGTGTCAAACATTGTGTGCATTCATTCCATGCATACGAGTACTGTAAAAACCATCAGTTCTAAATTCTAATTAGTCAATGAACAGGTGAAATTGGCAAATTAGGAGAAGATCTTCATTCAAAGCCTCATTAAGTTTCCTTTTTCCCTGATTTTAGCCCGATTTTAGAGACGTGAAATCCGAGTTCTGCCTGGGACTCAATAGAGTGCGAGTTGAGACAGCTTATTATTAGTTTTGATTTTATCAATGTGAATAAAAGCTGTGATCGCCTCTCTGCTGTCTAAGTTTGTATCTATGTATGTACGAGTCTCTTAGCGGAAGAACCAGCTATCGCTGGGAAATGGCGGGTTCAACCTGTAGAGGCAGATATGTTTTTCATGCTTATGAATTGTATTTGAAAGTTATGATGTTAAATAGTCTGGCATTATTTTCTTTTGATGTTGAACTCATTTTTACAATTTTTTATTTTTTGTTTAATCCAGAAGTTTTATAGCAAGTGTTACTTCGATGGCTGCCTTCGATGGGTTGTGACAATACATGTTAAGCATTGGATTTTTGTGAATGCTTCGAGGTTTGTGGCTTTTCCCACATCTAATAACGATTATGATTGTCGCCCTTCTTAAGGTATACTTATAATATTGAGAAAAAATGCTCGATATTTTGACTCGAAACTATTCAGATGAGTAGGTGTCGATACGAGTACTATGATGGTATCTTTATAGCCTAAATGTTTGTCAGAAGTGTACGAGAGGTGGAACAATGAATAATCTTTTTTTTTTATGTTTCTGGAACTAGAATCTTTAGTCTCCCGCTCAGTGATAACGCATTAAACCGCTGAGCCATGGCGCTCACATTTCCTTTGGAAAGCAGGACAAAATCCATTAAGATATTAGAAGATTGCATCAGACCAATAAATTTTGCTGGTAGGCGAAGCAGTGCAAATTATGTTACGAGGAAGTGGGTTAGATGTACAAGGTACACAAAAATCGGTATAATTTTGATAAGTTCAATAAATACCTGGTTACGGGCAAAATCAATTAACATAAATTAACTGTTAGTTGTAAATTTTATAAATTGATCTCTAATATTTTTTGTTTTGTTTATTGCCATCCAGAGCAACATTTCTTAACCGATTTCTATGGATAGATAAGAACTATACGTGGAAAAATATTTGTTTTAACTTAGATATGTACAAATGTTTTCGATGAAATAAAATCGGATATGTTACACGAAATCACAAGTTATGTAGATATCTACACAAGTTATGTAGATATCTACCTATATAGGTTTTGCTTGTATTTACTCTTTGTATGCCTTCAAATTTGTTCGATACCCTAAGGCCTTCAACATTTTCTATGTTTCATGTACATATGTGTAAATATATGTTTATGGATGTACAATGTACATATGTATGTCTTCTTAGCTATAATAAAAATGTATGCCACAACGAACAGTAAAACAATGTAACATCTTCAACGTGACTATTCTGTTAACGATCCCATAATCCTTGAAACGCAGCTTCT
Source organism: Pocota personata (assembly GCA_963082735.1). Classification (NCBI taxonomy): domain Eukaryota; kingdom Metazoa; phylum Arthropoda; class Insecta; order Diptera; family Syrphidae; genus Pocota; species Pocota personata. The sequence continues at coordinate 3,883,398 of OY720433.1, forward strand.
ATATGTGTACACATAAACCCCGTCGAACATAGCGAATGGTATGCTACAAATAAAGTTCGGACAACAATCTTCTCATTCGCCATTAAGAAGAAAGCATCCAGCACACAGCACAACAGGAAACAAAAAAAAAAACGAAAAAAAAAAACGCCGCCATCCTAAGTAGAGAAAGGACTACAGCACGTTAGTATATAAAATAAAAGATTCCATACACAACAGTAATCCTTGGATCCTACAAAGCATCACATACCATCACTACCCACCCATCAGGCAGCGCCTACCACCACCCACCACCCACCAACCATCACCCAACCCGATACAATCCTGTGAAAAGCTTTTGTGATGAATAAATACCAAAGAATTCTCTTCTTCCACCTACCATCTACCGCCCTCCACCACTTTGTATATGTGTGTGTGTGTGTGAAGTCGTCAATATCTATACAACAACGAGGGCAACGAAATATAAAAGAAATAAAAATAAAATAAAAATTATATATAGGTATATCCTTCCAACAAAATAAAAGAAAAACAAAAAGAACAAATAAAAAAAAAGAAACAAAAATGTAGCTTTTCTTTTCTTCCTCGCTCTCTCTCCGCCTTTGTTGGCAATTTTCTATATGTATACGTACAGCTTATGTATACACAACGTAGAAAAATATGAGGAGTATCCTTTCTTGTTCCTGTTTTTTTTTTTTTTTTCCATAGTTAAAGCAAACTATGAAAAGAAAATCACAACACAAAAAGAGAAAAAATAAAAAAAAAAAAAAAAATAAAAAAATCATTTATCTATAGAATGCAAAAAGAAAAGCTTTTTGTGTCCTTTTCTACGAAACGATTGCACACGAGGTTCTATAAAAGAATAAAAACTTGTACTACAGCAGAATCAGTGTAGTGTGCGTTCAAAATAGGAAGTAGTAGAGGAATATACTGCTGGTGGACTATGGAAATAATAGAAAGAAAACTAACAAAGCCTAACTAACGGATGTCTGCATAGCGTTTCCTTTTATTTATATTTTTTTTCCTATCCTTGTTAATATGGGCTGTCCTCGATTTTTAGTTTTTTGTACTATTTCTCTTAGTATAAACAATTTGTTTTTTTTAGGTTTATATAGAAAAGTGGAAAGAGTTAGAAAGATGTAAATTTTTTTCCAAAGATTCTCCCATAGTAGCTTTGAAAATCAAATGTTCGTTAACAGACACATTTGAGTGAAACGCATGCAATTTTTGTAATATGGTATCTATTCTATATAGATACTATATATGTATGTATGTAAGTAAATTGAAAGGGATTTTTTGGTCATGTATTTGATTCAAAAATTCACTGAATCAACTGGGATTGCATGAAGGATTTGTTTTACTTTTGAACAACATACCAATACATATGGAGTTGGAGGAGAATTATTTCCTCATGGATATAGATCTAAACGCCAAACATAGAGATTCGGGAAACAACACATCTAATAAATGGTGGGGTAGGCACAGTGTCGATTATAGGTCGATTTGAAAGCTACGGACAGTCCGTCATTTCCTAGAAGCGGTTCCTATCTCGATCTCATGCTGATCGACGTGTGTTTACAACTGACCGACATGGATCGACAAAGTTTGAACTTTCTGCACACATTTGTGTATGACAGTGACCATTAATAAAGTCCACGCTTGGACGAATTCTTGGCGTATTGTGCCGTATATTTAAACTCGGCTCAAATACCGTACGCGAACTAAGCAAAATATCTAGATGTTAGCTTAAATTGAAATCGCACGTAAAAAAGAAACGCGACGAGCTCGAAAACAAATACCGACAAATGTACTGGCTACTCGGAAAACATTCAAAGTTGAGCCTACATAACAAACTGCTTATCTATAAGCAAGTGCTAAAGCCAGTGTGGACGTATGGTCTACAACTATGGGGTTGTACCAGGAAAAGCAATAGAAACATTGTACAAACTTTTGAAAATAAAGTTGTTAGAACGATCGTTAGGGCACCGTGGTACATACGTAAGGAAAATATTCATCGGGACCTGGGAATTCCCAGCGTCGTCGAAGAGATAACAAAATATCGTGTTCACGGCCATTGTAACCGTACCGTCATTCAACTACTTGACGCGAACAATTCAATTCGTCGTCTGCAAAGGACAAAACCTTTTGACCTCGCGTCATAGTATATGCCGGTCGTGAAAGCCGCAGGAAATTTCATTCACATTTAACCTGTCTAAAGCGCTAATCATCTTTTTCGAAAAATCACGAGTCTCGTAAGCGAAAATAAAACTGCTGGATAAGCGTCGGCTTAGTTGTAGTATTAATCTTGAAGAGTAGTGTTTTTAGTGAGTAAAAATCTCACACTACTATAAGCACGCGCTGTCGGCCTTATGGTGTCTTTAGAAGATTTTCACTCTTTGACCATTGCGGACTCAGTGCCGTAATAAAGATTTCAAACTAAATTGCGGAGTTGGAGGAGTTTGTCCAAACGCATACATTCAATTATAGTAGGACCCGTTGGACTGGCTTCTCCAGAAATTTGATAAGAGCGCTCTCCTCGAACTCGCTCTACCCACCGTCTAATAGGAATCTGTCAAACGAGGAGATTAACTGGTATCTAAAACAAATGTAAGAGACAATTAAACGAACTATGGACAGTACGATACCTCGGTATCAACATACTGACAACGCACACATATTCCGCAATGCAACAATTGACGCACTGCACCAACACAAAAGTGAACTGCTGTCGAGACTAAAAACCTTGTACAGACAGTTTACAGAAAGACAAAACTCGGAGGTTACGACACTGAAGTCGTTGATTAAAAATCTCCAGAAATTAATCAGGGATAACAAAATTCGGGCTGTAAAAGCCAACAACCCGAGTATGATAAGTATCAAAATGACCTTCCGTGTCTTAAGATCCCCCGAACGACGAACAATGGGCGAATACTGATAACAGCAGGTATAGATCCAGATAACGCAGTAGGGGATGACAACTTCCTTGTGATCGAAGATCCGCAGAAGAAGGTAGAGGCTTTAGGAGTGGCTTTCCAGGAAGTGTACAAGATGAATGATAACATTCGCCCGAACCACGACCTGGAAAATCGCATCCTTGTGCATAACTTCTATCTTCGAAATGATAGAGAGCACGGGCGATCCGAGAACATAGGTTTTACCGAGTTCATTGACGATAACATGGCAAATAATGCCATCGCCGATGAAACAATGCCCCGTACATATCGAAGGTGGAGTACCAAGCGATCTTCAACTCATTGAGGAGGAAGAAATCTGTGGGAATCGACGGAGTCTCGAACATTGTGCTTCGACATCTATCTCTAGAAGCACCACTCTGTTTAACAATGCACTGAATATGCATATTATCTAGCGCATTGGAAAGCAGCAGTGATACAACCCATCCCCAAAAGGGGTAAGGACACTTCCAATCCGGTAAATCTTCTTCCGAACATCAGCAAGGTATTCGAAAAATTTAACCATAGAGCCCTGATTAAGTGGTCTGAGAAGTGGAATGATACAATACATGCCGCGTCTAAATTGGTATCCGATATCCAATGGAACAAAAGCAAGAACGGGTGCCTGCCTGATTAACTTGGAGAAGGCCTTCGAGACCGTATGGTTAGAAGGACTCTTCTACAAGCTGAGCAGGCTAGGCGTAAGCAAACCACTGTTGTACATACTTCACAACATGCTCACCAGTAGACAGTTCATTTTGAAAAATGGCAATGTGACATCTGCTGGAAATTTTCAAATTAAAAACGGTCGGGTGTTTGAGAGGACTTGCCTTCGGCTTTGCCTTCATTTGTACAGGACACCACAGTCCCAGTACATAAAATTCTATCCCAATGAGGCCCTGTACATCAGGGCTTAAGAGTGGATAATTTCGTGATCAAGCTGATTCGAAGGCACATTGCAAGAGCAATAAGCTCGATGAACAACATGATCTCCGGGGCTTATTACCCCAACAGCAGTGTGGAGCATCTCCGATTCAGTAGGGCGGTATCCAGTCGCGATCTGAAGGACGTAGAACGTTAGTTCGGACAATTCTGGTGGATAACCAAAACAGAGGGAACACCTTCGTCGTTCCCTCACAATTCGGCATTGCCAGTTTAAAGTTGGCAGCGCCCGCATAGGGCCAGTAAGTTAGAATAACATAGTTAATTTAGTTAAGCTAGTTTTAAGCATTTTTTGTCTAGCAAGTAAGTTAAAATGAGTTTAAATTTAATAAAAAATGCATTGAAAGTGAAAAATGTGGCCGAATGAAGGCATTGTTCTAAATTCTTTAGAACTACTACGCTTTTTGTTTCAGATTTTGATGATTTACCGAACTTCTACATGGTTTTTGAAGAAAGAGTTTAGAGGGTTCCTCCTCATCTCTTCAGCTCCCGCAGTATCCACTGCAGTGGAAGCCCAGTAACCTGGTGGTATTGCAGTGGATAGATCTATGTTTCGCTTTGTCTACCGCGTTGGCGTGGGTTAAGTACTAAGCAAATGACATTGGCGTCTCACCCAGAAAAGGGTGATGTTGTACTGTCCAACCTTTTTGAATGGTATAGGGCAGCCAGAGATTTTCTAGCACATCCAGCGACATTTTCTCTCTACTTGAGCTTTCGATTTAACTTTAATCCCAAGTAGTTGGTACTCTTAGAGAATCTAAGAGTGGATCCTCTTAGTTAAGTATTGAACAAGACTAGCTCGGTCTTGGTGGGATTAACACTGAGACCACAGTGGTGTAGGTAAGATACCATATTGTTTTAGTGATTTCAAAAGTTTGATAGGTACTGTTGACTAAACATTTCAGTCTTTCCTTATACTCATACTCCCATAAAAGCAAAAATAATTCCCGTCCATAAGTCGTACATTTTCAGATGTTGTTGCTTTATATATATCTCTCCCTTTAGACTGTTTTTTTCACATCGATTCGGCTAATATTATCGATTTCGGCTTTCGCAACATGAAGCATGGTGTTACGCTAACACTGTAAATATTTTCTAAGCATTTCCACAAACAAAATCGGTTCTCAAGTTACCACGTTACAATCCAAAAACACAGATTTGACTTATAATTATTAAGGAGGGATTAGGAATGTGACATTTAAAAACTACTATCGCAACCACACAAAAAGCGGAAGGAGGCATTTTTCGTAGCAGCCTTAACACATGCAATGATTTGCTGGTCCCAGTGTCAGCTCTATATTGCTGTCAGCCAATTTTTGATTCTGTAAATCCGCATTTGGTCTTCATTTTAGCATTCTACAGCAAATATAATGGGCTTTGACTTGGTTAAAGGTTCTATGTAGTCTCTGGTAAGGATACTGATCTATAACATTTAAGGAAGCACTATATATGTAGATTGTAAATCCTCGGGACATAGGGAAATTCAAACTGTATCGGAGATGAACTTGATAAACGCATAGGGTCTATGAAGGCTTAGACAGCTTCTCTAGTTTCTTTTTTTTCCTCCAAAACAAAATCAATGTTGTTAAACCCACTAAACACAGTTCACATTCATATCACAATCTTAAAAAAAATAACAAAAAGAAAAAGTGAATGCAAAATTAAATAAAAATTAAAAATTCCGCAAAACAAAATACATATTACACTTTATTTTAGAGGACGACAAATGTCGTCCTCTTAGATGTAAAATTAGAGTGAGTGGGTGATGACGACAACGACATCATCTACAATGATTGATGCTGTGAATAAATGACGATATGTGGAGGATGATGAAAAGGGTTACTCTACCCCCAGTGAAACTTCAACTTTCTCTTTATTGTCCGCAAAATACTATACAGAGTGATAAACAGTGTGTGTGTGTGTGGGTACGGGGGTTTAAGGATATAGGTGAAGGATGAAGACAAATTCAACCAACCAACCAGAAATGATGATAGACAATGGCATCAAGCTTATAAACACGAAAACCCGAAAACGATTGGTTACTCCGATTTTACCAAAGATCTTGTATTGTGATGGAGGTGCGCTCGTGATTCCTGATTAAGTGGGTATCTGTGTGTTGGCTAAGACAGAATACGGTATACTCGGAATTGTGTTTTATTTGGATAAGTGTGGGTCTGTGCTGTATGTGTGAGAGCTTTTAGTTTTCCAGTTCCTGACTAATTAGATAATTTAGATCATAGAATGCATTATCTGCCTGAACAGATACAGTTTTTTGTTAATTTATCTTATTGTATTTATATCTATATTTCATACTAGCAATTCAGGAAAAAATTCTCACATGATTCTCCTCTTTAAATACCACCTTCATGCCTTAGTCCGTTGGCTTATCAGAATAGCGTATAATCAAGGCAAAATACTCGTAACACAATCAAAATGCGTTCAATGACTGAATGACTGAAATTGAAATTGGATGTGCATATGTAAATAACTATGTTACACTGCTTTTGTTTTATGTTTCATACGAGTAAAACGTTACGAATTACGATAGTACCCCAGGGACTACTCGTATTACCGCCGTTGTGCTGTGCGTCAAGTTGCAAGTAGAGATAATATGGGGACATTTGGTTTGAATATTTGTGGATTATAATCAATAGGGAGAGGTCTCCTTGTTGGGAGAAATGCATTTCACATTTTGAATATGATGAGCAATCTGCTTAAATTTTAATTACAACCTGATATCATTAGCTTCAAAGGTAATCTCATTTTATTACCACATTATGCTTATTAAGTGATCAATCAATAGTGCCTATGTTTGGATGTTACACTTAAATTGAAATTTGAATATCCTTGTGTACCCTATGTAAGAACGTCAATGTTTAGAAAAAAAAAAAAACATGTGTTGCTCTTTTGAACATACACCCCGCGCAACAAAAAAAGCCGCATACGGGCACATTTTGGAATGTGTCGGAATTCATTCTGGCAGTATTTAACAGTGCGTGCAGTTGTATTTCTTAAATAAAAGTGAAAAGAGTATATCGCGATGTCTAAAAGGGTACAATTGAGTAAAGAAAATAAGGCAGTTATCGTCGCCTTATCCAAACAGAATCAGTCATTTCGTGAAATTGCTCGACAAATTGGATGCAATGAGAGTTCTGTAAGAAGATTCTGTAACAAATATCGTCGGGATCACAATCTGGACAGAAAAATTGGCACAGGATTGAAGAGATGTACCACTGTTCGGGAGGACCGGGAACTGAAGAGGCTAAGCTTGAGAAACAGGTTTAAAAATGCATCGGAGTTAAGAGCTGACCTGCGAGAAGCTACTGGGGCTGAAGTTAGCGTCAGAACTATCCAGAATCGTCTCAACGAGATGGCTTTGCTAGCAAGGAGACCAGCGAAAAAGCCACTTCTGACCAGGTGTGGGGATGCATCACCGCAATCGGAGTTGGATCTCTAATTATGCTCGAGGGCACTGTTAACGCCATGCAGTACAAACAAATTATCTTAGATGGTGTTGTACCGAGTATGGAAATAATATGAATGACTGTGAGTAATTCGAGGTTTTTTTTCCATATTTATGGGTGTTTTGAAAATCTTATGATTTTAATTTTTAAATTTCCTCCACAGATTAAAACTTTGAAAGAAGAATTAGGAATAAAATCCCTAATTTGGCCGGGAAAGAAGATCCAAGATAAAAAACCAAAAACCATGCAGCATCTAAAGAGCATCATTGAAGAAGTGTGGTTCAATGAAATTAATAACAATTACCTCGATAATCTCTATGCCTCCATGCCAAACAGGGTTCATGACGTTGTTAGGGCGAAGGGTGGTGCTACGAAATGCTAGAATCATTTTTTAGTATTATGAAAGTCTTAAATTATGTAAAAAGGTTTCTTAGTTAATAAAAATATGAAAAAAGAAATTTGCTTTTCAAATTGTTGCTCTTTTTTTAATTTATGTATATTGATAGTACTTGGGTAATATCTGATATTTTGTAGTCTGATCTTCACGATCATTACTTTTTTTCAATTAGGCTACGGAATGTATTGTCAAATCGGGGAATGTGTTAACTTAATGTTGCAGAATGTGCCCGGAAGCCGAAGGTGCCCCAGTTTACCTTATAGTTCGTATATTCTGATAAAATAAATAAAGTCAGAAGTTTTATAACTACAAACTAGTAGCGATACCTTGTTACGTTCTATTTTATGTACCTAACTAGAAAATAAAACTGGAAACTAGTGAACTGGGAATTAAATAAAGAGCCCTACTGTCTCCTGCTTGCTCCAATGGTAAATCACTCTATGCTGCTTCTCGTATAACTTTTAAAATTTAGTACAAGTACAAATATCATAAAGATGAAACGCACTCCCACCATTCCGCACTTCAAGGAAGCACAGCACAATTAAAAGAAAATAAAAGATCTTCTCGTGCTCATCGATCTAAAACAGGCTTCAAACAGTACCGTAGCTACCCTATGCTGCGCCCAGTGCGAACTCAACATTTTAGCCTGCAGTCAAGTCGGATATTCACAGACACGTGAAGGGAAAGAACAGATACTCGAATTGGTTCCTTAAGAAGCCCAAGAAAGAGTTAAATTATGCGCATTTGCAGACAAATAAACAAATGACGCGACATAAACATTCTTCGAAGCTACACAGATATCGTTTTCAATAATATATGTACTTTAATAATTTAAACTAAAAGTGTTGATTTTATTCTCCTCCCCTGAAATTTAATTTGATGCGATTTTTACTATTCTACAGTTTGTTAGTAAAGAGATGCCGAAAGTATAGGAAATATGATACTCGTACATCAAACCGATGAATGGGGTATACGAGCATGCAACTCTATTGCAGTTCTATAAAACCTCAGATCAATAGCTAACTCACATTTATTTGTTGGTTCCCGATTGATAGCCCTAATTTCAATAAATACTGAAAGGATTTTAATACCATTTTCACATTCTTTCAGAAATGTATATGTGGACGTCGTACCCTTAGGAGGCCGAGGAGTAAACATAAACGCACAGCAAGGCGCAACATGATTGCTATTGATGTTCGTATTTAAAGTATTTTTTTTTTTTATCTTGGATGAAGGTACACTCAGTGTGTAGGAAGGTCTAAAACTCAATCTAGCCACCGAAGTCGCACTTTATTTTTAGCTGAACTTCAAAATTTCTTTAAACTTTCTTACTGACTCTCCGTTAGATCCAGACTTGCTTCATAAGCTCATCACTTTGAGGTGATATAAAATGCCCAAAATTAGCTGCAATTGTCCATTCTCTTAAAGTACGAAAAAAAGGTCGAAAATGTTACTACTTAACAGCCAGTCACGTTCTTTCATCGTTCGTTCTTGTCGTTGTCACCTACTTTTTGGGTGAAAACAAGCGCACTATGTCAATCTTTATAAAAGTTACCTCAGACCCCAATAAAAACACTCATCTATATTTTATGTATTACTTTGTCCTTTTTGAGATTATTTTTTTTATTTTTTTTTTTTTTTTTACTCTGACTTACTTTGAAAGGGGGTAGGATGAACGTGCGACAATGTCAAAGCTTTTCTTATGCAAATGGCTCACAGAAAGTAGAAATCTCTGCTTTTTATAGGAAGGATACGTACAAGCATTTGTCACATATACATATAATCGAACAGACGTTCGGGGAGGATAATTGAAACATGTACAAAGACAAAAGATAGTTAGTATTCAGCAGGTGTTATGCAAAACAAAGTAAATGTACAGGCACGAGGCTGAGACTACGAGTATTGTACGTGCGCGCATGAATTTAATTTATAAGTTTTCTTATTTATAATTTACATGACTCACCTGTGTTAATAAACGTTCTCTTATAATCTGCAGCTGGCGTATCATCTCCGTCAGTTTTCGTTCCTTATCGTGTACGGTTCCAACTCCAGCGTTATACTCAAGACTTGTTAAAATTGAATTCGGTGATGGCGACATATTTTCACTGCAAACGAAAAAAAAAAAAAAAAAAAAATAGATAAAATACAATAAAGAATCACAACCCATTATACAATCGAATTTAAATTTTTAATCTTTCCAACAACTAATGACCTAGATTAAGACGCGAGTTGGACTTGCCGCAAGAGACTCTTATCTGTGCTCGTCCAAAGTTAGCATTTTGCACTAAACTTAGCATTGTTCGCGAGCGTATTTAATAAGTATTATAATAAAAAAAAAATTGCGCACACGATTACGTTAAAAAAACTAGTATGAACCCGCCTACAGTAATACATACATAAGTGACGGATAAGAACAAATACGATTGACGTTCTTCTAATATTAAATTGTATTTACATAAATATAGTAGTTTATAGTCTTAAATTATAGTCAATTAAACAATAACTGTAAGTTTTCAGAACATGATTGTTATGACTTTTTACATATGTAGGCCTTGATCGAGTGGATTTAATTATAAAAAAAAATTAATTAGATCAAAATGAAGAAGCTGTGTAACAGATGAGCCCAATAGCGCCTAGGGAATTGAGTTTGTATCTGAAATCAGAAAATCATGAAGTTGAAAAAGACATTCAACTCGACTGCATACTCGCAGGAGTTATATCATAACCAGGGCAGAGTCGACTATAAAGAGTAACAATCTGTTATGGAACAAAAAAAAAACTGATTTATTTAATACATACGAACTGTATGTATTTGAAATTATATATTTGAAATAAGGAGATCAAGCCCTTTAAAATGGTATAAAACTCGATTCATTTGCGACCGCAGGTACCTTTATGGGAGCGGCGCTCAAAAGCGAACGGAGCCTATATCTACATATCTACTTGTTTGCAAAGTTTTGTCAAAATCACTTCAAGAGTTTAAAAACTGTGCTGGAACTAACATTCAGATAGGGAAATAATTAAAGACTTATTTATACGCATTTCGCTTATACGAGTAGTTTGTATACCCCATTCCATAGGGTATATTAATTTTGATACATAGTTCGTACCATAGACAACTAATGACGTTAGGCTCCCAAAAGTATATCTACTCGTATATATATAATTGTGATCAGCATCGAAAGTTATGTCGATCTTGCCATGTCCATCCGCCATGTCTGTCTGCATGTCACCACTTTTTGGGACTTAAATTTCGATCTAGGAAGGAGAAACTTAATATACATATAAGTGGGCGCCGTGGCTCAGTGGTTAAATGCACGATCACTGAGTGAGAGGTTCAAGGTTCGAATCCATGAAAACATAAAAAAAAAAATTACCTCACGGTCCCACCTCTGGCGAACGTCTGACAAACAGCCGAGAGTAAAACTGTCATGAAAAAGCTTCTGTCAATCGAAAAATTTGCCGAACTATTCGTGCGGCGCACAGCAGGAGTGGCTGCGAAAAACAGCATTGAGCTGTTGGCGCCAAAATATTTATTTAATTTTTTTATAAGCATGCTAGAATCTCAAGCAGTACAAGTGTACACATATTTGAAATTCGCCCACAAACACGCCCACTGTTCGAAATAGTTCTTTCAATATTTTTAATAGAAACAGAAAATTATTGATTTAATAGAGTATGTAGAAGTTGACTTTCTCTATATTTCGTCCATATATTGTATATAGCCACACCCATTTCTTTGGGGCGTTTTCAGCTAAAACACATATTCTGCTTTCTTGAAGAAGAGGAACAGCAACGTATGTTAAACACATTAAATTCCGACCTTGACAGCATAATCAATTAAGGTTCAGAGTGAAATTTAATGCTTCCAAAACACAATGCTGTCTTCTGTCTCTCAAGCGAAACCAAAACCGTCAACCATTATCGATGGATGGTACTTGCATCATTACCGTTCTCGGTATGTGTATAAAAAACCATTTTCGATGGAACGATTACATATTCGAGGTCGCCAAAAATGCGACCTTAAACGGTGCAAGAAATATTTTACCCCGTCTGATCTGGCCTCAAGCTGGAATATAACGCCCATATCTGGTCTGGTGCACCCAAAACCGTTCTACGCATTCTAGACAGGGTACAAAATCGCGCGTTAAAACGATAGAGACATTGTGAATTCCATACATTCGCTTAAATATCGGAGAAATGTCTCCTGTCTCTCCTTATTTTATCGCTTTTTTCATAAAAAATGCTCCAACGAAATAGACAGTTACATTCCTCCCCTTCAAAATTTCACCCGCAATACGCGACATACTTCGAATGCACATCAGTTCGCCCTTAAGCCCGACTTCGGTCGTACTGTCAAATATAGGGATTCGTTTATAAGCCGATCGACACTAATGTGGATTGATCTACCAGGCCCTGTATTTCCCCATCACTACAACCTTCAAATCTTTAAAGCCAACGTGTACAGGCTCCTCCTCTGTTCCTCTTCCCCATTTTCCTAAAGGCCCCTGTCCTGAAAAAATATAAGGGCGCACGCAGATTATAAAAAAAAAAGAAATTGTGATGGTTAAGCCATATTGCCGTGAATTTCGATGACAGCCATGCCCACTTTCTTCTAAGAAAATGTTGTGAAAACTGTTTTTCTGATAAAATCTCTCAAAAATTGCGGAAATATCCTCTAAGTGAAAAGTGATCTGAATATTTCAAATTATCACGCCCACCTTATTTGGGGTAGTTTAGAAGATAGGTATAAGCCAGTTGCTAATCAAAATTCAGCTTTTCAGAATTCCGCTTTTTAAAATCCCGTTTTTTATAATCCTGCTGAGAATCGCAGTTTTCAAAATCCCGACTTCAATCAATAACTAGAAATTCCGCTTTTTGACTTTCTCGTGTAAAATAAATTGATTGATTTTTTGAAAATTTTATATCAATCTTAGTATTGCTGCCTATATACGAGTAGGCTGTTTCAAGTTCTTCCGATCAAAATGACAGTGCAGGTAGATTGGGATAAAACAAAAATTTGGGCGCGTCTACCAAAATCAAACAAAATTTTTTTTCAAATCCGCTGATAAGCTGGATTTTGAAAAGCGGAATTTTTCAAAAGTCAGTATCTGAAGCGCAGTCTCGAAAGATTTTCTACGTTGTGAGCATGTTGCATCTCAAATAGAGAATGTAATCTAAAAAAAAAATTTGTGTACTTGCAGTCCAGTCTTTCCATGTTTTCAGCAAGAACAATTCTTGGCGAGTGAGTAGTCAATTTTCACTCTAACTATTATGACAGGGTTGGGTACATGGTAACGCTTTTAAATATCCCGTTTTCAGAACCCTGTTTTGGAAGTCTCGCTTTTTAAAATCCCGCTTTCGAAAATCTTGCTCATCAAAACCCCGACCCTTTGCTTTCGTTATTCAACTGCTTACGTCTTATTCGATACCACCGTCTACCGAGTACAAGTTGGTACTCATTCGATCTATTGTGCAGCAGTGTTTTCTTGTGAGCTTTGTTTTTTGCAAAATTAGATAGGTTGTAAGACTGCATTGAATTTCACTACTATGCTCTGACAAAGCAATCCCAAGAGTGTTAATGATCAGTACCAAAAAAATCAGTTGCTATACAACTTTGTTTGACTCTTAAGCAAGACATCACATACGCTCCTTCGTTGTTTGCTTGAGAAGCTTGCAGATGCCTCTGTAGTTCTCAAACTCTGTTAGGTTACCTTTCCTTGGAAGCTTAATAATCGTTGTTTCTCTATTTGTTAGGGAAAGTTTCGGTCTCCCAAGCCTTTTTTTTAGAGTGGGTATAGAAGTTCTGCCGATGTTGCCGTCATTGTGAATTAGAACTGTTCATCTTCTTAGCCGAGCAGAGAATCATTCAAATTTTGTTCACGCAAACTGTGACAACCAATCGGTTCTGGGTCGCACCTACTTGCTGCTTCTTCAGGTTGTTCAGCCACGTCTACTTCGAAGATCTGGAGAAAAATTTGCAGAAATCCACAAACCGTCCACCATTATAGTTGTGGTCGCTGAAGTCCTTCAATCTTTTTCCCCCATCAAAATGACGATATCGCTTTATTGGGTATTAAAATGTGAGCAGCACTTACGAGTAATTGGTTTTCATTTTTCGTCGGCCGCTGGTTTAATCCAAGCGTAATATTGAATGATAGTAGCATTTCTTACTCTGGCCTAAGTGTGGCTTCGACGATATGAAACCTTGAGTTAAAAGTAGACCTACACCAGACTTCCGGACGGAGATTGAAACACATCCGCTTCCAAACACCTTATTTCACTTAGTGCCAAGATGTCCAGCTTATGACACATCAACTTTCTAATTGGAGAAAACTGGCATTTTTGTAAACCTGGAGGTGCTCACATTCCGGAATCCAATCTGAATGGACTGGGTTACGAACGTGGTTGTTGTTATCGCAAAAGGTCGATTGGTGTGAAGTGAAGTAGCCTAGTCATAGAGAATTTCCTTGACTCTCTTCACCTTAATAATTTCATTACCACTTAAGTTCAAATGTCTCGCTATTTAGTGACATTTTCATTGGGTTCCATTCTCCAAAGCCCACCATGGTTAAAAATATGCAAATCAGCGTTTTGTTGGTCATTATTATTTTATTTAAAAATTTTCATTGTTATGCCGATAAACTTTCGCACTGTGTTTGCTAAATTAAGACCAGAATGCCAATGACGTTGAGGAGTTTTATTTTTAGTATTAGGAAGTTAATAACAAAATTGATAACAATGAAAATGATGGCACCCTTGTGAGTTATTTTTAACTATGCGAAGCATAAAAATACCAATGACGAAAAAAGCCGCCAAAGACGAGGCAATTGTGTCTCAATTTTTGCGATAAGACATTTCCAAAGTGAAAGTTGACTGCAAAAGAACGTCAATCTTTTTTTGTAGTTTTTTTTATTTAAACTTTATTTCCACTAGAAATATTCGTTTATATTCGCTTTTGTGTTAGCGCGACTATTGCACAATTTCAGACCTGGTTATTCAGGGGGTGTACGAGTAATTGTAAGGTACCTAGACAAATGCGGGATTACGTGTTTTTGAAAATATTGTTCATCGTCGCTTTCCTGGGCTTGAAGTTACACCACTAGCGCTAATCAGAGATCTTGTGATTTCTACAAGCTAGCTATTGGCAAACTAGGGGAGGTATGTACTGGTGCTAAGCTCGAGGTCATTCCAAGGGAGGATATCCCATATAGACCGAGAACAAGCACCTGGATCGCAGCCGAACCCTCCAATACTGATGAAATACTCCAAATCCTACAGACATCGTTTCCGACTCATGACTCACAGTCGTCGACTACACAGCCAACACCATCTCTAGTAAATGACGACGCCATGTCGGACAGGGAAATGGACGATAATTTAAATAATGTTTTTTTTTTGAGTGAGGACGAGCTCTTAGCTTCGTCATCAGACTTGGAAGGCATGAAAACCACTATAGTGAAGGCTTCTCTACCTTATTGTAGCAATAATGCTGCAATTAGTTGAAATTGACCTCAACTACTCCTACTCCTTCTCCGTCTTTCAAAAGATAGAGAAGGTATTGTCTTAGTCCAAGAACCTTTGGTTGTTTACAACTTGGTATGTGGCTTCAAGACTCCAGATACTATTCCCTATATGTTAAAGATAAAGGTTAACCTAGATCGTGCTTACTAAATATATAACCGCATCAATGTTAGAAACCATCAAATGCTCCTATATCGCACGAAATCTCTTCTTGGTGATAACCTGGAAAGACTGGTCGCAGAAGCGTAAAAGCACAAAACTGGACTCATAGTTGTCTGTAACGCAAACGCTCACCACACCTTATGGGACAGTTCCAATATAAACGAAGGAGGTGAATTGTTTTTTGATTACATTTTATCTCATTTTGTGCAAAATTAGAAACGAACCTACATTCGTAACCAGAAACCGACAAGAAGTTCAAAATATTACTTTTATTTTCGACAACATCTATCAGATGATTAAAAACTGGAAGGTCTCCGCTGAACACTCTTTCTCTGATCACCGCTACCTTCAATTTAGTCTTGATCATAATCCTCCTAACCCATTAATTTACAGAAATGTTCGTATTACCAATTGGCTGATATACAGGAAATATTAAAGAAATTGGTTACCTCTGATACTCTAAAGTCCCCTCGTAATCTTACTTGGCCCTCAATAGTGCTAAGTGTTTCTCCTGCCCTGTTGTTTGTCCTATGGGAAAAAAGTCAGATTTTAGAATTGGGACCGCTCTTTTTAACAATGTCAAAAGCACGAGAGATACCTAACAAAATATAACAAAGAATTGAGGAAGGCCAAACGAAAATCTTGGAGACTCTTTTGTGGCAAAATAGAAAAATCTTCTGAGACGTCTAGGCTTACAAAAATCCTCTCGACAACGCTCAGTTGTTTAATACAAATGGATAGTTCTTGGACAACTTCCAGTGAAGATACGTTAAATTTGTCACTAGGTACACACTTAAAAATTAACTCCCAAGTTGCTAACAACATTGACCTTGACAAGTCAAATGCACAAAAAACCAACTCCTTAAGTCTCATTATGGAGAACAAATTTCTTTGGGCGCTACATAGCTTCAAACCATATAATGCCAGTACTAGATTAAATACTACAAAGCTGCTTGATTCATATTGCGCTATTATGGAGAGAAGTCAATGTGGTTTTCATACCCGATGCTGGTAAATATTCTCATGTAAGTTCAAAAGACCTCAGACCTATTAGTCTATCATCATTCTTTCTAAAAACACTGGAACAACTGATTGATATCCACTTACGTGGCAGTATCGACACTCAACTACTGTCTGCGGCTCAACATGCATACTGCATAGGTAAATCAGTGGAAATAGCACACTACATACGTCACTAAGCAAAATCGAGTAATCCCTGCATCATAAGGAGTACACAATGGTAGCATTCCCAGACATAGAAGGATAGCTCGCTTTGCGAGTTGATCAATTTACTGCGTACTAGTCGGATTATCAACTCAAAGCTGGATGGGACATCCGCTAGAAGATTTGTCAGAATAGCCTCCCAGTCATTGACCCTTCGTTCGTTAATGGAATACGCTTAACTTTTTCTAAAGGAGCAAAATATCGGGGTCTTAATTTGGATATGATACTAAGCTGGAAAAATAACATACACGAAACGGTAAAGAAAGCCACGGTAGCACTTTTCTCTTGCAAAAAAGCTATTGGGAATAAGTGGGGTTTACAACCCGGAATAACTTACTGGCTCTACATCTAAACCATACAAAACTTTGGGAAGTCCAACGACCATCTAGTTTGTGTGCAAGCGGAACACTCCGCACGATACGTTCTACAGCACTGGACATCTTAAACCCCTCGACATCTTTGGTAAGCACATGGCAGCATGTGCAGCTATTCGTCTTAAAGTAACTTCACAGTGGTCCAGTAAGGCATTTGGCTACGCCTCCATTTTAAATAACTTCAAAATCTTTCCTGAAAACATCGACTACACCATACTAAGTCCTTCCAGGAAACTTTTGGAGGAAGATGTATTTCTAGAATACAAGTCGATACATTTCTACTCCGACACTTCAAAAACTAACGGCGTCTTCTCTGATAGGTTTAATCCTTAGCCTTTCCTTCCGTCTCTTAAATCATTATAGCGGAAATAATGGCAATAAAATGAGTCTTATCCTGGCTGAATAAAACTATGACATCAGCAGTAGATACTCGTACCCGCATCTTTTCAGACAGCAGCAATCAAGTCCTTGAAATCATTCTGTCTATACTCATTAACAGCTTCCGATTACTAGATCGTCTCTTATAGAGATGGCAGAGCAGTTCAAAATTCACCTTTATTGGGCGCCGGGGACGTAGGCATATTCCCGAAAATGGTAAAATGGTATGAACTTGCCACAAATGTAACAACGATACCCATTCTACCAGATAAAAGTACCTTTCGCGTAAGTATACCGATTGCTTTTCGTAAACTTAAATTAACTCTGGATGTTAAGCTTTGAGAGAACAAATTATAGGTGGACATGTGGTACAATATGTCTAGCGACGGAATAGATTTGGCTTAAGCTCGATCTGAAACGCTCAAAGAATTTGATACCATTACTGGGCACTGTCTAATTTTGGCGTATATTCAAAGGAGGAGAAAACTATTTTTCACCTTCGTTGTACCTGCCCATCTCTCTCTCAAAGAATAAAACTTCAAGTAGGAGTCTTTTGCTTCAGCGACCTAAACGATCTGATAAATACAAATATGAGAAGACTCCTACGCTTCATCAGAATCTCCAATTAGTTCAACGATTAGGTGTTAGGTATCACAATGGACCTATCGTTGGTCGAAGTGTGTCGATCTCTTTGCTGGCAGCCACCTTAACCTAACCTAACAGTAGTGTGGCAAGCTTTCGACCAGCCATAAGTTGATGATGTGCATGATTTCGAACAAGGGATCGTCTTAGGATTTGAAAAGCTGCTATGGGAGGTCATTGGAAGCAGTATATTTGTTACTTTTTAAGTACGCTTCAAAGCATTGTAGAAGCGAGTCGAAGGTCGGCATAGTGATCGCCGTAGTAAAATAAATTTCATTAAAGCACTGGCGGAGCAAGTTGAAGAAACAGCAAGTATATGCAATAGCAAAACCGTGTACAGAGTCACTGACGAGTTCATAAGTGGTTACAGATTGCGTCAACAAGCGGTGGAAGATTTTGAATGGATCTGTGCTGGTTTCGGATAATGTTCAGATAAGAAGATAAATGGAGCATTTCTTTCACCATTTTAAACCACATTGCGGATCGAGTTATGCCCTAAATTCAACATGAGCATTCCGATGCTCCCATCAAGAACGAGATCATTACCACGATCAGAGCACTCAAAATAACCCAGGTGGCAGGTCTTGATGGCAATATCGGCAGACCTTCTACACAAACTCATAAACCATCCCTAATGAATGGAGAAAAGGAATAATTGTCAAGCTTCCAAAGAATTTTCAACTTCCATTTATTTCACATAATTTGGTACGTAACTACGTAATTTTTAAAAATGTCCGATTTTACATGGAAGTTAATGAAAATCAGTACAGTTAAGCACCAAAAGAAAAGGTTATTAATTCGTTTTCTAAAAAAAAGGTTGTGGAGAATGGACTTTAGTGTTACAATACTTGTGTTTGACTTTTTCTTTTGAATTCATTTGCTTTTTTAACTTTAAAATAAACGTATAACATTTAAAAATCCGTTTGAGTGTTTATTTGTAAATATTCAAAATGTTTCCAATTCTGTTGATCTTTAGGATGCTGTCCCGTGAGAGTCCGGCTCTAAAAATGTTGACACATTATTTGGTATTTTTTTTGCGGTACCCGGCCGGCGCACATAAGTCCTATTTATTTCTTAAGTGTAGAAACACATTTTCTCGTGTGATGTGTTGTGGCATGTAGTGAACGTAATGTGAACCTTTATACCTCTTAGTGAGAGTCGTCCTGAGGTCAAAACCATTTCACGTAAAATTGGGTTAAGACCGTAGAGGTTACCCAACTCATCATATAAGGTTCCTGCTACTAGAAAACTAGGATAGGTTAGGTATGTATACTATATGTACTTTGTTGTACCACAACAGTTTCATTATGACTTGGTCCGAGCAAGTACCCATAACAGTAATGAAACATTTGGAAACGAAAAGCTTCGAAGGGTATAGCTTTTTTTCCCGCAACATCAGCTACCGATCCCTTTACCCTACATAATTTCTAGATAAATTTCGAAAGCACATCGCACTTCCAGTGTCCGTAATCTAAGCAAAAAAACATCAAAGACCAAAATAGGAATATAGAATTCTGCAAGCAGATACAAACGAGCAGCTCTTAACCCAAAAGGGTGAATAATAGACTTGCGATGAACTACAATATTTTTAAACCGTAGGTACACATTTTTTGCATCGCCGACGGAAGTCGATCACAATTGATGATATTATCTGATCGTAAGCTTAGTACATTCTTGCGATGCGACACAACTACATACTCGTAGTTCCTTTCCTTATCATACTAAGTGAATTCTTTTGAAATCCTTATCAATTAACAAACTATACACATATTTTTATCTAAAGGAATCAATGGAATTCGCATGGCCGACAAACCACAAATAACACAAAATTACAAGTAATCAATATATACACCAATCAGGTCGGACATCTGAATCCCAATCCCAAACGCTTAACCCTTTCACACCCCCCCCCCCCCCCCCCCACTGACTTGTTTTCCATTAACAATTCATAATTTTGAAACTGCTAACCACTACCGCCAACAATTCGGTTTGCTATCATCATTATTCTCATCCTCATTATCCACATCCGCATCATCATCATCCGTAGCATAGGAGTCACCTCGCTGCTATTCTGGCCACACGAAGGGCTAGAGTTCGACAAGGAGTTAGTACCGTTTCATTACAATATCGGCGAATCATTAACCTTTTCCTCGGCATTAATATTTAATCTGAGGGATTGAGGCAGGATTTTCAGGGGTTTTATACAATTTTCTTCTATGGTTCGGTCTGATGGTGATGATGATGATGACGATGATGATGATGATGATGATGATGGTGCTGGTGGTGGTAGTGGGTGGTGGGCGATGGTGTAAGGAGCCTCGCCCTTTATTATGATTATTTTCGTAATGAAGATGATAGGAAGTGAACTGAAATCTTGTTCTGTGTCTGCTTGTCGACTTAGTAATTCTAGTCAGGTCGCTGGTTTTATTATTACCCTTGTATGTGTGTGTGTTTGTGTGTTTGTATGCGGGTAGGTGGATGACATTATTCGTTTACAACTAGAAAGCTGCCTAAATTAGGCAATTTCCGGTTTGTTGTAGGGATCGGAAAACTGTCCGGATATATACATGTCATTCATCTTTTATCGATAATTCATTTGGATTGCTTTCATTTCCTAAACCCCTAATGCTAATATTTGTTTGGTTAAAACATTTGATTTGGCTGAGGTTCACTACGGTAAAGATACAAATTTTGTGACGGTTAAAGGGTATACAAGTGGTGAGGTTTTAATGAATATTCAATGACAAATAATCGTAGGGCATAAGAATTTTAACGAATGATTGCAAAATGGCGGTGTTTTACTTATTTATCAGGATACTGACCTTGGGAGAACTCTTTTCCTCAGATAAATATGCCTCGGGAATGTTGTTTTCATTACATTATATCATATTTGCTTAAGACCGATATGAACCAATAGCTTTAGGATCTCGAATTTTCTTTCTACGGATATAAATGTATAACCAGCGTTCCTACACGAGAAAAAAGAATTGCATCAATTCGGATAGACAAATTGTCAATCTGTTTACTTCAAATGCTGCTCTCGATAAAAATGTAAAATTAATTTCCAATACTCGTAAAAACCAATGTGAATTGTTGTCGAATGGACGTACCTTTGCATTGGGAGTACGGCATTGTTCTTTGTTCAAAATAATGTTTAGAATCGAAAACCTTTTAGTGCTAATGTGAGTAACAAAACCGCGTCATTTAAATACTGACATGAAGTGCTCTTTCACCAGAACTTGACCTATGTGCGTAGTTTCCTTAAGGAAAGACGTTCAAAGACGATTTTTCATGTTATCGAGTGGTATATTTTTTTAAAGAAAAAACAGAAATTGTTCATTGTGTAGAAGATTTTTTAAAAAATATTAAAACAGAGAGAGTTTGTCAACGAACAGGTTAACCTCTGTTCCATACTCACCGCAGCAAAATGGGAGGCCAGAGAGAGAAATCCGAAGAATTGTGGAACCGAGAAGGACTTTGATTTACACTAAAAACATGTCATTAAAACTGTGGGCGGAGGCCGTTAACTATGGTGTTTTGTGTTATATAGGACAGCTCCTACTGGCGTAGATGGCAGAACTGCATGGGAGCATCTACGATATGCACATTTTCGGTGCGGAAGGTTATGCACATGTACCTAATCAAAATCGACGCAGTGAGATGCTAAATCTTAGCACGGGATCTTCGTTGGATATGCTGAAAACATTAAGGGATATCGCATCTAATTTCCTGGAACTAACAAAATAAAGGTAAAACGTTACATAATTTTTAAAAACTCGCCTCTTTCCAGTGAAGAAAACAACAGGTTTAGGCCCTGAACATGTTTCACCAGGAGCTGTAAACAAGGAAGATTGAAAGCAAGTTGGTGCTATCTAAAGTGAAGAATCCGTCGATTATCAAACTGAAGGGGAAATGAAGTTCTAAGTGATGAACACACACCTATTAAACGTCAATGATGAAGTGCACGTAAAGTACCCGAATCAATGACAGCTCTTTTGGATGAGCATATTTTTGTAGCCAAAAAATAAGAGCCATCAATCTATAAAGAAGCTGTTAAATCTAAGGACCAGCACAAATGGAAAGAAGCTATAATACACAGGAAATCACTGTATTGATCAAAGATGCGGTTAGCAACGACACCGAAAAATTTCGAACGAGATTAGTTCTTAAGGGATTCACTCAAAAGTGCGATGTAGATTATAAAGAGGCGTTTATTCCCGTAGCTAAATTCGCTTCGATTCGAGCGATTCTTTTAATTGCATCGTCTAAAAATATACATTGGAGATAGTTCGACATAAAAACAGCCTTGCTTTACGTTGACTTGCAAGAGGAGATATATACTGGTATGAGACAGCCAATAGGTCTTAACGATGGTAGTGAAAGGGTGTGCAGATTGAGAAGAAGTTTATATGGTTTGAAACAGATGGCAAGATGTTGGAATGACAAATTTACCACATTTCTCCGGTCATTTAAATTGAAACCATCAGAAGCATACCCTTACATCTTTATGGGAGACAAATTAGTTGTTGCGATATACATCGATGATGGTTTGATTGCAGCCACGAATGAGTGCGACATGGAACATTTGCGCAATGTATTTGAAGTAAAGGTATACGAGGCGCGTTGCATCCTAGGAATGGAGATTGATCGGAAGTCAAATGGGTCAATTTTCCTACGGCAAATGAGCTATGTTGAAAACATTGTTGCAAAGTTCAAAATGACTGATGCTAAGCCAGTGACGACACCAATGGATATATCAATCTATAAAGACAGCAGCGATGGAGCTTCAGGGGGTGAAACAAATTTCCCATACTGAGAGGTTGTGTACTTAGTAATTGCTAGTCGCCATATGGAACATCCGACCGCGCAGCACGTAAAAGCAGTGAAACATATCATCCGATATGTTACAGGGACTTTGGATTACGGTATATTTTTTCAAGTAAATTCTAATTTTACGAGTATTATGAGTTGTTACAGCGGTGCAGACTTTGCCGGTACGATTTCTCACTTGGTCAGTCACCGATATCGTTGGCATCGCGGAAGTAATCAAGTGTGGCTCTATCAATTATGGAGGCCGAATATATGGCAGCGACACTAAGAATTGCTTTCTCCACACAGTTGCCATCCTCATCTCTATGTAGACAATCAAAGTGCAATCAAGCTGGTGACATTGAGGTCAAATTCCATTTTATTCGGGACAAATTCACATAGAACGTTTTTGAACTCGTATATGTATGTACAGATAATCGGTTAGCAGATATTTTCACTAAGCCTCCACCAAAAGAAAGATTTCAATTCTAACGTTTGAAAATTGGTTTAATTTCTCTTAAAAATTAATAAAGCATATCTGAGCTAAATTTTTGATTTATGTATCGATGAAAGTGGGACTCACTGTACCATCAGCATACATCAGCTAATGTACTATAATTTTTTCTTTTTACTCTTGTCTAATAAAACTGTTACTTCTTTTATGGTTTTCACGAAATAAGCGCGTTTTATTTCAACAGTAACAAAATGTTAACTTTCAGAACTGCTGACATACACAAGAGGATAAAAAGTGAGTGCTTTGCCATAACTAGTCTGTATCCAGTGTCATAACTAGTTTTTGCTGCATCCGGTGCAAGTTCAAAATTCTTATTTTTTGACTTACTACTTGAAAATACATCTCACTATTTGACATTATTTGACTAGTTTCAACTTTTAGTTCTCACAGTTCGATCTGTGTTTTAGTTTGAAATTAATTATAATTTAGTGACATGTATGCAGCTAGCACGTGATATCGTAACATTGAAATCCGCATCTTTTCAGACAGCCAAGCAGCAATCAAATCCTTGGAATCATTCCCAATAAATTCGTTAACAGCTCTAGACTGCCGATCGTCTCTTATACAGATGGCGGAGTAGTTTAATATTCACTTAATTTGGGTGACGGGCATAGGGATATTCCAGGGAATTGTAAGGCTGACGAAATTGCCAGAAATGGAATAACAATTCCCATCCTTCCAGGCAAAAATTCAATGGGTACGAGTATGCCTATCGCTGCATGGAGTCCATAGCATATATGCAAACATTGCAAAACATTGAGTTTTATATATTTATATATAGAAAATATGTAACGTTGCAGAGAGGGAAGATGTAATTTATTTCATTGGCAGGTGTCCTACCGTACGAGAATGATAATGCCACCTAAAACTGTGACCATTGTGAACAAATGAGTAAAAACTACCAAATTATTGGCACATTTTTCGAATTAAGTTATCGTATGTTTTTTTATATGAATGTTATGTTATTCTCTATGAATATGAATCAACTAAATATTTCTACTCGTAATACGTAGGGGATGCTTGTAATTTGTTCACTGGTTTTAAGTTTAAATAAAAAAAAAACAAATCGATATAATATGCAAAATTTAAATTACTAATTAAATCAATTATAACCGCAGTAATAATCCCAAGAGCTAGAAAGGAACACTACAAAAGTTTTGCCTCTATCATAGCTCCCTTTTTTATAAACTGCGTCCCAAAATTCACGCAAGATTTGAATTTTGCGCCATTTGTGCGATAAAGTGTTGCCAACAAAAAAAAAAACAAACTTGACACCTTGCAGTTCAGGGTTATTAAAAATGGAGTACTACACGAAAGAATAACGCGTTTTCTATGTTGAGCAATATTTTAAAAATAATAAAGGTTTGGCAGCTGCAGTTCGCAATTTTCGTACAAAATATCGTCGAATAGTGATGTAATATGCAATTGACTCAAGAACTGAAGCCTACTGACCACACACAGCGAAGAGAGTTCGTTGAATGGATTATGGAACAACAACAAGTGGACGCTGACTATTCAAACAAAATCAACTTCAGCGATGAGGCTCATTTTCATCTTGATAGCTTTGTTATTCGTCAAAATTGTAAAATTTGGGGTTCAAAAAATCCACGAGTGATTGTTGAGGAACAAATGCATCCTTCTTCTTTGAAAATGCTGCTGGTCAGGCAATAACAGTTAATGGTGCTCACTATCGCACACATCACATGATAATCCAGTTTTTTTGTGGCTAAATTGCAAAATATAGAAATGGACGAGATGTGGTTTCAATAAGATGGTGCCACATGCCATACACCATGAGGAACAATCCAATTACCCCATGAGTCATTTCATGGCTCGTAATTTCCCGTTTTGGTGATCAGAATTGGCCGCGTTTTAACGCCGTTGGGCTTTCTTCTCTTAGGTTTTTCGAAATCTAAGGCTTATGCCAACAAGCCCATGACTAGGACCACGCCTTGAAGGAGCAAGTTGAGCGCTGTATCAATGAAATTCAGCCACATTTATGCAAAACGGTCATGGAAAATTTCAACAAAAGAGTGCGAATGTGCCAGCAAAGCCGTGGAGGCCATTTACCCGATATGCTATTCCATACATAACCCAATACTGTATACTTTATGAATCAATAACAGACTGCCTCCAGATATATGTTCCTAAGGAATCTAAGAAACTGGTTACTGACCAGATCAGATGTGGAAGAACTGATGCAGGTATTAATTTTATGGCAACAAGTATGCGTTGCACTGCTTGCTGACTTACATATAATGCAACTAATCATCAATTTCGTAACTTTTAAAAACTTTCAATTTTGCTTTACGAGTATGCCTTCTAGAAATCACTCTCTTTTCTCCCTACTCACGGCTTTACATATCATTTAAACACATATCCTACGTTAATTAATGCACTTTATGCCACAGACTGGTACTCTATACCACAGAGTGTAAAATAATTCCAGAATTCTTGGCTAAATAACAAAAGATGTCTTTTTCTTTTTTTCCTTACGGCGAGGTTATGATCCGGTGTAGAAGGATCACAATCCTCCCACTTTACTTCCCCCCTACTGGTCTGCTTGTGGGGTTTGCCGGTTTGACCTCAAAAAGTACCGGTAATAACAAAAGATGTAATTTTAAATAAATATTGTAAAAGTGGATTTGTAATGACTTTAACGAATTTATATATTAAATTTTAAATGGAAAATAAAAAATAAAAAAGAAGAAATTTCTCTACAAATCGTCAATACATTGTATAGATCCACGCCCACTCTTTGGGGTTGTTTAATAAAAAAAAAAAACCTTTTTCAAAACTACATACATATAACTACGGTGAGAATTAAAGCTTATTTTGGAGATACGTAAATTTTCGTTACAAAAGGAAACTATAACGAACACTTTCTTTTAAGAAAAAGTTGTAGAAAAAGTTTTTCTGTTAAAATATAGAAAAATGGGATTGTAAATTTTCTGTTTTTTTTTGAATACAATATGTTACACTACAATATCAAATTATCGACTCACCTTAAATTCACTGACGTCGTCGGTGAACTGCTACTACTTTGTCGCATATCTGTCACTGAATTACTTCGCATTTTATTTGTTAAACGTTTTACAACATCGTCCATTGTACGTTTTGATGGACCACCACTAACAACATCACAAAATACACCACCGGCACTATTGTTATTACTACTGTTACTGTTATTTATGTTGCTTTTGTTGTTATTATTGTTGCTAATCGTATTGTAATAATTGTTATTGTAAATTCTACTATTTTCTAAATTATTACTGCTTAAATTACCACCACTACTTATACTATTGTGTTGCTGTTGTTGGTGTTGTTTGTTGGTGTTATTGAAATTACTATTACAAAATTGTTGGAGCAGCGCAGAGTGTTCCTGTTGTTGTTGTTGTTGTTGTTGTTGTTGTTGTTGTTGTTGTTGATGTTGTTGTTGTTGAATTTTACTGTTAGCACTATTACTATTACTACTGTTTTTTAAAAGTGAATAATCACTTTCAGTTTTAATTAGAAAATTACTAGGGCTGTTGTTGTAATTACTAGACGATGCATTCAGTATATTTTGTTGTTCGTGTTGATGTTCTGCCTCTTCTTCTTCCTCCACTTCCGTTTGTTGTTGTTGTTGTTGTTGTTGCTGTTGTTGTTGTTGTTGTTGTTCTTGTTGTTGCTGACTATTTATTGCTGTTGTAATCGTTGATGAAGATGTTGACGAAGTTTTTTGATTATAGTTTGTTGCCTCATCGAAGGATGTTATTTGTTGTTGGTGTTCTGTTCCTTCGTTGAAATTCTCACTTATATTACTTATTAAATATAATTTACTATTATTATTAATGTTACTACTATCATTATTGTTGTTGTTGTTGTTGTTTTTGCTATCATTATTGTTGTTATTAATGATAGTTGTAAAATTGCCTCCTAAATGTTTACTGCCTTTTGAGCGTTTATTTGGTGGTGATGATAAACAGTCATCAGGTTCAGTTTTAAACTGCAAACAAATAAAATAAAGATGATTTTTGTTATATAATATTTCAGATACTTAAGAGGTTGTAGTAGAAGCACAAACCCAAGTAACCCAGGTATCTACATACAACAGCCCATAAACAGGAAAGAGGAAAAAACGAAATAATTCATACTACGGTCAAATAAAATTATTATTGTTTTCTAGATCATTAAATTAAATTTATTGCTTATCCTGTAGTTTAGCTAAGTCTGTAATTATTACGTGTGGTTCATTTTGTTCGGCTATTTTTAGGCTATTTTAGTACTCTACAGAAAATTGTTTTGGTCCTTGGCAAATGGGTAAAATTGTGGACTGCACAGCTTGGCGGTCAGATTAGACAATTCACAACTGAAACTAGCTGGAGGTGAACTTTAATGACAAGGCTTCGTATCAAAAGGTTCACTGGTGGTCAGATGGTATATCTCACCGAAAAGTGGCACCAATTTCCCTATTACTCTGGAGAAATAACAATTATTGGTCTTGATATTTCAATTGCATTTGACAGAGTCTGGCATTAAGCTCTTTTGTCATTAAATGTTTGCTTTGGCATTGACGTCGCTCTCATTTAATGGATTAGAAACTACTTTTCTGGTCTTTCCTTGAATTCATATTAGACGGTTTTAAAGCTCAGTTTTGTTTCCGATTCTCCTTCTAATATTCATAAATGATCTTTCGCTTGCCTACTTCTAATTTAAATTATTCCCTCGCCTATGATAGTATTTCCAGTTTCTCATGTTCATTCTTGGATTCTGGTCCCTGCTCTTCGGCCGTGGAACGTACTTTAAACGCATTAAAATACGATCTTGGTATCATTAATAAATGGAATCAAACCAACCGAGCGGAATTTTATGCTTCCAAAATGCAATGCTGCCTTCTATCAAAAAACCAGATATAAACCTCCAACTATTGTCGATGAATGGCATTTGCATCGCCGAAACCGAAAGGCTTTCCATTCTCGGTATGTGCGTTAACGATAACATATTCGATGAAATGACCACATATTCGATTTCGCCAAGAACGCTGCGAACTGTCTGGGTTTCTTCTGGTGGTGCAAGAAATATTTACAAGCTGGAATCGTCCACATTCGAATCTTGGAATTTCAAATATTGGAAATGTTCGGCTAGCTATTTTAGTACTCCATACAAAAAATGAGAATGCTGGCTAACATTCTTTTTTTTTTTAAAAAAAACTTTACTTATACATATATTTTTATTGTGCAATTTTTCGGCTGTAAACCGTCATCTAGTGGAAAGTTTAACTGACTCTACATAGCTTAACTACTTGGGAGCTGTTGGTGGCAGCCACGTTTATATACTGTCTCTCTGTCGAAGGATCGCTATTTCAATTTGTACTTCTAATTCGTAGTTTTTTTTTTTTTTAAAAGGAAATTTCCAAATCCCGGCGCACTCAGACTCCATTTTGCTGTATTCATTGTACTACAAGGCAGAAACTCCTTTTTGGTGTAGTGGTTGGAGAAACTTAGATTTTATTCGTTTCTCTTTTAAGTTCTGGTGGCTGTGATTGCTGTCCCCCGTCCGGGCTCGAACCTTCACAGTTCGGGTCACAAGCGAACACACTACCCACTACCGTGGCCACCTCTAATTCGTAGTTACTTGCGGTTAAATTAAATATATATAGACGAAAACCAGTAATCTAAGAAAATAAATCTTAAGAGTGCCCTTCAGTGATCTACTTTTCTTTCGGGACTACCATGCACAGCACAATAAACAGAACTGATCACACCCTTCGAAAAGTCAAAGAAAAAAATGTAACAAAGGCAGGGACCATTCTTAGTGCAGTGGTTTGAAACTCAGAGTGTTTTCGAATTATTCCAATCCCTGGGTGGTGTCTGAACTAATTAGTTAGAATTGTTAAAATTTTGCTTATATGGGGTTACATTTTCAGTAAAATGACAGACTGGACGAATCGATCGGGATTGTGCAGGGCAGACTGGAAAGTCTTCCAAGGCCTTTGCTAAAGAGGCTTATACACATATCATTCGATACTGATCCTGCAGATATAAATGACCCACTAACTTTCGAAGGATGCATTCATTTGCATGCGTGAGTCAGAAAGATAGGGAAATAGAAGAAATAGAAAGAATCATTTTTGGGGTATTACTCCGATGTTGTTTCAATCATGGGTTGTGTCCACACTAATTGTGCGATCATATTTTTTGTGAAATGGTCGTTATTTATTTGAATCTACTAAGAAGTTCGGAGCTTACGTGGAATAGACCACTGATGAAGTGTCAGTTGATAGAGATTTTGCAATAAAGCCTTGTCCTGGAGGTTCCTAAGAAATTAGAAAGTCAATATGGAAGAACAATTTAAGTGTAAAGACTGATCCTCGTGGATCAGTATAACTAACTTAACGCACAAGAAATACTGATAATGAAAGAGAAGACTAGACCAAAATCTATGATGATGGTTACAGTTTTAGGGAGATTGAGTAGGAAACAAAAGCTTTGTTAGTAAGATAATTGAAACCAGGGAAGGACAGTATTGGCTTTATCATAAACATTTTTTTAAAAGTTCCACACTCACCTCAGTTTTCAAAGACAGTTCCCTTGTCTCTAACTCT
Source organism: Pocota personata (assembly GCA_963082735.1). Lineage (NCBI taxonomy): Eukaryota > Metazoa > Arthropoda > Insecta > Diptera > Syrphidae > Pocota > Pocota personata. The sequence continues at coordinate 3,913,359 of OY720433.1, forward strand.
GTTTCATCGGTATGCGCCTCCTCGTCATTGCCTACTTCCGCTTCAATATTCTCAGCATCATCCATATACATAGCAGCATCGGTGGTGCCCTCAACATCTTCACCGCCAACAGCCAAGTCATCATCATCTTCTTCATCTGTCTGTTGATGACAATCTTTCTTACTCCATTCACTGGCACAGCTATTTGGAGTTTTAACTTTAATCAGTCCAATGCCATCACAATCGTCTGCTGAGCCAACACCAAAGTCGCTTAGGCCAACAACATCACCAACAGTGGCGCCACCTGTGGGACTACCACTCTGCCGACTTTCAAAGCCGGCCTTGCTGTGCGTGCAATTCACCACTACCACTGGCGAATAGGGTGTCGTTTCATCATGTCCCAGCAGCGAAGAACATTCAGTGCTGCTGCTGTTGTTATTCTTTGGTGGATAATTGTTGGTGTTATTTAAGTGTTGCCGTTGTCGATCGTGAATTGGTGAGTGATTGCTTAATGATATACCCCGGGACATATTAATCGCATCATTGTCCACGCCATCAAAGTATCCTCTCTGCTGTTGTTGTTGTTGTTGAGCAGCAACAGCTACAGCGACTGCTGCCGCGGCTGTTAATGAATTTTGCTGGTTCAAATGATGGAAATACGGTAAAATATTACTAGACTGTGCATCAGCGTTGCTGAGTGTATTAAAAATGTGACTTAGATGATCCTGTTGCTGATGCAGCTGATGTTGTGTTACAAATTCATTTGAAAATGGTGTAGACACCGATGGGGGACCACTGCCATCACTACCTCCTCCGCTTCCTCCTCCGCCTCCTCCTCCGCCTTCGAATTTGTTAGGGGGTGACTTTCTTTTCGATGACATGCTGCTAAAAAGAAACAAAAAAAAAAAAGAAATGAACAACTGTAATCAATTGGATTGAATGAGATGTTTTAATTACAATATTTTGTAGCTGTATATTCATGCCGGGAATAGATTTTCTAATCTTCTAAAGGAAATTAATACAAAACAACCTTTTGTGCCTTCACCAACAGACAAAGGTAACTCCCTCGAATACAAACATGCGAGTACAAAGAAGAAAATGTGGAAATCCTTTCGAAAGGACAACATGTGAAATTATAAGAGTGTGGAAGATACCTTGCTTCATCAAGAAGACAAGATCTACCTGGTATGCGAAAGGAAAAAAGGACGTCCTAGAACTAAAATTGTGTACATACCTATATGTACATAGTCAGACATATGTCTTGCATATACTTCCACTTAACTTTTCATCCCAAAAAGGAAATGAGAAAATTTTCTTGTCTAACTTACAATGCCAAGCTAAGATAGATTCTGAGAATGTATGGACAACTTTTGGTAGAGTACGAGCAAGTGGGTTGGCTTTTATAGTTCGGAGATAAATTAACAAATCAAATTAGAAGGAGACACAGAGACAGAAAAAACTTTTTGTGAGCTATACAACCAGTGATTGGGATGCTGATAGTTTGTGTTTTGTGTTGTAAACTATTAGGCGAAGAAGATGGGTGGACGAAGGAATTTACATTGGAAGTACTCTTATGTGTATGAACTCCTTGAAATACAGTGGGTATGGTAATGGAAATTAGAATATCAATTCGAAATTTATTGAAAAGATAATGGCCCGAAAGTTTACGTATAGATGGGTATATCCACAATTGGTCTTTCACATGCGGCACGGTTTTTCTTTCAAATTTCCCTTTAAGTCAAAAGAAGACGTGAACTAAGAATTTTCTGAAAAAAAATTTTCATACCGCAGACCTCTATTTGGAATTCAATTTCAGGAAATTAAAACTTGATGGCTCTTAATAAAGAACAAATTTTTCTGAAACTCCTTGCTAACTGAAAATCGCGAAAATAAAATAGGAAACACTTAGTCGTGGCTCAGCTGTATAGATTTGAATATTATTTGATTCTTGGACAAATTATTATAAAAAAAAACATTATATACATTACGACTATATACTGTTATCTAAAATTTGATTTGAAATTCTCCAATCTGCCAAAAGTTAGCTGGGCAAGTTCACAATAGCGAAAATGTGAGAATTAATCACAATAACTACTCAGATTGGACGTCATGCCCGTTTCACAATGCAGCGTGAAAGCGAGACGAGAGCGAGGCGAGAAATCGTCGTCGTCATAAAATCGTTTCCCAGTTCACAATGAAGGCGATACTTTTGACAGCGAGCCTGTATTATCTATGTGTTAAAGTGAAAAAGCAACAACGGCAACACACCACCTTTCTCATTCTGGCTATATAACAAAGTCACATCAGCCTGCTGGCAGGCTATCTCGTCGCGAGAGTTTTTCAATTTTCTGAAAAGAATGCGTTGCGATAGGACGAGTCTCGCATCATTGTGTATTGTTTCATACATTTGCATAGATCGAAACCTTTTTTGACAACTCGCGCTAGACTCGTCTCGCTCTCGTCTCGCTATCACGCTGCATTGTGAATCGGGCATCAGTGGTTAAGAGCGCGATCACTGAGATCACAATATGAATACTGCTTTTATTAAATCTGCTTTAATACTGCAAAACCTCAACTCAGTATCAATTATGTAACTAAATGTGAGTTTTAGGAGTGGCTTTCAGAATTGAAATTGAATGAAACACGAATGCAGTCCTTTTTGTCATCTAGGTCTTTAAATGGTTTGAACGAGCACACAGCACATCTAACCTTATCCGAGCTAACAATTTTGCCAAATCAATTTTTAGTTATACTTGTAAAATTATCCTAGTAGTTAATAGCTTTCTTAATTTGTGTGCACACATATTATGGAGCCTGGAAAGTGGCTTAAAGCAAATGTTTCTACTCAGTTCGATGTATAGGTACCATTCCCTTTCTTGAGTAATGATGCATATTTTGAATGACCTCTAGCTAGAGCTTCATAAAGTCGGGCTGTAACCGGCATATCAGCAATGTTTTCGCAGCTGTTACTCCATATCGCTCGTTTTGATCGTTTCAGTTTTGTGTTGCAATAGAGCGAACCTATTTTTGTTGCACATTTTCGTGCGTTTAGCACAATTAAAAAATTGCTAAATTAATTGTATACAGCATCACCTCAGTCATAATTCTGACATAATTTTGCGTCTCCTTGCGTCTTTTTACTTGCACCTATAAAGGCAAGGTAGTAATGAACATTTTCGAAATCGAGGTTTTGATCAAAATTATTATTACTATGCATAATAGAGAAACTGAAAAAGTGGGTCTGTCAATCCTGTCTCTGTCTCTGCGCTCGACTGCAGCCTAAATGGCTGGACGGATTTACTTAAAGCTTCATATCTGAAGTCAGTGGGATCACAGTATGAGGAAAATTCGGAATTTTGAAACCATAGTTAGTGCGGTGAGGAGATATACGGAATAGGCGAACAGACCTAAGGTTGTGGGGATCAATATTGAGAGAGATCGTCTGAAGCAGGGCGGGACAATCAATGTTACCAGATAACAACTGATGAATGAAAAGTATGTCGGCAAAATCACGACGTTTTTCAAATGAAGATTAATCAATCTAATTCGATCCGCATAGCGTGGCAGGTTAACGTTATCAGCCCAACCGTGACCGCGTAAGGCGAAGCGCATGAACCTGCGCTTCACTGCCTCAATTCTCATGGTATTGGCAGCATAATGGGGCGACCATACTTGACTGGCATACTCGAGGAGGGGTCTGACGAAGGTCAGAGGGATTTAGTTATATACGGGTCAGAAAACTGCTTGACCAGCGTTTCACAAAGCCAAGCGCTGAGTTAATGACACTGTCGATGTGTGAAAGAAAGTTGAGCACATCGCGTGCTGATGTGACTAAGTCACGAATTAAGTAGACCCTAGGAGGTGGTGGCAGACGTTTGCGGAAGCAGGTAATGGAATGACATTTATCGACATTAAGCTCTAAGAAATTTTTGTTACACCAGATGGAGAAACTATTCAGGTCATCCTGTAGAAAGCGAGAATCAGCGGGAGATGAAATACGTCTAAAGATTTTTATATCATCAGCGTAGACCAGAAGGTTGGAGTTCTGAATGATATATTCGGCATCGTTTATCGTAAGGATAATGATCAAAGGTCCAAGATGGCTACCTTGAGGAACCCCCGAAGTTGTTATAATAGGGTCCGATATTGACAATCTAAAACGGACTTTGTATTGGCGATCCACTAGATATAATTTGATCCATGATATGAACCGCGGTTGGAAACCAAATACTTCTAGTTTAAAGTGAGTTGGTGAGAAATTTTGTCGAAGGCCTTACTAGAATCAGTGGCTACAACATCAACTTCATTTCCATCTTCCAAAGCGTTCAGTGTACCAGACACGAATTCGGTTAAGTTGGTAGTTGTTGTCCTATTTTTAAGAAATCCGTGTTGCTTTGTGGAGAAGATTGGCTTACAGTGAAAGAATATCGCATCGTACACAATGCCCTCGAAGAGTTTAGATATACATGAGAGCTTAGCAATAGGCCGATAATTAGAAATTTCACTTTTGCAACCCTTTTTGTGGATAAGTGTAATATAAGCGTCCTTGAGGAAAAACGCCTTGGAAGATTGAGAGTTGAAGAAGGGCAGTGAGGGGTTGTGTCAAATGATTCACACAATCTTTTAATACTATGGCGGGGATACCGTCAGGACCAGGAGAGTAGTCGTCTTTAAGTTGTTTAATCTTATTAACAACCATTGACGGTGTTATATCCACCGAGTCGAGGAAGGTTTGAGCAGAGTTGTTCAAGAAGCGGAAATAATCAAGGTCTGGTTCGAGGATGTGGTCAGCGAATGACAGGCTGAAGATGTGAGCGAATAAGTTGGCAATTATTTTAGGGTCTGCCGAGGAAGAAACCGAAAAGGTGAAAGTTGAAGAATAGCCGTCAGATTTACGTTTGACATTAATAAATTGTAAAAAGCAAGCGCTTTTTTAGAAATCAGGTTGGGTTGCATACGGTCGAGGTATTCAAGATAAAGAAATGGGTGTATGCGCGAAAGTACTCAAAAAAGTCGGAGTAAGACAGTTTGTTTCTTTTGTTGCTACTAAGGTGGAGAAGACGTGCAATTTTCATTAGGAAGGTATGACACCGATTGGACAAAAGAGGCAAAGATATCAGAGTAGAAGATCGCGAGGGCATTGTCGATGGGTAAGAGTGTAGAGACGGGCCTTATGTTAAGGAGTAAGCTATTGAGTTTGTTGAAATCTGCTTTACGGAAATTAAAGCAATAAGAGTGTCCCGAAACTGTGTTTGATTTAGCGTTGTAGGAAAAGGTTATGAAATAGAGGGGTCTAATTGCTCTCAGAGACTGTATTTGTTGTTTGTACGTACGAACTTATTTTACAAAAAAAAAAAAAAAAAAACGAACAATCCATAAAGTATCAAATGGACAAATTGCCAGCAATTAGTTTTAAATGCGCATTTACGTGCAATGTACAATATAAGTACAGAAAGTTTGTCGGCTCTGTTGTAGATTCTGTTATGTGCAGACGTTATTAAGTGTTTTGTGTTTTTTGCATAAATGTTTTGCAGATGGTATTTAGCTTTTATTTATATTTTATTTAATTGCAATTAAAAAAAAATATTGTTTTATTTAAATGCCTGCACAATATTCATTAAAATCCAAAAAAGTTGGAACATTGACCCCGCCGATGTGTGGTATTGCCACTGGTAGTCTATATTAAAATTAAAAAAAAAAAAATAAATTAATTATGTATTTGAAGCTAATAAGAGTGTGTCTCAAATAAAAGATACTGAATTACAGTTTGTGCCGCATGTAAAAATAAAAGGAAAACATGTAAGTTTATGTGTCTAGGTTTGGCACCGCAAAAAATTGCGCTGTGGGAGAACTTTCGCATAATCTAACGAAAGCGGAAAAAGCCTCAGAAAGAATCCAAGAAGATTTTCTTTCTATGAAATCCAAAGTAAGAGGCAGGTCGACTAATATACTATGTGATTGACTGCAAATTTATCTTAAACTTGAGTAGGTATTTAGAAATAAAGTCCTTCGGAAAAACAATCAAGTAAATTGAACTATCTTACTCACTGATTAATTTATTGATCCTCAATTTCCTTGAAGTGGTACAAATATCAACCGACGAACTGCAAAAGAACGAGATAGATCTGATACGTAATTATGATATAAATTTAAACTGAACTTATTTCTATTAGTAACATGTTGAAAGAGTAAGCTCTATTTCTGTTCGGCGACAGAGAAAAAGCAAGCCCTTTCCGTCTTTTGCAACACATTTTGTAGGATACCTTTCTCAATATTAATATAACCCTGCGGATGTACTTCATATTACAAATGAAAGCCACAAGCTGTGAGCATATTTTTAGCTATCTTAAGTTATCTGCGATCATCGATGAATCAGTACCGTCAATCGTTTCATTAAAACAATAGATAGATTTATTCGTAGAATAAAATGGTCGATGAGTACAGAAATTTCATTAAAGGATTATTTTTATTTTAAAATTAAAAAGAAATAATAAATCCTATACTAACTATAAACCTACTTACTTGATTGAATTAAGACTCTATGTTTTCTTTGCAACCCAGCAAAACAATCCAGAGCGTGTTCACTCCACACGAAGAGCTGCAGTGCACTGAGAATATTTTCTGGAGAATGATAGCACGTAAGAGCATTGTTTGTGAGAACAAGTTTGTTCTGGGTCTGAGATACATAAACATTATTTAGTTATTAACGTTGTGACAAGTTACTGGAATTGAAATCGATACCAAATAAAGATATTGTAGTAACGCTAAATTCGCTGAAGTCAAATATGATACAATTCAATCTAAAATGTGTCGGGTTGGGTGCCCGATCGCAGCTACCAAATTGCGAATGAAACGCAAATAATGGCAAGCCGAATTTTCAACGAGGCAAGAGGATTAAATTCAGAAGTAAATAAAGTAGGTTCGTTGCTGTTCGTTTGCAAATCACTCAGATTTGAAACGTCTAGCCTTTTGGGCTGCAGTCGGCTGTACAAATACACAGACGAGCAGACAGACAAAATTGAGAGACAAACTTTTTTATTTCTTCTATACTAGTAATATCAAATCATATACCCCGAGGGTTATCCCCGGTTATCTAGCTAAGAAAGTAACTACTGTAAGAAATACAAAAAAGTCTTGAACATATCCAAACGAATGAACGGGAACAGTAAGCCATAAGAAAATCAGAACGGTTGATTTAAAGCGGAGTGAACTTTGCAGTGAGACAGAGAGTGTAGTAAAGTTAGCAAGTTTAAGAAAAGCTTAGTAAAATAACCATCAGCAGGTCTTTAACTTGCCACATACCTACGCATGTAGCAAAACTTATAAAAAAAAACGCTGCAATTTTTTATTGCTCAAGTGAATTATATTATGGGAATTGTGCTTTACGCACAAATTCTTTGTGCACCATCGTCCCGCTTCTTCTTTAGTTAATTTAATCATTCAATTATTTTACATTGGGCAGAATGTAAAATTAAAGAAATTAAAATAATTAGTATTAGGAACCCTTATGCGCAATCTGTAACCCGATAGTATTTAGTTGTATGAAACTGCGGATAATGTCGAAAGTTACTGAAACTATATACCTACTCGTAGTTAATTGTTGTTTATGTTTGCCATTGTAATGTTAGTAAAAGTCGTCGTTGCGCACATTATGGAAATAAAAACAAATACTCGTACATATATTGTGAAAAACAAAAAAAAAAAATAAAAAATTGTATTTTGAAATCAGAGAATGATTGTCTACTTTGTTATGTTCTCATAACACACACCTACAATAAGTAAATTTGTCTCCAGAGCAAAGCCAGAGCTGTACAATTTCGCCATTAATGGTACCTGAAATAAAGTGCACGACTGGGCTCACTGTCGTTGCAAATACTCAGATTTCAAAGTTAAAATAAAATTATATATATTTTTTTTTTTATAATTTGCACATGTTAAAGGGGTTATGAATACCCTTATACTAATTTTTAGAACACGTGCGTTTTGTGGAAAGGGGAAGAGACAGAGAGAAAGACAGAGTGGTGTAGTTTGAAACTCAGGTGGTATTAAGTTTCTGTAAAATCCAAGGGTGGCTGTCCAGATAACTGGGGAGTATTTTGTTTGTTTTCGCTATTATTATCGTTGAATATGATTCACAGTATTTTTTTCCGTCCTCCTCATCATCACGATCAAGTTGCATTTTAGCCATATGACCACCCTACTGCCAGTGTTATGCCTTCACAGTAGAGTTGACTTAGCTTTCGCAAGTGATCGGCTTTTTTATTTATTTCATGCGAAATAAATAGATGATTCTTGACTTCAGGATTCGAACCGTGGTCAACAGCGTGACAAGCGATGATGTTACCACTACACCACGGCCACCGTTAAATTGGAAAAAATATTTATTTTTGACAATTTCCTAAATCTTGGTATGCCATGACCTATATCAAATATTGTTTAGATATTATTTTCGAACAAAATCTATTATAAAAAAAACTGTTAAGTGGTAAAGTCCTGGTATTACGTATTTTTTGAGTTATCCACCATAAGTCAATTATCAAATTTGATCAAAATCGGTTGAGCCGTCTTCAAGTTTTTTTTTTTTTTTTTTTTTAAATCAGACGTTAATTTTGGAGTTAGAACGACAATTCCGATTTTGCATCGAATTATGACTCTACAGACCCCTGACATGAAGTAAATCGTACAGGCAGACGAGACCTACTTTTTTGAGATTCTCCATTATCGTAACATAGATATTGATCAAAATCTCAAGATCAAGATCTCACGAAAACAATATTTGCCCTTATATGTATGTGTACATAGGTGCAAGTAAAAAGACACGTACCAGTAATTATCAAGAACATGGACACAAGTACCATGACTAGGTACTTTCAAGTACCAGTACAAGTACATATCAGTACTTTCAAGAGTACTTCAATTACTTATCAAGTACTTTAAAGGATTTATTTATCAATGTCAATTTTTATTAGTTGCGCAACTTCTCGCTGTTTTTTGATGAAAATGCAACTTTATTGTGAAAAAATGGTTGCAAATGAATCATTCAAAGTATCGCCCATCGCTAGCTACAACTTTTTCCCATCTTTCTGGCAGAGCTCGAATACCGTCACGGGAAAAGTGTTCATCTTTTGAGGCTATCCACGAATCAAGCTATTTTTTGATGTCTTCATATGAGCGGAACTGCTGATCAGCCAGACCATGTGCCATCGAACGGAACAAGTAATAATCGGATGGCGCAATATCTGGGGAATATGGCGGGTGGGGTAGGACTTCCCATTGGCAACGTGAGGCCGAGCGTTGTCATGCTGTAGAATCACTGCTCGTATTGTGAGCGTTTTTCGCGCAGTGCTCGTCTCAATCGCATCAATTGAAGTCGATACCATTCCCTAGTAATGGTTTCATTGGGTTTCAACAGTTCATAATAAATGACACCGACCTGGTCCCACCGAGCCGACGACGTAGAAGAATGACCGGGCAGTCCCCATGACTTTCTTTTCTTTGGGTTGCTGTAATGAATCCATTTTTCATCACCCGTCACGATGCGATGAAGAAAACCCTTCCTTTTTTCCCGCTGGAGCAGTTGTTCACGGGCGAAAAAACGACGCTCAACGTCCCTTGGCTTCAAATCATAAGGAACCCAAGTTCCTTGTTTTTGAATCATTCCAAACGCATGCAATCGCTTGGAAATGGCTTGACGGGTAACTCCTAATGCTGAAGCAAGCTGTTGTTGCGTTTGGTACGGATCTTCATCGAACAATGCCTCCAATTCAGCGTCTTCGAAGGATTTTGGCCTTCCTTCACGCGGACGGTCGTCAACATCGTAATCACCGTCTTTGAAGCGACGGTAGAGCAGCATCTCCGTAAACTTTTTGGAGTTCTCGATGCGCTTCAGCCGCCGTTTTCTTCGAATGAAAAAAGAAAATCAACACTTCCCCCAAATGACGATTATTTGGCACACAATCAGACATTTTCACACAACCAAAAGTATATGACACCAAAACACTAATGTGTCAAAACAGTTTGTTTACCATATGTGTAAGCTCGGTTCATGACGTTTTGGATATGCCAAAATCGACCAGCACTTACTGCTGGAGCCATCTACTCCTATTGAGAACTTAGTTGCGCACCTAGTAAATGTATTGAGTTATACGAGTAATGAGTTATGACAATGTGACATGCAGTCTGAGAGGGAGACTGATATTGATAAATATATTCTTCAAAATACTTAAAATACTTGAAGTATTTGATAGTACTACAACTAGTAGTTGAAAGTACCATTTCCTACTACTTGTACTTGAAAGGACTCAAGTCTTCAAATACGAATAATTAAGTACTCTACGAGTATTACCTAACCTATATAGATGATCTCCAGTATCATTTCCTCTTAATTGTACTTGTACTTGAAAGGACTCAAGTCTTCAAATATTAATAATTAAGTACTCTACTAACCTAACCTCCATAGAAGATCTCCGCAAGTTTGCTTTCTTACCACGTAGTCAACTCCCTCACATTTCCAGAATAATATTTTTGAATCCTGTCCATTAAAGGAATGTTCCAAACACAACTCATCTAGACTCGGTCAGTATCGTAGAAGAATCTAATTCGTAGCATAACTTGTTCGCATTAGCTGCTAATCCTATTAATCCTTCCACGACATGAACTTATAGTCTTTGCCCAAAAGCATACGTCATACGAAATATGAATATCTCCACACTTGCCTCATGATACCACCGCCTTCCCATTCCACTCCCCTTGTGTTTATATTTCGTTAAGTGCTTAAAAACAAAAGAAAATAAGGTGACCCGCGCACGGCCGCCTCCACAATTATTTTTATTATTTACTGTCCATGGGGACAGAAGACACCAAATGCCAAACTATTTGTGAACAAAAATTATTCATAAATATTTCATCAATAAAACAAAAATAATACGTAGTCCACTAGTCGTCACGTATACACCCCCAACAACGTTGAACAATAAATTAAAATAATAACGAATGTTAGAAAAACTTTAGCCATACTATATCTACAACTATAGAAAAAAAACAGAACTTTGAATTTTGAACTTTTCGTAAGAATTTCCCTCTTTCTATTGTGTGTTGGAAAAAAAGGTGTGAAAATCAAAAACATTTTGCTATTTGCATATACATACAACGCCCTATACATATTGTATATTCAATTGAAATGAAAATGTTTATCGAATCGTTTATCTGTCAACAGTATTGGTAATAAATAACAATGATAGAGTACTTTCTTCATCAGAGCCCACCAGACTATAACATATAATACTATTGTGGGCACTTCGAATGGATTTGTGTTTCGTTTCGATTCAACTGAAATTTTGACAGCAAATGCTGTCAAACGAAATCTGCTCATTACTCGAATGTCTCTTGCACACGAGTTTTGTTTTTTCTATTGTTCTCCTTTTTCTCGTTTGAATCATTTTAAATTTTAAAAATAAACTGTCCTCTCTTGTATATGAAAATTCTAACAAACAATTTTTTCGAAATGACAACATAAATCACTTTTGGGCGGATGACAATCTACATTCTGCTCGAAATGTCAAGTGTCGTGTTGGGAACAATGTAAAAGTTGACAGAATGATCAAATGACCCTTTCTGACGCGAGATGTTTGTTCTTTTAAATTGTTTTCTTAGTTTTGTGTCATACAGTGAGTATGAGTAGGTATGTATTTTTTTTTTTTTTTTTGATTTTAATAAAATTAGTTTTCGAAATAGATATTTTTAGAATATATTGTGAATGTACTTCGAGTCAAATCACAATGAAAGTAAACACTAATGAATGAGATAGCTGCATCAAATTACACGCATTCTCTAAGGGATAGTGTACCGCTAGATTTTGCAAATAAGTTGATTTTAAAATGTTTTTTGAGCACCAGGCCCATTTAAGTGGGCCCATTAACATGTCAGAGCAAGCTTACAACACGAATTTTGTTGAAGTCCATCAGTGGTTCTTGAGTGATTCCGAAAACAGCTGTGAACATTCCAGCAAGATTCTACTCCGGCCCATAACGCCAAAAATACTCAAACCTGGCAATGAATGAAACCCTAACACCAAATCCCTAAAGCGCGCTCTGACCGAAGCTGTGATAAACTTTCCAATTAATACGAGTATATTTTAATAGTGCTCTAAGCGACTAAGGGCGGGAGTTTTGAATAGAGTTTACAATTTTTAATGCATTTGAAATACATGTACAAATAAATACGGATTATAGCTATTAACTTTGGAAGCTGAAGTTTTATAGTAATAGAGGAAAATAAAATGTGGGTAAGAGTAGTTTTTCTCCACTAGGTAAATAGTATAAATATTTCGGCCCAAATAGCCCATATAGTGCCTGGCCTAACTCCCGCAGCCATTCGTACTATGACAGTTTTACAGTTCTACGCCATTTGATTGACAATTTTAATTTGGGAGATTTGCCTGACGTGGAACATTTAAAAAACTTGTTGGTGCTTCCTTGGACTCAAACCTCAAGTCTTCTTCTCAGTGATCACTCACTTAACCACTGAGCTAAGATATTTTAAAGGAGTTACGGAAAGTTATCCATCTTCGTCTTTATCTCCAATTTAATCTTGTTGTATTGGTCCTTTAAAAAATCAAAGTTCCTATTCAGAGCTCTAGTCTTTCCCTACTCAAAATTCAAAAACGTTACTTGTCTCCAAAAACCAAATATTTATGGGTCAACCAATCCGTTCGCAAAAAAATAAAAAAATCCACAGAAAAATTACCCAATTATCGATCCTGTCATATTGACTCAACCGATCAATCTATTGATCCTTGTTTCTTGTGTGTACGCGGTTTTTTTTTTGTGCCAAATCCCAATCAAACCGATCAATCAAAATACAAATGATCAATGTCAAGACAAGAGAAACAGCACACAAAAAGGGGATAATCGCGCAGATTGATCACCACAATCAAACAAAAAAAAAAAAAAAAAAACAACAAACGAACACGAAGAAGAACATAAATAAATTATGGACGCACGCTCAAGCTGCTGCTGTTGCTATTGCTGAGGTCCTAATCCTTCGATTGATGGGTCATAAATTGCTTATCGGAATGGGATGATCTTCAACGTCATGGATACGTCCGATCGGTCGGCGGGCGGCGCTGTGTATGTGAGTTAGTTTGTGCGTGAATGCCCGTCAGATTGATATGCGATCGTTTTGCCACCATCCTTGATGAAATGGGTGTTTGTCGAGATTTTTTTGTCATCGATTTTTTTTCGCGATTTTTTTTTGTGGAATCAGAGAAAGCAAATTTTTCCACATTCGGATGACAGACGTTGGCGCACGGGCGGCTGTTCAATTTATATGATGCAAGCGCGACACACAAGCATCGCCGCATATGCTGAGATTTAATTTTGTGTGTGTGAACCGATTTATCGATTTGATTGAGATGTGTCTGGTGGGGAGAGTGCAGTGGTGAAGAATGGAAGATGAAGAAAAAGAACTCGAAGAAGAGGAGCGAAAGTATGTTAACCGACTATTTGATTGATGTTTTTGAAGAAAAACGATCAGAATCACATCGCCGTATGTCATCTCCGACCAAAATCAATTGTACCGTCCTTGTGTCCCTTCCTTCGTGCACGAAATATTCAAAGCAAATTATTTACATTTAAAGACGGAAACGGAAAACCAATGATTTATTTATTTACATCGATAAATGTTCTGTGCAAGTTCCGGGAAGAAACACAGTGAAAAGGGAGAAGAAAAGGGGGCGCACCACACCACCGACAACGGCGACGACGAAGAAGCGCCCCCTGACCTACCCAACAACTCTTTCAACATTCAACAACAAACGGAAATAGGAAACGATGAGTGCTTTTCAATTCTTCCCGTTCATCGCGTTGCCATTTACGCAACAACACAGAGGGAAATGGAAGAAAACGCCCTTTCGACTTGGTGGTGGAGCACAGCCCAAGCAATTGGCATTTATTTATTTATTTACTTTTTTTTCTCATTTTTGCATGTTTCTTTGGGTTTCGTAAACTAGAGGCGAGGGCAAATATCTGGAATGATAAATGGACTAAGACATTTTCGGGGACTTTTGTGTTTTTTTTTTTTTTCTTTTTGAAAATTGTTCCTTCGTTTGTTTGGAAACGGAAGTCATTACAAATAAATTTTCGGTTGATATGGGTTGCCGTGAAGGAGGAGGACCTTGAAGAGAGTAAGGGGAGAACGCGAATGGAAAAACTAAGTCGTCTTTTGCTCGTAAGGACATATAAACAAAACGTGTTGGATTGACTGAGAGGTGGGGATAATTGGTCCATTTGTGACTGACTGATTTTGTCTGTCCGTTGTCTTGCCTGCAAGTCTCGGGCAAAACTAAAAATCAAAAAGCAAGACTGCAAAACTCTTACAGTCTTGCTACCGGAATACCTACATGATACTCTTGGTTTTCATCTTGTGTTTGAGTATCAACGTCAAAAAATAATACTGCGCCAACTACAAAGGCATCAGTCTACTCAGCATTACGTCTAAGATCCTATCTACCATACTCGTATTATGTGAACGCCGTAGACCTTTTTTCAAAAATCTGATTGGTTCGTATCAGTGTGGTTTTAGGCCACGAAAGTCCACTAATGATTCACATTGCCGTAGATCTTGGAAAAAAATCTAGAGACTGCAAACCAGAGCCATGTCTAGTCTTGGCATCCCATTGATGCCGGAAAGGGACTACGACATGTTGTCTTATGATTTCTGCAACATCATACTTGAAAGGATAGTAGAAAATTCTCAAGCTAACGTCAGGTGTATTATCTTTCAAATGTCTGTACAACTAATCGCGTACCCCGATTACTTTGACATAATTGGAAGAACGTAGTGGGATGTCAGTGTTGCGTTCGTGAGTGTTGAAATAGAAGCGGCGAAAATGGGTTTAGCGGGTAATGAGGGCAAAACAAAATGTGTGCTTTCATCAAAAAAGGATACTCAACATCGGCGACTTGGACGAAGAATCATTCTTGCCAACCGCTGTTTCCTTGGGCTAAGAAATCTATTGAGTAGCAAAGCCCTCTCACGGACAACTAGGATGACTTTTCTCAGACCCTCATCATCCCAGTCCCTCTGTACAGCGCAGAAGCACGGAAGTTATCAAAGGCGAATGAAAATACTTTTGGTTATTTCGAGTGATTTTTAGTCTGGTTTATATCGACGGGCTACGGAAGAGAAGATACAAGAACAAACTATAACGGTTGTACAGCGACATCGACCTAGTTCGAAGGGTTCGAATTAATCATCTAAGATGTTTAGGACATGTAGAGTGAATTAACATTAACGCTCCGACCTGAAAAGTATTCAAACCCATCCCAGAAGAGATGGGTAGCATAAGATCAAGTCGACTGGAGACGCTTGCCGGCCCAGATTCACTCCAGAGTGTAGTGCCATATAAAGTAAATGCGTAAATTATAACACCACTGAATGATTATATCCAGTTGACTGTAGACTTACTCCCATAAGTCATAAACATCACTATGTGTAAGAAATTGTCAAAATTCAAGTAAGTACATATCCTAGAGAATAATATTTGCTTAAGCATAGCAATAGTGAACTTTTTGATTTTCTATGACACGGATTTGTTTATAAATTAGAGCAGTGGCTTTGGTGGATGGGACAGGATTGCCTTAAAACATCTCGAAATTATCTTAAGGAATGGGCTGAGGTGTTAACATGATGGAGCTGTCAAGGCCACCGTATTCTAAATTGCAGCATTATTGCCGTCATTTTCGTCTTGTGATTTGAATTTGTTTGGTCAATAACTTTAATCTGGCAACCAATTATTTTGATTGCATTTTAAACTCGGGATCATACTGGTAGATCAGTTTTCTGGATCCGCTGTTAGGGCTATGCGTTAGGTGCGCACCAATTTAGGAACCTTTGCAATATCAAAGCCTTTCTGACTCAGGAGCTAGATGAATGATAAGACGGGATGGCGTTTTCTGAAATTTGAAATTTGAAATCAAAGAATAACTTCCAAAATTATCGTTTATGTTTATCACATACCCATTACAAGCGCTTAGGTTAATAACAATTTATTTGATTTGAATAAAATTTAATTTATAATACATTTTTGTATGTATAGTATAATAAACTTTCTTTATATAAACAAAATTATTATCATAAATTTTAAATCGCCAACAGCAGTGCAGCAGTGGATAGATTTATGAAGTTGTATATGCTCGACACAGCTGAAAGTTGACAAATTTCATTCACATTTAATCAGGATAGAAAGATATCTCTTCAAACTAAGAGACAAAATCATGATTGGACCTGACGATTTGTTGAAATTAAGATCTTCAATCATTAGACCCAGTTAAAGGGTTTGGGAAAATATTCGGGTTTACTGCAATTTAACTGTATAAACTTTTATTGATGTTAAGGACATCCAAAAATATATACCAAATTTTTAGTGCATGTATTTCGATGAGACATTTATTGTCCATTCTTAGTCCCTTCTACAGGCCAGACGTAGAATCTGTATCCACGTTGAAATTGAAAATCTAGAAAGCAATGGGATGTAACTTTGAGCGAATTTAAGTTAGTCGCCAGTGAGGTATGTGTACATCATAGTCGGTTGTAAATCTGAGATAGAAATCAGTTCTTGCATTTTCCAGGAGTTAAGATTAAGTTTTTTAATTTCATCAATTATTTCACAAATTTCTCACCGATATGAGGCAATCAATTATTTGAATGAAACCTTCGGCTTCAATTGCCGTGTTGGTGTTAATTTGACAAAGAAACGCTTCTGAAGAGAATTAAAAATTACAATAATTTCGAGTAATTCATCTAAGACACATCTGTAAAACAAACTTTGTAGCTAGTATCCCAGCGTTTAAGTTGTTGAACACTTTTAATGCTTGTATCAAAATAATGGCCAAGGACCCTGACCTATAAATATTTATGTAGAGCTTTTACTAAAGCCAATTTGAAATAAATACCACTCATTGAACTGAGGGGTCGTGGAACTCTCCACGAAGTCGCAGAACTTCCTTTGAGGTCGTGGAAATTCACAGAAGGTCGATTAATTTACCAGGAATCCGCCAAACTTCCTAGGAGGTCGTGGAATATGATTATTTCACAGTTACTGGAAAAATAGTAGAAGGCCGAAAAATCTATACATTTCATTTGTCTCATTGTCTACTCGTATCTGTGTCTTTTTTCCATCTCATAGGTACCCCTAGCCCTAATTCAAAAACTATTGAAAGGATTTCAAATAAGTTATACGTCTGGTCTGGTATATACATACATAGTCCCGCCTAAAAAGTGTCAGGAGTTCTTAAAAATTGTGATTACCAAGAAGTCCTTGTTTCACCACGCCTAACTCCAGAACCACTTAATGACTTCTGACGATGGCTCTGTCTGTTCGAAGATGATAAAAAATTAAGTAGTGTTTGGGGTGAGGTTTGAAAAATCTTCAAAAAAAACTCCTTCCACGCGCCTAATTCAGGAGCTACTGAAAGCTCCAGGGCACGGGCGTTGTTTAGATAGACAGAGAGAGAGAAAGAAAGAAAGATTTGGTGTAGTGGTTTGAAACTCAGGTGGTATTAAGTTTCTGTAAATTCCAAGGGTAGCGGCCAGATAACTGGGGAGCATTTTTTTTTGCTATTTATTGTCGTTGCTTATGATTCGCAGTATTTTTTTTGTCCTCCTGATGCCAGTGTTATGCCTTCGCAGAAGAGTTGAATAATCTTTCGCAATTGGTAGACTTTTTTATTTATTTTATGTGAAATAAATAGATGATTCTTGACATCAGGATTTGAACTGTGAACCAAAAGGCGTGACAAGCGATGATGTTACCACTACACCATGATAGTATTAAAAACGTGCATTTGTTGTGCTGATGTAAGTTGAAGTATGCAAGATTAGCATTTAGCAAACTTTAATGTTATTTTTAATAAAATTTAAGGTTAAAATATGCTAGGTTTATCATAAAATATGCTAAAATGTCACCACTAGTATCTTCATCTAGAAATATTTACATCTACACCTAGACTTCCGTTCATAAGTTTATGACCACCAATAAGTTCTACGAAGAGAAGGTTTTATTACAAAGAAGTGGTAAACTATTTTTTTCCCTTATATTTATTTATTGGAGTACACTATTCCAATGAAATTAGGAAATACAATTGAACAAAATAAATTATTTCTAAAAAAAACCATTAAACTTTAACTTCGTCGAAATATCTTCCTCGAGCTATTATAACAGCTTTAACAAGACATGCCATCCTCTCTAACAGTTTTGATATTGTTTTGATTGGAATCTTGTTCCAGGTATCGTTCAGTTGTTGCTAAAAGATTCCTGGTGAAGAAGAAGACATTTGGCGAACCTTTCTGTCCAAGTGAAGCCATAAAAGTTCAATTGGATTCAAATCTGGCGACTGTGGTGTATTTACCTACATATTTTATAAGGCAAAATATTTTGACTTCATCTTAAATTATTTCGAATAGCCCATTATTTTATATATTTATATAATTTTTGATTGTCTCAATAAAAAAAAAATCCTTGCATTTAATTTGATGTGTACGTCTGCGTTCGTGACCTATTGAACTTAACATAGTGATGGACTGAGCGTGCCCATTTCCGGACTTTTAAGGATTTCAGTATTTTGGGAATAGGCGAGGTAAGACCACACATCTAGAATGAATCGTATGATACCCTATCCCCCATATTATAACTCACCCCTAATAAAATGAGCGTGGAGTAGCGGAATATGTAAACAAATACAATGATAGCTTTCTATACAGAGGATATTTCCGCTAATTCGAAAGTGGCCGTGACTTCCAAAATTTCTAACCGAAGTTCTGATGAGATATTCACAACAAGATTTAACCATCACCGAAAAAGCAATACAGATAGAAAAAACGCCTCCAAAAGGTGGGCGTGATCATGTATAATGTTTGGTCGGAATGTAGGGAAAGTCAACTTTTACATATTTTATCTAGACTTTATTTTTCGTTTTTTTTTGCAAAAATAGTGAGAAAAACTGAATTTAAAAAATGTGTATACTTGTATTGCTTCGAATCCTAGAAAACTTACGAGTATATAATTATATTTTAAGTTAGAAGATGGTTTCTTTATTTTTATTTTAACACTTTTTATTGGACTTATGCTTATGAACTATACTCTTCTAGTGAACACTGGCTTAAGACTAACTACATACTACGAGAGAATCCTGCTTCAAGCTCCAACTTCATCTTCTTGTAAAAGATGGAGGTGGAGAGAGAAGTTGTGGCGAAGTTTTATTGCACACTAGTTGTTTGATGACCAAAGGACAAGTGTGGTGAAAAATAGGTGAATTGTTCACCTAAGAATAATGTAAAGCATTATATAACAATATACAAAATCCAATATTCCTAGCTCAAAATTTAAGATCAAATAAGTGGTGATATACGGACGAACGGACATTGCTAGATCGACATAAGTTTTAGTGCCGATCATAACTATGTAGGTATGACCGTTATTATTTCTTCATGTTACAAACTAAGTATCGAAATTAATATACCCTGGATAGGGTATAAAAACGAACACGACGATCTCTTTCATTTGTCATAATTCAAATTATGTAATAATCTGTTTTCTCTCAGTGAATTTGGGGCCCGTGAGTTGTTCCCCGTGGCAGTAACTTTCTTTTCACGACCCTTCTTGGCGCCTCTTTAAAAACAGTTATTAATATCTGGACAAAGCGTTCTTTTTTAGTCCTTTAGAAAGACAGATACTGTATATGTAACTAGCAATAAAGCGAAGTACTTCGGAAATATGTGTTAAGTTGGACAAATCATATCATAAGAATTAATTGATAAGCACGTTCCTCCAACCTCATCCGTGAAAATCAGTCATAAAATATGAATGCATAGCGTTCCACAAAATTTACATATATCTTTCTTTCACAAGTTCCTCCAACCTCATCCGTGAAAATCAGTCATAAAATATGAATGCATAGCATTCCACAAAATTTACAAATATCTTTCTTTTACAAGTAATTACCCACAAGCCCACAAGTCCTCAAATATGCGTATATTCCTTTGTCCAAAACCCCATATGTCCATGTATCCATAGAACTTGTTGTGTTTGCTTTTTCCTTTGAATAAAACAACCAATGAAATAAAACCCAAAGTAGGTACCACAAGAATGCATACACAGAATAAAACGAGTATAGGAAAACTTCTAAAACAAAATTCTTTACTTGTGTTTCACCGAAACCGAGGAGTAGGACGAAACACACAAGAATACTCGTATCCGAGACGCAAGCACAAAACAAAGAGAAAAGGAACAAGATGAAAAGAAGTAAAAATTTACATCAACTTCCCTCTGGTGGAGTCGCGAACTTAATTAATTAATTTTTGATCATCATATCGTTGCCATCTCTAAGCCTGAATCTCTACATCAGCAGGCACCGAACATGTACCACAAAGAGGAAAGGAGTTCAAAATAAAAGAATGACGACAAAAAAATCGAGAAGACAAACACGAAGGTGGATCTGAGTGTGTAGGTGGGGGACCAAGAGGTGGAATACGAGATTTGAATCAGCGACAGGTTGTTCACCGCATTTAACATCTCTGAGATTGTGAATTGAGGAAGAGTGCGAGCGCGCGCGCGCGCGCGAGGAGGGTCTATTTATACCGAACAACAAGAACAAACTATCGACCATGTTAGATCTTTCTCGCTCTCCCTCTCTGTTTGTCTTTCTGTAAGGAATAACTGAATCAGGATAAAGAATTTCTTCTCAGATTCACTTGCAAGTGCACGATGCGATAACGATGATGACGACGAATGCCATCGATGAATGAAGAGACGAATGGATGAATGAATTGCCTGCGATGTGTTAATGTTTTCATTTTTTATTTTTTTTTTAAATAATACAAAAGACCGTAAAAAGTAACAAAGCGATTAAGTAAGAGACAAGCGTGCATGCCTAACCAGAGTAAAAGTTGAAATATGAGGATCCTTCTCGGGGCTGGGAAACTTAAGAACGTGCCCAAGGGGCTTTAACGCTTCACTGTCTACTGACCACTACGTGAGTACCCATCCTGTATTCAAATGAGACCACAAACTAAATATTTCCCACCTTAGATCTCTCTGAAGATTCGTTCTTCTCTGTAACACGTGGGACCAAATTTAGATTAGTCTACAGAAACCGCTGGATGAGTCTCCAAAGGATGCGAAGACGGCTAAGACGTACAAAACCTGCATTCGAGCAACGAGATTATCAAACGTTATTTTTTGCTGGTGAACTAGATGTGGGCGGCAGCATCTCACCTGATAGGTGGAAGTCAGGTTGACAATGCTATTCCCAATCTGATTATTCCAAATAGAGATCTGCTGATGCCTTTAGTCGCAGCGAAACTGAAAAAGGGATAAGACACTAGTTGCTAGGAAGAGTTTCTGAAAACATCTTACACAATGATTAGAGACTAGACAATGACCACTTTTTGTTCTCAAATCACAAATACAAGGGGCGGTTGATAAGTTCGCGGCCTTAGGCATTAAGTGAAAGAAGAGATCCTATTAAAAAAATGTATTTCTCAATATACTCGTAATCTCCCTCGAGGGAAATGCATTTCTCACATCGGGCATGCACTGTATAACGAAAAAATATTCTTTTTATTTGCCTTTAAAATTACTTTATACGGTCGCCTTGATCTCGTTCTCATCTGCAAATCTCGGGCCTCGTGACTCCTTTTTTAAATTCAAAGAAAGGAAAAAGTCGCTGGGGGCCAAGTCTGGGCTGTAGGGTGGGTGCTCTCCCGTTGAAAAACCTGTGTCTCTTAAGGCCTGTCTCGAAACGTTATCCTGCAAAAGCATGGGCTTCCCACGTCGCTTTCGCACGACCAGTTCACGTGCCTGAGTCAATAAAATTGCGTAACATATTTATTCTTCGGTCGGCCAGAACAAATTTTTCAACTTCTCCGACGTTTTCTTCAGTGACCATTGACACAGGATCTTCACAGGTCTTCACAGCTCTCTCGCCCTTGTTGAAATAAGCGAGCCCATTTTTTGACCATGGTACACGAATCATGAAACAGAATCCTGAAGAGTCGATGACATGCCTTCGAAAATTTCTTTAGGCGATGTTCCTTTTTTCACGAGGTACCCTAACACGGCGCGGTGCTCAAAATTGCGAGAATTTTCGATTTCGGCTGACATGATGATTTTTATCCTTCCACAGATAATAACAAAATGAGATTATTATTGAAACGAGGTGATATTTATACTACTAAAGAGTGCCGCAGTTAGTGCTATCACTAATGAGAAGATGACTCCCTGTAGAGTCTCAGGCCGCGAACTTATCAGCCGTCCCTCGTACATCCAATTTGGTTTCGATGATCATCCACTAAACCAATCTTCCGAGAGGATTAGGCTTCGAAAAATCATCTACAGTTATTTTCCACCGAAGGACATTGTATCGGAGGCAGGCTTCAACCTGTTGACGATGTTCATTCTTCAAGTTCAATACTCTTGACTCGCCGCTGAAAGCTATCAGGGTAAGAACATAGCTAGCAGTTGTTGTTGAAATGCACAGACAATCAATGACGCGAACATAATGACAAAGTCCATACTGAAGCTGAAGTCAATTTCTCCTTTCGTAGAACGCACACATTTCACGTTTCACAAGCAAAGAAAATAAAGTAGATTTGTAAATTGTCCCTAGTCTCTAATTATCCTCTATAGTATCACTACACCACTACGTTAATAGATTGATAGATAGATAGGTATTTATTTTGGTATTGATTCTACATACTCGTAGTGGTTGTTACCGCACAATTTGTACCTTTCTACTGAAATGAATAACAAAATGGAATATAAATAAAAAAAAACTTATGAATGGTAAATATTAGATAAATCAAATACAGACTGTTTTAATGATGCCTGTCTCGAATTATTCTTTCCTAGCTGCTTGCATATCTACCATATACGAGTTTATTGCACCATATTATTATCTGTGCCCTTTATCCTGTTGCGTATTATGTCCATTTCCTCAATATAGTTTAAGTTTGCGTGAAAGCAAGAACATTTCGTAATGAGTTCCGCGTATAATAAATATTTTAAGTGGTATTTACGATGACATATCCAAATGGTCAACAAATAAGCGTCAAATAGGCGGCAAAGTACACAAGAGATCATCTCTTTCGTAAATAAGCCGGTCAAGATATATACGAGTAATGAGCATGGCAATGTGGACAATGAGCCAGGTAGGGGCTACAATATGGACACCTCAGAAAAGGATGATAAATTTACATGCAACCTGCTCAGAAAATTTTCATCACTAATTCTGAAGCCAGCGAAAGAAAAGCTTTTTAAAAAGGGAATTCGAGAGTCAGTACAATTAAACGCATACTTGAAAGATATGGTGTGAAAAACCGAAACACCATCCTTAAACCGATGCTGACCGAAAAACGAATCGAAAAGGCTAACTTGGGCAAAGCAAAATTTGGGCAATGATTAGTGGAATGTTATATTTACCAATGAATACAGTTTTGTCGTCAATACTAACTGGAAGAAAGCATGGACGAAGGTCAAAAGGTGTTGCAACGCACAGTTAAATATCCTGCAAAGGTCCACCTTTACGGACGTTTTTTGCAAATGGATTTGGAAAATTGATTACGAGTACCTTTACTCAAAACCTTTGCTGAATTCATGTTGAAATTATACAAAAATGAATCATTGAAGTCTGCACAGTTATTACATGCAGCAGAAAATAATAACTGGATTCTACAAGAGGATAACGATCCCCAACACCGTCCGTCGTGGAAAGAAGATAATGGCGTAAGAACTTTAGACTGGCCGCCGCAGAATCCATATGCGAACCCTATTGAAAAAATGTTTTTTTTTTATATTATTTTCTCTCAGAAGAGGCGAACCTATAACGCTGAGCCCCCCGGAAATTTATAGATGCCTTTTGATTCTGCTCTTGAATTGTTGGAGATGAAAGGTTTCTGGAAATATGTCTCCTACATTTCCTTAAAGGAAAAAAAAAAATATATAAATATTACAGGACAATCTATTCGGAGGGGTCTGGACAAAGGATTACGCTGATAAATTGAGTGAAAGTTGCAGCAGAAGATGCCAGACCATTATAGACAATAATTGTGACTGGACAATAAATTAAATACTTTGACATACACGTGTCTTTACAGCCTGTTTGTACACTTTAAATGAAATAGTCCTATATAGACTATTAAAAAAATAGAGTACACGACTGTACATCGTTAAAAAATATTTTTCTTTAATGCCTTTAGAAGTTATTAACTATTTTTTTTACTAATTTTTCAAAGCATGGTATGCCATGACCTTGCATATGTCAAATATTATTTGGATATTAATTTAGAACAATTGTCATGCGTACATACACTAGACGGTGAGTCAATTTTTTGATATTCCTTATTATAGTAATAATAGTAAAACCAAGATTTCTTATAATTCCAAGATTGTTTGAAATTGCGTTAAAAATGCTTTTTTGTTTAATCAAAGCGAATTGTGCACTTGCAGGGATCGGTACTTTCCGAAAAATTAAAAAAAAATCCTAAGCAATCAATCGATTCTGTCCACAATTAAGAGTGATATTTTAAAATCATTCGCGAACTAAACAAAAGGCACGACTGGGTCTTGTTTTATATGTTAAGTTCGTTCATAATTTTTGAAACTCGTGTTTTCGTTACATATACATTACATATTACGACAACATTATTTTGACCATAGATATAACCAATCTTAGCAGGTACTTTATACCGTTATTATATTTTTAACGTAAAACTGAGTAAACAGTATTATTGCAAATATTCACATCACTTCAGATATGAATTTTAAACAAAATCGTTGCAGCCGTTTTCGAGAAAATAGCACTTTTTCAAAATTGGCCACAAGCAAAGTACCATCAATTTTGAGGTTAGAATACAAATTCTAATATCGCCTCGATATGAAGTATGAAGATAATCCATCCAGCCGTTTAGGTTGCAGTCCGACAGAATCGCGAGACCTATTTTTTCAAGTCCCTCTGTAATAGTAATACCAAAATTGATCAAAATCTCGAGAGGAACAAGTAAAAATGACAGATAAAAGTGACGATTTTTTTCTGTGAGTATCATACAAGTTGGGTATTTGATACATATCCGGAACTGCCCTGTAGATCCCTCATGGCCAAATGGTTTGCTCGTCATGTGAAAAGGACTCGCCTAAAAACTATTGGATGGGTGGCAGATTCCATGCCGCTGGATGATATAAACTTTCATACCAAACAAAAAACCCACTGAATCGGACGAAACAGCAACAATCGCTCGTAAACTGTGTTGAAAAAGTTGTTTTGCTAATAAGCGAATCTCTACACGTCAGAGTAAAATCAAAGAGAGGATGAAGGACAAGCTGATGTTGTACTAGGCTAGTGGAAATTAATACAATTTTTAGTGTAAATGAGAGAAACGAAATATGCTATTGTATTCGACGAAACAAAGTAACTCAGACAATCCCACGGGGGATCGCTCAGGCTCACTGTGTAATACCAGACAAAAAAACTATATTATAAAACCGAACAACAATATTAAAGACAAGCGAATGCGAAGAGAAAAAAATAAAAATACAAATTCCCCCTTCACTAGCAGCAGTAACAGCACTCACGCAATTTAACAGCCGCTCTGTGCTATTGTTGTAGTATCCTCCGAGGACAGGCAACACCATCTGAACTCCCGAAAAAAGGCAACAAACAAACAAACGCATAACACGAAGAAAGAATGAAAACGATCAAATTAAAATAAGTATCCCCTCGATCCAACTCCCTCGCTGCCATTAGAATGTCCCACCCGAGTACCGCGCATCACAATTATTCAACAGTAGGCCTCCCTCCGCAATATCGAATGCATTTTCGCCATCGCACGCATTCTCCATCTCATTACGATCGTCATCAGCTTAAATCCCAAAAATACACCAACTCCGTCGTCGTCTTCGTAACCTATGCAGAATTTATCTGCTTCTCGCGCGCCCTGCAGCACTCCTGCAGCGCCTCTTCCTCGTCAAACAATTCAAAATGTATAGTGGCCGCCACCGCCACCACTCGGCAAGAGTTGAGAGATGTGCATGCATGCATGCACTCCTTTTATTGTTATTATCTCTTTTAATTTACGCTTTAATCTCTCGACAGGTACCACAAAGAGCGTGCGCAAAGTGAAGCGTCAGACGTGCGCACATTCTGCTGGCTGAATAGCTGGCGCACCACGAAACTGCTCCGAGATGTATAGTGTGTTCGCTTTGCTCTTGTTTTTCGTCTTGTGTCTGATACGTGTGTGTGTAAAAGCATTGCATGTTGGCATGCTAGGTCAGCTAACACGCGAAAGGAGACAAAACCTGCCACAGGAACAGAGAGGCCAAGGGAAATGTAGCTGCTTCTGCTGCTGCTGCTGGCCAACAGAGATTGCCCAGGATTATGATGATGGTGATGTGGGGGATTAACAAACAATAATTGGAGGAGTTAAAATCCACACAGGGGCACCGGGACAAATAAATAATGTATCCCCGGGTGAATAATCTAATTTGAACATTGCATTGTTCCTTGGCGAAAAGGAAGATTACTTATTTGTTGTCTTCAGCGAGCAAGGATTTGTGGTGGAGTTCTCACGCACATTTTAGTTGCACACTAACAAGTTCGATGAGTGTAATGAACCGTCAATTTTCTAAAGGTGGTCTTTTACCTTTTTAGGTCTGTGGTGTTTATGGCAAGGAAGGTTAAAACTGTACACAGTTTCCCACGAAGTGATGTCACACACCATGAAGATCGTTGAGCGGGTATTAGATGGCCGACTGCGGAAAATAATATGGCTATCTGATGACCAGTGCGGGTTTGTCTCGGGTAAATCAACAACAGATGCAATCCAAAGTATAAGGATCATAATGGAAAAACATCGTTATTCCTTAAAGGACTTGCATATGGTGCTGGTTGATTTTGAAAAAGCCTTTGATAGACAACCAAGAGATCTCTTATGGGTGGCGCTAAGACAACGAGGAGCAAACACAAGAGTAAGATGTTTCGCAGGATTCACCGAAGAGTTCCCAATCAAAGTTCTCATTCCTTTGCTATTTATTGCAGTCCCTGATTATCTGCTTGAAGGAAAAGTGACGGACCCCAAAGTGCATCAGTTATTCTTTGCTGACGATGGAACTATCATAAGTGACGATCAAACGTCCCTGCAACGAGCAGTTGATGTATGGGTGGATGTTTTGGAGGGAAATGGGTGCCGTATTAGTTAAAAAAAAAGACAGAGTATTTGTGCTGCCCGTAGCCTGATCCACACCGGCATATTCCAGGCATTTACTTGAATGGAAAAGTGCTCCCCAAGTGCGAAAAGTTCAAATATCCTGTATCTGTGATCAATAGCTAAGCAACTTGTGATGATGACATCAATCATCGCGTAAGCGTAGGGTGGATCAAGTGACGGGAAAACTCCGCTATCTTCTGTTACCGAAAAATACCCACTAAGCTCCCGGCGCTCTCATACGGTTCACAATGCTGGACAATGTACAAAAAGTATGAGGGCAAATTAAGGGCAGCTGAGATGAAGTTACTGACAGCAGGAGTAACAAAGCTTGATAGAATAAGAAGTTCGAAGTTTCGAGGAAGCCATCATGAAAAGGAACTCATCACAAGCGAGATAGAGCACGACCGGCTCAGTTGGTATTGTCAGATCCTTCGAACCCCGTCAAAAAGGTAATATCAATCAACGCGCAAAAAAGGCAGACCAAAAAACAACTGCATTTGATTGGCGAAGATCCGAAACCGAGAAGCCTGCCAGTACTTCCTTAGCTCAAACCGGCAAATCCCCCGGTCATTAGGGATGCAGTAAAGTGGGAGGGAGATTAATGATTTCGTTTATGGTTCTTTCAATCCTATTGTTGATAAAGCGGTCGGGTATTTTATAGTAAACACTAAGGAGCCCGATTGGCCGATAGCTTTCAGCTTTGTTGTCTGGTTTTAATGGTTTCAGTACTCTTACTGTTTTCGATATTTAAATTTCTTGAGATTCTAGAAGATAAGATGATGTCGAACAATTTACATAGCGAGACCTTGGAGTTTTTCAGACAATTTTTGAAAAATTCAGGGTAGATTCCGTAGCTATTTGTGCAAAACTATTGGATAAAGCTATTTGCAAACTCTTTGAGCTAGTTCGTGCAGGAGGGAAAGTTGTGAATTTTCGTTAATTTTGAACTTTATGATAATCAAAACAGAAACTGAGGTAATTTCTGTGATTTCGTGAGCATTACGGATCCAAATGCCCAGTAAAGAAACAGACTTGGAGTTATTCAACTGTAGGTTACTCAAGTTTGAAATAAAACACATTGGTTTTTTGATAAACTGCTGATATTTTTATGTCAATATAATGTCCAGATATTAATATTAAATGTGAAAAATAATGATGCCCAAATCAGCAGCCGTCGCGTCGGCTGGCATTGCAGACTTCCGCCCTTTTGATGAAATTTTGCATTACTTTTCGGCATAAATCTTGCGGTAGTACTCGTACATAAATAACGTGTCGAATATCGTCCTTTAGATCTGGAACCATTTTGCATTATACATTTCAAAGTATATTATATACAATTCAAACAAGAATCATTTGGTACAGGTTTAATACGAGACCGTGTCAATGCAACCTTTTGTGAGAGCCAACAAATTAATTATAAGAATATACGAGTTTTCGTTTTCGAAATTTGAAAATCAACCCCACCGTAATAATTTACAAACAAAAAGAAATACTGGAGGAAATTTGCCTGATACTAAGTGGAAAATATCAGCGGGTAATCAATTTTAGAATTTCTTTTATAACAAGACACCATAGATCTGAATGTCAGAAGAACGTCATCCTAACGTTCTTTTTTCACTGCTCTACTCGTATCTCCTGCTATTCACGTTTCTTAATTTTCTGAAGATCATGCGCGACCTAAGCACAAGTCCAATCCAACCGCAAAGAATAACGTTGTTGTTAGCGTTGTTGAAAGCCCCCATATTTTCTGGAAAAAAAATAAGAATGCAGAAAGTAGATTTTTAAGGATATATTACACCCCATTTTTTTATATGCATTTCCAACATTTGTTCCACATCAAGAGCATAATCAGTAGTCTTATGGTTTCCAAGAAAATTTTGCGTGACTTTCATAAAAGATCTCCAGTCCTCTTTATAAGCTTCCTTCCTAGACCGACGAAAATACCTTTTTATTTTTAACCTCACTTAATGATGGGAACGTTTTGTTTCAACTTTGAAGTGATGGTGGCATGATTGTGGCTCGACTAATTAAGGGTGTTTAACATTCTCTTGTCCGGATATGTACGTTGTTCTTCTAGGCCAATCCGTTCTTACAAAATGCTCCGATCGAGCTCTACTATCCCATTCAGAAAAGTCCAAGCAAAAGTCAATCACTTTCAAATCGACACATACTCATATGCTCCAGTTGTATATGTTGTCATTGATTTTATCTAAATTAAATTTCATATCTTAAGGTCTCTGATCAAGTCATTTAGCTCAATCTGACCTAGAAGATAGGGTGCTTCAGATGGAGAAGAGAGCTCAAATTCTCAGTCTTCCATAATATCCTGTGACAAATAAGATAAACTTTCTGTGTTTGATACAGGTAGGATTGGAACTGGAAGAATTTCACTGTATGGTACTGGTTTTGCCACGGAGGATACATCTACATACTTGTACTCAATGGAATTCTTAGATTTTTTAGAATATGCCCTACCTTGCTGCAACAAAAGTAACGATCCTCGTGACTCTGGGGCTCTCTCCATATCATTTTACAATTTTTAAATACTTCAGTAAAAAAATGTTTGTAATCCAATAAAAAATGTAACAATCGTCTTAATTTAGCAAAATCCATGCATTTAGTGAAAGTGGGTAGTTATACGAGTATACGTACTCGTAGCACATGGGTTTATATTTTTGAAAATGTTGCAAATTTACTACGATCGTAGCAATCGATCATGACAAGTCATCAACCTAACAAGTAAGCATTGCTCCGGTCCCTTGGAAATTTTGTCGCTGTCTAACTTCGAATTTGTATTAGTTCATAAAGGGTGTCCCAAAATACATGCAAGATTTGAATTTTACGACATTTGTGCGGTAAAGTATTGCCAACGAAAAACAAATACAGCGTGACAGGTGACAGTTCAGAGTTACACGAAAGAACAACGCGATTTTATTTTTCAGGAATATTTTAAAAATAATTAAGGTTTTGCAGTTCGCAATTTTCGTACAAAAAATGGTCGGAATAGTGATTTAACTTCATCAACTGTGAAGAGATTAATTCAAAAATTCGGGGAGACTGGATCAATTGGAGATTTTAAACACTCTGGCCGTCCTTCAACAAAACATCGATACACTTCGTGAGAGTGTTGCTGAGAGTCCAGGAATATCAATTCGGCACCGTGGTCAAGAATTGGACATTTCGGGAAGCTCTCTATAGCGTATTCTCACGAAAGATTTGCATCTTCACGCATACAAAGTGCAATTGTCTCAAGAACTGACGCACAGCGAAGAGAGTTCGTTGAATGGATTATGGAACAACAACAAGTGGATGCTGATTTTTCAAACAAAATCATCTTTAGCGATGAGGCTGATTTACATCTTGATGGCTTTGTTAATCGTCAAAGTTGTCGAATTTGGGATTCAAAAAATCTATGAGTGATTGTTGAGAAACAAATGCATCCACAATGTGTCACTGTTTGGTGCGTATTTTAGGCTGGAGGCATCATCGGACCATTCATCTTTCAAAATGCGAATTTTTTTTTTTTGGTTTTTTTGAAGTCTAAGGTTTATGCCAACAAGCCCACGACCACCTACGCCTCAATCCAAATTCAATTTATCCAGTATGCTTTTCTATACATAACCCTATACTGTATACTCTATGAATCAATAAAACATTTACAATTTTTAATTAAAAACCTGTGTTTTCTATCAAAATTACTTCTTGTGTGAATGAATGCTGATTAATTTCCCAGTTTGGACGAAATACACTTTTAGTTATGATGAAAACTATGTATTTACAGACTCTATTGAACCTTGATGTTTAATCTAGGCAGATTTCGCTGTGTATTGAAATACTCATTTACATGAATGCAAAATATACAAAGGTATTATGTAGAAGCAGAATTCGTATTCCAAACAAAGAGTAACTTTGTGACAATATATGCCACAGAACCGCACATTTCAATTACCAATACGCACTATACGCACAGATCATATCTCATTGGATCGAACTGAAATACATGTGTCACCTCAAACCCTAATTAAATGCATCCCTACTCGATTTGAATGTGAAAAGTGTTAAAACAAAGGGCTGTGCATTATTAAATGTACGAGTATTCCCTTTCCAAGAATTATTGTCGAAGGTGCTTTATCTCTCACGAGTACAGCTCTCAGGTGTAGAGCCCTTTTAGTTTAGCAGTAAATTCAGAACACATCGGACGCACTGTCCTGTATTCAGTGATTAATCTGAATTTTCCTGTAGTCAGTAGTAAATTTTAATTAAACAAAAAAAAAAAAAACAAAAAATGACGTTTATAGCCACATTTCGCAAAGCGATTTTTTATTTCACCGTGAGTTATTTTCTCATGCAGTTACGCTTGAGGTTCAAATACAACAACAATTCCGATATCAACTATTCATTTATTAAATCAGCTCTCAACGTAATAATAACGTATCTCGCTTTGGGTAGACATCGCAATATCTTTCACACTTATATAATGTTTGGTTTATCATTACACCTGCTATTCTTAACAATCATGTTAATTTAAATGTGTTAAAATGTTGATTAAAAAAATTTAAAAATTTTAAAATATTTATCTTTAAATGTGCGTGTATTCCATTCATATAAATGTTTAAATAAAGTCAATTATATGTGTTGAAAGAAATTAGTGTTTCCTCTTTTTTGTTGCTGTCCACCGCAATTGTTTAGAGGTTCAGGACTTTTGGCATGACCAAGATTCTTGTGATGATATTATTAATTAGACTACGGGGAGTTTCCTATATAGATAGTTTGACGTGGGTTGAGTTTGTTTTCCAAAAAGTAACTCAAGAAAAGTGTTGCCACGTCAGGTGGTTTTTTCGTGTTCTGAGGATTTTTTAAGCAGTATTTCGCTCATTTTAGTTCTTATGTGAAAAAATAAATGAGGCTAGTGCAAAAGGTACATTGTAATGCAATGATTCAAAAACCCAGGCTTGGAAATAGATTAAAACCACGAATAATAGAAATTCTTGTAACAAAAAAGTCAAAATTATGTCAGTTTTTACCGCTTACTCGTATTTTGCCTCTAACTTCTCCAAATCTTTACCATTCCAATGATTTTTCTTTTAGTACAGCAATATTTGCCAAGTGCTTAACCGAATAGGTCCCTAATTGGCAGTGGCCTGTACTAATCGCCACAATTCTGGCGATATCTGCAAGAGATCTGTTTTGAAGTTTTTATGTCCCAGCCCAGTGGGCCATATCTTTTTTAGATATCCCAATTATCCAAATTATTTCATCTTTAGTTAGCCGCCAGTTTACCGATATGCTATTCCATACATAATCCAATACTGTATACGAGTACTCGTACTTTATGAATCAATGAAGCATTTACAATTTTTAATTAAAAACCTGTGTTTTCTATCAAAATTACTTCTTGCGTGAATTTTGGGATACCCTTTAGAATTTTAGCAAATATTATATCAACAGCGTCATGGTAAACTGTTGCCACAAAACTTCCCATGGTATTTTGTCGTTGAATGCCAGCTTTGCTATACGTATTGCTTCTGACCAAGCGTGCTCCATCTTCGGTCTCATCTTAACTTTCCGTTTGAGATCCAGCTTAGCTTATTACAAAATAAAATACATACAGTGGTGTGCAATATAATAGCAGTGCCTTAAACAAATTTATAGACTACTCGAAAAATATACATTTTCTTTAATTCCAATGAGCGCCATCTATATGCCAGGAGAAATTGCTATTTCTACTCTAATTTGGCGCTGAATGCACGATCTTCTGATTAGCAAATTTGATACAGTTAACCGTTATGTGTCAGAAACGTGATTTTTTTGTGTGCAAAATAATATAAGTGCTCTTGATTTATCGTTTTCCTATCCACTTTAGTAAAAGCAAAGGTAATTGTTAATTTGGGACTTATTCCTCATATTCTAGATAAAATATTTCAATATTTTATTATAATTTCCGCTCAGAAAATGGGCAGAGCAGCGCGTGCAATGCGAGAAAGGAGAAGAGAGAGCTTATTAAAAGACTGATTGGAGAAGGGAAACCGTACAAATTTGATCAAGATCTTTTGCAATGTTCAGCTAAGATGATATCAAATGCAATAAAATACGTAGAAAAGGCTGAAACCCGGGACAAAAAGCGTAAGACAACCCCAAGAGATGATCAACGTATTGCAAGAATGGCAAAGAAAAACGCATTCGTTACATCTAAAGCTGTCAAAGGTGACCTACAGCTGGACATTAGTACATCAACCATTAGAAGACGCTTAATGTAAGCGAATTTGCACGGAAAAATACCTCGACGTCGTCAGTATTTTCGAAGACCTCCATCATCCGAACTCAACCCAAAATTTACTGTGAAAACAGTTAAACATGGAGGAGCCAAAATCATGGTATGGGGATCTTTCTCTTATTACGGTGTCGGTCCTATACATAGGATGAATGGCATCATGGATCTCCATGTTTATGTAAAAATACTCGAAGAGGTTATGTTACCTTATCCAGAAGAGAGTATGCCGATAAATGGGTCTTAATGCAAGATAATGACCCAAAGCATACTAGTAAATGCGCGAAAGAGTGGTTTAATTCGAAGAGGGTTGAGGTCATGGAGTGGCCAGCACAGTCCCCTGACCTCAATCCGATTGAAAACTTTTGAACGGATATAAAATTAGCTGTTTCAAAAGCAAAGCGCAGTAACTACGGACAGTGGTACATTCAACTTCGCAAACGATTCCGATAGAGCGTTGTCAAAATGTAAATACGATGCAATGCTGTTTTAAAAAATAAGGGTTACTCAACCAAGCACTAACCAATTACATTGTTTTTTATTAATAAACTATTGAATAAGTTCTTGAAATTTGAGTTTTATTCGATTTTATCGAGTACACTGCTTTTTTTTTTTCACACCCAAAAATTTAACCTTTGACACATAACGGTTAACTGTATTTTGTGCAAAATAAAAGAAGAAATACCAATTTGCACTATAACTGCAGCTGGTGCCCATCGGATTGAGAAAAATAAATGAATTTTAAGTAATTTATTCACTGCTATTATATTCCACACCACTGTACATATGTATGTAAATAAAAAACACTAAAATACGTATACACAAAGGTAGCATTATACGACGAACGTCTATGGAAACGCTACAGATTTGGTTGGTCTAAGACGGATTGGAATGGGGCCAGCTCCCAGAATTTTACATAATTTGAATTATTCAGGGTTGTAACTTTTATTTATCCACTACTGTAAGTTGCGTAACAATGATGACAAGTGTGTAACTGGAACATATTGTAATTATCAAAGTAATTTTGCACAGCTTCAAGTTCAGAAATAAAATTCCATTCCAACAGGGAAAGTACGAGTAGACTGAAACCCAAAACCATATCAATGCTAACAAGGTAAGAACAAAATTTAACCCCATTCAAAAGGACATAAGAAGAAATCCCCCTCTCCACTGAAGCGTATTTTATTTGAGTCATGGGAATTTTCCTGTGTCAAAAAAAAAGAAGAAAAACACAAAGCAACAGAGCGATCAAACCCATTTGTCAATAGCTCTCTCCCCTCGCCAAGAAGGAAACCATTTCGCACAATACTCGTAAAAAAAAAAAACACAAGTCCTTATCTACGATTGTTCGTAATTTGC
Organism: Pocota personata; assembly: GCA_963082735.1. NCBI lineage: Eukaryota > Metazoa > Arthropoda > Insecta > Diptera > Syrphidae > Pocota > Pocota personata. The sequence continues at coordinate 3,948,220 of OY720433.1, forward strand.
TTCCGAATGACTTCAACCATATGCGTGTAGTGTTGTCCATTTTGGGGTGATGGGTTCTTACGAGTATTTTTAAGATACGACTGTATCCTCACGACGTACGAGTCGATCTCCATGACCATAACGATAGGCAATAGAATGAAGTGGCCACCAGAGTGAAGTGATGGTTAAATTATGAATCTGTATTTACGGTTACTAGATGTCGCACACAAGGACTCCCTCACATATCGAGTGTTAAATCGAATGAGTATCGATGATATTGTGTTTGGCAAATCCATTGCAAATCAAATTTTAATAAAGAAACGACGCCCAGTATTTGAGATCGATTTCTGGTCATGTCCTTATGTTTATTTGATGATAAAGGGGCTGAATGACAGTATTGTGTCCACTCTTTGATTTACTTTGAATTTTAAATCAACACAACCGAATAAAAAAAAAAAAAAAGGATTTCTCCTTTCATTGCCATCTCTGCGCTACGAAGACTGACGAACAATTGGGACCAAACTTTTATCCGATTTGTATTCATTACATTTTTTATTTATATTAGAAGGCCACAAGTGGACAGGAATAAAAAAATAAAAAAAAAACTGCAAAAACCAGACCAAATAAAAAGAACGAGGACTTTAAAAGCAAAATGAGGGTTAATTTGTATAGAGAAAGAGATTTGCTCCACCAACCTCCAGTTACGGTCCTCTCTAACATAACATCCCCGTTCGTTTCACTCAAGTGGAAGTGGCCCGAAAGGGACATTACATCCTGCTCTTTTATTGAAATGAGCACAACCGTCTTTGACGTCTTTGTGCTTTTCTTTTCGGTTTTGCGTATTTTTTTCTTCCTTTGATTATGGTTTCTATTGCTTGCTTCAACTGTTGTTATTTACTATTATTCCACACACAAGGATATATTATAATATAATCGACAAGGACATCAATAGGCCAGCAGCAGTAGGCAATCCATCCCGGCGGCATGTCGGCTTTTTTTTTTTGCCTATGCTGCGTTGACCCCTTTGACCAAACAAGGATTATGTGTTGTTATTCTAGTCCTCCACTATTATCCCGAAAGGAAGAAGGATAACAACAAAAAAACCAAAAAAAAAAAACATATGTACAATAATGTCCTTTGAATGGAGAGATGTGGAGGTTGGGGTTCTCAGCTCTTAAATAAATGATTTGGAAAACCGTTAAAAGCCTTTGCATTCTCTTTTGACTACGGGTGAAACGATTCCAAGTACGAGTACACCAAGCATCGTTTTAACTGGACTCGGTCTTTATTTTCTGTGTGTGTGTATACTGCACTTTTGTTCCCTTTTGTGGCACCAACAGGAGCAAGTACCATCAAAGAGAAATTCTTCTACTGAAAAAATAACGGACATAAAAGGACTCTATTAGCGGGGTCTATTCATTTTCTAAAAACGGACTGCAAAACAATAGGACAAACGGGGCTTTTGCAATTATTTTAGAGTATAATGTATATTTGTGTTTTTGTTCTCTGGCTGAATGGGTGGTTTTTGTGCAGCGCTACAGTTGACTGAAGGGTCAAGGAAACCAACGCCACTCAATTGAGTTCATGTAAAATCTAGGCAGCGAACGAGTCAAGTCATTTGGCGAAGTCAAAAACAGCCAATATAATATACGAGTATCTTGCCGAATGTATAATGGTTCCGCTATGTACACCGGATACAACAGGGTAGGCAAGAACAGAAGGGAAACAGAATAAACATTGCTAGGGCTGTTCGTCTGAAAATTGTTTAGATTTCAAATTTAAGCCAAATATATAAGAAGCAACAAGAATTGGCTTTTTCGTAAAATGTTTTAAAAAGATGAAAAACTTTTTTTTTAACATACTATTTCAAAAATATTAATACCATGTCCTTACATTTGTACATATGTTAAAAATGACATAGATATTGATTTTGAATAAAATCATCTCTCAGTCATATCCGAAAAATAGCCAAATTCCGGAATCCCACTAATAAGCGAAAAACTGAGTACGCAGACTTATTGCATCCATATTACCCTAGTCATGAATTTTTTAACAAAGTCGATAACCCCGTTTTTGAAGCAATTGTCCTTAAGTAAAGTACCGTTAATTTTAAAGCTAAGATAACAATTTTAGTTCGGCCGCTGGACATTACTCGTACCTCACAAATCCCAGATATGAAATTTGAAGAAAATCCGGCCAGACGGAGAGATAGACGGACAGACGGTAAGACAGACAGACGGACGGATTAGACAGAATTGCGAGACCCATTTTTTTGAGATCTCGAGATCGAAAATTTCCACGAAAATAATCTTGGCCTATAGGAGCAAGAAAAAACAAAGATTGAAGGAACTTATCGAAACTATTTCGCGTAGCAAATTCTGTTTAAGTTCTTCTTTGGATACTATTCCAAGGCTCAGATTGAGATGTTGAAGGTATGCCAAAAATTCGGGAATACAGGAATTTCGAGCATAAGCGTCACTTATGTCTGATTCACATGTCCGCGAATAGCTTTCAAATTCAGGCACTAACAGACGTCAGAGTGATTGTTCGATTTACTTCTGCACTGGTGTCGTTGGCAAAGTCAACAGCAGAGCTTATGCATATAAATCCTACTAAATGGAATCAGAATCAACCCACAACGAAAGGTCAAGTATCCATGTATAACACCAGATGCATAGTAAACACGAAGAAGCTGTGGTACGAGTACTCAAAGCAACTCGAGCACTCATGGTGTGCAGGAACATTTCAGGTAAGACCTGAGGATGCAACCCAGCTACACTGAGATGGATTTGTACCATGATGGTGATTAACATCTGGAGTATGTTAGTGCCAACACCTTACGAGTGAATAATACACTCATAAGTATCATGCGAACGCATAAAGGACCGAGATACAGTCCAAGGCGGCTTTTGGTCGGAGTGTTTATAACTGTGATGCTCTACGGGTCACTAATAGCCCATATTGGAGTCTTGAAGTCGTATAGACGTAAACTTGAATCGATATACCGACTTTACGCAATATATCAGAAAATTCACTCTGTGTGTTTGCAGGATTACTCTCAATTGACAAACTGATCGAGGAGTTTCAAAAATTATATGAAATGAGGAACCAGGAACCTGTATTAACCGTCAGCGAAGCAAACTCACCAGGGAGAGCAAACAGTATGGCGAAATGGAACGTGTCAGGTATAGGCTGATGAATCTATAGTCTGATCCCGCTTATTGAGACATGGTCAAGTGGATTTCTACATAACACAACTACAAGTGGACATGGATTCTTTCCCGCGTATCGCCACAGATTTAAGCATTATAGCTCTCCCAACTGTCCGTACTGCATCCAGGTTCAGGAAGATGTGGAATTTTTTCACTGTTCGCGGTTCAAAACCAAAGGGCAAACGCTGAGGAATGAGGCTTGAAAGTTATCAACCCCAGGAAACATAGTAGAATATATACCGCAGGAGGCATGGAATACTGTGAGTAATTGTGCAAAACAAATTACAACACCGGCAGGACACCTAAAGCGAGAAAGGCGATAGAGTGAAGAAGTCTCAATAATTTGTGAGCATGATGTGCTGTTCACCTGCCCACGATGACCGTGGGGGAAAAAATGCAAAAAAGGGGAGGTGAGTTTAGTGGGTGAAAATCCCACATTGTTACTAAATACGAGTACAGTTTAAAAAAAAAAACATTTTAAAACATTTTGGGACTTCCCAACACTTAGTGGTAAAAGAAATTGCCAACGAAACCATACTAAGAATAAACAAAGAAGCCCTTGAGAAACACTCTTCAAATGAACCTCACTTTTGGACTGCCCAAGAGATGATATGATGAAGAGATATTTCGTTAAGAGAAGCTTTAACTCGAAGCTGAGCAAGAAAAGAGACCTATCTACAATCTAGGAAGACATAATATCTTTACCTACCTAGAAGGTATAACTATCCATAGCGACGTTTTGTTCAAGATATCGGTGTAAGGAATCGGTATTTGTTGAAAGTATGTACCTTACCTTATCCTTGTTTATAACCGGACCCATCATAGACGCGTTGTTGTACAGCCATAGAAAAGACATCGTCAGACCCTCGCTCTATATATGTAGGTAAGGTGGGTGCCGTATTCTTTAAAACTTTTGAAAATTGTATTTTTTCCCGAAGTTAATAGAAATAGTTTTTAAGTCCGAATATACCGAAAACGATGAGTCCTACGAAGAAAATTATTTCAGTTCAACTTCTAGCTTTCCAAATACTCTATAAAGTTGGAACATTCCAAGACTTACAAGTATTATGCGATAGTTTCTAAAGGTTTTTGAGTACCAATATTTCTAAAGATACGTCCTTTGAAAAAAAAAAAAACTTATTATGGTCTAAATTTCAGGTTTTCACAAGCGGATGCCAAATTTTTTAAACAGATTTTGGTTTTGAAATTATCTGAGATGGTTGAGACTTCTTTCATTTCAAAAGGTCCAACCTTACCCTAAAGTTAATGAAAATCGTTTTTGAGTGGGTTCTCTCATGCATTTTTTTTTTTGTTTGTCTAATGAGAACAAATTTCCAATACACTCAAAGGAATATGCATTTGAACTAAGTGGTTCAACAGAAAAATTATCAAAATAAATTGGCCATTGTACCAAAAGGCCATTAAACGTAAAGATTCTATAGTGTTTGGATTGGATCAGTTTTTGGATTTGAATCTGAATAAACGTCTTTCAGAATATGTGAACGAACATGTATTTAGAATTAATACATCTCGATCGACTTCTTACCTTGACGTGGTGGAGATACTTAGTATGGCCTAATGAATGGCAGCGAAGCAACGCAAACTGTAAGGTCTCTGAAGGACGGTCTGAAGCCAATGAGTGGTGGTGTGAACGAATAGGAAACCGTGCCCAGGTGATGCAAATCAATCACTAGCGAGATCCTTCAAGTGTCTGGCAAGGTTTTCGTATTGGTGCCTTATCTCAGTAAAACCGACTACGCTGTGATAGACAGTCTTTTTACCGGCTTACTCGTAGGACCAAAACATGAATTTAACAACAAATCGGACAAGAAACACGAATTCGAGGCTAATCCTCAAAACAAACGGGCAGTCACGGACAATACAAAGACGATGGAGATACCGTTGCATAAGCTAAGCATTGATACTTACCAGAAGGACAGCTCCATTGTCCTAACTGATACAGACTCTGATACTGTGGATGCAACACTCCGGATGACCCCAATGTGTGCCCAGCCAGAGTGGGACGTGGGGGGGCGTACAGCAAAAAGCATAAAAAATTAAAAAATAATATAAAAGTTAATCAAAAATTATACAAAAAACTAAGGCTCGCCAAATTCATCCTAGATCGTCTCCTGAAAAAAGGAGAAGCTAACTGGGATGATAATGAGCTCGATTCTGCCAGTTAGGCAAGAGCACTACTCGATAAGAAGGAAAGTCAAGGCATTACGGGAGGACAACCTAATATGAGCAAGAAGGACCAACCTGAGTAGGGGTAGGCCAATAGTTAAAAGAGGTTTGCCATCCCATAAAGGAAGGGCAACTAATAACAAACAGAGGAGTCAGCCCGATATGGGACCAGTGATAAGCTGAGGAGTCAGCTCGATACGGAATACCTTCTGATACCTTCTGATACCAGAAGGTATCCGGCCTCCAAAAGACCCAGGTCACAGGATGATCCTTCAAAATCTCCGAAGAAAGCCAAGAAAGCCTTACCGGCATCTAGGCCCCTCAATGAGGTGGCGCATGACCATCTGATCCTTGGCATCATTGACCAGGGTGACAAGGAAGGAAGGATCAGTGCAGATAACTGGAGGCTCGTTAGGGCAAAAGTGTTTTCGAGCATCCTTTTGCACTGCCTGACTAACTCCAAGTTAGCGCCGCGAACTTTTAAAGATGATGGCTGGCATCAAACTGGCCAAATTGCTGATCTGTAGCAATCAAAAGTCGGCTAACTTCATACCACCATAGCGAAGGCTGGCGCATGCCGAACTCAAGGCCATGTGCAATGAGGAAATCCCAGTTCGGACTAGAGCTAGGACATGGGTTCTCCGAGGAACTAGTGATCCGACGGACATGCTCCGGCTCATAAGGCTTCAGAATCCGGACCTTCCTACGCAATATTGGAGGGTCATCAAGGCTGGGGGGCCAAATGGTAAAGGGAGATTAGTATCCTTACTATTGAACCCGGATTCTATTGAACTCTCCAGTAACTTTTATGGGTTGGAGTCACTGCACCTGCAGATATATGAAAGAGACGAGAGACTGATTTCTGGCTTAGCTGAAAAACCGGTCGAATCTCAGAATATGCTCCCTGAGGAGCAAGAGGTTGGCGATCGGTCCTCTTAATCAAAGGACTGTAACTTCCCAGTTATACAAGCGTCTCTACCGGTTGGCCTCAATGCTTCGAATGGTACAGATTAACCTTCACCATTCAAACGCAGCTTTTGCTAATTTGTTGCTCCGACTACAGAAAGGTGGGGGAATATATTGCCCTTATCCAAGAGCCGTGGGTCACCAACGACAATTGCATATCGGGATTAAGGATAAAGAATTACGCGTTGTTCTATCCAAAGGGACCAGGCATTCTAGCTAAGAATAAATTTAAAATATTTCTTCTATCTTATTTTAGCGATCGCATAGAAGAACCAGCTTGGATCTCATCTGTTTGCATGCCTTATGAAGATATGGGGCTCCGATGATAGGAAAACATACGCAGAGTGATCAGTACTGCTGAGAAGGAAAATTAGCTTCTCGTCATCGGTAGTGACGCCAATGCACACCACATTGCATGGGGCAGTAGCGACACTAATGATCCAGGAGAGTCTCTATTTGGTTATGTAATGGAAACTAACCTAATTATATGTAATAGGGAATCAGATCCCACTTTCATTACTAACAGTAGGCAAGAAGTTCCTGAGGTGACCTTTGTCACGAATTCTCCTAAAATAACTCAGATCTCTGTTATATACAATTCGGTATTGACTTTAAAACCCCTCCATAATCTGTTTTTAGGAATGTTAGGAAAATGGATTGCTTTCATCCCACCTCGTTTGCCATCTGATGTTGACCGGAAAGCGGACGCACTAATCGAGGCAATGAATAAGGCCCTACGCAAAGCCTGCCAAGTTAGCAGATACAACAATGGAGATAAGCCTCCGTGGTGTAATGGCAAAAAGTTTTTTAACTGTTCGAGGGACCCTGAAGATTTGGCTTTATATAAGAACAGTCTGACGAAATACAAGTCGGAGAGAAGAAAAGCTCAAAAAATGCATCTTTTCTGTGAAAATATGGAAAAAACGACCGACTCTTCTCGATTAAGGAAAATCTTTTCCAAATCCTAGCTTAATAAAAAAAAGACTAGATGTAGACTGGAGATCTGCTTTGGATAGTAAAACAGAGATAGGCTACAATGTAGAAAGCCGTAGAAGAGTCGAACTATCGGTGCCAGAGTACACTGTCATTCATCGAAGACTACATTGGGCAGTGTACAGTTTTGGCTCGATGAAATTTTTCGATTGGAACTGCAGGAGGGCTTTGATATATTGAGGCCCTGGCTCCATTTAATCATTAGGAGCTGTTTAATTGATGGTATCTTTCCTTGACATTTAGGGACCTTTCAATAATGTTAAAACTGAGGCTATATCTACCGCCATTGTCAGCCTAAAGATTGATAGCTGCCTTTGCAGCTTAAGAACAGGTTTATCCAAGCTGAGGTGGTGGTGTCCTGTCGAACAAGAAGGTCGATATATAGGGGCACTCCACAAAGCGGAGTATTATAGCCACTACTATGGCTCATAGTAGTAAATGGAATGTTAAAAATCCTAGAAAAAGATGGGTACAGTGTTATAGCCTATGCGGGCGACATTCCGATACCTAAATAAGGGGGAAATTTTCTGTTACTTACTTGATGGAACCAGCTCTTAATAAACTTGTGAAATGGTCGGAAATGGTTGATCTCTCAGTTAACGCCGGAAAGACCGAACTTGTTCTGTTCACAAGAAAGTACAAGGTTGCACGATGTCTTTTTTCGCAGATTATGCCAGATACTTGGAGGTTATTCTCGAAAAGAAACTCAGGTGGAAACTGAATATACAAGACCGTGTCAGGAAGGCCTCGGTTGCCCTTTATTCTTGTCGAAGGTCCTGGGGCCCAAAATGCGGTCTTCAACCTAAAGTGGTCCATTGGATCTATATGGAAATAGTGAGGACCATCCTGATGTACGGAGTTCTAGTCTGCCCTTGACAAGAAAACAAATTCTGACACAACAAGTTCATGCGTCTGTATAACGGGTACTTTAAAAACTACTCCAGCCGCTCCACTAGAGACAATGCTTCTGTTGATATATTTGGGAAGCAAATGGCGGCAAAAGCAGCAATAAGGCTTAGGGAATCCTCGCAATTGGCCACTCCAAGATCCTGACCGGCAAGAATACTATCCCTAGTAAAATAGCAGCAGAAGCGCTTGAGAATCTGAAGAAATCTTGAACGACTCTGCGATAGAGGAGAGTGCTATTGTACTATATATAGATAGTCAGGGAGCGATAAAGTTCTTGGAATCGCCGACAATAAGATCCAAGTTGGTAAGGCAATGCCGCAGGTCTCTTAACGAGAATGGGTGTCCCCTCCAACGAAATCTGAAGAAGAAGATAAGGAAGAGGAGGAGGAAAATATTACTCACCATTTGTGCACCTTTTTTTTATAATTTGCGCGCTCCAAATATGGGATATGAATACCATTAAATTATTTCAGGGCACGGGTGTTTGTATAAATTGAGAGAGAGAGAGAAAGATAGATTGGTGTAGTGGGTTTGAAACTCAGCTGGTATTGAGTTTCAGTGAACTCCAAGGGTGGCGTCCAGATAACTGGGGAGCTTGTTTGTTTTGCTTTTTGACGTTGCTCTTGATTCACAGTATTTTTTTCCCTCCACCTGATGTCGTCATCACGATCAAGTTGCATTTAAGCCATATGACCACCCTCCTGCCAGTGTTATGCCTTCGGGTTCCTGGTGCCAGTAATCTGGTTCTTCTGGTATCACAATGGACCTGTCCTTGGTCAAAGTATGTCCCTCTCTCAGCGGGAATAGCCACCTAACCTAACCTAACCTAAATATAAAGTAGAAAGTTTAAACTTAAGTTTAAAGTTTAAGTTTAAACGATTCACTAATAAATACCATGATTGATAAAAAAAACAAATTACATTCAAATCGAATATCATTTCGAGCGTGTTGACCTGATGATTGCGAAATTTTTGCGTGTGGCGTAAATGTGTTACAATTGGTCATAAATATTCCTTAACAAATTTTGTAATCAACAAGGTAAACTGCATCAAATTCGAGTTAGCCGTTCTTGAGTTACATATCTACAACGTGTAAAACTGATCAACACAAAACCTAATTTTATATTATTAGGGACTATAATTTTTCATTTACATTTTCATATTTTTTAGAACCTGAAAACATAACGTGGCAACACTATCGTGCCTTAATTTATGGGAATACAAATTCTGCACATGATAAACTCTTCACATTAGTTTCCTGTGGTCTAATTAATGACATCGTCAGAAGAATGCCAGTAATACCGTAAGTTGAGAGAACTATCGATGCGGAACAGAAAGGTTGCAAACGGTTACCTATTCTTATCTTCTTTTTAGGAAGAGACTAGCCATGTGGGGTTCCTGGTGCCAGTAATCCGGTTCGTCTTGTGGTATCACAATGGACCTATCCTTGGTCTAAGTATGTCCCTGCCTGAACGGGGACAGCCACCTAATCTAACCTAACCTAAATATAAAGTAGGAAGAAATTACATTCAAACCGAACATCATGACTGAGAAATTTTTGCGTGTGGCGTAAATGTGTTACAATTTGTCGTTGGCAAGCGTAATCAGCAAAGCAAACTGCAGCAAAATCGGGTTAGCCGTTCTTGAGCTCCATAGCTACAACGCGTAAAACTGAGCTATATTTTTTCATCTATAGATACCCAACAACATATTTTTTTACTTGTCTATTCCATAATTTTAATTTTTTTTTTTTTAGAACCTGAAAACATGGCGTGGCAACCCTGCCGTGCTTTACTTTATAAGTTATCAAATTGTTCACATGATACACTCTTCATATTAGTTTCCTGTGGTCTCATTAATGACATCGTCCAAAAAATGCCAGTAATTGCACACGTTGAGAGAACTATCGAGAACCTCCACACATTTGTTATGCACAAGTACACAAAGAGAAACAAAAAACTTTTCAACACACAGAATTAATTTTATTTAAACATTGGATATATATGGATGAAATACATGTACATTTAAAGATAGATATTTTTAAAGAGTTACATTTTTTTAATTAAATTTTTAACACTTTTAAATTAATATAACTGTTAAGAATAGCAGTTGTAATGCTAAAGCAACCATTATATACGTGTGAAAGATATTGCGATGTCTACCCAAAGCAAGATACGATATCATTACGTTGAGAGATGATTTTATATTTGAATAGTTAATTTCGAAATTATTGTTGTATCTGAGCGTCAAACGTAACTGCATGAGAAAACAAATCACGCTGAAATAAAAAATCACTTTGCGATATATGGCTATTAAAGCCATTTTTTTTTTTTTTTTTTTTTTTTTTTTTAAAGTAAGTTTGACTACTTGCTACAGGACAATTCAAATTAAACACCACTAACTACAGAACAACGCGTCTGATGTGTTCCGAATTGACTCCTAAACTGAAAGGGATCTACTCCTAACAGGTGCACCCAGTCGATATAAAGCACCTTCGCACTCAAAACAATAGTTCTTGGAAAGGGTATCCATCTAATAATGCATATTTGATTAGGAATTGGTTGGTGCACACATTTTATTACGACTCAACGCGAAATTTGATCTGTGCGTATAGCGCGTACTGGGTGTGGGGTGGTAAATTCGATGTGATGTTCTGTATCGTTTATCGTCACAAAGCTAGTCTTTGTTTGGAATGCGGTTTCTATTCCCACTAATTACGTAACCACTGCATCCATGTTGATGGGCATATTTATTCATAGTAAAGTCTGTCCAGATTTAACATCATAATTAAAAGTTGCTTCCGTCCATCAAGTGTAAAATCCGGGAAATTAATCAATCTTCATTAAATAGACTATCAGGTATTTTTACTCAACTGCAATCAGGGTTGCCGCACGATTTTGTTTTAAATTTCCTTTTTTCTGTCGGCCGGTGAGTTTTAGGAGTAACTCGCATGAACGGTTAGTTTGGCGGATTACACAAAACAGAATGAGAATTAACGTGTTTTTGTAGTTTTCTTCTCAGATTACTTTAAAGTCGACCTACGCTTCGCAAAACTGCTTCTTATAAGAATTTTTTTTGTTTTTTTTTTTTTGTGGATATTAAGTTGCCTACCAGCTTCTTCCAGATCCTTAGAGACCATCCTGGTTCACCACCCTCCTGCCGAGACGGCATCAAGGTCATATAAAGATGACCGCATGCTCCGACCAGAGCTCTGCAGAGCTATATAAGATAGCTATCGCTCAACTGGGGGAAGTCTGGCCTGGTGCGCAGAATGAAGTTGTGCCAAACGACCAGATCCCGAGCAGACTAAGAAGTAGCTCCTGAATTCCAGCGGAATCCCCCGATCATGACTCGGTCTTAGAGATCATCAACGTCAGTAACACACACAACTGGACGATCGCCAACCTAGAAGAGCCAATTTGGGACACTAGATCTGCAGTAATCGTGATCAACAAAGAGTTCCTGGCCTCTCTGACAAAGACTGATGGCTAGATCAACTATGCCTTCGGGGCTATCAATTTAAGAGTATACAGGGAAGATAAGATGGAAACGGAGTGCGATGCTGCGTTTCCCATCCAACCTGCCCTTATACTCGAGATGGAGTCGGTTGGTAAGGCCCCCACTTCTGTTCTCTTGATTGTAGCTCCGATGCTGCGATCTGTCCAGTTTAATCTCCACCGCTCGAATACGGCATCCGCCGGCATTTGTGTCCGTTTATCTAAGAGTAGGAAAGATATTGCCTTGATTCAGGATCCTGGAACGTAGGCGACCTAGTGTGTGGACTCAAGACTCAAAACTACAATCTTATCTAAACCAAGAGCCTGCATGCACGCGAAGAGAAATCTTAATGCATTTCTACTCTCTAATTACAGCGATCGAGACAACGTCGCGGCCAAACTTGGGTTAAGCTCAAAGAATTATTGGCTGACGACAAAGGGCCCATCTCATCGGATAACCTGGGGTGAGTTTGATTGCAAATGCGCATCACACTGTCTCGAGCAGTGGCGATATTAATGGAAGATTGATTATATATTAACTACGAACCTCGTACTCTGCAACATCGGTAGTGAAGCTACCTTTGTTACTAAGAACAGACAAGAAGTTCTTGACTTTACCCTTGTCTCTGATAAAATTGCGGACTGGAAGGTGCCCAATGAATACACCTTCTCTGATCACCGATATCTCCAATTTGATCTTGACGACCATCCCCTAAACCAACCAGTCTTTAGGAACGTTAGGAAGACCGATTCAATGAAGATCTATCGATCTCTTGAACTGTTAGTCGAATCAGAGGTAAACAACGTCCACCATGGAAGGGCGCAGAGTTAAGAGTTCTACGCGTATACTGTAGGTGGCTCTTTAACCAAGCTAAGCGTTCTAGGGATGCTCTTGATGGCAACTCATATAAAGATTGCCTCAAAATATACAAACGGGAACTGAGAAAACCACGAAGAAAATCCTTCAGACTCTTCGCGTCAAAAACATATGAGGCTTCAAGGCTTCGCAAAATCCTCTGCACAAGTCCAACCATCGTCAGCTATATGAAGAAATCGGATGGTTCTTCGACTTCCTCTAGTGAAGAATTCTTCGAACTGTTGCTGAATACTCACTTTCCCGGTTGTTCTAAAGTTGCACCCAATCCATCACTAACTACAACCGTATCATTCCCATGCATCTCAAATAGTCTTATATCAGAGACAAAATTTCTTTGGGCAATACGTAGTTTCAAACCTTTCAAGTCAGCTGGAACTTATTTAACAGACTTCGGACATCATTTTCCCCTGGCTGACAGCAATCTTTAAAAACTATCTGGATTTAGTCCACATCCCCAGGTTGTGGACATAAAGTTGGATTCATACCTAAAGCGGCAATAAGTTCTTACGTCTGTCCGAAATACCTCAGACCCATAAGTCTATCATATTTCCTTCTTAAAAGCCTGAGATTGATCTATAGTGTCATCTCCGTTGCAGTTTTGCTCCTAACCTTTTGTTAGCGTCCCAGTATACTAAGGGCAGGTCGGTATAACCTGCTCTACACTTGCTGGTACACACCATTGAAAAATCATAAGAGTGCAAGAAGTATACCATGATTGCCTTCCTTGATATTGAGGGAGCTTTAAACAACGTCGTACCAGGAGCGATTGCACGTATATCGCTTGTCGTACTGATAAACCAACTGCAAAGCAATCGAATTATCAGTACAAAACTGGGCGCAGCCTCTGCTCTAAGGTTTGTCAGTAGAGAAACACCGCGTCTTGTCACCCCTTCTCTAGGATCTTGTGCTATATCCTGTAAGGGGAGGGCTGCAGGGTGATCGCTTATGTGACGTTGCTATATTTAGCTGCCTCGAGGAGTCACCTCATTACTCTAAGGGAGTTGCTGCAGAATGCCTTTGCTAAACTCTACTAATGGTCTGATAAATGTGGACTGGGTTAGACTTAAAAAACTGAATTGGTCCTCTTCACCAGAAAATAAAAAATTATACACCACAACCAGCTAGTGAAAATACAGAGAACAGCTTGTCTGTGCATTAGTGGTGTACTTAGAACCACTCCTACAGATGCACTAGATATTCTGTTCCATCTGATACCACTAGACCTCTTTGGCAAGCAAATAGCAGCCAGTGCAGCCATTCGACTCAATGACACTTCGCAGTGGTCCAGTATATCCACAGGCCACTCCACAATTCTTCAGAACCTAGAATTCATTTCAGAAATCATCGACCACACCCTCCCCAGGTTCTCTTTAATAAAAACCGGGCCACTATCCCATCTAGACTACGAGTAGACTGAGAAGGAGATGTGACCCCGGACAAAAAATCCATACGGATGGTTCAAAGACAGTCGATGAGGTGGGTGACGGGGTTTTCACCGATAGGCTAAACGTTAGCATCTCTTCCCGCCTCCCAAATCACTGTAACGTTTTCCAAGCAGAGATAATGGCGATCAAGGAAGCTCTACTTGGCTGAGGTGGAATGTAATATTTGCTAAGAATATTAGCATCTACAAAATCTCTGGCTATCTATCGATCTCTTCCACATCAAAGGTCGGACTAGATTGCCGCTCGTCTCTTAACGAGATGACAGAGCAATTCAATATTCACCTGTGCTGGATGCCGGGGCATAGGGATATTCCAGGGAACTATAGGGCTGGTGATCTTGCCAGGCAGAGCACAAATTAGGAATTTTTTTTTTTTTATAATTTGTGCGCGCCAAAGGGGATATGAACACCCCTATACTATTTCAGGACACCGGCGTGTTTTGGGAAAAGGGAGAAGAGACAGAAGGAAAGAAAGATTGGTGTAGTGGTTTGAAACTCAGGTCAAGTTTCAGTAAACCGAAAAAAGAGAATCTCGGCATGACTCTCGCAACATGTAAGCAATTGTTCAAGCTGAATGCTATCAAGGAGACTTCAGGTGGATCAAAAATGCTCGAAGACCAACCGGTCTCCCTTAGCAGGAAGCATATCAGCGCAACAATTGGTGTCATTACGGGACACTGTCTCATTGGAAGGCGCGACAAAAGGCTTGATCTCTTCCCTAACGACTTTTGTAGAAGCTGTAGGTACGAGAAGGAGAAGGAGACAACTTTCCATCACTTCTGCACTTGTCCGGCTCTCTCTGTCAGAAGAAGGCTTCATTTGAGAGCTTACTTCTACGACAGCCTCGATGAACTGTCTAACTCGAATGTTTGGAACCTCCATCGTTTGATTAGCAGCTTCAATTGGTTCTAACGTAGGACGGGAGAAATTCTTTGATCCCGTGGTATCACAATGGGCTTACTTAACGTCTACACTCAGGCATACGCGGATGATGTTGCCGTAGTTTCTGTCGGGTCATGCCTAGAGAGTCTACACCAAGGTTCAGATGGCCTTAGATGTGATCGATGAATGGTGCACTAGGAATGGACTTTCGGTTAATACTCTCAAAACTGAGGTTATTCTCTTTACGAGAAGGAAGAAGTTGATAGGTCTGACTCAGCCAGTGCAAAAATGCGTCACTCTCCGAATCTCAAATGAATCTAAGTATTTAAGAGTAATCCTGGTTAGTAAACTTCTTTGGTCAAAGCATGCTGAATCGAAGACAGCCAGGCGCTCTAAGTTTTCTGGCAGTGTAAGGGTGCTTTGGCAAGATACGTAGATTATCAGCAAAAAAGGTCTTATGGATCTACACGACAATGCGAAGAACTTTCTTAGCACATGCGTTAGTTGTTTGGTGTAAAAAATGTTCTCACAAATATGTCACTGCTTCTCTCACTAGCCTCCAAAGAACAATTTGTCTCGACTGCAAGGGGGCCTTATCTAGCACGAATGGCTCTCCTCTAGATGCATTGTTGAACCTCACTCCTTTTGATATTTATATCATGTGCAGCAAAATAAAAGCTATTTTCCGTCTTAAACGAGGTCGCTTTTGGTATAACCCGCACAGAACTCCAACTGCTTCGTAAATTTAAAGTCGACTTTCCTCATGCTCAGGGCTATATTTTTCTATAATCTGAGCCAGGAAAGAATTTTAGTCGAATTTTCACGGATGGCTCCAAAACTAATCAAGCGTCTGGTGCTGGAGTCTTCGTGGAGGACGACAACATTAGGCTTCGCTTCTCGTTAGATAAGTATGCGTTCGTCTTTCAAGCGGAGATTTATGCAAACCTAACGGCTATGAACTATATTTTAAGGAATAGGTGGAGGGGTCGGAGTATCTGCGACTGTATGCCAGCTCACTCACTTCCAAAATAGTTCGAGAATGCAAGAGTTTTCTAAATTCGGTCGCAAAGTTGAACTCACTGAGCCTTGTTTGGGTTCCAGGTCACAATGTGATTACTTGAAATGAGATCTCCAATGAAATTAGTTTCAGTAAACCCCAACCGTGGCATCCAAATTACTGGGGAGCACTTTGTTTTGTTGTTATTGTCGTTGCTTATGATTCACAGTATTTTTTTCCATCCTCCTGATATCACCACGATTAAGTTGCATTTTCAGTCATATGACCGCCCCATTGCCAGTGTTATGCCTTCGAGGAAATAGAATATGTAGGATTCAACCCATTCACTACAGTAAAGTCCAGAAGGGAGTCCTAGACTACCAGGTTGTCACATGGGAAAAAGTAAAACGAAGCGAGCACATTCTTCAATGTGTATGCTGCCAGACGTTCGGGCCTCGATGTGTGAAGTGTGTAAAGAACCACAAGAATGAGAAATGTCCCTTGGTTAAGGATGAAGCAGCAAATAAGATAATTCTCATGTGTCTTATGCGTGAACTCGGGCCACACCGTAAACTATAGGGGTTGGCCCAAGTTCCAATTAATTAAAAAAGTAAACCTAGCTTGCCAGATAAAAAACGTGATTACCCAAAGGACCTACCCCCAAATAGTGATTGGTCGTGGAAATACGGAAAAACAACAACATCCGAAGGTTGCTTCTCAGGTCCCAGCGCCTAGAGCACCAAAGGTTGAATCTAATTTGCTGGCTATCTTGCTCTCTATCCAAAGGCAGATGGGACAGCTTCAACGTCGAACATGCTACATGGGTGGACCAAATTTACGCGCTTTGGCCGAGCCTAACGTATAGCGAAAAGCCGTATTATTTAAATTATTAGAAGACCAAAGCCCTGATGTGCTTCTGATTAGTGAAACAAAGCTGACACAGAGACACAAGTTGAGGCACAACAAATATAACATAGTACGAAGAGACCGACCCAACTCAACACAGGGAGGAGGTGTCGCGATCTTCATACTCAAACAATTACGACGTTATAAGGACGTGTATAGCGGTGCAGTGCAAAGGTTCCAGATACTGGGAGCGTGTTTCGTTTGCATCCCTCTCCGTAGTACAAAGATGATGTACTTGGTCGCACTCTATGCACCTAAAGCTACTTAATCTACTTTATTTATTTCAGAGCTCGAGACACTTTTTCGATGCTTGAAGTCGGATCTCCTCATGGCCGAAGATCTAAACGCCAAAGATAGAGATTGGGGAAATAACACACCTAATCCAAGAGAGAACATACTTTAAATTGGTTGGGTCAGATGTCGAGTATAAACTCGATTTGAAAGCAACAGATAGTTCGTCGTTTCCTAGAAGCTCCTATCTGGATCTTCAGCTGTTTGACGTACGGTTACAATTAACCGACATGGATCGACAAACTATAAACAGTCTACACACATTTGTGTATGACAGTGGCCATTGCGGACTCAGTGCAGCAATAACGATTCCCAACGAAATTGCGAGTTGGAGGAGTTTGTCGAAAGTACTCCTATAATTATAGTAGAACGCATTGGACACGCTTCTCCAGAACTTTGTCAAGAGCACTCTCCTCAAACTCGCTCTACCCACCGTCTAATAGGAATCTGTCAAACGAGGAGATTGACTGGTATCTAAAACAAATGCAAGAGGCAATTAATAGAACTATGGACAGTACGATACCTCGTTATCAACATACTGACAATGCAGACAGATTCCGCAATGCAACAATTGACGCACTGCACCAACACAAAAGTGAACTGCTGTCGAGACTAAAAACCTTGTACAGACAGTGTACTGACAGACAAAACTCGGAGGTTAGGACACTGAAGTCGTTGATTAAAAACCTCCAGAAATTAATCAGGGATAACTACAGACTTTCTGTAAATTTGCATTGGAACAACAAAATTCGAACTGTAAAGCTAACAACCGGAGTATGATAAGTATCAAAACGACCTTCCGTGTCTTAAGATCCCCCGAACGACGAACAATGGACGAATACTGATAACAGCAGGTATAGATCCAGATAACGCAGTAGAGGATGACAACTTCCTTGTGATCGAAGATCCGCAGAAGAAGGTAGAGGCTTTAGGAGTGACTTTCCAGGAAGTGTACAAGGTGAATGATAACATTCGCCCGAACCACGACCTGGAAAATCGCATCCTTGTGCATAACTTCTACCTTCGAAATGATAGAGAGCACGGGCGATCCGAGAACATAGGTTTTACCGAGTTCATTGACGATAACATGGCAAATAATGCCATCGCCGATGAAACAATGCCCCGTACATATCGAAGGTGGAGTACCAAGCGATCTTCAACTCATTGAGGAGGAAGAAATCTGTGGGAATTGACGGAGTCAATGCTTCGACATCTATCTCTAGAAGTGGTGGACATTTACACCACTCTGTTTAACAATGCATTGGAAAACAGCAGTGATACAACCCATCCCCAAAAGGGGTAAGGACACTTCCAATCCTTCAAATCTCCGGTCGGTAAGTCTCTTTCCGAACATGAGCAAGGTATTCGATAAAGTGATCAACAGAGCCCTGATTAAGTGGTCTGAGACGTGGCATGATACAATAGATGCCGCGTCTAAACTATTATCCGATATCCAATGGAACAAAAGCAAGAACCAATGCACGGGTGCCTGCCTGATTGACTTGGAAAAGCCTTCGACACCGTATGGTTAGAAGGACTCTTCTACAAGCTGAGCAGGCTAGGCATAAACAAACCACTGTTGTGCATCAACGTGCTCACCAGTAGACAGTTCATTGTGACAAATGGCAATGTGACTTCTGCTGGAACTTTTCAAATTAAAATCGGTCTGCAACAAGGCGCAGTGAATTCACCGATCCTTTTCAACATTTACACAAGCGATCTCATAGGATAACACGCAGACGACTTGATCGCGTACAGATCAGGACCAAAAATCGAGGTCATTGCACTTCTCTTGCAACGTGACTTCGATAAGATTCAACGATATTGCGATGACTGGAAGTTGAAAATCAACTTCCAGGAATCGGAAACCATTCCTTTTAGGACGCCGTTGTCTGGGGCTTATAGGGATACCAGATAGAATTGGCGAAAGTTCTTAATCGTCGGACCGAACGGATAGCCACTTGCGTGTCGGAGTGTAATCAGATACCTGGGGCTCTGGTTAGATCAACACAATATACATATAGATGCTGCTCTGACTTTTTTATAGCAAGCAACTCGATGCAAGGGTAAAGGTAATCTGCTACATGGCCCTCATCCGGCCCATGCTCGTATTTGGATGTTCCTTGTTGTTCAACGTGGGAGCAAATTTGTTGGAAAAAATTCGGGAGTTTGAGAGGAGTTGCTTTCGGGCTTGCCTTCATTTATA
This sequence comes from Pocota personata, assembly GCA_963082735.1. Classification (NCBI taxonomy): domain Eukaryota; kingdom Metazoa; phylum Arthropoda; class Insecta; order Diptera; family Syrphidae; genus Pocota; species Pocota personata. The sequence goes on from OY720433.1 coordinate 3,967,565, forward strand.
CAGGACACCACAGTCCCAGTACCGAAAATTCTATCATAATGAGGTCTTGTACAACAGGGCTAATCTATTAAGAGTGGATGGAAGGGACAAAGGTTATTCAAGAGCAATGAGCTCGATAAATAACCTGATCTCCGGAGCTTATTACCCCCATTACAGGTATCACGAGAGAGAGCGCCTTAACGGCTTTGTTCCCCCAGAGGTGTTCCTCTATCTTGATGAGAAGGGTCTGACCCAGGACAAATTGGCCGTGCCGCTAATCTTCCATGTTGCTCGGACAGCTGCAGACAGGCAGCTCAACTACAACAGAGACGATGCATACAGCAGTGTTTAGCGTCTCTGGTTTAGTAGGGCGGTATCGAGTCCCGATGTAAACGACGTAGAACTTCAGTCGAAGCTAGCCGAAAGACTATTTTTTTTTTTTAAAAACAGCACTTGGATTTAAAAACACTGCATACAGCAGTGTTTAGCGTCTCTGGTTTAGTAGGGCGGTATCGAGTCCCGATGTAAACGACGTAGAACTTCAGTCGTACAATTCTGGTCGCTAGCCGAAAGACTATTTTTTTTTTTTAAAAACAGCACTTGGATTTAAAAAAAAAAATGATCTGAAATTGTAATTGGTTGTTTAAAACGATGGTTGTTCTTTTGTTGATACTGACATAAAAACCATCAGTATACTCACGACCAATCTGCACTATAGCAGAATTGAAAACGTAATAACTTTCTATCAAAGGCTAACTAAAGATGAAATAGTTTGAATAATTGGGAATTGTGGCGATTAGTACAGGCCACTGGACATTAGGGTCCCACTCGGTTAAGCACTTGACAAATATTGTTGTACTAAAATAAAAATCATTGGAATAGTAAAGATTTAGAGAAGATAAAGGCAAAATACGAGTAAGCGGTAAAAAGTGACATATTTTTGACTTTTTTGTTAAAAGAATTTCTACTATTCGTGGTTGCAATCTATTTCCAAGCCTGGGTTTTTGAATCATTGCATTACAATGTACCTTTTGCACTAGCCTCATATATTTTTTTTACATAAAAACTAAAATAAGCGAAATACTTCTTAAAAAATCCTCAGAACACGAAAAAAACATCTGACGTGGCAACACTTTTCATGAGTTACTTTTTGGAAAACAAACTCAGCACACGTCAAACTATCAACATAGGAAACTCCCCGTAGTCTAATTAATAATATCATCACAAGAATCTTGGTTATGCCAAAAGTCTTTAAACAATTGCGGTGGACAACAACAAAAAAGAGGAAACACTAATTTTTTCAACACATATATATGACTTTATTTAAACATTTATATGGATGGAATACACGCACATTTAAAGATAAATATTTTAAAATGGTTACATTTTTTTAATCAACATTTTAACACTTTTAAATTAAGATGATTGTTAGGAATAGCAGGTGTAATGCTAGAGCAAGCATTATATAAGTGTGAAAGATATTGCGATGTCTACCCAAAGCGAGATACGATACCATTACGTTGAGAGCTGATATTATATTGGTATAGTTGATATCGAAATTATTGTTATGTCTGAGCGTCAAACATAACTGCATGAGAAACAAAATCACGGTGAAATAAAAAATCGCTTTGCGAATTGTTGCTATAAGCGTCATTTTTGGGTTTTTTTTTTTTTTGTTTAATTAAAATTTACTACTGACTATAGGAAAATTAAGATTAATCACTGACTACAGGACATTGCGTCCGATGTGTTCTGAATTTACTGCTAAACTAAAAGGGCTCTACACCTCAGAGCTGTACCCGTTCGACATAAAGCACCTTCGACAATAATTCTTGGAAAGAGAATGCATCTAATAATGCACAGTCCTTTGTTTTAATGCTTTTCACATTCAAATCGAGTAGGGATGCAATTAATTAGGGTTTTAGCTGGCACATGTATTTCAGTTCGATATGATCTGTGCATATTGGTAATTGAAATGTGCGGTTCTGTGGCATATATTGTCACAAAGTTACTCTTTGTTTGGAATACGAATTCTGCTTCTACATAATACCTTTGTATATTTTGCATCCATGTAAATGAGTATTTCAATCCACAGTGAAGTCTGCCTAGATTAAACATCAAAGAGCGAAATAGAATCTGTACATACTCGTATATGCTTTTCATCATAACTAATAGTTTATTTCGTCCAAACCGGGAAATTAATCAAAATTTGTTACAATAGACTTTGAAGAATTTTTAATCGCCTGTAGTGGATGTTCTATACTTAAGAGTGTTCATTTTAGGGGAACCACACTGTTTGCAGTTATAAGGCAACACTACGGTAATCATAAAAAAAAAATATATATTTAGAGTTTCCAAAACCTTATCACGCCCTGATAATAGGACAAATATTGTTTAGATACTGATTTTGAACAAAATCGACTGTGAGTCATATTCAAGAAATAGCCATTTTTTAAGAACCAGTACTTTACTTATTTATGTACCGTTATACGTATTTTCTATCACAAACGTGGTACGCCATCTGTAGCACATGTCCAACCCAACACAAATACGTTACATCCAATTTCGAGAAAATCTATTTTTTTTTTTTTCAAAATCGGCCATTTTTCTACTTACGAGTATTTACTACTAAACTGTATCTTTATACAGCGTTGTGTAATGTGTGGATTTTCCTCCATTTTGGGGACTTTTCGAATCAATGGAAAAAATACATAAGACCAAAGAATTTACATCGGTTTTCCCGGATACATTTTTATTGTTAAGCAAAGAGGTGTAGTGACCTATCATATGATCTAATCGACCGCCAAAATTTAAATTAATATTGCCAATAAATATTTCATGCGCTACGGAGATTAGCCGATAGAGTGTGACACTTACCTCTGGTCATGCTAGAAAGACAGCACAAGAGGAATGGAAAAACAGATAAGATCATTCTCACTTGTGGACTCGTATCGTACGCACTCTTACTTAAAGTGGAGACAGACTGCTGGTATTGATACCATGGTACGAATACCATGGTATAGTGAATACTACGACCCCTGACACACTGCATTTCGTAGTATTCGATGACTTTTTCGTTAAGTAATATACTTTGACGTTTGTGTTGTCTGTCATAACAAATAAAAATAGAAAATTCAAGACAGGATGAATAAAAATAATTCATTTGTGTGCCAAATGATGAATAAAAAGAAGATTTAAATACTTGAAAGCGAAAGTGCATACCTAAGAATTGTCAAAGAAGCTACGAAGACTAGCCAATAGAGAGAAATTGGCGCAGCAATCAGTAAGATGATGGTATACCAGCAAACAATTGCGAATCTCAATACCAGGTATATTTCATGGTATACTAGCTTTTTACGTAGTATTGCAGTTACAGACATGTGGTATAGAACGTAGTATTGCTATACCATGGTATCAATACCAGCAGTCTGTCTCCCACATTACGCTATATTCAGTCACGTGTACTCTTTGAAATTAATTCTTTGTGATTACCTATTTAATATAACCTTTACATACATATATTGAGTACACCAAATTGGTGACCCCGCGTTAAAAGAAATTTGACAGTTGATAAAAAAAAAATTCCACAAACTGATAAATCTGGTGGTTCCAAGAAAATTGAAACGAATGCAAACAGTCTTTAGGGGACTAAAGAAGCTGAACGTCAACAGAATACCAGCCAGCAGAGCCTACCAGAACAATTGGCTCAACTTCAAGAGCTCCAGCAGCTGCTCTAGCAAATGCGGGAAAATCGTGGTTCTGAAATTGAGGCAAACCACGTGCAAGTGCGTCCACCACCATTTTGGAGGGAAAATGTAAGACTTTGGTTTTCTCAGCTGGAGGCGCAGTTCTCTCTAATAAACCTGAGAGCGGATTCGCGTAAATTCAATATCGTCGTAGCACACCTGGAACAAATGACCGCGACTGATGATCATACATATATTGAGTACACCAAAGAGGCATTAACATTTTAAGAGTACAAAAATGCTGGTGAAATAACATCCATCGGCGATATAAAACCTAATTTTGTTCATAAGTTAATTGACATTGCCTTTCAATAAATCATACCAAAAGTTCTGCTCAACCCCACCTGTGATAACTCCATTTTGGCAAACTGATGGAACAAGAAGACCAAATAAAAAGAACGTAAAGTTGCATACCAGACAATCTCGGGGTTTTGATTAAACTTGGTATAGACATAGAGGAACACCAAACAGTGGGTGGCATACCAAGTTTTCTACTTTTTAACGTAAAGGGAGCATTTTTTTTAAGTTCGTGGAATGGGATAAAAAGAAAAGGATATATTTCCTTGAACATGAATGCACTGGATTAATTTTTCTAATCATCCTTTTTTACTTTAATAGATTCTCTTAAGCGTCTTAGAACATTGGTGTAGGATTCTCCTCTTTGTGAGTCCCAAAACTCTGTTGCCATATTCTTCGTACGACCTTAAATTCTTGGGGGCTAGATAACTCCTTTTACGCCACTGCATAGACTCCTGCTTTGACTCAGGGTCATAATAACGAACCCAAGTTTCATCGCCAGTTGACAACTTCTGCTGAATCAGTGCCACACAGCTCCAAAAACTGCTTACAATATTCCACACGGTATTTTTTTTTTTTTGTGGCGTAAGCATTCTGGCCACCCAGAATGAGGTGAGAGGTTACTAATTTTAGGTGAAAAAAAAAATTCGAATTTTACCTTTGTAAGGACGACGAAGTAGTTTCTCATCACTCATTAATCCAGACTTCGCGGTATCCGTCTATTATTCAAAATTGAACGATTTAATGATATCACTTAGATAAGGCCGCATTTTATTCTATAATTCTGCAGGCAAGGTATTCGGGATCTGCAAACCGAAGTGACGCAAAATCAAAGTTTCTTAGGTAAGTGTCCAACATCCTTCAATTTTCCAAAGAACTATGTAGGTTCTCGCTAAAACTATTATTTTACCAAAACTTTGTTGGGCTTAAATTCCTATGCCCGCACGAATGGTTGGAACCTACAGTTTTATGCCGTTACCGTAAGAAAACTCCTTTTTGGTGTGTTCTGTGATTCGAACCTTGAATCTTACGCCCAGTGATCGTGCACTTAACCACTGAGCCACGGCGCCCACCGAACGCGCTGAATAAGTGTATATTTTGTGGGGATGTAATCAAAAGACATCACCGACAATCTCTCGCCTACTCTGAGGTCAAGTAAAAATTGCGAATAAGCTGAAATAGCATATTAATCAGTAACACCTTTAATTTATTCACCTTAACAATAGAGCAGCGTAGCAATGTAGTAAACTGTCATGTCACCCAAATCCTGTCATATCGCTACAATTTTTTCAGTCAATTTCAGATTTTGTAATTTGGAAGTAAACAATTTACGCCAGAATAAGTAATATACTACAAATATATGGCACACTTGCGATACAACAAAAAAGTTTGGTAAAATTCACAACCAAGCGCCAACACGAAAAACTCCCTTGCTCGCTTTTAACCTGAGAAATAACCGAAAAGCAAATCCCAGAAAGGAAAAAAACAGCTCCACTGTCATTGACATCAACGACCAGCGATCAACCAAGCCAATGGGATCCTTTTTGTCCAGCCACCACTATATTGTCAGATTCATTAACAACCGTCGCTTGAGCTAAATGAGCAATTTAAATACTTAATAACGTTTTGTTCCTCGCTTATTTTGTACATCTGTACATGAGCCTGTGTGCGAATAATTTTTATTTTTATTTTTTTTTTATAATTTATTTTTATGTTTGCTTTGTTTTTGTTTTTAAATGCAACTATCAACCTCTCAACCTGTTCGGCAACATTGTTAAAACCTCAAATGCACAACACATCGAATTTGAGCTCACGCATGCAAAACCTGAGCCTAACCAACAGATCAACACAGCAAAGACTGGACTGTGTTTATCAAGCAAAAACAGAAACAAAAAACATACAAAGGGACTACGGTATGGGTGGACAGAGATGCGGTGATGCCTTATACGATTTCGTATTTCTTTTTGATCTAATGCCTGGCAGAATGCTAATTGCTAATACGAGTATTCTCTTGTTAATTTTTTTTAAAGTTTTTCTGGTATTTGCTATTATTTCAAAAAATTCTGTCCCTTAGAAATGTTCTCTCAATAAATATTCATAAACTCAGTGATGCAGTGAAAGGACGAGTAGTTTGTAACAAAGGGAATAAAGGGGCTCAAATTTTACCTCGTAGACGGTACCGGTATCTGAAGTGGAAAGAATCGAACTTATCATGGTATAACTCTTAAATACTTGGTAATTCAATAGACAAAATGACATATCATGATAGTCTTTGCAATTTGAAAAACAATTCGCAAGCTAGAGCTGCTCAAATTCAAAAAAAAAGAAATTCCTTTATTTCCGTCCGATGTCTTTCTTCTTTGTTTTCCTACATCACAATTCGGTGTCTCACTTGCTCCTTTCTACACGGTTTGTAGCTGATTAAGAACAGTTGATCATAGGCAATAGGGGGAAGTTTCGTGCCGATGTATTTTGAATAGTTGACACCAGCGTTAGTCAGCTCGGTTACGTCGGTGTTGCTCATGGCATAGTCAAAAGCTATACGAGTACTAGTCATTCCAGCATGAAAATAAATAATCATAATGAAACTATCAGTAGTATTCCAACATTCAGAATCAAACCTATAAAAATTCTTATACTTTTGCCCGAAACATTTATCCTGAGCCTGACTCCATAGAAGGGCATTGTGTCTGCAGTAGGTATAGACTGGCAGCAGACTTTTGCCAATCCTACAACATGCATACTTGAATGCCATCCAGTCTCAGTTGAAAGAAAGACTGTAGAGAGTGGTGTGGGTTATGCGTATCCAGTTAGAGATAACTTCAAATTAACTGTCCCATTCATACATAGATAGCAACAGCGTACTAAAAATTTGCTGGAGTATATTCTTTTGATTAAGGTGATTTATAAGGGTGAAAGAGGTTAATAGAAAGTGACGACCTAAAGATGTATTTCTTTGCAGTGACTGCGAAAAAATAGCTTGAAACCTCTCCTCTGCCCTTAAAATGGCCAAAGAAACGTCCTTTGCCACGAATTGGGATATCAATAATCCTCGATTCATAGAAATACATACTCATACTTCGATTTATTGACAGGCTGCATTTGTCACCCTGCAGGTTCACGGTTCAAATCCAGATGTCAAGAATCATCTATTTATTTCGCATGAAATAAAGCCCATGTCCTGAAATAGTAAAGGGTGACCAGATAGCAATGTCAAAGCTACCAACGACGTCCAGCTGTCAAAATATTCAGTAAGGTTTGCCATTTTATAATGCATCGTTTGATGCTTTCCGAACGTGTGGATATTATTAAAAAAAATTATCGAAATTCCCGCTCAGTTGAAAATACGCAACGTGAATTTCGTCGTGAGGTCGGTCGTCATCATGGCTTCAGTGCGCAGGCAATTCGTCGCACCGTAGAACCTTAAGCCACCAACCAGACAGAGATCGGTTCGAAGTGAAGAAAACATAGCCGCCGTAGAGGCCAGTATCGAAGAAGACCCATAAATGTCGATTCGGCGCCCATCAACTGAATTAGGCATCGCCAATGAGTAAACCAGGCTTATTTTGCGGTTGGATTTGGGCCTACATCCGTATAAGACTATACTGAAGCAAGAATTGAAGCCGGACGACCATAGACAATGCCCTGAGTTCGCTAACTGGATGCTCGAAATGTTAGCCGGAGATCCGGATTTTGGCCAAAAAATCATCTTCTCAGACGAGGCCCATTTTTGGCTCAGCGGCTATGTAACAAGTGTTCGACCAAGCATCAATGCATCCACAAAGATTGACTGTTTGGTGCGGTTTATGGCACGGCGGTATCATCGGGGGAAGGAGACACCGTTACCGTTAATGGTTTTCGGTATAGAGCGATGTTGACCGACTTTCTGAGGCCAAAGCTCGACAACATCGATATATCCGAGCTCTGTTGCCAACAAGACGGCGCTACATGCCATATAAGCGACGCAACGCTCGAAGTGGTGAAGGAGAAATTTGGCGACTGCGTCATGTCACGGCTAGCCTTCATCAATTGGCCGCCGCGATCATGCGACTTGACACCCCTTAGATTATTTTCTCTTGGGCTACGTCAAGGCCTTAGTCTACGCTACCAAGCCAACGAGCTCGAGGCCAACATTCGAGACGCTATTGCCGGAATAACGCCGCACATATACTCGGTCCAATATCATAAAAAATTGGGCCGACTGCTTGAAGCACTGCCACAGAAGCCGAGGCGGCCATTTAAATGATGTGCTATTTTATACATAATGGCATGAAGGTAGCTTTAAAATAAAGCCAGAATCGGTTTGATATCTCACACCGTTGTTGTTTTATTTAAAATAATTTTCCTATCGTTCTTATCTGGTCACCCTATATAAGGGTACTCGAATGCATATCCCCTTTGGCGCGCAATTTATATAAAAAAAAATAAAAAATTTTAAGACTGTACTGTAAGAATTAGTCCATTTGTAAACATACTGATAGAGACAATAGTGTCATCATTTTACTCTAAAACGGCAATAGCTTTAGTTTAGTGTAGATGATCTTTAAAAGAAAAGCGTTCATAGAATACCCGGTCGTGCCAACATTATACTTATTTACAATCGGATACCCTGCAATTTTTGAACCAGAAAAGAAAAAATAGTTTTCGATTCTAAGGAGGCTTCTATGTCAATAAAGGTTGTTCGAGTTTTAGACTCAAAGATGTTGGTTAGTAATACCGACTACCTTCCATGGTAAGTCAAAGGTTAAAGTCAATCAGGGAATACGCGGATATGCCAACATTGAAATAATTTACAACGAACTAGCATGTACATTATAGAAACAAATAGCAGCATTAGAAATTGGATTTCATTGTAAAAAAAAGTACCTGTATTTAAACAAGATTTATGAAAAAAGCATTCAAAATCAAGGATCAGATTCTAGATACTAGATTAGGTTTGGACGATCACATAATGTACTCGTAAGTTATCACATGTAAGTCCGAAACAATCGATCAAAATCCAATTTACCCTATATGAGGGGGTATAGGGTATAATTAGTTACCACACGTCTCTCCACATACAATTGTGCAACGCGCTCCGAACACGGGCAACAAGTACTCGAATAACACGCATGTCATACATAAATGTATACTTCGTTATCCACGCCACCTTGTATCTCTTTCTAACAAAATCCGGATATTAGACCGATGGATAATGATGATGCTTAGATGACTCTTTTACACGATACAGATGCAGATGGAAAACGACGATGATGAAGATGATGCGTAGACCAGTTTTTGAGGTTATTCGCCGACGACTCTACGATGATGGTGTTGCTGCGTCATGCGAAAAAATGCGACGAATCGAGAAAATATCGCTTGCATGCGTCAATGTGAAGCAACTACACGCTGGCAATTTTATAGTTGTCTGCCCCGACTCTTATACATCCTCTAATGTTAATGAGGAAAAAGGAAACGATTTTTTATTATATTTACGAGTTTCCTTCGAGTGTGGAAGCAATGGGAGGGTAAACAGGTTAGGGGGACACCCACCGGTTGGACCAGAGTGTGATAATATTTTAATATATAGCTTGATGAGTTGATGTGCAGTCTCTGTTAAGCCTATCCTATGTAATTCTTTGGAGTTTAATCTATAGTTAAACATAAGCCATTAACCCAATAGAGTCTAGGATATATTTACCTACAACCATGCCACGGTGTTACAGGTGTGTATATAAGTATTTGCGGGAAAATGTAATGAAAATCTGGACGACAGGCAATAAAGCTGAAAATATAAATGACGGAACGGCAGCCGCCATTGAAGCGCTGACCTGTTGAGTTATGTAACCTACATATAGACCTCAGCCATTGAGCACCACGGCGAATCAAACGCTGTTGCCCTGGATATCTCAAAAGCTTTCGATCGAGTTTGGCATAAAAAAAAAAAAAAAAAAAAAAACTAGCCTCACATGGACTACCAGAACTGCTCTGTGACTGAATGAAAAGTTCTCTTCAGGATAGATCAATTCAAGTTGTGGATGTAAACCTTGGAGTTATACATTTGCCAACTCTGTTTCTACTCCATAGCAATGAGCTGCTGTCAATAAACAACAAGAGATGCTCATTAAATGAAGACCTACAGGAAATTCTGCAGTGGGGAAAAGCAAACTTAGTGGACTTCAGTGTAAAGAAAACCCAATTCACCGCATTTTCTAGAAAGAACTCGACTACTTTACCACAGCTTCAAATGAACGACCAAATTATCTATCCCAAGGAAACCATGGATCTTCTTGACGTCACAGTCAGCTCTGGTGAAAACTGACCCGACCACACATCCAACACCACAAAACCGGCGTCCATGAAGTTCAACTATCTATTAGAAGGCGATATCTGCTCGCCTTGTCGATATTGGACCTAGATATACGTATATGTGAGTTTCTAGGAAATGACAGAGCTAAACTACGATTGTTCTCACATATGGAGCGCGACCTCAAAACCTTATTATCATCTACTTGGTAGCATACAGGAACGAGCAGTTCGCTCTATTGATGATCCCTCGAATTTGAACGTTCTGCATTAACAAGCAGCTACTACAAGATATCCTAGTTTTATAAGTTCGTTTAATATAAATAAAAACTACCACAACTAGTTTGAAGGTTTTTTACATGACTAGAATGTTACGCATGCTTTCTTAATGCGAGGGAAGGATTGCCTCCCATGCCTCGTTCAACGACTCAATTATTAACCAGTAGTTGCGCGTAATTGAGTTTTTCGCTTAGTACTCGAAGGATCTTACCTAATATCACTATGACAACTTCATCATCATAGACCATCACATTGAAGTCATTTCGCTACATACACGTATTTTTAAAGTCTGATCCACTAAAAGGAGTTATATGAGTGGCGAGAGATCGCCGGCCTGAAGTGTTCCTCTGCTGACGTCTCTCCCGCTGTTTACGTCTCCCAAGGCTGATACCGGTACCGAGGTGAGCCCCGTGCAGACTGCTTAGGATAGCATCGACACTTATGTTGAATTCAAGCTGAACTCCTTATGATGTTGTGACTTTTCTTCTAGGTAGACAAAGTTCTACATACACTGTAATGAGAAAGTTTCCTGTCCCGCTCTTCACAGTAGCAAAACCTTCGAAATTAAAACCTCATGGTCATTACACGAGAGACTTAAAAGAGCAATACAATTCTACCGATACCAAACGACCATAAATGATTTGAGAGCTTGAAAATGCACAGCTGCAGAGCAACCATAACTCCAACAAAACATATGATGCTTTCGAAAGGAGTTAGGCCAACAATAAAGATGACTGACGGTGCTACCATGCTAATCCGCACCCAATTGTAATTTGTGGGATAAGGCAAATCGCAGATACGAGTATTGTAAGCCGGCTTTTCCGATTGCCTCTTCCAAAAACAACCCATCACATACTCTAGTTCTATGTTTCCGGAACAAAGCAACTGTGACACTAAACTTTATATGACGCATCATATTTAACTCTTTGCCGACAAACAGAAACACAACCTGATTTATTTTTTATTCCCTCCAATTTATCGCACAAATTTAATCTTCAGTGGGGCACTTTTCGCGCTCGACCATTCGTTACCCCTTAAGTAGAAACAAATATTTCCATTCAACTTCACAACATAAAGTGACATATGAGGGCGACCTTTTGTTTAATGACGCATCTCATTTAAATACTAATTTTCTAACTTTCAAGCTGTCACAGAGTTAAAACAACAACCGACAACAACGGCGGGCACAACACGCACCAAAGTAGCGCGCTCCCCCACTCTTCACAAGAAGATATAAAAAAAAATTAAGAAAAGAAAATGAATTTGACGAAGAGATCGCTCTGCAGAGATTTATGTGATGCTCTGATTTGTGAGTGTATCGTTGTGGGATAAGAGATACGAGTTTCACTCGAACAACAACGGAAGAAATACCGAAATTTAAATAAAACAATAAAAAGCTTATCACCGAATTTTGAATTTTTATCAGCTGCGCGAGCTAGTTAGAGCTGTTAGGAGCTAGGTTCGCTGGAATTTCGTTCATTGCCAAAATTGAGAGCATACGCAAGAGGCCACAAATTGATCTAGATATTAGAGGAGGGGCTCTTGGATTGTATACACAAATTAAATTAGGTTTTTGTCTTGAAGCATTAATTAATCGAATATAGGTATCTCTCATGAAATTGGTAAAAGGTGTGATTGATTTGTTATTTCTGTTTTTTTTTTTTTTTTGTTTTATATTATAATGCGCGACAATAAACTGAGTAAGCGCGCACACATAATTGAATGAGGGATTGTCATTTTGTAAAACTTTCTATTGATTCTCGTAAGTTATTTTGGAATCTTTATTGCGTTAACAAACACCAACCCGGAGAGTGAGAGGGGATACTTTTGAAAACAAAAAAATTCCCAAATGGACAGTCTTAACGCATTTCGATTTTAGATCATGGGAATATCTCAATTTGAATCATTTTTACTTGAACGATTTTATTCAAATTTGATATTTGATTTACTGTGACTAACATATGGCGTGCCAGATTTTTGCCAAAAACTTCGTATAATGGTACTTTACTTATTGAGGGCTTTTTGGAAATTGGCTCGTTATCAATAAAGGGTGGCCGTGGTGTAGGGGTAACATTATCGCTTGTCACGCTGTTGATTCACGGTTCAAATCCTAATGTCAAGAATCATCTATTCATTTCGCATGAAATAAATAAAAAGTCGATCAATTACGAAAGCTTATGTCAATTCTACTGTGAAGGCATAACACTGGCAGTAGGGCGGTCATATGGCTAAAATGCAACTTGATCGTAACGATGACATCAGGACGACGGAAAAAAATACTGTGAATCATGAGCAACGACAAAAGCAAAAACAAACAAGCCCCCCCAGTTATTATCTGGACAACCACCCTTGGAGTTCACTGAAACTTAATATCAGCTATGTTTCAAACCAACTACACCAATCTGTCTTTCTCTCTGTCTCTATCCTAAAATTAGTATAAGGGTATTCATAACCCTTTCACACTTGCAAATTACAAAAAAAAAAAAAAAAAAAGTGGGCTTTTTTTTTATTTGAGCGACAAATTGTTGTCTTCCGCTCAACTAGCCAGCTCTAAGCTCACTACACCAAAGTTCTTCAAACTTAAATCACCCGCGGAACCCTTGCCTCAAAACGTAAATTTTAATTTCTTTCCGAGTAGATGGAAAACAGCATTTGTCCAGCCCGTCCCTAAAAAGGTGAATCTTCCTCCCCGTCCAATTACCGACCCATTGCACTTACGTCCCTTCTTCCCAAGGTAATTGAAACGCTGATTAATCGTCAGCTTATGAAATATCTCGATTCACGAAAACTCCTTAATGACCGGCAGTATGGTTTTCGTAGCAACAGGTCCACTGGTGATTTGATGGCATATCTCACCGAGAAGTGGAACCAATATCTCCAGCACTTCGGCGAAACCAAGATGGTTGCGCTTGATATTTCAAAGTCATTTGACAGAGTTTCGCATCAGGCTCTTTTGTCGAAAATGCGTGCATATGGCGTCGATGAGTCTCTTCTTTCTCTCTCTACCTTTCGGGGCGTTCAATACAAGTTGTTTTGGACGGCTTCAAGTCTGCAATTCACCAAATAAATGCTGGTGTTCCCCAAGGCTCTGTTTTGTCTCCGACTCTCTTTCTTATTTTTATAAATAATCTCTTGTCTGTAACTTCTAATTCAATCCATTCCTTTGCTGATGACAGTACCCTCAGTTTTTCATATTCGTTCCCTAACTCACGTCTTTGCTCTTCGGAGGACGGCAGCGTATGTTAAACACATTAAATTCCGACCTGGACAGCATAATTAAATGGGGTTCTACCAACAGAGTGGAATTTAATGCTTCCAAAACACAATGCTGTCTTCTGTCTCTCAAGTGAAACCAAAACCCTCAACCATTATCCATGGATGGTACTTGCATCATTGAAACCGAAAGACTTGCCATTCTCGGTATGTGTATAAATAACCATCTTCGATGGAATGATCACATATTCGAGGTCGCAAAAAATGCTGCAAAATCTCGAGGATTCCTTAAACGGTGCAAGAAATATTTTACCCCGTCTGATCTGGCCTCAATTTATAAGGCATTCATCCGCCCTAAGCTAGAATATAACGCCCATATCTGGTCTGGTGCACCCAGGAGCGTTCTGCACATTCTAGACAAGGTACAAAATCGCGCGTTAAAACTTATAGGCGATAGAGACATTGTGAATTCCATTCATTCACTAGAACATCGGAGAAATGTCTCCTGTCTCTCCCTGTTTTATCGTTTTTTTTTTTTAATAAAAATTGCTCCAGCGAAATAGCCAGTTGCATTCCTCCCCTTTAAAATTTCACCCGCAATACGCGACATGCTTCGAATGCACATCAGTTCACCCTAAAGTCTAACTTCGATCGTACTGTTAAATATAGGAATTCATTTATAAGCCGAACAACACGAATGTGGAATGATCTACCAGGCTCTTTATTTCCCCATCACTACAACCTTCAAACATTCAAAACCAACGTGCATAGGCTCCTTCACTGTTCCTCTTCCCCTTTTTCCCCGACGCCCGTGCCCTGAAACATTTTAAGGGTATTCATATCCCCTTCGGAGCGCGCAGATTATAAAAAAAAATATATATATATTTGCACCCTAACTGCTCATACAAAGTTTGGCCAAACTTCTCGCTGCTACTCATGGCGCACGCCGCAAGAATGGTTGGGACCTACGATTTTAAGCCGTTTCCGAAGGGCTATTATTTCGATTGAGAGATGCACTTCATGACAATCAGATGTCTGTCAGACGTTCGCGAGAGGTGGAACAGTGAGAAATTTTGTTTTTTTGTGTTTTCTAGGATTCGAACCTTGAATATCCCGCTGAATGATCGCGCACTTAACCACTGAGCCCACATTTTCATTCTAACCCCAAAATTACTTTTTTTTGACTGATTTTGGAAAATTGATTCAAGCGATATCACTCGAAATCAATATCTAAACAAAATTTTACATGTGCAAGGTCATGGGCATAACAAATTTTAAAAAATGGTCAAATAATTTTTACGCCTCTGTGCACTTAATTTAAATCGTATTCACGACGAACCCCTGACTACTATCATACTCGTATGAATCAAAATTGTTTAACACTTTTTTTTTGTTTGATTTGAAAATTTTTTTTTTATAATTCTTTGGTCGGATTCCAGCAGAAAATATCTCACGGTATTTTATTGTAAAGTCAATATGTGAATATGCCTTTTTCGAACAATGCAAAAATGAACGAAAATGTGTTTGATATTTTCTGCAAAATAACATTTTTTACACCTTCTACACACCTTCCACATGTTATAATCTTTGTAAAAGCGGTTTGACATTACTCGAACTCTTCGCATGCGATGTGACTGTGAGGAACGCAAAGTTTTCCCTCTAAGCCTATAGATTTTGGAGTCAACCGAAGCAGGGGTTCATCTTTGCGGTGGAATCCAATGGAGTCTTACAATCTATCTCAAACAATTCGATTACGCCGACGATGTTTGCCTCCTATCGCATTGAACTATGGATAAATGTCCACCGGTTCTGTGGTAAAGGCAGAACTGAGTCAAAACTAAAATTATCAATTATCGCATAAAATTCCCGGTACCAAAATGAACGTAAGCAGCCGAAAAGGGAAAGCACAGCCTGCACTGTGTGAAATCTGGAGAAGCAGTAAAATCAGCTTAAAAACTGAGCTGCGATTGTTGCGATCAAACGTGGAGTTGGTGCTTTATACTCGTATGGGTGCACCACATGAAAGCTGCAAACTTTTCTTCGTTGTTCTCAGAAACTTATTACGGGTGTTCTGGTCAAATCGTATTGCAAACTAACAGCTTTACTCGTATGTTATGAGAGATACAGTGACATTGGATTGGTCACATTCTGCGAAAGGATTATAATGGCAAGGAAACCAACTTACCAAAAAGGGAAGGAAAGCAAGTCACATGGGAAAAACTTGGTACTGGGCAGTCGAATAGAGATCTCTACATCTGGGAAAGAACTGGTCGGAGTTGCTACGGAAACGTACACTATTCCCAGTGACCAAAGACAAAGGAATTAAGTAATTAGAGCTATCTTTAAAATTCAACTGATACCTTTCCTATTAGAAAATACTTTGGAGACAAAAAACATGTGAACATTTTCCTTGCAAGTATAGGAATACGTGGAGCAAACGTGTTTTGATTTAGGCTCCAATATCATACTTTAGTTTCATTTTTTGTTTTCCCACACTAAAAAGCAATTGTCAGTTACAGACTTTTAATTAGATACAAATCGAAAGGAAGAGCATATGTCGAAGTGACCCAAAACTTGGATAAGTAAAGTTCTTCTTTTTGTGTCACTGTGCATATGGAGAGTATCCTTCAAGTATACTCGTAATCACCAAACAGCAACGACACAAGGAACAGCACGATGTATAGTGAAATTCGAGACAACGAACAATACGAGAAACAAGCAACAAAAAAAAAACTGTATAAATGCCTAACATATGTATACGTATAGATATATGCGTTTATATGTAGATTTATATAAACGATCTGCTCGCCGCACAAAAGATATAGGAGCCATACGCAAACACACAACAAATACGAGAGGAATGAAGTAAGATGCCTAATCTACAATTATCCACTTATCCACTTAGTAAGAGGGAGGACGTTCAATATTGGAGATTGTATTGTATGCACCTGGCCAAAAATATTGGTAGCGGTTGGCGCCCAACGTTAAGTGATTTTATTTTTATTCTTAGTCACGCTCTTCATCTTGTTACTTTATACGCAGTTGCAGAGGGTTCTACTGTGCGGGAGATTCAATAACTTTGTATTACTAAATCAGTTGGAGACTACTTGATGTTATTTGTTTTTTTCTTTTTCATATTCACTTATTATCTGTGCTGAGCCACTGAAACATTGAAAAGGCAGTTTGGGATTGGGACAGTAGGTATCATCCCATAGTCATGTAGAATTTGATTCAAGTCTTTCTATATCTGCACTGAAGGGCCAAAAATGGAGATACTCGTACGAACTGCTGATGTATTTTGTTTTGCAAGTTATTAACACATAAACGACTTATATTAACACTCGGATGACTGCAGAGTCTTCAAAGCTGAGATAACTCACAAAAGAACTAAATTCATCTTAGATTACGATCTTTGTGTCAAGTAACTATCAAAACTCTTGATAGCAAGTTCTTCAGAGAGACAGTCTCAAACCCTGCACAAAAGTCGTGATATCTGTAATGTCATATGTACATATGTTGATAAATTATTTGGTTTTAGGAACTTCTTGGAAATCCCTAAAATCCCGGGATTTTAATCCCTAGTGCTCAATCAACCCCTTTTATGCATTTACTAAGAGCCTCAGTGTCGCTATTAGCGGCATTTTCTAAGAACATAAGCCCGCTAATACCGAGGGATTATCATTAGTCTTTAATCGAAGAAAGAAGAAGGCGAACCGGATTGAAGAGCGCAGTGAAAATCGCACGCTTTCGATGACTTGAATGTAAAGGCGAGTATTGGTTTCACGAAAATTGCCTGTCTCGAGATTTTAATAAATGTTGATATTACTACGAGTATAATAGCGAAACTCAAAAAAGTGGTTCTCTATATCCTGTACGTCTGTCTGTGTGTACGTATGACCGACTGCAGCCTAAACGGCGCACATCGGGACAGCCAGTCCTAATAGTTGGTATTAAAAATTAATTGTGAGTATCCTTTACAATTTTTATCTTATACTCCACTGTCCTACTAACAATAAATGGATTACCTTTAGCCGTTATTTCCAGTACACTCCTCAGCAAGTGTATTAGTCGAAGCCATTGAGTCGCAGTCATAAAAAGTCCGTTTTGTCGTGAATTTTTTCGGCTGTGATCTTGTTAGAAATCCATTATTTCCATGGAGCTTTCAAGCTTAGTACATATTTATAAATTTCAGTCTTAATTAATGGTCGTAATTATCATGCCATTGCTAATAATCCTTTTTCAAATATTTATCTTAAAAGACGAATAAAATCGATTACGTTCCGAGACCGTCCGAGCTTTAAATTTACATTTTTTCTATCCAGTGTTTCTGGAGATTTTCGCTTTGGTTTTCAGGTTTATGGGTTCGCGGGATTACGAGTTTCGGGATATGGACCCCTTTCATGAAGATGGAGGAGGTACAGGTTAGTATAAGATGTGACAAACGAAACGTTATCAATCAGGTGTAACAGAATGAAAGACTTGATAGGTGGTCAGACGAAGTTCAACTTAGAAGGTGGAAGGCGGAAAGGATATCCTCTCATGAATGCTTGGGAAAATGAAAGCTGCGTGAAAGAATAGAATAAGGCCCTTAAAAATAAGAACAAAGCTCTTGCAACAAATAAATAAAAGAATAACCGACTATAGATTTGTAGAGTTAAACCGACGTCTTAGATATCAAATCAACTTCAATATCTTTTACATTAAGCGTGGCTCTTTCGCGCTGCAGAGTGCAACATTACTCGTAATCATCTTGGAATCAAGTACATTTCGGATGCTTTTTTAAGGGCTACTAAAGCAGTAACAATCGTCGCTGTTACGAACGACACAATTTCTGAAGCAAACTGGCGTAATAAAAGTTGAAATAGAAAAAATAAAAATGGTGCGGTCGACCTGTCGGTCGTCGCGGTGATCATTGTATCGATAGGCAACATGGGTAATGAAGTAATAAGAAGTAAATTTCACCAGCTACTGCCGTTAATATCAAAGTATCTCAACAGTTTTACGACACACACTTTGGCCTGTCAGGTAGATCAATTCACAGTCAGACAGACTTATCAGTGAAGCCTCATCTCATGTAGCTGATTAGTAATTGAACAGACCGATTTTATTTTTTTACATTCTCCTTGTTTTGACTATGTCTTCACCAAAGAATTGTCCAGTAGCTACTTAAAAAGTTGCAGCAGTTTTTTTACGTGATTTTTTCAGTCATCTAGTAAAACTTAATTACACCTACAATTCTCTCGAATTTCGAGTACTCATTTTTTTAATTTATTTTCTATGGTGAATGTGGAATTATTGTGGCATTTTTATTTGTATACACAATTTGTATTATCTGAGTTTTAAATTGGGAGAAAGCTACTAAGGACAAACAAAGTCCAAAACGTAGCAGAACTCATTTGGTTTGGGGAAAGTGAGTAAGTAGCAAATGGGTTTATTTCTTTGAAACTGTAGCAAATTTGCTATGATAGTAGTAGTAGGTTCAGTAAACGATCAACTAACACCAGTACGTCGACGAAACGAAAGATCTGCCGAAAACATTGCCGCTGTCCGTGAGAGTGTGCAGGAGAATCCAAAGCAGTCGATTTCGTGTCGCTCACAAAAACTCGGCTTTCGCAGACCACAACCTGGCGAATTTTTCGTCGTGACTTGGGCCTGCACCCGTACAGAATTCAACTAACCCAGGAGCTGAAGGTAAACGACCATAGACAACGACGTCTGTTCGCTGAGTGGGCTCTGGAGCAGTTGGAAACTGACCCTGATTTTCATCGAAAAATCATCTTCAGCGATGAGGCCCATTTCTGTATGAATGGGTACGTCAGCAAACAAAATTGTCGAATTTGGGACGATATGGGATTCAGGATCGTCCAATGCATCACTGTTTATTGTGGATTTTGGGCTGGCGGCGTCATCGGTCCATATTTCTTTGATAACGATGTTGGCCAGGCCATCACCGTCAACGGCGAGCGCTATAGGTCAATAATTACCAACTTCTTTTAGCCTGAATTGGATCATATGGACACCAACGACATGTGGTTTCAACAGGACGGCGCTATGTGCAACACAGCTCACGCCACACTGGGAATTCTGCATGAGCGATTCGAGGGCATGGTCATCTCCCGTGGAGGTGATGTGAACTGGCCACCGAGATCGTGCGATTTGACCCCGTTAGACTTTTTCTTGTGGGGTTTTCTGAAGTCGCAGGTCTATGCGAACAAGCCACAAACCACAGCGGCCCACAAAGCCAACATAACCCATGCCATCGGTCAAATTCAGCCTGATTTATGCGCCAGAGTCATGGAAAATTGGACATTTCGGATGCGCGCCACCCAGAGAAGCCGCGGCGGACATTTGAACGATGTTATATTCCATACATATTGGCATCGATAGGCCTTTCAAATTTAAAGATAGGAAGCGCATAATGAAAGACCCTTTAGAAGAATGAAAAGTGTGATTTTTTTATGTTGGGTACATCTACTAAAAGCTAGTTATTTACACGTAAATTATGGGAACCATACATGAGGCAGAATACTCGCAATTTTCAAAAACTGTTTTCAAAACTTTATAAAAATATAAATGCTTAAGTGGAAGAACTTTAAGGTTTTTAAATAACGCAAAGCTATGAGATCTGCGGTTAACTCTACACAAAGGTTCAATTTTATTGAAGTGAGTACCTCTCCAACAGGTCAACCCATACTGCAGCCTAGATTTAAATACGATCGTACCTCACCGAAAGACTTTTTCGTGTTAAGCACGGAAATGATTACTCTGAGTTCAATGAGATTGCGGCCGGAGTCCCACAAGGAAGTGTCCTTGGCCCGCTTCTATTGTACTACACGTGATATCCCGCAGGAAAGAAACTGCGTCGTCGCCACGTTTGCGGACTATACGGCGATATTGACAACGGGCGATACAATTGAAGCAGCAACTGAAAAGCTGCAACATGCTATCAATAAAGTCCACGCTTGGACGAATTCTTGGCGTATTGTGCTGAACAAAAGCAAATCTACTCACATCAACTTTACATAATTTTTATTTAAACTCGGTTCAAATACCGTACGCGAACGAAGCAAAATATCTAGGAATGACTCTAGATGTTAAGCTTAAATGGAAATTGCACGTAAAAAAGGAACGCGACAAGCTCGAAAACAAATACCGACAAATGTACTGGCTACTCGAAAAACATTCGAAGCTGATCCTACATAACAAACTGCTTATCTATAAGCAAGTGCTAAAGCCAGTGCGGACGTATGGTCTACAACTATGGGGTTGTACATGGAAAAGCAATAGAAACATCCTACAAACTTTTGAAAATAAAGTTCTTAGAACGATCGTTAGCGCACCGTATTCATCGGGACCTGGGTCTTCCCTGAATCGTCGAAGAGATAACAAATTTTGCTCGTAAACACAAAGATCGTATTCACGGACATTGTAACCGTACCGTCATTCAACTACTTGACGCGAACAATTCAATTCGTCATCTGCAAAGGACAAAACCTTTTGACCTCGCGTCATAGTATATGCCGGTCGTGAAAGCCGCAGGAACTTTCATTGGAATTCAACCTGTCTAAAGCGCTACATACTTTTTTAAATTACATACGAACATCTTTTTTAAAAAGTCACGAGTCTCGTAAACGAAAATAAAACTGTTGGATAAGCATCGGCTTAGTTGTAGTATTAATCTTGAAGAGTGGTGTTTTTAGTGAGTAAAAATCTCACACTACCATAAGCACGCGCGGTCGAGCCTTATTGTGTCTTTAGAAGATGTTCACCCTCACGGCAAAAAAAAAAAAGATTTAAATAAACAATAAAGGCTGAGGTAATAGGACTGCCTTAAAATGTTATTTAAGCATTGTGTCAAATCTGAAGTATGGTCTTTCCAGCTTAACCTGTTATCCAATATAATTCCTAAATACTTAAAGCTGTCAACACGTTCGATATTAAAGCAACCAACAGAACACTTTGTATTTGTATTGTATTATAAGTGGTCTTACAAAATTGATGTGGACCAACGTTTAAATTATATTTATGATAACTAAGTGAATGATAACTAACACCATATCTTCACAGACATAACCCAAAATGTTGAATATCATGAATTTTTTTTTTCACTTCAAATTAGTTTATGTAAAAAAAAAACCATTTGCGCAGAATTTCTAAGTCTGAAATGAAATAGTTATTTTTTTTTCAGAGTAGGATAAAGTAGTGCCATCAGAAAAGGCTATTATTTTGCCTTTAAAACGTTAAACGAAAAGTGAGTTCACAAAAATTAAGAATAGGATCAGTCCCAAAACGGAACCTTGAGGAACACCTATGTTTACACATTTTTCCGAACTCAAATTATCCTGAACCTTAACTTTTTGCTTGCGGCCTCTTATATAAGATGCATGCCAATCATAAACAAACCCTCGAAAACCTGCCTTATACAGTTTTTGGAGTAGCAAAACATGATCTGCCATGTCGAAAGCCTTTGTTATATCAATAAACAGGGAGGCAGCAGTCTCAGATTCGTTCAAGCTATTATAAAGTTTGCCACACAGCCTCAAAACAGCTTCTTCTGTCGATCTTCCTTTTCTGAATCCGAATTGGGAATCACTAAAGAATTTACTTTTGTCCAAAAAAGGATAACATTTTTGATTACATATCTTTTTCAAAAACTTTAGAAAAAACTGGTAATAGCGAATTAGGACAGTAATTGTTGAGTCGTAGTTTCTCCTTTTTTGTGCAACGGAATAACAATTGCTAACTTGAGTGCATCTGGAAAAAATCTTTTTTCTATACTACTCGTAAGATTAAAGATATAACTCAGGACATCAGAAACATAGTACGAAATATTTTTCAAAATTTTATTTGAAATCATATCATTGGGTTTTGAGAGACATTATAATTTTATGAATCTCCAGTGAGGAAAAATTATTAAAGAAAAAGCTTTCGGTGGTAAAGGAATCTAGAATATTATCTGTACATTGACATAACCTCGAAAGAGGAGTCTTATTGATGTTACGAGTATGAATTGATTTGCCACTTCTGAAGGGTCATTAACTACTCGTACAGTGCTACAATTTTTTTTTATAGAAATATCAGCTTTTGGCTTCTTTTTATTTAAGATTTCGTTAACAACTTTCCATTCCTTTTTAGAGTTACCTGTATTAACAGCAAGTCTATTTCTAAAATAATTATCCCTACAACGAGGAATTTCAGTTTCAAGTTCATTGCAAAGTATATCATAGCCTAATGTTGTGAGGATGCTTCTTTACTTTAACATAAAGTTTGTTCTTTAAATTAATTTTCTTGAGTAGTGATAAATTCATCCACTGTTTTAGTCTTTTTACCTTTTTGTTATTTTTGTTGAAACATTGGCTATCGTTTGAAATATAGATTTGAAGCTTCTGTAGAAAAATATCAAAAACAATCGATGGATCACTTGTATTGTAAACTTCATCCCAAAACTCAAAGGTTAAAGCAGAAAAATCTTTTTTTTGAAATGTATGTTTGCTTTCTACGAGTACTTCTCTTAACCATCAACCAAAAATAATCTTGTATTTTGTTTTATCTTAAGCCCCGCGTTGTCTGGACTGGTGAATAGCTACAAACTTATTTTCTAACTAACTTAATGGAATACAATTACTATGATAAAATAATAGCTATAATACATAATTCTTTCATCTGATTTTTTACCGACTTCGAGAAGTCCTTCAGGAACCAGTATTATAAAGTCCACCTAAATCATCCAATTCTACTTCTTGTGATAAGATCCCAAGTTTTATGTTGAAAAAAATTTCGTTTCAAATCTCTGATGTTTTATGTTTTATTTTTAATATTAGTATTCAGTTAGGAAATTTTCTGCAATCTTTAAAAACGGCAATAGTAATGCCACTTCATAAAAAGGGCGACAATACAATTTTAAATAACTATCGTCCTATATCTTTGCTGTCGGTATTTTCAAAAATATTTGAGAGGGGTATTAAATCTAGAATATTGTCATTCCTAGAAAGAACACACTTTTTCAATGATTGCAACTGGTGAATTATATCACAGTATTAATTCATCAGAGATTCCGGCTTCTTTGTTTATAGATATCACTAAAGCTTTTGATATGGTGGATCACTCAATATTATTAAATAAACTTTTCCGTATGGGTTTTAGGGGCTATACATATGACTGGTTTGTTTCATATTTAAAAAATCGCAGGCAAATGGTGATGATCAAGAATAATTACAGCTCTCCGAAAAATATTTTGGTTGGTGTTCCACAAGGGTCAGTTTTAGGCCCTATTCTGTTCTTAATATATGTAAATTCTTTGTTTATTCAACCTTTTAAAGGTAAAGTTACTGCATTCGCTGATGATACTGCGCTTTCATACTCAAATAAAAGCTTGCTGAATGTTTTATCGGATGTTAACTATGACCTCGATTTACTAAGAAAATGGTTTTCCATACACAAGCTCACAATCAGCGATAAAACGAAATTTATGATATTCAATATCAACAGTAAAATTTGTGATGATTTGTCGTTATTCTATCACTCTCCGAGTTGGACACGCTTTCGCTTATTTAATAACAATGATAATAGTTCCTCCTTTAACAATTTAACGTCTTGTTGCAATACTTGTTTTAAAGTTGAGTGCGTTGACAATTTTAAATATTTAGGTATTGTCTTAGATAATAAGCTTAGTTGGTATAAACATACAAGTTATCTTAAACAATATCTTAACAAAGTGGTAAGACAACTGTATCACCTAAGCCTTTATTGCCCACAATCAATTTTAAAACTTGTATATAATGGTCTATTAAAATCTAAATTGGAATATGGTATTCCTTGTTGGGGTGGTGCATTTTTTAAAAAAAAAACCGAGCCTTTACTAATAAAACAAAAACATGCAATTCGAATCTTATGCCGAGTAAATCGCGGGACTCCAAGTTTTAATTTGTTCAGAAACCTTGAAACTCTTCCTCTAAGGCATCTCTACTGCTATAAAGTCCTAAAAATATTTTTCCAAAATGTAGGTTTTTACTCAGTCAGAAATATCGAAAACTATAATTTGCGAGGAAATACTAGAAATTTTGTAACCGTTCCTGCAGTTCATAAAGTTCACTTTGGACGATTTTACTTTGCTACTGCACCCCGTTTGTTCAATCTACTTCCATTTCTGCATTGCATTTCTTAATGGTATTAAAAAATGGGTACTGTCTTTTGACTACTCAGCTATAAATAGTTTGTTTATTAATGAATTTTGTTCTTTGAATGTCTAAATACTAACTTTTTGCTCCCTCATTGGAACTCCCCATCAACTATTTCAATATTTTAATTTTTTGTAGACTGCTTGGTGCATTCAACTCTTGTCACTTGGGCAATAGATTGTACCTAACTATTTCATTTTAATTAATAATGAATTTGTAAAATAAAGAAATAAAGCATACATCATGTACTGCACCCCAAAGTGGGTTACGACAAGGTTGCATACTATTCTTGGTCTAGGATGGACAGTAGTTTTTTTTTTTTTTTGTGTGACTGTACGAGATACTCGTACTTGTAGATTTCTCAATGGAACATGTCTTACGAGTATATCTCCACATTTGTAAGAGTTCAGAACAAGATCACATCTGTCTATTCTAATTGGGAATCATCGCCCAAACCAACCAAGCAAAAAAACTATATTTCAGCGCGACAAAATGTTCGCGTCAAATCCGCCAAAAAAACATTGTCTTCTGTCTTGTTTCCATTTGATTCTGGTAATTTTATTTATTTTTGCTGTTGTTGGCATCCTTTTTGGCGACTATGTAGCGCAATTGTACTTGTTCGGTGATATCAATTGAGATCATGGATTCAGATTTAGTCGCCGCCGCCGGCCGGCCGCCTCCAGATAGCAAGGACAATTGTCTTTGTCGAGAAAATAAGAAACACACATTTTAAAAAAAGCAAAACGATCCTCTTTAGAATGACAGCGGCAAGAAAAAAAAATCTCATGTGACACTCGCATGTGAAGCACATCTGGTACGCATGTGTCTTTACATCTCATTTACAAAAGTGATACATCCACACACACAAACAATGAAAAAAGGAAACGAAAAACGATGAAAAACAAAATTTTAACAATAAAAATAAAGTAATGTCTGTTATTTTGTTTGGCGGTAATTTAATGCAGTCAGCATCTATGTATGTTTTTGAAAAAAAAATTGATGCCACTAATGTCAGTTTATAACCATAACCATACTCCTCTTTGTTATTTATTCTTGCTGTTTTTTTTTTTTTTTTTTTTTCTGTTCTTTTGTATTGAATAGTGTTGTTATTCCATCTTGAATTAGTTGGGCTCTTGAAATTTAGTGAACGCATTACACTTGGATGGATGTAAGCATCTCACAGTGCCAGTGAGACTATGGGATTTTCTCCTATGGTGTACGAGTATCTATAAGGTTTTGTTTTGTTATGATAATTTTTTTTCTCTTGTAGCTTTGTTCTTATTAATGAGGGGGGTGAGAATAGACAATTAATGGAGAATATACATCATTTTTAAGCGGCACTAAGTCTGGCATGAAATAGACACAAATGAAATAAAAGACAGTGAACTTATGCAGAAGAATGGTAAATATTTAACAATTTGCATGGAGGAAATTTTGTTGATTGAAGAAACTAAACATCGGAACATGTATTAAAATGCAATAAATCTTTAAAAAGTGAGCAGTAGAAGCAACAACTTCTTATGAAGTTGGCATCAATTTACGAAGAACTTGCTTACCCAACAGGCGACATAATGCTCCACATCTACATATAATACTCGTAGTGGTATGTGTGTAAATAGCTGCAAGTACCAATTTTGAAATTTTTACAAAATTAAAATTTTAAAATACGAGTATGCACATTACATCCCGTTGTATGAAATTACTGTCCAATTTTTGTTGATGTAAAACTACGAGTATGTATTAATTGCTTGAACTTACAAATTTATTATTGCAGAAATTACACAACTACCACATGCCTATACATAAATTCCTCTATTACTGAGAAATAAGAATTTTAATTACGTGGTGGCTTACCAGAAATTTCTGCTGTACACCATGTTGTGAAGAAGTAATGAGATTATACACTCACCTGAAAGAGGAAAAGAAAACAAATTTAAAACCAACTTTTTTTTTTAACTTAATGTACTAAACGTAAGTTAAATCTATTATCCTTGACAGTGATACTAAAGCTATCCCTTATCGGATCTCTTAATACATGCATACTAGTATGTACATAGGTACAGTGTTGTTGAAAACATACCGGATTTTTATAGAACGTTTTTCTTCGGTGAATTCTAAGGGACAGAATGAACCTAGGTAAATTTTTTTGTTAATATAGGAAAGCTTATTGTATAAGTTTACAAATAAAAGAAAACAAAAAAGATTTTTAACGTCATACGAGTGCGTTTTTAGATGTGTGCCTTTTTGACCCTACCCGTCTTTTTAAAATGGCCCACAAGTTCTCACTAGGGTTTAAGTCGGGCGATTGAGAGGGCCATTCCAGCACAACAATATTTTTCTCCGCAAATTACTCCTTAAAGAAACTTTAAAGAATGTTTTGGGTCGTTATCGTGTTGATACTCGTAACCCCAACGCAGTGACATATCCTCTTCAGCGTATGGTAGCATTACGGATTCCAGTATATCCCTATACTGAAAACGATCCATAATAGGTACCACTAACTTAATGTAGTGGACCACATCCTTCAGCAGACGAAAAACATCCCCACACTATAACAGAGCCTTCTCCATGCTTTACGGTTGGACGATAATGTCGTGGCTGAAGACGTGTCCTTTCTTTCGTCTAACATGAATACTTCCATCAGAAGCAATCAAGATAAACTTACTCTCATCGCTATTCAAATGTTTTCTTGCAAATTCCAGTTTAAGAAACGATAACTATTAGAGCTAGCAAATTAATCAAAGACTTGTTAAAAGTCTATGCTTAAGAGTATGTCTATGCTTAAGAGTAAATAGAGGCTTTTTTCTGGTCGAAAAGAACAAAAATCAGCTTATTTTAAACACCTGCGTGCGGTGCTTGCTTCAATTGAAAGATTGAGCTCGCTAACAATCTCTCTTGAAGACAAGAAAGGATCTTTCTCGGACGTCCTCCACAGTGAATAGTTTCTACCGGTTTTCCATTCCGAAACTTTTTTATAAGTTTTATAACTTTTTTTAGTGGTACTCTTATCCGATCCCTTAATACATACATATGTAGGTATATTAAAAAATAAGTATGATACATCAAATTCGTATTGTATTACAGCGTGCACTAGCTGAGAGAATACCTTCGTCTACTTTCGTAATGTACCCACAGTTGACGTTGGCATTGCTATAATTATGGGGAATAATTCCAATGAAAGAACAACTACAGAACTAAAACTTCGACTTGAAAGAGGCAAATCTAAAACGATGCCAATACCTCAGAGGAATTTATTTTATTAATTAATTTTTTTTTATTGTTTCTGTGGTGGAAATACCTATACAGGATCGCTAACATTCCAGTGGTGTACTAGCGAAGGGATTTGGCTGCATGTGACTGGAGCTCCTGCCCAAACATACGAGTTATATTCAAGTTTTGCGAGTGGCCTAGTCGGCAGGAGTAAAAACTCGTCTATTGCTATTGAGAATCCCAATCATCTACCACCTCCTTTTGCAACAGTAGTAATCTGCCAACCGAACCGAAGTTCTGGACTAACCTAGATGCCAAGCATTGACAAACCTGAACACCAGTTCCACCCACTATGAGCTTGACGCCATTTGTAACCCGCTTCCTAGCCAAGAGCTAGCGCTAGGTTTTCGACGCGTTAAACACAACTCGGGTTTAGGCACACCAATTGACGGTCAATGTCACAATTAAATTATCTGTTGTCGGGACTCTACGATTTGGGGTTCCTGCCCGAGTGATGTCTACGAATTAGATTTAATTACGAGTAACAGAAAGAAGTAGATCAGAAAAAGGGTTGGAGAGGTTACTGAGCCCTGGGGAACACTGGTATTAGTGGAGAATAGTCTAGAAGAACATCCATCTAATACAGCCTGCAATGATCGGCCACTTACAAAAATTTCACCGACACCATAAGCTTCAAGATATCACACAAGCTTTGAAGATATCAGGTGCAACAACTCTGAATTTACCATGACTGCACCTGCTCCATTTTTCCAACAGGTAGGTCATTGAGACCCCTATGAAACGCTGTTAGCGGAGACCACATTGGCGATCATTATGGAGACGGTTAACAGGTCTGATATTACAGCTATTGGTCGGTGTAAGTGTTCTCAAAAAAATAGCTACTCGTACGTAGAATACTGAGGATTTTGTGGCCAGAACGTTGAATATAAACACAAAGTAAAGAAAAAACAGTTCTGGAGATTCAGAAATGGTTCAGTGAAACTCGTAAAGTAGCTACAGATCGGCACTCCTACTACAATTCGACGCAAAGGTGGAGACGATGAACGCAATACTCGTATTCATTGAACAACAATTCGTTGTTAATTTAAGAAAAGTGATATAATTCACATTCATAATCATGTACTAATTGCTCTGCTTGAGATTCTAACGAAGTTTCATATCATAATTCCCTATAGTTTTCATTATACAGAAGAAATACTCACTGACATACATACATATAAATCATATCCCTCAAAAGTGCAGTTTCGTAATAAGACATAAGCAGAGTTATGTTACTGCAGGGAAAAGCAGAGAGCATGGTTCATTTCAATTCAATTGCATAATCCTCTTTACAAAACTTGAGTATGTCATACTCGTATACCCACCCATAAAACTTAAATTTCCGATGAGTGAATACTGTTAGGTTATAAGTTATTAGGGATAAAAACCACTGAATTTATACCACGTACGAGTAGATACTCGTACGTACCAGTTCACATACTTATTTCTTGTCGGAAAGTTTCACAATAAACGTGAAGTATGCGGATGACAACATTTTTAGCTATCGGTTTTAATACATACATATATTGAATCGTTGCCTGATCTTTTCGGTGGTCTAAATGCAAATAAAAGGAAATTTTCAATATTTGGGTGTTCAGAAATTTTCAGGATATATCGCTAGATTTGGCTATGCTACCACAGCATTTGTTTTTTGTCAAGAATCATCTTTCAAAAGAACGCACCCAAATTTTCAGACAGATCTGTCAAATAGTTTTGTTGTGGCAGCCATTTTATACGAGGGTGGGTCAATAAGTCCCTGCAAATTAACACAAATTGTGTCGTCACCTTAAATTTATTTTTTTTTATCAAGAATCATCTTTCAAAAGAACGCATCCAAATTTTCAGACAGATCTGTCAAATAGTTTTGTTGTGGCAGCCATTTAATACGAGTATATAATATTTATGAAATATATAGATCTACAAATCGCCTATACGGTACACAAGGCCAAGCCCCCCATATTGGAGAGCATTGGCAAATAAAAGCGTATTTACGGTGATGGTTAAGTCTTATTGTGAATATTTCACCAGTATCCGTGACTTTTGGTTACAAATGGCGACAGCCACGCCTACTTTTTTTCTACGGATAAATTTTAGCAACAATTTAACTGGTAAAACCTCTTAAAAATCGCGAGAATATTCTCCAAGCAGAAAGGTGTGTTGAAAACGCCACTTTTTATTTTATTATGGATGGGTTAAAAGATGAGGGATACGAGTCACGATCCGTTTCAGACGGATTGTACTTTTCTTGTATGATTTTTTTTAATTCGGCAATTTTATTTGGCAAATTTATTCTGGGACTTGTTGTGGTACTTTTTTTGCTTGGAAGGACGATGATTTGCTTCAAAAAAGTGAATTTTTGGTCATCCTTAAATTTAATGTGTAGCACTGAGTTACGAGTTTCAACTATTACTTTTTCTCGTTTTAGGTGTTAAAAACGCTTTATAATTTAACAAAAACTACAAGATTGGTCAGGAAAGGAAATACGAGTAGATTACAAGTTACTGGAATTCCTGAGAGAGCTAAATTGGTCCATATTTGTGGATCCTGAATCTCGCGGTGTTCCTTCCCGAAAGCTAGTTTTAAAATGTAAGCAATGCATGTGAAGAAGAGACTATGCGTTTACTGTGATTGAACATACAGACAGGTGGGGCACTATTATAAGAAAATGTCCAAAGATTTTTGGTGTTAGTACCGGCAAAGGAGTGATGGTAAACATCGAAAAGGAAGAAATTCAGTTGCAAATGACTAATGTCGCTGAATACACTCATAATAATTTTTATCTTAGGTAGGTACTGGAAAGGAAGTTTTGTGGAAAAACCAATAATGGGTGCCATGTTTTCAAGATGGTGGCAGTGGTAGATGTCGAAAACTTAACCCATCTGGATGCATTCAGACTCACAACTTTCGTGATAAGTGAACAATTGCTTTTTTTTAAAAAAAAGATTCTTTGAAACAAACAGTTCAAAATAATTCAGTTTTCATTCAAATTTGATAAATTTCAGTATCCCTGTTCAAGGTTAGTATGATGGAGATTCTAGACACAGTGATATTTTCGTTAGACTACTAAGCAAGAGCATCAATGTTCGGTCCCACCTCTTGCGAAATCGGTGGATTTTTTTGTTTAGATCCATCCGTAAACCATTTGATGGTGTTTATCAGATTCACTGACTTAGTCACTCTCGTTGCTCAGCTTCAAGTTAAGGGGGCTGATTTTGAGAGTGTATAGTGCCTATATCAGCTCTAGTGCTGGTGTGGGACATTTCCTCATAGGTTTTGCAATTTTTAAGTGCTTTTTATATCGTGCCTTCCGGCCTGTTTTATGTACGTAATAAAGGGTCTAACCATAATTCTATGCCTGTACAAGAATGGCCGTACGACTGGGTTGCATCCCCTACAATGTTTCTGCCGACTTTTGGTGCTCTAGTTGCTTTGACTACCACAGCATAATTGCATAGCAATAGTGATAGGTATGAACAGGAAATACAGAATACCGGAATAAATACTTATTTGTAAAATCATGCGCAAATTTAAAAAGCGGGTTTCGTCCCCAAGGTCTATAAGTAGGCGGTGTCATTATTGTGGCAAATTTAATATCATTGATAATCGATACTAGTAGTTGTTGAATACTTTTTCATATCTACATGTCCGACATAACTCAAAACCCAATTTTCATCGAAATCCGTTAGGTGGTTCTTGAGTTTTTTAAGCCCCCCTACATATCATTCGTCAATTTCAAGTGGGCCTACTTGCGTATTAGTGTAAGCACATACATATGCCAAATTTTATCGAGATCCATTCAGGAGCTCTTGTGTCAGGCGGCTAATAAAGATAATTTAAAGATTCTATGAGACCCCACATCCCATATACACTTGATCCTATTGTGACAGTTTCTAGACGAAATGGATAAATATGTTTTCTGGGGGTGCTATCCAAACTATAGTCAATGTTCGTAGTAGCATGTCAGCAGAAGGCATTTTATTGGTCTTATTTCTAGCACAGACATCACAGAGTAAAATTGTCAAGTTCTCAAATGAAAAATTTGCACATTACATACAGGGTAAAAGTGTTCCCTTCGCGTGTGGCGCTAGACCTTATAGTCCATGTCTTCAATGGATGTGGACTTCTAGCGCTGCCATCTCTAAATATTGTTTAACTTGCTGGTATCGTTATACATTTCACAGCCTTCCACACGAATTACTCCATACTACATTAACCAATGAGCAGGATATCCAACTCTATATTGACAGGTTTAAATTGAATATAGTAACTCACATAGTTTCTGTAAGTCACTTCAAATTAACGCCTCATACAAACTGCCGCATAATTGCAGTATTTTTTAAGCAGGAACAAAAACAAAAAAAAATAAAAAATTCCGTACGAAGTTAAGTAATAAGAAGGACTGTGGAACCACACAATAAAGCGGTATACAGACTGCTCGAGAACTGATAGGTGTACTCGTATTTAGGCTAAGAACAAAGCACTCATAATCTATGTGCAAAAGCCGAAATATGCGCTATAGATAGATGTGTCCAATCTAATCTTGATAGAAGTTACATTAATTCCGACATAGCAATTAATTAATTAAGGGTGGCCGTGGTGTAGTGGTAACATCATCGCTTGTCACGCTGCTGATTCACGGTTCGAATCCTGATGTCAAGAATCATCTATTTATTTCGCATGAAATAAATAAAAAAGTCGATCAAATGCGAAAGCTAAGTCAACTCTACTGTGAAGGCATAACACTGGCAGTAGGGTGGTCATATGGCTAAAATGTAACTTGATCGTGATGATGACATCAGGAGGACGGAAAAAAAATACTGTGAATCAGAAGCAACGACAATAATAGCGAAATCAAACAAAATACTCCCCAGTTATCTGGACAGCCACCCTTGGAGTTTACAGAAACTTAATACCACCTAAGTTTCAAACCCACTACACCAATCTTTCTTTCTCTCTGTCTCTTCCTCTTTCCACAAAAACACACGAGTTCTAAAAATTAGTATAAGGGTATTCATATCCCCTTTAACACGTGCAAATTGTAAAAAAAAAAAAAAAAAGCAATATTGTCAGACAGTCAAGCAGCTATCAAAGCACTCCCCTGTTATTAAATCGAAACTTATGTGGGAATGCCTATATGTACAGTCTTAATGAAGTGGGTAGTAGTAACAAGGTAACCCTCTATTGTGTACCCGGCCACGTCGGAATAGAGGATAACGAAGAATCCTCTGCGGGATACGAAATCATACCAAATGCGAAGAATTTAGGAAGAAGACAGGGCGAGAACCTGGATTAATACTACAGGTCAAGCAAGCTAAGAAACTTATGGGACACCACAACCGGAAGAGATTCGAAGCGTGCATCTGTCTTAACAAGAATAGCCTACGTATCCTAACAGGCTTTCTAACGGGACACTGTAAAATCGGGGAGCATCTATTCTGCAATGAGTACAGCGAGCACAGCACTGACCAACAATGGACCCACTTTTCATTCTCAGATTCCTAAGAGAAACCGAACTATCCTTGCCAAGACATAATAAGAGTGTTTGATCCTCGAACACAATTATATACAAGAGGAAAGAAATCTGTCGTAGGTACGAGTATTAGCTGGGGGCACAATAGATCATTAGGTCGCTGTGAAAGATAACTCTACACAACAATAATAATAAGCAGAAGCATTCGCTCCTGAGACCTCACCACAGACTACACCGGGTGTCTCAGGTTAAGAGGTCAACCGGGCGGGGATCTATTCCTTAGGTCAAGACAAGAAGGAAGTTTTATCATTTTAAAGAAAAACAAATAAAAGCAAGCACTTCCAAAGTGAACTTACCCCTTAACCTAACCTACTAGTATCGTTTCTAATTAAGAAATGGATATTACATGAAACGTTCGGTTCAATGTCATAAACGAACTAAATACTGTCACAGAGAAAGTAGGACAAACTAAAAATACCATAGGATGGATGCATCAAAATGGTTGCCCTATCGAATAAATTTTAGAGACCCTATTTGAAATGAAACATAAAGAATTTTTTTTTCAAAATCACTTATAAAAATAAACTGCTTTTCAGAAAAGTGCACTAAACTCAATCCAAACTGCCACACTTCATCGTATACGAGTACCCATCGCGCAAATATCATATTAATTCCCAGAGCACTCGAATCGAAAATTTTGTACAAACAATCAAATATTCTTCACGAAAGAGATTTTTCTTTTGACTTATCTTAATTATTACGATCAAAGCAGCAAATAATTTCTGACGAGAGAAAAAAAAAAAAAAAGGAATCACAACTTCAACCCCAAATATACAGCCAGAGAAAAAAGCGTGTGTGTAAATTTTTTCCAAAGCGCGAATATCACACTTTATCATTCCCACTCTACTACTCCTAAACATGTGTGTGTTTAATTTTTATTTTATTTTTCTTTTGTTGTGGTTTTATTTTTCTTAACTCGCGCTTCCTCTCGTCATTTTCTTCCTGCCACCACCATACTCTCTGTATACTCCGGAAAAACCATTTCCATCTGTTTTTCGTCATTCGACGTTAAAATTCCGTTCGCTCTTTGGAAGAAGAAAAGTTTTCCCCCATTCTTTCACAAAATCTATGTCCGAGAGTACGAATCAAATCACACATTCTAACCATTTATAACCCCCAAAGCCATCCATTGCTCCAGCACATACACACCCCTTTCTGACACCTTAATGTGCCCCCGGCTTCCCGGTTAAAGTTCTATAATTCCTCAATATACGAACGGAATGAAGTGTAACAGGAAAGAAATAAAAAAAAAAAACCAAAGCAAATCGTAAACAAAACAAATACGCATTCGATAAAAGGAAATTGGTGGCGATCATGGTTGCGGTGGGATCTTCTTCTCCCCAAAAAAAGATACTCGTACACAAAGCACGCACTATTGCGACCACAGAACAGTAGAGTACCCTGCTCTTATTGCAGTATGCCGCCGCGCAGCCACTGCTCAGTTAATAATTGTTGTGTATGCTTTTATTTTGTCTTATTTGCTCATATCTTCACATATTTTTTCAATTTGCCTAATTTATTCGATGGTCTTGTTGTTGTTTTTTTTTTTTTAAACGAAATGATTAATTTAGTTTTTCATTTTCATTTTTCTTCTTGTGAATTTCAGATGGCTTTTCCTTTCCATCTATAGGGGGCGCAGGCAGGCTGCGTGTGTGTGTATTTTTTTTTTTTTTTTTTTCGTCTATTGTTGTTGATACGAGTAGTGTGCTTTGTTTAATTTTCTATTTTGGTTGTTTGGAAAAAGCAAAAAAAAAAAAAAAACCAAAAAAAACACAACAAAGCCGAAATGAAATGTGACTCTGGAGAAGAATAATTTATTTGGATTGACATAAGCGGTTTTTTAGTATGTTTTTTTTTTTGTTTTGTTTTCTGATAATGAATTTGAGAAACTAGGTTACAATTCTTATTTTTCAAAATTCATCGAAGCAAAATACACTTGTCAAAGTTTGCGCAGATGATGGAACTACCTTCTCGAAAACCTTGGTTTCCAGCAAACCTTGGTTTAACTACTTACTCACTTATGTCGTGTATCCCCTTGTGGGTCCTAGGGCCTCTACAACGCCTACGCGCCATCGTGTGCTTCCTTCTCAACTGTTCTACGCCACGTACTCCTAGGACCGCCGCGTATCCTGCCATCCTGGGTAAGCGGGTTCCATTGCATCGCTTGGTTAGCTATGGACCTGTCACCCTTTCGGAGAGTGTGACCGATCGACTGCCACTTTCGTCGTCGTATGGTTGTGCCTATAGGTTCATGGCCCGTTCTCTGATAAAGCTGTACGATTTGGCCAGAATATCCTTAAGATGTAACGTAGACACCTATTGACAAACGTTTGCAGCTTCCTCGTGATAGTGACGGTCACTCTCCAGGTACCACATCCATATAGCAGCACGGATTCAACGTTGGAACGGAACAGTCGTAGCTTGGTGTTTAAGCTAATTGCATTACTTCGCCAAACTATGGATAGCATCCCAAATGCAGATTTTGCTTTACCTATTCGGCTGGTTATATTCAGTTCGGTTCCGCCATCGGTTGAGACAATACTACCAAGGTATTGGAAACTCTCTACTCTCTCAACCGTTTGTCCAGCAATGCATACAGGAGTTGATGAGTTTGGTCCTAGACTGATCATTTTTGTTTTTGCCGAGTTAATTTTCAGCCCAACGACGTCTGCTTCCCTCTCCACATTTGCTGTCATTTGCTTTGTCAGTAGGCAACATCGTCGGCGTAGTCGAGGTGTTTGAGTTCAGATGTGAGAGTCCATCGAATTCCTCCATTTCCTGTTGATAAGGCCGCATTGAGCACATCGCTAATCACCAATAAAAACAGTATCGGTGAAAGTATGCAGCCTTGCCGAACCCCACTTTGGGTTTCGAATTCCGACAGACAGCCTTCCTCTGTGCAAAACGTGACATGTGGACTCATCATAATTGATGGTAGCCTTGATAATTGCTATTAATTTATCCGGAATGACTCTCCTGCGCAAGGCAGGCCAAATAAATTCCCGATTGACACTATCAAACGCCTTTTCAAAATCGATGAACAACAGGAGAAGTGGTGATCGATATTCAACACATTGCTCGATGATGTGGTCGACACAGGAGGATCCAGAGTGGAAACCTGCTTGTTCGGCGTCAAGTGTATCTTCAAGGTGTTCTTTGATTCGCTCCAGGATGATTCTAGCTATTATCTTGGCCACAGCAGGCAGCACGCACATACCTCTCCAGTTTTCGCAATGCATTAGGTTGCCTTTTTTAGGGAGCTTGACGATCATTCCCTTTTTCCACTCATCCGGAAAACTCTCGGCTTCCCATGAACTCCTGATAAGTGGGAACAGTAGCTCTGCCGATGCTGTTGGCGCAGCTTGGAAAAGCTCCGCAGGTATGCCGTCAAGTCCTACCGCCTTATTAGTTTTCAGTGCTTTGACTGCGGTAATTATCTCCTCCTTACTGGAGGTTGTGGTGCGAATTCGGGAATTTATTTCTACGGACACTTCGTCTGACTTGGATGCATATTGCTGGCGAATACTCGGTTTAGAACCGAAGCAAAATGCTCCTTCCATCTCTTCAGTTGATCCTCATCCGATATTAGCAACGAACCGTCTAAGCCTTTCACTGGGTGTTGAGTAGAGCTTCGGCCACCTATAAGCTCTTTAGTGATTCTATAAACGGTTCTGCTGTCGCACCTCGCTGCTGCTTCTTCTGCTTCCGTAGCCAGATGTAATTGCGCTTGTCATGTCTCACGCTACGCTGTACTTCTCTCATCTTCATTCGATATAGGGACTCAAGCTCGATCCTCCTTGCTGCTGGATTTGCTGCAATTCGAGCTCTTAGCTGTTTTCGTTCGTTGATCCTTCCCCAGGTTTAATTAGAGGAGAATCAAAAATTTTACAGAATAGTATTTTTTTTTTTTTTTGTGTGTTCCAATATTCATGGTATATATGGTACTTGTATCTACTTGGTCACAGTTCGCCAAATCAGTTTACATTGAACCTAATGATGCTCCTAGTACTGACCTTAATTGTGATGTTGATCCGATTGCTGATATAGGATCGATTTATTTAACAGAAGCAGACGTTCTTCGTGGCCTCAAATCTCTTGACAATAGAGCCAGTTCTGGCTTCGATGACATTCCTCCCATTATATTAGGTCATTACATATGAAATTGCCGAACTACCGATCATTCCTAAAGTGATCGTTGTGGCGTGAAGTTGTGCAGAGAAATTGAAAACAATTTTCTTTTTTAAGAAAAGAGTGCTTTTGGTTTGGGTACGTGTAGTGTGAGAACTGTTCGAAACTAGTTTACCAAGTTCAGCGAAGGAGATTTTTCACTCGAAAATTTACCAAGGGGTAAACTAGAGAATGTCATTAATAATGAAGAACTTGTAGCAGCTGTTGAAGAAAATACAGCTACGACTGTTCTTAGCCTTGCTACAAGGTTCAAAGTGTTAACTGCAACCATAAGTCGCCACCTTTCCGCCATCGGAAAGGTTAAAAAAGAATAGAGAGATGGGTGTCCCATGTCCTAACACCAGCGAATATGCTACGACGTTTGGAGGTTGCAATATCTTTGACCAACAGACACCGTATGGATCTTTTTTTGCATCGCATCGTCACCTGCGACGAAAAGTGGATCCTACACGATAATCGGAAGAGGTCGGGAGAATGGGTAGACGTGAGTGAGCTTCGCAGTGAACTTGGCAAGGCAGGTAATGGTGACAGTATGGTGAACGAGTGATAGAGTTGTCCATTATTCCTTTGTCAAACGCAGAGAAACAATCACGGCCGAGTCGTACTGTAGAGAAATCGACATAATGCACAACAAATTGCTCCAAAAACAGCCGTCACTGGTAAATAGCCATGGTCCCATACTGCTGCAAGACAGCGCAAGACCACATACCGCACAGTCGACGTTCCTGAAGCTGGCGGAGTTGGGTTATGAAGTTTTGCCTCATCCGTCTTACTTACGAGACTTATCCCCGACCGATTTGAGTTTGGGCAATCACCTCCAAAATAAACAATTCATAAGCCCAGATGGCATAAAACAGGACTTTAAGGACTTCTTAGCCCGAAAGGATAAGGACTTTTTCAAAAGAGGCATTTTTGCTTTGGTGGAACGTTGGAAAAATGTCACAGATGTAAATGGAGATTATTTTTTGGAATAAACATTTTTAATTTTTGAAATAGCGTTGTCTAACTTTCCACATAAAAATCGGCAACTTCATATGTAACGACCTAATACTCAGGATTGTAATTTCTGAATTTACCCACTATTCAAATTACTGCATTTAACTCCGGTGAGTTTCTTGGGTGACCGTCTATTCACTGTTTTCATTTTGCAAACTATTATCTCGCGACTATCGAAATGCATTTTCTCTATTTTGCAGACGTCATGTGGCAAATTTTCATTGCATCTTGCATTCATCTCGCATCTCTATCTATCACTTCTACGAGTATGTTTAGCACTTCTATCAAGCAGATTTCGTGGTTTTCCCGCGGCTTATCTGACAAATCGTTAATTCACACTTTGTTACTCAGCCGGTTGTTTACATTTTTTTTCAATTTTACTGATTTTGTATGCAGTTATCTTGTGATTGCCTACGGAAGTTATTGGTTAGATAAAATTAAGTACATTCATCAAATAATGGATTATAAGGAAAGAGTGCCTGGTGTTTTTAAAGGGCGTCGGACAGAATGACGAAAAACATAATCCCGAAAGCCCAGAATCCCGAAAGGCCAAAATCCCGAAAGGCCAAAATTAAGATACAGGCGCCTGCCAGACAACAAGTATTTACAATTGCACCAAAAAAAATTGTTCGGCATTTCGAAATTAGGGAACGAGAAAAGCTAAGTGAGTTAAAGCTTATCAAGAAAACGCTAACTTATCAAAAAGCGAAGTAATGAATGCAGAGTATCTTAAAGCCTAAACAAGAATTTACCAGAAAAAAAACTGCGAAAAAACAAAATGCGTGAAAAAAAAACAGCGATTTGTACCATACCCACATTTCTTGATGTTCTGAAAGATTGATTTTGTTACTCCAATCTATAAATTTGGTTCTCAAAGTATGGTAAAAAATTGTAGGCCTATTTCTGAAATCTCTAGCATACCAAAGTTTTTGGAGAAACTGGTGAAGCACGAACACGATGCATAGGTGTTAAAAATGGTACCAATGACTTGCAACACTGCTTGGAGAGTGGAAGGTCATCCACTTGACTTTGTTTGCTAAGAAAAGGGTATTTTTTTCGAATTAGCAATACCTTTTCCGGCGACAGCCAATTTGGCAGCTGACAGCTGATTTCTGCTCAGTTTGGCTTGACATTTCACCATGAATAGACTTACGCCAGAGCACCGCTTGCAAATTGTGCAAATTTATTTCGAGAATGGTGGTTCAGTTCGCGAAACTTACTGTTCATTTTACGGTCGACATAGTCGTCCATCCAAGCAAGTAATTCGAATAACCGTT
The DNA here is from genome assembly GCA_963082735.1 of Pocota personata. NCBI lineage: Eukaryota > Metazoa > Arthropoda > Insecta > Diptera > Syrphidae > Pocota > Pocota personata. The sequence continues at coordinate 4,007,802 of OY720433.1, forward strand.
TTACACTGAAGAAGCTGTTACTGCTGTAGACCGTAGTATTGAGGAAGACCTGAATGAGTCAATTCGCCATCGTTCACAGCAATTGGAGCTGTGTCCATCCACTTTGTGGAAGATTTTGCGGAAAGATCTTGGTTTACGAGTTTACAATATCCAACTCGTACAATAATTGAAGTCGCTTGACCATCATTTGCGTCGTACATTCGGTGAATGGGCCGAAAATGAGATTGCTCTTGATCCTTGAATGGCTACGCCAACAACCAAAATTGTCGAATTTGGAGTGAAGAAAATCCACAAGCTATTATTGAAACGCGGTTATATCCACAAAAAGTCACTGTTTATTGTGCTTTATGGGCTGGTGAAATCATTGGCCCATATTTCTTCAAAAGTGATACCGGCCAGAACGTTACAGTCAATGGCGCCCTTCATTACTGATTTGTTCGTTGTCCAATTGAATGGCATTAATGTGGAAGAGCTGTGGTTTCAACAAGATGGCTCAACAGCCACACAGTGCACCACAATCAATCTATTGAATGAAACATTCGATGAGCGCATAATTTCGCGTAATGGACCTGTGTATTCGTCTCCAAGATCGTGTGATTTAACATTTTTTCTGTGGGGATATGTAAAGTCGCCAGTCTACGCCGATAAAGCAGAGACTTTTCGGCGAATTGGAAGCCAACATTCGCCGCGTTATTGTCGATATGCGGCCCCCAGCTGCTCGAAAAAGTTGTCGAAAATTCTAAGAAAATTCTCTCTATAATTAGAGCTTTTTGAAAGAAATTTTGATCTTGCAGTTGGAATCTTTTATTTTTAACGATGACAAAGGTCGCAACAGCTCTTTTAAGCTTAATTTAGTTTTTGGATTGGATTACGATCAGACAAACTTCATTCACTTCAAGCCATTCACCATCGCAATTCGACATGCAACTAACGGTTTTCGGGTTTCTGTAATCAGCAGAGTACTCGCTGATAGGATGTGTCTCTTAGAAACGGTATTTAACTTTAAAAAAAATGTTTTAGGTGATACAACACGCATCGGATTCGAACCATGGATAGTGAGGTGCTCGTGATTAGTTTTCTAGTGTGCCCATCACGCTGATTTGTACCTAAGTTTGTGTATTCACCGAAAAAATGTCATTTAGCAAAAAAATACATTTATCTTGTGTATCTCAGTATTCTAAATTAATGAATTTTGTTACTGGTTTAGCGATATACAATACATAGATACAATCCCCCTATCTGTACAACTGGATCTTTTTTTTCGAATTTTTGACGAATGCTATCTTGACTCGGTTTGATGCCGATAGTAGATTTCGACATCAAATTCGAGGGCCTTTTCAGAATCTATTTTAGTTTGAAAAGGTGCTCTATTGTATACTTCAAATAGCATCTTTACTTCTCAACATGTAGAGTGTCACATCACTGCTTGAAAACTGGGGAATGTTCTCGAATAAGTACGTCGTACAATAAGGATGAATGAAAATGAATTCTCTTTTCCGTCTGAAGATTGCAGATGAAACCAAGATACTGATACTAATGTCCACTACACTAATCGTAAAAAGATCCGTCTGTTCAAGGCCTTGTGAATTTAGGAGAGATGTCGGTATTGAATTCTACCTAAATTCTCTGCTCATTAGTGCCACTGAAGGGATAAAGATATTACAATTACAAGCATTCATATAAGCTCTCCACCCTCCAGCCTCAAGGCGCATTAATTTAATCCACTTTACACTTGTCTTTACCTTTTTTTTTACTACTCCGTGATAATTCTCCCAAAGGCAAACAAAACGCCGAAGAATATCATGTAAACTAAAAGAAAATAAATATTCAAACACAATGAACTTGGAAAGCAAAACAAACACTATATCTTCTCCACTGACTGACTGATGCTGCTGCTGCACTTAATTAACGCTACGCATATACAACGCACCACCGATCATCATGATGATGATGCTGGTAATGATGATCCACCAAGATCGCTCTACGAGTACTACAAACTAGTGGAAGGAGTGACAGCGGGCGCTTTCCATACAATAATATGCGTGTATCTCAGAGTATGTGTGTGTGTGCTCTACTACCTCGCCGCCCGGCCAAAAATGCATTTTTATTGTATTGCTGTTGAAAGATACGAGCAGATCGGCCCTGAAGAGAAGAAGAAGTGTATCTCTGATATACTTTCATGCAACACTGTAGGGAGCTAATTGAATGCACTTTGGTAATGTTCACTCATCATTCATCAAACGTTCACCAAGCAAAGAAAAAAAAACAAAGTAAAAGAAGAACAAACAGAACATTTTCACGTATCTTTTGTGTATAAAACTAAAACTATGTACGATTCCTCTGCTGCTACAAAACCAAACAGTGATTGTTCGAACGTTTTTGATGTTTGTGTTAATTTTTCTTTTTGTGATTAATAGAGAAACGAGAACTGAATTGAGATACTTTTCATTATCTTCGTTTCAGTTTAATTTTTTTATTTTTTTTTTTTCGATTGCACAAACAATCAAGAGTATTGTGTCCGTCTTAACCGATTATACCATAATATGACAATAACAGAGAGGGAGGGCGATACACACAACAATGACTGGTTTGTCCTTTTGCATCATTTCCTTGTTAGAGACCACCGAACCCGATCGACGAAGTGAAAGATCAATCGACGAGAGGATCATAAACTGATTTATTTAGCCGCTCGCTGTAATTGAGTGTCAATGTGTGTTATGTGTTGTTTTTTTTTTTTTTTTTTTTTTCATTTGCTATATGAGTGCCATGTGGTTGAGATCGAATTTTCATTCTATATATAGAATTTTGAGATGTAGCGTGTATATTTGCTACGTAAAAAAAAACCGAGAATGAGAATGCGTTCATCGTCGTGGGTGCACTGCTTTGCGCGCAACTCTCTAACGCCCAAATATCGAGTTTGCAAATTGTACAAATCGAAAGAAAAAAAAAAAACACAGACAACTAATTGAAAAACAGGTGAATAGAAACAGGTAACTGACGGAAACTGGTAGCGTAGTAGTAGCAGCAGCAGCAGCAACCCCGCAGAGAAAAATAGTAACACGACACTTGGACAAGTGAATTGAGGTTGAGTTTGGTTTTGGTTCTTGGTTGTTGCTTTTAGTTGTACCATTGAGGGCGGTTTTTTTTTTTAGTAGAGCAATACAAACATGCATAGATACATGGCGGAGTAGATGTGTGTATAGACTTCCTGGAGGTAGGGATGTTAGTTAACGAGAGGTCTCGTGAAAAAGAGTCCAACCATATAATTGTTATTCTACGAAATTGTCTCTTTTATAGCCAATATGTAGGTATATTGGTTTAAAAACAATTAGAGATTAATACATGAGGTCGAAAAAGTAAACATACGTCAGCACTCAGCTTATTGCAACGCCACTTGGTGGTCTTTTATTCTACTACGAGACGATATCTCATCACAATGTAGTGAAAAGTACTAGGACCTATAAAGAAAAACCAATGGGAGCTATGTATATAAGCAGAACAGATTAACCAAAAAACACAGAAATTCTTACATAACATAGAATTTACCGCAGATGCCAATAGACTAGGGAACAAAGTAACCATTTTTTTGTGTCAAATTTGACTGCTTTCTTCCGTATTGTCTTCAAATCGAGTCAGTTTATTTCGTAGAGATTTTAATTTTGAGTTTAATAAAAACAAAGTTGTCAAGTTGAATGCCCGAATGCCCAATCGAAACCTTTTCATGGAGTCGAATGTGAAGAAAACTTATATTACAAAAGCTCAAATGGAAATTTGTATAATCTTAAATTTATTCAAAAAAAATCAACAAACTATGCCAACAAATTTAAGACGAAACCTTGTTTTGAACGAAATCCTTTTCGACCTAGTTTCGGCATACAAGTAGCTTCGTTATCCCATATTCCCTGCATTTTACATGAATACCCTGCACTTCTTAACAAGCAATCCTGCCCAACCTTTCAATCTGTAAATACCCTGCATTCAAAAATGTTACCTCAAAAACATTGAATTTCTTTAACAATCTTTGCCGCAGACGACAGCACCTGTAGAAAATATTTTCTCCGCGGCAAATAAATTATGAGACGAAGAAAAAACACAGTTGGTACTTGATGCTCTTATACACCGATTTCTATATTTACAATAAGTATGTTTAGATTAAGGGTCTCAAATCGAAGCTAATGATATAATGTACAGTGCTGAAGTCTCTTAGGTTGGTAGACTCAAGATTCGAGTCCCGAAAAATACAAAAAAATTTGTTCACGGTCCCACCTCTCGCGAACATCTGACAAACATCCGCGAAAAGAATTGTCATAAGAAGCTTCTCTCAATCTAAAGAAAAAATTGTCCGGCATGAAACTGAAGATTCCTCTCATTAATGTGCCTCTCAGCAACGAGAAGCTAGGCTAGGCGGATGTTAGGGCGAAAATATTAAGACAGAGTCAGCTGTGCTCTGGAAGAGGAATAGACATTGCTGGTGATGACAGCGAATCTAATTATTTTTTTTCTTTTATTTTAAATTGAGTTTTAAAGTTAATTTCAAAAGACCAAGTATGTTCTGTGAAATACGAGTAGCTGTATCTTGTTTCGATTTATCCTGTATTTCACTCCGCGTTCACAGGAAAGCCCTGTTTTTTGCTAACAGAAATATGGTCACGTGTGGCTCTTATCATTCTTAGGTTAGAAAACAATTTGACCCCACTTCAGAACCACCTGGAAAATAGAAATTTAATCCGACTAGAAATAGGAGATTTGTAAGGAATAAATCTAAAAGCAAACAGAATACAACCCTAAAACCATTTAAACTTTCCTCTTTATGGTAATAAAAGATCAGACTACAATAAAAAACCATTAAGTAGTTATAGAATTCGACAACGAATAGAACTTAAATATAAAGTTTTTGAAATAAATTAACTTGAAAGGTTTCGCGAAAACCGTAGGGGTTGGGTATACATAGCGTCATGCACCCATCAACTTGTCAAATTGTAGTCCTGTAGAAAGTCGCATGTTAACATAGTCTATATGTATTTTTTTATAAGCTTATAAAGCATTTCTTAATACCCTACAACATCATCATCTCAAACAAATTTTATCCTTCAACTTTAAAAAGTAATAGTCTCTGCCATATTGCTTTCTCTAAAGATATTTTAAAGAATGTCGACATCCATTTTCTTTGATACTGCTCTGTCCATACGAGCCCAGGAGCACGCGAAACCCCAATTTCGCTTTACAAAAGTCCACAAGTTAATACTCAAAATTCAGAACTTTCACTTTGCAAAGATATTTTTTTTTTATGGACAACGTTTTTGAGTTCAAAACTTTCTAAAACGGTTCGAAAATGTAGGTCTTAATTTAAAAGTTATCTACACGATGGGTAAATACTTTTCATATTCTCGAAAATTGTTCAGAATTTTTCAAAATGTCAGACCACTCTGCCCTATTCCGACGAAAACCATAACAACTGAAGTTTAGGATTTTGATCTCTAAAAAGTGGGTGCGAAGTTTTTCATGATTTTCGAAAAGTTAATGGAAATCGTTTCTGACTGCGAATATCTCGAAAACGGTTCATCCTACGAAAAACATTATAACAACTAAAATCTTAGGTTTTTAAAATTCTCTACAAAGTGAGTGCGAAACTCTGAGTGCTCATACAAATATCTCAAAAACGATCCGGTATAGGTTTTGAAATTCTCTACATTTTCAAAAAGTGTGGGGAATTTTTTAAATTACCCAACTTAAGTCTGAAGAATCTGATTGAACATTTAAAAAAAAAATTGCTGGAATAACTTTGGTATTTCAAAAACACATGAAGCGATTAAGCTAACATCTTACGTAGCTCCCGCTCTTTTGATTAAAAAGATTTCTTTCAACTTGTTCAACTTGTTAAAATTATACCTGTTCATTGATCAGTTTAAAATATTTCATCTAACTACGAGGGTGGGTCAATAAGTCCCTGAAAAATTAAATAAGAAACACTCTTTTCGGTATAAAAACATTTTATTTTTCAACATAGTCTCCTTTTAGCTCTATACACTTCATCCAACGTTTCTCCAATTTTTTGATGCCCTCCAAACAATACGATTTCTCGAGCCCCTCAAAGCAAGCGTTTGTTTCAGCGATGACTTCTTCATTCGACCCAAATCTCTTACCTCCGAGCCATTTCTTCATGTTTGGAAACAAGAAATAGTCACAGAGGGCTGGATGAGGGAGGAGTTCGTAGCCTAACTCATGCAATTTTGCCATTGCGACTGCGGACTTGTGCGCCGGTGCGTAGTCCTGGTGAAAATAACACCGCGCGCATCCCAAAAAACTGTCGCCATGACCTTGGTTGCTGACAAACCCGCCTTGGCCTTCTTCGGCTTCGATTCAGCAGGAAACGGCGCAAAAACTCAGCCGAATTTTTCTGGAACATAGCCAAACACACCTTTAAAGTCGTCAAACGAATGCGTTTGTTGTCGATTGTGAGCAAACGCGGCACACATCTTGCGGAAAGCTTTTTCATGTCCAAATATTTATGTAAAATCGAAATCACTGGGCCATGTGATAAGCCCGTGGCCTCTTCAAGCTCGCGCACTTTCACTCGCCGATCGTCCATTATCAAACCATGGATTTTGTCGACCATTTCTGGTGTGGTGACCTCAATTGGGCGACCAGAACGTTCGGCGTCACTTGTGCTTGAACGACCGCACCGAAATTGAGTAAACCAGTGGTGAATGGTTCCAATCGATGGTGAAGAGTCCCCATAATATTTATCAAGCTTTTGTTTGGTTTGCGTGATAGTTTTTTCTCGCAAAAAATAGTGTTTTAATGAACACTCGAAATTCACTTTTTTCCATTTTAACGAAAATGCTAGTAGGCGTCTATATAAAATGGCTGCCACAACAAAACTATTTGACAGATCTGTCTGAAAATTTGGGTGCGTTCTTTTGAAAGATGATTCTTGACAAAAAAAAAAAAATTAAATTTAAGGTGACGACACAATTTTAGATCCTTGATTCAGGCCACTAAAAAAGGAGAAAAATCAACAGAGCCATTGTCTATCTAAACTGATATAAAACCATGATACATACAACTCTCATGAAGAACCTACTACTCGTAGTCCCAAGCAACATCTTAAATATAACTTAGGGGCTCTGAATAAAGTTTGAAATAATCTTCTATTAAACTAAGGGCTCTAATCCACAATAATACTCGTACAGTCTAGGGGCGAGAGTTACTTATTTTCTCTAGACTAACTCCACATACTATAATTTCTAGGTGAACCTAGACCGAAGTACCTACATACGAGTAGGGAATACCATCAGAATGGGGCGCAATACATCTTTTCTGGTCGGCGAGCATTTCAGTTGAATTGCCATGAGCAGTAAGCAAAAATATACAATATTCTTAATTTGTAGCAATAACCAGCTTTGTCATATGGTAGGATTTATTCTATTCCCTACGATTTCGTGACATAAAAAAGTGATTACCTTCCTCAAAGAAGTCGTACCATTCTCCCTGATTGGTTTGGACACCATCCATGAGGAATCAAATAACACTTAAGTTTCAAACCAGTAGGTACAACTCAAAATCTTCTGTCCCTACTGTTTTTCCGACTTATGCATACAAAATACACTATTTGGGTAGTTATAATCCCTCGAGCATTAAGTCAATCATGTAAGAAAAAAAAAACCGACAACAACACCAGATGGTAGGCGAATAAGTAATAGGCACTCTCTCATTAGCACTAGACAGTAATATTATTGAGGAGTACTTACCGAACCTGCTAAACCGGGAGAGGGCAAAAAACTATTAGTGCATGCAAGCGCAAAATTTCTCGTATACATAGACAATACCAGCGCACTTCTGACATTCGCACATCCCATTTTGACGCGCGCGATAGCGCGCAGAAATTCAATTCAATTACGCAATGCTGCGGCATATTCAATGCGGCTACCACACACTGAACGGGCTAGAGATCTACATATCTATACCTGAGAATAAACGCACACATATTCACCTGTCTCGTTGTTGATGATTTTATGAGTACCATGCACCACAGTCTATGAAAATAAAAATCACACGCTTAGGCATCCAAATTGATCCGAGTGTGGCTTTTATGTTGTTGTCCAATGTACAATGTGAGTATACTCGTATCTATAGTATCTAAAAGTTTGCATCTGTAAAATTTCATCAAACTTTTAGCAAGTCACTAGAGCACGTAACATACATATTTGATAGGTGGCAGTGATTATTTTCGAAAAAAATATCATAAACAAAAATTTGTAGATCATCATAATTTTTCTCACACGCACACACATCCTGTCTGGCTAAATCGAAAGAAGAAAGCCATCGACATGATACTCGTACTTGTACTCCCGTAGTTGATAATCATTCGCCAAGTTCTAGTTTCAGGGAAATGATTTACTTCCATTCCCCATCCGTTCGGCTAGATGAGTTAGATCGCGCAGAGATTCTGATCTCACATTGCAGATCGCACAGTTCAAGTACAAATATCTAACACTTTTTGTTTTGTTTGGCTTTGCTCCGGTTTTGTGTTATGAGTATCTTTCACATATAGGAATTACACCTTGCTGATGGACTAAACAATTGACTTAAGGAGCCTGGACTTCGTCCTCTTCCTCCTTCTGCATGGTGCTTGTTCAGATTGCAGATACTTTTTCTATTCGCTCATATGGCATAACTATATATGTATGTGTGAGCGAAGCGCGGTCCATTTGTGAGAGAGCCAAGTGAAACACATCTCGTCCGTACGTAATCTGTCTATCGGCCGGCGCGCAGTGCACGTTGTATTGTGGAAGAGCCACTATACTGCCACATACTGGCAGAAAGAAAGACATTTGAAAAGCTGCATAGCAAGCCTACAAGTGATTACATCGAATAAAGAGAAGAATGACAGGTTTTTATCCAGTTTCGCACAAGATAATGCTTGCTTGATGTTGTTATTATTAGTACTTGTATAGTACTTCTTTTATGTATTTTGCTTTTTATTTTGTATGAATCTACATATATTACTTCCCGTCCGGCATTTTAGCCACTCGCCGTAGCAATAAGCAGTTGATAGCATTGCACAGACACTCAGAGAGTTAGAGTGGAACATAGGATAATGTATCTAGGTACATGTTCACATACAGTCAATAGTATACTCGTAACCTACCTGTATCATGGTTTAATTTGTTTCGTTTACTTTTTTTTAAAGGAGATTATTGTTAAATTGAACATCTATTTGTTACACAAGACCAAACAATTTTACGTTTTATAAAGAACACTGAAATTTAAGTTTTAATTCTTTTCTAGATTAAGCGCTGTATATCCGGATTTCCGCTCCATCTTGAAAGATGGTGTTAATTTCCAAAAACTGGAAAAGATAAACTTCTTTCGTCATCCCTGTGTGAAAGGAAAGTTTCTGACATTTTCTTCGGCATTGGTTTAACAGGATTGTATCTGTTGTTATTCAAGCCATTGACTGTAGTCAACTGGGTGCCCGTTGGTCTAGGTAACCATAGTCGGCTATAACATTGAGTACTATTCTTCTGTCTCATGAATGGTGACGTAGTGGGACGAAGGATCACGCTCTACTTATTAATTTAATTTCCCTCTTTATTAAGTTAAGTTAAGTGCATCTAAATCCTGAATTGTTATACCAGACCAAATTTTGTCTGATTCTTAGTATTTACGCGTGTATTACATCTGGTCTAGTCCCGGATATAATCATCGTATTCACCAAAACAAACACACTCTTGCCTCACCTTGTTTCATTTGTAAACAACTCTTTACAATCTTCTCTCAGAAGAGATGATGATCAAAAGGTGATGGTACGTCAGAATCTTCAAATGATTGAAGTCTTCGTACCACCTGACTTGGTAGGATCTATAGTACAGACATAATTCTGCAGCCAGCCTTTGCTGAGCCAGCGGTTAGAGATGGATTGAATTTTAGTTCAGGATATTCTATTAAGTGTGACATACCTAAGTCACACCTCCTTGAGCAAAAAACTCGAACCCATCTGAGTAGATTTAAGTTGCTGTGCATTTGTCATTAAATAATTCAAAATTGAGCCAAGGACCCACGTCTTGAGGCCATAAAAATCAATGTATTTAATTGGTGACTACAAGTAGGTGTAAGTATTACAGTATTTTCAAAATAGTACTCCTGAGCCGTACTACACCAACCAACTTTTCACACTTTTCACGCGATTCATTTGCAAATGATACTCGTACGTTCCCCTAACACTTTAAATCAGTCAGTTGACTCTTATATCTGCAATGATTTTGTAAGGAAATTGAAAAGAATTTTCAAAAGTTGCAACGTTGTTTAGAGAAATAGGCCACAGATGATGACTTGTAAGATTCGCTGATGGCGAATTGAGTTACAGATTGTGTATTCAATGTTATGTGTTCACTTACTGGGTTATTTACTGTATCCGCAAACCTGCTAAAACAATACGAGTACTACAATAGCCTAGCAACCATTTGAAATATGAATAAGATATTTACTGCTAATGAAAATATTAGTTCTCATTCTACGTTTCTATTCTTTTCTTGATTTAGAGGTAATTCAATTAACTTACCAAAAAATAATAACGCATAGTAACGTTGTTTTCTGGATAAGACTGTGCAATGTCCCGAAAAAGTACGACGTGATAATAAAATGTCTACTATTTTCTAGGCATGTTTAATTACCTTTCATTAACATCCTCAAATATTCATATAAATCGAATAGTATGCATGTAGTCGGAGAAAAAATAAATAAATTAGAGAACGTGAGGTGCTTTGTATATTTCCGTTAAAGACACCTTGTATGTACAGTAAAACCCCCATAATTTATACACCGATGTGACCAGTTCCTTGCGGTTCCGAGTTGGATACGTCCCTTTTGCTTCACTTTCTCTATAAAATCTATATGAATTCTCGATCCTGCTAGGCAGTTACTAAGCTATCTCAGGAGTTAACGAATTCAACAAGGATTCTCAGATGTTATCGGTGTTCTTCGTACGTTCTTCACCGTGTTCCCGACAGATCATATACTCTTTTAAGTCAGAGAACTTTTCCGAGCTCTAACACTGTTTGTAAAAATGTTACAACCTGTGGGATAGGATGAAATACCAGTTTAATCAATCTTGAGTGAGTCAGTACCTCTTCCATCATCGGCCTACCTTACTATCTATACGCGCTGAACGACCGGCCTATAATCACCGGACCTCAAGGTCTGTGACTTCGAAGAAATAGTTCTGCAGCTAGAACTAGGCACTACCTGGATGAAAGGAAACATTACTCACTTTGAACTAATTGTAAAGGGTTTTCCAATAAGGACATAACAATTTTGTATTTAAATAAAGCATAGAATAATTGAGATATCGGGCTGAAATTTATTCCAAGTATGGAATTCAATCTCGTTCATATGACCACCATGAGCACGTTTGCACCGATCGAGCCAAAATTTGGGGCCAATTTTCCATCACTCTTCCACACATATCGACCGGAACGTTGGCAATTTCGCGTTCGATATTGCTGCTGAGCTCCTCTAATGTTGTTGACTTGTTGGCGTAAACCAGCGACTTAACGTTACCCCATAAAAAAAAATCCATCGGCGTTAAATCGCATGTGGGAGCTCGCCATTCCTCGAGATTACACGATTACAGAATTTCCCCTTCAATAGATCAATTGTTTGACCAGCTGTGTGGCATGTGGCACCATCTTGTTGGAACCACATATCACTGATGTCAAGTTCATCCAATTCAGGTAAAAAATAGTCTTCCAACATGGCACGATAGCGAACTCCATTGATCGTGATATGGCGATCATTTTCATCGACGAAAAAATACGGTCCAATCACACCTCCTGTATGTGGATTTCCACACCACCCGGTAACTTTTTGTGGATGCAATGGAGTCTCTTGAAGCGCATATTTTGCTTATTGACAAAACCATTAAACCAAAAATGATTTTTCGATGAAATTCAAGATTTTCTTCAATCTTTTGCAGAGCCCAATCGGAGAAGTTTCGGCGCTTCAAATGATCAAGAGGCTTGCATCAGCTCTTGAGTTATTTTGATCTTGTAAGGGGTGCAGGCAAGATTTTTACGTAAAATTCGCCACTGTTAACGGCGTGGTATCGACTGATTTGGCTCATTTTGAACTGAAGCACTTACGGCTGTAATGTACTTCGGCCGGTGCGTTGTCACAGGAACATTTAATAGTGAATATGTTGACTCGAATTTATCCACTATAGACAGCCTGGTGGGACGATTATTACAACCGAAAACTAGAGTAATCGACTCAGAATTTCGGTAGTAATTCTTAATAATTTCCAAACGTCGCTCATTCGTGAACTTCACCATGATAAAAAATGTAAACCTCATAAAAAAGTTATGTCCCTATTGAAAATCCCTTTATGTAATGTAACACATCAATGCCAACAAAGACATATCGAGTACGGAATGCTGGAATTAGTTCTCAGTTTCTTACTTTTAGTATCTCACTTATTGGATGAGGAAAATCATAGCTACCTATCAAATTGCCGTTGGATATATTTACTTACATTACTTACTTTAATTTTCTACATAGTATCTAAATCTAATGTAAAAAAAAAAAAAAACAAGTCTCACATGAATCTTTATCAATTTCTTTTCTCTCTACTCTTACCATCAATCGAATTAGATCATCTCGGAAGAAGACTACGTACTAGACAATAAAGAAATATTTCTGTGTGCGCGCAGAATTCCACACATTTTTTCTTTCTTATATAGTTATGTGGTTGCTGCGTTTGGAAACATTATCATCATACACATATTTCCGTTCCCAAGCGCAACAACTACTCGTCATCCTCGCCGTCGGAGTCATCATTCCCCTCGTGCGCCCTTTTTGCGTTTGGGGTCACTCAGTGACTGTTTTCTTTAGGCGCGCAGCAGACATTATGCAATCCTACTACAATAAGATCGAATGAAAAAAAGAAATAATAGAAAATGAGAAAAGAAGAAAAAAACAGTGTGCACACGGATTGATTGCTTTGCAACGAGATAGCATAGAGCAGCATTGCTATAGATATTTGTACCAACGCAGATATATAGTAACAACACAGAAGGAGCACTAGTGCAACACCATATATGACGCATTCATCCTAAAACAAACGATCAACCGTCGTTGTCGATGGATCGATGTTGGAGTGCTGGTTGCTAAGGTTACTAAGCTCTCCTCATCTATTTTTCTCAATGAAAAACAAAGAGGGAGGAGATGCTGGGGGAATTTCACCATACTCAACACAAATACACATACGCTATGGTTTGGCTATGGTTTTCTTGTTGCCTCTGTTTGGTTGCATTTATTGTTTTTTCCCCTATGTAAGGTTGCTTATTCTTCTACAATTGATGTGTGTATCGATAACGGGACATTTTAATCCCAGAGATTGCTTGCTTCTACTCTGAGCAGTATCTCTATGGATATGTTTACATTAAAGAAATTTATGGGATATGGGCTACCACAAGGCTTACAATCGAATATGGATGTATTCCCAACAGGTGTATTGACAATATCCAGATCAGGCTTCCGAAGGTAGATGAACTCACTACCCAACCCACCACCTCAAAGTCAGTCCAATCACCAACCCGCCTTAAGTAAGATATATTCAAATGAACCTCTTAAACTACGAGTATGTAAACAAGTTTAGAAAAAAAAGTAAAAAAAAATAAAAAATTGCACACAATGCTACGCATATATGTACATATGTACATATATTTGCTGCATTTCCAAAGACGATTGTCATTTACATCTTTTCTGCGTGTGCACCTTCACGTACTCGTACTCGTAGATACATGAGTATTCCAAAGTTAAACTACCGGTTACCCAAGCTTTTGATTTGAGTTGTTACCCTCGTAAGGTGCATTGCTTTCTTTAATTTCCTGCACTGATCAGGCTGATGGAGTGAAAGAAATTTTTTTTTTTTTTTTTTTTTCAATTTACTACAAGAGGCACATTTCTTAGAACACTGTCTCTTTGAGTACAGTTATCACCGGAAGTTCTAAATTCTTTTTATATTTTGTTTTTTTTGCTGTGAAAAAATCTAAAGACAATAGCGATCGTTTGAAAGAGTAAATACGCATACACTTTGGGAATGTATGTATGGACGTATTCATAACGATAATCGTGTACAATAAAAGGCTGACTGTCTATCACTTTCATTGTCCAAAAGTTTTCTTCCTCGGGTATTTTTTTCGTATGTTCGTGTTGTATGCCTTCTTTCATTCATCGACAATGGTGTTTTGTCTTTTTATTTGTTTGTTTTTTTTTTTTGTTTTCCACAAACTCTTCTTCTATGTCGATGAATCGCGGCAACGATAGGATGTGATGGGACAACGATGCAAACGATCGCGAAACATATGCAACGTTGCCGTCAGTCATCATCGAGGAATACAATGAGAATATTTCAGAAAGAACAAAAGAACTTTTATTCTATTATTTATTGTTTTGTTTTTATTTTTGTTGTTTACTATTTTTTGCAGATACATATAAAAATACATATAACTGTGTAAATGATTTGAATGGAGCTCACTCAAGGCTGCTAATTAAAAAATGGCTTTTGTTCATTTTTTCTTATACGACTCATACCACATCCCATTAGTTTCCTTTTGCCTCCTCTGAGGCGATCTTAGAGCAGACAATGATATTAAATTATGTGCATTTTTTCTGATAAAGTTATTATAAATCCTATCCAACGATGACCAAAAATGTGCAAATGCACAAAGTTAGGTTAATTGAATCGATCTATGTACTCGTATACCGATCTTAGCATGCAACAATGCGCAACTTTGGGCCCAACTTCATCAAACATGCCACGTGCATACATACATATATCGTTTCATACAGCTCATCACACTGACCATTTAATCAATCAGCAGTAAAAGTTTATTTAACCAGCAAAATAAAATTATTTGATTAGCAAATTAAAAATAATTGTTTGATATGCGAAAAATCTGCAGGAAAAATAAGTAAATACTCGTAATTAACAAGAAAAATAAAAGATTTTTTTTTTTCAGCAATACTCGTAAATAAATTATTTGATCAGCAGAATATTGTTTTTTAATGAATGGAAAATCAGCAAATATGCTAATGAATCTGAAAAATCTGATTTTCAACAAAAAAAATATTAGAATGCCCTTGGTTTTAACCTGCCCTAAAATAAATCACACTCCAATTTGGTCTTTTGGTTTCATTAAAATAGTAAGATAGAGAACTTTTTTTTTAACAAACTCCAAAATTTATAAACAATTTTTTTTTTAGTAATTTAAATAGTTTCTTCACGCGTTTTGGATGAACGATTTTTTTTTTAGTTTATAACAACAGATTGGTGTTTTGTGTGTACGTTTTCAAAGTTGACCGTTGTATTACTTTTTTTTTTACACAAACGGAACTACTAATCGGAATAAATTGTATTTATAAAAAATGTAGTATGTACAATTATACTTATTAGTTTGGATAGAAAAAGACCCAAGAGTCGGAATTGGGAAGAGATACTTGAAATAAATAGTCGAAAAAGTTTCGAGAACTGAACCCTTTTTGAGATGTAAACCGTTTAAAAGTTGAACTAAAAAGTCGTTGCAGGGCCGGCGCCCACCAAAAGGAAATAAAAGAGAGGAAAGAGTAACAAGGTTGAGGAGAAAAGATTTTCACAGACTGTATGACCCGTTAAGATACCACCACATCTCTTGCTATAGGCTACCGGCAGATGGGTCGGTACTATAAGAACCTCAGAGCGCATTATATCCTCGCCTTTCCTGAGAGAAGTATGTACAAAAGAAAGTCTGCCCCATGCTGCAACCTTAACGTTGCACCATCATAAAAAATGCGAATGTGAGCAGGGGCTATTGTACGAGTATGTTACAAAAACAAAAATTTGTAAATTGTAGAAGAAAAATCTTCCGCACGGCTCTGAAATGTGGGTCGAACTGCCTTGTATCCACTGAACTCTGCAGTTTTAAAATGCACATTGCCACAAGTCATCAAAGCTTTGATATGCTAAGTTCTGTGTACGAATCTCGTTCTCACGATGTTGCTGGTTCTGGGTAATATTTGTTTCATTTGCTTTGTTTTTCTGTTTAAAGTGAAATGTAAAATCCCAACTTTTTTAGATGAGGTCGAGTGTGAAAATAAGATAGAAGGGTGGATGCAACAATAGCCGCGCTTTGTTATTGAACTGAGCTGGTTCAGATTACCGAAAGTTGTCCAATGTTTGACAACTGAAATTTAGGAGGACACAGACAAGAAACAATGTCATTAAAATCGGTGCATACAAGAAAAATTTCTAATTTATTTTTCGCATATAGTGATCGTTGGCGTTATTTTGGTTGGAGGAAAATACGAGTATTAACGATATTTAAGTGTCGCCATAATGCGTCTGGGCCGGCATTGAGTTAATGTAGGTTATCTGTAGGTTATTACGCAACTTTTAGAGTTTATTCGTACCATCGACACCACTACCTACTGATCGGAGCAATCAGAAAATATCTTTGCAAGCCATCTTTAAATGCCCAGTTCATGCTTCACTTTTACAATTCATTAGTTCCTGTTCTACTGTTATAGCTGCAAACTTCAGTGGACGTCAAAACAGAACAAAATCTTAAGATTTTTTTGAACGACAGACAGGAGAATAAACCTACCAAATGT
This sequence comes from Pocota personata, assembly GCA_963082735.1. Classification (NCBI taxonomy): domain Eukaryota; kingdom Metazoa; phylum Arthropoda; class Insecta; order Diptera; family Syrphidae; genus Pocota; species Pocota personata. Next base: position 4,024,452 of record OY720433.1, read on the forward strand.
CAAAAATTAAAATCCCCAAACTTTTGAAAAATGTACAAACAGAAAGTTTCCAAGCACAAAATCCCCAAACACAAAATTTCCATTTTATGCCCACAGATCATTGCTTGTTAATGACAGTAGCGTAGGCAATTTACCGCTTATTGCTTCATGGATATAGCTCACCACTTCATTTGTATATTAGCATTTGAGAAAGAAGCATCGCGTTAGCAACAATTAAAAAATTAAAAAAATTTTAAATCAAAATAAAAAAAATTCTGAAAATTAAGGAGCTCTTGTCTCTTCACGTCCTCGTGTTGGCCCCGCACAACGCAAAGTATGAGACCTAAACATACATTTTACTTGTATGTCAAAGACACAAGAGAAAAGCCAGGAAATCTTGAATTCACCAAACACCCAAAATCCTATACAGTTCGAGCCTATCAAAGAAGAAGAAAGGCTCGAACTATAGAGGATTTTGTGTTTGGGGATTTTGTGAATTTTGGTATGTGGATTTTAGTTTGGAGATTTAGTGCCTGAGAATAATAGCACCAACTCAAGTTTGAACATTAGACGTGCTTTATTGTCATGCCGCTAGCCTGAGGCTGCTGATAAAGTCAATTTGTACATATGAAGCAAATACAAAAGCTAACCGGTAACTACACTTGCTTTCATCTCCAGCCAAGTGCTATTTTGCAGATACGCTGAAATCGTTAGAAATCTTACTACGGGTACTGCAAAGGGTTGGTGACGTTTTCAATGTCCCGCCGAGAAAAAATCCCGGAACTGAAATCTCCAGTAGCAAAATCCCCAAATTGAAAATTCCCAAAATCCAATATCCCGGAAATCTAAAATCCCGAAAAATTGGGTTGGGTTCGATTGACCGCATTTCATAATGGTAAATGTTTGTTGTCTGGTAGGTGACTGTATCTTAACAGTACTTGAGTTGCCAACTTCGCGAGATAAAAGGATTCCATACTATGGGACATCTCTTCGACCCATACACTGGACGGCCTTCAGCCACACATGCAGGTACTCAGGGCCTGTAATCAAACACCATGTGCATAGATATTGGGGATTTAGAGATTCCGTGGAGCAAAAAAATTTCGTCGGGGATTTTGTCTAGTTAGATTTAATTTCAAGGGGATTTTGTCCAATGGGGATTTTTTTTTGCAAATGTATACGGATTTGTGATCTTGTCATTCTTAGTTGCTGCTTGACTTGCTACATTGTGTTTTGTTGGACTGCTGTTGATACAATTCTCAATTAAAACATTATTTATGAATAATCTTACTGCCCCGAAAAGTTAAAATACAGAAATCTTTATAAAAAAAAAAAAATACATAAAAAAAAGAATACATAAAAAAGAAAGAAACACGATATTGCAACACATTGCTAAACAGAATTTTGAACTCAGCAACACACTCTCATTTGCATATTGACAATTGCAGAAATGTCAAATGTACCGAGACACATCAAAAAGGTTCCGCTAACACGACATTCTCACGAAGGAGAGAGGTTTAATTTGTTGTTTTTTGTTTTGTTTTTTTTTTTTTTTTTTAATTTGTTTCCCCAACATACATATCTCATCAATTAACTTCAACTCCAATTGCGCTCCGTATATCCAATAATATCTTCAACGTAAGCCGGACAACCTGCTTCAAGACAAGCTAACGCTAATGCATATGAGAAGACAGAAAAGAAGGCGAAAAAAAAAAAAAAAAAAACACATATTTAAAAATCAGGATATTCAACTTATAGCGATTGCGTAAAACTCTTAAAAAACTATGATTTGCGTTCTCATTTCGCAACAAAACAACAAGAAAAGGAGAAAAATAACAACAAAACACATGAACTGAACAACCTGCGACAAGGAAGCAAAGAAAAATACACTCTGGCGCGCGCGCGCGCGCACACACACACATAACGTACTGATATAATCCGTCGTCTGTCTCCGCTTTATCGCGCGCAAGGTGTTTTCTTTATTTTTTCCTTGAATTTCTAGTCTCATTTTTTGTTGTTGTTTTATGCTTTGAATTTGATATGCCTCCTCATTCGCACATTTCCTCTATTGAGTGACACGCATCGACCTGCTGCCTGACTCTATAGGCATACGAGTAGCCACCATTCGGATTGTGACGGTCTGCGTAGCACACACTATGACTACCACATGTCATGCCTGCCGTAGCCGGAGAGACGCACACAATGTAACAGGTGCCTAATGGCAAAAACTGGTTACGCTTGTGGATGGATTAAGTGGAAATCTCGGTGGAAAAACCAAAACAACGAACCAGCACCACCAGCAACAAAACAACAAAACAACAAAATCGAAATAAACTCGAGGAGAGTTAATAAAATCAAAAATTACGACACACACACGAGAGCCGAATGAACAAGATGTGTGTGATCTTTTTCGATCGCGGTTGTGGTCTAAAAAAGGAAGGGCCGGAGCAACAGCAGCAGCAGCACAAGCAGCATAGGCAGATATGAAATAAACGACCGACCGACCGACCGACCGACCGACGCGACGGCGGGCAAGAGAAGCCAAAGCCAATTGCAAAGTGCGATTTAATTTTATCCTTTATTTTATGCATGCGTAAATTAGATGATTTGATTTCCCTCCTCGGAGTTATTTTTGCACTTTTTTCTGGTTTTGAGAGCGCCAGCGGGGTGTTCCGGAAGGACAAACTACCACAGTGAAAGACTTTTCTTCAGAGGTGACAACATTTCTGACATATGCATATCTACTAATATGTAAATGAGAATATCTACAAAAATTCCATGATGATCTCTTCGACAATGTACAGGGTTGTGAACCTACAGCCTGACTTCCTTCTTACACGTGTGAACAAAACAAATATCAACTTCTCCTAGACCCTTTTGAGGCTATGAGTTGGTGGAGTATACCTTTCACTTCCTCTGTCAATGCACCAGTCTAAGCAGAAGACATTTAGTTCTTCCCTTTGGAGAACTACACGAGCTAGCAGATATACTGCTGAAATTCATACATGGTGCCTCTGGTAAGCTCACCGTCCAGGCAGAACTTGTGGCAGTGGTAGTACGTCGATAGTTATCACTCTGCTAAAGAAACTAAATAAGAATATACTCGTACTTATTATGCATACTTAATTATTTACTTAATTTGTTTTCAACTTGCCGTAGCATCTGTATCTAGACTCATTCGGCATATGATTCTTTAAATACTTTGTACACGGCCGTTGGCCACCCTTCCTATACCATGACTTGTTTAAGATATTTTCTTGAAATGTGAAACTAAACAGAAACACTTACGAGTACAGGGCTGAGCTTATATATTTATTAAGAAAGATAGATTCGAAAGGCCTTATCAAATGCTTCCGCCTCCCTTTAGAAAGGTGGTGGTCTTGGACCAATTATACCTACATACCTACCTACCTACCTACCTTATTCCAATAATGTCAAATACCTGGTAGTTGTTCTTTACAAAGGCCCCAACTGGAGTTCGCATGTTAAGTTTCGCACAGATTGTACTGCTTGAGCCTTGTGACCCAGTCGGGGCCTCTCTGACAGAACTTGAGGTATTAATCCGAAACTAATCTATTAGCTATTTATCATGACGATTAGGCCCATTGTTACGTATGCGAACATACTTTGGTGGAATGAAATACGAGTACTCGTAAAGACTACGGCAAAGAAGCTTGCGAAGCTCCAAAGAATTGCATATCTTGATAAAACTGCAACTAATGGGACACCTGAAAATACTTACCCAAATTCCTAGAAACGACACGGTTTGTACAGTCCAGGTCAGGGAACTTTGAAACCAAAGTTTCGACACAGCTAGAAACGAATCCCAGTGCGTTCTAGTCTAAAATTCATGCATTTGACATTTGTGCTAGAACCAAACTCGAATTACGGATGAGCTGACCAGGATTAGTTCAGCTGCCAATTTTTTTCTTGGCTGGAGTCTTTCTGTGATATCAACTGGACATAGCCTTCATGAATAATTGTGAACATCTCACTGGGGAATTGTTTCGTGACTTAGGCTGTATAAAATTCTTACAACTAAATAAGCTTCTCAGGACACTGCTGCTTGAGATATCATTTAAATAAATTAAATTTGTACTATGTCGACTCTGTTCACAGGAGTTCGCAACTGACGAGTACGTTAATTGTGAAAATCCGGCTCCGAGTGGAATGAGACAGCATACTCGTACTCTTCTTAAAGAAATTTAAAACCCTGAGGACATCAGAAACATCTCTCACTTTCATCAGGATAAGGATGTATCCGTATCGTGTAAAAAATCTGTAGATATTAAAAAATAGAATCTTGAAAATCCTGAAAATATTCAGCTGCGAAACGGAGTACTCGTAAGATCGAAAGTGTGTCAAATTCAACTTGTTGCAATACTTTACGTGACGGAATATTTTGAGGCTTTTTTTTACTCTCTTAGTTGGGAAAAATTAGAAAAAAAGGCCGGGCAACTCAAATCTAGTGGTAGCACTATTTTACTTCTACCAAATTTTAACCAAAATCAGAACTATTCGTCTGTGTTTCTCGCCAAAGTCGTACAATAAAACTTTTCGCTGGTTTTAGCCCTCATTTACTTACTTAATCCGAGCCCAGCTCAGTGGTGGGGGTGGTGTTATAACTAGTCGGAGATGATTGCTACATGTTTTGATCTTCTAAGTAAACATGTCAGGAACTCATTTGAATCTAGACTACGAGTAACTGATGCGCCGCCAGATACTCGTAGTAACAATTAACTCAGTACATCGTACATCTCCAGAAAGTCAGATAGTTATGACATCACACTCAAAATAACTGTTTCGAATAAATAAATTTAACACAAAATCGACTAACCTATCAATTGTACTCGTATTCATGTGGCAACAAAATATCTACTGCCTACGTAAATTTCCCTCCGAATGACAAACATATCCACAGGTTTCTTTTTTTTTTTTTATTTCTCTGTTTAGTGTTTATCTACTTAAGATAAATCGGTACGATGGTAGCAAATAAGCAAACAAAATCTGTAAACGGAAAGCAAACTTTACAGGCATTGGCCAGGCTAACACTCCGTAATCACCAGCTACACCACCAGTGAGTGTCATATAGAGAAGTAGGTATCCGTACGGCGATTCCAACAATACTCTGTGTACTGGCTTTTGTAAATTGGTACTCGATGTGCTTCTCTATTTGCCTCCCAATGTGTTGTGTGTGTCCACACACAATGGGAAGACAAGAACGCGTACTTTCCACAGGTCCTACGTGTATACGTGTCGGTGTTTACATAAATTTATTAAAAAACACAAAAGCCCCCGAAGAGAGAACGAACGAGGAGAGGTATCGACAATTTTAAGATTATTCGATTACGCCTTTGTATTTTGATTACTCGTACGACTCCTTTTGCTGACAAAAAGATTGAAATTGTTTGAGTAAATTTGACTAAATAGTTACGTGCGGTGAGTTTGTTTTTTTCGAAATTTTTCTCTAGCTTTTGGAGAAACAAAGAAGCTATTATTGATTTTTTTTTTTTTGTTTTTTATTTCTTATTTGTATTTACCTTTGGGGGTCTCTGACGAGTTAGAGGCGCAACAGCAGCCCGCCCAACTAGTTAAGTAGGAATAAAAGCAATAGATACATGCTCTATGTTTGCTCAATCAATGGATCATCGCTCATCCGTTCTTCCTTAGATGAGTTGACGAGCGACAGAGAATAGAAAAATGTCGCACATTTTTCTTATAAATGAATGGGGAAAAAAAAACAAGTGTGGAATACTCGTATTTTATAAAATTCTTTTGTTTTATCGGGTGACGCGGGTGACCAGAGAATGAGGGACAGATTGCTTACAGCAAACATGAAGCTCTGAATTGACTGATGATCAGTTTCAGTCAGCTTTGTGTTATTTTACCAATAATAAGATTGTAAAGAAATTTGTTTAATTGAGAACCCTTAATCACTTTGGATTTCGATGTTTGGTCTATGAAACGTTTCGTTTTTTGCATCCGTCAAACTTGCAGAATCGGAGTCAACATGTATCTTTCTATTCGCTTTTGTAAGGCTGAAAGATTGTTCTCAAAAACAATAGTAGAGCAAACCGTGGAGACATTAACTTTCTTTAACTCTTAAACCAAGACCAGATTTCTATAGTCAGGAAGGCCTCATTTAGGTTGATTGCGATCAAAATCTGTATGTTGTGGATATATGATTACCAGTAGATGTGAAAGTAAAAAAGAAAAAAGTTTTGTATACATTTCTGAGAACGAGCAGGAAAAGAGGCACATTCAATTTCTTCCTCATCTCTGGTGCTTACTCGTATACAATAGTCATCGCCAGTAAGAGAAGGGCCTGAACGAACAACGTACCGTGACCATAGAAAAATAATTTAGTTCATGACTTTGGTAAGAAAAATTGCATCCATAAGTATCTGTAAACCATCTACAAAACAAAACATTCTAAACAAATTTTTATATTTATGTAAATCTGCTATAAATCACAGCTCAGAATGGAAGTTCCGATATCACAACAACTTCTGCAAAAATGCACCGATTTTAACATACATAGGTAGGAGTACATACATACATTTGGGTAATTTTATTTTCAACCTTATTTTGAAAAGTGGAGTAATTTATGTTTCAGCATACTATTATAGTATTTTACGTCAGTAATAGTCAATGCAGAACATGGTTGTTGACGGTTTGAAAGCTACTGCTAAATCGAAGTTGCAATCACATTCACTTCCACGTAATGAAAAGTGACATTATATGCGAAATGTATTTACAGGTAGAATTTCTATAACAATCTTTAGTACTTTTCAACGCTAAAATTGATTGCCGACAAAAAAAAAACACAAATTGTTTTGAGTAGAATTCTACACACAATTTCCAAATTTCGTCGTAAATTTAATAGAGATTCTAGAACTAATTTTAAAATTGTATAACAATTTATCTGGTGAAAATAAAAATGAAAATGTGTTACTAATATTCAAGAAATTGCTTATAGATCACATACTCGTAAAATCTCATATTTCCTATTTGTTGGTTTCTTGCTATTCCGAGAATACGGGAAACCTATAGTGATTATTTCTGAAAAGCAAAAAATGTCCATTTTAAGTCAAAACAAACACTTTTCGTCTCGTTTTTTACTGTCTGCCTGTCTCTCGGTCTGTCTGTTCCTTTCGTCCTTCTCACACTCCTTATTGATGAACAACTGAACCGATTTCAATGAGATTTTAAATGTACATAGTACTGCCTTATAAACATTTAAATACGACTGAATTGGGGTAAGATACAGTAGGTTGAGTGCTAAAAGATTGTTAATTTTATTTTTTTCTCACACGGCTAGCGCAAGAACTACTAGACTAATTTTGGTAAAATGTGAGTTATAACTTGGCCTTGCCTGTACTTATGTGCACACATAGGTGGTGGAGTCAGATATCTTCAAAAATGGTCCTTGTAAAGTGGCTAACCGTTTAATACATTTTTATAAAATTTGGTTGATTATTTTGGTCTGGTGCGCAAACGATTACATCTGCAAATCAGCAAAATCGTATACAGTGAGTAATAGTGGAGACAGACTGCTGGTACGAATACCATGGTATAGTGAATACTACGACCTCTGACAGATTTCATTTCGTAGTATTCGATGACTTTGGCGTTAAGTAGTATACTTTGATGTTTGTGATGTCTGTCATAACAAATAAAAATAGAAAATTCGAGACAGGATGAATAAAAATGATTCATTTTTGTGCCAAATGATGAATATAAAGAAAATTCAAATATTTAAAAGCGAAAGTGCATACCTAAGAATTGTCAAAGAAGCTACGAAGACTAGCCAATAGAGAGAAATTGGCGCTGCAATCAGTAAGATGATGGTATACCAGCAAACATTTGCAAATCTCAATACCAAGTATGTTTCATGGTATACAAGCTTTTTACGTAGTATTGCAGTGACAGACATGTGGTATAGAACGTAGTATTGTTATACCATGGTATCAATACCAGCAGTCTGTCTCCCACATAATACGCGGTGACGTTGGAAAAACATTAAAAAATCATCACCGGCGCCCGTCTAACTTAAGAACCATTATCTGAAATTTGTTAGTGTATGAGTGAGGATAAGATATAAAATTTTATTAAATGCACTGCTAGAGTAATACTGAACGGATTTTGATAAAATTTGATTTTATTCAATCCGCACTTTGTCTATTATTATTCAGTTGTAACAATCGTTTAACAAATTTTTAGATCACATACTTTAGATTCTTCTAGAATCGACATTAGCACGATATTTTTTATTTAAGTACTCATTTGTGCTTTGTCAAGGGTATCCTCAATTCTAAATCACATTTATGGATTGTCCGCAGATCTCCACTGGTACTTCAATACGTTGGTTGAGTTGCAAATGAGTTTACATATATTTTTACATTACTTATTGAAGTTACTCCTAACTTTCTATACCCATATCTTTACTAAAGCAAGTTTCAGAAGCACTCTACTTTACCTATTGGTAAGCAGGTAACTGACATTTAATGTTATTTTCGGATTGTATCTGCTTTCTTTAATTTTATGATGGCGTATTTTTAATTTCTTATCACTCTAGTGTGTTACATTAGTAAAACCACAGTGCACAACCACAAAATGAAATTAGTAGTATTTTTTATTCCTACTCTAAATATATCTTCTGATTTCAATGAAATGAAACCACTTGAATGGCATTACAAGTTTGAAGATTATCGTAATAATCAAACAAACAATACAATACGAACTTGATCCTTTTCCCTTCGCACAATCGTGCCACGAATATATTGGCAAATAGGTAAATCATAAATTAAAATTAATAATAACTTAAACCAATATCCAACTGAATTCCAATCCCAAAATCCAAACAATCAACCATGTGTTCCAAGAATAGACCAACACTTCAGCAACAACTAAAACGATTATCGTAAGAAAGCACTCCTTACGATTATCGCAAAAAAAAAACGACCAACTTTTGTTGCTCCAACATTACTCACCCTCTTACATATTTTATTGCATTGTGTTTCAATTTTCTCACAAATTAATTTCAGACACCAACACTGGAGAGGAAAACCGACAGATAATAATAACAATAAAAAAGAAGACAAGGAGAGAAAAAAAAAATCTAAAAAAAGACAACAACCCGCAACAGGTACAAAGTTGCATCATGTTGCGCGGCCGGTTGGTTACCATATGCAGTGCGCAGCATCAACAACTAGCTACCAATACACAAACCCGCCTAATAGAAACTAAACCTCTCCGACTAGATAGTACAAATGACTACGACGGCAACTACTACGAGAGATATTAATAATGACAATAAGTAAATATGACGAAGTAAACCAGTTGTATCTCTACATACACAGTAAAGATAAATTTTGAAATTGTTTTCTATTTTTTTTTTTTTTTGCAAATATTTTGTTCAAAATTTCAGTGATTATCGGCTTCTCAGAGTAGATATTATGTAATTTACTTGTGTACACTTGTTGTGTCGATGATTGGGCAATATTGCGCGAGGAAAAAAGAGTTTTCTTGAAGTCTACTTAATTTCTACGTGTATGTGTCACTCTATGAATTGAACAAAATAATTGCAATAAATTATACTTAACATTGATATCGATATTTGATTGCTTATTGGAGAGCGCTGCTGGAGTAGAGGGCGTCATAAAATGAAAAGGTGGTTAGATTCAGTGGTAACGCGTTAAACTGGATTTTGGTTGGGCCACCTCTAACTGATCTGAGAAAATGCGCAAAGTGCTGAAAAGTCAAATGGACACAGGTGCAATGGCACTTGTAGTTTACTCGTAACCAGGAATAATAACAAATAAATTGATTTCAGTGAGTTTCTTATACTCGTATGTATAAGTTCTTCTTTAGTTGCTTCTATCCTGAGGGATTGTAGCGATGATAAAAAATATACTATGGATCTAAGGTTAGACTTGACAGAGTGCTAGGGCTAATTTTCAGAGTTCCGATACTTACAACTTAACAAAAATTAAGAACAGAACCCTTATAGTGAGAGTCAGTTGTCTATCCGCTGCGGGAGTCGGACAGAATCCCGATAAACATAAACCCGAAAACCCAAAATACCGAAAACCCAAAGTCCCGAAAACCCAAAATTCCGAAAATCCACAATCCCGAAAACCCACAATCCCGAAAGGCCAAAAAATTTCGCTGATTTCAAAAACAATGCAAGTATGTTTTGGTGAGAAAAACAAAAACATTTTCACCCATTCGCAATGATTAACTGCTGAACTTCAGCATCATCAAGGATTTCTGACTATACACCGGGAAATCTTTATAGGGACGGTTCTAAAACCGACAGGCATGGAGCGAAAGTAGTGCTAAATACGATATTACCATCGCCTTTTGCCTGCCAAAACATTTCGGCTTACTTCGGTCTTTGCGAGCTCTATATAATCTAATGTCTGCCCGGGACAATAGCAATCCTTAAACAATCTACATACTCGTACATATTACCTATTATCTTTAAACCACACAAATGTGTATTAGAATCGAAGGTCACATTTTTACGATTTACCTTTAATTAGAATGGATACATGTCGAAGTAAGTTTCCACCTGTTCGGTGGAGGAAAAACAGCGAGAAGATACTCGTACCATGCGTTTGCTACGACGCCAAATTTACAAATTCGTTACTAAGTCGCTGCACAATCGCTCAAATATATATTAAAGAAATGCCTGAGAAATGATTCACCTTTTAGGGTAACATGGTATTGAAATATGTATTCCAGGCACTTTAGGCTTAATGAAGCCGCTAGGCATGATAAACCTTTACTTTACGGAAGGGGAATCTAGACATGCCAATCGTTATATGGTAATTGTTAATCTAGCTGGATGCAATCACCACAATCACCAGAAGAAATTATATGTCGGATATACCCTAAGCTAAATCAGATAAGTTCTAGAAGTTTGGTTTCGCTAAGATGGTTACAAATTAGCTCAACAGTAGGTGTCCATAAGGGACACTTGCTTATTGCTTTGTCCTCTTCTAATATAACTTTATGCAAAAGCTGTAAAAACTAGTAGGAGGACCAGCCAACTCTTCATATTCTCAGTACTTATCCAACCCTCTGATGTCGGTTGTCAAGAGCCTTCAAAATGTTACTATTATATGAAATTGGTTTCGCGGGTAGCACTCAGTACTGCGCATATTAATACATCCCGAAATAAAATGTCTCATGGTCAAAATATTCCACTCGCAAAATATTCCCTCATTAGAATATATACGAGATAAAAAAGGATTTCTGAAAAAACTGAAGACGGTGGATTCCATAGTCGAGAAAAAGCCCACTGATGAACTATAAACGAAAATCTCAAAAAGTTGATCTCTCAATTCTGTCTGTCTGTATGTATGCTTGTATTTATGTCCGATTGCAGCCTGAATTGCTGGACGGATTTTCTTTAGACTTCATATCTGGGAGCAGTAGGGTCACAATTTGAGGCGAAATCAGAATTTTCATTCTAACCCCAAAATTTATTTTCTGAAAAACGGCTATTACAATTTTGATCAAATTTCATACTTGATTTGGGGTGCCAAAAAAAATACGAATACTACGAGTATGCTTAATGGGCGGTTTTGAACTGAATCATATTCGAGATGACTCAGTTAAAAATCTATAAATGTCCTATCTGGAGTTCCACAAGGTAGCCACTTTGGTCCCTTGTTATTTACTATTTTTGTTAACGAGATTCCATCTTAGGTACATTTTGCAAAATGTTTAATGTACGCAGATGATTTGAAGATTTTTTCATGCGTAAAAAATGTAAATGACTTTAATAATATTGTTAGATAGTGCCAGGATAATTTTTTATCACTCAATGTGAACAAATGCCAATTTTTTTCTGCCTATCACATATTAACACCTTCAGTATATACGTACACTATTTCTGGTGTAAGCCTAATTAGGCAATTTGAAGTAAAAGATCTTGGAGTTATTTTTGATACAAAGTTAACATTTTCTTGTCATATTGATTATATTGTAGCAAAGGCCAACTCAATGCTTGGATTTCTTAAGAGAAATTGCAAGGATTTCTCGAATCCCTTTGCTATTAAATCTGTTTACATGTCTCTTGTACGTCCCTTTTTAGAATATGCTTCGATAATATGGGAACCAGTATTGAAAAAGTCCAAAAAGCATTTACTAGATTTTTAATACGACAACTTAATTGGAATCTGGATGAAATGCCTTCCTATTCCACCAGATTCATTGTATTGTTCATTGTGTAATGTTTGTTTACGATGTTTTCGCGTATCTTGTTAAATGTCCTGAAATTCTTGAGTTAACTAACATTTATGCGCCATATATTTACACCATATTTACACTAAAGGCATATCTACAATTATGCAGCAAATAAACCAATCACAAGATGTGTTAAATCATTTAATTCTCTTGATCATATTGTTGACTTAAGTTTTGATAGATTTAAATTTAAAGTACTATTATTAGAAAATGCAACTATTACATAATTTACTTATTATGAATTCTGAGAAATATGTTAGAGTTAAGCTCGGTAGATGAATAAATAAATAAATAAATAAAATCGACATTTAAACAATATTTGACATTTGCAAATGTCACGGCATTTTTTAACGATTTTCTTTAAATTTCGAACTGAGTGCTTTGTAAATAAACATATATACTAGTATGTACATACTTAGATGTTTAACCCAGTTGTGCATTTTATAATATTTTTGTCACAAGTGCACATACTCTCTGTATGGGAGCATCGAAATTACAGGATCCCACTGTAGTGAATGAATAGTAATCTAAGTAATTAATTACCGATTTCCTGTAATCAAATTATAAGTAATTGCAGTACTAAATAATAAAATCTTGATTACGTGTTAATCGGTTGCTTTGTAATTTTAACTGATGCAGTTCTTTAAGGAATTGATTACTATTACTTTTGTAATTGATTACGCCCAACTCTGCAGCAAGAGACAATGTAAAAATTTGAAATTTCTGTACAATTCTTGGAATTGTAATATGGGTGGGCGGATTTTTAAATGAGGTTGCTGTATGATTGACTTCTGCTTAAGATGAATGAAGTAGTAGTTGTGTAATAATCATTTCTACGTTTTGGCTAAATTTAAAGCTTCTGCATTTGTCAATCTTTGTTGAAATTATATGAGATTATTGAATATATTAAATTGGAGACATTTTGATATGTAAACACAAATTACTGCACCCCATCACTGCTCTATTCACTTTATGTTGAAAGACTATTACCACAAAAAAAAAAAAAGTCGAGTGTACCTCTTGTTAGGAGCCAAATATTTTGAACAGGTGCGTGAGAGGTGCAATTGTTGGGCACGACGACGAGTTGAGGTGGACGGCTCTTCAGCCACACTATCGCGAACAGCAGCAATATTTTCTGCAGTACGAGCTGTACGAGCATGCACTGGTGTTTTCACATCTCCTACAGACCCGGTTTGCACAAATTTTTGCAGGATTTTTCCGATTGTACGTACATTTGGACGATTAAATTGACCGAAAGAATCACGAAATGCACGATATGCATTTTGATTTGAACGCCCATTTTTATAATAAGCCTGAATAACTTTAACGCGTTGCTCGATTGTGTATCTTTCCATGGTTCAAATTGAGTTAGTCTAAAATTGAGAAATGTCAAATGAAATGCAGAAAAAAACTTGACGTTTAGGTGTGGTTCACATTCAACATCGGCCCTTAAAATTTAACCACCCTTTATAAGAGTCGTCAACATTTTAGACTTAAATGAAGATTTCAATAAAGTTTCAGCAAATCTGTTAAAAATTTCTTTCTTAATGCACAACGCAGATCCATTTGAAAGCAGTGTTGCCAGAAGTTGTTACAAAAGTCCGCGCTTAATCCTTTTTTGAAACATTTTCCCCATTAGACTTTTATTAATAAATTTACAGTTGGTAATATTTTGAAGTGGTACTTAATTATGAACTGAATGTAACACCCAAGGAAATCACCGGAAATCCCTTAAAAACAGAGATGTATCCCTCTAAATGAAAACACTGTTTGGTAGGTGTGTACTCGTACGTCTGGTAGGCTTAGTAAGAACGAAATTTTCTTTCTGCCATCACATTAGCATGTGACATACAAACACATAAAAATTGAAAGCTAATGACAACCACCCAACAATAAAGAAAAACAAACATCAGGAAATGTTCAAAATACAACATCGCTACTCCTCCATATCAATGCATCCACTCTGAACTCTGAGCACAATTTCGATAGTGAACCATTCCACCTGTACGCTCGGTTGTTCATTTCTTATAGCCAAGACAATATACAAATACAACAAACTCCACACAGCAAGAGCAGATACGAGTAGAAGAAAATATATATAAATAGCTGACTAGCTGCAATAAAATGATTTTTTTTTCGCGTTTTACGATATGCCCGTGTAATCTTAATCCCCTTGTTCGTCTAATTCTCCAACTTTTCAACCCTCTTCTATTAGATTGGCTATGATTCGTCGTCATTGTATCGTAGCCGTTTTGGTTGTCATTCGATTAATTTTTTATTTTTTTTATTTTTGCTTTTCGAATTAGGTTTGATAAACGAATACGAAAGTGTAAAAAAGATGAAAAAAGTATCTGTGAAGTGAAACAAGACAACTATAGGTACAAACATTGGCATGCGAAAGCAAAACACAATCAAAACAAAAACAACATTTAAACTGTGAGACAGTGAGGCACACCACAGATCACAACGCATCACATTGCCTCACATTGCACATTTGCAAGATATCCACAACCTGTAAGTAGGTTTTTTTCTTTGCATCCCCCCGGTATCCTTCAATTTAGCTTGTTTGTTTGTTCGGATACTCTGTGCGGTGGTGGTTCATCTGGTTCCCATCTTCATTCTTTTGCACATCCGAACGTAACCAATCTTAAATGAGAAGAACACAACAAATGAATTGTGTATAGATTGAAGCTAAAGCAACTCCTTATGCATATGCGTTTATGTATCTACAAGTTGATACATATTCATACTCGTAGATGTGAAGCTTAAAAATTCAGATTCCTCCATTTGGTAACTGGATACTTGGACTATGTGCACTCCAACGGGCGCTGTATCTTTCTGAAGGCGCGATAAATAAATAGAAAATAAAAGCGGAACAAAAAAAAGGATTACTAAAAAAACAACTACAAGAAGGATATGAAAATCAATCGGAATGAACAACCTCTTCGGGATCAGAGGGGGAACAAGTGTATCTGTAAGTGATGGCGATAATATTGCGAGGAGGAAACGATTAACTATTATAACGAGAGAGACAGACGAATACAACAGAACACAAATGGGTGAGGTTGTTAAAAAAAATTCTGCACACAGTGTCAAAAACAGAAAAAATATTATATGGGGGTGGCCACTAGAGTATGCACACAATTATTACACGTCTTTATTTGTCAAAGCTTTTGGGGAACATTTTTGTTTGTTCCAGTTTTCAGGAGCAGATACAATTGCTGTTGATCTTGTCCAGGCTATAGATTTTGTGTAGACACTGCATTTTGTAGCTGATTATGTTAAAGCTCGGTGCTTTTATGGCAACTTGGTTGTCTCACAACCATGTTTATAGTTTTTCTCAAGCTCAAGCTCAGATGCTGGAGATCTTTCCAATTGGATCTCTGGCCTATTACCCTCAACTGAATTCTATCCACCCATGTACCATTTTAACTGACGGTCTTCTTACAATTTTCACAATATTTGATTCAAATTATATGTGACAGTTCCTCATCCCCTTGATCAACAAATTTTTCTTGTTAGCTACATGAAAGAAAGTGAAAAAATACTAGCTGAGGTAGCTACTAAAATCCCTCACTCTTTCGTTTAAGGATTAAGGCATGCTCTTCGGAAGCTTTCACTGTAGATACATACAGGTGGTGTCCGGTGCATTTCCACTTTCCTGTACTCCCCCTTGAGGTATACACGATTACTCATTCAACGACTCTGTTAATTACAGAAGCTTCATATCTCATGACATGTATACAAATCAATGCTTATTTTTTCCCACGGTGTGCATCCAGCACAAGATACTAGGACTGCTAAATCCTTGCAAACACTTCCTCCAAGTGCCTTTTAAATATGGTGAAAGGACGACAAAATATCTCTTCACATCCTTAGAGATCGTTTCAACAGCGAAGATTCGAAGCAGTGAGAAGATTCTTGACTTTCTGACTGCCGTTGGAGTGAAAAATATACTCAAGAAAAATTTTATGGGACGGAGCAATAGACCCGAGCTACTTAGATTCTCTCCGTCCGCTATAATCTGGAGGGACGTTAAACGTCCCACAGAGACTCCATTTAACCATGATTTTGAATCATTCCGGTATAATATCACAGAGTATGTCATCACGTAGCAGTTTACGCCACAACTTATTGGCCTGTCGAGGAAATCTACCACTACAGGGCTCTACATGATGTAGATCAGTATTACATTCACTTTGAAATCCTGTAGTCCACCCCTTTCCTTGTCAGGGTGTTCCTAACGGCTTCGTGTGAAAAATTGTCAAAGGCACCTTCTATGTTCAAGAAATACAATAGACCCGTATCGAGTCTGAGTGCTCCAATGGAGTTTTCCCTACCCCAACAAAAAGTATCCAAGAAGGGGTAGATGGCGTGTATCTTTCATCTAGTGCCATCTAATAGAAGTTGTTAGTCGCCACGTTAGTCGACTTGAACTTTTGTTCACAGGTTCAGGAGAAGAAGGTAGTTATTCCGATGTCAACGCAGATTTACGAGTACTCTGCTGTCGACTATCATGATGTGTGGGTGAGAACAACATTTAAGGGTCTGTCGTCTTTGATGTTAACAAATTTGGAACGGTCGAAAGACATGACATTTTATCTATGTTAATGATATGATAACGGAAGCCTTAGGTCACCGATTCTGGTGAAATATTCACAATAGGACTTCAAGACCATCCGCGTAAATAGCTTTAAGAAAGAAAAAAAAACTCCCCAAAATGTGGACGTGGACCTTTTTACTGTACGAACAAATTGTAGAGAATAGCAACGTCTAGTAAAAATATTGACAAAAGCACATCTTTTGAAAAGTGGGCGTGTTTGTGGCCGGATTTCAAAAATGTATTCACTTGTGCTGCTTGGATTCTAAAACTCAATATCTTGTACCTAGCTTCAAACCAAAACTGGTGACATACGGACGGACGGACATGGCTAGATCGACATAACTTTCGATGCTGATCACAAATAAATATACTTTTAAGGGTCTATCCTTATTATTTCTTCTTTCTCACTGTCTACAAACGCCTGTGCCCTGAAATAATACAAGGTCATATGGCTAAAATGCAACTTGATCGTGATGATGACATCAGGAGGACGGAAAAAAATACTGTGAATCATGTGCAACGACAAAAGCAAAAACAAGCTCCCCAGTTATCTGGACAGCCATCCTTGGAGTTCACTGAAACTTAATACCAGCTGAGTTTCAAATCAACTACACCAATCTGTCTTTCTCTCGGTCTCTTCCCCTTTCCTCAAAACGCTCGTGTCCTAAAACTTAGTATAAGGGTATTCATAACCCCTTTCATACGTGCAAATTATGAAAAAAAAAAAAAAAAAAAAAAAAAAAAAAAAAAAAAAAGGTATTCATATCCCCTTTTGGAGTGCGCACATTCTAAATAAAAATAATTAATTATTATGTATGGGACTAAGGATTTTGTTTAAATTTCAAATTTAAAAATTTTCAAATAAACAACAAGTACGTGCGACAAAGTCGTGATCTTTATTTCATATACTCGTAATCTACATATTAACATTTTTGGGGGCACATTCTTCCGTATTCAAAGTTACTGGCGGGTAGTGATAACATTTTTAATCATAATCATTTGAAATCTAAATATAACGCTTACTGTAAACGTAGCGATTTCTAGATGAAACCAACTCACTGCTTGTAGTTAGCAAAAAATATTAGCCTTGTATTCAAAAACTCATTTGCTATCTATGCAGCAAATAAATTTCCGCTGTGCTGTATATAAAGTTACAAATAAAACCAGCATTTATGTTAAAAAACAGAAGCATGTGTTGCAAATCTATTGTAAAGTTTTTATTTTTATTTTTATTTTATTGAGTTCAAATACATTTACTCGTAATATTTAGAACTACTTAAATTTCTCTTTGTTCGCGGTTTTACAGAACTCGTATTATACTTCAGTTTAATCACATAATCAATTTCGTTCATTTGTATTCAAACAAATGATTGTGTTCGCATCCCTTTCGTGGTATTTTAATTTTACCGGATTTCATCATCTTTACCATTCCACAAAAAAAATTGCTGTTTTTTTGTTGCACATTTTTCTTTTATTTTGTGTATTTTTTTCAATTAATTTTCGCAAATTTATTTGGATATACAGAAACAGAAGGGATTCAGCACCATGCATTGGCACAGTACGAGTATAAGAGACAAAAAGGAAAACTTTTATCACTTTATCCTTTCAATGACCCAAGCGACAACAACGGGGCCTCAATGCTAATGTTATGAGCAACACAACTTTGTTTCCCTTTTTTTTTGTGCATGTAATTTGTTTATTTATTTTTATCTGGTGGCGATGTCGGGTATATGGCAGAAGATAAGCCCTTTCGATTTCATCATCCTCTTTATCTTTTATTCTGCATCATTCATTTACATACATTCAATGACATTGATACATGCTGCTACATTGGTGGTGACAAGTCTCACTTCACCATTTGGGGTAATATTTCATGGATGTGTTGAGTTAATTTTTTTCAATCCGGATTATCGCCTAGGATTAGATGTATCTAAATTTTGTATGATAAAACTGTGCTTTTAATTATAGAAATATTTTTATCTGACCATTGTTGACGTTTGATACATTCAAGAAGCGCAGTTTAGTTTCATTTAAAATCTGTATTATATAATGGCCCTTAGAAATAAAAGAAATTTATGGACGACTAAAACTTGATTCCATCTCTAAAGTCGTTTGACGTCTTTCAAATGCGACAACTCGCTGACCAAGGATATCGAGGGAGCCTTCTCAACGACGTTGAAGTTAATGCTATTAAACAAGCTCTAGACTCTATGAACATAGATCCATTACTCTCACACTACCTCTGAACTGAGAAGATGTCCAACTCATGGTCGCAGATGAAATCAGACATACGCCGACAATATATGCTAGTTATACTGGCTACAGGCAACTATATCAAACACTCAGAAAAATTTTAAATTGTTATTCACTAGGAAAGGCCAAATACCTCGGACTCGGCTGAAGTTTAAACCACAAATTGAACTAGAGAGAAAATACTCGTACCATAGAAGGGGAAAGGAAGTATGGGAACTTAGGTCTGTCCCCATGCACTGTATACTCGTACATCAACATAGCTTATGGATACCTGGATATGGTGGCCTGCTACTAATAAAGTCACAAATCTGAAAGCAGTTACGAAAATGATAGCTAACTCAGACCTTCATAAAAATTGTTTAAAAAAGGCAGAAAGACTCCCTTCGGAATTTTCTCGGACGAACCTGCTATCGCCCGGTCAAAACATTTGCTGTGGTTTGGTAGTATTTTTGAAGTGGAAGTCTTAGCTTTCAACGAGGCTTCCTGCGAACTGACGTCAGTAATGCCTTCGCAGAAAGATATCGACATTCATATAGGCAGCCAAGCAGCGATTAAAAGCCAGTTGTCGCAATGAACAAAGTTTGTTGAACAGGTTTAGATTAGATTTATTTTTTTTTATCAAAAGTTTTCGTTGATACTCGTAATTCTTTCACGAAAGGACAGTGAAATTTTGCAGTATTTAAACAATTTGGGTACGACTAGATATTTGATAATTTTTTACGACTTGTTCATCAGAAAATCACTGCCAAAAATACGTCACGTTATTTCCCTTAAAGTTGAGCACCTTCCAACAAAATGCATAATGTCTTCACGTTCTGCCAAGCTACATATTCCACATAAAATAAAAAGATTCTCCATAACCGATATAGTTCACTTGCTGCAGATTATAATTTAAGCAACTGTGCAAGGAATCCTAAGTATATTCTTATGAAATTTAGATATACATTGGTAATAAGTTGGTAAAGATTTGTCTTCCAGTTCGTAAGTTTCGGAAAATTTATATCAAATCTCGGGATACACTCATTGTACTAACTGGTCCTGTGTGAGATTACTCTAAGTGCCACCTTCTTATGCATATATACTCGTATCTATATATGTTATGTCCACCTGCTGTTTCAACGTTCAGACAATGAGTGGAGACAAACCAATTTCTATCATAATTAAATAGTTCAGAGTATTGGGACGAACCTCAAGGAAGTAATGAACACAGGACAACAAGATGAAAACAAAAAACCTCCTCGCGCGCTTAAGACTTCTAGTAAGCATCACAAGTCTAAGGTCTTCGAGAAACTGTTAGTTAAAAGGTTAAATGCAATCATAGAAAGAAAGAACTTGATTCCTAATCACCAATTCAGTTTCCGAAATAAACACTCGACGATCGATCAAATCCATAGGATACTCGAACCTCAAGAAATTGAAAAGGCATTAGAAGAAAACAGAGTCTGCTCCGCGATCTTCTTGGATGTGGTACAAGCTTTTGACAAAGTTTGGCATGAGCGACTAAATCATAAGCTGAGAATTCTCATTCCAAAACAATATGCCCAAATTCTAGAATCATATCTTAAAGATAGATACTAGTACTTCAGAATCAAACAAGAAGACTCCTATTCTAAATTAAAGGAAATCAAAGCGGGAGTACCACAAGGCAGTGCATTGGGGCCAGTTATATACCTATTGTACACCAGTGATCTCCCAACGCTAGAAAATAACACTGTAGCTACCTTCGCTGACGACACTGCAATCCTGGCAGTTGGTAAAGACAACGTGGAATCAACACAAAACCTACAACTAGCTGCCAACAAAATTTATAGTTGGACAAACCAATGGCGCATTAAACAAATTGAAGTTAAGTCGGTCCATGTTGACTTCACTAACTATTTACCAATCACTGTCAACCGACAAATAGTACCATATGCAAATACAGCGAAGTACCTTGGCATGATCCTAGGCTTCATTGGAAAGAGCACATCAAGAAGAAAAAAGAGGAATCAGGAATTAAATACTGAAAGCTGTATTGGCTAATAGGTAGAAATTCAGTCCTTTCAACAGGAACATCGTCAATGCACCCTGGTACATCCGAAATATTGACCTCCATCGGGACCTAAAAATGGATCTTATCACCAACGTAGTACTCGTAAAACGAAATGCTAGAAGACACGAAGGAAGACTTCGTAAATATTGAAGCATCACAGCTCCTGGATAACACGGACAATGTACGCAGACTTAAAGGAATTAAACCATTTGTGCTGGTGTACTCGTAGATGAAAACCTGCAGTTCTCGTATGCCAGATACCAAGAGACGATATTGGGCTGGATTAAAATTGCTTATTAGTCCAGGATACTTGAATTAAAAAATGTATATATATGTTATATTAGCAATTTAAAATTAGCACAGAAATAGTAAAGGAAGTCTGTAAGGGTGCCACGTTAGGGGTTGCACATTTATTTGGGTGAGTGGAATCATGGTCAGAAGTCGGTTCCGATGAAACGTGAAATTACCGCGACTACCGGGGTTATTAATCATACTTTTGTTTAAATACAGAAACCACGAAAGTACACAGTAAATAATATAAAATGCGATAAATTTTTGTTGATAGTTCCTTTTTTTACATCTCCATGAACGTAGTAGGATCATAGCGTCCGAAAAAGCTTAACTGCAGCAAGTTGATGCACAAACCCAAAATATACAAATTTATAATTATAACGTCCTGCGTGTTACTATTTTCGTATATTTTCCGGTAGAGGTTAAATTACAATAAAATCGAACGATAGTACGAGTATGTAGCCAATAGAGGAATTTGTGGGGTGAGGTTACTAGGCAAAGTTATGACTGTGCCAAACCAAGTCATTCGTTGTGAAACAGTCATAGAGCTCAAAGTGGAGCTAATGTACAGCGCAGTATATATAGTTTAATTTTGTAATTTTGTTTGTAATAGATTGGTGTGAATCCCAAAAGTGTTTAGGTGTGAAATTAGAGCGATACTCGTACATGCTAAACTAAAGGAATTCAGTGAGATGAACAGAAGTCGTGATCGCCAGACTTTAAACCGATCACTAATAATAGTTTCCCTCCTTGGTGGATAGGTAGGTAGGTATGTGTGGCGGTTCTGTTAGGAAGAACCCAATTAGAACTAAGTGCCGGTTTGTTACCACACCTCATGTAATCTGGATGTTACGATGTGTTGGTGAGGAGTGTCTAGATCCAACCTGTGGGATTCAAGAAAGTGCTAAGTTCTTTGATGTCTTTCTTGCTCTAGGGAATTGAAGAAGGGTTTTCCTAATACTCGTTGTCTGGCCCTAGTTTGTGCTGAACAGGTGCATAAATAGTGTCGCAACTGCGACTGCGTGGTTTCCTATAGGCCAGTGACCCGTAGTGATCGCCGTTAATCTGGCGACGTCTTTACGCATTCTATTTAGGAAGTCAGTTGTTTTAATTTTGTTGTAGCTTGGCCATATCCTTCTGGATATGATACAGTTTGTTAGCCTAGTCTATCTGAGGTTGGCTTTTATAAGGAATATTGAGGAGATTTTCGCATTGACTACTCCAAGCGGAACGTGAACTGATTCCGCAAGTGAGCGGTGAGCCTTGCCTGGCTTACTATTCCCTGGAACCCAGATTAGGGCTACTTTGAACTGTCCATCTAGCAAGGCTAGCTCATTTCGACATTCTAACACTAGTTTAGACGATATACGAGTAGTGACCGAAGCGATGGCTTTGATAGCAGCTTAGCTATCAATGAGTATGGCAATATTTTGCCTTGGCGGTTATATTTGTGTGTAATTTGATTTGACGACAGGCGTCACAGATAGCGTGTAGTTCCGCCTGGAAAACACTGACATTATCTGGAAGTCTATAAGATTTTGGGATGTTTATGGATTCGGAAAACACACCTGCATCAACACCCCAGTCCATCTTTGAAACGTCAAAGTCCTTAATCACCTGCCCATCTTGCCATTCTGAACTTATGGGGAATTGTACGTCGAAACGCTTTGTAAAATTAATTTTGGGGATAATGTAATCTGTTGAGGGCGATACGAGTTCTCTCCATAGAGAGTCCAGTATATTACTATGCCCGTAGGGTTTCGCAGTAATGTTTGTTATGTCTAGGTCTAGTGGCAAAAGATGCAGAAGGACTGTTGGAGCATCTGAAGGGGTAGACCGTAGAGCACCTGTAATGCCTATGCATGTTGTTCTTTGTACCTTGTTAAGTTTAGTTATATTATAAGCCTTTCGGTCGTACCACGGCTGTGTACATCCATAGAATTTTTTACCGAATGTTTTGTTACAGTCGTAGAAGGCTATACATGCTTTCTTTGCCCGTTGTTCTACTTTTTGTGTTTCCAGTTGAGTTTAGAATCTATGATAACTCCTACATACCTAACACTTTACGATAGGGAGAGTGGTTAACCATTTAGTCGACGAAATGCGATATTTCAGATATTTTGGTTTTACTGGTGAAGAAATGTCAGTCCAGTTTTGCTCGAGTTAACACCAAGACCACTCTTTTTGGACCAGGTACTCGTACCTTACTCACGAGCATTTTCCATGATTTCACTTATCACAGAGGTCAACATTTCTGACACCACATACGAGTAGTATCACCATGTCACCATACTTTCTCTGTCTAATGCTACAAGGAGATGGCTAGAAATTTTTTTTATAAAAGATATGTGTCATAATTACATAACGAAATTATAAAATATATATGTACATATATCTTACATATGTATCTTACCAGCTTTGCCAATAGTTTACCTGTAAAAGATTACAAAAAAGAATATCTCATTAGATTCAAAATTCGCAAACAAACAAAAAAATTAAATTAAATTTACACAGAGTTCAACATTCTTCAGTTATGTCATTTACACTTTATTTATTTCTCTCTGATCAGTTCCACCTTACTCGCTGATGAAGAAAAAACAACACAAACCAAACAATCAACCGAGACGAGAGACACCAATAATGTAGGAGATAGCCGGGGGTACAGACGCAGCAGAAGCGCACAAGCATACATAAAACAAAAAAAAAGTGCAAACAAAAAAACTAGTATAAATGGATTTTTATCAAATGACTGTTTTTAATAAGTCCATAAATTATGTGCGCATCCATGTGTGTGTGTACGCACACATGTGTCATCCTTAAGCGAGATACATTCTGCGAAATGATATTGCAAGCGTGAAAAATGAAAAGAATGGACAACACCAGTTCAGCAGTCCAGCCAGCGGTCCAGCGCAGCGGTCCAACACCAGAGCAAGCGAAAAGAAGTCGCGAAAGCATATGGGAAAACGACAAATATACAAGAATTAGGTAGACCTCTGACTGAGTGCATCATTTGGTGGATGGAGGCAGAACAAGGTGCAGAGGAAAATTGAAAATGACCATCGCGTCAATTTGGTCAAAAGGATACTTATCGCGAATGTTGTTTGCATGCAAAGTTGTATGTGCGCTAGCTATCTTTCTTGTGGATGGAAAAAAAAAAAAACAAAGCTAAACTCGTTGTTTAGCAATCCTGTGACACAAGGGTTGCTTTCTCACACTTTTCCAAGTCGAATTCCTGTTTAAGGCTTTTAGGAAGTGTTTGCTGAATGATGGCAACGAAGAGAAGGGAAGGCTTGATGGCATTTAATTCTTGTCCAAGAAGCAACATCACAAAATGTTCTTCCACACATTGAATTAAGTGAATGTTGGAGTTGTAAATCAGTTTAGGTCGATGGTTTTTCTGAAGTACACATGACTTGGATTTTGTTTATTAAGAATAGTGTGTTAAGGTGCTCTAAGAAAAAAGCACAATTATGAGCTTACAAGTATAAGAGCTTAGTGCGTAGGTTCCAATGACTGCCCACTAACAAATGATGAAACAACAAAGTGCCGATCTTAATTTGAATAATATCGCCTCTAATACAAAGACTGTATTGAGCACTACATGCATACAATAATTTAGCTCGATACAATGCTGATAAGTGCAGTTACATACATCATACTACAACATTGCGCCCATTTATTGCCCCCCGCGACACACGCTAGAAACAAATTACTTTATCATTGGTGGTGATTTCAATGCGAAACAACCTTTTGGGGTTCAAGATGCAATTAACCGAAAGGCAGACTACTTTACGAAGCCGGCATACAATTTGATGTTGATTTCTTTATAACGGGGGAAGTGACATATTGACCATCCGACATAGCAAAAACGCCTGACTTCTTTATCACAAAAGTGGTGGCTAAGAACTTTACGAACGTCGAGGAAAGTTTTGTTCTCTCCACAAATCACTCACCAATCGTATTGACAATAAGTGAAAGTCTAATGAAAAAAGAAGGAGCGCCTAGATTAACTAACAATAAAATTAACTGGGAACAAAATGTGTCACTTAAAACACAGTACGAAATAGAAGACGAAATTTTCAGATTTATTGAAGTCTTGCAGATTGCCACGTGGAATAACACTCCCTACAGGAGGAAATTAGATATATTAGAGAAGAGCACACAAAAGATGGCAACAATCTCACGTTCCCCAGCATAAAACTTATTCGAACCACCTGCATAATAAACTCAAAAACGCGATTCGAGATTTAAAAAAAACGCATGATTTCTACATACGAGTATCTCGAAAGCTTGACTGCCGAACAAAGTTCAAATTACTGACTCTGGAAAGTCACGAAAGGTATCAAAAGACCTCAAATGCAATCGTCACCAATAAGAAAAAACAATGGCGAATGGGTTGCCGAGCGCCTAGAAGAAAATTTGACGGATAGGTATTGATAGAGGATCTTGGTGGTACGATTACGACACCTGACAACTTTAAAATAAAAAGTGTATCGTAACCGAAAAAAATACAAGAACTCTGGAATCAAACTCCTTTATCTTACAAATTCATCGATAAGACTACTATGCGTTCCGTTGTAGACATACTCGTAATAACAAATTTTGCTCGCATACTCGTACTCCCGTATTCGTCCGTACTGCAAATTTTTGACGTAACAAACCTTGTGCACCGACTACAAAGAAAGAAACAGTTCGATTTAACGCAATAAGGACTATCCGCATGTAATGGCGCTATCAGCAGGTATCAGCAGGTGCTTTTGCTTACTTAGCTGTAGTCAACAAGAAGAAGGGAGATATTTTTAGTGAGTAAAAATCTCACACTACTATGAGCACGCGCTGCTGGTCTTCATAGTGTCTATGAAGATTTTCACCTACCCATCTTAAAAAAATGAATTAAGGAAAACAATTTATGGATTTTCAAATAAAACGTTCGTTATTCCCTGAATTTTGTTCGCGTGGAAATCAACTAGTGAAATTCCCCACCCAAGATGAACAGCGAACATCCATTGACGATTGTTGCAGTACGAGTATGTTGTATAACTTAAACAATTATTGTGAAATTGTTTTTTGTGAAAACAGTTCAATAAAGAATCAATCTAAGCCGAACAGTCGTTTTACTCGTATTTGAATCGTCTCTTAACAATGGAGTTCAGAAAAACACATATAGGTATAACATAGTGTCAGAAGTGGGACACGAATCTGGTTCTGAATTTACTGTCAGAGGCAGACCTAGGCAAAACATCTGTGTTTTCGACAAATAAATGAAGGAATGATGGCACCTTGTAGTAGTTTTTGTTTAAGCTAAACAAACTTTTCATCAAGTTCGGAAAGGTATAACATACATAGTGTCAGAAGTGGGATATAAGGCAACGCAGTCACAGAATTTTTTTTTTTTTTATGAGTATGTGTGAATTTGCTGACAAAGACAAATACATCTTAAATTTTTGCTGTGTAAACAAAATAAATATTTTGGCACTAGCAGATCAGATATAGGAGGGCTGCCATTACTTCTAGCAACCATTCGTGCTTAATGGTAAGGATCTATACTTTTTGGTGTTTTCTCAGACTCGAACCTTGATCTCGCACTTAACCACTGAGACAGTAGCTCACACGCTAAGTCAGTCAGTCTAAGCCACTATGCTTTACAGTAAATTCATATGTGGAGCTCAAAAGAACATGACGTGGTGTCAGAAGTGGGATACTAACGCCGTCATATCCATAATTTACTCTAACACCCCAACAGCGGAGAAAAGGGATAGTACAAGTGGTAACTTTCCCAGCAAGCCATAAGAAGTGTCGCAATTATGCATGCAGTTTAATACAAGCTGTCTACACATTGCGTAGACAGATTTCAAGCGCAGTCAGCGACAGTGTTGGAAAAAATATTTGAAACAATACGAGTAGTCGCAACCGTGCTATGTTTGCAGTCTTCAGACCGCAGACAGGTGAGGCAAAACGCGTCAGATTTAACTCAACTTCTGACACCACTGTTTTAATTAGAGTCTTCGAAATAATAGAATAACAAAAGTTAACTCAAAAACTCCAATTTCCAACCCTGATTCCAGCTTACTTCATCTTTAATCGCGCTACAGTTCAGTGTGATTCTGTGCATCAACCAACAACCCTTTCCTTGATTGTAGGAGATGGTGAGGTAAATTTGGCGAGGTGTTTGGTTGTGGTACGAGTATAGTGAGTAATTTGTTCGCTACTTGATCACAGACTAACAAATTGAGTCTATTCAGTAGAATGATACGAGCTCATCCTTAAATAAAGTTAACGTAGAGTCACAAAGAATTTGTGCCTAAAGCATAATATAATTAGCTGAGCAAACATGTATCTACGCATAGAAGTTAATGGAAATCTGCAAAATGGTGTATTCTACGGAACAACATTTTTACCGTCTCAACAAGATGGATGCCGAAATTTTAACAAATTTCAAAAATTGTACAATATTATCCAAAGTGTCCGAAAATATTTCCAGCCATCACTGAAATACAATAAATAATATATGAACTAGGTGACGTATCATTCGAATATAGCAAACGAGTACGTATCTTTTTTACGTTGATGTACTCGTAACCCGGAAATCGGAATTGTCCCTTCTACAACATTGGTCATAATAATTTTTGTTTTAGGACATTCATAGATCGGGGCTTCTGGGTGCGGACCTGTATTGCAGGCCAATGGTGCCAAGATTGCACCAAGGCACCAATGGAAAAGTCGTAAACAACATATTTTACTTCCGAAAATCAAAACTACCGATCTGATTATCAATTGACTGGAATATTTACTTTGCTTTATTCGTTGTAAATGTTGGTGTACTAAAATTAGTAGAATTTCGAGAGTAGTGGGACAAATAAAAAATGTAACTGTAACCTATAAACTTCTTGTTTTCTCAATTTGCTCTAAATTTCCATTTCAAATATTCATCTGGTCGGCAGCGAATTCGTAAACGCACACCCATGACAGCATTCCATCAAACGACTAGCTTGGCTATAAAAAATCTAACCCAGTCCACGCCTTTTTTTGGGGGTCCCACTGCTGATAGATAATCTTGAGGCCACCACAATTTTACGACATCTATTTGTTTATAGCAAATGTACTATAAATTTATGATCTTCCAATTGAATGATGTAGAAAGTCCTACTCATAAATAGAAGAAGCACAAGAAGTGTTAATTTTTTGTTGGTCTTCGAAAAAAAAGTTAGTTCGAAAGAAAAAAAAAAAAATACGCAACTCCGTAGAGAGAGGAAGAGGAAGAGGAAGAAATATACTCGTACACCATAAGAAGAAGAGTAAGAAATGTCAAAACGTCGCATCATTAAAACCGATCGCTAAAGTACCCCAAGAAGAAGTATCTATCTATCTACTATCTCCCGGTTTATATTGAAATACAGTGCACACTCTTCTGGGTGCTGAATCCATGCCGCCCGACACAAGAGTGTGTGTACTCGTAGTATGCCTTTAGCAACTTCAAAAGATACCGGCAGACAGACAGTCGATCGAAGAGCAACGCCATTAGATGCATGCGTTTTCTGTGCAGTTGCTGCCACAATTGTTGAATGTTGTTATTGTTGTAGCTGGTGGTAGTGGCAATGGTGGTAGTGGCGATGGTGGTGGTGGATGGTGGATGGTGGAGCCGTTGTTGTTTTTTTTTTTTTTTTTGTAGAGGCTTCCCTTGTGCGCAAATTTATTGTTGTAATGTATTATGCGACAGCATGCGCTGCATTATATCATAATCAGATCAGTCAAGCACATTCTTTCGGTTCTCTTTTTTTCCATATGTGTCGGGATTTTATTTCATTCTGAAATGTGTGCACCGTGATGCAAGTGGTTGGACGGATATTTGGTGGTATAGTTATAGTGATGCCACTCTATGGGTAAATAAAATGCAAGATAATCTCTATTTGTTTTGATTTTTATTTATTTTGTCATTTATTTGTCTGCTTGCTAGAGGAGAGAGTCCACGGCCTTTTTTTTTTTTTTGGCTATTTTGTATTAGCCTTGTTTCTTTGTAAAAATTATCCCTAGTTCAGAAAAAGTTCGCATGGTATACAGTTTCAGTAACTTTCTATATTATCCTCAGTAAACGATAACAGAGTATACAGTGTATCAAAGTAAAATTCGTACACATTTGTTACGCTTCGCAATAAAAATGGGCGAAATATTAACAAAAAAAAAAACAATATTACTAACTCATGTATTTATTGTAGCAATACAATTTTTGGGAAAAAAAATAATTTAATCGGGTCAGATGGAAAGGTTAATGTGTGGCGAAAACTGACCGAGGAATTAAAAGAAAAAACTTGCGATCTTCAGTTAAATACGGTGGATGATCGGTCATGGGGGTGCATGTCAGCAGCTGGAGTGGGTAATCTGCACTTTATTGATGGGATTATGGACCAGAATCAATATTTAAGTATATTAAAAACAAATTTAGCAGCTAGTGCGAACAAGCTTGGTATCCGGGATCAATTTAAATTTTATCAAGATGATGATCCCAAACATAAGGCAATGAAAATGCGCTTATGGCTGCTGTATAATAGCCCCCCTGTGATTAAAACGCCACCACAGTCACCTGACTTGAATGTAATTGAAAACCTGTGGAGTTACTTGGAAGAGAAAATAAGATCGCACAACATCTCTAACAAAAATGATCTTAAAAAAGGCCCTTTTAGAAGAGTGGCAAAATATACCACCATCTTATTGCGAAAAATTTGTGAAATCTATGCCAAACAGATTAAAGCCAGTCGTGGTCTACCAACCAAGTATTAATACATACAAAATTCAATAATAATTTGACTGTAGTAGCTTTATAATTTCTTTTTTTGTTAATGTACGAGTTTTACTTTGAGGTGTTCTTAAGTTTACTTTACAAAATGTGTTGTTTTTTGTTATTAACCATCTATTTTTTTTTAATTTAGTTTTCTGTTAATTAAATTAAATAATGAATCCTTGAAATAAAATGAATTCAAGTCAATATTAAGTTTTGTTCATACATTTTTTGTTCATAAATAAAATATTATTTACTTGTACGAGTTTTACTTTGATACACTGTAGCTCATTTCGACCATCTGGCTTTCTAATCATACAATTGTTTTAGTTTCTTTACTTTTAGAGTCTGCTCATTGTAAAATCATCGAATGACAGAAACATTCATTTTCTTTGAACCAGAATCCGCGACTAAATCAGTAGCACAAATTTTATAAATTTGTATAAAGAAACACGTCCATTGCATGCAAAGTACGAGTATCTTCATATTTCAGTCTCAGTGTGAGCATTTTCTTGTGTACAAATTTACTTGTGAAATACAATAACAATATATGAGTACTCTTAAAACAGGCGTTAAAGTTTGTGGAATGATTTGAAATTAAACAAAGAAGATACAAAAAAAGGGTCTTCTTAATTCACTGTCAGAATAGACAGATTGACGATTGTATAGACTTCAACGACGGTAAAGCGCAGTTTTAGACTTTTTGACGACTTTTAAAGAAACACAGCGAAATGTGATGGTTTTTACATTTTTCTGTCTGAATTTTCCTTTTAAACTCGGTAGTAAATAAAGAGTACGTCTGCGACATCACGAATTGTGATCCCTCAAACTATAGATATGAAGTTTGACAGACCCACATTATCGAGAGCCCCTATATCAGTAATAACAGAATTGATCAAAATCTTAGTATCGAAAATGTTCATGAAACCAATTCTTGCCCTAATGATCCAAGTACAAAAAAATAGAGGAAATTGCTCAAGTTCGAATCGGGCCTAGCACGTTCCTTATCCTATGTATGTATAATTTAATAATTTGAATTAATAACATTCGACCTGTGATGCTGCAAGAGTCAGTGGATATTGCTATTCCATGGCTCTAGTGCATTTTCACAGGAAACTTTAAAAAGAGTTTAAAGAGTTCACTCTCGGGGCGTTCCTAGATATTAAAGGGGCTTTTAACAACGTAAACACTGACGCGATCCTGGACAGCCTACACAGAGCTCCTATAAACATGGATCTCTGCAATTGGATTGCACAGATGCTTCAATCGAGGGTTATATTTTCAATGCTAGGAGATGTAACCATCCGGAGAAACGTCTGCAGAGGAACCCCCCAAGGCGGAGTTCTATCTCCTTTATTGTGGCTCCTCGTAGTGGATGAGATCTTGGTGATACTGAACGAAAACGGCTTTAACGCGACGGCCTATGGCGATGATGTGGTCATCCTGGTTTCGGAAAAATTCCCTTCAGTTCTAAGCGAAAGACTAAATCTTGCACCAAAACTAGTGAATGATTGGGTCAGCAGCAAAGGGCTGGGAGTGAACCCCTCAAAGACGGAGGTAATTCTTTTCACTAAGAAGAAATCAATTCCTACCTTCAGACCCCCAAACATCGGTGGTACTGAACTAAGTATCTCAAGTTCAGCTCGATACCTGGGCGTAATTGTAGATTCCAAACTGAACTGGAAGGATAACACTGCCGAACGCATCAAAAAAGCTAGCATAGCTTTCTATTCTTGCAAAAAGGCATTCAGCAACACGTGGGGTTTCAAACCAGCTGGGGTGTACTGGATATACACAGCGGTCGTAAGACCCATTCTCACATATGGTTCACTAGTTTGGTGGATGGCTCTTGAGTAGCAATATCAGCTTTCAAAACTCACCAAAATCCAGAGGGCAGCGTGTATCGGAGTCATGAGGTCAATAAGAACAACACCTACAGCGGCAATGGAAATCATGCTCAGTTTCATTCCGCTTGATATATACTGCAGCAGTCTTGCGGCTAAAACCGCTGTAAGACTGAGAGAAGGCCGATTGTGATCACCGAGCCTTTACGGCCATGCCTCCATTTTATTCCGATGAGGAACTACCAGCAGATCGGCGGAAACTGATTTCATGACCCCTACGCTAGCATTTGAAAGGAGATTCAACATAAGAATTCCTGACAGAACCCACTGGAGGAACCTGAGAACCATGAAGAAAAAGGAACTGGCGTTCTATACCGACGGTTCTAAGATGGACGTTGGCACGGGAGCCGGAGTTTATTGTGAGGCCCTAGGAATAAACAACTCCTTTAGAATAAACGACGACTGCAGCGTCTTCCAGGCCGAAATCACAGCCATCATACAGGCTGCGGAAATTATACGCGAGAGTAATATCGTTGGTATAACGATAACTGTCTATATAGACAGCCAGGCAGTCATTAAGGCTCTGGGCTCAGCTGTAATTAGATCAAGGCTTGTGAGAACCTGCAAATCGGTCTTAAATGGAATATCCAAAGCCAATGCGGTGACCCTCTGGTGGGTTCCAGGGCATATGGATATCGAAGGAAATGAAAGGGCTGACGAGCTTGCTAGGAAAGGGTCGGCGCTGTACTTATCGCGGGCCCTCTCTTTTGTAGTAACGCCAATCAGTTCCCTACGGAAGAAAATAGAAGATGATACCACCGATCGAGCAAACAGACGATGGATTCATCTGGAAACATGCTCAACGGCCAGGGAGCTATGGCCGGCCTTTAGCAAGAAGAGATCAACTTCTCTGGTGAAACTTAGTCGTTATAATACACGGGTCGTTTCTGGAATAATTACTGGTCATTGTGCCATTGGAGTTCACGCGGAGCGACTCGGTGTGCTACATAACGACCATTGTAGAAGCTTCAGAGAAGAAGAAGAAATTGAATCAGTTCGTTACCTGCTGTGTGATTATCCTGACCTATCCGTTACAAGAATGAGGACTCTCGGAAGTTACTTCTTCTCGGAATTGGAGGACTTAGGTAATATAGAGCTTACGGACCTCCCGAGATTTATATCATTACCTGGGTGGTTCTAACAGCGGACTTTTAACTTTTGCAGGGTTAAACGGTTGGGCACAATGGACCCGAATTTGTTGGTCTAAGTGAGCGGTGACTCTATTAGTCACAAGGCACCCATCTACCTAACCTAACCTATGTATAATTCAACTGTATCATAACTTTTCTTTCCCGATAATCTGCAAAAAAAGAGATAGATCGTATTTAAAATGGTTAGGTCAAACAAAACTCAACCATTCAAGAGATTTTGATAAATTTTGACTTGTATATTTTTCAGTGGTTAAGTGCGACATCACTGATTCGGAGACTCAAGGTTCGAGTTCCGGAAAATATTAAAAAAATATTCACAAGGCCGCACCTTTCGAGAACAAAGGTAAAATTGTTATAAGAAGCATCTCTCAATCGAAAAAAATTTGCTTTAGAAAATCACATATCTACATAAAACTGTAAGTCCCTCCCATTAGTGTGTCGCACAGCACGAATGGATGCAAGAAGCTTAGCCTGGCTCTGTACGAGTATGGGCTGTTAGAGCCAACATTTTATTTTTCCCGTAGGTAGTTTCGTCCAAAAATACTTAAAATCGAAGGAAATTTGAATAGGATGCGATCTTAAAAATCTGCGAATCATTTCTAGTAACCTCCCAATTCAAGAATGTCTGAACAGATTTGGGTGAAATTTAGCTTGTAAACTAAGACTGACCACTGACGTGTGGTCTGAAATCGAAGTAAAGAGAGGTAAGACATGGGGAGGAGTTTTAAAAATCATCGAATCATTTTTTTCACACGCATAACTCTAAAACCACCGGCTTTATTTAAACTTGAGTTAAGTAAGGTGTAGGTAAGGTTGTTTAAAAACCATTAAAATCAGATAAACCCGGGGAAAAATAAGGTGGGGTGATTTTCAACCCCGCGTTCTCCAATTTTTTATGGCCCATTTTCAGCTGGGGGAAAAGGTGGTGGACTCAATGTTTTTAGTTCAATATTAACCTACAAAAGAGTTCGTCCTCTTTGAAATATGGTATACTTATTCATCTCACTGAAAAGTTCTCAGTTAATACATTAAATAGAGGAACAAATATTGACCGGACACTGCGATCGAGATAATAGAGATGTGTTTTTGCAGCACTAAAATTTAAAGGTTATACTAAAAGATCTTATTCGAGCCTGAAAGACAAACTGTGGAAAAGGAAAGCTAGTATTCTAATCCCATTCGGAGTTGAGAAGCCGTGAACAACACTTTTGAAGAATTTTTTAACAGCGATGGCTACCACCATTGCTCTCAGGCAGACGGCCCTAATCCACTTGTTCATGAAAGCAATTGAAAAAAATCCTTTCAAACGTAGGAATTACTCGTATGTATTTAATTCCTACTATCATCAAACATATTGTATGTTTTTTATATTCTCTTTTCTGAATCGATCGACAAGATCAAGACCAAGATTGCGAAAGACCAAAGAAAGTACTATTAAAGCGCCACTTTTCCAAGATGACACACACAATACAAGTCGAATCGATCAGACAACAATCCCATAGTCAATTTCCTAGTCTGTCAATAAGTAAAGTACACAAATCTACTAGTATAGGTACTGTTTGACAAAGTTTCAAATTTTCAAAATCGGCTTGTAGCGATTTCGCCTCAAGGTGTAAGCCCACAGAGTCTAGATAAAAAGTTTAAAGGTACACATGGACAGAATTGCAGAACACACTTTTCGATCTCCATTATAATAGTAATACTAAAATTAACATTACATTGTTACCTTTTGTAAAAGCAAGCAAAAAATCATTAAAATTGATGTTCCGTTCTAAGAAAGGATGCATCAAGCGCTAAAAGTCGCTAATCAACGTAAGTGCATATTAGTAAACCAAAAACAGTTTTCTATTCATCTGCTAAGTCAAAAAGTAAGATAAGCATCCGCAAGTATTGCAAAACTAGAAGCTTTAATTCTCCTTTCACAATATAAAGGGTGTCCCAAAATTCACGCAAGAAGTAATTTTGATAGAAAACACAGGTTTTTGGTAAAAAATTTTTAAATGTTTTACTGATTCATTAAATATGGGTTATAGTATAGGGTTATGTATGGAATAGCATATCGGGTAAATGGCCTCCACGGCTTTGCTGGCACATACCTACAAACTTTTGTCAAAATTTTCCATGACCGATTTGCATACTCGTAAATGTGCGCTCAATTTGCCCCTTCAACTCGTGGGTGTTCGTGGGCTTGTTTGCATAAACCTTAGACTTCAAAAAACCCCAAAAAAAAAAAGTCCAACGGCGTTAAATCGCATGATCTGGGCGGCCAATTCTGATCACCAAAATGGGAAATTACTCGTACATGACCAGGATCGACAGTATGACTCATGCAGTATGGAATGTGGCATCGTATTGTCGAAATCACATGTCGTCCACATCCATATCTTGCAATCTAGGCACAAGAAACTGGATTATCATGTTGCAATAGCGAGCACCATTAACTGTTATTGCCTGACCAGCCGCATTTTCAAAGGAGAATGGTCCGATGATGCCTCCAGCTCAAAATCCGCGTTGTGGATCACTCGTGGATTTTCTGAAGCCCAAATTCGACAATTTTGACGATTAACAAAGTCATCAAGATGAAAATGAGCCTCATCGCTGTGAAGGTGATTTTGTTTGAAAAGTCAGCGTCCACTTGTTGTTCCATAATCCATTGAACGAACTCTCTTCGGTGTGCATGGTCAGTAGGCTTCAGTTCTTGAGTCAATTGCCCTTTGTATGCATAAAGATGCAAATCTTTCGTGAGAATACGCTATAGAGAGCTTCTCGAAATGTCCAATTCTTGACCACTCTCAGCAACACTCTCACGAACTGCTTCGATGTTTTGTATTGAATGACTTGTTGAAGGACGGCCAGAGTGTCTAAATTTTTGAATTATCACAGTTAATAAAGTTAAATCACTATTCCAACTGTAGCTGCCAAGCCTTCATTATTTTTAAAATATTGCTCAACAATGAAAACGCGTTGTTCTTTCGTGTAGCACTCCATTTTTAATAATCCTGAACTGTCAGCTGTCACACTGTCTTTTTTTTTTTTTTGTTGGCAACACTTTACCGCACAAATGGCACAAAATTAAAATCTTGCCTGAATTTTGGGACATCCTTTACGTAGATAATCCACACAACGAAAAATCAAAACTCGACAATAAAATAGTTTTATTTATTTCAAAATAACTAATTAATATTTTTTATTCCAAATGTTTATAGAAAAAACAAACAACTTATATAGTCTCGGCGGGCCGCAGATTTTACCTGGAGGGGCCTAGGGACATGCCTGCCTTAGAATATGGTAGGTATACTTCATGTTAGATCAAATCCCATTTGACTTAGGCCGGTCGCAGCTCTTGTTTTATTTGACATGACAAATATCTTCTTATGTTTTTTTTTAGATGCGAACCGCTTCCAGTCAAAGAGTTATTCCCATGCTCTGGTCATTGTGTGAAAGGACTGTGACCAGACTACAGCCAGATGGAATCCCAATGCCGCATCACTGTGACACACTTAGGCAGATTTAGCTTGAATTTAAAGTAACTTTGTGCGTTTTTCCGTCTTTGACATTTCAGAAAATTTAAACCTATAATAATGATCTATTTTTTTTTATTATTTTTTAGATAAATTATAAACATATAGGAAAGTTACAATTCATCTGGAATAGATTGTACGATACCCTATCCCTCATCTTCGAAGCCACTTGCAATTTAAATTCAATGATATGAGCATCTTTCTATTGAGAGTATACTTCAGCGACTTTTAAGGGATTTTATCAGGAAATATAATTTGTTGGCTTCTTCTTATAAGAAAGTGGATGTGGCTGTAACTATTTGTTACCGAAATTCATGGATTCTCTTGAAAATTAGGCTTACCGATCACCGTAAGTAGTATTAAAAAAGCAATATCAATTTTTTTTTTAAGAAAGCGTTCCAAAGAGTAGGCATGGCACTTTTTGAAAAGTGGACGTGATTTTAAAAATGTTTACATTTGTGCTGCTTCGGGTTCTGAAAAACTTATATACCAAGTTTCATCCTGAAACTGGTGACATACGGATGAACACACATCCTATGGAATAGGATATAAAAAGGAAAACTCTATACTATTATAAATTTCCCATTACTAGCCACAATGACTGCCGACAACCACTCGAAAAATTACTCACCCGCCAATCTAGAAAAGTTGTCAAAATCGGCTAGGGTAGATAGTTGTAGTGCTTGCTTAGGATCTCGGTAACCTCAGCAGACGTCCAGTTAGTTTGCAATTTTCGTCATCCCTACTACAAATATAAAAAATGTGCATAGAGATAGTAGCTTTTTTAGTTTTGTTGCCGTCTATATCTGGCTATAAAACTTTCAAGTTCTTGCAGGTTTTCCCATCATTATAGTAAGGAACTTTCTCGCTATTTTAGATTTTATGTTTGAGACGCACCCTGGAAAATTCATCTACTTTTTCATCTCCGATTAAATCACGATAACGTAGAATTCAAATAATTTGAACATTTTCCTGCCTCGTCGATTACTGTTCAGAGTCTCAAGCTCTGGGCGACAGAGTTTAACTATTTTCGAATGCCAATGGAAGTGCAGATACAAGTATCGCGTTTCTCTAACAAATCACCCGCACTTATTCCTTTCTTCATCTTTACGAGTAATCCGTTTGTATTCAGATCTCTGACTTAGATTTCGATTTAATGCAACTAACAAATCATTTTGGCGTCAATACTAATACCATATGTATGATAGGTACTCGTACATCGAAATAAAATTACATACAGTATGAACTCGGTTATCGCAACCCTCGATCTTCACCCTTCTTGACTCTATAAGTTCAACTTCTTGTGTTTATTCATCTGTTTTTTATTGGCGTGTTCTCCTTTTGGTTCGTTATTGCACAGTTGCCGGATAATGTCAAAAGAAGTGCTCTTAGAAAATTTGTGGCTAGAGCTACTTTCTTGCACCAGGAAAACGCGTTTATGCTTAAGGCTTTTGAATACCCACAGATGGAAAAGGCTTTATATGGATGATTTCAAAAGCAAAGACAATCCAATTGCACAACAAAATAAGGGAAAAACCATCGTTTAACGCCAGGAACGATGTTCAGATGTTAAAAATTTGTTGTGAAAAGTGATCCAATAAATGTAAACTTGTCGAACCGTTCGTTATACAATTTCGACAAAAAATAAAGGAACTTAATTTGACCACAGATCAAATTTATAATGCGGACCAATCTGGGTGACACTTGTCACTTTTAATAAATCGTCTAGTGCCAGGTCGAAATTTTCATTATCTACACTATCTACAAATATCTTAAGGGAAAAAGAATTGCTTTCATCTGTTTAGAAGGTCCTTAACCGACTATGCAATCGCCTTAGAGATAGTATTCGGGAATTTAAAAGCAATAAGATAGCGACCTACCTTGAAAATCTCTCCGCTGAAAGAGAATCAAATTATTCAATTTGGAAAGCGCTAAAAGGCATCCGGAAACCTCAAATGCAAGCGCAACCAATTCGGAAAAACGGATAGAACTTGGGCCAAGAGCGACAAAGAAAAGGCAGAACTCTTTGCTTTGCACTTAGAAGAAACATTTAAGCCATTCGACGGCCCTTTTGATAAGGCCCCACTCCCCAGTCACGACATCCGACAACTTTAAAGTAAAAAAAAGTTGCATTGATTGAACTGAGGGAAGTGACTAAAAATCTAAAGATGAAAAAAGCACCGGGTTACGACTTGATAACGGCGCAGGTTCTCAAGGAATTACCGAATAAAGCTCTTATCAAACTGCTGTATTTGATTAGAGCTTCGTTCAGATTGTTCTACGTTCTGAGACAATGGAAAGTCGCCGAAATTATAATGGTCCCGAAACCAGGTAAACCTCTGAATCAGAAGAAATCATATCGGCCTATTTCCCCATTGCCGGTTATCTCTAAAATATTCGAAAAACTGCTTTCTAAACAACTACAAACCGTAATCGATGAAAGGCGTCTTATTTCTGACCATCAGTTTGGATTTAGAATCAAAAATTCTACAATTGACCAAGTCCACAAAATAACTGACGTGATTGAGAAAACTCTGGAAGAAAAAAAAGATTTGTTGTGGTGTACTCGTATTTATTGACGCCTCACAAGGTTTGGTACGAAAACTTGGAGTATAAATTGCAACTACTACTGCCACGGCAACTCTTTCAAATCTTACGATCGTACCTCACCGAAAGATTTTTTCTTGTTAAGCACCGAAATGATTACTCTGACTTCAAGGAGATTGCGGCCGGAGTCCCACAAGGAAGTGTCTTTGGCCTGATTCTATATGTATTCTACACCCGTGATATCCCGCAGGAAAGAAACTGCGCCGTTGCCACGTTTGCGGACGATACGGCGATATTGACAACGGGCGATACAATTGAAGCAGCAACTGAAAAGCAGCAGCATGCTGTTAACAAAGTCCACGCTTGGACGAATTCTTGGCGTATTGTGCTGAATGAAAGCAAATCTACTCACGTCAACTTTGCCTACAAAAAAGTTGACAGATTACCCGTATATTTAAACTCGGTTCAAATACCGTACGCCAACGAAAATATCTAGGAATAACTCTAGATGTTAAGCTTAAATCGCACGTAAAAAAGAAACGCGACGAGCTCGAAAACAAATACCGACAAATGTACTGGCTACTCGGAAAACATTCGAAGCTGAGCCTACATAACAAACTGCTTATCTATAAACAAGTGCTAAAGCAAGTGTGGACGTATGGTCTACAACCATGGGGTTGTACCAGGAAAAGCAATAGAAACATCCTACAAACTTTTCAAAATAAAGTTATTAGAACTATCGTTAGGGCATCGTGGTGCGTACATAACGAAGATATTCATTGGGATCTGGGAATTCCCAGCGTCGTCGAAGAGATAACAAATTTTGCTCGTAAACACAGAGATCGTGTTCACGACCATTGTAACCGTACCGTCATTTAACTACTTGACGCGAACAATTCAATTCGTCGTCTGCAAAGGACAAAACCTTTTGACCTCGCGTCATAGTATATGTCGGTCGTGAAAACCGCAGGAACTTTCATTGGGATTTAACCTGCCTAAAGCGTTACATTCTTTGTTTTTCCAAAAATAAAACTGCTGGATAAGCGTCGGCTTTGTTCTAGTGTTAATCTTATAGAGAGGTGTTTTTTAGGGAGTAAAAATCTCACACTACCATAAGCACGCGCGGTCGGGCCTTATGGTGTCTTTAGAAGATTTACACCGAATTTGCTTGATGAAATTGTTCTCAACAATAGAATCTCGAATGAACAAATCATTGATTGGATTCACGAAAACCTTGAGGCCCCTGCAAATTGTGAGGACCCGGCAGAAATTAAGAACACAAATGAAAGTGAATTTGAAGTTGTTCCCCCTTTGTCGAAAGTTAAAACAAAAAAGTTTACAGTTCGACCCTTCAACATATGTTTACAATGAGCCAAAGGGAATAATATTTCAGTAGAAGACATTTTAACTCTAAAAAATATAAAAGAGTTCGCAGTTTTGAAAAATATGGAATTCAAAAAAACTCAGTCTAAAATATCTAATTTCTTAAAAAAAAAAGGCATAATATTTTTACGGTAATTCTTTATTCTGATTAAAAACAAATTTCTACAAAAATAGCGATTTGCTTTGGTTTCAAAAATATTTTATTATTACTTTTGAGGGTGGCCGTGGTGTAGTGATAACATCATCGCTTGTCACGCTGTTGGTTCACGGTTCGAATCCTGATGTCAATAATCATCTATTTCGCATGAGATAAATAAAAAAGTCAATCAGTTGCAAAAGCTAAGTCAACTCTACTGAGAAGGCATAACACTGGCAGTAGAGTGGTCATATGGCTGAAAATGCAACTTGATCGTGTTGATGGCATCAGGAGGACAGAAAAAAATACTGTGAATCATGAGCAACGACAAAAGCTTCCATCTAAGTTTCAAACCACTACAGTAAATCGTAAATCTTTCTTTCTCTCTCTCTCCTTCACAAACGCCCGTGTCCTGTAATAGTAAAAGAGTAATATCCTCTTTGGCGCGCATTATAAATTATACATTTTTATTAAAAAAAAAAATAAATGCAACTCCCTTAATTTCTATGAGTTGCGTAAATCGAGTTTGTACTATTCATATACTTAGTTAGAACCACCCTGTAATATACTGATTACAGTTTTTAGTTCTGTTCTTGCTACATTTGGTGCGCACTCTTTATAAAAGAAAACCTTAATATGTTCTTCTACCCTGTTTTCTTGTTTTTTAGCGTCTCACATCTGTTATGTACCCTAATTCTGAATCGATCGTTTCGAAAAAAAAATAAAAAATTTATTGTGTATATAATTTTAAACTAGCATGGAACGGCAATTGTAACCCAATACCCGTGTTTATAAGTGTTTCATGGTAGACTTGATAGCTACGAGTATTATACTTCAACTGTAGAATTTACCCGCCAATATATGTGTTACATATTTACCCTCTCAAAGATTATGAAATACAAAAAAAAGTACAAAAAAACGTCGTTTTCTCTACTCTTATTCGTACGCACTAAGAACTTGATTTGTGTAACTCATAGCATACTCGTACTGCGGACAAAATACTATAGTGCCTAATGTAAAAAAAAAATAAATAAAAATTATAATTGACTGAAAAAAAATTACTAGTAACCAATAAATTATTATCTCTTCCAATCGCACATGTGTATCGATTTGATTTTTCTTTTTTACTAGGGACATACTCGTACAGCATGTTTACTAATGAAGCCTCCTCCCCATACTATTACAATCTCTTACTACAAGCCCCCTCCACGATTATATAATTTTTTCTTTAATGCAAATTTGTATGCAATTGCGCGACGATGTTTTCGCTACGCGCATGAAATTTGTTACAAAATACAAATCAGGCGAATAAAATAAATGATTAGGGGAAAAACTTGCGGATTATTAATGGAATTTTCGAGTGGGGAAAAAAAATTATGAAATTTTTGTGTTTTTCAGAAAAACTATCAAACAGGTACCGTAAATGTTTTCCTTTTTATTTTTTAATTATTAACAATGTTCAAGATTTAATTAGATTAATATGGTGACAAGCTTTTGGAATTGAAAACGGCATTCTGTTTGCATGTGACATTGAGTGAGTGTGGATGAATTATGAATTATCGATTGTGTTGATATTTTGTTTTTCATTTACTCGTATTGAAGTGAAGGTGTTCTTACATGATAATGGAACAAATAATCAAGATTGCGTGAAAAAAATCAGAAACTTGCTAGCAATTTAAATACATTGAACGATCTGTTATCATTGACTGATTCCCAGATAAAGCTAAACGTAAACTATTACATATACGAGTAATTAATCCAGCACTCAGGCTAAAGTATGTTCCGTCGCAATGGAAGTTGGCAGAAGTAATCATGACTCTACCAAATGAAAAGAAATCGTATAGACCGATTTTGCTCCTTGAAAAACTGCTTTTGGAAAGACTTGTACCTTCTTGTACCTTCACACCAATTTGGGTTTAGAGAGAAACACTCTAATGTACAACAAGTGCATAGAATTGCGAGTACACTAGAAAGAGCACTGAAGAACAAAAAAGTCTGTTCAGCCATCTTTCT
This sequence comes from Pocota personata, assembly GCA_963082735.1. Taxonomy (NCBI): domain Eukaryota; kingdom Metazoa; phylum Arthropoda; class Insecta; order Diptera; family Syrphidae; genus Pocota; species Pocota personata. The sequence goes on from OY720433.1 coordinate 4,067,296, forward strand.
AGACGTAGCACAAGCATTTGATAAAGTCTGCCATCGAGGAATAGAATTTAAACTGAAAAGAGATCTCTCCGAAGAGTTCTACTTGATTCTTAAATCTTACTCGTATATCGTGATCGTTACTCTCGAGAAGATGAATACTCCAATTTAAAAAAAATATCTGCAGGAGTACCACAAGGAAGTGACTTGGGACCAATTCTTTATCTCCTATATAAAAGAGACCTACCTCAACAGGAAGAAGATACGAGTAGCTTGGCGACTTTCGCTGACGACACCGCAGTTATGACTATTAGCTACAATGCTGATGAAGCAGCGAAAACTTTACAAAAGGCCATTAAATCTGTGAGTGATTGGACAAACAAGTGGAGAATAAAGCTTCATGAAACTAAATCTATCCATATTAACTTTACTAACAGAAGATTAAATACTGTAAGAAAAGAAGTTCCGTACGCAAATACTGCTAAATATTTGGGTATAACACTTAACGCTAAGCTCAGATGGAAGGAGCATGTCTAAAAGAAAAAAAGAAAAGCTAAATATTAGACTCAGACAAATGCCTTGGTTAATGGGAAGGAATTCCCAGCTATCAATTGACAACAAACTGCTATTATACAAGCAAGTTCTGAGACCTGTATGGATGTATGGGATACAACTTTGGGGCTGTACCAAAATGACAAATCTAAGAATGAAACATTCCAAAACAAAGTACTAAGAGGTATCGTTAATGCACCTCGATATACTCGTATAAGAAATGACAACCTACACAGGGATTTACAAGTAGAGAATGTTAGTGAAATTGTTACAAAAATATGCATTTATTTACTACCAACAACGGCCAAGATCATGTAAATCCTCAAATACAATACATAGTGGAAGAAAACAACAATACCATTCCATACCATACCAACAGATCAAAGCGATATGACTTAATTTCTTAACGAAAATCTAGATATAAATATAAGCATAGGTATATCTATAATCTATAAATACAATTTATGTACATTTAGTCACAAAATTAATTTAGGATTTCTGTTTGGGATGTTTCCGCACACTATGCAATCCACGGCTAAAATCCCCCCGGAAGACTTTATGCCTACTTTACTATGACGTGGTTATAGTTATGGTTAAAGTCCCACACTCTGACTTATATATATATATATATTTTCCACATTAAAAATAAAATCTTGACGACTGATTAATGTACAGCTCAAACCACAAGTTAAAATGACTTAACATTTTGCAGAAAGCACTCAGAAACAACAAATCTTTTTCAAGTAATTTTATAGGAGACTTAAAAAACTAGAAGCAATAATTGATTGTGAATGTTATCAATATTTATAGTGAAATAGGAGAAAAACTTCCTTTTCAAAATTTTATTCTACTTACAGCCAGATCAAGGGAGCTAGACACATCATTGAAATCATATATACGGGTTGGGGTCAAAATCCCGAAAACTGAAATCCCGAAAATCCAAAATCCCGAAAAACCAAAATCCTGAAAATCCAAAATCCTGAAAGACCAAAATCCCGAAAAATTATATAAAATTAAAAATTTGTCAAATGTTCAAATATATATATATTATACTCACAATGCATAAACAGTAGAATATGGGTGTGAGGTGTTCACTTTCATTTTCGGGAATTTGGCCTTTCGGGATTGTGGGTTTTCGGGATTTTGGGTTTTCGGGACTTTGAGTCTTCGGGATTTTTGGTTTTCGGAATTATGTTTTTCAGGATTGTGTCCGACTCCCCATATAGACACCTTGAGATAGTTTCATTTTGACCATAATTTATCCAATGTCCATTAGTTATGAACAAATTTTCTTTTCTTAACAACTCGAATGAGTTAGTCCGAGCAAAACAAACAGGATGGCTTTACTTTCCTTCGAGTAGAAAGCGTTTGTTTAACCTTGTAGTTGGATAAATCATCAGGGCAATATAATTTTCTTATTGCAAATCTGGTAAAGTTATTCTGTTCCCACTCAAGTCTGTTTACATATATATATGTACCTCTTGGTATGGCGACCAAACCATTGACTCATATTCTAATGCCTATCTGATTAGGAAACAGTATGCTGACTTAAATGTATAGGGGTCTCGGAAATCAAAGGAATTCCGATTCAAAAATCGTAGCAATGAATTCGATATTATAATATTGAAATGCGAACTGACAATAAACTTGATATCAAGTCGTATACCACAGCTGTGCCAATGCAACAACAACAACATTATACTAACAAGAATGATCAGTGTAACAATAAACAAAATGATTTATTTTCTCCAAATGAACTAATGTCATTACTAAATGAAATGATGCCAAAACTTAATCTATGTAGATCAAAAGCTGACCAATTTAATGTCATCACCATGTTAGCATTAAAATATGTATATAAGCAAAATGTTTAATAGAAACCTTAAGATAATTACTTGGAACGCAAGAGGCGTTCACCAAAAAAGCTTAGAATTGTTTGATTTCCTAATTCGCAACAATGTTGACATAGCTTTGCTTACAGAAACATGGCTTAAGCCTGAAATAAATTTATCTCACTTGAATTACAACTGCTGTAGACGTGATAGAGAAAGTGTCATGGGATTTGTCAACAAATGGTAGGAACATTGAACTTAGAAATTGTTGAATGTATTGGGCTAAGGGTACGAATAAACGAAAGCATATCCCTTGATATATTTTCCGTTTATTTTCCTGGTAAACATAGTAATTCCGAAAGAGAAATAATGTTTAAAAAAGATATTTTAAAGCTGATGCGTATCAAAGAAAATTTTTTGATAGGTGGCGATCTTAACCCCAGACATCACTCGTGGGATTGCGTAAGGGCAAACTCTTGGGGTAATATTTTGCACGATACTATGACTACACAGAATAATAACTATTTAATTAGCCCTGTTAACCCTACTTATATACCAACTGACCGAAATAAAACTCCATCAGTATTGGATTTCTTTTTTTACAAACAAAAATGAATATTTTACGCAAACTGTCACACTCACAGCTTTAAGTTCAGATTATTTACCAGTGCATACATCATTTACAGGCACAACTTCTATGTATAATTTTCAAAAAAAAGATATATATTCTCAGCTGCTAATTGGAATCTTTATCTTGATACACGAAATTTAGCGTTAAATGAATTTAATCAAACTTATCAAATTAATATGTATTTACAAAACTTTGTCGATATTATAAAATGATGCAGTTGATAAAGCTGTTCCTCAAAGAACTCTTACGAACAAATCCCCAATTCCTTTACCTAACAACATTTTAGTTCTCATACGTTTGAGAAACACAGCTAGAAGATGTTGGATAAGATACAGACAGATCTATTATAGCGATATGGTTTCAAAACTAAATGATGACATCAGGAGGACGGAAAAAAATACTGTGAATCATAAGCAACGACAATAATAGCGAAAAACAAACAAAATACTACCCAGTTATCTGGACAGCCACCCTTGGAGTTTACAGAAATTTAATACCACCTGAGTTTCAAACTACACCACTCTGTCTTTCTCTCTGTCTCTTCCCTTTTCCACCAAATGCACGTGTTCTAAAAAATTAGTATAAGGGTATTCATATCCCCTTTAACACGTGGAAATTATAAAAAAAAAAATTAAATTCTTGCCCATAGAAATAAAAGATGCAATGTATTGCTTTCTTCTTTTAAGAAGGGTTCCAAACCCTTTTGGAAAGTAAGTAAAGTTATTTCTAAAAAGCATTCTAATATTCCAGCGCTTTATAATGGCATGGTGATGTTAACGTTTACAACCAAAATGAAAAGTTGAATTTACTTGCATCTTGCTTTCATAAAAATGACTTAATTGCTGCTCACTTGAGTGATGATCAAATAAGAAAGAGTCTATGAATGAAATAGATTTAGCAGAATCACATCTTGAAAATAGGTATCTTACAACACCTTACTAAAGTCCGAAACATAATAAGAACTAGTAAAACTAATAAAGCTGTAGGGATTGACAAAATTCGAAACAAATATCTTAAGGAACTTCCAAGAAAGGGGTTGATTCTTTTAACTTTTATATTTAATGCCTGCTTAACATTGAACTATTCTATTCTAAATCAATGGAAAAAAGCAAAAGTAGTTGCAATACCAAAACCTGGGAAACCTAAAACAGATCCATCTAGCTATCGACCTATTAGTTTGCTTAGCAATATTGGTAAGATTTTTGAAAAAAATATTTTAAAACTATCTAGTTAACCACATAACAGAATATCAAGTACTGCCAAAACAACAATTTGGTTTTCGATCGGGACATAGTACAAATCATCAAGTTGTTAGAATAAAAAATCATATAAAGCAAGGCTTGGCTTAGAAAATGTCTACAGGGTTGGTTTTGTTGGACATTGAGAAGGCGTTCGATACTGTTTGGCATGAAGCTCTATTATATAAAATGAAAATGTGTAGATTTCCTCTATTCTCGATCAAAATCATCCAAAGTTTTTTGAAAGACAGACTTTTTTTCTGTATTTATTGCAAATCGTAATTCAGATTATTTGGGTATTCCTTTTGGTGTCGTTCAAGGATCAGTTTTGGGTCCTATCCTTTTCAATATTTTTGTAGCAGATTTTAGGGTTACTTGTAACAATACACGTTGGGCAATGTTTGCAGATGATACTGCAATATACTCTACCAGTGTAAGCCCTGTAAATATTATGTCTTCCCTGCAAACATCACTTATAGATATTGGAAACTATTTTAAGAAATGGAAAATTAAAGCCAATGCTACTAAATCGTAAGCCGTTTTCTTTACACGTCGCAGGAAAAGCAGTTATTTGATGGTAAATTGCCTTAAATTTTATAATACTGATATAAAATGGGAAAGTCAATGTAAATATTTGGGTATAACATTGGATAAAAAGTTAACCTTTCAAAATCATACTGCAGTTACTATTAAACCTGAGTACAGAAAACAAGCTTATTTTGTTTAAAACAATTTTTCAACCTATCTTGTTCCTATCTGGTATGATTGCGCGGACTGTCACAAAAAGAAATTACAAATAATGGAAAATAATGTATTTAAAATAATCCTAAAATTACTTAAACGATTTTCAACATTGAATTTACATGAAAAAGCTAATTTGCGACCCTTTCTTTAAAATATGTATCAGATTTTATGTACAAATGTCAATTCTCGGACAATAGTCTAATAAAAGACCTATGTGCAATTTAGATTATAAGTATTACAGAAGGGTTTTATTTTGTAGAAATGTCCCTTAATTTAATATTATATAACCTCACGTATTTTCCTTATTATATAAAAATAAATTAAAGCTGAAAAGAACAAAATGTTGAGTTCTAAAACTCTTAAGAATATAAGTCAAATGTAAGACTAAGGTACAAACTTAATCTACAATAAAATAAAATTGGTAAGTCGTATACCAAGATCAGATAGGTACATGAATAGGGATAGGTAATAAGTGTTTATAAATATTTTGATGTAGACTCATCCAACGTTATTCATATTATATTCCTTCTCAATTTCTACAATTTCAATTCAATATTTGCCCAAACATTTTAATCAGTATAATAAATAATAGCTCTCAGGATCCTGAGAAAATTCATTCAGTTGAGTCGCATAAAGCTGAAAAGTACTCGTACAAAGGTGTACTGTATTTTTTTTTTATAATTTGCACGTGTTAAAGGGGATGTCAATACCCTTATACTAATTTTTAGAACACGTGCGTTTTGTGGAAAGGGGAAGTGACAGAGAGAAAGACAGAGTGGTGTAGTTTGAAACTCAGGTGGTAGTAAGTTTCTGTAAACTCCAAGGGTGGCTGTCCAGATAACTGGGGAGTATTTTGTTTTGTTTTTTCGCTAATATTGTCGTTGCTTATGATTCACAGTATTTTTTTTCCGTCTTCCTGATGTCATCATCACGACCAACTTGCATTTTAGCCATATGACCACCCTACTGCCAGTGTTATGCCTTCACAGTAGAGTTGACTTAGCTTTCGCAAGTGATCGACTTTTTTATTTATTTCATGCGAAATAAAATAGATGATTCTTGACATCAAGATTCGAACCGTGAATCAACAGCGTAACAAGCGATGATGTTACCACTACACCACATTTTCAACGTTCACAGGATTGAGGTGCGAAGTCATTTCATGTTAGAAACATGGGCACTTTCTTCCAAAAATCTATTTAGCCACTGTGCTACGCAAATGATATTGATGATATCGTACATTCCCAGCGAGGCCTTTGCGTTTATTGAAGTCTAAGCGAATAAAGATGCTGGAGGATAAAACCAATTACAATTTTCAGAAAACATAGTTTTTTAATTTTTGCTTTAGTCCTCTCGCCGAGCAACTCAAATCTTGTTATTTTTTTTCTATCACTCTGAATTGTTTCGTCGCCAAAATTTTAAAATAAGAATTCTAAATTTTTTTTTAAGTTAATAAACTACTGATTTAAAATTATAGGAGATATATGGAAATTTCTCTGTGACTAGTCTTTGGATTTGTTATTTATTGATCCTTAATTTAAGTGTGGAGAAAAAAAGAAAACTGTTTTCATCAACAACTTTAGACGGCAGGGGCTAACAAAGTTGCACAGTTATGAGAACATTTTTTGGAAGGGCCTGTGGATAATATGCCCCTTGTTCACATCTCCCGCTGTACTCATCACCTATGCAGTCTTATTGGAAACGTCCACATTACTTCAAATATGAATTTTTATCGAAATCGTTAGAGCCGTTTTCAAGAAAATTGCACTTTTCAAAAATTGGACTGGATAGAATCATAGAGCAAAGAAGGCTTATTCCCACACATCAGTTCGGGTTTAGAAATAAGCACTCGACAATAGACCAAGTTATAGAAAAAGCACTAGAAGAAAAACACGATTGTTCTACAATACTCCTAGACGTTGCTCAGGCCTTTGGTAAAGTTTGGCATAAGGGCTTGGAATATAAACTACATAGGCATCTATCTAGAAAATACTATGAGATACTTAAGTCATATATAGCTAATAGATTCTTTAGAGTTCGCTATGGTACAGCGTATTCTGAACTTAAAGAAATACAAGCTGGTGTTCCACAGGGAAGTGTTCTAGGACCCACAATATTTTTATTTTATACTAGTGATATACCACATGTAAATGATACGATGGCAGCCCCAATCGCAGACGACACTGCTCTTCTATCAACTAATGGATACGTGGCCACAGCAACAGAAAAGCTACAAAACTCAGTGAACGAGATATATGATTGGACGCAACGATGGCGAATGAAATTTAATGAGTCAAAGTCAACCCATATTAACTTCACAAATAAAAAAATAACGAACGTTCCTGTGGTTATTAATAATCAAGTAGTTCCTTATTCTAACACAGCTAAGTATCTGGGTATGAATCTGGATGCTAAACTGAAATGGAAGGAACATGTGAAAGAGAAAGTAGAAGAGTTAAATATTAAATATAGAAAGCTCTATTGGTTGTTAGGACATAATTCAGAAGTGTCCATTGAGAACAAAATCTTATTATATAACCAGATATTAAAACCTGTTTGGACATATGGTGTCCAATTATGGGGTTGTACAAATAATACAAACTTTTCAAAATAAAGTTCTACGGGGAATAGTAAATGCCCCATGGTACATTAGAAATATTGACTTGCATCGTGATTTGCAGATTAATCCGGTAATGAAAGAAATTAAAATGAATGCAATTCGTCACAACGTGCGTCTGCTGATGCATATAAATCCTTCAATAGAAGACGTCTTAAATATACGAAATAATATTCGTAGATTATGAAGAACAAAACCTCATGACAATTATGAGAGCACGTATTTAATTTATAATATCCTCTCAAACGCAACTAAACGTTGAAAATAAAATCATTTGTCGATCTTTCTTTGATTGGTCATGATCAAGGAGGTGTTTTTAGTGCGGTTAGAGTCCCACACTGCTTTGGGTTTCTAACCCCTCTGCGTCTTTCGAGATTTTCACCTTCATTAACAAACAAAAAAAAAAAAAAAAACTTTTCAAAATTGACTCTTAATAAAGTACCATTATTTTTGAGCTACTCGTAGAATGAAAATTTGGATTATATCTCTGAGAATGAGTCCACCGACACCAGATATGAAATAAATTTGGAATAAATTCGTTCAACCGTTTGGGCTGCAGTCCAACATTGATTAAAATTCCGAAATCGAAATCAATATCAAACAGAAATAGTAATTCTTTGTAGCCTTAATTTTTTTGCAAAAACCCAACTGTTTTTGTGATATCGAAGAAAGCAAGACTGACCATTTAAGATTATGCAACTCTTGGCTTATCATTCTGCAAACAAAAATTCTTTAATTGTACCTGGAAATCCGATCGGAGACTTCTTCGTAAAACCCATTTTCTTAAAAAAAAAAATAAGTGTGGTTTATATCCTTAAAATCAAGGAGATTCAAGTGAACGAAAAAGAAACTCACTCTGTACTCGTATTTCTAGGGCGGTAATGGAAGACTAAATTAATTGGCTATCACACAAATGGAAAATGTTTAACTTATTCCAGTATACGAGTATATTTGAGCTCGCCATTGTCAATTTCAAACTCCGGTCGGGAGTTAATTTGTCGAAGGGCAGATTTCTCATCTCCGTACCGCAGTCAGCTCAGCTGGACTGTCTACCTGTCAACATTGCACTGGAGTGAGCTTTAGCAAATCTTGTTTCCTACTCTATTGTTTGTGTTCTCTGTCCAGTCATTGTCCATTCAAACATATGTCCATCTGTCAACAATAGAAACTTAGACCATAACCTCCAACTATTTGTAGCTAGCTGATCGCTGCCTTTGAATTAATCCGGTAATCCGGAATTTTTTTTTTTTTTTATTTACGAGTATATACCTCTAGTGTTGAAATTGATTTTGGCATCTCACAATGAGATTGCGAGCGATCCTCCAAGCGGCGGATGTTCACTGGGCTTCTGCTCTCTTTTGGGCAGATTCACCTGGTCTTTGTCGTCGTCGTTGGTTGCCGTCATGGTTCGTTGCAATTTTTAGACATACACTTGGACAGAAAGACAGACAAACTGGCATGCAACAGAACGAACGATACACACACACACACACACACTACCACGCGAGTAGATAGAAAGCATCAAATAATAGACAATCATCTGAAAATACGCGTACAGAGAACGCAGTGCATTCAATTATTCTTGTTCGGCTTTGGTTCTCGGTTTCAGTTTATCCACGTTTCGTTTGTTTGGACCATCATCCGCACTACAGATCTTTTATACAACATCGTCATGCTGTTGATCATCATCATCTTCGTGTCTTTTCTGCAAATGCTGTTTATATCTCTGTACTAATGTCAATTGTTGCGCATGCGCATTTGCTGTTTTCCAAGCTCATTATTATGCCATTGTTCTTTTATTGTTCACCACTTTAGTTAGATGTTCACGTTTGTTGTTTGCACATGTAAAAGCTGTATTTTATTGTTTTGTTTTGTTTTGTTTGCATTTTGTTCTGGGCATGGTGTTTTTTTGTTATAATAATGTTACTCGTAAAGTGATGACACTTCAAAGCGAAAATGGACAGATCATCTACAAATTTGACCCCTGCCCTGTGGGAATATTCTTTCTATTATTTGCTGTTGCCTTTGTGTTATAACCATTCACTCGTAGCGCACTTATTTTTTCGATTCCTATAGAGTCCGAGTTAAATGGGTCTGGAGATAAAAAAGATTCCACAACAACCCCGAATAAAGAGAGGAGCTAGTCAGCTTAGAGAAAAAACAAGAATATACATATTCCAACCTGATTTATCAAAATATCCAAAAAGGATACGAGTATACCAAGGTTCATCAATGCCCTCAGTGAAACTTTTAACGGAGTAAGGCAACGCCTGCCTTACACGATCTTGTAACACTGTATTAGAACTAGTTTTGGCTAACTCTGTGGGCAGCTTAGTAGGATTAATAAATGTTACAAACAAAGCGGCATATAATCGTTTCAAGAGGTATCTAAAAATATCCTTCTGTTATTTTGAAAAGGATAATTCTTACCATTTAATGGCTAGTATTGGTTTCCTGAAAATTGTCGATCTCGAGCAATTTTGATAAATCTTGGTGTACTGTAATAAAAAATATCCAAAAAATTAGTCTGTCTATCTGCCTGTCTGTCTATCTGCCTGTCTGTTCGTGTGGTTGTATGCCTGTATGTCTATCTGTATGTATGGCTGACTACAGACTAAACGGCTAAATTGATTTTCTACAAGTTTCATATCCCGGATCTGTATGGTCACTAATCCCAAAATTAACGGTACTTTACTAAAAGCCGATGGCGAAAAAAATCGATTTTTTTTATTTGAATTATGGTGAGCATATGCTATACGATGGCGTACCAGGTTTTCACCAAAGTTTGCATATAACGGTACTTTACTCATTGACCTGTTTCAGAAAATTTTATCGGATATGACAAATTCGATATTTAAACAATATTTGACATATGCAAGTTTTAAAAAATATCAAAATATTTTTGTTTCCATTTTTAACGGATTTTTAAAAGTAGAATATATACGAGTACATATAGTTTAACGATAATTTTCAATAAACAAGATACGAGTATATGTAGGTGCAACCCAGTTGTGCGCTTTATTATTTTCTTGTAGGCAGCATGAATGTAGTAAAGAAGTCCAGCTACAAGTAAATATGCGAAGGTGTATGGCTCCGAAGCACTTGTAAACTTGTCGTGTTTTATGGTTGTACCGCCACTCTTTTTTTTCAACTGATCTAAACATGTAATAATCTACTATCCATAACTAACCTATTTGGATTGGAGGCTGCCTCTAAAATCTCAGTTTTCTGGGTCTTTTAAGCTATGGATGTGTAGATATTTATGAGGATGATTTAGTGGTTTAAAACTTAGATACATTTTTATTATTTTTTTTACTCCATGGTTGATGTTTAAACTACTCGTAATTGGCCAGCAATGTTTGTAATGATTTTTTGTTTTCAGTAATATTTTACAAATTAGGATCTACTAGAAGATACACAAATTTATATTCATACCAGTCGATGCTGAATATTTTATTGAAAACTGATTTTCCTGCTTACCTGAACGAGAATTAAAAACTGATAAGCATCTATATAAATATAAATGCTCTCATGTGTCTTGTCGTGCATGAAACAGTTTGTACCGGAAACGATTGATGCATAATAATGTAAACGGACCTTCCAAACAGTTAGAACTTAAACAACTTCAAGTCCCAGAAAACACCAATTCTCCCAGCCCTGGAGAACTTCAGACAAACATCCGAGAGCAAATTTGACATGACAAGCTTCTTTGAATCGAAAAAAAATGCCCTTCGGAAACTTTATAGAATTGTAAGTCACTATCCTACCATTCGTGTGTCGTTTATTTATTTATTTAACAATCTACCTATCAATTTATTTAATCCATCTTTTTATTTAACCTATCCATCTATCTGTCTATTATTTATTTCAGCCCACAGCCACCGAGAATAAAAGAGAAACGAACAAAATCTGGGTTTCCGAACCACCACACCAAAAAGGTAGTACTCGTACAATGGACCGAACATCTTATCTTATATTTAAAAAAAGATAACAAAAAATTGTATTTACTTCTTAATTTATTTGTTTATTCATTTATTTAATTAAAATAAAAACGTAGACTACAGACTACAAAACTGAGCGCAAATTAATTTTCTACGAACTTTTAAATGTCTGTAAAAGCACGTAAGAACGACCAGTGAAATCTTTAAGGATTTAAAGAGCTTGGAAAAAGGATCATACCTCGTTTTGACTCTCGAAGGCACTCACTGAAAAAATGCATATTTTTAAGTATGAATCCAAGCTGGTACCAAACCCCTCCAACAGATCTGTAGCTGCACTTCCCACTTAGAATGGATGATAATGGTATACCGAGAAAATAACATTTCAGTGAACTCTTCTGTCCAAATTGACAGATATTATAGATAACTAAATCTACACCTAAATAATTTATTCATGATTGATTCAGTGGTGACTAACCTTTAAAAATTAGTTGTCAGCTATTAAAGAGCAACTTTTTTTCTTATGATTTAAGTTTTAGTTGATGACTAACAACTAGTTTTTCTTCAAATGGGCGTATAGTTAACCTGTTTTCACAATTTACACCGAGTACAGATTAACGCTCTATAAATAATAATAATAGTGTCAAACTGTGAAGTGAATATTTTCTCCCCAGCAGACGGAGTTTAAACATTAAAACAAAATAAGACAAAATTGGTCGATAATTGTCAATCACAAATTATAATTAGACTACTTAGCTATTGGTTGCCATTCCAACTAATATTTTCTCAAATAAAAGGATTAATCGTCCGTATCAAGTAAAACTAGTTATGTCATACATTCATTTGAATTATTTTTAGTTGCTAGTTGGTGTTAGTTTTTTTGTTGCTGAGCACTGTCTCGAGTTCACAAGAGAGATGGACTCGTAAAGTTAACAACTACATCCGTAACTATACTCCACTCCAAAATATCCAACCCGCCGAGCGGATTATCAGCTGCAAAGATGCTCAGTACTGGTATTGGCATCGCTACATAGTACGTAACCTGGTGCAATACTGCTACCAGGGAAACAAAAAATTGAAGTAAGGTTAAAAAACCCCCTTAAAGTACCAAGTACTGTAAACTCATTTATTTGGCACAGAAATGATTGACCATATAGCTGATAGCAGAAACCATTCGGTCCCTAACTGAAGAAGAAAAATTTTCTTCCCGATACCACCCAACGGACTGTCCCAAAAGAAATACATTCTAAGGATTGGTGGAATACGAGTAGCCTTTTCAACTTAATTCTTTATTGCTAAGTAAAATCCCTCTAGCATGAGCCAGATTTGGTTTCGTGATCTGCAGTATATAAATAAAACAAATCTAGAACGGATCGTATGATACCCTATCTTTCATATTCCCCCCATCCCTAATAAAGTGAGTGTGGCTTTGTGAACTTGTTGGTTCAACTACAGTGAAATCTTTCTACTCAGCTTATATTCTCTCGATTTTTAAGAGATTTTACCACAGAATTTATGGCTAAGACTTTTTCTAACAAGCGGCGATCGCCAGTTGTACTCGTAAGTGAAGGTCAAGAATTGTTGTGAAATATTTATAATAAAACCAGCAAATAGTTTTGAGAAAGCAAAATACGTATCTGTTAAGAAAAAGCCTCCAAAAAATGGGTGTGGCATTATATAATGAATCAACGAATTGTAGAGAATGTGAACATCTATATATTTCCTTAAGGCGATATATTTAGTTTATATTAAAAATACTTATAAAAGGACTTATATAAGGCATATCTGTGGGCGGATTATAAAATTGTTTACACTTGTACTGGATCGGGTTCTAACAAGGTTAAATGCCAAATTGCATCTTCCTAGGCCAAGATAAAAAAAAAGTGGTGATATGCGGATCGTCGGACGTGACTATGTTGACATAACTTTTGACGCTGATCACAAATATATAAATTATAAAAATTAATATACCCTATTGGATAGGGTATAAAGATAAAGACTATGTACATAGTGGTATATAGAAGGCAATTTGAAGCGGCCGCAAGAACAAGCAACTACGTGAACTTCTAAGACAAAGGCCCCACGTTGGGCGCCATGCGTTATCTTTCTAGCTCTGCTGATACATGTGGATTTTTTGGGAGATCACTTTGATCCGTAGAAACCTGATCAAAAACGGCTTTCATATTGCAAAAACCGAGAACACATTATTGTGGAACTCTTTTGGAATAAAAGCCAGGCAGGTGTATCTAATAATTTACCTCTCGTAAGAAATTAAATGTATTGGGCTAAATAGGTTTTAATATGTTCCACAGATCTAGGAACAAATTTTGCAAGAAAGACTAGTGTTAATGTAACACTTTAACACTTCAATGTCTTCTGCGTTTAGAGCCAGTTTGAGTTTAGAAATCATATTCTGCCGATCTCCTTCTCGTAAATCGCCGCTGCCTCACTAAATTGATTTGAAATTGATACATTTGGCTAAGAAATCAGACTCCAGGTTCCATAATCATCTGACTACGCCATCATCTTTGTATAACAACGTGTGTTGTAACTAAGCAAAACACTATGCAACAGGGGCATTGCCTTCTCAAAAGGGATCCACAATTCTCGACAAGAATCCCATCTCTTCTGTACCTAGAAGTGAAAGGGCGCCCAAAAAAAAAGAAGGGTTTCTAAGGCGACCAAAGAGCCTGGTGGAACGAAAAAAAACCCAGAAACGAAGTGATGAATGGGATCAGATGAACATTTCATGTTCAATTGGAATTTATTACACTCAAAGATTTTAAATTATTGCACGCATGCGCACATGAGTCTTTCCGAATGAGAAACAGATTCAAACGACGAAGCAAAGACGATAATGATGACGAGAGGAAGACGAAGACGACGGCCGGCGACGACTACAACGACTGTACAAACGAAGACAACGCTCCTCGGATGAGGACGAAGAGATGATGATATTCATTCTCGTATTCGTCGTGCTAGTGTGTGGTAGTGGGGTACCTGTTGAGAGACGACCCTACAGGATAATACGCTATTTATCTTAGTTTTGTAGGATTTATTATATTTTTCCAGTTTCCTTCTGTCATTTTTGCATATTTCTCTTCTTTTTATTTTTTCTGTGCGCTTGCATCTTCCACACTCTTATGCACCGAGTGCTGCGACAAGCAAACAAGCTTTTAATTAACACGACTTCATCTAATATTTTTTCCCTGTGAACCTGTTACTGAAACATTGTTCATCGAACGACGCTGTTACGAGAGACTCAGGAAACAACAAATTTATTGGCAACAATTTTACCTACTCGTAGAAAAATGTTTGACAATTTGGTTCCGTTGTTTTTTTTAATTACAATCCGGGGAAATATTTCTTCCTTCAATTGTTGCAATAAAATGATGAAATGTAAAATACATTTCGCGCCCCGGAATTAAAATTTGTCTATGTCCCTGTAGATAGCAATGAAATCGATTAAATTTTGTAGAACTACGAGTATGTCACGAATGAAGCCGGAAATGCAATTAATAATTTTTCTTTTTTTTTTTTCAAAATATATTTCAAAAATATATCCACATAGAGTAGGTACAGTGTACGAGTACAAGTATGTTTATAAGAATCTGATCGATTAGCAATGAATCGATATGGATTCTTGTATAGTTGGCACTAGTTCGGAGGACATTCTTCATTAAGAGTGTGATTAAAAAAAATCGAATTAATTATGATAGATGCGTGGAAAGGAATTATGAAGACGTCAATTGTTGGGAAAGATGTTTGTTTTATTATTGACTAAACAATCGAATGAACTAACTCTTTTGCGTGTGTTATACTATATTTAGAATACATGAAAAATCGATCGCATCCCACGCCGCTTTGGTTTTTACCTTAAATCTTCAAAGTTGACAATAAAAGGAGGCAGAGAAGGATTTTTCGTTTAATATCTCTAGTAGTTTGACGTAGAATCACGTTATACTATAACAGAATTGGAAACTTTCCAAAGGAAATTAAGCCAGCAACTTTCCACTTAATACCCACACGCTACCACACCAGGAAAGTGAAATTAACTACAGACATCTTCAATCAATAAGGCAAGGCCGACCAAAGCAGGTTACCACTACTTCCATTTCCATGCATCGATTACAATGACATCCGGTTAGGCAGATGTATAGGTCTTAGCTACCAACAAGTCGTTCTACTGTCCTTTGTCCATAGGAGAACCAAACTACATCAGTTAAGGTGGAGATATAAGAAAATTATTTTTGGCTGACTGAATCTATTTTCTCTACCTTTGTTGTCCTAAACTCGTACACCCTGATGGATATTTATATATAACTAGCGACGAAGATTTGCTTCGTCAGCTGCACATTTTCAGAATAATCAAAGCAGCCATCTCACAAGGCTAAACATTTTAGACTAAGTTTTCGATACCAAATCCTCACGATAACAAAAATATATTATAAAATGCTACTAGCTAAGTTAGTCCGTCTTCGCCAGTAGCATACAAAATATCCCCTTTCTAGCATTGCAAGGGCTTCGTGCAAGAACGTAATGTATAGCGGATTCGTAAATTTGCACAAGTTATGCACCCCGTTAAACATATTTCCCAACTAAAGAGACAAATTCTCAGACCAACGAAAAAAAATGTTCATCAAAATCGGTTTATGATTATAGCCACTGCTCAAATAAACAAAAAATATGTGTCCACTCAAAAATTCTCATTTTCCATTCAGATCCACATAGAAACAGACAACAAAAATTAAAAAAAAATAAATTTACCTCCCGAATCTGTGTTGTGGTGTACTGCACTGAGCACATACAACTACGCAAACCTATCCACTGCTGCACAGCTGTTGGCGATGGTATTTGCTGATTGGAAAATTGTCGGCTTAAGGGTATAATTGAAGCATATAGCTTAGAATCATCGTAGATTAATACGCTACAAACAAACAAAATTTTACATTTACCTAAAACTTGAATATAACTCACACATTTGGGTGGGAGCAACCACAATGTGCTTAAGGCTACTCTATATAGTTAAGTAAAAAAGATGGATGGCTCTGGTGTCTGCCAATTATTTTCAGAAAAATTCAATTTTCTCATTAACTATTAAAGTAAATGGATGGACATTAAAGGAGCAACAATTTAGAAATTCACTGTGGTGGGCTCCAATGAAGCAGAAAAGCCGAAATAAAGCACAAATTAAACAAATTCAACTTCTGCATGTGCTGATGATGTGAATGTGATGCAAAATCATTTTCGAGGTTTTTCCGAATCTTAGGTCAAAATTGTGCCCGATGGGATACGATCACATCTTGCTATAGGCTCTAAAAGTGATGATAACGTTTCCGAGCTTGACAAAATTGCTGGTACTACCTTCATCTCGGGGCGTGTTCACAGCGTTAAAGCTGAGAGAAATTTATAAAAAAAAATAAAAATTTGCGATTGAACAGACGGATATAGTAACTGTCACATGTATGTTTCATCCGAACACTTGTTTCCGGAATAGAATCAAACATTCTGGTGATTTTTGAGCTAAGGAATTTGATTGCAAATAGACTGATCGCCAATCAAAATATGTATGTGTAATATGACAAAATTGGTGGTCAAAACTCCAAACAACACCCGGTGAAGAGTCTGGACGGTAACCTCCTGCTTTCGGATGAGGATCAGCTCAATAAATGAAGAGAACATTTTGCTTCAGTGCTAAATCACTTAGACGATGGCGATATGATCTCAAATTCGAATGAGTATTCCGAAGCAACAAATTCCCGAATACGCACGGCATCTCCAAGCAAAACAGAAATTATGGCAGCAATCAAGTCCCTCAAGAAAAACAAAGCGGTGGGTATTGATGGCATCCCTGCCGAATTGTTTCAAGCGGCGCCAAACACATCAGCAGTTCTGCTGCATCCGCTAATACAGAGAGCTTGCGATAGCGAACAATTTCCACAGGAGTGGAAAAGGGGGCTAATCATTAAGCTTCCGAAAAAGGAGAGGTATATGTGTTCTTCCAGCTATAGCCAAAATAATAGCAAAAATAATTCTGGACCGAATTAAAGAGCATTTAGATTCTACTCTCGACGTCGAACAGGCAGGCTTTCGCGCTGGATCCTCCTGCATCGACCACATAAACACCTTACGGATCATAATCGAACAATGCGTTGAGTAGAGGTCTCCGCTACATCTGTTGTTTATCGACTTCGAGAAGACTTTCGACAGCTTGAATCGAAAACTTATTTCTATTATCAAGGCTACATACGAGGGCGGTAGGTGTCACGTCTTACACAACGGTAAGGTGTCAGAGGAATTTGGTGTCCAAAGTGGAGTACGTCAAGGATGCATTCTGTCACCACTATTGTTCTTGGTGGTTATCAGCGATGTAGTCCGTGCAGCATTGACGGAAGGAAACAATGGAATTCGTTGGACTATGACATCTTACCTTAAACACCTAGACTACGCTGGCGATTTTTGTCTACTTTCACATCGGATAATGGGCCTTCATCTAATGGCCCTTAATCTAGAAACTGAGGCAAACAAAATGGGGCTCAAAATAAACACGGCCAAAACAAAAGCCCTCAGCGCTTCCAACACTAACGCTCAACTTAACATTGCCGGACAGAAAGTCGAAAAAGTTGAAAGCTTTCTATATTTAGGAAGTGTGGTCTCGGCTAACCGCGGTGGCACCCAACTGGACGTATGCAGTAGAATCGGGAAGGCTAAAGCTGCGTTCGGTATGCTATCCACAATCTGGAAAAGTAAAGTTATCAGCTTAAGAACCAAGCTGCGACTGTTCCGCTCTAACGTAGAATCGGTACTGCTGTATGGGTGCAGTACCTGGAAGGTGGACACCATAAACACACGCAGGCTGTAAGTCTTCGTAAATAAATGTTTAAGAATCATCCTGAGGATTTTTTGGCCGAACCGGATCTCCAACGAACAGCTTTATATGAGAACGGGCAGTGGATTGGACACACACTACGGCGCGAAATACGCCATGCAGTGGAATCCGCTCCCCCAAGCAGGCAGAATAGCGGGACGCCCTAGGCAAACATGGCGCAGAACAGGAGGAATCGAGCTCTCTAGGAATGAGTTGGAGGCAGCTCAAACGCGTTGCAGAAGTACGAACAAGATGGCGCGCAGGCGTGGTGGACGCCCTATGCCCCCCGAGGGGTTAAAGGTAAGTAAGTAAGTAATATGACAAAAATGTTACACACATTTATTAGTCCAAAACAAATGCATTAACAAATAATTCAATAAAACTTTCACCATTTGCAAATGAGTACAGAAATGTAAACTTAATTCAAAATGGAGGCATTTGACCTTAATGCAACTTCGGTCGGAGCCAGCTTTAAGGATTTCGTATTAGGGTATCTTTTGTGGCACACAATGTCCTCTCAGACAGTCCACAATTTGTGATCCAGTGGATTAATGTCTAGGCTGGCAGTTTTAGAGCTTTTACAGCGGCTTTTAAGACAAACACCAGGTACACCGCCTTAAGAAACACATGAGCAAACCATGACTGACGCTGGGTGTGCATCATTTTGTTTGTTGAATTTTTTCTTCACGGTGAACATTATCTCGTCAGTAAACTGAAGTGCCACAGTCAACATTTTTCAAGTACGAGTAGTAAGGCATCAAGCGCCAAGTCTTTATTGATATGCGATTCATTCACTTTTACATTAGATTCACCTTACGAGCCAGAGTTTTCTGCTTTCGACGACGGTTTCGTGCTTTGAAAGCTCTGATAACTTGTGACGTTCGTACCGTTGTGGCCTTTGATGTCACCAGTATCCTCGAATAATTTTATTTGCGTCTTGAAAATATGAACTTTATTCACACAGCACACACTAAGCGCTATGACAGAGCTACGATTCCCTTTATCAAACCATTCCCTGGCAAAAACGTAAATATTTTTATAAACAAACAACTGTGAGGTTAACTGAGACACTTCGCTTATGTGGCAGCGCAATGGGTGCAATAAATATAGTAAGAGAATTTTTGTGCCTATTAGGTACAGTGGCGAAAAGATAAATAGCATTCTTACTGCCGTAAGTCTCTTTGGTAAACGTTCTACAAGCCTCTGACAAGAGTTGGCCAGACTCTGTGCTGGCCAACTTAAAATCTGAATTTTGTTCTCACCAAGCCAAGAATGGACTGATTTGGCTGTATGTTTTGGCTTATTATCGAGGACAAATCTCCAAGTTAAGGGTATATTTTCGAAGGCAAAAGGTTCCATGTGGTTTTCCAATATTTCTTTGTACTGATGTTGATCCATATCCTACCAGATACTGTGACTATAGGACCATCACCGTGCCACGTTACCGCCACCGTGTTTAATTGTCTTCACCCTGTCCTTTGAATCAAACTCTTGAAGTTGTGGACGACGAACGTAAACTTTTCCATCAGAACCGAATATATTGAACTTCGATTCGTCGATTGAAGAGTACGAGTAGCGGATTTTTCAGGTGCTCCTTGCGCAAACTCTAAACGTCTCTTTAAGTTTCCTGTTGAAACAAGTGGCTTTCTCCGTGCAATGCAGCCATGTAGTCCTGCTTCGGTAGTTCGTGTGTATTTGAGAGTGCTATTTAATTTTCCTCCACAGTAAGCTAAAACATGCTAGGTATATTCACGTCTCTGACGAATGTCAGTGGAAATTTATTTACCACTTTTGAGGAACCAGATACATCTAGCACCAGCTTTAGCAGCATCTGTAATCTGCTGATTCCAGAGAGGGTCTCAGTTAACATGCGTAGCCATATTTTTGATTTTAACTAGCTTTTCCGTACCCCAATTTATAGTCGCATCATAAGCTTGTAGCTTGTTAACAAGTGCATTATGACACACTCTATCGATTGCTTTGAAATTATCGGTAGCTAGAAAGAAAGATTTTATTCCTCTTTTTGCAGATTGTGTGAACATTAGGAATATCCGAAAGTTACAATGTGGAACACTTATGGCGCTAAACTTACACGTTTGACAAAATCTTATTTCTTTCCTAGAATCGATTACCACTAGCGCAGTAATTCCAGAAAGCCATCCTCAAAAAACAAATCCTAAAATCCATTCTACATTCTACATCCCTTTTCAAATAAAATCCCACCGTATACTTCTGCTCACCCCGTTGGTCCCTTTGTGTAGCAATCAACTGATTCTACTTGACCGCCAATACAACAATTAAAATTCCACCAGCACCACCACTACCATTCGTCCTCTTAGCTCATTCCCTTTTCCATGTTTTATTTCTCGTTTCATTTCCTTTTCTGCAACATCTCACGGAACATCAACAAAACAAAAGAACAAGTGCAAAGAACAAGCTCGACATACAACACCACATCTCGTAATCATTGTACACTACACACGCCTGTGGTTCTTCTCCAAAACGTGACGATGACCGCGAAACCATTTAAGACCCCTGGATGGCTCAGGAACATCACATTAGCATCTTTTGTAGATTTGCATTTCTGTTTGTCCGGTTCATTGCTGTTTTATTTTTTTTTGTTTTTCATTTGTCTCGCTTAAGTATTCTCATAATTTTAGAAAATTATTTCAATCTCTCTAGCGCCCTGTGACGATGACGACTACGCCAATTACATTCCGATTCCACCTCGATGTGTGTCCCAAATGAACCAAAACCAAAACCAGAACCAGAACCAGAACCAGTACCAGAACCAGAGCTGGGAGCAAACTTAGAATCAGACTTTTGATCTTGAAAAAGAGAGATGCCGTGTCTGCCATATATACACACAAAGACAAAAGGATAAACAAATTAAGGATAACATTTTTATTGTTTTTCGCTTCGAGAGTCTTTTGTCTTTTCTCTTATTTTTAGTCCATTCATTACAGTTCTTTTTTTTTTTTTGTTAGTCTTTTCTTTCTGGTCTCGTCGTGTGTTTTGTTTTCTTAAAATATCTTTTTGAGCGTTGCTTTAACCAGAGAGGTATATTATAATTTTTTTTTTTTTTTTCTTTGGTTTTTGTTCCATGTGTGTGATTTTGTGTATCCTCTTTTGGCAGTGATGCGTTTGAGGACAAGGAACACATTAAACCACACACATAAAATGAAGAAGTGGATTTTATTCAGTTTTGTTCTTTTTTACGACCGTTTGTCATTTCGACCCGTTTATGAAAACGAAGAGATTTGTTAGATCCACGGACGGTGAACTCAAGTTGGTTTTAGTCAGTCATCCTCAGCAGTCATGGATCATGATGAGATAAATTGAGTTTTTAAATTTAATTGGTATGGCGATGCACGTCTGACAGTTTAGTCAAGGTCAATCTAGTTCCAATGTCGGCACCCCTGTGATCTTTCAAATATTTTGTCGTACGAGTATCCTTTACCACAAACTATTAAACTGGCTGAAAGCTGCCTTTAACAAGTGAAATAAAGTGCAAGACTGTGTTGCACATATGTATATACGTGCGTGACAGATACGAGTATTGTTGAAATTTATATTTTTGAAAAACCCATTAAAAAGCTAAAACTATTTTTCCCAGAATAGTCAAGCTCCTCAAAATAGCGATCAACCGCAAATTCGTTGTTGGCAAATCTTTTACCACCGAGCCATTTGTTCAAATTTGGAAATAGAAAATCATCCGAAGGGGTACTCTATACACGAGAAAGCAATTCGAACTTTAACCCATTGATTTTGGCCATTGCGGATGGCGGATGTGTGAACTGGTGCATTTGACATCGACATTCGCTTTTTTTCGCCAAATGCGGTTGTTTTTTTTTTCGATTTCATCACTCAAACGCTGCAATACTCGTAAGTTCGCCGTTGATCGTTTTTCCTTCCTGAAGATACTCGTAATCAATGAAAATTATCTCACTCGCATTCCAAAAAAAAACTGACTCCATGGCCTTGCCTGCAGATGAATCTGTTTTTGCTTTCTTTGGAGCAGATTCTCCCCCTTTCAATTCATTGTTTTGACTGTTCTTTCGGACCAATGTTTCATCCATCGCTATGAATCGACGCAAAACTCGGCTTTATTGATGTGAACCTTCGCCAAAAACTCGAATGAAAAATTCTCACGACG
Organism: Pocota personata; assembly: GCA_963082735.1. Taxonomy (NCBI): domain Eukaryota; kingdom Metazoa; phylum Arthropoda; class Insecta; order Diptera; family Syrphidae; genus Pocota; species Pocota personata. The sequence continues at coordinate 4,089,848 of OY720433.1, forward strand.
CTGTTTTTGTCCCATTGTGAGTAATCGCGGCACCCATATTAAGCACAGCTTTCTCATGTCCAAATGTTCAGTCAGCATGCGATGTACAGCACTTTTTTAAATGTCTACCATGTCTAATAGCTAGCGCACTTTCAGTCGACGGTCATCCAATACAAATTGTTCACCATTTCTGGCGTAGTTACTTCATTTGGTCGACCACTGCGACCACAGCTCAAACGGCCTCGTTTAAACACTGCCACCCAATATTTTACTTTTGTAAACGAAGGAGCAGACTCCCCCAGAGTAGAATCTAGCTCCGCTTTAATATTAGTTGGGCTGTGGCCTTTCAAATGAAAGTATTGTATCACATAACGATAACTATCATGTTTACCAATTCACTGAGATCCTTAACTATTTATGGCTGCCGAACAAATACTAACCAACGTAGCATCATCAAAGTTCAAATTTAAGCTTTACAAGGTTGGTACAATCTACCATTGTCATTCCTTTCAAACAGCCGTCAGGTCGGGTACTTTTGTAACTACTCTCGTATAACAATTTTTCAAAAAACTACTTAAGAACCGTTTTCGAGAAAATCGACTTTTTACAAAATCGGTCGTTTGTAAGGTATTATTAATTTTGGGAATACGAGTAGAATGAAAATTCAGATTTTGCCTCGAATTGTGACCCCACCAACAAAATAAAATCCAGAAGATACTCGTAACTGTAACTATTTTTGTTTGATTTGTTACTATAGGGTGACCAGATAAGAACGATAGGAAAAGAAATTTAAATAAAATAACAACGGTTATCAAATTGATTCTGGCTTTATTTTGAAGATACATTCATGTCATTATATATGGAATAGCACATCATTTAAATGGCCGCCTTGACTTATCTAGCAGTGCTTCAAGCAGTCGGTCCAATTTTTGATGACTCGGTCCAATATGTCCGGCGTTATTCCAGGCAATAGCGTCTCGAATGTTGGCCTCGAGCTCATCCAAAGTGGTTGGCTTGTTAGCGTAGACTAAGGAGCTAAGGTGAGATGACCCAGTCGTCAAATTTCTCCTTCACCACTTCGAGCGTTGCGTCGCTTGTAAGGTATGTAGCGCCATCTTGTTGGAACCACAGCTCAGATATATCGATGTTGTCGAGCTTTGGCCACAGAAAGTCGGTTAACATCGAGGACCATTGACGGTGACGGTATCTCCTTCCTAATTTCGAAAGAAATAAGGTCCGATGATGCCGCTGTGCAATAAGCCGCACCAAACAGTCAATCTTTGTGGATGCATTGATGCTTGGTTGAACACTTGTGACATAGCCGCTGAGCCAAAAATGGGCCTCGTCCGAGAAGATGATTTTTGGCCAAAATCCGGATCTCCGGCCAACATTTTCAGCGCCCAATTAGCGAACTCACGGCATTGTCTATGGTCGTTCGGCTTCAGTTCTTGAGCCAGCACAATCTTATATGGATGTAGGCCCAAATCCAACCGCAAGATTAGGTTGACTCACTGGCGATGCCCAATTCAGCTGATGGGCGCCGAATCGACATTTATGGGTCTTCTTCGATACTGGCCGCTACGGCGGCTATGTTTTCTTTACTTCGAACCAATCTCTGTCTGGTTGGTGGCTTAAGGTTCTAAGGTGCGACGAATTGCCTGCGCACTAAAGCCATGATTACGACCGACCTCACGACGAAATTCACGTTGCGTATTTACAACTGAGCCTGAATTTCGATAAATTTGTTTAATAATTTCTACACGTTCGGGAAGGGTCAAACGATGCATGATGAAATGGCAAACCTTACTGAATATTTTGGTAGCTGGATGTCATTAATAACTTTGGCAGCTGCTGAAACATAATAATTGGAAAAACTATCATTGCTATCTGGTCACCCTTTAGTTTATCTGACCTACATACGAGTATATGTATCTAATTAAATGCCAAAGCGACCGCTTTATTGCGATCTTTAATTCATCAAGCAGCAGTTGATTACTTATGTTCTGCGGGGTCCACCGACCTAGAAACGAATTTTCCCATGTGCTTCAAACTTTCTATGAAATTTTGTGAAGGTTTGCTGCGTTGGTCCTTTATTCAAAAAAAGGTTGGTCATTTGGCCAATTCTAGGATTTCGAATTTGTCTTCGAATGTAGGCTTTAAATATAGACAAATATAGAGGTCTTGTTCACTTGTTCACTTGTTCAAGGGTGGCCGTGGTGTAGTGGTAACATCATCGCTTGTCACGCTACAGGTTCACGGTTCGAATCCTGATGTCAATAATCATCTATTTATTTCGCATGAAATAAATAAAAAGTCGATCAATTGCGAAAGCTTGTGTCAACTCTACTGCGAAGGCATAACACTGGCAGTAGGGCGGTCATATAGCTAAAAATGCAACTTGATCGTGATGATAACATCAAGAGGACGGAAAAAAATACTGTGAATCATGAGCAACGACAAAAGCAAAAACAAACAAGCTCCCCAGTTATCTGGACAGCCACCCTTGGAGTTCACTGAAAACTTAATACCAGCTAAGTTTCAAACCAACTACACCAATCTGTCTTTCTCTCTGTCTCTTCCCCTTTCCTCAAATCGCCCGTGTCCTAAAATTAGTATAAGGGTATTCATAACCCCTTCCACACGTGCAAATTATAAAAAAAAAAAAAAAAAAATTACATTCATTTTGTTTTTGTAAATCATACCTAACCTATGGTACTCGTATAAAGCTAATAAGAATTGATGGCATATAGATAAAAATACCATAACATGCATTACCTAATACTGTTTCAATTCGCCCAATTTTTTTAAAAATTCAAATTTCAAAAATTTAAATTTTGAGAATTGAGATGTGAAATTTTTTAGATCCATGTTGGGCCGTGTGTAATGAGCCTACTGTGAAAACTCTTAGATTTTTTGCAAAGTACGAGTACGAGTAGGTTAGGTTAGGTTTTATGGATTGAGATAGAGGGTGAAAGACCTACTACGCCACACTTAGATCAATGTACCTATAGATCCATTGTGATGCCCAAGGAGTGTAGCTTCCCCACTCGTGAACTTTATGGATTCTTAAACCAACCCGATGCATAGATAAATTTAGTTATCGTATTAACCGATTCATTTGATAGTTCTTCTAAGTTTTGGAAGAAATATTTCACTAGTATTCTGAGCTAAGGTGGTAGAGTCCTGGAAAGGAAGTGAGGTGTATCTACGTGTACATCCTCATTGCCGCAGCCTCTACACATATCATCTTCGCTTAATTCATTTTTGAAAGTAAAAACTGGAAAAACTAACGCTCGATGGGATGGCAATTTTGGCGGTAATGGACCGGTAGACGGACACCAAGTTTTAGAAGAATTATAAAAGCCGGATCAAATATAGAAAATTAATAGAAACCCTTCCATTTATTAGAAAGAAGCTTAACAAATATTTCGGTTTATTGCAAGTGGAAAAGCTGAACTCAAATATATTAATTAAACTTTCGTACCAAATTCCATCAAAGGTGGACGACAAGGACAATTTAAAGATCTTGGAAACCTCACCCCCAAACCAACTACCATCAGATTGCAATCATTTTATGGCACACTAGCCCAAACTTGCAAGTAAAATTTCATCAAAATCTGTTCAGGTAAATGGTTGTTGTCTTAGGAAGTACAATATGATAAATTTTGCAACCACTGCATCCGATTTTGATAATTTGAACACGAAACTTAAAAACCACATTTGGAAAAAAAAATCGGTTTATTGGTTTCTGACTTTAAAAAGTGTGAAAATAAATGCCCTGATATTTTGAAAACGGAAACCGAAAGCTTATAACCTTTCAAAAATGCAATTACATCTCTTATGCTACGGATTAATAAGGAAGCAATATTATGAAAAAGTATAAATTACAGTACTCAACTCTAATGACGCGAAGTCCCACTCGCACGTTTTTTTAAACTTTACCAAAACTAAGGAGAGATGAAGAAGTAACCGAAATTTTGCATCACGAACTCCCTGTTGAACACACTCAATAGTTCTAACGTCTACGCTCAAGTATATGCAGATGATACCGCCGTTCTGCCTGTCGGAGCGTGCCTAGCGACTGTTTGTCCTAAGGTGCAGATGGCCCTAGACGCAATCGACAAAACCGAGGTGGTTCTCTTTACGAGAAGGAGGAAATTGACTGGTCTGACTCAGCCAGTGCTAAAAGGCGTCACTATCCAATTCACCAAGGAAGCCAAATATTTAGGAGTAATCTTAGATAGCAAACTTCTTTGGACGCAACATGTCGAGCTGAAAACTTCCAAAGCTCTGTCAGTCTTCCGGCAATGCAAACGTGTTTTCGGCAAGACATGGGGCTTGTCGGCAACAAAAGTCCTTTGGATCCACATAGCAATGATAAGACCCTTCCCCTCATAGGCGTTAGTTGTTTGGTGGAATAAGCTCTCACGTAAATAAGTTACTACTGCTTTCGCCAAACTCCTAAGAATGGTCTGTCTCGGCTGCTTGGGAGCTTCCCCAGTACGCCTGGCTCTGCTCTAGACGCCTTGATACACAAAGGGATAACAGGAAATGAGATCTCTGACGAGCTTGCTAAACAAGGCTCAGAAGAGAATTTCTCTGGACCTAAACCCACGTTAGGTTTGCCAGTGGCCTCGATTAGGGCTTCCATTGACGACTGGGTTTTCAGTGAACACAGTCGAAGGTGACATGACATGTCCCCGTCGTCTGTAAGAAATCCGCGGCTTTCTTGCTATCTCTTAGCAGAAAAGACTGCAGACAACTTACTGGCGTTCTTACGGGCCACTTCGCCTTTGCCAAGCACCTCCATGTGCTAGGTTGAGCGCTTCCCCTGTCTGCGTCTCCTGTGGAGAGGGCGACGACACTGCGGAACACTTCCTATGTGATTGTCCTGCCTTTGCTCGGATCAGGTGGCAGATTTTCGGTGCTGATGTGGTGAGTGCTGATGACCTAAGCTCTTCATCATGGTTGTACAATGGACCTGTTTTTGAGTCTGAGTGCTGCAGTGGGGTGTACCCGCCCAGAAAAAAAAATATATTGGATGTTGGTTTGAAACTCATGTATTATTAAGTTTCAGTGAACTGCAAGGGTGGCGTCCAGATAACTGGGAAGCATTTTTGTATTGTCGTTGCTTATGATTCACAGTATTTTTTTCCGTCCTCCTGATGTCATCATCATTAGCCATGTGACCACCCTACTGCCAGTGTTATGCTTTCGCAGTAGAGTTTACAAATGCTTTCGCAATTGATCGACTTTTTTATTTATTTCATGCGAAATAAATAGATGATTCTTGACATCAGGATTCGAACCATGAACCTGCAGCGTGACAAGGCACCATGGCCACCCACAATAATAAGAATATCACGCACTCGCAAGAGAAAGCTAATGTGGCAGCTGCATTTTTTGCAGAAAATTTCAGCTTACCAGACAGAACCGTGTTAAGTGTTCTTTAGAACAAATATTCTCACCCCTTGTTTTGAAGAGGTTTCTTCTATCCTGGCCAAACCTCGTCGTACTCCATGGACGCTTTTTTTCAAATAGTTGGAAACGGAAATACTTAGTTCAGCAGAATTTGTGCGCAAGCCATTGCTGTCAAGAACAGAGCTTATAGCTGGTTGTTGGTATCTCAACGAGCGACAAATGTTTGGGTACCTGTTTACCACCCGTCTGGGGTCACATGTTGACGAGTGTGCTCATAGCATACTCGTACTCATTACTAAAAGGTCCTAAAATATACACTCGTATAATATTAATAGTAGATACTCATATTCACATTGCTGGATATGTGACACTTTTGTTTGTGCCGATTTCATATTTATTTTCCCTAAAAGGGCAAATATCCTTGATGGTTATATGTAGACCGATGGACACTCATTATTTTTCTCATTATGGACAGGCTACAGTTAAACTTTTACTCACAGAATGGACAAACACTATCAGCAGATATTCGTTTGATTACAAAGCACAAAATGAGTTGAAAACGAATAGTGGGCATTCATGTACACATTCCTTTGAAGTTTAAAAATCCTAAAAAAAAAAAAAAAGAGCATATGCATATGCTTTCAAATCAGCAAACATCCTCTCGGACAACGCAGAAAATTCCCAAAAACATTTACACTTTAAATCTTGCATTCGCATGCATGTACCACACGCACACACACGAAACAATCTATCTATGGTTGGTTGAAAAATATAAATCGAGTACAAGTACATTATTTAGGTTAACTGATTGCTGTACCATCTGGGAAAAATCTTTTACAGCATAATCATTTGGTTTTTGAAGGAAAGAGTTTTTAAAGCTTACCTTAAATCCAAGCCGGTTTCCACTAGATACAGCATAAAAATTAAATTTTCCTTCCACAAGTGATTTTGTTTGTTGAAAAACTTTTTTCTCTTTTTTCAAGAAGAGGAATAAGCACTATATCACCGTCCACACACAATTATGTTTTTGACGTTCACTTTTAATAGATATTTCTTTTATTTAATTTAAATATTTAATAATTTTTTTTTTATTTCTTAGTTAAATGCACGGTATTGACTAGTAGTAGAATATTTCTGATTTAACTCAAATGGCACAGGAAAGTTTCGCAAAAACGCCAACATAGATCATTTTTTTATTTTTATTTTTTTTTTTTTTTTTTTGCTTTTTTGGTTATTTAAGCGTAAGTTTAAGAGATAAACGCGACAGTCCTGAAATGAAAAAGGGAAAAAGTGTGAAAAAAATAGAAAAAAAGGAAAAACACATACAGGAAAGATACAATCCATCTAGAATGGATCGTATGATACTATATCCCCCATCTTCTGAAATTTTGAAACAGATGCAATGATATCTTTCTATACAGAGAATATTTCCGCTGTTCCATTTTTTTCTTAATAAAAAGTGTGAGTGGCTACCAAAATTTGTAACCGAACTTCACGGCTTCTGATGATATATTCACAATAAGACTTAACCATCACCATAAATAGGTTTCAAAAAACAAAATATGTGTTTTTTTTATAAAAAAAAAAAAAAAAAAAAATACAACGCCCCCAAAAAGTGGGTGTGGACATGTATAATGGCAGGACAAAATGTAGAAAAATATTGAGAAGTACTATATACTTTTAAAATGTGAGCGTGTCTGTGGACGGATTTTACTAATTTTTACACTTGTACTGGATATCTATCGAATTTCATGTTCCTAGCTCAAAATGTAAGGCCCAACAAAGTGTTGACATACGGACGGGAGGACGAACATAGCTAGATCGATATAACTTTTGATGCTGATCACAAATATATATACTTTTGGGGGTCTATCATTATTATTTAACTTAACCCTGGATAGTGTATAAAAGCTGATATGACAACAATTTGAATAAAACTAAGCCTTAGACAGTACAAATAAAATTCATATAGGCATACGAGTATCGCTGAATAGAACTCTTTGAGAAGAAATACAAAAAATACTTCTTTTCTAGTTAAACATTTTAAATTTACGCTCATTGTGGAAAAATTACCGACACCACATATTATGCACCTATTTGAGCATCATTTTTTTAATTTCACGAAACAGTCCTCAAACGTAAAATAAAATTCATCAAAATCGGTTCATAATGACTGGTTGGTGCTCCAAGAAAAACAAAAATGTATGCGTACTCAAAATACAGTACAAATGAATACACTTAAAAAAAAAAAAAATATCTTCCGCTCCTGTGCTGTGTAGAGCACACACAACCGAACAAAACACATCCACTGCTGCATTGATGGTGATAGTGTTTGATACATACTCGCATATCGGGAGATGATTTGTAATTAAAAATTATTGAGGATTAATTCCGGAACGCTCAGACTCAATTTCATAGTCCGTTGTACTATCAGGCAGAAACCTAATCGTCATCACCTGCAGATATGCAGAAACATTTGGCTATCTGTCTCCTTGTCTATATAATCAATCCCTGTAAAATGCTCGTGAACAAAAATTCATTCATAATTAATGGTCAGATAGCCATCACCCAAACATTAAACCAATAATAATCCTCATCACCATCGATATATATAACTACCACACGACCATCAACTTTATAGTATTTTTGGTAAGCGCGTGTCGGTATCGAGTGTCCTTCGTGTTAAGTGAAGTAGTTGCAAAATGTTGACCAAAAAAAAAAAAAATCCACTGTGCACATTATGAGTAGTTGCATAAGTATCTGCTCAGTTGTTTTTGTTTTGTATTTTATTCGTTTATTTTTTTCTTTCGACCTCAAGGCACGTGCTTATGAAGAGTCGTTGCTGACGCCGACGCCGTTTTTGTTGTTAATGGCACTAGTGCTGCATAAAGTCGCGAAAAGCCACACGCACGTGGTGGTTAGTAGTGCTTGCTGCTGGCTGGTAATGCACTTGCCTTAGATTGTATCTTTTCATTTTTTTTATTGGTCGGTGGCTGTGTGGCACGCATTTTAGCGTGCAATCATAAAAATGGGTCAAATGAAAGGAAGTAGGCAAGGTATATCCCCGAACCAAAAAAAGAATTTACTTTTTGTAGTTTCGCACAATTTAAGGATAACCGAGATCTAATGACGGGAATTCTAGGAGAGGGTGAATAGTTGTTAATTGTTCAGAATTAATGAGAAAGCATCACAAATACAATTCATTTTGTCTGTATTTTAGAATGCAATATCAAAACGAAATACTTTTTTTTTTTTTCAAAATTTGTTAGTACTCCATGGTAATGATTTATCCTAGCTGAAGTGGAATGTATCATAATATATGGGCTATGTTATCACTTATCATTTAACAGCTTTTCATAATTCTGAACTACATTCTGAGAACTCAATTACATCTGGCATGATGCTAAAACTTAAAGTCTGGATTCGTAGCTTGCAAAAATCTATGAGAACTTTAAGAACAGAAGAAAAGTGTAGTTTTCTACCACAGTGTACCTAATAGATGCGCTATGACTTAGCGAAAACTTGATAAGTTTAGAGTAATAAAAATGTTCGTGGGGCACTAATCGCTCACACTTATCAAAGACAAATTTTAAGTGGTAAGTGGTGGAAGAGACACGGTCCCGGTTGAGATTAACGCTTATCTGGATAAGTAACTCAATATTCACCAATTGTATCTACTTTAAAAAAAAAAAAAATTTAATTATGAGCCATGATGTTAGTACAACCAAGTAATGAAATGAAATGAAAGGGACAGATACCGGGAAGTATTTAAGATGGGACAGAGAAGAAAGTAAATCTTTATAGATTATATTTTTGAAAATGTCTAGAACATGTCAAATAATGATGTCAGTAGTTTTCCTCATTAGAAGCTCCAAATGGTTTGGTGACTGCAACTAGAAAATTCTAAGGTCCGGTGAACCTACATTTGCTTCAAGTGTATTTGCACATACTCGTAGACAGCAAACAATAGGCTACAACCGGCTATTTTGAATTTAGAGTGAAACAAATATTCAAACTGCAAAAAGTCAGAAATAAAACAATGTTACATTAAAAAGTTGAAATATTTGAGGAAAAGAAACACACAAAAATGATATTGAATTATCAATTATCTCTTTTATGAAACAGAACATTTATCGAAAATGAAAAAGTAATAAGTCGTTGGAGAAGCAGGACCCTAGTTACGACCACCTCTGTGTAGGTACGAGTATCCTTAAATTACAATTCAACACAAATTTATCATAATGAAAAAACCCTTAAAGTACTAGTACAAAAATCGGAATTGCAGAGTGTGAAGCCAAGTCAATGGCATGTCACGCGACTGAATAGACAATACAAGCTATAATTATATGTAATAATGAATACGACACAAAGAAGCACCCAGCGCCATTGTTCACCATCGATGAAATACCTCATTTACACCATTGTACCCGTATTAGGGATTTATTGTAAGGATTCGTCGTCGTTGTCGTTGTCGTCTGTGACACTCACTTGCCCTATTATGCACAAGGATAATGCAGACTCTTCTTTTTTTTTTGTATCTTTCAACTTCATCGCCATCATTCGTTAACATTATTATGTCTTTTCAACCATCATTCAGCACAATAAATGTAAAGGGACTACTTTTTTTCTACTCTTCTCTTAACAAGTGTTGAAAGGATTTGATTAAATTGAATGTGGGGCCATAGAGTGGTGATTTAAAATTCTCCTCCAATGTTAAACATAATACTTGTAACATAGCAACAAGGAAAAAAGAAACTTATTACCCAAACCTACACCACCACATATCACCATCACCATCACCATCACTATCATCATCATGGAATTATTGCGCAATCATTTAAAATTTCCATTTTCCTATTATTTAGATCTAATTCCGGATTTCCGGAATATTAATATCCAGCGGCAGTTAGTGTCTTTATTTTTAGACTCAAAGGCAGGACATACACGCGAGGGCCGCAGCAGCTGAAATGCAGTTTTTTCATCTCAACAAGAATAAAGTCATCTCTCTACTTCACGGTCATACACACATGCATGGTATTTTGTTTAGAAATATGTATAGTTTTGTGTATACGCAGCAACAGATGAATATATATTTACTGGTGCATACACACACGTGGGGCACATGTTGAATGCATAGATACATTTCACCGCATGCATAAATTTGCACCAATAAATGTTTTTATTGAGATGATACAGCATTAAGAGTGGTACGTATTCCTTAATACGAGGTACTACACAAAATTAAATTGGGGGACAATGCACATTTAGTTTATTTGTCATCGTATTTTAGTTGCAGGAGCTTTACAATTAAGAGTATACTTTTGACTAGAATTTAATGAGAATAATACAATTGTTTGAGGCGTGTCGTTTCAAAGTCTAGCAAGTAATCAAACACCAACAGAACTGTTCGGCAATACTCGAGATAAAACCATTCATTCAAAGATGTATGCTTCGCTTCAGAATAACGTACAAACCTTGACCTGATGAATACCTCTTATCTTTCTTTTATGCATTGTAACGCTGTAACACAAGAATGGCTAAATCGATTGTACATTAACTAAAGCTGTTCAATAAGTATAATAATCTAGATTACTTAGTTATATAAAAATCTGGCTACCACTGCCAACAGCTGTGCACCAGTAGATAGGTTTGTGTGTGCTGATAACGGGCGAGAGATTTATTTTGCTTTGCTTACATTTGTTTTTCTTTCATTCTTGTCCATCTATTCATATGGAGTTGCATGTTATTCTCAATCTACATTTCCCTGCAACTTCATTCTGTAAGATTGTGTGTCTCTTCATTTCTCATAAATTTGAAATCGTTGTTCATCTATTTGGAAGACGACTACTCCCATCTCTGTGGAGCGGCTGAATCATTTATCTTTACTTAGTTTCAAAATGAAGATGCAGAGACATATGATTCCGAACTAATCGTGAGCACTGGGTTCATGTAGCTCATTACACGTGCACTAGGCGACTACGCAAAGAAGCATCCCGACGAATCGGCTATCGATTCGATTGCTCGTCGTGCATGGGCTAAACTTGCTGACCACTAAACGCAAACTATCGAGTTATGAAACCGATATAAGCCTCGGATAAATGGAATGATTCCGAAGTTGACGACCACAGCAAAGGCATTAGGGACAACGACCTACGGATTGGTACTTGGAGTGTACGAACACCAAAAAGACTAAGTGCATCATCCCAACTAGCAGAGATCCTCGAATGCTAGAAAGCAGATATAACCCCCATCCACAAGGTGCGATGGTATGGAGCGAGCGTTAGAAAACAGGGACATTTTGGTCAGGGCTTATTGTCGAGCTCGACTCCAGCTTCCGTCATATAAGCGAACCTGAGAGAAGTTTAGAAAAAAAAAATCATCAGCACCAGAAAAGTGATTCGGAATTTCTATAGAAAGTCAAAGACAAGCCAAGGATTAGTTAACCACACTGCAGCCTACAAAGAAAAAGACGGGTCACAATAATAAAAACGCAATCAGGGTGATAGCCAATCGAATCGCACTGCCTACTCAAAATCAAAGCCGCTGGCTCAAACGATCTAAAAGCTGAACTGTTTAAAGCTGCAAGAGATGATTTTGTGTTTTATATGCCCTTTCAACAACGAACTCGATTTTGTAGAGCTAAGAAACACCTCTCATTGCAAAAATTATAAAACAGCTTCGTTAAGTTCTTCTCCCTGGTGCGTACTGAATATGTGCAAAGTTTCGGTATGTGTTGCTGATGCCAGAGTTGTCTGGACTATTCGAAAGAGTTCGTTATAAAGACGCATTATTTTTAGTGTTCCGTACCAGAAATGGGCAGACATTGAACAAAAAAATGTGTGTTTTATCTGACCCTTTCAGATACAATCATAGCTTTCTATTTTTTGTGGCTAATGAGAAAGCTAAATTAGGATACAATTAAAATAACGGTACGGAACACTAACCGTACGAGGCCCGACTCGCACTTAAACAATTTCTTCAGATATTTTAGTTTTAATGAGTGAATCACTTTCATGAGTCTAAATGGAAAGCATATTCCTTCAACAAGGTACTTCTCTGATCTTGAACTGCCTCTTCCTTTTCGGTGGAGTCGTTCTTCGGTCGGCCAGAACAAATTTTTCAACTTTTCCGATCTGATAAATCTAGCACTCGTATTTTGAACGAGTCAAAAGAATTTCATCTTTATCTTAAACCTTAGACTTCAAAAAACTTCGAGGAAAAAAGTCCAACAGCGTTAAATCGCACCATCTGGGCGGGAAATTACACGACCAGAAAATGACTCATGCTGTAACTGAATTGTTTCTCGGGCTGTATGGCATGTGGCACCGTCTTATATGTGACACGTTGTAGATGCATTTGATTTTCAACAATCACTCGTGGATTTTCTGAACCCAAAATTCGACAATTTTGACGATTAACAAAGCCATCAAGATGAAAATGAGCCTCAACGCTGAAGATGATGTTCCATAATCCATTCAACGAACTCTCTTCGCTGTGTGTGGTCAGTAGGCTTCAGTTCTTGTGTCATTTGCACTTTGTATGCATGAAGATGCAAATCTTTCGTGAGAATACGCTGTAGAGAACTTGATGTTCCTGGACTTTCAATAACACTCTGACAAACTGCTTCGATGTTTTGTGTTAATCTCTTCACAGTTGATAAAGTTAAATCACTATTCCAACTGTAGCTGCCAAGCTTTCATTATTTTTAAAATATTTCTCAACAATGAAAACGCGTTGTTCTTTCGTGTAGCACTCCATTTTTACTAACCCTAAACTGTCAGCTGTCACGCTGTCTTTTTTTGTTTTTTGTTGGCAACACTTTACCGCACAAATGGCGCAAAATTCAAATCTTGCTTGAATTTTGGGACACCCTATAGTTTGGTACTCGTAACTCTTCACATGGAAATCGGTCTGACTAAATATTTTGAATGCAGTTGCAATTTAAAATTCGTATAGGTTTCGTTGTTGTTTACTTTGAAAGATTGTATTGCGAAATCCGACCACAAAATTTACTCGTAATTGAGTCTAGGTACATACCTGTATGAAATGGAAATTACTGAACTACTTCTCCGCCCCTTCACCTTATAGACTGCTTTTGCCAAGTAATCTAAAAAAAAAAAAAGGTGGAACCATTTCATATACATACATAGCTTACTCCTTAAGGACCCAATATAATTTGTGTACTCAAAACGAGGAGCCTCAGAGGTAACAATTTCTCTCTGACCTTATTGACACAAGTCATCGACAAATTAAGCAAAGTAATAGTTTGTTACCAAAAGTGTGATTGCCAACAAAGTCCTTCTAGCACACTTAGCTCAAGAACCACTCCATAATTATACCCATATGGTATTTTAGTTTTGACACATACGAGTAGTTTTTAACATAGAGAAATAATAACGATAAACCACCATGAATATATATATTTGTGATCAGCATGGAAAGCCATGTATCTGTCTGTATGTCACCACTTTTCGGGCCTTAAGTTTTCATCTAGGAAGGTGAAACTTCATATATTAACTTTATACAGTCTGAAACAATACAAGTGTGAACATTGTCCTGTTTTAAATATGTCCACTAGAAACTGAGAAATATTGACTTTTTTTAAAAAAAACATATTTTGCTTTTTCAAAGTAATTGCCAATATCTAATCAGAATCTGTGAACTTTGGCTACAAATGGTGACAGCCACACCCACTTTCTTCTAAGAAAATGTGGTGAAAGAAGTTTTTCTAAAAAACATTATTAGGGTCGAGGTTAGAAGATATGGTATCGTATATCATACGATCCGTTCCAGACGGACTGTAACTTTCCTGTATGTTTTTTTTTTTATGAAATTCGGTAGCTCTGTCTGAAAATCGTCAACATTCAACAAAGTGGTCGTAACTTAAGAACCCCTTAACATATTTTTATGACATTTTGTTTATTAGTTTGGTCTAGTACAAGTGTAGATTTAAAAACCATTAAAATTGGTTGAAGTTGAGGTTAAGATATGCGTGATGTTGTACCAAAAGTGACAGTTGCACATAATAATATCATTTAGCCACTCGTAAAACGATAACTAGAGAATGCTGACGCACCTGGATTGTCTTCGAATACAATTTGTTGACATAGCAACAATTGCACATTATTTCAAGATGTATTATTTTTTGATTTCAAAATGTAAGGCGCTCATGTTAGGACGCGGACTGTTCCCTAGAGCTAATGAGTGCTACAGTTTGCATTCAAAAAAAAAAAAAATATTTGGCACAACAGCTCTTTGAGTGCCAGGGCCTAGCTTCTCGCAACCACTCGTGTAGTGTGCGTTATATTTTCCAAACGAATAGAAGGAACCTACAGTTTAGAGCCGTATCCGAAAGGCAATTTGTTTTGAGAAGCTTTCTCGTGACAACAATACTCTTGGATGTTTGTCAGACGTTCGCGAGAGGTGGGATCGTGAAAAAACTTTTCGTTGTTTTCTGGGAATGGACCTAACCACTACGCCACGACGACGTTATTTATCTAGCAATAACCACTATATCTGATGACAATTCTGAAAAACCCATCACCTGCACTAAGGCTGAATTTATCATTTATCATCTTGAGTATTCAAGTCACTCGAAATGATGAGTGATATTTTTAACAGGTGAATAATGCTTTATGTCTGAACATGAAGGTCGATCAATTGGCCATTTCTGACAAAGAATATGACTCCAATGAGAAGACTGACGAGTTCAGAGATGTACATAGGTGAGTCGATTAGACGATGAAAATTCAGAGAAGTGTCCTTTTGATATAAATTTGGCTGTAAGTTAAGGAAGCGAGGCCCCCGCTATGAGGTAGAATTAAAGCAATTTGAATATTGAAGTGCATTAGTCAAAATATAGGTAGTTATCCCGGAAATTCATATTATACATATGTGTAATGTGCAATAAATATGAAATCAATATTAGTGAGGCGCTTTCAGGAGACACATTTTGTGAACAATTTTCGTCTACTTTATAATTTCTTTTTGGTTTTTTTAATGCAATACCATTATTGTTCCTTACGAGTACTATTTAATAATTGAAGGCATGTCTGTGCTATGCATAGAAGATTTAGCGACAGAAATTTGAAGTCTGAAGGCCGAAGAGCTAAAACTTTTATGCATAAGTAGAAATCAAAAAAGAAATCAAAATAAAACACCATAATCAGTTAAAGAGAAACTATATTTCTGGATATGTATACACGAAAGCACAACAAATACCTTCTACAATAAAAAAATCATTGCTATACATATGACAAAAGCTCAATCAAGACCAACAATTTGTAGAATACGAGCATATTCTTTCAAATTTCACGTTACATAAGCTTACGTACATACGACCACTTTATCAAATATACGAGTACCATACGCTGAAGTTTACAGGTCCTAGTATTTTAGTATAGCCATAAATAACCCATATAACTATTGTTACTCATTTTTATAATGGCTCTGGAGTCTAAAACAGGCTATAAAATTTAAGGTGCTTGTAACTAAAAAAAACAACAGATAACCACTTCTTTTAGAAGGCAGAATGAACTTGAGTGAGCCTTAAAGTTTTATGTAAAATAAAGTACCTAAGGCGAACAAAAAAAATGTATGTTACGATTTATGCGTTCAGACAGCTTATCAGAACAATGCAAAAAGAGTAAAATGCACGACAGGGTCGCATTCCTTCCTAGCTGCTTGCATATGTCTCAATTGTACCATATTATTTTCTGTATTCCTTTTCCTGTTTCGTATTATGTTCATATCCTCAATATAGTGTCCAAGAAGGCAGGAACACTTCGTAATGAGTTCCGCGCATAACAAACATTTTGAAGTGTTATTTTTTGAGACGCATCCGATTATACAAAAGGATAACGATCTCAAACACCGAAGTCGCCTCTGCATGTCCTGAAAAGAAGAAAATGCTGCAACAACTTTAGAGTGGCCGGCGCAGAGCCCAAATGCGAGCTATTGAAAATGTGTGATCATTAATGATGAATATAGTTAAAGGGGAAAAAAAAATACTATATGACAACTTACTCGGGCTATTAACATCATTTGGAAGGGTCTGAGCAAAGAATGTTGAAAAATTGAGCGAAAATTACAGAAGAATATGCTTTAATTATGGCCTTTTTATTTTTTTGAAACAGGCTTTATGTGCAATTCATTTGATAGATAGATAGATATTCCGTGAAACAATTTACACATTTTACATTTTTAGAGAGATTTGATACACAGTGTTCTACAAAAGTCAAGGTGCATTTTATGATTTAAACTGCTACTCGTATTTGAATGTTATTAAAGGTAAACTTAAACTTTCTTCAAAAAAAATAAAATAAAAATAGTATTTAGCTTGAAACACCGAAGTGTACTCGTATCCACAAAAGTATCTATATCTTTCATTTTGTGAAGCCCGGTTTATTTATAATAAGTATGATTAATTTTGAAAGAAAAAATAAATAAATAAAATATTGTATATGATTCACACTAATGTCGGATTATAGCAGCAAAATTTAATAATTTAGCAATCTAAGCTAAATGCTTAGATTGTTAAATTATTAAATTTTCATTCACAAGATGATTATCTGAGTTTTTGGATTCTATCCGAGTTTATCTCAACATTCGCTCTTTTATGTAGGTCTAAAGTAGGGTGATGAAAGGGAAGATTCAACTTCACAGCCATACACAAAAGAATTGCTTGGAAAATCACCTTATATACATTTTGTTATCATTAGATAATAAAGATTTCCGGTTAATAAAGGGGTATAACATTTTAAAACAATATTGTTGTTACTCAAAGTTTGCATGGTACGCGAATGAAACGTCAATCGCTATCCAAATTATCTCCGCCTCGTTAAACAGTAGCTGACTGTTAGACATATTGCAAGTTCTTCTTTTTCGTGTGAAAAAGATGTCTTGCATTTTGCCTGCATTCAGTTTTATTTTTCATTTACTTTAATACCTTTCTTGTATTTTCATCACAATGTTGAGAGCAAATGTGATGACAAAATCCCAGTGTCATCAGCATAAATGACTGCCTGTATATGTTGCATAAGATTGGCCCAATAACAGAGCCTTGGGGCACACCCGCATGAAAAATAAATCAGAAGTGCTACTATAACATAAACACTGATACAATGGTTTGTCAAGAAAATCTGAACAAGTTCACACAAATTTGAAGGGAAATTAAAATTTGTCATTTTGTATATAAGGCCATTACGTCTAACAATATCATCTCCGTCGATATCCCTAGTTCACGATTACACTTTAATACCATTCCAATGTCTGAGCACTTGATGGGCAATGCTGTGGTGGTGCCTAAAACCAAATTGCTCATCCGGATAACTTTCAGGGCTCTCTGGGGTTCTGCCAACTTTTAAAAGGGACACAACTATGTCTGGTTTCCAAGCATTAGGAAAGTATTTGACTTTAATGCATGCATTTCTAATAAATGTTAAAAGCTTTACCCCAGATCTAGGTACTTTTTTAAGGCCTCCAATGTCCTTTACGTACACTTCTCGTACAAATACATTTGGAAATGTTTCAGCATGGACTGAGTTAAAAACCTGAACAGAGTTATTTACTAAAGTATTTGTAACTGCATCACCCAGATTTCGGGACACCGAATAATTTTTTGAAAAATTTGCAACAAGTGTCTTGGCTTTATCGATTTCAGTAAAGAAAATGCTTTCACAAGATTTCAGACAAGAAATTTGCTTGTTTTTATTTTTCACAGTGTTCTAAAAGGGTTTCGCACCTTTTTCTAAAGACCTGAGTATTTTATTCCACTCTTCGTTGCGTTTTTGGTGAATGTGTTTGAAAATCAATTTATACAGAAGTATTACTTGATTTGGGAACCAATTTCTTCTACGCCCGTGTCCTGAAACAGTTTAAGGGTATTCATATCCCCTTCGGGGCGCGCTGATCATAAAAAAAAAATAAAAAATAAGAAGAAATTCTCGTACGGAAGTCCTTTTTCCAATTTCTGGCACACATACGTTGAACAATGGAGTCAATTATTAGAAATATTTTCCAGATATTTCAAAGTTTAGTATTTACTTCCGTTCGGAAACGTGTTCAATTAGAATTTTTCAAATCTAGAAAATATTGAACTTTTTTCACCCCTAACCAAAGAAGTCTACAAAAAACCGGGCTGTGATCAGAGCTGAGCTCATTTCAAAGAGGTTTGCTGTGATATTTGGCTAGAAATATTCGTAATAAAGAGATCAATGACAGAAGGACATCCACACAAATGTTTTAAAAGCAAATTTCACGACTCATTTGCTCTACTACAACCCCAATTTATATGCATACCTTTTCAGATTCCCTCCTCTCAAATCCGTCATTCATGTAATTTTTCAAGTCTAATCTTTTTTTCCGCGATATCACTCTGCCAGGAAAATAATCACAATATATCTTGATTGTCTTCTGTTGAAATGTTGATTTGATTTTCTTTAAGAATCGCCCCGCCTTTTCTATCGATTCTATCAACTTGATAACACTTAAGGTCTATTCATAGCTCAGCGACCTGCGAATACGAACGAGCGAATACGAGTATTCGCAAATTTTGACATTTCATTCACAGCAACTTTTTTTTCTAGTCTCAATCTCCGAATTTCACTTGTCATTTGTTGTGTTTCTAAAAAATATACGTGTACAATGGAAGTCAGGTAACACATTCTGCTATAATCATATACATATATTACCTTCTTGTCCACAAATTCGAACATAATTATAATTATTTGAAATACTTTGAGTTCTGACCGACCACCAAGAACAAAACAAAAGAATTGTGAGGTTAAACTCTCATGCATGTTTTGGTCGCGCGTATGTGGATTGCGTTCCACATCTGTGGAATGTGAAATAAATTTGACAGTTCGCAAGAAGCATTCGCCTATTCGCGGAAAAATCAGGGAATTGTTAATTTGTTAGCAGAAACTAATTTTTTTTCCATTAATCTATAGATAAATTAATCTCTGTTCTTTTGAAATAGTAAAGTTGTCAATTGTGTGCCTTTAAATGTAAAAAATGGTTTGTTCGCAGTTCGCCCATTCGCCGATCGCTGAGCTGTGAATGGACCTTTAGAGTGGGAAGTAGTAGTTTTATATCACAGTTGAACCAAGTTTCCACAGCTAAAGCAACGTCAATGTTGTTACGATTTAAAAAATGTATTATAACGGTTGGGCCATCTGCTGGTATCTTTTTAGATTACATGTTAATTTGATACTGACAGCTATTTCGCGCTCAAAAAATTTACGGAAACACAGTATCATATCTCTGCGGTGCGTTGGGAAATATTGAAAAGTTATTTTCAAAGTGAGTGTTGTGCTGCCGAAACAGAGCGAATTTTGAAAAGAAATCTCGGTCGAAATAATACACCAACCGTGTCTGCTGTATGCAGGTTTGAGAAGAAAGTGCGCGAGATAACACAAGTTATCCTCAGCGTGTGACTGTTTGGTGTATTTTGTGGAATGGCGGCATTATTGCCCATTTTTCTTCGAAAATGAAGATGGCAACAACGTTGTGGTCAACAGAGAGCGCTACAGTAACGTACCAACAATCGATCTTTTACGCACTATGTTCAATATACGTGTAATTAGCTGTTTTGGTGTGTTCATGTTGCTTAGCCTCCGTTGGACTTTTTTTTTCTGGGGTGCCATTAAAGATCGATGTTCTGCTGACAATCCGAAAACGATTCAGGCACTTAAGCACAATATTGATCGAGCTATTCGTGAAGTAGAGCCCCGAACCATCGAAAATATACTGCAAAATTTAGTTGACAGGATGGGCTACTGCCAAGCCAACCACGGTGGCCATTTAAATGAAATTATTCCATAAATAATCGGAAAGTATACGAGTACTCTCTTCTATAAAGCAAAAAACTTTGAAAAATAGTATATTATTATTTTTTTTTTTTTTAATAAAGTATCTATCATATTACTTATCATTATTAGAGTACAAAAACTGAGTGACATTAAATTGTTCATTTAGGCACAAGTGCATTACCACAAGCGGTAGTCTTGTGCGAACCAGGACAGATACTCGTAGCACAATATTGTTTTACGTGGCAGTTTCTCTCGCTGTGCCCAAACATCTGACAATTATGGCATTGTGTCAGTCTACCTTTTAATTTTCTTTGGAAACTCCAATTCACCTGCTCGAGCGAAAATGTTTACGTAAATCGTGTCATTTTATTGAACCACTTTCAAATGAAACTAAATATATGTAAAATGTCAGTACGAGTATACTGTTCATATGCACTTGAGTCCAAGCTTGATAAGTTCATCTTCTAATGCATTTACATCGTTATCACACATACCATACAGAATCAGGTTAAAAGCTTTTTTGCATTTAAGATCGTGCGAGAAAATTTACAGTTGTCTTCTTTTAAATACTAAGCACAGAATTGTACACATCCATTGTTTGACTATTGATTGGAATAATTAGATACTTTTAAACTATTCATTACGGGTGAACGAGTAACATGCACTTTTTTAGAGGATTCACTTGGAGAAATTATTTCGTCCATATCCTCAATGGAGGACTAGAGTTTGGCCTCGATATCGGACGATCTAACGCGGGTTTAATAATTTTAGCTGGGTTTATACAATTTACAAAAATGAAAGTCAATGAACTCCAACGTTGTACGCTGACAAACCGATGTATGAGTAATTGAAAAAAGCTTTTGAAGAAAAGAAGATTTGCTCAAGCGTATTTCTAGACGTTTCTTAGGCTTGAAGTTCAAATTGCTACAAGTTTTGCCAAGAATAGACTCTTCCGTGTCGACGGTATCGATTATTCCGATCGGCTGGGGTACCGCAAGGAAGTGTTCTAGGTCCACTCTTGTATCTGTTGTATACTTGTGATATAGCGCAAGAAGAAGGCATCACATTAGGTACAGTTGCCGATGATGCTGCCATTCTGGCAGTCTGAGACCACTAACAAGTATTAACTAGAGTAAATAAATGGACACAGACTTGACGAATCGCGATCAACGAAACCAAAACTAATCATGTAAATTTTACCTATAAAAAAGTAAATAATTTACTTATCTTTGTCGAATTCCTTTTGAATTCCTTTTTCAAACGAAACTAAATACTTCGGGATGACACTTGACGCAAAATTGAAGTGGAAACCGCACGTGAAATATCCCCAGCTTAACGTAGATAACAAACTGAGGGGCACGTGCACAATGCAGTTCTACAAATTCTACAAAGTCACCTACCCTCGGGAGAAAATAAATACGCTGACTTGGTATGCCATGTTCTTGCATTATTTTTATTAATAATAAACTATTAGTTTTGTACAATAAGACTTGGTCTTTTATAGTACTACACGTAGGTTTTTTTTTTGTTAACTAATTATCAAAAAATTCAAAAAGGATAAAGAAAGGATAAAAGGAAATTTATTGTTGAACTGAAAAATATTTCAATAAATCTTTTTTGTAATTTTTAACATTAAAAGATCTCCTGATGTGTAGGGGTATAAAGTTCCATAGCCTGACAGCGTGAATATAGAACAGTCTAGACGAGTTATAATAATTAAATGACGGGATATTTACACTAAGAGTCCTTTGAGATCGTGACAGAGATAATTTGTTGAAAAGATACGCAGGAGTAACGTTCTTTGATATATGAAATATATATGCAAAGAGCAACCCAAAAGGGATATATATTCGTACAATCGCAAGCCATAGATGTATCTGACTGCGTCACTAAATGCAATTTGAAGCTTATGCTGCGATAGTGAATCTAAACTACTGTATACCACTTCAGCATATGTAGTAATTTTTGGTATAATTAATGCTATTACCAACTTGTGACGTATACCAACAGGAGTAAAAGTAACAGACTAACAGACATATATGCGCCCGATCATATAATTTATATGATCATAGCACGTTAAGTTGTTATTCATTACAAATCCCAAATTATTGAGTTTTATATTCGAATGCAGTATATCCGGGAGTGTAGCAAGATCCAACGATCTATGCGAGATCGGTATAATTTGCGATTTATCGGGATTTAATAAAAGTCCATTGACCACGAATAAATTTTTGAGAGGCCTTCATTAAATCTAGACGATAACAGACACAATTGAACATCATTCACGTACAGATATACAGATACATGTTTGCAAACAGATGGCAGATCATTGCTGAACATGGAAAATAAGATTAAACCTAAAATACAGCCCTTTAGATTTGTAACCCCTCTGCGTCTTTCGAGAATTTCACCTTCATTAACAAAAAAAAAATAAATTTATGCACGATAATGACCCCAAGCACTCAGCAAAAAATATAAAAGATTGGTTTTCAAAATAGAATCTTAGCATTTTGGATTGGCCAGCTCAGAGCCCCGACCTTAATCCAAAGAAAACCTCTGGAATGACGTTAAGGTCAAGATTGAGCAACAAAATTTTAAGAATGCTGATGTGCTCTGGAACGGTATACAGGAAGCTTGGTATGCTATACAGAAACACAGATGCCATAAGCTTGCAATTGCATACCAAATACTAAAAAGGCGAGTAACTAAAAAAGATTTTACGAATTTACGAGTACTGTTTCCAGTCTAACAGTTGTGCTATTTATTTTTTAATTTTCTATTTTATTCATGAATTATTCCTTTTAGTTTTGAAATGAATTTAACAAATTAATAACCATATTGTCAAACACCATCAATATTTTCTGTCTTTTCATTGCTTAAATAAATGAAAAATTTTTCTGAAATTTTTTACCATATTTGTGTATGTATGGCTGTATGTTTGTATACATGCTATGGACTTTTTTGGCCCGAGAGTGTTTATGTGAAGTTTGGACAAAATCGGTCCAACAGTTTGCCCACAACTGCTTTAGTACTAAAAAAAAAATGTCTTTTTGTTAGGCGCAACAACGCACGCCGCAGATGAGTACTCCACATTAAAACATATAAAAGCTGGCGTACCTCAAGGTAGTGTATTAGGACCCATTTTATTCCTTTTATACACAAACGACCTACCACAAAATGAGGAAACTACTATTGCCACATTTGCAGACGATACTGCTGTTCTAGCTGTTGGTAAAACCGTGAAGGGAAGCAACCGATAAAAAATGACAAATAAAACTATACGAGTATGAACTGTAGTCAGGTCAGCTTAACTTTACAAATAAAAATGTACAACACATGCCTGTTCACATACGAGTAAATAACAATGCAGTTCTTTATTCGAACTATAATAATACTTTGGTATGACTCTTGACGCTAAATTGCGCTGGAAGACTCATGTTAGGGAAAAAACATGACGAAATAAATATTCGCTATAAAAAAATGTGTATTGGATATTCCTGTTAGTATGCAACAAATATGCAACTGTGCACCCCCAGCTTTGGGAGCGCACAAATAAAACAAACTTACAAAGTACACAATGTTTTCAAAATAAAGTACTACGTAATATTGTTAGCGCGCCATGGTACATAAGCAACGCTGATCTACATAGAGATCTAACAGTAAAAATGGTAGAGGACGAGGTCAGGGAGATCGCAAGAAGACTTCGCAACCACAACAATTTAGAAGTAACTCAACTACTCGTACTTAATAATAACAATTTAGTTGGAAGATTGAGAAGGATAAAACCCTTCGAACTTGTTAACTAGGGATACCGAAACTCATTTTGTTTGCTGATGATGGCCTACTCTACACCTCTGGAAAGGATACGAGTACTACAGAGTGCCTACACAAAATACATCAATATCTAGACAACATAAATACATGGCTAAAATGTATAGACTGGTGCTAAGTGTATGATGTTCAGTTGCAAGCGAATTGAACAACTTAAGTTTACAGAATATATGAATTATATATGTAAAGAAAATAGCAAAAAAAATTGCTGTACTCGTATTACGTAAAGTAAGGCAAAATATCTCTACAAGTACTGCTGTGACTGTAGATTTCAAATGCAAGGGATTTAACCATAGGGCAGCTGAATGCTAAAAAGAAGAAATACTCGTATGCCTAAAATGTCATAAGAAACATAAGACAAGCGAATGCAACAACGAAGCAATAAATTAGTGTATAAATTGTTTGCGTATTAATGAAAAACTTAGTTTAGGGCTTGATTAGAACCACTCGACACTAAGTAGGTTATGTCCAGTATACCTGAATAAGCTCGAGACCAAAAAGAAAAGAATTATATACTAGCAATCAAACACAGTAAAAGGAATTTATGTTAATATTCAAGGTCTTACAAACAATTTTGAAGAATTGGAAATATTAGCTGACACTCGTGAAGGACTTTATAGAAAGAAACGCACCTTCCAGATGAGACTGATGAAAATGAAATTAGAATTAATGGTTTCAATAACGTGTCATGTCTATCTAACTCAACTAGAACAGGTGGCGCGACAATATACGAGGGCAAGGTGAAAAGTTATCGGCCTGACAATGAAAGACTGCGATTTTCAGTTAAAAAAATGATTTTATTTTTCTACATAATCTCCCTTGACTTCAACACACTTGGTCCAACGTTTCTCCAACATCAGTATTCCTTCTCGGAAGTGAGAGTCTGGAAGGCTGTGAAAATATTCATCTACGGCCCTCTCAACTTCTGCATTGGATGCCAAGCGCTTCCGAGAAACAAATTTCTTCGAGTTTGGGAACAGATGGAAGTCTGAGGGTGCCAAATCAGTTGAATAGGAGGGATGGCCGAGCAAATCGTACCCCAAATCCCGCAGTTTTCCCATCGCCAACGCACACTTGTGTACAGGTGCATTGTCCTGGTGAAAGATGATTTTTTTCTTCTTCAAGTCAGGCCTCTTCTCACGAGTTTTGGCATCCAGCTGGTCAAGAAGGTTGGAG
The DNA here is from genome assembly GCA_963082735.1 of Pocota personata. Taxonomy (NCBI): domain Eukaryota; kingdom Metazoa; phylum Arthropoda; class Insecta; order Diptera; family Syrphidae; genus Pocota; species Pocota personata. The sequence continues at coordinate 4,115,065 of OY720433.1, forward strand.
TAATATTCACCTGTAACTGTTCTGCCTTTCACAAGGTAATCAATTAACAGGATCCCTTTCGCATCTCAAAACACACTGGCCATGACCTTTCCGGCAGATGCGATCGACTTCGCTTTCTTTGGCGCTGAACCACCGGCTTCCAGCCACTGCTTCGGCTGCTGTTTCATTTCTGACGTGTAGTGGTGGACCCATGTCTCATCCATGGTGACAAATCGCCGCACAAAATCGGTCGGATCCGCGAAAATCGTTTGCGCATTTGCTTTTGATCGGTATTCAGCAAATGCGGCACCCATCTTGCGCAGAGCTTTCGCATCCCTAAGTTTTTGTCTCTTCCGATATACACACAGCCTCAGCTATCTCACATACCTTCACTCGCCTATTGTCCAACACGATATCATGCACTTTTTCGATGGTTTCGGGTGTGGTTGCGGTTTTTGGCCGTTCTTCACGTGGGTCATCTTCGAGGGACGTGCGACCACGTTTAAATTCAACTGCCAACTTTTTAACGGTTGACATGGAAGGAGCAGAGTCCCCGTAAACTTTTGTCAATTTTGGATAAATTTCCTTAGGGGTTAACCCATCCAAAACGAAGAATTTTATCACCGCACGATATTCAAGTTTATCCATTTTAAGGAAAAACACGCAAGACGTCTACGAAACTACTTGAGAGAACAAGTTGAAACTTGTCATACGAACTAATGAGAAGTGTACCCAGGCAGGAAACATAAATTTTTGCTGATTGGAACGCCATCTCTGCGTCAGGCCGAGAACTTTTCACCTTGCCCTCGTATATTCGAAATAAGTGGAATATAAAAAAAAATAAGCGATTGATTGGAAAATGTGGTTATTGGCATGCAATGTTAAATATAAAGATCTAGAAATGGTAATTGTTGCTATATATAGATCGCCAAGTCACAGTGAAAGAAGTTTCTGTGATTTTTTCGAAGAAAACCTTAACTTTATAACTGAGTCAACAAACAATGTACAGTAAATGACGCTTATAAGAAAAACACTGATATAATGAATTTTTTTACAACACCGCTTCTCAGTTTTCCTCTGAAATATGATGTGTATAAGAAGCTTTTGTATGACACAAAAAAAGTCCCATCTAAATGTTCCTTAAATGTTAACGAACACGCCCTTAGGAAATACGTGTATTTCTGAACTGTCAAAGAAAAGCCATAAAGTCATAAATGTCAGTTCAGTTGTGTTTCTGAAACGAAACTTATAATATTGGAAGAATTAGCATCGGGAAAATGCAGAAAAGAAATATGTGCCAAATTTAAAATCGCAGCAAGTACTTTATCAAAACTAAATAAAACCAAAGAAGACCTAAATAAAGAAAAATATAAACGCAAATGCTTACAACGAAAAGGAAAATATAACATTTTAGACCAAGCCATGAACAAATGGTTTGATAAAATGATTGAAAAAAATGCAAAAATCACCGGTCTGAACAATTTGCAATTCAACTTGGAGTTCCATACTTCAACGCCAATAGTGGCTGGATCCAACGTTGGAAAAAGCGTTCCAATATAGCATTTAGAAACCTTCACGGAGAAAGTGGTTCCGCCGACAGGTAATTTTTTGGAATTAGTAGTGCCGAAGATTTTCGATAAATATGACCAGGAGAATATATACAACGCGGACGAAACGGGGCTTTATTATAAAGCTCTTCCTACTGGAACGAACACAAGGAATGACCAAGAAGTTAATGCTCAAAAAAATCCAAAAGACAGTGTAACTTTACTCTTTATGTGCAATGCATCTGGCACAGACAAGTTAGTTTTTACAAGCAGCCAAGATGTTTTCGAAATAAACAAATTCCAATCGCCTACAAATACAATAAAAAGGGATGGATGACAAGCAGCCTTTGGAGTGAAATAATAAAGGCAGTAAATGATTTAATGAAAACAAAAAAAAAACAAATATTACTCCTGGTTGACAACGCCTCTTGTCACAAATTAGATTTTAAGCCGAGCAATATAGCCTTAGGCCAAGGTATGTATGTTCGTAATGTCAAAAAAAAAAAAAACAATTTTTTTTACAAGTTGACATTCTTTTTAAGGTCTCATTCACTCCTTTAAATCGCATTACCACAAGTGCTTGGTAAGAAAACAAATTCTGGCCCTAGAAGTAGGAAATAGTACGAGTAATTGGTCAGCGGATGAATTCAACGAGCACTTTGTCCAGGCTTCCTCGAACATATCAGAAAGATTCAATTTTGAACAAGTCAATGAAAACGGATTCTGTTTTCGTAGTCTAATAATGATTTCCTAACTGCCTTATTCTCTATTAAAACGAACTCCGTTGGTCTGGACAAGCTTTCTTTAAAATTTATTAAAATTCTTATGCCTGTATTTGGAAACGATTTTGTTCATATTATAAATACAGCGATAATGACTTCCACTTTTCCTGAGGCCTGGAAACGTGCGAAAGTGATTCCTGCACCTAAAGCTGGCTCATCTCCTTCAACGCTTTCCAATTTTCGTCCAATTTCTATTTTACCTATTCTCTCCAAAGTTTTCGAAATCAACTTGAAAAATCGGGTAACTGAATTCCTTAATGTAAATGATCTACTCTACCGATTTCAGTCCGGTTTTCGACGTCATCACAGCACTGCTTCAGCTATGATTGCTATCACTGATGACATCCGCTTCAATATTGATAAAAAATGTGCTACCATTCTTGTCCTGCTTGATTTTACAAAGGCATTCGACACCATCGATCATAACATCCTATGCTCCAAATTAGCTTCTAATTTGTACTTTTCTCGCACTTCTTGCAAACTTATATGTTCTTACCTTAGGGGTAGGCAACAACAGGTGTTCTTGGAGTCCTCGGTGTCGTCACTTTTAACTCTAAGTCAAGGTGTTCCTCAGGGCTCTGTCTTGGCACCTTTGCTTTTTAGCCTTTTTATTAACGATCTTCCATCTACTGTCTCGTATTCAAAAATTCATCTGTATGCTGATGATGCGCAAGTTGTTCATTTTGCGCCCTTGCATGACATTGAAAGATCCATTCGCAAAGTAAATGATGATTTGAAGAATTTATCTCTATGGGCTTCTTTGAATAACTTGAAGTTAAACCCCCGAAAATCGAAAGCCATTGCAATTTACAGAAATTCTATTTCCTCTAATCTATATATAAATGGTATCAGTAGCAAAACTTATCGTACTCTTCGTACTTTGTATTTAGTCAAACAATTCCTACCTGTGAATATTCGTGCAAAGCCTAATTATGCCTTTCTTTACATATGGCTGCGAACTTTTTTCTTGTTGTTCCATCGATGTACGAAACAAGTTGTGTATTGTTTTTAATAGTTGTATCAGGTTTATATATTCTCTTAAAAGATATGATCATGTCAGCCCCTTTCATCTAAGTTTTCTTGGCTGTTCTTTAACAAGTTTCTCAACATCAAACATTTTATTTTTCTTTTTAAGGTTTTTCATTCACGCGAATCCTTATAAATTTTTTCTAAATTTCAATTCTTGACCTCTTCTCGAAGAAGAGGTCTAGTTATACCAATTCATACATCTGTGATCTCAAAATTATCTTTTTCTCTACGCTCGTCCAAACTTTGGAATGCGGTTGCGACCAACGTTCAGCGGTTCGAGCCTATGAGCCTAAGTCAATTTTGTCAAACGATATTGGTGGCTTGTCTTACCACAAAGTATACCAAACTGTTTCAAAAAAGCTGGCATTTATACAGAAATAATGAGAACTTAGGTATCCAAACTAACTTTTTTTTTAAACTAACTACGCTTATGTTTCAGACCTCTCAAAACCTGACGATTCTGTTGTTGAGATGTAAAGTAGTATCGACGAAGACTTTGAAAACGAAGAAAATTTAAACTGTTTCGGAGAGTTGCAAGATTGTGATATATTAAACGACGTTCAGGGTGGTGATGAAATCGAAATCGAAGAAGAAGAAGAATGTGATCAAACGTCAACACCAACGCCGCCTACTAGGGCCGAAGCTTTGAACGCTTTTTTTTGTTCTAAAGGTTTATTTAAACAGCGATGAGGAATATGACAGCTACTTCGAAAAAATTTAAGATTTTCTCTTCAAACAAAGGGAGGAAGGTCTCACTCAAACCACCCCATTGACCGATATTTAGAAGAAACTTAAGTTTCAATTATTTTGTAACTATGCTACGTACATACCTACTTAAAATCTGCGTCATTTACTGTATTAATAACAGGAGACTTTAACATTAACTGGTGCAAAAACAATAGATACTCGTACAAGCTGCAGATAGAAAGAGTTTTGAATGATAACTGTCTAACGCAAAAAATGCAGGAAGTCGACTACATTATAACGAACATGGAGAACATTACAGTTAGAGCAAAACCAAACGAAAAAATAACAGATCATGAGAGTGTCGAAGTAATAGCAAGCACGAAAACTAATACGAAGAAAGATGAAAACGACTACGAATCTTTCAAATATTGCAAGCAATTATATTTACACAAGAACTTCAAAAACATCAACACGACTCTTAAAAACATAGTTTCAAAATTTATCTATTAAAGATAAGGAACTGAGATGGTTTAGGACATCCCTGAACAACAGAGTACAGCGAACTAAAGTAAATAACAGTGTGTCTGACTTTGCCGAAGTGGAACTTGGTGTACCGCAAGGGTCGATATTAGATGCACTGTTATTCATTATATATATATATAAATGATATGCCAAAAATAGTGAGAAACTGTAAAATTGTCCTATACGCGGATGACATATTGAGCCGTATTTATAAAAACGAAGGATATCCTCCCAAGTATAAGGTAGAAGTATAAGGTAATGCTGTAAAGTAAAAGCATTTCCTTCCTTTCGTATTCATAATGATTACCTTACACTCACCAATAAATACGCAGCCACGTTTGGTAGGCCTGTTGATGCTAAAGGTTTGTTAAAAAAAAATCAACAATATGAAAACAAGGTTGAAGAAGAAAACGGACTTGGAAAAAACTGGGAATAAAGCGATAAAAATTGTTGGATTGGGAGAAGCGTTTACTAAAGGCTATGGAAGGTGACAGCAATCCAACTATTGGGAGAATCGGTGGTGCCATCCAGGTCGGTATTCATGAACACGAATCTATACAGCAAAGAGGGAGTGAACCAGCTGATAAACGAAGAAGCAGTAAAGTATCTCGTGAGGAAGCATGTGGTGGTGTCTCTCCCACAAAATTTGTTACCACCAAAAATGGTTGATTTTCTTCTGGTGCCTCTTCAACAGGTTCAAAATCAGGATCGCCTAAAGTTTTAGCGATATTATGGAGAACGACACAGGCAATTATTATTTTTGGTATATTTTCCAATTTCACCCGACAAACGTACTGTAAGATAGGAAACCGGCGTTTCAGTTGTCCAAAACATCGTTCGTTTTCTTCCGCACCAGAAGTAGGATTTTCATATGTAGTCATTAGGCATGGTTCTATCCCATATCCGCTGATACCAATGAGCACAACATTGTTTTGATTTCTTAATTTTAGACACACTTGTGAATTTTTCCATATTCTCGAGTCATGTACGGATCCAGGCAAAGTAAAAATTTCTTTGGTATCACAAGTGGCTTGAACATTCAGAGTAGGTTTACCTTTTCTATTAATGTACTCATCTCCACAGAGTTTTGGTTTCAATATCCCTACCCCTGGGTACAATCGATTACACCAATAGCTGTCGGAAACTTAAACTTTCTTTGCCGCAACTCTTGCTTCCGTTATTTCACTATTTGTAGTTGGAAACTTAATCCAATCAGTTGCATGTGTATTCACAGTCCGAGATACCGTAGCTTGACTAACACCAAGTTCTTCACCGATACCTTTCTGATATCCAGGATCACTGAGATATCGCAAACATACCTTCATTCTATGGGCAGTTGATAAGGCACCTCCATGAGTTTCTTCATTCGTACCTAAAAATCTGTCCGCGAGCCACTCGAAAAGTATAAGGTTCTGCTTGAAATTATTATGAATACAATCAGAAGGATTTCCCTCATATTTTGCAAGTATAAGCATATCCTTTTCTTTATGGATACAGCTCATTGATTTGCGCTGAAGGAAAAGACGCAGAAGAATGCAAATTCAAACTGACATGCGACATTGAACTCATAATTAGATGGCTAAAGATGAACAAATTAAAATTGAATGAACATAAAACAAAGTTAATGAATTTGAATTTAAATAACGAGACTTGCATTGAACGTCAGTAGTATTAAATACTTAGGAATGATTATTGATAAAGAGCTGAACTTTAATGAACATGTAGATTACATACGAGTATGCAAGAAAGTTGAATAAGAACGAAGATGGATAACATAAAAGCTGTGAGTACTGTGGCACAATTTTATACTCTTGCTGCAACCAGGGTTAACTGGAAGGGCTCCAAATGCTTCAAAACAAATCGATGAGAAGTTAATAGATATACACCAATCAGATGCATGCTGGATGCCCTTAAATGGTTAAGTATAAAACAAAGACTAGAACTTAATACACTTTTAGCTGTTTTTAAGGTTAAATACGGAGTCGCACCAAGATTTCTAACAAGGGGTGTCAGATAAGTCGTAAGTCACGTAATGCCAACAACTTCAGAGTGGGTTTTCAGTAGGTCAAAACACATTTATTTATAAGGGCTAATGTCTTTTTAACACACTACCAAATGACATAAAAATTGAAGCGCCAATCCCAGAATTTTTGAAAGAAAATGCATTGCAGAGATTGCAACTACAACCTTACGCAGTTCCTGTCTGGTCACGGTGGCTAGCGCAAGTATCTCCACCGATTTGGACACGACAGTTCACCATCTTGCCCCGAACGCCCTAATGAAGACGAAGATACGGAACACGCAGTGTTTTACTGTAGACGCTTCACAGTATGGAGAAGTACTTTACCCAGACCGACGTTACTCCTCGACCACATGTTGCAGTCAGAAGAGAACTGGACAGTAATATGAGACTGCATAACAAATATACAAAATGAGCTGCGGAGATTAGAAAGGCTGAGACAAGCTACAGAAGCAGGAGAAGCCTCAGTAGCAGGTGACACAAGACGAATAGCTTGATTTGCTAACCAATCCCGCGAAGTAATACCTACGGCAGTCCCGGCGTGGGGAATGGTTGAAGTCTGTAGCTGGCAACTCATTGTCAGGACCAGGTATATGAATCATGCATGCCATTAGCATGATATCTTTAGAAGATTCCTCACCTCCCTGACGCAACCAGAAAAAAAAAAAAAAAAAAAAAAGTAGTAGACACACACATCAATAAGAAATATGTTAAGTGCGTTAAGATCGTTGAATATGTATGACATTTGTATTTAAAATTAAAAACAATATGTATCTCGGTTACCTTTGCGAAAACGTACATACGAGTACAAACGCACTGTGACGGAATACAATCTAAGAAACTATGGTGACTTTAGAATTCAAAGATCAAGAACCACAAGAGGTCAGAGAACCATCATCTTTTGTATGGGTTTTCATGGATTCAACAATCTCCCGAGGGACATTAAAAAGCCTGATAACATAAATATGTATTTAAAAGGAAGCTTATTGAATATGTTCAGACTATGTACTAGTTTATTTTATAAAACATTCATTCAACATCATCACAGGAAATCAGTGATTTAACAACATACTCGTACCCACTTACTCGTAGGTACTACAAAACAAATGGTAATTGACTAAAGGCAGTTCCTCAATTGATTAAAAAAAAATATATTTCCTGATTAGTTTGACGACTACGAGTAGGTTTAGGATTAAAGTCCCACACTAATCGCTCGCATGTGTGATGTATTTCGACGATTTTTCAAAAATTTCTACACACAGATTGTTTTTTTCTGCATAACACACGCGCGTAAGAAAAATCTGAAACAAAACACTTATTCTACACCTCCATGCACCGTGTAATTCAGTAAATAAAATTCTCTCTCTAAAATCAAACTTAAACAACTAAACAATTTCGTCTATCAACCGAAGTCTTTTCCAAAATGTAAATAATTTACGAGTAGCGTCGGCAAAAGCAATTTTAATAATTTCATGAATTTAATGAAATTTAAAAGACTTTTAAGGCTGTCCTTGATGTAAACGGAGGCAGCATAATATATATATTTAAGTTGCCGGTTTTGTATGCGGAAAGTTAGACAACGCTATTTCAAAAATTAAAAATGTTTATTCCAAAAAATAATCTCCATTTACATCTGTGACATTTTTCCAACGTTCCACCAAAGCAAAAATGCCTCTTTTGAAAAAGTCCTTATCCTTTCGGGCTAAGAAGTCCTTAAAGTCCTGTTTTATGCTATCTGGGCTTATGAATTGTTTATTTTGGAGATGATTGCCCAAACACAAATCGGTCGGGGATAAGTCTGGTGAGTAAGGCGGATGAGGCAAAACTTCATAACCCAACTCCGCCAGCGTTGTCATGCAGCAGTATGGGACCATGGCTATTTACCAGTGACGGCTGTTTTTGGAGCAATTTGTTGTGCATTATGTCGATTTCTCTACAGTACGACTCGGCCGTGATTGTTTCTCCGCGTTTGAGAAAGGAATAATGGACAACTCCCTCACTCGTCCGCCATACTGTCACCATTACCTGCCTTGCCAAGTCCAATGGGAAGCTCACCCACGTCTACCCATTCTCCCGACCTCTTCCGATTATCGTGTAGGATCCACTTTTCGTCGCAGGTGACGATGCGATGCAAAAAAAGATTCATACGGTGTCTGTTAGTCAAAGAAATTACAACCTCCAAACGTCGTAGCATATTCGCTGGGGTTAGAACGTGGGGCACCCATCTCTCTATTCTTTTTTAACCTTTCCGATGGCAGAAAGGTGGCGTCTTATGGTTGCAGTTGACACTTTGAACCTTGTAGCAAGGCTAAGAACAGTCGTAGCTGGATTTTCTTCAACAGCTGCTGCAAGTTCTTCATAATTAATGACATTCTCTGGTCTACCACTTGGCAAATTTTCGAGTGAAAAATCTCCCTCGCCGAACTTGGTAAACTAGTTTCGAACAGTTCTCTCACTACACTTATCCAAATCAAAAGCACCGTTAATTTATCTAGTCGCTGTGGCTGCGTTCATGATTTTTTTAAATTGAAAAAGGAAAATTGCCCTAAAATTTGTTGGTGAAAGCATTTTCTATGTAAGGAAAAAAGTATATGCACTCTTTTCTTAAAAAAAAACTTTATTTTCAATTTCTCTGCACAACTTCACGCCACAACGATCACTTTAGGAATGATCGGTAGGCCGGCAATTTCATGTGTAATGACCTAATACTTTCAGATAAAAGAACTTTGGCACAACTAGCAGGAGTTTGTTTTTTTGTAAATTAATTTTGCCGTTGCTGGAACATTCACAAAATATAAACATGCTAAAATATCCCGAATTAGAATAGCTGTAGATTTTCATTTTTACCGAAATAAACTTGACACGCTCAATGAGTTTAAATATCATCCGTCACGTTACTTAGAATAGGATATTAGAGCCCGAGTCACACTCATAAGGTTCAAAAAATACCACATTGCCCAAAAAGATAACACAGAAAATGTCAAAAACGCCCCCAATCAAATTTGGGCGTTAATACCTTACGCTACGAGTATTTCAAAAATGAGTTAGTTTACAGATCATTCGGGTTTTGTCTACCAAAAGACTTGTCGCGATGGGTCAACCGTAATCAATTATAAAAGTATGTAACAACTAATAAACGGATCTTATTAAATACATCACGGAATTCTACTGGGAAATGATCACCTCTACTAAAATATACCTATGTACGTTTTAATATCCCTGGGCAAATTTCACTTAGCACTTTGCCACACTTTTGCAGAAACCTTGCACATTTGTGGTTGTTAAGTGGTTGACCGCATCGTGTGTTAAGGACAATTTTCGTGTTTTTCCTTTCCACTACAATCCGAAATCCTTTAAGATCATTGTACAGAAGTTCTAGCAATTTATTTCCCTTTAATTCGCTCTGTTCCTTAGAATATCATTGACTACATAACCAATTACCAACCACCCGTCTTGTTTTTTCAGTTAAGTGGTTTGCTGTCTGTCCCATAATATCAAATTAACACTTCAAACACTATCGCTAACCTCTGCGCTACCAGCAGACTACATATGTCAGAATGATATCACATCTAATTCACGTTCGATTCTGTGAGAAGTTTACTCTTAGTGAACTAAAACAATCAAGTTACAACTTTAAAGAGTTTTACGGCAATAATTCTGACACTGTTTATTGGATTAAATTATGTATATCGAAATCACTAATGTTTACACTTTTGATTCATACAGAACCTGGACTTATAACTGAATGAAATGGAATCAATTATAAATTTGACTGTCAAAACAGCACTTCTTTGCACTAACCCAAATACATTTGATTCAGTGAGAAGTTGACTATAACAAAAAAGTTTTATCCTTGCAGACTTTAATTCCACCACTTCTGACAATATTTTGTAGAAAGTCACTCTCCGTAATTAATGCTAGTCTTAAGTTGTACCTACATCACTTTTGATTCATACAGAACCTGGACTTTATAGCTGAATGAAATGGAACCATTTATTAATTTGACTGTCAAAACAGCACTTCTGACACTCATTTGAAAAGTTGTTTTCGGTGATTTTTGCACTAACCCAAATACATTTGATTCAGTGAGAAGCTGACTATAAAAAAAAAGTTTCATCCTTGCAGACTTTAATTCCACCACTTCTGACACTATTTTGTAGAAAGTCACCCTCCGTAATTAACGCTAGTCTTAAGTTGTACCGACTTCACTTTTCATTCATAAAGAACCTGGACTTTATAACTGTGAATGAAATGGTGCACTTCTGACACTCATTTGAAAAATAGTTTTCGGTGCACTAGCACTTCGTTGGGTGTCATAACTCAGTTTCAGGAGAATTATATATTTTATAAGGCGCTCACTTTTATAACGCTATACCTTATCGCAAAATTTAATCGAATTCAGGTGTTTTCATAAATAAATGCCAAGAAAACACTTCTAACACTTTATTCAAAAAGTAATTCTTGGTAATCTGGGTATAGCTAAATCTAAATTAAATTTGAAAACTGTCTTTCAGAAAATCATCTATAGCCGCTGGCAGTGATGCTCACCGTAAAATTTAATAGAATTTAAGTTGTAGATGCATATAATCAGAAATTGTATATAAGGCAACACTTATGGCACTTATGAAAAAACTAATCAGAAATAGGTTCCCTTAGGAGTTCACAAAATTTACCACAATACGAGTAGGATAGCTGCAATAATCGACCACTTCTGTCAATCATTGATGGATATAACCAGAAACTAATGCAAATCAACTCAACACTTCGGACACTTTATAAATATACATGAGACTTTTTTTTTTGGCATAAAAAAACATCTACAACCTACGAGTAGTCATCAATGAATTCTAAATAAAAGCGTACGTCATCCTGCAGTTTCCTGAACTGCAGGACTATTGCCCCCTTTATTCACAATTCAACAAAATGTCAACAACTTTGCGCTAATTATGTTCACACAATGAATGAACATTGTGAGCAAATGACAAATATTTATCGCGTGCCGCCAATTGGGTCAAAGGACAGGTCAAAACACTTGATTGTTATGTCAGGTGGGTTGCGTATATGTTAACATACCTTCGCTTCGAACACACTCTAACACTTCACACTTTGGCCACTCCAATTGAATGTTGAATTAAAAAAAAACAAAAATACATTGGTAGGTATATTTTCCATTTAGAGCAAGCACAGGCACACTGGATGGACACTCTTGAGTAGCGCCACCGTACAACGCGACACACTATTTCATGCACACGATCTCTCCGATAAGGGATCAACTTTAACTTTTTTTTCTTTTTTTTTTTTTTTTTGAGTAACGGGAGATCTTTAAACACTGATATGAGAAGAATTTTATGCAACCACACGTTTACCAAGAGATTTTTTGTTTTGTATGATAATTTTTTTTTTTTTTTGGAAATTTGCCGCGCACTGAAAATTATTCAAAAATTCTATAATTTTGCACACATCACTCGGTGGGTGTACCACGTCCTCGTCGTCCGCGAGCGAACAATCTCAACACAAGCATTAACAATCTTTAGCAGCATCTCTCATTAGATTTGCTGTTATTTGAAAAAAAATTTTGAAGAAAAAAAAAAAATAAAAATATTTAAACAATTTTTCAATTTTTTGTCGTTTGTTGTGCAGTGTTGCGTATGTTTATGTGTGTACGTCAACAGTACAACGTCTTCTTCGGTTCGTCGTGTCGTCGTCGTCGCCACGAGACGCCGGAGACAACAACACTGTAGTGTGCGCGTAAAGTTACCAAAGAAAATGCCAACCAAGATGCAAAAAAAAAAATAGCTTAACAACCTTTACGCAGCGCGGTTCGACTGCTACTAGCAGTGATCATGAAAGGCTGTATGGCATGGCACACAAATTCGCCGGCCGATGAACTCTCCATCAACCTCATCATCATCATCAATACACAACAGCATCTCTCAGCTCTCATCTCTCGTATCGTGGTTTCGTGGTGTGGTGGATGCTGCGGATGAATCTTCTACCACCACACTACACTATATGGTTAGAGAGAGAGTTCGACGAGCCTGTGTATGACGGTAATGCATTTGACATGCGTCAGATGTTGTTGGTTGGTTGGCTAAACGAGCGGAGCCGGTGTTTGTTTTTGTTTTAACACACGACATATTACCTCTATGGTCGAGAGTGCGATGCGACATACAGGTGCAACAATGAATTTTGAGTTTACTATTTGTTCGCTCGGCGAGTAACAGAAAATTCACTCAACTTGAAGTTCATTTTGTGTGTTGGTTCAATGTGTGGCGGCGCTCTCGCGTGCGCGGAGTATACTCTTTGGTGCTCACCAATGGGAATTTTTTTTCTCGGCTTCTCCATCTAGTGGAAGGGATGTGTGTGATTTTCTTGGAACGCCTACCAACTTATGACCGGATGATAAAGCCACGCCTACTTTGAGTGTTTTGTATGCAAATTGTTTGTGTGAGCGCACTCTTCTATTGTCATTTGTTTCGCTGCCCTGCTCTGCTGCTGGTGTAACAATTGGCGGCGGTTTCCTACGACGACGACGACGACGACGATAACGAGACACACTTGTCTCCTTCTCCTTTTTGCTTCTGCTCCACATTCACAACGTTCATTGAGAAAAAGTTCTTCATATGCACAGAAGATTATCCATGGCGCGCGCGGTTGATTTTGATTTTTTGATTTTTCTCAATAACTTAGAAATCTAAAAAAAAAAAAAAAAAACAAAACAATTGGCGCCAAAACAGTAAAATCAAAAAAAAAAAAAAAAAATCACCACCACCCCCACCTAGTGTGTGTGTCGTTTAACATAAATTCACCTTCCCCACTCTCTCAGCAAAATGAATATCCGACATCCATTGATTGGCAGCTGTGTTGGTGTGTGGATACAATTTCATTTCAATTTTCTACACACCATTTTTTTTTTTTTTTTTCTTTCATCGACGGCAAGACGTCTTGTCTTTTTCTTTATGGTGAATATTGTGTGTGGTTCCTTCGTTCTTGGAGTTTTTTTTTTTTTTTTTTTTTTCCCGATGAGCGGGTGTATGTAGAGAGAGAGCAAGCTATTGTAGTGGTGAACGATTGGTGTTTGGACCCAAGTTGAAAATATAACAATTGTATTGTTATTTGCTGGGAACGGTGTGCTCTCTTCGATTGTGTGGGCTATTGGGGGCGGTATTGTTATTTGGTTGCCTATTGTTTGGTGTTTTCATATCTTTTTATTTTTAAGGGTGAGTTGAGCGAATCAGCGATCTGCAGTCGGTGTGTGTGCGGGTTAAGTAGTATGGGAAATGTACTTTATATGCTGTGTGTACCTATATCCTATTCAAATTTAAATCTATAGCGTATTGTTTGAAAGGAAAATGTCACCGTTATAAATTGTACGTACCTACGTAGTTTGTTAGTATAAGTAAGATATAGATTTATGAGCAGAATGTTGTGTCCTTTTTCGTGGGATAAAGTCGGCGGTAATTAGTCTTTTAACAGATTTGTATGACAGTATGAGGTAAGTTAGGAAATTCGCAAAGTTTTTTTTTTTTTTGGTCTAAAAAGCATAACTATGATATTAGCCGTTATTTTAGTAAGCAATGAAATGCTACTATGCAACTGTGTACAGTGTACCCCGTGTAATTAGGTCACATTAGGTACTTTAATTATTTTAATTTAAAGATGAAATTTGGATGATTTTTCATAATTATTTTGATAACAGTGAGTAAGTGGTGCGTTTCGCGCGATTAATTTATTAAATTCCACTTTCCGGAGTGGTTTAGACGTTCACACGACTTCGTCGCTTCGCTAAGGGTATGTCAACAACTGTAAGACAGGCGTCTGGGGCTAAGTTTCTTAGAGAACAGTTTTGTGCCGGGCAACAGTGGATGTGGAATCCAGCCTTAACACGTTCGCGGACAAGACGTCCAAGAATTTTAGGTCTGTTATGACAAGACGGGATACCCCGACTAGAAATACATTATACATACAGTGGTGGAAAAAATAATAGACACAAATGTTTACATAATGCTCAACAATCAATAACTGGATACAATTTAGTCTTTCTCCGAAAATATTTCTATACTCGAATGCTACATAACGGTACTTTGAAATGCTGCAACAATTTGCTCGTATCAGCTTTTTGTTTTCGCCTAACAGTAAAAAAAAGCAACCGAGAGGGTTATTTTGCCTGGAAAAAATAATAGAAACAAACGATTACCACAGTCCGCATCAGTGATTCTGAAGTAAAGAACGGTGTTGTTTTAATTGAAGTAGTCGTAAACTAGTGTGTCTTGTGTTTTAGTGTTATTTAGAAGAACAAATTAAGTATTGAAATCGAATTTTTTTTTTAAATGGGTTGTGGAGTCCATTGCACCAGTTCTGAGCGTGATTTGACAAAGAACAAAACAATGGATGAAATAGCTCAGGTCATAAAGTGTTCCAAAAAAATTTATTCACAGCTATCCATTCAAGTCCCAAAAAAGAAACCAGAGGCAGAAAACGACAAATATCTCCGCGATTTGATAAACTGCTAGTACGACTGTGCAAGAATAAGCCGTTTTCTTCTTCCACAGAACTCAAAAATGAGTAAAACGCACCACTGACCAGTCGTACAATAAGAAGTAGATTAAAGGAAACAGGTCTTCCTGCAAGAAGTCCCAGAAAAGTTCCATACTTAAGCATAAAAAATATAAAACGGAGACTAGTTTTTGCCAACAAACACCTCCACCGTGCTAATTGGAATAACGTCTTATGGTCGGATGAAACTAAGGTCAATTTGTTTGGTTCCGATGGAAAAATGTACGTCAGACGACCAAAGAACTCCGAATTCGATCCCAAATACACAAAGAAGACAGTGAAACATGGTGGAGGCAATTTATTTGATTTGGGGATGCTTTTCAACATCTGGAGTTGGTTCACTTTTCTTGATAAAGGATAAAATGTGTGCCATAGACTACGTTACACGGTTATGCTGCCATTTGCTGAAGAGGACCTGCCTATTAAATGGGAGTTTATGCAGGATAATGACCCCAAGCACTCCTCAAAATTGGCTAAAGAATAGTTTCATCAAAACAAAATCGATGTTATGGAGTGGCCATCACAGTCCTCCGATCTTAACCCGATAGAACACCTATGGGGTGTTCTTAATTACAAGATCGTGGACTATGGTCAAATATACAAAATGCATGGCACTCCTTACCTCCCGAGACTTGTGCCAATAAAGGCAAAACGACCAAGTTTTAAAAAGATATGAAACACCTTTACCGTAAATTAATTCGTCACAAAAAAAAAAAAAAAAACTAATTTGTTTCAATTATTTAACCAAGAATCGGCATTTTTTCACCATTTCTCTTCTTTTTTTATTAAAAACTTTAATATTACATTTTTGCATTACATTGTATGAAATCTATTAGTATGTGTTTAATTTATGTTTTATCCCGAATACTTTTTATTTTTCCGATAAACGGTGAAGAACAAGCTTGTTTCTATTTATTATTTTTTCCACCACTGTATGTCCATACTCCAGCATTATTTGTAATACCGGGGTCCAATAGTTAGACTCGGAAGATGGCCAATGGTTTGAAAATACCAAGGAAATACCTCAGTTCAATTTCGATGCATTGATTAGTGGAGTGCAGATAAACTTGGACGAAAAATTTACTCCCCTTGACGTTTTCCACCAAATATTTGGATCGAACATACATACATATGTAGTTGACAAAATTGTGAGTTCGACTATGGTCGTAAAACCAGACATGCACCTTTTGCTGCTTTCAAGCCAACGCATTCCGAAGAGATGTTTGGGCTTTGCTTGCTTCAAGCACAAGGCAAACCGCCAAAGATTCGTAATCTCTTTTCTAATGACCAGTTATATTATCATCCAATATTTCGGTATACAATGACCGACCGCCGATTTCAACAACTATTAAGATGCTTCAGCTGCTCTACTGAGGAAGATGATGAAACTAAATTGAGGAAAATCCAACCGTTGATGGAAAGATTTCAAAAAGCCTACAACGACTAAGAAACTTACACGAGGAGAGCATGTGTGGCTACGTCAAGGTCTGGTATATGTATCGAAATGGCGCGACAGACGTGACGTACTTTGTATTACAACTGCGAACCATCCTGTAGTTATCATAACTTCCAACCGATATGGACATTCTAAGGAAAAGGCCAAGGAAATTTATGTTTATAATCGCTACATGTCTGGGATAGATTTTCTACCGGTTTTCCATTCCGGATTACGAATAGGCAGTTTTTTGTTTTAATTTTACGATATTTTTCAAATCCTTCGCTAATCTGGGAAAAAACAATTGCACAAGGAATGAAGGATATACAGTAGGAACTCGATTCGTGCAGCTAATTAAAACTGACCCTGTTGCATTCACTGGATAAGTTGCTTCCACTGAATATCTAATTTAGATAAAAATATTTGCGTTATTTAATATAAGAAACATACAAAACTTAAAAGGTTTTATTCAATCTAACGTATAAACACAAATTACATGTACCATTAAAACATATGCAGGTGAAAAGTTAGAAATTAACATGTCATTTTAATCAGACTCTTTTAACGAAAAAATTTGAAATCTTCGTTTGTTTCGTGCATTTTAATTTGTGAGATATTGCTAATTCATGAAGTCTTTGAAGAGTCATCACAGCAGTTAGTGGAATTTTATGCTGTTCTGCCCAGTTTAAACACATTATTACATCATCTGCTTTGATGTTCACCGTTGGTAAAGAAGTAATTTCTTCTTATGTCAGAGCTCGAGGCATTGTTTCGATGCCTAAGGCTAGAGTCGGGGGAGAATTATTTCCTCATGGCCGGAGATCTAAACGCTAAGCATAGAGATTGGGGAAATAGCACACCAAATCCTAGAGGGAACTCACTATTCAATTGGTGGGGTCAACACAATGTCGAGTTTCGGCTCGATTTGAAGGCTACAGATAGTCCGTCGTTTCCCAGAAGCGGCTCCTATCTGGATCTACTGCTGTTCGACGAACGGTTACAACTGATTAACGTGGACCGACAAACGATAAACTGTCTGCGTGTATGACAGTGACCATTGCGGACTTAGTGCCGATATAACGATTCCCAACGAAATTGCGGAGTTAGAAGAGTTTGTTCAAACGTACTCCTACAACTACAGTAGGACTCGTTGGACTCGCTTCTCGCGATAATTGACAAGCTCAACCCACCGTCCAATAGGAATCTGAGGAGCTTGACAGGTACTTTAAACAAATGGACGAGACAATCAAACGAACGATGGACAGTACGATACCTCGGTATCGACCAACTGACAACGTGTTCCGCAATGCAACAATCGACGCACTGCACATACAAAAAAAAGTAGACTGCTTACAAGACTAAAAAACTTTTATAGGCAGTTTACTGATAGACAAAACTCGGAGGTTAGGACGCTGAAATCGTTGATAAAGAACCTCCAAATACTAATTAGAGCAAATTATAGGCGGTCGGCCAATTTGCACTGGGGTAACAAGATTCTGGCTATCAAGTCTGATAACCCGAGTATGTTCCCCCAGATTAATAAAATATTTCGGAGGAACGATGTCAATGAACTTCCGTGTCTGAAAATCCCTCGAACAACGAACAATGAACGCTTACTTACAGCAGCAGGAATAGATCCAAGGGACGCTGTCGATGATGACGACTTTTTTGTGATCGAAGATCCGCAGGAGAAGGTGGAGGCTATTGGAACTATTTTCGAGGATGTGTATAAGGTAAATGTTAGCATTCACCCGAACCACGACCTGGAGAATAGAGTCCTTGTGCACAACTTCTACCTTCGAAATGATATAGAGCGCTGGCGATCAGAGAACACTGGTTTTACCGGGTTCAATGATGAAAACTTGGCAATTAATGCCATCGCCAATGAAAGGGTTCACCCCCCGTACGTATCGAAGGTAGAACTCCAAACGATCTTCGAATCACTGAGAAAGAAGAAATCAGTGGGAATCGATGGAATTTCGAACATTGTGCTTCGACATCTTCCTCTAGGAGCGGTGGAAATTTATGCCACCCTGTTCAACAATGCACTGAATAATGCACACTATCCAGAGTATTGGAAAACATCTGTGGTACAGCCGATCCCCAAAAGGGGAAAGGACTCCTCCAATCCAGCAAATCTCCGGTCGATAAGTCTCCTTCCGAATATCAGCAAGGTATTCGAAAAAGTGATCAATAGAGCCTTGATTAAGTGGGTTGAGGACAATAACATAGTTCCGGATAACCAATTCGGTTTCAAGGCGGGGCATGATACAATACATGCCGTTGAAGATCAACCTTCAGAAGTCGGAAATCATTCTTTTCAGAAAGCCGTTGTCTCTGGCCTCTAGGGATACCAGGAAGAATTGGCGAAAGTTCTCTATTGTTGGACAGCACGGTCGTCCACTTGCGTATCAAAATGTGGTCAGATACCTTGGACTTTGGCTAGACCAATATCTATATTTTAACAAACATGTAGATGCTGCTCTGGCCAGAGCCCGAGCTGCCTTTGCCCTTACAAAGAGACTTTTTTATAGCAAGCAACTCGATGCAAGGGTAAAGGTAATCTGCTACTCGGCCCTCATTCGGCCTATGCTCGCATATGGATGTCCCGTGTGGTTCAACATAGGGGCAAGTAGGATGGAAAGGATTCGGGTGTTTGAGAAGGCCTGCCTTCGGGCTTGCCTTCAATTGTACAGAACACCAGAGTCCCAGTACAAAAAATTCTATTCTAATGAGGTCCTATACAATAGGGCGAATCTGATAAGAGTGGACAATTTCCTGGTCAAGATGACTCGAAGGCACATTGCAAGAGCAATGAGTAACCTGTTCTTCGGGGCTTATTACCCCAACCATAGGTACCATAAGAGGGTGCGCCTTAACAGCTCTGCGCCCCCAGAAGCATTCCTGTATTTAGATCAGGCAGGTCTGATCCAGGATAGGTCAGCGGTGCCGTTAATCTTCCACGTTGCCCGGACAACTGTGGATAGGCGACTCAACTACAGCCGAGACGTCGCACAGAGGACTGAGGAGCGTCTCCGATTCAGTAGATCGGTATCGCGGCTCGATGCTATAGATGTAAGTAAGCAGCACCAGCAATTTTGGTGGTTACTAGAGGGAGCTCCCTCGTCGATCCCTTTCGATCCGGGATAGGTGCCTAGTACGGCAAAGTTGGCCGCCATATATTTGCCTTGGCCGGCTTACATAGTTCTTAGGTGTCTAGGGTTAGGTAGTATAAGTGTAGGTTTAGTATTTTAGTATTTTAAGGCAGGCGCAGCACTTGAATATAATAAAAAAAAAAAATAAAAAAAAAAAATTAATAATTAAATATGCATATTTAATTATGCAAGTAGTTAAGTGAAGTTAAGATTTATTTTTAAGGTAGCTTTTAAGTTTTATATATAAGATAACAAAAATAAGCAGTTCTGATACTATGTTTTTTTTCTCAAAATCAAATTTTTTCTTAGTCATAATTGTTCTTAAATAAAATAGTAATAAGTAATAGATTAAGTCGAAAGACATAGTTAAGGATTAAGTTTAGCTTAGAGCGCCCGCATAGGGCCAGTAAGATAGAATAAAAAGTAGTTAAGCTAGTTTTAAGCGTTTTTGTCTAGCATGTAAGTATAAATGAATTAAAATTAATAAAAAGCTAAAAAAAAAAGAAAAAAAAAAGGAATTTTTTTTTGGTTCTGCTTCAATCTCTTCCACGATCTCAGAAATGTGGTCTTCAATTATCCAATTTTCAATCTTATTATTTGAAATTGATTCTGAACATTCAATCTGTTGGCGTAACGCTGAAACGTCGTGAATTTTTTGACGGCATCTCATTTAGGTTCTGTGCAAGCATTGCTAATGGAATATCGTCATCGTCTTCTCATTCTGAATCCTTTGCAAAAAGTTTCGTGAAACACTTTTCAATTGACGATTTGTCAACTCTATTCCAAGCCGACGCCAGAAAACAAATCGCATGCTTCACAGACATAGTTTTTATAGCTTCACCCAAATGAAGACCAGATGATAGGATGTGACTCAAGAAAGCTTTTTTATAGAAGAGTTTAGTCAATCTGATCGTGTTCTGGTCCATTGGTTGGATAACTGCCGTATAATTCTGAAGAAAGCACATTATTGTAATTAAGCCATCTAAGCTCGATAATTTGCCATCTTTAGAATGAGAGGGCGCATTATCAATCAAAAGGAGTGCCTTTGGTGGATAGCCTTCTGATTTGAGAAATGTTCTCACCTGTAAATAAAGTTAAATCTTCACTTATCAGCTGTTTTATTTAAAATGTATATCTATATATACTAACCTCAGAAACAAATGTCTTTGCGAAACCATTCATCAAACAATGCAAGGGTCATGCATGCAGATTTATTGCCTTTATATACAACTGGCTCATCCACAAAGCTTCTTAAGGCTCTTGGATTCTCTGCTTTTCCAATGACAAATAGTGTTACCTTGTGCGTGCCATTTGCATTTGAACATGCCATAAAGGTCAATCTTTCCTTGCTAGACTTGGCCCCGGGGACTGAGTTTTCCGGTAGAAGCTTCCAAAATAATCCAGAATCATCTACATTATACATCTGTGATGGTTGCAGATCCAGATCTTTAATGAAATGCTTTTATAAAAGGATCCACCAACTCTACTTTGCTTGACAATTTTTTACCGCATATTTTAAGTTTCCGGATACCGTGCCTCTCTTTCGAAATTTAGCTATCCAGCCGCTACCAGCAAGGAAATCACCCGGCTTCTCCTGAATTTGCACGTGCAGTTGCCTTGCCTTTTCCCCTAAAAGATCAGGCTTTATAGGTATATTCCGCAATGTCTGTTGAGCAAACCACTTGAATAAAACTTTTTCCATTTGAGGGTACACCGATTCCTTTATAACGGACCAAAAATTTGTCATTCGGATTTTCCCAACTTTTTGGGACTTCCCCGAAAACTGTATAGCTGCATACGTACCAACATTCTGTCCTTCAATATAACTTTTTCGGTACTTCCCCGAGTAACGATATGTTTACAAACGAAAGGCAGCACAAATTAGTTGAGTTACATTCTGGACAGAGAAAGGACATTTAAGAAAAATGGGAGATCTAGTATCAAATAAAAAAAGAAAAAGTTTCACATTAAAAGACAAATACGATTTAATAAAGCGTTTAAAACAAGGTGTAAAGCAAAGCGATATATGCAAGGAAATGAGTCTAAGTAAATCGACTGTTAGCACAATTTGGAAGAAAAGGGAGGAGATCCTGGACCACTTCAATCAAACAAATTCAAAGGTAAAAAAAGTAAGAAAACCTACAAAAGAGAAGGTGGATAGTGGATTGTTGAAGTGGTTTAGCCAACAAAGGGCTAACAATGTGACCGTGAGTAGTGCGATTCTACAAAAAAAAAAAGCCGAAGAGTTTGGTCGGAAATTTACGAATCAGGAATGCAGTCTTAGCAAGAGTTGGTTAAATAGATTTAAAAAACGGCATGATATTAGCACCGGAAAAATTGTTGGGGAAGCGGCAGCAGTTGACATGGGTATTGTCGATGATTGGTTGCAAAACAAATGGCCAAGTATTAAGGGAAACTCTAAGGATAAGGACATTTTCAACGGCGACGAGACTGGCTTATTCTATAAAGTGACCCCTAATAGAACATTGCATTTTAAAGGAGAGACATGCGTTGGTGGAAAACTATCAAAAGAACGTATAACCGTATTGGTGGTGGCAAATTTGTTGGGTACAGAAAAAAGAAGACTGCTGGTCATAGGAAAACCAAAAAATCCCAGGTGCTTTAAGAACATCAAACAATTCTCGTACTCCGACCACTCAGTTAAAGAAAAAACTCGTAAAAGGAAAGTATGGCAATACGAGAAGGAGTTTTAACTGGTCGCTATGCTTCCTCGATAGCGACGTGGATGCCGCTGCTGATATGATCACTAACACTATACTCTTAGGTATGAATGACTTTATTCCTAACAGAATAAAGAGCATTAAACCTAAGGCAAACTCGTGGTTTGACCAGAGCTGTAAAGAGGCTATCAGGTTGAAAGAAGTAAGTTTTCGGTCTTATAAAGCCAACAAATCTGAGGAAAACCGAAAGAAATTTAAACAAGCCAGAAAAGACTGCAATGCCCATATTCGACGTGTAAAATTCTTACATGACCAAAAATTGAGGCAAAAAATCCTACAATGTCCCAAAGGTAGTACAAATTTTTGGTCATTCGTCAAAAATATTAAAAATTCTGCCTCGTCTGCCATCCCCACACTCATTTACAATGACATTCCAGCTGCCAGCTCCTTAGACAAAGCTAATCTGCTTGCTACTCATTTTGCAGCGAACTCCACCCTGCCAGATAATGCTTTGTCTCCACCTGTATTTGAGAGCGTCAAATTTTCCATGGGACAAGTCCACTTTCGCACTCGTACAGTTGCAGGAGTACTCAAAGGTCTTAACATAAACAAATCCGCTGGTCCAGATGGTATCCCCCCAATAGTTATGAAGAGGTGTTCTTCTACGCTGGCAAAACCTCTGCGTAAGCTTTTCTGTCTATCCTACTTTTCAGGGCTCTTTCCGAGTAGATGGAAAACAGCATTTGTCCAGCCCGTCCCCAAAAAAGGCCAATCTTCCTCCCCGTCCAACTACCGACCCATTGCACTTACGTCCCTTCTTTCCAAGGTCATGGAAACGCTGATAAATCGTCAGCTTATGAAATATCTCGATTCACGAAAACTCCTTAATGACCGGCAGTATGGTTTTCGTAGCAACAGGTCCACTGGTGATTTGATGGCATATCTCACCGAGAAGTGGAACCAATCTCTCCATCACTTCGGCAAAACCAAGATGGTTGCGCTTGATATTTCAAAAGCATTTGACAGAGTTTGGCATCAGGCTCTTTTGTCGAAAATGCGTGCATATGGCGTCGTTGAGTCTCTTCTTCAATGGATTAGAAATTACCTTTCGGGGCGTTCAATACAAGTTGTTTTGGACGGCTTCAAGTCTGCAATTCACCAAATAAATGCTGGTGTTCCCCAAGGCTCTGTTTTGTCTCCGACTCTCTTTCTCATTTTTATAAATGATCTCTTATCTGCAACTTCTAATCCAATCCATTCCTTCGCTGAAGACAGTACCCTCAGTTTTTCATATTCGTTTCCTAACTCACGTCCTTGCTCTTCGGCCGTAGAAGGGGAACGGCAACGTATGTTAAACACATTAAATTCCGACCTGGACAGCATAATTAAATGGGGTTCAACCAACCGAGTGGAACTTAGTGCTTCCAAAACATAATGCTGTCTTCTGTCTCTCAAGCGAAACCAAAACCCTCAACCATTATCCATGGATGGTACTTGCATCATTGAAACCGAAAGACTTGCCTTTCTCGGTATGTGTATTAATAACCATCTTCGATGGAATGATCACATATTCGAGGTCGCCAAAAATGCTGCAAAATGTCTAGGATTCCTTAAACGGTGCAAGAAATATTTTACCCCGTCTGATCTGGCCTCAATTTATAAGGCATTCATCCGCCCTAAGCTGGAATATAACGCCCATATCTGGTCTGGTGCACCCAAGACCGTTTTGCACATTCTTGATAGGGTACAAAATCGCGCGTTAAAACTTATAGGTGATAGAGACATTGTGAATTCCATTCATTCACTAGAACATCGGAGAAATGTCTCCTGTCTCTCCCTGTTTTATCGTTTTTCTTTTTTAATAAAAATTGCTCCAGCGAAATAGCCAGTTGCATTCCTCCCCTTTAAAATTTCACCCGCAATACGCGACATGCTTCGAATGCACATCAGTTTACTCTGAAGCCAAACTTCGGTCGTACTGTCAAATATAGGGATTCATTTATAAGCCGAACAACACGAATGTGGAACGATCTACCAGGCTCTGTATTTCCCCATCACTACAACCTTCAAACATTCAAAGCCAACGTACCTCCTCTGTTCCTCTTCCCCCTTTTCCCTTACGCCCGTGCCCTGAAACAATTAAAGGGTATTAATACTCCCTTTGGCGCGCGTAGATTATAAAAAAAAAAAAAAAATAAAATTGCCGGTGAACTACAAAAATAATCAGAGGGCTTGGATGACTTCCGAAATTTTTTTAAATGAGTTAAGGCAGTGGGACAATGAATTACGTCGTAAAGATAGGAAAATTCTATTACTAGTGGATAACTGCCCGGCACATCCTGAGGTAAAGGATTTGACGTCAATTAAGTTAGTTTTCATGCCTCCTAATACAAGCTCGAGGCTGCAACCTATGGACCAAGGCGTCATTCACAGTTTAAAGAGCAATTATCGGAATTTGCTTCTCATGAAAATGATAAATTCAATTGGAAAAAAAAGAAGAAAACTTTACACCAAACCTACTAGATGCAATAAATTTAATTCATATAGCATGGCAAAAAGTTACACAAAAAACCATTTTTAATAGTTTTCGACATGGCGGATTCATCAGAAGTGAGGACAATTTCGATTTACAGGACGACATACACTTAGTTGACTGACTGAGACTTAACCACGATGAAGACATAGGTTCTCAAAACGCATTAACAACAGTTATCGAAAGCGATGCTTTTGAAGAATATGTGCACTTTGATGACAACATTATAAGTGTAGAACTTCTGGATGATGATGCAATTGTGGATTCTGTAAGCCGTAGTGCAGATGTTGACGAGAATGAAGACGTCGAAGTAAGTGAGAATGATGAATTTGTAGCAGCTCCAGCACCTATATCTAACGCGTTACGCTTTGCTGAGGGCCTTCGTGCTTTTCTTCAATCACAAAACACTCCCCAAAGAATTTTCAATAGATTTACAGACGTCGAATTTTTTTTAAACCAATTGAAATCTTCTCAAACAAAACAAACTAAAATTCTTGACTTTTTCAAATAAAAAATTAATAAAAATATAATGCTCTATACTGAAATACTTGTTTTTTATGTTTTGAACACTTTTTCTTTTCTTTTTTGATTTTCGAAACGAACTTCGGTTATAACGAACCAATTTGGTCGGTCCTTTCGAGTTCGTTATAAGCGGACACTACTGTATTTCCATTTTTTGTTTAATCGTCAACACTGTTTTTTTCCACTAATTTTTAGACCGAAAAAAAAAAATAATGCGCAGAAAACTTATTTCGTAGAAGTAAACACAATCTAAACTTCTTTGCACCAAATCGAACAGAATAAGGAAAATATCCAGAAGCGTATGCGTTGTACATACTTACATACATGAATTTATCTGTTAGTTCAATTAAGGATCAACCATAGCAAAAACAAAACAAAGAGAGCAAATTTAACGGGATATTGTTTCAGTTTGCCAAGGAATTTATCAATTCCTTTTCTGGTGTTGCAAGAATCGAACATAAAATTTTATGAACGTTACAATTATAAGATAGCTAATGAAAAATTGTTGGGTGTTGCACTTACTGAGTAGTTGCAACTATAGGGGGTTGCATGAATCGAGTTCCTACTGTATTATGTTTATACTGTAAAAAAAAAATGGGATTAAATTGATAAATGCAACTTTTATGACGCTTTTCCCAAAAAGGTCATAAAATGTACCTGTTTTTTTTTTTTCTCACTTGATTACGAACAGTAGCTAAATCTAGCTGTTACCATGTTTTAAATCAAATAAAAGGATACTTCGAGCTTAGTTCAAGAAATAACTTCATACAATCCCCAACTATGGGTAAAGGAAAGACATTAACCAAGGAGGAAATAGGCCAAATTCGAACTTACCGGGAACAAGGGAAATCCATCCGTTTCATAGCCAGCAAGATTGGAAGAGGCGCCACTGTTGTACACAGCAGAGAAGTATGGAAAAAACCGCCAAAAAAGAGTCAACAAAGCAACAACATGTCAGGAAAGGCGAGCGATACTGAGAGCTGCTTCAAATTCAAGGCTCTCCGTAAGTAAAATTAAGGCAGAAACTGGAGTTACAGCTGGCAGATCGACTGTTCTTCGCGTGATACAGAAGGCCAGCCATATCCGCCATAAAAAAAATAAAGAGGAAACCAACAGGGTGGAGTCGCCTTTTCTGATGAAAAAAAATTTAATTTGGACGGACCTGATGGATAAGCTGTTATTTCCATGATTTGAGAAAAGAAGACGGCACAGCAAAGGAGGTGGTGTAATGGTATGGGGAGCAATAAGCTATTACGGAACTGTGCAGCTGGATTTCCAAAGCTCCAAAATGACGGCAATCACTTACAAATCGATACTGGAAAGAGCTTTCGGAGATATTTGGTGTTCAGCGATGGACTTTCCAACAAGACAATGCACCGATACATACTGCACGGACAACAAAAGCCTGAATTCAGAACCAAAATGTAAACCTACTTGCATGGCCGCGATATTTACCCGACCTGAACATCATGGAAAACGTGTAGGAAGGAGGAAGGCAATATGATGAAACGGAAGAGATTATTGAAGAATATTGAAGATTATTGAGGGAACAAAATACTGTGAATCATGAGCAACGACAAAAAGCAAAACAAACAAGCTCCCCAGTCATCTGGATGCCACCCTTGGAGTTTACTGAAACTTAATACCACCTAAGTTTCAAACCCACTACATCAATCTTTCTTTCTCTCTCTCTCTCTCTCTCAATTTCTACAAACGCCCGTGTTCTGAAATAATTTAATGGTATTCATATACCATTTGGCGCGCGCAAATTATAAAAAAAAAAACTTAAGTAATAGGTTTTCTTAAATTGACAAACAAGTAGGTAAGTATTCCTATCCCCTAGAATTCATCAACGAAAACTATTCAAGAAAAATCCGGTATGTTTTGCACAACACTTTATATACAGTGGACTCCCCCTAAGTCGAATTTTCACGGAACTCGGGTTCTTCTTCATCTTCACTTTCGTTTGCGTTATTTTCATGTCAACTCTACTGCGAAGGCGTAACACTGGCAGTAGGGTGGTCATATGGCTAAAAATGCAACTTGATCGTGATGATGTCATCAGGAGGACGGAAAAAAATACTGTGAATCATAAGCAATAACAGTACAAAAATAGTCCCCAGTTATCTGGACAGCCACCCTTGGAGTTCACTGAAACTTAATACCAGCTGAGTTTCAAACCAACTACACCAATCTGTCTTTCTCTCTGTCTCTTCCCCTTTCCTCAAAAAACGCCCATGTCCTAAAATTAGTATAATGGTATTCATAACTCCTTTCACACGTGCAAATTATAAAAAAAAAAAATGACAGCATTAATTATTTCTTCCAAAACAGACTGATTGTCAGGTACTTCGGTAGCCACGATACCGTCATCGACTTCCATAAAGTCTTTCCAATTAACATCTGCAACATTATAATTCGCTTCTGTTAACTTGTTCCGGCGTCCTCGTTCTCAGATCTAAGTAAATTGAGCGGAATTTCATCTTCTTCGTCCCACGTCTCGTCTCTAAACCCGGCCTGTTTAAAACAATTTTCAATAGTTAATGGAGTTACATCCATTACACCCATGCTCTTGAAATTTCCCATACACAGTCTAGAAAGGATATTTTGTAATCTTCTTTTTTAGGTTTCCCAAATCCTTAAGGTTTTTGTTAGTATACGGCGCTTATACTCGTAGTGTACTTTCAAATTTTGTATTATTCCCATGTCCATTGGCTGAACTATTAAAGTCATGTTGGGTGGGAAGTACTCAAGCTTTATAAACTTTAAAATATCTTTTACTTGTTTAAGATATGCTGGGCAGTTATAGCCGTGTACATCCAGTTAATCATGGGCGGACGCAGACCCCATTGTTTACCAAAGGTTTTCTTGTACACATAGAATGCGCAGAGTGCTTTCTTCATTATTTCTTCCGTGTTCTTTTTCCAGGAGAGCTTCGAATCAAGGATGGTTCCGAGCTGTTGTGGAGAGATTCCGAGGAATTCCATTCTGTGCAGGGGGATTCAAATTCATTTATTTTCCTTCTATTGGTAAACAGAACTTAGACCGTTTTGTTCTACCCAGGAGGACAATCCTTTAAGTGCAGATTCCATGAGGTTACTGATTGTAGGTAAATATTTCCCACTGATCATGATTACTATGTCGTTTGCGTATGCAACTGTTTTTACTGCTTTGGTTTTGAGTAAAGGAAAAATTACTCCTCTTGTAACTGTTTTCCTTACGATGCTCTCACCTAATTCGGAGTTGATTATTTTGCTCTTAAGCATTTCGTCAATCCAGCTGATTATCTCTGTTTTTACTCCTAGTTCAACTAGTGCTGCATTTATCGATGTCGTATTTAGGTTGTTAAACGCCCCTTCGATGTCTAAAAATGCGGCTAGAGTGTATATTCTTTAAAGTGAAGATTTTTCTCAATGTATGAGACAACATCTTGTAGTGCAGTTTCTACCGACTTGCCTTTTATGTAGTCGTGTTGAGTGCTGCATAAACTGTGCTCATTAAGAAGGTTTCTCAGGTGTAGATCAATTAATCTCTCCAGTGTTTTCAAGAGAAACGAGGTGAAGCTAATCGGTCTGAAATCTTCCGTGTAGCACTCCATTTTTAATAATCCTGAACTGTCAGCTGTCAAGCTGTTTTTTTTTTTTTTGTTTTCGTTGGCAACACTTTACCGCAGAAATGGCGCAAAATTCAAATCTTGCCTGAATTTTGGGACACCGTTTATGTATAAAGCTAAACGTTATGTTTACCCTAGGCGAATCTGTCCCCCACTTTAATTACCGTTCGCAGTATATCAATAGATTTTACAATTTCCACCCCTCTAGTCGATACCATTAGTTGAAGTTGAAAAAATTTAGTGGTACCATAGTTTATCACGCTATAACTCTTAAAAGAATACAGCTATGAAATTTATTTTGGTACTTTTGAAAGCATAATTTAATAGGTAAAATGACAAGGGAGGGGTGTTTAATTGCTCTTCTTATAAATAATTTATTACCAATTCTTCTTAATAATTATTGTGCTTAAATTTATCTTTGACTTCGTTCTCGTATCCTCTTAAAAATTCTCCAAGATTCTCAAAATTATTTCTGAATTATCAGCTCGTTTGTTATGTGACACAATTTCCTCTTACGTTTTTGCTGTTTAAAAACAGCGCTTCTACATTAGGAAATAAAGGTTTTCGTTGAATTTATCATACACACGAGTATGTATATGTTTTCTGAATAAAATCGAAGTGAAAACTATGAGTTTTCAGAAAGACAGCAAGCAAGACAAATTTCCAAGCTTTATTGAAAGAAGGCACTCGACCAGCCCATGCTTGACTAAGTCTGACTTTACACAAAAATCTGAAGTTCTTCTACAAGCTCTAAACTCTTAAATAAGAACCACGTTAGACTCCTTTCAAATTGAAAGAGTCTGGAAAAATTTGGTTTTAGAGCTAATCAAAGAGTCATCCGAGCTTGAACTTAAGAACTCCAGACGGTATTTTAAAATTCTTGTCTGTCATTACTAAGTAATGTAGGTTTAGAAAATGGTTTCATGAATTCCAAAAATACATTGAGCACAAAGTACAAAAATAGAAATCGTGTGGCACCTTCGATTCCACTTAAAACTTTTTTTCTTAGCGCAACAATTTATCGGCTTGTTTTTGATTCCATTTCTATCGTTTGGCATTCCTTCATTTGGCTTTTTTTATTTTCGCCTTACATTAATACCCCGACTTATATTATAATTTGCACGTGTTAAAGGGGATATGAATACCGTTATACTATTTTTTTTAGGACACGGGCGTTATTTTTTTATGGAAAGGGGAATTTTCGATTTACGAGTCACACAAATTGAAAACCCTATCCCGAAAAACGTCTGTGTTTTTCCCCGATTTACGTATTGGGAATCTCCATTTTCATAAAAAAAAAAAAATATATTATTTTCTTATGTTGGCATCCTGACTTCTTTGATTCATATCTGTGCCTCCCCAATAGTGTATTTATGACAAATACCGCGTTAAAAGCGCACACTTTCCGCTAGCAATATCATGAAACGGTCTTTTTACTTACAACAGCTGATAGCCAGGAACTCGCTAGATTTACTAATGGGAGGTGGTGGGTTACTATCGGTAGTCGTTACTTTTGATAATCATCGATAGAATTCGATTGTTTTAATGTACGAGTAATCTTTTATTAAAATCTAGTTAAACTAACAAACAGTAATCTTAGGCCGTGTGAAATTTTAATAAGATTTTAACTATTCACTAAAATGTTTCCTACGACCTAACCTACTGAACTCAAAATTGAATAAAAATGTAGTAAACTTCATAAACGTAAAAATGCGGTATAGTACAACAGCTGATAGCCAGAAACTCGCTAGATTTACTAATGGGTGGTGGTGGGTAACTATCGGTAGTCGTTACTTTTGATAATTATCGATAGACTTCGATTGTTTTAATGTAATCTTTTATTAAAATCTAGTTGAACTAGGAACTAAAATGTTTCCTAAGACCTAACCTACTGATCTCAAAATTGACTAAGAATGTAGTAAACTTCATAAATGTAAAAGTGCGGTATAGTACAACAGTTGATAGCCAGGAACTCGCTAGATTTACTAAAATTGGGTAACTATCGGCAGTCGTTATCGATAGAATTCGATTGTTTTAATGTAATCTTTTATTAAAATCTAGTGAAACTAGGAACTAAAATGTTTCCTAAGACCTAACCTACTGAACTCAAAATTGACTAAGAATGTAGTAAACTTCATAAATGTAAAAATGCGGTATTTTCAATTTATCCTGATATTCCATTTCCGCTGAAAGCATTTCCGTACCGTGAATAACACAATTAAAATTAAAAACTAGCTTTAGAATAAAATTCCGAAGCGAAATAACGATTTCTTCCCAATTAACTGATTTCGACATTTTGTACAGCTCAGTCAGGTAAGTAGGTAGGTAGGTAGGTAGGTAGATGTGGTTGTGACAACATACTTTGTTGAAACAAATTAGCGCATAGGCCCCGTTTTAATACCACAACTCAAGTGACCTAATTTGTTGTAAAAAGTGACGTTGGACTTGTGGGAAAGGAGAGCAAGGATTATTTAAATCCACCCCGTGACATTGAGGAAACTGATAAAGTTTCGCTAACTCACTAATATTATCAAAAAGGTGTCTGCCAAGTGTACGGTGTCTGACCCTACTAAGGGCCGGACACTTACAAAGGAAGTGAAGGATTATTTCAGGCTCGTTGGCCATACGACAAAGTGCATTAAAAGTAAGTAAAGTCTGGCTGCGTGGACCCCTATGGGCCAATGGCCAGTGCTAATTGCCAGAACTCTAGCAATATCTGCTCGGTTTCTGTTTAGTAGCTCTTGTGTTCTGCACCAGTTATACTTGGGCCACATCTGCCTGGATATGACACAGTTCTGCAACCCGCGCCATCTATTAGCAGCGTCTGCAAGGAAATGAGCAAAGATTCTACCCTTAAGGGCCCCTAACGGAATGTTGATCTCCTCCGTGCGGGAGCAATCAAGGGCAGATCCCTGCCTCGCCAATTCATCAGCCCTTTCGTTTCCGTCAATGTTACTATGACCAGGCACCCAGATGAGGCTGATCCTAGACCGATGACCGAGTGCGGCAAGCTCCTCCTTGCATTGTTCAACAAGTTTGGAGGAGAAAGTCGCAGATACGATGGCTTTGATAGCGGCCTGGCTATCAATGAAAATGGCTATGGTTTTAAGTTGTTTCGATGTCTGTTTGAGGAGACGGCACGCCTCTCGTACAGCAAGAACTTCCGCCTGGAATACGCTGCATGAATTGGGTAGACGGAATGAACTGGAGATATTAAGGGATTCAGAAAAGATTCCCGCCCCTACTACGTAGTCCATTTTCGACCCGTCAGTGAAAATGGTTGTTTTGAACTCGTTTATCACCGCGCCACATTTCCATTCTGCCCTGGAAGGACAACATTGCGAAACTTCACCCTGGGAATTATGTAGTCGGTCAGATTTGCCGCCAATTCCCGAGGTAACAGATTAAGGATGCTGTTGTGGCCGTAAAAACTATCGCACCAGCTACCTGTTTCTCTTAATCTGACCGCACTACATGCTTATATGTACTTTATATGAAGGTCGAGTGGTATAAGGTAAAAGATTACGTTCAAGGCCTCAGTTGGGCATGTTCTCATCGCCCCCGTAGCACCTAGAGCCGCAGTCCTTTGTACTTTGTTGATGAGTTTAGTAATGTATGCTTTCTTAACCGCCGGCCACCAAACTAACGATCATAGAAGGAAACATCCCCGATACCAACACTACCACATCATCCGCATACGCGACAACCTTGACTCCGTCTCGGTCAAGCCTACACAGAATTTTGTTGATTACCATAAGCCAGAGAAGAGGAGAGATAACCCCACCCTGAGGAGTTCCCCTTACAACGGATATGGTGGAAACACTATTACCGAGTGTCAATTGAATGATTCTGGTTTTTAGAATAGTCACTATCCATTTGCTAATAATCTCCCCTACACCCAGTTGGGACAGAGCTTCCTGAATCGATTCAGTACAAACGTTATTGAAAGCACCTTCAACATCTAAAAAGGTGGCAAGAGTAAATTGTTTGTAGTGTTATGTCTTTTCTATCGTACGCACAACTTCATGGAGCGCCGTCTCAGTCGATCGAAGGGATGTATCTATTGTATTACGGATGTGCGTATCTAATATACGTTCCAACGTCTTAAGGAGGAAAGATGACAAGCTGATGGGTCTGAAATCCTTTGCAGATTCATGCCCCCGCTTCCCCGCTTTCGGAATAAACACAACACGAACACGCCTCCAACTCAGGGGGTTAAGAAGAATACAGCTTCTATAGATCGGAACTAGCCAAGGGACCACCTGATCCAGTGTTTTTTGCAGCATTACCGGGAGTATGCCGTCAAGTCCAGCCGATTTATAGGGAGAGAAGCTGGAAATGGCCCAAGAGGTATTAACCTCTGCAATTGTTGTCTTAATGTCGTTCCAAGATGAGGATTGCACTTCTTGAGGACAAATTGGACGTAGTACGGCTGTATATTTACTCTTTGGTTTAAGTTCACATTTTATTAAAAAGGTTCCTTTGCATCCTATTTATAAATACTTTCTTAACCCTATTTAGTTTCAAGTCAAACTCTCACAACGTAATAGGTTCGCCTTTCCCGATAGAAAATTAAGCAAAAAATATTATATATGCTTAACATACAAATGCACGCTACCCTGGCTAAATCAATATGAGGGTGGTCATGGTGTAGTGGTAACATCATCGCTTGCCACGCTGCAGGTTCACGGTTCGAATCCTGATGTCAAGAATCATCTATTTATTTCGCATGAAATAAATAAAAAAGTCGTTAGCCAACTCTACTGCGAAGGCATAACACTGGCAGTAGGGTGGTCATGTGGCTGAAAATGCAATTTGATCGTGATGATGACATTAGGAGGACGGAAAAAAATACTGTGAATCATAAGCAATGACAATACAAAAATAGTCCGCAGTTATCTGGACGCCACCCTTTGAGTTCACTAAAACTTAATAATACACGTACATGAGTTTCAAAACAACTACACCACTCTGTCTTTCTCTCTGTCTCTTCCCCTTTCCACAAAAACGCCCGTGTCCTAAAATTAGTATAAGGGTACTCACACATGCAAAAAATCTCAATACAATTTAAATATAGATAGGGTCCGGACTCCCTAGACCAATACTACAAATTTATGTATACAGCTCAGTATGAAGTATAAAATACTGAAGAAATTTCATTGTAACAATTTTATGAAACATTTGCTTGAGAATTTCAGACTCTACCTGTCATGTACGTCTTTGCGATTTGATAAACCATTAACAAGCTAAAGCGGCTCGAAAATAAAAAAAAAAATATGCCAAGCGCTATTTCGTCCGCACATAGAGAGTTCCATTAGAAATAAGAGCAATTCAAAGCTATGATTGTACACGAAATGCATGACGAGTCGTGTTCTTATATAATGTCTGAATTACTGAACCGATTTTGGTGAAATATGATAGATACGTGTGATTGTGTGGAAGCGACATGAAACAGTTACCTAGTTGACATTATTTGTTAAAAAGAAGTTAATAAATAAATGTCAAAGGAGAATGGATAAAAATATATGGACGTTGGCCCATAGGCGACCATCAATGAAACTAGTAGTAATTCGTCGATTTCTACATTTGTTTCTTTTATTTTCAATGATGTTATTTAAAGTTCTTTACAAATGTCAAATAGAATGTTGTTACTTCCGACCAATAGAAGTTCCCGTATTTAATACATCATCTGCTGACCCCAAATCAATCGCCAACCTCTTTGCGACATTCTTCAGCCAATCGGACCGGATCTTGACTATTTCAGCTACCTGAATAACTGCCCACAAACCTCCCTTGTCTCAGTTGACATAAGGACTGATATGGTACGTCAGCTCAAGGATGACATTTCCCCAGGCCCTGACGGTCTGCCCACCATATTTCTAAAAAAAATGTGAATATGTTTTATGTCAGCCCCTTACGAGTACAATTCTATTTCGACTCTCACTCTCTCAAACTGTTTTCCCTAAATTATGGAAGGACTCCTTTATTTTCCATATCCATAAAAAAGACAGTAAAAATGACATATCAAACTACCGACCTATAGCCAAAGTCTCTTCTATACCTAAGCTTTTTGAAAGCATTGTCTATGACTCACTTTATTTTCACTGCAAACCCATCTTTTCTCCACAACAGCACGGTTTCTTAAAGGGTAGGTTTCTAAAACACTGCAAGCATTAGAGAAAGGTAAGGAAGTGGATGTCATTACGACCGACTACAGCAAAGCGTTTGATAAAATATCTCACCTAACTATTTACCTTAAACTTAAAGCCTTCGGGTTTCCTCCTTTTTGCATCTCATGGTTGAGATCGTACCCAGAGAAACGCCAGTACAGGGTTCTCATTAGATTTTCAGTCTCTGACCCCATTAACGCCACTTCAGGTGTTCCTCAAGGCAGTCACATTGGTCCACTGATTTTTGTCTTAACAATAAACGATGTTTATCAAATAAAAGACTCAGCCTCCTTGAATATGCCAGCCAAGTTTGGTCACCATTTCACGACACCCATTCCCATAGAATCGAAGCCATGCAGCGCAGGTTTATCCGTTTTGCCTTACGTGGTCTCCCATGGGACGACAACTATATCTTACCCCCCTACGAAAATCAGCTAAAATTACGAGTAATTAACTTGCAAACCCTTATAAAACGTCGCGAGGTAGCTGACATACTCTTCGTACATCAATTATTAACTGGTAAGATCGATTCCCCCGCACTACTGGAAATGATTTCACTTCAGACTAACCTTAGGTCCGTACCGCTCGTTCGTCTCCCTCTCCACCGCACCAACTACGGCCATTTCGAACCAATCTCCAGAATGTTTGTCACCAGTTCTGCCTTGTCACTAAATCGGTGGACATTCTAGTGAACGAAAAGACGTATGAGCTGACTAGAAAGTGGGCAGAAAGTCTGAACACTTATTGAGTAACATACATAGGTTAGAAACAACTGTTATGATTGTCAAGACGTCATATACACATATACAGTGCCAAAACCATGATAAAGCGCTCCTAAAGCAAGGTCAACACTTTATAGTAGGCAAAAACTGATGGTCGGTCTGTGCAACGTGCACATCAGCTTGAAATAAAAATTGGACTGTCATGCATCGGGGGCTCTAATAAACAAATACCTCGGAAGACAAGTGCCCTCCCGAGTGTTCTTTTACCAAACAAATTGCCAGAGGGAAACACAACGAACCCGAATAGCGGCCTACGTATAGAGGAACTTTTCAATAGGCACATTCGGATTCCAAGGCCCTAGTTAGATAATTTTCTTCTGATTGATTATTAGGTGGTGACGTGTGCCAATCTGAGGATGCCTTTGAATCCGAAAGCGCGTAACGTGTAAATAGGTAGATTTCTTTCCAACTTTTAACTGGTGATGACAAAGAGAAATTTATTCTATTAACATGTTCCAATGTCGCTCTGAAATCTCCACTAAGTAATGGCACTGTCTAATAGAAGATTGTCATAAATAGTCATGATAAATGAGTCGTCGGAGAAGGGTTCGTTTTCCAAAGCAGCTATATATAAACCTGAAATTAATTCTACACGAGTGTTAAAATGTCTAGATGCTTCTGTCTGGTTTGATCATAGCGACAAGAAAAAAGAAAAACTATTACCAGTGAACAGGTGAATGAACACGACTCTACGTCAAAGAACTACATAGATAAGCAATTTCCTAAACGCACTATGCAATGGAGGCGTATCATGTCGTGCTGCGTCCTAAAACCACAAAGCGGAACAAAATCGAGAAGTAATCGGCTCTATTTATTCTAAAATTTATGAATCAAACACAGGAATGTCCAACAGACGCACGCGGAGAGAAGAAAAAGACAACGAACAAGTTCGCAAGAGAATTAAAAGAAAAAAAATCGTTTAATCCACTTTTTTTTGCATACTTTTTTCGTTTTAAACTGTAAAACCCTCGTCCATCATCGTCGTCCTCATCATCATAATCATCATCTGATGATCTTCACCGCGTGCACCGTGCCATCGCATCGGTTCAAAGCAAGTCACAATTCATAGATAAAATGTGCGAGCTGAGGTATCTAGGAGCATTTCGTTCGCATCCGCATTTCGCATCTCTAGCATTCGCATGTAAATCCAAATTAAGCCAGAGCATCGAAACGCCGATCAACAAAAGGAGACACCACATCCGCGGGGCGAGCCGTTAGGAAATCAAGCAAAATAGTACGCGCAACAAATTCTGAACACCATTCGCCAGGCTCTGTTGCATATCATTTGCAGTGGGCACCTGTTCCCTGGATTTCCGGTTGCCCGGTTCAATTTATAGTTCTCGTATCCCAATAAAAGTCACACATCACAACCACTACTCAGAGAGCTCAGTGCAGGCTGTCTCTCCGCCCGCCTGATCTAGCTCTCCCTGCGTTTATTGGTCGTGATTTGCCTGTTCACGTCGTATCTGCTTCCTGGGCGGCGATGTGTACAACGACGACGGCAGCGACGTCGTCGTTGAAGACGACGCAGAAAACGATGCATGCATCCGCATGCTTGGAGCTCCATGCATGTTTAAGGAAGGAAGAGACGAAATCTCACCACCACCACCAACCAGTCACCAAAATCATCATCATCATCGTCGTCATTGGATTCCAAATTTTTGCTTTGTTACGAGTACCATGGTGGTTGTTGTGTTGCAACAGGAGCGGACCCAGCAGACCCACAACATTTGGTTGCCTGTTTTATTTGCCAAAGCTATAATTACCATTATAATGAGCTACTAATTCATCATTTCTCTGGCCCGTAAAACAGGAATCTACTTTTCACTTTAATCAGGAGTTTATTTGTTTTTAATTTATTTCCACTTCCTGCCGCCTGCATTTGCGTATTTCGTTTCGACGATGCAAGACCTGTAGATGATGAGGGATATTGCGACAGGTTTTCGGACAGTGAATGCGAAAGCTTTTTTAAAAAAAAAATAGTGCTACTAAATCTTTATTAGAACTTTAAGCTAATGAACAGATTCTCCAGAATCTTCCAAGCGATGATTCACGCAATCGTGGTGGCAAGTAGGAGCTTTTGATTTCGTCACCTAGGCATACATCTGAGCAAAAATAAAGAACCCTGCATTGATCGAGGAAGCTATCAGAAAATTTTAAAAGCTGTAGATAAGCTACATGATTGACCAAAAATTAAATGTAAACTACTAGATAAGTTGTACTTAGTTGTTGTACTAATTAAGGTTGGAGTGAGTAAGAATCTCACACTACTATGAGCATGCCGGGCCTTATAGTTTCTCATGGACGATTTCCAAATACCTTCTTAAAAAAAAAACCTACATTGATCGCCAGGCATCGAAGTTAAATGACTGCAACCCATTAGAAGGGCCAAACACTTTCTACGGAATGGGAGAACATGAGAGCTGGGGAGGTAGAAGTTAATCATAACAGCCAGTCTCTAGAGAGAACTCCCAGAAGAGGGTTTCCTCACAAGATCACACCTTAAGTTACTTGGTCTAGAGGACCAACATTTTGTAGAGCACGCATTCCGTCTTCCGAGTTAGGAGTTTTGAACCCAGTTGTTTCGCCAAAGCGAAGGAGCAGCGGTTTTTTTGCGTTAATCTTCATGGAAACTCCACTAAGGTGTCGTTCATGGAGTTGATGTTTACTCCGAGGTAGATAAACTCCTTAACCACTTCGAAGTTACTGTTGTCAACAGTGACGTATTGTCCTAGGCGGTGGACAGATGATGCTTTATTTGTTGGATAACATATACTTCGTTTTGTCCTCCTTTACTTCCAGGCCAGCTCGTTTCACATGCTCTTCAATTGCCGTCAAAACCTCTATGACGGCACGCTGGAACCACCCGAAGATGTCGATGTAGTCTGGGTATCGCAGCTGCTGGACGGATTTGTTGAAGAGAGTGCCTTCCGTGTTAACGCCTGCCCTGAGCACTATCTGTTCCAGCACTAGATTGAAGGAATCACATGAAAGCGCATCTCCTTGCCGAAATTCGGTACACGTTTGGAGTAGTACAGAAATACTGTTTCCAAACTGCTCATTGCATCGCGTGTTTTCCAGCGTAAGACGACACAGTTGGATTAGCTTGGGCGGGATCCCGAATTCGGCCATCAGATACGGCTTTGAAGTTGATGAAAAGATGGTGATCCTCGAGGATTTGTTTCAATGTACAAATTTGGTCTATCGTCGATCTGCCGGGCCGGAAGCCACAATGGTACGTGCCAACGAGTGTGTTGCAGAAAGGCTTGAGACGTTCACATATTACGTTGGATAGGATCTTATACGCGACATTTAGCAGGGATGTGCCTCTGTAGTTCTTGGAGGGCATAGGATCGCCTTTTTTGTAGATGGGGCATATGCAGCTGATTGTTAAGTCATTGGGCATGCTTTCATGTACCCTACCAAAACATCACC
Source organism: Pocota personata (assembly GCA_963082735.1). Classification (NCBI taxonomy): domain Eukaryota; kingdom Metazoa; phylum Arthropoda; class Insecta; order Diptera; family Syrphidae; genus Pocota; species Pocota personata. Next base: position 4,154,513 of record OY720433.1, read on the forward strand.
ACCGTATTTGAAAAGCTCTGCAGGCAGTCTATCAGAGCCGGCGGCCTTGTTATTCTTCGGCTTTTTTATAGAAGTGCCGTGCCGACCTCTTCTATATTTGGAGGGGGCCTGTTTCTTCGTTGACTGAATGCAGATGCTCTTCTTCCTCTACCACTCTCTCTACATTTAACAGCTACTGGAAATGCTGCTTAATGACATCTACTATTCCCTGTGCTTCGGTGACTAGGTTTCCTTCACTATTTCGTAGAGCCTGCGTTCCGGGCTTGAAGTCAGTTGCCAGTTGATGGTCTTTCCTGTAGAACATCCGGATGTTGTTTTTATCGCGGGACTCCTTGATATCCTTGAGCTGGGAGACTGCGTATCGCACGCGATCGATTTGATTGGCGGTTCGACCATCTGGGGAGCGGCAGATTGCTGTGTGGATTAGTAGTCTTGGAAACCTAGTGCTACTTATCACCGTGGAGGCTGTCTAAACCGCCGAAAATGTTTTCCTTACCGATTTTGGCGTTGAAATCCACGAGTACGATTTGTGTATCATACAGGCTCCGTCCAGGCGGTCGTAAAATTCCTCCTTGATGGGACCAGTTTCATCGGTAGGTGCGTGTGCACCTACATATAAGGCTGGTGTTGTAGAAAGCGCCTCTGATGCAAATCACAGCTAGGCGATCGCTTATCGGCTTGAAGTCAATAACCGGGTCGTGTTGTTTAATGAGAGGGTCCATTATCAGAGGCAAGTTGTGCCTCTCTCATAACTAGATTCGTTTTCCGTGGTAGGGAAATTACCCCGATGGCAGAACCCCCAACCTGGAGGGTGAGGTCCATTGTTGAATGCCCTAGGATGAGGGGCCGGTTAATAACCGATGCCAGTAACCCATTTCGGGGATGTGAGCGCTGCCGTTGACCCTCTTTAAGTGCTCATCTCCCATCATCTATTTTCCAATACCCTGACTAGTACCTGGAAAAACCTTATCGACCTGAGCTTCGAATATGTCGATTCAGATAAGGTGTTGTTTCCGTTCTGGAGTTCAACGCCACCGTTGTTTCCATCGAGGGAATAGCCCCCGGTTTCCGGGGGATAGCAAAATAATGCAACGGCTTAGGCGTAACCTAAGAGTCGCGAGTTGGAACCTCGGAAGTATGAAAGGTCGCAGCTACGAGCTTGAAGAAAAAGAACCCATCACAAGCAAGATAGAACACGACTGGCTCAGTTGGTATTGTCATGTTCAAAGGAGAGATCCTTCGAACCCCGTCAAAAAGGCAATATCAATCAACGTTCCTACGCAATCGCGCAAAAAAAGGCAGACCAAAAAACAACTGGATCACACAAATGCAAAGACACCAGCATTCGATTGGCCTCAGTGACGAAGTGATCCGAAACCGGGAAGCCTGCCGGTACTTTCTGAGGTCAAACCGGCAAACCCCACAGGCGGACCAGTAGGGATGCAGTAAAGTGGGAGGGTTGAGATCCTTCTACTCCGGATCATAACTTCGCCGTAAGAAGAAGAAGAAGAAGTTGATGAGCGTAGAAAAAACAGAAATTAATCTATACTAAACACGGGGATCATTCTGGAACTTTCCACTGCATTTCCTCTTTTAACCAAGAATAGTGTAAGATGTGCTTCGAATAAGACGAAACATTGCAACTCGTCCTTAAATTTCAGAAATATGCAGGTATTTATACTAAAAAGGACTATTTGTTTAAGTTAATAAATAATTAGACAGAGTAATGGTCAGAAGCAATATGATTCGCCCTGTTAATCTCCTTTTGCACCAAATAATAATATTCTTTGTGGTAATCTATGTATGTTCCTCAAAAGTTTTGTCTAGCGCCCACTATTAAAAAATTTTAATGTGTTTTAGCAAACCCATTGTATCAGTTAGATCTCGCCTTCACTGAGAGTTCTTCGTTATTTCCGGACTTAACAAGTTAAGCATAGTATTCACAGATGGTAGAGGGAGACGCACCCCTTATTGCCTCATGATTACGTTTCGTAGCTTGGCAGATAAGTTGGTACTACAGCCATCCCGGGGCGCTGTATCAGTGTAAGATTCGCCTATCCTGAGAGGTTTGTAATAAAAGAGTCCTTTGCACAAACTAGTTTTGACTATATTTAGATGGGGTATTGACGAATTTAGTTTTTTAGTGGCAACATACGAGTACCTATACCTTAACGAAAATCTACAGCCTCTACGAAAGGATTCCAAATAGATTGGTCGTTCCTCGAGTAGTACAGCTGAAGGAGAATCTCGGTAAAATTCGGAGCCTGAAACAGCAGGTCGCACTTATTACAGATACATATGTATGTAGACCATTAACAACTCCCATTTAATGTCACTTTTAACTTTTTGGTCAAACGCTATTCGATCGGTGATTGAAAATGGATTATGCAACACAATGAGACCATGTTGCGCGCCTACATTTGTGTCACATTGTGAGCACACTCATGTCGGTTACAACTTGTCAATAATAAACCGTCGTCCATCCCCTCCAGGTTTATTAATTTTTTTAATTCTCTTATTTCAAAACCTTATGTCATAAAAACGTGTTCCAGCTTTTCTTAATTGCGCATCAATATCATACTGGTTTCAATCGGGTGTAATTACCGTTTTGCATAAATACACTCTGTTTAAAAAGTATCTTTTATCTCTTAGCGAGATTTTTTCTTTTTTCTTTTTTTCATTTGTTCCCCTGAGTCTTCGGTCGTCGTCACATCGTCGTATTTTTATTATTTTTTTTTTTAATTCATTCCTCCTTGGAACATTGTCACAAGCAATCTGTCAGAAACACCACCACTACCAACAGGCACCGTCTGCAGCGCCCCCCTACGTATCCGGTAGATAATTTACAGACTTAATATTTTTGCACGGAATGCATCTTGTATGTGTTTTTCTCTTTTTTCCCCTTTTTTTTTGTTCTTTGGAGTAGCTAACTACTTCGAGATATCACTGGGATTGACAAGATTTGCGTTTTGTGTGTGCACTCTGCACAGTGTTGCTTAGAAGAAGAAGGCAGGGACAATTTTTTGGCAAACAAAATGTTAAAAGTGATTTTATTTATAACTTACGCATAGGAAATAACACAATGACAATGATTGAACCCGCTAGTGAGAGAGGAATCGCTTTGAGCATGGGTGAGTGTTTGTGAAACAGATAAAGTATAGCGGATGTCGGCAGTTTTTTTTTCCCCCTTTTGACGTAACAAGTGATAAGATGAGATAATATTGGCATAGGTCGAGATATGAGATGCCTTTGATAGGCTTAAAGCGTGCTCCCTCAAGTTAGTCCCATTTGACAATTTTAATGGAGCAATAAAATGTCAAAAACAGCACAAGAAGGTACCTAAACGTGGTTGGTAATGCGAGTAGTAGAAACCTCGTCATACTTCCGAGAATTATAAACATCCATATTGACGGGGTTCCATCCAACTTTGAAAAGAAAAATCATGACTCCCGTAAAAGATAATATGGATTAGCTGTAAATGGAAAAAGAGGAAGGCCCATAAAAACGCATATACCTGTAGGATACCCTGACGCAAATGAATAACAAACACAAATTTTACGAGTTGTGCACAAATTTTACGAGTTGTGCAAGAGTCATAAAAACAAAACTCAATTAGCGATAGTAGCTAGTTTACCTATAAGCAGAGTAAGTTGTTGCTTAGAAATGCAAATTTTAGGGCCGACAAAATAACAACTAATCAACCTCTACTAGTTGAATACATACTCGTATATGTATGTATATCGTTTTTGATGAATACTTATGTACCTATGTAAGTTTCAAATAAAGAAATGATACCACTGATGAGACTGGTTAGAATGGGATATCTTAAGTTAAGGACATAAAAGAGTGCCGATTGTTCAGTCCGAGATACCCAACGCTTCGTCCGTTAAGCAGCGTTAAGACTCTGTACTCCTTTTGTTTTTGACTATTAACTTGTTTGGGAATATCGAAATCCCTTAACGTTTCACTCATTTAGATTCTCGGACACGATGAACTTGTAAGACAAGGTTCTTAATTTCCCTTCTTCGGCCCTGAACCCTTGTGTGGTTAACCCATCAGCTACCTACTTAAAACTAGAGCTAAACACATGGGAGTTCCAAAAAAAGCTGTCAAAATGGAACTCAACTCAGGGCTACGACAGGACCAGCAATTAATCAAACCTGGAACTTCTCACATTGAGCAAGCGTGACGTAAATCTTTTAACACGAATTTCTCACCAGATTACGCTCACTAAACTATAATCCCAAAAGGCTTCATCTCCCTCAGACAGATGCTGTCTTTCTCCTGAAGGAAAAGAAACTGCACAACATTAACATTAACATTAACATTAACATTAACATTAACATTAACATTAACATTAACATTAACATTAACATTAACATTAACATTAACATTAACATTAACATTAACATTAACATTAACATTAACATTAACATTAACATTAACATTAACATTAACATTAACATTAACATTAACATTAACATTAACATTAACATTAACATTAACATTAACATTAACATTAACATTAACATTAACATTAACATTAACATTAACATTAACATTAACATTAACATTAACATTAACATTAACATTAACATTAACATTAACATTAACATTAACATTAACATTAACATTAACATTAACATTAACATTAACATTAACATTAACATTAACATTAACATTAACATTAACATTAACATTAACATTAACATTAACATTAACATTAACATTAACATTAACATTAACATTAACATTAACATTAACATTAACATTAACATTAACATTAACATTAACATTAACATTAACATTAACATTAACATTAACATTAACATTAACATTAACATTAACATTAACATTAACATTAACATTAACATTAACATTAACATTAACATTAACATTAACATTAACATTAACATTAACATTAACATTAACATTCACATTCACATTCACATTCACATTCACATTAACATTAACATTTTTTTTTTTTTATTTTTTTTTTTTTATAATTTGCGCGCGCCAAAGGGGTTATGAATACTCTTATACTATTACAGCACACGGGCGTTGTGAAGAAGAGAGAGAGAGAGAAAGTAAGATTTAGTGTAGGGGTTTGAAACTCAGATAGTATTAAGTTTCTGTAAACTCCGAGGGTAGCGTCCAGATAACTGTTGGTCATGATTCACAGTATTTGTTCCGTCCTCCTGATGTCATCATCACGATCAAGTTGAATTTTCACCCATTGACCACTCTACTGCCAGTGTTATGTCTTCGCATTAGAGTTGACTTAGCTTTCACAATTGATCGACTTTTTATTTATTTCATGCGAAATAAATGGATGATTCTTGACATCAGGATTTGAACCGTGAACAAACAGCGTGACAAGCGATGATGTTTCCACTACATCACGGCCACATTAACATTAACATCAAGCCTCACACAGACCAAATGCAGTCTGGGTACGATACGGTCACCGCTTTAAGGGCTAGTCTATTCAAAATAAGAGCTGCGTTATTGTACCATAGTTTGTACCCGAAAACACGGATTAAGTCAAAATACTATCACCGCTGTTTTCCTTTCTTTCTGATTTCGTCCCAGGATATTTTCATTCACCCTCCAAATATGAAGCATAAAGTACAAGAATAAGGAAAGAGCTAGATCTATTGGATATCTGGGAGGGAAATGGTCGGAAAACTACTGATTATCCAAATAAAAATTTGGAGCCAGAAGTTTCCTTTCCTCTCATAGTCTCAACTTTTCTGCGAGATGACCATTAAGTATTACATCGCGGAATGGGATTCAAAATTCGCTGTTCTTGTCTTCGTTTTGGTATTTTGCCCTCGCCGTTCTATTCGATGAAGTTCCTTCATAATATTTCCATTTTCACCTGAAGATTTCCATGCTACCTTTTGCCATATTTCCGCAGTTAGGATGGCGAGGCATTGTGTCCCAACCTGTCTGCAGTAGACTTATATAAATGTCCACTCTTACTCATACTTTGCTCCCTCTCTCTGTATTTTACTGTTCCTTAGTGGGAGCTTGGCTTCCTTTTCTGTTATTGTACAGCCGATCATCACCTGGTATCATTCCCTTAATGACGCATATGTCTCGGCCAAGCTTATACACAAAGTGCATTGACCCAGGTTGAGGCTGCGTGCAAAAAACTAACTAGGTGACCCTTACCAGCACTAGCTCTTAACCAAACATTAACAGTCGGTTGCTTGTCTGTTCTTCTTTATCCAGAAATTTTGCAAGCACTACGATTGTTATGTATGTAGTCAGCATAGCATATAATTTTGGTTCCATTCAGATTTGGCTGCTTCAAAACATCGTTGTACATTGTACTCTACAGGAGCTAACATAACACTGATCCTTGCGGAACTCCCCCTTATCATACATTTCTTCACTCCGTCGATGGTTTTCATACAATATTGCTTGGTAGAGGTTTCTTCGCAGTATATTGCAGCAACTTCACATCGCACTTTCTTATTTGTGTAGGAAGACCATGATTTAAGTATTTTTAAGATTTTAAATCCGAATGCTGCCTAATGAGTGTCTGAGGCACATACTAATCTCTTCCGATTTGTTACATTTAAACTTCTTGGTAGTTCTTAGTAAGGCTTGTACTTTTTAAGTCTTAGATCTATTGTGAGTTCGCCATTGAAGCCGTTTTCATTTGGTGGACGCTTTCATGCACTGTTTCCCTTCCCTGCGTCTCATTATCATCAGTTATGAGTATAATAGTCTATTCTGTCAGCTCAAGTATTGCGACAAGGGTTCTTATCGATACTTTTAAGTTGGTCATGTCCAATTTCAATCCAAGACCTTATTGACCCCTTTCAAAGTAGGCAAAGACTGACCGTCTTGTAAAAATATTAACGTCTCTTTAGTAATCTCTCCAGTCTACCCTGTAAATTACACAAATAATAAACAACGTTAAATACTTTCTTTCCACTAGTGAATTATGTCGTAGAATAGAAAATAAAATAAGAGATGTGAACATACGTACTCGTACCTATGTACATAAATACGAGAATGTATGTACGCTACACAAGGATGAGACGTCTTCATTTTCCAAAAATAGCGCTCTACAACTCGACTTCATTTGCGAAATATTGACGTATAAAAATATAAAAATATCATCACTCATACTCCTCCTTGTCGTTATTATTATTATTAACTTCGTCCTGAATCCTTTCAATTAAAATAAAGAAACTCAAGTTTATCTTGTCAGTTGACGCATATTACGAATACTTGAATCACATGCAGGGACACAAGGCAGAAAAAAAGGCGCACTGCACTTAAAATTAAATGTTTCTGCATAAATTGTATGTGATAGGGGATGCAAAACTGAAGTATCCTGACGAAGTTTTTTTTTTTTTTTTTGCAAAGTGTGAGGATTAATGAGTATTAGCATATGCCCTTATTTATTTTGCCTGCTTTTGCTTTATATCATTACTCGAAGGATACGAAATTTTCATTCCGACATATGCCAAATTAATGGTAATCTAAACACAAAAAATATTTTATCCTTTTTCAAAAACAATCCAACCAAACATCACAACACTGATGACAGCTATTTTTTTGCTGAACAAATCGTAAAATTGAAATGGCGACTCCTAGGAGAGGTGCTACAATTGAATCCTAACCTTATAATTCCGTTCTGTATCGATTTAGTGCATGTTCGCTTAGCAATACAATGGTTCCCTGATATGATGACGTTATGACATCGTGATAACTTGACATTGTGATGTCTCGATATCGTTATGTTCTTGACACCATTATTTTTTTTTTTTTTATTCTGCATTACTTAAGAATGTGTCCTTTAAAGTTTTGACATCACGATGTATTCACATACTATATATGTATGTTTTACGATGTCTTGAAATCAAAATTGTATGCCATCGTGGTAACTTGACATTGTGATGTCTTGATATATGTTTTATTTATGTTATGACATATAAGATTTATCACCGCCATATTGTTTCCGACATTTTGTATTCTTATGTTTTCAGAGTTTTCTTACAATGCATTCGCCTTACATTGCAAGCAGCTAAGTATAACTTTTCGAAATTTGGGCTGCCATATCACATATGTCTGTCAACTTGAATTTTTCATGATTTCACATGCAGGGGTATATGTGACATCTTTAACCTGCTCTATACAATAGTGGAAATGGCTTACTTCTAGCGCTAATCTCAAACATTTCAATAAATAATATAGAAGTGTATCGAAATGATTAGCCCGGCGATTTGCTCCCGCCATCTTGGATTTTTTATGTTTATATTGCCTGTTACATCTTTTTAACTTGTTAGAACAAGCTGGTTAAATATTTCGTGTGCCTACGAATTTTAGCTTATATTAAACATTTCATTTCATAATAGAAAAATGTAGGCCACCATATTGTGTCCGTCATCTTGGTCCCTTTACGCTTTTAGGTTTTTACTGAGACAGATTGTCTCTAGTTTCCCTAAATTTAAAGCGGTTAATCAAATTTGTTTACACAACCGGACTGTGTCCGCCATCTTGAATCTTAATAAAGGGTGTCCCAAAATTAAAGCAAGATTTGAATTTTGCGCCATTTGTGCGGTAAAGTGTTGCCAACACAAAACAAAAAAATAAAACAGCGTGACAGCTGACAGTTCAGGGTTATTAAAAATGGAATGCTACACGAAAGAACAACGCGTTTTCATTGTTAAGCAATTGTTTAAAAATAATGAAGGTTTGACAGCTACAGTTCGCAATTTTCGCACAAAATATGATCGGAAGTTGATCAACTGTGAAGAGATTAATTCAAAAATTCAGATAACTGGATCAGTTAGTGGTCTTGGACACTCTGGCCGTCCTTCAACAAGACATTAAATACAAAACATTGAAGCAGTTCGTGGGAGTGTCGTTGAGAGTCGAGGAACATCAATTCAGTACCGGGGTCAAGAATTGGACATTTCGAGAAGCTCTCTACAGCGTATTCTCATGAAAGGTGTGCAATTGACTCAAGAACTGAAGCCTACTGACCACGCACAGCGAAGAGAGTTCGTTGAATGAATTATGGAACAACAAGAAGTGAATGCTCATTTTTCAAACAAAATCATCTTCAGCGATGAGGCTCATTTTCATCTTGATGGTTTTGTTAATCGTCAAAGTTGTCAAATTTGGGGTTCAAAAAATCCACGTTTGATTATTGAGATACAAGTGCATCCACAACGTGTCACTGTTTGGTGAGTATTTTGGGCTGGAGGCATCATCGGACCATTCTTCTTTGAAAATGCGGCTGGTGGGCGAGGGTTTTCTGCCACCCTTCAACTTTATCATAGCCGCTTGGTAGGCTTTTCCACACGGGTTTTGATTGGCTTCGTTACACAGTACTTCGAAGTTTCTCGTTTTTGATTGCAGCTTTTAAGTTTCTACGGACCGGTCACAAGCTCTTGTTTTGTTTGTAGGGCTCGCTGAGTATAGAAATATCCGCATCGTTCTCTCGGGCTGACTGCTTAAGTAGGTCCTTAGCTGCCTCGCAATGGTTAAGGTTTAGTTGGATAACCTTCATGTTCGCTTCTGGGAAGCGTTCAGCGGGAGCTGGAATGCAAGGCATCATATGCTTCCAGTACTGTGCATGGCGCTATGGCGACTTCATTTACAGAGCATGTATTCTGGCTCTGATGAGCAATGCTTTGCCTTATCACCCTTTCCACCGCATCTGTAGCAGTGGATCGGTCTTCGCTCTTGCAGTTCTTTGCACAATGACCAAACCCGAGGCATCGGTAACATCTTTTCAGGTCCGGTTTTCCTCTTAGTGGGCAATTTACCCAACCGATTCTGATTCTTCCGATCGCTAACGCTTTGTTGGTGATGCCTGCTGGCAAACCTACCACTGCTGTCTGCGCCCAGGCATAGGTCTTCCTCATTGACTTTACTGCAGTTACTGATATCGGCTTTTGTTGGTCGAGTTGCTCTAAGAGGGCTAGAGGCCCTATTTCTGGGCCGTGATTTCATCAATATCCTTTAACTCTATTGTGACCTCATGTTTGTTTTCTAGGATTTTCTCCACTTTTTGTTGGAAGTCCGAAGATTGAGCGTTTTCTTCAGTTGCAGCAATAAGTCTCCTTTCACTGCCTTTCGGACGCGGTCAACATTTTCTTCCAGCTTCTTTAGTGAGGAAGAAAGATCTTCTGTTGCCTTTATCACAAGTGCGTCTGGACGGGTTGGTTTCGTTCTGTGCCTTTCACGTCCCTTCACCTGCGGCCATACCTGCTTCTTTGTTGGTCCTTGTCTCTTCACTGCTGTTCGTTCTCGGTCTGGGTTCGCTAATCCTTCAACCGCTTGTGTCTCAGTCAAGTTCTGTTTTTGTGGACTGGCTTACCTATTCGCCTTGGGAGTTGTATCTCTCCTCCTTTTGATTGTGGGAGTGAGTTACACACTATGAAGTTGGTGAATTTCCTGACAGCCTCTGGAATGACCAATTTACTCTAGAACTCTTTGAGATGGCACAATAGGTCTCTCTAAGGGACCACAGTGTCAGAGCGGATCAACTGCTCCCAAACATTAAGAATAATAATAGTCATCCTACTGTGGGTTCCAGGTCACAGTAACATAGCCTGAAAAGGGCAGCTCCTAAGCAGGACTCACGTAGATATTGCAAGAATTGTAACGATTAGTACAAGGCATTGGCCAATTGAAGACCATGCTGCCAAGCTATGTATCCCGCACAACACTCACTGTCACAGCTTCAGTAATGTTCCCAAACAACATGCATTAGGCAAACCCTTCTTTGACGAAACCAAGAAGATCTCGAGAAAAAGGTAAGTAATGTAGTTGCCACCGGCTTCAGCAAAGCCTTTGACAAAATTTCGCATGCAATCATTCTCCTCAAACTTAGAGCTCTTGGTTTTCAATCGGATCATGGATCAAATCTTACTTGGAAAAAAGGCCAATATAAAATCCTCTTCAGATCTGCAATTTCTGATCCTATTACAGCCACATCGGGAGTCCCTCAAGGCAGCTATCTTGGCCCAGTAATCTTCGTATCATCAATGACTCCCACCTTTGATATGAAAATTTTCAGACCTATATCATCCCGTGCCGACTCTCTCTCACTGCAAGGTGATTTGAAACGATTTTGAGTCTGTTGCCATTGTAATTTTTTTTAGAGCTCAACGTCAGCAAATGCCAAGCTATTACATATTCTCGTAAGCATATCCGATCATCTCGTAGAGTCTACTCTGCGCGATTTGGGTGTTATTTGTGATAGGGAACTCAACTTCCGTTCTCATATTGATAACATTATCAACAGAGCTAACTCAGCTAACTTCATTAAACGATGATCTAAGGAATTCTCAAACAAAATCACATTCGTCAGACCCCTCCTTGAGTACGCTTGCCAGGGTATGGTCACCGTACTACGAAATTCATATTTTGCGAATCGAAGCTGTCCAGTGTAGGATCAGCCGCTTTGCCTTATGTGGTCTTGCTTGGGCTGATAGCTACAATTTTCCCACCATACGCAGACTGTTTTTTTTTTTTTTTTATAATTTGCACGTGTTAAAGGGGATATGAATACCCTTATACTAATTTTTTAGAACACGTGCGTTTTGTGGAAAGGGGAAGAGACAGAGAGAACGACAGAGTGGTGTAGTTTGAAACTAAGGTGGTATTTAAGTTTCTGTAAACTCCAAGGGTGGCTGTCCAGATAACTGGGGAATATTTTGTTTGTTTTCGCTATTAATGTCGTTGCTTATGATTCACAGTATTTTTTTCCGTCCTCCTGATGTCATCATCACGATCCAGTTGCATTTTAGCCATTGACCACCCTACTGCCAGTGTTATGCCTTCACAGTAGAGTTGACTTAGCTTTCGCAATTGATCGACTTTTTTATTTATTTCAGACGAAATAAATAGATGATTCTTGACATCAAGATTCGAACCGTGAATCAACAGCGTGACAGGCGATGATGTTACCACTACACCACGGAAACTAATCAATTTACAGCCTCTTGATAAACGTCGCGAAGTTGCTGACATCTTGTTTATTCATCAGTTATTAGCTGGTAACATTGATTCCCCCGCTACACCAACCCACGTAACCTCAGGTCTTCGCCCCCCCCTTATTCCTCACCGCACCAACTACGAGTATGGATATCATGAACCAATGTCTTTAATGTTAATTCTTTCTCCTGACCGAAAACTGTTACATTTAAATTCAGCTTTAGTTTTAAGTTTAAATAAATAAATCAGTACAGTGTCAGTATAAAATGTTTTTATTCGTTTTGCTCGAAATTATTTGAGAATATTTGACTTTTTTGACCAGGAAATCAAAACGCCTTCACAAATTTATCTGAAAGCCGAAAACTGGATTAACTTACTCGTAGTATATACCCGCTTACCAAAATACGAATTGACATTTTGCCATTAGTGGTCAAACATAAACATTCGTATGTACGATAGGAATATGTTTCTGTTTGTGTAAGAACAAAGTAATCTTCTCCTGTGTACAACCATCCATCGACCATGCATAATTAATGCAAGGCGATTGCTATTTGAAAACACGATGAGCATGATGATGTTGATACGAGTTCTAATGATGGTTATGTTGATGATTCGAAATGTGTCCTTGGTCATTTGATGTATTAGCTGTGGATAGAATATTATGTGTACTGTTGATCTAATTGACGAAATCACTCATACACATAGCTATAAAGGATTGTTTTGTAGATTTATTACGTAAAGTGCTTATGCTTGATACAAATCACACACGTTCAAACGTACATAAATACATACGATACATATGTACATATGTGCAAACACAGAAGTACTATACTCATATTTTTTTTTGATTTATTTGTTTTAGCCAAATATGCTCTGAGAGGAGGGTACATATATCCTTTGACAGCGCTGTATCCCTTTGATGAAAAGTATACAAATAAATACACACATACGATTATTATGTTATTACTATTCTCATTTGAATGAGTAATATGTTGGGAATAATATTAGAATCATAATGAGAAAGCGATATACTTTATTATCCTGCTGCTTACCGCATGTGCGATGACTGTTTGTATTTGTGTTTGTTTGCTTCTATCACGCAAAAGGATTATTTATTATTAATGTTATCACTAAGGGTGGATTATCGTGAATGGAGGAGCCGACATTTGTTTGTGGGGTTGTTGGCGATATCTTGAACGGATATCGCATATATACGTACAGATTTGTGGGGGTATTCAATTCAGTATTCACGCCGATTGATGGATATAAGTAATTATGTTGTATTTACAGCTTAGAAGGGTTAGCAAAGTGGACACAGACTCCTTTGGAATATAGATATGTATGGGGTATACTGAATATATTGAATATAAATATATATATGCACATAGGTATGCACCCTAAGACAAAAAGTCAACTTGTAGATGAACTTATACATTCGTTTCTTTGAAAGAAAATAAAAAAAACAAGGGCAATCAGAAAACTTGTAGTTTTGTGATGTACTTGTTTGCTACTCGTAACTAGGGTTTCTCATTTCCAAAAACAATCCCGGAATCCCGCGATATTCCCGTATAAATTTCAAAATCGAAAAGTATTTCGTTATTTTACATTAGAAAAGTTAACAAAAAAAATTATTGTAATATGCATTTTTAAATTATACGTATTTGTTAAAATTGTTTTATCCTTCGCGCATTCCAAGCGGGCTTTAGACGAAATTACTCCACTATAGATCAAATATTCGCACTTGTGTACATAGCAGAGGATACATAAAAAACTCTATGCCTTTTTCCTCGATTCTTGTGTGGCTTTCGACTCCATAGCACGTGAAGCTCCCTTTTATAAGCTTTATAGATACGGCATCTTTATAGATACGGTATATCAACAAAGTTCATTGAGACCTATGTACGAAAATAACTTAGCCAGTGTCTGGAATGGAAGCAACCTATCGGAGGAGTTTAATACAGCAATGGGAGTGAAGCAAGGATGCGTGCTGAGTATTTTATATATAAATGACATAACAGATAACGTTAAAGGAGGAATCGAGATAAGCCAAACCTTAATACCAGCTCTCATGTTCGCAGGTGACATCGTCTTCCTCGCCAGATTCGGTGGTCACAATGCAACTAATGATCGGTAAACTTATTGAAGTCAAAGATTGTGATATTCAGGGATGGTGGGGGCAGATATTCTGTGTGAAAGATTAAAGTTGAGTTGATATTGAGATTGTGCGGGAATATAAAAAGTAAATTAGCTGAGGCAAAAAGGGAAATCTGTTCAGTTTGGGGTTGTTGTATCAACAATTAGAATATCAGTCGCGAATCGAAACAGAAAATATTCAGAGCTTTTGCAGCATCCACCCTGTTTTACGCTGCACAAGTATAGGGATATTGCACATTTGAAGCAATATGAAAATTTCTTCGCTATTTCATTAGGAGAGTTTTTAGATTACCAAGTAGTTTACCTAATTTCATGCTACATCTGGGAACTGGTGTAGCACCCCTATTTCTGGATACACTCAAACTCCATATCGACTTCTTCTTTTCCTTACGGCGACGTTATGATGCGGAGTAGAAGGATCACAACCCTCCCACTTTACTGCATCCCTACTGGTCCGCCTGTGGGGTTTACCGGTTTGAACTCAAAAAGTACCGGCAGACTTCCCCGGTTTCGGATCACTTCGTCACTGAGTCCAATCAAATGCTGGTGTCTTTGCATTTGTGTGAACCAGTTGTTTTTTGGTCTGCCTTTTTTGCGCGATTGTGTAGGAACGTTGATTGATATTGCCTTTTTGACGGGGTTCGAAGGATCTCTCCTTTGAACATGACAATACCAACTGAGCCAGTCGTGCTCTATCTTGCTTGTGATGGTTTCTTTAACATGAAGACTTCCTCGAATCTTCGAACTTCTTATTCTATCAAGCTTTATTACTCCTGCTGTCATGCGAAGCATCTTCATCTCAGCTGCCGTTAATTTGCCTTAATACTTTTTGTACATTATTCAGCATTGTAAACCGTATATGAGCGCCTTCCTTTCAGCTTAGGGGACATTTTTCGGTCACAGAAGATTGCGGAATTTTTCCGCCACTTCATCCACCCTATGCTTACGCAATGATTGATGTGAACATCACAAGTTACTTCGCTATTAATCACAGATCCCAGATATTTCAACTTTTCGCACTTGGGAAGCACTTTTAAATTCAAGTAAATATCTAGAATAGGCCGGTGTAGATCAGAGAACGGGCAGCACAGATACTCTGTCTTTTTCTAACTAATGCGGTACCCATTTCCCTCCAAAACATCTACCCATTCATCAAGTGCTCGTTGCATTGACGTTTGAGCTTCACTTATGATAGCTCCATCGTTAGCAAAGAATAACTGATGTACTTTGGGGTCCGTCACTTTCCTTCAAGCAGATAATCAAGGACTGCAATAAATAGCAAAGGACTGAAGAAGCTTCCCTGGTGTACACCGACTTTGATTGGGAATTCTTCGATGACTCTTGCAGGACATCTTAATCTTGTCCTTGCTCCCTCATACATGTCCATAATCATGCGCACGTAGGTTTCTAGAACTCCTCATTGTCTGAGCGCCACCCATAAGAGATCTCTTGGTTGTCTAAAGGCTTTTTCAAAATCAACCAACACCATATGCAAGTCCTTTAAGGAATCACGATGTTTTTCATTATGATCCTTATACATTGGATTGCATCTGTTGTTGATCTACCCGAGACAAACCAGCACTGGTCATCAGATAGCCGTATTATTTTCCGCAATCGGCCATCTAATACCCGCCCAACGATCTTCATGGTGTGTGACATCAGCTTGACAGAACAGTAGTTACCACAGTTTCGCGTATCGCCCTTCCCTTTGTGCAAAGGAAGAAGATAACTTTCCCTCCACTGATTAGGCATTGGATCACCGCTCATAAGTTTGGAGATAAGAATCATGAGCCATCTGTACCCGATGTCTCCCATCTTTTTCCAGAACTCAGAGGGTATCTCGTCTGGCCCAACCGCTTTTCTTTTTTTGGAGTATTTAACGGCATTCCTAACTTCTTCGACAGTAATGTCGGATATTTCGTCATGGTTAGGAGCGGCTCTTGAAAATTATACCCGGGAAAACTGTTCGTTCAGAAGTCTTTCACAATACTGTCGCCATCTGTGGAGAATTTTGTCGTCTTCCACAAGAAGCTGGCCTTGAGCATTGTTAATGAACTTTGGGAACGAATCTCCTGAGCATTTCTTCTTCTCTGGGCGGCTATTTTGAAGATAGTTGCTCCCTTATTCAAGTTGTTTTGTCGAAGCTCCTGGATATCCTGGTTCCTATCAGACGCCGAAGACGAAATTTCCTCCAACTCCCGATAGAGGCCTTCCATACTTTTTGCTTGAAATTGGGGGCACTTCTTCTTCGCGAGACGTTTGCAACATATTAGTAGGAGAGCACTTTGACCAAGCCGTTTTCTTTTCCGTGGCCGTGGTGTAGTGGTAACATCATCGCTTGTCATGCTCTTGGTTCACGGTTCAAATCCTGATCTCAACAGTCATCTATTTATTTCGTCTGAAATAAATAAAAAAGTCGATCAATTGCGAAAGCTAAGTCAACTCTACTGCGAAGGCATAACACTGGCAGTAGGGTGGTCATATGGCTTAAATGCAACTTGATCGTGATGATGACATCAGGTGGAGGGAAAAAAATACTGTGAATCAAGAGCAACGACAAAAAGACAAACAAGCTCCCCAGTTATCTGGACGCCACCCTTGGAGTTTACTGAAACTTAATACCACCTAAGTTTCAAACCCACTTCACCAATCTATCTCTCTCTCTCTCTCTCTCTCAATTTATACAAACGCCCGTGCCCTGAAATAATTTAATGGTATTCATATCCCATTTGGCGCGCGCAAATTATAAAAAAAAAAAAAATTAAAAATATCACTACTTAAGCTTCATCTGTCCACCACCATGTTTCTTTGGCGTGTTGGCAGGGGCCTTTCGAAGTTCCAAGCAGTGATTTGGCTCTCTCCAAGCAAGATCGCTGTAGGGAATCCCACATCACCGACCTCATCGATGATGGTAAAGAGGTAGTTTGTCATGCTTGTAATAAAAGCTTAGCCTTTTCCTTTTCCCAGCTTGAACCAACTGATTTTCTCAGCCACCTTTGTTTGCTTATTTGTTTTCTTCCCCGTCTCCATACAAATTTCTGACAGAAGGAGACGGTGTTGCTGGGGGATCGCCCCTCCAAGGATCACTTTGCAATCCTTAACCCGGGGTTTCATGAAACTGGCTAAAAAATGGTAGTCAATCTGGGTTTCATTTCCGCCACTGCTGTAAGTGATCACTGGTCGAATTACGACAACAGTTAACGAGTGAATGAAATCCATACGCTATCGAGTGATCGAGTAACTACATTGGGATGATCACATAATAATGGTCACGTATCGAGTACACTCTGAAAATTGTACTAGTACAATTCTACTACATTGAATTGAGATGGCTGACAAATGTCAAAACTATTAATTTTTGTGTGAGGAAAAGTTTTGTATAGTCTTCAATTAAAAATTGAATATTTACTTTATTTTTCAACTTCTGATTCAGAGGATGATCGCTATGAGTGTATTGAACGAAGACGTTTAAGAGATAAAAGTGATCCCTTCTCTTTACAAGACTCTGTGTACGTATACAAAACTATAATTTTCTGAAAATATCTTTCACAACATACACTTTTGATTGCAGTTCTATCAAATTAGTCAGGCAATTAAGAGTGCATTCTTATTTGTAATAGAGAATATAAATTTTAGAGGATGCATCTAAACCGCTGTCCCAGCTCATAAAATTTATCAAAATCTCCTTTTGCAGAGGGTTAATTTTATTTAGACTTAACCTGAAATAAATTTCAAACAATGAATTTAAACAATCGTAAAAATAAAAGTAAACAAAGATATTCTCACATATTTTCTCCCAAATGCACCTCAGCTCGTCAGCAGAAACCATATCGAATAAATAAATACACGATCACTGATGACAGAATGCCAAATTTCGATACTCGATACTCGATCTCATAAGCGGTCATGTCAAATCAACATTTATCAGTCACGTGTTGCTCGATAACTGATGCGGTAATTTGACCCCAGGTGCCGGATTTGTTTGACGAACATGGTATTTAGCACGATAAGACCGTATGACTTGCACATGCTTAGGATGTCTTCACCTGGAGAATTCCTGGTGCCATGCCCCAGTTCTCCATGGAAGTCTTCATAGTCTTCGTTTGTCTCCCCGACATGTCCGTTCAAATCTCCGCCAACAAACAAAAGCTCTTCCTTTGGGATGTTTTTGATGAGGTTGTGAAAATCCAGCCAGAATGTATTTTTTTCTTTCTCTTCGCATCCGACTTGGGGAGCATATGCTCTTACAATATTCCACACCTCACCCTGTATCATCAATTTGAGAGACATCAAACGGTCACTGGACTTTGAAATGGTCAAGATGTTGCCAAGTAGCTCTGCCGCGAGGATGATAGCAATTCCATTTTTACCTTGTTCCGATCCATAGACTCCATCTCGACTATGTATGTGGTAAAAGTCATAAAAATGAAACCAGAGAGGATTCCCAAGATAGTGCTTACTTAAATGCTACATAATCGAGGTAAAAGCGATCAAAACTAGGAAAACCTAGCATCGTAATGCGGCTTCAATCTTATGGTTACTCCGGATGATTCCCCTAAAACATAAGTTCTACAAGCTACGGGAGAAAACAGGTTATAGGATCTATGAACAATTTGTAAATGAACCAAAATCATCGCAATTCAGGGCTATTATAGCAACTTTAACTATCATTTATAGAATAAAACTTATTTTCTGTTGAGTCACACAACTAATACGATAAGCACAATATTTAAGATAAGAGGTAAACTGTTAAGTTTAAATTATATACCGCGTCGCCCGGAACTGCCGCTTTTGTGCGACTTTGGAACCTCAAAGAACGAGAAGATGTGTTCCAATTCATCGCTATATGCCCTATCCTCAAAGAATTTCGCTGCAGCTTCTTTGGAGCACAGGTATAAATGATGAACATCTTAAACGGTAGCCGAGTTTGGAATCAATTGCACAACTACGTAACAAACGCGCTATGCTACAGAAAACACACTATAGAGGAAACTTTATAGTAAAAAAACACAAAATTAATGTTAATCACATTGAAAAAAAGTAAGTTTCGGTCTTATAAATCCAACAATTCTGAGGAAAACCGACAAGCCAGAAAAGACTGCAATGCCCATATTCAACGTGTAAAATTTGTACATGACCAAAGATTGAGGCAAAAAATCCTACAATGTCCAAAAGTTGTCCACTTTCGCACTCGTACAGTTGCAGAAGTATTCAAAAAAAAAAAAAAAAAAAGTATCTCCCCCATAGTTTTGAAGAGGTGTTCTTCCACGCTGGCAAAACCTCTGCGCAAGCTTTTCTGTGGGGTAGTGGTAACATCATCGCTTGTCACGCTCTTGGTTCACGGTTTGAATCCTGATGTCAAGAATCATCTATTTATTGCGCATGAAATAAATAAAAAAGTCGATCAATTGTGAAAGCTAAGTCAACTCTACTGTGAAGGCATAACACTGGCAGTAGGGTGGTCAATGGCTAAAATGCAACTTGATCGTGATGATGACATCAGGAGGACGGAAAAAAAATACTGTGAATCATAAGCAACGACAGTAATAGCGAAAACAAACAAAATGCTCTCCAGTTATCTGGACAGCCACCCACAGTTTACAGAAACTTAATACCACCTGAGTTTCAAACCACACCACTCTGTCTTTCTCTCTGTCACTTCCCCTTTCCGCAAAAACGCACGTGTTCTAAAAAATTTGTATAAGGGTATTCATATCCCCTTTAACACGTGGAAATTATAAAAAAAAAAATCCTAATCTTCAGGACTCTTTCCGAGTAAAAGGGGAATATTCCTCCCTGTCCAATTACCGACCCATGGTCATGGAAACGCCGATAAATCGTCAGTCTATGAAATATCTCGATTCACCAAAACTCCTCAATGACCGGCAGGTCCACTGGTGATTTGATGGCACCTAGAAGTGGAACCTATCTCTTCAGCACTTCGGCGAAATTAAGATGGCTGCGCCTGATATTTCAAAGACATTTGACAGAGTTTGGCATCAGGCTCTTTTGTTGAAAATACATGCATATGGTGTCGATGAATCTCTTCTTCATTGGATTAGAAATTACCTTTCAGGGCGTTCAATACAAGTTATCTTGGGCTGCTTCAAGTCTGCAATTCACCAGATAAGATAATTGTTAAGAATAGCAGGTGTAATAATAAACTAAACATTATATAAGTGTGAAAAATATTACGATGTCTACCCAAAGCTCATTACGTTGAGATCTGATTTTATATATGAATACTCGTAGTTGATATCGGAATTGTTGTTGTATCTGAACCTCAACTGCATAAGAAAACTGCATGAGAAAATAACTCACGGTTTGCGAAACGTCATTTTAGGGTTTTTTTTTTTAAATTAAAATTTACTACTGACTACGGGAAAATTCTGATAAATCACTGACTACAGGACAATGACCTCCGATGTGTTCTGAATTTACTGGTAAACTATGTAAAGGGGCTTTACACCTGAAAACTGTACTCGTTCGAGATAAATCACCTTCGACAATAATTCTTGGAAAGAGAATACATCTGATAATGCACAGCCCTTTCTTTTAACACTTTTCACATTCAAATCGAGTAGGGATGCATTTAATTAGGGTTTAATCTGACACATGTATTTCAGTTCGATCTGGTAATTGAAATGTGCGGTTCTGTGGCATATGTTATCACAAAGTTTCTCTTTGTTTGGAACACGAATTCCGCTTCCACATAATATCTTTGTATTAATTGCATCGAGGTAAATGAGTATTTTAATTAACAGTGAAGTCTGCCTAGATTAAACATCAAGGGGCAGATAGAATCTGGACATACATGCTTTTCATCATAACTAAAAGTGTATTTCGTCCAAACCAGGAAATTAATCAACATTCATTATAAAGTGTGTCCCAAAATTCACATAGGAAGTAATTTCGATTGATTGATAAAGTATACAGTATAGAATAGCATATCGGGTAAATGGCCTCCACGGCTTTGCTGGCACATACGCACTCTTTTGTCGAAATTTTCCATGGCCATTTTGCATAAATGTGTTGGAATTTCTTTAATACAGCATAAGCCTTAGACTTCAAAAAAAACCCCAAAGAAAAAAGTCCAAAGGCGTTAAATCGCATGATCTGGGCTTGCAATTCTGATCATTAAATCGGAAAATTACACGACCATGAAGTGTCAATATTATATGGCATGTGGCACCTTCTTGTTGAAACTACATATCGTTCACATCCATATTTTGCAATTTAGGCACAAAAAACTGGATTATCATGTAGCGATAGCGAGCACCATTAACTTTTATTGCTTAACCAGCCGCATTTTCAAAGAATAGTGGTCCGATGATGCCTCCAGCCCAAAATCCGCACCAAACAGTGACACGTTGTGGATGCATTCGACAATTTTGACACAAAGCCATCAAGATGAAAATGAGCCTCATCGCTGATGATATTTTGTTTGAAAAATGAGCATCCGCTTGTTGTCCCATAATCCATTCAACGAACTCACTTTGCTGTGCGTGGTCAGTAGGCTTCAGTTCTTGAGTCAATTGCACTTTGTATGCATGAAGATGCACATCTTTCATGAGAATACGCTGTAGAGAGCTTCTCGAAATGTCCAATTCTTGACCACGGTGCAGAATTGATGTTCCTGGACTCTCAACAACACTCTCACGAACTGCTTCGATGTTTTTGTGTTGAACGGCTTGTTGAAGGACGGCCGGAGTATCTGCTGATCACTAATTGATCCAGTTTCCCTGAATTTTTGAATTAATCTCTTCACAGTTGATGAAGTTAAATCACTATTCCTGTAGCTGCCAAACCTTCATTATTTTTAAAATATTGCTTAACAATGAAAAGGCGTTGTTCTTTCGTATAGCACTCCATTTTTAATAACCCTTAACTGTCAGCTGTCACGCTGTCTTTTTTTTGTTTTTTGTTGGCAACACTTTACCGCACAAATGGCACAAAATTCAAATCTTGCGTGAATGTTATATTGTTCACTTGTAGATAGAAAGAGTTCGCCATGTTGGCATTACTTACAAGTACATACATGTAATATTCGTAAATGAAAGAAAAGACTGTTCCTTACAGTACCTCCAGTTTCAATAATTAGAAAAAAAATCAGTTGTAATTGATAGAAGAGGAGGCGGTTCAGTTATCTCCTTTTGGAAAAATCTTACGAATATGTCTTCGATATCCTAAGTCAAAAGGCAAATACGGATTTCAGAGACCTGCAAGACTTCATAAGCATGAATGCCAAGATCATTAAGGTGTAGAGCTAATTCTGACCTAAGAGTGTGAGCAATCGTTTCGGAGAGAGCCACTCGAAATTTGCCTAATCTACACATAAAATAAGAACTCCCTTAACTAAGCGGCTACTTTTGTCTACTTCCCCATACTCGTATCTATACACCTTCAATAACGTCTACGTACATAAATCAGCAGGTGACCAAGAACACAAACGCTCCATTTGTCAACCTAAACACCGAAAGTTCCAAGCATAATACATGCAAAGAATCAATACAAACAAATTAGTAAGCATGTTGACCTTTAGCTAACATTGGAGCCACAGCTCAGTGGCCCCCTTTGGATCTCCCTGCCTGTACCTCTTTTCCAGGGGCAACTCCAACTATTATAAAACAATGAAACAGTTTGTAACGGGCTAAAGGATATACAACCATACACACATTGTCAATCTTGCAACTACTGGAATGGGGACTGGGGCTGGGACGCAGTCTGCCTTAAGGCCAATTGTTTGTTTTGACTTTTATTATTTTGTTTTGGTTTTCATTGTCTACGAGTATGCATGCTCATGTTATTTCAAATCTCTAAAAAGGGTTACACCGAGGTATGAAAACAGAAGTTACACTCATGTAACTATGTACATATATGTATATACTTGGACATGAGAGTGAAAAAACATTTGTACCCGAAGAAGGAACAGAGTGGAAAAGCCCGATGACACTTTGCTACATCAGTTAACGTGCACGATAACAATGTGATACACATTACGAGGACAACTATGTTTGCTAAGCGATAGACAACCTCAAAGGACAATAGGCGGTGAAATGGCTTTTATCTTGCCGACCAGTTGCTGCTGCTGTTGCAATGGAGCTGCCACCACTACCTACCATTGATGAATAACTTTGGGGATTCGAGAAGGATGGGAAACGAAATAAATGCAAGCAATCACTTGAGTAGATATCTACGAGTCAGACTCATAGGGAACATTGTGTGTGCAACTGTATGTGCATATGTTGTCACTTTGTCAATCTCTAATCGGAGAGAATGTGCATGGAATTGTGAATCTATTGTTTGCTCGTCAAAAGGCAACAGGACCACTGTCAGTATGTACATATTAATGCTGTTAGTGTAAGAGTATTAAACTTACAAACAAGTCGGAAAGTTTGTGGGGTTGGATGGGAATTTCACAGTGCTTTTTCATAAAATTTTTCGATCTCGAGGTTTTTATTAACCTTGGTATATCCACTGTAGGTGAATTCAAAAACGTATATCTTGCAATTTCATCCATCTTTCTGGCTCTCTATCCGTGAACTCAACTGCAGCTTAAACAGTTAGACGTTGTGACTTTTTTACCTGGAGTTCATAAGGTCACACTTCGAGACGAAATTAGAATATGGTCCGAAGTAGCCTCCACTTTCCAAGCGCATCTTCCAGACGTGGTTTCTGCCTTTACAGTGTCCTCTGCGGAAGCCGATTAGTATTCGCAGTCTATTTCTGACAAAGCTAGTGCAAGCTCTAAAGGTCTAAACCTATTCCGAAAAATGTTCAAAAGAGTGATTTTGCTTCTTTTATTTTTAGGAGTTTCCTCCAAAGCTTCACTCTTTTGATTCCGAAGTCTTTTCATAGTTCTTCTTGGATAATGAGTTCACCCATCCCGCAGAAGCAAACAGGTATCTTGAGTGTCTGACATGATCATAATGTGTTCCTGTCAAGTTGGACACAGTTTCCGGTACTGTGAAATTCTGCTTGGGAAACTCTGGAGCACTTGCCTATTCCACTTTTTTTTTGGATTGCGCCAGGGATGTGTAATCTTCATAGATACTAATAGCCCGAGTGCTACTAGCATGCACTATTCGCAAACCTGAGTAATCGATGCCAGAAATTCGCCTACGTACTAAACACACACCATACACACTTCAACCACTCTCCCCGCGGGACTGCCGTTATGTATTACTTCGCGTAGCAGGTTAGCAGTTTATGCTATACTTCTTGTGTCAGCTTCTTCCGCTGCTTCAGTTGCTTTTCTATTCCCCGCAGCTCTTTTTGTAGAGTTGTTACGAAGGAACATAATGCCATCCAATTCTCTTCCGACCGTAACATATGGTCAAGGAGTAATGACGGACTTGGTAGAGTAATTCTCCATGCCGTGAAACGTGTGCAGTAAAACACCGCGTGCTCCGTATCTTCATCTTCACCTGAGCATTCCGGGCATAATTGTGAGTTGTCGTGTCCAAATCGGTAGAGATATTTGCGGTAGCCACCGTGGCCAGACAGGAACTGCGTTATATGGTAGTTGCAGTCTCCATGCTTTCGACTTATTCAGTCTTGGATTGTCGGTATAAGTTCGTATGTCCATCTGCCTTTTGTTGTATTAGCCCAACGAGCTTGCCACATAGCTGCTGACGCTGCCCTTTCTTCAATTTTTATCACCTTGATACCAGTGGCGTCGTGATGATTCAATGCTCTTCTGTTTTATATCCTCAGCATTTCATCTGCGAGAATATCGATGGGGACCATTCCAGCTATGACAAATGCAGCTTCGTCAGAGCCGCTGATTGTCCGTAGCGCACAGAGTCTGTATGATGACGATAGTCTCCTTTTGGTCTCCTTCGTCCTCAGTGCCTCCGCCCAGACTGGGGCGGCATATAACAGAACTGAGGTGATAACTCTAGAGAAAAGAATCCTTCTAGCGTATCCAGGTCCACCGATGTTAGGCATGATACGCGAGAGAGCTCCCTGCATTTGCGATGCTTTTTTGGTAACAAAATCAACATGCGTTTTAAACCGTAGTCTGTTGTCCAGCATTACTCCAAAGTATTTAACTGCCTCTTTCGACCTGATGGTTTGGTTACCAACCTGAAAGTTGGTAAATTCGACGGTTTTCCGGCTGGTTATAAGAACAGCTTCTGTTTTATGGTCAGCCAGTTTTAGTCCGGTGGATATTAGCCAATCTTTCATCCGGGCAATTGCTTCATTTGTAGCTGATTCTACTGCACGGATCTGTTTAGCTACTGTCACGACTGCAATGTCATCGGCTAATCGTAGGACTCCGTCGTACATGATGTTCCACAATAGTGGCCCTAAAACCGATCCCTGTGGAACTCCCGCAGTTACGTTGTAGTATTTTACCCCTTCATCGGTAATGGGCAAGGGAAGATAAAGAAAAAGCGGACGTTTTTGCGGCCCACCTGGAAGACACCTTTAAACCGTACGATGGTCAAGTGTCTTACGACAATATCAATAGGCCGGATTTGCCATCTGACGATTTAGCCTTAGCTTACAAGTGCAACGCTATTGGAACTCAAACATGAGATCGGGAATCTAAGACCTAAGAAAGCTCCTGGTTATGACTTGATCATCGGAAAAATTCTCAATGCTTTACCTAGAAAAGCATGGATTGAGCTTCTTCATATTGTAAATGCTGCGCTCAGATTAAAACACGTGCCTAACCAATAAAAAGTTGCGGAAGTTATAATGGTTTTAAAACCAGGAAAGTCGCCAAATGAGGAAAAATCTTATAGACCAATTTCGCTTCCAGTTATATCCAAAATTTTCGAGAGGATATTACTAAGGCGTCTCCAACCGGTTATAGAAGGAAATAATCTTATCGTTGACCACCAGTTTGGGTTCAGAAGTAAGCATTCGACGATTGACCAGGTGCATAGAATTACTGACGTAATTGAGAAAGCACTTGAAGAGAAAAAGAAATGCTCAAGCGTATTTCTTGACGTCTCGCAAGCCTTTGATAAGGTGTGGTATGATGGCTTGAATTGCAAATTACGACGAGTTCTCCCTGTATGCCTATGCGACATTCTAGAATCATATCTTGGGAATAGACTCTTCCGTGTTAGACATGGATATGAATACTCGGAGCTCAAAGAGATTTCGGCCGGTGTACCGCAAGGAAGCGTTCTTGGGCCACTTCTCTATCTGTTATATACTGGAGATATACCGAAAGAAGATGGCACTATCCTGGCTACGGTTGCCGATGACACCGCTATCCTAGCCGTAGGTAAAACACTCGAAGAAACGACAGCAAAACTGCAAAACGCACTGAATAAAGTAAATAAATGGACGAGGGACTTTCGGATCGCCCTCAACGAATTTAAATCTGTTCACGTGAATTTCACTTATAAGAACTTGCCAATTTTCCTAAACTTGGCCCGAATACCTTTTGCTAACGAGGCCAAATACCTTGGAATGACACTCGACGCAAAACTGAAATGGAATTCGCACGATAAAATGAACCGTAAAGAACTCGAAATCAAATATAGAGAAATGAACTGGTTGCTCGGAAAACACTCGCAGCTCAGTACTGAGAACAAACTGCTCTTATACAAGCAAGTGCTAAATCCGGTGTGGACTTACGGTACACAACTTTGGGGCTGTAGCAAGAAAACAAACACCAATATTTTACAATCTTTTCAAAATAAAGTGCTAAGAGAAATTGTCCAAGCACCGTGGTATACTAGAAACGATGATATCCACAGGGATCTCGGAATTCCGACAATCGAAGCTGAAATTAGAAGCTTCGCGAGAAAGCATAGAAACCGACTAATCGGACATGTCAACAATACAATCCTACAAATTCTGGATGAAAGCAATTTATTGCACCTACTACAAAAGATAAAACCTTTCGACTAGGCGAGATAGGAATCTAGATTGCGGAACATGCAGGATCTTTCAGTCGAAAGTAACCTACCAAACGAGTTTTTTTTTTCATGATAGAAAAATTGCTTAATAAGGTCCTTCTTAGTTGCAATATATAACAAATTAAATCGCAGGGTGGTGTTTTTTTAGTCAGTAAGAACCTGACACTACCATGAGCACGCGCTTGCTATCCTCATAGTGTCTATTGAAGATTTTTCACCAACCCTCGGGAAAAAAAAATTGATATATGTACATAATTGTGCAGGTCTGGCAGCACCATAAATCAACGAAGTATTAGGAGGCTATAACAAACTGACTGCAATGCAACACAGTACTTACGAGGGCAAGGTGAAAAGTTCTCGGCCTGACGCAGAGATGGCGTTTCAATCAGCACAAATTTATGTTTTCTGCCTGGTTGCATTTCTCATTAGTATGATAAGTTTTACCTTGTTCTCTCAAGTAATTTCTTTACACGAATTTTTGCAGTAGACATCTTGCGTGTTTTTCGTTAAAATGGATAAACTTGAATATCGTGCGGTGATAAAATTCTTCGTTTTGGATGGGTTAACTCCTAAGGAAATTCATCCAAAGTTGACAAAAGTTTGCGGGGACTCTGCTCCTTTCATGTCAACCATTAAAAAGTGGGCAGCTGAATTTAAACGTGGTCGCACGTCCCTCGAAGATAACCCACGTGAAGAACGGCCAAAAACCGCAACCAAAAACTAATGGATGCGAAAGCTCTGCGCAAGATGGGTGCCGCATTTGGTGAATGCCGATCAAGAGCAAATGCGCAAACGATTTTCGCGGCAATCTTTGGACCGATTCAATAGGGATCCGACCGATTTTGTTCGGCGATTTGTCACCATGGATGAGACATGGGTCCACCACTACACGTCAGAAACGAAAACGCAGTCGAAGCAGTGGGTGGAAGCCGGTGGTTCAGCGCCAAAAAAAGAGAAGTCGATCGCATTTGCCAGAAAGGTCATGTCCAGTGTGTTTTGGGATGCGAAAGGGATCCTGTTAATTGATTATCTTGAGAAAGGCTGAACAATTACAGGCGAATATTACTCCAACCTTCTTGACCAGCTGGATGTCAAAACTCGTGAGAAGACACCTGGCTTTGTACGATTTGCTCTGCCATCCACCCTCAGACTTCCATCTGTTTCCAAACTTGAAGAAATTTGTTTCTGTCAAGCGCTTGAATATTTTCACAGCCTTCCAGACTCTCAGCTCCGAGAAGGAATACTGATGTTGGAGAAACGTTGGACCAAGTGTGTTGAAGTCAAGGGAGATTATGTAGAAAAATAAAATCATTTTTTTAACTGAAAATCGCAGTCTTTCATTGTCAGGCCGAGAACTTTTCACCTTGCCCTCGTAATCTTCGCTAATCACTTCTCTATAGTATGTAAGACCAGGAACCAAGATATGACAAAGAAAATCTTCCTCGTTAAACTGAAAGAATAGATATATCCGACTTTACACAGATCCTTATTAGTATAAAAAGTAAAATATCTTCGAAAAAGAAACAGCAAACTTCTTTGAGGTTTTTTCTTTTTTTTTTTTTATATATAACTGCAAGCCATTAACTTGCTTTACAATTTTAAGCCTATTTTATAAGAAAAATATCATCATCACTTTGAGCTTACTCGTACACATCCTTTCAACTGAAACTCAAACGAGGAGGATCCAATTAAAATCAAAACGCAACACTAAATCATTTATCGTTATTTAACCGATTTTCGTCAAATCAAATAGACGACGCATGCCGGAATCCAACAAACCAGCAATCTTATGTGTGAATATTTAATAAAAAAAAATATATCTCTCACTTATTTACTGAAAAGCAAAAGAAAATTACCACAAATGTGCAAAATTATGCTTTATCATCCGTAAGAATGCTTTCATCGTTATCATCATCATCTTCATCGCTGTCGTCGTCGTGTCATCATTATGAGCAGAAGCACATCATTTGAAGTTATAATTCATAAAATCACATTACATAGAGTTTACACACAACAGTTGTGGCAAAATGTGCCCCAGCTCTTCCCGACTACAAAGGCAAAAGGAAAAGTAAAAAAAAAAAAAACAAAAAAAAAAAAAAAACCTTACGTGTTTAACATTTCTTCATATCCAATTCTACTCGTATGTGGCAAGGAAAATCTGGTATACAACCCACCTTCTTGTAACGTTGACTCTATATTGCTATTCACGACATATGCTTCATGATAATAAAAGGATACAATTTTGTGATAAATATGGAGGGACATATTTAAGTCTTTTAACAGAAAATTTAAGTATCTCACGGTCGTCGTTAACTAGTCATGTTTTATTCTAAAAGTGGTGACTTTCGCACGGTAAAAAATAAACAATTCTGTAATTATCAGATGCCTAACTAACTAGCCCGTCGTAGAAAGTTGTATGCCTTGAAAAATTTAGATATTCCTGCACACTTTTGAGATATTGGCTACCTTATTGCACAGTTCCCTTTTCAGGACTTCTGAGATCTAGACTTCTTGCCTGTATATTGGGGAGAGGAACTGATAATTATTATTTATGTCATAACCATCGACTTCAAATTCACTCAAGTGTACCTATGTCCTTCATACTTAGGTGGCGCTACAGTCCGGTGTGAACTTGGGCCTCAACCAACAAACCCCTATGAGCCAGCTGCCTGCAGTTGCGCACGCCAAGTTGGTTGAGGTCCCCCGCCACTTGTTTGCGCCACCTACCACTTGGACTTTCTTGGTTGGAACGTTGGACTCCACCCGCTCTACATGACCCAGGCATCTTAGTCGTTGTATGTGAACTCTTCTGGCTAAGTCGATGTCATTATAAAGGCCGTATAATTCGGCATTGTATCTTCTCCTCCACTCGCCGTCTATGCAGACGGGACCAAAGATCACTCGAACAACTTTTCCTTGATAAAGCCCATGCCTCTGCTCCATACAGCAGGACTGGGATGATTAGTGTCTTATAAAGAGTTACCTTGGTAGTTCGGGATAGGGCTTTGCTACTCAATTGCCTTCTTAGCCCGTAGAAACACCGATTGGCATGAGTAATTCTTCGTTTGATCTCCCCACTGGTGTCATTTGCGGAGTTCACCATAGAGCCTAGGTAGACAAAGTCTTTTACTACCTCAAACTGTCTATCGTGGTGTGCTGTCCAAGACGCCGATGTTGGGTGCCCTTTTTTGTAGACAGCATATATTTTGTTTTGCTTTCATTGACCGCTAAATCCATCTTTGCTGCCTCGATCTCAATACTCGAAAACACCCGCTGAGTTCTTCCAACTATGTCAATGTCATCGGCGTAGGCGAGTAGTTGTACAGACTTGTAAAAGATTTGTGAATTTCGTACAATTCTTTCAAGTACTATGTTAAAGAGATCGCATGATAGCGCGTCACCTTGTCTAAGTCTTTTCCTGACATCGAACAGATCGGTGGTGTTGTTTCCGACTATGATGGAGCAGCGAGAGTTCTCCATTGTCATTCTGCACAAACGGACGAGCTTGGCAGGGATGCCAAGACTAGACATGGCTCTGTATAACTCGTCTCTATACACGCTATCATAGGCAACTTTAAAATCGATGAAAAGATGATGCGTATCGATGTTATATTCGTGGGTCTTTTCCAAGATCTGCCCTAGTGTGAATATTTGGTCAATGGTGGCCTTACCGGGCCTGAAACCGCACTGATAAGGAGCTATCAGCTTGCTGGCGATTGGTTTTAGGCGTTCACATAATACGACAGACAGGATCTTATATGCGATGTTGAGAAGACTTATACCTCTGTAGTTGGTGCAGTTCAGAGGGTCTCCTTTCTTCAGGATCGGGCAAACGATGCTGAGGTTCCATTCATCGGGCATACTTTCGTCCAGCCAGATTTTACAGATGAGCTGGTGCATGCTCCTTGCCAATTCATCTCCTCCTCTGCCTTGAAAAGTTCGGCGGCAAGGCCGTCGGCTCCAGCAACTTTGTTGGATTTAAGTTTAGATATCGCTATCCTCACATCATTCTGACCGGGTTGACGGGAATCTTGACTATCATCGTCACTATTGAATGGATCGTTCTGCCTGACAGCGGTATGTTGGTCATCGCTGCCATTTAACAGCCTGCAGAAATGTTTCTTCCATATCCTCAGCGCCGACTGCGATTCTACTACTATGTTACCATTTTCGTTCCTGCAGGCTTCTGTTCTGGCTTTAAAACCCTGGCATGTCCTTTTAACCTTTTGGTAAAATTTTCGAACATCATTCCTCAATCTGTGTTCTACATACTCGTATGTAAATCATAGGACGTGTAGATGAATAAATCGAAGAGCGACAAGAAAGTTTCTATACCTACGTAACTCTCGCCTTAAAATATCTTTTTACAATTTACGCAAAAAATGTAAACCCCTTCATTTAAAATTGTATGATTTAAAAAGAATGGACCCAATCAGGTTCCATTGAGTACGCCACATGTTTTTGCGTGTTATTGGTTGGCCGTGGTGCACAATCAATGTATTCAGACGTTAATTACCTAGAAATCATAGCCGAATACAAAAAATGTTCCAGAATATACTCGTATTGGGCCACGAAGCAAAAGAAACAGAACTACAAATCAATTTCAAAATACTGCAGCAAAAATATTTTTAACCCATTCCTGATGTTAGGAGTGAGATTACTCGTACACCCTCCGTAAGGCAATTTTTAAACTATTGTAAAATGGGTTCAATTTTATTTTAATGGTTTATCAATATTGAATAGTATTGCATTTTAAAAAAATTTCTGGAAAAGGTGTACGAGTATTCAAGACAGGGATAAAAAGTTGATATTTTCAGCTGTACTGAAAAATTTAAAAAAAATTTTACTGAAATGGGTTGGATTGTTTTTTGCACTGGTTTATAGACAGTGAATAGTGCATAATTGGGACCCTTTTTCATGACAGTTTTACCTTTTTTCAGACTTTTGTGAGAGGTGGTACCGCGAAAAACTTTTTTGGTAATTAATATCTGCAAAATAAACCGCATTCACCTGTACTGAAAACTAGTAATAAATTCAAAAAAATGGGTTAAATATTATTTCATTGGGTGAATTGAAATTACACCCAAAGCAAAGTTACATTTGAAAAAATAGGTGTATTCAAGGCAGGGATAAAAAGCTGATATTTTCAGCTGTACTGAAAAATTAAAATAAATTGTCAGTCACCGACTAGCACTCGAGCTGTACGCATCAACTTCAGTTGTCAGTGAGCTTCTTCTCTGTTTTTGTTACACTCTCACCCGGTTTTCTATTATCGCGACCTTTTTTGCACAAGGTTTTTTTTTTTTTTTTTTTCTTCCCTGCGCGCAGGAGTTGTTTCTTTAACAGTGAATATGGCCCAAGGGCCAAGTAAAACCTTAAGTCGATTTAGTGAAGAAGATGCCCCTTGCGATCCCCTACCTAAAAAGAGATTAGAAACTAATTCAATCGCTTTAATGGATTTACCGGATTTACCGTTAAGATCGAGTGCAAAAAACCCTAGATTTCTTTTAATTTCTTCTAAGAATGTTCAGAAACCGATATCATCTCTCAGCCCCTTTTTGCTGAAAAAAGCAATTGACGGAATTAGTAAGGAATATGAACATGTTTCTCTACTCCGCGACGGTAACATACTTATTCTAGTAAAATCGCAAAAAATAGCAGACATCTTCCTCAAGATCAATAATCTTGCTAATGTGTGTCCAGTAAAAGTTAAGCTTCATGATCGCTTGAATTCTACTAAGGGAATTGTTTACGCCCCTTATTTAATAAATGTCCCCGAATGCGAAATCGTTACTGAAATGAAACCTCAAGGGGTTTCAGAGGTGTACAAGTTTACAAAGACGAATAACGGAATCCAGAAACCAACTGGGCTAATACTCCTGACTTTCGATCTTTTCCAAGCACCTAAAGAAGTAGAAATTGGTTGGTATAAAGCCAAGGTAACCGAATATGTACCTAATCCGTTGCGTTGTGGAAATTGTCAACTACTAGGACATACGACCAAGCGCTGTAGTGGTGTTGCGAAATGTGACTCATGCAGTCTTCCACCTCACACCCCATCTCTTTGCATACGCATGATGTGCCAATTATTCTCTTGGACATCCTTCTTCCACTAAAACGTGCCCCAAGTACTTGGAAGCCAAAGAAGTGTTAACAATAAAAACTAAGAAAAAGTGTTCTATGGCTGATGCTAAACGCATATATAGTCAACTTCACCCACCACAATCAAATGTATCCACTGCATCCTTTGCTGAAACAGCCAAAGTGATCTTTTCAGAGTAATAACAAATCCAAACAGCTCACAGGCAACCCTAACTCTCAGAAACAACCTCTATCACAGACCTCTAATATTTCAAACATCACTCCCGCACCATCCTCAATTACAAACCCTATCCTCCTATACCCAAACATTCTTAAGAAGAAATCGATACTATGTTAACCCAGCGAACATTGACGGTGACAGCGTATAATAAAAAAAAATAGCAACCGAAATACCGGCTTGGGAGTCCAGAGACTGAGCCTTTCTTACTCCACACGGAGTCGGGACAGTTTAGCCCCTGGATTACCGAGCCACAACCCATATTTTACATAATAATTCGTTGCACAACGCACGAAATTCAAGATCCCACTTCACGTATACACCCGGCAAGTTATAGTGCATTAAGGTCATTATCAACAAGAAAAACAACACTAAAGTCCTTCAATGGAATCTCAATAGCTTTTTCAATAATTACCACGAATTACCTTAGCCCTTCCATTATTTCCCTTCAGGAAACCCATATCAAGAATAATTCCTAACCCCAAGTACCCAAGCTATACACACCATATTTCCATAATCAATTAAACACCCCATCTAAGGGAAAAAACACCAGCACATGACCGAGTATCCTTCAGTATGCTGTAAAACGGGCCAATATTATTAAAAGACCGTCTTTTAAAACTTTACAACCAAATACTTGATCGCGGCGTTATACCTCAGTCGTGGAAAACTGCTAGTATTGTACCTTTGCCAAAACCAAACAAGGAGATAAACAAAGTTAACGGCTATCGTCCAATCTCTCTCCTACCGTGCATTGTTAAGTGGCTTTTAAACATAGGCGTACATTGGATGCAATTTTACATGTCGAAAACACATCACAATACTTTCTGTTGACTTTGAAAAAGCCTTCGATCGGACCAGTGCTCATATCGTGTTAAATTAGCTACTAGAATGGAAAGTCGGGTCAAAAATTTACACCTACTCGTACATTAAGTCATTCCTTGCAAATATGATATGATGAAATTCCGCATAAAAATAAACTCCCGCAAGGATCGCCCCTCTCGGTAATGCTATTCGTCATCGTGTTTAATGAAATTATTAGATACTCGTAAATATAAACGAATTAGTCACTCTTTGTACGCGGATAATCTGATCTTATTCTCCAAATGTAAAGATCTTTCAACGGTAACAACTGATTTTTCAAATATTATTGAAGACCTAGTAAAATGGGGAAATCGCTCTGGAGCGAAGATATCTTTTGAAAAATGTAAAGTTATGCACATTTGTAAAAAAAATCAGTTGCCCGAAAATTCTACCACTACGATTTAATAGTGAACAAATAGAAAATGATACTAGGTATAATATCTGATGTTAAGTTTAACTTTAAGAACCACCTTTTGTTTGTCAAAAAAAGCTTAGCCATCCAAAAATAGTTTTTGCAATTGTAACTCTCTTATTAATATCATAAAAATAGTTATACTCTCCAAAATCGACTATGGAATCGCTGTATATGGAATATCCTCACCATCATCCCTTGGCAGTTAGAACCAGCCTGGGAGCATTCAAGACAACACCAATCAAAAATATACCGACTGAAGCAGGATTACCAACCATCCAACCGCACTTGTTATAACAAAGATTAACTCAAGCAGGAAAACCCCAATCCACCAAGAAAATACTATGGAGTAGAAAAGGCAAGAAGTATTTTTCAACAATTAACAACTCTCTCTCACTTCTAAAAAGTTTAAATATTCCAATACTCGTATGTGTCCAATCTAAAAACAGTCCGGCATATCCTCCCTGGAGTCCACCTAAGGACAGCATAAATACCGAACTCTGCAAGTATTCAAAGGCTACAACCAGTAAAGAGGTATACAACGCCAAATTCAGAGAAATCACCGAATGGCTCAAAACTCAAAACTGGTAACCAGTTTTCACAGATGGCTCTAAGTCAGACAACGCAACATCATTCGGAATAGTGGACAGAAAAGGTAAGACCATTGCCAAAGGCCTTCTAAATAATTTTTCTTCAGTTGTCACTGCAGAATCTTTTGCAATCTTAAACGCTGCACGAGAAGCCAAAAAAGGAAAAACTGTCATTTTCACAGACAGCCTATCCACCATCTTTGCACTGAAAAACACCAACAATAGAAACGAACTGATTGAAAATATTCGAGATAAACTGATCGCTTACAGCAATAAGTTAAAGCTGGTTTGGATACCAGGACACGTATGCATCAAAGGTACAAACCACTCATCAAGTTTTTTGCCTTCAATGTGAATGATTTCAAAAGATTACTTCACGATGTCATGCTTAACAAAAATAAGTCAATTTGGAAACAATACGTACACTGTACTGTACTTCGAAATGATTTCACCCTCAATGTTAAAAAACTTCGTCAGACTTCGATTAGGGCACACCAACCTAAGACATTGCCACCTCTTTGTCAACTCTGCAACAATAATGTACGGTTGTCCATCAAACACCTTACCTCTGAATGCGAAAAAATCAACCACAACATGATCGATTTACTAAAAGTATCTTCTCAACAAAATATTAAACTACGAGTAGTTTCTAAACTTTTCAAAATTCTTAATACGAGTAGTATCTAGCCTCAATATATGTATTTTCTTCTTGTTTAAAAAATTCACTTAAGTTTAAGTAGCCGTAAGCCCCAGCAGCTGGCGCTATATCTAGAAAATTAATATTGTAATTAATTACGTATTAATAAATTATAATAATAATAAAATAAATTGTACTGAAATGGGTTGAATTGTATTTGTACTCGTTTATAGACAGTGAATAGTCCATAATTGAGACGCTTTTTCATGACAGTTTTACTCTTTTTTCAGACGTTTGTGAGAGGTGGTACCGGGAACAACTTTTCGATGATGTACTCAATAGACCGCGTTGCGTGCAAATAATGCCTTGCAAAAAAAAAAAAAAAAAACAATTCACAACTACAGTAACAGACAGTAAGCCAGCTCACACATTGCTTCCGAATTTATACGAATTTCGTTTGTACGAATTCGAACGAAAATAAAAAAAATTGATTATCTATAGATCGATGATCCTTCCTGTTCTATTATACGCTGCCGAATGGTGTCGAGACCTGCATTGCAACTGATCGGGAAACTACTGACTGCTTAAAACTCGGATTAAGCCAGGAGTGCAACAATCAGGTTCGTGATGAAGTACTTGCTTTACCTCCTCGTGGTGGTCACCGAGCAACTAATTGCATAAGCCCTTATACATTACAAGTGCGTCCGGTCTACAATAGGTAACTTAGGTCATCCTACTTTACTGAAATCGCTAGATACAGAAACCAAAATTACGCCTTGGATAAGGAATGATCACTCGTTGACGACTTTTGGCTATTGCACAGGACAAAGATTGGTTTCTGGAATGTGACGACGCTCCTTGACTCGCTGAAGGTAGCCGTGGTGTAGTAGTAACATCAAATCCTGATGTCAAGAATCATCTATTTATTTCGCATGAAATAAATAAAAAAGTCGGTCAATTTCGAAACCAAGTCAACTCTACTGCGAAGGCATAACACTGGTCATATGGCTGAAAATGCAAGTTGATCGTGATGATGACATCAGGAGGATGGAAAAAAAATACTGTGAATCATAAGTGAACTGAGAGCAAAAAAATAATTCCGGATAACCAATTCGGTTTTAAGGCGGGACATGATGCAATACATGCCGCGTCTAAACTGGTATCAGATATCCAATGGAACAAAAGCAAGAAACAGTGCACGGGTGCCTGCCTGATTGGCTTGGAGAAGGCCTTCGACACCCTATGGTTAGAGGGACTCTTTTACAAGCTGAACAGGCTGGTCATAAGCAAACCACTGCTGTACATACTTTACAACATGATTACCAGAAGACAGTTCATTGTCAAAAATGGCAAATGTTACTTCTGCTGGAACATTTCTAATTAAAAATGGTCTGCAACAAGATGCGGTCAATTCATCGATTTTAAACATTCACACTAGCGATCTCATAGGATCACTTCACCATGCCATACATAGCATACGCAGGCCACTTGATCGCGTACAGATCAGGACCAAAAGTCGAGGTCATTGCACTGCTTTTGCAACGTGACTTCGATAAGATTCAACGATATTGCGATGACTGGAAGTTGAAGATAAACTTTCAAACCATTCTTTTTTAGGACGCCGTTGTCTGGGGCCTCTAGGGATACCAAAAAGAAACGATTCTCATAGGGGGGTAAGTTATGCCTATGGATGAACCTGCGTTGAACAGCCTCTATTCGAAGGGAATAGGTATCATGATAGGGGGACCATACTTGGCTAGCAAATTCGAGGATTGGCTGAACAAATATGAAGTAGAGAGATATCGTGACGTAGGGGTTTGAGAATTCTTTAGACCAGCGTTTTACGAAACCGAGCGCAGAGTTGGCTCTACTAATAATGTTATCAATATGTCAGCGGAAATTTAGTTTTCTGTCGCAGATAACACCCAAATTGCGCAATAAAGTTACAAAAGGGACGGGCTCGTCAGAGATGAAGTAGGATCTAGGGGCTGGGAGACGCTTTCGAGTATATGTAATAGCTTGACATTTGTTGACGTTGAACTCAAGAAAATTTTTTTGACACCAAGTTGAAAAGTTGTTCAAGTCAGCTTGAAGTGGGCGAGAGTCAACAGGGTTTAATATGTGCCTGAAGATTTTCATGTCATCAGCGTAGATGGATAGTTAAGAGTCTTTGATGATGAAGTCAACGTCGTTAATTGACAAAATGAAAATCAAGGGACCAAGATGGCTACCTTGAGGGACCCCGGAAGTGGCTTTAGTGGGGTCGGATACAGCCGATCTAAATAATATTTCGTATTGACGTTCCTCAAGGTAGGATTTAATCCACGCAATGAAACCCAGTTGGAAGCCAAGGGATTTGAGTTTAAAAAGAATGATTCTGTGCGAGATTTTATCGAAGGCCTTACTAAAATCTGTGGCAATTACATCAACTTCTTTGCCATCCTCTAATGCACGCAGAGTGCTACATACGAATTCCGTTAAGTTAGTAGTTGTTGACCTTCCCTTAAGAAATCCGTGCTGGTTAGGGGGAAAGATAGACTTACAATAGAAGAATATTGTATCGTAAACAATGCTTTCAAAGAGCTTAATAACGCAGGAGAGTTTAGCAATGGGCCGGTAGTTAGAGATTTCATTCTTTGGACCCTTTTTGTGAACGGGATTTATGTAAGAGCTCTTCCAAAGCTTGGAGAAGACTCCTTGTGCAAAAGACATTTGGAAGAGAAACGTGAGGGGTTGGGACAGATGGTTCAACAATTTTTCAGTACTATTGAAGGGATACCATCAGGACCAGGAGAGTATTCGTTCTTGAGTTTTTTTTATCTTTTCTTTCACGTGTTCCACGGTTATGTGAACGGAGACTAACGAGGTTTGGGCACAGCTTTTCATGTACGAGAAGTATTCAAGATCAACTTCAAGTCCATGGTTGCAAAATGATTGGCTGAAAAAGTGGAGGAAGTGTTAGACAATTTTAAAGTAGATGGATAGTTGTCAGATTTTCTTTTTGTGTTGATGAAGTGGAAAAATCGTTTCGGATCGGAGATCAAGGTATGCTAGATTTGGTCTAAATATTCGAGATATAGAGATTCACAGAGTTCGGAAAAGTGGGTATATGCGTGGAGGTAATTGGAAAAGTCAGAGTGCGAACGAGATCTAAGGTACGTGTGCCAAAGTTTATTTCTTCTATTGCGAAGCGAGCGCAATTTGAACCAGGGTGGGGACGACGAGGAGTTCTTCTGAAGCACGAATGGAACAGATTGTGTAAAACAGTTGAAGATTTCGGCGTCGAACAAAGCAAGAGCACCGTCGATTGTAATGCTAGGATTTTCAAAAATAACATTGAAATTAACGTCACTCAAAAGGTTATTCAGTTTTATGAAGTCAGCTTTACGAAAATTAAAACTGTATGAGTTTTCAGAGTGTACAGTTTTATTACCGTTGTTGTAAAAAAATGTGAGAGATAGAGGTGGGTGATAGCGGTCTAATTTTGAGAGAAGGTGGTTACTCGCTGAGACGACGCAGTTGTCGGCATCTGATGAGAAAATAAGGTCGAGTTGTCTACCTAAGTAGTTAGTAACGCCGCTTAACTGGTAAAGGCCGGAATCAGAAAGGCCTCCTTATCTGAGGAGGGATTTGTAGCGGGAAAGTGAGTCTCATCGTCAGAAAGAACCCATCGAAGATCAGGGAAATTAAAATCCCCCAAAATTATGACGACGTCGCGGGGGTCTACAATGTTAAACATGGAATCAATCGCATCTATGGCAAGTTGGTAGCATTGGATTGGTTGAGATGGACGAATGTAGCAGCAGAAGATGTAGATGTTGCTACCAGCGATAGTTATTTTGACGCAAATGAACTCGAAATTAGCGGTGTCCAAGGTTTTAAAGAGTGTAGAGTCGAGGCGATTGTGTATTGCCAAGAGAATACCGCGACCAGAGGCATTACGAGTATCTTCATTTTCAAGACCATCGTCCCGAAAGACATTGAAGTCTGAAGTAAATAATTCGTTGTTATTACAATCACTGGACAGATTGGTTTCATTTAGAATAAAAGTAAACAAAAAAAATAAGTTCATTCACTAAGTTTTTTAATTTTGTCCTAGTCATTGTCAATAGGTAACAAAATAATGAAATAAATAAGGAAAGACATAGTTTTAAGTATTATGTTTAGCTCAGAGCGCCCGCATAGGGCCAGTAAGTTAGAATAACATAGTTAAGTTAGTTAAGCTAGTTTTAAGCATTTTTTGTCTAGCAATTAAGTTACAATCAATTAATCAATAAAAATGCACTAAAAATGAATTGAATGCAGTAGAGTTGACATGAGCTTTCGCAATTGATCGACTTTTTAATAGATGATTAAATAGATAGATATATAACAAATTTTATTTCTTCTAAATACAAATAAAAACAAACATTAGTTTGATATACAAGAAATAATATAGGTGACAATTTTTATTTATTATACTGAAAGTATTAAAATAGTGTCAAGTGCCACTTCAATGTGCTTTACTTTAATTTAGTAATGGGTGGGGTGACCCTTGGAACAGAATTTACATTATTTAAAGAAAGATTATAAAAAAAAAAAAAAATTACATAAATAAATAATAAGATTCAAAAGATTGAACAAGGAAAACCTTTGGTATACCAGAATGTTAGAGAAAAAATAATTTTTGACATCAGGATTTGAACTGTGAACCTGCAGCGTGATAACAAATATTAATCAAAAATATCGCATAGGTGTAGCTCCTCATAACCATTGGTATTGCGTCTTTTATATTTTTTCGCGCTAATAAAAGGGATCAACAGTTTTATTCCCGAATCGAAACGGGCGAGTTGGAAGACAATACTCGTAAAAAAAAATTCTCAGATATTCGCGAGAGGTGGTGACGTAAAAAAGAAAACCTTTTCATGTTATATCCTGCGATTCGAACCTGCGCTAAAGTTCGTCAGCATGTTCAGCAGTTCAATGCACTAATTACTTGAACATACATGACCACTCAAATGTTATACAATTTCAACATTGTTTTTTTTTTTTTTTTTTTTGTGAAGTGGTTTGAATTTTAGTTGCAGTATGTTTCAGCTACTCCATGGGTCAGTCTAGTTATACGTTATATTTATCCTAAGTTATGGTGATGGAAAGAGGGTGGTTTATTTCTCATCTTTGAAACATGTCTCTCACAAAAATATACTCGTATTTCCCATAAAAGAAGCTATCACCTACTAGAATCAATTAATCTCCTATACTTCCTCCCTTCAAACTCTCCAAACTAGTTACATTTTGAAATTATTCTTCTTTTTGTATCTGTAAATCAAATATTATAATAATTGTATTTCTACATGAATGAATTATGTAATCAATAAATCTACTCGTGGTCTCCATGAAGACAAATACACTTTCGTTCATTACTCAAAATGGTGCCAAAGCCAAATAATGACGGCCTCCTGTATGTGTAGTACTGTTCTTCCCGCCTAAGTGCATTCTGTCTATTTGGATAGCAAGTTACCACTTAAGAACCAATGGTCCAGGGAAGCGTGTTTTTTTAACCCCAGATTATGCTATGGATAATTATAATGTGTTGAGAGGAAACATCATTCGGGCAAATAAAAGTACTGTGACATTTTCTTATAAACATACATATGTCTCTTTCGTTTTGCAGTGACTTTTATTATAAGCGGTCTGTGTGTCACTTTGAAATATTGATCTCTTCTCATTTTAAACTCACAAAATTGTCCACTTAATACCTCATCTAGAGAGGGTGTCATAGAATATGTTAATCCATTTTCGACACTAAACCTGTCTGGCTTAATTTTACGAGTATACTACGTGCCTGCGGATTAGTTACATCAGACAACGCTGGGTAACGCTTTTTTTTATTATATAGATAT
The DNA here is from genome assembly GCA_963082735.1 of Pocota personata. Taxonomy (NCBI): domain Eukaryota; kingdom Metazoa; phylum Arthropoda; class Insecta; order Diptera; family Syrphidae; genus Pocota; species Pocota personata. The sequence goes on from OY720433.1 coordinate 4,196,228, forward strand.
CTATCAGAATTAGAAGGTCTCTCCGATAAACCGAAAGCCGAATCCCTTAACTCCGATGTCAACGTGAATGGGTCATTCGTCTCCAATTGAGCAAAACACAAAAATGAAAAGTGATTAGCAAAATCAGAAAAAGTCAAACGCAGATTCAGTTCCAAAACACAAGGTTAATAAGACACCAATAAGGCAACAACTAACAAGAAATAATAACGATCTAGAAGAAAAAAAGAATACAAAATAAGAAATCCACAGATCCCATTTCACATTCAAAGACAAATGGAAACGAATCATCGCGCGGTCTGGATTACGTACTATACAAGAGATCCCTGCGCCGCACCGGACGGCCGCTGCTATAACACAACGAAAAAAAAAAATAAAAAATTAAATGACATTGTCCATACATTTTCGAAATTAATTGCCCTAAAGTGTCCTCTTCATCTTCCTTCCTGCGATCGAAGGTAACCAGTGGCTTAAAAGAGTGATGCCATTTACAAAAAAAAAAAGTGTCTTTTAACATTTTATCTTCAGCTAGTGAGCAGTTTAATAGAGGGTATGTCTAAGCGACAGAGACAGACCTGGTGGGGCTCAACATGAACTCCCCCAAAAACAAGAAAACAAGTTAATGCTTTCAAGTGGCATGCTGACGAACTTGGTTTAACTCAGATAAAGACAGAGATGATGGTTTGAATGAGTGTCTACTTAGGTATACCCTTTACCTTATCGTAAGTCTGTTAACTCTAGGTTAGAGGTTGTGCTTTGCTTATGTAACGGGCTAAGGGCAACAAAAACCCCAGATAACAATGGATCTCCTGTTTTAATATCAGTGATTTCAATCGCTCTATTATGCTACTCTGGATATCATTGTGTATTGGTATGGTATACCTTCTGATCAAAAAGTACCCGGAATTTCCCATTCAAACAAACCGCGCTTGAGGTGTTGTCATTTTTCTTTTCTTTTTTAGGTTGGTACATCTGTCACCTGGCGCTCAAATATCTGTTTGAGCGCCATTTGTCGGGAGTTTGTGCGTGATAGCTTATAGTGTTTGTTGTGTTCTGCGAATTTACTGAATTTGTTGCAGAAACAGCATCGCATTAATGTCGCTAAAGAAATGCTTTCTTTTGGCCAAAATGTTATCGATGGCATCATTACCGGTGACGAGACATGAATATGACAATCGAAACTTCTCAGACGAGCTAAAACCCAAAAAAAAAACACTACAGAGTCGATCCAAAGTCAAGGCTTTGTTGACCGTTTTCTTTGATTGCCGTGGTGTGGTCCACTCCGAATTTCTTCCGGTATGCCAGACAGTAAATAAGGAGTACTCGTATTACGTGAGCTTATTAAAGCCTTTGAAGGAAAATTTTCGTCACAAGAGGCCAGAATCGTGGAGAAAGGCAGTGAAGGCGACAAATCTTACAACTCCGGAATTATATTGTTTCGAATTTTGAGTTTCGGTGCAGTCCTGATTAGATTAGTTAAGCTAAACATTGTTGAAAGATACGAGTACAATGCTACTTCGGTTTTCCTCAATGGGCTTGGACAATGGGCATAGTCTCAACTTTTTATGCCGTTGTTCAATTTTCTTCTTGCCCGCTATGTGTGATGTCCGTAAAACTTCAAATAACCCATTGCTGACAATGTTGTTCAATATGGTGGTTGATGAAAGACATTACTTGCAGATACTTGAGAACCATACCGTCTTTCCAGACTGTATTATACGCAGACTTTTTAAGTTCGGCGTGGTAATAATTGATCTGAGCAGCTGCGTCCGTGTCTGAAGATCATTCTTTCAAATAGGTTGTCGTTGGATTTTCTGGGTGTTTTGGAGTTTATATTTCTTTAGTTCCGCTGGGAGTGCGACGTTTCAAGTACTTACTTGAGTAGAAACGTGCTGAAAAGTTCTTGACATCATGCAGTAGAAACTCTGGGAATATTCCATCTGATCAGGCGGCATTGCCAGTTCTAAGCTGAAGAACTCAACTTTAACTTTCTCGAGATTGAAATATCTTAGATCTTGATGGCGCTTTCTATTTTGTCTGAGCAAGATAGATAGTGGATAGTTTGATAATACCAGCTGCTTTGTGTTGTTCGACAAAGTTATTGCTGCCATTTTTCACAGCGTGCTTTGTCTAAAGATCCATTTTCTTTGTTGATGGGTAGTTCGAGAAGACCTTATGACTACGAGTAGTTCGAAGAGGCCTTTAGTCGCCGTTAGTACTTTTGAATGTAAGGTCAGGATTAAAGTCCCTTCACAAACTCCATGTTTGGAAAATGGATGCATCTTCGACTTCGGCCCAGTCGGATAGTTAAAGGGCGTTTAATGTATTGTTTCGAACCTTCATCAAGTATGATGGCTATTAAAATCGCCATTATGTACGGCTAAATGCTTAGGTAGTGGTAATATATGGGCGGCCAGGGTGTTTCACTCCTTTTATGAAATTCGTAGGATGGATCTGCATTACAGACCTCTTAGCGCTACACAGTTAGTAAGTTACGTAAGTAAGTATTTGAGGGTGGCCATGATATAGTGTTCGCTTGTGACCCGAATTGTGCAGGAAAAACAACCACAGCCACCCGAGCATAAAAGAGAATCGAATAAAATCCAAGTTTCTCCAACCACTACACTAAAAAGGAGTTTCTGCTTGGTAGTACAATGGACTTCGTGTTAGTCTGAGTGCTCCGGGATTTGGAAATTTCTTTTTTTATGAGAAAAAAAAAAGAAAAGTATTTCGATCTATTTCCTCAGCCATGTTAGGATAATATTCTTGCTTTTGTGGTTTGACATTGATTGCAAGAAAAATTGGCATCACTGTTGCCAAATTCACCATACGAACTTCCTTTCTACCGATCATGATGGTGCGGTGACCTCAGTTCCACTGATCTCACTCCTTTCCCATACAATACTCGTATCTCTGCTGTCCCATGGAATGTGTGCGGTTTGTGTCACGTATCCTCATCTATGTTTTACGGATTGATGGTAATGGGAAGGACATCGTCGTCGTTGTCGTCGTCGCACGCTCCTTTCCTTCTTACAATACTCATGCCCTTTCACATGGTAGGAGAGGAAAATTTGATATCAATCTCATTTGTAATCAAGTGATTTATTTTGCGCATCGTTTAGCCTTATGTTTCATTATTTCTCGTTTGAATATGCCTTTTATCTTAGCCAGTGTAGTTTTCAATGTTTTTGTTCGAGCTCTGAAATGACTCACGATCATGATGCGTGATTTTCGCTTTAAATTACTCCACAATGCTGATGGTGTATACCCAAGAGTGTTGTCATTTGATTTTTTTCATTATCATGCATACATTGTATAGGGAAATTTATTGATCTAGGTCAAAACTTCCGATTTGACGGTGATAATGATTATGACACAGAGACTTGTTCGTGTCTACTTGAAATCTCAGAATACCGCTCCCAGTTCAATTAATCCTTCATATGCATGGCGAGCGATGTCCTTATGTTCTGCGAAAAGTCAAGTACGCATTTTGTTAGTTAGCAGGTCTCTTCCGTTGTTATACAGGACTACACTTCCTACCTCTCCCTGTCTATCGTTTTATACGAACGTCTTCTTGAAGTATCGTGCGCTACACACGTGTACATCAATGAATAAACAAAGAAAGAACAGCGCGCATTCTATTCCACAACCGAGTGCAGACAAAGTGTGTAAGCGTACCACAAGAGCACCTTCCATCATTCTCACTGATGTGGCTTCAAAAGCTTTTTATTTCATTATTCGATTCAGATTTTTGTTTTTGTTCTTTATACTGCCCTCGCTCTTTTGGCAGGGGTTTTCCATTTTTCCTTTTTCTTTTTACTTGCTGCTATAGGGCAAGTATTGTTTTCGTGAAAATTCTCAATTTCGGAATTTTGATCCATTTTGACATTACTATGATAGACAAACTGAAAAAAGTGGGTCCTTCAATTCTATCTGTCTGTCTGTCTGTATGGCTTGACGTTTTTTATTCAAACTTCATACGTGTTATCTGTAGGGTAATGCTTACTTCCCTAAATTGGCCATATCTCGATTACGGCTTATGCGATTTTATTCAAAATGAACACCTAAGTCATTTTAGAGATAGAAAGGGTGTCCCAAAATTCACGCAAGCAGTAATTTTGATAGAAAACACAGGTTTTTAACTAAAAATTGTAAATGTTTTATTGATTCATAAAGTATACAGTATAGGGTTACGTATGGAATAGCATATCGGGTAAATGGCCTCCACGGCTTTGCTGGCACATACATACGCACTCTTTTGTCGAAATTTTTCATAACCGTTTTGCATAAATGTGGCTGAATTTCATTGATACAACGCTCAATTTGCTCCTTCAAGGAGTAAGTGGTCGTGGGCTTGTTAGCATAAACCTTAGATTTCAAAAAACCCCAAAGAAAAAAGTCCAACGGTGTTAAATCGCATGATCTATGCCCGGTCAATTCGGATCACCAAAACGGGAAATTACACGACCAGGAAATGACTCATGCAGTAACTGAATTGTTTCTCGGGCTGTATGGCATGTGGCACCTTCTTGTTGAAACCACATGTCGTTCACATCCATATCTGGATTATCATGTTGCGATAGCGAGCACCATTAACTGTTATTGCTTGCAGCCCAAAATCCTCACCAAAGAGTGACACGTTGTGGATGCATTTGTATCTCAATAATCACTCGTGGATTTTTTGAACCCAAAATTCGACAATTTTGACACAAAGCCATCAAGATGAAAATAAGCCTCATCGCTGGAGATGATTTTGGTTGAAAAATCAGCATCCACTTGTTGTTGTTCCATAATCCATTTAACGAACTCTCTTCGCTGTGCGTGGTCAGTAAGCTTCAGTTCTTCAGTTAATTGCACTTCTTTCATAAGAATACGCTGTAGAGAGCTTCTTGAAATGTCCAATTCTTGACCCCGGTGCCAAATTGATGTTCCTCGACTCTCAACGACACTCCCACGAACTGCTTCAATGTTTTATGTTGAACGTCTTGTTAAAGGACGGCCAGAGTGTCCAAGATCACTAATTGATCCAGTGTCCCTGAATTTTTGAATTAATATCTTCACAGTTGATCAAGTTCCGATCATATTTTGTGTGAAAATTGCGAACTGTAGCTGACAAACCTTCATTATTTTTAAAAAATTGCTCATCAATGAAAACGCGTTGATCTTTCTTGTAGCATTCCATTTTTAATAACCCTGAACTGTCAGCTGTCACGCTGTTTTATTTTTTTGTTTTTTGTTGGCAACACTTTACCGCACAAATGGCGCAAAATTCAAATCTTGAGTGAATTTTGGGACGCCCTTTACATATTTACGTCTTTTTAGATTTTACGAATTTGTCGAAAATTCAAATATTATCGCCTCTTTTCCCCTTTGCTTGGATTTTAAATCTAAACAATATACGAATGAACAGCGCATATGGTGCAAGTACGTGCGACCCAATCGTGTCATTTATTTGTTCTTTTTTTTTTTTTTTTGGTTTTCGAACACATAAATGTGCTCTTTTCTTTGACATTTTGTCCTGTTTGTAAGTATGTATTTTTTTCTTCCTTATTTCCATATTTTTTTAATTATGCTTACATGGCTTATTGGTAGGTGGGGTTTTCGAGAAGTTGTTGGTTGGCGGTATTATACTAATAGATCAAGTGAATGAGGAGAAAAATTTCATTGGCGAATGGCTGAGTTAATTAAAATAATTGTGATGCAGGGTATTACTTGATATTATTATTATATATTTCGTAAGTTTTTTGTTCTTTTTTTTTTACCTATTATTCTAACAATCGTGGGTAGGGTGAATTCGAAGATAATCTGTGGTTCCATAGTAAATGAATATTTATTATGTTAGATGCTCGCAAACAAGTCCTTATACAATGTATGTATGTTATACATATATAATTAGCTAAATTTCGGACAAATCTGCGGAGCTTTACAATACGATCAAAAAGATATTTATTTTTTGTGACTTTTGTTTGAACTGGAGCCACCTCCAACTGGAGAGCTTGGCCCGTTCATGTTTTTGGTGCGATGTCAATACTTTTTGCAAAGACTGATTTATTTGCGTAGCAGTATGTAACTCCTTCCTTAGAGGTGATCTCCTCATAGAATTTGTTGCACGCAATTCGGGTAGGGAATCAACCTTTGTTACCTCCACCAGATAAAAAGTATTACACTCCCCCTCTCTAGTAATCTCATCTCTAACTTGCACTGCACGTATCTACCGGAATCTCATGCTCGGATCGCAGACGCATTAGATTTGATATTGCTACCAACACGCTAGCCGATTTAAACTTTCGCTCTAAAAGAACACTGATTGAGACTCTTACAAGAATCAATTCAACCAGCAAAGATAAATTTGAATTCTTTGCTGATCATGTTAAACACTCTATCATAACTACATTCAATTTCCTCTCGTGGAATAATGAGCTTAACCATCTTAGATCCAGAGTAAGAAAAATCTTCATTCGAACGAAACGCTACATACTTTCAAGCTCTCCCCCTTATACACACAACCAATAAATTAAAAGAAAAAAAAAATTAATAGTTTAGATGCATCTGCGATAATATTACTGATCTCACAACTAATTACGTTGTATGCATAAAGTTCTTGCCAGAACCTCTTCTTTGGGCTCACTCACTAAAGAGGATTCAGGCTCGGCGCAAGAAAGAGGCTCTCAAACTCATAGTTAAGACTCACTCCCCAGGGCCAATCATAGTTGATCTTCTATCAATTAGACCATCACTCCAGTGAGAACAACCCAATCTGCCGACTAGGGGAGGTTGAATAAAATTTGTAATGTCGTGGGTGGGACCTTTTAATGCCGTATTACTTCAACAGGGGGTGACACACTTTCCAAGCTGTCCAGCTGCAACAAAGCACTCGGACAGTTACCGGCTGCATGGCGCAAAGTAACTGTCAAATATATCCCCAAAGCAGGCGGACCTTCGGACTAAAGTGCAGCATTTTTTCATCATTCGTTCTAAAATGCATGGAAGATATAATTTAAATTTAAGGTTCCAATTGAGGGTTCCATCAACATAGAACCAATTATGGTAACAATGAAACAATCACTTGGTGCATACGCAGCGAAATTGATTTTAGCTTATCTCTAGTTGAATTTAAGAATTGCGTTTATTCATTGATTTCAGATTAATAACTTTATTGTTTATTTGAAGTAGTATATGAGATTTAAAATCGGTCGATGATCCTTAGTCGCGCAACAGATGGTCGATCAAATCGACCAAGTGCTAATCGATGCGAGGCACGCATCCAACATCCTGGATCTACGCACATTCAGAGGGGCCAACGTCGACTCTGACCATTTTCTTGTAGCAGCAAAATTCAGAGCTCGACTGTCCCACGAGAAAAAGCTGCGAATCGCCAAAAAAAAAAAAATTTAGGGGTGAACGCCTTAGAAAGCATGGAGAAGCCAGAGACTACAGAGAGGACCTGAGCGAGAAACTCTCCACTGTGCATTCACCATCTACAAACGCCAACAATCTGTGGAATCAGTATCGCGACATCATTCAAGAGGTAGCCGATACCACCGTTTGATACCAACCACCACCCAAAAAGAACCCGTGGTCTGGTGAGGAGTGCGTACGCCGCAAAAAGGTGACAGAGAATGCACACAAACAATCGTTGCAGCGATGGAAGAGTATCGAACCAGAAGAAGGGAGGAGAAGATCATGCGCAGAAAGAAAAGGGCATACGCAGTCTCCCAGCTCAAGGATATCGAAGAGTCCCGCAAACAACATCCGGATGTTCTACAGGAAAGCTCATCAACTGGCAACTGACTTCAAGCCCGGAACGTAGGCTCTACGAAATAGTGAAAGGAACCTAGTCACCGAAGCACAGGGAATAGTAGATGACTACTACTCAGGCATTTCCAGCAGCTGCTAAATGTAGAGAGAGTGGTAGAGGAAAGAGAGCATCCGCATTCAGTCAACGAAGAAACAGGCCCCCTACAAGTATAGAAGAGGTCGGCACAGCTATCAAAAAGCCGAAGAATAGCAAGGCCGCCGGCAAGGAGATGGGCTATCATGTGATTCCTTCACTCTAGTGCTGGAGCAGATAGCGCACAGGGCAGGCGTCAACACGGAAGGCACTATCTTCAACAAATCCGTCCAGCAGCTGCGATACCCAGACGATATCGACATCTTTGGGCGCTTCAGCGTGCCGTCATAGAGGTTTTTGACTGCAATTGGAGAGCAGGTAAAACGAGCTGGCCTTGAAATAAACGAGGACAAAACGAAGTATATGTTGTCAACAAATAAAACATCATCTGTCCACCGCCTAGGACAAAACGTCACTGTTGACAACAGTAACTTCGAAGTGGTTAAGGAGTTTATCTACCTCGGAGTAAACATCAACTCCACGAATGACACCTTAGTGGAGTTTCCACGAAGATTAACGCAAGGAAACCGCTGCTTCTTCGCTTTGGCGAAACAACTGGGTTCAAAACTCCTAACTCGGAAGACGAAATGTGTGCTCTACAAAACTTTGATCCTGCCAGTTCTGCTCTATGGTGCCGATTGCTGGGCGATAAGCAGCAAAACAGAGCAGATTTTGAATACTTTCGAGAGAAAAATTTTCCGTCGAATATTCTATCCCATATGCGAGGAACTATATGAGCTGTATCAAGATGTGGATGTATTCCGAAACCTAAAACACGCCGACTACACTGGCTCGGCCACATCGAGCCAATGAACAATAAGGCTCCAGCTAGGAGGATCTTCGAATCTTCGAGGTTCGAGAATGTAAGGAAGACCGAACCTCCGTTTTAAGGATCAAGCTATTGCGGATGCCAGAGCGCTTGATCTGGAAAACTAGAAGCAGCAGCGAGGGTGGAAAGCTGCCGTGTCTCAGGCAGGGACCCTTCATGGGTTGGGAGAGCGTTAAGTAATTAAGTATATTTCGAGCTAGGGTACTGAATGTTTTTTAAACCCGAATTAGTGTTATTTGTTGCACCACTGGCCCAAACATTAATTTGAGCAGTTAGCTAGATAGCAATGATAGTTTTTCCAATTGTTGTGTTTCAGCAGCTGTCAAAGTTACCAATGACATCCAGCTGTGCATCGTTTGACACTTTCCGAATGTGTGGAAATTATTAAAAACTATCAAAATTCCGGCTCAGTTATAAATACGCAACGTGAATTTCGTCGTGAGTTCGGTCGTCATCATGGCTTCAGTGCGCAGGCAATTCATCGCACCGTGGAAAAGTTTGAGCATGAGTACACTCTTTTGGATCTTAAGCTACTAACCAGACAGAGATCGGTGTGAAGTGAAGAAAACATAGCCGCCGTAGCGGCCAGTATCGAAGAAGACCCACAAATATCGATTCGGTGCCGATCAGCTGAATTGGCCAGAGAGTCAACCAGGCTTATTTTTCGGTTGGATTTGGACCTACATCCATAAGAGATTGTGCTGATGCAAGAATTGAAGCCGGGCGACCATAGACAATGCCGTGAGTTCGCTAATTGAGCGCTGGAAATGTTGGCCCGAGATCCGGATTTTGGCCAAAAAATCATTTTATCGGACAAGGCCCATTTTTGGCTCAGCGGAGACAAAGCATCAATGCATCCACAAAGATTGACTGTTTGATGCGGTTTATGGTACGGCGGTATCATCAGACCTTATTTTTTTCGAAATGAGGAAGGAGACACTGTTACCGTCAATGGTCCTCGGCCAGAGCTGTGGTTCCAATAAGACGGCGCTACGTGCCATACAAACTAAGCAACGCTCCAAATGATGAAGGAGAAATTTGGCGATTGGGTTATCTCACGGCGAGCCTCCATCAATTGGCCCCCGCGATCATGCGACTTGACACCCCTCGATTAATTTCTCTTGGGCTACGTCAAGTCGTTAGTCTACGCTAACAAGGCAACCACTTTGGACGAACTCGAGGCCAACATTTGAGACGCTATTGCCGGACCGAGTCATCAAAAATTTGACCGACCGCTTAAAGCACCACCAGCAAAGCCGAGGGGGCCATTTAAATGATGTGCTATTCCATACATAATGGCATGAATGTAGCTACAAAATAGGGTGATCATTATATCTGGTCACCCTATAGAAGGAAGTATTTAAACAAAAAATCATAAACAAATCTTACGAAGTTGAGGAACTCAACCCCCTAAACCCCCCAAATAAAAATGTGCAGAAATTTGTTTGGACCCCCCGCGAACAAAATTGCTGGCTACGTGCCTGAGTATGAGCCTTCAGTTACAGGTAAATTAATCGTACAAACCACAACACAGTGGCTCAACATCTAATTAAAAATCTTATTCAGTAAGCTCTCAAAAAATAAGTGAACTAATAAGTTCGCACAATCGTTGCATCTGCATAGCAAATACTCGTACCATTCAAGATTTGTGTGTGCTGAAGATGATGTACCAACACCACCATCAAATGCTGAACTGTTGATGCAGAACTAAAAATTAAAGTTGATTCGCATATCCTCTTTATTTTCTCCTTGAATAAATAACGTATACTCGTACACACTGAAGTTCTATGCATCTTTAGGCAGCGTCTGCTTTGTGAAATGTCGCTGTTCACTTGATAATAATCTGTGCTAATGTCCAAGCAGGTTTATATATGTACAAGTATTTTATATATTTTCTCCTTCATTGCACTGGAATAGGATTCGATTCGATGTTGTATGGTGATTAATTAAAAATACATGTACATAGATACCTACACTCATCGTACAACACTCGTGCAACATTGTGCGTAAAGTTAATCTATTTGTAGTTACCTACTTGTAAAAGATAGAAAGCTATGACACTTGACAGAAAACTTGTATAGAAAAATTTAATATGATCTACTTTATTTTATATTTTTTTTTTTTTATAAGAAAATGGCAAAGCTGTTTTTCTATCTAAAAATAATTAAAACAAGTTCATGTCAATGGAGTCCAGGGTTGACCGGAGACATATCAATTAGATACAGCAAGTGCAATTACATACAGGGGTATAAATTACAATGACACGGATGGTGAAAGTGTATTGTCACCCCCATTCTCAATTAACTTTAAAGAAAATAGCTCGGTGAAGAATCCCGTTTTGTTTCTTCAGTCTTATCTGGACCTCCGTTGGATACTGAGCTAGAGGATATCATGGGCATTGGTTGGAATCGTATACACGTTTATACTTGTACCTTTGTAAATGGTGCAGGTAAGGTGTTGGGTTGTTTGTTGCTTTTGTATCTGTTCATCTGTCGTTGCTCGTGTTCCTTTTTTTTCATCTAAGATGAGGACCTATCCTTCATTAAGTTCTTTCTGCTCGACGAGCTGACATGCGGCTCTGAGTAATCCTTTTTGGCAGAGCCATTTTATGGTTAAGTATCTGTATTTATTTAAAAAGATTAAAATTACACTTAAGATTATATTCATATACATTTTTGGCTTCTTGATTATCACTCTTAGCTCTTCGTAATGGCCTCCGACTAATCCAAAGTCGCAGTTGGTTTTCAGCACCAGTTATAGTTATTCACAAATTTGTGTACAGTCTCAACCAAAATTAATTTGTTTTTCTGATGTGTAACTTCAAATTTGTTTCACTTTTCAAGTTTTCGGGCAGATGAAGGTTTTTACCTCCTCTCAGGATAGGTAAACCTATAAAGCTGTGATACCTGTAGTACCGGCTCCGAAATCTAATCACGACTACTTACGAGATGTGGTGGTATCCCACAAGACGACAAAGAGGCGGATCCCTGTCTACCACTTATTTCAGTATAGTGGTTGGAGAAACTTTTATTGGTTTTTATGTTCGCGTGGCTGTGCGTGGTGTGGAATAAGCTCTGTTTGCTCAATAAAGATACCTTTTTTTTCGAATGTAGTTTTAAAATCAATCAAAAATCAAAAAATCAAAGTACAATTTTACATCTTACCTCGGGTATTATTAGTAGGTTACTTTGAGGGTCTCGTAGAAATAACCCTTGATGTGATGTTATTTGATTTTGTTGTGTAAATAACATCACTCGTTCATCAAATTTAGGATCTTGCTCAGACATCCAAGTTGCACTTATGTCCCAGATCATTTCAAGCTTTAAATGCTTCACATACAGATCCGTAAATCGTTGTCCTTGGTACACTTGCTTTGGTCATCAATACTCGTATTGTGGTTAGCCCGTTTATATGAGTTAGTCGCATAGAGCATAGACTCCGTGCTGAAGACCTAGTGGGACGAAGTCGGCCAGAGAGAAGCAGCCAAGAGGAAGGTTTTCGGTGAGAGCAACCTAGCTCCAGCCAAAAAACAGCTAAACCCTCAAGAAGTGTCCCTGGGGCTGACGCAGCAGTAGCAGTAAGTACGACGGAGGGTGGGAGCGAAGCTTGGGTAAAGAGGCTACAGCGGATATGGAAGCTAGGAAGCCGAGAACAGTTCGGACTCCAACAGTTTCTCAATCCAATGAAGCTCCTACTCATACCATGAAAAAGCGAACAAGCCCGCTGATGCCGCCACCGGGGCAACATGGAAGGAAAGACGACCCACTGAGAAAGGGACTTAGTGATGCGAGCTCTCGCTGGTCCCTTCGATATTTGGAAAAAGGTTATGCACCTGAGATTGCCATAGGGCCAAGCCCAACTCCAATGTCACCACAGCAACCAAGAGGAGCAACCAGGAGACAACACCCCTTATATCTTAAGCGCTCGGCGAGAGTCGTCTCCTTCCAGAGAAGATAATGTAATGCATCACATGAACCCAGTTATTTAGCAAGCGCCACGAGGGTAAAAGATATCACTATCAATGTTAGGTATATGAACTTTTAAATTTTAAAATCAATCTACAATATGTATGTATGTATCTATTTCATGCTCCTAAGATTTTAACCAAATCTATTTCTATTTCTCTAACTTATTAAACAAATCACCTCCACAATAAATATTTCCAATTGGACTCATCTACTTGACATATCAGAATCAGTGGAGTCAATTAACTGAATGAAAATTAACAAGAACAACAAAACACAAACACAGAAAGAAAAAAAAAAAAAGGTCACAAAGCTGTAAGACAATCTGCAACCCGCTGTGCAAAAGTCACCTGCATGCATAAATGTATAAAGGAATATTTACATCCATATGTACCAAGGCGAATCATCTCTCCTGTATTCCTTCAGAAACACGAATTAGTAATTCCCCTGTGTGCTGCGATGCCTCAATTGTTTTGCTATTTCCATCAATTGATTGCGCTTTGTAATTTCTCTCTATTACCAGATTTGTTTCATTTATTTCGTCCTTTAATCGTGTGCTGCGTTATTTGTTTCCAGTAATTTTTAATTTCCTCTTTGAAAAAAATCCTGACATGCTATATTTTTCAATATACATATTGTACAGCATGTTTTAATTTACCCTATAAAACAAAAGGATATTAGATAGGATTTCATATGATAACAACAGGAGGACGGAAAAAAAATACTGTGAATCATAAGCAACGACAATAACAGCAAAACAAAAATACTTCCCAATTATCTGGACGCCACCCTTGGACTTCATTCGAACGCTATCAAAAAATATGTGTCATTCATACAGGGTGCTAACAGATCAGCTGACGATAAAATTGTGAGAGACGAATTGATTGATATCCAACGGTATGTATGCCTTCATTTCTATGCCCTAGAAGACTTCAAATTCAGTTTTTCATAGAATTTTTCGTTAATTCATTTTGAAAAAAAAAAATATTTATCAATTAGTTGCAGTTTTTAAATTTTTTATTAGTAAATATGTACATACATATAATACAGTCTTGCACAATTTGAACCACGACGCCAACGCACACTTGTATACAGGTGCATTGTCCTGGTGAAAGATGATTTTTTTCTTCTTCAAGCCAGGCCTCTTCTCGCGAATTTTGGCATCCAGTTGGTCAAGAAGGTTGGAGTAATATTCGCCTGTAATTGTTCTACCTTTCTCAAGGTAATCAATTAACAGGATCCCTTTCGCAAAAACACACTGGCCATGACCTTTCCGGCAGATGCGATCGACTTCGCTTTCTTTGGCGCTGAACCACCGGCTTCCAACCACTGCTTCGACTGCGTTTTCGTTTCTGACGTGTAGTGGTGGACCCATGTCTCATCCATGGTGACAAATCGCCGCACAAAATCGGTCGGATCCCTATTAAATCGGTCCAAAGATTGCCGCGAAAATCGTTTGCGTATTTGCTTTTGATCGGCATTCAGCAAATGCGGCACCCATCTTGCGCAGAGCTTTCGCATCCATAAGTTTTTGATTGCGGTTTTTGGCCGTCCTTCACGTGGGTCATCTTCGAGGGACGTGCGACCACGTTTAAATTCAGCTGCCGACTGGCCATATTTAAGTGCAGTCGAGGAAATTTTTCGAAAAAGGTTTGAGGTCAGGCACAACGATAGACTCAATTTTCGAAAGCTCAATCCAAACTGAAACAAAGCATTGGAGAGCTGTTTTGCAAAGACTATTTAGTTTGGTTAAATTTCTTGGTTCTCATGCATTAGCTTTTTGAGGATCTTCTGACGTGTTGTTTGAGTTCAATAATGGTAACTTTTTACAGCATGCTGAGGAAGTAGCCTCATTTGATTTGGTCCTAGGAAAGCACTTTAGAATAATAACGAATCAAAAAACCCAAAATAAATATTTGAACAAAAATATACAGAATGAAATAGTAAGTATCTTTTCCACAACTGTTACCAATAAAATTGTGTCAATGCTAAAAGAGGCCAAATACTTTTCTCTTATTGGCGACTCAACAACCTATAAAAGTCGTATAGAACAAGTTACTATTGTCGTTAGGTTTGTGCATAGCAAACAAAACATATCTCAGGTTCAAGAGCATTTCTTAGGGTTTTTGAAAGGAGAAGACACGTCCGGAGAGGGACTTACAAAGTTAATTTTAGACAAACTCGAATTCCATGGGACTTCAATAAGCAACTGTCGAGGTCAAAGTTACGATAATGGTTCAAATATGAAGGAAAAAAAAGCTGGTGTTCATAATAGAATTCGAACCCTTGAACCAAGAGCATTTTTCGTTCCATGCTGCTCGCATTCCTTGAATTTAGTAGTCAATGTAAAGTTTTTTGACACAGTTCAATGCTTACGAGTATATAACTTTGTTTCAAGTTCTACAACGCGGTGGAACATTTATAAAAGAAAATGTGCCAGACCTTACTTTGAAACCTCTTTCAGAAACATGATGGGAAAGCAGGTTAGATGCATTAAAACCTTTAAAAACAAACTTAGGAGATATATACGAAGCCCTTATAGAAATATCTGAGAGAGGAAATCTTGAAGTAAAAAACATTGCTGAGTGGCAAGGAAATAAAATTTTCGATTTTAGATTTATATGTTTGATATACTAGAAAAAATAAACATAACCAGTAAATATTTGCAAAATCCGACCGTTAATTTGCCAGCAAGTATTAAGGTTTTAGCAAATACTAAACATACTTTGGTTGAAATGCTTTCATGTTCAATTAACTGAGCGTATTGCTAGTAGTTTTGAAATACCATCTAAATTTCCAGAAACATCTTCCTTACGATCTCATCGGCGAAAAAAGACTTTATGCTGATGAATGTTCCGAAACTATTTTAGAACCGAAACAAAGATTTAAGGTAGAGTTTTATTCCAAAATACTAGATCAATCAATTACAGAAAGGTTTGAGCAGCTTGAAGCATACAACACAAATTTTTCATTTTAAAAATAACATAAGCGAATGTTTGAAAAATAACAATTTACGTTCCTCATGCCTTAATTTGCAAAGCGTTTTAACTTTTGAAGGTTTTAAAGATTTAGATGGGGCAGAATTGTATCAAGAGTTAACAATAATATCCCCGCTTATAAAACCAGAAAGCTCATGTTGAAGTGTTAAATTGTATATTTAGTTCAAGCCTAGAAGATCTTACTCCCAATGTAGTTACGTATTGCCCTCCAAATTTTAAACACAATGCCAATCACAGTAGCTTCAGGAGAACGTAGTTTTTCTAAACTCAAGATAATAAAAAAATGTTCTTAGGACAACCATGACTCAAGAAAGATTGGTAGGTTTGTCTATAATGTCAATAGAAAGGGAGTTATTAAAGTCTTTAGAGACTATGATGACTTTGTAACAGAATTTGCTAAAGCTAAGGCCAGAAAAGTTAGTTTCCTAAATTGAACTTTTCCGCATTAAAAGTCTACCTCTTGGGTAATGTGGAAAGAACTTATGCTGCCAAAACTGAAGAATGGGGCGCTAAACGTAGGGCTTGCACAGGGCGCTCATTTGGCTAGGACCGGCCCTGCCTGAAGGCACCACATGTGGCACCTCCAGAAGAATCAACAGCTTGTCTGGAAATCTGTTCAGTCAAGATAAAATTAAATGGGCAATCGGCTCATTTGACGGCGTCGACGGCAACGAAACTGCAGATCTGCTAGCCAGAAAAGGTCGCTCTGAGTTGTTCATTGGACCTGGACCCTTTTGCGGAATATCTGATTCTGCATTCAAACTAACTAAACAATTGAGAACGCAAAATGTGCATTTCCCATTGGAATTACTCCCAAAGCCTCAGACAAGCTAAAAGAGCTGTCCAACCCTTCCTAAAATATAGCAGAAATGACATAAGAAGGCTTGTGAGCTTCCTTACTGATCACTGCCAATTACTTTACCACCTAAAGAAAATAAGAATTTCAGAGGATATTACCTGCCGCCTCTGCCTAGAAGAGGGCGAAACTGCAGAACACATACTATGTGAATTTGTAGCACTGTGTAGAAGTAGGAGAAGCTTCTTTCTAAAGGAGATAATATCTCCATTAGACCTAAGGAACTCTTCCGCAGCCGTAATTATAGCTTTCATAAGGAAAGTTGAAGTAGTGCTGCCCTAAATAGTGGTCTCTGCCCTAAATATATCTCTCTGGTCGCAGTGCCTACACGCCATTTGGGCATGGCCACGTTCCTGTTAAGAAAAAAAAATCAGCACTCCAATCCGATACTATATCAGTAGTGCTACAAGATACAAAATAGGACATGGATTTTTTTGTGAAACTTAACTGAACTTTATATAAAGTTACAAAGAAACACGGCTACTGATTTTTTTCTTTTATATAATTTGCGCGCACCAAAGAGGATATGAATAAACAAAACAGGACACGAAAGATTTAGTGTAGTGGTTTAAAACTCAGATGGTATTAAGTGTCTGTAAACTCCAAGGGTAGCGTCCAGATAACTGGGGAGCTTGTTTGTTTTGCTTTCGTCGTTGCTCATGATTCACAGTATCGCATTTCAGCCATATGACTACTCTACTGCCAGTGTTATGCCTTCGCAGTACTCGTAGAGTTGACTTAGCTTTCGCAATTGATCGACTTTTTTATTTATTTCATGCGAAATAAATTGTTGATTCTTGACATCAGGATTTGAACCGTGAACCAGCAGCGTGACAAGCGATGATGTTACCACTACACCATCTTGAAACAATTTGTATTGCATTCAACTACCTACCGATAGGTTTCATACTAATTGTATGTGCCAGTAGTAGCAAACTCAATACATTTCATAAATTTATTCCTGTTTTTATTTTTTCTAAGACTTATTAAGAAATTAAGGATAGCGTATTACACAATCAGTTACAGACGTATTGTAGTCTTTCACTTATACAATTCCTCCACTTATTACATTTTTTAATTTTCCATTTGGTGTTGTTACTTTGCATATATTGGCTCAATCATTTTTGTGATTTCATTTACCTTCCCCCATACCTAATAACATACTCCATCCAATTTGAAACAAAAGTGATGTTGATGTTGCACATAAATCAACAGCAATAATAACTCCAAAATGGAAAAAAGAAAAAAAAAACTCCAAATAGGAAATTGAGAAAAATAAAAACGCCAGGATTTAATTTTCTTTTTTTTTTTCAATTTCAATTTCAATTTCTTCTGTATGATGTTCGTGTAATTGTTTTTTTTTACTCCATTTCTTTTTATTTTTTATCAAAGTCTGCAATTAGTTAACCTGTCGATTGCATGAAACATCAACCTGCGAAAGATGGGTGGTATATTTAAGAACCCCTGTTTGTGCCGTCATTCTCTTTATTACAAAACGCTGGCGTACTCGTACCTATACACCAAAAATGAATGAATTTCCGGGTAACAAAAAAAAAAGGAAAATAATAAATTGCGTATAGGCAGGCAAAGGCTGTTATGGAATTTATGTCTCCCATGGTAAAAAAAAAACACCGAAGATGCGGATACTTTCCTATGAATTATTGAATTATGAAATTTAATATTATTTTCCAATTTGGAATTTGCAAAGGGTTTGATACATAAATCGACTGCAAAATGCGATTTAGGGTAGCATCGAAGGGGTTAATCGAAGCCACAAGTGCTGTGAGTGCGTGTGGAAATTTGTTTTATTATTTTCGGGACACACTCCAAACAACTATAAGATGGGAATTTCTACTTTTGCGAAATTCTAGTTGTAACTGACATTAATCGGTTTGGTCTTCAGGTGCTTACTCGTACACAATGTAATATTTTGGTATGGTCACCCCTGCAAGCACTCAGGTTTTAAGTCTATAACAAGAAAATTAAGGGCGGGAGGGTTTCTTTTTTGTCCTCTAATCCACCCTAGTTTTGCCATTTTCTCATGGTATTGCTAGAAAATAGCACCATCATAGCCCAGTGGCGGTATGTTAAGCTTTTATTATTATTACCTAAGACACGTTGTGTGTGTGTGAGAGGAACCCAATCAAAGTTATGATTAGTCCCAGCGGGGATTTTCTTACTATACGTATATTTCTTCGTTCTAAGGTTACTACTGTGCTTGGAAGGAAGTTTTTCTTTTTTGGGCATTTTATTGAGGAGGAGGCTTGAATTATTATTATTATTATTATTATTTCATGAACATTGTGTTCCTTTGTCCAGTTTTGAATGGTTTCCGTGTGATGAATAAGGAATTACGTGAGTCTTGTACAGTGAATAAATATTTTATTCTTTGTGCAGAGTCTCTTATTGTATAAATATTTCTATCGATTTATAAAGGCAAATAGGAAAATTTAAACTCAGACTGGGATTGTTCACTATTCAATTAAAAAAGATGGTTTTCGGGCTACAATGGAGTTGGTGTTTAAGGTGATAACAATGCATTTGTTCTTTTTTGCTGTGGTACACATAACAGCTTATTTTGTAAATTTGAAATAGCGGCCATAATGCAAGTGATAGGAAATTGGACCATCTTAATGTACTCATTAAGTTTTTATAAGTAAAAAATTGGAGTGAGAAGTCCTTTCAACTTCTTTTACAACGTCTCTTGTTCTTAAAAAGTCTATTCGAAACAATTTACGAGTAGGTACAAATACGAGTACGTAAGTAAAGGGTCTTTCATTAAGCGCTTCCTATCTTTAAATTGAATTAAAACAAAGTATGTGTAAGATATCATCGAAATATTTTATTCATTTGAAAGGCCTATCGATGCCATTATGTATGGGGTATAACATTGTTCAAATGTCCGCCGCGGCTTCTCTGGGTGGCGCGCATCCGAAATGTCCAATTTTCCTTGACTCTGGCGCATAAATCAGGCTGAATTTGACCGATGGCATGGGTTATGTTGGCCTCTGTGGTTTGTGGCTTATTCGCATAAACCTGCGACTTCAGAAAACCCCACAAGAAAAAGTCTAACGGGGTCAAATCGCACGATCTCGGTGGCCAGTTCACATCACCTCCACGTGAGATGACCATGCCCTCGAATCGCTCGTGCAGAATTTTCAATCTGGAGTGAGCCATGTGGCACGTAGCGCCGTCCTGTTGAAACCACATGTCGTTGGTGTCCATATGATCCAATTCAGTCCAAAAGAAATTGGTAATCATCGACCTATAGCGCTCGCCGTTGTCGGTATGGACCGATGACGCCGCCAACCCAAAATCCACACCAAACAATGACTTTTTCGGGATGCATTGGACGCTCTTGGATCTAATGTGGATTGGTATCGTCCCAAATTCGACAATTTTGTTTGTTGACGTACCCATTCATGAAGATGATTTTTCGATGAAAATTAGGGTCAGTTTCCAACTGCTCCAGAGCCCATTCAGCGAACACACGTCGTTGTCTATGGTCGTTTACCTTCAGCTCCTGGGTCAGTTGAATTTTGTACGGGTGCAGGCCCAAGTCACGATGCAAAATTTGCCAAGTTGTGGTCTGCGAAAGGCTGAGTTTTTGTGAGCGACGCGAAATCGACTGCCTCGGATTCTCCCGTACACTCTCACGGACAGCGGCCATGTTTTCGGCAGATCTTGCGTTTCGTCGACGTACGGGTGTTGGTTGATCTTTTACTGAACCAATGGACTCAAATTTATCCACCACACTGCGAATAGTCCTCTCGGAAGGAGGATTATGGCGACCGTAAAATGGGCGAAGCGCGCGGAACGTTGCCCGAACAGAACACCCATTTTGATAAAACAATTTTATTATTTGCACGTGTTTTGAACGCTATATCCATCCATGGTGATTTGGCAAAACAGACTGAATAAATGACAGCCAATTTAACAGATGTAGCTTCAACAATATGGCCGCTGTCAACTGTCAAAGTTCGGAAGTCCCTATTGGAAGACCCTGTAGATGTGAATAACAATTATCGTAGAGTTTATGCAAAGCAAACATCTTGTGTGTACAAAAAACGAAATGGCGAAACACCGGGAATCGGGCGCGTTTCTTGGACGTTAAGACAAAAGCTTACAAGATGTTCTACTATGGATCGGAACAAGGTAAAAACGGAATTACTATCATCCTCGCGGCAAAGCTACTTGGCAACATCTTGACCATTTCAAAACCCAGTGACCGTTTGATGTCTCTCAAATTGGTGATACAGGCTGAGGTGTGGGATATTGTAAGCGCTTATGCTCCCCAAGTCGGATGCGAACAGAGAGAAAAAGATGCATTTTGATTGGATTTTCACAACCTCATCAAAAACATACCAAAGGAAGAGCTTTCGTTTGCATGGAGGATTGGGGTACGGCACCAGGAATTCTCCAGGTGAAGACATCCTAAGCATGTGCAAGTCATACGGTCTTATCGTGCTAAATACCATGTTCATCAAACAAAGCCGGCACCTGATCACTTACAGCAGTGGTGGAAATGAAACCCACATTGACTACCATTTGGTAGCCAATTTCATGAAACCCCGGGTTAAAGATTGAAAAGTGATCCTTGAAGGGGCGATCGCCCAACAACACCGTCTCCTTCTGCAAGAAATTTGTATGGAGACGGGGAAGAGAACAAATAAGCAAACAAAGGTGGCTGAGAAAATCAATTGGTTCAAGCTGGACAAAGGAAAAGGCAAAGCGTTTATTACCAGCATGACAAACTACCTCTTTACCATCATCGATGTGGTCGGTAATGAGGAGTGCAGAGCACAAGATATGTGGGATTCCCTGCAGCGATCTTGCTTGGAGAGAACCAAATCACTGCTTGGAACCTCGAAAAGCCCCTGCCAACACGCCAAAGAAACATGGTGGTGGACAGAAGAAGAAGTGCTCCCAATTTCAAGCAAAAATTGTGAAAGGCCTCTATCGGTAGTTGGAGGACGGACCCCAAAGTACATCAGTTATTCTTTGCTAACGATGGAGCTATCATAAGTGAAGATCAAACGACCCTGCAACGACCACTTGATGAATGGGTGGATGTTTTGGAGGGAAATGTGTACCGTATTAGTTCAAAAAAGACAAAGTATCTGTGCTGCCCGCTCTCTGATCTACACCGGCCTATCCCAGCCATTTACTTGAATGGAAAAGTGCTTCCCAAGTGCGAAAAGTTAAAATATCTGGGATCTGTGATCAATAACGAAGCAACTTGTGATGATGACGTCAATCATTGCGTAAGCGTAGGGTGGATGAAGTAGCGGAAAAACTCCGCAGTCTTCTGTGACCGAAAAATGTCCCCTAAGCTGAAAGGAAGGCTCTACACCGCAGTTGTACGTCCGCTGGACAGTGTACAAAAAGTATGGGGGCAAATTAACGGCGGCTGAAATGAGGATGCTTCGCATGATAGCAGGAGTAACAAAACTTGATAGAATAAGAAGTTCAAAGATTCGAGGAAGCCTTCATGTAAAAGAACCCATCACAAGCAAGATAGAGCACGACCGACTCAATTGGTATTGTCATGTTGAAAGGAGAGATCCTTCGAACAAAAAGGCAATACGCAAACGCGCAAAAAAAAGGCAGACCAAAAAACAACTGGATCACACAAATGCAAAGGTACCAGCATTCGATTGGCCTCAGTGACGAAGTGATCCGAAACCGGGAAGCCTGCCGGTACTTCCAGATGTTAAACCGGCAAACCCCACAGGCGGACCAGTAGAGATGCAGTATGTGGGATGGTTGTGATCCTTCTACTCCGGATCATAACTTCGCCGTAAGGAGAAGAAGAACAAGAAGTCAATCTATTAAGCTGTTTGCGGAATTAAATCATTTCAGATGTCTAAATAAAGCTTTTAAAGACGACCGAGAAAATTGAGTGCTTCTGACTGATTTTCCAGAAACGATTCTTGTATATAAGGAATCAACTCAACGAGTTTTTTTTTTCTGCTAATAACTTAAATGCCCTCAGCAGCAGGTCATACTGATTACATTGTCCTGAGCACTTATGTACATAAGTACGAGTATACCCAACTTGCCTATATGACACATGATAATGGAGTCCTGTCGTGCAACAAAAACGTGGAAACCAAACAAATTATTAAACAAACGTCTATTAAACTCACCAAACAAGGTGGGCAGGTTAAGGAACCTGTCTAAGAGGAGCACTAACCGCACTACTAAGTCTGGCTACAAGCGTGTCTCTCCTACGGATGGGATTGATGATGATGTTGATGATGATAGTTATGATAATGATGATAATGATGATGATGATGAGATGCATACACTACTCCTATGCATATGCATATTCCTTCTGTTGCTTGGTCACTCTCTAATGGGAACAATAGCAGTGAGCTAAAAGTTATATCATACGAGTATACTCGTAACCAGTTCACAAGCAACTAGCTAGTTTGTGCTGATGCTGAGTGCTGCACTCTGCACATACAGTGTCACCAACTAGGGAGAAATTGCTTGCTCTTTCCTGGTACTATACCTAATTCTAAAGAATAATATTTGCTCTAGATGCCATTGATCAAAACGCCACTAAATGGTTTGATATCACGTCACACACATTCATATGTACCTACATACGAGTACTATATACATTTGTATATTCGCGAGCGGTGCTTTACTTCATCATCCATTAGGGCGGTGGATCAACATTAAATCAAAGTTGGGCCATCAAAATTATGTGCACGCGTATAATTTACTGGTGGACCCATACCACTTTCCACTTGTAGTACAATGGCCTCGCAATTACCATGTAATTGGAGGATTAGAGAAGTAATGGTGACAACGGTATATAGTGGGATTACTGGCGGCTAATCTGGTCAAATGTCAATAAAACTGATTTTATGGCGAGTGACCTTTTTTGTGACTAGGTGTGGGTACGAGTATTGTTAATGAAGGGCTCAATCATAAAGTAGTGTTTTACCTTTTTATTAGCTCCTGGATGAAAGCACGTTGTGACAAAGTGGTTAGCCGTGGGAGAATGTTTATGATGATGTCAATGCAGAATTATTGAATTAATTTAATTTCATTGGCGGAGGGCAGTTTTATTTGATTTTTATAAGCAATTATTAAATAACGCGGCACGAAAATTTTTCCAGATAATAACTCATCTATAAATTCATTAAAGTGTTACAATTTATACATTGCTGTAAAGAGAAAAATGCCAAGCTGTTCAAACCTAAAATAGAATTCGGATATGCCATTGTTGGTGACACTTTTTTTATAATTTGCGCGCGCCAAAGAGGACACGGGCGTTATGAAGAAGAGAGAGAGAGAGAAAGAAAGATCTATTGTAGTGGTTTGAAACTCGGATGGTATTAAGTTTCTATAAAACTCCAAGGGTAGCGTCCAGATAACTGGAGAGCTTTTTTGTTTTGCTTTTGTCGTTGCTCATGATTCACAGTATTTTTTTTCCGTCCACCTGATGTCATCATCACGATCAAGTTGCATTTTCAGCCATACTGCCAGTGTTATGCCTTCACAGTAGAGTTGACTTAGCTTTCGCAATTGATATTATCTCCTTAAGGAAGAGGCTTCTCCTACTTCTACACAGAGCTCACATACGAGTAGTATGTGTTCTGCAGTTTCGTCCTCTTCTAGGCAGAGGCGGCAGATATCTTATCTATCCTCTGAAATTCTCATTTTATTTAGGTGGTAAAGTAATTGGCAGTGACCAGTAAGGAAGCTCACAAGCCTTCTTATGTCATTTCTGCTATATTTTAGGATATCAGCTGCCTTTTTTTGGAAGGGTTGGGCAGCTCTTTAGCTTGTCTGAGACCTTGGGAGTTATTCCAGTTGGAAAAGCACATGTTGCCTTCCCAACTGCAGTTTCAATTTCATTTTTCAATTTCACCTAACAATATGTCATGGTCGACCATATCAAAAGCTTTCATTATATCAATAAACAATCCAGCTATACACTTTTTTTTTATCCAGGTTGACAAATATCTGAGAACAAAAATGTAAAAGAGGTTCTTCTGTAGATCTACCTTTCTGAAATCCAAACTGAACAGAACTGAAAAACTTAGTTTTATTCGAAAATTTTGCTTATTGAAGGTTAAAGTGAGATAGGCCTATAATTACTCAATTCATCAGCAGATCCTGGTAAAATTTCTGCACATTTAAGGGCATCAGGAAGCACTCCAACAGAAATGCTGCTATTGAAAATACGTGCCAAAACATCAAACTAAGAAACTAGCAATATTTTTCAGAACTAAATTTGAAACACCAGCAAATCAAGAAGAATTTGTATTTGTATTGCCTTTCAGTTGTTTTAAGGCTCAACTAAAAAGCTTTGCATCTGCAACTGTTTACTAGGATTACTTAAAGGACTACACAAGTTAGATGAATAGGACTCGTTTGTAAATTCTCAGATATCGATGTATAATAATTATTAAAATAGTTAGCAATTCCTAGTTTGTCAGAAATTACATAGTCGTTTGTAAGTACAGCAGATGGCTTTTCCACAACCTGTGATTTATTAGGAATACTGTTAACTAACCAATTTTGCAGACGGAATCAACGAGGCAGTCTATTGTTTCCGTCAGGTTCTTAGCGTACATAATCTTATAAAGGGTGACCAGGTAACAATGATTCCTTTTCCAATTGTTATGTTTCAGCATCGTGCCTACAATTTAAGTAGTCGCTACCAATAACAGATTTTTAATAGATCACTTTTAAATTGAACTTTTCTTTCATTGCAGCTATTTCGTCCAGGGAAATAGGTAGAAATAATGCTCAAATGTGAGGTATCGGTAAGAACTACTCGTATTTCGATTCCAAGCGCTCCGATACCCTCAAATCGAAAAGATGGTAATACATCATGTTTGATATCTTTTTTTAACAACTTCAGCAACTCCTCCCCCTCTCGAGTGTCTATCAAGCCTGTTTTTTTTTTGTTTTTTTTTTTTTTATTGCGCCAGGGATGTGTAATCTTCATAGATACTAATAGCCCGAGTGCTACTAACATGCACGATTCGCAAACCTGAGTAATCGATGTCATGAATACGCCTACGTACTAAACACACACCCTACACACTTCAACCCGCGGGACTTCCGTTAGGTATTACTTCGCGTAGCTGGTTAGCAGTTTATGCTATGCTTTTTGTGTCAGCTTCTTCTGCTGCTTCAGTTGCTCTTCTTAGCTTTTTTATTCTCCGCAGTATGTCCATCTGCCTTTTGTTGTATTAGCCCAACGAGCTTGCCACATAGCTGCTGACGGTGCCCTTTCTTCAATTTTTATCATCTAGATACCAGTGGCGTCGTGATGACTCAATGCTCTTCTGTTATATATCCTCAGCATTTCATCTGCGAGAATATCGATGGGGACCATTCCAGCTATGACAAATACAGCTTCGTCAGAAATGGTTCGAAAGCCGCTGATTGTCCGTAGCGCACAGAGTCTGTATGATGACGATAGTCTCCTTTTGGTCTCGTTCGTCCTCAGTGCCTCCGCTCAGACTGGGGCGGCATATAACAGAACTGAGGTGATAACTCTAGAGAGTAGAATCCTTCTAGCGTATCCAGGTCCACCGATGTTAGGCATGATACGCGAGAGAGCTCCCTGCATTTGCGATGCTTTTTTGGTAACAAAATCAACATGCGTTTTAAACCGTAGTCTGTTGTCCAGCATTACTCCAAAGTATTTAACTGCCTCTTTCGACCTAATGGTTTGGTTACCAACCTGAAAGTTGGCAAATTCGACGGTTTTCCGGCTGGTTATAAGAACAGCTTCTGTTTTATGGTCAGCTACTGTCACGACTGCAATGTCATCGGCGAATCCAATTATCGTTACTCCCCCAGGTAGTGCTAATCGTAGGACTCCGTCGTACATGATGTTCCACAATAGCGGCCCTAAAACCGATCCCTGTGGAACTCCCGCAGTTACGTTGTAGTATTTTACCCCTTTATCGGTATTGTACCTCAGCTTCCTGTTGTTGAAGTAGTTCGTCACTATCCGTAGCCGGTAATATGGAGTATCCATCCTGGCAAGTGACCTTTTAATAAACGACCAGTTCGCAGAGTTAAATGCGTTTTTAACATCCAGCGTTACTACTGCACAATACTCCTTTGTGCCGTAGAGCCATCTTTCTCCTTCGATGGCACCTTTGGCTCCTATGGCATCAACAGTAGATCGTGCTCTTCTGAAGCCAAATTGGTGATCTGAAAGGGCTCCTTGTTATTTAAGGAGTCCTATAGCCCTTTAATTTCGTCATCACCATTCTGTATGCCGAGCCCCATGGGTTAATGTCGGCTTCTTGACAGAGACGTTTAAAGCATGCAGTTTTGCTTTCCTTGATGGCTCTATTTAAGCTACGTCTCGTCAGTCTAAGGGTGTCCAGGCATTGTTGGAAATCCGCTCTCCTTCTTGATCGTTGGACTTTGCGCCGGGCTTGTAGACATTTTGCCCGAAGTTCGCCTATTTCCTCGTTCCACCAGTAACACGGTGATGCCTCCCTGGTGTTTGCTCTCCTAGGCATTGATGCGTCGCACGCTGTCTATCAAGCCTGTAGCATGCATAATATGGATGCGAAAATGTTTTGCCGGGTTTTAGCAAAGTCTCAGTGATAAGGGCAACGTCAATTCTATTTCTATATAAAAAGTTAAATAATTCTACTGCTTTATGTTGAACGCCGCTTGCATTTCAAGTTACAATTTTTAATTTATTATTAGTCTGCATGATTATTATAAACATATTTAATAGCCAAAGAGGTTATAATATTAAATTGATCAGCTTTCGATTGACAAGAACTAAATTTACCCATGACTTCAGTTCAGACTTCCTCGAAAGAGAATAAATTGTTCCTCTCTTTGGTAGGGTTATTTAAATTAAGCTCCTCGAAACGGTGGAAGGTATGATGAACAGACGAAGGCGGAAAAGGTTTCTGCTGGTAAAATTTTAAATCTGAACAATTTACAAATGAGCAGCACATATGAAGCAAATACGTTCGACTCACTCAGTCGTGCCCTGTATTTTTTATATATAGATATAATTTTTAAAAAAAATTTAATATTTTCAATCTACCCTATTATGTATGTATGTACGAGGGGTGGCTGATAATTTCGATTAAAGAATTTTATTTCTAAATATAATCTCCCTCGAGTGAAATGCATTTCTCACATCGGGCATACAGTGCCGTAATACCACCGAAAAAATATTCTTTTTCTTTGCCTTTAAAATGACTTTCTACGGCCGCCTTGATCTGGTTCTTATCTGCAAATCTCCGATCTCGTAACTCTTTTTCTAATTGAAAAAAAGGAAAAGGTCGCTCGGGGCCAAGTCTGGGCTGTAGGCTGTGTGTGGTCTGTCGTTGAAAAGCCTGTGTCTTTTAAGGCCTGTCTCGAAACCCGCGCCATGTTAACAGCTGCAAAAACAACACTCCATGCCTGAGTTTCCCACGTCGCTTCCGTACGACCGCTCGAAGTGCCTGAGTCAATAAATTTGCGTAATATTGACCATTCATCGTAGTCCCCACCTTCGGTGTCGCCATAAGCTTCGAAGTCTATCTTTTACCTTCAATTTCTTCGGCGGCCTCTTCCCTTTTTTCAACTCACTGCATAGGCTCTTGTTTGGAGTCCGAATCGTATTGGCTACAGTTACGATTCGGTTGCCAAATTTCGTCGAGATAACTCCAAAAATCTTTGCAGCACTCTAGTCGTCGTTATGTGTCGAATGGCGTGACCATTTTTGCTACCCAGCGATCGCACATTTTTTTCATGTTTAAATGCTCTCGCAAAATTTCTCCAACCCAATCCGAGTGCAACTCGTAGGCTATCTGCCAAATTTGTATTCTTCGGTCGGCCAGAATTCATTTGCAACTTTTCCGACGTTTTCTTCAGTGACCACTGCCCTTGTTGAAATAAGCGAGCCAATTTTTTGACCATGGTATACGAAAGCCCAGAATCCTGAAGGGTCGACAGCATGTCTTCGAAAATTTCATTAGGCGATTTTCCTTTTTTCACGAGGTACTCGTACTTTATCACGACGCGGTGCTCAAAATTGCGAGAATTTCCGATTTCGGCTGACATGGTGATGTTTATCCTACCACAGGATGAGATTATTATTTCAACGAGGTGATATTTATACTAAAGGGTGTCCCAAAATTAACACAAGTTTTGAATTTTGCACCATTTGTGCGGTAAAGTGTTGCCAACGAAAAAAAAAACTCAGAGTGACAGTTGACAGTTCAAGGTTATTAAAAAATGGAATGCTATACGAAAGAACAACGCGTTTTAATTGTTGAGCAATATTTTAAAAATAATGAAGGTTTGGCAGATTTAACTTCATCAACTGTGAAGATATTACATAACAAATTCAAGGAGACTGGATCAATTAGTGATCTTCATCGTTCTTCAACAAGTCGTTCAACACAAAACATTTAAGCAGTTCATGAGAGTGTTGCTGAGAATCCAGGAACATCAATTCGGCACTGTGGTCAAGAATTGGACATTTCGAAAAGCTCTCTACAGCGCACGAGTATTCTCACGAAATATTTGCATCTTCATGCATGACTCAAGATCTGGTCAGTAGGCGACCATGCACAGCGAAGAGAGTTCGTTGAATGGATTATGAAACAACAACAAGTGGATGCTGATTTTTCAAACAAAATCATCTTCAGCGATCACTAATCTGATAAATGCCGGAGTCAAAAAGACGATCACTAAGGAGAGTTTCCTTTTCTGAAGAGGAATTAGTTGGAACAAAAGATGATTCGTCCTCTGATGGAGCCCATTGCAAAATGAGAAGGTTGAGGTCGGTAACAATTATAAAATCATCACCGGGATCTGCGACGTCAAACAGAGAGTCAACTGTATCAACAGCCAGCTCGTACTCGTATGCTTGGGCGGTTTGAGAAGGGGGAATATAACAGCAGAGAATTATTTGTATACAGATATGTTCGCACATACGAATTCTAATGAAGTGACGTTTTGGTTTCATCAAGACTATTATGAATGGCTAGAAGAACACCGCGGCCGAAGGAGAGGTCGTCATTATCCTGACCGTCAGCGCGAAAAACTTCGAAATCAGAAGTGAATAATTCACAGTTTAGAAACTTGGGAATGGATTGGTTGGTTTCAGTAAGGGCAAAAATGTCGTACGGACGTGTTTGGGAATTAAGGTGCACTATCGAAGTTTTGGTATGAAGTCCTCTGATATTCTGATAGTAAAGGGATAGAAACGACTGGACGGGAGTTAGGGACGAAAATAGTTGTTAAATAGTTACAAGGAAACACGACTATTGTTAGAAAATTGCACAAAGGACAAAATATTTATTCAAGGGCAGGGAAATATCCTGCGATGGATATGGTTTACGCTACCAAAGCTCTGCCAACTGAGCTATCCCAGGATGTCTTCTTCTTTGATCAATTCTTCAACATCACAATTCCCTGCCTTCTGTGTCCGTTGCTACGAGTATATGGCTTGTAGTTGATTAAGAACAATAAATCATAGGCAAAAAATGACGTTTCGTACGCTCTATTGACATTTTTCTCAAATTTTTAGTTTACATTCGAAAGAACAATCACATGCCTTTATGCGAACAAAATAAAGGGCCGCACATACTTGCTCCACATACTTGTTCGTTGTTCAGACTTCAAATTTAGACAAAATTTATTGATTTCGTGAAATGCAATAAAAATTTAAACATACTCGTATATTTATTTTGACTAGATGACCAAAATTTGAATGCCATGTGTCGAAATTGACTCGGATATCGATTTTGAATAAGATTATCCCAGTCTTATCCGAGGAACAACCATTTTTCGCTGGTCGGTTAAAAAGTAGAGTACCGTTATTTGAGTCTTTAACGAAAAACTGGATCATCTCAAATAAGACATTTTATCGAAAGAAACGTTTTCGAGAAAATTGCACTTTTTTCAAAATTGGTCTTCGATTTAAATTCTAGGCATTGGACCGCAAACCCCAGATATAATTAATTAAATTCTCGAGAACGGACATAGGCAAGGAAAAAATAAATGTTCCTCCGTCTTTTACTTGTACTAGCTCCAAAATAGCGGTTTAAAAAAAAATGACACCGGCTTTGGCTTTGTATTATTTTTATAGGTACGAGTACATAGCATGCAATTATATAGAGGACTGGTGTGGGTAAAAGAGTTCCGTGATCTATTTATATACAAAATATTAAGATTATCTGCTCTTTAATGTTTACACATTGTTATCTGTACCGACAATTGAAATTTGATTGTTTTTTAGGCAAAAATGCGACTTTAAATAAAATCAGATCACAATCTAAAATGGTCTAAATGGTCATTTTTTCATACGACACGTACCGTTTACGAGATAATAAATTATTTTTAAAGAGATGAATGGCTGTCATAATTTGCTTATTTTCCTGCGGTTAGATTTGTCCCCTTTCATTTAGGATACAGTTTGGGAAGCCTAGCAAGAATTCCAACCTGGTTTTAGTTTCCGTTGTTCGTATTGGGTCTTTTTTCTACAGGATTAAAATATTACCGGTATTTTTCAGTCACTGTTTCGTCCTCTTACCAAATGTGCGAACCATTATATTAGTTCCGCTATCGGGTAACAGATGGCGCTTGAACGTTTCTTTCGTGTGCGAGGAATGATTCTGTGAAGATGCGCAAGATTTACTCTGCGAATATTGAGTAGACAGCCTCTTGTTCTATCTAGCAGGCAGCTAACGAAACGATTTTCAAGGCTTTCGACTAAATGTTTTTATTGAGATGACAGAGTAGAAACATAATAAAACGGCGATGGTAATGTTTTGATATGTATTTCCGAAGGGTTGCTCCATTCGTCACTTCAAAAATAAGTTTACATGAACGCTTGATTCCTAGTTCATGCCTCATCCTCTTATGAAGTATTGGGTGACCTCATTACATTCACGTCAACCGGTAACAATAAGCACTGGTGGCCTAATAGACAGATCTCATCTGCCAGTGGTCCACTGCCTTGAAATACGTACAAATTCAACTGTTTTTGTTTTATTTTAAATTATTCGTTCGATAATTTACTGGTTTAGAAATTAAAACAACAAAATGCCATTCAACAGCACACGGGTGAATGCCACATACTGGAAACTATAGCTTTCAAAAGTATATCTGTTTAACTTTGGTGGTTTTTCTCTAATAAAATTTAGAGTAATCTCCTACATTTGACTACTTTCCCTCTGTAAACGGCTGACATAGGTACGCGATACTAAATTCCACGAGTCCATGAACCGATCCATACACATTGCTATACATTTCTGAAAGAAAAACAGTTAACAATCACTTGGAACAGACAACAAGGAGAACGCTAACCTGTTCAGATGAATCTAACGATGATCCTGGTTTGGTGATACACTTCTTGAAGCATTTTTCTGTCATTTTCTTTTATTGGAAATAAAAATCAATGAACTTATTACGGGGTTTTTTACTTCAATCAATTACCGTGAGTAGTTCCTGGGTATTGGCTACGGCGATTTGTTGCTGAACTTGTTTCATAAGTTCGCCTTTCTGTGCACTGTCGAGATTATCTAGGGCTGCCATTTTTATAAGGATTTTTTGCTAGTCTTTTATATTGTGTCTATAGTTTCTGTTAAGGAATATAATTTTTTTTATATTTCTTAACTTTTAATGTAATTGCAGCACGTTTCACTGAAAAATTTCTACTCACTGGCCTAATCTTATCAGAAATGTCAAAGTGTACGAATGTAATAGAACAACTAGATATGTGCGTTCAGCGAAAATAATTGTTCTATTACAGAATTCTTACTTAGAATTCTTAATTTTTTTTTTTAACCTACTTTTTTGCAGTTTTAGGAAAAGAGTTTTTTTTAGCTCGTATAGGCATAGAGCAGTGTGAACAATTTCCGGACTACCAGCCAATTATTGACAGTATAAGTTTAATAATTTGTTAGATTTTTTGAATATTCAGCAAGTAAGTCTGAGAAAGGATTTTTTAAATTTTCGTCTTTAATTTGAAAATAAGTGTAGGGCGATTTTCGTTACGATAGTTTCATTTTCCAAAAGTAAAACAATGAATAAAAAATTGTCAAAAGCGACATCGTTTGCACTTCGAAATAGAATTTTTTTTTTTGTTATATTCTGGTCTAGACAGGATATTAAAATAAATAACGTTAACCCCCGGTTTATTTTTTGACGCGGTTTAATAGTTGTGTACTGACCTTGATGATCTCATGGTAAGTGGTTCTAAAATACATGGCGCAGAATAGTGCAGGAAGGACCACAGCAACTGGAGAAAAGACCATAGGACACACAAGGTGAAACAGAACGTAACCCCAAAATGGCATAAACAAAAATCCCTTAAAAGCCAAACTGTATTCATGGCCAGACACGAAAATTTAAAACACTCACCTACTGTTGTTTGTGTTCCTTAAGCTTTGACCACCAAATACTCAGGCCGTTTTTCAATCGGAAGAAACACGACTGCGGTCCGATTTGTAAAGTAAAACTCAGCAACTGTTAAACGATTTCTGGTACTCAAAAAGACCTGTAGGCTACAAGTACCTACTATTGCTAGTTTTCAGAGTTCCGTGAAGAGGCTACGGCATCCAATTTTAGTATAAGAAAACTCACGATTTTTACACAGATTATGTTTGCTTACGGTAATGACAAGACTTTGATAATGCAACGCATAGTCAGTGATTCAAACGAAAGTTGAATTGGTTACCAATAAGTAAGTATCATAAGTTAAAAAAAAAACCAAATGTATAGTTATAAATGCTCGACGCAACCATAAAGATGAATAATGAACGTAGATATTATGAAACGGCTCGGCGTTAAGTTGGACAATAATCTAGACTTTAATAACACCTTATAGAATATATTGATAAATAATATAAAAAAAGATCGGTTTTTTAAGAAGAATTCGTAAAAATGTCACGACAATTTGTGCAATAAATATATACACGGTTATCAAACCGCACTTTAAGTTTTGCTCAATCATTATATAGATGGGCAATAATGAAAATATTAATCGTCTTAAAATTTTCAAAATAAAAACGAAGCCTTAATGATACATATTCTATACACCGATCCGATGGATGTTGTGTTGTCTTTTTTTTAAGCTAACATTCCACACAGCGCCGAACCTAGCTTTTCACTGCTGTGCAACGCACGAATGGTATAAATGGCCGATTTCCACTGGTCTGCTACCATGTAAAGTACTGTTATTGGAATTTTTAGGAAAAAACACAGTCTTATTGCAAAATTTCCATTTTACATCAAATATGGATTTTTATCGAAATCGTTAGAGCAATTTTTGAGAGAATCGCACTTTTTAAAAATTGGCTTTAAGCAAAGTACCTTTCATTTTGAGGCTAGAATAAAAATTCCGATTACTCCTCTGTTCAGCCTAAACTACTGGACCTAATCGTTTGCAGTTCGAGGTTGCAGACGGACAGACGAACAGAATTGCGAGATCTATTTTTTGAAATAGTATACTAAAATTGATCAAAATCCTGAAATCGAAACTTTTCCTATCCTAGGGGTTCGAATATACCCGAGATAGGCATGACTGCCGTAAAAGTCGACTAAAATCGACCGTCCGTATACCAAGTATAATGTATTCCAAATATGCAATCAAGAAAACAAAAAAAAATAATACAGTTTACTGGAAAATCTACCCTCTTCGGACGTCGGCTCTAAGGATTGTGCAGAGAGTCATTTATTGTTATCATGTAACCCCTTTATAAAAGTTCAAGGGCATCTCGATCTCCACCATCAAGATCGTATGTCTCCGGAAAAGGAAGCATCATCGCGTTAGAAACGGGATTGAGTGAAGTGCAAAAGCTTTCAGGAAGAAATTATCGAACTCCAAATCAAGCTTAAGAAAGAGATAGATATACTAAGAGAAGAAAACAAGGTTCTAGAGAACAGTCATCTGCAAAAAGAAGGTGAAGGTAGTCCAGTCCGTTCAACTAGTTGCGTATATCATACGGACGAAGAAAAGCTAACACACGAAACGACTTGGGTTTCAAAGAAAAGACCTTGCAATAAACGAAGAGCCAGTTTTTAAGCCAAAGTCGAGCCAGAAAAATAAGACAAGCGCAAAGAATTGCAATAGAAACAAACTCAAGTAAAGTTCAGTTCTCCGCTTCCAATAAACGTCGTCGGGATTACAAACTATAATAAGTCGCATTACATAATCAAAGGAACTTTGGCATCGACATTTAAAGTAACAAAGTGTGGAATATCAATGGCTACTGAGCAGTATTCCAAAAATTAAATACCGAGAAGATCAAATGGTACACCTATGCAAATAAATCAGAAAGGCCACTACGTGGTGTAGCAAGAGGACTCTACCCCTCACGCGCTAAAGAATATGTTCTGAACAACCTTCACGCTAAAGGCTTGAAAATTCTTAACACCGTTAATATTAACAAGAAGGATACCAGTATTTTCAAACGGAACGAGATCAGAAAATACTGGTTAGGCATGTACTTCCGCTTTTTATGCTTAATTTTTATAAGAACGAAAATGTAGACGATATTTACAATATTAAATCTATTCTAAACATTGTGGTCAAAATTGAACCTATGGGTAAGAGCACAAGATCGATCCCTCAGTGTAAGCGCTGTCAAGGCTTCAATCATACGCAGACTTATAGCCAAATAGAGTGCCGATGCGTAAAATGTGTATGTAAACATCTCTCGGAAGAAAAAAACCTTACGCCCGAACCCGAAACTAACTAAGGATAAACCTGGAATCGCTAAAGGAAAGGTAGCGGAAAAAGTAAACCCGTAAAGGAAAACACGAAAGATGAACAAGAAAAATTCCCAAAAGAAAAGTCGCAATTTGTTGATGTGCAAACGTATGCCCAAGCAGTTTCGAAAGAAAATAAAATAAATAATAAAACTAAAAAACTAAGGAGGAGAGGGAGAGGAGGTGGCACTATGAAGAGTCTTTCGAAGTGTAAATTTGCTGCACTGAAAATCAAAGGAGCTTATACCGTTGGTCATGCGCAACATAGACATAGGTTCATTACAGCCATAGCTGGTGCGGTGAAACTTAAGGTAGAGGAGGCGTAGAGATCTCAGATTGCGAGGGTTAGTGTTGTTCCTGCTAATGCAAAGATGATGTCTAGAATTTCACGGCGAAGAGGGGTACGTTATATCTGTCGACCCAAGGAAGACCGCGAAGAACCAAACGCCTTTGTCGCAAAAGGAGTAGCTAATAACTTTACGAACATCGAGAAAAGTTATTATCTCTCCTCAGATCACTCACCTGTCAATAAGTGAAAGTCTAATGAAAAAGGAAGGAGCGCCTAGATTAACCAGCAACAAGAAAATATTGTTCTGAATGTGTCGCTTAAAACACCGTACGAAATAGAAGACGAAGTCGGCAGATTTATAGAAGTCTTAGAGAGTGCCGCGTGGAACAACACTCCCTATAGGAGTATTTCCCACCGGAAAAAAAAAAGAATTTATGCAAGAAAAAAGGAGAGCACGCTAAAGATGGCAACAATTCCGTGCTCCCATTCAAACTCGTTCCAACCACCTATGTAATAAACTAAAAATAGTGATCCAAGATTTCTACATATCTCGAAGGCTTGACTACCGAAAAAAGTTCAAAATCAAAATTCAATTGCCAGTAATAAGAAAAAAAACAATGGCGAATAGGTGAAATGAGACAAGGGGAAGGAGGATTTATTTGTCTGGCACCTAGAAAAAACGAAACACACGTGACAAATAAAACTGAAAAGTTTTTATGATTTAATAACGGGATAGATCGCTAAAGAATTGCCAAACAAAGCTCTAATCAAACTCCCTTATTTTATAAATGTCTCGCTAAGACTGCTATATGTTTCAAGGCAACGGAAAGTCACCGGAATTATAATACGAGTAGTTCCAAAACCGGGAAAATCCCCGAACGAGAAAACCGATTCGCTCCCGCCGATAATATCAAAGGTATTTGAGAAACTCAAGGCATGTTCTTCCGAAACAGTTATATAAGGCTTTAGAATCTTATCTTGCGAACAGACTTTTTCGTGTCAGACAAGAAATCGAAGACTCAGAATTTAAGGAAATCACTGCTGGAGTTCCGCAAGGAAGCGTACTTGATCTGGTTTATTTCTTACCCTTTAGTCGAGACATACCTCAAGAAGAAGGAACCATTGTAGCCACGTTCATGGACGATATGGCTATACTGGCAACGGAAAGTTCGTGTGAGTCAGCAACTCCAACGAGCTTTGGATAAAATTTACGAATGGACAAAGACTTTACTGACAGGAAAATAAACAACATTCCCAT
Organism: Pocota personata; assembly: GCA_963082735.1. NCBI lineage: Eukaryota > Metazoa > Arthropoda > Insecta > Diptera > Syrphidae > Pocota > Pocota personata. The sequence continues at coordinate 4,233,035 of OY720433.1, forward strand.
TTTCATTAACTTGATACAAATACCGTATGCAAACGAGGTAAAATATCTAGAAATGAAACGCCACGAGTTCGAAAATAAATTAGCTTGTATAATCTTAGTGTGTATAATCTGACAGCTAGTGTCAAATGAAATTTGTTAAGTTCTGTGGAAACACTTCCCTGACATCTAGAAATTTTCCGTGAAATTTCGCATTTCAGTTCGGTATTTTCCACATAGTGGAAAGTCAGCAGCCAGTAAGGGGCAGCACCACGACTTAGAATGAATTTGGACGTTATTCTTTAAGCAGGAAGCACAATTTTTGGGGAGAGAGAATAGTGATCTCACTCTAGATCTAGAATTAGCATACGAGTAGATGGTCAACAATGAATTTCCTTTTCTAGTTTTCAGCGTAGCGTTACCTTGTAAATCCACCATAACCTTAATAAGTTATTCACTACATTCGCACTGCATTTGCACCCCAATCTACTACGTGTACTATAATCCACAATGGCCGCCAATAGCAATTATTTAACACGAACGCAAGTGATGCCACTTTTTGTTTTAGGACAAACAAGAGTAGCAAAATGTCATGTGAGAAAAATTACAATTCATTCTTTAATCTTGACCATATATTTTTAAAACGCTTCATTTTGGCCGAAAATATTATGTCGTTCAAAGATTAGTTTAAATAGATGTAAAAATAAACCGCATTAGTCCGGGTCCGATTCTTTGCTCCATCCATATTATATAGGATAAGAGAAAACCAAAGAAATAACCTTTTCAATTTCAACTTAAATTGCATTTCTGTCACCATTGCCACCAAAATGTCTTGTTTACAACTTGGTTGAGAACCAAGTTTATCGTTTGTGGACCACTCACGGGCATTTTGTTCGAGCACGATAAAATTAGGGTGCTGTCATTGATAAAATTGAAGATCTTGTTGTTTGTTGACTCTAGTCGTTGATATGAAGTAGAAATGCAGGGGTTTTGAAAATATGCGCAAGGTTGTACGGAAATCCTCTGAAATTTTTCATACGAAAGTTATTTTTGAAAGCTTTATAGGCTGGTTTTGTGTGCTTAAAAAAAAAAAAAATGTTTGCCTTGAGATCTTTTTTACAGAAACATTGTCCCAATTCGGGTTCGGTATGATACCAGCCTCTGCTTTCCAGGGCATCTGGGTTATACGATTTGTTTCCCTGGACATCGAACAGAAGAATATCTATAATCTCCCGAATTTAAATTCTCTTAAATAAAACCTCTATTGACTTGAGTCTATAATTTCAAATAAGAACAAAGTATGGGAGTAGGAAAATTTGCAAATTGTACCAAAAATAAATATTTTTTTCTCCAAAAATACATAAAAGTGGCAGCGTTGGTAGCTGCCATCTTCATTCAACACCAAAAATATCACCACATACAAAAGATATGTGAAGAACTTTTTATTGTTGTATTTTTGCATTCGACTGGCATTGCACGCGCTGTTCAAAGAAGTTCTTAAGTAGAAAAAAAAAAAAAATAAACACGGGCTTAAGTCGCTACTATCTCGCTCACTATGCGTGCAGCTTTTATTAAGTATTTGTGGTTTAGTGGTGGCCAGCAAAAACATCGTAACGCTAAACGTTCAAAGCAAAATTTTTGATTCCAAAAAATTAAAATTTATTACTTTTTTTTTTTTATTGAAAAGTTTCTAAGTGCCACTACACTACTACCAAAAAAAAAACCTCAGCTGAATACGACAAAAAAATACAGCAATAGCAAGCGAATGCCAGAATGAGACATCTAGCTATTTGTAGACTGTGTTCCAGTGCAGTGTTTTCATTCTACACATAGTGTTTGATCGCTCGAACCTAAATAGGAAGAAAACAAAATTTCTACGGCGCGGCCGACATTTTTGGTACGCAAATTTGTGTGTTTTGCTTACAATCGAAGTAAAAAAAAAAATGTGTTCCACAAAAAAAATTCTCAAAATAAATTATTTAAAGTTCCTTATCGGTTAAAAAAAGAAAAATATGCCAAACTGTTTTGTTTTTCTCTAATTAAGCGAAGAATGTGTAGAATTTAGTAGATTTTTCCTTTTCGGGATTTCTTTTTCTCAAACAACCGCGAAGAAGGTAAAGATTTGGCATTGTGGTGCGCTGAATGTGTGTGTATGTGCATCTTGGAGGAAAATAACAAAACAAAAGGAACCAGTGGAGTTGAGTTCGACAAGTCTAGTGAATTAATTTTGATTCTGAAAAAAAAAGCCCAATATTTACCGGAAGAGTGAAACTGGGGATACATATTCACGATATTCTCCCGCAAGGGGGACTACAATAGTGCAAGAAAAAACTAAAAATATCTACGGATAGACGGCGTTGGCGAAAATGAATGCAACCACTATTGCTCCTTGGAAAAGGTAATTTTCTATTTCTCCTTTTATTTTCATCATGAGATGGGTAATTTTAATTAATTCAGTTGGGAGTTTATTTTAGAGGAGAGGGGTGGGGAGGCGAGGGCGACATAAAATGGATGGATGCAATGCTAATGAAACATATTGTATAGATGGCTTCTCACACCTCTCGTGGCATCAATGGCATCCTTATTGGCTGCAATATATATCATAGTTTGGATGTTTCTCGATTAAGTTTGGTTTTGTAATGTAAATGTCAAAATTGCTGGTCATCGTTTGATGAAACTCAATTTATGAGGATAGGCTGGTGACACGGGATTGTAGTTACATAGTTATGTCGATTTCAGGTCATGAATAGTGCACTCAGCAGGAGACTCCTACGTATGGTATAGACAACGTGGTGAGCTGTGTGTAAATAATTTCTTGTATTTACATTTTGTCGGGGACAGAATGAAGGCGTTTGTTGATGGATAAGGAGTCATATGGACCTATTCGCAAATGCAAATCTAGCAAAGTAAGGGTTCTAAAAAGCAGGCAAGAGTTTTCTTAACTGTGCATATTATGAGCTAATATTTCTCAATTTGAACTGATTTGCATTACTAGAAAATCGATTGAAAGGTACCTTACCATGGCTTTCAGAACAGCATTTTTAGTAAAATAAATTGCTCAATATACATATGCGTTTGCGAATTGGTCTTATGTCTTACAAGGCCGAAAATTACCTAGGATTCCTTAAACGGTGCAAGAAATATTTTATCCCGTCTGATCTGGCCTCAATTTATAAGGCATTCATTCGCCCAATGCTGGAATATAACGCCCACATCTGGTTTGGTGCACCCAAAATCGTCCAAACTTATAGGTGATAGAGACATTGTGAACTTCATAAATTCACTCGAACATCGTAGAAATGTCTCGTCTCTTTTCCTGTTTTATCGCTTTTTTTATATAAAAAATCCTCCAGCGAAATAGCCAGTTGCATTCTTGTCCTTCAAAATTTCACCGGCAATATGCGTCATGTTTCGAATGCACATCAGTTCACCCTTAGGCCGTACTTCGATTCGTTTATAAGCCGAACGACGCGAATATGGAATGATCTACCAGACTCTGTATTTCCCCATCAATCAAACAACCATCAAACATTTAAAGCCAACTTGCACAGGCATCTCCTCTGTTCCTCTTCATCTTTTCCTCAAACGCCCGTGCTCTGAAACAATATAAGGATATTCATATCCCCGCTTTTGCTAGTGGCAATACCAACTGATCCTGTCTGCTTGTGACTATGCAACGATAGGCTGTTTAACGTGAAAACATTTTCATCTCCGACGCCGTAATTTTACTCTCGAAAAACAGTAGTGTAAAGCTTCCTGTCGCAAAGAATTTCCTAGTTTCTTTGCCATTTCATCCATCCTACGCTCACTCATGCCTTACGAGTACACCTTACGTCGTCGTCACATTGTATGTTTCATTTGGTTTACAATGGAATTAAAATATTTGAAATTTTTAGCACTTAGAAGGAGCTATTCCGTTCAAAAGGATATCTGGTACAGGTCTTAGTGGGTCGGAGACCAAACAAGTTAAGTGTTCTGTTCGCCCCGGGATCACTTCCAAAAGAAGTGCTCGGAGGGGTAGCATGTTCGTTAACATTGATTTCCATGATGCAATAATCCCTCATTCCATCCGTGTGACTTGACTTTTTGTGTTCCCCACGTCACGTCTCGTCAAAGAACTTAAATCCAGTTGGTGAGAGAATTCAATTATCAGCAGAGCCCTCACCGATATTATTAGGCCATGAAAATGGTACTGATTTTGGAGAAATTCTAAGTGGTCAATAGGGTAGTGCATGTCGGATTCAAACCATGAACCAAATACACAAATCCAACTTTTGATAAGGTTTCCACGTGCCTTTAAAAGGGGCTTGACACAGGATAATTTAGCTTTTAATGCTCGTATGGGGTCCCAATTGTAAAAAGTTTTAAAACAATCACGGAAACCTTATTTTGCTAAGTAAACATCAAATTATGCAAAACATGAAAAGTCTTTGCAATAGTTACAAATCTCTTTACTCTTTTTTGCAAAGCAATTTCAAAAAACTCTGCGGAAAAATGGTGCTTCCATTTCACAAAGTTATTTCTTTGCATTGGCAATGTGGAAAGTGGCACGTATAAAATTGTTTTGTTTCACCATTTTTAAAGCTATTGTAAACGATAAAAGTTTTATGCAAAGTTTACAAACAATTCGCATTGCAGTCTAAGTGTTTGCCTTAAAAAAAGTAATTCTCTTTTTAAATCGGTAAATATGATAATGTTTTACGAGTATACGAGGAACAAAATAATTGTGTCTAACAAGAGTTGACTAACAATTACCCGAAGACAAAATCCCCAAAACAAAAATTGGACTGCCCCAACATAATGAGGGATTCCGTGTTTGAAGATTTTGTTTTAGGAAGAATTTGCCATTTTCTTCAAGCCATGCTTTACTAATCTGCAGTTTACGAGTATGTGTCAAAGGGTCATGATTATAAGTCGAAGGATATACATACGTTCATATCCGAAGACAAAATCCACACTGAAAACAAAAGTGGCACTAAACAAAAAACCTAATTTTCGAATATGACCGATTAAAGTTTTGGACTTAATTCAATGGTCAATAGCTCTAAAAAAAAGTTTTAAAAGTTTTCCACCTCTTGTGGAAATTAACCGAAGTATCAGGACGGCTATCTCCACGAAGGGTGCGTGGTATATATCGGAACCTAGATGTCGCTCTAACTCAAAAGTGTAAAATTTTGTACAGTGCCACTTTTGTTTTCAACGTGCGATATGTATGTGAACTTCATGGTTTTCATTAATTTTATTTTAACTATCATACTACACTTTTACACAAATGATCCATTCGTTTCGCGCAAGGTCATCTAAATTAATATTTTTTTTTTACTTTTTGAATGACAATGATAGCCGTTGTCTTTTGATCGCCTTATTTGATTTTATTATTTTAACTTCAATTCTAGGCAACGTAATGTTTCTTGTTCAAATGCCAAGGAAGAACCAATGAAGCGATAAGCGGTAAAACGTTTGTTATCAAGTTAATCTCTTATATGAACCGATAATCGGTAAATCGTAAGCATTATTGTCAGCAACATGCAGTGGTCTGTACTAGGAATGGGTGGTTATTGAAAAATAACCGGTATCGTCTAAGCGGTTAATTTAGAAACCAGTTTAACCGAATCTCGTTTAGCTGAAGCAAAATACGTAATAACTCGTTAACCGCTGCCAATTAAACGGTTATTCAAATAACCTATTATTTTTGTTCATACCTATGTATATTAACTATTTTCTCAACAATTAAAAGAAAAATCTTATAAGTCTCATCCATAGATCGCAAAGACGATGGTCCACGAACTATGAAACCTGAATTGAATCACTCAACACAGTTACGTAAATATTGTTGCTGGCAAAGCATTTTTACTATAGGTATAAGTACCCCATTAAATCGGAAGATCGTGGCAATAGGAATGCAGAGCGATTTAAATATAATTTAAATTCAGCCGAAAATCCTTGAAGCATGTGAACAACTTTTTCTTAATGGACTAGCCGACCCCTCAAACCCCTCAACGTTAACTCTTATGCAGTTCACTGTTTATTAACAATAAATTAGAACATTCTATGATACATATATTATAGTTTAAGATATATTGACTGACTTTCAGGTTTTATCTCGCGCGGAAGTTGGTTGGTTCTGGAAGCCTTTGAACACTAAGCTATTTTGCGATGCTGCTCCGGTCACAAAATGTATTCGTATATCCTCTGCGTACCTCAAGGTATAAGGATAACTCTTTGATACCAGCGTTACCGATCCTGACAAGTACCGGGGTGTAATCCGATTTTTCATTTTATATACAAGTACTAACACATTGAAATCCATCCTCAGCCTCATATTTATCGACTTTAGCATCTGAAGCGTTGCACCTCAGAATGACTCCTATTTTGTAACTTCTATAGCCTCACTATCGAACCCTGACAACAAAGGAACAAAGTCGTAGTGCAATATTCGAAGTGGTATGTTTTAAAAAAGCACAGATTTGCTTTAGGAACCCAATTTTCTTTCCCACTTTTTTACATACGTGTTCTGCATGCTCATTAAATTTCAGCTCGTTATCGATTATTACCCCTAAATACTTATGTAATTTGTTGAAGAATTTCGACGTTTTCTCCTCCGATTTGTAAAGGGTGGTTAAGTTTAAAGGGCCGATGTTGATTTTGAATAAAACACAAATTATTTAGGAAATTACTGTCATTTCTTTTTATTATGATAATATTGGTATGGTTCAATTATGTATGGAACAACGCGACCTCGGCGGCACACCTCCATCCGATGGTCCAAATTTTCGATGACGCTGAGGCATAATTGAGGTTCTATGCCGTTAATGTGCCGAATTATCTCATCCTTTAGCTCTTGAATTGTTGCTGGCTTATCGACGTACACCTTTTCTTTCAAATAACCCCAAAGAAAGAAGTCCAACGGTGTCAAATCACATGATCTTGGCGGCCAATTGACATCGCCACCACGTGAGATAACACGGCCATTGAATTTGTCGCGCAAAAGAGCCATTGTTTTGTTAGCTGTGTGGCAAGTGGCACCATCCTGTTGAAACCACATATCGTCCACATCCATATCTTCCAATTCGGGCCATAAAAAGTTCGTTATCATCTCACGATAGCGAACACCATTCACAGTAACTGCCTGACCGGCCTCATTTTGGAAAAAATACGGCCCGATGATGCCGCCAGCCCATAAACCGCACCAAACAGTCACTCTTTGTGGGTGCATTGGTTTTTCGACAATCACTCTTGGATTATCATTCGCCCAAATGCGGCAATTCTGCTTATTGACAAATCCACTGAGGTGAAAATGTGCCTCATCACTGAAGATGATTTTCTTCGAAAATTGATCATCCACTGTTGCCATTTCTTGCCACCATTGTGACCATTGACGACGCTTGAAATGGTCAAGAGGCTTTAGTTCTTGAGTCAATTGCACCTTGTAAGCGCGTAAATGCAAGTCTTTATGCATAATGTTCATCAACGACGAGCGTGAGATGTGCAATTGTTTGGCACGACGACGAGTTGAGGTGGACGGCTCTTCAGCCACACTATCGCGAACAGCAGCAATATTTTCTGCAGTACGAGCTGTACGAGCATGCACTGGTGTTTTCACATCTCCTACAGACCCGGTTTGCACAAATTTTTGCACGATTTTTCCGATTGTACGCACATTTGGACGATTAAATTGACCAAAAGAATCACGAAATGCACGATATGCATTTTGATTTGAACGCCCATTTTCATAATAAGCCTGAATAACTTTAACGCGTTGCTCGATTGTGTATCTTTCCATGGTTCAAATTGAGTTAGTCTAAAATTGAGAAATGTCAAATGAAATGCAGAAAAAAACTTGACGTTTAGGTGTGGTTCACATTCAACATCGGCCCTTAAAATTTAACCACCCTTTATTTGTGTTTGCAGACCCTGGAAACGGACAATCAAAGCTTTTGTTTTGCTGACATTCAACTTAAATTTATTTTGCCTCCTATATTCCTCTGGATTACAACCTGATATACACAATTGAGTTCTTTTATGTATACCAAAACGAGAAGCGTGCCCAGCACCGATCCTTGTGGTACGCCCAATTTGATTTTCTTCGTCTCAGAGTAATGATCTTTGACTTTACCTATTTGTCTCCTCGCTGTTAGATAGCTCTTAAACCATCTTAGCTCTGCATTATTTATTGTGTATCTTGACAGTTTCGAAAGTCCGCTTAAAATCAAGGAATACAGAGATTATTCCATAATTTTTTTTTTTCGAACTCCCCTTTCCATTTCAAAATCAACCAATTTATCGCCGTCTCACAAGAATGATGTCTTCTAAATCCGGACCGTTCCTCATTTATTAGCCCATTGATTTCTAATTAATTGACTAACTGCTTGTTCACCACATTCTCCAAAATCTTTTTCAGCATGGGTAACATGGTTATTGGTCTAAACACCTCACATTTTATTGTTCTAGAGACTTTTAGAACAGGCACCACTACAGCCTTCTTCCAACATTCCGGAAAAGTTTCTTATTCTATTGACATATTAACTAGCTATGTTAAACTATAAGCAAAACTTCCCAATGATCTAAGGCCATCTAAACGTTCATGTGCCGCAAGTATTTTTTTGTATTCATACTACTGCGAATGTCTTTTATCTTAGCGGCCGAAACCTCAGCAAAGCTAAAGAAAGAAGCGATTACAGGGACACTATCTACATAAGGTACATTCGGGATGGACTCATAATAAAGTTATGAAACTCATATGCAATTTGTTCATTTGTCACCATTATTTCATTATTGAACTTAATAGCGTTAGTGTTGCCATGACTCTTTAAGATATATCTTTGATTTCTCCACATTTCCTTTTGACCAGATGTATTATTAATTCTATTCTCAATTGATAAATTCTTAGCTCTATTTATTGCACTGTTATATCTATTTCTCAGATCTATGTATAACTACCAGTCAGTCAAACCCATCTTTAGTTAGGCTGCCTGATATCGTCTTATTTTTTCATTCCTCATTTCATTCAATACGTCGCTAAATCAGCTGTTATTACTCATTTTTTGACGTATTATTATCATATTATTATTAACAATATAATTTCAGTCAATTACAATAAAAATTAGTATTAATTAGCACTAGCTGCAGAGGCTTACGGCTCTAATATTAAATTAGTGGATAAGTTAAACAAATAAGGTATTATAAAAATAAAATAGCTGTAATATAGCATTGCATTTATTAAGAAAGAGTTCAGTAAGGGTTATTATTATTTTTTTTATATAATTTGCACGTGTGAAAGGGGTTATGAATACCCTAATACTAATTTTAGGACACGGGAGTTTTGAGGAAAGGGGAAGAGACAGAGAGAAAGACAGATTGGTGTAGTTGGTTTGAAACTCAGCTGGTATTAAGTTTCAGTGAACTCCAAGGGTGGCTGTCCAGATAACTGGGGAGTATTTTTTTTTTTGTTTCGCTGTTATTGTCGTTGCTTATGATTCACAGTATTTTTTTACGTCCTCCTGATGTCATCATCACGATCAAGTTGCATTTTGGCCATATGACCACCCTACTGCCAGTGTTATGCCTTCGCAGTAGAGTTCACATAAGCCTTGGCAATTGATCGACATTTTTATTTATTTCATATGAAATAAATAGATGATTATTGACATCAGGATTCGAACCGTGAACCTGCAGCGTGACAAGCGATGATGTTACCACTTCACCACGGCCTAGTATAGATACGTTTTTGAAGATCTCCTGGATGATGGATGCAGAAAGTCTACAGTGTGATTTATGTAGATAGTAGTGCAGACAGAAGCATTTTCTTTTTGGAGTAGGTGTTGATGATTACTGGTAGCAGTATGGCACAGGCCTTGCAAGCCTTGCAAAATTCGTGTTGGCGCTCTTCGAGGTAGTCGTGGGATAAACAGGATGCGAACATTCAGGGTTGACTCTTGTATAATGATGTTGACATAACTTCCAGATATCATGTTTCTTTTGTAGGTGAGTTGAGGTTATGATTTCAAGAAAAAAAAATTTTTTTTAGTAAATTAGTCAAACACGGGCATATTGTGAGCATTGTTAGCTGCTTTGTCGGCATACTCGTTTCCTTGTATTCCTACGTGGCTGAGTATCCACATTAGTTTAAGTTTGTGTTTAGAACGAATATTGTTGATTATTGGGGCGTTATACGTATCGATTTGTATTGCTTTAATAACTGATATGCTATCGGCAATTATAATATGTTTTCCGCTGCATTTTTGTATTATTTTGACCGCAGTAGCTTCTAAAGTAAAGATTTAGAATTCTACTTGTAATATACCTGCATGGGAAAACGTTATTAATTTTACCATAAAACTCCTCGGTGTATAGATTTACATCACTATGCTCTATATCATTAATGCGCTCCATCCTCAGTTTCGTCCCGAAACTGTTTATTGTATTTACAAAGTTGGATAAATCCGGTACTATCCTGTTGCAGTCCACTGTTATAATTAAAATGAATTTATAACGATTCATGATCCGATATAATGTGGTATCACAATGGACCTATTATTGGTCTAAATGCTGACAGCCACTTCAACCTAACCTAACCTATGATCCGATAGCTTACCTTTATTATCGATCTGTACACTAATCTGGTGCATATTAGACAACGTAGTCAATTAGGGTTGCTGTTGAATCTGTGATCCTTGTACATACATTCACCTTTTACATATAGTATCTGTATTCCGTTAAAATTCCCTGCACTCTTCTTTGGTATGTTGTATTTACTAACTAGTTTATGTTGAAGTCACCAATTTTATTCTTAATTTTCGTTAATTCACTTTTTATTTAACCTTTTAAAGGCAAAATTACAGAATTCGCTGACGATACTGCTCTATCCTACTCGAATAATAACTGTCTCAGTTTAATTGCGGATTTGAACTTTGATTTAGAAATACTTCGTAGAATTCATAAATTAGTAATTAGTGATAAAACAAAGTTCATGTTATTTAACATTGTGGGGGCAGTTTGTGAAGATATGTTTTTCTAAGTACCATTCGCCCAGTTGCTTAAAATTTCGCTTAAATAATGTGTGTTGCCATGATCAGTGTAGGCCCACTTTCGATGAAAATGTCAACTGTTCCAATAATTGCTTCGTAGTTGAACGTGTTGAGAGCTTTAAATACTTAGGTATTATATTGGACTCTAGGCTTAGTTGGAAAGACCATACCTCATGCTTGAAGCAATATTTTAATACAGTTGTAAGGCAACTCTATCATCTTAGCCTCTACTGCAATCCAGCTATTTTAAAATTGGTATACAATGGACTTGGAAATATCCAGCAGGCTTATCAGAAGACGATTGAACTAGGAAAATTTGTTTGGGCGCATTTCCAGAAAAAAGCCACTGCTCTCAAAAAAAAAAATGTTTTAAAGTGATTAATCTTCGCCAAAACCCACCAAGAAAAGACTATCAATTTTTGGAAAAACCTATTGTGGAGTGATGAAACCAAGACCAATAGGATAGGACCAGATGGTAGAACCTTTGTTCATCGTCCTAAATGTCAACAGTATAGTCCTAGGTTCGCCCAGAAAACTGTAAAGCACGGAGGTGGAAACATTATGGTGTGGGGTGCATTTTCTTGGCATGGCGTAGGTCCGCTTATAAAAATCAATGGCAAAATGGAGAAGTTTCAATATTTGGACATTTTGAAAAACCATATGGAACCATATGCATTCGAGGTCCATGCCAATTAAGTGGACATTCATGCAAGACAATGACCCCAAGTACTCCTCCAAACTGGTGAAGACTTGGTTTCATGCGGAGAAGATCGACGTTTTGGACTGGCCAGCCCAGAGCCCTGACTTAAATTCGATCGAGAACCTGTGGAATGAAGTCAAGGTTGAAATTGCCAAAAAAAAGTATAAAACATGGATGATCTTTGGTCTGCCACACAGAAAGCTTGGTATGCTATACCCAAAGAAAAATGCCAAAAACTTGTGCAGAGTATGGGTCGCAGGTGTGGAGCTGTTATCAAAAACAAAGGCTACAGCACAAAATATTAATTATTTAAATGTTTGTACATAACAAAAATCAACAAATGCAATTTTAGCACGATTTTTTTCTTTTTTTCAAAGTTGTGCCATTTATGTGTCCAGCTCATTACATTGTTTTTTGTTTTTTTTTACATTCTGATCAATTTGGTTTTTTATTAATGAATTATAATTTAAGTTTGTTTTATTATTGAATATAGAAAATAAGCCTTGGGAAAAAACCAAATACTTGTAGTTTATCAACAATATTTACGACAATGTAGCATACGAAACAACAAATAAAAAATGTGCCCTTTATATGTCCATGGCTGTACATATGTAATTACAGAATGTAAATTCAAAACCACTCGGGGATCTATAAACTAGTGCAAGTATAAGATTGATGTCATTTTGTGTACACTTAACCACCATCCACCATATATCCATGGCAATAATTGTAGTGTGCATGATTGTCACCTGCCAATACTTTTTGATATACAATACAATACTACCCCACCTGTTTTCTTTGATGCTGAGTCCCATCGAAAACATGAAAGTTACATGAGTTTCGTAAGAATTATAAATTCACTTTTTTTTCGCCGTACATTAACTTTAAGTTCTACAAAATTATTTTCCTAGCCACGTACCTAGTTCCTTAAAATTTTTTGAATTTCTGGTATCCAATGTTCTGCTTCATCGTCATGCGTCATCCTTCGCGGATCAGTCTTGACTTCGCTTATTAGATATCGACTCCACGGCAAGGGTCCCACATAGGTTGCGAATGTTTACCGAACTTTACCAATTGGGGTGCACACAACCGAGTCGTGTTCGACGCAGAGCTGCCTCCTGTCTAAGGGATACGATTGTGATCAAACTCAGAATGGATAGAGTTTATCTTGAGCAATCTACTAACGGCTTGTCAATGCTTGACATGTATGTTAGCCCAGACCTTCAATGGAACCAGCACTGATTCTGGAAAATGTGGTGTTAGATGCCTGGAGTTCATCAAAAAGTGTAAACCGTCTCTTCGCTCGAACACCGACCGAATGTTGGATGTATAGCGCTCCTGTGTAGAAATCATGAGTGATCGGTAGCACGATAATGGATACCTTAATGAAATAAATAAACTGAAAGAAGTTGCTCACTATATACCATAATTATTGATTTGACACTAATCCTTTATGTAGCTAAAAATAGTTTTCCAACGGAAGCGTGCTTGATGTTTGCAACGACGATACCACCAATCCCCACATCTCTTTGTATCATGTAGCAAGTTCTAGAGGTTTTGGTAATAACGCTTTACTATTGACTTAATTTTGAAATTAAAACAAAAAATTAAGAGATGGGTTAGAGTCTGAATCGGTATTTGTACATTTGAATTCGTCTCGTCTTGTTCAGCATTAGTAGAATTTAGAAATGCTAAATTGCCAAGTAAAAGAAAAGCTAAATTGCCAAGTGAAATGTTGCAAAGTTGTTTGATGGAATAGGGTCCTGGTCGCTTAGCAACATGACACAACTCTCCGCCTTTATAAATCGATTTTGAATTGATTTTAATTTTCGATCTCGAGATTTTGATAAATCTTGGTACATATTAATATTTACAAAGAATGTAAAAGGTATTAACGGCCAAAAAAAAGGTATTAACGGCTTTGTAATTAAATGCGCGACTGAGTGAGAGGTTCAAGGATCGAATCCAAGACAACACAAAAATAAAAAAAAAATATATTTTCTAACGTTCCCACCTCTCGCAAACGATTGACAAACATTTGAAAGTAAAACCGTCATGTGAAGCTTCTCTCAATCGAAAAAATTGCGCTTCGGAAACGGCATAAAACTTTAGGTTTCAACCATTCTTGAGGGCACAGCGCGAATGGCTGCGAGAAGCTAGGCCAGGCCCTGCATTGGGCTGTTAGGGCGAAAATATTTATTTATTTATTACGGCCAATTTTGATAAAAATACATTTTTTCGACAACGGTTATCACGATTTTGTTCAAATTTGATATTTGAGTTATGGTGGGTGTAATGCTAACAGATGGCGTACCAGGTTTTTGACAAAAAAAAGTATAGCGGTACTTTTATCATTTTTGGACATGACTCCGGTGATTTTGTTCAAAATCTATATCTTAGCAATATTCCACATAAGTCATGGTATACCAAGTTTTGAAAAATTTTCAATATATATTTTTACGGGCACGTTAACGTACTGAGACTTAATACCACCTGTTTTTTTTTTTTTTTTTTTTTTTTTTTTTAATTTGCGCGCGCCAAAGAGGATATGAATACTCTTATACTATTACAGGACACGGGCGTTGTGAAGGAGAGAGAGAGAAAGAAAGATTTAGTGTAGTGGTTTGAAACTCAGATAGTATTAAGTTTCTGTAAACTCCAAGGGTAGTGTCCAGATAACTGGGGAGCTTGTTTGTTTTGCTTTTGTCGTATGACCACTCTACTGCCAGTGTTATGCTTTCGCAGTAGAGTTGACTTAGCTTTCGTAATTGATCGACTTTTTTATTTATTTCATGCGAAATAAATAGATGATTCTTGACATCAGGATTTGAACCGTAAACCAAGAGCGTGACAAGCGTTGATGTTACCACTACACCACGGCCACCCAGCCCACTACAACCCACTACACCAATCTTTCTTTCTCTCTCACTGTCTACAAACGCCCGGGCTGATCGTTTATATTTTGTGCCTGATGGTGTTAAATTCATATTTACCATATACATACATATATTACATATATTCATTTATTGAGTTAATTGATAGGTTGGATGCAAATGGCTGATAAGAATGTGTATCTGCGTCTCAGTTTGAGTCTTAGCCAAACGTCATACCTTAATGTTTATTTTTAAAGTAAAAAATAACTTAATGCCATCTTATTTGCAAAGAAGAATCCTAACAAGAAGTGAAATGCGTCCATATAATTTAAGAAATAATAACAGCTTTAATTTACAATTTTTTAGAGATAGCAGAACACAAAATATGTTATTTTATAAGGGTATACAGATTTATAATAGTCTTCCTAATAATGTTAGAATAGAAACTAATTTAGTAAACTTAATGCTAAATAAATTCTCAACTAACTAACTAACTAACTTTAATCTTCAAAGCATTTTCGTTTTCCACTTTTCCAAAATTGTACTGTCTGCGGATTATTAAAACTCAACTTTGGGCTAAATTTCAACATTGTACGTTCAAAAGTTATGAGCCTGTGACAGATAAATGAAAGGACAAACAACTGACTCCTTATAAGGGTTTTGTCGACACCTTTCTTTCTTGTGAGTACCGGAACCCTGAAAAGTGCATACAGATAAAAATAGAGACAAATAAACATAATGGAAGGTTACAATCCATGCCAAATTCACACATTGAAATTAAATCTATTCCGAAAGCCACGTATACCATTTGCCACCACTGTGCCTAGTTTTGTTAACGAAACAAATGTATTTTTGAAGAAAACCCCAAAGAGAAGGCGTTAATCTAAACATTGTATAGCATTATTATAGTTATGTAGATCGCACTATATGTACATATATTCTTTAAAGAAATTTTTTTATTTTACTTTTCCTGAAAATTGTCGATCTCGAGATTTTGATCAAACTTGACATTACTATGATATACGGGTATCTCAATAAAGTGAGTCTCTCAATTCTGTTTTTTTTTTTTTTTTTTTTTGTTAACGGAGGGGCAGCCTTGCATAGGCACCGCGTTCCAGGTCACGTGGTAATGTCTGATTCTTATTGACTAAACCTTACCTCTGTATCATTGCATCGCGGGACCACCGCCAGGTATTACGGGGGCAAATTTTCCGGTTTACACTGCTGTCCTTGTCTGTGTGTGCAGCACTTGTATTCGGGTTAATAATGTGCTAACCGCGTCCCAATTGCTCTCCGATTTTAGCAACACCGTTATTATATTTGGAGCATTAAGTCTTCGTCGCATCCAATACATGCTGGGCATTCTGGCTAATCGTCGAGTCCAGAGTGATGGAGCTATCGGCGATAGCCGCCATAGCTCGACAGAAATTGCCTCAATTACTAGTTAAATTCTCCATGTCTTCTACTTATCCAGGGCTTTATCCTGATGTTTAGTTTGTATGTCCACCTACCCTTGTGTGAGGTATTTCAACGTTATTGCCACATTCTCAGTGATATTGTCCTCATATGTCTTAGTTCTTTAACTACAATGTTTCCAGTTCTTCCTTTATTTATTTTTGCTTACGAGACTCGTAATTTTTGGAAAAAGATTTTCGTATGTAATTCAAAAAGAATGTATTGCACTTTAGGCAGGTTAAATTCCAATGAAAGTTCCTGCTGTTTTCACGACCGGCATATACTATGACGCGAGGTCAAAAGGTTTTGTCCTTTGCAGGCGACGAATTGAATTATTCGCGTCAAATATGGCCGTTAACACGATCTTTGTGTTTACGAGCAAATTTTGTTATCGCTTCGACGACGCTGGGAATTCCCAGATCCCGATGAATATCTTCGTTACGTACATACCATGGTGCGCTAACGATAGTTCTAAGAACTTTATTTTCAAAAGTTTGTAGGATGTTTCTATTGCTTTTCCTGGTACAACCCCATAGTTGTAGACCATATGTCCACATTGGCTTTAGCACTTGCTTATAGAAACAGTTAGTTATGTAGGCTCAACTTCGAATGTTTTCCGAGTAGCCAATACATTGGTCGGTATTTGTTTTTGAGCTCGTCGCGTTTCTTTTTTACGTGCGATTTCCATTTTAGCGCGATTTCCATTTAAATGCACAGAAGAAAGGGTTGAGCGTCAAAAGCCATCCAGAATTATGATTGTCATCAAAGTCCAAGCCCCACGCCTTGGAAAATGGTTCATATAACCCAACCCGCCTTACTCAAGAACTAATTTCAATGAAAACGCTAATTTTTATTATTTTTTTTTCATTGTGTCTTTAACATATGTACGAGTATAAGTCATCTGCTAAGTTGTCTTCATGCTCTTAATTCAATTGGGTTTGATCCGTGTGATAGACAGAAGGTTGTATTTACATTAAACCCAAACAATTATCACAGTGTTCGTTTAAATCATTTTCTATAACGTATCTACAAACTTCACCCTTATATAATTTTTTTAAACTTATCTCGCATTTTCTTTTCAGGAGAGCGTAAAAGTGTTGTTCAAGTCGTCAAAACTGGAAATAAATAAATTGGTAATTAAAAAAAAGATCTGGAAAATAAAAACAAGGTAGCAAGCATAATGTTCATAAATATAAAACATCATCTACTTATGACAACTTCCACCACCATCACGATCACCCTCCAACAAGTAGTCGACATTAATTCTGAAGATTTTTTCATGCACCAGGGATCTGCATAAAAAACAAAAACAAAGGAAATATAAATAAATCCTTAAAAAGAAAAGAAAAAACTTCCTTAAAGCAACAAAAAGCGACATTCCAGAGACACAACCTTTAGCTATGAGCACATCATCATCATCAACAACATCATCGAGTGGTAGTAATTCATTATCATCTTCAATATCATCTTCTTCACCATCCTTGTTAACCGGAGGAGGCACCACTTCCGTGGTTGGATCAGTAGGCACTATAGCATCGGTAACAGCACAAGGAACTGGATCGCCACAAGAACAAACTGGGGGCACACCAGCGATACCCCAGCAACAGCAACAAATAGCATCAGGTGGACTTTTAATATCTGGATGTGGCGAAGGGTCAATTGGTTTGAGTGGTTTGCCATTAGCAAACACCACCAACAACAACGAAGTAGTAGCAGCGATTTTAAGTCAGAATAGCAACAGTAACAGTAGCAACAGCAGTGTGAACAGTTGCAATAGTACGAACAATAGTACAGGAAGCAATAATAGTACCGGTACGATCGCCCCTAATAATAAAATCAGCAATTGTATGTCATTGGTTGGTCCGCTTACACCTTCATCACAGTTTAGTGGAGGAGGAGGAGGTGGTGGAAGTGCTGGCAACGCAGACGAAGGGGTTAACAATCAGAATAGTAACGAGGGAACGAGTGGAGTTGGTGGTAACAATAATAATATCAACAACAACGGCAACGGATCACCAGGCGGTGGTGGTGTGAATATTGTTTCATTGGCGCAATTGAGTCAACAGCAACATCAGCAGGAACTTTCGCCAGCGCCACCAACAAATGGATCGGTAGTAGGAGGTGGGTATAATAAAATAAAATTTAAGTCTGGTGTCCAGGTAAAAAAACAAAATTTGCAGAGAACCTACTGAAATCTTGCCGGCAGGTTCGCCTCTGATACAAAGGAGTGCAAGAATATTTGAGCACTGACATTTGCACTAAGATATGGTTACGTTAGAGAGGACTCCTAAGTCACTTTCCAAACATAGAATCTTAGTTCGATTTAAAGTGGTTTTTTCTATCAAGTTCTACATTCTTGATACTCTTGGCGGTGTAGAAGATGCCATTCCTAAATTTAGCATTATTAAGAAAGTTTTGCATTGACTAAGCGTGTCATTGATTTTCTAAACTGATTTTCATCTAAAATCAGCTGCGTACGTTAGTCTTTCTTTAACCGATTGTTTAGGGGGGTTCAGAGCCTCTAAGGCTCTCAAACTCGACATCGGTTCCTGACGTAAAGGAGAGCATTCACTGGCTATGCAAGCAACTACCAATACTTTGATGATTGCATAAATATGTTTGGCATGGTTAAATTCTCTACCTTTCCTGTGATACTGTGAATCAACGGTTCGTCTTTCCCTTGTGTTTTTTTAATCTAGACTAGGTTTCACAATCTATTATCTAATATTGTTCTTAAATATAAACCCTATTCCTCTTTTCCCATAGTACTTGGCACTACAATCACTACAAATGCATCACTGACAGCAGGCAACTCAACTGGAGGATCAGTAACAACAACACCAGCTGCAGTTCTCTCGTCATTGTCAACATCATTATCTTTAGCATTGTCATCGTCCTCCTCTTCATCATCATCATCTTCATCATCATCATCCTCATCATCGTCATCGTCATCTTCATCGTCGTCATCGTCTTCATCACAAGCGGCCTCACCGCCTCCAATTCATCATCATCCTCCGATCACTCCACCGATATCTGTTTTGCCACACAATGCCGGTGGTACGGCGGTAACACATCCATCATTGATTGGCTCTGTCTTACAATCAGTGGCAGCGTCAACAAATCAACTTGTGTCTCATCTCAGTAACAACAGCAGTAATCAAGGCATTGTCAAAATGAATGTAACAACTAGCGGTACCGCTTCGAGTGGTGGCAATGGAGGTACAAGTCAAAGCGATGCACCGCCACATGCGTTAACAACAGGAGGGCCGGGATCAGTTGGTCAAGCATCTTCATCCTCGCTTTCACCGTCCCAACAGCAACCAACGACGCCGTTGAATGTAAAAGAAGAGCTACACCAGCAACACACCCCACCGACAGCAGCGAATGGATCGAGTGGAACACCAACAAGTATGTTTGGTGGTGGTAAGTAGTTCCAAATTCTATTATCTGCGTGGAATGACTAAATTTGTTTGTATCTCTTAGATCCCAGCAAAAAAGTAAAACTCGAGGACGAAGGTACTTCCGGTGAGAACGGTGGTGGTGGGAATAGCGGTAGTGCCATTCCATCGTTTGGTGATCCACACAACTCACCTAATGGCTGTCTGGCATCAAATTCTTCTGCCATTGGCGCGGGTCCTATGGCAATATCAACTGCTGGTGGTGGTAGTGAAAACAGCAATGGTAGTAATGGCAGCGGTGGTGGTACTGCCAGCGGAAGTGGTGGAATGGCATCAAATACAGTGCAACCGATGCAAGTTGGTGATAAGTCAGGTAGCGAGAACATGGATGAAAGTTGTAAGTAACCAAATGTGACAAGAAGTCCAATGGATCTTACCAATAAATCTTTTCCATTCAATTTAGTCTTCTCTGTTGGTGCTGTGAAGGATGAGCTAATGGCAGGCGATAGTAGTATGCAAATGTCACTTGGGTCTCTGGGCAGTGTGAAGAAAGAGGAACCAGTTGATGTGTCGCCCGATGGATTTGGCCCGTTGACAAGTACAATGTCTGGGCCAGGTATGTCTGTTCCTGGCAATGTTAGTGGTTGTGGTCCAGGAGGCATGAGTATGGGGCATTCTCCGAACTTAATGGGAATGAGTACGGGAGTTTCAGCTTCAGGCGGATCCAGTAGCGGTGGAAGAGGTGAGTTAGGAAAGTTGAGAAAAATATAGTATAACTACATTTTTATTTAATTTTCAAGGATCCAACCCGAACAGTCTTAGTGACCTTAGTGGTGGTGCTGGCAGCGCAAACACAGGCAATTTACTTCCTCCTAACATGGCTGGTGGTAATATCGGCAACCTTGGAGGTGGCGGAGGTGGTGGTATTGGCAACAGTGGGGGTAGCGGCGGCCCTGGTGGAAAACCACCTACAAGTGGCGGTGGTCCTGGCAGCGGCAACTCTTCGATGGATTACATGCAACAGCAGAATCATATCTTTGTATTCTCCACGCAGTTAGCTAACAAAGGCGCCGAATCTGTCCTCAACGGACAATTTCCGACAATAATTGCATATCATTGCACCCAGCCAGCGACGAAAAAATTCCTTGAAGAGTTCTTTCTGAAGAACCCAATGAAGTTGTCGAAAATGAATCGACAGAATTCAGCAGGGGGTGGTCCAGGTGGGCCCAATGGACCATGGGGTAACCCGGGGCAAAACAATAGCAATATGTTGGCGAAAATGGCGCAACAAAGTAGTAAATCGGGGCCGAATAATAACCCCAGCAATAGTGGCGGTGGTCCTGGAGCTGCGTCGTCTAGTAATAATCAGGCGCCTGCAACAAGTGTCGGAATGGATGTGAAGCCACCGGCGGGATTTCACGATGACCCACTTTCGGGTGATAATGATTTGATGCCGTGGGAGCAGACAACGGTACATTTAGGGCTGGAGGGGATCTCAAATGGCAGCAATAGTGGTGCAAACAATAATCGAGGCCCAGGAAGCAACGCTGGATCTGACCCTAACGCAATGGATAGCAGTAGCTCACCATCCGGCCCGCAAAGATCATGCAGTGCAACAACACCTCTGAGTGCTGGAATTCAACAGAGTCCGACAAAGATGATGGCACCAGGCGGTCCAACATCACCAGACAGTATGCAACCATCGCTGCAAGGAGTAAAAGTTCCCGATGAAAATCTGACGCCACAGCAGAGACAACACCGCGAGGAGCAACTGGCCAAATTGAAGAAGATGAATCAATTTTTGTTTCCTGAACAGGGCATAGGCGACTTTGTAGGAGGACCTCATATGGGCGTAGTGGATCCCGTTACCGGTGCACCAACTGGCCCTGGTGGCCCGGGAGGGCCGGGAGCAGGAGTTTCTGGAAAAATGATGGACGTTGTACCACCTGGTGGGGGCGGACCCGTTAATATGCTGGGCGATGCTCTAGCTGGTGGGCCTGGAGGTCCAGGTCCTGTTGGTCCAATGCCACCCAATATGAATGTTCGAGGCAATGTGATGGGAGGAGTTGGCCCACGTGGGCCGTTAGGTCGTTCTGCGCATCCGCAGGGGATGGGTGGTCCGATGGGACCAATGGGTGACGGCTCAATGATGGTGGGCCCCGGAGGACCACACGGTGAGATGGGCGGCATGCAGTGCGGAATGATGATGTGCAATCAGCCTAGCGGCGGAGGACCAGGAGGTGGACCACCTGGAATGGGTATGGGAGGAGGCATGGGAATGGGCGGCATGGGTCCAATGAATCCATGTGGCATGGTGATGGGCGGTGGGCCTGGCCCAGGAATGCCACCCGGCATGGCGCAAATGGAATGGTCCAAGCTACAGCATCAATTCTACGAGGAACGCAAAGGCAAAAACCCACCTGGTATGGATATGATGGGAGGCGGTATTGGTATGTGTCGCCAAATGTCAGCTGGTAATGGTCCGATGATTGGCCGTGGTATGAGTGGCGGTGTTGGTGGTCTTATGTCAACGAGCGGTGGAGGCGGTGGAAATAGATCACAGGGACCTCCACCACCCTATCATCAAACACCACGTTCCGCATCTGTACCGATAGCGACGCAAAGTCCGAATCCAGGCAGTCCGAATAACCCCACCTCGAATTTGTCGCTTCCTTCACCACGGACGGGTGGTGGTAGCGGCGGATCGACACTAAACTCACCAGCTGGTGATTCGGGCTCAAACAGCGGTGGTCCTGGACCAAATGGAAAATCCCAAATGCCATACAAACAACAGGACTCTCCATTGACACCGGGTGGTAGCAATGCCGGTGGTTCAGGCAGTGCAAATGGTCCAGGTCCAGGTGGTGGTGGTGGTGGAGTACAACAATCAGGTCCAAATGCTGGCAACAGTGGA
Source organism: Pocota personata (assembly GCA_963082735.1). NCBI lineage: Eukaryota > Metazoa > Arthropoda > Insecta > Diptera > Syrphidae > Pocota > Pocota personata. The sequence continues at coordinate 4,255,378 of OY720433.1, forward strand.
GGGGGCAATAATAACAGCAATACTGTTGGTGGCAATCAACAAAATAACAATAGTAATGCATCCAGATCTTCAATGAGTCATAGTAGTAATCCTAGTACACCAGTCTCCTCGCATATGTCACCCAATACTACTCTCAAAGATCTCGAATTAGGTGCTGGCGGTGGGGGATCAGGAGGGAATACCAACAGTGGCAATCAAGGTATGTGGCATATTCGTACGTATATTTCACTAAACTTAAGTGGGTGCTCTAATTCTAAAGTATGAATGTTTTGATATGATGACTACTGCCAAACGAAGGGTCCCCGATATTTCTTGGCAAATGAGGTTTTTCTGGTTCCGCTTTCAATCTATTTCTATATATATTTCTAACTATCTATGTATCTATCTACCATCGTAACTAGAAAGATCAGAAGAAAAAACTCTGTAACTGGAAACGTTAAACCCTTTCTGATGAAATACTTGACGAGTCTCAATCTATTTTTCTTCTTTATTTTCTATTTACCTATTTTGTAGTCTGTCTGTCATCTAACTGCAGTCTTATTTCTCTTAAACTTGATCCGTCGGCACGGAAAATATACAATCTGAAACTCTTCTTTCCTTCTCTTTGTTTTACATAACTCTTCCTCTTTTACCCAAGGTAAAGATATTGCTGTTAACCTGATGCCGGTGCCGTCTCCGCAACAAATTCAATATTTAAACACATTCGAAGGTCAGGAGTTGACCATACAAAAACAACCGAACACGACAGTCCTAAGGGATTCATCTAACGCAGTGGGATTAATATCAGCTTCGTAAGGAACATACGGTTTTTTTTTTTTTTTTATTAATTTTCTTTATTTTATTTTTATTTTGCTTTGTATTAGTCCCGGGAATCATAGATCTTGCAACAGTAATAGTTCTTCGAACAACAATTCAGTTAACCTTTCGTTAGCTGGATCACCGTCAACAATGTGTGATCCAAGATATGCTCAATCACAGACAATGTCCTCTGGATCATCTACGCATCATAATCATAGCAATAACGGTAGTAATAGTTGCATAAGTTATCCACTTATTCCGTCAAGTCCCCAGAATTCAAATTCTTCGATAGCAGCGAATTGTAGTAAGTTTTTTGATATTATTTTCTTCTATAGGCTGGTGGAGGCTTTCCTCTTCTTTCTACTTTACTTTTTTGAATGATTGCTCCTTTATTTTCAATTTCTTTAAATTAGAAAAATAAAATTGAATGTGAAATAAAGTAAACTTTACGTGATTGAAGTATATAGTGGTCTTCTGAAACCGCAGTCTGATAATTGAAGAGCAGATGTTTTAAGTTGTTTATGGTCACCGAATGTCTCAACCATTGACTTAATTACGAAGTTTCTTTAAGATTTTTGTACCAAAAAAAGGTTTCCTCCATTGCTGAATGTTGCTTCAAATTGCCGTGATTTCTCTTCGTCTCTTCAACTACTGTGCACCATGAACTTTTCGAAAAATATATAACTAATCCGTTGCTAGTTACAGCGCCAAAGGTAATACATCCCCATATACAATCAAACTGGTCGGAGAAACAGTTAGACGGTCGGATGCAACAGTAAAACATGTAAAAATGTTTGATTTTTTATGGGTAAAGGCAGACCGTTGTACGAACAATCTGATCGCCTACTTTCATCAGTTCGAGGGGTAAAAAGCGGTGGTTTAAGTTGAAAAGCAAAAGTCGGAAAATTTGTTTATTTTCTCAGCTCTAAGTTTGTTGCAGGTCTTGTGTTCAGAAGTGTGCCTCCAATGACAAGGCGATATCGATCTAAGTCGGCTTTGTTGTCTAAGCAACGTTTTTATCTAAAATAATCAAAACTATCCGTCAAAGTTAACCTCGTTTTTGATTTAGATTAAGTTCAGTTTTAGGCGTGATTTTGCATGACTTTTGAAGTGTCTAAAATAAAATTTTATTGAAATCATTTTTCAATTTGACATAACTTAGCGATTTCAGTTTCCTTTATTTTATACAGAAGTAGAACTATGCGTAAACTGAAACTTAATTGCGACTATCAATCTCGTGAGAAAAGTTTTGCGTTTTACAAGCGATTTATAATTACTGTACCCATTAAAGCCTATGGTCTTCGTGGACGTTCTGTGGCCAGTAGAGGACTCACTGATAGGATTAGTTCATTGGAAATGGTACTCATTTTGAAAAAAAAAGATACTGAGTGGACATTAGGGTGGCGCATGATCAGACCCCTTATTGCTTATGCTTTTGAGTGTCATCTGTCACTTTATTTTCGAGTGACACCACAATTGGGACATATTTAGAATATTTGTGGATTTATTAAAAAAGTCCTTAACAAAGCATTTGCGAGTAGGAACTCACATTTTTATTCATGTTAGTCAGAGATCAAACACCGTCGACGCTTTGCTCTACAGTATTTAATGAAATTAAGATGAGGAGTTATTTTAATCTTTCTTTGGCAGTATTTATCTTAAGCCTTAGTTTGCAAGTATAGTAACCAGGCATCATCGCCTAGTCCACGAAGCTTGAAGTAAACTATGTGAGAATATTCAGGCATTACTAATCACTTAGGGTGGCCGTGGTGTAGTGGTAACATCATCGCTTGTCACGCTACAGGTTCACGGTTCGAATCCTGATGCCAATAATCATCTATTTATTTCGCATGAAATAAATAAAAAGTCGATCAATTGCGAAAGCTTATGTCAACTCTACTGCGAAGGTATAACACTGGCAGTATGGCGGTCATATGGCTAAAATGCAACTTGATCGTGATAATGACATCAGGAGGACGGAAAAAAGTACTGTGAATCATATGCAACGACAATAATAGCGAAAACTAACAAAATACTCCCCAGTTATCTGGACAGCCACCCTTGGAGTTCACTGAAACTTAATACCAGCTGAGTTTTAAACCAACTACACCAATCTGTCTTTCTCTCTATCTCTTCCCCTTTCCTTAAAAAAAAAACCCCCGTGTCCTAAAATTAGTATAAGGGTATTCATAACCCCTTTCACACGTGCAAATTATAAAAAAAAATCTATCCTTAGAACGTTAAACATTCACTCGTCTTAAATTGTCTTGATTTCAGAATGCCTCTCCCACAAAGTGGCACACAATTACAATTTCTGTTTGCGATCTACAATGGCAAATCTAAAGCGGAAATTAGACTTTCTTAGTTTCCTCATTTTCACTACACGAGAGAATCTGTTGAAACAAATTATACCTTTTTCTGTGCTTTAGGTATATAAGGTGATTCTTATAGATTTTGGCGTGCTGGATACAAATACGTTGCTGGAACGTTACTATCACGTCAGATTTTAGATATGGATAATTGAACCTAACTCTGAATGTAATCATCTTAGATAGGATCTTATAAATTGATTTTAAGGCCCACGTTCACATGATTGCTCAATTAGGATGGTATGGAATCATGACCTGTATACAGGGGACATTTCTAGGATGGAAGAAATATTTTGTTCCTCATACAGTAGACTTGACTCTAGAAAGTTGATGCTAATGCCCAAACCACATATAAAATCATAGTTATGGATATTCTTCAAATCGTTCTCCTGAAAGATTAGCTTTTTGACTCAGCTTCCCCTAGCTTATCCTACCAAGGCTCTTCTTCAACCGTCTTGCGGCAAGTTTAACGAGTTCTTCCACAATCTTCTTTCATCTTGGTTCCATGACATATATGTATGTAGTTATTGCACTTTCGCTTCTACATAAAAGGTGTAAGTAACGGCATCTATCGTGTGAATTTGTAATCTGTCTTTACAATAGAACCTTTAGAAGTGTGGTTTCCTCAAGAATCTTTCTTACAATTAATTTGCTATGATACATTACTAATATAAAAAAAAAATAATTTCTTTCGAATGACAGGTGATAAAAATTCTCGTCACAATACTTCTACTAATCCGAGTCCGCAAGGTTCCCGCACTCCAAACATGGGTGACCCGACAAATCCATCAAGTATAGACTCGAGATTTCCTCCAGTTAGTCCTGGAATGAATTATCCTGGTAGCGGAGGAGGTGGCCCTGGCCATGGTGGACCAGGTTCAGCTGGACCAGGCGGCGGTAACAATGGACCTAACAGCAATCCAAATCAGAATCAACAGCACCAGCAACAACAGCAAGGCTTGAAAATGGGTGGATTCATGGATGGCAAGTGTGGTGAGGTAAGTCCGAGTTCATTTATCGCGTCTCTTGGGTGTCTGTCACTGTTATTTATTTATTGTATTTTAAGCAATCGCCGGGAGGTCAGTGTGGAAATTTCTGTGGTCGAACGGATAACCTGCCTCTGAATCCGAACAGTAGTCGACCGCCTCCAGTGAAGACATCTCATTTTGACCCAATCTCATCGTTGGCGCAAATGTCACAACAGTTGACGAGTAGCGTGACGAGTTCTTTGAATGGTGGACCAGCAGGTGGTGGATCTGGTGGCCCGGGTGGTGGCGGCCTAATGAGTTCTGGGTTTCCCAGTCACGAGATGCAGATGAGTGGTATGCCTGGTAGCGGAGGCCCACATGGTATGGAGAGTATGATGGGTGGCCCTGGACCTGATAGTATGGACCATTGCGGTATGGGGGGTTTGCCTCCACATGTTCTTGGTGGTCCCGGTGGACAATATGGAGGTATGCATGGAGGAAATGGTGGCCCTGGTGGTGGACCTATGGTTGGAAGTCCCATGGGAATGATGGGTGGCCCGCCAATGGGCTCACGGATGCTTTCGCCGAAGATGAGCGTCGGAATGGTTGGTTTTCATGGTGGGCATGGAGGTATGGGCTTACCACCACCTCCGCACCGTATGATGGGTAGAGCAGGCATGGGCGGATGTCCATATAATGGTGCTAACATTCAAGTGAAAGCGAGTACGCCTAATACGATACAATATCTCCCTGTGAGGCCGCAGGTCAGCAATACAAATCCAAGAGTGCCGCCCAGTCTAGAATTTTTACAACGCTTTGCAAATCCTCAGATGTCTCCAATGGATGTGGGTGGTGGTGGTCCAAGTGGCCCCGGTCATGATGGAAATAAAATGCAACAACCAGGTGGTCCAGGACAGGGGATGAACTTCTACCAAAATTGTAATCAAATGGGTGGAGGCGGACCAGGCGGTGGACCTGGCCCAGGCGGCGGCATGAATACTCATATGGATACCAGCGGCCCGGACGGAATGATGGGACTGGGAGGTCCACCAGGTGGAATGGTTGGTGGCCCTGGAGGACCGATGGGTGGTGGAATGAATCCCCAAATGATGCGCGGAATGCGACCAATGCGCCAACCGGGCGGTGGCAGTGGAATGTTGCGCATGCAGGGGCCCAATCCACATATGATGGGAGGTGGAGGTGTTCCAGGCCCTCAACATCATCCTTTTGGCAATGGTCCGCCTAATCTAGTTGATGGCGGTCAAAACGGTCCCAATGACCCTTCGAACATGTTTCAAAGCAATCAAATATTTGGCGGACCACCTGGGCCAAAAGGAAGTCCAATGGGTCATGGAAATGGTCCCAATGGAGTTCCAAATGGTCCAGGTCTCGGAGGCGGTCCATCGTCCATGGGAGGTGGTCCTCCTGTTGATCCATCCCAGTCTATGCAGCCGCAACTAAATGGCCCTGGCGGACCATCAAATCCTGGAGGGCCGGGTGGCCCGGTTGGGCCTGGGGGAGCCGGTCCCAATTACAAATCATCGCCGTTTGTCGGCCCATCGACAAATGACCTTAAATACGCTCAGCAATATCACAACTTTCAACAGCAATTGTATGCAACATCAACCCGCAGTCAAATGAATTCACAGCTTGGAGGTCACAACGGTCCACCTGGTGGACAAAATATTGGGCCACCCGGTATGCCTCCCAATCAAAATTCCTCGTTTTTCGTTTCAAAATAAGGAAAGGAATACAGAAATAAATCACCATTTGCCATGCCATTTTATATTATAATCTAAACGCTAACATGCGTTTTTGCCGTACCTAGTTTTAGTTTTTCTTTATTTTATGTCAAATTTATTTGTAATGGCTTGTTTTTTTTAATTTGTTTTTTTTATTATCTTATTAGCTGTAATCTATGTAATTAATTAGTTGCTTTTATAAAATTTAGTTTACTAAGTAAAACTTTTATCTGAGAAGCGGCTCAATGTCCCGCTTTTAATTTTTTTTTCTTTTAATTTTCTTCTGTTATACGATTTAGAATTAGGACTAGTCTATTCAAATAATTTTAATAATTTTTAGCATGTACCTCTTAAATTTGCTTTTTATTCTAACTTATATAATATGTTTGCTGTGCGATGGAAGCGAGATTGAAAGAGAGCAATGTCAATAACCCATTGTAAATTATTAAAAACAAAAAACAAATTAAATAAAACATCTCTAAACGGAAGATACATCAACATAAAAGAAAATTAAGTGCAAATTCATATTTAGTTGAGAAACTAATTTATTTTTAATTTTATTCATTTTTTTTTTAAATAAGCAGAGGACGAACTAATAAATTGGCGATATATGAAGGAATGATAAGAATAAAAAAAAATGTATAAGTTTTATGATTCAAATTCTATATACCTAGATTTACAATTATTATAAAAGAACAATTTGTTTCTTGACTTTATTTTTTACAATCAGAATTTGATTTAGAGCAAATTTTAAGTTAAAAAATAGATCGATAAAAAACAAAATGAATATTCAAGATGTTTCAAGAGTTTATTGTAAAATATAAAAGGAAACAATTTATATATAAATAAAACAACCACAAAAATATAAGAGAAAAAAACAAGAGAATATGTACATTTAACGAGAGCTAAAAAAAATGCTATGAACATTGATAATAAATTATAAGTACAGTATGTCATAAAAATAACATTACGTTTATTTTCAAAATGTTGCTATGCTCATAACATCCCTGGATAAATGCGACTCTATAAAACAACAACACATTCAAAAAATATCAACTAGTGATAATTTTGTTTTCTTTAAATTGATAAACGATAGTGAATATCATTCCTTTTCAGAGAAACTCTTTCTTTCTCTCTTTGGAGACAGTTTTTTATCATTTATCAATTTACTAAAAGCAAAACTGTTACTGGTGACATCTTTGAGTGCGGTGTCGTTTTATAGAATTGCGGTCCAGCTATTGTTTTGTAGAATCACCTCTCAGGCGGGGTATTTACATTGAAGCAGCGCTGTTTGTTTTCATCAGTACACCAGACTTCTTAGTTTTTGATTGGCTATTGAAGCAGTAAGTACAAATAAAGCACTTAGAGCGTGAAGATGTTGAGTGACATTTGCACGGTGCAGTTTGGAGAACATTTAGCATATAATACAATATCTTCCAAAAAAAATAAATCCAATTCTAAGAGCAATACGGAATACACCAAAATCTAAGTTCTCTAAGAAAGTTACCATAGATTAAAGAAACACAAATTTTCAAAAAATTTCACATAACACCTTCACGCTTTAAGGGCTTTTTCTCCTTTTTAGCACACTTGCCAAAGTAAATAATTAAGTACGAAGGTCAACTTTCACCCAAAAATAGCCAATATCCAGCTTGACCCACGTCATATGGAGCTAATATGGAGGAGATGAAGGGCCTATCTCCCCATATTCCATGCAATTTTATATTTTTTTTACTTCACCCTTACCTACACATCCTGCCATTTTAATCGAAAGTATCTAAAACGTTATATACTGAAGACTGACTTTTATTTAATTACCGTTTTTTTTTTTTTTTGTTAACTTAATTTACTTATTTAGATGACCTGGGCAAGCATCTCCAGCCAGCTCGATCGTGAGATAGCCGCCTCCAGTTTCGCACGCTCCGGGATGGATTCTAAGACTTTCCCGGTCGGAGCGTTGATGTCCATTCGCTCTATATGTATAGCTCGTCCATGTCTTCCATATTAGTTCATGTATGCTCAGTACTAAATCATCTCCAGCTGCTTTAAATTGCAGCCTTGTTCGATTTAAGCCCGGTGCTCATAGTGTGAGATTTTTACTCACTAAACAACACCCCCCTTCTATTTACTACGACTAAGTTTCCTTATCAAGTAGTTTTAGTTTAAAATATATTCGCGTTGGACGGGTAGCTTTCCAGCAAAAGCACCTGCTAAAATCCGCCATTAAATGCGGCTGGTTCTTATTGCGGTGGAACCAACGGTTTCATTCTTTGTAGTCGGCGCACAAGTTTTATCTCGTCCAGAATTTGGAGTATAACATTGTTGCAATGACCATGAAGACGAATACGGAGTTTTCGAGCAAAGTTCGTTATTTCGTCATCGACGGTAGTTACTCCTAAGTCTCTGTGAATATCATTGCTTTGTTTTGAAAAGATTGTAGAATATCTCTATTGCTTCGTTTGGAACAACCCCAGAGTTGTATACCAAACGGATTTAAACACTTGCTTGTATAAAAACAGTTTGTTATACGAGTACGGCACTTCCAGGTGCACAGCAAAGTGATCTTTCCAAATTCTCAGCGCCCACTGTGACTGCTACTAGACTTCCTTTTTCTTTCCTACACACTATGCAGCGTCGCTTTATACGCCACTGGCTTTGATTGTGGGCACTCTTCATCAAACCAGGGATTTCTTTGTGATGGATGCGAGAAAACCAGCACATCAGAGGCGACGTTCTTGATGGCTTGCTGATAATGATGCCATTGCTCATCTGCGCTTAAAGTTTGCGGCATTGAACTTCTTGAGAGCTTCAGGAACACTCGATCGGCGAAGGCTCTGGCAGTCTCTTGCGATTGCAGCCGTTGGATGTTTTCACAGTACTTCTTTGGTTATGTGGTGTGCGGGATATCCGCATACGTATGTACCTTGGCAGCAACAAGGTAGTGATCCGAGTCAATGTTAGCTACTCGGAAAGTGCGAACATCCAAAATACTGTAGGAGTGCCTTGCATCAATTGCAACATCACAATTTGCTTGTCAGTTAGTTGATCTGGAGATCGTCAGGTGCCCTTATGAATATTGACGTGAGGGAATCGTGTGCTAGCTACAGTGATTTTTCGAGCCGCCGTAAAGGCTATTAGCCTAAGTTCGTTTCCTGAGGTATTGTTGAACAAGCTGTATTTTCCGACGGTGTTTCCAAAGATGTCCTCCTTTCCAAATTTTGCTTTAAAATCGCACGATCTTATATATACGACCAATGTCCAACGTCATAACGTGGACATTGGTCGTAAGTCGTATCGAGGAGCTCATAAAAGCAATCTTTGGTCAAGTCATCCTTATCCTCTGTGGGAGCGTGAGCGCATATTAGGATGATGTTTCTGAATTTTGCCTTAATGCGGATTGTCATCAGACGTTCGCTCACACGCCTAAAGCACAAGACTTCTTGCCTAAGTCTACCTCTACAAATTCACATCCAAATAAACGCTGCTTCTGCTCCCCGTAGCAGTCACTAGCCCATCCCACCGAACTTCTTGGGTGGCGGTGATATCTGCTTATAGCAGCCTAGGGCTTCCGCTAATTGCTCCGCTGCACGTGGCCTGTTAAAGGTCCGAACATTCCATGTGCAGATCCGAAGGGCGTTGTCCTCATTTCTTTTGCGAGGTTCGTCAACAGTAAAATCATTCTTATACGAGCTTGTTATTGCTTAGTAACTAGAAGCTTTTTCGTGAAGGGCAGTTACACCGACGCATAACCCCAAACCTGGACAGCCAGATCCTTTGTTAAAACCCCTAGGACAAGGGGCCAGATATTCCGATCCCAGTAACCCACTACGGGGATATGAGCGTTGCCGTTGGTCAATTAAGGGTTTGTCCGGTTTGAAACATGTATGCTGAAGTTCACCTAACCATGCTTGCGCAGGTCCGAGTGTTCAGCTACATACGTACAGTAAGACTAAGCATACGCTCATAGTTAGTTCACTATTAGATAGCTATCCAGCAGGCACCACGAGGAGGTGGTGCCTCCAAAAAATAAATATTTGAAATTTAAGCAAAATCGTTAAAATGATTTTTTTTTCTTAAAAAAAACCATTAAATTTGAAAAAAAAAATTTTTTTACAATATATGACCGTGCGTATATCAAATATTGCTTAAATATCGGTTTTGAATAAAATCGTCCGTCATATTTGAGAACGAGCCAATTTTCAACAACTGGTGAACATGTAAAGTGCCGTGCATAACAAATTTTAGAAAGTATTTTTAATATTTTTTTTTCTTGTTTTTCAATACTTAAAAAAAATATTTTCAGAAACTTTAGCACCACTGTAGTCGACAGTACGTGAACACTAGAGTCAGAACTAAGTTTGTTCAGCTTTTGTAAAGTGTTGTATCCGTTATTATGTAACGAATATATTAAAACGGGAAAAAATAGCCCATTTCGAATTTCATACCAATACAGGAATCTCAAGATGGTGTCCTATCTAACTCAAAATTAGTTTCTAGTTTGCTTGAGTGAAAGGTCTTATTTTGGCTATATTTCAATCCACTCTAGTATACAGCATTTCTGGTCATCTCCTTTGGGCTTAACATTGCCACTTTTATAAAAAGTTTCTCCAACGACCGGAAAGACGTTATCAAGGTGAACGAATGCCACCGATGCTCCATCTGGTCGACGTGACGTAAAAAGTTAAATAAACAAAAAGTCTACTACATTTCTTTTCGATTACCCGTTCTTCAGAAAACTACTCCAAACATACCATCGCCACAGGCATGTGATTTCTCACACGTTTTTATTATACATGTGTGCACATTCCGTGTCGAAGTAAGACCAGTGAGTGAGTTCGCCATAGGTTGACATTCAGCAGAGTGTTGCTGAGTGAAAAAATTAATGGATGTGGTGAATTCGGATTCTGTATCAAAGCCATGATTCATATATTTTAAAATATTTTAACTTTGTCTTCATAGTTTTAATACCATATCCATACATACGTGGAAAATAACTTAAATATCGTTCAAGCCATATCCGAGGTATAGCCAATTTCTGCAAGTCCACTAATAAGTAATGTACCGTTATTAGATTTTTTAGCGAAAAACGTAAATTTCACAAATTTTTGTCAAATTTCCTAAAAATTAGCAATTCGGTCAAGTACGGGAGCAGACCTAATTAGGTTAACTAATATTTAGCTAAGTAGGTAATTATTGACCTGAAACATACCTACTAGAGGCAAGAAAATTATAAAATTCATAAAATTAAGAAATAATGCGAAAACCTCAAATAGACGTTTTTCCCACTTGTATACACCAATCGCCCACATTTTTCCAAATACGTAGGTAAAACCCATATTACACATACAGAATTGTGGTGGGTACTTTACCGTTTGCCTAGAACAGGAGTTTTGCCGTATTAACCTGGTGAACAAATTTCAGGATAGATTAGTCTGCTAGTTTGTGCAATTATCCGAGGGAAAAGCTCCTAAGGAGAAACCAGCTGCATCCCCTTAAGCTATCGTATATTAGGATTGATAAGTTCAGCACCATTTGCCTCGAATGGTGACATGGATGGAATTTATTCCATCCTGATCGGTTGCAGAATTTCATTATACATTTGAGTCTGCCATTTTGTGTAACTCTCCGAAGAATAAGTTCTCAAGGAGAGTTAAGCCATGTCTATTTAAGCTAGGGCATAGGCATAAGGAGTGTAAGGTGTCTTTCTTTACCTCAGAGTTGCTGCAACCTCTACAGACGTACTGTCCGTTTGTTATTCCCATAATTATTTGAAACACTACTAATACCTGTCACTGCCCTTCCTCCGATCTTGTTGATGCAGGCTAGGTAGACGTCAGTCTTACCTCAATTAACGGTTAGTAACAATAATAAACGGGATATACTACAACACAGACTTTCAATTAGCCTGCATTTAAGCCATCAAGAGTCATCTCGAAATATCATAAATATGCCAGAAAATAATTCCTGACTCACTGACAACGTCTTGAACGTTCTTTTTTTTACAGGTTTTGTGCACAATATAAGGACCAAGGAGTTCCAAATTTAAATCTTTCAATGGTTGATGGGGCATAGCTCAAATAAATGGTAGTAAAGTTGACATGTCCTGTCTACTGGAATAGGGTAGAAAGAGCAATATGACACACTCACGAGATGAGTTTACCCAGTTGCGTTTTTCCTCAAAGTACATTTTGACTGCGTCTACAAATTTTCTGCGGAAATTACCTTGAAGAAAATACTTCTGCCTCAATACCTTAAAGGGTTCGGATGTTCTTGAATCTTTCTGTACCTTCCCCATAAATTAATAGCCAACTAGTAGTAGAACCAAGATAGCAGTCAGTTAACCATATGACTTATATTTTCCTTTAATAACGAACTGTGGTTATCTCCGTTTTGTCTGTGCCATCACATAGTATTTCCTTCTATTTTTACGTTCTAATCTAACACCTTGCCATGCTACCCTACAAATTAAAAATTAATCTACCACTAAAAAAGCACACCAAGAAACCGGCTGCAACACACACCACACAATGAAGTTAACCACACTCCCTGTATAAGTATTGTAAATGTCACCGACATAACACACACATACTATGATACCTAACTCGTGGTGTTTGACAGCAAAAGATAGAAGTTCACCATTTGTACAGGTTCTTTAATCTTAGTTCTGCACTTTGTGGGTCGCAAAAATAGCTGCCACGAATGCTGTGTCATATTTGAGAAGCAAATAAAAATTTTTTATTAAAACATATAAATTCGAAAAGTTCAATTACTAAATTAACACTAAACAAAGCAACAAATGGTGATAAAATCATAGAAGAAAAAGGACCGAATTACGAAGAGATACTTTCAAGTCTCCGAGTTGTTCAATTTTCCTTTTAAGTGAAAAAAAAATCCCATTGAAAGACGAGGTAAAAAAAAAAATCGAAAGTAGAAACTCAAAGATAACAGAAAAAAAGTAAAATACATAAATGAACACGCGTTTACGAATGTAAAGATAATTTACAGTAAAAATCGTATAAAGTGAAATTTCCAAAAAGTCCGAAAAAAACCCCTTCAATTGTGAAAAGCGAAAAATCCTCGTGAAAAGGTTCATTTCAGTTTTGTCGGTAAGGGTCAATATCTCGTGTTCGATAATAAAAAGCCTTATATTCTGTTAAAATAGTTTATGACATTTGAGTTTATTATATTTTGTTTTTTTTTTTTTTGCCGCAAAAAGATTTGAACCCGGAGCTAACCAGACAAGAAATTCACTTTTGATCCGAAGTGGAACGTAATCATTTCGAGAAACCCTTACAACTTTGATTTCTTGTTGGAATATTTGGTGAGTGGCATTTTTCATTTGGATTTTTCATTAGGTAAGGGGTCATTGAAGGGGAAGTCTGTGTTTGATTTAAATGTGCTTTACTTTGGTTTTTCTATTTTGTTTTTTTTTTTTTTTTTGTGTGTGTAGTCTTGGTTGTGGCAGAGCTTATTATCAGAAACGTGTTTCATGCGTATTTTTTCGTATGAAGTTTGCCACACATGGTAATTAGTTGGTCTGCTGGTCAGACGAACTACATTCTACTAGACGAAGTGGTATAAAGAGTAAACAGTGCGCACGAGAATCTAGTACAACATTTCTGACATTTGATTGGTGAAAGGCGGTGTGTGGTGGTCGTGGGACTAGTACTGTGTACTGTGAGTCTGAGAGTTCCCGGGGGGGTTTTCCCTTTGTCTTAGCAGGGGGTAGTGTCGAAGGGTATATTTTGACGGAAAATTCCCTCCCATTGTGTGAATTTTTTTTTCACGAAAGAGAGAGGCGAAGACGTGAAAATCTCGTAATACCGGTAATTAATTTATAATTTATTTCATATATAACTTGAAACTTCGATGCTTTGCCTCTTCGCCTCTCTTTGAAATACACAGCGTGGGCATAATACACACCACAAGTTGAATATTTTGGGTATGTGGCATCGGCATTGTGGAGTGTCTTGCAACTGATCGTTGGGTTATGTTGATATTTGGGTAAAAAAGAATAACTTTGTCATCACTAGTCACGAATTGAAAGGGAAATCTCGAAATCCTGACTGGAAGAACAAGTTTATGGGAACACATGTATGGAATGGACAATTTTATAGAAACCCTAGTAGTGGGTCTGTAATTTGAACAACTTTTGGTTAATTAATTGGCAATATGGATGACTGTTTACTTAATTGATCTCCTAGTAAATTTTATTGCTTATCAATATTGTATACTGTACACATTAATCGTGTTTCTTTGTACCTGATTTTATATAATGTTCAGTTAAGTTTCACCGGAAAACAATATCCTATTTTGTAATTTGGCACTACTGATTTAGTAGCGAATTGGAGTTGCAAGAAAATGAATTCCTCTAGGATTGTCACACTTTTCTCTTCTGAATGTTTGCCATGTGAACTTTTTCTGAACTTGGGGTTCTGAGCACGGCTATCCACTTTTGCCTTTGTACTAAGAGCCATCTTATCTCTATAGTTCTTGTCTGACCTCAGTTTCAAAGTGGCTAAACAAGCAATTAATCTAAGGATATCTTTCTCTCTGTCTCTTCTCCTTTCCACAAAACGCACGTGTTCTAAAAAACTATTCTTCATATCCCCTTTAACACGTGCAAATTATAAAAAAAAAAAAATCCTATAAGTTTCCAACTCTAGCCAGATGTACGAGGGTATTTCAACAAGTAATCGGACCATAAGATATGCCTAAGCTACAGGTTATTTCCATGACAAGAACTCGATCCTCATCTTAACACTTCTTGAATTTTAAAAGACATGTCCAAATTTGTCATCTTTTTAGCTCCACCCTGTCTGTGATTGATCTCCCTAACCTTTTTTTTTTTTATAACAGCAATTATGTGACCACTATTCCATTCAAATTTGACGAAAAATTTGATATTTGCTCGAATTTCGAAACAAAAATGTTCAATTCTGTGATGTCTCTTCTGCTAGCTAGTGCCGCGGTTTCTACATTCTTTAGACATACACTAAAGCCCAAAATCATCATCACATCTCTATTCCTAAATTTAGTGATATGTAGTGCATACATGCAGTAATGCATGCAGAATTTCTGCACACCTGTCTTGCATTTAAACCATTAAATGGTTCTAGATTCAGAAATCCCAAGCCTTTCATTGCACCCAAGGTCACTGCATTCGTAGTTGCACATTCGTTGAGTTTATGGGCTCATCCCATCATACTTTCGCTCTGATAACTACTTGATTGTCAAGCGTGTGCAGCATCAAGCGTGTCACCATCTCGACTTAATACACTGAGGTTTTTGTGCTCATACAAAATGATATGCTAGATTAAGTTCCTCCGAGAAGATATCTGCGTCGTCTCTGCCGTACATCATAGATTCATCCTCCAAGATAATTACGTATTTCTTCTGTCTGCTTATCCAGAAGTGAACCATCATCAATTAGTTTTTTGATAATTATCGACAACTCGCACTTTCTTCATCTCATCCAAAGGGATATTCAGATCGTGTTTTTCAAGAGTCGTAGGATCTTCCTATTTGGTACCGCATTGATCGATCTGGGCAACATTTTCTGATAGTCCGCTTTGCCGCACATATACATGGAGTCCAGACAAATTTTCAATCTTTGTTTGTTTAAGATCTATGCTGAATGTTAAATGCATAAAGTCACTTCAATCACTTCACTTCGCCTAGTACCTTTGAAGGTTAGTGGTTTTTCTTTTTATAATTTGCGCGCGTTAAAGGGGATATGAATACCCTTATACATAATGTATATATATTATAATTCAGAACACGGGCGTTTTGTGGGAAGGGGGAAGAGAAAGACAGATTGGTGTACGTGGTTTGAAACTCAGGTGGTATTAAGTTTCAGTAAACTCCAAGGGTGGCGTCCAGACTGGGGAGTATGTTGTGTTTTGCTGTTATTGTCGTTGCTTAAGATTCACAGTATTTATTTCCGTCCTCCTGATGTCATCATTACGATCAAGTTGCATTTCAGCCATATGACCACCAGTGTTATGATTCATAGATGATTCTTGTCAACAGGATTTGAACCGTGAACCTGCAGCGTGACAAGCGATGATGTTACCACTACATCATGGCCTATGTTGCTGCTCTTCTGTTCATATATGTACATCGTACTAAAAACTCGAGAAAGGCGTCTCTTCTGTAGTAGTTGTTGTTGGTACTAGTCAACATTTTCAAAGTGTACGTTGAAATTCGGTATCTATTCAGCATTTACCGACGGTCCAATCACTATCAAGATGTAAAGATCAATCTCCCATCTATTGGTCCTTTCTAATTTCTCTCATTGTCTCAATTTTAAATAAGTATGTGTAAACACTGGACTTGACCAGCTCACTCGTAGTTGGTAGAGCAATGACGCCCACGTTTTGGTTTCCTATTCGAAGACTGTAATGGAATGCATTGTTGGACTAACTTCTTATCTGCTACTAAGAATTCATTGGATGGTATTCATATTTTCTTTACATTGTCGTGTTGGCATATCCACTAAACTGTAATACGCCCCACATGCAATCCTCTCAAGCCTATTGTCGTTAAGTATTGGAGTTCAAATAAAGGTAACATGATACAGATAATTGGAAGTAGTTTTGGAGTAGTAGAATTAAAAATGTTTGTACTATTCCTGCTCAAGAAGGTGAGATTTGCCATGTGATGTGTGCCCTGCCGTAAAACCGTACTTCATTTATCATTTTATATTCCAGTGAATCGTTGTTTTATTTCGTTATTTTCGATCAGTACTCTATTGTCTATGTTTTATCGGTGTCATATTCTCTGCTTCAGTATATGTTCAACCTATTTAGTGTGGGCGGCGTGGTTTAATAGTTAAGTGCATGACCACTGAGCAGGTGGCTCAGATTCGAGTTCTGGAAAACAGCAAAAAGCACATCTCGCGAACGCCTGACAAACATTTGAGAGTAAAATTGTCGAGAGAAGCTTCTCAATCGAAAAGTTTGCCCTTGGGGAAGGGTATAAATATGCAGGTCCTTTCAATCTGTGTGTCGCCCAGCACGAATGACAGCAATAAGCTAGGCCTTATATGGGCTGTTTGCGTTATGAGAAATCGAACCAAACCACCTTGTCGGGTCTTTTCGGTCTCCAAACAGTAATAGTCTGTTATATGTATATCCTCTTTGACACAATATGTCACATCTTCCAGTCATAACCTCCAAGTAACTTTTTCCAGAAGTCTCATCTTCTTTGTATGATACCTAAAGTTAACTTCTTCACGTGTGACGACCGTTTCTGATGTTCATTAGTGGTCGGAAAGTAAAATTGATTATTGTTTTACTCTAAGCAATTCTAATTCGAAACAAATTATAGCACTAGATTGAAACAGATTTACTCTGCACAACATAATACAGCGCAATGTTTGTAAACTAAATCTAATCGAAACCAAAAGAACAGCTACAAGGAGGCCACAATCATTTTCTTTGATATTCAAAACATTGAAACCCATATACCTGGGCCCTAGTCCACATTGGTGGAGAACATGGAGAACATCAAAAAAATAAAGCTGCCAACGCTTGTCCACATTCGCACGACCACTGGGTCTGGTGCATACAGATGATCACCAGAACACTAAACCTAATCCTGTCTCCATATCGAACCCAATTTAACGTGGTAATAATCTCTGATAGCCTTCTTGAGTCTCCAAAATCCAAGGCTTCTGTAACAAATCTATATCAATTTCATCTTCCGCAAAGTATTGTATTTAACCAACAACAACATCTAGTCATGTTGCAATGATTTAATTATTGTTCCAATTTCTCCTGGACTATGTGAAACTGGCTTTCTATCTTTAGAAAACTAACCCACTGTCTTTATCGACATAGAATTCTACAATATTGGAGTTGAAGTGTTGACTACTTAGTTTTTGAGTCACGTTTATGTGTGTTACGTTAGACTAGCTGAAGCTATACTTAACGTAACTCCTCTGTGCGACTACCTAGAACCTCCCACCGACGACATGTTGGCCAGCATGGGAGAGCTTATAATGTATTTAAAAAAAATGTGTGCACATAAGGCCATTTGTGACGGAAAGAGTAAACACCCAACAATAATCTCCGTCTTCTTCAATATTTAGCTACATAAGTTAAGCGCAGAAAAAAACCTTCAATTCCTTCTTCCGGTGAATTATGAAATCGTCCTACATTGGTCCTCTTTTTACGCAACAAAATTTTTTGGTGTATCGGGTTACACAATTGCCAGTTGGCTCATATCCATATGCGTCATTGAATTCACAGGTGGTTGAGGTGTGAGGGTGGTGGTGGCAGCATATTTTTTTTATAGTTGTGTTATTAGCTCTATTAGTTGGTGCTTAAAATTTCAGTTCGGCATACACTCGTACATGTGTAAGTATATTAAGATGTGGCCAATTTGATTGACAGTTTGGTGGTTATTCGCGAAAATTGTTGTGAAAGATCTTATTGAGCTGTTATGCACGTAAATACATGTATTATGTTTTCGTTTTCGGTGGAAACTTATGAGGCCCACTTCATGTCCTTACACAAGGAAAGCTACTTTAGGTAAATACCCACTTCATGATTTCAATGAGCGATGTCTGCACGGTTTAGATAAATATCTGCATCACAAAGAGTTAGATAGTTATAGGAGTGGGTCGGGATACATCACAAGATTTTTTATTTCAGGGACGAAGTTTTAACCTCATCTTCAGCTGTTAAACTGTACCATGTGGCCAATAATGTCTGTGCGTCCGTGGGTCTATCACACGCTTGCAATTCTTGTCCATTTTGACCTAGAGATAAATATATCTACGAGTATTATGTGCTGAATCCAAAAAAAAATTAAAGCTTGGAGTCCACATACTCGTATGTAAACAGTATTTCCAGATAAAATTTGTTCAACAAAAAAGTTCAAAACCCATTGACGTAAAGAGATGTTCCTTCATACGATTTTGAGGGCAACTATCGTTGCCCAGATATAATCAAAACTGTTCACATATGGAACAAGAAGTGTTTGCTTTGACCTAGTTCTTTCAAACACGATCATAGATATCTCTCTTCTCCATATTAACGAGGAAGCAAAATTAGGATACAGCTAAAATGACAGTACGCAATACTAACAGCGCAAGGCCCGACTCGCATTTGACGATTTTCAGTTAAACACTGGTGGCTAGTGCTTTTTTTTCTTGTCTTCTGTGATACGAAGGAAGAACGTCGTGCTCGACTAATACAATGTGATGTAAGATGTGCAAGTAGGTTGTACTTATACAAGACAATGAAACAAATTTGCCAAAGTAGTGCTTTAATGATTTCTTATTGTAATTTATTTTATAAAAACATTCTTGTCATTCTTCGAACTTCTTAAATGTTTGCCTTTACCAGGGCCACATTTGCATAGTCTGTCGAAGATTTGAGGCGACCTTCACGAAGTTTGTCCTCAACAGAAAAATGCCCAGAATGGTGCGTTTACTCCATATGTATTTTGATATTTGTGAAAAATGTGCACTATTTATTTAATTTGTATTAAAACCACTACAGTCTGGCCGCTGTTCCAACCCGGAATTTAACTTCAAATGGCTAATAATTCACTACTGCTTTATTTACAGAAGCCCTAGTGCGGACAGCAACTCAACTTTTGACGAATTTGATGCGCTGTCCGATTCCATCACTCGAAATCGTCATTGCGGGCGATTTCAATATACCCAATTCGGATTGGCTTTAACATTCTGATCAGACAACTCCCGGAGGAAGGTGTGTTGAAGTTTTCGCTGAGGTAAACAATTTGACTCAGCTTGTAAATGAGCCTACACGTATACCGGACATTGAAAGACATTCCGCCAATACTTTGGACTTGTTTCTTACTTCACACCCTGATAAACACACCATTGATGTTTTAGCGCCTTTAGGTCGGGCTGACCATAATATCGTCAAGGCAAACTCGTGGTTTGACCAGAGCTGTAAAGAGGCTATCAGGTCGAAAGTATTAAGTTTTCGGTCTTATAAAGCCAACAAATCTGAGGAAAACCGAAAGAAGTTTAAACAAGCCAGAAAAGACTACAATGTCCATATTCGACGTGTAAATTTTTTATATGACCAAAAATTGAGGCAAAAAATCCTACAATGTCCCAAACGTAGTAAAAATGTTTGGTCATTCGTCAAAAATATTAAAAATTCTGCCTCGTCTGCCATCCCCACGCTCATTTACAACGACATTCCAGCTGTCAGCTCCTTAGACAAAGCTAATCTGCTTGCTGCTCACTTTGCAGCCAACTCCACGCTGCTAGGCTTTGCTTTGTCTCCACCTGTATTTGAGAGCGTACAATTTTCCATGTGACAAGTTCACTTTCGTACTCGTACAGTTGCAGGGGTACTCAAAGGTCTTAACATACACAAATACGCTGGTCCAGATGGTATTCCCCCCATAGTTTTGAAGAGGTGTTCTTCTACGTTGGCAAAACCTCTGCGTAAGCTTTTCTGTCTATCCTAATCTTCAAGACTCTTTCCGAGTAAAAGGGGAATATTCCTCCCTGTCGAATTACCGACTTATTGCATTTACGTCCCTTCTTTCCAAGGTTATGGAAACGTTGATAAATCGTCAGCTTTTGAAATATCTAGATTCACGAAAACTTCTTAATGACCTGCAGTATGGTTTCCGTAGCAACAGGTCCGTGCATTGGTGATTTGATAGCATATCTCACGGAGAAGTGAAACCAATCTCTCCATCACTTCGGCGAAACTAAGATAGTTGCGCTTGATATTTCAAAGGTATTTGACAGAGTTTCGCATCAGGCTCTTTTGTCGCAAATGCGTGCATATGGCGTCGATGAGTCTCTTCTTCAATGGATTAGAAATTATCTTTCGGGACGTTCAATACAAGTTGTCTTGGAAGGCTTCTAGTCTGCAATTCACCAAATAAATGCTGGTGTTCCCCAAGGCTCTGCTTTGTCTCTGACTCTCTTTCTTATTTTTATAAATGATCTGTTTGTAACTTCTAATCCAATCCATTCCCTCGCTGATGATAGTATCCTTAGTACAGCATAATCAAATGGGGTCCAACCAACAGAGTGGAATGCTGTCTTCTGTCTCTCAAGCGAAACCAAAACCCTCAACCATTATCCATGGATGGTACTTGCATCATTGAAACCGAAAGACTTGCCATTCTCGGTATCTGTATTAATAACCATCTTCGATGGAACGATCACTTATTCGAGGTCGCCAAAAATGCTGCAAAATGTCTAGGATTCCTTAAACGGTGCAAGATATATTTTACCCCGTCTGATTTGGCCTCAATTTATAAGGCATTCATCCGCCCTAAGCTGGAATATAACGCCCATATCTTGTCTGGTACAGCCAAGACCGTTCTGAACATTCTTGATGGGGTACAAAATCGTCCATCAAAACTTATATAGGTGATAGAGACATTGTGAATTCCATACATTCACTTGAACATCGGAGAAATATCTCATGTCTCTCCCTATTTTATCGCTTTTTTCTATAAAAAAAAAAATGCCCCAGCGAAATAGCCAGTTGTATTCCTCCCCTTCAAAATTTCACCCGTAACACGCGTCATGCTTCGAATGCACATCAGTTCACCCTTAAACCCAATTTCGGGGGTACTGTCAAATACAGGGATTCGTTTATAAGCCGAACGACATGAATGTGGAATGATCTACCAGGCTCTGTATTTGAATTATTGGATAATATGTGGTTATTTGGCAATCCGCTCCACAGTCGCATGCTGGTATATCCAAAACGTTTCAACGAAACAGGTAGTCTGCACATTGACCGGCTTGTGGATAGAACTGAATCGGAATCGAGAAATCTCTATTAGTTATTATTTTACTATCAGTAACGCAATTGAGCGGTGCAGCTGTGGTGGGATAACGTTGCTAAGGACTAGAAGACAGTTAACTGGGATGGGTCTTACCTATAGTTCTCGTTATTACCCGCATGGTTGTATTAAGTTGGACATAAGTTTTTGGGGTGTGAACGCTGTTAATTTATACCGAGGTGCAGTATTCCGCAACAGAGTAAACGAAAGTTAGGATTTATGTTGTTCCGCGGTCTGACTTTAGCAGTTACGAGTACGTTTATGAAATGCTTTTTGTAAGTTAGCGATCTATCCGGTATTACTCATTTTGGGTGTGGATTATGCCTCAGGGTTGTGTCGTTAAAACCGAGAGATTACTATCCGTTAACTCTCTAGTTAGGTGAAAGACTATAAGAAACGGAAACTTTTTTTCAAAAATTAATAAATTAACGCCTAATTAGCCAACTTTTGTTAGGCCCTCACTGTGTATGCGATTGCTGCTAATCAAAAAAAAAAAATATATATATATATTTCACTGTGCGCCAAGACCAACACTGTGAGTGGTCGGTATTTTTCTCTATTCGATATGTAAAATCCTTCCATTATATGAAACTCTTCGGATAGTTTGGTCAAACACAATGAGACAGTTTTAGGGTAGAAACATGCTGCAGCAAGTGAGGTTTTACGCGTGTAAAGTGAATTGCATTAGAAATATGTACATGTAAAATATCTTGAATCTCCGTTTGGCCGCTTATTGCCTTAAATCACCCCTTTCGAACCACTTAATTAAACTTATATACTCGTAGTTTCAAAATTTCTATCTTATACCGCATGTACTTTTTGTCATATTGGGGAATCTGTATTCCTTGAGATTTTCTTTCTCTGAGTAACGAATCGTCATCGTATTCCAGAAACTGCCCTTTATTCGTGTACGATAGTCAAAAGTCGTCAACTTTTGATCATTTCTTATCCGATGCGTAGTTTTTAGTACATTTTTTTTTCTGGATATGGAAGATGCCACCTTTCCCTTCGAGACTTGCGTGTAGGTAGCAATTGTTTGGTTGCTAAGTTAAATGTGACACACACAACTACTAGTGACCACACCTATGTATGCAGCATTGCCGTATGTCATGACTGAGTCCATTAATGTAAAAAACCGGCAACTTTGTAGATTTTGTGTTCATAATTGCATAAAAGCTGTATTGTCTATAAAAACATTTGGCAATACTTGTGTTCATTAGTGTCAAATGCAGTCAATGTTTCGCAATCTTGCAGTAGTATTCGTTTTGCTTCAGAAAGTTGAAAAGTGAAAAATGTAAGTACCGATGTTTACTATTACCTTATTTACAAATTAGTTAACAATGTGTATTCGTTTATTTTAGGGAAAATCTTTTTTTTTATATTATATATAAAACGTATATATATTAAAGCTTGTTTATGTAAATCAATATTACAATACACCAAACATAATAAACAAAAATTTAAAAAAACATTAAAAAGTAGACGCATGAAAATGAAAAAATCTGTGCTTTGGAAAGTTCTTGCACGATAAATTAGATATTTTCCCCAGACATTCGTTATTGCAATGAATTGAGACATTATAGGAGAAAAGCTAATGGCATCTAGACTTACATGTCTCATTTTATGCCGAAGGCGTTCAATGCATTTATGAACAACGAGCTGCATCAACAAACAGTAAAGTTTGTGTTCATAAAAGTTTTACCAAAACTGTTGCGGCATATTTACTGCAAACTTTTTACAATTATGAACTCGGTGGATTTCTCGGAATGATTTTATACGAGTATCTATCTAATATTTAAAAATTTGGATGCTTTCCATTTGTACAGCATCGCTAGCTACGTCCTAGCTATTGTCCTTTTGTAAGTACATATGTATTATGCTCTTTGAAATAGTTGCTGGTTCACTTTCCTCAGTAGGTATACAATTTCGTATCCATATACCACCATCCACTCCAAGAATTTGAACAGAATAATCACAGCTTGACTTTGTAGCTGCACTGCAAACATCCGGTGCCCTGTTACTTTCGATTAAGGCAATAATACAACGAAATCAGTTTATATCTATCGACCTGTTGTTCTACTAGGAACGCATTAAGGGGGTGGATAAAGGTTTGGCTTTGACGAAGTTCTGCGCTGACCTGCGCACTATTGATTGGCAAATATCATAAATCAATTAAAGAGAGAAACATTTGAGAATCTTTAAGAAAGCACGTGGGTCGTAATTTGAAAATTGTTCATGTGCATATTTTAAATCTTTCGAAGTTGTAAACAGATCGATAGTAGACAGAATTCGTGATTATTTAGGCGTGGCTGCTTTTTATTTACACGATTAGCTGAATGGGATAGGAAATACTATGCAAAATAAATTACTGTGGGTTTTGCCAGTTAGGAAATTTGGTTTTGAGTATACATACATATGTACATATGTATGAGTCTTTGAAAAAGAGAAATGGCATAGAAAATCAATCTAAAGGAACAAGAACACATACATAGTTTGTTATCTAAAGTTAAGGTAACATTCGAATTTGTACTATTATAATATTTTGTTTTTAATGGTGTAGTATGGGACGTAGAACACGGAAAAAGGTATGAGAAGCCGCCCTCAAGATTTCGTAAAATATGCTTCCATAGTATATTAAAATAAAGTCTCACGTACTTCCACCTACATACATACTCGTATATGCTATTCATTCGCAATCACTCGTATATATGATTTAAATAAAATCGTTAAAATGATTTTTTTTTTATTAAATCCGTTATAAATTATAATTTGTTTTTTTTCTTGCCATGACCAAAAATGTGGTACGCGATCTTATACTATATGCCCTTAATTTTTGGTAAGAATTTAAATTCGGATTTTGCATCGATTTCTGAAGTTTGAAGAAAATCCGTCCAGTCGTTTAGGCTACAGTCGGTCATAAGTATACGAGTATACACAAAGACGAACATAAAGACAAAAAGTATTCAGAAACTAATTTTTTGAGTTATTATGTAAAGGGTGGTTAAATTTTAAGGGCCGATGTTGAATGTGAACCACACCTAAACGTCAAGTTTTTTTCTGCATTTCATTTGACATTTCTCAATTTCAGACTAACTCAATTTGAACCATGGAAAGATACACAATCGAGCAACGCGTTAAAGTTATTCAGGCTTATTATGAAAATGGGCGTTCAAATCAAAATGCATATCGTGCATTTCGTGATTCTTTCGGTCAATTTAATCGTCCAAATGTGCGTACAATCGGAAAAATCGTGCAAAAATTTGTGCAAACCGGATCTGTAGGAGATGTGAAAACACCAGTGCATGCTCGTACAGCTCGTACTGCAGAAAATATTGCTGCTGTTCGCGATAGTGTGGCTGAAGAGCCGTCCACCTCAACTCGTCGTCGTGCCCAACAATTGCACCTCTCACGCTCGTTGTTGATGAACATTATGCACAAAGACTTGCATTTACGCGCTTACAAGGTGCAATTGACTCAAGAACTACAGCCTCTTGACCATTTCAAGCGTGGATGATCAATTTTCGAAGAAAATCATCTTCAGTGATGAGGCACATTTTCACCTCATGGATCCGTCAATAAGCAGAATTGCCGCATTTGGGCGAATGATAATCCAAGAGTGATTGTCGAAAAACCAATGCACCCACAAAGAGTGACTGTTTGGTGCGGTTTATGGGCTGGCGGCATCATCGGGCCGTATTTTTCCAAAATGAGGCCGGTCAGGCAGTTACTGTGAATGGTGTTCGCTATCGTGAGATGATAACGAACTTTTTATGGCCCGAATTGGAAGATATGGATGTGGACGATATGTGGTTTCAACAGGATGGTGCCACTTGCCACATAGCTAACGAAACAATGGCTCTTTTGCGCGAAAAATTCAATGGCCGTGTTATCTCACGTGGTGGCGATGTCAATTGGCCGCCAAGATCATGTGATTTGACACCGTTGGACTTCTTTCTTTGGGGTTATTTGAAAGATTGGGTGTACGTCGATAAGCCAGCAACAATTCAAGAGCTAAAGGATGAGATAATTCGGCACATTATCGGCATAGAACCTCAATTATGCCTCAGCGTCATCGAAAATTTGGACCATCGGATGGAGGTGTGCCGCCGAGGTCGCGGCGGCCATTTGGCCGATATTTTGTTCCATACATAATTGAACCATACCAATATTATCATAATAAAAAGAAATGACAGTAATTTCCTAAATAATTTGTGTTTTATTCAAAATCAAGGCCCTTAAAACTTAACCACCCTTTATAATAATGTCAAATTTGATTAAAATCTTGAGATCGGAAATTTTCACGAAACTAATACTTGTCCCATGCATACATATGTATGTAGGTGCAAGTAAAAATAATAATATACTAGTAGCTTGTGCTTGTCCTTAAGAAAGGAGACCCTCTGAACTGCGCCAACTAAAAAGGTTTTAGTCTACTCATCATCGCGTATAAGATCCTATCTACCATATTATTTGAACGTCTTAAACCTTTTGTTAATAATCTGATTAGTTCGTATCAGTGTGATTTTAGACCAGGAAAGTCCACCATACGAGTAGATCAGATATTCACATTGCGGCAGATCTAGGAAAAAACAAGAGAACTTTAAACCCATACTCACCACCTTTTCATTTCGATTATAAATCCATGTCTAGTTTTGGCATCCCTGCCAAACTCGTCCGTCTGTGCAGGATAACGATGGAGAATGCACGCTACTCTATCAAGGTCGGTAACAGCATCACCGAGGCTTTTGGTATCAGGCATCCGCGCTGTCATGTGATTTCCTTAACATCATACTTGAACGGATTGTACAAAATGTTCAAGCTGACATCAGGGGTACGATCTTTCAAAAGTCTGTATAACTATTCGCGTACACCGACGACATTGACATAATTGGAAGAATGCAGCGGGCTATGAGTGGTGCTTTCGGGAGTGTTAAAACAGAAGCGGCGAAAATGGGTTTAGTGGTTAACGAGGTTAAAACAAAATATACTCGTATACTCTCATCAAGGAAGGACAGTCAACAACTTGGAGAGAACGTCACAATAGACAGCTACAATTTTCAGGACTTTGTCTACTGAGGCTCTGCTGTGAATTTAAATAATGACACCAGCGCAGAGATCAGGCGAAGAATCACAGCTGTTTCTTTGGGCTAGGAAGGCAATTCTCACGGACAACTAAGGTGACTTTATATAAGACCATCACGATTCCAGTTCTGCTAAAGGCGGAGAAAACACCCTTAGTTGTTTTGAAAGAAAAATTCTTCGAGTGATATTTGGTTCCGTTTGTATCGACGGGGAATGGAGTCGAAGATACAACAGCGAACTCTACCGGTTGTACAGTCTAGTCTGAATCCATCGCTTGAGATGGCTAGGACATACAAACGGTTTTTCAATAAGGACATAACAATTTTGTATTTAAATAAAACACAGAATAATTGAGATATCGGGCTGAAATTTATTCCAACTGTAGTACACATGTTAAATTTAAGTATGGAATTCGATCTCGTTTATATGACCACCGCGAGCATGTTTGCAGCGGTCTATTCTTTGGACCCAATTTTCCACCACTCTTCCACATATATCGGCCGGAACGTTGGCAATTTCGCGTTCGATATTGTTCCTGAGCTCCTCTAATGTTGTTATCTTGTTGGCATAAACCAACGACTTGACGTAACCCAATAAAAAGAAATCCATCGGCGTTAAATCGCATGAGCGAGCTGGCCAGTCGACCGGACCATTTCACGAGATCACACGATTACCGAACTTCCCCTTCAATAGATCAATTGTTTGACCAGCTGTGTGGCATGTGGCACCATCTTGTTGGAACCACATATCACTGGTGTCAAGTCCATCCAATTCTGGCCAAAAATAGTCTTCCAGAATGGCACGATAGCGATCATTTTCATCGACGAAAAAATATGGTCCAAACACATCTCCGGGATGAAATCCACATCACACGGTCACTTTTTGTAGATGCATTGGAGTCTCTTGAGGCACATGTGGGTTTGTTGCTGTCCAATAGAGCATATTTTGCTTACTGACAAAGCCATTAAGCCAAAAATGAGCTTCGCTGAAGATGATTATTACGACCGACTCGACGAGAATTTCGGTAGTAATTTTTAATAATTTCCAAACGTTGCTCGTTCGTGAATTTCACCATGATAAAAATGTAAACCTTGACTGACGTTTTGACATTGACAGATCATAAAAAAGTTTAAGGGTGCGTTTGTATTATATTAAAATACAAAATTGTATACGCTCCGGCCTGGAAAGTCTTTGAATCCATCCCGGAGGGACGACGCGGTAAAGGAATACCTCACCTAAGGTGGCGCACACAAGTGGAAAAACTGGTTGCGGTTAGCACAAGATCGAGCTGGCTGAAGATGCTTGTTGGTTGACTCCACCCAGACTGTAGCACCATCTAAAGTAAAGTAAGTAGCTTGTGCTGCAAGGAGTTATGCTCTTGATATTGAAGAAATTTGTCAAGCTCTCCTAAAAAAAAACGATGGTATGAACAAAATGAAAATGTGCATTGTTAACTGCTTGAATGAAAAGTAATGGTGTTGAAAACGAAAATCTATTGAAGAGAACGAATGCCCGAAATTGAAATACTGGGAGTTTAAAGTCCTCCCAAACTGATGCACGAGTATGTACCTATGTAGGATATTACCTCTCCACCACTTAGAACTGTGTCCCTTGAAGTTTAAAAAACCCAGTGATGAAGTGAATGGCAACGGTGTTGGGAAGAGTTAAAGAGTGGACAGATAAGGAGAGCGAGTGAAGTAACGATTTTTTTTTTTTTTATAATTTGCACGTGTGAAAGGGGTTATGAGTACCCTTATACTAATTTTAGGACAAGGGCGTTTTGAGGAAAGGGGAAGAGACAGAGAGAAAGACAATGCGCGTTAATTTGAAGTCTTTGCAAATTATAGCTTTTTGGAAGGCAGTTAGTCCTCATTGTGCGCGCGAAAGCAGGCTCTAAAGCATATGCATGTGCAGAATAGCCAACAGGTGTATTACGATTAAACAAACGGACAGACGGGACACAACTATGTGTTTCGTCTGAACATTTATGGTCTTTGAGCGAAAGGATTTGGCTGCATATAGACTGATCACCGATCAATCTACAAGCTTTTCACTGAACACGATCATGTAAACTCAAGCATGTGACGGGAGCTTCTACTCAAACATTCGAGTTATATTTAAGTTTCGAACGAACATAAAATTTATAGATTGTGGCCAAGTCTGCAGGAGTGAAAAACCGTTTATATCTTTTGAGGATTCCTAGACATCTAGCAACACCTTTTACAGCATCAGTAGACTGTTGGTTCTATCGAAGATCTGGGGTAACATACATGCCAAACATTGACAAGTCCATCCATTCTGAGTTTGACCACGTTAGTACCCCGCTTCATAGACCGGAAACAGCTCGGGGTTTTTGACGCGTTGAACACAAACCGGTTGTTTGCACTTCAATTGATGATTGCATCAATGTCAGAATTGAGTTCGGTAGACATTCGCTGCCGCTTAGATTCGACGATTTGGGGCCCTTGCTAAAGTGTCGTTAGCGAATAGGCGCAGAGTGCTGTCATCCGCGAAGGAATGAATCGAATTACGGGTAACAGAAAGCAGGTCATTGATGTAAATCAGAGAGGGAGTACTGAGCCCTGGTACAACCTGCAATGATCGATCACTTGAAAAACTCGTAGTCCATTTCACGAAAAAATCACCGACGACGCCATGAACTTTAAGTTTGTTAACAAGGGAACTCTGCCACACTATCGAAATCTTTGGAGATATCATGGGCTACAACTCTGCATTCACCATGATCATGAATGCACTGGTAGGCCCATAAGTCTCCTGTGGTATGCTGTTGCCAGAAACCAGTCTTGCTGTCGTTAAGGAGAGTTTGTTTAAAGATAACTTATAAGGTGGTGGTTAACAATGCTCTCCATAACCTCAATTAGAAGAGCAGGTTTTATTGGCCTTTTCGGAATTGAATGTACGTGTGCTACCAATCCGATAAAATGCCTGGGGAAGAAGTGCGTAGAAGCACGCCTCATTAAGACAAGGGGAGAAATCTCATCTGACCCGAAAAACTTGTTACTATTAAGAGTAACTCCAGCTACTGAACGGGTTCGAAAATATATTGGTCCAAAAGAATATTGAACCGAATTCAGCATAGGCGGAGAGAGAGAGTGGAATTAGTTGCGAATATTGCAGCTGGCAGATAGCTTTTTCTTTGGAGTTCGTGATATCCTCATCATTGTGGACAAGACGTGGGATGGTGGATGGAGCAGAATCTTTAGATAGGCAGAGTTACTGCCTTTTGGACACCGCCGTATTTTTTGCCTCACTTTTTGATCTCACAGAATAAAAATAGCATGTTTTAAGACGATGTTACAGTAATTTCTAGCCCATTTATAGAGATTTCGGTTCGGAATTGCAAAAATAGGTCACCTGAGATACTCAACTGGGGCTACAGTTAAAAGCTCACTTTATTTCTTACGTAGAGCCCGATTATTCTGCGAATAAAAGCAGCGCTTACCTGCTAATTTTTCAAAGCTGAGTTTTCCCCATTACTGTAGGTGCATTTCGCACTAAATGGGCCTCAACATTAAGGAAATAATCTTGCATGCGATAATGCACAAAGAATTAAAAAAAATGCCCCGAACATTTTTGATCTGGATATTTTAATCAAATTTTAAATTACTATACTAGAGAAACTCAAAAAATTATGTCTCTTAATTTTGACTGTCTTTAGTTAGTTAAGACTTTTATTTCATAAAAAGGTAGGTTGATACATTATCATACGTAGTTTCCAAGTCTATTTAGGTTTGGTCATTATTGACCGTCTACCAGATTAACATTTAGGGTCCCTACATAAAATATGAGTTTACTTACATAGTACGTTATAAACTTTAAACATTCGCATAAAGAATTTAACGAAAACTTGTTATATTGACATTTCTAATTTAGAAACTTTCCTCCATTATATATTTTCTATACATTAGAGCTTTCGTACAGTAGTTATACAAAGCGTTCCACCCATAGTTTCCATTTAAAATGCTCAGCGTTCTCTCCTCATGCAGCACAATCGCCCCAAAGTATCTCAGGCGGTATTCTTTTAAAATAGAGCATGTCGCTATAAAGTGGAAAACGTCCTCTCCCGCACTGTTGTCACACAGATCGCAAAGGATTGACAGCTTGGACGATGCGGAATAAAACTATGTGCGATCAGCTCACCTTAATTTCAATAGTAGGCTTATTTTGTTTCATCTTGTAGATCATATCTAAGTTGCGAGTAGTATATTCTACGTTGGGAACTCCGAGCATCTCGTATCTATCTCGTCCGATTGATGACAACAGGCTGTACGCCGATCCGCCGTTGTTAATCTAAGATTGAAACCGCATTCCGGCGCTAAACGTTTTCAATTTTGATAAAGATGAGCTCTTCTTCAATTCGATGCGAAATTGGATCTGCCTATTTTGGAAAAAAATATAATTTTAATAATTTTTTTGAAATTTCAAAGCTGAGTTTTTGCAAATAAAAAACATTCGTACAAGTACGTGCGACCGAGTCATGCACTTTATTTCAAACACAATTTATTTAGACGTACAAGGAGAAGGAGAGGGTGTTTATGAATATTTTGAGACAACGAAGACAAAGATTGTCAGGATGACTTTATTTAGGTGATGCTACATTCACTAGAGGAAGGGAGAGACGTCTTAAAGTGCCCACTCACACACCAATGTACAGGAACTAATCTGTGGGTCATTAGAGTGGAGGGAATCTTGTGCTACACTTGCGCAGTCAGTCCTCTTTTCCAACATTTATTATCATGGCGTGTCACACCTTCCATATTCAGGAAATAAGGGTGGGATTTTCGAAATTTGCCCGTCTGTAAATCACTCCTGATATTAGGAAAGAAATAAAAAATCGGGAGGTGGGGGATTTGCACAAGCTACAAACATAGGCATGGTTCCGCGTTTTGTTGTTGATCCTGAAAATACTTCTGTCGAAATGATTAAAACGAGACCCTAGGAAGGCACACTGAAATACTTTCCAGTTCTACTAAGTAGCGACCTGTCGTTGTCAAGCTAAATTTTGGGGGGTGGGGGGTCTTTTCCTTCAACAATTAGCAGCTTATAAATTGTTCAACAGGATATTTTGCAGGCTGTAAAGGTTATGGAAGCTGGCATTAACTCATCAATTTTTCCTCGTTGATGATAAACTCTTTTCCTGTTCTTTGATGTAAAAGGTTATCTAAGAAATTTTTCACCCTTACGACGTCACTGAATAATAGCGTATTTCTTTATGCTCTCCTGCTGGTGAATTACTAATGGATCGAGGTCCTGTACTAGCGTTATCGTTATTGTTGGAAATAGATAGTACGATGCCAAAAGCATCTGACTCAGGAGTTTTCGTAGATTTAGTGCCAGTGGTATGGGACCGCTATTCTACCTATGTATATACAGCCACGAAGCTCAAAGTAGCAACCGATTCTCAGTCGCTATAAATTTCTTTGGATACTAAATGTACAATCATAATACTCAGAGTTACCGATTATATTAGATTAGATTCATATTCTCCTTGAAACAATTCAGTCAGAGGATGAATTTAACACTTTCTTGGACGAAATAGATAATTTACGAGGGCAAGGTGAAAAGTTCTCGGCCTGACAATGAAAGACTGTGATTTTCAGTTAAAAAATAATTTTATTTTTCTACATAATCTCCCTTGACTTCAACACACTTGGTCCAGCGTTTCTCCAACATCAGTATTCCTTCTCGGAAGTGAGAGTCTGGAAGGCTGTGAAAATATTCATCTACGGCCCTCTTAACTTCTGCATTGGATGCAAAGCGCTTCCCAGAAACAAATTTCTTCAAGTTTGGGAACCGATGGAAGTCTGATGGTGCCAAATCAGGTGAATAGGGGGGATGGCTGAACAAATCGTACCCCACATCCCGCAGTTTTCCCATCGCCAACGCACACTTGTGTACAGGTGCATTGTCCTGCTGAAAGATGATTTTTTTTCTTCTTCAAGCCAGGCCTCTTCTCGCGAATTTTGGCATCCAGCTGGTCAAGAAGGTTGGAGTAATATTCGCCTGCAATTGTTCTGCCTGTTCTGTAATCAATTAACAGGATCCCCTTCGCATCCCAAAACACTCTGGCCATGACCTTTCCGGCAGATGCGATCGACTTCACTTTCTTTGGCGCTGAACCACCGGCTTCCACCCACTGCTTCGACTGCTGTTTCGTTTCTGGCGTATAGTGGTGGACCCATGTCTCATCCATGGTGACAAATCGCCGCACAAAATTGGTCGGATCCCATTGAATCGGTCGAAATATTGCGCGAAAATCGTTTGCGCATTTGTTTTTGATCGGCATTCAGCAAATGCGACACCCATCTTGCGTAGATTGCGGTTATTAAAAACAAGTGATATAATATTTAAATAACACAGTGAAAAGTCATTCTGCGGTGTGGGCTTTAGGAGTAGATTTTGAGTAATTCTAGTCTCCTAAAAATTGACTAAATAAAATAAAAATATTGAATATGTTTTAAATCCTTTATTTTCCTAAGTCAGCAGTGTTATAAATGATACGAGTAATTTAAATAAAATTAATCATATAAAACAAAAATACATGAAAATAAATTAAAATTTTTATATAATCGTTTACTGTGGTTTTGGTCGGGACAATCCCTTTTTAAGGTCCAGCAGTAGTCCGCCATTATATGACGGTCCCGCCGGTCTTGATACCTTTCCTCCATTATCTTGATATCAACCATTTCGTTCAGTTCTTTGCTATAATCACACAGGTTGTAATTTATCCAAATAATAGCTATGCGAAAAATGTATTATTATTATTACATATTAGCTTCCATTTTTTCAAAATCCTTAATCATATTGGCGACTATTTCGGAATAAAAAAAATGCTGCTTTTGTAGTTCCCAAAAAAAATTTCTGATGATTGATACAAAGTTTGTTCATGCTTCCAATTCAACCTGAGTCATGTGATTCCTGAAATTATTGTCGTTTTTTAAGAGTACGAATTTGTGGTCCATCAAAGATGCCTGCTTTTAATTTTTGCATACTGATGCCAAGAAATGCTTGATATATTTGAAACAATCACCACTCTTATCCAAAGCTTTGAAAAACTGTTTTATAAGCCCAAGTTTAATATGAAGTAGTGGAAGGATGATTTTTTTCTTGACATAAACAAAGAAAACGGGTATTTAGTGTAGCTATCATACTCGTATTTAAATATACGCATACTGACCACTGAAGTTGAACAAACAAAATTTTCTCTAAAGCAACTTTGATATTTTGGTATTCTTCCTTAAAGTTTCGTTGAGTGACCTATTGGGATCGAAGCTAATATGTTTCCGTTATGCAGTAACACATATTTCAAACTTCTTTATGAGCTATCTATAAAAACCCATTAAATTTAAAAGCCCAGAAATATTGTTGCAGTATACGAGGTCGTCCTCCTCAGCAAAATATTGAAGAATGTCTTGCTCTCTAGTCGGATAAGATGTTATTGTTACATCAAGCTGAAGGTAATGTTTTTCTTTAAGTTTTGACGCAAGAAGCTCAGCTAATTTCTTCGATAAATTTAAATCTCGAATCAAGTCATTGAGCTCTTCTTGAGAAAAACCCTGAAGAAAACTGCATCTTTCAAATTCAGTTATCACTGGAAATGTCTGATAAGACAGTAAATATCGGTATTGGTAAATCTTCACTATGCAAGATTGGTGGTATAACTCTTTTTGTATCGGTTTATACCTTTTTACAAAAGTAGCAGTCGTTAAGGTGATTTCTTGGCTCATTCCATGTCATTTGCACTCCAAAATTAAGCCCTTTTGAGTTCTCCTTGGCTTCAGTACCGAAGTGACTCCATGCAAGTTTTACAAACTTTATGCGGCACCCAATATTTATCCTGTTGTCCAAGTTGTTTCTCAAAATATGCTTGGTTAGCTTCTTTTACAAAATCATTAATATTTATTCGTTGTTTTTAATACAAAATACCACATATGTATGTAGCAAACATTTTTGGAATCGTTAGCACAAGACTTTTTTCTGATTTCTTTTCATTAACAAAATTGCAATTGTTAACGAGAATTTCCATTATAAATGGCATGCATTTATTGCAAGTCATACAATTTTTTTTTTTCATTTCATCATCATTTCAATCACTTTCGTACAGGGGCATGGCTTCTTTTCTTGAGCGGATTAAAAAAAAAAATTACATCTGCACTGCTTCTTGCTCTAGGGAGTCTATGTACCAAATTTGACGGACACACGGACATGGCTCTGCTCTATCGGCATTATTTCTCTATGTGACAAACTACAATATGTATCAAATTTATACCCTAAATAATTATTTTTGTCAATTAATGATGTTGACCGCATTATTAAATATTCCCGTCTATCAGTTTATGCGGACGACATGGAAATTTTTGCACACATCTCCACTCCCACTAACGTGCACTTCAATCTGACTTGAAAAGCTTCTCTACTTGATTTAATAAAAACTTTTTTGAGTTTAATGTCAACAAATGTAAAGCTATTACTTATTCCCAGAACCGTCTTCCAACAGCTCCTAGATCGTAAGTATGTGGTTTGCGACGAGCTTGTCACCTTTCTGCGTGATTTGGGTATCATATGCTACAGGGAGCTTAATTTTCGTAGTCGTATTGTGTAATATTATTAGCAGAGCTAGGTTATGTGAAACGTTGGTCCAAGGAATTCACAAATCACGAAATTCACGTCACGAAATCCCGGAACTTCACATTTGTAAGACCAATTCTAGAATATGCCAGCCAAGTTTGGTCTCGCTATCACGATACACATTCGTATCGAATTGAGTGTGTCCACCGGAGTCTACGTGGACTCCCGTAGCCTGGCAGATTGAACTTACCTCCTTACGAGCATCGTTTAATCTTGCTACATATGCAATCGTTTGAAAAGCGTAGAAAAGTTGCCGATATACTATTTTTACATCAGCTATTACCATGCAACATTGATTGTTCTATGCTGCTCCAAACCATCTCACTCAGCACCAATCCGCGTATTCTGAGGTCAGTAGCTCTCTTCCACCTCAAGTTTCTCCGAACGAATTACGGGTGTTACGGGAGCCTATGTCTCACCTAAACCTCACTTAGAAACTCCCTTTATTTCCCTTCCTCACTCAGGTTTTCATGTAGCTTTATACTAACTATTAAGTAAACATTGTAAATATTAATTATAAGTCCCTTACCGCTTGTATATAATTAAATATTGCATTAGTGTACCTATATACTAAATACACTACAAAACCTAATGTATTCCCCAGTGTAATAGATAATAAATAACGCAGATACAGACAGATTGTATTAAGTTTTGATTGAAGATTAAGCATCATCTTTTGTTTTTTGTGACACATTGCACAATCATCCCATAGTAGCATTGCTTGAATAATAATATTAATTTGTTCCCAAAGCTTAATTCGGACCTTCTATTAATAAAGGGATAGAGCAGTTTGGCTGAAATTTGAATTTTTTTTATTTGCTCTTTAAAAGTAAGCCGTTGGTCTACATAGGTTCCTAGATATTTGACACATGACTGCCAAATTATGGTGTCTCCCTAACGTTAAGTAGATTACTGGGTAAAAATCAAGCTTTAATGTTTTTAGTGAGAAAAATTGCTATTTACTTTAATTTTCCATGTGTTATAGTAAGGTAGTAATATCTCGATGGGACTTTACAGATTGTGAGACCAAATTCATGCGACGAGAATAATCCTATGTCGTCAGCAAAAATTGCTGATTCACAGGAGTTTAGGAAAATCGGACGTGAATATGTTATATGCTGAGCCTTGATTGATGTACACGAAAAAATCCTCTATTTGACAAAAAACTTAGAACAATTTTGACTACATACATATGTACATACTCGTCTATACGAGTACGACGAGAAACCAAAGGACAACATTTTATGGACAAGATCATCATGCCACACAGAATCAAAGTCCTATTCAATGTCAAGATGTACCAAACTATTTGATTTGCCTTGTGACCTTTTACTTTGTACATATGTATGTGAATAGCACTCTGATGGCTTCTAAAATCGAATTGTTCATTGGGAAATAATTTCCTGTCCTCATTTACTGTTATAATTGTTTCTTCAAAATGCGTTCAAAAATGTTGTTGATACTGCTAAGAAGACTTATCGGTCTATAGCTGTTAGGGTCTTCTGACAGTTTACCCGACTTAGGAGTCGGTAACGCTTTAGCAGTCTTCCGGCGATCAGGTAAGTATTGAAGTTTTAGGCAGGAATTTACTATAAATGTTAAAAACAGCTTTCCCGATCTTGATAAGTTTTTTAAGTAGACAGTTTTGATTCCATGTAAGCCTTCCGTTTTCTTCACTTGTAAATTTATAATTATAGCTTCTCTACTTCTTGTTGAGATACATATTCTGCCATTGGCGTCATAGGCTCTTCATGAATAAATCTTAAGATTGAGTCACCCACTATGTAATTAGTAACTGCATCGTCTAGGTTTTGAGAAACTTCGTGGTTTTTCACAAATGATAAGGCAAATGCATCTGCTTTTTCATTGGTTGTGTAAAAAGTCTTGTCAGAAACACGAAGGCTGGGAATTTGTGTGTTTTTATTTTTTACGAATCTTGCATTTTTGTCTAATGCGTTTAGTGTTTTATTCCACTCTCTGTTGCGATGATAAAGTATTTCAGTTGCTATAATTTTATTAAAATACTGCATAAGAGCCCGATGCATAGGTTGGCGATACCTCTGCCACTGCTGCCTATGCGAGTTTCTTATGCGCATGTAATTGAGAATATAATCCGAAATGTTGTCCAAATATTGCTTTAAAAAAAAAAACATTCGGTAATCAAAATGACCTTGACCTTACGGACGGATCCAAAATGGAGACAGGCGGAAAGCTCTTAATCAGTCTTGGTAAACATTCGTCCATATTCAAGGCGTAGGTGCTTGCCAACATCTCTACCCGCTGCACTTGACTCACCTATAATAAAATCAGAGCTCGTCTTAAAAACGTTCACGGTACTCTTAAAATTGGTTAAAAACAACCTGGTCATCCTGCACTGAATTCCGCCCTATTGTGGTTTCGTTGGAAAAGAAAAAGCTGATTCCCTAGTCAAGGAGGGCGCCCTAACACCAATTATTGGCCCTGCGCTTTTATGCGGAATCAGCAGAAAATATTTAAAATACCACATAAGAAACCTTTCACTTTCCAAATCCAACAAGCTTGCGTGAGAAGAGTACATAAACCGCGTTCTAATTTGTGTCTTGTACAGGACAAGGAGCTGTTTCGCTGTAAATTATGCATGTGTGTACATTGTCTTTACTCTAAACAGGTAGCTCAACTTCATGAAAGGTGATGTTGGACATGTGGTCGTGCCATATTACATCATAGTTGACCGTAATGAACAGAAGATGAATGGTTTCCTTTGGTTAAATAATTTGTAGTTCGAGCAATATGGTACAAGGGTGCTGTCGATCGCAAAATTAAAGATCCTGTTGCTAGTCTATATTTTAGGGGGTAGAAACAAGCGATGGTGAAAGTATGGATCCTTGACTATCCATACACCACAACTTGAATTAATCTTATTAATTAAACACCTGCGTTGTTTGCAATAAACCGCCATCAAATGAAACTTTGGCATTACCTTTTCTTTAGGATAGGCGAACCTCTAACGCTGTGATTGCACCACTACTTCACGGAGCTTATAGCAAGATGTGGTATAATACTATCCCAGCGTGCGACAAGGGTCCCTGCCTACCACCTTTTCAGATCACCCTATAAAATTTGACATATGCGACACCTTTGATAACGGAATCCTATGCTTGACTGTATGCATGTACATATATAGCTTAGAAATGTCATTTTTTTGTATCAAGATTTTGATACACCGATTCCAATGGGATTCACCTTGACTATAATATTAAAGAAAATTTTCCTACAAAGTAAAAAGAAAAAAATAGTAATTCAACAATATGATAAATATAAGTTCCGAAGCAACTGAAAAACTTTAGTCGCTACGTTATCTAAGTGGTTTTATTTTACATCACATTTCATATTGTAATGCGGCGAAAGTTGTACAGACTCATCCAGCTAGACATATTGGGGAGCTGAAAAAAATACAATAGAGGGAGGGAGAAAGTTCATAAAGTAAAAGACTAAAAATGTTCGCCGCTCAACATGTAATTTCCCCTACTTCAATCCACCCCTTACCATTCAATTGTGTTGCTGCTGTTATGCTGAATTCTGAAAGGTTTCTTCGTTGTGTGAACACCGTCGGCATTTTTAGTGGCAGCAGTGAACGTCATATTAAAACGAGAACTTGCCGTCTCGATAGTAGGTGTGTGGTTAAAAATGTTTTATTTGTATACATAACTATATACTTAGTTATTATTTTGTTGTTTTTTGTTAATTTGAATAGAATAGTAAAATGTTTGAAATCATCGATCCAAGTGTATTAATTTCCTATTAACCGTGTTCACAAGCACATGTCACATAGTCAAACTTTGTATTTCTTGTGAGAAGAATCACATTGCGAGAGAATGCTTGTGGTGTGCGCCGGGGAGGCAAAAGGGGGAGGTAGAGGGAGTTATGTGCCGCGTGTGCGATTGTACATAGTAATGGGGACTATGACTGCCCTTCTTATTCAGATACATTTGTATATAATAAAGAAAAGGGGATGCAATATTTTATTTCAATATCATGGTTAGTGAATTGTAGATATTGTATTTAAAACAATGAAAAAATGTCAAAAGCAGTTGAAAATGATAGCTACTATCTTTTCTTTGATTACGTGCCATATTGTAATCGAACACTGTACCACGATGCCACATGTTCATATCAGTTGAAAGAGATCCAGTCAGTGGAGTGAGTGAACAAGTCAGCTTAAGTTATATCTACATGTGTGTAGTTAGTATGCGTGTTTATCACGGTTCAGCTTTAAAGACTGGCATATAAATTATGAACAGTGTTGCTGTGTCCCAAAATTTGTATCTATGCACGTGTAGGTAGATGCGCCATGGGATGTTTTTTTTTGTTTTTTTTTTTGTTTTTTATAATAAAAGTCATCACATGAAGCATTTAGGTTGCTAAATATACGCATGATTCCCAAAATGCAATTCTTACTATAATATATTGGTCACTTCGTTCCATGTAAGTGTCAATCATTACATGTGAATTTTGATCGTACCGTCTTATTCTAACTACACACCCGAAACGGAATTACGTGTGAGTTATAGTATTAGTGGGTACTTAATTCAACATATGTACGTGGAAAGGCGATAGGCCAGCATACCGTCCTGTTTCTATTGTTCGTAGGTAGATCTGTTTGCAAACACTTTAATTTTTTTTTTTCCCGATGTTGGTTTGAGGAAGGAAGGAACTACGATTTGTTTCCAAGAGAAATCTTGGTGGTGGATCCCTCCAACTGCGCGCGCTAAGGTATTCTAAACATTTCCCTCTATGCGGATAAATAGTCAGGAATACCAGGATGTTCTTCCAGAGAATTTAATTTCGTTTTTAGAGAGTTAAGTTTTGTTAACTTCGTCTGCCAGCAAGCTAATGCAAGAATTTACACTAGTCGCAGTACAATATCGTAGTTTGCTAGCCACCAAATCTTTGATTTGAATCTTATCGGCAATCGGAAATTTAGAAATTGTATAATAAACCGCCAATACCAAACAGTTGAACAGCTAAAAAACGCTACCCTAGAGCCTTGTCAAAACCTTAGCAGTATAACGCTACAAAATCTAAAAGAAATCGTTTATTTGAATTGATTCACGGGAAAAAAATAACAAATTGATTATACCTTTGAAACCTTCAAATTAAAAAAAAAAAAAAACAGTTTTTCGCATTTTCTCTGAAACGCCTTAGCCCAAAATGACAATACACTATCGTTTGTATTTATCTCAGCCACTTAAAAGTATAATATAAAATAAAGTGCACGACTGGGTACTTGCTTAAAATTTGATCAAAATTTGTAAAATTTTGATTTTTTGTTTTTTTTTAAAAATCCGTTAAAATAAAAAATGTAGTTTAAAGATTTTAGAATACTTGGTATGCCATAAGCTTGCTCAAGTATGATTCAATTATTGATTTCTAACAAAATCGATCGAATAATAGCCTCGAAATACCAATTTTCAGATACCGGAACAAGCAAAGTACCGTTGAAAGTATTTTTTGGATAAAAATACGCCATTTGATAGAATATATCCACCGTAACTCAAATATCGAATTTTAGCCGTTTTCAAAATCGGCCATTAATAAGTAAAGATCGTTAATTTTGGGGTTAGAATAAAAATTCCAATTTCTTCTCGTATTATGACCCTACTGGTCCTACAGACAGACAGAATTATAGTAATCAAAATGTCAATACCGACAATTTTCAGAAAGCCAATACTTGTCCCTTGCAAGTAAAAATATACCACATGAACACAAAGTAACCACACTAAAAAAAAAAAATAAATTAACTTTAAAAATAAATCTTGCACTAAGTCACAGTAGTGGGATTTGTAGCTCGTTTCATTCACGGAAGAGGTTTTAATCTGTATTTATTTCAAACTTAATGTTCGTAATCCTCATTCTAACCATAATTCTCATTGTAACCGCAAAATTAACGGCTTTACTAATGGGCTTACTTAGGTTACACATATGCTATCAGATGTGCACAAATTCATACAACGGTATTATAACTTATTGATATCTTGTCAATATAACTTAAGACTTTTGTTGATTTGAAGGACTGTAATTGAAATGTTGGAGCTTCAAGCTTCCTTCTGAAAAACTTAACGTAACTCATATTTGCCTTGCCTTGACAACTATATATAAACTAAACTCGCTGCTCGAGCAAAGCATTTCTTTTAATTTTTTTGATTTTCTCGAACAGCTTATCGACCATGTATTGGGTTAGAATATGTCGAAATGTGATTATTGTTCAACCTTTTATTTTAATAAATGAAGAACAAAGTGAATAAAGGAAATGTTCTGTTTGTTTTTAGACGTAATTATGTCATGTGACATAATTTGGGGAGCGAAGTAAGATAATTTGTTCCAAAGGACCTTTACTAGCCTTTCGCAGACGTTCGCTTTGGGCGTATCTGCTACCAGGTTTTTCTGTGAAAAATCTGTATAACGGTATTTTGAAATCGTCTATATTTCAGATATGATTTTCATGGTTCATTTTTTAACGTAGCTTCTTTAAAAGTAGCTATAATTTTTCATAGTTGGTATCCTGTTAATATTTTTCTTCCTCTCTTTTTAGAATTCAAATATAACAAGCAACAGAGACAACAAAACGTAACTCAAAACGAAATCAAGTCAAATAAAATACATAACTACAAATAAACTAAACCGTAACAAACGTTTACTTAGAATAAAATTAAAATTAGTACTTAAAGCAGGTAAGTTAAAAATTGTCTTTATTTTTACGTAACGTTAAATTATGTCTTTTTTTTTTCTTCTATATCTTCAATAGAATTAAGTTAGAATCAAAACACGAACACAACCCAAAAGTGCGCTTAAAACATCCCCATACCGAAATTCCAAGAAACTCGAAACAAAAAAACACACTGCAATCACTTTTAAAAAGTTTTTGCGCCATATTGACGAAAAGTAAAACGACTTTGAATACAAAATTTAGTATATAATTTTATAAAGCAAAAGAAAGACAAAAATACAACAAAAGAAAACGAACACAAGTCAGACAACAATTGCATAACACTTTTAAGACTTTAAAGTTGTTCGAATTTAACAATCTGTATCAAAAGCAGCAACAGCAACCGATTGTTGCGCAAGAGGGGCGAATAGGATATATACCAGCTGAAAGAGGAGTATTTT
The DNA here is from genome assembly GCA_963082735.1 of Pocota personata. Lineage (NCBI taxonomy): Eukaryota > Metazoa > Arthropoda > Insecta > Diptera > Syrphidae > Pocota > Pocota personata. The sequence continues at coordinate 4,297,936 of OY720433.1, forward strand.
TAACGCCGATATACTATATAGCCGGTAAGTGTTAAAGATTAAGAAATACCAAATTATATATTCATGTTCAAGTAATCAGTTTTTATTTATAAATGGAAATGGGTTGGTATGGTTAGGTTAGGTTGAGGTGGCTGTCGGCTAAAAGCCAACACACTTAGACCAGTAATAGGTCCATTGTAATACCACATGGATTTGGGAAGCGGCCTTTAGCCTACTCGTTGAACCATTTGGAGCTTATGATGAAGCGTTGAAGGTCCCTAACGTCTATTTTATTCAGGTCATTTAGGTAGCTGAAACAGAAGGTTCCTAAGTGGAGTTTCCTTCTTTGGGAGAGAGCTGGGCAGGTGCAGAGAAGGTGAAGAATAGTCTCCTCCTCCTCCTCGTCCATGCAGCTTCTGCAGAAATGATTTGAGAAGACGCCAAGCCTTGTTGCGTTCTTGCGCCTATTAAACAGTGTCCAGTAATGACACCTATAACAGCGTTGATATGCATTCTGTCCGTCGAGACAACCGGCAGTCTAGAGCTGTTATAAAATTCATTGAGGATGATTCCAAGAATTTGACTGCTGCTTGACTGTCTGAAAAGATGCGGATATCAATGGTCGATATCACGTTTTTCTTTAGTCAAGACGAGACTTCCCTTATTACCATTATCTCCGCCTGGAACATTCTACAGTGGTTTGGGTGACGAAAAGAGAGGTTTAAATTAAGCCTAGCAGAGAAGACACCACCACCCACCCCGTCGTTAGTTTTTGAACGCTAGAGTGAGGTGAAGATGCGCGTTAATTTTCAATCTATAAATATCAGAAAATATTGAGGAAAGCAAGTTATTCGACATTCGTGTGGATTAGTTAAAAACGATCTTCTAAATTTTACGTTGCGACCCAAAGCAGAGCTTTGTCACTCGGACTCAACAACTTGTGGTCCTTGTCGTAGAATCGTATTGATCGGCTACTTTAAAAGCTCGCAATCCATTTTGAGAAGATTTCACCAACACCATAAGACTGAAGCTCATTTACGAGAGCAATATGTCACACTCTATCAAAAGCTTTGAAAATATCAAGGGCAACTACTCTATGTACATTTTCACCATGTTGATAAATATACTGTCGGTTTCATTCGCGATAACTCATTAGGTGCAAATTGGCAGTGCCCTCCATGACTTTGGTAAGCACTGACATGGCCGTGGTGTAGTGGTAACATCATCGCTTGTCACGCTGTTGGTTCACAGTTCAAATCCTGGTGTCAAGAATCATCTACTTATTTCGCATAAAATAAATAAAAAAGTCGATCAATTGCGAAAGCTAAGTCAGCTCTACTGCGAAGGCATAAGACTGATCATACGGCTGAAAATGCAACTTGATCGTGATGATGATATCAGGAGGACGGAAAAAGTACTGTGAATCATTAGCAACGACAATAAAAGCAAAACAAAAATGCTCCCCAGTTATCTGGACGCTACCCTTGGAGTTTACAGAAACTTAATACCACCTGATTTTCAAACCACTACACCAAATCTTTCTTTCTTTCTCTCTCTGTCTATCTATCAACGCACGTGCCCTGCAATATTATAAGGGTATTCATATCCCTTTTGGCACGCGCAAATTATAATAAAAAAAAAATGCTATGGGTTGGTAATTATAAGGGGATGTTTTATCGCCCTTTTTGGTAATTGGCTGGGACGTGCGCAAATTGCCTGATATCCGAAAAGATACCTATGCAGTACGATAGATGGAAGAGCTTACGTAGAGTTTTAGCCAGGATATACAAAACAAAGGGTAGAGATCCCATCTGGACCTGAAGATTTGTTACAATTGAGATCTTTAAGGACTCGTACGACTTGGTTCCATAGGTGGAGGGAGAGAGGTATCTGGCAAGGTATAATTTGCTGCTAATATTGCAGCTAACAGATTAGCTTTCTCCATGGGAGTCTGTGATATTCTTGTCATTGTAGACAAAAGCCGGGATAGTTGATGAGGTAAAGCCTATTATTTCTTTCACGAAAGACTAAAAATATTTACTGCCTTTAGGATACTGCAGTATTTTTTGCCTCTTTTTTTGGTCTCGTAGGAATTCTTTAGCACGTCTTAGAATGACGTTGCAGTTATTTGCGTGTATAGAGATTACGACTTTCCGCAGATGATTTTTGACGCTATAACTGAAAGCGTTTTCGTAACATAGAACAGTGTCACACAATCCGTTAGGGATGGATTGCAACCGTCTCAAATATTAGATGTTGGCCATTAAGTCTTCGCGTTTGGTTGTTGTGTCGTTTTTAGTTTTTAGGCGTTACGACATTTTGTCATATAGCATTGCCAGATTTCGGAAATCATTCTTTTCAGTTTTGACAGTCTCAAAATTAAAAAAATTACTTCTCCCGAGGTGATTCTACCTAAAGAGAAACTTCTGCTGTAATCTGGTGGGTGCTTGAAAAGAGGTAATCATATTTAGGGCTGTAAAATTTTGGACTGTCAAATTTGAGACCGAACGCCATACATTTGCAATAATCTTAACAGCACGGTCTTTGTAATGAGGGGGTAGAGAACAAGGAGTTTTACTTATTGTAGATTTTATTAATGGTAAGATGAGTGCAGAATAGGATACATTTTGGAGCCACAATTGCCAAGCGTTATTTTTTGCAAAGTAGGCGGGTTACTTGCGGTATTCTGAATCGAATCGATGTACAGTGTATTTTAACGTACCAGAAGCTGAGTTGATTTCAGAATATGACAAAGTTTCTGTGATTTTCTACTTTCATCTCAGCGTTCATAAAATTTACACTTATAACCTTCAAATAGCATCCCAAATGACTGAGTTGCTAAATGTGTCACAGTCTCTGAGTCTCGCTTATTTGGGGTACTCTTAACATTTTATAAGATTCCATACCATTTGTCGAATTAGAAAAAAATCTATCATCCTTTGTGTATTTTGGTGGTTCTTTTACACGTATTAACGATTATGAATGACTAATAAACTATACGAACTCACAAAACATTCCTTCCACTAAGCCATTTTAAAAATAAAAACTGATTACTTCCTCAGATTTTTGCAAAAACATTTAGTGGTCTAAAAATTATTTAAACCTTTTTATAACTTCGCATTACATTGAAAATAAATTTGAGTCACCCTGTATATTACAATTATCCCCAAACAGTTTTAAAAAAATGTACTACAATCGTACGTTGTAATTGCACGGGTGAGTATGATAAGGGTAGCTGCTTACAATATAGGTATGTATTCCTGTCTGTCTTTTATTTTCTACGTAAATCAGAAGTAAATTAGGTACCACTATTGTTACTATCCCGAATCTGTGTTGCCACTTTTTTCTATACGCAGTACGTTTGACACATTTTTTAAAAAATAAAAATAAAAATACGGAGTGATATGATTTTCCCAACAGGATGGTCGTATCGAAATAAAAGTAATTTGTGTAAATTTTGTTGTGCCAACAATAGTTTTTATCTTAAAGAGACCACGATAGAGTAAGAAACTATGACAGAGGCATTCGTAGCGGCAGTACTCTAAGGTTTTTTTTTTAAGAAAACGACCCCCAAATGTGGGTCTGGCATTATATAATGCATGGATGGATTGTAGAAAATGTTAACGTATATATATTACCTTAAGGCCATATTTTTCAGTTTCTAGTAAAAATATTCTTCATAAAAGGGCTTATACTGCTTCGGATCCTAAGAAGGCTATATAACGAATTTCGTCTTCCTATCTCAGAATTTAAAGACCAAGAAGTGGTGACATACAGACGGAGGAACATGGATGTATTGATATATCTTTTGATGCTGATCACAAAAATATATATTTTTGGGAATCTCCATGTTACAAACTATGTATTTAAATGAATATACCTTATGCGATAGGGTAATAAATATGCAAAATTAAATCAAACTCTTTAAGTAAATTATTTTCAAATTTTAACGTCTTAATGTCTTTTTAAATTTAATGTATATGATACCTAAAATAATAAAATTGCTTTTGACTTCGTCTGATAATTTGACAGAAAGTAAGAAAGAATACTTAAAAATCCTCAATTATATCTCTGCTTGTATTTAACCTATCAGAAAACTGACAAGAGGTTATTTTAAAAATATTATTGGTACTAAAAAAAAATTGGGGTCATCTAGAGATACCAACTTTCAATTGAAGAAAATGAGAAGACACCCTGTAGTATTGCCGCTACAAAAATTCCCTTCTATAACTCCTTTGATGTCTTTCATCGTATTAAGATTATAGTTCTTTGAACCCATTTAAAGTGCACACCCTGTATAGACGCATACAAGGTTTGTGCTCCCTTTTTTAATTTAAAAACGTTCAACAGTAGTGAAATGGCAACTCAGCTTCCTTGTGCTTTGGCACCAAAACCTCGCAATTTAAAACAAAGTAATAATTATTATTTTTGTTCTTATAAATCAGTAATGTAAATCCGATAACGACTTTTATTATTATTATTATTTTTATTTTAAACTTTTTCATGTCATTGTAATTCATTTCTCTTCATTTTATTTTATTTTATTTGAAAAAAAAAAAAGTGGAATTCATTGTATACACTTATGGTTTAAGTAATTATATTTTTTGCGCAACAGGTAAAAAAAATCCGCTAACAAAAATGTGAAGTAAAAATACAATTATGTATATGGTAGCTTTTATTTTTGATTTAAACAAATATAAATGAATATGTTATCAGAAACAGAATTATGGTTATAAGTAGTGATGGCCATTCCCACTTTCCTTTTAGGACAACTTCCTGTTAATAGTTATTCTCATCTAATCTTAAAAATCGAGAAAATTTCATCAACAATTTCACAACACCGCGCCAACTTTTTAAGGACTGCGTAAAAATGTGAGGGATTAGGGTATTATACAATCCGTTCCAGATGAAATATAATTTTTGCTAAATTTCTACTTTTGCTACGAAATAGTTTTGCAAAAATGGCATCACTGTTTTGTGTTATATCGATTTTCTTATAATGCCTCTCTGTCTGCCAGATTACATGTCACGCATAGCCGGTTAATTCGAAAAGTTACACGCTTGTTGGAATGAGATAAAAGTATAAAACAAATTGCACTTGTTCTTCGAAAAAAGGACAGAACTATTGTAACCGCGAATAGAAAATAGAAGAAAACGGGATACAATGTTAAAGAGTTCAAGCCCGTGACAAGAGCAAAGGAGAGAGACAACAACATATACACCAATTGCATTGCATTGCGAACTCGTGCATTGGTCGTCATCGTCGGCCGTCTTCGTTACCGTTGCTGTCTTCATAATCATCGCTGTGTTCTTCTCGTTCGTATTTTTTTTTTCCTACTTTGTGTTCTCTATGAAACAGAGAAAACAATTTTTGTACTTTATTTTATTTATATTTATTCAGATGTGTTTTTTTCTATCCATTTCTAATTAAAAAACTTCTCTCCATACACATAGCATGCTAAATATAATAAGAACCCAACCATACAATCGAGAACAAAAGTACGTCTCCAAAAAATAAGAGACAATGTTTTTTTTTTTTTTTACCGATCGAATATGTATTTCCTTTTGTTAATTTGTCGTGTCGTGAATGATTGCAAAGTGTAAAATCTTCGACTCTATGTCGTATTATAATAAATGAAAATTTAAATTCTTGCGGTAGAGGCATGTGATTAAAAAAGTAAAGTGAAATTAACACATTTTCTTCGAAGGAAATAGTGTTAAGGGACATTTACTAATTTCCTGTTTTTTTTTTTTTTTTTTTTATATTTATTTGAAAATCTGAAATGTGTTTCGTTTTCAGTGGTTGGACATGATACGAGTTAATTTTTCATGGACATTTTGTCGGAAAAACATTTAAACATAAGAAAGTGAGATTAAAAAAAAAAATTTCTCCCCCCAAAGAGAAATTCGTAATTTACAAAACGTTTTGTATTTTCTTACATACGTATATATATACATTTCGCGAAGCAAAGAAAAAGCTATAGTGTTTGGAATATTATTAAGAGTGAGACAGAGAATGGATATAAAAAAAAAAAAAAAAAAACGATAAAAGTGTTGTTCTTTAAAACACTAGCTATAGAAATGAAAAGGACGGAGAATTTAGTGTGTGCCTGTGTGTGTTTTGTTCGATTGCAGTTATTTAACGGAATTGCTTGCAATTTTTTTTTTTTTTTTTGATTTTGCCTTTTCCGTGTCATGTACCCCATTTTCGTTTGTACCGTATTTGACAAAACATTTCTCAGGTAGTTAGATGGAGAGGAAAAGGAAAAGGAAAAGGAAATCATCGTGTTAAGAAAGTCGGAATGAGTAGTGGAAATAACCAAAGTGCAATGTACACGTTAGATAAAATGGAATGGAAAAGAAAACCCCCCCCTGAGACTTGGTATTGGAGCAGGAGCAGGGAAAAACCCGAAAAGGCAAAAAGCGATAGGAAGATTGCATTTTTTCTGTCCCCTTGGGGGAGGTGTCATTGTATTGCGGTAAAGAAGGGAAGGCCCTTGGAAGAAATTGACTTAGGTAGATGTGTGTGGACACGTGTGCCCCTGCTCTCTTTAACCAATCAAACGTGATGTAATGATTTTCGGTGTTCAAATTTTGTTAGGACGATATATTCAACGTTTTTAAGAGGTTTATCGTCGATGGGGGAGACTACTGTTTCTAGAAGGTTATAGTAAATGGTTTAGAATTAGTGGCCAACATTTTAGTGTTCTAGTTAGTACTTATTGTTTTAAATGTAAAGCACATTTTTGGAGCGTATAGCTTTGATTAAATTTTTCTCGGGTAGGAATTGAGTCTTTCAGTTAGTCCAGTTTTTTTTTTTTTTTTTTTTTTATTCTACTAAATCTTGAAACGTGACTGAAATATGTGTACATACATATGCATTTATGTATGTAGGTACATATATATGTATATTCGTGACCTGCCTTGATCATTTATAACAAATGGGGACACTTGCCTTTGTTTACATTGATGCTGGTCAAGCAATTTGTCATTTTCGTCCACTAGTTAGTAAAAAAGATGGTGTATGTGCTGGATTCGTTGTCTTTCTTATACATACATATGTATATGTACATAAGTATGTCTAGACCGACAGACATGCCTGTTCAATTTCATTTAAATAAAGGATTCGAAAGGCTGGGACTGGGATCGGAAAAAGCTTCTCAATTGCCATATTATATGTAGGCGCCTATCTCTAAGCAGCTTTCCATACGGTGGAAATCAATATGGGGCACGGTATATAATATAAACTCTTCTACCTGGAGGGACACTTTCTATTTCCATCAATCTCCTGAATAATGGGGGATGGGAGCAGAATTTGAAAAAAAAAAAAAAATTGCGGAGTATTTGGCACTGGAAAGCGATTTCAATTATTTTTTGGCAAAAAATAAAGATTTTATACAATTTTCAACAAATTTCACAGCAAGTAGACGATTTCAAAACCTAAAATTTCACACAAAAATTATTTCCATTAGCATCGGGGAAAAGTTGGACATTTTGGATGCGTTTTTAATATGTATGCAGATAGATAGCATTCTTTCGCTATCTAGAATGTATGTAGGTGGGGTAAAATTTCAAAAACCTAAAATTTCGATATATTCGCAGTCAAAACCAATTTCAAATAATTGCAATATTTTAAATGTCAATTTATAAAACTTTCTGTCAACGCGATAACTACCGTACACAAATTTCGCTACGACAGCGAAAACGGGTAAAATTTTTGTTTTCCATTACTCAAGCGAATTAAATTAAGAATTAAATTTTAGGCACAATTAGTTTACACAAACACAGGTTGACAGACACGCAGTCGATGTTAACCTAAAGCTTAGATTGCCACCAGAGCACATGTCATTCTGTTCATTCCAAACATTCTCAGGTCGTTGTCAACATTATCTAAACGAAAACAAATGCATTATTGAAGACTTCTTTAAACATTTATACTTGTATTGTATTTATAAACTTAAAATTAAATGATTTTTACGAGGTAAGATTGGGAGTTTACGTGCTCATGTAATTCTAGAGACGAGCCGCCAATGAATGAGTTAAATGGCTACACTTTGCCGATCTCGGGTAATGGTCTGTGATCTTAGCCCTCTATCCCGAATTTTCCGTGGTTAGTATCCTAGTCTAAGGGCTAGGCGTACTGAAGGCAGTAACTTCCTTTAGACATGCGAACTTTTTTCTTTGGCTCATTTAGTGCTCATCGGCCATCATCACTTTCTTAAAAAAAACCGTTTCTACTCAGTATTGAACAAAAAGAGCCCATTCATATTTGATGTTCCCTAAGTAGTTCAACTTGACTGGAACTGTACACGTTATCGCTAATTCTATCAAGATCATTTCTCCGCTGCTTCCTAGATCCAAAAAAGTGAGCATTAGGGGAATGTTCTCCTCCACCACTTGTTTGCTGCCACCAACGACCTAAAGAGGTTAATGGCAGCATTCACTTGTTCACCCATGGCTCCGTGCCATGTGCATATTCCGAAATCAATAGGTTCGCATTACGGATTATGATGAGAAAATTCGCGTCAAACCCCACAGACGGACCAGTAGGGATGCAGTAAAGTGGGAGGGTTGTGATCCTTCTACTCCGGATCATAACTTCTCCGTAAGAAGAAGAAGATGAGAAAATTCGCGTGACATCAATTCCGGCATACTGAACTTATAAGCTTCATTTGGTTCATTTGAAAACAAAAATTATTGGCAAGTTCATAGATGGATTCATTGAATGTCCATGGAAGGTCTCTGATTGTAATGAACTTGCAACTGGTGATGGCTTATTAATATGTATGTTTTATCTTCAAAACCACATGCAATTCAAAATACACCTATCATTTTTGTGAAGAGGCTCCTTTTCTAATTTGTTACTCCTAATTATGAGTGAAGATACTATGTCACAAAATAATACCCAACGATAAAATAAGACCCACAGCCGCGAGCAAAATGAGCCACGCGCCGCAATTGATTCACCCCAAACCCCTTTACCTCGTCCTCTAAACCGTGCAGCCCAAATGTGGAATGTTTTACCAAACTCTATCTTTCCTGCCTATTACAATTTACAAACATTCAAAACCAACGTGCATCGGTATCTTCTCTCTTACCTCTCATTTCCTTAATGCCCGCACTGTGTAATTTAACTTGTATTCAAAATCCCCTTAGTGCGCAGCAATTATATATAATGAGATAATAGATGACGTGCAACTCTTCGCTGTGCGTGGTCAGTAGTCTTCAGTTCTTGAGTCAATTGCACTTTGTATGCATGAAGATGGAAATCTTTCGTGAGAATACGCTGTCTTGAAATGTCAAATTCTTGACCACGGTGCCGAAATGATGTTCCTGGGCTCTCAACAACACTCTCAAAACTGCGTCGATGTTTTGTGTTGAACGACTTGTTGAAGGACGGCCAGAGTGTCTAAGATCACTAATTGATCCAGTCTCCCTGAATTTTTAAATTAATCTCTTCACAGTTGATCACAGTTAAATCACTATTTTGACCATATTTTGTACGAAAATTGCGAACTGTAGCTGCCAAACCTTCATTATTTTTAAAATATTGCTCAACAATGAAAACGCGTTGTTCTTTCGTGTAGCACTCCATTTTTAATAACCTTGAACTGTCAGCTGTCACGCTGTCTTTTTGTTTTCTTATTTTTTCGTTGGCAACACTTTACCGCACAAATGGGGCAAAATTCAAATCTTGCGTGAATTTTGGGACACCCTTTATGTTACAAACTATATATCAAAATTAATGTGCCTTATGGGAAAAACGATACCCTTACAGTATACAGTATCGTCGTTCTGTTCGATGAGATTGAACTTTATTGTAAAGTTAGGGTGGGTCCTAAAAGATTTTGATGTGGTTTAAATACAATGTCAGCAGTTCCAAATCATTTTATGCGCATCAGTCAAGTAAACACCGAATCGAAAGTTTTGTGAATGCACAGATTGAAAAGACACCTATGCGTGCGTTGTTTGCGTACTTTGTACCTGGTACAGAACACGCCAAAATCATATACATACTTATACATACATACGTAAGTATTTATGTGCGATTAAACAAAGAACATATTTGAAATTCATAAACTGACCATGCTAATCCAATTGTTTTCAGTTGTCGAAATCATTTGTAGTGAATCTTTATAATCGCAACGCACGCGGAATTGGCTATTCATCACGCTTCTAATTGCATGATTATGTTATGTGACGTTTGGAGAAGTATGTATTTCTTTTAATCTTCTTTGTGGCATGTGGGTGAAGGCGCAGACAAAAAATTAATTCGGAAAAAAGTTTGCCTACGCGATCGATCTCAGCCTATTTTCGAATTACCGTAGTGAAGTAATAAAAGTTACCAGCGTTAGAAAAATGTGAGTGGGTGAAACAAAACAAAATTTGAAGTTTCAAAGTAAGGAATACTCTAACGTGGGAAACATTTGTGTATGTCGGACGGAGATTTGTTTGTCCTAACATAAACAAAGAATTAAAGCAAACGACACGTGCATATGTATGTAACTCTTTAAGTCGAATATTTACTTATGGTAAGCTTCATGCAAACATACATATGTATTGTAGATGTCGACGAGCATTTTTGTTTATCTGTACGTTTGTTCCAGCACAGCTTTTAAATGCCTCAAAAAATGTCAATACATTTTTGCACACATGTAGATATGTATGTTTCCAACTTAGAAAGTTTTACTCCTTTTGCAGATCCTTTTGTTCGCCATTGTGTTTAATTGAAATATTTTCTAGATTCAAAGATATGCTTAAAAAGTATCAGTATCAATATTTTTTGTCTGAATGTTTGTTCCACAACTGATTAGTTTTCGTATTCAAATCAAACAATTTCCTTGATCTTGACTAAATTCTGCAATAAAAATGCCTTATTTGACTCAGCTATTCTCACACAATTGTTTACTAACAATGAAACATTTTTTTCTGTGTACTTACGTTCTGTCATCCCGATACACGTTCTGTGTTCCCGATTCCTCCTCAATTGTATGTTTTGGTCGGCCCAGTTTTATTTTTGGGAACTTCCTTCGACTTTAATTACACATGCATAAAGCACTAGACCAGTCTTAGAAACAAATATCTATCGGTGATTCTGGTGATTTGGATACATTTCTGAAAGAGTTACCACCTGAATCAGAGTCACACGCTTGCTTTATGTATGTTCTGCGGTCTTATCCTCTAGGCAAATTCAGCATTTACTTTTCTAAACTACTACTATTACGAGTGGACAATGTGTGTAGGGTATTAAAATAGCACTCAATTATTTTAGAATCCAACACGTAGGAACACAGTGTTTTCAGCGCTGCTTGACTTATAGTGAATATGTAGTACTAATACTAGTGTTCAGGTTTATACTGGCGCACACATCAATAGCGTAGAGCTTAGCTTAAAAAAGTATTAGGATGTGTTCCTAGAAATTTCCAGATTTTGTGGTTGGATCCAAAGACACCATTGTCCATCTTTAACATCGAGTGACAGTACTCCGCTAGCCCGGGCTTCTCTATCCCAAACGTCAGTCAAAACCAGAAAGACTTCCAGGCATACCGTTCCAGGCATACGAGACTCTATTTTCCATGTAAATATTCCCTATGTCAGAGAGTTTGTCTATAGGAACATACTTTATGGTGGTTTCTTATCTCTTTTTTTCTGGAAACTGATGGCTAGGTTAACAAATTACTAAGGTATTTCCAACATGAATCGGTCCTGGATCTTCGTTGGTGTAGTTGTAGAACCGTTGTAGAATGCACTCTCTGAACTCTACATGGGTTAATAAATATGCGTTGGGTAGGAAATGATTTACGAGTAGGTTGAAAACATAGTAGATAAGAAAAAACCGGTAACTGTAGAGATGTTTCATGTGTTTTTGACACAATAACGAGATTTTTAGGCGATATGTTTTTAAGATATTCACACAAAAGTAATTATTTAGGCCAATTAAAATTGCCTGACAAGTTGGTGGTCTTTGGTTAGAACATTTCTTTGGTAAGCTTATTGACATGCAGATAGAATAAGCGCAAAGCGAAATGATTTGATCAAAAGTACCTTAATAAGGATCCGACTAAAGTCGTAAGATGTTACTAGCTTATCGAAAACTGACAGTTTTCTAAATAAAAAATACTACATACAGTAGCATCTTTGCATAATGTTTCAAAACGCAAAATTGAGCATCAAAGATTATTTTTGCAAATTGTATGCATCTGATGATCCTATTTCCATTTTAAATTATGCGTTTTGAAAAGGATTGATTTTGGATTCACCCTTTGTTTAACTTATAAAATGAATAAAAGTTATAAGATTTCATGAATGCGTTTGTGCAATTTTGACCCATTTGTACATGATAAGTGTTAAACACTGACAGCATACATTTCTAGTGTTCAGTTTCTGTAATTCGTAGGACACTTTTTGACGCCATCAGCTTATTACAGAAATCGGCAGTAGAGACTAACGTCGGTGAACTGATTCTTCATAAGAATCTCCAATTCTGACCTACCTACTTGGTTAGTTGATTCGTATATCTCTACTAAACTTTCAGACAACCTAACATATCCGTTCTATTTGAACGCAATCATACTTTCGGCCCTTGTTGATGTTGATCCGAAGGTTGCAGGATTAAATACCAGCCGAGGACAACAATCGAATAAAAGCCCCCTTTAGAGGACCGAATGATATAAAAGTATCTCTACTGCACTGAACAACAATTTTGTCCCACCTCCTCATTCTTTCTCATTCTTTTTCCAACTTACTGCGTGCGATTGCAAAAAATAAATAAAAATCCATTAAAATACATAAGTTACCACTTTAACAATGAATAAAAAAGCGTGTCTGACTAAGTCTAGTGCCATACATTCGGATAGCTAACACATGATTTCTCTAATGTTTTCTTCTGGATGAACTGAATGCATTAAGAATGCACTCCCTCCTAGTCTTAGGCTAATTACTTTTTAATTGCTTGCCATAGAATACAAATGGGTCATGCATTACATCCTTGTGTCATTTAAATTAACACCACTGAATTTAAATAGTCACTGAATTTGTGATTCCCCCTTCATATACTGTTCTTTACCTGCAACTACCTTAAATTCTATTTGTCACCTATGTGCTATGTGTCATTGTTTTTAATATATTTCCTCAGCTACCTGTCTATGAAGTAAAAGTATTTTTCGTTTTTAATATCTGATACTAGCAGATGACATCTGCCAATTAAGTTTAACTTGTTATCACGTTACCTGGTATTTCGTCCTTTTTAAATAAACATGTTTTTCTTTTGGGATTCCTAAAATCTCTTCAGATCTTTTTTTTCTGTGTGCTAATCACTTTTAGGAATGCATCGCATCTTGTATTTAGTGTTACGACCTGTGTTAAGAATTCGCAAAGATTTATTTTATCAATTTATTTCTTCGCTTACTTCCATGGTAAAAGGTCTTAAGAAAAGTTATTCGCCATTCCCTTAAATAACAGCAAAATGTTTTTAACAGTTTTTAAATTGTGTGTGTATGTGTTCTTTTTTCTCAGAAATACATGAAAAATATACAGAAGACTAAAATAAATATATTAGAAAATAAGCAAGTGAAAAAAAAAATAAAAAATAAAAAAACAAGACCGCAAGTGAGGACAACCTTTTCTTCAAAGAAAAAGGGAACAACATTAATGCGGATACAATTTAATTCTGCCGCAACAAAATCAAAAAATGTTAGCTGAACCCAACAAGTGCATCAACAACAATTTAAATCAAAATCAACAACAAAACGAAGAAAAACATCTGCTCATACTCAATAATAAAAAAGATTCAATTAATCTCAGTATAAGTAAAAATAATAAAAAATCAAAATCAAAATCAACGCAGCTTTATAGAGGCGATAATAATTTGGAAAATCTGCATATAACCAACCACAACATATGCCGAAATTATTTGTTGTTTAAAAAATTACATAAAAAAAATAATCCGAAAACCAGAAGGCTGCAATGCACATCACCACCAAGTGTTAATTATTATTGATGACGGCAATAACAATAACATTATATCAGGAAAAAATAAGCAATTCCAACACCAACTCAAGAAAAAATCCTTAGCTTAAAGTAAATTTTTAAAATAATACTTATATTAAAAAAAAAAGTTATATATATATATATATATATATTTTGTGTTTGTTTTACAATTTGTGGGTCCTGCAACTCTTCTTCGCATATTTTATATTCATAAACGAAAAGAGTCAAAAGAGACTTCCCTTACCCACTTCCAAAAGAACATTTTTTTTAAAACACAAAGAAGAAAAAACTTAAAAAGGGAATTTTTATGTGTGTGCGTGTATTTATTTATAATTATACAAAACAACAAAATAGTGAATTAATAGCAAAAAAAAAAGGATCGTAAATAGCAACAAATTATAAAAAGAAAGTTTATGAGGACTCAATGTGTTCAAATAACTAAGTAGTAGCTAGTAGTTTAGTAAGCGAATCAATCGAAACACGGAAACATATATCTATAACATAGCATTTGTATAAAAAAAAAAAACCAAAAACAAAAAAACCGTTTATAGTTATAAAAAAAAAAAATCAAGCCTTCTTCAAAGCAATATTTTAATAATTCCAAGTAAATAATTCCAAAACGCACGAAACAAGATGGTCTCCCGTTATATGTCGAATTATAGCATCTCCAGTATTGCTGCTGCATCGGGCGGCGGAAATGGTACAAATCAGGGGCATCCAGTGGGTGCGCCAATGCCACTTAGTGTGGCTATGGCTGCAACAGTACCTCAACTGACTGTGATACAACAACAACAACAACAACAACACCAACAACACCAGCAACACCAGCAACACCAACAACATCAGCAACAACACCAGCAACACCAACAGCATCAACAACACCAACAACAACAACAACAACAACAGCAGCAGCAACAACAGCAACAACAACAACAGCAGCAGCAACAACAACAGCAACAACAGCAGCAACAAGTTGTTCATCACCATCAACAGCAGCAGCAACAACAACAACAAATTGTATCATCCTCCGGAACACACCAGCAATTAGTGCTGAATGGAGTAGGCGGTAATGTGTCCGCCGGTGGACAACATCAGGCCCAAGTGCAATTGTCACATTCACCACATCAACAACAGGCCGATTTCCATCCAATTGTTCAGCAACAGTGCCTAATGCATCCTGCAGCGGCAGCAGCCGTAGCAGCAGCGGCAGCTGCCGCAGCAGCTGCTGCAGGTGCCCCTGGACAGCCAGGTCCAGGACAGATTCCACATTATCGCTTTATTCACCCGCGTGAGTCCCTTTCTATTAATATGAATATCTTAATCCACCAACACCCTAAATGTTTTTGCAAAAATCGAAGTCTAAATATAAATATTCAAACAAAATATTAAAAAAAAAAATAATAAACAAAAAAAGAACCCAACTAATGAAGCATTCTTTTTCTCTTTCCTTTTCTCTTGACAATTTGCTTGCAGGATCAGATGGTTATGTAGCAGCATCATCGGCGGGCTTCCAAGCACCCCCACAGAGTGGGCCATCACCACATCAAGGTCCACCCACAGTTTTACGCGGTATGCAATCGACGGCACCGCCAACGCCACCACAACCAGATCTAAGCAAGATGCAACCACCTCCGCCACAACAATTGGTAAGTGCTTATATATTTTTTCCCCTTATATGCATTGATTATTTTTAATTATAATTATTATGTTTAAAAGCCGACTGCCAACGCCTGTATAATCGAACGGCAGCACTTTTAATGTACATAGATAGTCTCTAAGACAAGGCACAACTTATGGCATAAAATCTCCTGGTAGAAGTTTTTTGTTATCTTATAATTTAATATATTATAATTTTCTTATAATTATTTTCTATTTTTAAAAGTGCAGTCTAAATTTTAAGTACTCTATCGAAACATTGGAAGAAATGTGTCCTACCCTATGTTTTTTATTTCCTTAAATTAAATTTACTGATACGAGGGTGGGTCAATAAGTCCCTGAAAAATGAAATAAGGAACACTCTTTTCGGTATAAAAACATTTTATTTTTCAACATAGTCTCCTTTTAGCTCTAGCCGTAGTGTAGTGGTACCATCATCCCTTGTCACGCTGTTGATTCACGGTTCGAATCCTGATATCAAGAATCATCTATTTATTTCACATGAAATAAATAAAAAAGTCGATCACTTGCGGAAGCTAAGTCAACTCTACTGTGAAGGCATAACACTGGCAGTAGGGTGGTCATATGGCTAAAATGTAACTTGATAGTGATGATGACGTCAGGAGGACGAAAAAAAATACTGTGAATCATAAGCAAGGACAATAATAGCGAAAACAAACAAAATACTCCCCAGTTGTCTGGACAGCCACCCATGGAGTTTACAGAAACTTAATACCACCTGAATTTCGAACTAAACCACTCTGCCTTTCTCTCTGTCTCTTCCTTTTTCCACAAAACGCACGTGTTCTAAAAAAATTAGTATAAGGGTATTCATATCCCCTTTAACAGGTGCAAATTATAAGAAAAAAAAAATACACTTTATCCAACGTTTCTCCAATTTTTTGATGCCCTCCAAATAATTCGATTTTCCGAGCCCTTCAAAATAAGCGTTTGTTTCAGCGATGACCTCTTCATTCGACCCAAATCTCTTACCTCCGAGCCATTTCTTCATGTTTGGAAACAAGAAATAGTCGCAGGGGGCTAAATCTGGGGAATATGCTGGATGAGGGAGGAGTTCGTAGCCTAACTCATGCAATTTTGCCATTGCGACTGTGGACTTGTGCGCCGGTGCGTTGTCCTGGTGAAAAGGAACTTTTTCTTCGCCAAATTCAGCCGTTTTTGCTTCAAATCGGCTTGGAATCGATCCAGCAGCTCTGCGTAATATGCGCCGGTGATCGTTTTACCCTTTTCAAGGTAATCGATGTGAATAACACCGCGCGCATCCCAAAAAACTGTCACCATGACCTTGTTTGCTGACAAACCCGCCTTGGCCTTCTTCGGTTTCGATTCACCAGGAGAAGTCCATTGTTTTGACTGTTCCTTGGTTTCTGGTGTGTTGTGGTGAATCCAGGTTTCATCCACGGTTACGAAACGGCACAAAAACTCAGTCGAATTTTTCTGGAACATCGCCAAACACACCTTTGAAGTTGTCAAACGAATGAGTTTGTTGTCGATTGTGAGCAATCGTGGCACCCATCTTGCGGAAAGTTTTATCATGTCCAAATATTTATAAAAAATCGAATTCACTGAGCCATATGATAAGCCTGTGGCCTCTTCAAGCTCGCGCACTTTCACTCGCCGATCGTCCATTATCAAACCATGGATTTTGTCGACCATTTCTGGTACGGCGTCCGGAACGTTCGGCGTCACTTGTGCTTGAACGACCGCACCGAAATTGAGTAAACCAGTGGTGAATGGTTCCAATCGATGGTGAAGAGTCCCCATAATATTTGTCAAGCTTTTGTTTGGTTTGCGTGATAGTTTTTTCTCGCAAAAAAATTCACTTTTTTCCATTTTAACGAAAATGCTAGTAGGCGTCTATATAAAATGGCTGCCACAACAAAACTATTTGACAGATCTGTCTGAAAATTTGGGTGCGTTCTTTTGAAAAATGATTCTTGCCAAAAAAATAAATTTAAGGTGACGGCACAATTTGTGTTAATTTTCAGGGACTTATTGAACCACCCTCGTATTTACGCCCTTCTAATGTTTTGTTAATTCTTTTTATTTGCGCCTATAAGAGCAAGTATTGGTTTTCTGAAAGCTTTCGATCTCGAGATTTTGATAAAACTAGTAGACACACTATAATAGAGAAGCTCGAAAAAGTGGGTTTCTCAATTCTATCTGTCTGTATGTATGACCGGTTGCAGCTGTACGGAATTTCTTCAAACTTCATATCTGGGGTCGGTACATATGGTCACAATTTTGGGGCGAATTCGAAATTTTCATTCTCGTAACAATAAAATTAACGGTGCTTTACTAATGAAAAAGTAAATTTGCTCGTAAACGGCTCTAAAGATTATGTATTATGTCGTCCCACGTTTTTGGCATAAAATACGTATAACAGTACTTTACTTATTAACTGGTTTTGGCTATTTCTATTTGACATATGCAATATAATGACATAATAAGTTTTTAAAAATTATCGATATATTTTTTTGTTCGATTTTTAATGATTTAAAAAAAATAAAAATACAGGTACAAGTACAGATACGTGTGACCCAGTCGTGCATTTTATTTGTACTTGCACTTATAAGGGCAAGTATTGGTTTACTGAAAATGGTCGATCCCGAGATTTTGATCAAACTTGACATTACTATGATGGAGAAACTCAATAAAGTAGGTCTCCCAATTCTGTCTGGCTATCTGTCTCTATACACAACTGAAGCCCTAACGGCTGGACAAATTTTCTTCAAACTTCGTATCTGGTTTATGTGTGGTCACAATTTGAGGTGAAATCGGAATATTCATTTTAGCCCCAAAATTGACGGTACTTTAGAAAATACCGAGTTTGAGAAAAGTCGATTTGCTCTAAAATGGCTCTACCGATAATGGGCATATGCTATCAGATGGCGTATTACATTTTTGGCAGAAAATACATACGTGTAACAGTACTTTACTTATTAACTGGTTCTTAAAAATTGGCTATTTCTCTATGAATCATATCATTCGATTTTGTTCAAAATCAACATTAAAACAATATTTGACATATGCAACATGACATAATAAGTTTTTAAAAATTATCGATATAATTTTTTTTTTTCCATTTTTAACGATTAAAAAAAAATATATCCCAATGATTTTGTTTAAATTTCAAATTGAGACATTTATAAATAAACAAAATACATCTAACAGGTACGTGCGACCCAGTCGTGCATTTTATTTTTTTACTTGAACAGACGAGATTTTAATGTTATTTGTAGTAGGGTTAAGTTAAGTAAAGTTTTGTGTAGGTCTAAGCAAATGCTAGGATCTATTTCGAAGGATCACTATGAAGTTTATCAAAACGCCTTGGATAGAATTCAATTCAAACAAAGTGTGTTCCATCCGTTGAACGTTTTTTTCGTAGAACTATTTCAAAACGAAATTTTTAAATACTCGTACAGTAATGATTTGATTCTGTTCATGTTACTCTTTTCATTCTTTATGTTATTATGGATATTAAAGCTTCTACCACACAAGTCAGGATGATCAAGTCTCGATCGGTCAAATCAAGATCAGTGCCCTGTTTCCCCAACCACATCACTTAATACTCGTACACTTTTCATCGATTCATTAAATTGATTTTTTGATAAGTGCAAATGGTAGGCGTTTCACGAATAAAATTGTAATTCCATTCACTTATCGATTGAAACTCATCGTCTTGCTAAGTGAAAATGAGAAGAGTTTCTCAAAAAAAAAAAAAAAAACTTATTAAGCTATCATCACTTGGCAAATAGAAATACATACTTATACAAGTTGCGATTAATCAACTTGTTCAAAATTACCTGCATATATTGTGAAAAAACGTTTTCGATCACTGAACATTTTCTGAAAATAGTAGATCGTAGGATCTTGATTATGATATCCAACTTTGCACTCTTTTTGCCGAAACTAGGCCGTATAGGCCTACACTGCGTAAATTCTGCGATAAAGCGGCATGGCTCGAACGAAGATGTGCTGTTAGAGTGTTATTTTCTCTGGTGTTCAAGAAATTCTATCTAGAATAAAACCGTTCAAGTATAAGACTGAGTAAAGTCATAGATGTGGAGAATAGCCAAAATGCAACTTGTTCGTGATGATGACATTAGGAGGACGGAAAGAAATACAGTGAATCATAAGCAACGACAATAATAGCGAAAAAACAAAACAAAATACTCCCCAGTTATCTGGACAGCCACCCTTGGAGTTTACAGAAACTTAATACCACCTGAGTTTCAAACCACACCACTCTGTCTTTCTCTGTCTCTTCCTTTCCACAAAAAACGCACGTGTTCTAAAAATTAGTATAAGGGTATTCATATCCCCTTCAACACGTGCAAATTATAAAAAAAAAAAATATATTATTCATAGAGGCACCTAAGAACCGTCATATATTTCAAATCAAATAATACTTTATTTGCTCACTTCAGCTCTTCCCTGAATACTGAGACTCTTCTGCTATAGTCTAAAGCATCTCATTCAACTTGGTCCAAGAATGGGGGTCTTTCTTCTCTAAGGCTTCGAGATAACTTTTTCTGTTGCGAGTCAATGCGACGGTTCATAAGGCAGTGATCTGGAGTTTCTTTGGCTTCGTCGCATATTTTCGTTGCTTTCTAGATCTAACTCCCTGAGGTGCTCACGGAGCTTACAATGACCTATGAGGAAGTCCATAAGTATACTTAAGCTGATGAAGGTTCTTAGATGTTATACGATTGTAGTTTTCTGGGAGTGCCTTTGTCTGCACTTATCGTCCTTGTCGGATGTTGTGCCCACCCATCCAACAGAAGTATTCTGGTGCTATAGGGTAACTTTTCTGATATTGCCCAGGTTGTTGAGATTGTTCAGGCACTCTCACACTATCTAAGCAGGGGTAATTTCTATCAGCTCAACGCTTTGATGGCATCTTGCCTGTCTGATATGATTGCAATATTGCTCTTGAAATAATTCCTGTCGAGGTTGAGTTTGGCGGTGTGCCCAACTATCGCGTTAATAAATCGGGCTGTTGACCCGAATGCTTAATGGTATACATCGCAGATTCGCTGGTCCATTCTTTCTTTGTGCTCAATTACCTGGTGATGTTCTTGACGAAGTTGTACTTCTTGATCATACCTATGTACATATGTATTCTGTGGGTTTTTGCACTTTGAACCCGATGTATTTTCCCTCCCATATCCCCTTATTTTGCGATCCCCTTATGATGATTGCCGCATTTGTTGCTTTTCGTCTGTCTGTCTGTACTTCGAAATGGAGCCTAAACGTCTTTACGGCAACCATTTTGCTGCCGACGTCTCTGACACTAACAAAATCAAACGATTTTTGCACGGCATGTTCAAGAACGACAAAAAAAAAATGAAACTCCAAAGGCAAGAAGGTCGGTTTTCAGTCATACCCATAGAGTTCTGCCCGGACGGGGAATTCTGTTTAAAAACTAGATGATCGTTCATTACTCTGGTGCTAAATTCGGCATCTAGCCCTTTTTGGGTTAGGTGTAACCTGTCCGCAAAATGTCAGCTTCCTAGGTTTCCTGAGCTTGTTTTGGTTAGGTTAGGTTAGGTTGGACGGTTCGCATACGCCTACACGGGTCTTAAGCACTACGCATTTGTACCCATTTGGAAGGTTGTATAAAAAAGTGATCGCTTGATGTTGTTCTGTTCGCTGTGAACAGGAACTTCGTTCATCAAGACTTCCTGCAAATCTCCGCGATCGACGGAGGAGGGCATGTCCGTAATCTCTTTCAGGTCCTCAAAGAAGGGTCTTCCTAGGAGGCTTCGATGGATTCTGCTGATACTTGTCCCCTCCTCAACACAAGAGTCGCCGTAACCTTTGTAGCTAGCAGCTTTGTTATCCCTACCGGATGTTCTGATCGTGTAATTGCGATTGAAATCTTCGTAGAGGATTACTTTTCAGTTAGATTTTTAGCAGTTTGCCGCTTTGAGTCAAACTACATTTGTCGCTGCAGTATTTCTAATAAATACTGGTAAATCTACTGCAAGTATGCATAAAACTGCTTCTAGTCCCGCGTTCGGGTTTGATTTTAAAGCGCCTGTTGTGCGTTGGACTAGACATTCTGCTGTTTGTATTCTTTTTACGATGTACCTGCAGAAGAGTATGATTTTTGGGGAGGTGACTCACTTTTTCCAACGGATTGTGCTGCATCTTTCTTTCCTCGATATTTAGATTTCAGTTAAATTTATTACCAAGAATCTGTCTAAGATACTTCGCACTTTTCTACATGTTGAGCATCGGGCCCCAAGCGTCGGAAATGCATAGTCCGGAAAAGATCTCTTGTTCGTGAATAGAACTAGTTCCGTTTTCTATGTTTTTTTCTTTGTTTCAGATTCATGTATCATGAGAACAATTACTGGAGTACCTGACTTAAAACCTTTCAAACTCTAATCAATATCTTACATCTTAATTTTGCTTTATTTCTGAACTAGCAGACCTGCTCGACTTCGCCCGCGCCGAAATGCTATCAGGATTTTAGAGATTGTGTGATATTCTTCCAGTTGTTACGCTTGAAGTCAGAAATGTCACGTATCGTTTCCATACGATAATGAATATTATCACTTAATCTTTCCGTAAGGATAATAACAAAAAAGAAGGCAACACACACACCCATCATCCAGTCAGTGTCAATCGTTAGTTGAGACACTCCCATGATTTCGGCGTTTCTCGATAATTTTGTTCTGTATGTGCTGCAAATATTGCTGTAAGGTAATCATTACCAATTTCTAAGAAGATTCTAATCACCATAAATCCTTTTTTCCCTTAATTTTCTTGGAATTTGCAATTTGTCCCTAATTACCCGCTCAAAAGTGGTTGAGACAGGATTGAGTTTTTTGAAATAAAAACAAAAATTGGAGTTTTATTACAATGGTTTTATTTTTTTTTTAGTAATAAGTACTCCCCTTCCCCATTATTTACAACCTTTAATATTCTTGATGGAAGAGATTTAAACAGTTTTTTTAATTAATTTTCGTGAGATTTTGTTGTTTCAATGGCGTCTATGGTCTCCTACGTTATTGAATTGTCATCAGCTCTGGAGAGATGTCCCCATACATTCTCAATTATGTTGAGGTCTGGAGACAATGTTGGCCAGTCAAGAACAGAAACGTTGTTACGCTGTCTCAACCAGTTGTCAAGGAGTGTATTTACATGCACGCTGCGCAGTTTACATATAACTTGCTGTTATCGTGTACAACTTAACATTTGCCTTGATTAGTACTCTAAATAAGTACATAAATTACATTGAAATCAATTCGCCATTTTGAAGTAATAGGTGAGAATCCTTTCTGAGTTTTCTATTAATCTGATTTATATGTAAGTTCTCGTAGATCCTTTAATAGAACTTTTTAGTTCTTAAAGCTTCCTCCTAAAATAATTTCTCTATTTATAATATGTAGTTTAGTCGACATATAAATGCGGCGGATAAATAATTTCCCCCGATTTGTGAGACACATTCCTTGAGTACTCAGATTCCTTATTTCGGCGATAATGAATTTTGGCTTAAGTTCTTCTCAGGTAAATAATCAATAGGTGGAGAAAAACTACCCGTACATTCAAATTGATTTACGATTATTTCAGTTATAAGGTACAAAAGTATACTGAACGTTAGCTACATATGTACTCGTACGAGTATCTCAGGTGTATGCTCCAATGGAGATTTTTTTTTAAACTCTGTAAGTCTCTCATACAGTGTTTTCAGATACCGTTTATAGTTTCGCCGTCATATCGAATGTAATGCACTGCGCTGATGAATTTTACCCGACTTTGGTGAATAGTAGGTGCTCTGTAAAATTGGTTAGATGGTTCTTTAGTAATAAACGGTCACGCAGACAGACAGACAAAACGACATTTTCAATTTCATAATATGTAGAGAAGAGATAGAGATGAGATGACAACAAGTTTTTGATAATTTTGAATAGTTTATGCAAAGAGTGCTGCCAACTTTTCTTTTCTTTTTTTTGTTTGTCATCTCACTAGACTCATACGTATTGCCACCTAAATCGACTGAAGTCAGTGTCGATTCGCAAGGCGTGCCTCGTCTTTGGGAATAGTAGTGTCACGAGTAGGGTGTTAATTCACATTTAAAATATGTACATAGTTATAATTTAATTTAAAAAAAAAACCTGTACATACTCGTATGTACATATGTATATATTTATTTATTTAGCATAATATTAAGTTAGTTTCTAAGTCTGTGTTATTATTTTTTGTTTTTAATTTATTACCTAGACCATTAAAAGCTTTTAAAGTTCATAAAATAGGTGATTTATTGGCATGCAAAAAAATTTAACCTTTATTTTTTATATATTTAATATATATGTATAATTATTTGTTTGAGCAATCATATTTTATTTTTAGTTTGTTGATAAACAATGGCCATGTTTCTCTGTAATTCTTTATAAAACTCAGTTAAGTTTCAGAAGAAAAGAAAATTTCTTATATGCTTTAAAATGTTGGCAACTATCAGTATTGTTTAGTATATTAGACGCGGATTGATATTTGAGGAAATTGAGATTTCCTTCAAATTGTTCCTTTATTCTTTTATATAAAATCGTAAACTAAAGATATTAAATTACACTTCAACCAGCTCAGAAGACCTATAGTTGCCATTTTATTTAATTTTATTACATTGATTTACAAATCGGAACGTACTGCAACGATGTAACGTATCAATGAAAGTTGTAATTTAAAAAAAAAAACTGCAAGACTTTATCTATCCGGAGAAATAACAAATTGCAATAGAATCAATGGCTATATGAAATGAACTTTGTGCCAACTGTTGCCCGATAGTGTGGTTAAAGTCTGCAGTTCCTGGGATTTTATACTGTTGTTGTAGTTTTTCTGAACTGAGAATAATTTTCACAAAGAAACACGGCTAATAATGCATGCAATCCACAAATACACATACACTCATATGTACCCACACTCACACGTACTTTGTTTACTTATGTCATGTCAACGGTCGTGTGGCAAAATGCGTTTGCCGGATTGGTTTCCACTGCATATCTATATGTTTTTGACCCATTCTAGCATATTGATGTTCGATCGATCCATACGCGAATGGCTATGCGCGTTTTGAGTGCACATGGACCTCATCCAGCGAGCTGAGCCCAGTTTCACATGCCAAGTTCGAGATTAAGACTTCGCTCTACATGGCTTAGCCACCTTAAAAGCTAAGTGCGTATCCTGCTTACAATCCTGATGTTGCTGTCAACGCACATTTATGGATATGTAAATCGTCCGAGTTTGATTAAGTCCACGCTTCAGAACTGAAATGATGAAGGTTTTATGCAGCGTCGCCTTATGTCTTCTCGAAGGCATTTCTGTTCAGTTGTCTTCTTAGCACTAAATCAAATAAATCCCTTGAATACCAAGCCATATTTGGCCACAGTGACTTTTTATTGATATTATATACGTCTTATCCTCGTTTATTTCGTGTAGCAGGTTCTTAATCGATATTAGCAAAAGCGCCAGCTACTGCTCGCTTGGTTCTATTGTTTACGCTTGCATTTGCATTGCCGTGCCCGAAAATAGTGCCCGATCTGTTGACCCGGGAGTTTTACATTCACGCAGCGTAATGTTGAAAAGGATGCGAACTGTCTGCCTAAGGAATAGCTTATCAACCTCTAGAGACAGATTCGGTATCATAGCTTAGTGTCGATATCGATTTATTCAGGTTTAGTATACCGCTTGTTATGTATTTATGTAACTATGTGTTTGCCCTTACCCAAGCAAGTGAGTGATGTGGTTCGTTTGACACCTTCAGATGAAGTCAAGAAAGAGGGTGGGATGGTTTCTGTCATGATAGCAATGAGAGGAACCCATTTCTCGACGTTCGAATTTCTTCGTGCATCTTCAGAAGTTTACTTCTTCTGTCATCATTTCTATCTTACTAATGGTTATTCATCAGCTTAGAGTCTTGTGGTCTATTCTATAAGCATCGTTTGATAAGTCGGAATCATTCGAACATTTTTGTCGATCCCATAACTTGAATTGGTCTTTGCAATGTTTTCGAATGGATTACAATTGTTTTGATCTTAGCTCATACAATACCTATTAAAATTTATTTGCGAATTTTATAAACATTTGAGCGATTTTCAATTATTAAAGTCTAGTTTTCGACTTAATGTCAAATATTAATTTTCAAATGTTTTTTTGACATTAAAATCAGAATACAGATTGCTCCCTTGCTATTGAAGTTGTTCATTTTCGCATATTAAAGTCCGATTTTCGAATTAATAAATGTCAAATATTCGTTTCCGAATGTGTTTTTGAATCAAAATACAGATTTATATCCCGAGCTGTATAAGATCTTACATTTTGAATATTTTTCTCGACGTTTGTTGTATGTGTTGCGATTTTGGTTCTGTTTGATGTCAGCACACGTTTACACAATTTAGACTGACCAATGGCATGTGCCACTTTTGCGTTTCGTGGTTTTTCGTTTTTATTTCTTATTTATTTTTTTTTTTTTTTTGTTGTTAATTTCTTGGTTTCTTGGAGAAAGCCTGCCAAAAAATTCCAAAATTCGAATTCGAAAAAATTAAATTAAACAAAAAAAAAATCATCTGTCAACTGTGTCAACTGTCTTAACTATGTGTGTTGTAGATAATGTCAACGAATAAAAAGAAGAAGTATCCGCAACAGTCGCAGCAGCAACAACAGACGCATCCATCTCAGCAGCAGCACCAACAGCAGCAGCAGCAGCATCAAGCAGTGGCAGCCCAACAACAACAATACCATAAGACTTACGGTACAATGTCAATTTTAAAAAGTGCCGCCTCAGTCACAAATCCAAATGGCGGCTACACTATTACCAATCACACCAATAGCTGCCAAATTAATACGACTAGTGCAGCGGTGGCCATTTTCGGTGGTGTGAACGGATCCTTAAATGGAACTAGTGCCGTTGGCGGTGGTGCTAATGGCAATGTGAATGGTGTTGGTGTCAGTGTGGCTGGTGGTGGTGGAAGTGTAGGGAATGCTGCTGCTGGTCTTATAAAGAGTACGGTTATTGATAGGAAATTTGATATTCAAGTCAAAAGTAAACTAATCAATAGCAGTACATATCAAAAGTCAACAGAGGTAAACTGGGTTTTACGTTATTTCAGTTGTCTTCGTTTTTTTTCTTTTAATTTTGTGGATTTTTTTCTCTTTTATTTGTTGTGTTTTGTTTGAGTTTTTGTGTCAAAAAAAAAAAAAAAAAAAAAACATAGCACAGCTTCTTCTTTCGTTCTGTTTCGGTTAAAGGTTTAGTGGTCTAGTTATATAAATACTTAAGTTTATGATTTTATCTTAAGAGGGTTTGATTTGTCAGTTTTTCTTTTCGAATAAATGATTTATTTTTCCGTTTCTTTTTTGTTTCCTTTTTTCGTTTTTTTTTTTTTAGTATGTGCCTGCAACCGTTAATAATTCGACCGGCAATGCGCGTACAAACCAACAGAGCGGCATCTATCGCGGCGCTGCTGCATCATCAGCACCACGTGGTACAGCACGACAGTTACCAGCTGCCATTCCACAAATGTTCCCACAGCAGATCCATCAGTCGGTCGTTGTGCCGGCTTATCAACCATTTGCGCCCAGACAGCCAACTTATCAACAAGCGCCGTCATTTTCCTATACACAACCTCTTCAGGCGGGCTATCACACCTACCCATATCAATATTATGCACCAAATTCGATGATTCAAACAGCGGCGCAAACCCATCAGCGGGGTCCTTCGGGTGTGACAAGTGCTATACCGGTACAGGCCGGCCCAAATGTGCCACTGGGTGGACCAAACGGTGCACAGGCACAAATCCCACTGACAGCCGGGACTGTCTTGACTGCCACTGTACCAGGTTCCGCGACTGTACTCGGTGTTGCCACCGGTGGGCAACAAACAGTCCAAACGATGGGCGGCAGTAATCAGAGAAAAAAGCGTAGACATGCATTAGATATTATTGATCCTGAAACAAATAAAAATATATTAGACGAATTAGATTACGCAAAGGTGAGTGCTGTTGATGATTTGTTTCTCGTTGTGTTTTTTTTCTAATAGATCGATATCTTTTTTGTCCCATGTAGTCTGGACCAAATTCCGATTTAGACTATCAAGATCAGTTGACTATGAACGCACCTGTAGCTGATTTATCAATGGTTGCGGCGGTAACTGGTGTTGCTCCACAAGACCTGAGTGATTTCAGTAAGGGTATGCCAGGAATTCCCTGCAACATGGGTAAGCTATTAAAAGTTTTAGTGTTGCTTTGTATTTATATTTGTTATTTTCTTTTTTACAGACTTGATGCAACGTACTATACCAACGTGTCAAATGAGCGATATTATGGGACAAACACCAATTGTTTCGGCGATGTCCGATGGGCCATCGGTAGAGATTCGTCCAACTAATCAGCAGCAAAAACGAAAGAAGTAAGCATTTTACATAATTCACCTTGATTGTATGTAGCTCACTTGGATATCGTAATCACGCTGCCCTTGTTGTATCGGTCTCTAAACTAACCATCGCGATTTTTGGAGAACCTATATCCTCCTATGTTAGACCATATTTGGTCAGCCATTTGAGTTATCATGTCTAGAACGATCGCCTTTAATGAAGACGAAAGTCGTTTAATGTCGACTCCTTCGTCTCATATTAATTACCCACCATTCCTTATCAGTTCATATGCAATTAACCCTTCGATACCGCAGTGTCTAAGTACCCAATATAGTGTGACAGTTCCTGACCATTCCAGATATAATGACACGTGATTCTAGCGCTTTTATCCCTGTCGATATAAATAACGATATCCTTGTCAGATACCGACTCCAACCGACGATTCCGTAGCTTTAAGTATTGCTAATACCTCTGTATGGAAGGCACTGCATGTATGCTTTAGTCTTAAAGGTACTTTTAGGTTCAGCTCCGCAGAGTAAATTCCAGACCATCCGTATAAACTGCAATTTTATTTTGTCGTATTATTGCCAGTGCTATCTATTAAGAATACCTTAATTCGTAAGATGAATCAAAGTTTAATACAGTCAGGTTCCATTAGTCCTTTTAGGAATGCGGACTAGAAATTCTTTAATAAAAGAGCATAACCCTACAGTGCTGTTCCTAAAGAAACCTAAGCTAGTCAGTCTTAGCGCACTGTTTCCAGCTTGATGTTTTCATCTGTAAATCAAACGGCAAAAGGTGTAGAAACGGATCCAAGCTGCCGTGAAAGTTGTGCGTAGAACACTTGTATGACAGCACTGACTGTTCTTTGTACTGTCTCTAATTTTCCTAGTACCTCACACTTACTGACTCCAGTCCCCACTATTTCCTAATTCATTCCAGTATATACAGCCTTGGCCAAATGTATTAAGCACCCTTTAAAATTCGTTATAACTTCAAAAAACAAAAAGTTTAATGAAATAAAAGGAAGCAGATATGATAAATAAGTAGATTTATTAGAGATTATTAGTATTTAGTTGGGTCGCCTTTGGCCTTTATGACTGCAGCGACTCTTTTGGGCATAGTGCTGGTTAGCTTGCGACACTCTTCCGAAGAAATATCACTCCACTCTTGCTGTAACAGTGTTTCTTTTGATGAAATCGAGTGCTTCTGGATTCTATGCTTTAGAATACTCCATAGATGTTCTATAGCGTTGAAATACGGGGACTGTGCAGGCCCCTCAAGCAGGTCTATATTATTCTCCTCAAACCACCTCATAGTTAGGGCTGATTTGTGGCAGGGTGCATTGTCTTGCTGGAACTTGACATTTTCCATGTTGGTGTCCCCGAAAATGTTGGAAAAAGAAAACACATTTATGTATTTGCGCGAGTCCATCCGACCATCACACACATGTATTTCACCCACACCGCTGGCAGCCACGCCTCCACCGTGCTTAACAGTCGGTACCACGCATTCTGGGTTGTACTCTTCTCCAACCCTTCGTCTCACAAAAGTCACACCAGGGGTGCCATATATCTGAAAATTAAAAAAAAAAAAAAATTAGTTAAATTTTTTGATCTTTAAGTTAAAAGTGATCCATAAATGAAACGTACCTCAAAGTTAGATTCATCTGGTCACAGTATATTGGACCAATCTTCTTCAGTGAAATGCACATGTTTTTTCGCCCACTCCAAGCGTGCCTTCTTGTTTTTTTTCCGAGAGCCACGGTTTCTTCCTTGCTTTGCATCCTTTAAGTCCAACTTCCCCATGTTTTCTTCTAACGGTTCTTGAAGAAATTTTTTTCCTCGGTCCTTCGACAACTCAGAAGCAAGCTCAGATGAGATTTTTCAGCAAAGATCGTATTAAAAATCGGTCCTCCCGAGACGTGGTAATCTTGTTTCCTCCGGATTTTTCGAGATTTACGTGTGAGCCAGTCTCGCTGTACCACTTAATTGCGTTCTGCACTGTACAACGTGAACAATCAACTTCTTTTGCTATTTCAGTTTGTTTTTTGTCTTCCTCAAATAAAAGCTGTATTTTAACACGTTTTGCCAGACTAAGTACACTTGTTTTTAGCATTTTAAAAGAAATTAAAT
Organism: Pocota personata; assembly: GCA_963082735.1. Taxonomy (NCBI): domain Eukaryota; kingdom Metazoa; phylum Arthropoda; class Insecta; order Diptera; family Syrphidae; genus Pocota; species Pocota personata. The sequence goes on from OY720433.1 coordinate 4,328,095, forward strand.
TAATTAAATTAAAATTATCAAATTTTACTATTATGAACAATAGAAAGCAAATTGGTCATGCGTCTCTCGATTTCGAACAATGATCGCACACTGATCCTACACCGGAAAAAATGCATAAACTCGCTATTGCATTATGGTGTAGTGGTAACATCATCGTTTGCACGCTGCAGGTTCACGGTTCGAATCCTGATGTCAAGAATCATCTATTTATTTCGTATGAAATAAATAAAAAGTCTATCAATCGTGAAAACTTTGTCAACTCTACTGCGAAGGCATAACACTGGCAGTAGGGCTAAAATACAACTTGATCTAAAATACTGTGAATCATAAGCAACGACAATAACAGCAAAACAAAAATACTCCCCAGTTATCTGGACCTTAGAGCTCGCTGAATCTTAATACCACCTGAGTTTCAAACCAACTACACCAATCTGTCGATAATTGAGCTGTACCCAGATGATGTACAATAATCATCCATAAATTCAAATATTTTGTCTTAATCTCAGATATAAGCTCTTGTGGACTTTTTTTTTTATAAAACTGCATAAGTCCTAAAAATTTGTTATACAACAATTTAATGTATGTATGTGTGTCTAATAGTAGTAAGCCGATATATCGAATTTAATGAGGGACTCAAATAATTTTCTCGTGACTTGTGATTTCGGACAATAATGAAACGTAGCTTCGATCCTTCATGGATAAATTTTCAAGTTATACGGTACGAAAGCAAACTGAACGTTAAAACATGTACCGTTTATCTTCAATTCTCTTCTATAGCCTTTCCCATTTCTCCATCACTATGTTAATAAACTTTAAAGACATAGTGTTAGTGATTCAGAAAAAAAAAGACCGCCGCTACATTTACTTCTGATGTGAGCAGCGAGAAATCTGTCGAGCGTTTTGAGAAGAAAAGACGGTGTATGACTGCTTGACCGCCTTAGGTATGAATGTCACATTCACTTACCTCCACGCCAATGCAATGCTTAAAGATTTCCTTTCGTCTTTTCCTGGCTTTGCCCGGGTCTCTTTATAGTGCCATGTTTAAAGTTTTGTTAAGATTTACTCTGCCTACCGACATCTTTTGAGTCGCCGTTTAGAATTGGCTCAACGCTATTAGACATGCGCTACTCGCTGATAATCGCTCGCTGGCTAGTAGTTATAGCCGCTGCTGCTGGTCTAAATAAAACTCTGCTATACGCGTACTACCAGACAGCAGAAACCAGCGGCTGATGAACCATTTACATAAGTGTGACTGTTGCTAATGTTTATAAAACAAAATCTTTCTAACACATAACTTATATGTTTTCTTTTATATTTTCAGCAAATCAATTCCGATAGTTGCGCCACCAGATCACAAGGATAACAAGTCGCAAACCGGTGAGTGCCTGCTTTATAATTTTCCTTAACATTAAGTTATGATAAAGAAGCAGCTTGAGGCGAGAATATTTACAAATTTTGATTCGCGCATAGCACCTATATAACAATATATTGACGACAATTCATACTACAAGCTCTGATATTACTGTTGTTTTTGGTAAAAAAAAATATCAAAAATATTCGTCTTCATGTGCTGCGGTGTTGGATTAGAAAATAAGATATTATAGGACGAATTAAAGACTACTTGGCAATACGTCCGTGTTTTGGTCAACCAATGACCTTTAGAATTTAGAATTGCATTAGTTACTGTAGCGGGTCTGAATAGCAGGTCTTCGCTTAAATAATAAGATTAGTATAAGGGTATTCATATCCCTTTTGACACGTGCAAATAAAAAAAAAAAAAAACATACATATGTACAATATATAGTTAGAGAATCCAACTAACTGGTAGCAGGCAGGTAAGTCACCAGGAAGTTGGGATTCTTCTTTTTTGTTGCGCGCTAATAATGATGTTGTCTGCCACATGAAGATTTCGAGTATTTCCGTTAGGCACTAAATGTTCATGGTTGAAGTTTTTGCTCTGCAGTTAAAAGCAGAGAACACACTAGAACACACACATTGTTCGTCGCAAATGCCACTTTTTAACACTTGCTACGATTTTCACAATGTAGAATGAACGCTGTGTGCATTGCAAAATTAATGAAGAGCGATACAATATGCAACCCTTAGATAACTCAAAATCTCTTTCTTCACGCTCAAACTTTTCCACGGTGCGACGAATTGCCTGCGCACTGAAGCCATGATGACGACCGACCTCACGACGAAATTCACGTTGCGTATTTACAACTGAGCCGCAATTTTGATAATATTTTTTAATAATTTCCACACGTTCGGGAAGTGTCAAACGATGCATGATGAAATGGCAACCCTTACTGAATATTTTGGCAGCTGGATGTCATTGGTAACTTTGACAGCTACTGAAACATAAAAAACTATCATTGCTATCTGGTCACCCTTTATAAAGATATTGGGGAGAAAAATTCATAAAAGATTTGAGAGCACTTCAAGTACTTGAAAGATATTGGTAAAAAACTTGAAATTACTGAATTACTAAGAGTACTGGTATTGTTTTTTTTTTTTTTAGTGTTCCGTACCAGAATAATAAAACTCGAAACTAATGCATTCAATACGGTGCCTGTCCGTCAGTGAGTCTGTCACAAGCTTATAGCTTTTGAACCGTTTGATCTAGAAAGCTAAAATTTCCCTCAATGTTTCAGCATGTGCTGAAACAAATATAATTATAAAAAAGAACGTGTCTGGAGGTCTCAGGTACACTCCAAGAAAAAAGGAATGATTATCTTTTTCTGATAAAGTTTGTTGAACAAAAGAGCTAAAATACCATCTCTAAAGCAGTGTTCTCCGCATTGCGTATTGCGCTACACTTCCTTTTTTTGATGCGTTACTGGGATTCCAGCCAAATGCACTACTAAACTGAGGCAGCTGCATATCGATATTGTAGTGAAATATGACCTTTGATTCGTTTCTGCAGACTACCCGTTGTTCACAGCTGTTGATTGTTTCGGCTCCATCTGCGAGAAAGTTTTCGCAGCCTAACGCGTTTGAACATTGAATTGCGAAGCATGTTGGTTGGGTTATTTCAAACGGATGCTGTTCGAAGACGTATGGATACTATCTTCATAAGATAATGATTCAAATATTGGTCCACCCCAGTCTCGAACGTGTAAGAGGTAGCTTCTAAATGTAATCTCTTGAATATTTCCTGCTTATAGGTTAAGACTATGGTTGCCATGTGATCGGGACTCAGCTAGATTGTCCAGATAATTCATGGTATGTCCAGAGTCCCGTTCGCGAACACAATTTCCCGCTAATCTAATATAAAAGAGTTAAAAAAAGCCATTGTCGCACTCTTCTCTTGCAAAAAAGTCATAGGGTGCAAATGGGGCTTACAGCCCAGACTAACTCACTGGCTCTATATCTCGGCCATTAGACCGATCCTCATGTGCGGGGTAGTTGTCTGGTGGACTGCCTTGGATAAGGCAATAAACCAGAAGTTATTAAGGAAAGTCCAACGCTCAGCTTGTCTGTGCATTAGTGGAGCACTGCGGACGACACCTTTCGCAGCTATGGACATTCTTTTTCATTTAACACCCCTTGATATTTATGGCAGGCAAATGGCAGCTAACTCAGCTATTCGCTTTAAAGCTACTTCACAGTGGTCTAACAAAATGTATGGCCACGCCTCCATCTTAAATAAATTTAACATCTTAACTGAAGACTTCCAAGTTACCATCCCTTCCAGATCATTCTGGGAAGAAGGTGGCTTCACGGAAGATAAGTCGGTACATTTTTATACCGACGGTGTCTTCTCTGATAGGCTTAATTTAAACCTCCCTTTTCGTCTCTCAAACCATTGTAGCGTGCTCCAGGTAGAGATAATGGCAATAAGGGAAGTCTTGTCTTGGCAAAAGAAAAACGTGATATCGGCCATTGATATCCGCTTATAAGACAGCCAAGCCGCAATCAAATCCCTGGAATCTTCAACATATTCTTTAACAGCTCTATACTGCCGATCATCTCTTATAGAGATAGCGGAGCAGTTTAATATTCACCTAATTTGGGTGCCGGGGCATAAGGATATTCCGGGGAATTGTAAGGCTGACGAACTTGCCAGACATGGAACAACAGTACCCATCCTTCCGGGCAAAAGTTTACTGGGTATGCCTATCGCTACATGCAAATTTAAATTACAGCTGGATGCTATCGTAAAGACAAATTCTAGGTGGACTAGGGGTACAACTTGTCTAGCGACAAAACAGATTTGGCCCATGCTGGATCTGAAACGCTCTAGGAATTTGATTTCTCTAAATAGGAATCATATGAGTGCTGTTATAGGTGTCATTACTGGGCACTGTCTAATAGGCAAGCATGCAACGAGGCTTGGCGTGTTCTCTAACGATTTCTACCGAAGCTGCATGGACGAGGAGAATGAAGAGACTTCAAGAGATTTTTCACCTTCTTTGCACCTGCCCAGCTCTCTCCCAAAGAAGCAAACTCCACTTAGGAGCCTTCTGTTTCAATGACCTAGATGATCTGAATAATATTGACGTTAGGTACATTCTACGCTTCATCAGAAGCTCTAAATGGTTCAACGAGTAGGCTAGAGGCCGCGTCTCAAACACACGTGGTATCACAATCGACCTATTATTGGTTTAAGTATGTTGGCTTCTTTTGCTGACAGCCACTTCAACCTAACCTAACCTATAGAATAAATTATTGTTGACGTACCAAAATTCCTTGAATTTCCTGCTTTCATTTTGTTCATCACTGGGTCGCACGTACTTGCACTTATGTATATGTTGTTTATCTATAAATCACTCAGATTTAAATTTTAAACAAAATCCTTAAAAAAGTTTCTCAAAGTCAAGTTTGATCAAAATCTTGAGATCGCGCATTTTTAGGAAGCCAATACTTGCCCTTGTTATGTACATGCATGTTTACCCGTTTCGTATTCGTTCTAATATTTCACTGGAAATACTACTTTTAGTGACACATTTGTACTACTATTAAGTTCGTGCCCCCGACAACACTGCCAGCAATCGTCCGTTCTCAACGTATACATACATACATATGTACATAGTGTTCCAACGTATAAACTTTAGCTAATATACCCTATGGGGTATAAATGTCCCCATGAGTTTCATTCCCGTGTCCACTGTTTATCGCTCCTCTGCGGATAATCTTTATTTATTTCGGCCAGCAACACGCACATCCGCGATATCGCTGCAGCATACACGAGTATATATGTATATGAATCAACTGATCGATAGATGGCGGTGTGGGGTGCAAAAAGAAAACAAATACTGAATGTGAAGGCCAAGTGGTGACGGAATCTATTTTCTTGTATTTTGTTTTTTCTTTCTTTTTTTGTTGAGCGGGTATCCCTATATGCATATGCGTTGCTGGCCATGTGGTTTCTTTTATTTTGGAACGGTCATTTCATACACAAGCAATATGCATTATCTTCATTTGCTGTTGCTGTTAAAATGTGCATATGTACGTGCACACTTGGCAATAAAATAAAAAATAAGTTTAAACAATGCAGTGAAAGTTGAAATAAGACCGATCAGTCCATAAATGGTTGAAAGTAAGTCAAATATCCCAGCCAATTAGAGTTAAGTTGTGTGTTGGAATAGCCCCAAATGGTTATTGCTGTGTCAGTGGAAAAAAACGTATAATTTAAGCTACGTTCTGTAGAATTCAATATTGTAGCGTAGTTAGTGTTGCCGATATTCTTTAATCGTAAACTTTCTGAACGTGTTCACTTTTCCACACTTTGCTTGAACCTACATATAAGGGCAAGTATTGGTTTAGTGAAAATTTTACATCTCGATATTTTGATCAAACTTGGCATTACTATAATATGTAGAGAAACTGAAAAAAGTGGGTTTCTCAATCCTGCCTGTCTGTCTGTACGAGTATGTATGGCCGACTGTAGCTTAAACAGCTGGACAGATTTTCTTCAAACTTCATATCTGGGGTTGTTGGGTTCACAATTCGAAGAGAATTAAAATTGACGGTACTTTACTAATGTCAGAAAAAAATTTCTCGAAAACAACAAGTTAAGGTGGCTATCAAATGACGTACCACGTTTTTGCAGGCAATGCGTATAACGGTACTTTACTTATTGACCGGTTTTTGAAAATTGACTCGTTTTCCAGTATGACTCGGACGATTCACTATCTATACGATATTTGAATTTATGCACTGTCACGGCATACCAAATTTTGGAAAATTGTCAAAATATTTTTTTCTTTTATTCATTTTAATGATTTTGTTAAAATTTATAATCTGAGTTCTTGCACATAAGCAAAATGTAGGTGCAAGTACGTGCGACCCAGTCGTGCATATTATTTGTTTTTTAAACTCCCATATTTTCCATTGAAAGTCGATGGAAGCATATACCTACATATACATAGCTTGTAAATTGCTAAAGAAGGCGGTAGTCGTAAGCGCTGTAGAGAGATTGCGGGTTTTTGGCAACGTCCTCTGCGTCATCTGATTTTCCAGCAGACTCGAAAACTTAATTTGCAAAAGTCATTTGTTTGAAAACGTTTTCAAAATCAAACTGGATTTGTAGGGGGTTTTATAACGTCATTTGCCTATCATAGGGCGTTTTCAGAAACGTCAAAAAAAGTCAATTGATCGTCAAAATGATCATCAATGCAAGGCACAAAAGCATTTTGCAAACGCAATTTGGTCGAGCTGACTTTTGTCATAGTCGATATTTACTTGCTCCTATAGGGCAAATATTGTTTTCGTGAAAATGTTCGATCTGGAGATTTTTTAATCAATCTTGATCTAAATAGAGGAATTAAAAAACTGTGGGTTTCGCCGCAATTCTGGCTGGACGGACAGTGTAATGCCCAGAGGTGAAATTTGAATTTTTATTCTATCCTCAAATTTAACGGTATTTTACTTAAGTCCGATTTTAAAAAAAGCAATTTTCTCAAAAACGTCTAACGATTTCGAAAACTAAATCATATCGGGTGATATGGACGTTTGCGATAAGACTGCGTACTCAGTTTTTCGGTTTTACTTATTTGCGGGATTGCGAAAATTGGCTATTCATCGGATTTGCCTGAGATGATTTTATTCAAAATCGATATCTACATCATTTTTGACATAAGTAAGGACATGGCATTCAAGTTTTTGACATATGCTCAAAAAAGTTTTTCAATTTTTTAGCGCATTTTACGAAAAGCCAATTATTGTTGTTTCTTATCTACTTTATTTTTTATTTTTTGCAAGGGCATACGAGGGGCGGCTGATAAGTTTGCGGCCTAAGACATTAAGTGAAAGAAGAGATCCGGTTAAAAAATTGTATTTCTCAATATAATCTCCCTCGAGTGGAATGCATTTCACACATCGGGCATACAGTGCCTCAAATCCACCGAATAAATATTCTTTTTCTTTGCCTTCAAAATTACTTTCTACGGCCGCCTTGATCTCGTTCTCATCTGCAAATCTCCGACCTCGTAACTCCTTTTTCGAATTGGAAAAAAGGAAAAAAATCGTCCAAGTTGCGATTCAGTTGCAAATTTCGTTGAGATTGTTCGTCCGCTATCTGCCACATTTTTATTCTTCGGTCGACCAGAACTAATTTTTCAACTTTTTGGAAGTTTTTTTCAGTGACCACTAATACAGGACGCCCTGGGCGGGGGTCGTTTTTGTTATTGTTGAAATATACTACTAAAGAGTGTCCCAGTTAGTTCACATAATGAGATGATGACTCTTTGTTGAGTATCTCAGGCCGTGAACTTATCAGCAGCCCCTCGTAGGTACAAATTTCAACGAAAAAAATGATAATTTCCCAAAAAACCGAACACCATGCTAATGAAATTTGACACTAAAATTTGTTTTCAAACAAATGACTTGCAAATTGAGTTTACGAAAACGCCCATATACTATGTAGAAAAGCAGACAGAAAATCACATATTCATTTGCTGTTGCTAAATAAACAAACCACACATACAAATGTTTTCAAAATAATATAAAACTGCATGAGTGGATGATCTGAAAGTCTAGAAGAGTTTTGTTAGAAAATTTAGAAATTGAAATTTGTATTATACAGTGTTGAATATGGATGAAATTCAGCTGGAAGAATTGATATTTATAAAATTGACGTTCGCAGCTTTTGTGTCTTGCGTTGACGATCAATTGACCTTTTACTTGGTCTCCCATAGGGCAAGTATTGTTTTCCTGAATATGTTCGATCTCGATATTTTGATGGATTTTGGTATTACTATTATAGAGGAAATCGAAACAGTAGGTTTCGCAATTCTGTCTGTCTGTCTGTCTGTACCGTACCTCGTACTGCAGCTTAAATGTCTGTAGGATAAATTCCGGGGGCGAAATAGAAATTTTCATTTCATTAACACGGATGTTTTCAATATTGCACATATGGGTGAATAATTCAAAACATTAATATTTTACAGTAGATAATGGTGCCATGATAGATTTAAGATATTTAAATGGTTTGTTTTGGTTAATAACAAGAATAAACATGTAGCCACAAAGGGGAAGTCCGTTCACTTAAGTATTTTTAATGATTATTTGTTTTTTACCCATGGTTGAATCGAATAACTGTCGAAAAAGATTTGATGTACTGAACACGAATCTGGGGTATCAAAATATTACTATCACTGTTGAAAACTGGAAAAATTACGTTTTAGAGTTATTTCAAATCAACATTTCAAAACAATGCTAAAATATCGGTATGGAGAACCATGCAGGCCTTCCACGTTACAAAATAATATTTCAAAATAATGTTCGATGTGCAAAACATTGGGTGTAATTTAGCTGAAAGTCATTTGTTACATACATATGTACGTATGTACTCGTACATGACATAGTTATATGCAGGTACCAAATATGAGTGTACACATGTGTAACATTTTAAAGAACAATGTTACAAATTTGTGAATATTTTCAAAACTCCTCATCTTACTTTACATTCTATAACTTGAAAATGAGTCTCTGAAATCTGTGTATTCTGATAGCAGGGATCGTGAACGATCGCAAAGCATGATTGAATAAATACAAGTGTAATACAAAATCGCTTTAGCACCAGAAACACATTCCTTCAGTTCCAGTTAAGCTTGGTACGAGGGTGGGTCAATAAGTCCCTGAAAAATGAAATAAGGAACACTCTTTTCGGTATAAAAACATTTTATTTTTCAACATAGTCTCCTTTTAGCTCTATACACTTCATCCAACGTTTCTCCAATTTTTGGATGCCCTCCAAATAATACGTTTTCTCGAGCCCCTCAAAATAAGCGTTTGTTTCAGCGATGACCACTTCATTCGACCCAAATCTCTTACCTCAGAGCCATTTCTTCATGTTTGAAAACAAGACATAGTCGCAGGGGGCTAAATCTGGGGAATATGCTGGATGAGGGAGGAGTCCGAAGCCTAACTCATGCAATTTTGCCATTGCGACTTTATTCTTCGCCAAATGCGGCCGTTTTTGCTTCAAATCGGTTTGGAATCGCTCCAGCAGCTCTGCGTAATATGCTCCGGTGATCGTTTTACCCTTTTCTAGGTAATCGATGTGAATAACACCGCGCGCATCCCAAAAAACTGTCGCCATGACCTTGTTTGCTGACAAACCCGCCTTGGCCTTCTTCGGCTTCGATTCACCAGGAGAAGTCCATTGTTTTGACTGTTACTTGGTTTCTGGTGAATCCAGGCTTCATCCACGGCTACGAAACGGCGCAAAAACTCAGTCGAATTTTTCTAGAACATCGCCAAACACACCTTTGAAGTTGTCAAACGAATGCGTTTGTTGTCGATTGTGAGCAAACGCGGCACCCATCTTGCGAAAAGCTTTTTCATGTTCAAATATTTATGTAAAATCGAAATCACTGAACCATGTGATAAGCGTGTGGCCTCTTCAAGCACGCGCACTTTCACTCGCCGATAGTCCATTATCAAACCATGGATTTTGTCGACCATTTCTGGTGTGGTGACCTTAATTCGGCGTCCGGAACGTTCGGCGTCACTTGTGCTTGAACGACCGCACCGAAATTGAGTAAACCAGTGGTGAATGGTTCCAATCGATGGTGAAGAGTCCCCATAGTATTTATCAAGCTTTTGTTTGGTTTGCGTGATAGTTTTTTCTCGCAAAAAATAGTGTTTAATGAGCACTCGAAATTCACTTTTTTCCATTTTAAAGAAAATGCTAGTAGGCGTCTATATAAAATGGCTGCCACAACAATACTATTTGACAGATCTGTCTGAAAATTTGGGTGCATTCTTTTGAAAGATGATTCTTGACAAAAAAAAAAAAATTAAATTTAAGGTGACGACACAATTGTGTTAATTTTCAAGGACTTATTGACCCACCCTCGTAGTTCAAATTATTCAAATGCACAAGGTATCGTGTGCCAAATAAAATATCCGCTAAGATTATCCAAAATTGACTGCTTTTAAAACTGCTAATCTGATTGACAAAAAAATCGACAGATTTTGAGCCCTTGTTCAGGTTGATATTTTACATACACAAATAATAGTTGAGATAGGTGAATTTTTGTTATCGTGTACAAAGACAATTTAACAAAATTAACTATATTTTCAAAACTGGTAGTTTGGTTGGCATCATAATCGACGATTTATTAAATCGGTACATTTTTACAGAAGTTATAGCTTTATTAATACTCCCATCTATGTCACCCATTCTCGCTCAATCACAATAACTTCATTGCTATCGTGCTCTATAACTTGCACTACAATAGCTAAATACATATATATCATCAACAAAGTCAGTTATTTTTGATGACCTTAGGACTCTCAATTTAAGGACGTCATCGTATATTAGATTCCAGATTAGGTGACCTAACATAAAGCCTTTGGAAACGCCGTATGTTTATATAACTTTGCTCCGTCTTCGATGTGATATAGTAGCACTGTTGTTTTTTTTTTTTTTTTAAATAGCCCGATAGTATTTTCTGGATATATTTTGGCACCCATTTGGCAAGTTAATGCTCGCAGAATATGTTTCCAATTCGCCATATTATAGGCGTTTTTAACGTCCAATATGATAATACCACAGTACTTTCTTTTTATATGTTTCCGTCTTTTTCCGTCTATGGCTTTCGGGCTTAGGGTATCCCTGCCTGAGTTTCAAACCACTACAACAAATCTTTTTTTCTTTCACTCTCTGTCTATCTATACAACGGGTATTCATATCCCCTTTGGGGCACGCAAATTATTTAAAAAAATCGTCCGTCTGTCACCACATTCTAGTTCCTAAACCATGTTATGAATGAAATGATCACAATTCATGTAAAATAAAACATTTCAGGAAACCGTTATTTTAGATGTGTCTCCAAGTACAAGCAAAAGTCGCAGGAAAACATTTTTTTTTTATCGTGTATAGGCCTGTGATATATCACTGAAAAGTAGTAGATTCCAAAAATATTTTGTTCGAACTAAAATTTCAAAAGTACGTGACCTAAAGACTTGAACAAAATCATGGTCATGCAGCATTCCCGGATAAATAAGTGTGATTTTTGATGCTCTTGTTAATTTGTGAGATGTTACATTTCTCATGTAAATAACGGATAGTTTATTTGATATTGCTTCTCCACGCGTCTTGAAGGAATGCCAGAAAAAAATTATCTAACCAATAAAGAAGAATTTAGAAGTTATTAAAGGAAGAACGTCCTGTCTGTATTTCATATGGAATAATAGTTATAGTTTTAAAGCATCTTCGTTATAATGAAACCCTGTATGTGCGAACGAAGTCGTGCTTGACAAATTTGTATTTGTGGAAAGCATTCATAGAAATGTCCCAATTTGCACCAGAAAGAAGACCAATATTTTGAAATTGACTGCCAATTTATATTTCTAACGTAGTCTAACATATCTCGAAGAGAAAACTGATGACATTTAATCGTTAAAAAATACATTTTATTATATATTTTGCTGGTGTAGTAGTATTCTTACCATTTTGACAGCACAACACAGTACAACTCTATACTCGTACATGATGCTACAGTTCTCTATCTGAATGAACTACAGATCTTCTCCATTATTTCTCTACGTTCCACAATATCGCTTTAATCCAATTTACGCTATAGAAAATGAGGAGCGCAGAATGAAGAGAGATATTACAATTCAAGTAGGACAGACAGGCCCCAAAAAGAGTTTACGAAATTACACGAAAATTAATTGTGGGCACAGCTCACTCATTGCACTATTTTTAATCGATTCATTCATTCACACTCAGCCTCTGTCTCCACCACTCACCACAGCTTGTAGCGGCGAGGGGTTGAACCCCCTTCAACATAATCTTTGCGCCGCTCTTCCTTTCAATAAACTGCTGGCTGGTTGTCTTTTCTTGTCTCTTTGCGCTTTAAATGCTGATTTGCATATAGCAACCGTGATTTATTCACTTGTCCTCTCTTCTTTATTATTTTCTTATTCTTTTTGTTTTTTTTTTTTTTCGTCTCAACTCAGCGGCAATATGATATTTTCCCTCCCCCCTCAACTATTGCGATTGCGTATCATAATTGTTACGTTGTGCGCGAGAGGCGACGGCATGGCCGTATTACAGTTGCCTTCTTTTTTTTTTCTCAGTGTAGCGATATATTTTGATTATTTATTTTTAATTTTTTTTTTATTTAAGTTTAATTCATTTATTTTTTTTAATATAAATTGATCACTTTCTTGCAATTATTTAATGAAATTACAAAAAAATAAATTGAAATACTTTGTAGCTATTTTTTTGTTTGTTGAAGAGGCGAAGAGTTGGTGAAAATATGCAGTATATTGTGTGTGTATGTATGTGCATGGATGGGATAATAATACGCCGTTGCTGCGGACTAAACTTATTCGCGCATAGCGACCGTTAGTCGATTTTTAGCCGCATTTTTACTCCGTGCGCGCACATTATGTAATTTAAAATCAAATAAATAATATATTTAAAAAAAGAAAATACCTCGTACAGTGAATATATTCACCGCATATGGATTGAATATAATAATACGTGCATATATAGTCCATAAAGAGTACTACCGCCTGTGCTGCCTACTCACTGCGAAAAATAAATAGTGTGTGCGGTATTATTTTTTTCCCTACTAAGCCCACCTCCGCGTTTCGCTGATGAATAAAAAAGAAGAAAAAAATTGTTTCTATTAGCTGCTGAAACGAAAAATATGTCAACTTCCTTTGACATACGCTAATTAAGATACATCCGCAGAGACATTGGAATGTCAGTCATTCGCCGCCGCCGCGTGTGCATATGCATCATTCTCGAAACACGATCGAACTTCGCATAATAAGTGCGTGGTGTGTGCATACGAGTACTATTGTCCACATCTAAGTGGGAACTATATTTACCTAAAAATCTACTTTTGGATTATATTGAAATATCCATACTTCATCGTGAATTTTGTTCATTTTTTTGATCAGACGGACTCACATGGTATAAAAGTGACAATTTTAAGTCCAACCTAGGTTAACAAAAAAAAATTGGTTTTCAGGTGTCCCAAATAAGTACACATAGTTTCTTTTAATTATTGTTAAAACACATGCATTGGCAGTGTAATGAATAATTTCAAGCACAAATCGCTCGTGTGCAGCATTAAAGATGACCTGTGCGCGCAGTTTTTAACCTGGTTAATCAAATCAAAAATAATTTTGCTTCAGATAACCTTTTCCCCATAAGAGATTGGTTGCTGTTTACTTACGTCAAAAATTCCCTTTTACATCGGTTTTCCTCTCCATTTGGTTATCTTCATCCTTTCGTTTGAGTGCGTTTCTATCTTATTTTTTATTTTTTATTTTTTATTTTTTATTTTTTATTTTTTATTTTTTATTTTTTTTTGTAGAGTGGTTATTTTGATGATGAGTCAAAGCGATGATATCAGCTGTAGGAATTTATTTCTGTATGTACATATGTACATACATACCTGCGTGTAGTTTGCGAGAGGCTGTCATCTCTTGAGATATGCCATAATGCAATAAACACATCGATTGTGCCTCCACCCACACACACAGCGACGTTATTTTCTTTATGAATAAAATTGATCCTATATAGCTTTACGCCTTCGTGGAAATTTATTTAAAATAATTACCTTCTTGCAGACCATATACATTTATGTATGTATATGGACTGCACTTTGTGCCACTGGACCGCATATTCCGTTTTGGACAATATCCAGTCTGTCGAGTTTAAAAACATCAGTTCATCATGCGTATATCCTAAAACAAGGTTTGTGGAATGTACAATAAGAAACAGCTGTAGAAACCCTTTTATTACCTAAGTAACTTCTACTTTGAGGCTGTGGACACATAGCTGTAAGCTCGCTCAAATATTAAACCAGATTTATTATGAGTTATGACATCTTGGAAGAACTCTAATCCCCTTAAATCGAATCTAATATTTGCATACTGCTCCACGGTTCTCCGTACAAATATAGAGTACACTTCGCAGTGGAACTGGACCTTTTTTTTCCAAATCTCAGAACACGGTGGCTGTTGTTTGCTGTTCTCCCTTTGGGTTCGAACCTGCACAGTTGCTTCTTCAGCCAGTTTGATCTATGCGCTGATGAAAGTCGGTTTGAAGCGTGCCAAATTTATGTTTTGTAATAGGCCTCTCTTAGCGAAATTCTTGTTGTCATTTTTTATGATTAAATCATTTGTTACCAGAGCTGTAAAATTTCAAGTGCCAGTACTGGGACTTTTACGCTGGTACTTGTACTTAAGTACTTTCAAGTACAAGTGTATCTTGAAGAATTTATTTATCAATGTCAATTTCTAAATGTTATTTATGACGATGTGAAATGCAGACTGATGGGCGAGTGGACGGACGGTCAAACAATCATCTCTCGCTATAAGAGTTCCGATCTTACTTTTTTACTTACACCTATAAGGGTAAGTATTGGTTTCCTGAAAATTGTCTATTTCAAGATTTTGACCCAACTTGACATTACTATGTATAATAGGTAATCTCAAAAAAGTGCATCTCTGAATTCTGTCTGTCTGCATGTATGACAGACTGTGTAGCCTAATCGGCTAGACAGATTTTCCCAATTCGGGGCGAAATCAGGATTTTCATTCTAACCCCAAAATTGACGGTACTTAAGTAATGGCCGATTTTGAAATGCTACGGCGTCCGGCGTTTTTAGCATAAAATACGTATAACCGTACTTTACTTCGTAACTGTTTTTGTTTTTATTAAATTTGGCTGTTTTTCAGATATGACTCAATCGATTTCATTCAAAATCAATATTTAAACAATATTTGACATATGCAATTTAATGGCGTACTTAATTTTTGAAAATTGTCAATATAATTTTTTCGATTTTTGATGATTTTTTTTTAAGAAAACAAAAATCATCCTAACAATTTTATTAAATTTCATTTAGTTGACGGCATCCTGAAAAATGAAAGAAAATCATTTAATAAGTATTATAAATTTAAAAATTGACATTGACAAATAAATTCTTCAGTATTTGAGTGTACTTAAGTACGTGTGACCTTGGCGCGTGTTTCCGTGTACTTGGAAAGTACTGGGGCTTGTCTTTTTTAAAGTACCAGAATCCAAGTACTTCAGTACCAGTACTAGACGCATTATTAATTGATGATTGACAAATAAACAACCGATTTTTTGTTTAAATTCTCATTTAAGGGTCAGTTTGGCTTACCTATTATCTATTTTCACCACTGTTGTGTTTGACAATTTAAAGCATTACTAATGTAAACCAGCTCACAGCGCCGTGATACAAAAGTTTCAGGGGCGCAGTATATTGACTTTAAACTTAAGAGTACTATCACATTAATTGCCGTCAAATTTTTTTCTCGACTAAAAAATAATAATCGCTCATCAGTTAATTTGTATATTTCCATAGTTAACTAATGCTCAACTGTGATTTCCAGCAATCCAGATTACTTTTGACTCGAAAAATAATCGTTTTTTCCTTCCTGTTTTGCGAAATCCACATACATACATAGTCGTCTTTGATCGATGCTAAGATTTGGACCGAGAATGGTACACAGATATCTAGTATCTGAATAGTCAGATGAGCATTATCACAGTTGTGGCCGACGTGTTTCTTCCATAATTTCATGAACCACTGAGGAAATATGTCTCTCTATTTGCTTCAAAACACTACCTTAAGGTAAATATTTTTTGTTTTAAGCATGGAGATCATCCTTTACACTTTTGCAAGAGAATCTTGAATGCATGTGACGGAGAACCATTTTTGTGGATTTTTCCTTGAATCGTCTTGTCTTGAATATATCCAGTCGATGCCGTCGTCCGAAGGCTTAGAATCTCTGGGTGAAGTTACTAGGCAATAGTTTCAATAGCGACCAATCATAGCAAATGTCACCAGTCTAGACATAGGATAGGCTGTTAATACGTTAATCCCAAATGCAGTTATACCGTGCCAATGTTTGCTCTCATGATTGGGAAGTGCCCTTATGAAATTCCACTATCCTTCATTATTTAGTTTTTAGACTGAAAATGCCTCTTTGAATGAAAATGATAGTCGTGAGGCTCAAAGGTCTCCGCAAATTGTTGGCAAATAATCAACCATCATTTCTGCCCATAAATTGTTGATGTTACTTCATTATTCACCATGCAAGTGCGTCTGTCTGTGAACAAACTTTCCTTCGTGATTGAGTGTACACATTTTCATATGTGTGACTCTGTAAGGGGCGAGTACTTTTAACGAATGCTACTAATTATAAGCGACAGGTGCTATTGTCTCTACGAAAAGTATTTTGATTATTTCGCGCTATTTATTAGCCTTTTTAATGGGGGAAAACTTCGCACCATAATAACCAATAAAATATATTTTTTTTATTTTCTTTAAATTTAGGAAATAAATTTGTGATATTTGAAGCATAACTTAACATTAAACATTTGTATTTTTGAATAAATACAAAATTCAATAGAACACAAAGAAAATATAACTAAAACCGATATACATCTGTGCTTAAAAAAGAAAGTAAGAATTGCCAAAAAAAATAATAATAACTCACTTAACACGCTTATAAGTAATCTACAATTCTCAAGGGAGCCATAAATGCAATAATAAATAATAAAATAAAATGCAATATAGTTCTTAAAATTAAAACGTAAAAATACTTAATGTGAATGATAATATACATACATACATAGTATATTAAATTGACTTTATACATGGAAAGGTAAATAGCAAACAAATACAAATAATTTTCTTTCTTTTTTTTTTATAAAATTTACAAATTATTATTTTAAATGTTCAAAATGTAGATTACATCGATAAATTCGTTTTTTCAACCAAGTTTATATATATGATAAAATCCTTAATCTACGATGGACTACCATGTTCTCCAACAACTTGTGCATTACCACCTTATTTATACGAAACAACTTAGAGCACGTTTTCACTTGGCGAAAGCCTCTTTATGTGTGTACGAGTAAATAGACTCAGATATGTGGCAAATTTGATTTGAAACAAGTTGAACTCGACACACTTTTATATCTCACGTGGCCGGTTTTTTACATTAATGTTTTTGGGTGGATACTAGGAAACTGTAAGTCACTTTTTTTAAGATTTCAACTTAATGACGACAAGAGGTAAATATAACTATCTTATGTATAAACGATCTGCGTCAGAAGCTATCAAGAAAATTTTCTGAGTGAAGGTTTTAGTCATTTGGATTCAAGTGGAATAGAACTTCTAATTAATACAACAGACAAATCTGTTTTTTTTATTGGATCGATTGCTAAAGTTGCCGCCGCCTTCGTTTGTAGGATTCGATCTGAGAATGATAAATTTCAGCAATGGCTTGAATGACGCAACTCCCCAGGTCGTGAATTGTTGCTGGTTTATTATAACCACAAAGATAAAAGTCTATACTGCTCGCTTGTGGAACTCGTTACCCCTCAGTGTCAGGAGATTGAATGGCTCAAATGTGTTTGGCGACGTCCTGTTCAGTCATTTGACTGACGAAAGAACAACAATGCTTTATGAAGCTTTAAATTCAGCATAAATTGATTTATATTTTTTACATTATTTTTCTATTTTCATTTTTTATATTTTCTTTCTCTAATGACATACATAGTCTTCTCGTTTTTCTTTTATACTAATGAATATGTTATATGAATTCTACTTTGATTTTCTTAATTTTGTCTTGTTCTACGCCTAAATGTATTATTAGTAATTTTTACTAGTTAAAGATTGCTACAATCTATTGTAAAAGATTTTTTATGCGAAATAAATAAATAAATAAAGGAAGATCGTGGCAACTAGTTGATATCACCACTTCTTGATATAATGCGACCAAAAGACTTCCTTAATACGCAATTGTTTCATTCGTTGTGTAGCACGCAGCACCGTCTTTCGGTTACCATCTCTCGATACCTTTCATTTCGGAAGACGTATGGTCCGATGACGTCGCTTGACCAAAATCCACACCAAACAGTGAGTTTTTCTGTATGCAAAGGAAGCTCTTGGAACTGTTGTGGATTACCATCGTCCCAGATCCAATAATTTTGATCGGAGTACTAATATTTATAATAAATTTTCACAATTTCGACTCGTTGAAGCGTGTAGTTATCTATGATTAAATGGCAGCTATGACAACACAATCGTCACAGAATGACAGCGCTGTCATTTCAAACATAACCACAATCGGCTGTCAAAGTGCAGGTGTGGTTATGGAAAGACCATGTATATATATGTCATTACGGTGTTTCCATACATCTCTGTTTGGAAGTACATGTACTTAAATATTTATAATCAGCAGTCTTAAGGAAAAAAAAAAAAAACTGTGAATCATAAGCAACGACAATAACAGCAAAACAAAAATGGTCCCCAGTTATCTGGACGCCATCCTTGGAATTCACTGAATCTTAATACCACCTGAGTTTCAACCCAACTACACCAATCTTTCTCTCTCTGTGTCTCTTCCTCTTTGCACAAAACGCCCGTGTCCTAAAATTAGTATAAGGGTATTCATATCCCCTCTCACACATGCAAATTATAAAAATAAAAAAATATGACATTGCAACACGTTTGGGCTTTGGCTTGTCCAGCGAGTTTTAAGTATTCCTTGCCGAAATAGTAAAATGAAACACTTATGGTCCGTCCTGCCCGCCTTTCGCATGCTTGTAACTTTTGAACCGTTTGACGTATAAATCTGAAAGGGTTACCTACAAATACCTATAGTACGAGTATGTGGGTTATAATATACCACAAGGAAAATAAATGTTCACCTCATCATGCAACATATCAAATGAAAGCTGAAGGCTTTGAAAATCCGAGTATTGTACTTATCTAAGAAATATATTTTTCTGATCAAATAGTAAAAAGTCATGGTTCTGTTCAGTGGTTTTAAGAAAGTAGTGTGAGAACAAATAAATGCAAAACAAAGTGTTTGACTTGATCCTTTCAAAAATGGTAATATCTTTCCCTGATCCTCCGGATTAACGAGGAAAATCTTAAACGGACAGTACAAGTATGGCAGACTAACGGCGCAAGGCCCGACCTGTCGTCGATTTTTATTTGTTTGCTCTATATATTGGGAGGAATGTGCATGTGTAACTTGGTTTGTAGCGATGCTGTGCAAGAGGGTCCTAGAACACCCTTTATACTAATGAATCGCACGCTGAGTCTATTCCAGTATTTTTACTTGCTGCTATACCGATCTCGAGATTCGGTCTCGTTTTTTTTCTACATATAGAGGAACTCGGAAAGAGAGTCTTGCAACTTTGTCTGTACCTAGGACTGAATTTTTATTCGAACCTTAAAATTAACAAGTACCCAACTATGGTTGAAAACTACTCGTATTCTATTGATTTTCATTAAAACTCGTATCTGAGGAAATATAGATATTTAAGACTTTATTTATTATCGGACTTGTAAATATCGACTCTGGCGATTTTATTAAAAATTTATATGAAGTCATTCTGGACATCTTTTTAGGTCCATTTTGGTCTTGTTTTCATGAGCCATGTTAGTCAGGGATACATGCACATGTTGACAAAATTCATCGTACGATACATAAAATTCTAATATATTCTATATATGTGGATAGGTTTTTTTTTTATTATTTTTTTTTTAAATACCTATAGCTAATGTCGTTTCTATCACCCATGTGCATTCTCTCATTCCTTCCCTTTTACTCAAGTTGTTCATAAAAGCAATAAAATGCATTGCAGTCAAAACGACATAATTATTCGTACGGCGACTGATCCCGTTAGTTTTTCCCTTTTTCGTAGCAATCTATGCAAAAATTATGTCATTCTGTATTCAGTGCTCAGTGAATTTACATCTTTTGCGAAAAAAAGTGATCAACAACCCAGAAAAGAAACGACCGAAGATTTCCGCCAAGGAGTTGTAAATTTCAGGTACAATTGTGGTCACAAATCCAAACCTACTATACAACACATCATAGAAACGTACAAAAAAACAAAGTATGTGCGAAAATCAGACCGTCCACGCAAATTAAACGAAAGGTATGACAGGGTCATTTTTAACACTATCCGGAAAAACTCAAAAACTAATTGCCCTGTCTCGGGTACATGCAACAAAGGCGTCAGCACGCCTACAATTGAAAGAACTGTTAATAGACATGGGTATTTTTCAAGAACACCAAGGAAGAAACCGTCAATAAGTGCTGTCAATAAAAAAAACGCAATGACTTTGCCTCCTTACACAAAGACGCAGATTTGTCATTTTGGAAGAAAGTGTTGTTCACCGATGAAAGTAAATATAATATGTTTGGTCACGACGGTCCTTCAAGAGTTTGGTGAAAGAGCGGTAGTTCAAAATCTTTGAAGAACAGTCAAGCACTGTGGAGGTAGTGTTATGGTGTGGGGGAGTATGGCTTGGTCCGGCGTGGGAAAAGCTGGTGTTTATTGAAGGAAATATGGACCAGCACATGTATTTAAATATACTAAAAGAAAATCTACGTCCATCAGTGCACAAATTGGGTTTGGATCCTGGGTGGATATTTCAGCAATATAAAGACTCTAAGCACACCCCTCGAAAAGTGAAGGAATGGTTGTTGTATTATGCTCCAAGACAGTTGAATACTGGACAAGAACAATTATGTGTGCCGTACGATGAATTATGTCGGCCTGTGAATCTGTGTATAGCTTTGTGTCTGCATGATCTATGTCTGTTTTGCCCGAGTTGACGTCCAGACCACGGCTATCGGTCGAGACTAGCAAATTGCGATATGTCGGCAAGAATTTGTCGATATTTTTATTTAATACTGTCAAAGCAACAGAGTTATGCGATAAAACTTCACCTCCTAATTACCGTTACCGATTTATAGCCACAAAAAGTGGAAATACAGCAGCAGCGAATGTCTAGCGAACTCAACTCTGAAATTAATGTTATAAATTCGGGCGCGAAAAACCGAGTTGAGCTTAACGCATCAAAAATCAAATGCTGTCTTTTGTCTATGAAGCGGGATACTAACGTGGTCAAACTCGAATGGATGGAGTTGATGTTGAGGAATCTAATGGTGTGTCAATACTGGCCCAGTACATATGTTAGCCCAGACCTTCGGCTGCCAAAGGTGGTGCTAGGTGCTTAGGATTCCTCAAGAGGTTAAACTGGCGCAACTGCCTTAAGGCTGGAATTATTCTTTGCATTTTGCAACAATAACTGCATTTCTCTGCTGAAACGCATCCCTCAAAAAATCACAATATGTGTTGTCACAGACCAGTGGTTATGGGAGGGGGCAACTCAAAGTGGAACACTCGCAAAGTTCAACGATCAAGAAGGAGAACAGACTTTCAACAACGCCTGGACACGCTTAGACTAACGAGACGCAACTTAAATATAGCGTCTCTGTCAAGAAGCTGACATTAATCCATGGGGCTCGGCATACAGAATAGTGATGACGAAACTGAAGGGTTGTAGGACCCCTCCAATAACATGTCCAATAATACTGAGATCCATAATAGAGCACATTCGCCCCCAAAGACCAGCTACTATGTGTAACATCATAAGAAACGCCAGTGCAGATGATATCCCATTAATTACTATGGAGGAGTTGCTGAAAGCATGCGGCGATATAGGCGACCATAAGGCGCCCGGATCCGACGGCATCCCAAATAAGGCACTAACATCCCAAATAAGGCACTAACAGCCAGACCTCTTCATAGCGACAATGCAGAAGTGTCTCGAAGAGGATCCTTTCCTGAAAAATGGAAAATACAGCATCGTTTATTAAATTGTTCACTACTGTTTGACTTCTCTTCACTGACTTTAATATTTTTCCAATACTCCAGCCTCACTCATAAATTTCAAAATTGTTTGTACTTCAGCTGAATTCGATATTTTTCCGCGTTCCACATTGCCCTTTTCTGAAAAATTTGTATCAAATTTAACACCAAATGATAATAAATAAAACAAGAGCACAGTTAATTTCACCAATATTTATTTAAATGTACATATGTACATTCTTACTGACCGAAGTATCGATACAAAATGATCAACATGTCCTATCTTTTTGTCCCACCCAGCTTTTGATTTCCCCCTCAAAACAAGAAAATTAGGGGTTTTTCTAAAAATTATTTTATGGCGGTGAAAATTAACACAAATTGTGTCGTCACCTCAAAACGCACCCAAATTTTCAGACAGATCTGTCAAATAGTTTTGTTGTGACAGCCATTTTATATAGACGCCTACTAGCATTTTCTTTAAAATGGAAAAAAGTGAATTTCGAGTGCTCATTAAACACTATTTTTTGCGAGAAAAAACTATCACGCAAACCAAACAAAAGCTTGATAAATACTATGGGGACTCTTCACCATCGATTGGAACCATTCACCACTGGTTTACTCAATTTCGGTGCGGTCGTTCAAGCACAAGTGACGCCGAACGTTCCGGACGCCGAATTAAGGTCACCACACCAGAAATGGTCGACAAAATCCATGGTTTGATAATGGACTATCGGCGAGTGAAAGTGCGCGTGCTTGAAGAGGCCACACGCTTATCACATGGTTCAGTGATTTCGATTTTACATAAATATTTGAACATGAAAAAGCTTTTCGCAAGATGGGTGCCGCGTTTGCTCACAATCGACAACAAACGCATTCGTTTGACAACTTCAAAGGTGTGTTTGGCGATGTTCTAGAAAAATTCGACTGAGTTTTTGCGCCGTTTCGTAGCCGTGGATGAAGCCTGGATTCACCAGAAACCAAGTAACAGTCAAAACAATGGACTTCTCCTGGTGAATCGAAGCCGAAGAAGGCCAAGGCGGGTTTGTCAGCAAACAAGGTCATGGCGACAGATTTTTGGGATGCGCGCGGTGTTATTCACATCGATTACCTAGAAAAGGGTAAAACGATCATCGGAGCATATTACGCAGAGCTGCTGGAGCGATTCCAAACCGATTTGAAGCAAAAACGGCCGCATTTGGCGAAGAATAAAGTTCTTTTTCACCAGGACAACGCACCGGCGCACAAGTCCGCAGTTGCAATGGCAAAATTGCACGAGTTAGGCTACGAACTCCTCCCTCATCCAGCACATTCCTCAGATTTAACCCCCTGCGACTATTTCTTGTTTCCAAACATGAAGAAATGGCTCCGAGGTAAGAGATTTGGGTCGAATGAAGAGGTCATCGCTGAAACAAACGCTTATTTGGAGGGCATTAACAAATTGGAGAAACGTTGGATGAAGTGGTGTATAGAGCTAAAAGGAGACTATGTTGAAAAATAAAATGTTTTTATACCGAAAAGAGTGTTCCTTATTTCATTTTACATGGACTTATTGACCCACCCTCGTACATCCTGTTACCTAATAATTCAATCAGATTTGACAAATGTTGTGGGCGTCGTGGTGTAATGGTTAGTGTGTCGGATCACTACGTAAGAAGTTCCAAGTTCGAATCCCAGAAAACACCAAAAAGTTTTTTCACGATCCCACCTCTCGCGAACGTCTGACAAACATCCGAGAGTATTGTTGTCACGAGAAAGCTTCTCAAAACAAATAGCCCTTTGGATACGGCACTAAACTGTGGGTCCCTTTCATTCGTGTGAAAAATAAAACGCACACAAGTGATTGCCCTGGCACTTAAAGAGCTGTTGCGCCAAATATTTTTTTTTTTTGACAAATGTTACGCACACTTTTTTTTCTTAAGAATTTGTGGAGGAGTCTTATCATTTTGTCCTGGAGGTAGATTGCGCACAAGATTTAGTATGTACATACATAACGTACATACATATATGTAGGTACATTAGAGTATCTCGTATTTGTATACGTTATCGGTCTTACCCCCTAAAGTTTTTCTACTGCTTGAGTTAGTGAACTTTACAAATTTTTAGTTCAATCGGGAAAGGCTAACAGGTGCCGAAATAGCTTTAAAGTGGACTTTTATGGAACAAAATATTTGTTTAGTGTTCCATATCAGAATAGTATAAACGGAACATATGTACATAACTGGTATAACTTAAAAAAGCAAATCCGTTGTTGGTTCTTGAATTATGCGTATGAGAAAATGATTCGAACATATTTTAAACCCATTCTCATATTTTACTTGTACTCCATTCAATTTCGATAAAGTCTAAGCTCACGTGCCAATCAGGCTCTTTTGTGTAAAAATGCGCGCAGAGGATTAGAAATGAACTTTCTGGGCGTTCAATACAAATTGTCTTGGACGCCTTCGGTTTTCTCCAAGGCTCTGTTTTGTCTCCGACTCTCTTTCTTATTTTTATAAATGATCTCTTGTCTGCAACTTCTAATTCAATTCATTCCTTGACAGTACCCTTAGTTTTTCATATTAGTTCCCTAACTCACGTCTTTGCTCTTCGGCCGTAGAAGAGAAACGGCAACTTATGTTAAACACATTAAACTCCGACCTGGACAGCATAATCAAATGGGGTTCAACCAACAGAGTTGAATTTAATCCTTCCAAAACACAATGCTGTCTTCTAGCTCGAAGCGAAACCATAACCATCAACCATTATCCCTGATGGGTACTTGCATCGCTGAAACCGACAGACTTGCTATTATCGATATGTGTATTAATAACCATCTTCGATGGAACGATCACATATTCAAGGTTGCCAAAAATGCTGCAAAATGTCTAAGATTCCTGGCCTCAATTTATAAGGCATTCAGCCGCCCAAAATTGGAATATAACGCCCATATCTGGTCTGGTGCACTCAAGACCGTTCTGCGCGATAAAACTTATAGGTAATAGAGACATTGTGAAATCCATACATTCACTTGAACATCGTAGAAATGTCTCGTGTCTCTCACTACTTTATCGCTTTTTTCTATAAAAAAAAAATGCCCCAGCGAAATAACCAGTTGCATTCCTCGCCTTCAAAATTTCATCCGCCATACGTGTCGTTCTTCGAATGCACATCAGTTCACCCTTAAGCCCAACTTCGGTCGTACTGTCAAATTAGGGATTCGTTTACAAGCCGAACGACACGAATGTGAAATGATCTACCAGGCTCTTTATTTACCCATCACTACAAGCTTCGAACATTTAAAGTTAACGTGCGCAGGCTTCTCCTCTGTTCCTCTTCCCCCTTTTCCTAAATGACCGTGCCCTGAAACAATTTAAGGGTATTCATATCCACTTTGGCGCGCAAATTATAAGAAAAAAAAGAAGCTAAGCGGCTAACAAAGATGATTTCAATATTTTGTCTCGAATCTAGTAGAATGCTAATTTAAATTCCATCCTATTTCGGTGATTTTTAAACCGGACTTGTCTACATGCGACGGTTAACTTAAAAACAAGTTACATACTTATCGATTGGTTTTCATAAAATTTATAGTCAATCTGAGATTACTGCCTTATACTGTGTATATATTACACACAAATTGAATTAGCTTTCACTTCGATTTGAAATCAGGGAATGTGGTTCCAAAGAGTAATATAAATTAATATTGGTTACAACATATGGAGTATTTTCCAATGCGCATTTTGAAGTTATTCGTTGGATAGCAGCGGTAGATTTCCTGCTAGGAGTTGAAGTTCACTTAAAACGTTAAAACATTAAAAAAAAACCTGATCTAGCTCTGAAAGCGTTTAACTGAAAGCACTAGCAGGAGTATCGCTTTCAATCCTTGTAGAGCAACGACTGGTCTTCCAATGGCATACCATACTTGCTACGCTTTTGATTGATTTTCTTTTATTTACATGGAAACATAAAAATTGAATTGCGCCGCGAATTGACGAATTGTCAGGAACAAATTTTATTTTCGTATACACTGCCTATGAAATCAGTACACAGTACAGTATAAATATGTGTTATGCATGGTATGCTATATCAATTCTCTGTAGGAATTGACAAACTGTGATCACTTCGTTTTGGTAGTCTTCAAGGCTATCAACTTTAAAGCTTTCAGAATATGGAATTATTTTTTTTCCTTTCGGTTGTGCTTTTTTTTTCCTAATAATTTGAACAATTTTACTTGTACTCTTACTTTTTAGAACAAGTTAGATAACATAGATTTTCCTTTATATCATTTCAAATTTACAGCAAAGACTGCTGAAGATATCCCCAACAAAGCAATAAAAGCCGAAGTATTCGATACTTCAACTGAAACATTGTCTGTGATCTCTACAGTAACGGATACATCAACGCGCAACCAATCGACAGCTTCAACGACAACATCAATCCCAGAAGCAGTAGCCACAGCAGCAGTAGCAGTAGCATTAGAAAATTCAAGTACTGAAAACGGATTAATAAGTGTTCAACATACAACAACTATTGATAACATTCAACCTCGTCCTGCATCATACACAGGAGTATCGGTAGCAACTGAAACGACACCTGAGGAAACGACAACATCGTCCGACAGTAGTAGTAGTTTACCCACAACAGCATCATCGTCGCCAACATCTACACTATCCACATTATCGTCATCGTCATCGCCCACATCAATAGCTTCGTTATTGCAACAAACGTCAACAACAACAACAGCAACACCAAAAGATATAACTGCCGAAACGCAGGATATTGCTGTCGTCAATGACCTGGCTACACCAACAATTGGCAGCAATAGCAGTAGCACCGAAATCACAACAACAACAGCAGCAACAACAAATCTGCAACAATCCTTGGAAAGCATGAAAGTAAGCGAAGCCGAAATGAATGTCGTCCATGCAAATACACAAACTTTACCCGATGATCTGGTGAAAGCTTCGTCAACACCACCACCAGTGGTGATACCACCGTCAGTGGCTACAACAAATGGTAAAGAAGACGCCAGCACGGAAGTGACAACTACCACAATCCCAACACAAACAACAACCGAAAATCAAAACTTCAACAATAATAAACTAAACAAA
The DNA here is from genome assembly GCA_963082735.1 of Pocota personata. NCBI lineage: Eukaryota > Metazoa > Arthropoda > Insecta > Diptera > Syrphidae > Pocota > Pocota personata. Next base: position 4,355,317 of record OY720433.1, read on the forward strand.
TTGAACGATAGCCTAGATAACAATTTAAATAACAATAATACTACAGTTAGCAGTAGTAGCAATATAAATAACAACATTAGCACTAGTATAAAGACAGCGTCGTCATTCGATGAGACTGATCGTAGCGCCGCAACACTAACCGCCACACCAACAAATAGCAGTGATAGTGTCCTAACAAAACCAGTATCTGTTCAGCCAACGATAGATCTGGTTAATAATAACTCAAAGGTAGTAGCAACTAATGAATCGACAAATGCTACAGAAAACAACAATCAAGAGACAGTAGTAACAGAAACAGCAATACCACTTCCAGTAGTAGCACAAACACAAACCCTAAATGGAGAGATCGATGCAGCTGCGATTGTCGTCGATTCTCAAGAGGCACCCGAAATAATAGCGCCGGGTAAAGCGAAGCCAACTCCTGAACAATCGGCAGCGATCCAAGCCGCAATTCAATCGCTGATCAACTACAACGAAGGACAATGGTCACCGCAAAACCCGACAGGTAAAAAGCAGTATGATCGCGATCAGTTGTTGCAGCTGCGCGATGCTAAGGCTTCACGAATATCACCCGATGTGAGTACGATCAATGCCTCGATTCTGCCACAGCCCAACCTCCTACCATCGTTTGTTCGTGGCAATAGTAACAACAAACGCGTCCAGTCTATGAGTGGAATTGGCTCGATGGGCGATCGTTCCGGCATGGGCATGGGTGGCATGGGTGGAGGTGGTGGCGGTCCTGGCTACATCAACAAACAAGCCTCTATGTCTGGTGTGAATCAACGCAACAGTGCCAAAGGTAGCAAAACTGCAATGATTCATGTTAATTTGTCCCTAAATCAAGATGTTAAACTGAACGAGACAGATAACGCTTGGCGACCTCGTGTTCTAGTGAGTGAAACCATTGAGGGTGGTCATGATAGTGAAGAATTGAAGCGCCGTGTACGTGGTATCCTCAATAAACTCACACCCGAGAAGTTTGACACGCTGGTCGAGCAAATTATTAAGCTAAAGATCGACACCAATGAGAAGGTGAACGACGTAATGGAACTTGTCTTCGAGAAGGCTATCGATGAGCCTAATTTTTCCGTGTGCTACGCACGTCTATGTCAGCGACTTGTGGACGAGGTAAAGGCACGCGACGAACGCTCAATGGAAAGTGGTACTCGCGCTAATCTTAAACAATTCCGCACGTCTCTGCTGGACAAGACGGAAAATGAATTCAATGAGAACGTTACAAAACGTGCCGCCAAGGAAAAGAAACTCCAACCGATTTTAGACAAAATTCGTGATTGCAAAGATCCAACTGAAAAGCTGGAACTACAAGCACAGTTGGAAGAGGAGGAGCGCAAACTTCGTCGTCGCTCTGGTGGTACTGTACGATTTATCGGTGAACTCTTCAAGATCTCTATGTTGACGGGGAAGATTATACATTCGTGTATAGATCTCCTGCTGGATCCCAAATCCGAGGATAAACTAGAGTGTCTCTGCAAGCTGCTGACGACAGTTGGTGAGAAATTCGAGAAGACTCCCATCCATATGAAGGAGCCCAACAGGTGCTATAATCTCGACACTACAATCAAGCGTATGCAGGCCATCGCCTCAAAGACAGACAAAGACGGAGCGAAGGTAACCAGCCGAGTTCGTTTCATGTTGCAAAATGTGATCGACCTGCGCAAGGATAAGTGGATCTCAAGCCGTGGAGAGACCCCAAAGACTATGGGTGAAATCCAAAAGCAAGCAAAGACCGAACAAATGTCAAACCAGTACATGAACTATAACAGTATGATGACCAGTGGTGGTGGTGGTGGAGGTGGCAGTGGTAGCGGAAATATCGGTGGTGGCGGCGGTGGCGGCAACATGAAAAAGGACGATCGAAGATTTGGCGGTGGTAACAATGCCTATGGCAATAATCGTGATGGCAGTCGAGGTGGTGGACGTGGTGATGATGGTGGATCGATGCGTCGTCAACAAAATCAGGGAGGTAACAATATGGGCGGCAACGGAAGTGGCTCGAATAATGGTGATGACACGTGGCATCATGTACAGACGAGCAAGAATAATCGATCAATTGGCGCCGTCGATACTAATAAACTCGAATCAATGGTAAGATGGGAGTGGTATATTTTTGAGAGCAATTAGGGCTTAATAATCGGTTTCGTTTCAGCTCAATCACGATATAGACATGGGTACAAAGAAGATGGGTGGACTTCAACAGTTCCTGTGGAACAGCAGTGGAGGCCAGTCACGGACAACCACAACGGCATCGAACTCATTCGCAGCGCTCTCAGCACTAATTGATTCTAAGAGTAATAATGATCGTAATGATAGGAACGATCGAAATGATAGAAATGATCGTAACGACCATGGTGGACCAAGGAATAAGGGTTCCTATAATAAGAGTTCCATGGAGAGGGACCGATATGATCGAGGTGAGTAGGAGGTAGTTAACATATTTTAAGGGGCATACGTTAAGTTTTTATATTATTAAGGTGTCCACTCTCGTGGTGGTTCAGCGCATGGCTCTCGTGAAAGTTCCTCCTCTCGTAATAACCAAGGTCGGGGCATGATGAACGCTTCCAGCATGCAGAAATCAGCTAGTCATAATAAGAACCAATACCAATCAATGGCGCCCAGAATGCAAGGCAAAGTAAGCTTTTCTATTACCAATATTTACATATTTCTCTATATTCTATAATGCGATGTATTATTCTAGTCTGGCTTGCCAACATCATCCTCAATGTCATCATCTTCACAGCAACAATCCCAACAGCAGTCATCACAACCACACGTTAATTCCAATGTATCGTCATCATCGACAGCAGCAGTTACAGCACCTGTTGAATATGAATCACCAGCCGTAGCTCCACTAGCTGTATTCGATAATCCCACCGATGCCGAACAAAATGTGATCAATTCAGCAATCTTCGAAATGGTAGAGATTGCGGCCAATTCAAAGACTCTAAACCAGGTGGTACCGTGCTTGACGAAATTCAAAGAGAACCTACGGTCATACTTTTTATTTATGATACTAGCCGAATATTTGCATTTGGCCGAGGTAGGCCAAGTGCAACGTCGTTATGCAGCCAATATTGTTGCATTTTACTTTAAGCGTAACTATATAACATTAGACCATTTTAAATTGGCCTACGAGCATTTCTGTGAATTGGCCTCTGAATTGATCTTAGATGTACCCGAATTTTGGATGTATGTATTTGAATTTTCTGGTAAGTTCCACGTACTCTCGGTGTGGATTTATGGAATTTGTGCTAACAAAATGTATAATCCTTAGGTCCATTGATTACCAAAAAGATAATTACCGTGAAAGACTTATGGAACAAAGATTTGGCCGAACAAAGGCAAGCCCTTGGAGTGAAGTTTCTCAGAACGTTCCTTGTATATTGCACTCGTGAGATTGGACCAGACTTCACTCGTGTCATGTGGAAGAATTCAAAATTGAATTGGACCGACTTTGTGCCCGAGGATGAAGTTGCAGATTTCATTAAAACAAATGTAAGTTGGTTGCGTCACTTCCTCCTTGCGACCAAAGTATTAATCGCAAAGTTTGTGTCTATTTTCTTTAGAAATTTGAGTTCGTTGAAAGCGAATCGATAAAACCACAAATAACCGTCACCGAAGAGAAGGGCAGACTTGTCGAAAAAGTTGTGGAACGTGTTGATCACATGCTTAAGGATGGAGCTCAAGCAGAATCCGTCATTGATTACATTAATGTAAGTTACTTTAGCAGACTTTATACTCAGGTAGCTACACGGTGGACCTCTTTCTATGTTTTCCAGGGCAATATTGTCGATCCTGATAAACAGTTTATACGATCACTAACAACAACCCTATGTAACTTCGCAATCACGTATAAAGATGATACATATAAATTAGAACCAACGACGTTCCAAACAATTTGCATACCAATAATCACACGTTTCGTGGATTCAGAGGAACAGCGTAAACTGGAGTGTCTGTATGCAATGCAATTGCTGTGCAATCGCTTGGAACATCCTCGAGGTATGTAATTAAAGGAGTCTGCTTTTATCGATTCCTAATGAGCTGATTTTCTCATTACTTTTGCAGGTCTCTTAAGTGAACTATTTGGCGAATTGTATGATGCTGACGTCATGCCTCATACGACGTTTTTGAAATGGCGTGATTCGAAAGAAGAGTCACTTGCTGGTAAAGGTAAGTCGTTGAACTTTTTTGTTTAATCTATGTATAAAAGCAATATTATGTATCATTTTACGTAAAGAAATTTGAAGAGAAACATGAGACGCAATTAGTTAATGAAAGTCAGGCGAAGGTTGGAGATTAGACGGTCTAAATCACCTGCTACCCTTTTAAATACAGTGCATACTTTCCAAATACAATGCACGAGGCACGACTGAATAGTGCGTACCGTTCTTTTTCAGCATCCTGCGTAGGTCTATGGGTTTTGCAGAGATAACAAAACTAGAAACATTGGTCATAAGCTTGATATTTCAATGTCTGCAAGAAAATTGGTCCGATTTAGCAGACCGAAGCATTTCTCCACATCCTAACACCTAATCTCCGTGATCGCCTGGAGTGAAAATTATAATCTAAAAAAAATAGGCCTCTTTAAGAAGTGCCTGAAGTGCTCAGAGTCTCTAAAAATACAAATAAGTATTTTTGTCTAATCTAGGGACAAATAAGTTCACTATCAACAGATGCTAGGCGCCCACATATTACATAAAATGAATAGAATTTTGTAGTCTTACGTCAATTTGTTTTTTTATTTACCAAACATACGAGGGCAAAGTGAAAAGTTCTCGGCCTGATAATGAAAGACTGCGATTTTCAGCTAAAAAATGATTTTATTTTTATACATAATCTCCCTCGACTTCAACACACTTGGTCCAGCGTTTCTCCAACATCAGTATTCCTTCTCGGAAGTGAGAGTCTGGAAGGCTGTGAAAATATTCATCTACGGCCCTCTCAACTTCTGCATTGGATGCGAAGCGCTCCCCAGAAACAAATTTCTTCAAGTTTGGGAATAGATGGAAGTCTGAGGGTGCCAAATCAGGTGAATAGAGGGGGTATGGTCGAGCAAATCGTATCCCAAATCCCGCAGTTTTCCCAACACTTGTGTACAGAGGTGTATTGTTCTGGTGAAAGATGATTTTTTTTCTTCTTCAAGCTAGGCCTCTTCTCACGAATTTTGGCATCCAGCTGGTCAAGAAGGTTGGAGTAATATTCGCCTGTAATTGTTCTGCCTTTCTCAAGGTAATCAATTAAAAGGATCCCTTTCGCATCCCAAAACACACTGGCCGGCAGATGCGATCGACTTCACTTTCTTTGGCGCTGAACCACCGGCTTCCACCCACCGCTTCGACTGCTGTTTCGTTTCTGGCGTATAGTGGTGGACCCATGTTTCATCCATGGTGACAAATCGCCGCACAAAATTAGTTCGATCCCTATTGAATCGGTCCAAAGATTGCCGCGAAAATCATTTGCGTATTTGCTTTTGATCGGCATTTAGCAAATGCGGCACCCATCTTGCGCAGAGCTTTCGCATCCATAAGTTTTTGTGCAAGATGTTTCGCACCCTCTCTTCCGATATACACACAGCCTCAGCTATCTCACTCACCTCCACTCGCCTATCGTCCAACACGATATCATGCACTTTTTCGATGGTTTCGGGTGTGGTTGCGGTTTTTGGCTGTCCTTCACATGGGTCATCTTCGAGGGACGTGCGACCACGTTTAAATTCAGCTGCCCACTTTTTAACGGTTGACATGGAAGGAGCAGGGAACACTGTAAACTTTCGTCAACTTTGGATGAATTTCCTTAGGGGTTAACCCATCTAAAACGAAGAATTTTATCACCGCACGATATTCAAGTTTATCCATTTTAACGAAAACCACGCAAGACGTCTGCTGCAAAAGTTCGTGTAAAGAAACTACTTGAGAGAACAAGTTGAAACTTGTCATACGAACTAATGAGAAGTGCACCCAGGCAGGAAACATAAATTTTTGCTGATTGGAACTCCACTCTGCGTCAGGCCGAAAACTTTTCACCTTGCCCTCGTATCTTCCGTTCCTATTTTTGTGTTAAAAGCTCGCAGAACTATCATACATATATTAACGTCGTCCACTAAGATCACTTTATATTTTAATAATTACAATATATTACCTTTTGTATTTTGTATTTTTTTCCCCTTTTTTTAGGTGTTGCTGTCAAAGGATTGAATCCATTTTTCAATCAGTTACTTAGCGGTGAAACGAGTGACGAACCTAATTAACACGCAATCCAATTGAGATATTGTCTCTTGTATTTTTACTAAAAAACAAACACCAACGCCACTTACAAAGAAGAAGGGATAATAAAATTACGAAATATTTGCGCTAATGCTTTTTTGGATTTCGAACCGAAAATATCTCCACTTCCTTACACAGCAAATATACTACCATCCTCTTATACAATAAAAATTTATTGAATTATGTGAAAAAAAAAAATGAATTTTGTTATATGTATACTAAAAAAAAAATCTGTCATTGCAATTATTATTTTTATTATTATTATTATTATGTATTCGTTTTTATTTTTAAAAATATAATAACAAATGAAAAAAACAAAACATGTATAGAAAAAGGACCTATAGATAAAAGCTGAAGAAATTTCATTAAATCAAAGGTAATACTACTATATAACTCGGGAGTTCAGTTTTTTTTTTTTTATTGAATATTTGTTTTGTTAAATACATTTTTCTTGTTATAATATATAGAAAGATAAATAATTTTTTTATTCGCATCCCTTGAATAGAGGTCAATTTTTTATTTTCTAGCTAGGGAAAATGTATTAAATAATCATTGAGAACAAATAAAAAAAAAAAAAAATAAAAAAAATAAAAAAAAAGTAAAAAAATTAAAAAAAAATGTGTTTTTACACATACACTGTAAATAAAAAAAAAAAAAAAAAATAATAGGAATAAACTGATTTTTGGTGAAAATTTCTTTTTTTTGTAATATTGTTTGCTGGAAGGAAGTTTACACGTTGTTACAATTTGTTAAGATGATCGTTTTTATTATATTTTATTTTTTGTTTTCCTCACTAGATTAAATTATAAAAAAAAACAAAAAGAATGAGTAAACTGTTAGATGTAGAATCAAAAAGAACCCAACTAATAATAATTTGTTGAATTTGAGCCTGATGCAAAGAAAATAATTTAGTTATTGCATTTTTGCTTTTGGTTATCGGGAATTTCTCTAATCTTATATTGTAGGTAATAAAAAAAAAAACACACTTCACTTTATATACATATATGTAGATTTTTAAACTAAAATAAAAAATGTAGATGCAACTTAAAAAATTTGTCCCTTTTTGTAAATAGCTGATAGTTTTGTAGAAAATATTTTTTTTGTGTTAAAACAGAAAGAAACGTAATAAGAACATTAAAAACAAAAAAAAAAAAAAAAATACTAAATAAGTACGAAATTGGGAAGAAGTTCAAAACCACATAACAATTTCTTATATAACTTATAGATTGAGGAAAACAATATATACATATATTTTTGTAAAATACTATAATTTTTATCTTTAAAATAATTAGGAATATATTTCTAAATATGCACACATATGCGCGCTAGCCGATTACAGGATAAACAAAAAATATACATTTTTAAATGATTTATACTTTTTTTTTTTAAGGTTTAAGGTTATATATAAATATATGTATATTGGTATATGTAAATTTATATATATACATATGTGTGCATGGAAAATTACTGACGTACTATATACGATATGTATAAAAGCAAAACCAGAATTTTTTTTTTTGTCGAAAACATTATTTTTTTCTTTTTAGTTTTGTTCTTAAGTTATAAATTATATAACTATACTCGTCATCATGCTCTTTTTTTTTACTCACTAATTTTTTTTTTTTATATATATATACATACATTTATGTATCATATATTTGTACATAAAAAGAAAAAGATATAGGTGACCACTTTTTTACATTGCAAATAAAAGAAAACGATAAAAAAAAAAAACACATTTATAATGAAAATATCAGGAAAATGGCTACTATATATTGCTACCATATTGTTGCTACTGCTGCTAAATAAAATTTAACTAAATTTTCATATTATAGGGAAATTTAAACAAACATAAAAATCGATTAAATTAATACTTGTTTCTTTTAATCAGAATTTATAATTAGGTGAGATATTAATGTATACACTGGACACACGTATATTTATATATACATCTACCTATTGCGCGTGTATATATATATATAAATGTATGTGTATAAAAAAACTAAACATAAATAAAAAAAACTAAGAAAAAACAAAAACAAAAAGAAAAAAGAAATTTTTTTTTCTAATCGGAGTATCTTTTAGATTGGAAATGTTTTTTTAGCAGAAATTTGATTTTAAAAGTTAATTAACACTCCAGTCATAAAGAGAGAAAAAATAGAGAACATACGGGTTTAGGAAGTTTTATGGGGCGTAATTCCTGTGGTTTTAGGGAGTTATTACCGTTGAATAATGAAGGGATGACTATTTGGGTGAAAGGATTCTTATCTATGTATGTAGTTGCAAGTTCACAATTAAATTATCTCAGAAGGCCTTTAGCTTTATTAACTACTTTTCAGAAGTACTTTTGATTTGGGACAAAATATCGGTATTATATTCTGAAATCTGTGCAGAAATTTTGTTTAACTTCTTTCCATTTTAATCCTTCGAGTTGGATTATAGAATTTATTCAAGAGTATAAGAGAATTAAGTTGTGTTAGCAATGTTTATGAGACGTCATGTGTCACTCAGAATTTTGCCTAACACACGTTTAGTTGATTTCTTGTTAAGAATAATATAAAAGTATTTTTATTATTTGTGTTGAAAACAGTTCTGCTCCAATATTGTAAAAATATTTTTTACGGTTGTCTCACAGTTAAGTTACTCGTAACTTGTAGACAACACAACCTTTGTTGAATCGTGTTACATACTCTTAATAGGGGTGACCCCGTAAAAGGTATGAATTTTACATTTACATTTTACTGATATATGAATCTAAATTATAATGCAAACTTACGAAACCACAGCGCTTGCTATCCGGTCTAGAAAAACTGAGGAAAGTCTTTGAAAAGTGTAACATGTAATTCTTGCATTAATCCAATTATTCAGCTTAAATGTATTATCAAAATAGTAGCAATAAAATTACTTCGGAAATAATAAACTTTGAATAAAACTTAAAATAACCCTAAACAACGAATGACTGTGCAAAAGTTAATGTAAACAATAAGCAATTCAATAAACTGATTTTTTTTTTTTTTTTTTTGAAAAACGTTGAAATTTTCTCCCGAAAAAAAAAACAGGCTATCTCTTCAATTAATAAACAAATCGAAAAGTATTCATACAAAGGATATAAAAAAGTTCACATAATTATTATAAATACATATTTAAGCTCTTCTCCAGATATGTATTCGAGTTATAAAACAGAAGAAACTTATAGCAAATCACTCGATGTGTATGCGCTGAAAAAACATTAAACCTTCATATTATATTTTAAATAATATTAACACATATTTTTTTCTTGTGCGGTGGTATAAACGATTATATATCTACATCTATAATAACAAGAAAAAAAAAAGTCTGCGAATTGAACTAACAAAAAGAAAATACTTATAACCGAAAACAGCGCGTAAACAATAATTTAAAAACACAAAATAAGCACGGTAAGGAGAAATAAAAATGTATAACATTTATATTTAACAAATAAATAAACAAAATAAAAAACCTACACACTTTATTATGAAATGACCTTAGCTATTGTATAAAAAAAAACTAAAGGCTTGGTTTTATTTAGGAATTAGGATTAAATTTTAATTTTAATTTTATTAACACCTCCAAAATTACATCAAACAAATGGAAACCAATAATCAAACGATGACTTAGGATGAAATCTTTTGCTAAATAATTTTAAACTTTAGGTATAGAAAACAAATAAAACTCTAAGCCCTAAGTAAGCAATACAAATACAAGCGAAATATGAAAAAAAAAAAAAAAAAAACCACACATCGATGATGGCGAATAATGATAGTTACACTTATATTAACTATAACACTATGTAATAACAAATATGTTGTGCAGTGAACAGGTTAAAAACAAAAAGTTAAAAATATGTCCGATAGCTGAGACGTAAGAGGAGGTGCGAGAAATTGTATAAACAAGATTCTCTTTGATTTTCAAAGAAATAAAATCAAACTTAATCGAAAAAAAGAGAAGAAATACTGATGAAAAGTAACAAAACAGGAAGAAATGCTTGCATAAACGAAATTGGTCGATAAAAAAAAACACTATGTAAATAAAAATAAAAAAAAGATAACAAAATAATTATATTGCGTTTTATTTCGTTTTTATTATCCCTGATCAATGACGGTAGGGTTAGACAAGACCTTCAGTTACTAAGCCAGCTGACCAATAAAGCAACACGTCACCATCTGGGAAAGAAGTAATCGGCTGGTATTTTAAGTCAGCGAGAGATTACTTATTTGTTTGCTTTACGGCGCTACAGTCCGTGGTGGACCTAGCCAGCCACCTCCAGTTTTGCACACCAAGTTGTTGAGGCTTCTGCGCGCCACCATCTTTTCAAATATTATAAAGGGTGGCCGTGGTGTAGTGGTAACATCATCGCTTGTCACGCTGTTAGTTCACGGTTCAAATCCTGATGTCAAGAATCATCTATTTATTTCGCATGAAATAAATAAAAAAGTCAATCAATTGCGAAAGCTAAGTCAACTCTACTGCGAACGCATAACACTGGCAGTAGAGTGGTCATATGGCTGAAAATGCAACTTGATCGTGATGATGACATCAGGAGGACGGAAAAAAAATACTGTGAATCATGAGCAAAAACAAAAAGCAAAACAAATAAGCTTCTCAGTTATATGGATGCTACCCTTGGAGTTTACAGAAACTTAATACCATCTGAGTTTCAAACCACTACACTAAATCTTTCTTTCTCTTTCTCTCTCTTCTTCACAACGCCCGTGTCCTGTAAAGAGTATTCATATCCTCTTTTTCGCGCGCAAATTATAAAAAAAAAATATAATGATAAAGAAATCATATGATGGAAGGTTCCACCTTCCATTAGATTTCAAGAGATCCTGCGACTTAGCATAGGGGCCTGGGACCTCCCACAAGGTTTCCCGAATTTATACGAAGTTCCGCGACTTCTGACGAAGCCCCACGTCTACGCGTGAAGTTCTGTAAACTAATAAAAGTTCCACAGCCACTGGCAAGATTCTACGATCTCTCCTGAAGTTCTAACACTCCTGTTACAGAATCCACCTGGGGGGAATGATATGTATCATTCTCAGTCCGACGATTTTTATTTTCCAGTTTCGTGAGTTATTTCCCCCGGCGGATTCCAGCGTCGTCGAAGAGATAAGAAATTTTGCTCGTAAACACAAAAATCGTGTTCACGGCCATTGTAACCGTACCGTCATTCAACTATTTGACGCGGACAATTCAATTCGTCGTCTGCAAAGGACCTTTTGGCCTCGCGTCATAGTATATGCCGGTCGTGAAAACCATAGGAACTTTCATTGGAATTTAATCTGCCTAAAGTCCTTCATTCTTTTTAAATTACATACGAACATCTTTTCCAAAAATCACGAGTTTCCTAAGCGAAAATAAAACTGCTGGATAAGCGTCGGCTTAGTTGTAGTATTAATCTTGAAGAGTGGTGTTTTCAGTGAGTAAAATTCTCACACTACCATAAGCACGCGCGATCGGGCCTTATGGTGTCTTTAGAAGATTTTCACCCTCTCGGCAAAAAAATGTCTCTCCCTGCTTTATCGCTTTTTTCATAAAAAATGCTCCAGCGAAATAGCCAGTTGCATTCCTCCCCTTCAAAATTTTACCCGCAATACGCGACATGCTTCGAATGCACATCAGTTCACCCTAAAGTCTAACTTCGATCGTACTGTTAAATATAGGGATTCGTTTATTAGCCGAACGACACGAATGTGGAATGATCTACAAAAGCTCTGTATTTCCCCATTACTACAACCTTCAAACATTTAAAGCCAACGTGCACAGGCTTTTCCTCTGTTCCTCTTCCCCTTTTCCTTTTGGCGCGCGCGAATTATATAAAAAAAAATAAAGTCAAATTTTGATTTCACCTAGTAATCTCTTAACCTCAGAAGAGCTCCCCATGAAATTCGATAATATCAGTCTGATATTCGAAGAACGTCTTATGAATATTGTTGTTTATTTTCTCGAGATGCTTGTTGCACGGCATAGCTTTCTGAATCTCATAAACATTTTTTTACAGTTATTCCAGGTCCGTGTTGAATGGCAAAAAAGATTTCTTACGGTGATCGGTATTTTTTTTTTTATTACATTTATTAGTATTTGAAAGTCGTCCTTACATTTCTGTCCCATAAAATTTTATGCAAACAACAACACAACACTTTTCGCAAAATTGTTCTTTATTGAACACAAACGTGACAAACGTGAAAAAATAAATTGAAAGGAATGGCCCATTGTCATCTAACAAACATAAGAACCAAATCCAGACTGCTGTAAGGTAGGTGTTCTCGAACAGAATAAGTCACCAAGATTCGTTTTTGCTGGGAATGTGATTATCCGTAGTTCACCAGCGTCGGAAAATTGCAAGGAATTGAAGTAGTAAGGCGAACTGCCCAACCCATTTGCATATCCTTTGGCGTAAAAATATGATTGATTTTGTAGCTCGCCCGATATCGGATTGTATTGACCGCACCGTGCCCTAGCCAAAATACATGATGTTACATTTGTATAAAAATTTATCCGATTAAGATCGGATCCAAGTTCACGATTTCCAAGACTTTCACTATAACATGATGCGATCTAAAGAAAAAAATTAAAATGAAGTTTTTAAGTCGTTTGCCTTTAATAATATACTCGTAGACAAAAACATTCTCACCAATCTTCGAGAATTTATCCTACGAATACATCGAACAAATTCACAATATCCCGCATAGCAATAACCCGGTGTAGTTGCATCTGATGTTACACGAACTCCATCGATAACTGACTGCAAGTAAAGACATGCATACGTTAAATTTCCTGTGTGAAAGGAATACAATCAATTTTTGACAACTCCAGGGGCCCTACTCTGTATTTCGTTTCGAAAGCAAAATTTTCCGAAAACGAATATTTTGTACTGTCTATTTCGAAAGCGGAATAAAATCTACTACTTTAGGATTTACAATTCCGAAAGTGGAATTTTGGTACCTAGCAACTTGTTTCCTAATGTCAAAAGCATTGAAATACGGAAAATTTGTTTTTAAATACAACAAATGCGATAACGGAACGATTTGAAAGTATCTTAAAATGTATTTAAGAAAATCTTAGTGATAATAACAATTTAAGCAAGCAAATTTTAATTTACAGGGCATCTTCAAACAAAAGTTTACGAAACAAAAATAATTCGAGATTTTGGTAGAGTGTGCACAACCAGATTTGGCCAATGGACAAATAAAAACCGCTGATACGAAGCAAACATCACATAATTTGTGGGAAAGGATTGCGTCCGATTGAAATTTCACTTATTTCCATAATATTTGATTTTTTTCCCGTATAATTTTCCGCTCAATCCGTTCTTCACTAGTTTCATCGTCCATCCAAAGTGCAACATAATCCATTTTCTTTTGCAATATTAAATTCTTTCTTTAAAAATCGCAATTTTTCCTTTTTCGACTTTCACCTACCTACATTTGTATTTGTTTTGTTTATTTGACAGATCTCGAAATAAATAAATCGAGACTCGACAAAGAAAAATCCTTAAGTAGAAAAAGCGTCTAGTACTATTTTTTACATTTCGAAAGTGTTACAGAGTACCAATTGAAAAGCGAAACTAAAAGCAATTTCGAATAGGATTGACTTTCGGAACGAAATAGAGAGTGGGGCCCCAGGTCAAACTAGCCTACAAAAGATCAATTAATAATTGTTTTATACAATTTGAGCTTCTATCTCAAAGCAAAATTATATCTTCAGGCCCTAGCAAGCAAAATGTACAAATTTCGAAGAATCGAAGCTTAAATTTGTTTTTTTTATGAAAAGTGCAAATGTAAACTGACATACATACCTGCAAATTCCTTGCACATTCTCCATATTCCGTGTTGGTAATGTACAACCTAGCGCAATCATTCAACGACGTCAACTGCGTTGGTCCACTCACAACAGTTCCGGCACGAAAGAAACATCCATAGCACGCATCTCGCATCTGCACCGAAGCGGTTTGCGTCGTATTACAAAGTAAATTCAGCAATGATAACAACTTCACACTAATGTTAATAATTATCGAAATATTATTATCTCTAATCGTATAGCTAAACTTACTTTTGTACAGTACACTGACTCTCCGGTGCGCTTAATTTATTCCAGGCCCCAAATCCCGCAAACAATTTTGATTGACCACTCTGTAAGTATTAACCAATTATCGAATGTATTTTAAAATGCAATTTTCATACTGCTTACCAAACAAATAAATGTAATTTCTAGTGACAGGAGCAACTGCGTTCCCAATTGCATACTGAAAGCGTTCTTCACTGTTCGGGGCTTAAAGCAGCTGTAATATTTGGTTAGAGTGTGACCATATATTGACACAAGAGATGGTTCTAATGACTGACCACTCAATTATCTAGTCTTCCATTTACCAGTTGCAAATAACCATTGGGTGTTGAAAGCGCAACCATTGACTGACAATGAATAGAACATGCGAAAATGTTAATTACTTCCTGCTTCCTTGTCATGTTTCATATCAGTGATCCCACAGTAGACAGGGGAAAGTGACGCACATGCCGAAGGTAATTTAAACAATGACTTGGATTTTTTTCTACACTTTGTTGAACTACTAGTTTATTATCTGTGCTATCATGGTAACAAATACTCGTAGAGGCAATAACCACCGCCACCCAGTTTACTGGTGGAGCAAGGAAATAGGCCAGATGGGTACCAAATGTAATCGAGCGAGGAGGTTGTATACACGCTCTAAAACAACGTCCACCAACACTGTCCTACATACGAGTATGTATATCATCGTTACAAGGCAGCATACTGAGCTTAAAACGCCCATCAAATAAAGTAATAAAAGATGGAGTTATTCAATGAAGCAAATAAAAACCCCTGGACCATGGTATACCAAGTTCTTCTTCTTCTTTTCCTTACGGCGAGGTTATGATCCGGATTAGAAGGGTCACAACCATCCCTCTCTACTTGTCCGCCTGTGGGGTTTGCCGGTTTGATCTCAGGAAGTACCGGCAGACTTCCCGGTTTCGGATCACTTCGTCACTGAGGCCAATCAAATGCTGGTGTTTTGGCATTTGTGTGATCCAGTTGTTTTTTGGTCTGCCTTTTTTGCGCGATTGTGTGGACACATTGATGTTGCCTTTTTGATGGGGTTCAAAGGATCTCTCCTTTGAACATGACAATACCACTGAGCCAGTCGTGCTCTACCTTTCTGGTGATGGGTTCTTTTAGATGAAGGCTTTCTCGAATCTTCGAACTTTTTATTCTATCAAACTTTGTTACTCCTGTCATGCGAAGCATCTTCATATCAGTTGCCGTTAATTTGCCCTCATACTTTTTGTATTACACATTGTCCAGCGGACGTACAACTGCGGTGTAGAGCCTTCCTTTCAGCCTGGGGGACATTTTTCGGTCACAGAAGATCGCGGAGTTTTCCCGCCACTTCATCCACCCTACGCTTACGCGATGATTGATGTCATCATCACAAGTTGCTTCGCTATTGATCATAGATCCCAGATATTTGAACTTTTCGCATTTGGTAAGCACTTTTCCATTCAAGTAAATGTCTGGAATAAAATCTTCACTTATCATAGCTCCATCTTCAGCAAAGAATAACTGATGCACTTTGGGGTCCGACACTTTTCCTTCAAGCAGATAATCAAGGACTGCAATAAATAGCAAAGGACTGAGGACGCTTCCCTGGTGTACACCGACTTTGATTGGGAACTCTTCGGTGACTCATCTTACTCTTGTCCATGATAATGCGCACGTAGGTTTCTGGAACTCCTCGTTGTCTTAGCGCCACCCATAAGAGATCTCTTGGTTGTCTATCAAAGGCTTTTTGAAAATCAACCAACACCATATGCAAGTCCTTTAAGGAATCACGATGTTTTTCCATTATGATCCTTATACTTTGGATTGCATCTGTTGTTGATTTACCCGAGACAAACCCGCACTGGTCATCAGGTAGCCATATCGGCCATCTAATACCCGCTCAACGATCTTCATGGTGTGTGACATCAGCTTGACAGAACGGTAGTTATCACAGTTTCGCGTATCGCCCTTTTCTTTGTGGAAAGGAAGAAGATAGCTTTCCTGTACTCATCTGTTCCCGATGTCTCCCATCTTTATCCAGAACTCAGAGGGTATTTGACCGCATTCCCAACTTCTTCGACAGTAATGTCGGATACTTTGTCATGGTTAGGAGCGGCTTTTGGAAAGTATACCCGGAGACACTGTTCGTTCAGAAGTCTTTCAAATTAATGTCGCCATTTGTGAAGAGTTTTGTCGTCTTCTACAAGAAGCTGGCCTTGAGCATTGTTAATGAACTCCTGGGAATGAATGTCCTGAGCATTTCTTCTTCTCTGGGCGGCTATTTTGAAGATAGTTGTTGCCTTATTCAAGTTATTCTGTCGAAGCTCCTGGATAGCCTAGTTCCTCTCAGACGCCAAAGACGATATTTCCTCCAATTCCCGATAGAGGCCTTCCGTACTTTTTGGTTGAGGCTGGCCGTGGTGTAGTGGTAACATCATCGCTTGTCACGCTCTTGATTCACGGTTCGAATCCTGATGTCAAGAATCATCTATTTATTTCGCATGAAATAAATAAAAAGTCGATCACTTGCGAAAGCTAAGACAACTCTACTGTGAAGGCATAACACTGGCAGTAGGGTGGTCATATGGCCAAAATGCAACTTGATCGTGATGATGGCATCAGGAGGATGGAAAGAAATACAGTGAATCATAAGCAACGACAATAATAGCGAAATACAAAACAAAATACTCCCCAGTTATCTGGACAGCCACCCTTGGAGTTTACAGAAACTTAATACCACCTGAGTTTTAAACCACACCACTCTGTCTTTCTCTCTGTCTCTTCCTTTCCGCAAAAACGCACGTGTTCTAAAAATTAGTATAAGGGTATTCATATCCCCTTTAACACGTGCAAATTATAAAAAAAAAAAAAAAAAATGGGAGCACTTCTCCTTCGCGAGACCTTTGCAACAGCTATATATCACTTCAAGGCGAGCTTTTTCATCTCTATTAGTAGAAAAGCACCTTGACCAAGCCTTGAAAGCCGTTTTCTTTTCCCGGTGTACCAAGTTGTCCTGAAAAACCTCAAGAGATGGCAGCCGATTTCCACGTGCCGCAAATTCCTACATATGATTGTTACATTATTGTTTCCACAGTGTCATGAAATACCCTACGTCGAGGAAGAAACTGCAGAAGCATCTCTAGTCACTGCAGATGAAGTGATCAAAATTTGTAACAAATTTGGGGAAAAGAAGTCATCGGGACCCGACGGCATCAACAATATAGCTCTCAAAACGGCATTCAAACTTTTTAGACCCGTGGAAAAGGCAGAATCTGGTACTACTCCCCAAAGGGAATAAGCCATCGGAGGAACCCTTATCATACCATTATGCATGCTAGACACGGCTCGAAAAGTGCTAGAACGAGTCATCTGAAACAAATTGGAATCAGCGGTAGAAACTGCAGGTAGGTTATCGGAACACCAATATGGCTTCCGGAAAACGCGCTCAACAATAGATGCATTTAGCGTATTGATTAAATCTGCACAAAAAGCGATAGAAGGCAAGAGTTGTAAAGGGGGTACGAAGAAATACTGCCTAGTGATAATCTACAATATCAAGAACGCATTCAATACTGCAAATTGGAGCCATATTCTACAGGCACTCAGAGATTTGCGAGTTCCACTTTATCTCATCAAAATGGTGACTAGTTACTTCAGTCTTAATCTGCGATACAGGCAGTGAACCCGAAGAGTACAAGATCACCAGTGGAGTGCCGCAGGGCTCAGTACTAGATCCACTACTCTGGAACATTATGTATGACGGGGTCTTATGCCTCCCAATACCTGAGGAGTCAAATATTATAGGTTTCGCCGACAACATCGCAATTATTGTACTCGTAACTACCAAGTTACTGGACGAGGTGGAACAGATAAGTAACTCCACAATAAAGACTGGCGGAATATAAAACGGAAGCGGTTCTAATAAGCCTCAGGAAAAAGACTGAAACAGTCAACATCACAACATCACATTGGATGGCCACAGAATAACATCGAAACCCCACACAAAATATCTCGAAATCGTACTAGATGTGAGGCTCTCCTTCAAGGACCATCTCAAGTGCGTGAGTCGCAAGGTAGCGAACGCCAGCCATGAAGTGGGGTATCACCTAACCCGCACGAAAATAGCCCTTATTGCCCACGATGCGTTGACTGCATCGAAAATGCCGAACACGTATTTTTCCAATATCCACGGTTTCGTGGAGAGAGGGAAGCATTGAGGGAAAAACTATGCGTGCCACCAGCCCCCGAAAACATAATTGGTGAAATAATTAAAAGCCAAGAGGCTTGGGATGCGGTTGCTGAAAATGCAAAGGTTATCATGAGCACATTAAGAGCACTAGAATGTGAAAGTCTAACCAGACAACACAAATCCCAATGACAGTTAATGGAAAAAAGACGAGAAGGGGGGAAAATACCTAGTATGGCGGGTGATAAGAGTATGTTCTTGCGGAAAGGGCGGTGAAGAATTTAATGCTATTCATTAATGCTCACTAAGAATCAGTAGTGTTTTTGGCCGAATTTGGCTACCGCTCACTAAAACTATAGGTTTCTTCCATTCATATGTTGCACAACATGAATGGCAATGAAAAGCTAGGCCCTAGGTTTCCGTCAAATATATTTTTATATACGTATATATTTTTATAAATAAAAATAACCATAGTTGGTTGGTTTGGAGTGGTTGATTAGATGAGGCACACTTAGACCATAAGTATGTCCATTGTGTTGCTACTATAAAAGGATCGCCAACTCTTAAAACTAATTGCTTTTCGTAATGAAATTTTTTTATATTCTTTGATGGATAGATTAGAAAGGGTGTACAATTCAATTATTTATTCTTATTCTACTTAATACAATATTTTAAATAATTACAACAATTTTGTTTAACATTGGTTAGAAAATAGTTTGTGGCATTTTGTATTAAACAACATAAAGATTTCTTTTATTTCATTGTTGGATGAACAATAAAAATGCACATTAAGAAATAATGAAAAGAAAATAATTCAATAAAAACGAACAAGTTCAATAAAGAAGTGAATGAGAAGTGATATGAATTAAGGAAACTTAGACTGCATGACGATCATCAAACAATGTAGAGCAGCAAAAATTCTATTTTGTTGTAATTGGGTGGTAATGAAAACGCAACACGATTACGGTTCCTTTATAATAAGTTTTCTTTATTTTAAGACTTGCATTTTTTATTTCGTATTTCTAGACGATTCTCAAGCCTTTGATAAGGTATGGCACGCAAGCTTGAAGTTCAAATTGCGACAAGTTTTGCAAAGATATTTATTTGACATTTTAGAGTCATATCTCGCGAATAGACTCTTTCGTGTCAAACACGGTATCGATTATTCAGAATTAAAAGAAATATCAGCTGGGGTATCGCAAGGAAGTATTGTAGATCCGCTCTTGTATCCGTTGTATACTCGTGATACACCGCGAGATGTAGGCACCACATTAGGTACATTTGCCGTTGGCACTGCCATTCTAGCAACGGGGAAAATTATAGAAGAAACCACTCACAATAAAACTATAGACTAAAACTATAGGGGAAAGCTATAGAAACCACTAATAAGTTGCAAGAAGCATTAAATAGGGTAAATGAATGGAAAATATTTAAAGCTTAAAGTGGATAATAAACTGCTTTTATACAAGCAAGTGATTAAACCGGTGTGGACATATGGTATACAACTTTGTGGTTGTACAAAAAAAAAAAAAAAAAACAATTACAATATTTAAAAATTTTTTGAAAATAAAGTGCTAATAGATATTGTCAGCGCACATAAGAAACAACGATATCCAAAGGGATCCGGAATTGCCAGTGTGGAAGACGAAATTAAAAACTTTGCGTTCTACAAATTCTAGATGAGCGAAATTTATTGCGCCGTCTACAAAGAGGAAGCCATTCGACCTAACTCGATAAATCACACTGCGGAACAAGAAGGAACTTTCGATGGAAAGATACCTGCCAAACGTTTTAATTTCGTTAAATGGAAATTGCTTGTTAAGTCAATACTTAGATGCAGTAAGAAAGAACAATTTTGAAGGGAGGTTTTGGTAAAAATCCCACTCTACTATGAGCACGCGTTTTACGGTCTTCATAGTGTCTTTTGAAGATTTTTCACCTACCCTCGGGGAAGCTTGTTTAAAAGAATATTGTGGTCAACCGTGTCAAATGCTTTTTTTATAAGGGGTATTTTTTTTGTGAGAACTTTAAATTGAAATGAAACTCACAAAAATCAAATAAAGAAATGGCCGTGTTTTTATTTTGTTTTATTGAAAATTTGTTGGCATTTAGTATTTGATTACATTTTCGGGAATATGACCACTTCGACTACGTTTTACAAAGGTTATCCTGTCAGTCCAATTTTTGCAATCACTATATTGGCTTCCAAGTTGTCAATAGTTGCTGGTTTATCAGCATAAACCAATGCCTACAGGTGACTCAAAGAAAATATTCGTATCGCTCGGAGGGCAATCGACTCGGAGGGCAATTTTTTTTTTTTTTTTTGTTTTTTTTTTTTTTTTTTTTAATATAATTTGCGCGTGCCAAAGAGGATATGAATAATCTTATATTATTTCAGGACACGGACGTTTGGAAAAGGGGGGAGGGAAACCGAGGAGATGCCTGTGCACGTTAACTTTAAATGTTTGAAGGTTGCAGTGATGGGAACATGCAGAGCCTGGTAGATCATTCCACATTCGTGTCGTTCGGCTTATAAACGAATCCCTATATTTGACAGTATGACCGAAGTTGGGCTTAAAAGTATACTGATATGCATTCGAAGCATATTGCATATTGTGGATGAAATTTTGAATGGGAGGAATGCAACTGGCTATTTCGCTGGAACATTTTTTATAAAAAAAAGCGATAAAATAAGGAAAGAAACGATACATTTCTACGATGTTCGAGTGAATCTATGGAGTTCACAATGTCTCTATCACCTTTAAGTTTTAACGCGCGATTTTGTACACAGTCTAGAATGTGCAGAACAGTCATTGGTGCACCAGACCATATGTGGGGGTTATATTTCAGCTTTGGGCAGATGAATTACTTGTAAATTTAGGCCATATCAAACGGGGTAAAATATTTCCGCTTAAGAAATCCTAGACTTTTTACAGCATTTTTGGCGACCTCGAATATGTGATCGTTCCATCTAAGATGGAATGGTGAGTCTTACGGTTTCAATAATAGAAGTACCATTCATGGATAATGGTTGAGGGTTTTAGTTTCGTTTGATTATCCTGTCCAAGTCGGAATTTAATGTATTTAACGCTGCCGTTCCTCTTCTGCGGCCGAAGAGCAAGGACGTGGATTGAATTAGAAGGAATGGGATTGAATTAGAAGTTGCAGACAAGAGATCATTTACAAAAACAAGAAAGAGAGTCGGAGACAAAACAGAACCTTGGGGAACACCAGCATTTATATGGCGAATTGCAGACTTGAAGCCGTCCAAGACAACTTGTTTTGAACGCCTCGAAAGGTAATTTCTAATCCCATCAAGAACAGACTCATCGACGCCATATGCATACATTTTTGACAAAAGAGTCTGATGCCAAACTCTGTGATATGCCTTTGAAATACTTCTTTCAACCTGATAGCCTCTTTACAGCTCTGGTCAAACCACGAGTTTGCCTTAGGTATAATGCTCTCTATTCTGTTAGTAATAAAGTCATTCATATCTAAGAGGATAGTGTCAGTGATTATATCAGAACGACGGCATCCACGTCGCTATCGAGGAAGTTAAATCTCCTAAAGAAGCTATTAAGGCCGTCGCAGTTAGCTTCTCGTATTATCATATTTTTCTTTTAATAGTTGTTTCTTTATTTAGCTAATACGATATTATGGTCAGATCTGCCTAGAGGCGCTAAAACATCAGTGGTATATTTATCAGGGTGAGAAGTAAGAGACAAGTCTAGAGTAATGGCGGAATAACTTTCAATGTCCGGTATACGTGTAGGCTCATTCACAAGCTAAGGCAAATTGTTTACCTCTTCGATAAGTTCAACATACCTTTCTTCGGGTATTGTCTGGCCATAATGTTGAAGCCAATCCGTATTGTGTATATTGAAATCATCCGCAGTATGAAGATACAAGTAGACAATTCGAGTGATGGATTAGGACAACTCATTAAATTCGTGAAAAGTGGAGTTGCTGTCCGCACTAGGTCTTTTGTAAATAAAGCAGTAGTGAACTAATTGCTATGGACGGTGAATTTTAGCTATTTGGAATTAAATTCCCTGGTGATGTGGTGGTCATGGTGGGGAAAGAATAATGACACCAAGTTATATCCAGGCAGTTTCAAATCAGAAGATTTTTCAACTACCTCTGTTTCGCTTAGCGCCAAAACAACTGGTTTATGGGAATGGGTATATGTCGAAGAAATTCGTTCGAAGCCCGCCAATGTTGGTAGAATCAGCACTAAATTCCATAGAACATATTCTTGGCATAGTTCCAAGTGCCAGGCTGTCCTTCAGAATGCAAGTCAGGTTTCGCCTTATAATTCTAAAGGCTACCTGAAGAAGCCGCCTGGAGACTTATTACGTGTTACGAGATGAGAGGCATGTCAATTCATTTTCAGAGAACGATACCCACGACTTGTAATGTTTATGTGTGGCGAGAGTGGTATCAAAAAATGTTGCTGGAAACATGTTGATGAAAGCCAAAATTCGATGATATTTTGAAATGAAAATAAAAAAACGAAAGAAAATTGTAGGAAAATGTTTGGAAATAGTGAATGCTCTTTGACAAAATTATAAAATTTTATTTTGTTGTCTTTTTTATTTGTTTTGTGAATTTAATTTTCATGAAAATAAGCCCAATGCAAGCACAATTTCACATGTGTACGTGTTTTCATTTGTCATAAATAAAAAACAACATTCATGCTATCTCAAACGACGTCTGAGGCGGTGTGGTACAACAAAAACCATTCTCGTTGCCATGACGATATGGGTGACCGAGATCGTAACACATAATCGCAACATTGCTTTTATGTTATGTTAGGTTAGGTTGGAGGGAAGTGCACCTAAGTGCTTATCATGGGGGCCATATGGTCTATTGTGTTTCCCTTTTATTGTGTTGAATCTATATTTAAAACGTTTCTATCTATCATGTTCCTAAGTGGAACTTGTACGAGATCCCCTAGTTCGTCAAAAAGCCTGTTTCCCATATGACGGAGGAGGGGGTTTTCAAGTTTTAGGCAATCACATAACAAGTGTTTTATGGTTTCTGTCTCCTCTATTTCTTGACAGCTCCTTCAGTGGTCGGACGTGTTGATGCCTAGCCTAGCAGCCATTTCCCCTATCGCGCAGTGACCTGTTAGCGCGTGTATGAAGATGCAAATTTCGTTTTTATTCATCGCCAATATGCTTTAATGCTAGCTAGGGAACAAGAATCGTCAAACATTTTAAATTGTTCGATATTGAAACGGCACTCCACCACGGAGGCAGTTTGCCTACATTCCTTCAAGTTGCTGAAAAGGATTCGATGAATGCTGAATTCAGGGTGTAGACGTATTTCGATAGTTTAACAGAGAGAATAGAATCATGTTTGTCCCAGTCTATTTTGCGATAGTAACTGAATGACTATGGAGTAGGAAACAATTTTCCAAATTGGATTGTAGGTAACGGTGATCTGAGAACGATTTGTTAGCAACCACAGCCCAATTTGAGATCGCAGAGTAAAAATAACCTCTTGTCTGGTTTTAGTAATGAAACCAATGGCTCTGAAAGGCTGCAAGCAACCCTTCGGTAACCCCATGTGCTTTTTCGAACTTTCTGATTGCTCTTTTGAGAAAAAATTAATAAATAAATAAATAAAAGCAAAATAAATTCAGCTTTATTTTTAGTTCATTTACGTACATACAAATATCTAAAAATAAAACAAAATCTCTTAACTCTTCAATCTGATTATACATTGTCTACTGTCTCATCACATTTCATAAAAAAATCAATCTTCTGTTATAATCAGCAAAAAAGTCTTGGCAACTAAAAGCCGATTTCTGAAGACTTCAAGTATTTGTCAAACCAACAGACTCCATGTTGACAGTAATCAAATTGTTTATCTCCCATTTGGTGCATACGACGTTAAGACATGCTCCATAAATTGATCCAGCCATACAATGGCTGTATAAAAAACTTGGCACCATAAAGACTCTTGCCGATTAGAAAAATCATTTAAAAAAAAAAACACATTTACTGATATAAAACAATTCAGTCACCAAAAAATGACACAATAGCTATTTAAAGACCATATTCTTCAACCCCATTCGGAATAATCAATAAGTTTACCTACTCAAAAACCACAAAACACATGATAAAAGCTATCATAGAATAATTTTTATCGCCCGCATGGTGAACACCACTCTTAGGCTAGACAATAAATATATAAAAAAAATTCCATGAGCAAAGCAACTTTAACAGCATGTTGGGCTTAAGTGTCGTATTGTCAACGAGCATTTTTGTTTCTAATTTGGTTGTTTATGAGTAAAATCACGCAGACTTGTCATGGACACATTGTTGATAATTGTTTTTTTTTTTTTTTTCTTTTTTTCGTTTGTTTGAACACATTGGAGAATACCAGGTTTAGTGTAACGTAATAAAGGACTATTAATAGATACTGATCGCAGAACCATTGGAAAGTTATTAATAGGGAATATTAATTGTAAAAAAGAAAACTCTCTTACTTTGACTCACCCCAAATTATGCAATGATGACAGCATTACCTATTTTGCATACCTGCAATGCATTTGACTTTAACCCTGTAGACTAAAATATTATGATTCTTAAGCCTATCCTTAACCAAAATGATGATCTATTTCGGAGTACTTAAAGCATTGCAGAAAGTATACCAAAAAGGAATGGTGTCGCTCTATTTTAGGTGTCCACTGTTCTAAGGCTGGTATTCACATACAAATCAATTGCATGATATAACTCTGTTTTTATTTTTGCCAAATAGTTGTTGTGTTCCTATTGTTTTAGATTTTAAAGAAATACATTAAGATTGAGAAAAACACTGATTTAACTGTGTTTGCATTTATATAATTCATATGCGTCATTTCATACTAAATCATTACAAAACGCAAGCAAAAGTACTTGTGTTATGTAGTTATGTCCATGGTGACACTGCGTGATTGTACTCGCAAATAACAAAATTAGCAACAAAAAAATTATAATTGACAATACGATACTTAAGGTGCGTATTGCGCATGAAATTTTTTTGTGTAGCCTTAGAGTAGTATTCATCATGTGGGCGATAAAAGTTCGATCATGTGATAGTTAGTTTGATAGATTTATTATTTTGAACGTGCTGAAGAATGCGGTCTTTATAAAAAAAACTTTACGACTTGTGTTGTCAAAGATATCACAGTAGCTGATGTTTTTAATATCATTTGATTCTTGGCTAGTTTTTCACCTGCATGGGAGGTTTTGTTCTGGTTTTAGTAGGACAGTCCTTTGCCCTTTATTGATTTTCGTTTCACTTTTAACACTGAGGTCAAAGAATTGGTTTAGAATTTGATTAAAATTCAAATTATCATATTACTATAGCCTGTTTTAGGTACCATTTCGACTTTATTCCTAATTGTCCCGTTCTCACATAAAGCTGTTCGTTCGATATACGACTCGGCAAGAAAATCCTTAAGATGGATTCAAATACATTTGTTTGTTAAGCACTACAGCTTACGAATGTACTACACCTATACAGTAGTACTCACATTAACATTGGCATAACAACCGCAATATAGACTTTATCCTGAAATCAGAACGCGACTTTTGATTTCAAGTTCTATGACGTCCCTATCCGAAAAAAAAAATGTCATTAACCATCGTATTCCCTTGTTTTCACTGGTCAGGGTTGCACGCAGTTCGAGTACAATACATGACACTTCGTCCTCGTAAGTAGTCTTTATAATTGTTCTACGTTTCTCTGCTGTGCAAGGCATACCAGATAAATTTCTGGGTGCACGCTGCCTTCTCGAAATCAATAAACAGCAATAACACCGCAAGGTGTTAATGTGGCTGATGTTCTAGGATCCCGAGTGAAACCTGGGACCAAATCGTCTCATCTGTGAACGGATAACTCGTCTCGTAAAATAAACCACCGATAGTGTCATCCGCCGCCCGGAAAAGCGGAAGGAGAAACTCTGCTCGCCTGCAAAGCAAAGTAGAAAATCAAATCCAGAACAGCGAGATGAGATGTGTTTTAAAATTACTTGTACAGTCAAGCACAACAGATTATCTTATAGAAAAGCAAGTTTCGCTAATGTTATTCGTGGAAATATTGACTTAAGATTCTATCTAAGCTAATAAATTGACTGTTACTGCTTTAGTAGTCCTTCAAAAAATTGCGGAAAAGTAGTTGACTAGTCTGTTCCCAATATGCTTACTGTTGCATCGCCGACGAGTAGCGCTTAATGTAGAAGATATTGAGTTAAGGGGTACCGATAGTTATTTATTTCTTATTTTTAAAATATATATGACTTATTTTAGGTTCTTAAACGTCAGTCGTTTAATCTTATTACCAAATGGTAGTTTAAAGTTCGCTAACATTTTCGTTACTTTATTAAATAACACATTTTTATTAAATATTTTCGAAAAGCTATTTCAAATTTAAATTCAAATACAGCACATATATAAAGGGTGTCCCAAAATTCACCCAAGATTTGAATTTTGCGCCTTTTGTGCAGTAAAGTGTTACCAACAAAAAATATAAAAAACTGCGTGATAGCTGACAGTTCAGGGTTATTAAATATGGAGTGCAACAACGCGATTTCATTGTTGAGCAATATTTTAAAAATAATGAAGGTCTGACAGCTACAGTTTGCATTTTTCCTACAAAATATGGTCGGAATAGTGATTTAACTTCATCAACAGTGAAGTGAGTAGTTCAAAAATTCAGGGAAACTGGATCAATTAGTGATCTTAGATACTCTGGCCGTCCTTCAACAAGTCGTTCAACACAATCAAAGCAGTTTGTGAGAGTGTTGTTGACAGTCCAGGAAAATCAATTTGGTACCGTGGTCAAGAATTGGGCATTTCGAGACAGCGTATTCTCACGAAAGATTTCCATCTTCGTGCATACAAAGTGCAATTGACTCAAGAACTGAAGTCTACTGACTACGCACAGCATGGATGCTGATTTTTCAAACAAAATCATCTTCAGCGATGAAGCTCATTTTCATCTTGGTGGCTTTGTAAATCGTTAAAATTGTCGAATTTGTGGTTCAGAAAATCCATGAGTGATTGTTGAGAAACAAATGCATCCACAACGTGTTACTGTTTGGTGCGGATTTTGGGCTGGAGGCATCATCGGATCATTCTTCTTTGAATATGCGGTTGGTCAGGCAATAACAGTTAATGGGGTTCTCTATTGCGACATGATAATCCAGTTTTGTGCCTAAATTGCAAGATATGGATGTGGACGACATGTGGTTTCAACAAGACGGTGCCATATGCCATACAGCCCGAGAAACAATTAAATTACTGCATGAGTCATTTCCTGGTCGTGTAATTTCCCGTTTTGGTGATCAGAATTGGCCGCCCAGATCATGGGATTTAACGAGCTTAGACTTTTTTCTTTGGGATTTTTTGAAGTCTAAGGTTTATGCCTACAAGCTCACGACATATGTCAATGAAATTCAGCCACATTTATGCAAAACGTTCATGGAAAATTTCGACAAAAGAGTGCATATGTGCCAGCAAAGTCATGGAGGCCATTTATCCTATATGCTGTTCCATACATAGCTGCTTTCCATACATGTATCAATAAAACATTTACAATTTTTAATCAAAAACCTTCTATTAAAATTACTTCTTGCAGGAATTTTGGGACACCTTTTATTTATAACAACATCACCTGACCAAACGGTGAGATCACTCTTAGGCTAGACAATAAATATATAAAAAAAATTCCATGAGCAAAGCAACTTTAACAGCATGTTGGGCTTAAGTGTCGTATTGTCAACGAGCATTTTTGTTTCTAATTTGGTTGTTTATGAGTAAAATCACGCAGACTTGCCATGGATACATTGTTGATAATGGTTTTTTTTTTCGTTTGTTTGAACACATTGGAGAATACCAGGTTTAGTGTAACGTAATAAAGGACTATTAATAGATACTGATCGCAGAACCATTGGAAAGTTATTAATAGGGAATATTAATTGTAAAAAAGAAAACTCTCTTACTTTGACTTACCCCAAATTATGCCATGATGACAGCATTACCTATTTTGCATAACTGTAATGCATTTGACTCTAACCCTGTAGACTAAAATATTATGATTCTTAAGCCTATCCTTAACCAAAATGATGATCTATTTCGGAGTACTTAAAGCATTGCGGAAAGTATACCAAAAAGGAATGGTGTCGCTCTATTTTAGGTGTCCACTGTTCTAAGGCTGGTATTCACATACAAATCAATTGCATGATATAACTCTGTTTTTATTTTTGCCAAATAGTTGTTGTGTTCCTATTGTTTTAGATTTTAAAGAAATACATTAAGATTGAGAAAAACACTGATTTAACTGTGTTTGCATTTATATAATTCATATGCGTCATTTCATACTAAATCATTACAAAACGCAAGCAAAAGTACTTGTGTTATGTAGTTATGTCCATGGTGACACTGCGTGATTGTACTCGCAAATAACAAAATTAGCAACAAAAAAATTATAATTGACAATACGATACTTAAGGTGCGTATTGCGCATGAAATTTTTTTGTGTAGCCTTAGAGTAGTATTCATCATGTGGGCGATAAAAGTTCGATCATGTGATAGTTAGTTTGATAGATTTATTATTTTGAACGTGCTGAAGAATGCGGTCTTTATAAAAAAAACTTTACGACTTGTGTTGTCAAAGATATCACAGTAGCTGATGTTTTTAATATCATTTGATTCTTGGCTAGTTTTTCACCTGCATGGGAGGTTTGCCCTTTGATTTTCGTTTCACTTTTAACACTGAGGTCAAGGAATTGGTTTAAAATTTGAATAAAATTCAAATTATCATATTACTATAGCCTGTTTTAGGTACCATTTCGACTTTATTCCTAATTGTCCCGTTCTCACATAAAGCTGTTCGTTCGATATACGACTCGGCAAGAAAATCCTTAAGATGGATTCAAATACATTTGTTTGTTAAGGACTACAGCTTACGAATGATAGTGGCAGTACTCCAAGTACTACACCCATATAGTAGTACTCACATAGTCATGTATGGTTCTCCATACAGATATTTTTAGTGAACGTAGGAACGAGATATTGTTTAGATAATTGTTTTTAGTCAAACCGGAAAGAAAGCCAATTTTTAAAAATACGTTAATAAGAAAAGTGCCGTCATACGATTTTTTGGCAAAAATCATTTGCGCCATTTCACAGCATATGGCAATCCAAACTCAAACGTAACATTTCAATAAATTTGTTAGAACAGTTTTTGAGAACATTAATTTTTTTTTAAGTCGTTAATTTTGTGGCTAAGCTTCATTTGTTGCACAGGCTAGTGTATTACTAATACAACTTCATTTGGAACAAAATTAAATCTTTATTAAGTCAAGTGAATTATAAAATTTAATAAGATTTGGAATTCGCCGCTCAACAAAAGAAAATGTTATCATGTATAACAATTCTAAAGATTTCCGCTCTCTATAAGACATAAAAGATAAAATTAATGAAAGTACATTGTAAAATGCAATCAAATTCGTTGAAAAAATAGCTAAATTCTTTCTAAAAATTCGCAAAAAAAAAAACCTTGGTAGTTACGTAAATAGACCACCAGAATCTCATCACTCTCGATCACTCTTTCGTCCATTTGTCTGTCACCACATTCCAGTGACGCAAACATGAAGCCGGTGTAATTTCTCAAGGAACCAATAATTTGTTTACATTTGTTTCCATATATTATGTTGTAATGTGGCATATCGTTAAAAAGAGCTCTTTGAGAGTAATTATTTTTTTATTTTTTGAGGTAATTTAGATGTTTGTATTCAATAAGAATGCGTTCTCAATTTTTTGCTAAATAATCTAGTAAAGGTATTTTACATTTAGTAGGCTTACGAAAATGAGCTATTTCTCGGATACGCTGAAGACTTTTTTCTTCTAAATTGATATCTAAGCCATTTGCGATAAATACATGTAAGAACATGGCATTCAAATTGGGAACATATCGCACATTGTTGACATTACTAGGTATATCTGTAGCAACTCAGATTAACAGATTTTTCAGTTCCAGTAAAATGAGTAAACCAATTACATTGAAACCTTATGGGGACACTCCGTTCAATATTGCTTTCTAGGGAAGAGTTTTTGGCAACAACTAAAGACCCAAGACTAGGCGCGAAAAAGGACAACGATTTCTGAGTATGCTCCTGGAATGTGATAAGCCTTTACTCTCCAAGAGCAGCTCAAGCACTTGAAAATACTCTCACGTAGTTTAAGACAGATATTACTGCGATCCAGGAAGTGCGCTGGATAGGATCAGGAATGATGAAGAAAAAAGGAGTGCGACATCTATTACAGCTGCCACAAAAGGTTGCACATATTGGGATGGACGGCCATTGATTTCAAACCACTAAGCGATCGCCTAGCTGTGATCCGCATCAAAGGGCGATTCTTTAACATAAGCGCACGCCCCTACCGATGAGGCTGGGGACCCTATCAAAGAGGAGTTCTACGACCTCTCGGGCGGAGCCTACGGAGCCTGTCCGCAGTAAGATGTAAAAATCGTACTCGGGGACTTCAATGCCAAAATCGGGCATTCAGGCTCTTCGAATGCGGGAAATCTTGTCACCGACCCGCAAAGAATTATGGATATGTTTAAGCAGCATTTCTAGCTGCTGCTCAATGGGCATGACCAAGAGAGGGTGATAGGGAATGAGAAAAACCCAGCTTCAGTCGATGAAATAGTCCTTCCACTCAGTTTAGAAGAAATCGCCACAGCTTTGAGAAGGCTGAAGAACAATAAAGCCGCGGACTCGGACGGCTAGTCGTCAGAGCTCTTCAAAGCATGCCGCGATGTTTTGGTAAGGTAAAGTATGGGAGGACGAAAGCATATCCGACGACTGGAATATCAGCTCTATCTGACCCATCCACAAAAAAGGCGATCCTATGTCTTGTAACTGCCGAGGCATATCCTTGCTTAATGTCGCTTACAAGATCCTATCCAGTGTATTGTGTGAAAGTCTAAAGCCATTTTGCGCCACACAAATTGGCCGATATCAGTTTGGCTTTCGACCCGGTAAATCAACAACTGATTCCGGTTGTGTCGCACCACGCTCGAAAACTCACGATGCGCGGTGCAACTTGGAAGTAAAACCTCCGAATTTTTACAAACACGCACTGGATTTCGGCAAGGAGATGCGCTGTCACGTGACTTCTTTAATCCAGTGTTAGTTGGTCTTGAGATCAATGAGAGTTAAACGAAGTACATGCTGTCGACCAGAAACAACTCCGTCGCACACCGCATTGCACCATCGACAGCCACAATTTTGAGGTAATAAAGGTGTTTACCTACCTCAGGTCACGGGCGTTTGTAGAAAGTGGGGGGGAAAGAAATGTTGGTGTAGTGGGTTTGAAACTCAGGTGGTATTAAGTTTCACCAATACCCAAGGGTGGCGTCCAGATAACTGGGGAGCATTTGTATTTTGTTATTGCGTCGTTGCTTATGATTCACAGTATTTTTTCCAGTCCTCCTAATGTCATTGATCTTGCCTTACCAGCTGAACGATAAGTAGGACGGTAGAGCAGATCTTGGGCTCCTTCGAAGGAAAAATCCTCGGCCGGTTAATCGGTCCTATCTGCGAGGAGAGTAAATGGAGGAGAAGACATAACCGCAAACTCTATGAGCTGTGTACAAAGATATGGTTGTAGTCCAGAAGGCAAAAATCCGTCGACTGCACTGGCTAACAGAGTGTTCGAATCCCAGCCCACTGGTTCGAGGCGACAAGGGAGACCGAACCTCCAGTTTGAGGACCAAGTGATTGAATCTTGGTTTTGCCAACTGGAAGCAGCGAGGCCGTGACCATGACCTGATCCTCCAAGGGTCGCAGGCCTATTAAATAAGTAAGTAAGTACGTACGGTATGATGTTCAGCTTTCTAACGCATTTCACTTCGAAACAATTATGACTAAAATTAAAATCTAAACAATATACGAACGAGCAGCACATCTAAGCACTTTAAAATCGGCCCGTTGTAAAGCATGGTTAATTTTTGGGCTCGAATGATTCTGGAAATTAATAATCTAAAATATTGGGTCAATAACTATTCTTGCGGTTTGCTAAGAGATGGCGTAACTTATTACAATTATTCCATTGGAACATGGGTTGGAAAGCTACTGTCATTGTACGTCATTTCAGTATATGTCATTCATTTGAAGGGTAAACAACAACAATTTTTTTTCACTCAAATATGTCGAACTTTGTGCCTGAAAAAGTGTTTTTGCGGGGAGTTCTTCTTCATTACTTTAATATGAAGAAAACTGCTGCCGAAAGTCATCGTATTTTGGTGGAAGTTTATGGTGAACATGCGCTAGTTGAGCGAACGTGCCAAAAGTGGTTTGCACGATTTAAAAGTGGTGATTTTGGCTTGGAAGACGATGAACGTCCTGGGCAGCCAAAAAAGTTTGAAGATGAAGAACTGGAAGCATCACTCTATGAAGATTGTTGCCAAACACAAGAAGAGCTCGCAGAATCTTTGGGTGTCACTCAAGCAGCCATTTCAAAACGTTAAAAAGCAGCTGGATATATTCAAAAGTAAGGAAATTGGGTTCCACATGAACTCAAGCCGAGAGACGTCGAAAGGCGGTTTTGCATGTCCGAAATGCTGCTGGAACGCCACAAAAGGAAGTCATTTTTGCATCGGATTGTTACTGGTGATGAAAAATGGAAACATTACGACAACCCCAAGCGCAAAAAATCATATGTGAAACCCGGCCAACCAGCCAAATCAACGGCAAAGCCGAATATCCATGGCGCGAAGGTAATGCTCTGTATTTGGTGGGATCAGAAGGGTGTGCTGTATTATGAGCTGCTAAAACCGGGTGAAACCATCAATGGACAACGCTACCGAACACAATTAATCCGTTTGAAGAGAGCAGTAGCCGAAAAACGCCCGGAATATGTGACCAGACACGAGGCAATAATTTTCCATCATGACAACGCTCGGCCCCACGTTGCTATTCCGGTTAAGAACTATTTGGAAAACAGTGGATGGGAAGTTTTACCCCACCCGCCTTATAGCCCAGACCTTGCCCCTTCTGACTACCATTTGTTCCGGTCAATGCAGAACGCCCTCACTGAAATACGGTTCACATCAGAGCAGAATATTAAAAATTGGCTTGATTCATTCTTGGCTGCCAAGCCGGCGCAGTTTTTTTGGGATGGGATCCACAAATTGCCAGAAAGATGGGAAAAAGTAATAGCTTCAGATGGGCAATACTTTGAATAATACTATTGTACATGTTTTTCTTAAAAAAACGTTCAAATTTTGACAAAAAACCACAATAGATTTTATTCTTTTTTCCATTAGCAAAGTGATTTCTGGAAATATTTGTTTACATCCGGAAACGAAGATATGTAAATATGTTATATCTTAGCGAGTTTTTGCGTTATTCGAAGTGGCAGATAAACAGAGATATCATGTTTATTTGGAAGTTTGGACATTTTTCCATGTTTCTGAAATAATCAACGCAGTTATAAGCGAATAATCATTTTGCCTATAGCAATCGCCTATGCCTTTACCACGCCAGCTAATGCATTTTCTCAATTACTTGGATGCCATGAAGCCTCTTGGTAGAATAGTATTGCGACCCTGTACAAGTTTTTAGGTACTGTATGGTTTTTCCGATTTAGAAATCAGTAAACCTATGATACAAAGAACAAATTTAAATCAACACTGTCCCTGTTCAATATATTAGCAAATTTTCTCTCTGTGTTTTAACTATAAGTCTGGGCCTGGGCTAAGAATGCAATAGGATTTTCCATGTAAGTTTTGTACACACCCACCCAATCGAGAAACTTCACAGTACATTTTATAAATTTATGAGTAAAATCACGTATTACTCGTACTTACGAGTATCAATATCATGGTCACAATTTGAATATCAGTAATGACAGCCAATTGTGTTGGGGTATTTAACTTGGTGGCTAAATCTAGTTAATTGTATTAAAATTCTTACGAATACTATTTTAGTAGATATGTATCTAAATTATTTTATAAATGGTTGTCTAACAAATATATACTTTAAAATACGAACAAAGTCAGCCATTCAATACTTATTTTATTCTCATGACAACCTTTATAGGGTAAGTTAAATTTCTGTTTTGCAAACTTGCATGCCAAGAAGAAAAGAAGAATTAGGCAACGCATGTTGAGAAAAATTTGTATTAAATATGCAAGCAACCGATAGCTAAATGTAATAATCTAATACATAAATAGGAGTTGAAGCTAGTATATTAAAGTTATCTTATTATAAATATTCTAAGAAATTTAACGATTCTCAAACAATATTTTGCTGATTAACATACAAAGATGACATCAGTTTAGTATCTTAAATAAAAAAAAACACCTCTAAAGTAGTTCTACTTCCGCCTACAAGTACCGCATTTTTTTTACGAGTGGGCTTACAAAAGAACCAGAATAGCATAAATCATTTCTACTTCCATTTTTAATTGGGTAAATCCCTGATATAAAAATCTGTTTTTGTCAAGCGGTATCTATTTCCGTGGGAATTACATTTTAATGAAACTAAACAAACTACGATGCACCATCTGAGTCAATTCTTTTGGATTACTATTTTTTTTTTTTGAACTTTTCCTTGTTCCATGAACGGAAGATGTAAACTTACTCATAGTTACAGCGCTGGGAGACATACGACTAAGTGATAACATGAATCTCGTATGTACATATGTATGTTGATTCAAGGCGGTGTCTGAGTGGCTTTTCGTGCGTCTGTCACATAATTGTAACTTTTCAACCATTTGAACATTTTTGAAGAATCACTCAATTAGGAGTGACTCTTGGAATTTCTATACTTAATATAAATCTAAATGAACCGCTTACCTTTTTCCAGGTTATCTTTACAATATTCACTGTATTTTTTTTTTTTAATTTTTGCATTAGTTTCTGAGTTTTAAATTATCAAACTTTGTCAAGCGTTGTTGCGCAGACTTTTGATAAAGTTTGGCATAAGGGTTTAGAGTACAAACTTCATAGGTATCTACCTAGACAGTACAATGAGATACTTAAATCTTATATAGCAAATAGATTCTTTAGAGTTCGTTATGGTACAGCGTATTCTGAATTTAAAGAAATACAAGCAGGTATTCCGCAGGGAAGTGTTCTAGGACCCACTATATATTTATTTTATACTAGTGATATACCACATGAAAATGATACGATGACAGCCCCATTCGCAGCCGACACTGCTCTTCTATCAACTGATGGATGCGTGGCTAAAGCAACAGAAAAGCTACAAAATTCACTTAATGAGATATGTGATTGGACGTCATATGAATTTTATAAATAAAAAATGACGAATGTTCCTGTAGTTATTAACAATCAGGTAGTTCCTTATTCTAAATCAGCTAAGTATCTGGGTATGAATCTGGATGCTAAATTGAAATGGAAGGAACATATGAAAAAAAAAAGTAGAAGAGCTAAATATTAGATATTGAAATCTTTATTGATTGTTAGGATATAATTCAGAAATGCCCATTGATAATAAAATCTTATTATATAATCAGATGCTAAAACCTGTTTGGACATACGAGTATGGTGTCAAATTATGGGGTTGTACAAAGAAAACGAATGTACAAATGGTACACGCATTTCAAAACAAAGTCCTTCGGGGAATAGTAAATGCCCCATGGTATATTATACAAATAAATAATCAATTGCATCGTGATTTGCAGATTGATCTTGTCTCAGAAGTAATTAAAAAGAACGTAATTCTTCACAACGATCGTCTCCAGATGCATATTAATCCTGAGATAGCAGACATCTTAAATGTACGATATAATATTCGCAGATTAAGAAGAAGTGAACCTCACGAACTTATAATCTGACAATTATGAGAATCCGTATTTAAACTATAATATAATACCTTCTCAAACGCAACTGAACGTTGAAACTAAAATCCTTTGTCGATCTTTCTTTGATTGGTTATGATTAAGGAGGTGTTTTTGGTGCGGTTAGAGTCCTGCACTACTCTGGGTTTCCAACCCCACCGTGTCTTCGCTTCTTTCGAAGCCGTTCTTTCTGTTGAATGGTGCAAAATAAAAGCTGATATCTTGAACTAGCTGCTTTGTATTCAATCATTATAATCCCACGAATTGTCTTGTTTTTGACGGATACCTCCCTTTGTGCTTTAAAATATGGTAGCCCTGACTCGTCCAGCAGTGGGAAGTCTACTGGATATACATAGGTGTAGGTGTGCAAAAATAATTTTGCGCGCATTATTTATGATGTGCCAGCATTATTCTGAGGCTTATCGACAAAATATTAGTTATTTTCAGTTTATAAATTTTGTTTATTGACCTTTTCTCAAGGCTTTATCCTGTGAAGGTGTGACATCTTATTTCTTATGTAGGCTAACAGAGCCACTGTAATACTCAGCTTGTTATTCTCATAGAAAACTAATTTTTTCAAATGCTTCAATAATTCCTTTATTGTTTCCAAAGCTAGTAGGTATTTCAATTCTGTTTTCTCTCGCTCAATGCCAAGTTTCCAAATAAGATTATTTTAAAAATTGTTCACTTAATGAACTCAGGAATTTGACTTTGACATTGGTATAGCGAATCAGATAATTGTGAGTTATGTGTGAAATGTTTATTTCCTGATCCGGTTCATCAAAAATAAAAAAAAAATAGTCGATTGTTATACAAAAGGTCTTTGAACACTTTCAAAGTTCAATACTCATTTTTGGTGGTCTGACACAAATTTATGCAGACATAAAAAATATATTAGACTGAAGGATTCTAAATGCGAGAGAAACCTGACCCTATGTCACTAGCTTGTGTATTACGGCTAAATGTATTTCAATAGCACATGGGCCTACATATTGCTGACCGGTGTGCGAGGCGTTCTGGATCTCGTCAGTGGATCGGCCAAGAAAGGATAGGCCTTGATAATCAGCTGCAACGCAAACGCACACCATATTCAATGGGAAAGCAGCAACAACCAATTTGACTATATCATTCACAATAATATTTGAGTCAAAAATAGAGGGTAATAACCCACCTTTATTACTAAAAATAGACAGGAAGTTATAGACGTGACATTAATATTAAACTTCGACTCCCTGGTTGTTTGGTTCATTGGAGTGGCCCACGATGAGGTACACTTAGACCAAAAGTAAGTCCACAATGTTGCCACTGGAGCCTACCCTTGGAATCAATTACTTTTCATGATGAAATTTTAGCCGTGCAAGCGTTGTTGGATAAAGATTGTAGTATAAGCTGACGACGTAGTCTTATTGGCCACAGGCAAGTTCCTGGCAACAACATATATCAAAACTATGACAATCGGCTCTAAATAAGCTGAATAACTGAGCTAATAAATGCGGCCTGAGTGACAATCCCAAAAAAAACGAAGGTAATAATATTCAATAGGAAGAGATGCTTACCGATATTCGAGCACCTGAGGTTAAGTGGAGTGATCTCGAAAGAGGTAAAATAAGATTCATTATGCATATGTATATTAAAGTACGAGTATATTGCGAGGCGTTTGGCCAGTCTAGAGAGCAGGACTATTGATAGTTTTTACTATTCGACAGTTTCGATAGTGATGAAACTATCGATAGTACTATCGGATATTTTCAACTAGTCTCGGCCTGGCAAAAATACTCTGACTAGGGGGACTTGGAGTACTTTACTGTCCAACAATATTGCTACAGAAATTATTGATACCATGTCATACCTTTTGATCTTGAACATTGGGCGCTTTCAATACAATCCGCTTCCACTGTCAGGGTGGCAGGTCAGTCGTAAAAAGGAAAGAAAAAAAGTAAACAGTGTATTTTGTTTTTAAAAAAATTCTTCAAATTACTATCGATAATGAAATTTATACATCGATAGTTTAATAGTGTGGAAACTATCTAGCAGTCATGTGCTCATAGTATGAGTGTGAGAATCTTATTTACCAAAAACATCTCCCATCGATATAAATTTGTTAGTTACTGCAACTAAGTTAAGACTTATCAAACAATTTGTTTACCACCAAATAGGCACGTTTGGCAGGTGGCTTTCCAATGAAAGTTTTTGCTTGTTACGCTATTTACATAGATGCGGTTAATCTTTATCGTGCTAAGTCGAAAGGTTTGGTGTAGAGGGCGCAATAAATTTCTCTCGTCCAGAATTTGTAGGACTGTATTATTAACATGTCTGTTTAATCGAATTTTGTGCTTTCGGATGAAGTTTTTGGATTCATCTTCGCCAGTAGGAATTCCGAGATCTCTGTGGATATCGTCACGGTACATGGACAATTTATATATATAGCACTTTATTTTCGAAAGTTTGTAAAATATTAGCATTAGTTTCTTGGTACAACCCCAAAGTTATATAACATAGGTCCATACCGGCTTCATAAGAGCAGCTTATTCTCAATGGTAAGTTTGAAATATTTTCCAAGTAACCAGTACATTTCTCTGTATTTGTTTTAGTGTTCTTTACGTTTCTTTTTCACGTGCGACTTCCATTTCAACTTTGCGTCGAGTGTCACTCCGAGGTATTTAGCCTTATTGGCGAATGGAATACGGACCGAATTTATAAGGACAGTCAAGCCCTGTTGCCTGTCGTCGTGCGCCCTGTTAAATAATAATAATAATAATCAATAATAAATTGCCAGTGAAGTGCTGTGCGAAGAAAAAAAATCATTTCCGGTGTCTTCCATCTATCACACTCCCGCTCACTCACTCTTGCGCTTCTTCGTCTGAGAGAGCTTAACATTTGATGCATAGCGGACTATGAGTGTTTATCCGAATAGCCCGACTACAGGAACAGTTTGTTTTGGAAAACTATTTTTTGGATCTTCACTTCACAGCTTTGCTTAGTTACGTTAGAGTTGTGTCTTTTTGTGTTTCTATGTTGTAGTGATGAGGGAATTTAGGGTTGATTTTACGAACATTCGTGGGTTTCGAACGAATTTCTTGTACATGTACGCCCACGCCCATTCCATAATATCAGCTGTTTTGGTTATAAGCGAAACAGAGGTAGTTGAAGAATCTTCTGATTTGAAACTGCCTGGATATAACTTAGCGTCATTTTTTTCCCCACCGTGAACTCACCATTTATGTCCGCAGTGATATTGCTTACCAAGTTCCACCACAGCACCACGGAATTTAATTCTAAATGGCTAAAATTCACCGTCCGTAAGCAATTAGATCACTACTGCTTTATTTAAAAAAGACCTAGTGCGGACAGCAACTCCACTTTTGACGAATTTAATGAGTTATCCGAATCCATCACTCGAATTGTCTCCTTGTATCCTCATATTGAAATCGTCATTGCGGACGATTTCAATAGGTATGTTGAACTTATCGGTGAGGTAATCAATTTGACTCGGCTTGTGAATAAGCCTACGCGTATACCGGACATTAAAAGTTATCCCGCCACCACTCTAGACTTAATAATGCTTAATTGACACTTCTTTGAAATCTGTGCATTAACCGTCGACGTGGGTCGGTCATAAATGACACAATTCTAAAAAGTGCAACACGAAGTTTATTCATTAATATTTTAATCATATACTCGTAACTAGCACACATCGCGGTATACAATAGATAGATGAGATGATAAAGAAATTATGTCTATTTTTTACGCGTACCGTGCTTACTTACATTGTCTCAGGCTCTATTTTTAGGTGCTCAAAATGTTCGGTAGAGTCTTTTATGTATAAAGATGACCCGCCTCTCGCCATTTCCGATGGGTGACAGGCGTGATAATCACTTTAGCCTCTTATCTCTGCACACGATCCCTTCTTCATATGGGTTTCGTGACCAAACATACGTCAATATCTTTTTCTCGTATGAATATCTCAAATTCGTCAAGCTTATGTAAGAGTTCGTTTGCATGTTAGTATTTTTATCATTCGTTTCATATTCATATTCTCGTTGCAGTGCGCGTGTTTCGGCAATTATTTTCGATCTTAACTAACCTCTCGAAAATAAGTTTATTTTTTTTACTTTTTTCCTCAAGTTTCGCAAGAATAACAGAGAAAACGTGAGCCACAGGGTCCGCTGAACTTTCTGCTATTCCATTTTCTGAGCGTATATTTGCGCGCCCGATGTCCTACGTTCAAAGCCCGATGGATTTTCTTCTTAGGCTTTTCCTTACTTGCCGATTTCGAGTGATTTTACGTATTTAAGAACTTATCCTGCATTTTTTTGCCGGGTGTTTTGCTTTGCAATTAATACACGTTGCAGAGATTTGTTTACTTAGTCATTTGAGAGGTGATTTCCAGCGCATTTCAGACATCGCGGCTCTTTCTGACAATACGTTTGCGTGTTATTGAATCCTTGGCAACGTTTGCACTGTGAGATTAATTTTACATTCTTACGCAAAGGCTTGATTTTAACTACGATATTGAAAATCGTTTTTATTTCATAAATTGT
Source organism: Pocota personata (assembly GCA_963082735.1). Classification (NCBI taxonomy): domain Eukaryota; kingdom Metazoa; phylum Arthropoda; class Insecta; order Diptera; family Syrphidae; genus Pocota; species Pocota personata. Next base: position 4,396,274 of record OY720433.1, read on the forward strand.
ATCTACATTTTCGGCCTTATCGAACGTTAGCATAAAAAGAGGAAGACCGCGCTTAACCGTAGTTTCCTGGCCTTCCGATTGTTGATTTTCTCATGTTACGATATTGACAGCATCAACAATTTTAAAAGTCATTGACGACATCTTCTTGTTCTCATAAGTGTACCATTGGATTTTCATGGCACTTAGAACGGTAGCTGTCAGCGTCTTTGACTGGTCGTTTCTGCAATATCTAGTCAGTTTCACGACTTAATTCCTCTTCGTCCTATCATAGATAACTTTACCGGTACATTTCGATCTCGAGGCAGACTAATTTCGAGTTTGCGACGTATCCTTTATAGCACTGTCTTTGGCTTTAAGTTCTTCTCTAGCTCTCTTTTGAGTTTTTCGCAGAGCATTTGCATCTTAGTTAACCTGACCCGGAGTTCCATGATTTTCTCCCTGAGCCTTTTAGTTTTCGCTGAAGTCCGTTGTTCGTGCGATGACACTTTCAGTCTTGCCGGACTTCCTTTTTCGCACTTAGTTGTTTAAGATCGCGGTGGTGGAGTTCTCGGTATCGGTACCATTGAACTTTTATCAAAAGGGTTGCGTAAAAGCAATAAATGGCTCTCCCCAGAATCCATACAGCCGAACTCCGAAGAACATGGATTTTCCAGTGTCAGGTACAGTGGAAAATCCATGCCACCTGGGGTAACAAAATCTTTTGGTTTGTTCATTGCATTTATTTTTTATACACTATCCACTCAGTATACGGGGGGTGGATTTTAGTTGCGTATATTATTATTATTCGGTAAAACTTCGAAAAAATTAATGAGCTGAAAATAATATTCGAATATTGAGTACTGAACAACATACCAAAAGTTGCCATTCTTCCGGTATTTAAGAATAATAATAAAGAGCGTTGAAGTTCGCAAGCACGGATTCGACTTCGACTATTACTATTATGAAGCTATACCAGCTTTAATAGTTTATTTACCATCTTCTTAACTTGGCTCTCTCTTCCCCAAATATATACCGATTTCAACAATTCTACCCTTAATCGACAACAAAATACAGCACACTTTAAAAACATAGTCGTATGTCCTATAGTTTTCTTGTAAGCTATAGGTAAACTTGATGTTTGCTAATTTTTTTCAATTTAATATCACTTTTTGAGAATAGTAGGAATCCTTAGATTCCGATGGAGGTCGCTGTATCGGTACATCAGATTCACAATACTTCTAAGGACATTATTCTGTAAGCGTTGGATGACTGCAATATTGGTTTGATTGACACATCCCCAGAGTTGAGCGCCATAATTCCACACTGGTTTTAGGACCTGGTTATAGAAAAGAATTTTGTTATTAATTAACTTCCTGCTAATTGTATTCTTTTGATTTTAACATGCTTCAATATCCTACTATTCTTGAAGAGATCAACTCTAGGGCCAAAGTACACGGGAAAAGACTCCAGGAGCATGTTAACGAGGAAGCAACAAATTTTCTAACGAGACGACTTCAACGTACAAGACCGTCAGACCTTGCCAGGTAACCGGAAATTACAGGACTCACCACATAATCGGGTCAGTAATAATCCAATGCTTTGGATGGATCAAATCTCATCCATGCTCCTTCTACTGTCAGCAAATATATAATTATAATGTATTTAAAAAAGAGCAAACTGTTAGCCATTTACGTGTCTCCCCTCTACTAATCTTGAAAAGCAAACTGCTCGTTAGTTATATACGAGTAATTAGTCGCAGTATTAAAGTAGTAAATACTTTTTGAGAAAAAAAATATATGATTAATTGCATTTTTTTTTTGATTCACAGTAGGGTAGGTAATTAGAAAAGTTACGAATTATGTATAAGTGTTTTTTATGTCAAGCTTATAGGCTGCAAGATACGTACTCATACATAACAAATAAAAGTGAAATGTCATAAGACTCAGAGCATAATTTTTCACCGTATTTATTTGGGCAATCACTTTTTTTTTTTTTTTTATAATTTGCACGTGTTAAAGGGGATATGAATACCCTTATACTAATTTTTTAGAACACGTGCGTTTTGTGGAAAGGGGAAGAGATAGAGAGAGAGAAAGACAGAGTAGTGTAATTTGAAACTCAGGTGGAATTAAGTTTCTGTAAATTCCAAGGGTGGCTGTCCAGATAACTGGGGAGTATTTTTGTTTGTTTTCGCCATTATTGTCGTTGCTTATGATTCACTGTATTTTTTCCGTCCTCCTGATGTCATCATCACGATCAAGTTGCATTTTAGCCATATTACCATCCTACTGCCAGTGTTATGCCTTCACAGTGGAGTTGACTTAGCTTCGCAAGTGATAGACTTTTTTATTTATTTCATGTGAAATAAATAGATGATTCTTGACATCAGGATTCGAACTGTGAATCAACAGCGTGACAAGCGATGATGTTACCACTACACCACGGCAACCCTTTGAATATTGTATTTTAGGATTTGTGGTGTTTCAATTATTTCTATTATGTATTAAATCCCATGTGAAGTTCAATATGTATGTTATTGTTCCGGCATATGTACATTGCTATTTTGTGCATCTGTAAAACCTTCTTCTTGATATCAAGCTTGCTAGTTGAATAATGTTTTTATCTGGATCAAGCTGGATCGTTCACACTCGAATTTTCAGTTTCAAATATTAAAGGCTCTTTGTAGGCCATTGGAAGACACAACTTAAAATTCTATTGCTCCTCGGAAAGTGGGTAAAACGTGACAAGATCGCGATTTCAAACTTTCATCCCTATTGGATTTGTATTTCTACGAACGATGAACGCAATGATAAGCTGCGTGTTGCAATATTGCTTGCTACTACTACTACTTACGAGTATGCTTTTTGGTAAATACTGTGCCATGTGACCTAAGACCAAGGGGACAACCAACCAACTACGCCAATTCAAGCAAAATTGGTAAATTGGTGCAAAGAATATAGATTGTCGAAAACAGGCTAAGGACAAAAAAGGAAAATCAGTTATTCGAGCCCCGATTAATCGAAAATAGCATTATCCGAGATAATTTTATTTTTTTCAAATTTAAAATAAATTTCCCATAAATTGAAATTTCCCATAAATTTTAGTGGTTTCAGTATACGAGTATGTAGGAGTTTACCTTTTTGGCATATGATATATTTGTAAATTGCGTAATATGGTTGCTTGTGAGTAGATTTTTGAAAATTGAAGTGGGTACAGCAAATTTAAGCACTCAGTAGAAATCAAAATTTAAGCACTCAAGTGTTTGGAAAATTCTGATATCTGATATAAGTATCTTGTAAATCGGAAAAAAGAGTTATGAAATACTATCATATATCTCTTAAAGTGCATCTTGAGCCGATGCATTGGTTTTGTCTAAAAGTGTAAGAATTCAATGATTTATATTCTTTTCATTTTACTATCATATCGGAGTTTCCCGGAAATTTCTATTGTCCTAGTTTGGCTCAGTCTCTAATAGCTCGGATAATCGAGGTTAAACTGTACTACCAACTGACCAGGTTGAAGCAAATTATAGTAATAAACAAAAATTCTCTTGACTTTAAAATAAAAATGTTTGTACTATGCAATGTATGTATATAATGTAGTCTTTAGAGGAATGTTAGGCGTTAAATGTTTAAAATACACTCATCTGTAAAAAAAATTAGACCTACCTATTAAATTCTACTAAATATCATATTTTAAAAAAATGATTTTTTTTGCGTACAATATAATTTAAAAAATATGCCAAAATTGAATTTCATTTTTGTAAAAACAAAAAAAAAGGTCTGAAATAATAATTTAAAAAAAAAAACATTTAATAACGGAAAAGGTTAGAATTTTATAAGTTATATAAAAGTCTTAACGAACTACGAGTAACAAAGGATTTTTAAAATAAAAACTGATATCGATAGATGATAATGCTTTCGCCATTAGTTTTAAATATAATGCGTAGAAGTAGGTTAGCATCCTGCATGTTCATCTTTAAATTGTTCATCACAACAAATTAGAACATCAAAATTGTTTCTCCAATAACGTGTTTTCCTGTTAGCCTAATTCACACCTTAAATTGTCATTCAGGCACTAATCAACCTCTCCACCAACAATGCTAATCACACATCTATTTATAATTTTTAAATTTATTGTCTTTCCTTCGTAAACAACGAGGGCTCCTTCTAAACCCCTCCATGTTGACTTCTCTTTGTGACCTGCGTCAATCCTGAAGTTTTTTTTTTTTTAATCGTTACTAAGCCAAAAATAGCAAATTAAAGAAAATAACAAAAATTACCACCCAACTCTAAGCTAACAAAACAGCATTGGAGAATATCGACTTTAATCACATGTCATGAAAACGAGATGATTAATTTGTTAGTTGGTGATACACCAACAACAATGTATTGACATTATAGTGCATAACATAGACACCAAGGTAAAGCGCAAAGGTAATCTTATCGGGTTGGCCAGAGAGCAAAGAGAATTAAAGCTTTACCCCGAGCAGTAAAACTCGTATACTTCACCTGTTACTTGTATTTAATCTAAGAAGAACGACTGATAAGGTCCTGTCAAGCATACAGAACAGCTAGAGTTAAAGCTAGAACTCTTCATCTCCATTCACATACATATGTATACAGAGTTTGTTTATTTTATTGCTTGTTTTTTGGATTAAAGCGATGACACGCCTGCAAGTTTGTATTATTTATTCCAACTGATTAGGTACAAGAGGATTTAAACGAAAAATAATTTACTACCCATCTAGATGGTAGTAATTTATTTTTGATAGAAGAAGTAGATCATACTTGAAGATTAAATTATTCCACCCCAAAGAGAATTAATAGTTTTCATTATACAAATTACTCGTACGTTAGACAAATTTTTCGATGTTTGAAATGATGATAAAGATGTGTGGCTTGAGGATGTCATTCAACTTCTTGGTGCTAAATATTTTGCGGTTTTACTAAAAAGATACATCTATTCCTTTTGGTGAGCTTACTAGTCACCTACAAAATACAAGAAGAGCTTGGATCCATAACCTGTTGGAATATATGGTCTTGCTCCGATGATGTTCTTTGGTTAATTAGAGAAGAAAAGTGATCTTAGTAAAAAAAAAGGTTAAAGTTCTAACAATCAATGCTAGCAATTGACAAGAAGAAACAAACTTAAACATATTCAAGTTCCGCACTTAGAATAATTAACAACTAACAAATTCCAGGGTGAGACCGATCCCTCAGCGATCGAGTTAATTCAATATATTTTACCTTGTGCAATAGAAAGCATCTTGAAACAGGCTAGTACATTTCGGCAGTTTTTTGGCGGTCCACTGAGGCAGCCATGTTTACAATGGATATACTGCATTTTTTTTGCTTACTACATCACTTTTCCGAGTGGCAGAAGATACTGTCGGTAGTTCATCTTCTTCTCGTTCAGGCACGTCCTTCGTGTTAAGTTCTAACGCGAAGTTCTGAGAGAAAGCATCACCCAACAATTATTCCACATTTCTTGAAGATTCACCTCCCGCTTCATCTACTACGACTACTACATTTTATCTGGTATGCTCTGCTCAGGTCACGAGTAGCAATTCCAAAGTCTACATACGAAGGTGCTACGCGTCCTGTATTACACTATGCTAAGGTGTCGGAAGACTTTGGCATCCTAATCGGGGTGCGACAAAGTTGCATATTATCGCTGCTGATATGCTTGATTGAGTGAAAGCAAGGTCAATGACACCTCACCTAAATCATCTAGACTACTCTGAACATATTTGTTTGCCAATGAACCTGCACCAAATGGCTCATAGTTGTTAAAAGTTAAGATAAAAGCACTCACCTTTTCACCTTTCACAGGCCAAATAAACATTGCAGGTCGATCAAGTTGACAACTTCTTTTATCCATTGAGTTTTATTTCGGAGGATGGCGGCAGAAAACTAGATATGGACCAGAATAGTGAAAGCAAACGTGGCCATGGTGTAGTAGTAATATCATCGCTTGTCACAGTGCAGGTTCACGGTTCGAATCCAGATGTCAAGAATCATCTATTTATTTCGCACGAATTAAATAAAAAAGTCGATGAATTGCGAAAGCTTATGTAAACTCTACTGCGAAGTCATAACACTGGCAGTAGGGTGGTCATATGGCTAAAATGCAACTTGATCGTGATGATGAATCGTAAGCAACGACAATAACAGCAAAATAGAAATACTCCACCCTTGGAGTTCACTGAAACTTAATACCACCTGAGTTTCAAACCAACTACACCAACTACTACAGTGTCTTTCTTTCTGTCTCTCCCCCTTTCCAAAAAACGCCCGTGTCCTAAAATTAGTATAAGGGTATTCATATCCCCTTTGACACGTGCAAATTATATATATAAAAAAAATCACATACAATTTTGGAATAATAATATTTCGTTCCAATATTCAAATCGCGGAAAGATGAGCTACAGCCTACCGGACATACCGGACGTTTTGCGAAAACGTCTTAAGGCCATATAATTTCGAGAAATAAGACCATATGCCTTTTTTTATGTTGATAATAACAAAAACAAAAAACTTTTGTAATACAGTATTTTTGTCGCCAACAATTGCAGCCACAATTCAAAATTTACAAAAAAAAAATCTCCCCGATACTACCTTTTGGGTGGCACTTTCAGTGTTGTGCCATCTTGCGGTTATAAGCAACTATTAATTGTACACTTTTCACATGACAATCATGTTCATAAGGAAACACTATCTACGTATTTGTGTTGTGAAAGTTTTTACTTACTTACTTAGGTGGCGCTACAGATCGGGGTGAACCTGGACCTCAAGCAACAAGCCTGTCCAGTTTGCCCGGACCTTACCTAACTTCCTCCAGTTGCAGACTCTAAGTCGGTTAAAGTCCCTTTATACTTGTGTGTGCCATCTAAGGCGAGGTCTTCCTCTACTGCTTTGTCCTTCTGGGTTCAATTCGAAGGCTCTGTGGGCTGGAGCATTGGTGTTCATTCTCTTTGCATGTCCTAGCCATCTTAGGCGACTGATGCGCAGTTTTTTTTGACTAGGTCAATGTCGCTGTACAGCTCGTATATTTCGTCGTTGAACCTTCTCCTCCAAAGTTACATAAAGCCATAATGGAGTTAAGTCGCTTTGCGAAAGCGTCCGTTTCGTTGCCCCTTAACATGCTATAACACTAGACAAATACACTAAATATTCTTTACTCAGATTTAGCCAAACCAGAAATTAGTATAAAGGTTGTTTGCTATAACAGCTTATTTTTGAAGTCGCGGCCACTATACGAGGGAAATTCCTACATACATACAGGGTGTTTTTTATGTTTAAGATTGATGTTGTTTGGCCGCCATTTTGATTTGGCTGGCATTTGTCAGTTCGCATTTGACGGTCGTGAAGACCAATAATAATATGCCCAGCATCATGCTGATTGATGTGTGTAAGGGTTGGATTGACATAATTACTTCATTATGTGTTGTGTCGCGGAAGAGAAAACATGTCTGTCGTATGGGATTTAATTGAAACTTATCGGTCATTACCGAATAAAAAAATTGCAACAATATGAAGTTTTACTACAAAATATAAAGAAAAGTATCCTGATGCACAAAAAGCGGATGTCAATTTATACAAAGTGTAAGAGCATATATGCAATACAATCATCGGTTTCACTCATCGCACATCTATACACCACGAAAACTCACAAAAACTAAAAATTTGACGTCAATCGATTGAACTGTGTAAGGGGTAGCGTCAATCCACACATACTCTTACACCATGCTTGATGTCAATCGATTGACCGCTTTAGACGCCGTGCACAAGGATTTGGAATGTCTCCGGCAAGTTTATTTAAAATTATGTAAAAATATTTGCATTTTTATGGAAAAATCATCTTGATTGACGAAGCTCATGTCGAGTTATCTGGCTTTGTTAATAAACAAAATGTCCTCAATTGATGCACCAAAAACCTTTAATCCAAGTAGAGAGACTGTATGGTGCGCCATTTGGGCCGACGACATCATTGGGTCACATTTTTTTGCTATATCAAGAAATTTTTTCCAAGCCCCTGATTTTAACCGTCCCATAGTGTGCGATTCTGCAAATTTAGCGGGACAAAATTATTTGCATAAATAAAGCAATTCACTCGTATTATAAAATTTATTTAAAACTGTGAAATATGTATCAAATATGAAATAGGCACGTATTTACATACATAGATTTAAATGTTGTTAAGACTGCTAGTACCGTCAGAATCACTTGCTTCGCTACTGTTATTTTCAGAGTGTAGCAATTTTAAAATATCCGGTTGAAGAGAATTTGGTTTAATATTTTCTTTTGACCTTAGCGATGTCACGACTGGGTCAGAAGTAATTAGAAGACAATTTAAAATATACGTATTTTCCTTGAGTGTTCGAGTCTAATTTGTCGAAATTCTTTGTGGCGAGACTTTTAACCATTTAGACATTTAGCCAATCATTATGTTTCTTCAATAATACATTTTTGTTATGATGAAATGTTTTCCATCTGTGATTGAGTGCGGTAACAAATGAATGAATAGCCCGCTTACGTTTGACATTAATTCAGAAACGTTATTTGAATTAAAATTAATTTTAATGTAATCAAGAAGAATAGATTCAAGCTTAAATGAAGACGTTCCTGAGTTATTTCATAATTTCTCAAAATCTCGTAATGTTCCTTCCTTGATACACGTAGAAGGATATCTGAAAAAACGTGAATAGTTTTCAGAAACGCAGTTATTCTACTTATTTTTTTCTATTATTTAAAATATTTTTTAAATTTTTGCAGTCCAATCCCCGCAAAACATTTAATTAATTTGCAACTATCTCACCAATACATTTCGGGGCAGTTTACTTTAAAAAACTGTTTTTATAGTGAAAAATGAAGTATGTACATAACTTGATGTAAAATATTCATACTAAAATATTTTTTTTTTTTTGCAAATTAACTGTTGTAGAAAATAGAATTCACAACGTAACACGGAGAGAAACTATTGTACTTACTCGTACGAGATTGTAGTAAGCTTAGTCGGTAGACAACTGGTTTTTCTGGCTGATTATCAACACAAGCAATCTGGCTTATCTAGTGTATCAGCACATTTAAAATCATCTTAACAATTGCATTTTCTGGCTGATTATCAACACAAGCAATCTGGCTTATCTAGTGTGGCTGTGGTTTCCAATATAGGAAATCGACTTTTTACTTAAAATTAATATTTTTTTACTTATAATGGCTTATTCTAAGATAAACTATGTAAAAATTTTGGAAAAGAAATTTGTTGTTGTATTTTTTAAATTTTTTTAAAGTTTTCGGTTTTGAGTAGTAAAATGCATGTTTTCTTCCTTATTAACTCAACAAAAGGGTGTTTAGTCGACTTGTAGTGCTAAGTATATCCAATTTAACATAAATGGACATAATTTTATTTCTTTACAGGGTGTTCAAATTAAAACATAAGTTTTAATGGTTTTTATTTAGAAAATGGAAATATTTTCCGATTTCTATGAAATTTTAATATGTGATAGCAGGCATTTTTCTGAGAATTTTAAAATATATATTTAAGGTTTGATTCCTTGTTGACATACCCTTAGCGGAGCGACGAAGTCGAGTGAGCGTCTAAACCACTCCGGAAAGTGGAATTTAACAAATTAATCGCGCGAAGCGCGCCACCTACCCACTGTTGGATATACATAAGTGCTTTTCGAAATAACTACCAAAAATCATCCAAATTTAATTTGGAATAATTTAATTTTTTATTTTTTTTTTTTTATCACATTACAATTATTTGATGTTGTTTTTAGGTATTAAGTAATAGTTCAAGGTAAAATTTCGAAGAAAAAGAAAATTTTTTTTTTTTATAGTATTAACTTCCTCTCAAAAGTTTTTTTTAATGCTTTTTAGACCATTTTAGACTAATTAAAAAAAAAAAAAAAAATTTGTGAATTTCCTATATTGGAAACCCGCCCCTCTAGTGTATCAGCTCATTTAAAATCATCTTAACAGTACCTAAATATATTCATTATTTTTTTTTCTATTTTGACCCTATTATTAATGCAAAATCGCACACTGTGCGCCACCTACCTTTGGGAGTACCTGAAGGGAAAGGTCTACAGCATAAAGTTAACCACAATCCCGATGCTAAAGGATAACATTATTCAAGAAATTGGTGAAGTAACACCCGAAACACGGAAAAATGTTATGCAAAATATGGTTGAAAGACCACGTATCTACACCGCGGCCAGAAACTGCCATTTGGCTGATATAATATTCCATGCATAATTGTTATAAACCAAATAATAACAAAGAAATAAAAACTTCAGCCTGGAACATAAAAAAAAACTGTACATTTCGTACTTAATTAAGTTACTAAATCGTATGTAAAAAATCAAAGTGAAAAGCAGTCAAACCCTCACCCCACTCATCTTATCGACTGTGCAATATTTAGCCCCGACTTGCATAGGTTTCCCCGGAAAGTGGGCCCAAAGACAATTGTTCCCGGAACAACACTGATCTAAACAAAAGTAAAACCACAAACCCTTTTATATTTACAGATTTATAATTAAAAATTTCCCCAAGTCATTACCTGAAAGATTACTTGGGAAAGTACACTTCAAAAACAATAAACCTACATATTCATGATCACTCTTGTGCTGATCAACGTCTAGTCACGTAGAAAAAAAAACTTATCCCAAATTATTTGTTTGGTCAGAAGATTTTCCCCTTCCACTGTTATAATGGTATCAATGCAATAAATTCACATAAAACCCCGAAAGATAAGCACAACACAGAGTGCAACTTGTTCCTATGTGGTATGAAAAAGTTGCTCTCTTGCCGGTACCTATACAAACTGAATTCATACAACCAAACCAATAACGGCCAAACAAAAACAACCTCTCTCTACTCTAACTCTAGTGCATTCGGCAGTGGCGCGTGCTGCCCCCATCGGTTCGATCGAACATATCTGTCAGTTGCGCTACTCTAGTGTGATAATGCCGCCGATTTGCTCTACCCCCCTATAAAGGCTAGAAACACCTGTGTAACGATCCCATTCTCCGTTGAAATGAGTTTGAATGTTGTTCATTGCTGCTGCTGGTCGGTCTGAATGAATCTCGAGCGTTGTCGTCGTCTTTAAAACTGCTAAATTGAACCTGTTCTCTGTGTGTTTAATCCAAGAGTGTCTCTAGTGCAAGAATGTATAAAGTAAAAGTTTAAGATACAAACTTTTGATAAAAAAAAAAAAAAAAAACCTGCATCAACCACTAGCCGCGGCTTATTAGAGAAAGAGGTGTGGTGTGTAGTGTAGTGCAAAGCTAATTTGAATATCCGCATGCAGTTCGCTTTGGTTTCTTGTTTTGGCTCTGTGATCGTGTGCTCTTTTGTCGTCTGTTGGAAGGAGAAGAGAAGGAGGACGTGTTGGAATTTTGTATATTTGCGCGTTTTTTTCGGTTAACGGTGTTTTTTTTTATATATAAGAAAAGACGTGTGTGTAACGAGTAACTACAGTAGACAGTAGCAACAAAATGAATCAATCAGAAGTTAACAGCTTCCTGCTGTGCCTGTCACGTATGGCGGCAGCGGACAATGACCACCGACATGCTCATCACCATCATCATCATCACGATGATGATGAGCTGAATTTGACAACTCGCGCAGTTGCAGCAACAATCAGCAGAGCTAGTGACCATGATCATGATCATGATCATGATCATGATGACACTGATGCCCATAGTGTTTTGGTGGCCAAGGCAACTGCCATGGCTGTGCTTTTCTGTGCCACGACTATCTGCGGAGCGATTCCATTCCTTTTGAATCGCTATTTCAAATGGACCGACAACAATACGAATGCGAGATCGGCAACAGTTGTCAAGTGCCTACTATATTTTGGTGGAGGAGTGTTGCTGTGCACCACTTTTATGCATCTTTTGCCCGAGGTGCAGGAGACGGTGGAAAGCTTACAGGAGTGTGGAACACTTCCAGAGTTGTCATTTCCACTTGCTGAGTTGCTGATGTGTGTGGGATTCTTTGCAATGTTCCTGATCGAGGAGCTCATTCATGCGTACATTCATAGCCATCGACAGACTTTGGAGGACGAAACAGCAGCTGCCTTTGAGCGAGGACATAGTATACGTAATAGTTATTTAATGCGCAACAATGACAAGGATCAACAGAAAGAAGAAAGCAGTCAGGAGAAGGAGAACTTTAGCAATAGTAATGCTAATACAATGACAAAACTATCTGCGCAAGATCTACTGTCGAATGACATGGAAAATCAAAAGTATCAACCGACAGCACCGGCGTTAGCCAACGATCAGTATTCTCAACATTATGATCACTCTCACTCTCATGATCACCATGGCCATAGTCACTTACCGTTGGGCGACGGAGAGGATTTGATTGCATCTTCCCTGCGTGGTCTGCTAATTGTGCTAGCGCTTTCACTTCATGAACTTTTCGAAGGTCTTGCCATTGGACTGGAGGGATCGGCTAGTACCGTTTGGTTTATGTTCGCCGCTGTCTCAGCACACAAGTTAGTCTTGGCCTTCTGTGTCGGCGTAGAGCTAATTGTGGCCCGTACACGAATGTGTCTCGCCATTGTCTATGTGCTGACGTTCGCGATTGTGAGCCCCATTGGTATTGGAATCGGGATACTGATAAGCAAAGAAGATAGCACAGCATCCAGCATTCCATCAGCTATATTGCAAGGTTTAGCCTGTGGTACACTCCTCTACGTAGTGTTCTTTGAGATTTTATCCAAAAATCGAGCTGGCTTAATGGCGTTTTTGGCTCTATTCATTGGTTTCGGAGTGATGTTCGGATTGCAACAAGTTGGTGAGTTTTAATTTTCTTTCTATTTCTTTAATACTGGGGAATGTATACTTGGCCCGGACTATTATGCAGTTTGGAGAGATTAACTGCCATATTTATGTTGTAATCGGTGTTTGGGCGATAAGAATTTCGTTTTATGGTATTTAAGGGGGCAAATTACTTATTATTCTCTTTTCGTTGTGAAATAAATAAGAAATTATGGCACTGGAACTGGGTTGCATTGTGGTATGTTTTACAATCATAAGTATACAACAAATAAAAGCTTGGAAATCAAGGTTAAGCTAGACAGTGAGTTATCTCACAGAAAAACACGAATACAAACGAAATCTGGGTTAAGTTTATGACATTTTTTTATGAGTGTAAGTCAGACTATTGGGTGAGACATGTGAGTCATTTAGTCCAGTTTCATAAATGAAAGCTCACTAACTATTTTGTGAGCACACCCTTAAAATAAACAATTAACACGGCAGCTGAATTATACTTTCTTATACTTGACACTGATCCACCAAAGCGAATTCAACATCAATAGGAACTGCTTTTACATTTGAAACTGTTCTATCACTGTGGTCAACGGAGCAGAGAAGATATGCCTATTGGAAATGGTACTAATTATGGTGGACGTCAGCACGTCGGATTCGAACTTATTCTTTGGGAGTTGGTCCAAAAAAATTTGTATAAACCAAAAATATTTTTTCGTTCACCTAAAGGCTTAAATGAAACGATTGATATTTTTCCAGTGAACAGCACAAGTTTGCCCTTTGTAGGGCTAGCTATCAAAGCTCGGCCGCTCATGCAACTATTTACAAACAGGATTATGTAGTGTTAGGATGAAAACGTTATCAGCGTAGGTCATCATGTTGAAACTATTTCCATTTAAACAATCTCTTCAATAACAAGGAACCACAGGTATCAGTGGCTGAATCCATATGACATATGTGGAGCTAATGATTTTATTCCTATATTATTATTTACTAGCGGGTACCCGGCGTGCGTTGCTGCGCCTAACAAAAATAAATACAGTTTTTTTTTAAGGCAAACTGCTGGACTGCTGAACCTCGGGCCAATACCGAAGATTGCCTGAAACTGTTAGCTCAATCGGTTCGGTGGTTTCAGAGTCCATAGCATGCATAAAAACATAGGTACATATATACATAGGTACCTTGAGTTTTATATATGTATATAGAATTAAAAAACTATTCTACCATACCTCTTTGCAGCATGGAATCGTCCAACTACCATCATTTGTCTTAATAGAAGACATCGGCGTTGATGCTTTAGTCAGAACTTTCGTCAGGCAAGACTTCAATGAATAGATCCATAGACTTTTTTCCATTAGCTCCTCTGTGCGAATCTGATCTCATAGCTATGCCATCTGAAAATAAGGTGTACGTATCACCTTTTTCCATTCTCATTACTCTATTTAAGGGACGTTGCTTGACCTCACATAAAAGTGAGAATTTCTGAAAAATCTAAATTCATGTTAAAAGTATGCTGGTAATCCGATTTCCTATTCACCAGAAAACCATCTAACCTGTTCAAACTGCAATGCAAATTTCATCGAAATTCAATCTCCTCTCAATATGGACGACAGATATCAGTTTGAAGTCAAATATTACACTTTGAGGTTCGTTTTTTTTTTGTTAAATTAACTTGGGGAGAGGGGTGTGCTTTCCAAAATCAAGGTAAACCTTAATTGCAAAATAAAACATTTGTATCTTGATAATTAACGGCCAACTGCTGCAATACGATTTACAACCGAACATTTAACATTTAATCGTCGTAAATAAGTAAGAACAAAAAAAAAATGTTTGGTTGTTATTGACAAAACCAAATTTGAGAATAGCACCGGTACTTCCCAAGATATATTCATCACATTACTCATCTGATTGTCTGTTCAAGGGAAGATGCTGACATGAGTCTGAATGTTTATTCAATGTATCATAGGTGTGGTCCATATGCATACATAATTAAGTCGCGATTGAAGCGCAGAAAACGGAACACAAAGAGACTAGAATGATAACATCTTAAAGTGAGGGTTTTTTTTTGCCTTCCAGAGGCTACACCTGGGGATTTCTTTAGAAATTCAGCTTTCTCTGTTTGCTTATTTACCCTACTCCAAAAGGAAACCTATATTAATTTTGATCCACGCCTTGTTGCATAGAGAATTGTTGGAACTAGACTCTGGAAAGATTATGAACTGTCCCTCCGTTCGTATATAAAAGGTTTGGGGGCATTAAATGTTAAGTTAGAAGATTCAAATTTAGTACACAATTTTTTAATCTGTAATAGGTATTGATAAAAAAAGCTTTCAATATTTTAAAATCTTAACGCCCTCAATCACCTCCGATGCAGCTGTAAAATATTTTGACAGACGCTAACATTTCAAAATAATTTCACATAAATGAAAATGTTACGTGAACTCTATTACTAAGAGACCTCAAAAGCAGCCTGTACTGTAGTAAATACTTTCAGTATTTCTTTTATCCAGGAACACTGAAATAGTTCGATCTCGAGATTTTGATTAAT
Source organism: Pocota personata (assembly GCA_963082735.1). NCBI lineage: Eukaryota > Metazoa > Arthropoda > Insecta > Diptera > Syrphidae > Pocota > Pocota personata. The sequence goes on from OY720433.1 coordinate 4,411,591, forward strand.
CTTTGTATAACGATAATAGAGAACCTCTCTCGGAATTCTGGCTGTATGGATGACTACAGCCTAAAAGGCTCGACTGATTTTTTTACACTTGATATCTGAGCTTTGTGGTATCACAATTTGAAACAAAATCTGAATTTTCTAACCCCAAAATTGATGGTACCTGCTTTACAAATGGTCGATTAAAAAAAAGGTTTTCTCGAAAGGCTCTAGCGATTTCGTTCAAATTAGATTTTGGAGTAACGGTGGAAATAACTGTACTTTTCTTATTGGCTGGTTTTTGAAAATTGACTATTCCTCCGCCATGACTCACTCGGTTTTCTTCGAAATCAATACTTAAATAATATTTCACATATGCAAAGTCAAGGCATACAAAGTTTTGGAAAATTTTCAAAATATTTTTTCTTGATTTTTAACGGATACAAATGAAAATCACGAATAAACATAATAATATGTATATATAGGTGCAAGCACGTGCAATAGATAAATAAGTATCCATCGATAATTTTCTTACTTCGAATTATGATCTCACAGACCTTTGATATAAAATTTAAAGTAAATCCATCCAGCCGTTTAGGTTGTAGTCATACGAATGGACAGACGGATAGAATTTCGAGACCTGCTTTTTTTGAGTTTCTCCATTATATTGTAGTAATGTAATACCAAGATTGATCAAACCCTCCAGATAATATTTCACGTAAACAATACTTGTGCTTTATAGAAGCAAATAAAATAGAGTGAACGACAGAGTCGCACGTGCTTGCACCTACATATGTACATACTGTAAAATCTCAGTTATGAAATTTAAACAAAATTGTTAAAATGGATTTTTTTTCAAACACAAACGTGGTACACCATCTGATAGCATATATCCCACTTTAACTCAAATATGATCAAGAAAATCCGCCCAGTCGTTTAGAATCCAGTCGGCCATACATACAGACAGACAGACAGACAGACAGAATTGAGAAATCTATTTTTTTTGAGTTTTTTTTATAGTAATGTCGAGTTTGATTAAAATTCCGGGATCGAATTTTAGGAAACCAATATTTACCCTTATAGGTGCGAGTAGGTAGGTGAAGTGGTGGTTCGGAAAAGAACCCAATTAGCGCCAAGTGCGCCATTTTGATACCACAAAAACTCGTGTACCCTGTTTGTTTACATGTGTTATTGGAGATAGAAGGATATATTTAAACCCAGCCCGTGAAGTTCAGAAACAGGATTAGTTCTTCAATCTGTTAAAGAAGGGTTTACAATTACCTAACGTGCGTTGTCTGGTCCTTGCTAGGGCAGGACAACTGCAAAGAAAGTGGAAAAAGTTTCCCTCTCGTTGCTGTCTTTGCAGCTGTGACAGAAAGTGTTGTGAGGAATGCCAAGCTTAGCCGCGTGGTCCCCTGTAGGCCAGTGGCCTATATTAATGGCTACAATTCTGGCAATATCAGGCCTTGATCTGCTTATTAGCTGATTTTATTTAGGTCTGTTGAAACTGGGCCATGTCTTTCTTGATATGGCACAACTGGTAAGGTTGTTCCACCCGAGATTGGCTAGCTGAAAGAAGTAAAGGTGTAAATTGCCCTTAAAGACTCCTATCGGAATATTAACTCTTTCCACTAGCGAGCCGTTAAGGGCTGATCCTCGCCTGGCCAGCTCGTCTGCTCGCTCGTTACCCTCATAATTACTGTGTCCTGGGGCCCAAATGAGAGTAATTCCAGAATGGATACTTTGTCCGTTTATTTCAAACCGGCATTGCTCTACCAGTTTTGAGGATATGGTAACCCAATCAATGGCCTTGATTGCAGCTTGGCTATCAGAAAAGATAACTATATTTAGGTTGAACATTGGGAGATTTTTTAGCATGCGGCAGACTTCCCGAATAGCAAGAAGCTCCGCTTGAAAGACACTAGCAGAGTCTGGGAGACGGAAGGATTTCGATATATTCAGTTGGTCCGAGAAAATGCCTGCGCCAACTCCGCAGTCCATTTTCGAACCATCCGTATATATACAGATATCAAAGTCATTGGTTACCATTCCGTTTTTCCATTCTGCTCTGGTAGGGAACTTTACTGAAAAAGGTTTGCTGAAGTCGAGCGTGGGAGTCCTGTAATCGGTCGAAGATGTCACCAGTTCACTTGGTATCGTCTCCAGGACCTTACGGTTTCCCTGAGCCGGACTGCGCTGCATACTCGTATAGCTGATGCGAGTAAAAATAGGGTGCAATAAGATTTGATGCCAAAGATTGCTAGGGTCAAAAAGAGATATATTATTACAGACATAAATCCACGAACTAGGTCAGCATCAAACTATTCCACATTAAACTGAAGTGATCACTATTATTTCGCAGTCTTTACCTGTCAGCTTGCAAAGATTATTTTTACAAATTTAAAACCTTAAGACATTTAATTTCTTTATTCTAACTCATGTCATCAACAACTTAAACATCATCATCGCTCTCATTCATTCTAGTAATCAGACAATGAAATGACGAATCCCAGAGAAACGCAGATTGGCCTTTTGTCATATCATATCATATAAAACAGTTACACTTATCACCTTATCAAAAAAAAAAAAAAAAAGAAAGAAAAAAAAAAACAACGAGAAGAAAACAGGAAAGGAAATGTAACACGCATATTTGTTGTCAAAATATTATTAACAAAAGCTAATGATTAGATAGATAATATTTTAAATCCCAAGTCGTCATGGTATACTGACACAACACACCATGACTCTTTCCAATTTGATATTCGATGAGAATTCCGCTTAATTTAGTGCCTCAGGTTTTGGATGTACATACAATGCTGGCCTTCTGCGTGCGACAGTTCATCATCAATATATGATAATTAATACGCGCCGTGAAATTTTGTTCAGAGCTATTATTCTTTTATTAGCAGAGCTGCTATTGGAGCACAAACCACTAGTAGTTGTTATTTATTGAGCAGATGACAGCTTTTCAGCTGGCTTTCAGCAGATTCCTGGAAATCTAAAGAGCTTTACCAGAAATAAAAGAATGAAAAGCGACGATCATCTCTAATAACCGCGATTTCAAAAGAGCCATCATGATTTCAAGCCCCGAATTTTTCTTTGGTTTTACCCAATACCCATCAAATTTTTGAAAACTCAAATAAAGCTCTCATTATCAGACCATTCTGCGATGAAAATTGAAGACAAGAATCGTTAGACATTAAGAAGTCCGGCGATGAGACCTTAACAGATTTCTGCACCTCATAAAGCTAAGCAAATATCCCTTAAAGATATGCCGACATTATGTCCAAGATTTAGAAACTATTGAGCACAGTGTACTCGTAAGTTTATAGAAGATTTCAAAATCTGCCACCTATCTAAAAAAAAATTATCTTTAGATCTTACAGATCTTACAGACAACCTTACTTGAACTCGTATCTTTCACATCTTTCAGTGAGTCAACTTTGGGTTTTCTTAAAATAAATATTTCACCAAATCTTTGTGTTATTTATTTAATTTGACATTACGCACCGGGATCCACAATTCATTTGGAAATGTATTATTATCTCTCTTGAGAAGCTACCAACAAAGCAGCAAAGAATTTTTGGTTTCGTGTAAAAGAAACAATTACTCGGAATGATCATTTATGATATCATCGAGCAGCGTGCATTCTCTGCCGTCATCCTGCACAGACGGCTGGGGGCTGTTCTTTCAAATACGCAAAAAATTAAAACAATCAAAGTTTAAGGTTTTTTTTTTATGTGAAATTGTCTAAAAATCACGAAAATAAAAGTTATTTATAAACAATGAAAGTTTTCAGACGTTACAGTATAAACATAGATACGAGTACGAGTAAGTTGCTGTTTTACTTTATTTTGTACTTAATTATACAATATTTTTTATTTTTTTAAATAAATGATGATCCGCAATGTGTTAACATGGTTAACGCTCTGGGATCCCGAACAGAAATCTGCTTGCTCGACATCAAGATATTATTTTGATCCGATCTAGAATATTTTATCTACCCCACATCAACAAGTTGGTTATAATATAATAAATCTATAACTTCTGCAACGATGCCTAAATTCAGGCAACGTAAGGTCCGACAATGTCGTAGTAGGGCTATTTGTGAAAAATTGCCTCATAAGCCTACCAATGCTTATCGATTGACTGTCACTGCCTTAGTGGCACTCCACGAAGCATCCGAAATCTTATTGGTTAACTTGTTCCAAGGTGCTTACTATTGCATTCTGCCTGCATCGCGGATGAGCCATTTGTAAGGGGTTAGTCTGGCCTTGGAAATCAGTAGTTATTTTTGAAATTCTTATTTATTCTATGTGTTTCAGTAATTTAAACGTATTGACAAAATATAAAGTGTCTTGTTTTTATCTTCAGTGGCAGTTTGGTAGTCATCTCCTTTTCCACTCCTCGGCAAAGCTTTCGCGTTCCTAAGCATTATTTGCGAAGCTCGGAAGGTACCTATTTCGTCAAGCTCCACCGCTTGAGCGCTGTGATCTCAGCTAAAATCTCTGTTCTATTGATAGGCCCATTGCGAATTAGGGTGTTTCTGGTTTCACATAGCTCATTTGAATTTGATGCCGCGACGATTTCGCGTTACCTAGACAGTTTGGTACCATGGCCAAATGTTCCTTCTAGCTTTCAAGTTGATCTACATTCGATATCAGCAAATAACCGACCAGACTCTTCGTGGTTCTAAACACGGTCCAACGATCATTCCTATTTGCTGCTTTATCAGCTTCAAGCAAGGGCGTTTGTCAGGTTTCGTTTAAGACGTTCTACACTAAGTTGTACGAGTACATCTTAATGCTGTACTGGGGTTCGCGCTCGACTCCACTGCTGAAGCAGCTGTAATTCAAGCTTTGAGTGAATTCTGCAAGGCGCTATAATTTTATTTAGATAGATAATTTGTCATATGTTTTTCTCTGCATACAATTTGGTGTCAAGTATGGCGCAATTTGTATTTGTTGAATCTAATTCGAGGAGTTTCCTAAATGATCACTAGTAATAGGTTGTTGATTCAACATTACACAAAATTCTGTATAAGGATCTTAGCCTTCGGCACACCAGCTTCGATAGTGATGTTCTACAGTCTGACATTAGAATATCTTCCAAATTAAATTTCGAGAACAATCAAAGAAGCCCTATTATTCCATAATGACAATTGCTGTTCAAATACAAAAACACTCAATAAATTGTCCACATACATACCTATAAAGTTTTCGATCGATCTTAGTTCTCTTAAAATGCATACAATGTGTGAATTACTGATTTATTGAATAACTTAACATAATGAAAACACGTGTGTGCTCTTTATTTAGCAGCAGCGAAAAAATAAAATAGCTACAGTACCGACTTCCTGTCATATTTACTCGTATGGTTCCAGTTCGAGTTTGAATTCGAGTATATTCTATGTTCGTTGCCACTCTGTGCTGTGATGACCCATTGCTTGACTTGAGAATGATGCGAAGATGAATTGTTAAGTAAATCGCAAACATCCAAGGTCGATACAATTATTAAGAGATACTCGTAATTCTGTTTTTTTTTCTAAATATTGTCACAGGTGTAGGCCGATGAGAAGTTGGCGGTTTGCAAATGTCACAATATCCACTGTAGTTTATAATGTGCATTATATTGTCACTTATCTGAGGTAATTATAGAATGTAGTGAGAGTGGCGTTAACTATCTTGGTTCGTAAACCAGAGAAAGTGTGTGCTATCACTTTTATTATTTTATTATTCCACTTCTAGGCGAAGTAAGCCTAACATGAAGAGGTACCTCTTAGTTGTAATGAATACAACTAATTCGTACGATAATATAGAACAATAATTGTTTTGCTTTTTTTCTGTTTACTACAATGTTAGCACGCATAAAAAGAAGATGTTGTTGTCAAACGTGTTTTATTTATATCAAGAAGGTCTTGTGTGATCTTTCTTATAGGCTTGGAAATGTTTCCGGGAATTCTTTAAGTATGCACTCGCCTGATGTTACATTGAGTTACATGTTATGGAATGTTGAAGTTGTCAAGTAAGTGTAGATGTCCAACTGATAGATGCATCTCGATTGAAATGTTAAATTGTTTATTTATACTGAGGAGATATTCGTAGTGTGGTATGCACGATGATATTATTTTGCATTTTTCCGCTCTGGATTAATCTTAAAAAAAAAAAAAAACGCCGCTTATAATTATAACTTTAAGGACATAATCCAAAGTACTCGTAGTGCAGAACATAAAAGAGACACTTGTCACACATCGAATTGCACATTAGTTTACTCTACCTTCGGACTCACTGTGGAATATAGGGAATGGATTCTTTCATTGGCATGAATGCATTGTCATATTTAGTTTTTTCCTTCCCAATGCTACTGGATGCGATGGACGATGGTTTCCGGTTCAGGAACCAACAGAGCACAACAATTGTTCTTTCAGGCAAAAGCCACCTGCTGGCAGCTTGTCCGCCACGAAACCTCAACAAAAAAATAAAAAAAGTTTTCTGTCCTAACTTCTTCTTCATCTTCTTACGGCGAAGTTATGATCCGGAGTAGAAGGATCACAACCCTCCCACTTTATTGCATCCCTACTGGTCCGCCTGTGGGGTTTGCCGGTTTGACCTCAGGAAGTACCGGCAGGCTTCCCGGTTTCGGATCACTTCATCACTGAGGCCAATCAAATGCTGGTGTTTTTGCATTTGTGTGATCCAGTTGTTTTTTGGTCTGCTTTTTTGCGCGATTGCGTAGGAACGTTGATTGATATTGCCTTTATGACGGGGTTCGAAGGATCTCTCCTTTGAACATGACAATACCAACTGAGCCGGTCGTGCTCTATCTTGCTTGTGATGGGACATTTCTTCAAGCTCGTAGCTGCGACCTTTCATACTTCCAAGGTTCTAACTAGCAACTCTTAGGTTACGCCTAAGCCGTTGCATTATTTTGCTATCCCCCGGAAACCGAATAGCTTTGACCCGAGCATTTCTGCTCGTCCCAGGATCACAGCCATGCGTAGCATTGGTAGTGCCTGGCGGGGTAGTGCTTTTCTTTTCAGCGTACTTTTCCATAATGCTAGGGTTTAAGGGTTCTTTTTTTTTTTGGTTTTGACACGTGCATGCTCCTGATTTTTTTATTTATGTTTGATCTTACTTTTACAACACCGGTGATCTCCAGTTTTAAGATGATATATGTGTCGCTAGGCTCACCTGGATATTTTAAAAATTGCCTAGATGTGATTTTCCCCTTAGTCGCCTTCTACGACAAGCGCTATGTATTTGTGGGGGGCGCTGCAGTGATATTCTTAACCCGTCCCTGCACGGGGACGTCCTAACTACCTTACGTTATTTCTCGAGGCAGTAAGGAGCACTCGATCAGCAAAGGCCCTGGCAGTCTCTTGCGATTGAAGCAGTTCTACGTTAAAATTTCTCGCAGTACTTCTTTGATGTTGCGAACCTCCGGATATCCGGCAAATATCTAAACACACCCCTTCTTGGGCTATAACAAGATAATGGTCCAAACCTATGTTGCTTGTTCGGAAAGTGCAAATATTCAAAATATTGGACCTATCACCTTACTCTGTTTTTCATTACAAATCAAGACATCTCTCGTTTATAGCAGTCACCGTAACAATTGTCACAGTTTTACATTCTTTGTTTGCCCAACTAACCAGGACCAACATACTTCTGAGGGCTTTAGAAGACATGTCTTCTTTACAGCTTACAGTAAGCTCTTTTGGTGGAGTTTGATATTGTTTTAAACAAAATGATTTTCTCGATTTCAGATACAAAGTCAGTTCTCCAGATTCAATGATTCACTCCACGTGTTAGTTAGTACATATCAGATCATGAAAAACTTATCATGAGTTCGGCCCTGAAGAAGATACACCCCTGAAGTCCATCGGTCTGTATGTCATCAGTTTTTTAGCTTTCAGTTCTGAGCTTTTTTAAACCCGAAGTATTATAGTACAATACAGCAGATATCCGTCCAAACAAAATATAAACGCTAGCTTCTTGTACATAGGCTCACGCTAACTTTACATACTCGTATGTAGGTATCACAATCCATAAACTGGGCTATAAATGATAACGCCATGTCTGGTTGTAAAAAAAAGTATCCTAGTATCCTAAAAGTATCATTGTTCCCAATGACTGATTGTACTTTATTAATGTATGAATGTTTTTTTTTTATTAATTTTCCATGGCGTTCATGGGAAATAAATTACACTGCCGTAATTTAAGTAGGCAGTGTTTCCTTTTATGGACTCTAAATTTAGCATCTTAAGCTTAGCTACTTGTTATCGCCCACTTTGCCACACAAGAAGCCGCGATTAGCATACGATGTTTGAGCCGCTGATGCAGGTAGGAAAGGAAACCTATAAATAGAACGATGACTGTGGTTTTGTTTATTCTGTGAAATCATTAAATTTTACGTTGAACTACACTTTGTTTTGTAGCAAATCTCTAAAGTGATTCGGATCGATATATGTAAGACATCTATAAAGCTGCATTTAAAAACAACTAAAATTCCCCTTCATAATCACAAACAAAACCACAGGAGGGATTTACAAAAACAAATACATACACAATTCAATCTGGGTTTCTCCCATTCAATTTAGTATTTCATTCTTAGAAAACAACACATTTCGATATCGATCTTGTGGTAACACCTTTACTTAATTAACGGAAATACCTTTGTTATCAGAGGTTTTTCTTCGCGAAGGTTGTAGAAATGCAATTCATGTCTGAGTCACTAAACTTTGTAAATTTTTTCGAAGTGGGTACTTTACGTAAACTGCATCACCACACTTATGAGCACGAAATAGTGCAGCACATCTGATTATCAAGTTAAGTTGTGCAATACTTGACAAAACGACACATACGAGTATGACTGCATTTATCACGATGTCTTCTCCTATAAATCATTTTAGTCAAAAACGAAAAACAAAAAAAAAAAAAACAAACAAATCGAAAGAAAGGCATGAAAATGCTTAATAAAACCGGTATAGCAACAACATTGACTTCTCTTATTTCAAGTATGCCTTTTATCCCATCGTAAGGTCAACATGTTTGATGTTGTGTGTGCCCTCATTCTTTGGACAATACACTGAACAACTCATAAAGTGAGTTGCGGAAATGTTAGCGCGCGCACTTGCACCGCCATCAATTACTCCCACTCTCCACCGCCTGCCACGCATCAGTTAAAACGAATTCCAATTGCAAAATTTCATCCAGTCAGAGGTAAGCAGCTCGTTTTTCTTTTATTTTACGAATTATGAAGATTGCATGAAAAAAATGAAAGAATATACCACGACATAGGCTTGTAGATACTTTTTCATCTGCGAGATGCATTGGCTATTGTTTTCCATAAAAATACTTCAGTTTAGCTTGTAAGAGGAACATTATATTTCACGTTGGTCACACTGGGCAGCACATGAATACAACAATGTGGAGAAAAAAAAGTAGTTTTACCCTTGACTTGAGTTTTCGGTTGACCCACTCTTCTATAGCTTTATTGTGTACGGTTTTCTCGACTTCCCTAAAGGGAACGTTCTGAATTTTATTTCATGTATTCATTACTAAATAATTGAGTACTGTCGCCGTTCCGAAAAGAAGCCCATTGTTACCTGAACTATTCTGTAAAGTCCAACTAAAGATAGTGCTTTATGCAGAATAGTCTCCACAGTAGAAAGGTCATTACAGGTTCATCCCAACAGTATTTTGCTATGAATGGCGTTAAAGAAAGCTAATAGTGATCATAAAGCTAACATAATCGACACTATTAACCCTGCAACCAGTAAGAAGAAATATTCTTCCTTGGTAAGGCACAGGAGCTGTCTCTAGTATACTCACAATATCTGTATCGATGTGAAGGGTTCACAATGACTATTGCAGGAGAGTAATCTTTCGTCGCAAACTTTGCGAATGTCCCACTTCGGCTAACAGAATGCGTAGTTTATTTAATTACTCCTAAGAGTCTAAGACTCGTTAGCCTATTCTCCTTGTTCGTCAGTCTTCTTATTATTATGTACAAATAGGAAACATAACGATTCTACAACTGCTAGAAAATTTATTTGGAACTGTAAAACACCGTCCAGAAGAAGGTATGAGTTGGGTAATTCTAACTTGTCCATCTTAGAACCATGAGTGTAAGTAGACTGAACATTGATTGATTAGGCATTGACTTTCTATTTCACTTATTTCCCAGTAATTTGTATCCTATAGGTTATCCAATTCAGCATTGGTTTGGTACTTAAATCCTCAATTGATAAAGAACTTGATAAAAGCGAATCAGGTATACATGTAAGTTATGTCAAGAACGCTAGTTACAATTTTAGAAGTTAAATCTCCAGTGATGACCTTGGGATCATGTCAAAAAGGCTTCGTATAACAAGACTTACCAAAACCACGATCTCCGAAATTCAAATAGAAAAGTAACGATGACAGTAGAGCTAGAGACGATCATTGAAACTATCAATACGCAAATGACACATTCTTGTCTCAAAGATGAGCTTTTGATCAAAGCACGTGTTAGCAGTCATTCGATTTAATTTTAGCTAAAAGTATGGGTTTTACCCATCCGATCCCAAAATTTATTACTTTGGGAAGGGTAGGTTTATTGCTTCCGAAAAAAATTATTCCGTCCGCACTCTGTCTTGAGTGAGTACATACATACAGTGAGTTCGGCAAATAAAGAACTCATTTTGATTATTTTTTAAATTGACTCAAGCGATTTTTTTTATTTTTATTTCCACACGACTTGCTTTCTGTTACCCTTTAGCTCTAATATAACTAAGTGCGATGAAATAAAGTGCAGGGTACTCCTAGGGTTTCTAATAAAAAAATGAGTGTTGTGCAAGAGTTATTGAAATCAGATTTGTCGTTTTTCCGCCAATTTAAAAGAAACCAACAGAAATACAGAAATTCAAAATTCAAATATTCTTGCTCCTTCCTTGGTCTCAGCTTTCTTCGGAAAAAATATTGAAATATAGTCAGAGATGGATTTCTAATTAAATGATTTGAAACTCCGCTGTTGTTTGAGCCCGCTTACTCCATGGTTGGTGTTTGGACTAATTGGGAATTAACTCCAGCGTATATTATAGTTCGATACTTAGTTTGTAACATAGACAAATAATAACAAAAGACCCCAACAAATTTGTGATGAGCATCAGAAGTTATGTCAATCTAGCCATGTCCGACTGTCCGTCCATATATCACCACTTTTTGGGCCTTACATTTTTTGCTTGGAACATGAAATTTGGTATATAAGCTTACTGAAAACCAAAGCAGTAGAAGGCGTTCACAGCCACGCCCACTTGAGTGAGTTAAAAGATGAGGGATAGGGTATCATGCGATTTGTTTTTGTATGTTTTTATATCCTATCCAGGGTATATTAATTTTGCTACATAGTTTGTAAAATAGAAAAATAATAACGGTTAAATATTTATGATCGGCGCCAAAAGCTATTTCGATATAGCCATGTCCGTCAGTTGGTCTGTCTGTTCGCCATTTTTAGCTAGGAAGATGAAATTTGTTATATAAGCTTTGTAAGACCCGAAGCAGTGCAGGTGTAAAAATTGTTAAAATGCGCCCACAGGCACGCCCACTTTTCAAAAAATATCGTTTTCCTCAATATTTTTGCTAAAAACTAAGAAATGATGTCGAGGTAGTCGTTGACTTTATCTACATTTCGTTGCATTTTTAAAGCTATTTCCAGCGATAGTTAAGGCTTCGGTTACAAATTTTGGGAGTTTTTTTCGCTATTTTCTTAAAATTAACTATTGAACTTAATTTATTTTTTTGATATACATAAAGTCCAGGCTACAATTCTGGCAACAATTAATTGCTACTAGGAGTGATGGCATTAATGCATACTTTAGACACGAAAGAGTTACACAACGTATCGGGCCTTGGCAACTTTAAACGTTGGTGATGAACAAAATTTTTCGCTGAGATTCAATTAAAAATTCTGTCACATCGAAGTCAAAATGTTGTTATTGCAAAACTTTTTATTCTGAGGAAACTTAGGCATACTGTTAGAAATGGCAACTGTCGTTAATCGAAAGGAATTCATCTAACGACAATGGAAGATGATATCTGTACGTGCGCACATGTCACATTTTCCAATTCAGTTTTTTTTTTCAATCTTTGGTTTTATTCGTTTTTAAGTTGAAATGTAAGCCCCTGTAACAATTTTATGACAGGTGTCATGTGTCACTTTGCCTTAACAAAGTAAAATCTTCATTATTTTGTGTTTCTGTGGCAAGACTCTATCTGGGTTTTAGTGCTTCTTTCTGAGATACCGTGACAACCACCGCAACCTGTGTTTGTTTTTGTTTTCAATTCAAGAAAGAAGATTTCTCCATGTACTCGTATACATATACGAGTACAATCTTAACGATTGCATTTAACGCATTTAATTGCAACTTCAAACAGGTGCAATAAAACCCCGTTTATTATAACACAAAAAAAAAAAAACAGAAATCATCAACTTGTTTTAATAGCTCGTTTGGATTTTTTTTTACGTCTTCAAATTACCTGATTCAATACTTGTAATTGACTGCAACTTAAGCACTTTTTGTTGCTTATTAAGTTTGTGGAATTTTCGTTTACAGAACACACTGTTTGCTGGACGATAAGTGCGACCATAAGTTGTGTAGGGGTTCCCTCAGGGTGTTTGAAATTTATGTCACGTCTTAAGAAATATAAATAAAATAGAACTAGACACATGAAAGACGACTCGGAAAGAGGGGTGTCCGTTGGGAGAGTTTTTACTTTCAAGTATTCCAAGCGTGGCATGCGTACATTTTTAGAGTTCTTTGACGTTTTGAATCTGACCTGACGTAACAGAGAATTGAATGTTTGGTAGATTTTTAATAGATTTTAATTTTAAACCACATGTGGTAGTCAATTTGTTAATAGTGTGAATCGAGATTTTATATGACATTCTTTGCGTGTGGGTCATCGAACAGAGGGCGTTAAATGTTATGTGCATGCTGCCAGCTAATTTTGAAGAAATAAATTAGAATATTGGGTAATAGGATCAAGAAATTAGACGTGCGAAGAGGGCAAACGTTAATTTTGACAATTTGGTTGCAGTCTTATTCAGAGTTCAACTGTCTAACAAAAGGTGATGGGAATCGTCAAAGAAAATGTTTTACGTCAAACACGATCATGAATCTCCACAACCACGAAAATAAAAATGCTGAGCCTTGTAAGTAAGTGGATTAATAAATGCAAATGGGTACCAGTCATAGCATCTTTTCAGCCTACAGTAGAAGAACTTGGTAACTAAGTGGATCTAACTTGAAGATCCATTTCTCTATTTCTCCAAGTTAGATTCACTTAGTTCACAGCTCAGGGTAGTTCACTATATCTAGCGACTAAAGTGTCTTCGAAACCACTTGTTTTGTTTCTTTGTTCTTTTTTTTTTTTTTAAATAAAGGGAATCCAAATCCCACAGCACTCAGATACAATTTGTTCCATAGTACTACTAGATATAAACCCTTTCTTTTCTGATGTACTGGTTAGAGAAACTTGGATTTTTATTGGATTTTATTCGCCTTTTATTCGGTTAGCTGTTTGATGCTGTCCCCCGGGGCTTGAAACTATACTGTTCGGGTCACAAACAAATACACTACTTACTAGACCGTGACCCCTCCTTAGAAACCATAGTCGCTAAACAACTTTTCGATTCAAAGCTTTATACCTGGCTATAGATCACAGACTAGGCATTGCAATCAATGATTTCTGCATAGACTTCCAAGATCACTAGATACGATGGTCACTTTCCCAATTGCTTAACATCACACTTCACTTTTGTCAAATCTTTTATTCCGTTTTCCTTTTGTTTCCGAGGTTTTGATCAATTCTGGTATTACTAGCAGAGAATCTAAAAAAAGTGGGTCTGCCAATTCTGTCTTTATGTGCCCTGGACTGCAGCCTAAACATCTGGAAAGATTTGCCTCAAACTTCACTCACAACCCCGACATTAACTGTACTTTACTAAATTTAATATTTGGGATGAGTTAGAAATATTTCACCAAGTTCTTGGGAAAAAGGTCATGTAACGGTAATTTACTTATTAGTGAATTTTTGAAAATTGCTTATTTATCGAAAATGATTGAAAATTTTTTACGGAAATTCGATATTCAAGCAGAATTTGTTATATGAAAGGATACCAGGTTTTGGAAAATTATGAAATTAAGATTTTTGCTTTTTTACGCATTAAAAAAAAAATACAGGTAAGCTACAATCCGTTTAGAACAGATCGTATGATACCCTATCCCCCATCTTTTAACTCACCCGTAATAAATTGAGCGCTGCATTGCGAAATTGTTAAAACACAGGCAATGATATCTTTCTATATCCTATTTCCTCTTTCTTTTAAGAAATATTATTACAAAACTGCTGTTACGAATTTTTCTTAGCAGACTCCGAAGTTTGCGGATTCTGATGAAATGTTGACAATGAGACTTAATCATCACCGTAAATAGCTTTGAGAAAGCAATATATGTTTGTCGAAATTTAAGGCCCAAAAAGTGGTGACCTACAGACGGCGGACATGGGGGTTTATCATTATTATTCATCTATGTTACAATCTATGTATCAAACTTAATATACCCTTGATAGGGTATAAAAAAAACATTTTAACAATTTCACTTGAATTGAATTCAATTTTAAGTGATTTGTCAAATGAACAGTATAAACATATATACTCTGTATGCATATAAGTACATGAGGTCGTACACTTTATTTCTCATCGGCTTTGGGGAAAGCACATCGTATTCACTGATTCAATGGTCCGGCAATTTGTATAAGATACTCTACGACCTACAACCATATAATGCTTCGAAAATCGATTAGCGCCACCTTTTAATTCCATGTCAGTCATGCTATTGACCTATCTCACGTTCTCATGATAATTTCCACACTCCACTCGGCTATTTTTCAATAAATTTTGTAAACAAACGATTTGTTTGTTCTCACGTAATTGAAAATATTTACATCGAAGCTATAATACCAGTTAGCAACATTTTGCATAGCCCACGTGTTTTGCAATAGGCTCTAACTTTTCCTGTCTTTTGCGCACGACCTGAGTTTTCTTACGAATTATCCCAGCAGCCATTCTAATTAATCCGGTTGGCCAAAATGTCACATATCAGACCACATTTTTTTAATTAACAATCATTTTGTATTAATTAATTGCATTAAGTTGAGTGCGATCGAAAATGGAAAACGAACAAGTCTGTGTCGTATGGTTATTGATGGTAATGAAAGGCTCACGAAGTCAACCAAAAATGCAATTAAAGTATATAAATAACGAATGGAAAAATACATCGCTCACGCAAAATTGTCGTGTGCAAAAAAAGAAAAAAAAAAAACCGGCCAACTGGTGTACTCGTATGATGACACTTTGACAGCGCAGCACACTGCCCTCTCTTGAGGGTTGCAAGATATTAAAACTAGGTGTCATTGATGACGTGTTGTTTTTTTTTTTTTTTTTTTTTAATAATTAAGACATTTAAAAAAATGCTTACTTTACTTGTTTATAGGTAGTCTTTTCCTATTTTTAGGAAATTCTTTCGTTATTTATTTATTTTTGTGTGCTTCTAGAAAATCTTGAAAAATATTTAATATTTTTTTTTTTCTACTAATTTATTTGAATAATCTATTTGAAGCGGTGAGATGTCTTCATTAGATGAGACGTGTGAGATTTATTAGATTATTTAGTTTTCGACATCTCGAATAAATTAGCTTTCGTTTTGATGTTGTCAATAACCACAATGATGCGAATGATATTTATGTCAAAAAATTGTTTGCTTATTTAATGAATCTATTTGCGAAAATATTGATTGAGCAGATAACTTATTTATGTGAACTTTGAGGATTGTTGATGTTGGATATATGTACATATGTATGTACATACATATGTATAATTTGCGATGGGGTTAAATGAATGAGGTACTGATATCAGCTTCAACCTCTTACAGATTGCCTTTTGATTCTAAGTTTCATTAACTGCGGTTGTCCTTTACGCCAGTTGGACAAATTCAATTACAGTACATAGCAATAACTCACTTCAATGATTAATACAGTAAAGTAGACTCGGTAGCTGAATAATACAATTGTCCTTTTTTCTAGAATGATGTATGTAAACAAGGCTTACCTTAAAGCCCGTATGTATATCTTATGTCAAGTAAGTAGGTATGTTCATATATACCTATGCTTACGGATGAGAGCTGCAAGCCGTAAATGGATACATCTGGTGTATTAAAATAAGAACTAAAGGCCAGTCCTGGATCTGAAAAGAACTAAAGCATAATTGGACAGAAAATATAAGTGAGAACTTCAAAATCTGCCGAACTTAGATGGAGGAACAACCATGGTCCAAACCCTTGTTCACACTATATAAAAAAAAAAACTATTTTAAAGGAACAGGTACCTCTTCAAGAATCTCATTGAATTAGGCAAACCTACTGGTTTCTTAAGTAGGCTTCTAAACAGAATAAACAATTACTGTATTTCTATACTAATGTCCATCCATGCCTACGAGTATGACACTATCTAGATTCTGAGTTCTTCTGTGTCTTGCCATGCACGAAGTAATACGTAGCCACTGAAATATTAATAGCTTAACTACGGAGCTCAATCAGGTTTCCCATTCAACAGTAGCCTTTCTATCTGCAACGAAAGCTGCCAGCTCATATCATTCAATTCAAGTCGCCTTAGATGGTTTTAAGTTTGTAATTCACCAAATGCTCCTCCTTTTTTCTTTTGACCCATTTCCAATTTTGTATTAATGATCTTCGTTGATGAAAACACCTTTAACTTCTCATATTCGTTTTAAGACTCATGCCCTCGCTCTCCCACCCGTAGATTATAACATACTCATATGTACGCATGTTAGTCTCATTTGATTCCCATCTTAACAGCATAATAACACCCCATGCAAGCGAAAGACTGCAACTTAATATTTCGAGAACTCAACCCACAAACATTATCCGTAAAACTGCAAGACTCTCATTATTAATGTACATACATACGTATATGTATACATCCATGTAGGTATACTATATATTTGA
Source organism: Pocota personata (assembly GCA_963082735.1). Taxonomy (NCBI): domain Eukaryota; kingdom Metazoa; phylum Arthropoda; class Insecta; order Diptera; family Syrphidae; genus Pocota; species Pocota personata. The sequence goes on from OY720433.1 coordinate 4,428,632, forward strand.
AATCGCGGAAGAATGCAGCGAAATGTCTAGGTTTGAACGGCACAAGAAATACTGCAATATAGAGGCATACAACCGCCCCAAATTAAAGTAAACATCGGCCCTTAAAATTGAATCACCCTTTACAACACTCCTACTTAGTCTGGCGTACCGAAAATTACATTGCAATTGTTAAATAGACTTCAAAATCGTGCGTTGAAGCTAGCTAAGTCAATGGACACCGAAGAAATGCTTCTTGCCTTTTAATGTTTTTTCTCTTACATTATTCGAATAATGAATTAATTGTCATATACTTTGTTATACTATTATTCACGAATTATGACTTTGTTTAATAAGATTAAATAAATTTTGTTTAAAACCAATCTGCATCAGTACCATTAATTTCCTACCCTTAATTTTCATTTACTTGCTTACTTACGCGTATTTGGTTTAAAACCAATGTACTCGTACACCAGTACCACTAATTACTTCCCCTAATTTTCCTTCAACTTACGCTACTGCCAGAACAGAATGCGGAAGCAAAAGCAGAAGCGTGAAGCGGTCTGTGAAGCAGTAGTTAATACTTCTATTCTTGCTTTTGTTAATTTCTTCATCTTCATTATATTTTCTGTGTATTTCAGCTTTTGGCAGCTCGAACCTCGACTTCAGCATCAGCTTCACCATTGTGTTCTGGCAGATACCTCTTGAGCGCCAGAACACCATAAGAAAAGTGTTACTATTTCTGTATGGATCCACTTTTTTTACTCTAAAGTTTTATTTAAAAACTTTGCGATTGTTGATGTTTTGGCGAGAAAAATGTCAAAAATTGGCCAATTACTTCAAAGTATTTTATTAAAAAGTAGCGATATTATCATGACATAGAACTTTGAATAAATAAAATATTCGGTCTTTATGACGTCATGAGAAAACAAATATATCATACTTCACGAAGGGCCATTTTTGTCTGCCATTATATGCAATCATTGCGGTGAAACCAGTCGTTAAGTTAAAACTGTGACATTGCCAATTTGAAAAAATTGATGAATATAATTGCCCTTGGACTTTAAAAATGTTGTAAGTAGGTTATGACTTTCAATATCGCGTTTGAGTAAAAAAATTTATATACATATACTCGTACATATATATAAGTTTCCTATAAAAATCAGAATTCGTTCTGTGGTTTGTTGGCTTATATGAAGTTTTTGTCTAATTACAGGCATTATTTGTTGATTCCGTACAAAGTGAGATCGTCCCCTTGTCTATTGCCTCTCAGGATTGACGTGTTGAGTATTCTTCTTTAATTTATACACATTCCACAGTCAGCACTGGCACTGGGCTATAAGAGTAGCAAATTTGCTGCACTTTTATAGAAAAAAAAATAGTTGCTCCAGTGCTACAATATTTTCAAAGTTTATGTTTTTGCGAATTATAAGAAGAGGATACCTGTTCAGTGCTAAGATACTCGAAATATTTTCATTTGTTCACTGTTATGCTACAGAATCATTTTCATAGCGGCAGCACTGTCGACAGTTTAAGGCAATTATGTATTTGCAAATATCCTGCAGATTAGGGTTTGTAAATTAAAATCTATGGCTTCATTAATAATGTTTTTACACGTAGGGTGAGGAAAAAGTTTTTACGCTTCCATATTTTTGCTGGACGGCTAATGACCGAATCATTCACAATATGCTAGAAGACCGGTTTAGAGGGTAAACTGACTTTAGAAGGAAAATTGTTAAAATGGGGTATTGCAACTTCTATACTTGAATCTTACAAGAAGCGTTGCTTAGGAATGTATATATGTACATACCCTCATTCGATACAAAATAGCTTTTCTGCCAAAAGCTTCTTCGGTGACTCCTGCTTGTCCTTGTTCCCTCATACATGTTTCTGGAACTCCTCGTTCCTTAGCGCCACCCATAAGAGATCTCTTGGTTGTCTATCAAAGGCTTTTTCAAAATCAACCAACACCATATGCAAGTCCTTTAAGGAATCACGATGTTTTTCCGTTATGATCCTTATACTTTGGATTGCATCTGTTGTTGATTTATCCGAAACAAACCTTTGGACCACTGCTCATAAGTTTGGAGATAAGAATCACCATAAGCCATCTGGACCCGATGTTTCCCATCTTTCTCCAGAACTCAGAGGGTATTTGACCGCATTCCTAACTTCTTCGACAGTAATGTCGGATACTTTGTCATGGCTAGGAGCGGCTCTTGGAAAGTATACCCTACAGACAGTATTGCCATCTGTGAAAAATTTTGTCGTCTTCCAGAAGAAGCTGACCTTGAGCATTGTTAATGAACTTTGGGAACGAATCTCCTGAGCATTTCTTCTTCTCTGGGCGGCTCTTTTGAAGATAGTTGTTCTCTTATTGAAGTTGTTATGTCGAAGTTCCTGGATAGCCTGGTTCTTATCAGACGCCGAAGACGATATTTCCTCCAACTCCCGATAGGATCCTCTTGATAATGCTAATTAATGAATTAAGTACTTTACGGCATTTTGTATTATTCTTTATCGGTCTATTAAACAAACACTAATTCTGGGTCCTTGACTCGCTTATAAAAATAAATACCATTATTTATTGTGAATGCCATTCAAAACCGATTGATGTGTGTACCACTTGCAGTTGTCAAGTTTAAAGATAAGATTATGCACATACAATATCTATAAAAAGAGACCCAAACTTGCTTCTATTTCTTTTGTAATTACACTGTGACTCTTAGTTGCAATCAGTAAAGATAAGACATTTCTAAAATAATACAAAAGAAATATTTATATCACATACTCATATGTATGTATAATATAATGTACATGCCTATTCATGGTAAGGTAGCCATTCGTTTAGGCATTTCAATATCGCCGCCATCTTTTGCATATCGATTGCATTTGTTAGGATTAAAACACAGTGGAGAGGAAAACCAGCGATGTGAGAGATTTTTTCATATGTTTTTCAAATGAAGCCCTTTAAAATATATTAAAAGCCTCCCGTATTGCTACATTTCCACTATGTTTTTACACTTAGTAGGATAGCGCTTACGATTAAGGTACCTTTAATGAACGTAGGTATGCTTTGACACAGTGGCTTACTGGGAAATTAAAGCGTAGTACTCTCTCTTGAAGATAATTAATAGCAATTTTGAAAGTTTCGTCCTCAAAAAATTAATGAATACACTTGAAGTACAAACAGCTCATAGAGGACCTAAGCCTAGCTCTAGCTTTTCACAACCATCTGTGTTGTGCTTTTTATATTTTTACAGGAATGAGACGGACCTACAGTTTTATTGCTAAATTCGAAAGACAAATTGGGAAATTCCTCATGGTATATAAGGCGTATAATTAGCATAACGCTGAGGTGAGAGTAAAAAAATCACCAGTAGGTACATGTAGATCTATTCATCAGAAGACCGCAAGAAATAAGGCCTGGCAATTTATGGAAGCAAAATGTGTCACCATTCTACACTTGTTTTACTTACACCCTTTGTGCTCTCTAGACATCTGAGGTTTGTGAGATATTCGAGAGACAAATTCATTTCGGAGTTTTACTAAGATTCCAACCTACACCCGTGTTCGCCAGTATGTAGAAATCCAAAGTACTTACAACTTGAGCAATGGAGCGCATTTCATCTACACCCGTGTTCGCCAGTATGTTAGAAATCCAAAGTACTTACAACTTGAGCAATGGAGCACATTTCATCTTCTAAACAAAAACTACTTATGCTATTAATGTTTAGTGAAATTAAAAAAAAAATAGGAAGGGTTGACTCCAGAGAAAGCGAATAAGCTAATCCTTTTTTTTTGTATTTCCAAAGAATTTTACATCTGTCTGTTGACACTACGTAATTTGTTTAACAATTTGTAGGAAAAATAAGTGGATTTAAAGACCATTATCATATTATATAATATGTATAAATGTATACGTTTATTTCTGTGTTAAGCCGATTATTCCTATGTTAAAGTGGGATGCTATTCGTATGGTATGTTTCTAGCTAATTCTTTTAATTTATTCTTTCTTTACTATTGTCCTTAGAATTTTTGATTGATGTCTCTCAGTAACTGCTATATTTGAGTTTTTTGAAGTACCAAAGATTTGTGTTCCATACTGGTTTTTTAATTGTCTTATATAGTAGGAGTTTATTGTTTAACGATGGTTTAGATTGTCTTCCAACGAGCCAATAAAGTTGTGTAAACTTGTTTTTGAATATGTTGTTTCCATGTTAGTTTCATATCAATATACATATTCTAATTTCATTTTCATTGATAAATAGTGGCCGATGATCGTAGCTTGTTTTCGTAGTAAACATTACTTGAATGGTTTTGTCTTCATTTATTGTTATGCTCCACTTCTTGTACCAAACCATTGTTTTGTCAAGAATAGTTTGTAGATGATTTGTAGCTGCACTTGTGGGAGCTTAGTAGAATTGTGTCGTCCGTAAATGTGGCTGATATCGAATGTGGAACTTCTCGGATCTGCATGTCCGAATTGGACCTTGCGGCACACCAGCTCTCATTTTGAATAAAGTGGATTATTAGTTATTATATTTCACAAAAATGTGTCTCTATTATTAGACAAAATTCAGATGGCAGTGATTTTTTTCAACAGTAGCAAGCTAATTGCACGATAGGGTGTTGGCTATTTCTTAAACAACTTCAATTTTATTTAGTTTATATTTTTCCTTATTGCTGTCCGAAAAATTATCTAATCATAATTTTCTTTTCAGCTGCTGGTCACGAACATAGTCATGGAGCATGCAGTTCTGAAACTTCCGAAACATCTACAGACTCAACAAAGTCACTTAACCCACATTCGCATGGTGGCCATTCCCATGGTCACGAAGATGATCCTTCAGATGCGCAAGCCCGGAGCTTGGAGCAACAGTTGCAAATTTTACGTGACGCTTCAGCCAGTCTTAAGGACATGATGAAAAGGACTAGCAAATAAAAAAGCGATACAAAAAATATTCTTCAAGTGATTGCCATGTTTTCTTGTAGATATTTGATTCCAAAAAATATTTTTTAGTTCATACTATTGTATTGAATCCTTTTTATTTATATTTAGATGCATATATACATACTTAGCTGATATTTAAGTAACAAATAAGTGAAAAGAGTCCTTTTTAATCAAATAAAAAAAAGTGCATCAAAGTAGAAGAAACTAAAAAAAGCTTTCTTATATAAAAAAAAAAAAAATATTTTATTGTAAATATTTGAACTGAGAGAGAAAAAATAAAAACAAACCCCCCTCGGTTTTTTTTAAAAGTATTATTGCCGATGTTGTTACAAATGAAAATAAAATCTATTATTACAATTTACCGAAATATTTTGTTTTTTTAAACTTAAACTACCGAGTACGCAGCATAGTTGGCAATACCGCAGAGATTTTTACCTTTTCGTATTCGCATGTAACCATCTTCACCCCATAGTTCACCCCACCAGTTTTTGAGAATCCAAAAATCTTTGCCATAGCCTACAACGAGCATGGCATGGTTTACAGTATCCGATGAACAGCTGTCATCGTCGTAGACTCCGTCACTGTAGAGAAAGTTTCCAAGTTAAATGACATTAAATGACAAATTTCAGACACTCTAGAATTTGGGCACGTTAAGATTGATCCAAATATTTGTCTATAAAGAATCCCATGGAAGCTATGAGTTTGGTGCGATAAGTCAACATGGAGATAAAATCCTTCAAATTGCGTCAGAATATGTATGTACATATATCCTCATCATTGTTAAACACATTTTTTTTTTTCATTTAAAAACAAAAACGAAGGAACACCTGATAACAAAGTCATTCCTGGTAAACCTTTCATACCACAGCGTATACTAATTGAAGCAACAGACAATAAATTTACGAAAAAGAAACCCAACAGCCAAGATTAAATGGCACAACATGGAAAGTGAGAAAGGACGTTCCTACGTAGAGAAACTTTCGTATAATGACAAGGAAAAGCAATGGTGGTCCAGTTAACTACAGGAAAACACCACCGAAAACTGTTTCCTTACAAGAGTCGGGTTCGGATGAAGGTCGAACAAATTATAATGATATTTAAAAATATGCATAAGAAAAAACTGATAGACATTGTAAAAACAAACGCCACGCTAAACTTGTATGACCGCCTAGATTTAGCCAAAATAGTCAGATATCGGAACTCCGTAACGAAGGATATCAAACACAAAATATTTATGTATGAATATACATATAAATATGCGTTAGGTAGAATACTTCAAAGAACTGTTAAATAATACGAAAAATCACTTCCCGATAACATACCAGCCAAGCTATTGAAATGTCTATGCAATATCGTTTACATTTGATTGGTAGAGTTGTTTAACAGAATCCGGGATGGATGTGAATGGCATGGTGCATGGCATCTGATAGATGTTCCTATGTGTTCAAACTATAAAGGTATAGAGCTCAGATCTCATACCCTAACAATTTGCGAACGTGTATTTGATCGGAGTATATACGCATAGCAATGCAGGCCCCTATTTCTGAAAACTAGTGCGGCTTCTAGAACGCTATACAAACAACATGAATATTAGTGGAGAAATATATGATAAAGGAAACTGATATTTGCATGATGTTTATCAACCTTGAAAGGCATTTGCCCGAGTCGCACAGCTCTGAGCGCCAAGGAAGTACCAGAGGTCTGCGAAAAGGCGACAAAGATATCTATAAGGACACTCAAACAGATTAGTGTACACCAAGGATCAGTGATTAGTCCACTTATCTTCAATCTTGTCATGGATTATCTCTCGAAGAAAATAAAGGACGCACTCTACCAAACACGATGACATCAGCATTGTGTCTGAAAACCTAATCAAAGCAGCCTATGGATAAGTCGAACTGAAGTCGAATGCATGCACCTTCCTTTCGGAGGGAAAGTTATCAGGTGTTTTGTTAATATTAAATACTGAAAGCATTCAAGAAAATTTCGATTCAAAAACAAATGCAGGATGGCTAAAATCAAAGTTCAGGTCTGGTGTGCTATTTGGCAAACGAATGCCTTACAAATTTAAAAAGAAGGTGTATAAAACGATGGTCCGATCAACTCTTTTGCACGGTTCTAAATGCTGGCCAGAGAAAAAGGAGTACACCCAAAAGATGCACCCGCCTGAAATGAGGATACTAAGATGGGCAAGTGGAATAAACCAAAAAGGCCACAGATGAAATGAACACATTAAAAAAAATTACAGAAGGTATACTACGTTTGATGATCCAAGGACCATAGGGGTGGAAAGGCACTCCCGATTGAAATGCCGCGGCAAGGACCGTGGAGATCGAAGAAAGCAATGCAAAACGATCTAAAAAGTTGCAAACCTAGACAACACAAAGTAGAGTAACTTAGAATCTCAGAACCAGGAGAGCAAACCCCAAGTAAATGGGAAAAAGTATTAAAAAAAAAAGAAAAGTTTTGTGTTGAAATTATCTAAATCATTCTAAGAAACTTACTTGCATATAATTTAATTAAATTTGTGCTCGATCAATCAGAAATTAATTTGTATTTTTACTCGAAAGTCAAAGCCTCATTTTCGAATACAACTTGCAACAGTTTCCGAGATTCGTGTAATTTTGGCATTAGTTTTCGAAGTATGGAGCTTCAATATTTGAAACAATTTTTTTTGTGAAGCTGATTACTAAAAATTGTTCGATTTTTGGATAATTCGGTTTGATTTTCGAATGTACTGACTTTCGAATGGAAATACTGAGAAAGTGCCCTTTCACGTCATACCTATAAAGTTGAAATGTCCTCGGTGTAGCATTTATAGACACTGCAACCGGTCCTATATGAGCGACAGCTGCTTGAATAGCTTCTTCATCGCGAGCGGGTAGGATTGCCCAAGATGTGACATTTACCACAGCGAGTTCCGGTACAAATTGACATTTACCTTTCTAAGGATATACGATTAAAAAATAAATAAAAATATTTTCAATGTTATCTACAAACTGTTTACCTTTCCAGCATATTTGTAATCTTTTTCTCTCATAATACCCCCGCAGGCCTGAAGGTATCTTAGTGTATTCCTAAGAGATCCACCAGTGCATCCTTGATTGCCAGATGGTACGCTACAGTCGACAATTTGCTGAGGACTATTTCAAAATTATAAGATTCTTTGAGCATATAGCCAAGGGACATGCAAACAAATTACTAGCCTCAAATTCAATATCTTTCCAGTTCTCTTGAAAACCTGCCCTTGAATACTCTGTGCTATACTGAATGCATAGCAAGAACCACAAGTTCCTTGATTATTCGATTTCGTAACGAAGCCTTTCTCTCTCCAGTCTAAGCTCTCAGGAATCTGATTCATTAGAGGTGATCCAACAATTTCTGATATATAGTCGAGAGCTTCAAACCGTTTACTCCTGACGAGACGAAGGAATTTTTTCAAATACGATTCGTTCTCCTGAAAAGAAAGGAACAGTTTTTATTTTTGTTTCAATTATTTGAGAAAATTTTATAAATCTTACCAAATCGGATAAATTATTTGCTTTCAAACGATATGACCGCTTTCCTCGTTTATACAAACGATTGTGTTCACGAATTGTTTTTAAATTTTTCTCATAAGCGACACGACTTCGAAATTCTTCGAAAAAGTGGGAGTAGTTTTTGCTTACCAGCTCCTGCAGTCAAGATAATATCTGTCACTCATGTCAAAGGATTTTTTGGGCGCCTACTTACTTTGAATTCATCAAAGCTGTCGTATTCTATTACTCGACCATCCTCTTCAACGACGCCTATGGCCAGATGCACAAAGACCACCGACACTAGAATTCCATGCCTTAACTTTGAATGCATTTCGAAAAGACTGCTGTTGGCTCGTGGAAAACACTGTTCACACTAAGTGTTGTAGTGTTCGTTTAGTGGGAAACTAAGTCACCATATGGCAATAATGGTTCTTGAAAGATCAGCATTTTGGCCAGGTGTGTTTTTTTATTTCCGTATTAGCAAGTGGTTAGCGTCTACATTTTTAGTTTCAAGAACACTTTGTTTATTTCTTGTGAATAATAAATCGGACATTGCACTTTACTAAGCTAAATTGTATAAAATATTTTTGTTGTTGTGGAAGTGTATTTGTTATTATGGTCGTGTAATATGTAAGTCTGCGTAAATCTATTTTGGTGAGGAACCTTTCATTCAATCTTCCTGGCATCCGCGATAGATTCGTCTTTAAAACGGCGGTTGGATCCTACAGCTACAATATAGAAGATGAACCCCTTTAAGCCGGTGTGCGCATCGCTTAAAGTAGTGCATAGACAGCCGTGGTAGGCATACGAAGTACAACGGAAATACGCACATTGCCGCTATCTGCAGATGAATTGCTTCTATTGTTCGGTGTGCTCATCACTTTACTCCTTCCAAGTTGCTAACATAAAGCTAAAAAAATTAATAGAAATTTAAATAAAATAAAAAAAAAAAATGGAAAATTTGTTGGTGAATTAAATCCTTAAAAATTATTCTAGGGACATGTTACTTACACTAAAATTTTCACTAGAAGCCACCGAATTTAAAAGCTTATAAAATCCAATAAATAGTCGCACAAAAACGCGTGAGGATTATTCCCTGGACAGGAGATGTCAATATCGTCAGCGTATCTAGTGTTTTTTTTATTATTTTTATTATTATTAGTTTCAATTCATTTATGCTTACATGTTAGACAAAAACGCTTAAAAATAGCTTAACTAACTTAACTATCATATTCTAACTTACTGGCCCTATGAGGGCGCTCTAAGCTAAACTTAACTATTTTATTTGAAGAACAATTATGACTAAGAACAATTTTATTTAAAAAAAAAAACTTAGCATCAGTACTATTATTTGTATCTTATATAAATATAAATCTTAAATGCTACCATCAAATAAATCTTAACTTAACTGAACTACATGAATACTTTTTCATTTTTTTTTTTGAATAAACTTAAACTACCTAAACCTAGACACCTAAAAAACTAACTTGCCGGTCAAGGCAAAAATATGGCGACCAACTTTGCCGTATTAGACGAAGGAGCTCCCTCTAGTAACCACCACAATTGCTGGTGGCTGATTGCTCATATTTTTAACATCGCGCCCTGATACCGATCAACTGAATCAAATCGTCCGTGTACGCAATTGCGTGCTGAAGAGATCCTATCAGATCAGCCGTGTAAATATTGAAAAGTATCGGCAAATTAACCGCACCCTGTTGCAGACCATTTTTAATTTCGAACGTCCCAGCAGAAGTCACAGCATATTAAGCAACATGTACAGTAGTGGTTTGCTTATGCCCAACTTGCTCAACTTGCAATAGAGCCCTTCCAACCATACGGTATCGAAGACCTTCTCCAAGTCAATAAGACAGGCACCCATGCATTTGTTCTTGCTTGTGTTCCATTGGATATCCGACACTAGTTTAGACGCGGCATGTATTGTATCATGTTCCGCCTTGAAACCGAATTGGTTATCAGGAACTATGTTATTGTCCTCAACCCACTTTTTCGAATACCTTGCTGATTCGGAAGGAGACTTATAGACTGGATTTGCGGGATTGGGGGTATCCTTTCCCCTTTTGGGGATCGGCTGTACCACAGCCTTCCAATGCTCTAGATAATGGGCATTATTCTGTGCATTGTTTTCACCGTTCCTAGAGGAAGATATCGAAGCACGATGTTCGATATTCCATCGATTCCCACTGATTTCTTCTTTCTCAATGATTCGAAGATCGTTTGGGGTTCTACCTTCGATACGCATGGGAGCTGAATCCTTTCATTGGCGATTGCATTGTTTGCCAAGTTTTCGTCATTGAACCCGATAAAACCAGTATTGTCTGATCGCCAGTGCTCTTTATCATTACGAAGGTAGAAGTTGTGCACAAGAACTCTAGTCTCCAGGTCGTAGATCGGACGAATGCTAGCATTTACCTTGTACATATCCTCGAAAATAGTTCCTATAGCCTTTACCTTCTCCTGCGGATCTTCGACTACAAAAAAGTCGTCATCATCGACAGCGTCACTTGGATCTATTCCTGCTGCTGTAAGTAAGCGTTCATTGTTCGTTGTTCGGGAGATTTTCAGACTCGAAAGTTCGTTGACATCGTTCCTCCGAAATATTTTATTAATCTGGGAAACATACTCGGGTTATCAGACTTGATAGCTGTGTTCAGCGAAGGAATAAATTGGATTAGAAGTTGCAGACAAGAGATCATTTATAAAAATAAGAAAGAGAGTCGGAGACAAAACACCAGCATTTATTTGGTGAATTGTAGACTTGAAGCCGTATAAGCCAAATTCTATTGAACGCCTCGAAAGGTAATTTCTAATCCATTGAAGAAGAGACCCATCGTGGCTATATGCACACATTTTCGAAAAAACAGCCTGATTCCAAACTCTGTCAAACGCTTTTGAAATATCAAGCGCAACCATCTTAGTTCCGCCGAAGTGGTGGAGAGAGTTGTTCCACTTCTCGGTGAGAACTTATTGCTACGAGAACCATACTGACAGTCATTAAGGAGTTTTTTTTTATAATTTGCGCATGTGGAAGGGGTTATGAATACCCTTATACTAATTTTAGGACAAGTGCATTTTGAGGAAAGGAGAAGAGACAGAGAGAAAGACAGATTGGAATAGTTGGTTTGAAACTCAGCTGGTATTAAGTATCAGTGAACTCCAAGGGTGGCTGTCAAGATAACTGGGGAGTATTTTTTTTTTTTTGCTGTTATTGTCGTTGTTTATGATTCACAGTATTTTGTCCGTCCTCCTGATAACATCATCACGATCAAGTTGCATATTAGCCATATGAACACCCTACTGCCAGTGTTATAGAGTAGAGTTGACATAAGCTTTCGCAATTGATCGACTTTTTTATTTATTTCATGCGAAATAAATAGATGATTATTGACATCTGGACCTGCAGCGTGGCAAGCGATGATGTTACCACTACACCACGGCCACCCACCGTGAATCGAGATATTTCATAAGCTGACGATTTATCAGCGTTTCCATGACCTTGGAAAGAAGGGCTGTAAGTGCAATTGGTCGGTAATTGAACAGGGAGGAAGATTCGCCTAGATGGAAATGCTGTTTTCCATCTACTCGGAAAGAGCCCTGAAGAGTCGGATAGACAGAAAAGCTTACGTAGAGGTTTTGCCAGCATAGAAAAACACCTCTTCAAAACTATGGGGGTACACCATCTTTACCAGTGAATTTGTGTATGTTAAGGCCTTTTGAGTATTCCCGCAACTGTACGAGTGCGAAAGTGAACTTGTCCCATGGAAAATTCGATGCTTTTAAGTACAGGTGGAAACAAAGCATTATCTGGCAGCGTGGAGTTTGCTGCAAATTGAGCAGCAAGCAGATTGGATTTGTCTAAGGAGCTGTCAGCTGGAATGTCAGTGTAAATGAGCGTACGGATGGCAGGCAAGGCAGAATTTGTAATAATTTTGACGAATGACCACTGCGGAAGTGTTGTCTAAATAAAACTATTATTCTCTTCATAACGGTCACTAAGTTGTGCTTACTGTCTCGAATAGCATATGTTTTGTTATAGCTTAATTCCACGTTATTTTGATCGCTAAATTTTGGTCTTATCATCTCCAAACCATGATGGACTGGAGGTATGTTTTGTCCCTGTCCCTCTATCCACTGTTGCTTTAAAATATTTTTGTTTCATATGCATTGTTAATCCATTATCTTTTTAGTGTATCTATTTTTTGAAAAATAAAATAAACGTTTATGGAAAATATTTGTCAAGACTATTTTATGTTTTTCAGTAGAATAATTATTTCTAACAGTTTGTCATCCTTCTTTGCCAGGACTTTTCTACAGCACTTCTTTGATGGTGATGACATCTGTTTAATGCCTGTAGTGTAATATCTTAATGGCCCGAACATCTTGTATGCAGATTCGAAGATTATTGTGAATTTGAGAACCTTGACTGCCTAATTTAGTAAGAAATCTACACTAGTATCGACAAACCATACAAATTACATACTTTCCTTCTACTGTCGATAGCATTCGTCCTTCTGCTATCGCGTCGATGTCATTGCGAGATCATTAAAATATGCCTGTTATTTAAAGTCAAATACGCTCTAAAGCGAGCGTAACACCTAACCAACTTTCCTTATCCTTTTTCAATTGCAACAACAACAAAAAACCGTACCCTACCCATCCACAAAATTCTGCAACATTTGTGAGCACCATCTGAAAAGTCTTTGCACAAGATAGCAGAGTCCTTAACGCGTCGCGTTAATTGAATCCACATGCGAATCAAATTTATTAGCTTCCAATCCCCCAACGCAATGCTTGACATGGCGTTTGCCTTAAGGGCCTCTATAGAGGAATTTCACCAGCAACAGCAACAGCAACAACAACCCATCACAAATTACCGGAAATTGCATGGTGGAAGGATAATTCAATGTGCAAATAACGTGAAATGAAAATTACGAGTGTTTTAACTTTTTGTGTACGATTATTATAAGGAAATAATAATAATCATCATCACCATCATCGTTAGTGGAGGGGTGATGTGGCAGTAGACCTCACAGATGTTGAGATTTTTTTTTTTTTGTTTGACTAGGGGTTGATTTAATTTCCTTCCTCAATGTAATGATTGTAATAAAGTTTATTGCCGCAGCGGTAATAGTGCCTTTTTAATATGTATTTAAAAAAAAAAAAGAAGAGAGAAACATTTTTGTTACACTGATTTGAATGGAAACCAAAATGGGCGTAACTTGAGGTACGCGATGTTAAATTGGTAAAAGGAAGGATACGTCAGCTTATGCTCATATCAATTTGTTCCACAGACAGAACAGTCAAAATTGTTTATGATTCAAAATGTTTAAGGGTTAAGCAATTGTTTTGATATGAAACATATGCGTGGATAATTGTTAGCTTTGTGTTATAAATGTAAACATGACATGACAATGGTGAAACGGATTGAAGAGTTAACTGAGAGAGGGTTGAGTGAATTGAATAGAGCAGGTGTCACTTGAGACTATGGGAAGTTAGATACTGCTGTTTAAAATTTTGTATCATATCAAATGCTTGCATTTTGACAACCTGTTGGGGTTTACCAGATATACAATTAAACAAAAAAAGATCTCGGATCAATTGCGAACGGTATAATAACTGTAAAATAATATTACCAACTTGTGTAATATCCGAAACCCTTGGGACATGAAGCATTTTCATGCTTGACCGTCCTTTTTTATATATATTAGGTGCGCAACTCTCGCTGTTTTTTTTTTTTTATGAAAATGCAACTTTATTGTGAAAAAATGGTTACAAATGAATCTCTCAAAGTATTGCCCATCGCTAGGTACAACCTTTCCCATCTTTCTGGTAGAGCTCGAATACCGTTGCGGTAAAAGTGTTCATCTTTTGAGGCTATCCACGAATCAAGCCATTTTTTGATGTCTTCATATGAGCGGAATTGCTGATCAGCCAGACCATGTGCCATCGAACGGAACAAGTAATAATCGGATGGCGAATATGGCGGGTGGGGTAGGACTTCCCATTTGAGCGTTTCCAGGTAGGTTTTAACGGGTTTGGCAAACGTGAGGCAGGGCGTTGTCATGCTGTAGAATCACTTTTTCGTGCCTCTGCACATATTGAGGCCGTTTTTCGCGCAGTGCTCGGCTCAATCGCATCAATTGAAGTCGATACCGTTTCCCAGTGATGGATTCGTTGGGTTTCAACAGTTCATAATAAATGACACCGACCTGGTCCTACCAAATATACAGCATAATCTTCGCAGTGTGAATATTCGGCCGAGCCGACGACGTAGAAGCATGACCGGGCAGTTCCCATGGCTTTCGTTTCTTTGGGTTCCTGTAATGAATCACCCGTCACGATGCGATGAAGAAAACCCTTCCTTTTTTGCCGCTGGAGCGGCGAAAAAACGACGCTCAACGCCCCTTGGCTCCAAATCGTAAGGAACCCAAGTTCCTTGTTTTTGAATCATTCGAAACGCATGCAATCGCTTGGAAATGGCTTGACGGGTAACTCCGAATGCTGAAGCAAGCTGTTCTTGCTTTTGGCATCCTCATCGAGCAATGCCTCCAATTCAGCGTCTTCGAAAGATTTTGGCCTTCCTTCACGCGGAAACGACGGAACCAATCACGGCACGTTGTTTCACTTAGAGCAGCATCTCCGTAAACTTTTTGGAGCTCTCGATGCGCTGCAGCCGCCGTTTTCTTCGAATGAAAGAAGAAAATCAACACTTCCCGCAAATGACGATTATTTGGCTCAAAATCAGACATTTTCACACAACCAAGAGTATATGATGCCAAAACAAAATCACTAATGTGTCAAAACAGTTTGTTTATCATATGTCTAAGCTCGGTTCATGACGTTTTGGATATGTCAAAATCGACCAGCACTTACTGCTGGAGCCATCTATTGACAAACAGCGAGAACTTAGTTGCGCACCTAATAAAAAAAAACACATAACTTACTCGTAATTTGCTTACCATGTCAGCTTGCATATCTTATAAGTAAAAATAATTTACCATTATTTCTCCTTTTAATTTTAAAGAGTTATTTAATTCAATAAATAATTATTTTTATTTATGTATATTCGACTATTTACAATATGCTTGAATTTTTTTTTTTTTTTTTTTAATTTTATTTGAACAGATCTACTTCACTTGTTTTTTTTTTTTTTAGATTATAATTAAAAATTAGTTGAAAATAATTATAAAAAATATTTTATAATAAAAATTAAAACTGTACAATAGCGTTGTTATTTAATTATAGCTGATTCTTAATATCCAAAGTAGCTTTAAGCGTATTTTTATGGGTTAAATAACTAGAATATCATGTAATAGTAGTTATTTCAAAAATTACAAAATATAGAATTTATTGTTATTTAGTGACAGAAAAAGAAAAATTGCGATATAATTCACAAGCGAGAATTGTGTAACAATTATTTAAATATTTCTAAATTTTTAATAAATCACAATAATGGATATTAATTAGCAAACTGTTACAAGATGCAATCAATTTTTCTTTAATATTTGGTTTAACTTTAGTTGAGAAACGTCATGCAATCTAAGTATGTATCTTTGGTGTTGATTTGTGTAGTAAATGCGTTTTATTTACTATTTCTTTTAGATTCCATTTAATTCTTACTTAATTTTCCTTTTTTTTAATTGTGTGAATATATGTATGTTTCAATCGTGATCCAATTTTTGTAAGAATTTTAGTTAATTTTCTTAAAAAAAAAAAAACAAAAACTTATTAACAAAGTATTCGGCAGGGTTTGCTATCAATTGGGGGAGTTTACACACAATATTTTAAGTCATCTGTGGAATGGTGACATAAATACTTACATATGTATGAGTCAAAATGAGGACACTTTTAAAAAAACGAAACAGGCCATTATCTACGAAAAATTATGAGTTGCCTAAGAGGCGGTAGAGCAGTGATCATAAACGCACGGCAAGCCGGAAAAAATGCTGTTGATGCTCGAAAAAGTTAAGGCGCTGTCAAAAATATATTATCACTTACTTATATCAGTAAGTGATAATTAGCAGTCGGCCTTATTTCCAATTAAATCTAATGAAGCCACTGTTTGTAAACACCACGCCAACAACTGTCCTAAATGTCATCTTGGTACACTTACAAATGGAAGCAAGACTAATTGATCAGAAATATAAATACATATAAGTACATACACATGTATGTATTATCAACATTCCTCGCTAAAATGGTGCGGGAGCAGGAATTGAGAATGCTTCTTGATAACATGTTTCCCAAGTACTGATTCAATATAAACAATTCACTTGTCATTCCTCCCATGGAAAACTGGGACAAATTCAATCCAAAGCATGATCTTATCCGCTACACCAATGGATGTAAGATAGGTACATTTTCAATGATTCACATACAAATCTCTCAGTCAGCCTCGGCAAACACTCGACCATATTTCAGGCAGAGGTATTACCATCAATCAGTCATATTTATCTTCTCAGACAGCACTCGTCCCTAATAAAATCCAGACTGGTTCTGGAAACCTACACCGTGCTGAGCTGGCGAAAGACAACCTTGTCATTCTCTTCTGAATTTCAACTTACTCTAGCTACATTAGAAATGAAACAGATGACCCGATAACCAAAGTCGGTGCTTTTAGGCCCCTAATTGGTCCTTCACAGAAAAGTGAGATGAGGTGTCAGCAAAAATCACTATAAATCAATCAAGTAAAGGGAGACATGGCAACCCTTTTTAATTCAGCTTAACTCAAAAGTGTAAGACAATTACGAGTACAACTCAAACAAAAACAGTATTACTTTCACTTCAATAAAATTAAAGATAAGAACTAAAGTTATAAAAAAAGTAAAAAGTATGGCAATCCACCATGGGTGTGGCACCCTACTTTTTTATAGGTTATTTTTAATGAACACATTGCAAGTGTTAACAAGTTATGTACATGGGTCGTGGCTCATGTGACCATATATATCAAACAATGCACCTAGCCCAGTCATCTAGTTTGGTTGCAGCGTAGTCTTCACTTCATATGTACATATATTGGAATGTGTTACAGTTGAATATTTTCTTTGGATGTTCTTCTGTTCGTATTTTCGTTTTACCAACTTTTCTTCGATTTGGAGATCTGCATTGCAATTGATCGAGTAATTACTGACTGCTTAAAACACGGATTAAGCCAGTAGCGCAACAATCAGATTCGTGATGAAGTGCTTGCTTTACCTTCTCGTTGTGGTCCCTGGGCAACTAATTGTATAAGCCCTTATACATTACGCTAAAATTGCAAGTGCGATCAGTCTAGCTGATCTAGACTAAGTAACTTAGGTCAGCACCCTACTTCACTGAAATCGCTCGCTACGGAAACCGAAATTACGCCTTGAATAAGGAATGATCACTCGTTGACGACTTTTGACTATTGCACAGTACAAAGATTGGTTTCTGGAATGTGATGACGCTCCTTGACTCGCTGAGTGAAGGACCTCAGAACGTCAGATTCCCTCATTTTGAAAGAGAATTCGTGCGATATTTTATATTTTTTTTTTATAATTTACGTGCGCGTAGAGTTGACTTAGCGTTCGCAACTGATCGACTTTTTTTATTTATTCCATGCGAAATAAATAGATGATTCTTGACATTAGGATTTGAACCGTGAACCAACAACGTGACAAGCGATGATGTTACCACAACACCACGGCCACTCATATAAGTTGATTATAATGGGATTGAGTGAAATAAGCTGGTTATATGCAGGAGAGTTCCAATCCCCAACGCGTAACACTGTGCTACTTTATTCCGGAAAGCCTCCCGGATCCAAATGCATATTCGGTACTTATACTGTCGCAAGAAGCCAACTAGGTGCCACTTACAATAGGGTGCCAAACGGCGACATTGTCATATTGATGGGCGATTTGAATGCGAAGGTAGGCAAAGACAATGGAGGGCTCAAACATGTTATAGGGAAGCACGGCATTGGCGACCGAAATGACAATGGTGAGCTATTTGTACAATAGATCTCTGCAAGATAAATCGCCTTGTCATAGGTAGCACCATGTTTGAGCATAAGACCTGCCAGGAAGTCAAGTGAGTTTCAAATTACAGGCAAGCAACATCCAACCAAATTGATCATTTGGCGATCAGTAGTAGTTTTAGAGGTTATCTCATGGACGTCCGACGAGATCACCATCTTATGGTAGCTACAATCAGATTACTTACTGCATCCGTTCGAAGACTACGCTTAAACTTAAGAACTCCCAGGTTTAACACCGACAGGCTAAAGGATCCTTCCGTACGCCAACAGTTAAGGGACCGCCAGCAGCTCCTTACGCGTAAACATTCAAGTGATGTGCTGTGAAAAATGTTTCTACCTCCGGAGCAGAAAGCATTGTCGGTAGAGTACAGGTATCCAGAGGACTTGGCTTTCTGAAGAGATCTGGAGGCGGGTTGAAGAACGTAAACAGCTTAAAGTTCGTACTGCAGCTATCTCGTCAGCAGATAGGGGGGCAAACTAGAATCCCAATATCGCATGAAAATAAAAGATGTGCAGTGCAGTGTGCAACGTGAAAAGCTAAATTATAACAACGTGTTGGCCACAGTAATACCGTTTATAGAATCACCAAAGATCTAATCCGCTGAAGCTCAAGGAGCATTTCTCTACGGCTGTGAATCGTGTATTCGCCGACGTTGTGCCCCCAAATGTGGTTGCAAATACGTACCACAACTCCCAGTAAAGAAAAAATGATTGCCGCCATCAAAGCACTCAAAAACAACAATGCGGCAGGACGTGACGGAATCCCTGCAGAGCTTTTACAAGCCGCGCCAACAATATCGAGTGAGTTTTTATATCCACTCGTGGAGATAACTTGGGGAGCAGAAAGCTTTCCCGTCAAGCTTCTTAAAAAGGAAATTTAATGCAGTGCGAAAACTGGAGAGGTATATGCGTGCTTCCTGCCGTTGCTAAAGTAATAGATAAAATAGTACTAGAGCGAATAAAGGAACATCTTTAAGGTACACTCCAGGTTTCCGTAGTGGATTCTCTTGTGTCGACCATATCTATACTCTGCGTATTATAATTGAGCAATCGATTTCGAGAAAGCTTTCGATTGCGTCAGCAGGGAATTTATTTGGCTTGCCATGCATAAGAGAGGCATTCCAGATAAACTTATAGCTATTATCAAAGCGACTTACGATGGCTCAAAGTGTCACGTACTGCACAGAGGAAAGTTGTCAGAAGAGTTCGAAATACAGAGTGGAGTCAGGCAAGATTGTATCCTTTCGTCAATATTGTTTTTACTGGTGATTAGCGATGTGCTTAGCTCTGCTCTGTCGTCGGAAACTGATGGAATTCGATGGACTCTTTCATTCCAATTCGTAGGGTTGAAAATTAACTCAACTTACTTAGTCATCGTAGCAATTCTCTCGTTCAAATAGACATTTCTGGACAACCGGTTGAGAGAGTAGAGAGTTTCCATTGAAAATGGCCAATGGAAGAACCGAAGCAGATGTTCCAAACCGAATCGCAAAAGCGAAGTCTGCATTGGGAATGTTGTCCAAAATATGGAGAAGCAATGCTATCAGCTTAAACACCAAGCTAAGAGTGTTTCTGGATACAGCACGTGTTATTTGGGTACAGCACGTGGAAAACGGCCGCTATTATCACAGAAAAGCTTCAAGCGTTTGTGAACCGGTGCCTACGAAACAGTCTAAGGATATTCTGGCCGAACCTTATCAGTCAGGAACTTATAGGCACCACAATTCAACAGCGTAAGTGGCAGTGGATTGGTCACACCCTTCGAAAACATGACGCAGAACAATAGAGGAGGAGTCCCGACAGCTGGGGAAGAGTTGGAGAGAGCTGAAATTGATTGCCAGGAATCGTACACTACGAGTAAGACCCGTAAGAGGATACAGGAGATAAGAAAGTATCTTTTCTTCGGTGAGATTTGCGTTTTTCACACTTCATGCAAGGTAAGGATTGGAACCAATGCTTTAAATTGCTTAATGGATTAGAATTTTGTACAAGTATTTTCATCACCCAAACAAGAAAGAGGTCCAAAGTAATCAATAAATCTATTTTTCTTTAAGATCATCAACCGCTGCTGCAAATTGAGTTTTAATCCTTGGAACCCGATGAGCATTACCTTTCCTCCTGATAGAATCACTATGGTGCTGAAATCAATTATATGCCCACCCCAATTCTTGTCCATGGCTGCCTAGGATCGAATCTCATAATGATGGAAAATACAGGGTATGCTATACAATTTGGAAATAATTCAACTTAGCTAGATATCTCAAAACTGCACTGGCAGGAGATGCAGAGTAATCTACTCGTAGTTTCTTCAATCTCGTGCTGAAGCAGATAATATGCAAGATAAGTGCCAACACTTGGAGGGCACTTTCTTCCACAATTCTGTTTACTTACGGGGTGAACCTGGGCTTCCAATGCAGGGCATGGCCTAGCTTCTCGTAGCCACTCGTGTTGTGCGTCTCACAAATGGTTGAAACCTACAGTTTTATGCCGTTTCCAAAAGGCAATTTTTTCGATTGAGAGAATTTTACTCTCGGACCGTGAGAAAACTTTTTATTTTTATTTTTATGTTTTCTTGGATTCGAACCTTGAGTCTATCGCTCAGTGATCGCTCACTTAACCGTTGAGCCACGCCTCTCACAATTCTGTTTAGCCGCAGATATTATCGACGACATCGTGTGTTCGCAGAGGGGGGTTTTTTGAGGCTCTTAAGTCTATTGCAGTCTAATCGAATAAAGTCGGTCTTGAGGACAAAACCAAACATGCACAAGTAAATAAGTTAATAAGTTTTCGTTCGTTGCAAGATAACTAAATATAACTTAATTTAAATTAAAAACTTTGCCCGCAAATTTCGCATTCTAGATTTTTAGCACGCATTTCAAGACATAAAGTGCGAGTACTGTCAGCTTGAAGTACTCGTACTAATGTATGCATACAGCTGTATAAATCTTTACACACCTGTTGCTCTCTGATGTCGTTTCAACTTTCAAAGCTGAACTTTGTCCAATTCATAAGAAACTGGAAGCGTTTTATTGTTGCTCTTCAATAAAGTGACTGTGCCTACTCCTCTTCGTTTCATGCTCTTTAATTGATAGCAAACTCATTGTCCCTGCCTTTAAACTACTCTTATATCTGACTAATGAACTATGATTTCCTACAGATGTAATATATATCAATATTGCAAAAATGTACCTATTAAATACATAAGTTTATAAAAATAAACTTAACCCACCCCATTCGTTTGCGTTGGTGTTTCGTGTCCATGATGTCGAAATGTTTGAAAATGTTTCGTGATATCGTGATGATGTCTATGGAATGCCGCTGTGATTGGCAAACGATGATGATTGTTGTATTCGTTTGGTGGCCGATTGAATGACAATCGGGCGACACTCCAAAATTCGTTGTTGACACATGGTGGAATATTTGCACCACCATTTATGACTAGACTATTGTTGCTATTACCATTACTGGTCGGATTGTTGTTAGTATTTATTATAAAAGCAGGATTGTTTTTGGTAGTATTGCTGCCATTACTAGATATAGCACCAAACAGCATACTACTATTGCTATTGATGTCTGCTGTCAAACGTCCACTTACCAATGATGCCGGTGACAATGGTGGTGATCCGTTGACAACAGACCCAGCGACTGAATGCAGCGGTGCCGGAAGTTGTAATGACTGTGCTGTCTGCTGATGTGATGACTGTTGTTGGTGTTGATGCAAATGATGATGCCGATGATGATGACTGAAAGCCGAAGCAATTGCTGCTGCAACATTTCTTTGTTGCTCGGGACTACAGTTTTGTCGTTGGTCCAGGTTTGTAATTCCTGGCCCAGGTGATCCGGAAAGAATTACTTCGGGTGTACTCGATGTTGACTTGCTGGATAATTGAAAAGAAACATGATGTTCACTGTTGATCGATGATGCCGGGGAGTGAGAGAGTAACGATGATGTGGGCGTTTGTATTCTACAGTTTTCTAGGTGATGTGTTGACTGCTATAATGGGGGATAGAATCTTTTATTTAAGCATTGTAATGTAGTACATATTTCAAATAGATCAAATCTGTTTTCATATAAAGGTGAAAGGTGAAACAAAGGAATAACATACTTTAAATGTCATTTAGATGAATTGCGAAGTCCAACCTCTCGGTTTTATAGGCGGATATAGGAGCTACGAAACTAAATATACGACTGTTGGTGTTATTGTTTAAAAGTTTATGTATGTTGAATTAAAAAAGAAAAACACCTACAATGTTAATTTAATCTCGCCGATCTCGACCGATATCCAAAGTTTCGAAAGGATATTTCTGAGCCGGTTGTAGGCTGTTATAGAAGAAAAACATCTTATTCCTGTTCATCAGTTTGGATTTAGATGCAAGCATTCTACAATTGATGAAGTACATAGAACAAATATAATTGAAAAAGCTTTTGAAAAAGAAAGATTTGATCAAGCTATTTCTAGACGTTTTTTAATTCTTTGATAAGGTGTGGCACGAAGTCTCAATTGCGACAAGTTCCGTATCTTCCGTATCTTCCGTATTCAGAATTTGAAAAAATAGCGGCTGGGGTATCACAAGAAAGTGTTCTAGGTCCGCTCTTGTATCTGTTGTATACTCGTAATATACCGCAAGAAGAAATCACCACATTAGGTACATTTGCCGATGACACTGCCATTCTGGCGACGGGGAAAACTAGAAACCACTACAAGTTGCAAGAAGCATTAAATAGGGTAAATGAATGGAAACAGACTTGGCGAATCGCGCTCAACGAATCCAAATCTATTCATGTAAATGTTACCTATAAAAAAGTAAATAATTTCCCTATCTATGTCAATTACATTCGAATTCCTTTTTCAAACGAGGCTAAATACCTCGGGATGACACGGGACGCAAAACTGAAGTGGAAGCCACACGTGACAAAGAAATGCAAGGAACTCGAAAATAAATACAAAGAAATGTCTGGTTACTTGGAAAATATTCCATAACGTAGATAATAAACTGCTTTATACGAGAGTGAGTTGTACCAAAAAAAAAAAACAATTACAATATTTTAAAAATGTTTGAAAATGAATTGCTAAGAGAAATTGTCAGCGCACATTAGAAACAACGATATCCAAAAGATCTCGGAATTGCCACTGTGGAAGACGAAACTAAAAACTTTGCGGGAAAATACAAAAACCGAAATTCTAGATGAGCGAAATTTATTCCGCCGCCTACAAAGAACGAAGCCATTCGATCTAAATGGATAAATCACAACCGCGTTAAAATTGCGGAACAAGAAGGAACTTTCGATGGAAAGATACCTGCCAAACGTTTTAATTGCATTGCAGGTTCATGGTTCAAATCCTGATGTCATGAATCATCTATTTATTTCACATGAAATAAATAAAAATGTCAATCAATTGCGAAGCTCATGTCAACTCTACTGCGAAGGCTTAACACTGACAGTGGGGTGGTCATATGGCTGAAAATGCAACTTGATCGTGATGATGACATTATGAGGACGGAAAAAAATTCTGCGAATCATAATAGGTCGTGGCTTTTATTCAAGAGCCATATATATACAAGGACTTGTTAAAAGGTGTTGCTCTACGATTCTGTAAGTGAAGGAAAACTTAGAGCTTGCATTTTATTTAAAAATAATATGAGAACTATTCCCATTCCAGAAATTATTAAAAAGGATCTGGTAGCGGCAATAATTGAGCTACCCCACGAAGGAGGTAAGACAGATGCAGTTATATGCTCATCTTACCTACCAGATGACGTCACCGATTTGGACTTCCTGCCACTGAGGCAACTTGGGGCCTACTGTCAGCAAATGAAGTACCATCTAATTATTGGCTGCAACGCAAACGCTCACCATACGATCTGAGGTAGTTCCAACATCAACCGAAGAGTTGAGTCTCTTTTAGATGTCATTTATAACAAAAACCTAAAAATTCTAAATACTAGTAATAAACCCACTATTATAAACAGAATTAGGGAAGAAGTCCTTGACATCACCCTATGCACCCCATTTATGCGTGGGGTCACATACCAAATAAATGGAAAGAGGTCACCGTAAAATATATACCTAAGTTAGATCGCAGCACAACAAATCTACCAAAATCATGTAGACCGATAAGCCTCACCTCCTTCTTCCTCAAGACGATGGAAACAATTCTAGATAGACATATCAGAGATGGGGCCCTTCATAAAAATCAATCAAAACTTAATATCAGCTAAGTTTCAAAACCAACTACACCAATCTGTCTTTCTCTCTGTTTCTTCCCCTTTCCCCAAAACGCCCGTGTCCTAAAATTAGTATAAGGGTATTCATAACCCCTTTCACACGTGCAAATTATAAAAAAAAAAAAAAAAAAAAATATGCCTATCAACTTGGGAAATCAACTACCCATTCTCTTCAGAAGCTCACATCAAGAATTTATAAATCGCTTGGAGACAAAGAGATAAAGAGATAACGGTAGGTTGTTTTCTCGATGTCCAGGGTGCGTTTGACAATACCGAACACTCCCAGATATACAGATGTATCCAAAATATAGGAGTAGACAATACTACATGTAAATGGATAAAAGGTATGCTAGAAGACAGGAAAATAAAAAACACACTAGACAGCCATAAACTCAGCATCACTACTGCGAAAGGATGCCCTCAAGGAGGAGTTCTCTCCCCTTTACTATGGTCCATCGTAGTCAATGAACTGCTGACAATACTCGACAACGATAGCTTTTTTATGCCCAAGGGTACGCAGATGACATTGCTATCCTAATCAGAGGTAAATTCGAAGAAACAATCTCGAATCGTCTTCAGAGGGCATTAAACCTAGTTGCCGGCTGGTGGAGGAAAGTTGGCTTAAATGTCAACCCTAAGAAAAGTACCATAATTGCTTTCACTAAGAGAAGAAAACTCGATAGGCTCAGAGAACCCACACTCTTTGGTGAAACTATAGAATTCTCAAAAGAAGTCAAATTCCTTGGGGTAACCTTGGATGAAAAACTCACATGAAATTCTCATCTTAATAAAGCCATACTCCTTAAAGCCAGGAACTCCTTGTGGACCAGCAGAAGTCTTCTTGGCAAGAACTGGGGACTAAATCCCAAAATGACTCTATGGATGTATACAGCGAGACCTATTGTCACATATGTAGCATCCGTATGGTGGCAAAAAACCAAACAAAGGTCCACACAAGACAGGCTCAATAAATTACAAAACCCAGCTTGTGTGCTACAGGAGCCATGAGAACTACTCCCACGGCAGCGCTAGAAGTCATCCTAAATCTACGACCACTTCAACTTTATATCATGAAAGATGCTATGGTTAATGCTTCTATGCTCATCACAAGCGATGAAAAGAATAAAAGATCTATTCATTCTGACCTTGTACAAGAAATAAAAGAGAAGGAACTACTTGAAATAAGTATAACAGACAAATGTCTTCCGAAATTCAACTTCAGGCAGAACTTCAAGGTTACATTTCCTGATAGAAGTAACTGGGAATAGAATAAACCTACATTTACTAGAGACTCTCATGCATGGTCCAAAACAGATGAAGGAGTCGGGGCCGGAGTATATGGACTGAGCACGAATACTCTCCTATACGCAAGTATGGATAAAAGTAGCTAAATATTTCAAACCGAAATACATGCAATAGAGCTGTGTATCCGGAAGAACATAAACAGATCTATAACTAACAACATTTATATTCTCTCAGATAGCAAAGCCTTGCTTGCAATTAAGGCAACTGAAATTACCTCAAAACTAGTACGGGATTGCCTTCAACTGCTCATTACATTGACCAATACAAACAGAGTTCATACCCAAATGAGGGTACCTGGCCACAGCGGTTATGAAAGTAACGAAAAAGCTGATGAACTAGCTAGAAAAGGATCCGCATCAAACTTCATGATGCCAAGATCATTCTGCGGTATACCCAACAGGATCAATCAATTTCATCAATTCCCTGACAGAATGTATTGCCGGAAGGTACCTACTCGTACATACGAGTACAGGTGCTAAAATCCTTAAATCCTACTCGACTTCATTAAAATCAACACCCGCAAAAATCTCATACCTTAGGTACCTAGTCAGACAATTAACCTAAAGCACAACACATACATATGTACATATATTTGTATGTATGAATATGTATGCCGATTTAATGACACATGCTTATGCACGTGATTACCTCCGCGTGTAATATGGTGAACAAAATCGTCCATCCGACTGTGAAATAATTGAAATCACAAACAGCATTATTGCTAAATTATACACAGTGTCTGCTTACTATCCCCCTTTAAACGCAAACTGCTGATGCTAGCACAAAAAACGAAGAATAACCAACGCACAGTGCACAGCAATTCAATTTACTATGTAAATTGAGATTAAGGTAATTCAATTTTTGGTTTACTCTTTCAGTGAGCAGCATATTGAGCGATACCGCAAATCCTCTTTCAGTCAAAAGGAAGACCTACTACCTACTCCTGCTGCAGATACGGAAGCAGGGAGGAGAGAGTGGCAAAAAAAAAATTCAATTAAAAGGATACAGTCCGCCTGGAAACAACAAGGATAGGAGGAGGACCGACTCATCCAACGATGAGAGAGAACCAACAAGCGAAACATCATAATTATAGTCATTTAAAATCATTCGCATTGACACCCGCATTCAATTTAAATTCACCATCACCATTATTCAACTCACCACCACCAGCACCACCGTATCGCCTGGGACGGATTCTCAATTTTCTCGTTTACCGCTTTGCATAAGCCCCCCAGAAATTCGGGGCTGCGGAATAAAGGATCCTTTCCGCCCCATCACGAGAGTGTGATTATCTCCTCCTCCTCTAAAGGAGGCGAGCTTTAAGTCACCTCCTTCTTCAGATTGTCCTGTTTGATGTTTTTTTGTTTTTTTTTTTTTGTTTTGTTTGAGAAACTGCTCCAAATCTCTGCGTTTATATTGCCGTCATTTATTCAAGTTTTCACACATACTGGAAGAAAGTGAAAGAGGATGTGGCGATTCGTCGAAAGTACACACCCACTCTATGAGTAAAAAGGGTACTGGCTTTGTATTGTTTTTTTTTTTTTAAGATACAGTTGTCTCGTTTTGTCCAATAAAGGAATCCCGAAAAGTACTGGCACCAATTGGGTATTGTTCTCTGAACGAACAGAACAACATCGAAATTCCCAATTTAAACTTTTGGAAGGAGATGCTGCCTTGTTTTCTCCCATTTCTGTCATGAAAGGGCGCCCAGCAAGAACGAAAGGATTTTGTGGTTTTCCGCTCCCCGGTTAAATTAATTAACTGGTGTGTTTTGATTGCAAGTACAAATTGGATTACAATTGAAAAATAAATTGAATGTAAGGCGAAGACCAGCTGAAGCGTAAATAAAGTAAATTAATTTTACCCAGCTAACAATGTGTGTAATCAGAGGGATGAAATATGTAGATACATATGTATGTAGGTACACTGCAGGCCAAAAGTGTGAGGTCTACCTAGACAACTGACTTCATTCATGCATGGAGACTGAATTTTATGAATCACATTGGTTTTTTTTTTATCTAAATTTTCTACCTGAACAATACATAACACATTCGGATTTTACACCCACGTTTTTTAACAGTGGGCGTTTTGTTTAGTGTTTAGGTTTTTCATAATAATTAAATTTTATGAATTTTGGTTGTTGATTCAGCACTTGTTTATGACTCCTTACATCAAAAGGATTCTCAAACCCCAAAATTTGTTGACCTGGATTGCAAGGCTCTTACATAAAAGCCACACTTTGAAGTCATTAGAATTTATTTGAGATTCTTCACGTCTTGAGTAAACTACAAGTAAAAAATTGGAAAACTCGCGGAAACCACTATCAAGAAACGATCTGCAATCATCACCCTTCTTATAGAAGATAAATCGCAGCGGGAAATTGCTTCGCAGTTGAATGTATTAAGGTGCTGCGTTCAACGTAACATTGAACGACACGCTCAAACCGGAAGTATTGAGGATAAACCGAGGTCAGGACGACCTAGACCTACAACTAATCACGAGCAAACGAAGTAAACTAAAAACAGTACCCGAAATATGCGCCGAAATAAATGAAACACGGAATAAACCGCTGTCCTTGACAGCGGTCAAACATGGATTAAAACATACTGGACTATTTTGGCGAGTTGCTTTTCGAAAACCCCTGCTGCGACCACAAAACAAACAGAAAAGGTTAGAATGGGCCAAAAAGTGTAAAGACTGGACGGAAGAAGTTTTATGGAGCAATGAATCCAAGTTTGAGTTATTTGGCACAAAACGGAGAATTTTCGTTTGACGCAGCGCTGAACAATAGATTCTACCAGACTGTGTGGTTCCAACCGTCAAGCATGGAGGTGGTTCTGTTATCGTCTGGGGATTTTTCTCTTCAAGTGTAGTGGGAGATCTGGCTCGAGTGATTGGAACAATTAATAAGAAGGCATACAAAACAATATTGGAAGAAAATGCTGTGACCTCTGAACTAAGATTAATTAGCGAACGATTCGTATTTCAACAGGACAACAACCCTAAATACATATCGAAACTTTGTCAAGATTACCTGAAACAGAGGGAAGATAAAGAAATCTTGGAAATCATGATATGACCACCGCAATCACCAGACATAAACCCTATAGAGATGTTGTGGGAGGAACTGGATAGAAGGGTTCGGGATCAATGGCCATCATCAGAATCTGCGTTGTGGAATATACTATTGAATTGCTGGAACAGTATACCACAGGTAATAATTCAAAAACTGATAGCTAGAATGCCAAGAATTGTAAAAAAAAAGTAATGGAATGCTTTTTCGACAAAAAATCGGTTTAAGTCATTTTTTGTTCTTATTAATAAATTCCTTTATGTTAAGAACAAAATGAAAATATTTTACTTCTTATTTTGGTTTCATATACGAGTACGAGTATGTTCCCCGTTCATTTTACATGATTACGAGTATTATTCTACTAAAGTGTTTTTTTTTTCGATGTTAGATTTTGTATTTTATTCGAGTACTGAGGGAGGCCTCAAACTTTTGGCCTGCAGTGTAGGTACTTTAAAATGTAACTTTTTGCAAATGACGTGGGAAATGTATAACGCAAGATCCTGGAGAAGACCCAAGAACCAACCAAATTGATACCCACCACCTGTTAGGTAATATTTAGATTCCAAGGCCGCATCAAACATTGTGAATAGCGACGAGGGAAGTTCGCAAGGAGGGAAGAAATAAAAGCGCAGTGGTATAATTATATCGATCCTTAGAAAATAGACTTTGTAGAAGTTGTATGCATTAACAGAGGACCTACAAAATATTAACAAATAAGAAAAATATTAGAGACATTAAAAATATTATTTTTTTCTATTATTTCTACTACAGATGTTCCTGTTAAAGAAGACAAAAAACAAAAAATGGGGATTCCCTTTTTACTTCATTCATGCCCGATTCACAATGCAGCGTGAGAGCGAGACTAGAGCGAGATGAGAAATCCTCGTCCTCATAAAATCGTTTCCCAGTTCACAATGAAGGCGATACTTTTGACAGCGAGCCTGTATTATCTATGTGTTAAAGTGAACAAGCAACAACGGCAACACACCATCTTTCTCTTTCTGGCTACATAACAAAGTCGCATCAGCCTGCTGACAGGCAATCTCGTCGCGAGAATTTTTTCAATTTTCTGAAAAAAATGCGTTGCGATAGAACGAGTCTCGCATCATTGTGTATTGTTTCATATATTTGCATAGATCGAAACCTTTTTTGACAACTCGCGCTAGACTCGTCTAGCTCTCGTCTCGCTCTCACGCTGCATTGTGAATCGGGCATCAATTTATGTCAAGTTTGTCATCAGGTAACAGAGAAATAGTGAAAACAAAAGTTTTTAAAATGGACCGCTGCATTATGATTTAGATCGAAATTTTAAATGAGGGTAATCAAAAGACCAGTAATATATGTATGTATGTGTATGCATATACGAGTATAGTTGAATAATTTTTTTGCTATAAAAATGGATGAAATGTTGAACAATTTTTTTTGATTTAAATTTTATGGAATTTGAAGTTTTCGTCATGCAAAAAATTAAAGAAAATAATGTTTGAATATTACTCGTAGACCTTTAAGGACAAATTGGGTTGTCTTTTGTGCTCCAATTTTATTGGAATTATCGTTTTAGTAGAAATTAATATTAAAATAGAGGAGAACAGTCTTATCTATGGTGAATTTTAAAATCGGACGCACAAAAAGTAATATCAACTACGAACGATTAAATATTAAAACAATAGCGTATGGAAACCTTGTCAGATTGGAAACGAAAATTTAATACATACTCGTAATACAATTTTTCGACCACCCAGACAAAGTGAATTCGTGGATGAGTTTGCAAAAATTCTGAACATAGGTAGCTGTACACTGATTGATCACGTATTGGTGAATTTACCTGATACAAAAACGTTTTCGGCTATTGTAGAAAATGACACGTCCGGTCATTACAGTACATTATATGGGGTTTACAATCAACAACAGCACCCAATTGATAATGATAGGTCATTGCGCTTTGTCGACGAGCAAAGAAAATCAGATGATAAGAGCTACGAATTGAGCCCCAGTAATTGAACGGAACCTAAAATACCTTTTAACTCATTGGTGGGACAAATTAATGAAATGTATTCAAATTCAAAAATCGTATGTAAGGAAAACAATCACAGTAAAAGTGCTGCATGTATCACCAGGGACATAGTTGAATTATGCAAGAAACGAGATATACCATCGATTCGAAGAACACGTGGGCGTTAATGAATAACATTTTAGGACGAAAGAAGCCGTATTTGGATGACACCATTCGAAAAAACTTGGTAGTGGTAAAAAAAAAAACTTGGTAGTTAGCGTACTGGTTAACTGATTACCTAGATTGAAAATTAAGATTGCAGTATAGGCTTCTGCAAAACTCAAAACTCGGCCCACTACTCTGTAAAACATAAACCAGGTCAATGTTAGGAAAAGAAAATTAAAATCATTTTTATTGGAAACAACATCGAAATCTTAAGTGTATTTAAAAATATAAAATTACCATCATTTTTACTTTCAAATTAATCTTGAGTTTCAAACCATTACTTTCAATCCAAAGATAATAAAAAAATATTTTGATGATTCAGCATTAATAAAAATAAAAAATCTTATGAATAATCTCCTACAGATATGTGACTTCGTAGATTAACAAATTGTAATGCTAAAATAAAAAAAATATTTTATAATATAACAGGATGACGATGGAGAATATCCGCTGCTCTGTCATGGTCGACAAAAATACCACTGATATGAGACTTTCAGGGAAGTCGACTTTTGATAATACTCTGGAAAAGACAATGCGAAACTTCCAGGCCTACACTTCATGCACTATCTTCCACAACTCCGTACTTGAGCTTACCTTGACTTTGTGGACGACATCGCGATATAATCGGCAAAAAAAGCGAGCAGTTACTGGCACGTTCGCTACTATCGAATCTCAGAAGCGGCTAATATTTGATCAATGCAGCACTAAAAAGGAAAATCACTCTTGTCAACCGCTATATCTTTGAGCTAGAAAGGCAAGTGAGTTGTAGGTCACTATCGGAAAAAACAAAGGAGGAGTATCCTTATCATTTAAGTCCTGCCCTTTGTATGGTGCCGAAGAGTGCACTTCATTAAAGTCGGATGAAAACAAAAACACTCTTTTGGGTGATTGAGACAAATTTTTCATACAATATATTTTCCTGCGGTTGTATACCGACATCGACCTGGTAAAGAGCATACGGCTTCATTGCTTAAAATGATCAGGTCTATCTCAAAAGAAGCAGATCACATTTTCGGTGGCGTGCGCAAGTGTAGGGTGTCCTTAACTTGGAATATGCAATGTAGCGCCCCTACCGTAAATAAGGTAGATCTTGTGTAGAAAACTGGATTAAATGGGAAAACACAACTTCTATGATCATGATGTCGAACTTGTTCCATTTCTTACGTAACGTAGACTTCATTGAGAGGCAATAGTGTCCTTACTTTATTTTTGATGGTCCTATAATCTTGGGTGGTCTAAGGTCATAAGTAACAAGCCTATCTAATGACAGCAGTTTATAACTGCGCACGCCAAATTGTTTTAGTTCTTCTTTCATGTATTCTCTCTGGGATGGGTTCGATGGGCCAACATATAAGTGTTCTTCCACTCTACTTGCTTTTATAATGTTCCCTCACTTAAGCGCTGAATAGGCAATTTGTTCACCATAACTGTATCGATGTCATAGTGCGTGGGGTTCCCGGTGAAATGTTCTTCTCCATGTGCCATCAACACAGGTAGGACCTCGAAAACAGGAAGGTATCTTTCATCTGACGCTACGGTTTTAAAAGTCATTGCGGCCTGAATAGAACTACTACTTTGGTTCCTACTAGTTGTCAGTCAAGGTTATTCAACTTACAGCACCTCCTCCAGTCTAGTTTTCGTTACTTAGCTATTGGGGATTGAGTCTATAAGGAGCAAGTCTCTCCATTAGAGGTTTCCTCAGCTTCGTAACAGAATCTGCAAGTTCCTACTATCACTTTCTAGACTTAGTTTTCGAGTGCGGATGAACGGCAGCCTGTTTTTGCTTAAGCTAATAAAAGACTTGACAATCTTAGCAAAGTTTTTCATAGAAAATGTGTGAGTTATTTCTTTTTACTGGGATTCGAACCTGAACCTCCCGCTCAGTAGTCCAACGCATAAACCAGGGTGCCACCTCTCCTCAACTGTCACTCAAACATGGGAAACACGCACGAACAGTTGAAGTAACAGTTGAAACAACTTATCTAGCAATTAAACCAATGGATATATATGTACATACATATATTATAACACATAATATTTCCGAAACCTTTCGACTTGGCGAAATAGGAATCAACCGCGCCTAGATTGCGGAACATGCAGGATCTTTCAGTGGAAAGTAACCTGACAAAAGAGTTTTTTTTCATGAAAGAAAAATTGCTTGATAAGGTCCTTCTTAGTTGCAATATATAACAAACTAAATTGCAGGGTGGTGTTTTTTTTTAGTCAGGAAGAATCTGACACTACTATGAGCACGCGCTTGCTCTCCTCATAGTGTCTATGGAAGATTTTTTCACCAACCCTCGGGGAAAAAAAAATATTTCCGAATTTCCAAGTTTTAAAGGTCGATGAGATCATTTAGCTGAATTTTCCAGATGATTCATAGTATGTCAAGAGTCCCGGTCGCAAACACTATGTCACAAGCTAAAGAACTCAAAATCGTAATTAAAGAGTTTTTAACTGCAGTCAAATGTCCATTTCTTCTCTAATTTTACATTTTCTAAATTACAACCATCCTATCTCATGTCCTGATTTTATATGATCTACAAATCATCGAATTTAAATAGAGTGAAGGTAAAATTACTCAAAATCACTCATCCTGGTGCTGGTCTAATTTAAATATCCTCTAAATCGGAGGTAGGATTTTTCCAGAAACGTTTGCACCTGAGCCATCACTTCGTAGATATTTTGTGTGTAGAGGCGAAAGCCCTATAATCACCATATTTCAAAGGCTCGGCTTACGGTCTAGTACCAGGCACAACTAGTAGGTGCTACCTTTTCATTTTAGAAACGTTGAAAGATGCTCACTAAGAATTAACTAAGCAAGTTAAGATTGTAGGTAATTAAATCCAACTCTTTGTTTATCAAAATAAATTTGGACTACAGAAACTAACCAGACATACTGTAATTACCTATACATACCAAGTGAGTTTCAAAGTGATAGGATTTTTTATTTAATTTTTTTTAATTAACACACAAGGAATTCAAAGAGAGTTTACCAAATAACATAACTGGAAAACTAGCATCTGATTATATTTAAAATCAACGATGGTAATAAAAGTTTCTTTCTCAAAGAGTTTTATGAAACAGATTCGATATGTTGAAAGGATTTTATAGAAAAGTAATGTACTTACCTCCTTTTTCATAATTCCTTTCCACGTAAGCTCATCGCTCGAGTTGTCCACCTCTATCGGTGTGTCAAGGGTGTCGGTTATTTGATGTCGGATTTCGCTGTGTTCGTCTTTTCTCATTATTTTCATACGCTGCTGGTCCAGCTCAAAGGTTTTCTCTTCCTCCTCTGTAGTTTCGATGTCTACCATTTCGTCGTCGGATGAGAAGCATTCTTTGATTAGAGGTGTTGCTGGGTGTTCTGGTGATATCGAACCCGCTGTTGTAGCTCGACTCAACGTTTTCTGTTCGTTGTCGTAAGAAGTAGCCGCAGCAGCCGCTGCTGCTGCTACTGCTGCCACCGTCTCTAAGGCTAGTGTCGTTGTGGCGGCTGTATACGAAGACGCAGATCGATTTACCTGAATAACAGGCTTGAAAGCGGAGTTGTTGTAGAATCCTGAAAGAGCTTTCACTTCTGGAGCCACTGTCGGGTAGGTGCGCGGTGGTGAACCAAATCTCTCGATTGATCCATTGGGGGATGTATTGCTTCGCGTAGTCTCAGGGTTAGTTGAACTCGTTAGGGTTTGGTCTTGAGTGGGACTTGTGGTCACGGATGTATTCGAATTGCCATTTCCAAAGATAAGTGATCCAGCGCTGCCTTTGATCCAAGGCAGCGTACAATTGGGAAAGTGAAAGTGACTGTTGGATGCTTTATTTTGAGCGTGCGCATGCCACATGTAGTCCATCATAAAATTTCTGGAAAAGGGTAATGTTATCTCTGTCGACGTCGTTCCTCCAGGTAGCGTTGCAATTGGATTCGTCCCTGATTGAGTGCCAGAACCTGCGTGATGGTGATGGATGTTTAGTGGCCTTAATGGAAACTGTCCAACTGGAGTGCTGCCCGGACCAGCTCTACCCGGTGAACTTTCTTTCAAACGCTTCGGAGACCGTGCCGCTATCGATGATGACGAAGATGACGATGATGACGAGGTAGATCCCGTGGTTACAGTAGTTGCCGCCGCTGCTGCTGCTGCCGCCGCCGCTGTCAAGGAACTTGACGAATTACCCGTTGTCATCAGACGTTTCCTTGTTCCCCCATTAAACATCGCCTTTACATCTTCCCATGCGTGGGTGATCTCCTCCGGTGGATTTCCACTCAACTTCATGTGACGTCGCCAAGAGTTGAAATTCGCCGCATCCGGCTGCACATATTTATCGCCCGGGCCAATTCGATGAGAATGAAATATAAACTTGTTCGGCGAGAAGAACAGCCCACAGTAGGAGCACTTAATGCACTTAGCTCGCGATGAGTTATACCGTGAAGGCAAAAACGATCCACGACAACCCCACGCACACTTGTGATGTACACTGAATGCAAAGTCATCCGGCAGCCTTGGTGGTGCATTATCTCCCAGAAATGACTTACATAAACGTTCCGCTTCGCGTCTGGTTATCATGCCACAACGCCTTGAACTGACAGGCATTGCTCCGGCTCTACGCAGGATTTCCAGTTGCACCGGTGTGCACTGGACACACGTAATTCCCAGTGCAACTCGTCGATTGTGTATCTCATTGTAGCTAAACTGCTTGAGGAGTGTATTCGAGATTTGGGCCAAACACAAACGTTCTTGTGACTCGATGTAGAGGGAGACAATGGGAATCCCATACAGAAGAACCGTGCTTACCTAGAAAAAAAAACAACAACAAAAAAAAAACAATAAAATCACTGCACCTTAGGAGATTCAATAAAGCGGGGCAAATAAATCAGATGTAACTACGTGCTCCTTTGCTAATCTGCTCACGTTCTCAATTATTTTCGACAAATTGTATAATCAAAACCACGTAAACTTACAGAACCATACCCAGCCCTTGAATGAATAACTTTCTTTTCGGGGGGCTATAGTACCGTACCAACCCCTTTGCGATTGAGTTTATGTTGGGAATCATCGTCCCTGGGGTACGATTCATTCAATAAGAGATAATATTTGTTCGTTGGATGTTTAGTATGGGTCGGTGTGTGTTTTTTTGTTTAGGACATTATCAACGCCTTTTGTGTAACCTTTAGAATTGTGTTGTTAAGGTCATTGGTTGTGCAATAAAAAAAAGGCCCTCAGGTGGTGGTCGCAATATTCGATTTGGAATCGATGGGTTGCCAGATATACTACATGCACATAGCGTGTGATCAAGTGAACAATGTAATTAAGCAGATGATGAGACCTACATAAATGGTAGGACGTAGATGAAGTTAGTGAAAAAACAAAAGTTATAATTAACGGAAACGATTCCTTGAGAGTATTAGAAATGAGATCAGCTATTATGAATGAACCATTTCTGCTAGTACAACATCCCTGGACGTACAATACTGGAGCACAGATTCTAACCCCTCTTTAAACGCTATGCAATTATTTTTATTTTTTGCTGGAATCCGTATTAATTGTTTATTGTTGAAGGTTACGCCTCTTACGGTCGCATTACTACCAGGTCCCTATTCCACCAAACAACTTTGTAATAGTTTTGCAATTTCTTTTCACTTTTCTACCAAAACGTTTGGTTATTTTAAAGTAAACTGTATGTTTTAAAAAGTTAACGCACCTTCTTGGTTCGATCAAGTTTTTGTGCAGACTTTAGTGCTTACTAAATTACGACCAACCGCCCAAGCTCAACATCGACAGAACATCAACTGGTTTCGATACTCAAATAGAACGGATGAGGCTGGGAGACAAGCCGAAGACTTTACCACAAGTAGTAACCTCACCCAGCTTTTAAAAGCGCCCATACGATTTGCCGACAATCCAGGCAATTTCGAAAATACTCTAGATCTATTTCTCTCAACAGGGCCTGACAACTACACTAGCAAAGTTTCTTCCCCTTTAGAAAATTCGGACCATGACCTAATATCAACAACGAAAATAGGATCGCCATCGCTTTATTTGGAATTAAAAATTATCTAATCGTGAGGAGCTGCGAGCTTTGTACGCTTCTTTTCCATGGGCTAACATTTGTTTCAGGAGTACTAATGTCAACGCTTGTACTGAAGTTGTCACTAAGGTAATTCTTCTCGAAATGGAACTATATGTACATTCCCCACTCCACCAAAAAATCAACCTCCAGCAAACCTTTGTTCAACAGTAATTGTGAGCAAGCCATTGCTGCCAAGAACAGAGGCCATATGTAGACAATGGCGCTCCACTCCAGCAGAGCAAACAAGAACAAGCTTCATTAGCCCCCGAAACAAGTCTAATGTATAGGTCGATTCCGTGAAAAAGGACTACAATGAGTGAGTCACTAACAAGCATCTAATCTGACCCAGTGACTCGCTCCCCTTCTGGTTAATATTAAACGCAATAAGCAATAATTTCAGTCACTCATCATTTCCACTTCTAATGAAAGAGGACGAATCACTATCCACAACACCCAGAGAGTAAGTCCACCTTTTTGCTATCAAGCTTTCAGGCAATTCGACACTAAATCCAGCACAAGATCTATGAAGACATACAGAAAATCTTGAAGTGGAGAAAGTAAACTTAGTCGATTTCAATGTAGGTTAGGTTAGGTTTGATGGGTTGAAGTAGAGGTTGAAAGACCTACTACGCCAAACTTAGATCAATGTAGATCCATTGTGATGCCCATTGCCAACAACACGCGGTATTCCAAACGGTCCCCCATCTAAGTACTAACCGCGCCCGACGAACGATTTCAATGTAAAGTAAACCCAATTCGCCGTCTCTTCCAGGAAGTTGAGCTTCCTGTTTGGAGCAAAGGGATACTTTACAACGCAACCCTTCACTCTCCTGTTTAAAGCACAAGTTAGACCGGGGCTTGAGTATTGTTCTCACATTCTTCATCTGCTCACAGCATACAGTTCTCTTAATTGATGATCCCATACTAACATATAATCCCAATCATTGGCTCATCAAAAGCTGGTAGCTGACCTATTCATATGGCTCGCAAAAGTCCTTGACATTTCTTGAGTTCTGGGTCATCGAAGTCAGTCGAACTCATGCTTTAAGTTGAGCATTGCCTAAGTAAATAACCGCTACTTATGCTCAATTTTGACGTTTTAATAACTAGTAAAGTCAAAGTTTTAAAATCTAACTTTAACCGGTAAATACTTTTTATCAAAATGTAATGTAAAAATAATTATTTATTATTTCAGTTTTTCCTCAATGACGGTAGAAAAATTTTAGAGCAGGTCAGTGAATGACATACCGAAGAACAAACAATACTTACTCGTAATTACGCAAAATTTTAGAGAAATGAACAAAATGTTCAAAACATTTAATCAAAACTTTATATTTGAATTATAGTGAATTAGCCATTTATAATAATAAAAATAGATATAGCTAACGACCAAATACAGGGCCGGGCTTAGCTTCTCACATTTGAGAACCTACAGTTTTATGTACTCGTATTTATAAAATCTGCTTTTACTCAAAAACGCCACTTGCTCCTCCACCTCGAAAAAAAACAGAAAACAACCCCTCAACTTTATCTCATCTGGTTGATCCTTTCTTGAGTTACCACTTTAACACTTACTCGTATTCCTATTCATCAACATATCTCAATCACTCACCTGATTAGGTTTCGGTGACGAAGCTACCGACGGCAAACCATCAATTTCTTGTTGTCTGTGCTCCTGCTGATGATGTTCTATGTTAGCTTGTAGAATGTTTTGTGTTTGTTGCGGTTGTTGCCCTTTTGATGGTTCATTGATCCTTTTTAAAAAGTGATGATTGGGCGATGTGACAGTACCATCCGAAGCACACGTATTGTTTGCTTTGTTGTTATTGGCAGACGAAGCACCCGAACCACCCACTATTGTTGTTATACCAGAAGCGAGCTCCATCATTTTATATCCAAAGTCTTATTTGACTTGTTTAAGATGTTCGTGGGTTAACAATCATTGAGGGATGGTGTTTTCTCGCCCAAGCAATAGCGACCTGTAAACAATGTAAAATAAAAGAAGGAGACATTTAAAGTGTTAATCCATCTTAATTGGTACTTAAAAGGGTATTTGATTGAAGCATACTTTTAGTTTGTATTAGAGAAGGCATCAGGGTATGAAGGCATAGAAGTGTAGACACCTTCGTATTCAAACATTTACAAGGGCGCGCGTTGTAATTTAAATTCAATTGAAAGCGTGTAATCACCAGTTTAACCTAATTAAAAATGCATGCTTCATTTAATTTGTGTAAACAGGACTCGGGTAGTCAGTTTAACATCACAACAATGGTGTGTGGGTGTGGGCGACAGTATACGTTTAATGTTTCATCACCATCAACATAGCAAAAAATTTATTTTTTTGAGTGGGTGGGAGGACTGGGTGGGTAGACTGATGTAATAGTGTTAATTATATTTACTCAGTTCATTTTCTATGTTATTTTATTTTTGATAGAATTTTTAATGCTGATACAAGTTGAAATGGCTCTGATAATTAAAATTATTTCAATCCTACGTTGGTTGGGATTAAGAGTTTACATTCTTTGTGTTAAATTTCGATTGGGGGATGAAATTTTTGTTGAATTTGGTCGGAAGTTACAGAAAGTTTTTTGAAATAATATACTTGATATATTATGTTTTCCATAAATAAAATAAACATTTGCTCTCACCTAATTTATAAATGAAAAACATGAATTTCCGGGACCATTGATTGTTTGAGCTGTTACCAAGAGCCTTGGAATTTTTGTAAAAAAAATGTTGTGAACTAAATTTGAATTTGAATTGAAACTAATCTTTTTTGTTTTTATTTAGACATATGTATGTATATAGGAAAAGAAATTTAAATAAAACAACAACGGTGTGAGATATCAAATTGATTCTGGCTTTATTTTGAAGATACATTCATTATGTATGGAGTAGCACATGATTTAAATCGCCGCCTCGGCTTCGCTGGCAGTGCTTCAAGCCAATATGTGCGGCGTTTTTCTGGCAATAGCGTCTCAAATGTTGGCCTCGAGCTCGTCCAAAGTGGTTGGCTTGTTAGCGTAGACTAAGGACTTGACGTAGCCCCAGAGAAATTAATCGAGGGGTGTCAAGTCGCATGGTCGCGGCGGCCAATTGATGAACGCTCGCCGTGAGATAACCCAGTCGCCAAATTTCTCCTTCACCACTTCGAGCGTTGCGTCGCTTGTGTGGCATGTTACGCCGTCTTGTTGGAACCACAGCTCGGATATATCGATGTTGTCGAGCTCTGGCTACAGAATGTATACCGAGGACCATTAACGGTAACGGTGTCTCTTTCCTGATTTCGAAAGAAATAAGGTCCGATGATGCCACTGTGCAATAAACCTTAGTCGAAAACTTGTGGATTGTGGTCGCTCCAATAATGGAAATTTTGATTGTTAACATAGCCGCTGAGCCAAAAATGGGCCTCGTCCGAGAAGATGATTTTTCGACCAAAATCCGGACCTCCGGCCAACATTTCCAGCGCCCAATTAGCGAACTCACGGCGTTGTCTATGGTCGTCCGGCTTCAATTCTTGCATCAGCATAATCTTATATGGATGTGGGCCCAAATCCAACCGCAAAATGAGCTTGGTTGACTCTCTGGCGATGCCCAATTCAGCTGATCGGCGCCGAATCAACATTTCTGGGTCTTCTTCGATAGTGGCCGCTACGGCGGCTATGTTTTCTTCAATTCGCACCCATCTCTTTCCGGTTGTAGCTTAAGGTCCAAAAGATACCGACCTCACGACGAAATTCACGTTGCGTACTTATAACGATAACATTTTTTAATAATTTTCACACTTTCCGGAAGTGTCAAACGATGCACGATAAGATGGCAAACCTTACTGAATATCTTGAAAGCTGGATGTTATTGGTATCTTTGACAGCTGCTGAAACATAACAACTGGAAAAACTATCATTGCTATCTGGTCACCCTTTAATACACCTCTTTTTACAATATTTACATTTAGCCGACTTAAATAATTATCAGATAATTCAAATAAGGTATCCATTGCCTATATCTAGCGAAAGTCTACTTTTTGTTTTAAAAATAAATATTATTTTAAACGTGTGCTTGATCCTGGCATACATTCGATTCATGGCTCTTATAGGTCAACTTATAGCTAATGACTAGTTTTAGGACAAAGAGTAATTGCAATACTATCGAAGTAATTTCTAACGAAAACCTAAGTAAAATCAAAGAGCTTACAAATAGTTCTACATGCTTATTTTTTTTCATTTATATATAAGTATATAAGAACAAGTGCACGGGCAAGAACAAGAGAAGTGGAATTCTAATAAGACCAATGATGATCGCGCGAATGAAAGATATAATTTATTCAAGAGTTATCCTTGTAGGGCGGTTAATGAAGCTTTTTCATAAAAAGGTATTGTTAATCTATTATACATTAAAGGTGTCCCAAAATTCACAAAAGATTTGAATTTTGCGCCAATTTTGGAAAAAAAAGACAACATGACAGCTGACAGTTCAAACGCGTTTTCATTGTTGAGCAGTATTTTAAAAATAATGAAGGTTTGGGAGCTACAGTTCGCAATTTTCGTACAAAATATGATCGGAATAACGATTTAACTTCATCAACTATGAAGAGACTCGATCAATTAGTTATCTTAAATAGACACTATGGCAGTCCTTCAACAAGTCGTTCAACAAAAAACATCGAAGTAGTTCGTCGGAGTGTTGTTGAACATCAATTCCGTACCGGTCAAGAATTGGATATTTCGAGAAGCTCTCTACAGCGTATTCTCACGAAAGATTTGCATCTTCATGCATACAAAATGCAATTGACTCAAGAACTGAAGCCTACCAACCACATACAGCGAAGAGAGTTCGTTGAATGGATTATGGAACAACAGCAAGTGGATTTCCCGTTTTGGTGATCAAAATTGGCCACCCAGATCATGAGATTTAACGCCTTTGGACTTTTTTCTTTGGGGTTTTTTTGAAGTCTAAAGTTTATGCCAACAAGCCCACGACCACCCACGCCTTGAAGGAGCAAATTTAGCGCTGTATCAACGAAATTCAGCCACATTTATGCAAAACGGTCATGGAAAATTTCGACAAAAGAGTGCGTATGTGCCAGCAAAGTCGTGGGGGCCATTATGCTATTCCATTCATAACCCTATACTGTATACTTTATGAATCAATAAAACATTTACTATCTTTAATTAAAAACCTGTGTTTTTTATCAAAATTACTTCTTGCGTCAATTTTGGAACACGCTTTATTAAAGGTGATAAATAGTAATGATCGTGGACACTATCGTTTACATTTGCATCCCATAATGCTTTAATGAGCGGATTACTGTGGGATGCAGTGTGTTGCAAAACTTCCCTGCAACAACTCAGTCAATTTTAAAAATTTCTAACACCTTTGCTAAAACATTGACTACACCATACCCAAGCTAAATTTTTACAAAAACTTCAAAAGTTACCATCCCTTCAAGAGCATTCTGAGAAGGAGGTGGTTTTAGGAAGATAAGTCGTTACATTTTTACACCGACGGTTCAAAAACGGAGTGGGTGGTGGTGTCTTCTTTGATAGGCCTAATCTAAACCTCTCTTTAGTCTCCCAAGCCCCTGTAACTTGTTCCAGGCAGAAATAATGGCAATAAGGGAAGTCTTGTTGTGGCTAAAGAAAAACAACAACACGCATCTTTTCAGACGCCAAGCAGCAATCAAATCCTTGGAATCGTCCTCAATAAATTCTCTAACTGCCGATCGTCTCTTATAGAGATGGCGGAGCAGCTCAATATTCACCTAATTTGGGTGCCGGGACACAGGGTCATTCCAGGAAATTGTAAGGCTGACGAATTTGCCAGATATGGAACAACAATACCCATCCTTCCAGACAAAAGTTAACTGGGTATGCCGATCGCTACATGCAAACTTAAGTTAAAGATGGATGCTATTGAAACGACAAATTCTACGTGATTTGCTAACGCAAGTCAATGCCACAATTTGTATAAAAAAAAGTAGTTCGCTTCGATTCTGGATGTGAATTTTACAAGAATAAATGATGAATAACAGGGTTAAGGCATTTGCTGAGTCTAACGAGTTGCTGCCATTTAACACAAGCATTGTCGCTACTATTCGCATCGAAAGTAACGATCCCATTTACTCAAAACTGTACCCATACCCCATGGGTGTGGCTGATTTCGTTAATTACGAAATAAAAGACCTTTTAAAATATGGCATAATCAGGTCATCCAGATCCCCTATAGTAACCCCATATGGGTTGTAGATACTGACGAGTTGGGCAATAAAATTAAACGTCTAGTAATAGACTTTCATAAGCTCAACCGAAAAACAATCGACGACAAATATCCCATTCCTAACGTTATGGTGAGTTTATTAAATTTGGGTAAAGCAGGGTAATTTACAACCCTCGACTTAAAGTCAGGTACTTTACAGACCTTCGACTAGACCACATCGAGCTCGCAGGGCGAAATCGAGAAAAACCCGCTTTTTCCGTAAAAGGAAAACGACGCCCAGTATTTTTCAAAGAGCTGTAGATGATGTCCTTCGCGAGCAAATCGGAGACTTGCTACATTTACGTCGACGACGTAGTCATTTTCTCTGAAACTGAGGCGGACTGGGTTTTATGAAATTTATATGAGGCCATCATGAATGTCTCATGGGAAAAATCCAACTTTTTAAATGAAAACGTGGAATACCTTGGTTTCACAGTGTCAAGAGGTGTATCAGAACGAGTCCATCAAAAGTGGAGACAATCCAAAATTACGAGTACACCGAGCCTTGGACATTGTTTGGGTTAAGATCCTTTTTTGGGTCTAGCCAGCTACTACAGGTGCTTTATTAAAGACATCCATATCTAAACCACTGTCTGACATCTTGAG
Organism: Pocota personata; assembly: GCA_963082735.1. Lineage (NCBI taxonomy): Eukaryota > Metazoa > Arthropoda > Insecta > Diptera > Syrphidae > Pocota > Pocota personata. The sequence continues at coordinate 4,472,849 of OY720433.1, forward strand.
GGGCGGAAACGGCAAAAAAAATTAAGATCAAATTAAATGGCAAGGAATTACAAGCCTTCAACAAATTGAGGGATATTTTGATATCAGAAGATGTCACGTTATTGTACCCAGACTTCAGGATGCCTTTCGATTTAACGACGGATGCTTTGTCACATGGGCTGGGAGCGGTTTTATCCCAAGATGGGAAACCAATAACAATGAATTCAAGGACACTCAAAGATAGGGAATTGCACTTTGCAACCAATGAAAGGAAGCTTTTGGCCATAGTATGGGCCCTGACAAATCTGCGTAACTACCTCTCCACATTTTCACTGATCACCAACCCCTCACATTTGCGGTTTCAGGCCGAAGGTCAAACGCAAAGATTAAGCGCTGAAAAGCATAATGCTCACATATTCTACAAACCAGGAAAAGCCAATCTTGTCACTGACGCACTGTCGCGACAAAATTTTCACGCTCTGGAGGACCAAGCAGGTTCGGATGTCGCCACAATTCACAGTGAACTACTACACGATCGAGAGAACAAAAAAAGTATATATAGGCACAGTGAGAGATATGGTAAAACCAGATGTGGTTAACGCAATTCATTGCGAACTACCGATTTTGGCCCTCATTCAGTACAGGTTCGTTGAATTATTCCCAGGAAAGAAATTTTAGTATCCTAAAGAGTTCGTGGTAGACATTTTCGACAAAATTGAGCTTACATTGATAAATTTTCCAAATTCGCTGTGGTCCAGCCTATACAGTCCCGTACGATAGCGGACGTGAAAACATCAATTCTGCAGCTAATGAGCAATGTCCCTCAAACAAAAACAATTTTCTGTGACAATGAAGCGTCGTCGAGTTCTAAGACTTGAAAGTCAATTTTATTAATTCACATAGTTAACGCCCTACCTTTACATAACACGTCTAATAGGCAAGTAGAAAGGCTGCAAAGGCAAAGGAGAATGGATATTAGTAAAGACCAATAGAAGGTTAGGTAATAAACTTACACCACAGTATGTAGAGGAAAAAGTGGAAGCAGATTTGGGGACAACAGTTTTCATTAAAGGGAAGGACGATCGGAACGTTTTTTTTCAAGATTTTGCTCACGCTGTAGAGGAAAAAGTGGAAGCAGATTTGGGGACAACAGTTTTCATTAAAGGGAAGGACGATCGGAACATTTTTTTCAAGATTTTGCTCACGCTGTTCTCAGTCATGACAACAGTGACTGCAAAATTGACGGACTACACTCATTCGGACAACATTCCAATTTTGAACGGAGACGTCATCCTCTGGCAGGGATATGGCTACCTTAAACACACAACTAATTTGACTGTGCACAATGAAATTATGGACGAGACGATCAACATGACTGACCTTTTCTCACAATCACATATGAGGAAAATTTTGCAAATAGACACCAGACATTTGGGGACACTCTTTACGGCTATAATCATACATCATAGGCACACGAGAAGTTTAAAATTCCTAGGCAAGGCTTTAAAGGTAGTTGCTGGAACCCCCGACTTCGACGTCTTTGAACAGGTAAAATTCACACAGGCTAATAAATACAAGAACACAGGAGCAAATTAATAAGTTAACAGACACCGTAAATAGTGTTCTGGCAGATTCTAAAAAGGAGCGGAGGGGGATCGTTGTCGTCGAGAATCGTCGGATTTATTACATTAATTTTAGCAAGTGTTATTGAAAACATTAAAATTTCTATTTCATTGATCATGTCAATATAAATCATAGTATGTTGTTTAAAATTATCACCATCATCATTATCATTATATTGATAGGTTACAGGTTTTTTTTTGTCGTACTGATTACGGCGTTATTTCAAAACCGAATTTCATGAAATGAAAGGTGAAGTTCCGTAGATGTGCAGAATGTAATTTATTTTTGATAAATTTTGTCACACAAATGATAAAAATTAACAAAACAACAAAAGAAAAAATGCATTGCATATTAACAGGCTACACTTTTTTTTGTTGTACCGATTACATACACTATGGAATGGAACAGAAGAAAAAATGCGTTGCATATTAATAGGCTACACATTATTTTGTCGTACCAATCAAGACCAATTACCCACAGTTGATAATCGATTCGTTGTTGTCTACAATCCATACCTCTTAGCCACGTTTGAATGCCATTTGAATGTTGAAGTTTGTACGACTGCTAAGAGTGTTAAATACATTTACAATTATGTATGTGTACAAAGGGTATGATTGTGCGTCTATAGAATTTGGAGTAATAAACCCTGATGTGAATGCGAATTACGGATTGATGCAATTCAAAATTTCCTGAATGGAGGGTATGTAGGTTCAACTTAAGCCGCATGGCGTATATTCGAGTTTTCCATGCACACAATAGTTCGATTTGATTGCCATTTCCCTCAATGACACAATGTGTATTTCAAAGAGGGATCTGAACAAGCGGCAGTTGCTAATCCACCAAAACCAAAACTTTTGTCCTATTTCGAATTGAATAGAAGTGACCAAACAGCTCATGGACTTTAGTACTCTGGAATACCAGTACACTATGTGTGGAATGATCAAGGGAAGAACTGGACAAAATGAAAGCGTGGGGCAGATAAAGCAATTTCTGTAGTTATGTTGTCTCACCAAAAGACATCGAATTGTTTCATTTACGGTTACTTCTATTGCATGTTGGGGGCCCACAGTCGTTTGAACACTTGTGAAGGTATGCAAATGTTTTGTTTTGTACTCGTAACTTTTGTAGATGCATGTCATGCATGTGGTATTGCATCTAATGATAATGATTGGAAAGAATGTTTGAATGAAACCAAAGAAACCAAATCTCCTCGGTAAATACTTGAATTGTTTGGATTCATTTGTGGTTTAAATATTCCACAATATGAGTTTAAAATATGTATGAGTGATGATTTTATGACAAATTAAAGCGAAGAGATTTCATTTAATAGAGCTCTATTTGGAAATCGAAGATATACTATATTATTGACACATAATCTTTCATACCAACAACTTGAACTTAAAAGTCGAACGTTAATGACTGATACCAATAAGCAATAAGCAACGCAATGTTACGAGTATATGTAGATAATGTTTGGAGTGAAGTTTTATATCATGATACTGGTAGTAATGTATTTTGGTTGATGGCTTATTCAGGGTGTGCCAAAACATACGTTGAAACACCAATAATTCATAAGATGAATTCATTGAATCTCCTATGCACACCAACGGCCTTCAGTGATATATCGTAGCTTCTACTCTCTTAATTGGTGGCCGAACTTTGCATAATGTTTTTAATTTACCAATTCCGATATTAAAAGATTCAGTGTCAACTATAACATGAACAAATGGGTGGCCATGATATAGTGGGTAGTGGGTTCGCTTGTGACCCGAACTGTGCAGTTTCAAGCCCGGACGGGGAACAGCAACCACAGCCACCCGAGCATAAAAAGGGAAATGAATAAAATCCAAGTTTCTCCAACCACTACACCAAAAAAGTAGTTTCTGCTTGGTAGCACAATGGACTTCGTGTGAGTCTGAGAGTTCCGGGATTTGGAAATTTCTTTTTAAAAAAAATAACATCGACAAGGGAGTTTTATTGATAATTCTTGATGAAACTTCATACTAACTGTTAGTAATTGATAGATTATTGAGAGATGTGAGTGTGAATGAAAATAAACATAAAGTGTGGTGACTTTCTGCAAATATTGCCACTAATACCTCATGGATCGCGTGTCACTCTAATTGAAAATTGTATTACTTTGTGGTCAGAATTTTCTAAATTTCATAAGGTTACATTATCACGGAATGCGAGAACTCTCCCTCATGAAATCGAATTCATTTAATTTCTTAAGTCACTTGGTAATGGTGAAATGCAAACCTTTCCTCAGTTCGGTCAAGATATCATGGAAAATCCAGATAATTTGATTGGCCAAACAGATAATATCATACACGAATGTTTCAGATACTATTTTATCTCCTGAAATTTTGAATTCGGTGAATACTTCAGTTGACATTCCGGAACAGGGAAATTATCCTGTCGAATTTTTAAATTCTTTGACTCTTAGCGGTTTACCTCCACATAAATTAATTTTGAAAGAGAACTGTATTGTATTAATTATTCGTAATTTGAATACAGTGAATGAGACCCGAATACGAGTAAAAAAAATGTATAGAGATTCAATCGACTGTGAAGTCTTGACTGGTATTGTACGCAACCTCAAATACATTTAACCTATTCTGGCACACTTTTGCCATTTACTCGTACTTTTCAATGTACACAGTTTCCAACCATTCCTGCATTTGAAATGACTATAAATAAATCTCAAGCACAAACATTCAAAAAATTAACTGTTTTATTAGCTGTATTATTTCAGATCAAGGGTATTTATCTAACGACGATAACAGAGTTTTCACAACAAATACGAGGGTGGGTAAATAAGTCCCTGAAAATTAATACAAATTGTGTCGTCACCTTGAATTTAATTTTTTTTTGTCAAGAATCATCTTTCAAAAGAACGCACCCAAATTTTCAGACAGATCTGTCAAAAAGTTTTGTTGTGGCAGCCATTTTATATAGACGCCTACTAGCATTTTCTTTAAAATGGAAAAAAGTGAATTTCGAGTGCTCATTAAACACTATTTTTTCCGAGAAAAAACTATCACGCAAACCAAACAAAAGCTCGACAAATATTATGGGGACTCTTCACCATCGATTGGAACCATTCACCACCGGTTTACTCAATTTCGGTCACCAAACCAGAAATGGTCGACAAAATCCATGGTTTGATAATGGACGATCGGCGAGTGAAAGTGCGCGAGCTTGAAGATGCCACAGGCTTATCACATGGCTCAGTGATTTCCATTTTACATAAATATTTGGACATGAAAAAGCTTTCCGCAAGATGGGTGCCGCGTTTGCTCACAATCGACAACAAACGCATTCGTTTGACAACTTCAAAGGTGTGTTTGGCGATGCTCCAGAAAAATTCGACTGAGTTTTTGCCGTTTCGTAACCGTGGATGAAACCTGGATTCACTACAACACACCAGAAACCAAGGAACAGTCAAAACAATGGACTTTTCATGGTGAATCGAAGCCGAAGAAGGCCAAGGCGGGTTTGTCAGCAAACTAGGTCATGGCGACAGTTTTTTGGGATGCGCGCGATGTTATTCACATCGATTACCTTAAAATGGGTAAGGCTGGATCGATTCCAAGCCGATTAGAAGCAAAAGCGGCTGCATTTGGCGAAGAAAAAAGTTCCTTTTCACCAGGACAACGCACCGGCTCACAAGTCCACAGTCGCAATGGCAAAATTGCATGAGTTAGGCTACGAACTCCTCCCTCATCCAGCATATTCCCCAGATTTAGCCCCCTGTGACTATTTCTTGTTTTCAAACATGAAGAAATGGCTCGGAGGTAAGAGATTTGGGTCGAATGAAGAGGTCATCGCTGAAACAAACGCTTATTTTGAGGGGCTCGAGAAATCGTATTATTTGGAGGGCATCCAAAAATTGGAGAAACGTTGGATGAAGTGTATAGAGCTAAAAGGAGACTATGTTGAAAAACAAATTGTTTTTATACCGAAAAGAGTGTTCCTTATTTAATTTTTCAGGGATTTATTGATCCACCCTCGTATTGTCCATAGAGAAATTATAAGCCCCTAATTCCAAAAACAAGTTATATTTGAGCAGCTATTATGCTTAATATTTGTTTCCGTAACATGAATAAATTTTCGATAATTTTCCAAGAATGATGTTAAATGTTGATAAATGTCATTAGTATTAAAGTAAGAATGAATGTTTTTGTATGAAAGGGTAGGGTCTCATTCAAAAGGTATACGTTGACTTGATGGTTTTCCCTAGAATGCGGTCAAATTTTGGCCGATGAATTTTCCTAGTCAATTATTAATGAGCAATTCACAAATGGTAGCGTGACAGAACTAATGGAAGTAGCTAGTGTTAAGATTTTACAAAACGATAATATCCTACATCGACCGAACGATCCTCAACCTCACCGACGACAACCTAGTAGCAGAATGTAATAACCGAGTGGTGGCGGTTGACATTTGCCGCCCAACATCTACATCGACATTCTGCAGTGTAGTACCAAATAAGGCATGAGCCCAACAACTGTACTTTGGGGGCGTGGTACACTGTAACACTCGACCTAACCATCTGGATCATGTGGTGGTGGTCTTAATCAATGATATAATCAATGACAGGCCAGCCAAGGTGAAGAAGGCGGATTATGTTGAGAAAACTATCACCGGCACATACTTAATCACTTTCGACGATGAGGTCTGTGTCAATGGATCCAGATTTGTGAATCGCAACAACATTCAGAAGAGACGGCCAGGCGCCACAGCATTAGCGCTTCTAAATATCACAGGTCACCAGGGGATACTGAGCTTGCCATTTCTGCATAAAATGATTGTTGAAAATCTGCGCTACATTGACGAGGTAAAGACGAAAATAACAGCACAACTAGTGTTGGCCTGCTGCGTAACTCTCGCGTTTATTGCGGTCATATAAGTATGTCATCCTAAAACTGAAACAACAATAGAAGAAAAAACGGCAACGACTCAACCGAGGACGGTCTTTACTTAAGCGAGGAAGGAGTTAACACAATGTGTTCACAGCGGCCACATGCCGCTGACCCAGCAATTGCATAATCGACCCGCTTTGACTCGCATCCAGCCAGATCTGGTCTGGGAAATAAAAATTTTATCTTTTATTTTAAAATGTATACACTTCCAAAAAAGCTTTTGAAGGTATTGAGCTTCTCTTCAGTATTGGCTAACTCTTGCCCATTGTGAGTTGGGACGTCTGTGACACCATTTTTAATATCTTTCAGTGCGGGATATAATTTTTTCATTCACCTCACTTATCAGTGTATCAATTTCTGAGTTAGAAATATTTCTCTGGTTTGGGACGCTTATTTCAGAAAGGCTGTTACGAAGTTAAATTCTGAAGACCTCCCAATTCGTGTTGTTGGAACTTCTGTAGCATGGCGGAGAAACTAATGTAGGTTTTAAATTAGAAGTACCTAACCTTGTTTCTATCCCAAGATGACCAGAAGGGGTAGAGAATGTCTTACATGTTCTGCTATTTGTCTGGTTTCGTGCAACATTAAAGGAGCATGATACTAAAAAGAAGTATAAAATGGTAGAGGATCTGAAAAATGTGGGGCTATAGGGTGACACTAAGTCAAGTTGGAGAAATGGCCCACTGTAAAACCAATTGTTCACCATGTTACCGTAACGATTACTAATGGTGTAGCCCCAGTTAAGATGCCAATACGAGTAAACGCATTTGCAGTAGCGAGCAATCTATCGAACTCGTTTGAAACGTTTCATCCGGCGGCGTTCGAAGGTATATGACTGCTTCTGCGTAATTTTGACATATAAAAGATTCTAAACAAACTGAAAATACATCACTTTGAAAAGCCGAAATTTTTGATCAGTAACGATGGCAATGCCCCAACTACAACTCATGCTTAACAGGACAAAAAAATGGTTTGACGATTGCCGTATACAAATTAACGAGGACAAAACATCACAAGTGATATTCACAACGAGATCGAACTACACCCCGGTACCAATTAAAATCAATAACAAATCAATTCCCATTGATAAAGCAGCAAAATATTTTGGAATGCATATCGGCAGCAAACTCCCATGGAGATATCATATACAAAAGAAATGAAACCAGATTAACCTAAAATATAGACAACTATACTGGCTGCTTCCAAAGGACTCAAGACTATCGATAAACAATAAAATCCTTCTATACAATTCAATCATAAAACCAATTTCGTCCTACGGCATCCTGCCTTATTCAAAGGCAGCAATCAAAAATCCTACGCACAATAATCAATGCAGAATGGTATATACTCGTACCTAGCACTGACATTCACCGTGACCTAAACATCCCAACTATTAATGACGAAATATCTAACACAAGCAGAAGGCATCACATAAAAATATTAACTCATACCAAGGGCGGATCCAGGGTGGTAGCACAGGGGCACCCCCCCCCCCAAAAAAAAAAAAAAACGATTCAGATAAAACAGGCCAGTCGAAAAAACACTAGCAATTAGAATACTATGGGGTAACACACTCTTTACCTATCTGGCGTTTGTGCCCCTTCCAGAAATAAATCCTGGATCCGCCCTTGACTCATATCAATAGCGAAATCAAGACACTACCAGATCAAGAGATTTCTGGAAGAAGACGACTTAAAAGGACTCGACCTACTGATTTGATTAATTAAAAAACCGATGTAAATAAAAAAAAAATTATTTAAAAATGTAATTACTTCCAAACAACAAAGGACGATATGACATTGGTCACTACGTCGAATTAATTCCTGTGCAAATCATTGTAACAAAATGTACTAAATGTTAATTTTAGACAGATGTACTCGTACTTCTCTTCTTCTTACGGCGAAGTTATGATCCGGAGTAGAAGGATCACAACCCTCCCACTTTACTGCATCCCTACTGGTCCGCCTGTGGGGTTTGCCAGTTTGACCTCAGTAAGTACCGGCAGGCTTCGCGGTTTCGGATCACTTCGTCACTGAGGACAATAAAATGCTGGTGTTTTTGCATTTGTGTGATCCAGTTGTTTTTTGGTCTGCCTCTTTTGCGCGTTTGTGTAGACACGTTGATTGAGATTGTCTTTTTGACGGGGTTCGAAAGATCTCTCTTGATTGTCTTGAACATGACAATACCAACTAAGCCGGTCGTGCTCTATCTTGCTTTTACATGAAGGCTTCCTCGAATCTTTGAACTTCTTATTCTATCAAGCTTCGTTACTCCTGCTGTCATGCGAAGCATCTTCATCTCAGCTGCTGTTAATTTGCCCTCATACTTTTTGTACATTGTCCAGCATTGTAAACCATATGTGACCGCCGGACGTACAACTGCGGTGTAGAGCCTTCCTTTCAGCTTAGGGGGCATTTTTCGATCACAGAAGATAGCGGAGTTTTCCCGCCACTTCATCCACCCTACGCTTACGCGATGATTGATGTCATCATCACAAGTTGCTTCGCTATTGATCATAGATTCCAGATATTTTAACTTTTCGCACTTGGGAAGCACTTTTCCATTCAAGTAAATGTCTGGAATAGGCCAGTCTGGATCAGTGAACGGGCAGCACATATACTCTGTCTTTTATGAACTAATATGGTACCCATTTCCCTCCAAAACATCCACCCGTACATCAAGGGCTCGTTGCAGAGCCATTTGATCTTCGCTTATGATAGCTCCATCGTCAGCAAAGAATAACTGATGCACTTTGGGGTCTGTCGCTTTTCCTTCAAGCAGACTGCAATAAATAGCAAAGGACTAAGGACGCTTCCCTGGTGTACACCGACTTTGATTGGGAACTCTTCGGTGACTCCTGCGGGAAATCTTATTCTTCTCCATGATCATGCGCACATAGGTTTCTGGAACTCCTTTTTGTCTCAGCGCCACCCATAAGAGATCTCTTGGTTGTCTATCAAAGGCTTTTTCAAAATCAACCAACACCATATGCAAGTCCTTTAAGGAATCACGAATGTTTTTCCATTATGATCCTTATACTTTGGATTGCATCTGTTGCTGATTTATCCGAGACAAACCCGCACCGGTCATCAGATAGCCATATCGGCCATCTAATACCCGCTCAACGATCTTCATGGTGTGTGCCATCAGCTTGACAGAACGGTAGTTATCGCAGTTTCGCGTATCGCCCTTCCCTTTGTGCAAAGGAAGAAGATGTGCTCGTACCTACATATATATAATACTTTAGGGAATTAAAAAAAAAATTCATATTCTCATGAGCAACAATTGTTCAAGCGTGTGGTAACTGGTACATAGTTGTCCGGTAAATGGTACAAAGGTGTCCGGTAGCTGGTACAATGGAACTTTTCACTTACTGCATTACATAAACATACCAAAATCTACTATGACTACACCAAACCGCGTAATTTCTAATGATAATAAATAATCATATATTTTTTTTAAAAATATTTTGTTTCTGTAATTCTGATGTGAAAAATTGATTATGAAGAAACTTTTACCCCGTATGTAATTCCCATTTAAATCGATGCATTTTTTAACCACCCGAAATAATTTTGAAAATTATATTTTTGAATACTTACTTGTGAACTGAAGACCGTACCCCTATCAAAAATCACACGAACGAGAAAATCTCCGGTGTGACAGCAGGAAGCCTTTTACCAAAGCAACACATTCAAGGGGCCTAGAAGATTGCGATAGTATAAGTCGATAGTACATAGCATTGGGAAGGTTCCGGCGTGATGGCAGGAAGTTTTTTAACAAAGCTAAACGTTCAAGGGGACTAAAAGATTGATTGATATCTATATACGAATTAATAGCTACAGTATGTAATCTCATTTCGAGTCCCCAGCATGAATACTGCGTGCGTAAATCGGTGGAGACTTCTTTCATTTCAACAATGTTAACCCAGAGGCTATATCTGCTACACTTTTTAACTTCAAGGTTGTCAGCTGCCTTTAATATTGAATCGAACAAATGTTAAAAAGCAAGCTCATCCATGCCGAGTGCTGCCTGAAAAGAAGGTCGGTTTACAGGGGTAGCCCAGACTATAGGCCTACTACTTTTGTGAATGGAAGAACAGTGTGATAGCCTATTGCGACTGGTTTCGCTCATGAGAAGGTATAATGTACCATTTATCACCCCTAAAGAACTCAGGGGCACGCAAATTTAATATAATGTCACATAATTTTGGGTCATTCTCGACAAGAAATTAAGTTGAAAACGAAAGAATCTGGGCCCGAAATGGGCCCTTCAGGCCAGAGTATTCCACTGGATTCATATTGATATCTTTGGGAGGCAACTGCCAACTACGAAGCAAAATATCTGGGTCTTTTTTTCGGGTAGGAAACTAAGCTGGGAACCTAATATACACGAAAGAGTTAAGAAAACCACTGTCGCACTCTTCTCTTGCAAAAAAGCCGTTGGTAACAAATGGGGCTTACAACGCAGACTAACTCACTGGCTCTATATCTCGGTCATTAGACCGATCGTTATGTACGGGGCAGTTGTCAGGTAGATTGCCTTGGATAAGGCGATAAATCAGAAGTTATTAAGCAAAGTCCAACGTTCAGCTTGCCTGTGCATTAGCGGAGCGCCTTCCGCAGCTATGGACATTCTTTTTCATTTAACACCCCTTGATATTTATGGCAGGCAAATGGCAGCTAACTCAGCTATTCGCCTTAAAGCTACTTCACAGTGGTCCGAAAAAGTATATGACCACGCCTCCATCTTAAACAAATTTAATATCTTACCTGAAGACATTGACTACACCATACCCAAGTTAACATCCCTTCCAGAGAATTCTGGGCAGAAGGTGGTATTACGGAAGATAAGTCGGTACATTTCTATACCGACGGTTCAAAAACTAACGACGGGGTGGGCGGTGGTGTCTTCTCCGATAGGCTTAATTTAAACCTCTCTTTTCGTCTCCCAAACCATTGTAGCGTGCTCCAGGTAGAGATATTGGCAATAAGGGAAGTCTTGTCTTGGCTAAAGAAAAACGTGATATCGTCCATTGATATCCGCATCTTTTCAGACAGCCAAACCGCAATCAAATCCTTGTAATCGTCCTCAATAAATTCTTTAACAGCTCTAGACTGCTGATCTTCTCTTATAGAGATGGCGGAGCAGTTTTAATATACTCCTAATTTGGGTGCCCGGGCATAAGGATATTCCACGGTATTGTAAGGCTGACGAACTTGCCAGTCATGGGACAACAATACCCATCCTTCCAGGCAAAATTTTACTGGGTATGCCTATCGCTACATGCAAACTTAAATTAAAGCTGGATGCTATCGTAAAGACAAATTCTAGGTGGACAAGGGGTACAACTTGTCTAGCGACAAAACAGATTTGGCCTATGCTGGATCTAAAACGCTCTCTATTGATTTCTCTAAATAAAAATCATATTAGCGCTGTTATATGACAGCAACAAGGCTTGGCGTCTTCTCTAACGATTTTTGCAGAAGCTGCATGGACTTCTTTGCACCTGCCCAGCTCTCTCCCAAAGAAGAAAATTCCACTTAGGAGCCTTTTGCTTCAATGACCTAAATGATCCGAATAATACCTACGTTAGGGACCTTCTACGCCTCATCAGAAGCTCCAAATGGTTCAACGACGGCTCTAAAGCGACATTAAGACTTAGGGAATGCTAACAGTATTTGGTTGTAGTAGTACGCTGGACAGCTGCGTCATATCCTACATGCAATCTCGACAGAACAAACGAACTTCCCAACAGCACCGTGTCGTGGCGATATGTACGGGTCATTGTGCTGTAGGAAACCATTTATTTGGACAATGCATCCCATTTAACAATTTTGTATATTTTTCCAATAATGTTTCATTCTTTACATTGGTATGTTTCTACGAGTGGTTAATGAGATTTTGTTAATACCACCTCTTTGAATAAATTGCAAAACTTTGCAAACTTTGCGTACTCTTAACATTGCAACATTCTTTACCTTGTCTAAAATCGGTCATACTCGTAAGCTTAATTCTTTCGGAAAATGCCTTCATAAGTTTCTACAAAAACCTTCGAACCATAAATACATATTATCACCAGTTGCACTAATACACCCCAATTGTATTTCGTATATCGATATGTCCTTATTTCGTTCAAGATTTTTTCCTTTGTCGTAATCAATTTATAACATGTGCTCCAGGATATTCCTAAACCAACCACATACGATTCTCACTGGTTATTTCACCCAATCTATATGTATCGTACACCCCAATGAAAAAAATTCCACCAGTTGTGCAGATTTACTCTTTTTTTTATACCGTTTTCTGTTTGGTGGGGGAGGAATGATATTCGACAACCGTTACCCTCTCAATATATCTATATTTTTTTCTTCTTTTTCAACAAAAATCCGTTCAATTGAGATACAACGTTTCATTTTGTTGTATCCTTCTCTGACGGGTCTCGACTTAAGTCGAGTCGAGTGAGTATTACGGTTTGGTCAAAATCGGTCGATTGGTTCATCCTTGGCTGGAAATAGAACTTCTGGGTGTATTATTCAACTTTAAGGTAATCCTTTCTACCATGGGGATAGATGTTAGCAAAAAAAAAAAACGAGAGAAAACAAGAACGCAACAAAAGCCATTGTGTATTCGAATTGGTTTAATTATTTATCTGCAAAGCTTAATTGAAATGTCAGATTAAAATTGTTTCGAGTGACGAAAAAGAATGGAAAAAAATCTACGAGCAGGATGTGTGTTTTGTACGACAAAAAGTATAATACAAAAAGTGAAATAAAATACATAGTACTCGTAGATGTTAATGGAAATGACTGCGGCAGTGTCCTGTTGTAGGATTGCATGGTATCGGTTTTGTCACTTGCATAGGGTAAATTGTTTGCCTATGAGTCTTGACACTTTAAAGGTTTGTTTTTCTTTTCCACAACTTGAGGCATCGAGTATAGGTACATTTGTTTTAGGTGTAGCTTTGCTCAACCTCGCTGCTTCATCGTTTCTCGTTTCATAACTCGACCATCAGTTTTAGTTTTCGGTTAATTTTTCTCGAAATTTCAAAAGTTGTCGCTTTATCGGGAAGTATCCCCAAAACATATTATCTAAGTAAAAATTCCGTGTATTCCATCTTTACTACAAGCGGCAAAGCCCACAGCTGAACCAGTAGGGATGCAGTAAAATGGGAGGGTTGTGATCCTTCTACTCCGGACCATAACTTCGCCGTAAGGAAAAGAAAAGAAGAAGACTACAAGCGCTGTTGCCAGATCGAGGGGAATTTAGCTATAAAAAAGGTAACTTTTGTTGAAAAAATTTGAATTTGGCATTACGAAATTTAAAATTTAATTAAACAAAATAAATATGGAAAAATGTTTCATCAAAAGTTACTCCGCGGGTGCGTCGGTTAGAGATATGAAAATAGGTAGGTACTTAAGAACAAACTTATAGAACGGAGAGGACGTTGTTTGGTGGCCTTGGATTTCCTTGATTTTAAGGATATGGACCAAACTTAATTTCATTTAATGGGAATGGGTACTTTTGAGATAGTCAGTCCAAAGAGCATAGCACAATAAAACTACAATTTAATCGATCGGCGCTAAAGGGTTTTTTGACCAGTAAAATTTAAGTTTATCAATTTTTTGATCCTCGGATTTTGATCCGATCTGCGGAAAGTAAAAAAACATTAAACCAGAAGAAAAGGTAAATGAATAAGAAGAAAAATAAAGGTGAGTTCTCTCCGCAAAAATTAATTGTCTGATAAGCAGAATAAAAGTAGAATAACTGATAGTACTCGTATTTTAATAGACTATTTGAAAAAAAAAACAAACAATTTATCTCGATTTGCTAAATGGCAAGAACTTCAATGGATATACATAGGAAGCAAAATAAATTTCCGGAAGAACTGATAAAGAGTCCAATTAAATTATACCCTGACATTTTGGAATACAGTCAATTGAAAAGTGAGTTCATATTATACACTACTAGCATGCCATATGTTTAGAAACTCTTATCAAGATTCCGGAGCTAACGCAAAACTAAGCACCAGGAATCGCCACTGACTTCCAGCTATCGATCGCAGCATTCTCATTTTCACGACAGAGGCAGGACAAGGACTTTTAACCCTTTCGGGTAAATTTAGCCCGGATAAATCTAATTTCTAGCCATCTAGCCCGGACAACTGAAATCTAGCATTTGTTTCAATTACTCAAGTTCTAATCAAAATCTGTTTTTTTCTGTCTAAATTCTGATTAGTCAAAGAATTTTGTTACCTCATCTTCGGTGTAAATTGGCAAGTTAAGCAAAGAACTTAATTCAAAGATTTGTATCTTGTCACCTTTTAGAGACATGAGGTCCAAGCTCTGCGGGTTTCTGCTTTAATGTTTCGATTGGACTCGCAGAAACTCTGCAGCGCATTTGAGTATGATGGCTTTATAGATTTTGAGTACCTATTACTAAAAGGTAATTCCTAATTTTTGACGATCGTGTGCCATCCAGGGTGATACTTGGAGGTAGTTCAAAAATGTTCTAGGTATTAAGCCAGCTCTAAAATTTGCAAAAATACGGATCTGTGGTAAAGAGGAACCTACCCCATCTTGCTATAGGAAAGTTCCATCCAAAGTGATGAAAAATGCAATCAATGCTGAAATATTGAAGTATCTAGACTGAGACGGGCTATTAAGCGACCGGCAGTGTAGTTTTCACAGCCGTTGTTCAACTAAATACTTTATAAGCAAAACCAGTTGCACTGGGCGTCTCAAAGGAAATTAATAGTGTCTAGCATGCAGCCCTGTGAAGCAAGCTAGGTAGTTATAGACTGCTTCAACAGCATGGACAACTTCCTTCAGAACAGATCAATTCAAGTTGTTGTAAATAGCGTCGGGTTTTTGGGGGGGTCTTTACTCTTACCAACTCTGCTTCAGTCTACATAAGACTTAAATACAAAGAAACACCGAATTATCGCCTTTTACAGGAATGTATCTATTATCCCACAGAAGGAAACCATGCATTTCATTCGCGTCATAGTCAGCATTGGTATAGCACGGCAGGATCACATATCCAACATGCATAATCAGCGTTCATGAACTTCAGTTATCTATTAATAGCAATTCACATCGGCGCAGGTCCTTCGCTGTAAGCATTGTTCTCATGCTTGAAATCCAGCCCCGAAACATTCTCGTCATCTACTCGACAGCATACATTAGCCTATTACTTTTTTTATTAAAAAAAAAATCTTTTAGCTATAATGGTGTGACAACGCAGCATCCCGATATGATTGTAGTGACGGCCTATCTTCAAAGTTCCAACTACTTCACGGAGCCTATAGCAAGATACCTGCAGAGAAAACAATTTTTCCGATGATCTATTAACGTAGCAGAAGAAAATAGACAGGAGTTATGTATTGGAAAAATTGTGGATTGTTTTCAGCGTTTCTAGGCAATAGCATTTTACTGCTATCCCAGGAACATTAACTAGCGTGGCAAAATGGCGTCTTCTAGGTCGATCCCATTTTTCGACAGCCTGCCCTCTTCGATGCGGGCCTGACCTGCTGCAATGAGACGTGATGCTGCAGAGACCGTACCCAGCAGACCGCTTTCTGTGTGCTTCAGCCTTTAAAGGCTAAAACACACAGAAAGCCTTTAATAAGTTTCACTCTGTTGTTGCTTTCCTGGTCAATCTGTCACTGTTCGCTTATTTTTAATTATTACTATTTATTCAATAGTCTAAAGCCCATAAGTGAAATCAATGAACTACAACTTCCTTGCAATTGTTATGCAGGATCAAAATAAATTTATCAAATCATTTATAACAATTTTTTCCCCTCCGAAAATGCACAAGGACACTATTTCATTTACATATTTGAACCGATTCATTGTAATTCCCCTGGGAGAGCAAGAAGATTTGCTAAAAAAGAAATGCGGCCCTCTCCGTGAAAAGTGCAGTAAATCCTTATCCAAATGAAAATCTTATCCATTGACATTAAACTGTATGCGTTTTTTTCTTCTGCTAAGCTGATATTCCCCAATGGGGACCGCGGGAATGTTAAGTTGTTCTTTCGTTTCCACGTCATCCCAAATTGACAAATCTTCTTTTAAAGTTTAAAAGCTATCCACCCGTGAAATCGAAATTTAGTTAGTTCTTCCCTCTGTCTCTATTTTGTACCGCTGGAAAATTAATTTAATGGGTTGCAAGAGTATGTACTGGCAGACACCAATTTTTCTTACGTGATTAAAATAAAGTGTATATGTTGTTTATTTGTAAATGTTTCAGTTTAAAATTTAAACAAAAATTGTAAAGATATTTTTTTAAAAAAAAAACTAATTGTGAACCCTAGCCATTCAAGGTGGTGCAGTCGGACATACATACAGACAGGCAGACATATCCACTTTTTTGAGTTTCTCTATTATATTTAGTAATGTCAAGTTTGATCACAATTTTCAGGAAACCAAGTGCAAAGTAAATATTATTAAGGATTGCACCTCATATAATTAAAATGACCACTTAAGAAAAATTAAGCCGGAAGTATTCAATGGCGATAATCCGGCTTAAGCATGTAGTCAGCTCTTGCTACTGCACAAAGGACAAACGTTGGTGAAGGGGGTGGATTTTAGTTCTTGGTAGATGAAAGAGTTTGGTTTTGTTTGAAATTACAAACAAATGTACAAATGTTTGGTATTCTGTTTCGCTGTTTACCCGTTAAATCAGAATTGAAAAACAAAACACACATTCCACCCCCTCAAAGAATCCCAACATGAAATCTCTATAAAAAGTTATTTTACTTTAAATTACGCTGTCCCTTGAATTAAGTTAACACACACCCCCATTCCTGGCACACAATTTCATAAGTTATCCAATAAAACTTTAACTATTAAAAAAAAAAAAGAAAACGTTTTTCCTTCCTTTTTTTACTGCTGCTGCTGTTAACTATGTCGTTTTTCTGTTATAAGGATTTCTCCTTGGGGACGCATACGTACACTAATCGGAATTAATTCGGAGTTTCATTGCTCGCGCTCAAGTGGAATTTCAATTGAACCTATTTTCTGTTCCATCTATTCGTTGAAAAGATAACAAGGGATGAAGGTGGTTTCCAGGAGAAATTTTTTTTTTATATCTCTTGTTATTGTTTTGACTGGTAGAGACTTTTGATTTGAATTAATTTTAAATTTCCTTAGTATTATGTTGAGGTCATAGTGACCTTAAGTGCTTGTTATGTGACATTGAATTTGTTTATTTTCTTATTTACTAGCCCTGCTATTTTTAAGATTTTTTATTTTCAGATTATTTATTTCGATAGAAAATTTATTTTATTATTGATACGTATATAAACACTTTTATTTTATTTACGTGCCGACCGAATTAAAGGTCTTTACGGACGAGACTCCACTGATCGATGTCTACATCGATATTGTGTAGGGATATCATTAGGTCAAAATATTAGAAAAGCTATGAGAACGTCTATCCGGCCCGCGGTCCAAGTTTCTAACAAACTAACAGCTAACCAACTCGCCTGTTAATGTGGACGTCGAAATAAAGTCGATCTACCAATCCAACAATGTTTCTGAAGCATCTTTGGATTGTTCACCATGTCCAAAGCTAAGAAATGATATTAATCTCTTGTCATGTCAAATACCTACATAAGTTAGGTATGTCAAATGCTATCGACTAGAGATTGAAAACCTGACTAAAGTTTATTTTTAACTTTATCATCTAAACGAAAGTTATAGAGTTCTTTCAAAAATTCGATCTCGAGATTTTTATTAATCTTAGCATTACTACGGAAATTAAAAAAGTGGGTCTCGCAATTCTGTCCGCCTGTATATTAGAAAAACGGGGACCCGAGAACTAGAAATCTGACCTTTTTCTCAAATTTAGAACCTTTTCAGACCCTTTTAAAAACATTCCGTTTAATTAAAAAGTATTTGCCATTTATCGTTAGTTGCGCTAGATTATAATAACATTCCCCTAAGAAATTTTGCAGATTTCGCTTCAGATAATGCATCGATTATGATGGGGATAAAAAACAGCGTTACAGCTTTCTTAAAAAAATATAAGGTTGCACTAGCTATTAACAATGCAGCATCTAAAGCGATACCCAGTGATATTGAAAAGTTGTGCAAAGATATTTTTAATTGGCTCAAGCTTAGACTATTCTTGACGTACAAAAATATAAAATGTTAAAATTGAACTCAAGCAGAGAACTATGCAACAGTAGGTAGGTCTACTACTTTCAAACTCCTACATATATCAAAAGTTATATAAGTTTGTCATTGCCAACTTAACTCTATGAAATGAGAAACTTTCGGGATTTCCTTTTCGAATATTTGCACACAGGTTTGTAAATGAGTGAAAGAGAAAGAAAATAGAGGAAATGAGGAAAAGAAAAAGAGAATATTTATTTATAGCAATGTTAACTTAAAAATTAAAACTTTCGATTTTAGATTTTTGTTATCTTCGTATTTTATATTTATATTAGGTGCGCAACTAAGTTTTCGCTGTTTGTCAATAGATGGCTCCAGCAGTAAGCGCTGATCGATTTTGACATATCCAAAACGTCATGAACCGAGCTTAGGCATATGGTAAACAAACTGTTTTGACACATTAGTGGTTTTGTTTTGTCGTTATATACTCTTGGTTGTGTGAAAATGTCTGATTTTGTGCCAAATAATCGTCATTTGCGGGAAGTGTTGATTTTCTTCTTTCATTCGAAGAAAACGGCGGCTGAAGCGCATCGATAGCTCCAAAAAGTTTACGGGGATGCTGCCTTAAGTGAAACAATGTACCGTGATTGGTTCCGTCGCTTCAAAAACGGTGACGACCGTCCGCGTGAAAGAAGGCCAAAATCCTTCGAAGACGCTGAATTGGAGGCATTGCTCGATGAGAATTCTTGTCAAACGCAAGAATAGCTTGCTTCAGCATTAGAAGTTACCCGTCAAGTCATTTCCAAGCGATTGCATGCTTTTGGAATGATGACGGCACGAAAAAGTGATTCTGCAGCATGACAACGCTCGGCCTCACGTTGCCAAACCCGTTAGAACTTACCTGGAAACGCTCAAATGGGAAGTCCTACCCCATATTCCCCAGATATTGCGCCATCCGATTATTACTTGTTCCGTTCGATGGCACATGGTCAGCAGTTCTGCTCATATGAAGACATCAAAAAATGGCTTCATTCGTGGATAGCCTCAAAAGATGAACACTTTTACAGTAACTGTATTCGAGCTCTGCCAGAGAGATGGGAAAAAGTTGTAGCTAGCGATGGGCAATACTTTGAATGATTCATTTGTAACCATTTTTTCACAATAAAGTTGCATTTTCATCAAACAAAAAAAAAAAAAAAAACAGCGGGAACTTAGTTGCGCAGCTAATACATGTATGTATATATATTTTTTTTTTTAAACTCCTACTTGTATACAACACTATCTATAAGGATTACATTCTTATTGTGATTGTCACTAATAATAATAATAATAATAATCAAACTCTTCCGCCTGCGCGAAAATATTATTATCTTGGGTGACCTTCGGAAAGAATGAGCTAAAATCTTGGCAACTTAGCGATACGCATTACAGAAAACCCATAATAAAAAAGTAATGTTTAACGAATTATTTACTATAAATATCGTTGCATGAAAGTGAATTTTAATGTTGAATTTTGTATTTTAATTATGTATTATGGAGTGCTTTTGCACTCTTCTATTTTCGTTTTGAATAACTTTTTTACATCAAATCGAAGAAATAAAAACGGACCCTTTTTAAATTTTATCAGCGGCAAAGTTGGTTTCGAGTCCCAGAAAACAAAAAAAAGTTGTCAAACGATCCCAACTTTCGCGAACGTCTGATAAATATCCGAGACTTAAATTGACATGAGAAGCTTCCCCCATTAACAAAATTGCCCTTCGGAAACAGTATAAAACTAAAGGTGACAGTCATCCGTGCGGCATATAGGATGAGTGTACGGACTCGCCAAAATAGTTACAGTGGACGTCAAGTATAACTAACGACATAATGTTATACTGGACGGAGGTCGTTCACAATAACATCCGATTTTGTGAGCATTATACTCGTATGTTTTTTCTATGAACATCACCGAACAATTTATAAATAAAATGTGGTCCACCGACGCTGCAAACATCCGCGCAGTCATCCCGGAACTCAATGAAATGTCCGCACCAAACTAAGCAAATTAGAACTGCTTTACCAAGAGCTGCAGATTGTACATTGGTGGATTAAAAAAGAGCTAGATCTGCTTAAAGAGGAGAACAAGACGTTACGGAATCTCAGCTCAAAAAAAAAAACTTCAAGGTAATCCATACCGCCCAGACAGCCGCAACTAGAACACAGTCGAAGAAGAGGTAGCAAGTAAACCAGATTGAATCTCAAGGAAAAGACTTAGCAAAAAGCCGTTTCTTCTTCAGAAGCCTGGACGCGGAAAGAAAGAAAGCCCCAGATACAAGATTACATAATGAGCTGTACTTTTTGCCTCCAATAAACATTGTTGGAATACTCGTAAGAGATTATAAATTGCATTGCCTTCTTAAGGGAATGTTAAAGTCCGAATTCAAAGTAACATCCCTAAACACCAATGTGTGGAAATTTAATGTCAGCGATTCTGAAAGATATCGCTCAGTTTCCCAAAAATTAATTACCGAGAAGATCCAATGGTACACTTATGGAAATAAATCAGAAAGGCTACTGCGTGTGGAGGACTACATTCTTCGTGCCCCGAAGAAGATGTATTAAAGAATGTATTGAAGAAATGTACAATATTATAATAATTAAACACTCGCTGTTTATTAAATTATTCGAGGATACTGGTGGAATACGTGAACGTCAAAGATCCGGCCATCCACGCACTGTGAGGACTCCGGGAACCATCAAAGCCGTGTAGGTTCGAATCAGACGCAAACCACTGAGAAAGCAGGAGATCTTGTCGCGGGAAATGAACTTTTCGCAAAAATCCATGTCTCGCATCATCAAAGAAGGCTTGGGACTTAGTGCCTACAAAAGACACACTGGACACCTGCTAACAGTCACATCGAAGCAAAAATCAAAAGCTCTCTTAAAGCGGTACGCTAAAAATGCTCACAGACAAATTCTGTATACCGACGAGAAAATTTTGACCGTCGAAGAAACTTTTAATAAACTAAATGATCGAGTGTATGCTCGGACATTAAAAGAAGCTTCAGACCTTATTCCAAGGGTTGAAAGAGGCTACCACGCCGCAATTATAATGGTATGGTGGTAAATTTGTTTTTAAAAATATCAGCACGTTTTCATTTGGCATAAGTTTTTCTTTGTATCAGTATTTATGACTAGACTAGGTAGTAATCTCCATATGTTTGATGATGTACAACTCTACACTTTAACTTATCTATGTACAACTTATTTTCCTCTACGCTCGCCGGTAATCCGTCTCGTCTCGTTGTTCTAGAAGGAATGAACGATGAAATCAGATCGCGGCTGTCACTTTTGTACAGCCTGCCCCCGGCAAAAAGGAACGAATCTTTTTACACAGGTACGAGTATGTGATTGCCCCTTTTACATGTGCGGTACGATTCGTCGTTTTGGAGTGCCATTGTAACGTTTACATGCGTTAGCGCTGTTCGCTACATGACTCCCCCGCCAGCGTGAGTGTTACCTAGGTGACTTCTTATTCGAAACTGACATACCGACTACATGGCTGTCCAATTTTGTTTTTAATGCTACTAACGAAAGGCTTAACCCGATCTATTGAGACTGTGATGTTTTTTTTTTCTCCACTATGAATTGTTTGCGTAACCCCCGAATTACTTTGAACGGTCCTTCATATGGTGATTGTAAACTCTTTTTAACCCTATCTGTTTTAATGAGAACTTGTTCGCATATGTCTAGAGTTTTTGGGATATAGGTGGTAGATGGACTCTTTCTTGAATTTGTCGGACGGATTTCTTGAAAATGATCTCTCAGTGTGTTAACAAAGTTTGTTGTGTCAGGGACATCTTCCTTTCTTGGTATGGATATCTTCGCCGTATAGTAACATGGAGGGCGAGTGTCCTATGTCTTCTTTGATGGTAGTGAGAATTCCTAAAAGGATTATTGGCAGACGATCTGACCAATGAACTGGGTCTGATGCGCGAATTGCGGCCTTCAGCTGACGGTGGAACCGCTCTACCATGCCATTGGACTAATGATGATATCCTATAGTTCATATGCGAACTGTATCAAGAAATTTTGTTAACTCCGCAAAGAGTTTAGATTCGAATTGTGGTACTTGATCTGTAGTTATTTTTCAAGGTACACCAAAGCGTGACAGGTATTCTTTTATGAATGTTTGAGCGATCGTAGTTGACATGATGTCGCGTAGGGGATAGCCTTCTGGCCATCTACTGAACCTGTCAACGATTTTTTTATACTATTACAGGGCACGGGCGTTGTGAAGAAGAGAGAGAGAGAGAAAGAAAGAAAGATTTTAGTGTAGTGGTTTGAAACTTAGATGGTATTAAGTTTTCTGTAAACTCCAAGGGTAGCGTCCAGATAACTGGGGAGCTTGTTTGTTTTGCTTTTGTCATTGCTCATGATTCACAGTATTTTTTTCCGTCCACCTGATGTCATCATCATGATCAAGTTGCATTTTTAGCCATATGTCCGCTCTACTGCCAGTGTTATGCCTTTACAGTAGAGTTGACTTAGCTTTCGCAAATGATCGACTTTTTTATTTATTTCATGCGAAATAAATAGATGATTCTTGACATCAGGATTTGAGCCGTGAACCAACAGCGTGACAAGCGATGATGTTACCACTACACCACGGCCACCCTCTCCATGAGGTTCATGGAGAAGTCATGTATATGAGGTAACGGGTAACGGTCAGATATTGTGATTGTGTTCAGTCTACAGTAGTCCCCGCATGGTCTCCAATCGTTGGAGTTTCGCTTGCTGGTCATGTCCAACGGTGATGAGCATGAAGAAGCGGAAAGCATATGCCGGTTTGAGTCATAACTAGTCTTTTGCTGCTTTGAGTTTGTTGGCTTAAGCCTCCTGCATCGTGAAGTTGGTAAAGGTCCTGTCGTAAGTATATGGTGTAGTACCGTGTGTTTCGCCGGAGTTGTGACATCTGGTTGTTTCATAAGTAGTGGGAATTCCTTAAGAATCGAGGAGTATTTTTACTCGATTTCGAAAAATCTAGGTGACGGAATGTTTCCGGTATAGGGCATGAGTTGGTGGCAGGGTCGATAATTCTTCTGTTTCGAATGTCATTGAGTAACCCTGACTTTTTGAGAAAGTTTGCAATGATCGGTTTTGTAACCGTTGCAATGAGAAAAGAATGAATACTTGTTTTTAAAAGCATCAGGTCACTTACGAAGGTGATTGAATTTATAACTTTGGATTGCTGATATGTCAGATCCTGAATCGATAAGAAAATTCAGTGAAGTGATAGGACCTTTGATGAATAGGCGACATTGGTATGGATGCCCATTGCTGTCATCAGTCGTCGCGATGACAGCTGACTTTAGTTTGGGTGTTCTGTAAAACTGCAAGGTTTGGTGTATTTCCTTGCCCTTGATCAAAATTGTTTATGAAACCGACACATCCCTGGCTCATCGCCTACTGTGCCAGTTCTGGGTTTGGACGAGGAACAACTCTTTGAACTAAAACGAGAACTACTACGGTGTTGAAAACTTTGATAGTTTTTAGAACTGAGTTTCGAGATCAACTCTTTTATGTTGGAACTTTCAGCTCTAAATTCTTTGTTTTGTCGTGAGAGTTCATCCAAAGTAGTTTCATTTGTACTGTGGGTAGAAATCGATTAGATTTGAGAGTGTTGTTGCTGGTATACTTCATCTATGTCGTCAGCCAACTTTAAAAGGGACGTGACCTCTGTTTTGTCACTAGCTTTAGACAAAGTTCGCTAAAGTCCGGTTATCGGTTACTATTTCGGATTGCCTTGCTAAAGACTTCGTCGATCGCCAATCTCTTCGTTCGACAACAAGACTTCAATACTCCTACTTTTACTCATAGAGGACTGTCTATGAGTGCCCTTTTTAAATCTGTGTATGGTAAGCCAACATCGTTGACAGTAAGCACTACATCTTGGGATAAAGCTAGAAGAATTTGGTACTCGTAAAACTTAGTTTCTTCGACCGTTATGCCGCGAAGAGAAAATTGAGCTTCGGTTGGTGCAGAATGACTAGAGTTTAAGTGCAATCGCGTTTATTTCATTATTTTCATTAGCAACACCTAATTATAATGATTTCATTCTTAATGTGCTTGTTATTAATAATACATGAATGAATGAACATAGTGATCAAAATTGAATCGTTGCGCCAAGGCTTCAATCACACGCAATCGTATTGACAAAAAAATGCGGTTTAAATAATCAAGCATTCGACGAGAATACCGAAAAAGGCGAAACGTAAATAAAATATCGGACCTGAGCCCAAAACCGACTAAAGAAAAACCTGTAAACGATAAATTAGAAGCAGCGAAAGTGAGCTATAAAGCAAAGGAAGTACCTAAAAACGTAAATAAGCAACAACGATCGGAAGGATAAATAGTAAGGGATAAGCCGTCGAAGCTTGGCCTTCAAACATACGCTCAAGTTGAGAAGCAAATAAAAATTGCCAGATTCGTTATCTCAAGTTTTCTCCATAGTTCTCTCAAAACCTGAGGAACAAAGTCGTAGTCATTTTTGAAAAATTATACAAGCTCGAAACCAAACGGCATTCTACAAAAAAGTCGACTCTGAAACCCATCTGATAAAGAAATTATATGTAAAAGTAAAATCATACTCGTACAGCGTATATTAACCTTCCGGAAGGGATATATTCGGATCGTCTTTGTTTATAAAATAGGTATTGGCCCTCCGATCCTGATCTCATAGATTTTCTTTTATCGCAAAGGGGTGCTATTAACGTCCAGGAACGTTTTGATCTCTCTTCTGAGCACTCACCAGTCATCCTGTTAATTAGCGGAAACCTACAGGAAAAGGAAGGTCCACCATAAAAACTAACTTGGAACGCCTTTAGAATAGACTTTGAAAATAATATTGAAAGTGTCTCTCAAAACACAAATTTAAAGACGAAGCCGATCAATTCATGGAGATCTTACAAAGCGCAGCTCGGAACAATACACCTTATAAAAAGAAAATAGTCCCAAATGACGAAATAAAATACCCGAGAGAAAATAAAAGAGTAAAAAGTAAAAGAGAAAAGGAAACCGCGCAAAATATGGCAATATTCTCGAGCTCTGCAGCATAAAACTCTCTTAAACAATCTTTGCAGAAAACTCCAAAAAGCTATTCAAGATTCTAGAAATCGCGAAATCTTTTCTTATTTTGAAAGTCTAATTGCGGATAGAATTTCAAATTAATCGCTCTGGAAAGCTATGAAACATTAAAAAAACCATAAATGCAAGCGCCACCAATCGGCCAAACGACAAAAAGTCGTACAGACCCATATCCTTATTACCAATAACATCGAAGGTATTTAACAAAATCTTATTAAAGATCCTACAGCCGATCACAGAAAAAAGAGCGGTTGATAGCTGATCACTAATTGGGTTTCAGAATAAAGAAATGCGCCGTGGTATATTAGAAATTATGATGTTCAAAGAGGCTATGGCTACTGTCGAAGCTAGCTGTGAGAAAAAATAGGGATAATAAGAAAGTGATAGGGGAGGTGTTCTTAGTAAGTAAGAGTCTCACACTATGAGCATGCACTGCCGATCCTCATAGTGACTATGAAGATTTCCACCTACCCCCGAAAAAAAAACTCAGTGTGTAAATTTGCTCGATGACACTTCTAATATGCCTCTTTCTTACTATGTACGACCCACACAAATCTATGACCGTTATTGTGACTGCCGATTAATTCAATTAATTTGAATTTCAATACTGTGTAACCTAATCGGCAAACAGGTGGTAAACAGAGACCCACCCCCTTGTGGCCCGGTAGTTTACCACCACATCTTCCTATAGCCTTCCTGATTACATTTCGAAGCTTGGCAGACAGCTTGGCACTGCAGGCAGTTCGGGGGCCGACACAGCGTTTAGGTTTGCCTATCCTGAGATGTTATAAAAAAAAAAAAATTATAATCCTGCACTATATTACACTTGATTAAAAAAAATATATTTTATTGAAATAACTTACTCTTTACTTTCGGGGACAACTAAACAGGAAATTACATATTACCGACAACAATCGAATGTGAAATTGATATTCATAATACCAAAATTCAAATTTAGGCATGTGATACGAATTTAGTTAACAATAAACATTTTGAAATCTTCCATACCGAACTCCTACATCCGAATTTAATGAATTTTAGATGAGACCATCTACGATCTAGATCAGTCCTGGAAACTGTATATTAGTCATCGGAAAATTCGAAATTCTACTTCGTTTAAGATTTGCCCAACTATCGATTCGAAACTCTCGATATTTTCGATGATTCAAATTATTGATACAACTATCGATAGTTTTCCGCACACTCTTAGCAATGTAACAGTAGCAAATAAAATAAACCAATGCTAAAATCAGTTTTAATTACCAAACACTCGTTACTCTATTGAGAATACTGTCAAAAACATTCGATGAACACAAAACAACAAGGTACTTCAATGGAAAAGAAAAAACTGTGATCAACTATCCCCTCTTTCCCCTACTCTATGTCTTATAAGCAACTTAAACATATTAATATTTATTTTTACCACAGCCACATATTTTGAATAAGATGCTCTTAATACATCCCCAACATTTGTAATAAATTTAAATTCCTGAAGTTTAATAAATAAGTTCTCTTCAATTAAAGCACTTCTTAGGTGAAGTAGTAGTTACTTACGTAGGTAGCTCTTAACACACTGTAAGCAATTCACTTTGAAAACTTTCCGCACCGGAGGTACGAGTATTTACTTACGTAAAGCTCACTTGTAGAAAAGTAGTTTTATATGAAACTACAATTTAATCCTCTTACACTATTACACGAAATTCCGTTTTTCAGGTAGGAGCAATAGCCTCCGATGAGGATGAATACGAGTACTTAAATCAATTCTCAGCAAAGTATTGAATAACATGAATAACTGATTGAATGTAATCATTTCAGTGAATTGAAATGTAAAATAATCTTTTTGAAATGAAGATAAATCGTCCCTGTATATTTTTAACAATTTAAGCCCCCGAATGATGTACAAGGGCCAAGTATTAACGCTTGTAATGAGAGAAAATTTAAATTTCGCATATTTTTACACACGGATGTTGTTGAGACGTTATTGTACATCCCGCTCAGTAGTCCAAGACTCAAAATACTGATCCACGGAACCCAACTTCTCTGTTATTGTCATTTTATATCGGAACCCGTCGGAAAAATAAATTCATATGTAAAACCGTGAATGCATTTTATGGGTAAAACGCAATGTCGCATTAGGTCGCTCTCACTCTAACAGATTTTGTAGAAGCAACGCAGGCATAAGGAGTTAAAAGAAATGCGACCTTTGATCGTAAATATTGCAGTCTATCCCAACGACCGAGTATATCTACTTTCTACCAGGTCGGGCGTTCTGACAGTTCACAGCTGACAGTTTCACTACGAGTCGCCTTTTTGTCTCAAGTATTTTAGCGATGAAAAGTAAATAAACAGAGTCTGTCTCAAATAAATAATTTAATTAATAAAACAAAAAATTGCCCTAAGAGTTTTTGCTCCCATATTGTATTAGCCTTCTTGGATTTTTAAGTCTGAAGTCTTTGAGAAACTTGCTCAACTTTTCTATAAATTGGTGGAAACTACTTATGTGACTTGTAGTCTGTCGCTTGTCTCGTCTAGATACTTGTTGTTTGTATTAAATATTTTGCACGCAAGTACGGACAAACATTTCATGAAAAGAATATATATGTAAACACTACTATTTCTAGGGTGATTAGCCTAGAACTTCTAGAGTATCTAATACAAATTCAGAGGTGGCTAAATAATGTCCTATGGAGAAATTTACGATGCGCGCGTACCTAGGACCTACACTGAATGCCTAAATGTCATTTGTCCACATTTCCATTCAAAAACATACGATTTTCCGTTTTTGCTCATCCTTTGCCCTCAAAATTGGATGCATAGCAACTCAGCATAAAAAATCATGAAAAAAGAGAAGCCTGTTATTTAAAATTGAAACTTCAGTTTGCTGTCAACGTAATCAATAAAAAGTTTAATAATACGAGTAGGTACAGGTACTCGTATCAATGCATTGATTGCAGTTATCGTTATCCGTAGCCGTGAACCTCCTGATTACGTTTATTTCAGGGCAAAATAAACATTTTTTCTGCAATAATGGCAACGACTCTTATGAATGAATGTAATTAACATTCATATTCGCTTATAGCTATGACCTAGGGTTGTTCTTCGTCGATACTCGTAGATGTTTGATATAGCTATTTAAGCACGTAACTTTAGTGGCGATGCGTCAGCCGACGTGTTTTTAAATCAACGCTCATCAAATAGAATATGATTTAAAAAGGCTAGATATCCGCAATTATAATAATAATAATTTATGTAAGACAACAGTAAAACATCTGTGTTCCAAATTCAACTCGAAAATAAGACAAAAAAAATACATACGTACGAGTATGAATTTGTTTACCTGACTTAAGTGTATACGAATCTAGACGTGGTACAATCAAGTACATACACGGCTGATATTTTGCACTCCACTTTTGAGGGAAATTACGTGGTGATGATGATGATGATGTGAAACATAGAGTAGGTCCCTACCCCTATTTATGGTTTTATTTTTGCTTGTGCAAATGCAATGGTGCCACTAGAAAGATGAAAAGTTTTTACTACTATTCCTCAGTTCCATTGAAAGCAATGGACCATAACCAGGTGTGAAGCTAAGGTTAATCGGTTTGGTTAATTAGAGGTTGGAATTCCTGGAAAAGTGAAAGTTAAATTAGCTGAAGTTGTTCAGAATCACAGTCTGCGTAAATAGAAAACAGCCAGTAAAAAAGAAAACAAAGAATATTTTGAAGTGTTTTGGAACGTGAAAAACCTTGGCTAACGTCAACGAACCTAACCCCTCGCGAATACTTCTTTTCTTTAAATTTAAGTTAAACAATGAATAGGGTAGGCATAACTAGGTTGAAAGGCTTTAAACTGTTTACTGAATAAAGTTCAAGATTAGTGCACGGGTGTATGGGTTAACATTTTAATTTTGTTTCTAATAAACGATTATCATATGCTCAAAAATATTACAAAAAAAATAAACAACAGGAAAATACATAAATCGCGTAATTCTTGTTCTATACAAAACAACAAATTGTCCCCCTTACACCGCAATTTGAATTAAAGTCAAATTCAAAAAGATACATATGTAAATAAACAAAAAAAAAGTTAATAATAAACTAGTAACAAGTTACTGCTCAATAAGTCAGTCCAGATAGTTTCGATAATTTCGACATTGCTGAGCAATTTTCTCAAAAAAAAAAAAAAAAAATATAAATTATATAAATTAATTTAAGTTTTTTTAATTGTTATCTAACCTTTTTTTTTTAAAAAAAATTAAATCCGATATTTTTTTTGAAACATTGTAATCCTCAAATTTCACTTTAAAAAAAACTTTTTTTCTTATTACTATTTTATAAATATTTTTATTTGCACTTAAACGTTAAAATCACAAATATTAAACAAAATCATTCACTATATGTACCGCGAATTATGTACAAACATATCGTTTTTCTTTAAAGATAAATTTCGCAACTTTACGCGGAAAACACGGAGATAAACCGAACAGAATTATTCAACCTAAAATAATCCAATCCAATCTAAACGAATACTTCTCGTATATCCTGTCACTTTGGTGTGTTACTAACCAACCACCACTACTAACTCTGTACAGTGCTCTGAATCGTTTGAGCGCCGGAATTAAACAATTGTCAGGATATGGAAAAAATAAAAGGACGACGGTCCAACACAATACAAGACGCAATCTGAGAAATAAACGGAAAATATCTCTGGAAGACGAACCCTTGCAGAACGTGTTAGTGCTACAAAATATGGGAAGGTTCATTGTTTATCTTGACATGCTATCGTTGTTTTTGGTGCCTGCCAATTATTGTCAACGAATGCTAATGTCTATGGTAGCTGCCAGCCAATCAGAGACCATTTCAATGGCAATGGTTAAGGGTTGTTTTTTTTATCGGCACAAGGTCCTTTGGTTTTCCACTATGTGAGAGAGACGAATAGATTCATCAGGGGATGGTATATCTATGATATGCCAACCCACTCGAGGAGATTTGAAAAGTTCTGTTCAACTTGTGGCTGAACAAGTGCGCACGACTGGTAGTGGCAGTAGTGTACTGTGTAGTCTGACTTCAGTTGAGTGAAAAGCGATATTTCGCTAATTGATTATTTAAATTTCATCAACCCCTACGCTGACGGTTGTCGTATAAATTAATTCTTTTGAAGGTAAGTGGGGGCTTTTCCTAGTAAGTAACATCCTTGAAGTTTGATTTGGTTTAGTTTCGTGAAGACAGAATGTTTCAGAAGTGGTTTATTTAATATCACAGACAGTTGACTGTGAGGGTAACTACCTACACCCCAACACAAAAGAGGGAAGCTAGGTGTTGCCGTCGGCAATTGGAAAATAAATTGATTTAGATTGATATTTGAAGTGGAATTACAATTACTCGTACCTATGTACATATGTACCTTCTATCATTGTTTTGTTTCTTACAAAAATGGGTTTACAATATACGCGAGACTTAAATTTAAATTTATGTTCACATTTTATACCTATATAAAAACAAAAACATTTCAAACCGGAGAGCGAAGTGTATGCTTTTAAAAATAATTTATTTAAATAAATTAATTTTATCTAATTCATGGGAAATCTCTGGTGTATCCTATTGCGGGAGATTGTGCGGATTGCCTGCATTTGTAAGTACATCTTAAGTAGCCTTACTTGAAGTCGTCCGTAAGAGGGGACTTCGTGTATCTTATAAAACACAATGATTCCTTAAAACACTTGAGAAACACCTAATCGTTTAATCATTCGTCCAATCGTCTCTATCTTTCGCTTCAATAAATGCTTTGTAGCTCAGTAGTAAGGTAGTCTAATCTGGAAATAATTCAAAGGGTTTTGAACTCTTTTGTGGTGGGTAGGGCTAGGATTTATAAATAACACGTCTGTTTTGTTACCTCTGGTGCATTTTAAACGAAAATATTATAGTTTTGGGTAGCAATAGAGAGGACAAAATTTACTACAATTACGATTTTCTGAGTCGCCATTTAATCGATCAGCGGTAAAGGGTTTTTTGACCACCAAAATGAAATTACAGAATTAGAATAGAAATTTAATTGTTGTTTTTAACATCAGCAATATCTGCAGAATGTTTTTTTTTTTTTTGCGTTTAGTTTCAAAAGACATCGCATGCGAGCTTTGCGATATTGTGGGACTTTAATCCACTAAAAACACCCGGGGAAGGCATGATTTAGACCATCCTCCCAATTATCGCACCTAGTCGTCAAACTAATTAGCAATTTATTTTTAACACTTGAAAGTTCTTAAATTAAGAAACTGCATATTGTCAGTTTATTTTTATTTTAGCGTACCTACTTTTACTCTTCGTAATCTCCTTGTCAGATTGTCAGTATTTAACAGTTGTGTCATTTCTAGATTGACGTGGCTTAGAAGCCTAAGTTTATGACTATTAGCTACTTTTTTTTATTTCGTCTTTAATCAAATCTATTTCTAGGTTTCTATGCAGATCCTATGTACCACGGTGTACCGGTTTTAGAACTTGCTTATAAAGCAAAAGTTTATTGTCGTTAGATAAACAAGAGTACACCAAAACCCCGATTTGCGTCGTTAATTGAGATCAGAAAAACACGACGCAAATCGAATTAACGATTCCCATGTATTTTCACTACATTTGGTTTAATTGGTACCAGAATTTAATTTCATTCCAACAAAAATGTTAATTCAAATAACAGGAAAATAAATATTTCATAAAACCATATAAATTAGTTAAAAAATCAAAATGTAACTTCAATACTGTGGACATTTAATTAATTTTAAAGTATCAATGGACATTTCTGTCGACTGATTTGGTTGTCGTGTTGATTTTATTAAAAATTGGTTCACAGTTTGTTGAATTGTCACTGCCTTTTTTTTCCAAGTAAATTTCTTTATCAATTGTTGATAGCGTCTGTCACAGATTTTGTAAATTTCAAACTACGTTTTTCGTCAGGATCATTATCAGAAAATATTTCCATTGCCTGTGCAATAAGTTGCATCGCTTTAGAAATGTTGTTGAACAGTTGTTAATTTCTTTTCTTCAACAACTTCAGGTGCAACAATATCATCTTCCGACGCGTGTTCAACATTCATATCAATCCAATGTTCGTTATTAAGCTCTTCATGGTGCGATATCAATAACTCATCAATATCGCCCTCCTTCATACAAGTGTTCTACGAACGGTTGGTACATCATCAACTTCTGCTATATCTAGTAGGCACCATTGGCGTGGTGTCCATACAAGCCGATTTCTTCCGGCTTCCCTTTCCAAATATCAACAATTTTTATTTTGCCACTTGCCAACAATCACATTCAATTATTTGTTCATCAAACCATTTTTCATTCATAAATCATAACTTTATACACGCTCGAAGATGAAATGCTGCGACCACTTCGGTTGTTTATTAATTTTTACTCATAAACAAACTCACACACATAGCCGAAACAAGTATGAACTCTGCTAGCGAGAGACAACTTCTTTTTCAAAAGAAAAGCGTGCAATGAATTTTTTTTTGAAAAGCCTTTCATTTTCAGGCTTACGAGAGTGGGTCAATAAGTTCCTGAAAAATGAAATAAGGAACACTCTTTTCGGTATAAAAACATTTTATTTTTCAACATAGTCTCCTTTTAGCTCTATACACTTCAACGTTTCCCCAATTTTTTGTTGCCCTCCAAATAATACGATTTCTCGAGCCCATCAAAATAAGCGTTTGTTTCAGCGATGACCTCTTCATTCGACCCAAATCTCTTACCTCCGAGCCATTTCTTCATGTTTGGAAACAAGAAATAGTCGCAGGGGGCTAAATCGGGGAAATATGCTGGATGAGGGAGGAGTTCGTAGCTTAACTCATGCAATTTTGCCATTGCGACTGCGGACTTGTGCGCCGGCCGATGCGTTGTCCTGGTGAAAAAGAACTTTTTCTTCGCCATATGTGACCGTTTTTGCTTCAAATCGACTTCGAATCGATCCAGCAGCTCTGCGTAATTGCGCCGGTGATCGATTTACCCTTTTCTAGGTAATCAATGTGAATACTCGTAACACCACGAGCATCCCAAAAAACTGTCGCCATGACCTTGTTTGCTGACAAACCCGCCTTGGCCTTCTTCGGCTTCGATTCACCATGAGAAGTCCATTGTTTTGACTGTTCCTTGGTTTCTGGTGTGTTGTGGTGAATCCAGGTTTCATCCACGGTTACGAAACGGCAAAAACTCAGTCGAATTTTTGTGGAGCATCGCCAAACACACCTTTGAAGTTGTCAAACGAATGCGTTTGTTGTCGATTGTGAGCAAACGCGGCACCCATCTTGCGGAAAGCTTTTTCATGTCCAAATATTTATGTAAAATGGAAATCACTGAGCCACGTGATAAGCCTGTGGCCTCTTCAAGCTCGCGCACTTTCACTCGCCGATCGTCCATTATCAAACCATGGATTTTGTCGACCATTTCTTGTTTGGTGACCGAAATTGAGTAAACCGGTGGTGAATGGTTCCAATCGATGGTGAAGAGTCCCCATAATATTTGTCAAGCTTTTGTTTGGTTTGCGTGATAGTTTTTTCTCGGAAAAAATAGTGTTTAATGAGCACTCGAAATTCACTTTTTTTCCATTTTAACGAAAATGCTAGTAGGCGTCTATATAAAATGGCTGCCACAACAAAACTATTTGACAGATCTGTCTGAAAATTTGGGTGCGTTCTTTTGAAAGATGATTCTTGACAAAAAAAAAAAAAAAATTTAAGGTGACGACACAATTTGTGTTAATTTTCTGGGACTTATTGACCCACCCTCGTAAGCATTCATTTCTTCACAGTACGAACTTTCAACTCTATTTCTTTCATGTTACTTCGGTCATATTTGCAAAAACAGAAATTCTTTTTAAAATAAACTAACTGACATAGAGCTTGCGAGCAAGAGATCGAGGGTTCATTTGATTCAATCTATGAGAGCGTAAGTGACTGCTCAGAACCTCCACGCAAACGCTGACTACTTAATATTGATTCAAAAACAAATTATAGCCGAATTTTTGTAGTAATTATAGATAATGTTACAAGTTCATATATTTTCTTTGATTTATTAAACAAATCAAAATATGAATATTTTTCTAATTCAATGCCGGATGACAAAATATCTTCTGTTACCCTATTTCCTGGCATTTTTAATTTTACTACTTTAAAAAAAGGAACTCAAAGTTTCATACACTACCCCTTCACTTAAAAAGCTTGAGGTTTTTAAACTTTATAAGCATTTAATACTTACTTAAGAAATTCCCAAAAAGAAGAAAGACTCTCAGACCTGGCACTTTTATCTATCGAAAAGCATCTTCTTTTAGAAATTAAAAATGACTCAAATTTTTATGAAAGAGTTTTAGCAGAATTCGTAAAAAAGAATCGTAGGATAGCTTTAGAGTACAAATAGGTAGTACATAATTGTAATTGCTAAATTTTTTATATTTAACAACGCTCCGAGTTATCAATAACTTACGAGTATATAGATTACTTTGCCCAGAACGGCTTCTTTCGAAGCCACTTTTTTTATGCGATGAGCTCATTGTCTACGTAAATTCCAATGACTTAAAGTATAGCAAAGGTGGCTTGGATTGCATATCTTAAGTCTGTGTTTCGATTAAGCACCAAATTGGTAAGTCATTTTACTTAAACTTTGTTCGGCTTCCCTCTCTTGAAATTTCACCCCACGCCACTGGTAGGCACGCATAACTTTTTAACTTCTATCCATGACAAATTGATATTTTCGATAGCCATCATGATGTTATAATTTTTACAGAACTCTTTCATGGTTAGTTTACTCGTATCTTCTCCATCAGTTTCTGCGATAAGCTGACTAAACGTACGTCGTAGATAATAACATTTAATGTTACATATTACACCTTGGTCCATTGGTTGTATGATGGAGGGGGTATTTGGAGGCATAAAAACAACTTTTATATTTTCGGATCTGAATAAATTGGATGCCCAGGAGCATTGTCTAATAACAACAACAATTTGAATTGAACAGAACAATAGGTTTTTAAGTCAGGAACTGGGCAATTGTCTACCCAATCTTTAAATAGAGCTGCAGTCATTCAGGCCATCTTGTTCGCACGCCAATAAATCGGAAGATCACACTTTTTCACATTTTTAAAAGCTATTGGATTTTCAGAAATCTGGTCTACCAGAAAAGGCTTAAATTTAAAATCGCCTTCTGCATTTCCTCCTAGAAGAAGTGTAAGCCAATCTTTGCTGATTTTATATCCAGGACAAGATTTTTCAGACTTGGAAATGTACGTTCTCCCTGGTAGGCATTTCCAAAATAGACCTGTTTCATCGACATGCAGAATTTGCTTAGGAGAATATCCACCTTCTTCAATAATGGCTTTTTATTGAAGTTTACTCGTAAATTTATTTGCAGCTGAAATATCTGCACTAACTGCTTCACCTTTCAACGTGACATTATGTAAATTTGAATTCGAACCAACCTTGGCTTGCTTTAAATTCTTCTAAATATCCAGCACTTGATAAAGGAAACCTGTCTTTAATATCATTAAACAAGTTCAAGGCTTTTTTCTGAATAACCATTTTGCTAAGTGGCATCCTTCGCTGATTTTGGTTTTCTACCCAAACGCTAAGAAGCAACTCCAATTTTACCATAAGATAACTTCTTTTCTTTGTAATCTGTTTAGACTGTAATGGCGTAGCAGTCTTAGCAAATTCTTTTATTTTATCAGCATCGCGGTTAGAAATTGTTCTTACAGTGGTGGGAGTTAAATCAAAACTTCTTCCAATGTCAACTGCTTTTTCTCCAGATTTGAAACGTTTTAAAATTTCCAGTTTTAAATCTAAATTAATTTGTTTTCGCCTTTGACTCATTTTGATGTTGAGTGCAAAAAAGTTAAACTTCACTGTTGCAAATATTTTTCCAAACTGACAGACTTTATGTAAATCGTAAACTTGGGGAATCCCCTTTTTATAAACAAAAATTAAATGAAAAAAAAAAGAATAACAAAAACTCAAACCGAAATAATATCGACCCAACTTCGAAACCACAACATTTTGTGAACGAGTCAAACTGAAAAAAAACGACGCAGCTTCGAAACCACGATAAATTTTAAACGTTCGAAACGACGCAAACAGAGGTTTTGGTGTATCTCCATATAAGCCAGTACATTTTACTAAAGCACTTGCTCAGTTTTTCTCTTTTTTTTCTTTACATGTGGTTTCGAACATAGTTTTGTATCTAGTGTCATGCCTAGATATTTGGCTGTGTTTGCGTATTCTACTTCATTATTATTTATTAATACTGGTATGTGCTGGACATTTTTATTCGTAAAATTGATATGGACCGACTTTAGGTCATTTAATTTGATTTGCCATTTCTTGGTATATTTTGATATATTATTCACTGCCTTCAGCAGCTTTTTCGTCGCTACTTCTATAGTTTCTCCAAAAGCAAGTACAGCAGTATCATCTGCAAGTTATTTCTTTATTTTCTGGCAGATCGCGATATAATACAGGGCCAAACACATTGCCTTGTGGTACAGCAGCTTTATTTTTCTCAATGTGGAGTACTCATCTCCTTGTTTAATTCTAAAAAATCGTTGTGATATATAAGAGTCCAGAATTTCTGAATTGTTTTGGTAAATGTTTTTGCAATTTATGGATCAGTGCTTTGTGCCATTCTTTATCGAGGAATTGGCTCGTGAACGTCTCAGTAACGTCGAAAGCTTTTGTATGACTAACCTTATATCTAAATCTAGGAAGATATTGACTCTTTGCTTAAAATTATAACATGGAATGCAAACGGACTCTTACAAAAATCTAACGAATTAGAAATTTGTCTAATGAGAGAAAATATCAATAAATATGTCTGATCTCCGAAACCCATCTAACAAGGGAATCACAAATAAAGATAAGAGGCTACGCTGGTTATCACGCCTATCATCCTTCTGATAGAGCGCGGGGCGGTTCGTCCTTATTCATTAAAACTAACATCGAACACTCTGTCGATATAAACATAGAGCTGGAAAAACTTCAGTTGTGCGCTATAAGGGTTAAAAATAAACACTTGAGCTACAATGTAGCGTTTGTTTACTGTCCGCCGCGATGCTCGCTCGAAAAGACGACAACTTTCGTGTCTTCAATGCTCTTGGTTCAAATTTTCTTATTGGTGGAGATTTCAACGCGAAGCACACCTTCTGGGGTTCAAGATGTACATCATCTAAAGGAAAAATTCTCTACGAAGTGGCAAATCAATTCGATTGTTGTTTTTATTCGACAGCAAAACCCTCCAACCAAGCCAACCGACTCAGAAAAAATTCCCGATCTTATCGATTTTTTCGTTTCAAAATGTATTTACAGTCCAAGAAAGTTTTGATCTCTCTTCTGACCACTCTCCGGTAATTTTATTACTCGGTGAAGCGTTGATCAAGAAAGAAGGACCTCCAAGCCTCACTAGCTATAGAACAAACTGAGAGGGCTTTAAAATTATTGCGAAACAAATATCGACTTAAATGTATCACTTAAAACACCTTGTGAACTGGAAGACAAAGTTGATTGTTTCGTGGAAGCAATCCAAATAGTGGCATGGAGAAACACTCCTTCTAGAAGCTATAAAGTATCCCAGTGAAATCATTGAACTGGTGAGGGCGAAAAGAAAAGCACAAAAGGAATGGCAAATCACTCGTGCACCGCAGTATAGAAAGGTCCTTAACCGACTATGTAATTGCCTTAGAGATAGTATTCGGGAATTTAAAAGCAATATGATAGCGACCTACCTTGAAAATTTCTCCACTGGAAGAGAATCAAATTATTCACTTTGGAAAGCGCTAAAAGGCATCCGGAAACCTCAAATGCAAGCGCCACCAATTCGGAAAAACGATAGAACTTGGGCCAAGAGCGACAAGGAAAAGGCAGAACTTTTTGCTTTGCACTTAGAAGAAACGTTTAAGTCATTTGACGGCCCTTTGATAACGCCCGACTTTCCAGTCACGACATCTGACTACTTTAAAGTAAAAAAAGTTTCATTGATTGAACTGAGGGAAGTGATTAAAAATCTAAAGACGAAAAAAGCACCGGGTTACGACTTGATAACGGCGCAGGTGGCCAAGGAATTGCCGAATAAAGCTCTTATCAAACTGCTATATTTGATTAGCGCTTCGTTCAGATTGCTCTACGTTCCGAGACAATGAAAAGTCGCCGAGATTATAATGGTCCTGAAACCAGGTAAATCTTTGAATGAGAAAAAATCACATCGGCCTATTTTCCCATTGCCGGTTATATCTAAAATATTCGAGAAACTACTTTCTAAACGACTACAACCCGTAAACAACCAAAGACTCCTCATTCCTGGCCATCAGTTTGGATTTAGAATCAAACATTTTACAATCGACGAAGTTTTTTTTTTTTTTTATAATTTGCGCGCGCCAAATGGGATATGAGTACCATTAAATTATTTCAGACACGGGCGTTTGAAGAAATTGAGAGAGAGAGAGAGAGAAAGATTGGTGTAGTGGGTTTGAAACTTAGGTGGTATTAAGTTTCAGTAAACTCCAAGGGTGGCGTCCAGATAACTGGGGAGCTTGTTTGTTTTGCTTTTTGTCGTTGCTCATGATTCACAGTATTTTTTTCCCTCCACCTGATGTCATCATCACGATCAAGTTGCATTTAAGCCATATGACCACCCTACTGCCAGTGTTATGCCTTCGCAGTAGAATTGATCGACTTTCGCAATTGATCGACTTTTTTTATTTATTTAATGCGAAATAAATAGATGATTCTTGACATCAGGATTCGAACCGTGAAACAACAGCGTGACAAGCGATGATGTTACCACTACACCACGGCCACACTGACTTGATTGAGAAAACTCTCGAAGAAAAAAAGATTTGTTGTGGTGTATTTCTTGACGTCTCACAAGCTTTTGTTAAGGTTTGGCATGAAGGCTTGGAGTATAAATTGCAATAGTTAATGTCACGGCAACTCTTTCTAATCTTACGATCATACCTCACCGAAAGACTTTTTCGTGTTAAGCACGGAAATGATTACTCTGACTTCAAGAAGATTGCGGCCGGAGTCCCACAAGGAAGTGACCTTGGCCCGCTTCTATATGTACTCTACACGCATTTTGTTCGAAAACAAATACCGACAAATGTACTGGCTACTCGGAAGACATTCAAAGTTGAGCTTACATAACAAACTGTTTATCTATAAGCAAGTGCTAAAGCCAGTGTGGACGTATGGTCTACAACTAGGGGGTTGTACCAGGAAAAGCAATAGAAACATCTTATAAACTTTTGAAAATAAAGTTCTTAGAACGATCTCTATTTTTTATTTTTCTATTTTATTTATTTTTATTTTATTAATTTTATTTACTTCCGTGGTACGTACGTAACGAAGATATTCATCGGGACCTGGGAATTCCCAGCGTCGTCGAAGAGATAACAAATTTTGCTCGTAAAAACAAAGATCGTGTTCACGGCCATTCAACTACTTGACGCGAACAATTCAATTCGTCGTCGGCAAAGGACAAAACCTTTTGACCTCGCGTCATAGTATATGCCGGTCGTGAAAACCTTAGGAACTTTCATTGGAATTTAACCTGCCTAAAGTGCTACATTCTTTTTAATTACATACGAACATATTTTTCCAAAAATCACGAGTCTCGTAAGCGAAAATAAAACTGCTGGATGAGCGTCGGTTTAGTTGTAGCATTAATCTTGATGAGAGGTGTTTTTTTTAGTGAGTAAAAATCTCACATTACCATAAGCACGCCCGGTCGGGCCTTATGGTGTCTTTAGAAGATTGTTCAACCTCTCTATAAATTATACTCGGTACACCGTAATGGAAAATAGTTTTGAAATTAGCATACAAAATCATTAAGATCCTATGACTTCTGGATTCATAAAAGGTTTAGAATTTAAAATTTGCAAGCCCGTGTCAATTACTTTCTATTCTAAGTTGACTCTTACTATGATACTACTTTAAAATCCTGTTACCAAATCCTGTTACCTGCAAAAACATTCTTCCTTCAATAACCATAGGTCTGTCAAATAATTGTTTCAATGGACGACATATTTACAGTGTTGTCATTGATTTGAAAAAAGATTGAAAATGTCACCTTGTTCGCAGAACTCGAAGATCAAAAATAAACCAAACTCTGCCTCTGTCTTATACTTTCCTTCCTTCATCTAACAAGAAAATATGAAAACAATTTACCTTGACATAATTTAGCTTATACGAAAAAAACAAAAATAAATGCACAATTTATCCCCACCTAACCAAAGTACGAGTATTGCCAGGACTTTGTCTAGTTTTTAGGAAAAAAATTAAGTTACAAATTGTAGATCAATTTTTTTGTTTCGCTTTCTTGATTAAAATGTCACGTATTCTGCGAATGCATAATTCGATTTTGAAATTATTTCAACACTAAAATAATTATGTCACCTATGAAATGAATTACGTCACGGTGACGACACTGTTCATATAAATACATATGTATGTGCTATCTTTTTTTAAACAAATTTGTTGCTTTATTAACTTCTAAGGATAAATATGTATGTGAGTTCCATTTTATAATAGTTTACTACGTGATTGGCTTCTTAAGTGGCAGCGCTGTTAACAACCCCTAGCCATACACAAAGCACATTAAATTATTTCCAAGTGCCTTAAGTTTCTGAGCTATTTTTGGTTTCAAAAATTATAGACGTAGACTGTGCCGGTAAAGTTGTTGGGATTTGAATGAAAACAATAATATAAACTCGATCCAGACACAACGCTTGTTTGGGAGTAAAAGGTTGGATTAAGATTTAATTCTGGAATCCCGAGTTGAAAGACTTTTTATAGACTGTATGTCGCATTATTTATCTTTTGTTTTGGCAAAACAACTTCGGATAAAAATGAGAGACATCCAAAAATGTTGGTGGACTTTCCTTGATACTGATATAAATTTTTGTCTAAAACATGAAACTCGTATTGCTTGAGAATGATTTCATGCAGTATAAATTCGGAGCAAGTGAAATAAAGGGAATCGCTGACGGTGAAATCTAAGAAACCTCCACAAATGTGCGTGAGCGTGGTGTGGGTCAACTTTTAACTCCGAACGCAAGTAAGGATCTCATATCCTGGAAGCCGATCGGATAATGGTGACTAGGAGTCAACTCGTCGCATCCGGAAATGCGACTAGCTTTTGGTCTCCAAACAAACACTTTCACAAATTAGAAACATGCTTCAATTAGTATTTCTAGATTTATTATCGGTCTCTTAATAAAAAAATTGTTTTGCACTATGTTATCTGAATGAACTCATTTTCTGAAAATAATTAAATCCTATACATTTCCTTAGAACACTATCACTTTTCTGAAAGAAAAAAGCATTTGCCCTGCGTTCGTCCGCAATAGAAAAATATAAGCCATCCACTGGTGCGCTATTGATTGCAATGACACGCGATTGCTTGTGCTTTTTTTTATTGAAACTTACATTTGTGATTACTACTCCGGTTTTAGGACAGCCCAATGCTATGCCATTTCCGAAGGGCTTCTCATGACAGTTTTACTCTAGGATGTTTGTCAGACGTTCGCTTGAGGTGGGACCGTGAGTAACCTTTTTTAATTTTTTT
Source organism: Pocota personata (assembly GCA_963082735.1). Lineage (NCBI taxonomy): Eukaryota > Metazoa > Arthropoda > Insecta > Diptera > Syrphidae > Pocota > Pocota personata. The sequence goes on from OY720433.1 coordinate 4,515,215, forward strand.
ATTTTTTGTGTTTTTTTGGAATCGAATCTTGAACTGAGCCATGGCGCCCACCGGAAAGCTATTATATTCTAATCGATTCAGCTATTTTGAAGTTAGATGCGTGTAAAGTAAAACGAAATTTATTTTAAAGCACATCAAGTCATTTTGGATTCTAAATTTACAATTCTTAGCTTCTTCTTTTAATGACAAATAAATTGATATATGTACGAGTATAATATGTTGGGGTATCATTAACCTACTTACTTTCTATAGAGGACAACCACACAATATTCGGTGTAAAATATTGATATATATATAAGATTTTATAATATGGCATAACATGAAGAAAATAACATATATGGAATGTCGAAACTGAAACTTTCGCTAAACACACCTAGGAAGTGACTTGATAGAATAGAGAAACAACTTTTCAAACAGGCTTAGTAGTTTAAACGCCTTTCACGAAGTGACATCTTGACATACAGAAAACATACTTTCTAAATTGTTACTTTTTTCAAACGGTATTTTACAAAGCTATAGGTATATTCCATACTCCGATCTATATTAATACCCCACGACAAGGAAAACCCTTGAAAAAGTACAAAGACTTAAGGAACATCTCAGGAAACTGAGCATAGAGAAAACCGGAAAATGCAGATTTTGCAGAGATGCTGAGAAAACCCCAAGACATATGCCTAAGGAATGTGAAGCACTGATCCACACAAGAAGGAACCACCTGGATGCCTATCAACTATCAGAAGAAGATCTGCCATCATTGGATTCGCTTCAGATACTCCTAAGTCGGGGGAGAACAATTGATTTATAAAGGTTGCAGTTCGCATACTCGTACACCCCTATAACCAATCTGGGATCTATAATGATAAAATGACACTCAACAACTGACAACCTAGTGTTAGGGATCCATAAAAATTATTACAGTTATTAAAATAACACCATCGGCTAAGCGAAGAATCCTTCTTGCCAACCGTTAGTTCTTTGCTAAGGATGCAATTCAGTACTAAAGCCCTCTCACGAACAATTAAGTAGAATTTGTAGAAAACCCTTTTCATTATTGTCCTGTCGCAGGAGTGGTCCGCCGAGTTATTGTGTAAAACTGGAGGCGAATATATCTAACGATTGAGCTTGCTAAGATATTTGTTGTATGAAAGTTGCAAAAACGAACGCCAGTGCGGCGGAATGAGAGGCTTGCAGAAGATCCTGATTCTGATCTATAAGATAATCAAGTTCAGTATGAACTTCCATACATAAAGAGCAGCTCCACTTAATTAAACCCGACATCCACCCCTTCACCCACTCGAAAAAAAAGTTGATTACAAGTACCCCTAAAGTGGAAAAGTAGTCACTCTCCGCCCGACATAAAGTAAATTCAATTAACTACCGACCGAGTCCTGGCAAATTTAAGAAAACGTGTAACAAGTGTCCGAAGAACACACTCACATTGCCCACCCGCTTGTGACTTTCACCATCAAACATGATAAGTAATTATGCTTAGCGTTCAATTCAATTGTAAAGTGCCTCCTGTCCGTGTGGGCGCGCTACCTACAAACATATCAATCTAATATCTTTGTTTAGTAATAGAGCAAACGGAACGGGGAGCTTCTCGGTAATTTGTTTAATCGTTGCAATCGAATTAAGGTCACGTTTATAACGCCTGTAAGCAACTTGAAATTCACTTGATTGCTTGACTATCCCACCCACCATCAACACCATAGCTGAGTACAAGCATGTCCCCTTAAATCGATTTAGAGGATGATGTTCCTGTTGTTTACCAGTCCGTACTCTGTCTTTTCTCGTTTGTTTGGTTGGGGGGTGTGCGAGTGTATACGTATGCTCATGTTTGTGTATTCACGCATCAAATGACATTTGCCCGCTTGGGAAAGTCAAATATTTGTCAAAACGGTTCAAGAAAACGATCCAAACATAGGTGTATAGAGCAGGACAAAGGCGCATTGTTTTCATATCGAAAGGATAGTAAAATGTGAAATGCCAGGACGACGAATGCCACCACCACCCATGCATACACTTAATACCAAAGTCGATTAAGCGGTTTATTTTTTATCGCATAGTAGTCTAGTCTCAAAATTAAGTACAACGTTTTAATTGTTTTATTCATACTGATGATTAATTAGAGATAGTACATACATATGTACAAACATACACCTACTGGGGTGACTATTAATTTTGATCTCACTTTGGATTATTAGGAACGACAATGGGGATGGGCAACGTAGCAGAGTATTCAATATCATCAATGGAACTGCCTCAAGGATAGTATTAGATAATCCTGTAGTTATGCGACTGCCAATATGAAAGTTGGATAACTGCATTGGGCATTTGACGATGCCGTATAGGCAGATGGATATATAATATGATGGAGATATAAACCTAATTTTTTTTTAAAGTTATTTTTTTTTAGTGTTCCGTACCAGAAAGGTTTAAAAGGAACACTAATGGATTCAATACGGTGGCTGAAATTTTGCACAAAAATAGTATGTGTTGGACCAAAAATTATCGGAAAATTGTTTTTGACTTACCATTCTCGGTATGTGTATTAATTACCATCTACGATGGCATCTACGATGGAATGATGGCATATTCGAGGTTGCCAAAAATGCTGGAAAATGTCTATATATAACGCCCATATCTGGTCTGGTGCACCCAATACCGTTTTGCACATACTAGACAGGGTACAGAATCGCGTGTTAAAACTTATAGGTGATGGAAACATTGTGATCTCCATACATTCACTTGAACATCGTCGAAATGTCTCGTGTTTCTCCCTATCCTATCGCTTTTTTCATAAAAAAATGCTCTAGCGAAATAGCCAGTTGCATTCCTCCTTTTCAAAATTTCACCCGCAATACGCGTCATGCTTCGAATGCACATCATTTCACCCTTAAGCCCAACTTCGGTCGTACTGTCAAATATAGGGATTCGTTTATAAGCCGAACGACACGAATGTGGAATGATCTTCCAGGCTCTGTATTTCCCCATCACTACAACCTTCAAACATTTAAAGCCAACGTCCACAGGCTTCTCCTCTGTTCCTCTTCACCATTTTCCTAAACGGCCGTGCCCTGAAACAATATAAGGGTATTCATATTCACTTTGGCGCGGGTTATGCCGAAGCCAACGACCAAAACATCATCCCCACGAGAAACAACCAAAAATACAACGTCAGCGTCTACAACAGATGTCACATTCAATTCCAAGAAAATTACACCATACTCGTATGCTAGCAAGTCAATAACCATCGACGGAATAACATAACCGAGTCACAGGTCAACAAAATGCAATCTCGGCAAAATACCTGCACTGCTTCGTGAAGATTATCTCCCGTTGTTAATACGAGTACTCGTATTAAATAAAGTTCACTATAATTTTTTTAAAAATTAAAACCAAAGTGGTTTCATTTAATTCGCGGGCAAATTGCAAAAAAAAAAAAATACCAAAAGGCATTTATTATTCCATGAACGACTTTGTTTTGAAATCTTTGTATAGTTTTGATATTTGTTTCCTTTGTACAACCCCATAATTGGATGCCATACGTTCCAGCAGGGTAGTCATATTTGAGTTTCTTCCCAGTAACCAGTACATTTTTCTACATTGCAAATTTAGTTATTCTCTTTTATTTTTGATGTGCTCTTTCCATTTTAACTTCACGTCCAAATCATTCCAAGGTACTTGGCGGTATTGGCATGAGGTACAACTTGTTTTTTTTTTTGAATACCCTTATACTAATACCCTTATACTAATTCTTAGAACACGTACGTTTTATGGAAAGGGGAAGAGACAGAGAGAAAGACAGAGTGGTGTGGTTTGAAACTTAGGTGGTATTAAGTTTCCGTAAACTCCAAGGGTGGCTGTCCAGATAACTGGGGAGTATTTTGTTTGTTTTTCGCTATCATTGTCGTTTCTTATGATTCACAGTATTTTTTTCCGTCCTCCTGAGGTTAATAAATATCGGAAGATTGTTTATCTTTTTATTTGTGAAGTTAATGTGAGTTGATTTTGGCTCATTGAGTCTGACACGTCATTGCTGCATCCAATCTCTTACTCTATTGACTGCGTTCTGCAGTTTCTCTGTTGCTATACTATTATTGCAGAGTCATCTGCAAAAGTATCCATCATGACATTGTTATCCACCGGTATATCTCTGGTATACAATAAATACAGGGTTCGTCCTAGGACAATTCCTTGTGGTACACCTGCCTTAAATTTTCTTTAAGGGAGAATATTTTTCTTCGTATCGAACTTGGAAGAGTCGATCTCAGTACTTCGTAATACTGCCTAGGTAAATCCCTATGCTGTTTGTACTCAAGGCCCTTATGCCAAACTTTGTCAAAGGCTTGACCAACATCTAAAAATAGTGCCGAACAGACTTGTTTCTCTTTCAGCGGTTATTCCAATAAATTCGTAATTCAATGCACTTGGTCTATAGTGGAATATTTATTTCTAAATTTTAACTAATAATTTGGGATTAGACTTATTCCTTCTATGATTTTGCTAAGCCTTTTCAGGAGAAATTTTTCGAAAATCTTCGCCATAATTGGTATAAGTGATATTGGTTTTAAAGGTGTCACTTTACCAAATTTCCTATGATGTGGGACATATCGGAGCTTTAGCCATGCTTTTATTACAAATTGGAGTTTTTGTTAAGGCTATTGATGGCAATTCTTTTAAATCCTATTGATAATCAGTCCTCAAAACTGATGATATACTCGTACCTGACATTTTAAAACATTGTCGCTGTACCGATGACGTAAAGTTTTTTTTTTTTATTTTAATTAAGTAGTTACATAGATAGTTGTCATGGACTAGATACATTGGACATTGATCATTAAAAGTTACAAAATTCCCATACCTTATTAAATTGACAAGATCTATAGGTCTTTTTCTTTTTAGTCGTCGTGTGTTTGATGTTTCTTGGCCTGGTAGGATGTGGGCATCATGGTCGGTGTGATATATTACTCTTGTTAGGTGCCGTTTTCTTGTTTTGGATATTTCTTAGTCAACAGTACGCCAAGTACGCTGCCTTGTGGAACCCCATCTCGGGTTGTGTATAATTTTGAGTGCTCGTCTCTGAATTTGAAATAGAATTGTCGGTCGGTTAAGTAACTTTTGATTAATATATAATAATCAGTTAGTAAAAGATTTTTTAGTTTTTGCAGTAGCCCAACGTGCCATACTGAGTCGAATGCTTTTGCAATGTCAAGAAATACTCCTACGCAGAATCTTTTCTCTTCTAGGTCAGTTGAAATTTTGTTAGTCGCTCTATGAATTTGTTGGATTGTCGAGCGTCCTCTTCGGAAACCGAACGGGTGATCTGGAATTGCACTTGGGCTAGTCAAGATGGGTTTCAAACGATCGCATAACAGTCTTTCAAAGATTTTTGATAGGACTGGAAGGAGACTGATTGGTATCTATGAAGTTGTTTTGGTTGCGTCTTTTCCAGGTTAGGGTATCGGTACGATTTTAGCTAATTTCCAGAGTTTTGGAAAGTGTTGTAGTCGAATTTTTTGGGGAGTTTGTTTAATAGTTCTCTTGTTAGTAGGTCGTGTCCTGCAGCTTTATTGTTATTTATTGTTTTGATCCAATTTAAAACTTTCCTTCAGAACTTTTATTGCGCTATTAAGTTCTTGTTTGTCCGATCGTAGTCTTGTAGTTTGCCACTTCATGACATTTGGCAGTCCAGTGTTTTTTGTCTCCCAGCACATTTGACACATTGTGCAGTAATTTTTTGTGTGGCCATACTGTTGGCAGTTGGAGCATTGAGAGATGACTTTTTTGTGATGTTGTGTCTCGAAGGATACTTTGCAGTTTAAAAGTAGAGAAACATTGTATATGTTTTTGTTGTTTGGATTGTTCTCAAGTTCAATGGAGAATAGTGGAAGGGGTTTTTTGGTGCCTCTATGCTGCATGTTATGTATGGTTAGTACTGTGTGGCCCATTACTTCGAGTTCCTGTTTAATGTTTTCTAGATCCGCAGAGTGGTGCATGTTGCGCAGTATTACCTTGAAGCCTCTCTCATTCTTGGGCTTAAATGCGTAGAATTCGACGTGGTGGACGAACTTAACCAGTACGAATCTGGTACTGTTTGACGTTTCAACAACTTACTACAACAGTACGGCTGTAGAAGATCTTATATTTTTGAATGAAAGGGATTAGCATCAGAATTCATGTATGTACGTTTCGAACAGGTCTTTTTCATGAATACATGATTCGCAGAAAGCTGGTATTCGAGAAGCACAGTCATTTGTAACCTGCTACTTTACATACTGGCGATGGATGCTTAGTAACAGCATCACCATACAATAAAGGCTAATAATAATAATTCACATACCTGTAAAATGCAAGCGAAAATTCTAAGTCCCCCTGGAGAAATAAAATGTTCATCACTTAAAAAAAAAACACAAAAGGTAGGGACCTAAATACTTGAATGATGATTTATATATATTTTGAAATTAAAAAAATTAATATACCTAAGTAAATTAATTATTTCTTAATTTTCATATATTTTTTAAATAATCTTTTCCATAATTTTTTTTATGAAAGTGACGCTTTTATTACTGTTGTACGTTGGTTTGTTTATAAAGATTTATTTTCTCTGCACCTAATAGCATTTATTATATTTGGTTTGTTCAAAATATGATGGCTTGATTCTTATTTGAAGGTGACAACTGCTCGCTTTGTATATTTTATACTCAGGTGTATGTATTTCGGGATCATTTATTTGTATATAACTTCTTATTTAGGTTAGCTGTAACCTTTATATTTAAAGACCGCCACCCATGGACCTATCCATGCACCAACAAGCTGCAGGCTACCGCAGCTTTCCAGTTCATTTCGGGACTTCTACAGAGTACGAAAGAATACACTCATAATGTAATTTGCGGAGCAAACAGGTGAAGTAATTGTACTTTTATACTTAACTAAACATATTTGAAAAATTTCAGATTTCTATTATATTTTCTTCTAGGTTTTAGTGCCATTTCGTCAACAAATTTCTGGGCTATGCAAAATGAGGATAATATCTCCCATGCCCAGATTATTATTATTAGGAATCTCACCTCAAAGCAACAGTGAGAAATACAAAAAATATACTCGTATACATGAATTAAAATGTACATGGGTAGCTCAGTTGGTAGAGCATTGGTGGCTAAAAGTAAGTCTATCGCAAGTTCGGGTCTTGCCTGGGTACCTATGTATGTACATACATATGTATGTATGTTTTCCTCTTTGTGAAATTCTTCAAAAAACATTTTTTTCTATCATTCGGGCTTGATAACGTCAGCATACTGTTTTAATTTTAAGAAGCACAACTTTGTGTCGCAGAAATGCCATATTGTACTAACACAATTTGATTCTATGAAATTGTATCCTATCTTGCACGGTACGAGTATTTGTAACAAATCATTTCAAAACTAAAGTAATTATGTACGTTTTTGTACCCTTTTTTTGTATAGGCCCCCTATCAAGTTTTTATTTGGTGGATATGAATACCCATATCTATACAGGGAACGGGTGTTTTGTAGATAAACAGAGAGAGACAAAGAAAGAAGGATTGCTGTAGTGGTTTGAAACTCAGGTAGTATTAAGTTTTTGTAAACTCCAAGGGTAGCGTCCGGATAACTGGGGAGCATTTTTGTTTTATTTTAATTGTCGTTGCTCACAGTATATTTTTCTGTCATCCTGATGTCATCACGATCAAGTTGCGTTTTCAGCCATATGACGGCCCTAATGCCAGTGTTATGCGTTCACAGTAGAGTTGACTTAGATTTCACAATTGATCGAGTTATTTATTTATTTCATGTGAAATAAATAGGTTCGAGGCCGGACGGGGAACATCAACCATAGCCACCCGAGCATAACAGAGAAATGAATATAATCCAAGTTTTTCCAATCACTACACCAAAAGGAGTTCTGCCCGGTAATACAATGGCCAGAAAATTGAGTCTGAGTGCTCCGGGATTTGGAAATTTCATTAAAAAAAAAAATTAATAAATCAGTAATCTTCTCTGAATTAATTAAGGAAAATCTATGAATTTCTCACCTGTCAGTATTACTACTACGTCTGCATAACCAATGTGTGTACGAGTATACCTGTTTTCTCACGTTAGTCTAGGAAAAATTCCACACAATAGGTGCTCACCCTGTGGACAACGCCAGTCAACTTTACCTTCTACTCCCACTTCTTATCTGAATATTTATGGTTCTATATCCTAACATGTTACCGACCCCAGTCCAAGATAGCAGGTTGGCCCTACGCTTTTTTTTGTGCATTTCAGACTATCGACGCACCTTCAGTGTACTTCAGTATGGTTATAATTATACGTCCATTACTAAGTTCCTATGCCGCAAAACGTACATACAACTAGATATAGATACATCAACTAAGGTGGCTAGGCCTTGTAAAGTGAATGGACATCAACGCTCCGCTCCGGAGAGTTTTCAAATCTATCCCGGAAGGACAACGCGTCAAAGGTAGACCTCACCGAAAGTGGAGCACACAAGTGAAACTGAAGCTCAACCAATGTCGTGTAAAAAACTGGAAGCGGCTGATCTTGAGCTGATCGTGCTGGCTGGCTTGTTTTTTGTTGCGCACTTAAAGAAGTAAATAAGCAAGTAGCGTGACTATCATTTTCGATTCATTTCCATCGTATTAGCTCCCAGTTTGCTGGGTCTGGTCTGATTATATTTCTATGGAGTTTTTCAATTACTATTCACTTTTGATTAATTTTTTTTTGTCAAATTCTGTAATTATTTTCAGTTGATTAATTTTATTATATCCTTTTTTGAATGCAAAGATTCTTCGTTCAGAAAAATTAGTCCTTCATCGCTGGTCCTGTTGTTGACAGCCTTTACTACTTACAGATAGATATTCAAAAGGCTATACCCCATGTCTTTGCATATCATCAAACTCTCTTGAAACTCGAAATGCGTAATTAAAACTTTCGCCCCACAAAAAAAACAAATTTCCCACACACACACTCATCAACTCCACCCAAACCCAACCATCCATTAAGCACCCTCAACAACCACTTCTGATTGCAATGACTTAACTAAACGACTTGTTTCAATTTCCTAATTGTGTTTACCTATTTGAAAACATATTTTCACTTCCAACATGGTGTATGAGTTAAGTTTTTCAATCTAAGAATTGTGCACCCTTCAAACACCCAACCGTCTCACCATCCCTCAACGGGTTTATTGACAAACAACCCCTTTTTTGGTGTGTGTCTGCGACAACAGTTTGGGGTATGTTTGTTTATTTGTTTTGTTGTTTGGTTATCTTTTAATATAGGTAACTAAATAATCGCCTCAAAAAGGGGGTGGTAGTAAATTCACTTTGTTGCCTAATGTTATTTCATGAAAGTCCTTCCGTCTATGCCCATTGTGGTTATGACTAACGGGTGGTTTTTATGATTTTTTTTTTTTCATAATTCCTTAAATGTTGATTATTTAATTTGAATTTGGCGTAGCATTTAAGTCTCTGGGGTGATATTAGTCAGATTTTTGGTCGATCATAATGGAGATTTGTTTTGAAGGTAGATATGTATGCATGTACATACGAGTACACATACACAAGTGGTAAATTAGATTTTTTCTAATTGCATGGAGGCTTTAATAAAGAATAGTCTGCTTTTATACATAGATAATAGATTAAGTTTTATTACTATTTAACCAAGTCAATAAAGTTGTTGAAATGACAAATTTCTTTTCTCAAAATATATATACATATACATATATAAGCATAAAATCGTCGTAGCTCCTCTGGCGCCAATGAGTATGCATGAGATCTAAATCCATCATGAAAGGTGGAATCAGGGGAAATGAAACGAAAATCTCAACTCATTTAATTCGGTAACATGTCGACCTTTGCTAGATGCTACGAAATCCAAGTACCAAAGAGTATGCTACGAAAATCGCAGTTTTTCTCAATATTTACGAATAAGTTCACTTTAGAAAAGAGTCGAATTCCGTCAGTTGTTGGAGAAACAAAAGTCTTGTTTTAAAAGAAAATGTTGGTCTTTAAGGTGTCAACACGGTAAGATGTCAAGGCACTGTCTTTGACAAGTCCGTCCAGCTACTGGGACACGCACATGACATTAACATCATCGCGCGATATTAGTGATCGATTGTAGAAGCCTTAAGAGTAGGCAAAGTAAATAAGGATAAGACTAAATATATTCTGTTGACAAACAAAGAATCTTCTGTTCAGCGGCTAGGAAAAACGTCACTGTCGAGAAGTGTTCACCTACTTCGGAGTATTCAACAAACGACAACCTCAAACCCGACGAAGACTAACCATAGGAAATAGCAGCTACTTAAGTTTGGCGAAAAAAAACTGGGCTCAAAATTCCAAGCGATTAAGTTAATGTTCTACAAATGTCTGATCCTGCCACTCCCACGATACTGTAAACTCAAAGAACGTCGCACGAAGCTGACCCTAGACAGCATCGGGACATACAGGTTCTGCAATGAAGTGATAATATTATGAGGAACTGTGGTGACTGGCGACATATTAAGCTGCCTGAAAGCCTACTTCTAGGGCTTAGAACTGAGTGATCAACAATCGCCTGGTCTAATTTCCACCCTTTCCTAGCGTGTTCATGGGACTTTTTGCTTCCAGAGGTTAGCTAAACTCAAATTATTCCGCTGAAATTCTCAATTCGGTTCAAAATGCTTGCCTCTTCTGCATAATCCATTGGAAATTAATTGGAAGGCTCGTTAGGTTGGAGCATTGCTGTTCATCCGGTCTACATGTCCTAGCCATCTTATGGGCTAGGACGCATTTTCTTAACCAGCCCATTAGTCATTATACAGCCCCCACATTTCGTGGTTGAATTTTCTCTTCCATGTACCATCAACGTCTATATCTTTAAAAAAAAATAAAAATTTCGAGGACCCCAAGAGTACTTTTATCGGACTTTGACAAAGTCCACGCTTCAGAAGGTCTGGGATGATGAGTGTTTTATAAAGTGCTTCCTTAGTTTTTCTTGATAGGCCTCTGTTACTCTAATGCTTTGTTAGTCCATAGAAACAGCGGTTAACAAGAGTGATTTTACGTTTGATCAGATATCAGGTAGACAAATTTTGTTGACTACCTCGAAGTTATAGCTATCTATTTTAAGGTTTTGGCTAATGCGTCGGTGGTGAGTATCGTAATTTGTCGTCTTATCCTTATTGTCGTCTTATCTTATAAGACCCATCTTAACCGCAATTCGATGCTATCAAAGGAGTTATTGGTGCTCTCTTTGTTCTACCGATGATGTCAATGCCGTCCGCATAGCCAAGTTGCACTGACTTATGGCATATGAGGTCCACGCAATTTCTCCAGCAAAGGATTAAAAATGTTACACGACAGCGAGTCACCCTGTCACTATCTAAAGCAGTATAAGGTTTAAGAATCTAATCAAATCATTTTCCACAAAAAATAATACTGCACAGTGCCGATGAATATGCCACTCAAAAATCCAACTTCCTTTACAACGTCGCAATGCATAATCCAACAAAAAAAATCAAAAGCGTATACGTTACCTGGAATTATGCAGAGTAATCTGAAAACCACACCACCACATGAGTAAATAGAAATCACTACACTAATCACCTTGACGTTTTTAACTAGCTATCCAACAAATAAAGAGTTATACGACAAAGGGAATTCTTTAGCTCTGCGGGTCTTATCTGATTCGAACCCTAATCACTTAAATATTTGAGTAGATTTTACAATATACAACACAAAGTTGCAAATAATAATCACGACGATAGGTCGGCAGAGGAGAAGCGGAGAATGAATAACGCGAGAGTACCCTCGCCATAAGGTTGTCACGGAAATTCCACGTAATCACGTGACATACACGCTTACAGGGTAGCTATAATACGAGAACAAAAGGAAAAGTACAAATAAACAACATTATAACCATCATTATCATCATCATCATCAGCAACAACATCAACATCCCTTAATGATGCCATCAATAACAAATCAATTCGACATCTCCAGAGGGGATGATACTTCATGAGAGGCGCGCACAGCAATCATGAATTTGTTCACATCCCTATAGATGTGAAATAATGGGTCCTGTGAAAATCTAACTCAATTACCGAATCAAAAACAAAGAAGTATTGCGTTCGTGCTGGAATGGAATGAAGCTTTGCATTGAAAAACTTTTATGAAATTTTTAAAGGGATTAATTTGACAGGTACCTATGGGTATTCTGCCCTGTTGCGGTACTGTAGATTAAAAATTATATTTTGATTTAACGAGAGTGAAACGTTTATTAGCTTGCTTTAAGTGAAATTCAGTTGCTTGGAGCATAAGCTACCGTAAATAATGTTGTTCAAATGGAGGGTTAAACAATTTGTTTTTCCGATCCATAGCTTTGTGGATGCCATCGAAGATACCACAACCATTTTCAAATGGGTTCATAGGATGTTCAAAAAAGTTTAAATGTAACTAACGAGTGTGCAAGACTCCAGAACTCTGTAAGCATGTTTTACTGGTTGTGATGGAACGTCTATCTAACAACTTTTTGATATTTCGTGTCGGAGAAATATGGGAAGAAGAATTGTGGCAGCCGAGATTATTAAGTAGACCATTCGCAAAATTTTGGAAAAATCTTGATTCAGACACAGAAGTCGGTTTCGAATGAAAATTTGTTTGTAACTCTGTAACATCGCCCCGAGATGCCAGTAGTACAAGCTCCAAATCGTAATCACGAATACTTCACGGAGTCTATGCAAAATGTAGCCACAAGCAAACTCACTATCCATTACACCGGGATAGTTTTATATGGAAGGATTGCGATTGAAGTACATAGCTACATACATATATACTATATACATATATTTATATATATTACTAGTGACAGATACCCTGGATCCCAAACCATTGATAATTGGAATAAACTCAATAGATCGAAAGTATTGTCATCGGATTCGTCAACAATCTTCATAGAATTTCGACCCCTGTGCCACCCCCTGGATCCGCCCTTGCATATGTAGGTGATGTTTCCATAATAGCTTGCTGTCTAAATACTCGTACATTCCTAAGTATTTAGCTACAGTGTCAATAAATATGTTTTTTTCTTTGATTTCTAGTGGTTCAGGTGTATAGTTTATTTTTGTCGTGAATATTACCTGTACTGTTTTATCTTCATTTATTTTATTGTGCCATCCATCAAACTGTAGCTATAGAGGAGAATCGTATCGTCAGCAAAGGTGGAAATCATGGATGTTGTTTGTGTCGGGAGAAGACTGTCTCTGGTAAAGATATTGTATAGTAGTGGTCCAAGTACGCTGCCTTGTGGAACCCCATCTCGGGTTGTGTATAATTTTGAGTGCTCGTCTCTGAATTTGACATAGATTTGTCGATCGGTTAAGTAACTTTTGATTAATAAGTAATAATCAGTTGGTAGTAGATTTTTAGTTTTGGCAGTAGCCCAGCATGCCATACTGAGTCAAATGCTTTTGCAAACCAAGAAATACTCCTACGCAGAATCTTTTCTTTCATATAGTCTTAGCAGCACATTTTTCCTCACTATTCAGACACAGCATACATTAGAATTGTCCAGCCGACAAGCAAAAATCATATGCAGATCCTTCCGTTGGCTTTAAAAAAAAAGAAAAAAACCGATGTGCAATTGTAATGAGAGTCAGTCTTGTTTGCTGAGTCGCAAAGTAAAGTCAGTAAAGCCAATTAAAGTCTAACTCGAAATTTGAATTTTGCATTAAATTCTCTCATTTAGCATGCACGGTAGATTTAAATAAGTAAAGTACAGATAAGCGGTAGGTTCGTGTCATCCATTAGCTAAGACATCTGAAGACAGAGTGGTGTAGTTTGAAACTCAGGTGGTATTAAGTTTCTGTAAACTCCAAGGGTGGCTGCCCAGATAACTGGGGAGTATTTTGTTTGTTTTCGCTATTATTGTCGTTGCTTATGATTCACAGTATTTTTTTCCGACCTCCAGGTATCATCATCACGATCAAGTTGCATTTTAGCCATATGACCACCCTACTGCCAGTGTTATGTCTTCACAGTAGAGTTAACTTAGCTTTCGCAAGTGATCGATTTTTTTATTTATTTCATGCGAAATAAATAGATGATTCTTGACATCAGGATTCGAACCGTGAACCAACAGCGTGACAAGCGATGAAGTTACCACTACACCACGGCCACCCTCAAAAAATGTAGAAAGTATTCTATTATAGAAATAAAAATAAATAATAATAATAATAATTCACTATAAAATGTATAATTTGTAACTAATGTAACTAATTTGTTTTTTTTTTTTTTTTCCTTAGAAATGTAACTAATTGGTTGCAGTTTTAAGAAAGTGACAGTTTTTTTCTCCTTCCCATCATTTTAAATCTCCTTTTACTTATTTTGATTTTCTTGTCCTCCATCAATGAATGTATGTATACGTATGTATTTACATATGCCACCCCACCTAACAAATAAGTAAAAATTACTCTTATTCCTGACCAATTAAAATGAAATTCTTACAAATGCGACCTTCCTCATAGACTACACACAAAAGTAACCCTCATTAACAGTCTCAATTGTAAAGGAACTAAAGCCGCAGACAATAGGCACTTAATACCATTGCTGTTTCTGAGATTCCACAACTAGAACTTTTGTGTGTGCAAGGAAAGCGTAATAATAACTGTTTGCTGCCACTAGTGACAAGACGATAAATCATAAAATTAATGCGCGGCACACGCCATCAATAAAATTTAATAATCAATTAAAGGCATTACAAGACGGTGATGGAAGGAATTACATCTCAAGGGAGGTTTTGTAAAAAACAAGATGTTTCGATGGTAATTGTAACGGGTGGTTAAATTTTAAGGGCCGATGTTGAATGTGAACCACACCTAAACGTCAAGTTTTTTTCTGCATTTCATTTGACATTTCTCAATTTCAGACTAACTCAATTTGAACCATGGAACACAATCGAGCAACGCGTTAAAGTTATTCAGGCTTATTATGAAAATGGGCGTTCAAATCAAAATGCATATCGTGCATTTCGTGATTCTTTTGGTCAATTTAATCGTCCAAATGTGCGTACAATCGGAAAAATCGTGCAAAAATTTGTGCAAACCGGGTCTGTAGGAGATGTGAAAACACCAGTGCATGCTCGTACAGCTCGTACTGCAGAAAATATTGCTGCTGTTCGCGATAGTGTGGCTGAAGAGCCGTCCACCTCAACTCGTCGTCGTGCCAAACAATTGCACATCTCACGCTCGTCGTTGATGAACATTATGCATAAAGACTTGCATTTACGCGCTTACAAGGTGCAATTGACTCAAGAACTAAAGCCTCTTGACCATTTCAAGCGTCGTCAATGGTCACAATGGTGGCAAGAAATGGCAACAGTGGATGATCAATTTTCGAAGAAAATCATCTTCAGTGATGAGGCACATTTTCACCTCAGTGGATTTGTCAATAAGCAGAATTGCCGCATTTGGGCGAATGATAATCCAAGAGTGATTGTCGAAAAACCAATGCACCCACAAAGAGTGACTGTTTGGTGCGGTTTATGGGCTGGCGGCATCATCGGGCCGTATTTTTTCCAAAATGAGGCCGGTCAGGCAGTTACTGTGAATAGTGTTCGCTATCGTGAGATGATAACGAACTTTTTATGGCCCGAATTGGAAGATATGGATGTGGACGATATGTGGTTTCAACAGGGTGGTGCCACTTGCCACACAGCTAACGAAACAATGGCTCTTTTGCGCGACAAATTCAATGGCCGTGTTATCTCACGTGGTGGCGATGTCAATTGGCCGCCAAGATCATGTGATTTGACACCGTTGGACTTCTTTCTTTGTTGTTATTTGAAAGCAAAGGTGTACGTCGATAAGCCAGCAACAATTCAAGAGCTAAAGGATGAGATAATTCGGCACATTAACGGCATAGAACCTCAATTATGCCTCAGCGTCATCGAAAATTTGGACCATCGGATGGAGGTGTGCCGCCGAGGTCGCGGCGGCCATTTGGCCGATATTCTGTTCCATACATAATTGAACCATACCAATATTATCATAATAAAAAGAAATGACAGTAATTTCCTAAATAATTTGTGTTTTATTCAAAATCAACATCGGCCCTTTAAACTTAACCACCCTTTATAAAATTTAATTCTATTTTATTAGGATTGTGGTATTTATGAAATATTTCAGATACTTTTATTGTGATGACTCTGAGTGAAAATAGTTGACCGATAAGAACAATCAGATCGAACTGTGTTATAGAAAACTAGCCATTCCTACTTGCCTTCCACAGATGTATCATATGTATATACCTGTGCTGGATTTTTTGTTGTTTATTTCTCGCTTTCTGAATGAATTAATGAACGAAATC
This sequence comes from Pocota personata, assembly GCA_963082735.1. Lineage (NCBI taxonomy): Eukaryota > Metazoa > Arthropoda > Insecta > Diptera > Syrphidae > Pocota > Pocota personata. Next base: position 4,531,584 of record OY720433.1, read on the forward strand.
ATTCAATAGTTGAAATCATTTACTTACTAACTATCGTTAGTCGATAATGCCCACCACTACCTCAGACTTGAAAGATGCTATAGCCTTATAATTTTTTTCTTTTTTCGTTGTAACTAAAAAGACGTTTTTATAGACTACTTATGCAGTGTAATAGGCGGGGTCTGATCTTGTAGCATGCTACGGGGGAAAATTATGTATCCCACGAAAAAAAAAAAAAATATTTTTACCCCATCATGCGATACATACTCGTAAAATTAAAGATTGATCTCTAAGGTATAGTAAAGGCGATGATGTCCCTTGAGTGGTACTCGAGCGAGCCATGTGAGAGCAAATGGGCATGGCATAGTTTGTTATCATTGTAACTCGTTGCCCCATCGTTCGCTTTACGTTTGTTGAAGAAGAAGATTGGTATCCGCACATGTTAGCACCAAATAATGTAGTTTCTCCACAGCTATGCCAAATTACTTATTCAGATCATTATTAGTTCATTACCTCGACAATCCCTTAAATATGGCTCAGTTTGTTTTAATTTCTTTAGAATCCAAAGAATTTGGGGCCCTCCAATATGTTCGAGGGCCGTAGTACTCTTATTTTCCGCTGATAATTCGGGTAGTGGCAAGTAAAGAGCCAGCTTTCTATACTGACGGTTCAAGATGAATTTCGACATTATGTACAAAATGATGGGATTTTACGAAGCCTTGGGAATTCTGTTAGGATTGGAATTGAGAATGATTAATTCGTACTTTAAGGCGAGATTACAATAATCACTCAAGCTGTACAAATTATGGTTATTACTTCTTCTTTTCTTTTTAACCGTTGAAATATACATATGGTATAACGCGTCCGTACTCTTATGTTAAGTATTTTTCCCACGTATCTGACTTACTGCTGCGCCGATTGGATCACATCACCATTAAGGCCGAGAAATTGTTGTTATTCTTGCATTTGAGTGATCCAATTATTTTTCCTTCTGCCTCTACAGTACCAGCTGATGCCCTCAGCCTGGAGCTTTTCCATAATCATTTTCTTTTCACAGAGGCTTCCGATCTCGTTTTGACACTCCCGCTGACATCCGTAACATTTTCATCTCTGTCTTGTTATACTTTACACACATCGTCCAACATTTCATTTCATTTCATTTCAATTTATTCATTATTGTCATTTTTACAAAAAAATTATTTGACTTAAGCTAACAATATACAATAAATTTAATAGAATAGTTAGTGGCTATTCTGATTTAAAGATAAATAGAAATAAATGTCACATCATAACAACATTTTTTTTTTTATACTTTGCGCGCGCCAAATGGGATATGAATACCATTAAATTATTTCAGGGCACGGGCGTTTGGTGTAGTTGGTTTGAAACTCAGGTGGTAGTTAAGTTTCAGTGAACTCCAAGGGTGGCTGTCCAGATAACTGGGGAGTATTTTGTTTGTTTTCGCTATTATTGTCGTTGCTTATGATTCACAGTATTTTTTTCCATCCACCTGATGTCATCATCACGATCAAGTTGCATTTAATCCATATGACCACTCTACTGCCAGTGTTATGCTTTCGCAGTAGAGTTGACTAAGCTTCCGCAATTGATCGACTTTTTTTTATTTATTTCAGACGAATTAAATAGATGTTTGTTGAGATTAGGCTTTGAACCGTGAACCAAGAGAGTGACAAGCGTTGATGTTACCACTACACCACGGCCACTTAATTGTTGGGTAAACAATAAAACTATTAAAAAAAGATACACAAAAAATAATTATAAAGTTTGAAATCAAAGAAAAACAAAGTACTAATCGATTTAACCAAATATTAGAGCAACTGAAATATACATTACAATATATTAACAATGTAGTTTGGCAAAATTTCAACTTCATTGAGATTAGAATCAAGACGCCACGATTTTATTTTTTTTTTAAAACGCGGATGAAGTTCTAATGATGCGTATGGCTTCCTGAAGCCTATTAAACAGTTTGCAAGATGCAGCGGTGTACGAATTTCTAAAATTTGTAGTGCAAAAGGTAACAAAGCAGCAACATAGCCACCTCTCATAAAAAATATTTTTAAGACTTTAAAGTAAAACAAGTGTTGGTCGTATTGGTAGAATTTGTGTACGCTCAAATAACTCTATAGAGTTTCTTTTTGTATTTTCTGGGATTTTAACCTTGCTCAGGGATCGCTCACTTAACTACTGAGCTACGGCGCCCAGGTGTTATTAGAGCATAATTTACTGAGACGGTAAAAACATCGAATGGATGAAAGTTGTTTGAGGAGAATCTCTTTTGATTCCCCTATGGACTACTAAAGAAGGTTCGTCAAGGCAGTAACACCCTGGCGAATTGTTGATATTAAACCGGCACTTGTTACCACTTCAACTTTTGTTTTGATTTGCTCCTTACCTCGGGTGGGGGGTAGCAAAATAATTGTAAGACTCTCTCTTTGAACGACAATAAAAAAGTAATTTTATTTGGTGCGCTTACAAACTATTTATATACGATTTACAGTAGTGAATTCATCAAATGTTCTCACGAATAATTTTTGGCGAGTTGGCATTATCATTTGCGCGGATCATAGTGCGCCTGGACGCAATATGACACGACCTGAAGTTTAGTGGGAAAATTAGAAATGGAAAATTGTGTGCTGAGCGTGAGAACATTTTTAAGGTGAATAGACAATGTGAATTATGATATCTTATATTCTAGATAGGTAGTAGAGTGTGGGATGAAAGATGGAGGATTGGATTTGAAATGGGAATGCTAGGTTAAGAATTAGTGAAATAGTTGGAAGGTGTGATCTGATTTCTAAGGACCAAGGACTGATCTAGGTTAATAATTTTAGAATTGCTTAGACCACTATCAACTTGCACCTTTTGTATTTTATTTTCTAAATAAGACCCAAACAGTTATAAGTAAATTCACATAAGTCCACGCTATATAAGCACAGGGAGCAAAAGTCCAGTAGAAAGGTCCACTCGAAACCAAAACTGCATTGGACTAAAAAATTCTTAAGATATGGGAAAACCCTACTCTTAACAGTTTTCTCAAATACTTTTGAGATTGAGGACAACAATGAAATCGATCTGTAATTACCTTTGTCTTATTTATTACCCTTTTTAAAAAGAGGTATCGCGATGCATTTGTTAAAGCCGGACGTACGACTGTCGTATAAAGCAAACCTTTGAGTGTAAGTGACATTTGCTGCTCACAAAAGATTGCGGAGCTTGCGCGCCATTTCAACCACTCCACCCTCAATCGATATGCAATATCGTCGTCATGGCAGGGTCGCCAAACTAGTGGTGGCTCTGTATAGCTCATTTCTGTAGATGCTATCATAGGTGACTTTAAAATTGATATAAAGGTTGTGAGTATCGATTTGGAGTTCCTCGGTTATTCCAAGATCTGCCTAAAACACCACTGATACGGACTAATCAGATTGCTGACAAAAGGTTTAAGGCCTTCACATAATATGGCAGATAGGATGTTATACGCGATGTTGAGGAGACTAATACTTATGTAGTTGGCGCAGTTAAGAATACTGAGGTTTCATTCGTCGACCATATTTTACAGATTAGTTATGTATGTTCCGTACCAAATCATCCATGTTTTAAATAGCTCGGTAGTTAGACCGTCGGCTCCAGCAGTCTTGTTGGATTTAAGCTTAGTTATTGCTATCTTCACTTTACTTTGGTCGGGTGGACGGAATTATTGATCAACGTCCTGGTTGAATAGAGGATTCTACTCGACAGCGAAGTTTTGGTCGTCAACGCAGTTTGACAGTCTGCAGAAGTGATCATTCTAAATTCTCAGCGCCGACTGAGACTGTACTGCTAGATTTCTTTTTTCATACCTACAGGCTTCTGTTCGGGCTTTGTAGCATTGGCATGCTCTTTTTACTTTCTGGTAAAACTTTCGAACATCATTCATGTTATAACACCTCTCTATTGAATCGATCTCACGTTTTTCATATTCTTTCTCAGAAGCCGGTAATCTTCCTTTCTCTAAGCCTTTTGCTCTTGTGGATGCGAGAAACCCAGCACATCAGAGGCGGCGTTCTTCGACTTCTTGAAAGGTTCAGGGACACTCGATCGGCGAAAGCTATGGCAGTCTCTTGCGATTTTACCCGTTGGATGTTAAATTTTCTCACAGTTCTTCTTAGGTGTTGTGGTATTTGGGATATCCGCATATCTTGGCAGCAACAAGGTAGTGTTTCGAGTCAATGTTAATTGTTCGAAAGGTGCCAACATCCAAAATACTGGAGGAGTGCCCTACACCAATCACGACGTGATCAGTCTGATTGATAGATAGTTGATCTGGAGAGCGCCAGGTGCCCTTATGAATATTGAGGTGAGTGAATCGTGTGCTAGCTACAGTGATGTTTCGCGCCGCCGCAAAACCTTCGTTTTCGGAGGTGTTATTGTGAAAGCTGTATTTTCTAGCGGTTTTTCCGAAGATGCCCTCCTTCCCAATGTTTGCGTTGAAATCGCCAACCATGATTTTGACGTCATAACGTGGACATTGGTTGCAAGTCCAGTTGGAGCGTGAGCGCTTATTAGGCTGATGTTTTTGAATTTTACTTTAATGCGGATTGTCATCAGGCATTCGTTCACATGCCTGAAGCAAAACAATTGTTGCCTAAGTCCGCCTCTGAAGACAAATTCGCAACCTAATAAATTCTGCTCCTTGTAGCAGTTACCGTAGTAGATGTCACATTTATTCATTCGCTTCTTGACCGGCTCATCTCACTGATGATGGTAGTGACGCCCGCTTTAAAGTAGTCCATGACCGCCGCCAATTGTTCGGCTGCACATGGCGTTAAGAATCCGAATATTCCACGTTCACGTGTGTAGTTCAGTAACCCACTACGGGATATGAGCGCTGCCGTTGCCCCATTAAAGGTTTATCCGTCAGCATCTCTTTTTCAACACCCTGACTCGGTTTTAAAAATCCTTATTGACCTAAGCTTCGAATATATATGTGGAAGTAGCCCTTATAGTGAGTACTAAATAGTTCATCTGAAATGTTGACACCAACATTACCACATCTAGAAAATTCTTTGTGATGACAGTGGGACAGGGATTGCCCCACCCCCTCCTCATCAGCCTAAGGCTTAATATCAATCAACCCTGTTCTTAGTAGCCGCCTCACTAGCTCCACTTACCATAATACATATGGGTATCCAACTTTTGTCTAAAACAGGGTCCATGTCTACCACACAACTTCATGAACAATATTTCTACTCACATCCCGTCATAACCGCGAAATCAACTGCCTCATACAAATTGCAAAATACCTCGAATGTATGCATAAAATCTGAAAAATCACACATCTGTGACACAATGTCAAATAGAACGACACTCCACTATGGCATAAAAATAGCAAAATTACAAATGAAAGAGGACCAAAAAAGGAATATTCTCCAAAAAATAATAATCGCTGTAACAATGCAAGAATAGGTGTAACACCATCGTAATAATAATAAAACTGTCCCGCCTACTTTTTGTGGACCATTTGCCGCCACTTGCCAAAAATATGTAATTGTCTGCCACGTGAAATCATTTCTTTCTCTATTCAGGGGCAGGAAGTTATACGTCCAGCCAAAGTCCAAGGACGAACATTTAAATTTGTATCCGTAGGTGTGTATGTGCTGTGCCGGTCAGTTCTTTATTGCCGCGTGTGGACAGATTTTATTTACTTACCCGCAGAGGGATCAATTGTGTGTGTTCCCTTGGAATAGCTTGGTAAGTCAAATGAAGTAATAATCATCCCCCCTCAGTGCATTGTACCATCGTTTGTAACAAAAATGTAAATATCTTTATTGGAATTTTATTATGATTCACGGATTTGTCGTAAATCATTTATAGATTCTGAATTATAGATTGGATTGAATTCAATGACCAGTGCACGTGCAGAGAGCTTGAAATTGAGATGCAATTGGGATTATGTGTTAATAATGTGGATTCAATGAAGTGTAAAATAAAAGGAAATTAGTGAGTAATTTTTTAATTTGCATAAGAGAGGATTATTAGTACTACTATTTCTTGAGGTGTATAGACGAAATACAGTACTAAATTTCTTGAATGGATAGCATAGTTGGTTACATTATTTTTAGAAATTAAATTTTTATCATCATGAAATTCAATACTGGTTTGATACGTAGAGTGATCCTAATCTGCAGGTAGCCCTTAGCCAAAAATATTATTAAGATTGAATTGCCGATGTAGATTCAATGGCCATTAGTAGTAAAGGGTGTCTCGAAATTCACGAACGGAGCAGATTTTCAGAGTCATAGAGGACTCTAACTTGCAAAATCCAGGGATCTTTACATAATTATGATGTAATGTAATGTATATATAGGTATAATACCTAATACCTGTTAGATTAGGTTAGGTTTGATGAGTTGACGTAGAGTGTGAAAGACAAACTACGCCACACTTAGATCAATAAGAAAAGTATGGCAATACGAGAAAGCCAACTGGAACGGCCTTAATAGCTTCGTTAGGAGTTTTAACTGGTCGCTATGCTTCCTCGATAGTGACGTGGATGCCGCTGCTGATATGATCACTGACACTTTCCTCTTAGGTATGAATGACTTTATTTCTAACAGAATAAAGAGCATTAAACCTAAGGCAAACTCTTGGTTTGACCAGAGCTGTAAAGAGGCTATCAAGTTAAAAGAAGTAAGTTTACGGTCTTATAAAGCCAACAAATCTGAGGAAAACCGAAAGAAGTTTAAACAAGCCAAAAAAGACTGCAATGCCCATATTCGACGTGTAAAATTGTTATATGACCAAAAATTGAGGCAACAAATCCTACAATGTCCCAAAAGTAGTAAACATTTTTGACCATTCGTCAAGAATATTAAAAATTCTGCCTCGTTTGTCATCCGCACGCTCATTTAAAATGACATGTCAGCTCCTTAGACAAAGCCAATATGATTTCTGTTCACTTTGCAGCGAGTTCCACGCTGCCAGATAAGGTTTTGTCTCCTCCTGTATTTAAGAGCGTCACATTTTCCATGGGACAGGTTCACTTTCGCACTCGTACAGTTGTATGAGTAATCAAAGGTCTTAACATACACAAATACGCTGGTCCAGATGATATTCCCCCATAGTTTTGACGCTGACAAAACCTCTGCGTAAGCTTTTCTGTCTATCCTATTCTTCAGGGTTCTTTCCGAGTAGATGGAAAATAGCATTTGTCCAGGACGTTTCTAAAAAAAGGCGAATCATCTTCTCTATCCAATTACCGACCCATTGCACTTACGTCCTTTCTTTCGAAGGTCATGGAAACGCTGATAAATCGTCAGAATATCTAGATTCACGAAAACTCCTTAATGACCGGCAGTATGGTTTTTGTAGCAACAGGTCTACTGGTGATTCGATGGCATATCTCACCAAGAAGTGGAACCAATCTCTCCATCACTTCGGCGAAACTAAGATTATTGCGCTTGATATTTCAAAGGCATTTGACAGAGTTTGGCATCAGGCTCTTTTGTCGAAAATGTGTTCATATGGCATCGATGAATCTCTTCTTCAATGGATTAGAAATTACAAGTTGTTTTGGACGGCTCCAAGTCTGCAATTCACCAAATAAATGCTGGTGTTCCCCAAGACTCTGTTTTGTCTCCGACTCTCTTTCTTATTTTTATAAATGATCACTTGTCTGCAACTTCCAATCCAATCCACATCTTCGCTGATGGTAGTACCCTCAATTTTTCAAATTCGTTCCCTAACTCACGTCCTTGCTTTTCGGGCGTAGAAGAGAAACGGTAACGTATGATAAATCAAATGGGGTTCAACCAACAGAGTGGAATTTAATGCTTCCAAAACATGATGCTGTCTTCTGTCTCTTAAGCGAAACCAAAACCCTCAACCATTATCCCTCAACCATTGCATCATTGAAACCAAAAGTCTTGCCATTCTCGGTATGTGTATTAATAACCATCTTCGATGGAACGATCACATATTCAAGGTCGCCAAAAATGCTGCAAAATATCTAGGATTCCTTAAACAGTGCAAGAAATATTTTATACCGTCTGATCTGGCCTCAATTTATAAGGCATTCATCTGGAATATAACGCCCATATCTGGTCTGGTGCACCCAAGATCATTCTGCATATTCTAGACAGGGTACAGAATCGCGCATTAAAGCTTATAGGTGATAGAGACATTGTGAATTCCATACATTCACTTGAACATCTGAGAAATGTCTCGTGTCTCCCCCTATTTTATCGCTGTTTTCATAAAGAAATTTCCAGCGAAATAGCCAGATGCATTCCTCCCCTTCAAACTTTCACCCACAATACGCGATGTGCTACGAATGCACATCAGTTCATCCTAAAGCCAAACTTCGGTCGTACTGTCAAATATAGGGATTCGTTTATAAGCCGAACGACACAAATGTGGAATGATCTACCAGGCTCTCTATTTCCCCATCACTACACCTTCAAATATTTAAAGCCAACGTACACAGACTTCTCCTCTGTTCCGCTTCCCCATTTTCCTAAACGCCCGTGTCCTGAAAAAATATAAGGGTATTCATAATCCCTTTGGCGGGCGCAGATTATATAAAAAAAAATAAAAAAAAAAACATTCCACAGATGTGGAACGCAATCCACATTCGCGGAACCAAAACATTCGCGAGAGTTTAACCTCACAATTCTTTTGTTTTGTTATTGGTGGTAACGAATGACAAGTGAAATTCGCAGATTGCTGCGACTAAAACAAAAAGTTGCTGTGAATGAAATGTAAAAATTTGCGAATATTCGCTCGTTCGTGTTCGCAGGTCGCTGATCTGTGAATGGATCTTTAATCCACTGTTCTAGGGTTGAAGTCTTGTCATCGCAATTGTCCATGGTTGACCAACGATAAAAGTAGAGTTATTATATTTTGGCAGCACAGTTCGTAGTTCTGACACAAACCGGAATAAGATGCTTATACAAATATAAAGTAATATCTTAGGCACAAACCTCTGCGGGAACAAAATAATAAAAGGTTTGAATGGAAATTACAAATTTGCAGAACATTCGCCTAAAACCAATTCACTAAAATTAGTTACCGTAAGAACATTATACCGAACAGAAATCAATCAATTTCTCGTTTCTAACTATGCAATTAGAAATCCAATTTCTAATTGCTTTGCTTTCTTTACGGTCGATTTCTTCACCGAGTACTGAGCTGTCTTAGTACCCGGTCTAGCTAGACCTGGTACTATCTCTGGTACTCGGTGCCAGTGAAAGTTAGTACTTGTGCATTTCTTCACATCGCTAGTACTGGATCTAAATTCACCAAGCTGTACTAGCGAGTAATACGTCTAAACTGGTCTAAGATCGATTTTGGGATGTGAAATGTCATGTTACTGACATTTGTATTGTTTTCCGCGCGTCATAGTTTTATGCGCTTTCTTCTGTGAATTTATGTAGTTTTTTTTTTTTTAATTATTTGTAGAAATTAGATAATTATTTTGCATGATATTCATTAGTGATGTTTTTTGTAATATTAGTGTTGCTTTCCTGATGTGAATGATGTGAGTGTGGTGGTATGCGGGATCGTGTGAAATCGTCTGTGATTATATTATATTGAATAACGTCGGCAACCGCTATCTGCAGCGATCCACTTGCCATGAATCGTATGTAACGAGTACTGGTAAAAGAGAAAAAGGAACGAAACGGATGAATGAAGCTAAAATTACTCGTATATCAGATTTCTTTATTTACCGTGGCTGTGTGTGCTGCAATTCGTCCACTACCAATTGGAGAACATAGAGAAACGTTATTTTCGACAACCGAAAGCGCCGGAAAAAATCCACACCATCCCAAGTGTTTATTGTATTCCGTTGTGTCATATGGTAGATGCAAATCGACGAACTTTCTACTCCTTTCCACCCCTTCTTCGTCGAAATCGTGAAATAAATTATCCCCACCAAGAATCAAATCCATTTTCTACACATAAAAGATCACCACAGAATACAAAAATAAAAAAAAATATTGTATATAAAAAACAAAAATCAATTGAAACCAAAATCGTACGTATTTACTTTTTTCACAATGACTAGCAAGAAAATATCCATAAAATCGAGTACTATCTCTTGTAGTGAAGGAATGTAATTGGCCTAATCCAGGTATTAACGACGGTAGAGTGCCGATTTTGAGGGTCCAGCTAATACTGAGTACTAACTCTTTATTAATACTCGGTACCAAATTCGGTGGATTAACGCATTAGTACTTAGTGAAGAAATGACTTGATACCAATTTGAGTACCAACTTTTGGTCTAATACCAGTACTAGCGCAAGTACTCGGTGAAGAAATCGGCCATTAGAGTTTTTATTGAGTGCCTTGCCGATAAATGAAATGACATACATAAATGGCCCCTTTGGTATAAGATAGAGATCCTCCTTTCCTAACAGATTCAAGTGTATCAATCCAAAGAGAAACGGAGGATGCGACTTGATTTTTTTATATCTGATATTTGTCTTCTTTTTCTCTTAGGCTGCAGGGATTACATATTCTTAAGAGGTCGTCCCTGTTTAGAACAACATTTAGTCTTAATAGCTTTTCTTGCTCGGAAGATGTGCTAGATATTTTTGGCTCCCAATTCATCTTTGAAATAATTGTTTACTTTTGTGAGCTAAATTTGTATGTATCAGCCGCGTTTGACATTCTGCTGCTCTAGTGAAGTTTCGCCAAATATTCGTTGCGATGGTGGCATACCATTGGCAAGAACCGGAGCGTATGTTTGTGTTGATATTATGGCATCTAATGAAGGATTTTTGTAGGTAGGTGTCACTGCTTTACTGTCTTTAGCCCCTGTATAAATTTGGAAGGCTGTCCGTATATATTATAGATGGTCGTCCTCCGCGTTTGCGTGATGCTCCCTAGGGATGAGTGTATCTCCCTTTTTGATAACCCATTCATTCCACATCTACTTTCATGCATCATTGGTCGTGTGCCACACATTTCTCCGTCACGTATACCCATATCCACGATGGTTGTCCAATTGCTCCAGCTGGTATTTATATGATTATTAAAACAAATTCGATTTTTAAATCACCAAATAGACCTTTTCACAAGGATAATTATATTGTTTTTTTTACGTGAAATATTTATGTTGACATAAACTGGTTTGTGAGCAGCCAAATGCGACCACGAAAATAAACTAAACAAAACTCAGTAAACATTTATTTATTCATTTTTAAGCCAAGAATGAAATATTTTCCATTTAGAGTTGAAATAAATTTAATTGATTGCGGGAAACTATCGTTTAGTTTTTTTTAGTGCAACGAAAAAAAAATTAAGATATAAAAACAGCACTTTTTGACGAAAGTGCCTATAAAATAAAGTTCCTATAATACAGACCGTACATGTTTATAGGGTTCTATTTAGTTGGGAATATGACAATTGGAAAACTTAAATTTCCCGTACGTTTTATTATTAACGTTTTATTATTAAATATGGAAACTAAATTGCACTAAAAACCCGCGATTCGAATTAACAAATTAGATGCACAGGTGCAAAATAATGCCAACGAAATGGAAAAACAGTAAAACTTACATCTTGCGCCGGTTGTTCCTCATTAATTTATTTTTTCCTCCAAATGATGGTAGCGACATCTTGTAGTCAAAAGCTGCGGCGGTGGGTGTGCAGATATGATAAGTGCTGGCATGCCACACATTATCTCCCCAGACTTAAAAGTAGTTTCGTAAAGTATAAAATTCCAAAGATAATTTTTTTTAATTCATTGTGCCGGGGTGCGTATTATTTCACCTGTGCCTACTTTTGTTTAGTATGATGAGAACAAATATTTACAACTGTCTTAATCGCTCAGCATTTGCGAGGAACGGTGCTGACGATTGCCTTTGCTTTTGAAGTCGCAAATCTTATTTGCACATTTGATAGCTCTCTTTTGTCATGGATCTTATGTGTAGTGCGGGCCAGGCACTCCATATTTCTCTAAGCGTTCAACATGATTGCTTGCGGTGCAATGTGGAGCAGATTGATTTTGAACTATTGACTGTTCAACAATAGCCCTCGCTCCATTTTGAGATTCCTCCGCCCCGAGATCAAGATTAACAGGATTATCGAACTTATCGGCAGTCTCTTAGGTTAACCTAATACTATGCTTCATTGGTTTACTTGAAAAGCATTGAGCTTACCACTCTGGATAGCAGGATCCTCATGGAGTATCTAGGCCCACCGACATTTGGCAGCACATGGAAAAGCGCTGCCTGCTTTTGTGACGCATTTTTACTTGAAAACTCGACGTGAGTTTTATAGTTTAGTCTGTTGTCGAGCATTACTCCTATGTATTTTAGGGCCTCTTTAGACCTGATTGTCTGGTTTTCAACCCGGAAATTTGCGTACTATTTTTTTGATCTTGGCGACTGCTCTCGTGGATGTGTTTGGCCACAGCAACCCCGACGATACCGTCAGCGTTAGTCGCAGGACTCCGTCATATATTATGTTCTACAGGAGAAGTCCAATGGCTGACCCCTGTGGAACTCTCGCGAAAACATGTAGTGTGGTAACTTACGCGGAAACTTCACGCCATCTTCGGTTTGGTACCTAAACTTACTGTTCACGAAATAGTTCATGACTATCTTCAGCAAGTAGTATGGTGAGCTATGCACACTTCAGCACTTTGTTTACACTATCCAATCATCACGAATTGCGTGCCGCTGTAGGCCTTCCTTAAGTTTAGGATATTTGCTTCGCATACCCAGTTCAATTCGAATTGAGATTTGATCGCCTCGCAAGTATCCTCCTTGGTGGTGATCTCATGGATGTCCTTAATTTCCACCGTGGTTCGGTGTGTTTCACTGATGCTGCCCTTGAACTGCTCTGTCTTTTCGCCTGTCTCGTTCAGTTGAAACAGCAGATCGCCTTTTTGGGTCCGTCTGATCTTTGTTACCGACTCATCGATATTGCCAAGTTTGAGATCCGCCTTAACTCTGCGGAGTATTTCCATGTAGGAGAGATTTCCTTCCGCTACCACATCGGGTTTTCTTCTTAATGGACCTACTTTTCTTCTTTTTTGCCAGCGGCAAAAGTTCTGTCATGAAACAATTTTTTTTCAAATATTAGTTTACGCCTAGGGAGCAATCGTGCACGACGTAAGCTTGAAATAATACACACAAAGAGAGAGAGAGAGAGACAAAAAAGATTGGTGTAATGGTTTTCTTTATGATTCTCAGTATTTTTTCCGTTCTCCTGATGTCATCATCACGATCAAATTGAAATGCATTTCCTATTGAGAGACGGAACGAAAAACCTAGCGGATAAACTTGGTAACCCAACACAGACATTCGGTTCACAAGCAGCAGTCAAATCGTACTTGTTTAAGAAGAATGTAAAAAGTCAATTTAGAAGCTAAATATAGGTAATAAATGTTGTGATGTTAGTAACACTAACAGGAAAAGCACAAAGTGTTTAAATTTGGTGAATTAGACTACTACCACCATTTGATTTAAAGAAATTCAAATTGAAAGAAAATGGTGTGCTTTTTACACAAACATACGTCGTACATAAGTTCAGCTAAAGGTTTGTATAAATTAAAACAAATATTCTCGTCGATATTAATTGAAATTAATTTGTAGCAGTATTATGTCGACCAATAATAAGCAGAATCCCAAACAGAAAACTGGTCAGCATTGCGGGGTTCCACACTGTAATTCGTATAGAAGTGGCGATGTTTCTGTGCACAGGATTCGCAAATCTTACCTTTATTTTGAAATTTAAAATAAGTATATGTTATACTGAAATTCGCAATTGAAAATTTGAGTTACAAAATTGGATGTACAGTGAAGAATACAAACGATAAGTGCTGCCACATTCTTTTAATAGTAACGACATCTATCGCTAATCGAAGAAACCAGCCAAAAACATTTCACCATAGTTTTATTAAATCCACTTCACCTTTACTTCAGTTGCATAAATTGGTGAAGTTAAACTGCACAACACACTACACATAAAACAATCGCTTGCAATCGCTAAGCAACGCATCAACCTGACTCAATTAAATTTTTCGCACCGCAGTGTTCAATTTGACTTCCCAGCGAGCGGGTTGTCATCGTGTAAACGCGGAGGGACAGCGTAGTTCGCCGTTGTTGTCGCGTTTATTTTATTGATAAAAAAATATAAATAAAAATAAATTCATCAATTGTTCCTCTCCCTACATGTGTTTGTGTATTGCATTGTTCATTGTATATTCGCCATTTGGGTGAACTGTTTTTAAGTCCATAAAAGAAGCAAAAAAAAAAATTATAAACAAAAATTATAATTTTCTCTTCCTTTTTTCCGCTGTTCTCCACCATTTCGCCCCCTCCCCCTCCGCGTATTTTGTGTATGTTCCACTCGTCTTGTTTTGGTGTAATATCCTCCTTAAAACCAAAGAAAATTTCATAAACTCGAGTCAAAGTTAGAAAGTTTTTCTTTTATCATATGTATATCCGAGTGTTACTTGTCTTTTGCGCTAATTGAAAAATAATAAATATATATTTATAAGAAAAAAAAAAAAAAAAAAAAAATGTTTATCTACAGAAACTGGACTGAAAAGTGACAGAGCGCGTACCACAAGAGCGACCCAGAGAGGAAAGAGTGTGAGTTAACTTCTCTTTTTTTTATTTTATACATTTTTTTCAGTTTTGTATTTGGTTTGGTTTTATTTATTTATTTTGCGAAAAAAATATAAAATTATTCGTAGTTGCATAAAAATGAAAAGCGTGGGACAAAAAAATTACCTCAATTATAATTGAAAAACAGTAATTCCGTAACTCTTTAGCATTGTATGGGGAAAAAATTGTGCAAGGAGGGAGAGGTGTCAATAGTCTTTGGGTTCAGTATTGCCAGTAATTTTCAAAAAAAAAGGTAACTGGAACTCCATAAGTCCTTAGTACCTTAAATAAAATTATGTTCCCATAATGTGTCTGTTTTTAGAGTAAATATAAGTACTGTTAAAAATTTTGAAAATTCAGGAAAACAAAGCCACAAGTTCTAAAATTGTGGGATACTCTAAACAAAATTGGTTTTTTTTTTTTTTTTTTTGTTTTTCCAATGTTCTACACCACTTAGGACTGTGTCCTTTAAAGTTATAAACACAGTGATGGAGTGGTAGTGGAGAATTAAAGATTGGGCAGACATTTCTAATGGTTGTAAATAATAGGCTTTTGAAAATATTGAGGGGTGCAAATCATTGGAATTGAACGATCTTCTGAATTACACTGTGCCAGGCGCACATGACTGGCACACAACTATAGAATTAGTTGTGGTGGAAGTATTGTTACAGGAGCGCTATGCAACCAACATTCTGACACACAGGAGTATTTCTAGCAAAAAGTCGGCCAAAAGTCAATTTTTCGAAAAGTGAAATCAAGAAATAAATGTTTGAAATAGCAGATCCTAAATATACATACATGGGACAATATTATACCGGCTTTTTTTTCTCAGAGATCGTATTGTGTGATAAAATCAGTTCAAAGTTAACTGTTGCACTTGCTGCATTGTTCTGTGTGTGAAAATTATCGCGGTCAGTGTTATTCAGCAAGTGATTTTTGCTAGTTGTGGTAAGAAGTTAACAATATTATTAAATGCAGATATTTACTGTGGAGATGTATTAACATTTGAAATTCATTTATGAAACATTTAGGGGTTTTTTGTTTTCAATTATCCTGTTTGCAAATTCTATTAAAAAACAGTTACATATTTTTGTGAAATTTTTTAATCTCGAATGAGTTTAACGGTTTAAGTATTTCTATACAATAAAAATGTTTTTAAACCCAATACAAAAAGAATTAGCTGCAACTTTTTGCAACTTTTAATTTTATAAGCGAAGTAGTATTTCACCTTCATATTAAAATAATGCTCGTATGCCATACATAACTTTTTAAAGAAAACAAATTTTACTATTAGGGCCGTCCGGTATGAGGGTTGTGACGAGGAGATATTTATTTAATATTACGGAAGAAAGTGGGGAAGGAGATATAACCGGAAAAGCTAAATTTTTTACAAAAATTTCTTACTAAACAGTGCTTTTTATTCAAATGAGCAATTAAAACATTTTAAGCCAAAAGTCGTGCTGCTTTTGTTTGACTTGAAAAGAAAATGGTTAGAATCCCACAGGATTAGGTATATATTTTTAAAGAATAATGAAACGTGGCTTGAAGCAAGTTTTGAATTCCTAAATAAAGCAACCAGTTTTGGACCAGGACGACCTGCAAAATCTTTCGAAGAATCGAGCCACTCAGATGAAATTAAGAGACTCTGGCAAGGCTGTTGCTTCAAAATTATTGACAGAAATAGTGCAATCTCCCGGCAGAGCGTAAAAGTATAAAGAAGCATACTGTGATAGCATTAAGGAAAAAAAAAAAACAAAAAAAAAACTGTCAACGCTGAAGGCTCTTTCCATATTTGTTGAGGCAGGATTATCACGGGAACAGTATTAAATCATTGCTATAAGTGATAGAAACTTATTTCCATGTTACAGATAATTCCAAAAAGCTAAAAAAAGATTGCTGTCCTGTTCCAGAGTCATATACTGTAACGGAAACACTAGTCGCAGATTTTTCAATAATCCGGAAGCTGCAGCTGAAATAACCGGAATAGATTGAAAATCTGATTTTCCGCTTCAAAATTATTTTAGAGACAATTTCTAGTAGATACAAAATTGATGTCTCAAAATTTGGTCTGTATACAATGTTATATCCATGACACCCTATGACTCCGACTATGCATACAATTTTAATGCACGGACCCATAATTATAGAAAATGCTCTGCTTCCAATAGGTCAGCTATCAGAGGGAGAAGCCGAAGTCAGGCACAAACACTTTAGGTAAGTTTATCAGTTCATCACAAAGAAGCGTTACGGAAGTCAAACGATTTTTTTCTTATTTGACTTGCAGGCTATACAGGTTAAACTATTCAAGAAAGTTTTCTAGGTCAGATTATAACATGGATGTCCTAAACAGATTGTTACTGAGCTCTGATCCCCTAATTTCTTCCATAAGAAAATCCCCCTCGGAGTCAAAAAGAGCATTTTCGAAGAACACTATAGAAATGCTTCTTCCAGAAGATTCAAATACTACTTCAAACGATGAAACCCTTATGTCTCGAGATGAAGTTGAAAATAATGAAAATTCATTTGTTGAAGAGTCATGGACAGATTCCAGCGAATAGTGCCAACATTAATTAGGAAAAGCTATAGCAATATGCTAAAATCTATGTACCCATAATTTTTCTTTGTTTTTGAATAAAAAATTCCAAAATCGATAAAAAAAAAGTTAAAACATTATTTTATTGCATCATTATGCATTTGAATCAAAAACAATTACAAAAAGAGTGGAAAATAATTTTGGCCAGGTTTTCGGTGCGGTGTTTGAGGAATTGAATTTGATTGCAAATAGGCAGATCACAAATCAATCTACATTCTTGTCGCTGAAAACGATCGAGTTATATTTAAGTCTCGAACGAATGTAAGCTTTACAGATTATAGCCAATCATTTAAATTTTTGAAGGAATATGTACATATATCAAACATTGATTCATTTGTAGTACGTTAATATCCTGACTGCACTGGCTTTTTAACGTGTCTACCCCGTAAGAGCCTTTAAAGATGCCTACAAGTTAGAAATAGTCATATTAAGATACAATTTTCAGGCATTCAGGCAGCTTTATGTTACACAAGTCGTACAGTTCATCAAAGAAATAACTACCAAAAGTCTTCGTAAAGCAGGAGACGGAAAGATTTATTTTCTTTCTTGAGAATACTTATTTACTTAGGTTCAGTCGCGCACTCGAAAACGGTTGAGGTTCCTTTCTACTTGTGCGCGCCACCTAAGGCGAGGTCTTGCTCTAGTGCGTTGTCCCTCCGGGTTCGATTCGAAGACTCTGTGGGCTGGAGCATTGGTGTTCTTTCACTCTACATGTCCTAGGAGACTGATGCACAGTTTTCTGATTAGGTCAATGTCGCTGTATAGCTCGTATATTTCGTCGTTGAATCTTCTCCTCCAAATCCCGTCAACGCAAATGAGACCGAATATCTTACGAAGAATTTTTCTTTCGAAACATCCGCTTTCGACAGATCGATGATTACGGCTTTGTATAGAGTCTCCTTAGTTATTCGGGATAGGCCTTACTACTCAATTGCTCTCTCAGCCCAAAGAAACAGCGATTAGCAAGAATTATTCTTCGTCTGATTTCTGCTGAGGTGTCAGGAATTTATAGCAGAGCCAAGGTAGACAAAAGTCCCCTACTACAATACTTCGTTCTGTCCAATTCGTTGATGTTGTGTGACTCTTCTTGTTAACAGCATGTACTTGGTTTTGCCCTCATTTACCGCTACACCCATTTCTGTAGTTTCCGTTTCAATACTAGCGAACGCACAAGTGACAGCCCGCTGAGTTCCTCCAATTATGTCAATATTGTCGGCGTACGCTAGTAGTTGCACAGATTTTTGAAAGATTGTGCCTCCGGTGTTGGCTTGTGAGTTTCGCACAATTCTTTCAAGTGTGATGTTAAAGAAGTTACATGACAGCGCATCACCTTGTCTAAATACTTTTTTGACATCGAAAGTCTCGGTGAGGTCGTTACCGACCTTGATGGAGCAGCGCGCATTATCCATCGTCATTCTGCACAGACGGACGAGTTTGGCGGGGATTCCAAAACTGGACAAGGGTCTATATAGCTCGTCTCTATAAATGCTGTCATATGCGGTCTTAAAATCGATAAAAAGATGGTGGGTATCGATTTGGACTTCTTGGGTTTTTCCGGGATCTGCCGAAGTGTGAAAATTTGATCGACTGTGGACTTTCCTGACCTAAAACTACACTGATAGGGCCCAATGAGATTACTAACGAGGGGTTTCAGGCGTTCACAAAATATGGCCAATAATATAGCCAATGACGTTGTGTCAAGTGTAAATGCCAGAAACGGCTCGTGCTGTCGTGGATTTCTGTAAAGCAGTATCCAACGATCTACTTAAGACTCATGATGTAGTTCTAATAAGCAGCTCTCTCATGTCACATCTCTGATATACATCAGCGAATTTTCAATAGAAATAACGACTTGGTTCCAGATCATACGAGCGAAATTTCTGCGGGACTACAAACGCGCGGCTAATCCTTGTCAACCGCACCAATTTTAATGAGCAATAATTCTGTGATCAGCCAGTGTTATCCGCGCAATCAAGATTAGTCTTTTGATAGTACCTTCATAAAAATCTGTTTTGCCTTTTTTGACATTCGCTATCATCATAACAAATGATGTCTGTAGGCAGCTATACTTTCATACAAACATACAGCCATGTGAAATGGACCTAGTATATGTACGTATGTTTCTCAAAATTAAAATAACAACAATTAGCGGACCAATTCAACCACCTTCTCCATAGACAGACCAAAGCAAGGCTCTCAAAAACTGCACAACACATTACAGTCAAACATCCCTTTCCAGTCTAAACATAAATCCGTTTTATTTACATTTAAGTACGTATGAAACTTAATCATTGCATTGGTAGATAATGAAATGAGTAATGACAAACTAAGAAACAAAACCTTCGAAATAAACTTTTTCCATGGATTTGTTCGGGCTAACCAGAAAGAAAAAAGAAAACTGTCTTATGCAGCGTTATTTTCCAAAGAGATACAAAAAGTATATCCAAATAAAAATGTATACGTACGAGTATCATATCACTCATGAGAATCCCACGAAAAGTCATGAATCCTTCCCCTCGCAGTGATAACATAGAGTCACCCTTCACAGTTCACTAACAGCGGAAAAAATCCAAATTTATGCAATTTGATTGCAGGGAGGCATGTAGGAATGGGAACTGTATCTGGAGTTGGAACAGAATTTGAAGGAGGTTCTCGATTTGCAAACAAAAACATTGTTTTGATTTCAGAATTTTTACGATTTTCTTTCATGTGTGTGGATGACCTCTTAAGTAGTGAAGCTGGCGCAGCACCACAAACATGTACGGCGCTGCTTCCAAACCAGAAAGGAGATACAAAATTAAATGCTCATACGAGTTTGATATACTGCATATTCTCACAATGTATGGAGGAAACATAAATGCAACTTATTATCCTCGTTTTGGATTTGCTTTGATTTAAAATTTCGATACATTCTATCTACTACATACCTATCGTGATGGAATATTTTCATCTGGGAAAATTCCCCACGAAAGACAAACAGTATCCAATTAAATTTTCGGGGAAAAAGTTGAGAGCAATGACTATGACGAGCAAGTTCATTGAGTTGTGGTGTTGCCAGCAGTGCTGACGAGTGCAAAATAACAATTTTCGCATAGTAGAAATATACCTATATAAATAAAAATAACCATAAAATTTGCATAATCGACTCATACGCAGCGCCCTCTTATCAAATAGACTGAGTAGGCACAGTGCATACTTTTGAGGTCGTTTACTAGAAAAATAATATACCTTACTGTGAAGCCTCATTAACAATATATCATAGATTTTTGTAGAAAATCCAAATTGCGTTTATCAACACTGTCAAAAGTTGGTCAGCCTTTGCATTAGAGATGTTGCTTCAGTTAGTTTACCTTTAATTTCAATAATTATGTATGTGAAGCCTTGAGGTATAAAATTATGTAGGTACTCTAAATTCATTCAACTTTTTCGAAAAAAATGTTACTTGAAGCTCATGGACGGCTGAGTTGATATAGATGCATCGTAGATTAGATGGTTCTTACCAGTTTTTATTCTCTTTTTAAAAATGCTAAAAGTAATGCAACCGATTGTTATACATTGTACGAATATGTATACTGAAATCATTAGATCAATTATCATTGAGGGTGGCCGTGGTGTAGTGGTAACATCATCGCTTGTCACGCTGTTGATTCACGGTTCGAATCCTGATGTCAAGAATCATCTATTTATTTCACATGAAATAAATAAAAAAGTCGATCACTTGCGAAAGCTAAGACAACTCTACTATGAAGGCATAACACTGGCAGTAGGGTGGTCATATGGCCAAAATGCAACTTGATCGTGATGATGACATCAGGAGGATGGAAAAAAAATACTGTGAATCATAAGCAACGACAATAATAGCGAAAATAAAACAAAATACTCCCCAGTTATCTGGAAGCCACCCTTGGAGTTTACAGAAACTTAATACCACCTGAGTTTCAACCCAAACCACTCTGTCTTTCTCTCTGTCTCTTCCTTTCCACAAAAACGCACGTGTTCTAAAAATTAGTATAAGGGTATTCATATCCCCTTTAACACGTGCAAATTATAAAAAAAAAAATAATAATTTACGGGTCTCTAGCTTGGTGTACTGCATTACAAAGGCTACCACCACTTGTTACCATGTAGGCAATAAAAAGTACACTGCAAGTATGAATGGACATGATACTTTACTATCTACCCCTGGACCTGTTCATCAAAGCTTCCGCAGCAAAGAAAGCTCTCAGACTAAGAAAGTCCGACATGCGGCGATACTAAGGAACGATAGAAAATATTGAGGGAGACTTAACTCGGAAAGTCTCAGAGCAACATCAGGCTTCATAACTCCTCAATATGCTTTCAACTTGAAAATACATCACGAACAGCGCTGTCACTTGTAGGAAATTTGCTTCCTTTAAGAAATAAACTCATTTGCTACTTTGATACCCATTGTCACCAAATAAATGATATTACCACGTTTCAGGTTTTATCTTGGCTTAACATATTTTTTACTTTACTTTTCTCCCAATCGTTATGTATTCGAGTCAACATTTTCCGTTTTTTATTATTACGTGGCGATCTAACAGATTTTATTGTGCGCCGTATTAACCGAGATTGTTTTCGTATTTTCCAATTTGAGTATACATCTAGACATAGCAAGTCTCCCGCGTGCATGTGGTAGGCTACTAGTATTCGTAGCTTATTCCTACTTAAGCTGGTACCTACAGGTTTTCGATATTTTTCGTTTTCGTTTCGTGCTTTTTTGTTTTAAGAGTTTGGCTCTTTTCGTGCTTCCTCATTTTTCGCCGGTCTATCGGGCCTTCTCGTTGCAATCCACAGTAACGTGCCCTGGCACCCAGGTAACGCTGCTGAGTTTGTGCAGTCCATCCTGGAGCTGATTTGATATGAGCTCAATGCATGATGGCAGCTTGGCTGTAGTCGCAATGTCGTGCTTGCAATAATACTTTCTAATCGCGTGAATCTCCGCATAAAAGATGCTGGCGAATTTGCTCATTGATACCGAGTGTTTGGTAACTGCCCTAGTCTCCTTAGCCCTCCTGGATCCATCCGTTTTCTATTTTATAGTCTGATCTTTGAGGGTACTTATTGGAGATTTGTGGGTTCTTTAGTGCTTAGTTTGGTGCTTAAGTTTTTGACAAAATTCTATTTCTTAATCATATTATCTCTAGGGATTTCCCATCAACTCAACAATCATCACAGACAATACCTTAAGAATCGAGTGCAAAATGTTGAGGTTTTTTGGCCTAAAAGCCAGTAACTGGTGAGAATTTAATATTTCGTCATATACATACACATGTATGTGTATATGTTTATGTGTGACACCATGCGCGATGGAAAGCTAACAGATTAACTGGACCGTGCGGATGTAAGCTTACAATGGGTATTTCGTCGACATGTCAACTAGAATTATTTTGGCAGGTTAGTCTGAGTTCTTGAGACTGTTCATTTGGTTTGATGAGAAGATGACTTCATTTCAATCTGCTCTGAAATCTATAGGACCAAATATAATCAAATTAAAGGCAGAAATGTCGCAATACGCTAGGTTCCATCAGTCACCAAAAAGTCAGATTGTATTGGGTTCCCGGACATAGTTTTATAGAAGGGACTGAAGTACCAGACAAACTGGCTAGACTGGGGTCGGCTATGAGCTCCAGTGGGGCTAATTCTATACTTTAATCTATAAGCAAAATATACAATATGATAGGCGGTACAATAGAAAACGAGACTAATTCTTTCTGGTTCTCCAGGAGCAAGTTGATAAGAAATAAGGGTGTTGATATAGTCACGTTTGTCACGTCGTACGCTACGCTGCACTTCTCTCATTTTCCTTCGATACAGGAACTCTAGCTCGTTCCTCCCTACTGCTGGGGTATATTGTGGATATTGTGGAGCTTTAAGTAGTTTACGTTCTTCAATCCGCATCCAGGTATCATCTGTAAGTCACGTGCTAAGTCTTGCCTGCCATCTACCAACAATACTTTCCGCTCCAAACGTGAAAACATTTTTCACAGCGTTCCGATGTTCTTGGATGGTTGTCGGCGGTGAGCTGATTGCTTCCACTCCTAGCTAAAAGTGACCCCTTAATTGTTGGCGTACTGAAGGGATCTTTAGCCGGTCCATGTTATACCTAGGCAGTGTGGTGATATTGCGGAGTCTTTGCACAGTTGCAGTACGTATGCAATGTCTAAGTCATTTTAGACATATGGCATTCAAATGTTCAAAAAAGTATTTTTTAATTTTTCAATGCATTTTCCGATAATTCAAATTTAATCGTCTCTTTTCGACTTTCCATTAATTTCAAATCTGAACGATATACAAACGAATAGCACATCTGGACCAAGTATATGCGACCCAGTTATGTTCTTAAGAAGAATTGTTAAACAAGGGTGGTACCTCGTACTATGTATTTCTTTATTTATACACATGTAATCTGACTACGCATTAATCTAAAGCAAATACATACATATGTATGTAGTAACCAAAGCTTCCACCTTCTACTTTTTATCGCTTATGTCGTTTACTGTGGCGTGTCTGTTTTGTTTTTCATTTGCATTTCCATAGTATGAACATAGACAAAAAAATAACATTATAAACAAAAACAGAAACGCATCCGGTATAACAATGCCACCCCTCTAAATAATAATACTAAAAAAAACAAGATAAACCACAAAGTATGGAGATAAATATTTTGGGAGGAGGCCATTATTCAAAACGCATCAGACCTTGAAAACTTCAACGTCAGCTTTAATGCTGCAACGCAACGGTGAAGAAGAATTTTACGCTAGTTTGCTCTACATAACACATGTTCACTGGTTAGTATCTGTCTATCTTCGTTTCTTTCACTGAGTTAAGAGTTTTATATCTCTTATGCATAATGTAAAGCAATTATGTATCTAAAAAACAATAGTGACCAGATTTAATGAAGTAATATTTTCCAGTTTTGTACAGGCTGTACTCTTTTGCGAACTTCTTTCTTATTACTATTACCTACTAGTGGTGCCAAAAATGTTTCCGTATCAAAATAGCGTACACAAAAAATTAAACTAGCGTAACAAAAGAGACATTTTTGGGGGTCTGATAGGAGTAATCCAAGAATAGTAAATCTACACTACTCGACAATGGTTGAGACACCTCGATAATTTTGTTCTATATGTGCTGCAAATATTGCTCTTAGGTAATCATTATCAATTTCTAAGAAGATTCTAATCACCATAAATCCTTTTTTTTTCCATTAATTTTCTTGGAATTTGCAATTGGTCCCTAATTACCCTCGACAAGTGGTTGAGATGAGACATGGTATGAGCATTTTGGAATTTCAGTTGCGGATTCCAGTCGCAGTGTGAGTTGTTAGTCAGTTTAGACGTCTTAGAAGTAAAAAAAAAGTTAAAAAAGGGGTCTAGAAAGATGTTAAGACAAATGGAGGTCCAAAAAAAAAAAAAAAAATTAATTCCCAAAAAAGGGATATTCTGTCAACGAAATTGCAAAACTTTTGAGCCGCGGTCGTACAGTTGTTTCAAACTATTGAAAGGATCCAGAAAACTACGAGAAAAGATACGTACCTGGACGAAAATATAGTAAGTAGTGGTAACATCATCGCTTGTCACGCTATTCTATTGGTTCACGGTTCAAATCCCCTGATGTCAAGAATCATCTATTTATTTCGCATGAAATGAATAAAAAAGTCAATCAATTGCGAAAGCTAAGTCAACTCTACTGCGAAGGCATAACACTGGCAGTAGAGTGGTCATATGACTGAAAATGCAACTTGATCGTGATGATGACATCAGGAGGACGGACAAAAAATAATGTGGACCATGAGGAATGACAAAAGCCAAACAAACAAGCTCCCGAGTTATCTGAACGCTACCCTTGGAGATTACAGAAACTTAATACCACCTGAGTTTCAAACTACTACACTAAATATTTCGTTCTCTCTTCTTCACAACGCCCGGTCAAAGAAAGCGTTTGAAAATAAAATTCGCTCTACTACAACGTCATCGAAACGCTCGTTTGACCTTTGCCAGAAATCATTTAAAATGGAAGCCATCTTCACCGATGAGAAACCCTTTTTCCTTGATGTACCTGACGGATTTCGTCATTAATTTCATAATTTGAGGAAGGACGAGCTGTTTTTAAGACGACGATAACAAGGCGTAGGTGAAGTCATGATGTGGGCTGGAATATCATACAAAAATAAGACCAATATCCCCTTCGTAAACGGCAGGATGAAAAGTGACGACTACTTTAAGAAAAGTTCGGCGAAAATTTCATCCTGCAACAAGATAATGCAGCAATACACACAGCCCGGTAGGTAAAAAAGTACTTCGAGCGTAATAACGTTTCTGTTCTTAACTGGCTAGTATTGTCTCCAGACCTCAACATAATTCAGAATGTATGGGGACATCTCTCCAGAGCTATCTACCAAGGCGGACGGCAATTCAATAACGTAGGAGACCTTAAAGACGCCATTGAAACTGAATGAAAAAAAAAAAACTGTTTAAATCTCTTCCATCAAGAATGTTACAGGTTGTCAGTAATGAGGGAGGAAGTACTCATTACTAATAACTCAATCCTGTTTCAACCACTTGTCGCGGGTAATTAGGGACAAATTGCAAATTCCAAGAAAATTAAGGAAAAAAAGGATTTATGGTGATTAGAATCTTCTTAGAAATAGATATGATTACCTAACAGCATTATTTCCAGCACATACTCCTACAGAACAAAATTATCGAGAAACGCTGAAATCAGGGCGGTGTCTCAACCAGTTGTCGAGGAGTGTATGTGGTTCATCCAACGACCGCGAGATATTGTGGGCAATAAAGACATTTGATCCATAATATTAACCACTTAGAATGAATGGAATTTGCTGTTAGGTGGTTTAAACAAATTTAATCATGCTGTGGTAACTGTACGTTGAGCAAGATTCCTAAAAATGTGTAAGAAGTGTGTGTCATTTTCCTTCACTAAAAAGTTGAAAACTAGTCGCATTACTACTGCTTTCTTTTCTGTTGAAGGCTCTGAAAAGTGTGACTAGATGCAGATACTTATCTGTTATCAGGGTTTACCCAAAGATACGTGCACGCCGTCGATACGATACTAAGAGATGTGAATAGTAGGTGATTGTATTAATACCTATGGCTTTTTGTTATGAACGAGATTTCAAATTGCTTTAACTTGATGACTCACGCGAATATGTTTATCCTAGTATCAGGCAAATTTGATATGTTATGACCTTGTATATGTCCAATATCCTTTTTTTTTATTAACCGTTGAAGTATATAACGCGTACGAACTCGTATATCTTATGTACGCATCTGCTTTGCTGCTGCGCCTAAGTTTGCGGACCTAAATATCGTTCTACACGATACTCTATTTTGGATCACATCATCGCTGAAGCCGAGAGCTTGCTACTGTTTTTGCATTTGAGTGATCCAATTACTCGTATTTCTTTTTGCCTCTTCGTCGAGTTTCAGCTGGTACGTACTTAGGTCGCTATTGCTTTTCGGACAAGATTTTCCATCGATCTTTGTTTTTTTATATGACAGTACCAGCTGATGCGCCCAGTCTGGAGCTTTTCTACAACCGATTTCTTTACATTGAGGCTCCCGCAGATGTGCATATTTCTAATTATGTCTCGTTTTGATACTCCCGCTGACATCCGTAACATTTTCATCTCCGTCGCTGTAGTTTTTCCTTTATGTTTTTCATACATCGTCCATTGTAATGCGTAAAAGCCGAACGAATGACTGTCGTATAAAGAAAACTTTTGAGTTTAAGTGGCATTTTTCGATCTCAAAAGACTGCGAAGTTTTCATGCTATTTTAACCACCCACACTCACTCTCCATTTAACAGGATATCCGGGGTCGCGTTTGAAGTTCGGAAAATCGGCAATGCAAATGTTCTGTTTTCGTGCGATAGAAAAAATCTTGCACGGCATTGAAAAGCAAGTGATTTAGGCAACAGCCTTGGTGCACTCCTACTTTAACTTCGTATTCCCCGGTTATTCCTGCCCTGATTTTTACTTTCGCTTTTACATCATCGTATCTTGTATAATTCTAACGTACGTTTCTGGTACTTTTTGGGATCTCAGCGCCGTCATTATGAAATTTCTCAGAAGTCTGTTGAAGGCTTTCTCCAGATCTATAAAGATGAGATGTAGATCTTTCGGGGTGTCGTGATGTTTGTTAAGTACGAGTAGATTTTCCTCCGACAAAGCCACAATGACTAACGTGGAGTTTGACTATATTGCGCTGTCGACTGTCTATAACCGGCTCGTAAATGTTCGTTGTATGAGATATTAGCTTCGCCGATCAATAGTTGTTGTAATTTCTCGTGTCTTTTCACTGACTTGGCATCAGATCTCTTTTCATAATTTTATTAAATAGAATCGCGAGCCATTTAAAACCTACATTACCAATTTGTTTATGGTCTGGTCCAATTGCCCTTCCCCGCATCATTCTTTTCACTGCTTCGCTCACTTCGTCGACCATAAATTCTGTTTCCTCTTGACAGGCAGCAGCTGAAGGAATGCTTCTGCGCGGAAATTCTTCATTAAACAACACTTTTTACGTATATATGTCTAATATTGTTTAGATATCGATTGTGAAATAAATTGCCTGAATCATTAAGCCAAATTTGAAAAACCGGTGAATAAGCAATGTATTTGTTGGCAAAAACCTGGTACGCCATACTATAGTATATGCTCACCCCAACCCAAATATGAAATTTGATTAACATATTTCGAGTTGTTTTTGGGAAAATCGGCCATTAGTAAAATACCATAAATTTTTGCGTTAGAATGAAAATACCAAATTGTAACCCTACAGATCCCAGATATAAACCTATCCTTGGAGTTTACTGAAACTTAATACCACCTGAGTTTCAAACCACTATACAGTGGTTCCATTCTCGAACAAAGGCGGTCATAATTACTTGCTCACTGAAGAACAACTAAAATTAAATTTTTTTTTTTATTTGGGGGCGCTGATTCTGAATCTGCAATCCGTTTTGTTCTATCGCATCCCGTTTTCGAGGTACGCTGAGAGGGTATGAGAACGGAACTATATGAAATAATGATATGCATATATGTACATACTAAGTACATATAACTATTTTTTCAAACTTAATTAATTTCAATACAAATTCAAATTATTTTAGGTACACAACATTTGCATAACAGAAAAAAATATGTACGTAAGTATTAAATTTCGAACAAGGAAATCACTTCTTCAAAGAGAATACTTTTTTGTTTTTTAGGTAATATTCGCAAATTTGTAATTAAAGGATCAGAATTTAATTCTTGTATGATCTCGACCACAAAAGTTTAAAGTTTCTCTTTGCTGCTTCGGCAGCTTCTTCAGATACTTCTCCTATTAATAAAAGAGCATGATTAATTATACACGAACCATGTATTAACACTTTGTGAACTGAGCTAGGGAGATTGTACCACGAATATTGTTTAACAATCAGTCTGGGTGTTTCCAATGGGAATTTTTTAAATTGTTCGCTATTTATCTCGTAGCCGGAAGACAGGGTGATGCGAATTGTGTGACATCGCTCAATAATGTTCTTATCGATACCCTATAATTTCATCAGAAATTGAAGCGTTCACAAAGAATGTTTCCATCATTAGAAGCTCCACTTCCACCACTTCGCGGTTTATCAATGATGAGCCCTAGTTTCTGTCGAAACTTATCCCGAATGTTGATCATTTCTTTTGGTGAGGCACCACATATGTAATATTTGCTTGATGCTGTTTCACTTAAAACACAACATATCTTTCCATCTACCATGGTAAGTTGCAAGGCATATGTTATTTGAACCTCAATGATATCTTCTATAAAAATATTTGGCTTCAAGTTTTTGAAGTAAGCTTCTTGCAAACAAGGTTCTTTAGTTTATTTTGCAAATTAGAACCGTATCGGCCTACAATATCAAGTGGAAGAGGGGCGTGGATTTTTCCAAAAAGTTTGATTACATATTAACCGTAAAGGAGTCAACGACCATGCCACGATGACAGTATCGGTTTTTGCCTGCGGTGTCGGTCATGGTTGACGATCTATAACAAAAATGTATCGGTTCTCGTCGGATCACCCAAATCAAGCATCATCGGGCGCGGTTAGTACTTAGATGGGTGACCGCTTGAAACACCGCGTGTTGTTGGCAATGGGCATCACAATGGATCTACATTGATCTAAGTGTGGCGTAGTAGATCTTTTAACCTCTACGTCATACCTAACCTAACCGTAAAGGAACAAAGGATGTCACGAACAAGCTACTGTCATCGTCGACATTTAAATCAGAAAAACTTTGCTTATATTCACATTGTCCTGTACTATCATCGAAGCCCCACTTTCCAACTAAAATCATATTAGAAAAATCATGTTTGCAGAACCGATTTCTGAGATTCAAGTAGACCTTTGGCTCTATGGTCAAGTAAACTTTGCAGTTCCACCTCTGCGGACGATTCTGTGATTTTTTCACTCGAAGGATAACGTGACTGTTTTGTTTTAACTATTTTCCGTTAAGATGGCATTATGTCAGATGATGTGTAGAGGTTCACAAAATCCCTTAACAACAAATACTGAGTTTTGGTTAACTTTGCTTCAGTGATAAGTGAAAGAACTTCTTCCGGACTTGGCTTCCTTCCAGATGTACGAGTATTTGGATTATTTAACAGAGAATGAACAGCAGAAGAATTCACTTCTGCTAAGAGACCCAACCTTCTCCGTTTTGTCCTTTTACTGCACTCTGCGTAGGCCGCCCAACAGAATATGACGCCAAATTACTATTATTTTCGGCGATAATACATACTTCTATAGTATTTAGCCATTCCGAATACTTTTGAATAAGAGTACATCTCTTTCGACAAGATTTCTTCCAGAAATCAACACTTAAATACTTGAAGGAGATCTGGACCATGTCATGCCCATTAGCTCTACTTTGTGTTAATGCATGAAAATGTCCGGATGTACATTGCAAGAGCAGTTACGGAGTACCTGGATGCGGCTGGTGTAAAAACATTACAAGAACCAGCTCGCTGTCTAGACCTTAGGAATGCTCTAGCATCAGTTTTTATAAATTTTAGTTTAGTGAAATTCCATTCATATTACAAACGGTATGATGGCATTTTGATGCCAGTGCCAATTAGGAAAATCTGTTTTCAGATTATAGCTTATTTTTCATCTGGTCGACTATAATCTGTATGTCGATGTAAATGAAGATGCACCGTCACGCTAGCATTGGACTCATCAACGACCCTGTCAAATAGTCGAAAATTTTGCTTTATAAATTTAACCCTGACCCATTAGTTGAACGTGGTCTATGTGACAACATAATCTCATGGTGAGAAACGCATGCCATAAAATTCACCAGCCAAAAATAAAATAAGAACAATTCCTATTCAAAGTTCATGATGCCGAATTTGTCGACGAGAATGTTTGAGTGTGGTAGGAGAAAACATAAAGTGAATAAGCATATCTGTGGTAGCCTTGGAACCACATCCACATGAAAAAAATCACTTTAAATTGTTAAATTACTCGAAAATTTGCAGTTTAACCATTTCGCTTATAGAGGGACCAACTTGAGTTGTAGTCATCGCATCGACTCCAATGAAAACAATGATCACTTAATTCCAATACACAAGCACCAAGGTTGTTTTCAATTTGTAGTTACGAGTAGTGGATGGATCCCTCGTGCTGAATTAATAACCCGTATCCTTTTGGATGAGCTCCGGATGATGCAACCCACATAATGCGTCATTCTGCTTTGAGTATATTCCGCTGTGATTCAAACCAGTCACGTTGTAATTATTGACGACAGTAGAATAAGCGCGCATACGAGTATTCGTCAATTGCATAAAATGCCAAACAGTAGAGTTTTATTATCATCTTATCAGAATTTTCCTACAATGCTTTATAACAGTGGTCGGTCGCCATGGCAATGAAAAAAGAGAGCAACAAATTAACGTATTTGAATGCAAAAGACCTGCATTAGGAACACTTAACCCAATTCTATACGACAATCAAATTTATGTTTCGGATACAATTCGCTTAAGGTTACCTTTTGCCTACTTTTACTAGCAATTTAACGTGATTGCATACGTTCAAGGAAGAAGAAAACCCATTAACTTGATAAGCTAGATTTGACTGTCCAATACTCGTAAAAGCCTCCTTTCATTTCATTCACAATGCATATTAATTTCTCGAAGAAAAGGCAAAAATGCAACGATGAACAGTAAGTTCGTTCAAAAGAGCGGTGTGTCCTAATTCGAGTGACCTAAAGCAGTGCAATCTCACTCGTATAATAGTGTATAAGTCAAAACCACATTCTACTACCGGCCTTTTCGGGTTTAACTATTATATTCCCTATATAGGTATGTATGCCTGATGGGTTAAGTCTCAAAGGCAAATACAAACGCTTTCTATGGCACACAGGCGAAACTCTGCTGTGGTGCTCTGAATCCAGTGGTGGTGAATATCCTGGATGAGAAAGTACAGTGTTAAGGAAACATCGGGAAGTGATTAATAATGTAAGAAGACCGTTCTATAACCAAGGTAGTTTCAACCACACACAGGTAGAAAGTTAGATAAGCAGATATACTGAAGGTATATAGAAAAAAAAGGATGCGATTATTATGGCTCATAAAAGATAGGGATGGGAAAGATTAAAAAGGGAAAATTTAACACATTCAATGAGGAAAAATGTGTGGGCAAGGAAACCACCTCCGCTGATCAGCCAAACCGTGGTTGATGATGTGTAGCGAAACTTTAAGGATTATTGATTTTTTCGTTACCATGACACTAAATTAATGGATGGGCATAGCATTTGACAGTTGTTGCTTCTGGTACCGGAAATTCTACTTACGAGTAATGTGACATAGAAGGATGAAATAACGATGAATGATGTGAGGTAAAAAGGGGTATGGGCCCTGGTCCTTCTTCTTATGAGTTCTGCATGAGTGAATTTGATTAGATTGAGTCTTATGCACTTTGGCCCAGATGAAATTTCTATAGTTAATGAGAATATTATTTTGATAATCGCAGGCAGAAACGTAGAATTGTGGAAAAATTCTATTTGAATGAGGATTCCATTGAAGAAGACTGCGCGGCTCTTATCACAAGTAAGACCCATTGCGAACGACCTTCTGCTGTGATAAGAATGGAAATCTTATCGCGAGTCTGTTTATTTCGTTGTTTGTAATCATTAAATAGATAACAGTATGCTTTTGTTTGATAGTCTCACGAAAATGGAACAGAGACAAATTGTGAAACGTTTTCCAATAAAATTATATGGTAAACGTATTCAAAATACCAGATCTGTGGCGAGTTTCTACCTGAGATACCCCAGGTTTACGGGTACGTTGCAATGCAATCGTCGGGTCTTTTTTCAATTCTCTTGAAAGAGGTTTATATACGTTCAGCACAGTCCAGTATGCAGCATATGTAGCATCGCTTTGAATCGCTTTGAACACCAGTTGCATTTCCAAACCCAAACAGTCGGATATCCATTAGTTATGGGTTACTTCAAGTTGGTTAGACTACATACTTCGAAGTTTTTTCTTTAGTCAACAACAAGTTTTTTTTGGACCAACTCTCTTCGTCCGAAATTCAAGTGCTTTCAATGAGGAAGTGCTTCTGCTCCATCTGCTTCCTTACCGAAATTCAGTGGATGTTTGGAATATTTCGGATGAACAGTTCTTCAATGTGCGAAATTTTCATTTGAAATTCCATGATCTTTTCCATGATCTGCCTTAGACGCCACGCTGGTACGTCCTAATTAGTGTGATGGGAAAGTACTTAAACAGTACATCAGATAGGACCTTGTGTGTACAATTTAGCCCTTTTCGTAGGTGTGCCATGTAGAGCTGATACTCCTAGGCATGACATACTTACATGTCCAGCTCATAATTCATGATTTGCTGCATGCACTCCAATAAAACGACATCTTCAAATTTAAAAAGCTCGCATGGGTTGATGTCAGAACAGGTGGATACTGATATTCTAAAAAAAAACTCGTTGACTACCATAGGTGATGAGTTCAAACCACATTCGTAGGACCGAAAAATAAATTTTCTTTGCATAGCAACCATGGTGTAGTGGTAACATCATCACTTGTCATGCTGTTGGTTCACGGTTCAAATCCTGATGTCAAGAACCATCTATTTATTTCGCATGAAATAAATAAAAAAGTCAATCAATTGCGAAAGCTAAGTCAACTCTACCGCGAAGGCATAACACTGGCAGTAGAGTGGTCATATGGCTGAAAATGCAACTTGATCGTGATGATAACATCAGGAGAACGGAAAAAAATACTGTGAATCATGTGCAACGACAAATTGCAAAACAAACAAGCTCCCCAGTTATCTGGACGCTACCCTTGTAGTTTACAGAAACTTAATACCACCTGAGTTTCAAATCTCAAATAATCCAAGAAAGTAAAAGCAATCTTTCATGCAACTATCTATAATTTTTCACAAATTCGTCGATAATAGGAAATGATTTCTCAATTAAGTACTTAAATAAAGAAAAAAAAAAAAATTGCACGAATTCACTTTCCATTGGAGGTGACAATTTGTTTTATAGTTTTCGTGACCTTAGTCTCTCTTTAAATTGATCCACACAAATACGCAATAATGTCCAATTCATCGGGCTCGTGCTTATTTCGTGAATAGGCTATTAATGCAATTAGCACCACATATCCATATCTATTGTACTGTCTATTGCTCTGGCCATGGCTTGCACTCCAAGTTAATCATATTTACGTTCGCGTCTAAGTAATTGGATTCGTTTCGCCTTTTACTTATCTGTCTCTTCGACTCTAATAGAATATTTCGTTTTCTTTCTATTTTCAGATTAACAACTCAAGCAACTCATCGCAACAGAGTCAAACTAAAAAAAATAAATAAATAACCACAAGCAAGTCAATCATCATTCATCCAGTCAACATTGAATCCAAAAAAAAAATAATAAATACAATACATAACTTCATATACTTACCACAGCTACCACACCACCAAAAAAAATATTGTACCTCATCTCTAAACTTAAATACAACTAATAAGAACCATAATTAAGGCAATAATAGAAAAAAAAAACACACAACGGTTTTTTAAAAGAAGCAATAATTAACAACCAACAAATTAATCTTCAATTCAATTAGATAATTGTTTATAATTATGAGGACTGCTTTAGTAGAGCACTAATAATTAAGTGTGTGCCTCGTCGTAGTAGTAGAAGTATTTTATTAATTTTTCTGTGAGAACGAGAACAGGATGCATTCGGATCAACAGAAAAGGAGTTAATAACTCACCAACAACCAAAAGGAGCGAAAGTAAAACATGAAAAAAAGTAAAATGAAACCAGGATGTTCTGCGGGGATTTTCTACGAAAGTGTGAGTACTTTTTTTCTTTAATTTCGAATAAGAAGTGTGTAAGGTAATGAATCAACGTTGTTTATTGTTTACCTACAATCATAGAATGGTTTTAGCAATTAATGGACTTTTCTACATTTTACAAATGCCTTCCGTTTGCATCTTTGACTCTGGTCATATTCCTCAATTTCTTTCTTTGCAATCTGTCACACGCACCACACCTGAACATTTAGGAGACTACAGAACAAATAAAGTGCAGGGCGGATCGCACTATATACTGTATATCTTCAAAAACTCAGATTTGAAATTGAAAAAAATGTATCTCGAGAAAATTCGTTAAAATTCGAAAAAAATTAATTTAAAAAATTTTGAAAAGCTTGACCTTATAAGATATGTCGAATATTGCTTAAATATCGTTTTTGCAGAAAATCTGATGAGTCATATTTGAAAACAAGTCAATTTGCAAAAAACAGTCAATAAATAAAAAAAAAAAAAAAATTTATAATTTGCACGTGTCAAAGGGATATGAATACCCTTATACTAATTTTAGGACACGTGGGCTTTTTATTTGTTTTGAAACTCAGTTGGTATTAAGTTTCAGTGAGCTTCCTAGGGTGGCGTTCAAATAACTGGGGAGTATTTTTGTTTTGCTGTTATTGTCGTTGCTTATGATTCACAGTATTTTTTTTTCCGTCCTCCTGTCATCATCACGATCAAGTTGCATTTTTAGCCATATGACCCCTCTACAGCCAGTGTTATGCCTTCCCAGTAGAGTTGACATAAGCTTTCGCAATTGATCGACTTTTTTATTTATTTCATGTGAAATAAATAGATGATTCTTGATATCAGGATTTGAACCGTGAACCAAGCGATGATGTTACCACTACACCATGGGCACCGTTATACGTATTTTCTGTTAAAATGTGGTGCGCCATCTGACAGCATATATCCGCCTTAACTCGCTGTTTTGCGAGCAAATCGGTTTTTTTTTTTCAAATCGGCCATTGTACCGTCAATTTTGGGGTATAAAATGAAACTTCCCTCGAATTTCACTGACCCCAGATATGAAGTTTGAAGAAAATCCGTGCAGCCGTTTAGGCTGCGGTCGGCCAGAGCAGAATTGACAGACCCACTTTTTTTAGTTTCTCTATTATAGTAATGTCAAGTTTGATCAAAATCTCGAGGTCGAACATTTTCAGGAAACCAATGGTTGGCCGGTGCATGTAAAAATTAAAAGCGCCAAACAGTGATTCATATCAGAAGTAATTTGCACGATTGGATCGCACGTACGGATCGTACTAGCACCTTACATACATACATGTATGTATAATATATGTAACCATTCACATTTGAAATTTTAATAAAATCGTAAAAATGTTTAAAAAAATAAAATCCATTCAAATCGAAAAAAAAAATATATATATACTAATAATTTTCGAAAACTTGGTATGTCATGTCCTTGCGTATGTTAAATACAGTTTAGATATTGATTTCGAACCAAATTGATATATTCATTGCCGATTAGTAAATTTTCAAAAACCAGCTGACATGTAAAGTATCGTTATACGATTTTTTGTTTGCCAAAAACATGATACGCATATGTCTGCAGTAACTAAAAATTAAAATTTGTAGAATATCGTCAAAGCTGTTTTCGAGAAAATCGTTTTTTTTTTCAAATCGGCTATTAGTAAAGTAGCGTTAATTTTAAGGTTAGATTGTAAATTTCGATTTCGCCAATCACGAATTATGACCCTATAGGTCCTAGACATGAAGTTTGAATGAAGTCCGTTTAGCCATTTACACACAGCCCGAAAGACCGACAGTCAGACAGAATTGAGGTACCCACTTTTTTCAATTTCACTATTACAGCAATAACGATTGATCAAAATCTCGCCTTTTTAGGTACAAGTAAGAATACGGGAAGGAGTTTAGTCGAATTTTAAGAAGATGGCTTGAGGAGACCTCTTGTTTTGGAGCCTTTCATCCCACCAATTTGTCCACAGGTGTAGGTTGCAACCGAGGTAGCTCTGATCTGGGGTCTGTGAGGTTGGAGCGATTCTGATTGTCAGTGAAAACAGGGGTTTAACGGTATACGTACATACTTTATCTATTAGTGAAAACAACCTACAAAGTAGTCTTAGTTTTGAAAATTATATCTGAATTTTTTCTATTACTCTTTCTTTCATTCTTTAGATAGCAGCATTACGTACTTACTTGAATCTATTATCTCTTTTTTTTACTTTGTTGTAACTTTCACCTCTTTGACAATGTCCATAGCTGCCAGGTAACTTGCAAATGACACGAGTAATAACGAAAATGACTAGAAAGGGTTTTTGACGATCAATAATTTCTCGATATCTACTGGGTTTTGGGTTTGCAGTGACCCTGAAAATTGAATTCGTCTCACGGAGATTAAGATAGTAGATTCATATCTCTAGGCCTAATCCAAGATTTTATAAAATAAATAAGTATTTTGTCACTAAAAGCCCATATAGGACCTTGCCTAGCTTCTGACAGCCATTCGTGCTGTGCGAAACACGAATGGTAATGGCCCAGTTTTTTGTCTACACATTATTTGGGGAAAAACGAATCTTTGATTTCAAAATATGCAATTGATCTTCAGGTCAGCATTATCACTTATCGTCTCGTGTCTGTTTGTCAGTCTGTCTGTCTCTTTGGCCCATTTTACACTCCTTATTCAATAACCAAACATATTTCAATTAATTCTTAGGCATGGTGCCGGTCTGCCATGTAAATGGCCCCATCAAACAATTATTAAAATCTGACTTAGTGGGAGTATGAGGTTAAGTGCTAAGAGTTATTGTCAATTAATTCCTTCCCACATGCCAAGCTCTGTCCGAAAATCGTCAATATTTAATAAAACGGTGGTAAGATATGGAGGCTAAGTTAAAAAAAACTGTTTAATGGATTTTTATGATCTGGATTGAATTGAAATCGGATAGAGTAAGGTGATCTTCAAAAATTGTCTTCGCCGCACAGTCGAGCACGAGAAATCGCTGTGCCACCATTGTGCAGATGTTTTTTTTTTTTTTAATACTAATGTAAGAAAAAAAAGTGAAGCCGGTTCGTGTAGGCCTTAACAAAATCATGGGAGCACCGAAGAACTGTCCCCTAGATTTTGACGAGGCTTATGTTTCTTCGCCATGCGAAGTGTGGTATTTTACTCCGTCATGAGCCTGGAGGTTATATATTTTATCTTGCAGAACATTAAGGAACTTGAAAATTGTTCCTGCAGATGAGGAACAGATCGTTATGAAATAGTTTGTAATCTCGGTCTGGTGTACAGTACATGCGTAGTCGCATATATGGGTTTGGATGGGGTATCAAAAGTGTATATATAATTTTTGTTTTTTTAATAATGAATACCTAGGGAATTATTTTATATCTGAATTAAAATGTTTTAGATATTTATATATTCAGGGCATTTTTCAGAATACTGAAGCTGCCCACCCTAAGCCTTTCACCCAAATAATCCACTTTATATTCGACCCTACATCTTTTCAAAGGAAATACGTGGTAGGTACCTTTTTCTCATTCTCTCAAACCAAACTCATAGGTCCTACTTTTGTGTGCTGACAAACTTCGTTGGGAGATACATATATTAACCAAAGAACGTCTCCTTATGGAAACATTCAACTAATAAGAATTTTGTTTGCTGTTTTTTCGATAAACAACCCGTAAATTTAAAGGTTTATGTGTATCAGAAACGTCGTGCATCAGAAACGCAAATGGCAACAAAATATTCCCATCAATACCTGTGTCCATTGAGTGGGTGGGCATCGTTGGGTGTTACAGACTATTTTCAATCAAATGTAACATAATGTGTGTCGCACACAATAGGAACATCTCCACGGTGTCATTTAATTAAAAAATAAATTACACATTTCCATTTTTATTTCCATTTCCCTTTTAGTCTTCACGATGCTATTGACCACTGATTAAGATCAATTTAACTGGCATTCCGACATCTTGTTCAATACGAAAGTTTCACTTCATCCGTTTGCGCCGGCCGCCGTCTGCCTGTTGGGTTCTGTATTTTCTTTTTTTTTTATGAATTATGCATCTTGCTGCTCAATTTGACCAAACGAATGAGTGAATGAATGTTGCTGCGGATTTAGACCATCTCATATTATGCACACGCACAAAATAGGAAAAATGTATAAAGAAAAACTAAACGTGTTCCGGTTAGACACTCCTAAGCCAATTTTCTTTTCTAGTTTAGCAGTGATTTCTATCTAAGGTTACAGCAGCAGAATGTCTATCTGTTCACCAGGGCGTGTGTGTGGTGCATGTAGTTGTGTAGTGTTAACCTACTTTTGGTCACCAATCGATTTATGTATGTACATTGGAAATGTATATTTGTTTTCTCTGAATATTACATCGTATTTTATTTTAGCTATAAGAGTATATATGTTGGTATATACAGAATAATGGAGGAGGGTCAGGGACTAGTAGAATTCTATACCCGATATCTGCAAGTGCTCCAAGTTCATTGAGATCTTTTTCCACCGAAGGTGAACTCGGCCTATACTGACACTGAATTGTTAGTAAATTGATCTTAATCAATTGTCAATGGCACTTGCCGACGGAAAAGGGAAATTAAATTATTTTTCTCAACGTTGTGGAGATGTTTTTTTTTTTTATTTTTTTTTATGACGAGAACAGGCCAAATAATGTTGTGTTACATTTGATTGGAAGTAATTCTGATCACCCGTAGCATCCATCCACCTACTGCCTAGATCTAATGGAAATGATTTACACTTGCCTTGTGGTCATAGTTATTGACCACAATAACACCCTAGGTATATAGCGGAGAGTGGAGTTCAGCATCGAGTGTATCGTCAAAGTGTATATACCTCAATTTTCTTCGAAACCATTCTTACTTTTAGATACCTTTGCTATTGCGAAGCATGCAAATCCTTCCCAGTTTTCGCACTTTTTCGTCATTCATTTTTTTTTTCATTATTCGGGAAAGCCCTCGGAATGCAAAGAATGTCTAAATGTGTCTCTGAGAATTTCGCGTCCAAATAGATGCCATTGCCAGTAAAGTTATCTTGAGCCCTATTGCGACGTAAATAATAGATCATACCCGCAGTTTGTTGGCTTTTCGCACACCGTTTCCACTATAAGACCGTGTGAGCTCAGCTCAGAGCTCTGAACTGTTCGGAGACGCACCGCTCATTAACGATGGCAGAGAAGACTTTTGTTTTTATTTTTATTTTTGTATAAACTTCTCTCAAGGCAAACCTGTAACGCTGTCACAGCGCCTCGGGATGCACTGATACCCGCTGGGCGACAAAGGGGGTGCGACCCTGCCTGACACCTGCATATGCAGCAACCACCCCTCTGGGGTCAAACGCACCTGGTGAGGTTTCACCTTTCAACTATGCCCTTACTGCCCAGGAACGGACAGCATTGATTTGGATGGATCTCAACTGTGTTGTAAGTGCTGCTGAATGGGACATTTGTAAAGGAAGGGACATGGGAAGGATACATTTCTAGAACTTTTCTTTAGCTCATTATAAGGGCAGCTGTTCATATTAGTGAAAATCTTACTAAATAGTTCATATTCTTCTGTCTATAGGTGCAACGACCCCAATGCGACATAATAGATGGCAGGGGGGCTCCTTCTAACCATAGCCTTGCCGCAGTGCGGTCTTCGCCACACTGTACCTTTACCGGCAAAAAATCGCTTTATGTGAAAGTGAACAATGTTTTTTTCCGTCTTATTGTGTTTGCGCAACGGATGGAACTTAAAAGTGATCCTTTACATCAGTTCACCCTAAAAGAGCAATTAGCAATTAGCTCTGACATCAAGTACGAGTATTATAAATAAGGATTGAAGATGTCCTCATCCTTGTTATTTAAATATCATTTGCTTTCATCAAATGCAAACGCTGTTGATGTCACTTCTGAGTCGATGACGCTAACGACGGAAATGTGACAAAACCAGTAACAACTAAAATAGGAATTCCTGCTCAAATACATTGCTTCCAACTATCAAAAGAGCAAAACCAAGAGAACACACAAATGAAAGCTGACAAGTCCTAAAATGTCAACACTCACACATTTTGAATAATTTTAAATTCTTAATGTGTGAAAATTTGTGTGACTGTTTTATCAATTGCAGGTTTTGAATATTGCTCAAATCTCCTCGTCCTCATTCCCTCCCTATTCAGTAGCATTTGCAATTTTTATTAATAGCTTCAGAGGTCTTATTATGTACGATGGACTTTCTCGCTTTGGATTAAAATCATTAACGAACGTGTCGGTCTTAAACTGTGGATGTTAATTTTAACTGCCTTACATCTAATCTATTATAATTGACAGAGAAAAGTATTTTCTACTTCATTTCGTTATTATGGTCATTCGCAAGGGTTAAAGGAATAGAGATTAGATAGATTTAAATATAAATAGCTTTGGATTATTCTGGTTACCTTTGTTTTGTTACAAGGCAATTGTATAGATGGTGGGTAGGTTTGTGCCTCAATCGGATCTCAATTAATGCATTACAATTGCCTATTATTCTTATTTTAGAAAGAAAATTAAATGTGTTTGATCTGCAAGGATTATCAAACAAATGAAAAATGCCTACCATCGCTTTAGTCAACAGGAAACGATGTACGAGTATTCTTTATATACGAGTATGTCGGTTTTTGAGCTACGTTATTCGGTTTTTGATGAGTTTGTTACAGCTTAGGTATACAATCCCAAAGTTAATATTTGTTGTAGGTTATGTTGGATTGAAGTGGCTGCCAGTTAAATGCCGAC
The DNA here is from genome assembly GCA_963082735.1 of Pocota personata. Classification (NCBI taxonomy): domain Eukaryota; kingdom Metazoa; phylum Arthropoda; class Insecta; order Diptera; family Syrphidae; genus Pocota; species Pocota personata. The sequence continues at coordinate 4,572,944 of OY720433.1, forward strand.
ACACTTAGAACAATGATAGGTCCAGGGGAAAATTTCCCTTACGTACTCGTTGAACCAATTGGAGCTTCTTATGAAGCGTAGGAGGCTTATAATGTCTGCATTTATCAGATCGCTTAGGTCGCTGAAGCAGAAGACTCCTATGTGGAGTTTTATTCTTTGGGACACAGCTGAGCAGGTACAAAGAAGGTGAAGAGAGGTTTCCTCCTCTTCTACAGAAATAGTTTGAATATACGCCAAGCCTAGTTGTATTCTTACTAGACAGTGCCCAGTGATGGTACTACTACTTTATCTGGTAGAATGGGTATCGTTGTTCCATGTCTGGTAAGTTCATCTGCCTTACAATTCCCTGGAATGTCCCTAAAAACAAAGGTGAATTTTGAACTGCTTCGTTATTTCTATAAGAGACGATCGGCAATCTAGCTGTTATTGAGTTTAGAGAAAACGATTTCAATGACTTGATTGCTGCTTGGCTGTCAGAAAAGATGCGGATATCTACTGCTAATATCAAGTTTTTCTTTAGCCAGGATAAGACTTCTTTTATTGCCATTATTTCCACTGGGAAATGGAAAGAAAGGCTAAGATTACGCCTATCAGAAAAGACGCCTCCACCTACCCCGCCGTTAGTTTTTGAACAGTCGTCGGTAAATGAAATGTAACGAGTTGTCTTCTAAAAATACATCTTCCTCCCAGAATGACCTGGAAGGGATGTTGACTTGGAAATGTTTGTCAAAATTTAACGTGGGTATGGTGTAGTCGATGTTTTCAGGAAATATGTTGAAGGTATTAAAAAAACAGACGTGGCCAAATGCTTTACTGGACGACTGTGAAGTTGATTTAAGGCGAATTACGAGTATGTTGTATCGCTGGAATTGGTGGGAAAATGTTATGGTTAGAATAATATATATTAAATCCGAGAATTCGATTTTATTTTCTATAAACCAAATGACATTAGAATTAAATTACATCAATACATTTTAAACTATTTACATTCCTTACAACTTTGCACTAAACTCCAACCTGTGCGGTGATTACAACCTTTTGGCTACCGTTTCCTTCTGTAATATTTTTAAAGCCTATTGAGTGGCCAAAGATGTCGAAGGGTATCAAACGAAACAGACTGTCCAGTCCTGCAGAAGGTGTCGTGCGGTATGGTCCGCTCCTGCACAAACAATGGCCTTATGGTTTATGGCCTTATCTAAGGCAGTCCACCAGACAACCACCCTGTATGTGAGGATCGATCTATTGACCGAGATGTAGATCCATTAAGTTATTCTGGGTTGTGAACACCATTTGTCGCCAATAGACTTTTTGCAAAAGAAAAAAAAAAGTGCTACCGTGGCTTTCTTTACTCTTTCTTGTATGTTAGGTTCCTAACTTAGTTTTCTATCCAAAATAAGACCCAAATATTTTGCTTCGTTAGAAACAGTTTAAGCTTATTCCATTAAGGGACTTAGGGTCAATGACTGGAATGAAATTTTATATTTTCCAATCGAGCTGCCTATCTTGATATGTATGTAGCTTATTTCAAGAGTTTTGTAGGAGTTCTTTTAAAGTAATAAGGTGCTTTCCATAGACTATTATAGCATAAGCGATCACTCACTCACTTCGTTCGTTCGTTAACCACTAAATTCCAAAGAAGTGGGAATTTGGGTCTAGATCTTCAGATTTGACAGTGCATTTGTTATCGCTGATGTATTAACGTTGTTAAAAGTGCCTTCTATGTGTGCCTAGGATTGCTACCATTCCTTACTCCTTCCTGATGCAGGGAATACTCGACTTTGCTTATTAACGTATGTAATGCTGTTTTCACTGACTTACCTTTGCAGTATGTATGTTGAGTTTAACTTTTCTCCAAATTCAGGCAGCTTTGTAGTATTAAATTTAGTACTGGCAAGATAATATCTAATCCCATTTGTAGTTCGGCACGTATTATGCCATTTGGTCCAGCAAATTTATATGGTTTGAAGCTTTGTAGCGCCCAAAGAAATTTGTCCTGTGTAATCAGTCTTGAGGAGTTGGTTTTTTGTGCATTTTACTTGGGAAGTGTGTATCTGGTAGCAAATTTTACGTATCTTCTCTATACACTGTTGTAAGGGAACAAACTTTTTATTGTATAAAATTACAAAATTCATGAAAATTGTTATAATGAAAAAAAAAATTGCAATATAAAGCTTACAAAATCCATCTATGATATAAAGGATTGTATAAGACCCTATCCTTCTTTCATTAATAATTCACTGTTGAAAAAAAAATGCTCGTTTCAATTGGACGTAGGTATTTGTTGCAATTTGTGTTTGAAAAATCGCATAATATTTTATATATGCGGTTGACAGCACTTTTTACGGCAAACGTTTGAATAAATTAGAGTTTTGGCTTGGAGGTGCCAATAACACTATACCGTTAACAAGCAACTGCTCTATAAACTCAAGAAACTCATGTATTTTTCTTTAAATATTATTGTATTTTCAAATCCATTAACTAAACAAGTTCAACACGATTTTTATGTTTAATAATAGAATTTGATTTCCCAAAGAATTAGCTATAAAAGGTCCATAGAATGTTAATACACGTAATCAAGAGGAAGTGAGTTAAGTCTCATTACTTGTTGAAATGAACAAATCCCCGCAGATTAACTGCATATACAGGGTGTTTCAGATTTCAATATACATTTGTCAGAATATGACTCCTTGAGCCCAGGCAAGAAAAAAAATTGTACTAGAGAGAAATTGTACTTCGTTTTGAACCTATTCCGAGTTACAGCCAAAAGTGTATTTTGTTCCGTTGAATTACGTCAGATGCATTATATTAAGTCATCTTTGGAAGTGAATTGAGTCAAGTATCGATGGATATATGTTTTAATTATTTTCGCTTCTGGACCGAACTCACAATTCTTCTTTGGTCCTAACTCCGCCAAGCAAGCCAAGTATGTAATTTGTTAGAGCTCGTCATACGAGAATATTTTGTAACATGAGAGCAAAAAATCTATACTGGAGAAGAAAAGATATACTCGTATATATTTTATTGTGTTCACAATATTTTAGTATTTTTTGCTTCACAGGGCTCGGACTTTATGTATCTAAAAGCCGGCTCGAATTGGCTTTATAATAAATGATTTCCTTGGAAATGAGGAAGCCTGGAGACGAGTTAAAAGATCTTAAAAACGAGCGATATACTAATACAATATGATGATATAAAAGAAAGAATGGATCCAAAATGCACTTTGTCCTTCGTGCGGTGTGTAAATTCTGATGGTAACTATTCGTTTTTAAACTTAAGCATACAAGTAGAATACTGATTCTCCTTTGTCTTTGAACTTTATGTTCCTTAAAATTTTATATTGAAAACAGAAAGGCGCAATGTACCCAAATCATTTTTCAATCGATTTAAACTCAATTCAAACAAATGATATCTCTCTCAAAAATTAGGCCTGAATCGTATTTATCAACGAGTACCTAATCAATTACGAACCTCTTCACCAGTACTTGACGAATATTTTGTCAATTAACAAACATGCAAAATCATAGAAAAGGTTTCATTTGCATTATCAATGGAGATATTGATTTTTAATTTGGAATCAAAGTCAGGAGCTCAGCATTGGATCAGCATCACCATCCTCAAATGCATATTCTTGAACCGTGAACAAAGCGAAATGTAAAATGTGATTAAGGAGGAGAAAAAACCATTCAACCGATATTCCTCTTTCTGGGAAATAAGATTTTGTTCTGCTTCTCGGGTTCGGAAATCAAATGACGACACTATGCTGTGCACGCTGAATGAATCACATTTAGTTCTGGGGAAAAGCAAACTTAGTTGATTTCAATGCGAAGAAAACCCAATTTACCGTCTTTTTAGGACGAACTCTTCTACTGTACCACAGCCAAATTATATAGCTCAAGGAAACCATGCATCTTCTTGGCGTCACTGTCAATTCTGGTGCAACATGACACGACCACATATTCAACATTGCAAAATCGACATCCATGAAATTAATCTAACTCTTTTTAGAGCAAAGAGATATTTTATAGTGCAACAGCTCCTTCTCCTATACAAAATACAAGCAACGACGAGTACCTCTTCACTAGTACTTTTCTTTGTCAATCAGCAAACGTGCAAAATCATAGAAAAGATGTCACTTACATTATCTCAAATGGAGATATTGATTTTTAATTTTTAGTCAAAGTCGGGTGCTCAGCATTGAATCAGCATCACCATCTTCAAATGCATATTTGTGAATCGTGAACAAAGCGAAATGTAAAATGTGATTAAGGAGGAGAAAAAACCATTCAACCGATATTCCTCTTTCGTGGAAATGAGATTTTTTTCAGGTTCGGGAATCGAATGACGACACTATGCTGTACATGCCGAGTGAATCACATTTAGTTCTAGTTCCTCTAATTTTTATAGTTGACTCTTTTTGCTTTCATAAAAGCGGCCATGAGTTTTTTGTTACTTCTTGTTTATAGCATACTGGATATCACACTATACTTTAATTAGTAGTCAACATATGTAGATACATATGTACATACAAATTGCGGCAGAGAAGAATGATGATCTACATCGAGAAGGGAAGTTGATGTATGAACAGACGTACATACACTATAACGGTAGCACAAAAAGCCGGACGATCTACTTTTCCCCACAAGATAGTTTTGCCCAGTTTTCTATTGATAGGATGACCACTGAATGATCAGCCACAATGGAATAACTGAGAGGGAAGGGAGTACCAAGAACTGCACAGCATAGTTAGTCTTTTATTTGTTAATGCTCATCACTAAACGACGAAAATAGCCCTGCATTAATAGATGGCAGATGGAAGGAGACAACATTCCAACTCGAGAACTTGACGTAGCTTGGTGATTTATGTGCGTGTACTTGACACATCTGGCCCAAACGCTTGGGTGAATTTACTGCGAATTGATCGCCGACCAGCGTTACCACAATGCTGCCTAATTTTGTAGCAAATTTGGTACTATTTTAATTCCCAGATGTATTCGTAGCCGTTAGTCGTGTTTAACGTACTCAACACTCATAAAACTTAACATTGGTTTTATTCCTTTCACTGACACGCTTTCACTTTTTTGCAAAGACTTGCGTTTTTCAGCAAATGCAAAAACCTTTTCTTGTTTCCTTAGAAAGGACTATTGCCGATCTACTTTTGAATGGAATAGTCCCCACACAAGATGGAGCTGCCAAATTTAACCGCAACTGCATGCCATGCGAGTACTTGCCAAGGCTGATTGGAACAGGATGTTTTTTTAAATAAGAGTAGAAGACTCGCAGTTATTAATTTTTCAGTTTTATGACTTTTTTTTGTATCGAATTCCCAGATTTGCTATAACCTCGATGGAGCCCTTTTTATGGAAACTCTAATCTCCAATCAACTTTTTTTTTTTTTAATTGCTCTCCAGATATCGGGAGGAATTTCCAGACGATGGGCAAATTTCCAAACTCCTCCCCTTATTTTGTTGCCTGTGTCGATCCTGTCGATTTACATCAGTTTTCATCGGGCAGTGAAGAGAAGAGATAGGGTGTTGTTGAATGTTGGAAAAGAGAACATTCGTGTACAACAATGGGAACGTGAATTTGTTTAATTTCCCCCACTCTAATACCCTGCAGGTTGGTTCTTTAAATTGCTGTGTGTGTAGGCACTTTTTAGAGGGATATTTGTTGGAATATGTATATATCTCATGCATTTCATATCACGTTGATTATAGCACTCAAACTTTAAGTTATACAAACAAATTAAAATATTACTATATTTTTGAGAAGAAAATAGAAATATTGCCGCTTCTGAAAAAAACTGGAGTGGCAACACACTGAGAAAATAATAATTGAATTTTCGTGGTGACCCAAAAACGAACTAATTTTAAAACGCCAATTTGCAATTGGTTCTAATGATTTTCTTGAAAACCAATATCTTAGAAGCGTGTTGCTGAACCCTTTGCTTACTTCGGAAGGGACCGTGTAATGAATTATATTTAGATTAAGGAATTTGAAACATCCCAAAGTTTGGTCTGTTCGCTTAGCCAGCGGAAATCATTTCAACTTAATAAAACACTTTCGAACTTTGAGAGTTTGAATCTGAATGTAAACTATTTTTACTTATGAAATAAAATTTGCGATCGTTCGCCTTCTGGGATTAGTGAATATAAACAGCCAATTATATTTCTTAAACAAAAAAAAAAAGAAAAAGAAAAGAACACAACAAAATGAAAGAAAAGAAACATTTTATGATTTGGAATTTACCCTACGCCAAAGTTTTCGCGTAAAAACACAAAATTAATTTAAAAAGGAAATTTTTTTTATTGTATTTCAATAATGGGCGGGGTTCGTGGCCATATCGCACAGGTAATGAACTTTTTTAATCTTTTCATTTCAGCAGAAAGGACAATTGAAAGACTTCACAGAGAGCAGCTGAAGGGTGCATATGGCTGAAGTCTTACCTGTCGTTTATAAACCTAAGAAGGGAAGTTAGGTTAGGTTTGTGGGTTAACACAGACTCAGACATGGATCAGTTTTGTCTTATATTGTACCTACAACCTAACCAAGCAACCCAAAGTTTTAATAAAGTTGCAGATGTTGTTAATTGACTTGTCTGAAAGCTCAGTGTGGCATAGGAAGTCGGGTGTATTCTCATTTTTTTTTTTTTTTTTTTTATAATTTGCGCGCGCCAAATGGGATATGAATTTTATGAATTATTATAATATGAATTAAATTATTTCAGGGCACGGGCGTTTGCAGAAATTGAGAGAGAGAGAAAGAAAGATTGGTGTATTGGGTTTGAAACTTAGGTGGTATTAAGTTTCAGTAAACTCCAAGGGTGGCGTCCAGATAACTGGGGAGCTTGTTTGTTTTGCTTTTTGTCGTTGCTCATAATTCACAGTATTTTTTTCCCTCCACCTGATGTCATCATCACGATCAAGTTGCATTTAAGCCATATGACCCCTCTACTGCCAGTGTTATGCCTTCGCGGTAGAGTTGACTAAGCTTTCGCAATTGATCGACTTTTTTATTTATTTCAAACGAAATAAATAGATGATTGTTGAGATCAGGATTTGAACCGTGAACTAAGAGCGTGACAAGCGTTGATGTTACCACTACACCACGGCCACCCTCTCATGAACTTCCTCAACACCACAGCCTTTGCATACGAGTATATCAAAATTCTGAACATATTCAGCCACTGAAAGAAGTGAAATCTCGTAAATAAGCACATTCAGTTCTAAGTAACTTTACTTTTTCCTTATTTATACCAGGTCCCAGTGTTTCAAAAGACTGAGTGCAACTTTATTTTTATAATTTAATTGAAATTGAGAAGAGAAAATAAAATCAACTTGCAGTTGTGCTACATAACAATGAAAAAGAAAAACACAGGATGTGTTGGCTGTGTAATTAAAAATTTACTATTTCTTGGCTATGGTTCAATTGATTTTGTTCGAAAACATATGCAAGATCATGGCATACCATGTTTTGGAAAAGTGTAAAGAATTTTTTTTTATTTTAACGAATTTAAAAGAATTTTGCGTAAAACAAAATATGTATATGTAGGTGCGATCCAGTCGTGCAGTTTTAGTATTTCTGCAACTGACTGAATCACAGCGAGATGACGCATTATGTGGGCTACATCATATGTATTTCACGTAAAGGATATGGGGTATTAATTAAGAGAGAAGTATACAATGTAAAAACGGCTTTAACCGTGGGAATTAAATGATTGTTGTTGTTGATGTCTCGTTGGACATTGTTATTTTTGCAACACTATGCCAGCGTCATAAAAAATACTTAAGTTTCTGTTCGTTTTCGAATGCTGGAAGTTCGTCTCGATGTCTTTGTTTATTTGTCTGTTGTTATTCTTCTACTGCTGGACTTGTTGTTCCCATACATATTTTTGATGACTATCAAGGTTGCGATTTTTGGAAGATAATAGTACAGTGCCTATGGCTATGAATATTGGGGTGATATTTTTTTCCATAGGAATGACAGAAACCTAAAGTTTGTTGCCGTATCTGATCGGCGTAATTCAGAATGCTGAACAAACGTTCGGTGTTTTTTGTTTTTTTTTGTATTGTCTGAGATTCGAACCTAAACTTTCCTCTCAGTAGCCCAAAACACTAACCACTGAATCACGGCGTCCAGTGTGTTTCAAAACCAATTCGGAGGAGGACTCATAGAATTATACACCAGGTAAGTAGAAGCAATGTTTGCCGCGAGAAGACACTTTCACAAACTGTACTGACTGCGAAACTGTCTCAACGATTGTATTTGGTATACAGCCACATAGGATAGTGGCCGCTCACAGCTTCTTCGAAATGAAGGAGTGATCAGAATGCAAATAATGTTTGTTTAACATATCTCTTATCTTGATTACTTGCATAATATTCGTATAGCTGTAGAGTATCCGCTATTACTTACCCTCATTACCATCTCCGCACCATCACTTTTTGTGGCTAGACTTGGAGAGAGAGGAAATGGTATAGAGGAGTGTTAAGAATAGGAGTAGCCTTTAGTAGCATTAAGGCCCTTGATTACAAAACTTCACGAAGATCTGCATTTTGAAGTTGTTTCTTCGAAACGTGCAACCAAATGCTAATCACAAATTGAAAACATAAAAAATAAAGCTTACAAACGATTTAAAAAAACGGGAAACAATACCGATAAAGAAATTTTTTGTAAACTGCAAAAAGATTTTACAATATTAAGTAAATTTCTACATAATATTTTCATAATTAATGTGGAGAACAAACTTAAATATGATTCCAAATCATTTTGGTCTTTTATAAATCAAAAAAGGTGCTCCAAAGGATGGCCGAAGCAAATGGTTTATAAAAATGCAGTGTCTAATGACGTTAAAAACTCTGTTGAACTATTTGCGCAGTTTTTTGAATCTGTCTTTTCTCCCTCTGTAATTCCTATTTTGCCTGAATCATATTCAATGCCAAAAATTGATTTTAGCAACTTAGTTTTGGAGGTTCAGGACATTGAGTCTGCTATCTGTTGCCTCAAACCGAATCCTAAGCCTGGTGCTGACGGTATTCCTGCAATTATTTAAAAAAAATTGTTGCAGCTGTATCTGCAAACCTTTACTATCGCTAGTGTCGGGTTTATTCCTTGATGATTGGAAGATCTCCTTTTTGGTGCCTATCTTTAAATCTGGCTCTAAAAATGACGTCGAAAACTTTAGAGGTATATGCAAACTTTCCGCTATACCAAAGCTTTTTGAATGCATTATAAAAAGTAAAATAGATTTTCACATTAAAGTGGATATATCAGAGTTTCAACATGGTTTTGTTTCAGGTCGTTCAACAACATCTAATCTAGTCCATTTTACATCTTTTGTCATTAATGCTCTTGAAAGCGGATGTCAGGTGGACGCTGTCTACACGGACTTTAGTAAGGCTTTTGATTCTGTGAACCATGTTTTGCTGATAAAGAAGCTAGAAAGTTTTGGATTTCATTCAGTAATGTTGAAGTGGATTTCATCATTTTTAATTGGTAGGTTTCAGAAGGTCTTGATAACAATTATTCAAGATTAATCTCTTGCACTTCTGGGGTTCCACAAGGAAGCCATCTAGGGCCCCTCCTTTTCATTATATTTATTGATGATATTGTTCAACAATTCAAATTTTGCCACTGCTTAATGTACGCTGATGATCTTTAAATATTTTTAAAAATTAAAGGCTTAGATGATTGCATAAAAATCCAAATGGACCTTAACAATCTATCGACTTGGTGTATTAATAATGGTTTAAAGTTAAATGTTGGAAAATGCTTTGCTATCTCTTTCACAAGATCTCATATGCAACATTTGTTTAATTATTGCATTGAACTCATGCCCTTAATAAGAGTTAAACAAATAAAAGATCTCGGCGTATTCATTGATACAAAACTAACCTTTGTTTCTCATATCGAATACATAGTTGCGAAGGCTAATTCACTAGCCGGGTTTATTAAAAGAAACTCGAAAGATTTCTCTGATCCTCATACTTTTTTATCGCTCTTTATTGCCCTAGTCAGGTCAGTTCTGGAATACGCTGATGTTGTTTGGAATCCAAACTATTTGACCTATTCAGACCGTATTGAAAAAGTACAGAGGCGCTTTACAAAATATATCTTTTTTAAAATGCGTTGGAATTTTGAACCATCTTATAAAGCTAGATGTCTACTTTTAGGTTTAATACCACTTAGTGCAAGAAGGCGTGCACATGACATCATGTTTGTGAGAGACGTCCTGTGTTCCCGTATTAATAGTCCTTTACTTTTATCTATGTTCCCAATTTATGCTCCGGAGGGGGTATTAAGGGATCGTCATATCTTTTACCTAATGGGGCATAGAACAAACTATGGTCGAAATGAGCCAATCTCTAGATCTCTGAATTCATTTAATGAAATTAGTAGACATATTAATTTTCATATTTCGAGAGAGCAATTCAAAGACAATTTATTCAGTTTGCTTTCAAACTCAATTAGTATTGTTTAAATTTTCATTTTCATTATACTTACTGTGCATTTTATATTAAATTAATTTTACATATGATTTCTTAAATTTAATTATATATTCGTAATCTGTTGATGAAATAAATAAATAAATCTTAAATCTTAAATAAAATGTCATAATGTCTAAATAGTGTCACATTGCCCAAAGCTCAAAGCAGAAACACTCGCATACACAGATATCAGCGACACTTTTGAAGATAAGGCGAAAGGAACAGCGCAGTAGAGCGTAGCTGTGCAATAATTTGCTATATCGCCCGAATACTAAGTCATATTGCCCAGATCTTTAAAATTTTACCAACAACAATTTCCAAGGTAATTTTTAGGCGGTGTGACATTTTCTGATTTGGGCGTTAATACCCCATACGAGTACCTGTCTATCATGTTTTAAGTTTCCCTTGAATTTCCACCGTCGTTGCTTGAGAACCTTTGTTGACCACTGCCGTCTTTGGTCACAAACTTCCACAGATACGTGTCCAATTGTTCCTTTCGACATCAAATCTATTGCCTGGCGGAATAGCCACCCTCAGAGACTTAGCCGCAGCATAGGAGAAGCTTAAGCTAAAATATGCAGAAGACGATTCCGTATCCTCAGAAGGAGTGCCAAACATCCTTAAATATCTAACAGATGAGCACCAACAGAATTTTGCCTTAATAACATTACTGATTTCTTTTCTTCTCATTTACCGAGACATACTAAAAAGCCAAATTTACCCTCTATAGACCCCCTGTCTCTAAGAGAAACTAGACTGGGGAGGACTTGCTTTGATCTGAGAAAAAACTTAGCTGACACCTGGAAGAGCATATTAGATCTTTTCAGCTAACAGTGGGCTTCACCCATCGCGAAATATGAGCAATTCTGCGAAAGCCGAGCTGCGGGCTACCAGTATGGGTTCATGAATGGCTGCGAACAGAATCGGGTTCAGCAGTAGTGGCTGAAATTACAAACTCCCCAACATGCATGGCTAGCGTGGAGTTTTCAATCTATCTTTTCCTCTTTCACTATACCTCTCCTGTATGCAATTTTGTCAGTATCTGCCACTGGAGTGGATGAGGAAATATCAGACTTCTTTTCGAGCGTCCATTTGCTATTCCTTTCCTCCTCTGTCACTCCGCAGTCAACTGTTTAAGAACCATTTTTTGGTCATGAAGTGAGACCTGATTTCCAAGAATAGTCGTTCTCACTATCATTGGGCTGCGACCGATTTTTAATCGTCGTTTTTTTTCCAGGTGGTCCAGTAGATAAGCTTAGATTCCCAGGTGATGACATTTCGCAGCAATGGCCTCCACCATTAACACTATCCTCTTCATTGATTTCCTTAATGTACAATGTTCGCGTGACAACTCGTCCGAAGACACATCATAAAATCAATCGGTAGTGAGACCACAGCTGCTAATTTCAGTCGTTGCAGAAAATAAGGTTTGAGTCTGCACATTCTCGTAAACCATGAAGGGTTTATATCAATTCATTTCTCTCCATAATTTGTATGAAACTCTGTGCACCTTCTTTTAAGCATTTATGTATATATTTCCAAACACATTTTATATGATTTATTTTTCTTTGGATTTCAGATCTAGATCATCCTGCTCTGCATGGTGCTGTGATATATCAGCCTTTCTTTTATACCGAATTAAAAATAAAAATAATAAATAAACAAAGATTCAAAATAAATTAAATAATTTAAAACAACGATTCAAATCGAATAATTTAAATGAAATATTAAATAAAACGGATGTGGGAGGAAGACAAATCTAAAATAATTGCCTTGGAAATCTAAAAAAAGAAAAAAAAAAAAATATTTTGTTAGAATATGGGGGCAACAATGGGTAAAAGTGGGGGAAATTTACTGGATTCATTACCTACACAGGTAAGATAAGAACTTGAAACTTAACTATAATGTCTCATTGCTATAAGCGGATTATGTTTCGTGTTTATTTTATAACAGGGAACCCTGCACGTAGTCATGCTTGGGCTCGATTCAGCAGGTAAAACAACCGCGTTATATAGACTTAAATTTGATCAGTATTTAAATACGGTACCAACGATTGGATTCAATTGTGAAAAAGTAAGTAAAGAATGTCCATTTTCTTATATTGAAAATAATTAGAATATATTGCTCAAGGTTTCTTTAACTAAATTGTGTCCTAAAATTCACGCAAGAAATAATTTTTATAGAAAACACAGGTTTTTAATTAAAACTTGTAAATGTTTTATTGATTCATAAAGTATACAGTATAGGGTTATGTATGGAATAGCATATCGGGTAAATGGTCTCCACGGCTTTACCAGCATATACGCATTCTTTTGTTGAAATTTTTCATGACTGTTTTGTGTCACGATAGCGAGCACCATTAACTGTTACGAGTATTGCATGTCGCATTTTCAAAGAAGAATGGTCCGATGATGTCTCCAGCCCAAAATGCGCACCAAACAGTGAGACATTGTGGATGCATCTGTTTCTCAACAATCACATTTTCTGAACCCCAAATTCGACAATTTTGACGATTAACAAAGCTATCAAGGTGAAAATGAAAAATCAGCATTCACTTGTTGTTGTTCAACGAACTCTCTTCGCTGTGCGTGGTCAGTAGTTCTTGAGTCAATTGCACTTTGTATGCATGAAGATGAGAGCTTCTCGAAATTCTTGACCACGGTGCCGAATTGATGTTCCTGGACTCTCAACAACACTCTCACGAACTGCTTCGATGTTTTGTGTTGACTTGTTGAAGGACATCCAGAGTGTCTAAGATCACTAATTGATCCAGTTTCCCTGTATTTTTGAATTAATCTCTTCACAGTGGATGAAGTTAAATCACTATTGCGACCATATTTTGTATGAAAATTGCGAATTATAGCTGCCAAACATTCATTATTTTTAAAATATTGCTCAACAATGAAAACGCGTTGTTCTTTCGTGTAGCACTCCATTTTTAATAACCCTGAACTGTCAGCCGTCACGCTGTTTTTTTTTTTTTCGTTGGCAACACTTTACAACACAAATGGCGCAAAATTCAAATCTTGTGTGAATTTTGGGACACCCTTTAGTATAGTTCTCTACTATTAGTACTGGATACAGAATATAAAAAGCAATACTAATTCGTTATACCCTTCATCAGAAAGCATTACGTATTCGTATATGTATGTATGTAGGTACCCATGATGAGCACAGACCGCAACTTACATATTTCTAACAATTTCGCACTTCATTTTCTACTAAACACTTTTTTCGCATACTTAACGTTTCCACTGTAGTAATCAAGTGGATCAATTAAATGAGGTGTAGCCATCGTTCAAGGTGTTCTCTTGTGATTTTTAAATTGCCGTCATGCTAACGCGTAGACAACATACACCCAAAGAATTTACCACAGAATTCACACATTTGTGGTTATTTTTAACACAACCTTTATTTTATTTTCAAATATCTAAGTTATAAATATATTTTTAGTCAAAATCTTACAAATAGAGAGTAGATTAAATATTTTATTAAAAATCAACAAACACTGGGAAACGGTAAAACGAAGCTTGTAAAAGTGTTTTAATACATTTTACAAGATCTGTCTAACTTTAGCACGTCAGTATTCTTATATACATTGCACTCTTATTATGAGAATTTCAACCACTGTAGCTGATACGTTTTATTCGCTATAGGCACCAACGTTGTACTGAAGTGCCGATTTGGGCAATTTGATCCGATTTTTTTAGTTTTGCCCTTATACCCGTTCCAAATTATTATGTACTCGTATTATTATTATTCTTTATCCACAAAAAAAAAAAAAAAACAATTCATCTTACGAAAGTCTTTGAAGCATAGATTTGAAAATGTAAATGTATCTTGGGTGTCTATTCAGATTTAGCTCAAAAAAGTTACCGGTTAATGTTGAAGTAATTTTAAAAAAAAATAACTGAAATGTGTTGGAACCGACAAATTTAACTAGGTAACAAAATCTTAAATTTGAGATTGAGGTTATACTTACGGTTTAGGTGCTGAGGCATTTACACCATCTACTCGCAAGTACTTACTATACATAGTAATAGCCAGTTGCATCCTCCCTGCAAAATTTCACCCGCAATACGCGTCATGCTTCGAATGCACATCAGTTCACCCTTTAGCCCAACGGTCGTACTGTTAGATATAGGGCTTCGTTTATAAGCCGAACAATACGAATGTGGAATGTTCCATCACTATAACCTTCAAACATTTAAAGCCAATGTGGACAGGCTTCTCCTCTCTACCTCTCCCCCCTTTTCCCAAGCGCCCGTGCCCTGAAACAATATAAGGGTATTCATATCCCTTAATAGATGTTTTTGTCAAAATCTAATGGAAGATTGGTACTGAGCGCGGCGGGTCTTAACCAACAGAACGCGTCTAGTTAATCTGTTAAGGCTAAGCACATACTGAAACAGAGAGTTAGACAGAGAGCAGAGCGCTAATTGTACTACTAAATTTCAATTTCATCTTTAATTTGATTAATTAAAGTTGAAATTGTTTATAAAGTTTTCTTGAACAAAATGGCGTAACTGTTAATGCGTACAGTTTGAACAAAATTTAGAGCAGGTATCTACATTTTTATGAAGAGGTAAGGGACAAATTATAACAAATCTTCTGCCACAAACGGTTCTAGAAAAATATTGGAATACATTTAGTAAGAAGTCACTTCACCCGTCTTCATCCGATTTTAATTCAATCCGTTGGGTTGTTCTTGGGTTAAGCATATGAGAAAGATGATTCGAAAATATTTTAAACCCCTCCCCAAATCTGCCGAATTCCATCGAAATCCATTTAGCAGTTCTTAGGTTAGGTAGCTTACAGAGATGTTTAAAAGATTTTTGAAAACCCGCACCCCACATCCCATTTGAACCGATTTTGAAAGTTAAATATCTTAAGTGTTCTTAAATATATTGAGTTGTTCTCGAGCGATCCTTGTGAGGGCAAATATATGGGCAGTGTTTGTTTGATCTAATCCTTTCAAGTACGACCATAGATTTCTCTTTTTCTGTGGATTAACGAGAAATAAAAATTGTGATACAGTTAAAATAACGTTACGTAACATTAATCGCGCGAGTCCCAACTCGCACTTGCCAAATTTTTTGTACACCTAGTGAACATAACTAGATCTGCACTGGTCGGGTTAATTGTAAGGAGTTCATTTAAAATGCCAGAAGTTCTCTTCTGAGCCTTGTCTAGCAAGCTCGTCAGAGATCTCATTTCCTGTTATCCCTTTGTGTCCTGGGACCCAGCCTTCCGACCGAATTCAAGGATGTTTTGCATTCTCGAACTATTTTGGAAGTGGTTAAAGGATTGAGCAAGGCCTTAAGCGCAGACTGACTGTCACTACAGACGCAGATACTTCGCCCCTTCCACCTGTTCTTACCAATATAGTCCGCAGCCATTAGGATAGCATATATTTTTGCCTGGAAGACAGATGTGTGTTTTCTCATTGAGAAGTGAAGCCTCATGTTGTCGCAATCCACGAAAACACCAGCACCAGACCCCTGTCCAGTTTTAGAGCCGTCCGTGAAAATGCGACTACATTCCTTTCCTGGCTCAGACTCCTGCCATAAAGAGAGAGATACGAGTACTTCCGAAGGGTATATTGATGACTCTAGCAGCAATCGGTTATTTTCAATGTTGTTGTTGACGTTGTGCTAGGTAAGGTGTCAATTGTGCAATCTTCGATACAAAGATAATTTTGGATAAGGTAGTTGCATAGATGTGCCTAAATGGATTTGTGTTTTTTTTTTTTTTTTTTTTCTCAGAGCACTTAGACTCGATTCACAGTCCATTGTACTACCAAGCAGAAACCCCTTTTTGGTGTAGTGGTTGGAGAAACTTGAATTTTATTCGTTTCTCTTTTATTCGCAGTGTCTGTCGGTTGCTGTTCCCCGTTCGGGCTTGAACCTGCACAGATCAGATCGTAAGCAAAAACACTACCCACTACACCGTGGTCACCATTTGTGCTGCTTAGGTTGGAGGGAAGTGCACCTAAGTGCTTATCACGGAGGCCATACGGTACTTTGTCTTGCGGGCTCTGTTGCAAACCAGCCTGAGCTCTTTATGAAGCCTATCATGTTCCTAAGTGGAACTTGTACGAGATCCACTAGTTTGTCAAAAAGGCTGTTTCCCATATGACGGAGGGGGCGGTTTTGGAGATTTGGGCAATCACATAACAAGTGTTTGATGGTTTCAGTCTCCTCTATATCGTGCCAGCTCCTGCAGTGGTCGGGTGTGTTGATGCCTAGTCTGGCAGCCATTTCCCCTATTGCGCAGTGTCCTGTTAACGCGCCGATCAAGATTCGAATTTCTTTTGTATTCATTGCCAATAGGCTTTTTGTTCTGTTTTCATCCACTCTCGGCCATAATCTGCGAGTTGCAGAGACACAGTCGCTTTTGGTGGGCCATGCGGAGTTAATCAGTTTTCTTGCTTTTAGGTCTACTTTCCTTTTTAGTTCACCTATTGGAGTTTCTACTGATATCCGAGTTTGTTGAAAATCCAATGCTGATCCCTTTTTAGCTAGTCTCGTTTCCTTTTATATTGCTATGTCCACGAACCCAGCATTTTAATCTTTGAAGGATTTAGCTTTTTGCGCTGTATAGTCTGTGCAGCCCTATCAATGGCGAAGACCTCAGCTTGAAAGATGCTACAATCATCCGGGAGTTTGTACGAGTGGTTGATGTTAAGTGACTCGCAAAAAACTTCAGAGCAGTTCCGATATCGATTTTAGACCCGTCAGTGTGGAGCTGAAGGTCCTGTACATTAATTAATGTGTTGGAGTCCCTCTCTTGTCTTTCGGGAATAAAAGTGGAGTAGTTATTATCGAAATCTATGTAGGGTATGGTATAATCTGTTGTTCTGTCGAGATCGGTTATACTGAGAGGAATCGCACTTTTGGCAGCTGTGCATCGTATGTACTCATCTAGGGAAGGGATATTTAGCATCATCTCTAAACCCGCTTGTGGTGTTGATTTCTATGGTCCTGTTATGTTTATTCATGCTAATCTCTGTACCTTTGTGAGTATTTTAAGAAAGCTGGTTTTATCTGTTCCATTTCACCATACAATAATTCCGTAGGTAACGATGGGTCTGACAATAGCCGTGTATATCCAGTTAATCATGGACGGACGCAGACCCAATTGCTTACCAAAGGTTTTCTTGCACGCATAGAATGCCCAAAGTGCTTCCTTCATTCTTTCTTTCTTCTTCTTCTGTTGTGGAGAGATTCAGAGGAATTCCATTCAGTATAGGGGGATCCAATTCATCTGTTTTGTTTCTATTGGTAAACAGAACCAGTTCGGTTTTTGTCGGATTTATACTTAGACCGTTTTGTTCTGCCCAGGAGGACAATTCTTTTTGTTAACGGCAAGGAGCCAGAGCAAAGGAGAAACTACTCCTCCTTGCGGGGTTCTTATTGTAACTGTTTTCCTTACGATGCTCTCACCTAATTCGGAGTTGATTATTCTGCCTTAAGCATTTCGTCAATCCAGCTGATTATCTCTGTTTTTACTCCTAGTTTAAGTAGTGCTGCATTTATCGATGTCGTATTTAGGTTGTTAAACGCCCCTTCGATGTCTAAAAATGCGGCTAGAATATATTCTTTGAAGTGTAGATTTTTCTTAATGAATGAGACAACATCATGTAGTGCAGTTTCTTGTGCTCATTGAGAAGGCTTCTCAGGTGTAGATCAATTAATCTCTCCTGTGTTTTCAAGTGAAGTGAGGTGAGTCTAATTGGTCTGAAATTTGTTGCGGAATTATGGGTTGGTCTACCCGCCTTAGGGACCACTTTTACCTCTCTCCAATAGTTCGGTACGTAACCTAGCTTTATACAGCTGCGGTAAATTACTTTTAAGCCAGGGTGTGATTCTTGCTGAAAACATGTTGAAGCATGGCTGGAGTGATGTTGTGCGGCCCTGCGGATTTATAAGGCTTAAATGATTTAACCGCCCATGCTATCTTTTGCTCTGTAATGATATCATTGTCGTCATCATCATTTGTTACTGAGTTTGGAACGAACTAAGGGGTAGTAGCGTTTGGAACGAGAACGCTGCACCCTGGGAAGTGTGCGACTGACGGGTCTTTGGATAAAACTTTGCGTAGTCTGGCAGCCTCGTTAGTGTTTTCAATGATTCACAATAGTTGTGCCAGGACTCTGTTTTTGATCTTCTAATATCACGTGTGTAAAGATTAAGTACGGACCTGTATGTGGCCCAGTCTATGTACTTGTTCTTGCTTTATTATGTAATCTTCTGACCTCTGTGCTACGGTTTTTAAGTTCGTTATTTTAAATATTATTCGCAGCGATTTAAAATTCTCTTGTGGACTTTAAAGTCAGCATTTTACCTGCATTGAATATAAAAACAATGCAGCAGGATATGTACTCGTATGCTAGCAGTAATTTGAAGATGTTGTAATGGTGAGGGAGAGAAAAAAAATTGGTTGACATTAATTTGCAATTATGCAATTATAGTTGGGTGTTAGTTAGCCGTTTAATAGCGACGCTTAAGCTTCATCCAAAAAATCATTGTTTTTATAATTTTAGATCCAAGGGACAGTCGGCAAAGCGAAAGGAGTACACTTTTTGGTTTGGGATGTCGGAGGTCAGGAGAAACTTCGGCCGCTTTGGCGTAGTTACACGAGGTAACTACTTAGATTCATGTGTGCTTTATGATAAAGCTATATTCTAAATATTTATGTTACTCTTTAAAGATGTACAGATGGTATTCTATTCGTAGTCGACTCAGTCGATGTGGAACGAATGGAAGAGGCTAAAATGGAACTAATGCGTACAGCTAAATGTCCCGACAATCAGGTAATGACTTGCTATTGTTTCGAAAGTGTGATGTAACCTAATCATTTGTTTCTTTTTTTTCTATTTTAAGGGCGTTCCTGTTCTAATCTTAGCCAACAAACAAGACCTACCCGGTGCACGAGATCCCAAAGAGCTAGAAAAATTTCTTGGCCTTCATGAACTTTCACCTCTATACCCAAGTCTGAATCTAACCTCATTAAGTTCCAGTTCATCCTCGCATGCGACCAATACAACAACGCCAAATTCTGGACAAACACCTAGCATACCACCAACGTCTCAACACTATCATCATCATAAATCAATGAGTCAACAAATCTCAACATCAACATCGACATCCTCGGCGCTGTCATCAGCGAATGCAACAACCAAAGCCGCAAATTGTGATATCACCTACCATCAACAACAGCAACACCATAATCAGACATCAATCACAATCACCCAGCAAACGCCAACGAATCCCCATCAAAAGGGGAGTGGTGGATCGCAGTTACAACAGCAGTTCAAAGGTTGGTATATACAGCCAGCTTGTGCAATAACCGGCGAGGGTCTTCAAGAAGGTTTGGAGGCTTTGTATGATATGATCGTAAAGAAACGTAAAATGACTAAGGCGAACAAGAAAAAGCGGTAATGTGGTAGCTCTTCTTAGATATAGACAGGAAGGAGCTGAAAAAAGGAGCTAAATATTTGTTGTTTTTTTTTTTTTTTGTAGATATTTTCACATATAATTGATATTATAATACAACACAAAGATTGATATGATATAAGTTTAAGTGTGTTTTTCGTTGTTTAATCCAGGGCACAAAATGAATCATTTCACACACACACAACCCTGTATGTATGTATTTTAATTTTATATAATATCTGGTATGCCTGTATGGGTATGCCAAACTTATTGTAATGATGAGTTCAAGTTTTTGGATCCCAAAGCACCCAAGGAAAGAGTAATGTAGATCAAGTTTTTGAGGATAAGATATCGATTTATATAATAAATTGTCGGCATGCTACGATTGACTGCCCTATTTACTGTTTTCTATTGGAGACTATGGAACTTTCATCTCAGAACTCCATTAACTCTTTTAATGGAATGTGTTAGAATGATGCAATTATTAAGAACCGACAACTCTGTGAGTTGAGTTCGAAGTCACAAAGGAAGAAATTGAAATATACATGCATAAACAGAGGAATAGAAAAAAGGAACATCAGCGCTTGTCCTAAATTTCGAATAGAAGCTGGGTCAATCCTTTCCATGAGTACTAGAATTTTGTTTTTTTGTTTTTATTGACTGCATCTTTTATGTCAAAGACCTTAAAGTACATTGTGTCATAATAGAACTCATAGCAAGTTTTTGAGTAACTTCTACTTGGGAGTAACAATATAAATCCGATCAAGATTTTTATTTTTAAAAATTAAAAGTAAAAATCAAATCATCATTTTATTTATAAGAATCCATCATAATTAAACAAAAAAAACAATTAGAAGTAAAACCTTTTAGCTTGAAGAATCCAAGGAGAAAATCAGATCATGATAAAATTCAAGAAATCATTTTTATTTTCCGATCGGAAAGACATGATAATGTGCTTATCAAAAGAAATTATAAATTAAGATTTGATTTTAGTTTTTGATCGAAAAAAATTATAATTTTATGTTTTCTTTTGATTCGAAGAAATAGAAATCTGATTGATTTTTATTTACAATTTTTAAAAATTTAAATCAGAAAGTAATAGTCCTGAAAAATGGTTAAATTATATTAAAAATAATAATTTCATTTTTCTTCCCCGCTATTCGGAGAATACGGGAAGATATGCTAAAAGCCAAAAAATAAAAGTTGGTCTGCGGTTTACAAATTTCGAATTGATTTTTCTATTTCAGGTCGAAATAAACATTTTTCGTTCCATGTCTGTCTGTCTGTCAGTCCGTTAGTGCCTTTCGTTCTTCTCAATTCAAGAACTACCAAACAGATTACTATGGAATCTGTTTCCTAGATGGTCTCACTTAAAAACCATTTGAATCGGACTGAGTTGGGGGTAAGATATAGAGGGTTGAGTGTTAATAGTCGCAAATATTGTGGTTGTCAATTAGTTCGTTTTTACACGCCTACTCGTATCACAAAATACATTTTATGAATTTTGGTAATATTTGGCTTGTTAGGTGCTTGTGTGCAGGTGGTTTTGTCTGAAAAATAAAATGTTGGTAAAATACAATATATGTGGTGGAATCTCAAGAATCTGAAGAACCACTTGGGTAATAGATTTTTATTAAATTTGGTTCGTTGGTTAGAACCTGATATACATAGGTTGCAAAAATCTTCAAAAATCGTCCCTATCGCACGTCTAGCCTAAGAACCATAGCACAGATTTTGATTAAATTTGGTTAGCTAATTTGGAATGGTGTGTAGATAGTTTCGTATAAAAATCATTTAAATTGGATAGAGTGGTGATAAGATGAGGGGCGGAGATTTAAAAATCGTTATTAAGCGCCTAACTCGAGAAAAAATGGACGTGTTTTGTTGAAATTTGGTTTCAAAGTTAGCTCTGACATGTAGATGGTCAACATGAAGTGCAAATAAGATTAGTTATGGCAGATGTCGCGGACAGCATTGCTCATAACATCTTTAAGGTTGCTTCTGAGTTTATAACACTTCTGTTTATCTCTCTACCCAGTTTGTGATGGGTCTCTTAGAGTACCTTTTACAGGGTCCCGTATACAGGGCACGGAACCCTATTACTCTCACTAGCGCGTCCGTCCGCCTGTCACCATATTTTAGCTCCTAAACTATAAAAGCTGTATGCACAATGTTCACACAAGTTATGCAAACACAATGTAGGTATAACTTTTGACGAAACCGTTATTTTGAAGGCAGCTGCAGTACAAATAAAAATGGCCCATATAACGCCTTGACTGTTTTCTTTTTTTACCCTATGTGTGCGAACGGAGTAGTTGTTGACGAATTTATTATTTGTTTATAGCTTTTATTTTGAGATTATTGAATGTCTGCTATATTGAATCGACAGCCCGAAGGTTTGCCCGGCAGTGTTAAAACATTTTTAATTTTATGGTTACCCTTCCCATTGTCTTAATGGTTATTTGGCTATTAACATAAATGGAGGTAGCCTCGCTCCCAGAATTTCTCAAATACCCACTTGAAAAATGTTGTATGTATCTGGTAGGCGTATGAATGAAGAGATACTGAGTATCTCTGAGAAGACACCCGCACTTGTTGCTATGTATATCCAATTTTGACCCATCCTTTTAAAAGAGCGTTTAATTTCTCGAACACAAAAGTTATAATTTCGAATAATGTTTTACATACTTTTATGTTACGAATTATACGTTCACGTATGATATGAATAATTTAAAAGCGAACAGCTTTTATTCGGTTTTAGCCACCCACAATCATTGCTTTTCAGAAACACCCATCCGGGCAATACACATAAGCAACTAGGATTTTTTTTTTTTTTTTATTAAAAGGAAATTTCCAAATCCCAGAGCACTCAGACTCCATTTTGCTGTGTCCATTGTACTACCAGGCAGAAACTCCTTTTTGGTGTAGTGGTTGGAGAAACTTAGATTTTATTCATTTCTCTTATATGTTCGGGTGGCTCTGATAGCAACTAGGATACTAAGGGCATGTTCAAGAAAAACAATTCCGAGTGAATTTTTACTTACACCTATAGGGCAAGTATTGGTTTCGTGAGATTTTGATAAATTCTGGTATTACTAGTATAGATGAGCTCAAAATAGTGTCCGCCAATTATTTTGACAATATGGGAACAGACTTTGTAACCTAAATCTTGTTTGTATTCCCATATTCGGCAGTGTCACTTGAATGGGCTAATGAATATAGAAATTTGATACGATTATGAGAACAAGGGTGATTGAAGCAATTTATGATAATGATGAGGCTCAGAACACTTGTTGAACCATATTTCTAAGACTAATTCTTGGTTCCGCGTATATTTTCAGAAATAAACAATGCATGAGTACTCGTACTTTTACTCATAAATTGTGTGCTCGAATAACCGAAATCAATGACGTCAGTAGTGGTTTGGTTTTACCTAGCCTCTGTCTATGTCTATATATATTCAATCTTCCTATAAATTTTTCAAAATGAACGGTCGTTCTACTTGTTCCTTCATCATAATTTTTTTGTTCACGAATTTTTGTAAAAAAAAAAAAATAAGAACAAGATATATGAGAGAATAGATTTAAAGAGAAAAAAAATATAAATACTTACGGTAGGGTCTTAACCTACTTTGAGGTTATAATCATATTACTAACTTGATATTAAAACGATGTATGAATAATATGTAAATTCAATTTGTGTTTCTTTTCTATTTTTAATTTTATATTTGTTTGCTTATAAACATTTATGTACAAACTATAGCTTATCAACAATGTCATTTTTGTTAATGTCTCAAAAAACAGTTTGTAATTTTAGTGCGCGCTTTGATGTGATTTCTATTCTTCTGCCCAAAATCTATCATATATCTATTTCACATTTTTGTTAATTTTCGATTACATAGTGTCCTTTTATCTGTAAAAAAAAGAACTGTATACATGGAATACTTATATATTATAAAATTATTTTTTAACATTATTGGTATCTCTTTCAAGTGCTTATCTAGTTTTTTTTTCTCTAATTTTTGTTATTTAGTGATCTTTTTAAGGAACAAATTAAAAAAAAAAAAAACATGAAAAAAGCAAAAAAAAAAAAAAATTATTAAAATACAATAAAACAAAAAAAAAAAAAAACAAAAAAAAAACAGACACATATGAAAGAAATATTTAATAAAAATTTAAAATGTAAAACAATGCGGAAATTGTTTTATTCTTTGGTCTCTATAAAATTAATTTTAGGTTATCAACTTAAGGCTGCATACTACTTCTTCCTGCAGCCCTATAACTGAAATAAATAACGCGGTATACAATGGGCAATGACATTTTACCTTAAACTACGCTGACGACATCCTTTTGCTTTCACACAAAATAATGAACTTGCACCAAATGGTGCACTGTCTGGAAGCTGAAGCAAATAAGGTGGTACTAAATATTAATATAGCCAAGATAAAAGCTCTCAGTGTTCCCAACTGCTCCGTTCATTTTAACGTTGCTGGGCAGCAGGTCGAAAAAGTTGACAACTTTTTTTACCTAGGAAGTATTGTCTCGACCGACGGTGGCACCGAGCTCGATGTAGGCAGCAGAATCGGGAAGGCCAAAGCTGTGTTCGCAATGCTTTCCAAAATCTGGAAGAGCAATGTTTACAGCACTAAAACCAATCTGTGGCTGTTACTCTCCAACGTTGAACAGAAAAGGAGAAATTCAGTGCGTTTATTTGTACTATCAAATGGCCGAACTAGTTCTCATTCCTGGTTTAAAAAATGAATTCCTGTAAGCCTAATTTAACAATATAAATTTATATTTGTTAATTTTCCATATATATTTTTCTCGAATAGAACAGATAAGGCGGGAAGACGAACCAAAAACTTTGCCATAAGCAGCAATCACACCCAGCTTATATGTAGAAGAGCCCACATAGATTTCTGACAACCCTAACAACTTCACAAATATTCTAGACCTCTTCCTCTCTTCATTTAGAGAAACATGTAATATAGCGCTCGATTCCATGAAGAAGAACCGTAATGAGAGTCACTAACAAACTTTTTTCTGGTCAATGGCAAAAATGATGAGTAACAACTTCAATCACTCTTCATTCCCACATCTAGTGAAAGGTTAAGGATCCAAATGCCACAACACATAAAGAGAAAGCCGATCTTTGTGCAAACATATTTTCACGCAATTCGACTCTAGATAACTATTCTGGAAATGCAGTCATCGAAGATTTGAAGATTCGACTTCGTGCAATCCGGCTCATCATTAATCAATTGAATTGAAGAAGGCATCTGGTCCCGACGGAGTACCATTCATAATACTTCATACATAATTGTGCACCTGAACTAGTGTTGATCCCTTGTATCCTTTTTTCTATGTTTTACGCCCAATCAACCGATTCCCAAAAAAAAAAAATTAAAAACTGTCCCATAGCTGTCTGTCTATACTATCTAAAGTGATGGAAAAAGCCATCAATACCGAAATAATACAAAGGACATGAGCTAATAAGCGAACGGCAATATGGTTTTCGCAGCCGCCTTTCAATTTGAAGACCTGCGGAGGTACATATATATCCCAACTATTAATAACAGCACGGAAAATCGGTAGCCGTTGCATCAAAGGCCCTACTGAACATACTTGCCTCATACGGACTACTGCAACAGCTCTGCCGCTGAATGAAAAATCCAGGACTGATCAATTCAAGTTGTGGTCGATGGAGTGTCTTACGATTTCTGGAGTACCTAAGGGAAGTATTCTTTCACGAACTCTATTTCTACTTAGAGTCGACAGAAAACAAGATCTTCATTTTTGCTGATGACAGCACTCTAATATTATCTTGCTTCAACAACATACCCACCATTGCAAATACTTCACATCATAAGAGATGTGACCATATCAAGTCTTTAAATGAAGATCTGCAGTGGGGGGAAAGTTATCTCAGTAGACATCAATGCAAAGAAAATTCTCCCAGTTTTCCAGAACAGCACGTCTCTTATAGTACTTAACTCCCAAGTAACATGACATGACCACATATCCAAGAACACAAATTCGACGGCCATGAAAAATATGGTATGACAGTAAATGCAATTAATATATTTTCGTAAAACTATTACTTCGTATTTGTCAAAAATTTACATTAACTAAATATTGAAATTGTTCAAAAATATTACGAATTTGGCATCACTGCATTTATGAACTCAGGATACCTTACAGCAGACCGCGGTTTGAGTATTGTTCTCATGTATGAAGTTCGGCCCCAAAATGTTCTCTGCATCTGCACGACATCATACAAAGAGGAGCAGTCTTAATAGATGATCTCGTACTAACATCCAATCTCCAAGCTTTGGCTAATCGATGGCTGGTAAAAGACCGAGGCAGATGTTCCAAAGATCGGAATGGAATGATTCCTAGAAATGCAACATTTGAGTGTTCTACTAGACAGACCGCTAGAGCCCAGCACTTACATATGTCCACCTGGCAACCATTCGAACATCGAAATTCCTTATAAAGGGTGTCCCAAAATTCACGCAAGATTTGATTTGTGTGAACAGCTGACAATTCAGGGTTATTAAAAATGGAGTGCTACATGAGAGAGAATATCGCCTTTTCATTGCTGAGCTATATCTTAAAATAGCTACAGTTCACTATTTTCGTACAAAATATGGTCAAAATAGTGATTAATTCAAAAATTCACTGAGACTGGATCAATTAGTGAGGTTAGACACTCTAACCGTCCTTCAACACAAAACATCGAAGCAGTTCGTGAGAGTTGTTGAGAGTCCCGGAACATCAATTCGGTTTTCCGTGGTCAAAAATTGGACATTTCGAGAAGCTCCCTATAGCGTATTTTCACGAAAGATTTGCATCTTTATGCATACAAAGTGCAACTAACTCAAGAACTGAAGCCTACTGGCCACGCAGAGCGAAGAGAGTTCGTTGAATGGTTCATGGAACAACAAGTGAATGCTGATTTTTCAAATAAAATAATCTTTAGCGATGAGGCTAATTTTCACCTTGATAGCTTTGTTAATCGTCAAAATTGTCGAATTTGCAGTTCAGAAAATTTGATTGTTGAGGAACAAATGTATCTAGAATGTGTCACTGTTTGGTGCGCATTTTAGGCTGGAGGCATCATCGGACCATTCTTCTTTGGAAATAGTATGCGACTTCGTCCTTATTTCCGGATGTTAATTTCAAACACAAATTTCGGTTTAAAATTTTATTTTATTTTTTTTGTTAATTTTTTTTTATTTTGTTATCGGAGTTTGTTTATCACTACGAAAACACATAAAGTTATTTGTATTTGTAATTGTTGCATAGTAATAAGAATTATAACTTTTAAACAATTTTAAAAATATTATTTCATATATGTTTTATGTATTAAATAAAATAAAATAAAAAATCAGGACGTTAAAAACAAGTAGCTTAACAATTGCTTATAATCTATGTTGTATTCGGGTTTTTCTCTTTAATACATACTCTGCTGTACTTTTTTTTTTGCTTTTTTTGTTTAAATAAATTTCCCTTTTAAGTGCGCAATAAGCAAAGCTACGGGTAGATAAACGTTTTATAATATCACGTAAAAATTAACTTAATTTAAAACAAAAAAAAAAAAATGTTTTTTTTTTTTTTTATTTATGACACGAAGTAACACATTTGCTGTTTTTATGATTAAAAATGCATATAACAACTAGATAGGCAAAGAAAAATGAATAAGTGACAAAAATAAGCAAGTTATCTCGTAAATTTTGTTTTTGTTTCATGTAATATAGTATATCGTATGTAATTTCTTTTGTTTTTTTTTTTTTTTGAAAATTCTTCCTCAACAAGTGTAATTTAAAATTTGAAATTTACGTCATTTGTTTAACAATTTTTTTTATTTTTTTTTCCGATTTAAGTCACTGTGAATGAATTCATTGAAACTTGTTATACATATATACTTCTTTTTAAACGCGACATTGATATTTTTTTGTTATGGACTACGTGAATAAACTACATATAATAAATACGCATATTTAATTTAAATGGATTAATGGCTAAGAAGGAATACAATTTTTTTTTTTTGTTTAACGCAAAAAATCACGCCAATGTAACAAACATTATACTTAATATTTAAATTTTGTATTTGGGTATAACGTATGTTTGCTAACAGTTCCTTTTTATCGCTATTTGGTTTTTAATTAACGTGCATGGTTTAATTTTAAACTCATGCGAATATAATGATAATAATGTACGAGTATTTATAAAAACTAATTACATACTGATAAAAAATATGATTTTTGAAAAATGCATGTATGTATGTACGAGTATATGTGGAGGTTTTATGCGTTTTTAATTTTTAAGTTTTATCTGTTTTTGTTTTGTGTGTTTTTGTTTTTATTCAATATCATGGAATCGAAGGATGGCTCGCCCAGGAATTTCCGAATTGCAAAGTTTTTGTATAACTTCGGCTGCTTGATCACATGGAAAAACTGAATGTGGTGGTGGTTCAATCTGTAAAGAGATAGATAGGAGGTGAGAGAAGGGGTTATTATTTATAGAAAAAGTCATAGACGAATACAAACCTTATGGTTTGCGACCAAGTCGACGAGATCGTGTAATTGCTGGACACTACCATTTGATATTGGTATAATCTCCTGCTGATTTTCACTTGAAAGACGTGCGAATTTTGGAAGAAGCTTCTCAGCTACCTCTTCGCTGATGAGAACAACGCCACCCTGAAAGAAAAATTGTTGATGATAAATAGAGTGCAAAAGATAGTTTCTTAAAAACGATCTCGAATCGATGAAGTAAGGGATGTACAGTGACATCTTTTAGAATGTTCGAAACACGAAGGTGTTTATTTTTTTTAAATAGGTTTGATTATATCAAAGGCAAGTAAACCATTTGCTTCGGTCCAGAATGTACCAAAATACTGAGGGCCACATCTACATATGTGCTATACAGTTATCAAACTATTACACACACACACACAGTAAATGCGTTTTACACTCATCAGGCATGGGAATTTTCCTTAGTAAAGTAAATAGATAGGTAAAAGTCCTTGCCAAAAAAGTATTTGTTTGTCTTTGCTGAAAAAAGTATCTACTAGAAAAATAAAAGCGTGGATTTACCACTGGTGATAAAACATCATAATCTATGTGTTCATAAGTGAGAAATGATTTTTTAAAAGGTCGTAATTTCATTTTAGGTACACTATCAGCTCAGAAATATTGATAATAGAACAAACAAATTGAGATATACGAGTATCCAAAACAAATATATCCAAAAACCATACAATTTTGGGGTTTCTGAAAAGTTATATTATACTCCTCAAGTATGTACCTACGTGTACTTGTACAGAGCAATTGAACAGGGCTTATATCTGCACTGCAAAAACTAAACAAAGCTCTGAAGTTGAATCCAAATTATACTTAGCAGTAAAAGAATCAATGCAAAACTGTAGAAAACAAAGATCAGAAGATCTGTAAACAGAAGCACCCTTCAGAGCGGACTGCTATCTCGTGTTCTTATATTGATAAGCACTTGATACAATCACCTTCCAACCATTAAAAAGCTGATGCGGATAGTTCACTAGATGTATACCGTCATAGGGAGGCCCATACTAGGCAAGACCCATATTGTCTGGTGGCCTGCGCTAAACAGAACAAGTTACACAAATTGCTTACGGTAAGGTAAGCTTTGTGCACTACCCCAACAGTAGCACTTGACACACTTTAAAACTTAATAACGCTAGATACATACTGTGAACTTATCCATCAAAGGACTTTCTAGTTTCGATTCGAAAAACACTTTTTGATGTCATGTGTTTTCAGGATACATCCAAATTCTACCTATAGAATGCACCTTAACGGGAAAGTCAGGCTGTGTTACTCCCACTCTTGAATTTTACAAAGATCATGTCACAATGATGCCTTGCCTAATAGTCTATGATTTATTGACTATCACTGAGCCGATTTTGAGCGAGCGCTTGATGGCAATTCGCATACAAAATTTCAAGAATTTCAAGATTTCACGAACATCACGCTGATACAAAGTTGACGACCAAAGAATGTTGCTACGAACTACATACTACGCAGGACTTACGAACAATGGGCATGTTCTAGTTTATATTCCCTGACTACTCAGTTATGTCAGATTACACAAAACGCAAAATATGACTGAATGGTAAAGTTAACGTCAAACTCTTTTATTGCTAACTTCTTGCGAAATTTCGTTTAGAAAGACAGTTTTATACACGACAGTGTAGTTCTAATTAAGTAAAATATTTACAGAAGCTGACACAAATATGACACAAAGCCAATTAAACTTCGGTGATCAGCTGTGTTTGAGTATATTAAACTTGACTGAGAACTCAGGTTGATAGCTCTTGCCTTAGTTTGTCTGCCTCCCCTTCTTAAACGTCACCTGGATATATGAGTTTGTTGACCCATCAGAAGAGCAGACAATTCAGTCAAATGAAAGTGTCAGTTCTTGCATGAGAAATTAAGCACAATGTCAATTGTCAACCGTCAACAAGAAGTTGCCCAATATCCAAAATGACGTGAAAATCATGCTTGACAATGCATCTTTTGTAATACCGAGTGAAAGAACTGAGTGAACGACAAAAACCTCATGAAACTAATTTAGGCTAATCGACTTTGCGACTGCGCAAAACATTATCATAACTAGCAATCGCTTAACGTACCTTAATATTCATAAAAAAAGACTAACGGTCTCCAGATCAACAAACCGTTAACCGGATAGATCATATTGCGATCAATGAATACCAATACCTGGTTGTAACCAAAGTACGGATTTGGGAGATGATTTAGTAAGGAACATTCTTCAACTCATTTATAAAATTTGGTCAGAGAGAATATGCCCGATTACTGGAATCTCAGCATCGTATGTCCGATCCACAAAAAAAGGAGATACTTCGCAAATTATAGAAGCGCATCAGGTTTCAAAAATCCACAAAATCTTATCAGATGTTCTTTGTGAACGCCTGAGACCAACTTAATTGGTGCTTATTAGTGCGGGGGTTTAAGCCATAACGCTGGCTAGTTTCCCTACGGCCAACCACCGCCTCTTACCTAACTATAAAATCTACGGCTAGCTAACTGTAACTGTATCTATGGCACTAGGGATTTTACGCTGATGTGTTGTTATCTAATATTAAACTCACCTTGGACAAGCAATTCATAGAGCGATGAAGACTCCTCGATGTAGTCCCGAAATCAATCACCACGTCAACTGCACCTCCGCACACGTTCTTTGTCCTCTCAATCAGCTGTGGCTCATACAAGCATTCATTCCACTGGACTACGTTTACACTAGGAAGACAAACAAAACAAATCGTTATTCCCCATCCCACACTTTACACACCATCCTCACTTACTTTTCGATTTCTGTAGCCAAACGGAATCCCTCATCCCTCAAGCTGGCCACTGTAATGTCCACCAAATTGTTTGCACCCGAAGTAGCAAAGTGATATGATGCAATTCGAACTGCCCACAACGCCAAGCCGCCGGTACCAACAATCAATATTTTACACTTGCCATCCTTCTCATTGCGTTCCTTTAGGATTTGAGTGACGACCGATTGAGCCTTAAATACGGCGTTCATAGCTAACAAGGCGCCAGTAGGCAACATCGCAGCAACACTAATTGGCAATGCATCCGGAATGGGAACAATATATTTCAGATCAGGTACAACCATAAGCTCAGCATAACCGGATGGAGTCTCATCGAATGGATACACAATTACGCGCTGGCCGATATTTAAGCCACAATCTGGATCCACTTCTTCGCCCAAGCATTCAATAACACCGGCAACCTCGAAACCAGGGAAGAGAGATCCTTCCCTAATTCCCTGATGGGCCGGTGAAGACTGCTGGGTAGTTGTCGATGGTGTAGGATTGTAATCGCTCAACTCCGACGAAACGGATGACATTGATGTGATCGATGCTGATCGATTGCGTTTGTAGCAAGCACCAGCGCAGACAATCTTTATGCGAGCACCCTTTGCTGGTGTATCCTGTATCGGTACGAAGAAATTAAAAACGCAGTTTTTCACGACCGGTCCAGGAGACTCGATCGATACCTGACGACAGAGTTTGTTCATGTTGAAATGTTCGCTTCTGTAAAAATAAAAATAAAATATCATTTGGTGAGCAGAGGAAGTTAAAAAAAGGAATAGCTAGGGACATAGGGTAAAATTTGTTTAAAAAACTCCAAGACTCTTCCACGAAAAGAAGCTTTCATATTTTTAAAAAGATAATCTCTGATTAAAAATTAAATAGGCGGATAAAATAAAGGGAGAAATCGGTCCCACTTCTGGATTGACTCAGAAATATCAGAAAATCAGGACGCCATCAAAGCACTGAGCTTCAGAAAGAACAGGTTCAAACTAAAATGGGAGTCATACTCTACTGTGGAGCACTGATCTACAAAAGAAGGGACTACCTAGGGAGGGGTCTACCAACTATCCATCTAGATCTACGATCGCTAGATCCAATCCAGATACTTGAGGAGGTGCTCTACATCAAGTGTCTTATTCACTGAAGTCGTTTATTGAAGTTAAAACGTATGTATATTTTATTCTGTAACAACTTTTTTTCTTTGTATTGTATTTTTAAAATATTATTACTGATATTCATATATTCTTTCAGTTTGACTTTAAGCCATTTTACGCGAGGATTCACAAATTTCAAGGTCATTGCGCCTGTAGAAGACCTTAATCAATTTCATACGCTAAGCTCGAATATACATACATAGTTTATAAGGGTCAACATTTGTGCGCTATTAGTAAAATTAAATTTCATTATTTTTCTGAACTTAAAGTGACCTAACCTAATCCACAATTTAAAAACCAAAGCAACCAACATCTAAACTTATCAAGGAAGCTTTGTGGGAAGCAGAATCGAGGAAGCAAAAGCACGTACGAAAGTGCAGCAATTCACTAACATAAACCTAATATGCGCGCACGCCTCCACGAAGGAGAAAGACGACGACACCAAAGAAAGGTTTTACGAAGTCTTGGACAAAACATAAGAGCAGTGCCCTAGCTATGACATTAAAATTGTCGTAGGCGATTTTAACCCAAAGCTAGGAAGAGAGGGCATTTTTGGTCGAAAAGTACAGCCTACACGACACCACCTTCGATAATGGATTCGGGCTGATCGACTTTGCTGCGGGGCGAAATGTTGTCGTAGCTAGTATGCGGTCACAAGGAAACTTGGAGATCTCCTGATCAATCAACTGTCAACCAGATTGACCACATTGCGATCGTCGCAAGGCACTCCTCCAGTATTATGGGTAACTTTCCGAGGGGCCAACATTGACTCGGACCACTACGAGTACCTTGTCGTAGCCAAGGTATGGTTGCGG
Source organism: Pocota personata (assembly GCA_963082735.1). Lineage (NCBI taxonomy): Eukaryota > Metazoa > Arthropoda > Insecta > Diptera > Syrphidae > Pocota > Pocota personata. The sequence continues at coordinate 4,606,222 of OY720433.1, forward strand.
ATATCCCGAACACCGCCAAAACAAGGAAATACTGTGAGGAAGTTTGACGTCGAGCTGCTACAATCGCAAAAGATTGCCACATCCTTTTCTGATCGAGTCTACCGTAATCTCTTAAGAGGTCCTATGCCGCCAGCATCGAGTATTGAAAATCAGTGGCAACATTGCCAAAAAGACATCAGAGATGTAGGGTTTCACTCTGTCACCACAAAGAAACCCCTGGTTTTATGACAAGTGCCGGCAAGCACATGCAGCTAAACAAGAGGCATACAAAGCGGCGTTGCTGTTCGCGAGCTCTATGAGCAGAAGAGAACCGGCTTCTCAGGAGGAAAAAGAAGAAGCATGAGAAGCGCGCGATCGAGGAAATAGAGAGATGCTACTGCAGGATTGAGGTTCGGAAGTTTTACCAAAGAAGACTACAAGGCCCGAACCGAAGCCTGCAAGGACGTTCAAGGGAACATCTTAGTAGAAACTCAGTCGATGTGAGGATATGCAAGAACCATTTCTGCAGACTGTATAACGGCGACGACGAATCGAATCCCGCTCTCAGGCAGAATGAACCATTCAACCTGGACGATGTAGATCAACAATTCCGTCCATCCGATCTAGACGAAATGAAGATAGACATATCTAAACTTAAGTCCAACAAAGCTGCTGGAGCTGACGGTCTAGCTGCCGAACTGTTCAAAGCGGCCGGCGATGACTTAGTAAGGAGCATACACCAACTCATCTGTAAAATATGGTCGGATGAAAGTATGCACGAAGAATGCAACCTCAGTATTGTTTTCCCGATCCTCTACAGAGGCATCAGTCTCCTTAACATCGCATATAAGATCTTATCTGCCGTGCTGTGTGAACGCCTGAAGCCGGTCGTCAACAACCTGATCGGTCCACATCAGTGTGGCTTTAGGCCAGGAAAGTCCACCATCGACCAAATATTCACACTACGGCAGACCCAAGAGCTTCAAACCGGTACCCACCAAATTTTCATCGATTTTAAAGCCCCATATAACAGCATTTATAGAGACGAGCTTTATATAGCCAAACTAGTCTGTTTGTGCAGGATGACGATGGAGAATGCACGCTGATCCATCAAGGTCGGTAGAGACCTCACCGATACGTTTGATGTCAAAAAAGAATTCAGACAAGGCGATGCTCTGTCATGCGATTTGTTTAACATCGTTCTTGAGAGAATTGTGCAGAACTCACGCGCCAACACCAGAGGCACAATCTTTCAAAAGTCCGTCCAATTACTGGCATACATCGTTGACATAATGGGAAGAACGCAGCGTGATGTGAGTGGCGAAGATGGGTTTAACGGTTAATGAGGGTAAGACCAACATCGACGTCTCGGGCAGAAATCCAACGACGCCGACGAACTGCACGGGCTGTACAGCGACATCGACTTAACCAGGAGAGTGAAGGTCCAACGACTGAGGTGGTTGGGTCATGTAGAACGCATGGACACCAATGCTCCGGCCCGAAAATCTTCGAATCCATTCCTGAGGGACGGTGCAGTAGAGGAAGATCGCGACTCAGGTGGCGCACACAAGTGGAAGGAGACCTCAAAAAATTTAGCGTGCGAAACTGGAGGCCGCTAGCTAAAGATCGAGCTGGATGGAGACGCTTGTTTGTTGAGGACTGTAGCGCCACCTTAAGTAATTATAAAATTATATAGATTTCAAATGAAATCGTCCAAGGTGTAATGGCTATATGGGCAATTTACATAAATTTGTTATTAAGTAAAGAACCGCTATAGTATGTGTATGCATTTTTATCGAAATCCTTAAAGCGGTTTTCGAGAAAACCTAAATAATTCGCATCGAAGGTAAATGTATCTAGCCATTTAACTATTTGCAGAACTGCAAGACCCAATTTTTTGAGTTTCTGTATTATCTAATACCAAATTTTTTCACGAAAACAATACATGCTCTTTAAGGGGGCAAGTAAAAAGGAGCAGTAATTCGCTTCATTGTACTGTGGCTACTTCTATGCGGGTGTAGTTCTTGTGTAGTACAGTCTTTCGTTTATATTCATACCTAACTTATAGCTGTCAGCTTAAATATTTTCTGACTAAATAGTACCTAATTCGAATGATTACACGCGAACCGTAAACATAACAACACTACAAATAAAATGACAATGGTTGGGCTACACCTTCAGGCTCGAAGGACATACTCTTGAAAACATACTCTTGAAAACATACGGTGCAAAACTATAAGTATAAAACAAAAATAAAACAATAATTTGTTCGCGAAATTCAAACAATCCATCGATTCGTGGAGATTTTAATGAGATTATAAAATTTATCGTTTTGCATAAATATGGTCGTTTTGCCAAACAGAATCGAATGCTTTCTTTATGTCTAGTAGAATCAGTTCCGTAGAATTTACTAGTGCATGATTACTTTTGATGTGATGTGATTCTGAGCACCTGATGTACTCGTATTTGTAGGACTCATAAAATTGACTAATGTTGGTCAACAAGCTGATACGCCTGCAACTTTTAGCTAGTTGGGGATTTGCCTGTTTTTAAAATGGGCACAACTTTTGAGCAGAAACAGGAACATAAAGTCTCTCTATTGCAACACAATCATGAATCAACGATGTCACCCTTAATATTGCAGATATATTTTCAGGAATTTTGCACAGCAAATTTATTGAAAATCTGAAAAAAAATAAGGAAATTAAATATCCTTGGAATTGAGCCAATTGGTGACATGTCTAAGCCGATGTAGACTAATTTATTACCGCAAAATATCTTGCACAACTAAAAACAAAATCTTTTTTTCTATAATACGAGTACCTAGTATATGATTATACTTTGTTTCACACTGTGTTGCTAAAGTAACTTTTAATCGTATTAGGTACATAATGAAAATGAAAATAATACGAGTATCTTAATGCAAGAGTTCCCAAATTATGATGGGGTGCTATTGCTTTTTAAACCCTATATTCAAAGTTTGTTTTAACTGTTAATGATACGCAAATTTCCGCACTCCAAAGCGAGTTATAAAACTATTACTTAAAAGCGTAAACAAACCTATCCCGAAAATCTAAAAATACATACATATATACTCGTATGTAACTACAAAATCAATTACATATTGGAATTACTTTTTTAACTAAACCATATTTCTAATTGAATTTAAAAAATTAAAAAATTTTTAGGTCAATTTTAAGTTTATTTGGCATTATGTAGAAAAGTAAATAAATAAGAATATACTTCAACTAAGTACGTAATAGATTATCCAAATGGCCTTCCATTTCATTAAGGCCCCCACTTACAATCAATTGATATAAACCCAAATATTATTTACAAAAGCCCTTGGAATTAATTCGTTCCTATTATGAGCACACATTCGTTCCTATACGCATTTTCCTATGTACATTCAATTGCAATCAATCGATAATCGCTTACATGGGTGGTGAGGTAGGTAATGATGAACAAATTAAGGTTAATAATAATACTTACCCATTTCTGTGTGTAAAGATTTCAACCGGCATTTTGCGGCTATTTGTTCTTATTTTTCACTTTATAAAGATTATTTTTTCTACAACTTAATATTTGTAACGTTTATCATTTAAAATTTAATTAATTTTCTCACTAATCTCACTGGTAAATGTACGTGTATGTAATTCACACTTCCTATTTCAAAACACGGAACTCTTTTGCAACGAATTTTATCAAACGACTAATTGTTGTATTTATCTAACACTTTCGATTTCAAAATAAAAGTCCGGTAACTTCCAACGACTAAACGGGTGAAATTCTAAATTCTACTAAAGTATAATTCCAAAATGCATTTGAGTTTTATATTCCAGGAAATTCACTCAATCGTATCGACCTCAAAGAGATGGGGAGAGAAATGATCATAATGAGTGGAAGAAATACACTAAAAAAAATTGTTGTGATCATTTATGAATTTTTGACGAGTACAAAACCACAAAAAAAGAAAACAGAAAAGCTTGCGCTACGGGCATGGTCGCAATTACTATACCTCTTTTTTTTTTTTTGTTAACTATTCGTAAAAGTCAAGCTTCTAGGGAATATTTTTTTTTTATTTTACATCAAAACCAAATTAACGCCACTATTAGACTATCAAGAATATATGTTAAAGATTTCTTTGTTTACAGAAATATTATATTGTAGTATTGTACAATATTATCACTTAACTTTTATAATATTTCTATACATCAAATTTCATTGATAATATATGTATGTAAGTATGACGACAGTTTCACCTACATATTTTGTCTTACTATTGTGCCGGGAAAAAATAAAATGGGCACTGTGAATATGAAAAAAATGTGATCTTCTACGTAGTCAAATATGTAAAATCACTAATCGTCAGAATACAATATTATTAAATAAATATTGTTAAATGTCTTATTAAAGATCTTTGACATATATCCATGATAGCCTAGTAGCGGCCTAATCAAAATTTTCAAATATTTTCGAACGTTTCTATATAATACGAACTACGAGGGCAAGATAAAAAGTTCTCGGCCTGACGCAGAGATGGCGTTCCAATCAGCAAAAAGTTATGTTTCATGCCTGGGTGCACTTCTCATTAGTTCGTATGACAAGTTTCAACTTGTTCTCTCAAGTACGAGTATTTTCTTTACACGCATTTTTGCAGTAGACGTCTTGCGTGTTTTTCGTTAAAATGGATAAACTTGAATATCGTGCGGTGATAAAATTCTTCGTTTTAGATGGGTTAACCCCTAAGAAAATTCATCCAAAGTTGACAAAAGTTGACGGGGACCCTGCTCCTTCCATGTCAACCGTTAAATAGTGGGCAGCTGAATTTAAACGTGGTCGCACGTCCCTCGAAGATGACCCACATAAAGGATGGCCAAAAACCGCAACCACACCCGAAACCATCGAAAAAGTGCATGATATCGTGTTGGACCGATAGGCGAGTAAAGTTGAGTGAGATAGCTGAGGCTGTGTGTATATCGGAAGAGAGGTTGCGAAACATCTTGCACAAAAACTTAGGGATGCGAAAGCTCTGCGCAAGATGGGTGCCGCATTTGCTGAATGCCGATCAAAAGTAAATGCGCAAACGATTTTCGCGGCAATCTTTGGACCGATTCAATAGGGACCCGACCGATTTTGTGCGACGATTTGTCACCATTGGTGGGACATGGGTCCACCACTACACACCGGTAGTTCAGCGCCAAAGGAAGCGAAGTCGATCGCATCTGCCGGAAAGGTCATGGCCAGTGTGTTTTGGGATGCGAAAGGGATCCTGTTAATTGATTACCTTGCGAAAGGCAGAACAATTACAGGCGAATATTACTCCAACCTTCTTGACCAGCTGGATGCCAAAATTCGTGAGAAGGGGCCTGGCTTGAAGAAGAAAAAAATCATCTTTCACCAGGACAATCCATCTGTGCGCTTTGGCGATGCGAAAACTGCTGGATTTGGGGTAAGATTTGCTCGACCATCCCTCCTATTCACCTTATATGGCACCCTCAGACTTCCATCTGTTTCCAAACTTGAAGAAATTTGTTTCTGGAAAGCGCTTTGCATCCAATGCAGAAGTTGAGAGGGCCGTAGATCAATATTTTCACAGCCTTCCAGACTCTCACTTCCGAGAAGGAATACTGATGTTGGAGAAACGCTGGACCAAGTGTGTTTAAGTCAAGGGAGATTATATAGAAAAATAAAATCATTTTTTAACTGAAAATCACGGTCTTTCATTGTGAGGCCGATAACTTTTCACCTTGCCCTCGTATGTGTCACCTATTCCACCCTGTAGAATAGGGTATGGAAAACAGTTATGGTATAAAGGCATTTTTATGTAATTTTGTTGGAATAATCTACCATCACTCTGGCGCTGCCACAGCTTTATAGGTTCGCCTTTCATGAAGAGGTTAGTATAAAAAGTTGCATAAAATAGCTTGTAACGTTTTCGAGAAAATCTAAATTTTCCAACTACCTGATAATATAATAAAATACCAGATACGATAGTTCGGTCATTAAGATTAAAATCATTGAACAGACAGAATCGAGAAGCAAAAAACAATTTTACATTATGTGCCTACAAATTGTGATGACATTACAGCTTCCTTTATCTATGTTAAGACTGTCGAGTTTATTATAAAATACACAATATATATATATATTTGTACCAAAATTATAATTTTCGGACCTGTAAGTTGAGGTAAGGCAAAAGGAGTGTATTAAAGGTGAGGTCGATTAGGCCTATTTTTTTAGTTGAATCACATTTGATGATAACTTCTGAATAGCATGACTTACCTTAAGATTTATATCTCAAAATTCAGACTAAATAACCTATGGTATACCTAAAACTATTCTTATTATCATTCCTGGAAAGTGTTTCACCCTATCTTTTACCGTTTCTTGAAGGGATGTTTAAATCTAACGGTTTCATATACGAAAATATGGTATTACTTGCTATGTACTTGTATTTATCATGAAATTGACTGCAAAATGAGCCTCTATTGCAGAAATTTTATTTAAAAATGCCTGTAGAAAGAAGGTAATATATTTCAGGACTCATTATAAGCATAAATTGATTTATAGCATAATTATAAAATCGTGAAAAAATTAATTATTCGAAATTCTGGGAAGCAATACCGTCAGCACTACCGATCTCTTGAGAATTTGAATACAATGACCATGGCAGACTCCCGATTTACAATTGGGAAGAAATTAAATTCAAACTGGAAGTTCCCAGATATCCGCAATTCATAATTAGTGTTTAAGTAGCCCCTTTGTCCATTTGCCCACGACGTTACTAAAAGCAATGTAGGTGGGACTTAAAATAATCCAAGAAAACATTCTATTTGGGCATAAGTTTCTCAAGTTTTTACGATAGGAAAACTCAACGACTAGTTTATATTTCTGTTCAGTGTATTGACTCGAGTGACTTTAATATGAGTCCAAAAAATACTTTAACAAAACGAAAAAAAAAAAAAAATGTAAACAGACACTCTACCCCCGCGCTTCGTAACTTTTACTATAAGATGCGTACCTACACCCACTTTTTTATGCGTGTCAGCACGGTAGCGGCTTTCTTCTTCCATTCTTTACCTCTTATGCCATTGCACTATAAATGGCACACAATTTCCAATAAAAAAAAAAACAAATTGCACATAACAAAGCTATACAAAAAAAAAAACAAAAAATGCACTCATATTCCTAAAGATATGCAGCAGAGTGTAGATACTGTACATCCATATGTACTTATGTATGTATACACTTAGGTGTACAATAGAATCAGTCATCAACTACGTGCTTCTCGCGTTTATGGGATTAGCATTGAAACATGAAATGAGCTGTTTGTAATTAATAAAATGGTTAATTAGAAATGTACGTACATACATACATATGAATGTATCTCGAACGTTAGCGTACGCCACCAGGCATATAGCCAAACCAGATGACTATGTAAAGATACACAGCTGGTGCTGTAGTAAAAAGTAAACAAAACCTGAAAACAAAAATCTCAGCTGAAACCATCGTGATAGCCACGCATGTAAACAATGATCACTCATACTTGGTGTGTTACGGTCTGGGTTGACTGCTGTTGAATGGTGGTGCTGGTGGCATTTACTCTATAGATGCTCTTGTACCTCACTGTTGTTGTTGTTACTGCTGCTGCTTTTGTTTGGCTATTGTTCTCAAATATCTATTGTTGGTACTAACTATATCGAGATCTTATAAAATCCTCTTTTGGCAAACAAAGTAATAAAAAATCAGAAACGGAACACACAAATGCAAGAAAGTGGGAACAAGGATAGGGACAAACAATAGATTCCCTTTATTTGTATTTTGTTTTCGTATTTCTCAAGCCATTTATAGGTATACTCTTTTTCATGATATTTACTCATGCTATTAATTTTTTTTTTTGCTAATGAACTTGTTTACAAATTAATACTGAAGCGTATTTTTTTTTAGTTGTTGATTGTTGACACAAAAATTTTGGATATTTTTTTGAACAGAAGGAAAAATTAGGTAAAATAAATACACCGCATATAAATAATAGCCTTGAAGAGCAAGTGGATAACAATGACCTCGAGACGCAGTAACCTTCAATTACTGAAGCTAACTTTAGAACAAACGTGATAGTGTTCTTAAATCCATTTTGTAGTAGCTTAGGAGGTAGATCGTGTTAGAAAACCAACCAGTGTGACTGAAACCCGTCTCTATCTTCGGCACAACCCCAAAAAGTCCAGGATAATCATCGGAAAAATGTCCTTGACTATCGACCTGCGTTGTTCTTTGTACAGTTTACACGTTGCCCATCTTGCTAAAAAAAATAGCGAATTATGTGGACACCCTATAAACAGAGAATTTATGTGTTAGGTGCAGAACAAAACGCATCATTACCTTCCCTTTATGTCTACTGGATATTAAATATAATAATCACAGTATACCGACTCTGATTAATGTGAAACTTAACAACTAAAACTGTGGGAGCATAATTGTCGTGATTTAGGACTATCCTTATACTCCTACATACATCAGAGTGCGTACATATGTCTATGGATGCAGCCGTGGACTTACGGTAAGGTATAAAAACATCTCTTGTTGCCCTGATTCCCTGAAGTCTGGATCTCAGAATTCCAGACAAAGAAGACTTCGGAAGGAGGGCGTGCCGAGAGCGAAAAATATCAGACGATCCATGATGATTGTGCTGTCCAAAAACTAACGACAGTAATATGTGTTATTTCACTAACATTAGCCTTATATGTCAAAGACTCTCTACGTGTTTATGCTCAAATATTGAAATTCAAGATCTGAAACTAATTACTGCACCTTCCTTATCGAATACCTCGACAAATCGAAATTTTACGAGAAAATTTTCGAATTCCGATCTTCGGGATACTGATACGCACCCACTTCTAAAAGCTCATCGGCGTCCGACAGAAGACGTTAAGTTCGTGCTTAACATGTGTAAGAAAGGAAAGAAAAACGGGTATCTGGTGTCCCTTAAAGTGCGGTAGCGATGTTTACTTGGAGTGTAGGGTGCACACGAAGTACGTCTCAATCATAGGCAAGCACACAATGCCGGTCACATTGCTCCATCTATCCCATGTATCTAGCCAGACTAACGGTCGTAAAACATGTAGCGAGAGATCTGTTTGATATTTGTTTTTACAGAATAATAAATATAGCAACGTTTTAACTAGGTGAACTAGGTTATTTTACCGAACAGTGCGGGAGAAGTATATACTTGAAACATCCGCATTCATGTCTCTAACAAACACTACTCAACTGCAGTAGTGCGGCCTTAGATTTAAGCATTCGAGAAGTGAAGCATGACAAGCGTGCTCGAGCTAAAAACAAAATTATTGTAGATAGCCCGAGACTCAGGTTCGCATACCAGAAACATTAACACCACTAAGTTTTTTCAAAGTCCGAGAGTAAACTTGCATAAAAAAATTCTGAATTCTTTAGAAGCAGCAATGAATTGTAATTGGTGGGAAAAATACAACACCCACAGCCAGTGTTACCAAGTGAAGATCCAGAAAGTCCGCAAAATTTGACCCATAAATTTGACCAGGCCCTGTATGGGCTGTTAGTACCGAAATAATGAAACATTTTACATGCAAACATACATATGTGCATATTTTGTGAAAAAAACTTTTTGATATTTTTCACGATTAATCACGTGAAACACGGCGCCCACAATGAAACATTTTACTTAAATTAAAAGGAGCATTCCAGGAGTTCAAACCCCTAATCGAACCCTGGAACGATGGAGAAGGAAACCTTGTAGTAGACTCAGAGTTGCAGATGAAAACCAGGAAATAACGTTCTCCATCATCTCATCCACATACCATATGGTATATATAGGTTCCGCAGGAAAGAAATAGGATATAAGGGAAATGCTTATTTCGTGTTTGATTCGTTGTGTGATTGTTTTATGTTCAAATGGTTCGTGATAAACACGCATATCTACATTTTACCATACAATAAAAAGGAGCTAACAATGTAAATGCATCTAGGCGCGATAAGGATGAAAACGAAAGACAACTAACACTGTGTCTAAGTTGTTATATATTAAGATTTAATGTATCGTCGTCCAAGATACCTTGCTATTTTTAGATGCTGTCCTTCACAAACAGCTTTTTCCCAAATATAAGGGTTATACTCAAACTATTGAAGCAAATGCAACTGAGATAGTGTATTATACTTTTTGAGTATATACATTTTATTGCGCCTACAAGTATCGGAAAAATGCGATCAGTTCAACTCCTCCTGGTAGATATTTAAACGTCAAAAACTAGCAATAGGCGTAAGAATAAAGAAGCAGCAACAATTCCCAGAAGCATTTAATTCAATGTAGTTAGTCCTGCGCTAGGCGAAAATTTGAATGATGTTGTTATACCCTTACTTAATCATATTTATACAATGATAAATACATATTACCTATAGGTAATGTCTTCAGATGAACGATATCTGGTATATATGCAACACCATTTCGAAACTGCTATATACTGCCATAACTTGCCCACCGAAGCATTCTCCCACAAAAGAAGATCTTAATGACATTTTCAAATTCTAAGCACACTTACTGGGGTCAAGATGAATAACGACAAAAGGCAGGAAGCTTTACAAAGCAGGGCGAAATTTTAACTTTGATTTTATTTCGACTGTATCATCTACTAATTGGTTATCTGACCCAGCGAAAATACCAGAACTTATTGACTTCTTCATAACGAAACGAATTAATAAGTAAAAATTAAGAACAGTGATGATGTCATCGGATCTTAATCCTAACGATCAACGGCATGTCAAAAAACGGAAGACTTACCAACTGGTGTAAATTTAGAGAATTACTGGAAGGATTTATTAACCTAAGATCTCCACTGTTCACAACAAACCATATTGACATTGTAGTGGAATAATTTATTGCCGATATACAACTGGCAGCAGAAGATAGTACACACCGACTTATCAACAAAAAAAACAAGCATCGGTAAAATATCCCAAGGAAATTAAGGAACTAGTACTAGAAAAGAGAAGAGCTCACAGGAAATATCAAATGACAAGATATCCCGGCAATAAAATTATATTTAATAAACTAAATAAGACACTTAATAAAAATATCGGCGAATTTAAAAATAGATCTCTAACTAAATATCTCTGTAACTTAACAGACTATTCCCTTTGGAAGGCTGCCAAACATTTGAAGAGACCTCAAACGCAAGATCCCACGTTAAAAACATCTGATGGGAAATGGATCAGTGACCCAAAAGAAAAGGTCAAACTTCTTTCGGAGCACCTTACAAATGTTTTTAAACCTTTTCCACCTAGCGTTGCGAACGAAACTCTCGAATTCTCTGATAGAGTAGATGAAGACGTATTCCCTTATGTTTCGCTAAGAGAGATCAGCACATGTATTTATAAATAAATTCAATCGACACTCGGTAATAGTGTTTTCACCATATCCGTTGTAAGGGAAACTCCTCAGGGTCGTGTTATCTCTCCTCTTCTTTGGCTTATGATAATCAACAAAATTCTGTGTAGACTTGTCCGAGACTGTGTCAAGGTTGTCGCGTATGCGGATGATGTGGTAGTGTTGGTGTCGGGGATGTTTTCTTCAGTGATCAGTGAGATTATGGAAGGTGCCTTGGATAAGATTAGCATATGGGCCACTGTATGTGGACTTAGCGTCAATCCTAGCAAAACTGAACTGGTTTGTTACCACAAAAACCAAAATACCGGCTTTCACGCCTCCACGGCTTAATAACCAATTATTCTCTTTATCATCTAGTGCTAGGTACCTAGGTGTGGTACTCGACCCTAAATTAAGCTGGAAGCTTAACATTGAACAGCGGGTAAAGAAAGCCTGTGTGGCTTTTTATGCTTGTAGCAAAACGTTCGGTAAGAAATGGGGACTCCGTCCGAAGATGGTCATTTGGATGTACACTGCGGTGGTGCGTTCTCTACTTTCCTATGGTTCGCTAGTTTGTGGGCCGGCGGTTGAGAAAGCATACATTACTAAACTCATCAACAAAGTACAAAGGACTGCGGCTCTAGGTGCTACGGGGGCGATGAGAACATGCCCAACTGAAGCCTTGAACGTAATTCTTCACCTTATACCACTCGACCTTCATATAAAGTACATATCAGCATGTAATGCGGTCAGATTAAGAGAAACAGGTAGCTGGTGCGATAGTCTTTATGGCCACAACAGCATCCTTAATCTGCTACCTAGGGAGTTGGCGGCAAATCTGACCGACTACATAATTCCTAGGCTGAACTTTCGCAATGATGTCACGGATTCCCTTCAAGGGCGGAATGGAAATGTGGCGCGGTGACAAACGAGTTCAAAACAACCATTTTCACTGACGGGTCGAAAATGGACTGAATCCCTCAATATCTCTAGTTCATTCCGTCTACCCAATTCATGCAGCGTATTCCAGGCGGAAGTTCTTGCTGTACAAGAGGCGTGCCGTCTCCTCAAACATACATCGATACAACTTAACACCATAGCCATTTTCATTGATAGCCAGGCCGGTATCAAAGCCATCGTATCTGCGGCTTCCTCCTCCAAACTTGTTGAACAATGTAAGGAGGAGCTTGCCGCACTCGGTCATCGATCTAGGATCAGCCTCATCTTGGCGAGGCAGGGATCTGCCCTTGATTGCTCCCGTGTGGAGGAGGTCAACATTCCGTTAGCGGCTCTTAAGGGTAGAATCTTTGCTCATTTCCTTACAGATGCTGGTAATAGATGGCGAGGGTTGCAGAACTGTGTTATATCCAGGCAGATGTGGCCCAAGTATAATTGGTGCAGAACACAAGAGCTACTAAACAGAAACCGGGCAGATATTGCTAGAATTGTGGCAATTAGCACTGGCCATTGGCCCATAGGTGTCCACGCAGCCAGACTGGGCATTACTTTTAATGCACTTTGTCGTAGCTGCAATATGGCCAACGAGCCTGAAACAATCCTTCACTTCCTTTGTAAGTGTCCGGCCCTTAGTAGGTCAGACACCGTACACTTGGCAGACACCTTTTTGATATTAGTGAGTTAGCGGAGACAAGCACCGGGGACTTTATCAGTTTCCTCAATGGCACGGGGTGGATTTAAATAATCCTTTCTCTCCTTTCCCACAAGTCTAACGTCAGTTTCTACAACAAATTAGATCACTTGAGTTGTGGTATTAAAACGGCGCCTTTGCGCTAATTATGTTTCAGCATAGTATGTTGTCAGAACCACACCTACCTACCTACCTACCTACCAATCAAAAACTTTTCGAGAAACTACTTCTTAAAAGACTGGACATAATCATAGAGCAAAGAAGGCTTATTCCCACCCATTAATTCGGGTTTATAAATAAGCACTTGACGATAGACCAAGTACATCGTATAACGAATGTTATAGAAAAAGCACTAGAAGAAAAACAAATTTTTTTTTCATTATTCTTAGACGTTGCACAGACTTTTGATAAAGTTTGGCATAAGGGTTCATAGGGATCTACCCATGATACAACGTATTCTGAACTTAAACAAACACAAGCAGGTGTTCCGCAAGGAAGCGTTCTAGGACCCACCCTATATTTATTATATACTAGTGATATACCCATAAAAATGATACGATGATAGCCACATTCGCACACAACACTGCTCTTCTATCAACTGATGGATGCGTGGCTAAAGCAACAGAAAAGCCACAAAATTCAGTTAATGAGATATGCGGTTGGTCGCAACAATGGCGAACTAAACTTAATGAGTCAAAGACCACCCATGTCAATTTTACAAATAAAAAAATGACGAATGTTCCTGTAGTTATTAATAATCAAGTAGTTCCTTATTCTAACAGATCTAAAGATCTGAGAGCCTCCCCAGCTAGCGCTCACCTTTGTATTAGCATAGAAATTTATTTTTATGTTAAACACACCTTAGTATCTGGGTATAAATATGGATGCTAAATTGAAATGGAATATTAGATATAGAAATCTTTATTGATTGTTAGGATATAATTCAAAAATGTCCATTGAGAATAAACTCTTATTATATAATCAGATACTAAAACCTGTGTATGGTATCCAATTAAGGGGTTGTACAAGGAAAACGAATGTACAAATAATAAAAACATTTAAAAACAAAGTCCTTCGGGGAATAGTAAATGCCCCCTGTTATATTAGAAATAATGACTTACATCGTGATTTGCAGATTGATTTTGTCTCATAAGTAATTAAAAAGAACGGAATGCGTCGCAACGATCGCAGATGCATATTAATCCTTAGATAGCAGACATCTTAATGTACGATATAATATTCGTAGATTAAGAATAACTAAACTTCACGAACTTATAATCTGACAATTATGAGAACCAGTATTTAAACTGACTCAAATGCAACTGAACGTTGAAACTAAAGTCATTTGTCGATCTTTCTTTGATTGGTCATGATTAAGGAGGTGGTTTTAGTGCGGTTAGAGTCCCACACTACTCTGGGTTTCTAACTCCACAGTGTCTTTCAAGATTTTCACCTTCAATAAAAAAAAAAAAAACAATAAAATACATTGGAAAGAAGGGACGTAATGGGTCGGTAATTGGATAGGGACGAAAATTCGCCTTTTTTAGGGATGGGTTAGACAAATGCTGTTTTCCATCTACTCGGAAAGAGCCCTGAAAAGTAGGATAGACAGAAGAGTTTACGCAGAAGTTTTGCCAGCGTGGAAGAACATCATCACCTGGAGCAGTAGATTTGTGTATGTTACAGGCGGAGACAAAATATTATCTGGCAGCATGGTGTTCGCTGCAAAGTGAGCAGCAAGCTCTAAAAACTTGGCTCTGTCTAAGGAGCTGACAGCTGGAATGTTATTTTAAATGAGCGTAGGAATGGCAGACGAAGCAGAATTTTTAATATTTTTGACGAATGAACAAAAATGTTTACTACCTTTGGGAAATTGCAGTATTTTTTACCTCAATTGTTGGTCGTGTAAGAATTTTACATGTCGAATGTTGCAGGTTTGTTTAAATTTCTTTTGGTTTTGCTTCGATTTGTTGACTTTATAAGACCGAAAACTTACTTCTTTCAACCTGATAACCTCTTTGCAGCTCTCGTCACGAATTTGTCCTAGGTTTAATGCTCTTTATTCTGTTAAAAATAAAGTCACTCATACCTAAGACCAGTTAAAACACCTAAAGAAGCTTTTAAGGCCGCTCCAGTTGGCTTTCTCGTATTGCCATACTTTTGTTTTAGGATTTTTTTCTTTAACTGTGTGGTTAGAGTAGAGACGATACGATATAATAGTCAGACCGGTCTAGAGGCGCTAAAATATTAATGGTGTATTTATCAGGGTGCAAAGTAAGAAACAAGTCCAGGGTGTTGGCGGAATGTCTTTGAATGTCCGGTATACGTATAGGCTCATTTACAAGCAGACTCAAATTGTTTACCTCAGTGAAAAGTTCAACATATCTTCATTCGAGTGTTGTCTAACCAGAATGTTGAAGCCAATCCGAATTGTGTATATTGAAATCGCCTGCAATGATGATTTCAGTATAAAACATTTTTTCTTCTGTAAAATGCCGAGGATTCAGTGTGTTGCTCAGACTGCTCAGTGTCAATTTATGCTGAGCTCCTAGAGCGCACTCTGAAAATACTCTGAATGAAAAAAAATATGAATTCTTCCACCTGGGAGGACAGTACTACATTGAAATAAATTTTATTTTTTTTAGTAAGTATCTACCATTTCTAATGGATAATACCGTTGGTGAGTAAGCTAGAACTCTTGAACCAATTAGAGTTAGTGGTGCAAAGTTTTGAAACTACATCTCACGTGAGTAGAGTGTTTGGGAAAAGTAGAGTTTAGTAAAAGCAGATGATCTGTGGTATTCTTTTCCTTGAGATTTAATTTATATTACGTAACCACATTGTTGGTTCTGTCCCTACCTAGTCTCATAAAGGTATTTTTGACACCACCCGTAAGTGTTAATCGGTTTGTAAACTTGGTTTCCTAAGGTTCACTGAATAATTCCTATTCTTAGTATTTTTTTTTTTTTTTTATATAATTCGCGCGGGCTAAAAGGAATATGGATACCTTTATTCTGTTACAGGGCACGGGCTTTTTGGAAAAAGGGGAAGAGGGACAGAGGAGAAGCCTGTGCACGTTGGCTTTAAATGTTTGAAGGTTGTAGTGATGGGGAAATACAAAGCTTGGTAGATCATTCCACATTCGTGTCGTTCGGCTTGTAAACGAATCCCTATATTTGACAGTACGACCGAAGTTAGGCTTTAGAGTGAACTGATGTGCATTCGAAGCATGTCGCGTATTGCGGGTGAAATTTTGAAGGAGGAATGCAACTGGCTATTTCGCTGGAGCATTTTTTGTGGTAAAAACGGTAAAACAGGGAGAGACATGAGATATTTCTCCCATGTTCAAGTGAATGTATAGCATTCACAATGTTTCCATCACCTATAAGTTTTAACGTGCGGTTTTGTACCCTATCAAGAATGTGCAGAACGGTCGTGGGTGCACCAGACCAGCTTAGGGCGAATGAATGCCTTATAAATTGAGGCCAGATCAGATGGGGTAAAATATTTCTTGCACCGTTTAAGAAATCCTAGACATGGAAATTAACCATTGACTAAGATATCCCAGTAGGTACACCTAACTCGGTAGGAAGATTCCTAAATAGTTTTTGAGTCTCTAAAAAAGGTACACCTTTTTTTTTTTTGTTTTCATCTGAACACTCTATGTCCTCCATTTGCTTCATTCAGTGTTGTGAACATTGCATACAAGTGAAAAGGCTTATGCTTATGCGAAATTGGATTGTTAATGAAAGTTGGAGCTGGCTAGAGAGGCATGTAGGTTAAACCTCGAATTGCAATCCTTTCTAAAGTGAAAAATTCAGTATCACGCATCTAGATATCAACATATTCGGAGCGACGCAAATTGTTGACTAGCTCAACTCAGAACCTTGCAAAAGATAAGTGCAGAAATTAACATTCAAAAAAAAAAAAAAAAAAAAACTACAAATAAAACTTGAACTTTAGAACAATTCACTTAAAAACAATTATTATAAGATACTTTATCTTAGCAAGGCAACAAAATGAAAACTAAATCAAGAAATCTCCAATAGTTGTTAGAATAAATTATCAATATTTATGATTATATTTAACATCTCGATAAGGCAACCTCGAGAACGACGAGAACCCTTTGGTATCTCTGTTGTCAAAATCGAAATCACGCATTTAATTAGTGATCATTCACTACAAATGGTTACTCGCCTTGCCCTACACTTAGAATAGTATAGTGTGTCTAATGAAAGGTAAATAAATCACTAGAACAGCAAAAGTGGAAAAAAGAATGATCTTGTCAGCAAAAATTTTATAAATTAGTTTATTTTTTGCGGCTTATGTTATGATATTATGTACATCGTTGTTCGTTACTCTCTCGAATTGAATAATTCCCACTGAACTAAGACCTTCGATGTACTGTTCCGTATATTTACATACATGTTCTGTTGACCCTGGAAAATCGAGGTCGTTACAAATGAGGAAATAAGTAGCAGAATTATTGCAAGGAAGTTGTGTTTTTAATATAAAATCTCTTCAATGAGAAATGGAAATTCTGATGTAAGTTTTGTATAAAAATGAAATGCTTCATGTTACACGTTTCTCTCAGATAAAGCAAAAGCGCAGGAAATTTATGCAAAATGATAAAGATAATGCATATGCCACAGCACGTACGTTTGGAGATATTTGTTAGCAGAAGTATAAGAGTTATTCTGTTATAAAAATTTTCCCGGGCGGCAGCAGACGATCTGACTGACATATAAAAATCGACTATCCCCCGCATACATTACGTTTTCCGGACGGAAAAAAAAATACATTTAGGTACGTGTTGGATGTGTTTTTAAGTACATACGCGGTGGTATGTACTCGTATGTTTGAGTTTGTTAAAGGGCAAGATGCAGTACGCTAGTATATTGGAATATTTGGTGGCTCTCTAAGGGTTGTTATGGTATTTACTGATATATTGATTTGCTTGTGCGGTGGATTGTGAAGGATTTGCAATATTTACTAGTCAATAGGATCAATTTAATACGTAGAAAGGTGTTAGGCACTGCAGAAGTAAAAGCAGAAGTAAAAGAGCATGCCAAGGCTATAAGGCTCGAACAAAAGCCTGCAGAGAAGAACAAGAAATTGTAGTAATGTGCAAGTCACAATTATTATTAATTCCTTTATTTTAATCTCTGAGGACTATCAGCGGTAACACTAATGATTTGGGCATAAAACCGCGGTCGGTACTGAAGATCTGGAAAAATAATTTTTGTAGACTGTTAAATTGGGTTGACGACCAACAATCTATTATCAGGCAGACTGAATCGTTCAACTTAGACGATGACAGCCAACACTCTCGTCCACCCGACCAGCATGAGGTGAGGTCGTGCGGATAGAAATTTCGAATCTGGCAACGTGCATGCACCAATTCATTTGACAAAATTTAAAATTTGGTCAGATAAGAGTATACCCTATCCATAAAATGGAAACTGCACAAATTGCAGAGGCATCGGTCTCCTAAACACCGAGTACAAAACTTTGTCTGCTGTGCTGAGTGAACGCAACGCGATTCGTCTTTATTATTGCGGTTTTATGCCCGGAAAGTCTACCATCGACCAAATATTCACAAAACAGGAGATTTTGGAGAGACACACAGAATATTAGATATAACTATACAGAGCCTTGCCTAGTTTAGGCATTTCTGACAAGCTCGTAAGTCTGTGTAAGACAACGAGTCGGCAAGAAACTGTCCGAACCTTCTGATACCAGAAACGGTCTAAGGCAAGGAGATGCGATACGCTATTCTGTGATTTCTTCAACATCTTACTTGAAATTATTATACAAAACTCACAAGCTAACACCAGAAGTACAATGTATTAGAATGGCACATGTCTTTCTGAAACTTGCCACAGACTTTACTAATTTAAAGAAACATCAAAAGACTATCCGACTTAGAGTAAGGCTCTTATAAGATGTGCATCGAGGAGGATCAAACATTTGAGCATTTCATACCTACGTGAGTCCACAGCTTTCGCGTGAAACAGGAAGGTTGGCTTATGTAATGTACTTACTTACTTACTTAGGTGGCGCTACAGTCCGGGGTGGACTTGGGCCTCAACCAACAAACCTCTCCAGCCAGCCCGGTTATGAATGAGCCAGCTGCCTCCAGTTGCGCGCGCCAAGTTGATTGAGTTCCCCCTCCACTTGACTGCGCCACCTACCACGAAGTCGTCCTCTACTGCGCTGTCCATCGGGGGTGGATTCGAAGACTTTCTTGGCTGGAACGTTGGACTCCATCCGCTCTACATGACTCAGCCATCTTAGTCGCTGTATATGAACTCTTCTGGCTAAGTCGATGTCATTATATATGCCGTATAATTCGGCGTTGTATCTTCTCCTCCATTCACCGTCTATGCAGACGGGACCAAAGATCACTCGAAGAACTTTTCTCTCGAAGTAACCAAGGGCATCCTCATTCGATTTTGACAAGGTCCATGCCTCTGCGCCATACAGCAGGACTGGGATGACTAATGTCTTATAAAGAGTTACCTTAGTAGTTCGAGATAGAGCCTTGTTACTCAATTGCCTTCTTAGCCCATAGAAACACCGATTGGCAAGAGTAATTCTTCGTTTGATCTCCCCACTGGTGTCATTTGCGGAGCTCACCATAGAGCCTAGGTAGACAAAGTCCTTTACTACCTCAAAATTATATCTTTCTATTGTGGCGTTTTGTCCAAGACGCCGATGTTGGGTGTCCTTTTTTGTTGACAGAATATATTTTGTTTTGCTTTCATTGACCGCTAAACCCATCTTTGCTGCCTCGATCTCAATACTCGAAAACGCCCCACTGACGGCCCGCTGAGTTTTTCCGACTACGTAAATGTCATCGGCGTAAGCGTGTAGTCGTACAGACTTGTAAAAGATTGTACCTCCGATGTTGGCTTGTGAGTTTCGTACAATTCTTTCAAGTACTATGTTAAAGAGATCGCATGATAGTGCGTCACCTTGTCTAAGACCTTTCCTGACATCGAACGGTTCGATGGTGTTTTTATCAACTTTGATAGAGCACCGAGAGTTCTCCATTGTCATCCTGTACAAACGAACGAGCTTGGCAGGGATGCCAAGACTGGACATGGCTCTGTATAACTCGTCTCTATACACGTTATCATAGGCAACTTTAAAATCGATGAAAAGTTGATGCGTATCGATTTTATATTCATGGGTTTTTTCCAAAATCTACCGTAGTGTGAATATTTGGTCAATGGTGAACTTACCAGGCCTGAAACCGCACTGATAAGGACCTATCAGGTTGTTGACGATCGGTTTTAGGCGTTCACATAATACGGCAGACAGGATCAGGCGCAGTTCAGAGGGTCTCCTTTCTTCAGGCTTATGTAATGTAGTCCTACAGGAAAAGGCAACTTAGCTCAGTTCTATGATGAAACGCTAAACGCTAAAATGACTAAAGTTGTGCTTTGCTTCTTCCCTTAAGTTTTTGTTACTTAGGGTCATCGAAAGTATAATTATGTGCAACGAATGACTCGCAATTAATCTGATCGACTTATTAGAAGCAGGCATTAGAGCACAATTCTCATGAAAGCTCTCAGGCTGTGAGATACTTTTTACTGTATAAAGTATTACGAAAGTATTTTCTGCTGCCTTTTTTTGAACAATTTAATAATAATAGACGACGTACGTTCTTCCAATTTATCAATTTAAGTAAAAAAACATATATAAAAAAAAAACAACCAACAACCCTCTACTAATCTACATTTTAGAGTTAATAAACAAAGTATGTATGTATGTATGTAGCATTGTAGCTTTGCCACAAGTCCCCAAGTTCTCCTCAATTTATATGTACATATGTATAACAGAATCATTGTTACGCCAAACTTATCTTCTTCTTTTGAATTTGATATAATGTACGTAAGTTCATACAAAAGTGTTTTCGTGCCTATACATACAAATGTTCATCAATTCATGTCAACGATGACAACCATTAAAAATGAACGTGCTGCCCAGCGAAATCACAATAAATTGAATTTAATCGAACAAATTCACTTATAATTTGTTTTGATTAAATCAACTACTCGTACTCTAAAAGTAGATTTGTTATTACTATTGTTTTATTTAGTTTTAGTAAATTCGTGTTATATTACTTGGAATAAACTTTCAGTTCAATTTAATTAGTACTAATGGCAATGACTAAGTTCAACGAGTTTTGCCGTAATAATAATATATTGTAACAAAGTTCACAAAGTCGACACACTCAAGTATAAAATTAGATTTGTGCAATTTGAAAGTAGGCTGTCAACAATTTGTATTAGGTTTGAGGTACAAGTGAACCTGAAGTGACCTTCGTCGGTTTGTTTTACTTTAATTGGCCAGATACTCCTGAAACGAAGGACCTCCATTACACAGATAAAATGAAAATAGAGAGAGACCAGGATAATTATACTTTTTACCTTATGTATGACACTAATAGTAGCTTGAGGCTTACAAATTTATTTAACAACACCATCTGTGCGAAAGGGGTTCTAGTTACTTAGCTCATGTTCTCTTCTCCAATATGGGTCATAGGATATATTTACATATATGCGCCAATGTATTCGGATATTACTTTTGATAGAGGAAAGCGTTGTACCTTTTTAATTTGTGAGTGTTCTATAGCACTAGGGTATATTTACTTTAATGTAGATTTGATTTTGTTAGTTGCACTTCCTCCATGAGTCTCAGTACTACACAACTACGACCACAAATATTTTTAATATAGTACAGACTCTGTTTTAGGTCATGTTTCAAAGGAGTTTTGAGCATAGCTTCAGAATATTGATTTTTGGTATCAAGTATTACAATATAAGCACCTTCATTGGCTGCAAATATCGTTGATTTAGATCTACTGTCACGCTTTATTTACCACAAGATGAAAACTTAAATTTACATATTCATACCTTATTCCATAGGGTACCCATGTATAAGGTGACCAGATAAGAACGATAGGAAAATAAATTTAAATAAAACAACAACGGTGTGAGGTATCAAATTGATTCTGGCTTTATTTTGAAGCTACGTTCATCCCATTATATAGCACATCATTTAAATGGCCGCCTCGGCTTCGCTGGCAGTGCTTCAAGCGGTCGGTCCAATTTTTGATGACTCGATCCAATATGTGCGAAGTTATTCCAGCAATAGCGTCTCGAATGTTGGCCTCGTCCAAAGTGGTCGGCTTGTTAGCGTAGACTAAGGACTTGACAGAGAAAATAATCAAGGGGTATCAAGTCGCATGATCGCGGCGGCCAATGCTCGCCGTGAGGTGGCCCAGTCGCCAAATTTCTCCTTCACCACTTCGAGCGTTACGTCGCTTGTATGGCATGTAGCGCCGTCTTGTTGGAACCACAGCTCGAATATACCGATTTTGTCGAGCTCTGGCCACAGAAAGTCGGTTGACATTGCTCTATACCGAGGGCCATTGACGGTAACGGTGTCTCCTTCCCCATTTCGAAAGAAATAAGGTCCGATGATGCCGCCGTGCCATAAACCGCACCAAACAGTCAATCTTTGTGGATGTATTGATGCTTGGTCGGACACTTGTGGATTGTGGTGGCTCCAATAAGGGCAATTTTGCTTGTTGACATAGCCGCTGAGTCAAAAATGTGCCTCGTCTAAGAAAATTACTTTTTTGGCCAAAATCCGGATCTCCGGCCAACATTTTCAGCGCCCAATTAGCGAACTCACGGCGTTGTCTATGGTCGTCCGGCTTCAATTCTTGCGGCAGCATAATCTTATACGGATGTAGGCACAAATCCAACCTGACTCTCTGGCGATGCCCAATTCAGCTGATCGGCGCCGAATCGACATTTCTGGGTCTTCTTCGATACTGGCTGCTACGGCGGCTATGTTTTCTTCACTTCACACCGATCTCTGTCGGGTTGGTGGCTTAAGGTTCAAAAGAGTGTACTCACGCTTAAACTTTTCCACGGTGCGATGAATTGGCTGCGCACTGAGAAGCCATGATGATAGCAAGATATTATACTTTAATAATCTATTTTAAAAATACAAGACCAATTTATTGTTGTCTAGTTAAAAGGTGAAGGATACGGTATCACACTCAAACAAAACAGATGAGATATTACGACAAGCTCAAGTCTTTGCCATCAGCAGCTATTCCACCCAGACATGATTTCCAGACAAATCAAACAATTTGGGAAACACTCTAGATCTCTTTGCCTATTCACAGACAGACAGTTACACCACTAAAATGACTGCCTCTTTAGCAAATTCGAACCATGTCCTAATGTCAGCTATACACCCGATAATGTCACCAATGATAGGATAACAAGATCTCAATTGATTATAAGAAATTTTCTAACACGGAATTCTTCGCTTCTTCTTCATTTGCTTATATATTGTATTATATTGTATTGTATTCAGAGTTACTAATGTCAAGATCTGTCACTCCACCAACAGTAAATTTCCAGCAAACCATGATTCACAAGGAATTGTGAGCAAGCCTCTGCTGCCAAGAATAGAACCAATGGCGCTCCAACTCCACAATGCAAACAAGATCTAAGTGACAAACAACAACTTTAGTCACTCCTCACTCCCAATCTTCATAAAAGAGGACGTCTCGTTTGCCACAATACCCCAAAAAAAAAGCCGATATTTTTGCAAACATATTCACTCTAGAGCCGGCACACACGAAAGGTCTAAAGTTTCGACATCGTGTAATCCGGCTAACCATTAATCATTTTAATTGCAGAAAGCAACAGGTCGCGGCGAAAAAGAGCTGTGCCCCAGAATTGGCATTTATTGTTTATAGACTGTTTTCTATGTCGTAGGCGCAGACAACATTCCCTTCATCCTGAAAAACTGATTCCCAAAAAGGAATGCTTGCGGCAAAACTATAGTCCAATAGCGTTACTATCTACACTATTCAAAGTGATGGAAAAAGCCATTAGTGTGGTTTCTTATACGCCATTCAACTGAAGGCCTGCTGATTTATATAACTCACCAATGGATTTCAACCCTGGAAATATCAAATGCATTCGATCGAGTTTGGCAAAGCCCTGTAAGGAAAATTAGCCTCCTACGGTCAACGAGAAAATTGGGTGAACAGTTTATTATATATATTTTTTTCGGGCGAAAATTAAGTTGCGACAAAAAAATATCTTCAAAGGTAAAATTAAACAAAGCGTCAAATTTCGTGAAAGTACATATCTATACACAATTTCATCAAAATCCGTGTAA
Source organism: Pocota personata (assembly GCA_963082735.1). Taxonomy (NCBI): domain Eukaryota; kingdom Metazoa; phylum Arthropoda; class Insecta; order Diptera; family Syrphidae; genus Pocota; species Pocota personata. The sequence goes on from OY720433.1 coordinate 4,630,467, forward strand.
TGGTTCTTAAGTTAGGCTGGCAACGCAGACGATTTTTTAAAAGATTTTCGCGACCCCGCCTACTTTATTACCAATCTATCATGATTTTCAAATTAAACCCTCTACAGAATAATGAGGAAGCAAAAGTGAAGTGATTGTTAGGTGTATGGTAAGGTTGACGATTATGACTTTTATTTTATCTAGAAAAAAATTTCCAATTCCTAATTTCGGCATTTGGTATCTGATTGCACTATTAAACTTAGATAGTTACACAAATAAGGCAGAAACTCTTCATTTTGAGAAGTAAAAAATCTAATAACTGATATTGTCAATAGCCGCCGTTCAGTCAAAAAATACCCGCAGCTTACCTATAAAATAAATGAAGACCCATCCCAACTTTGTCTCGATGATTAAGAATATGTCGCGTGGAGTACATTTTATGTGAGTGACGGCTCATAGGTCAAACATTCGCATAGAAGTTTCACTTTCCCACTTGAAATCAGTCACTCATCTGGAAACAGGATCGTGAGGTTCCTTTCCTACATGACCTGGATTTTAAGCAAGGTCAAACTTAAACTTAAATCTCTGGCAGGTTCAAAATGTAACACAAACTATTTTTTAGGCGGCAATATCAGATACGAGTACTACTGAAACGCCCGAATGGAATATTTTGTTCAATATATTTCTCGATCATTACGCGTCCTATTTTGGGGACAAGAAACCCCGAATATATGATACTTTGCACGTGACCCACCCATTAAAGCCCATGTGTTTATAGGTACAATTTACAATACATATTATGCTAATAGCCCACGTGTATTGTAGCTAGAGTTTACGATATATTGTACAATACACAATACAAGAATACGAAGAATCAATGTAACTCTTTACATTCCAAAGGTAAACGAATCTGCGGATGTAAAGATTCACAGAAGGTAGTATGGATTCAATATGTCAAATGCACTTTTTGTCGAGTTTTCTATTATGAAACTTAAGAAAGTCCTCCTGATCATGTTGCATGTAAATCCGCTGACCACAGTTCAATGATTGATTTTAAAGCATTGCATGAGTGTTTTTGAAAGACAGGCAGGTAAACATATTCATAGTCATACTCCATGATACAATACGACTACCTACGAAATTGTTATTTTTTTTTTTTTTGGACTAGGGTGAGTAAAATTCCTCTTCACACAGGCAGAATGCAGAGCCCGCTATTTTATTTTTTTTTATAATTTTAGGGCACGGGCTTTTTGTAGAAATTGAGAGAGAGAGAGAGAGAAAGAGAGAGAGAGAGAAGAGAGAGAGAGAGAGAGAGAAAGAGAGAGAGAGAGAAGAGAGAGAGAGAGAGAAGAGAGAGAGAGAGAGAGAGAAAGATTGGTGTAGTGGGTTTGAAACTTAGGTGGTATTAAGTTTCAGTAAACTCCAAGGGCGGCGTCCAGATAACTGGGGAGCTTGTTTGTTTTGCTTTTTGTCGTTGCTCATGATTCACAGTATTTTTTTTCCGTCCTCCTGTTGTTATCATCACGATCAAGTTGCATTTAAGCCATATGACCACCCTATTGCCAGTGTTATGCCTTCGCAGTAGAGTTGTCTTAGCTTTCGCAAGTGATCGACTTTTTTATTTATTTCATGCGAAATAAATAGATGATTCTTGACATCAGGATTCAAACCCTGAACCCGCAGCGTGACAAGCGATGATGTTACCACTACACCATGGGTAAAGACGTATAATATAGATTATGTATACATGTTACCGGTAATGTGCGAAATTAGGTAATTTGCAGATTAGCTAGGTAATCTGCAGATTACCTGATTTGGTCAGTTAAAGTGCGAAATCTGTAATTTTTCGCACATTACCTAGGTACTCGTAAACTCTAACGATCATCCACCCGGTAAAGTGCGAAAATTGAATCGCTGAAAAGAAGAACAGTAGGTACAAGCGCCTATCGTGTATAGAATATTGTGAACTGTTCATTTAAAAATATATACGGGATAAATAGTCTTTAGATTGCATCAATAAATATTTTTTTTTCCTTGCTAATAGTATGATATACACCTTTTCAAGTTGATTAATAAATAATTTTCTATAACTTCAAAATATTGTACAATTCAGTTTCATTTAAAACAACTAAATATGCTTATTTTCACCTTTGCACGCACTCACCTAAAACAAATTTTAAAACAGATTTCACACTTTAACGAGCTCTCAGTCGGTAATCTGCAGATTAACTAGGGAATCTGAAGATTACTTACTCGTAGGTAAAGTTCGAAACGTAATATTTCTTACTTTAACTGGCCAAACCAGGCAATATGCAGAATACCTAGTTAATCTGCAGATTACCGGCATTTATCACTTCACCGGTAACATACATATGTGTGGGGTAATTGATTACGTTGCCACTAGACCTTGACCAATTTGTCATGAGAGTTACTTGATGATATCATACTCGTAGCTTTCAGTCTCATAGTGGCGGCATTTAGATTCCCAATATACTATTTTGAATCAGACCATCTTCAGAGTTTCATCTTAACCTCAATTCCCTGTGGTCTCACTACCATTTAAAAATATAAAGCCTAGCTTCTCGTAGCCATTCTTGCCGTGTGAAACACGAATGAGACTGACAAACCGTTTTATGCCGTTTCCAAAGGGCAATTTTTTGATTGAAAGAGGCTTCTCATGAGAATTTGACTCTCGAATGTTTGCCAGAAAAACTGGGTAAACATTTCTGCGATAGATATGGTCTTAGTCGCCAACGCTTTACCATCTGAACTATCTCTGAATGCATTTTTTTTTGTTTAATCTCTAACGTCTCAATTAATTGTCTTGCTATATTAATTCATAATGCTATTTAAAGGCTTCTAATGAACAGGAAAACCAACTGGATTCCTTTGGCTTATCAGAAGAAAATACATGCTTTATATGTAGTGACAGCAAACCAACTTGAGGCCATATAATTGGTTTATCGGCTCACGAGTACTTGTACTTCGGCAAGTTAATATACTTGATGTACATAGGTATGTAGTAGACCATAGGCTGCCAATATAGGACTTTGTAGTTCGAGGAGAAATGCGCAGCTGCATGTTTTTTATGCTATCCAAAAGAGGTCAGGAAATCAGGAATCCCCTAAGGCAGGAGAACAGCGAGGTTCGCTGTTGAAAGTATATCTGTAAGTCTGTAGCAAATTTTAGCGTGTTTTTCAAGGTGCAGTGGCCACAGAATGTTCCGGTCAAGGCCCTTAGATTATTTCTGTCAAGATTCAACAGGTTACATTTTTTATTGGCGATTTTTGGGAAAAAGTGTCAAGTTCAAGCTTTGGTCGGAGTATTAATCCAGACTTTAATCGGTTGCTTATGGCTTGGTTTTTTTAATATATGATTTATAAAGACTTTTGCTTATACCACATAAAGGGTTAATGCCAATTAGGGGACTAGATTTACCAGCATTGGATAGCGACTCAGCCATTTCCACTATAGCCATGGTAAACTGGAATCCAGAAGAGAGAGCATTTTATTATATCCGAGTCAAGGGTCCTGAGTGGAGCTTGCCTGTTTGGGAAAATAAAACGGTTGGTTAGCGCGCACTAGTTGATGGCAAACACCTCTACCTGGAATACATGTCATAAAGGATCATGTTGAATTGTTGTATAGCCACACCACTGTCAATGATTTTGCTCCTTTAAGACTTATGTGGTTTGTTTTGAGAACATTCAAGCAAATAATGGACGTTAGAAGACATTGAAGTTCTTTTCGACTTTTGTAATTTCCATGACAACATATGGTTCCTACTACTTTGATGGTGTGCATTAAATTAGCACGGGCAGTGGAGATTTGGGGAAGAATATAAATAACAAAAACAGTAACATTAAAGAAGCGCTAATTTTGTTATTTTTTGCTGACTAAAGAGCTAAAGAGTGACTAAGGTCACTTAAACAAATAGTGGAAGAAGATGAGATACTTGAAAAGCTTGTTCCAAAATTTGATTGTGTAGAAGAAGTAAAGCTGGACTAAGGACAGAAATAATTTTGTATGTCAGTTGTGAAGTCACTCTTTTTCGCGAAAAAAAAACACTACTTCACTAAAATATTCTCACCTAATACCTGTTTCTATAAGGAAGATTGCTATACTGTAATATCGCTGCCGCTTTATATACTAATAAAAAATTCTTGGACAGATTGTCACAACAAGATTGCGCAAATTAAAATATATCGCAGAGCACATTTGCAGATGCTAAAACTGATTGCATCTAGCATAGAAAAACAAGATTTCGTTTTTGAAATACACTCAAACGGAATTAAATCTGCAACACTCCCACATTGCAGTTGAAAATTTAATAATTTTTAAAAATAGCACATACAAAAGTTTTGCAACAAGTTTCATAAAAATAATTCCAAAGACTAGTACATCTGACCTACCTTCGATCCATTTGGTCAAAACAAAGATGCCGGTAGAGGGATAGTAAGAGATTTTTTTTTACCAAAAGTAGGCTTGTAAAAGTTTTTTTTTGTTTTTATTGCAACTAGACACTTGGTTACTTAGAAAACTTGTGGACTTGAATTTGGGTTAACTCTTATTCTTTTTCGAATGCAAGTAGTAAATTACAATATTCGGTCTCGAAACGGTTCCAGAGAAAATAACGATAAACGATCGGTGGCTGCAAACAGCGGACTGTGTCTGACACGCAGATTCACTTTCCAATTGAATATCTCTCTATGTATATAGAGTCGCCGGGTTATTCTCTTTACTTGTTGAAGTACACATGTACATATATAACTTCTGTATCTTATTTTATTATTATTAAATTATATGTTTTTTTTTGTATATTTGTTGGTGCACGAGCTTAAATTATTATGCTACACAGTGGAGAGACGTAGACGACAATGACACATCAATATCATCAACATCAGGGACACTTTCGCGCAAAAAAAAAAAGAGTAATTATCTTTGTCTTGGAGAAGAAAGTGTTGTGACCTTTATCAATTTCTGCCTTCCGGGGGGTGTGCGAGCGTGTGTTTTGGGGGTGGGGCATGACCGAAATCTATATATTTCGTCTTTTAACTGCCGAGAAGAAACCAAATTAATTTGTTTTCGTTTTCGTATTCAATTGTGCGTTTTTTCCCCCATCAATTACTTTGACATTGTTCTTCTTTCTTTAATGATAGAGAAAGAAAACAAAGAGTAGGAGAGGGATTCTATTTAGGGTATGCGGAAATTACATTAAATGTTGCTTAACATCATCATACGGTCTGAGTATAGTGTCAGTGATACGAGTGTATTTGGAAATCGGCATAGTACCTCTTCACCTTCTAATATTTTAAGCCTTCTGTTTATACGGAAAAGCCTAGAATGACTTAGCTGTCTGATACGAAGAAACGAAGAGCTACGAGTATGCTATCACCCGACATAGTGACATAGAGGGGTCCGAGAAAGCAGATAAACTAGAAATGAGGGTGATCACTATTAAAAGCATAGAAATAGAAGAGGTAGAAGGAACCGCAAGTAGAGAGAAGGTCTTCATAGTCGGATTTCAATTAGAAAATACTCTGAAGTCTTTTGGCTATTTGAAAATTAAATTAATTTCCCAATACTGACAGTTGCGCTCAATGATTGCTATGCTAGGCGTTAATTCATCGGGCAGACGCTTTTACGATACATAGGAGATACGAAACAGTTGCTATGTGAATGCCCAAATCTTCAAACCCATCGAGTTTGACATATGGGGAGCAGACCGTAATTGAAATATATGATTTATCAAGGGTGGTTCGAACAAAAAACGGCGTCTAGTCTAGAGTCATATATAATACTGGAACCAAACAATTAAGGTAGAAAGCAATGAAACAGTAGGTCCCAGTATAAGCACAGCACACTCAATGTGTATACCCTAACCTACTGACATAACATCATATACACATAGATAACAGCAGTTGACAAAGTTTCGCAAGCACGTATTTTTCTAAATTAATATGTGTGGATTTTTAATGTGAGGAATATTACATAGGAACCCACCTGGTTGGGAACCCCGTGACCAGGTGGGTGCTGAAAAGTATTAACTGAGCAACCTCTACATACACACAGCATCTTTCCAGAAATTCATTAGTATTGCTTTTTCAAAACTTGGCTTTAATTCTCTCTTTATACAATTATCCGCCTTTAAAATCAAAGTTTAAATTTTTCTTTTATCAAAATTACAGATGTTTGTGCTATCACTGGTCCGTGGCAAGTTAGTGAGACAAACTACTCTTAGATACAAGCGTATAGGGAAAGTTGAGCACTTTGCAGGAAAAAATTCAAGATGATGTACACAGTATAGCGGTCCAGAAATCTATATATTATGTATTTCTAAAACTATAACTCGAAAAGGTAAGGGCTTTTTCATATTTATACAACAAGTTTCGGACGATCCTTACATTTAACGCGAATGCCTCGCAGAGTACCTACTTACTAATGTTCTTCATTCTATGATGCTTATGAATGATGTAGTTTCTTATATTTAGTTTTCGGCTGTAGGGTGTTATAAGGTGTTCGTCAAAACACAAGGTACGGTCGAGGGTGTGAGTTAAGTGATCGCGCACTTAACTACTGAGCCACGGCTGCCACAAATTACTCAGCGGTAAACTTGGTCCCACCTCTAAGAGTTTGTAGCACATACATTTTGTTTAAGAATTAAGTCAACGGACGACGGTGTGTTGGTAGTGTGTTTGCTTGCCACCCGAACTGCGCAGGTTCGAGCCCAAACGGGGAACAACAACCGAAAACCGAGTCTGAATACTCTGGGATTTAAAAAACAGAAAAAATAAGTCAACGGACAGCACCAACGTCGAGATTGGAAGAAAAATTATTTATGTATTATACAATATGGTTTTCTTTGCCGACACTGTGAATGGTATGCCGTTAATGATCAACAGATTAGCGGTGTACTGCAAGACGTGGAATCTGTTCATCAACCTAGAGAAGTCGCAGATGATGGTATTTAAGAGTAGTGGAGGGAGATTTTCCCGAGCGGAGAAGTGGACATTTGAAGGAAATCAAGTCGAAATAGTCCGTGAATATAAGTACTTGGGAGTCTTGATCTGTGCCAATCTCAGTATGAACAAGCATTTTGAGGCCAAGTTATCTGAAGCCAAGTGAGCATTCGCCACGGTCTAGGGATGCTGCGTTATGAATACGACACGAACATGCTACTTCAGCCTCTATTCTTTTATGTGGGGCTCAAGTGTGGGGACACTCTTCAAATGAAGCAGTATAAAAGTTTAGCCGATACTTTCTTAAACAAGTTTTTAGACTGCCGACCAACACGCCCAACTACATGTTACATTTGGAAACAGGGACTGCACCTTTATTTTGGGATACCTTGAAGCTACACTTTAACTACATCGTCAAAGTTATGGCGCAGGAACAGGAAAGACTACCAAAGATGGTCATGTCTCACATCCTCACAACAAGAGGTAGCCTTGTACAAGAATGAGAAGGAATTGCATCCGATTGCGGCGCGGAGCTACAAGTTTCTCGAAGTGGAAGTTCTGCATTGCCACGTCAACAGTTTAACACACTACTGGAGAAAACAGGCTGAGTAATGTATGACAGATATGAAAACGAGACACAGTCACCCCAGCAAATAAGACAAAACATACATCCTAAACTGCAATAAGATCGGCATGATAAGCACTATATTTAAAATAAGAGGTGAATTGATCAGTTTGAACTACGTGCCACATCGTCTGCATCTGCCAATCCTGTGTAGTCTTTGCGATCTTAGTGAACGGGAGGTTGTACACTCTTTCATTGGAAGGTGTAAGATTTTTGCATCGGATTTTTCGGATCAAAGTGTAGCAAACTATTGAAATACTTACTGGAAATCAAGGCTGGAACAAACTGTACAACTAAATTGTTAACGCTCTTCGATACGGAAAACAAATAATAGAGGGATATTTTTAAAGAATTATTATTATTTGAAAAAAAAAAAATTACATGTAAAGTAAGGTTTGGAGTTAAGTAGAATTATCACTGTCAGTCTGGTAGACGGCCATAAGGTCAAACAAATATAGACGCATGAATTATCTGATAATTGTTATTTTTTTCGTTGAAATAATCGTCTTTTTAAACTAACCATAAGAGAACCAAGACTGATACCTACAGTAAATTACTGCTAAGTGGTTTGGACTTACAAGCAATTAAAATAAGCCGTTGAAAAGCATGCGTGTCAGCTTAAGAAAGTTTATCTATTCATTTCGCGAAAAATGCAGTGGTCAAATCCATAAACATAAAAAACGTTTAAAGCCACTTTGAAATCCCAATTTCAATACTAGCTGTCAATGCGAGGATCTGTAGAAAAAAAATATTGGCTACGATTGTTTTAGCTTTATGGTCATGCAGGTTGTGAGCTATATACCTACCTAACACGTATTTCTTAGACAAGGAACCAAATGAAAGATCTTGATTGATTTGAACTTACTGGCGTAACTATGTAGAGTACCGCAGAGTGAATTTCCTCTCGCTGACTCGAAAGCGGTCTATACATTGGAAGACGACGAGCATACGCAAAATTGAAGTTGGCCTTGTCATCAAATGACAAAAGCCGGTTCGACACCGGATGCAAGAATACTCGTGTGGAATGGCTCAACGGATAGGAGGACATCTCTGCAGCTTGCAAAGTACAGATGGAGCAAAAGCTGTTTGTTTTGAACTCAAAATTAAATACTAAAATAGAAAACCAACAACTGTTCGGCTTTCAGAATTAAACACTAAACTTGTTTTTTAAGGAGGCAAAATCGGAATTTTCATTCTAACCTCAAAATTAACAGTACTTTACTAAAGGTCGATTTTGAAAAAAATCCATTTTCTCGAAAAGGGCTGTAACCAATTTGATCAAATTCGTTGTTTGAGTTACGGTAGACATGCTATCAGATGGCGTACAAGGTTTTTGCTAAAAGACACGTATAACGGTACTATACTTATTAACTGGTTCTTTAAAATGTCTATTTCTCGGCTTTGTGTCAATGGATTTTGTTCGAAATTAATATCTAAGTCACATTTGGTATATACCAAGTTTTGGAAAATTGTCAACAATTTTTTTTATTCAAACATTTTTTTTTTTTAATTTAACGGATTCAAAAAAAAAGTTAAGTCTGAGTTTTTGCAAATAAGCAATATATAGGTGCAAGGACGTGCTACCCAGTCGTGCACTTTATTTTAAATCACTTGTGTTTTTGTAAATTTTAGAAAATATATTATTTATTTTTTATAGAATAAAATTATGCCTAATTATGTAAAATAATTAATTCCTAAGAAATGATTTACACTTTGTCAATATCAATATCAGTCGTTTAAAATTAGCGCTAATTTTTATGAACTATTGTTTTCTCAATTTTTCGAAACCTAAAGGCACTCATTAATTTCTAAAAAAAATAGATAATGCTTTTTAAAAATTAAAGAAAATAAGTAATAGTTATTCTAAATAATTTAAATAGAAAAAAAGACTATTGTCTTTTGCCGAAAATGGAAAACAAATTAGTATTCCACACCGTTATTTCAATTGTAGCCTAGTTCAACGGGGAAACCAACATATTTGCTAGCCGACACAGCAAAAACGCTTGACCTCATAGACTTCACAAAAGGGGTGACTAAGAACTTACGAAGGTCGATCTCCTCAGATCACTAAGCAGTCGTACTGAAAACTCACAAAAGCGATCAGAGATTTCAAAAATCGTGAGATTTCTACATGTCTCGAAGGTTGCCGAAAAAAGTTAAAAATACTCACTCTGGAAAGCCATGAAATGTATCATAAAATTCCAAATGCATTCGCCACAAATAACAGAAAACAACGGCGAATGGCCAAAAGGAAACAAAGAGAAGTTGGATTTATTTGACAAACACCTAGAATAAACGATTAAGCCATTTGACGGACAGGTATTGATAGAGGATCTTGGTGGTACGTTTACGACACCTGACAACTTTAAAATAAAAAGTGTGTAGTTGGAAAAATAACAAGGTCCGTGGATATGATTTAATAACCGGGCAGATCCTCAAGGAATTGCATCGCTTCTTCTAGATATTCTACATATGACAACAAATTTTGGCAAAAATGACAGGAATTTTCGAAAAGTAGCATAATTGAGTATGACCTAGTTTCTGGGAATTGAACCGAGTTGGTATGAAAATTTAAATGCAGAGCTACCACTTGGCTGCAATCGTAGCAAATTAGCTACACTTTTGTAACAACAAATCGTAATTGCTTCTTTGCTATAATATTTTAAAAATTCATGCGTTTTCGAATTAGAAGAAGAGGATGTCTCTATTTCATTGTTCGGTATTATAGTATTGTCATACTTCTTGTATGTGTATAAAATAATAAAATATAAGAACTCAATTTTGGATACACTTTTTGCTTTTTGCTAACTTGCTATAAAATGATTTTTATTTTTATGGCGGCACCGTTCAGGTTACCTAAAAACTCTTACTATTAATATTTTGTGATAGAGATTTTTTAAACAGAAAAGGAAAATAAAATTTTTTGGTATTTTTTTTTTAATTCATTGATTAACACGGAATTTTTTAAAAAAAAATAAGACAAATTTAAATCAAATTGGAAATTTAATTTAATATATTTAACAGTACGACCGAAGTTGGGCTTCAGGGTAAACTGATGTGTATTTGAAGGAGGAATGCAACTGAGTGTTTCGCTGGTTTCGTTCATTTTTTATAAAAAAAAAATTATGGGCCTTATATTCCAGCTTTGAGCGGATGAATGCCTTATAAATTGAGGCCAGATCAGACGGGGTAAAATATTTCTTGCACCGTTTAAGGTATCCTAGACATTTTGCAGCATTTTTGGCAAGACAGTTATTAATACATATACCGAGAATGGCAAGTCTTTCGGTTTCAGCTATGCAAGAACCATTCATGGATAATGGTTGAGGGTTTTGGTTTCGCTTGAGAGACAGAAGACAGCATTGTGTTTTGGAAGCATTAAATTCCACTCTGTTGGTTGCATCCCATTTGATTATACCGTCCAGGTCGAAATTTAATGTGTTTAACATACGTTGCCATTCCTCTTCTACGGCCGAAGAGCATGGACGTGAGCTAGGGAACGAATATGAAAAACTGAGGGTACTGTCATCAGAGAAGGAATGGATTTTATTAGAAGTTGCAGACAAGGGATCGTTTATAAAAATAAGAAAGAAAGTCGGAGACAAAACAGAGCCTTGGGGAACACCAGCATTTATATAGTGAAGTGCTGTCTTGAAGCCGTCCAAGACAACTTGTATTGAGCACCCCGAAAGGTCATTTCTAATCCATTGAAGTAGAGACTCATCGACCCCATATGCATGCATTTTCGACAAAAGAACCTGATGCCAAACTCTGTCAAGTGTCTATGAAATATCAAGCGCAACCATCTTAGTTTTGCCGAAGTGATGAAGAGATTGGTTCCACTTCTCGGTGAGATATGCCATCAAATCACATGTGAACGGACCTGTGCTACGAAAACCATACTGCAGGTCATTAAGGAGTTTTCGTGAATCTAGATATTTCATAAGCTGACGATTTATTAGCGTTTCCATGACCTTGGAAAGAAGGGATGTAAGTGTAATGGGTCGGTAATTGGACAGGGAAGAAGATTCGCCTTTTTTAGAGACGGGCTGGACAAATGCTGACAGAAAAGCTTACACAAAGGTTTTGCCAGCGTGGAGGAACACTTCTTCAGAACCATAGAGGAGATACCAGATACCATCTGGACCAGCGGATTTGTGTATGTTAAGACCTTTGAGTACCCTTTGAGTACTCCATGGAAAACTCGACGCTCTCAAGTACAGGCGCAGACAAAGTATTATCTGGCAGCATGGTGTTCGCTGCAAAGTGAGCAGCATGCTCAAAAATATTGGCTTTGTCTAAGGAGCTGAAAGCTGGAATATCATTGTAAATGAGCGTAGGGATGGCAGATGAGGCAGAATTTTTAATATTTTTGACGAATGACCAACAATTTTTACTACCTTTGGAACATTGTAGGATTTTTTGTCTCAATTTTTGGTCATGTAAGAATTTTACACGTCGAATATAGGCATTGCAGTCTGTTTAAACTTCTTTCGGTTTTCCTTAGATTTGTTGGCTTTATAAAACCGGAAACTTACTTCTTTGAACTTACTTCTTGAGACCTTAACATAATCACCCATTCGCTGTTGCGCTTCTTCGTCGTCGCAATTGGAGTATGTGCTATATGTATATGTCTGTATACACATGTTCCAATTGCGACGACGAAGAAGCGCAACAGCGAGTGAGTGATTATGTTAAGGTCTGGTTAATAGTCACCAAGGCAAAAACTCAATAGTTTCGGATTGTTTCGAGCTCCTTAAAACCGCTGCTGAGCAGAGAGGGTTCTGTTCTTTTTCGGAAAATCTTACAAGTAGGTCCAAAAACAATTTGTCGTTTTTTTTCTGTTAATAACGATAACTTGTAATTGTTGTTACTGAATGATAGGATTCAAAAAGTCAGAAGTCAGCTCAATTGTACTACAGTCGGTGGTATGTTCCATCCTGAGAGATGGCTGTGGTTAGGGAACTATTGCATTCTTTCTTGAAGGTTTAATAGACAAATTATTTCTTTGAAATCTCTCAAAATTGAACTTCCTTTGGTCTGTCGGGACAACAATTTTTTCCTCATATGGATAAACTTTAAGAAATTATTACTATCAATTATCCCTTTAAAGGTCGAAACGCTGGCTTTTAGGTCACTTTAAACGAGTACTTAATTTTGTACAGCATCCAGAGCAGTTTTTGAGGGTTCTCGTACAATTATTATAATTAAGTACCTTTCCCGGGATACAGTTCCTGCGATTGTACGCTTTGTCATATTTTCTCCGTAGCTATTGATATCTATGAAATAATAGTTAACCAGAATCTTACCTCAGAGCAATCTTCTGGCGATGTCTGTATCTGAAAGCTAAAGTATTTTAAAATTAGGAAAATAGTGAATATCTTGAGCAGTTTGCTCGAATATTAAATTTTGTTTTCAAAATACATAATATTCACTATTTAGGAAGAAACAATGAACGTGCTACTTAGAATTGCAGGAATAAATCGTGAAAACTACGTTAAAAGAAAACGTCCTCAATTTAGTGAAACGGAGTGTACACGACTCAGCTCTGAACTCAATCATTGTTAGTTGCCCAACTTTCGAAAATTCACGTTACAAAAACATGTATGCGCTGAGACCACGTACAAACATACATATGTACATATATTATGTGAACAGACCGCATGAACGTGGTAGCTGGACCCATAAGGTGGCAGAGGACCTTCATATGTATCATTTCTGCCTAAGGTCCTCGCAAAACTTCTGAAGAAGAAGGATTCAAATACTAATTCTCGACGGAGGCGATTGGGTGTAAACCACTCCCCGTTGCTATTATTTTGGATAACAACGGAGGTGTTGATAACCATTGAATTTGCTTTAATATTCAAGGCTGCTGACTATTGCGATGTACCATGTTGCACATCTTTTTAAAGGCCTGAGTGTATTCCACACACACAATGTTTTTTTTTTTTTTTTTTTATTATTTCGATGGAACACTATCCTTAAGTTATTATAATAAAAGCTAATATTTCCTGTACACGGAAATTTCCCAGAAACACTTGTACACTCAATATCTGAACTTTTCGCCCTTAAAAAAAATATATTAGAATCCATTTGGAAGGTCAAATTCTTTGTTTGCCATTCCGCCACCCACTCTATTACCAAGGTCATAATATACAACAAAGGACGTCTGGGGTGAGGAGTTTCTTACTCTCTCCGCATATATTCTAGCTTCGCACTTGATGCCAATCAACCAAACTGAACAAAACAATAAAATGTAAAACAAAAAAAAACAATAACAAAACCAACGATGGAGAGTAGAATAATTTCTGGAACTGTGCACGCCATCATAGAGTGTTGCGGATGGTACCCTTTTACCACGACTGTTAGATTTATTCCTTCCCAATGATAACTACGTCATTTGACGTTATTTACGCTATTGCAACCACCAAAATATATCTACATATCTGTGGTATACACAACTTTTCAAATAACACGCAGTCAGCACATGATTGTGTCCTAACCTTTTTGGGGGATTTTTTTTTTCGGGATGTGGAATTAAATTTAAACAATGATGTTACGTAAAACATTTTATATATATTATATAAGCATACTTTTAATTATATTACTTACAAAATACGTATAGTAGAATCAAGTGAGGGCAGGTTTTCTTTTATTAATCGAAATATTTATTTAAAAAGAAAACAAGTCAACAGCCTTTTGTCTTAAAATAAAATACTTTCACTTTCTTATTGTTTTTTTTTTTTTCTTTTTTTTGTTTTCTCGTTGTTTATTTTTTTAATTTATTAATGCGATTTTTTTTAATTGTTTACATTAAAAAAATAAAATTATTTTTAAATATATTTCCTTTGTCCTTTTTCGCAAAGTTAATTTGGATATTCAAACGAAATCACTTGAACGTTCTTGAATAAAATGCGTTACAATCACCAACCGATGTAAACAGAAACCGAATTTAGTTTGACTTTGAATTCTCCTTTTTCAGAGGTTGACTGTGTTTTGTAAAGAGAGCAAACAAAAAAAAAAAACATCGGAGAAGGGGGATGTCCTTTTTTCAATGCTTTGTTGGTGGTGTTAGTATTTAGTTTGATTTTCGTGTAGTGTTAGCAGCTCATCGCCGTAGTGAATGGTAGTAATTTATTGGTACTTTAGTACGATTTATTGGTACCTAACCTACATCCAATTCCTTTTTTTTAAATATAGCTTTTCTTTATTGTCTTTTTCATATTCCAATAGAGTCGTCTTTATATCGGTTTTTGTTTCTGTGTTGTTCAACTATTGGGTGGTTGTTGGTATTGTCCGAAGGGGACAAGTAATGGTAGTGGGTGGAGGTTAAACGGGTGGCTATGTCGGTCATTCTTCAACTGGAAAAGAACTATGCGCTGAATGAAATATGCCAACAGTTTGCCAAACAAAATGACGGTCGCCATATTTGTAGGTCCAAAATCCTTTTAAACGATGGAAGAAAATGTCATATACGAAGAGCTACAAAGTGGACCAGCTACATTTTGGAGAGTTCTGCTCATAAGTGAGTCTGAATCAAAAAATCGTTTAACCTTGGAAATGCGGTACTACGAGCCGGAGGAGATTCCGGGACATTTCCTAGCAAAAGAAGAGGGTCTAGTAGCTAAACGAGAAATATGTACATACATACATACATATCTCTTTGGACTCACGCTAGATAGCTATTTTTTTAAGGACAGAGAGGGTACTTTAATTAAATATTAAATATTACTGATTCAGGGTTTTGGAAGAAATATTTAGAAAAAATTATTCCCTGTCAATTATTGTATCGTTATTTAGTTTTACTTTGTTGTTTTTTGAGAGCTGAAGATTTCGCATTGTGTGCGTTATAAAAATGTAGCATATGCCAAATTGGCAATCATATTTAAATTATATAATTAATAATTTTTCGAATTAGTGAAGATATATATAGCTTGAATCATTTTACTATGTTAAAACAGCTGAGATGTCGTTGCACTGTTGCCAACTGTGACCATTTTGGGTCAGACGCTGTTAAGGAATAGACGGCTTGATGCTTATTTGGTATTGGACCGAGGTATATGTGGTTTTTCTTAGGAAGTCACAGAACTAAACTGCATATTCCTCCACACCTATCTAATATCTACTACATATGCTAACCTTTACAGCTAGAGGCCGTTCCACCATCCACAACCATTTGACCTATCGGGTTGGCCTCAGCTCGGCTTTCACAAAATTCCCAATAATACGAGACCTGGTAAAACTATGGTAGGATTTGCTTATTATTCGCAATATTTCGAACGTACTCTACTATAATTTTGCTGAGCATATTCAAGCATCATTAAGTTACTCTACGACCGTAACTTAATGATGCTTGATTCTATCAAAATATATCAGCCAATACTCTACAGAATATTAGAAGTTACTCCATGGTTCTTCCAAATTTTTAAGTAAACGTACAGTAATCCCTGTATAATTGGGCCTCTCTTAATTGCGTTTCCCGCTTAATGGAGCTAAAAATTGCGAAAACTACAAATTGCACAATAGGCCAGGATATTCGTAAATTTGTTTTCCCGATTAAGTGCGTCAAAAGACGTGCATTTTAGGTCGACGCAATTAACCGGGGCTTACTGTATTATGTAAGATGATACAATATTGCAGCAACGGATGGTGGATTTATAACACCACCATACAATGGCAACACCTTATCAACTTACCTATTGTCGCCATCCACATTCACGTGCATTGCATGCGCCTATCACGTGACTCTGCCACCATACAATACAAATCTAAAGCAATACGTTATACCACAGCCGTCAAACCCAACCCGTCGTATACAATTTTAGGGGCTGTAACCTCCCGTGGTGAGTATGGCAGCAGGGGTTGATGAGTTCTGGATTTATGTGAGACGTAGTATGGCTACCTACTTTTACAACATAATATTTTTTATTTATATGGTTTTGCGCATAAGAGAGGAACATAACAGATTTCTGATGGTGTCCTGTAACAGGAATCGCTGTTGACAGCTGCATATGTATGTTTGATTAGGATCTAATGTTCGTCAGAAAAAAAATAAAAATAAAAATTAAAATTGGGAAGTAAATTCAATTTCGATATTAAAGTGAATTCTAACGAAAATTGCAGGAGAGTGTATTACCTACATATGTACATACAGTCAACCGCAAAAGTATTCGTAATTTGATTCTAGCTATCTTTTAGGTGATATATGTACATGTATACTTCAATGTTTATTTTTTTCTTATCAACTATTAATTATATTATTTAAAAAAAAAATTAATTAATTGTCTTTCTAACTAAAAATATAAAAAAAAAGAATCGAAATTCATCACTTGCACGACGCAAAAGCATTCGGAAGAATGTTTTTTTTTTTAGTTATAATTAAGGTTGGCTACAAATCAAACATTATTTTTTCAATACCTCATTGTATACCCCCGCTGTTTTAGGACCTCCTTCAGTCTATTTAGCATTGTAAGTAACAAATCTTTTTTGTCCGTTCTGCTGCAATATGGTTCCTAAGTGTACTTCAAGGCTTCTTTTAGGTCACATTTCGATTTAAGGTTTTTTTTTTTCCTTATTTCCCGTTCCTAGTCGGTTCAAACATGCTCTATGGGGTTGAGATCCGGTGACTGGGGAGGCTTTTTTAATTGGTTTCGATAAGTGCGGTATGCTTCGGATCGTTATCTTGTTAGAATTAATAACTATCCGGAAGCCTTAATTTGTCAACACTTCTTATAATCTGATCCATAATTCCATCAATAAATTGCATTCTGCCAGCTCCAGCTTGTTCAGCTTTTCATATCGTCCTCGTGTACCTTTCTTGACATCTCTTTATGAGGCCTTACACTGTGGACACACTTCTTTGCACTGTTTTTGCTATATCACATAATTTGCTTCCATTTTATCGCAAGGGGTAGTCAATACCGCAAGAAAGAGCTCCTGGTTGGACATGTCCACACTTGGAGAGGCTAACTCCTCACAGTCCAGCAACATCCCAACCATGGACTCTGAGACAGAAGACAGGCTTCTGGAAGATATGCTGGTTGAATCCAAGAGCTCAAAGAAAATAGTGGAGCAAAAAGCCGGGCAGGTATAAACACCTGATGAAGAACCACGTCAATAATGCCAAATGAATTGAGAAATGCCAAGGCAACAAGACAACTCTCAAATCGGTGACAGACGAGAAAACATTCACATCTTGTGAAAAGTCAAAAAAAGAGAAGTCAGCGATACCGAAAAGAAAAAGGAACGTCCGGATATAATGACATCATTTATCCAATCGACGTAAATGACAACTCCTGATAAGAAAAGCAAATCTTCAGTGCCCCAGAAATCAAGAGAAATTCTGAAGGGAAAAAAGACTAAGCTAATCCTCACAGGTCAACACTCGAAGCCCTCGAGCTCCAAGATTGATTTGAGAGAATCGGCTAAGTCCGCCCCCAAAAGAATGCGATCGACTGAAGTTGTAACTGAAAACCATAATAAGAAAGCCAGAACGAACTACCAGCGACCCAGATGGAGAATTCACGATAGACAACTGGCAAAGGTGGATGCTAAAATCCTCGAAACTATGATAGCAACGCTTACATATTCGACGAAGCTAGTTGGAGGAAAGGAGTAACGGTTGTGAGCTGCAGTAATAAAGGAGGTTTATGACTTCCTTACTCTCGGTATTCGCAAACTTGGTTAGATCTGTCTGGGAGCCACACTGGACGTTATATTTGCCTCGACCCTACCGCTGCGCTGTAGGATACCTCCTCCGCTGCCAGAGACGAAATCTGTAATGAAGCACATTGAGCTGCAGAACCAGGGTCTCTACATGCAAGACTGGCAAACTATTAACACGAAACTGAGAGAGAAGGGGGAGGTATGAACTACAAGATTGTGGTAGACTCCACAAAATCCTTGCAAAGAAAGCAAATATACACGGATATCTCTGTAAAGAGAACAACTCCTGGACAGTACATAACCAAGATACCTTAGAGCTCCTTCTTCAAACACACTTCCCAGACTGTAACGATAAAGAAATTCTACTGAAAGACGCACCGAAAGGTGGCAACCCTTCAATACCAAATGAAGTACAGTACGCCAATCCGTGAAGTTCCGGTTTGGTTTTCAATTAACGTGGTAGAGAGTAGCGCTTTTGTACTACAAAATCCAAGGAATCGCCGACAATACAATCCGAGTTGGTAAAGCAGTGCCGCAGGTCACTTAATGAGATCGCTGACAGTGGTGACATTTCTCTGTGGAGTAGTATCAGTATTTGTCGAAACAAATATGGCTTAACCTGGATCTGAGGAGAACGGAAGCCTACTGCCCATAAATAGGAAACGCATCAGTATAATAATAGAAGCCCTCACGGGGCACTGCTTGATAGGTAGACATGCTATTAGAATAGGTGTCCCCTTCAACGATTTCTGTAGAAGCTGTGGAGGCGAGGAGGAGGAGGAAACTATTATTCACGTTTTATGCACTTGTCCTGCCTAATCAATGTTGAGAAGGAAAACCCTCGGGAAATATTTCTATGAAGATATTAACGACTTGGCCAGGCTTGATATTTACAAAATAGAGAGTTTTGTCTGTGGATTTAGATGGTTCTGCACATAGATGCGGAGCCTTTGAATTTCGCCATGACTGTTCTGTAGGCCGTACCCCAAAGATTCACGCCTGCCTGCTCGCAGAGTTCCTTAAAGCTGTTGCTCCTTCTTGTCTGGATGACCAGTTTCAGGTCCCTATGTCTATTTTTATATTGCACCTGTAGATCATGATAGGAGGGTCAACCTATGGATCGCTGGAATAATCTGCTCGCTATATGGCACTTACTGCGTAGCTCTGCTATCTCTTGGTTTCACTAGTATACTGGTGGCCGGCGATTTGTTGCCGTCTTCCTGACCATGGGTGCATCTCAAGTCCTTTGGGTGCGTTCCTGTGCCGCTCTCCTTGATTGTATTTCAAGCAGGATGACGCAGGTGGTCACTGTGAGTATATTGGTTACTGACTCTCCACCTGGCGCCTCTCGCTAGGGTACTGGTTACAAAGGTGATTTCAACAACGGATCCTACGCCATTTCTGCTATGTGTGCTCGTTTCCTTTATTAAGAAGTATTACGTCTAGTAGCAATACGGCTTCTAGCAGATCCTCGCCTCGTCTATTGGTCCGTGTGCTACCCCAGTCAGTGCCGCATGCGTTGAAGTCACCAAACACAATTGTTGGGCTACGACCTCTAGCATCATCCACGAGCCTATCCAGCATACCTTGGAATTCCAGGGTGCTGTTTGGAGATGCGTATCAACTGCAGACTCCTTTGAGCTTTGCTCGCACGAAGCTTATCCCGGGTGTCATAATTTTTCTTGCGGCTTTGGCGCATAGTGCATATACCGCACTTCCTGCCATGTGTTTGATGGTGCTAGTTCCATTTTCTTCGCAAAGGGCGCACCTGGCACCATTACTGCAGTTCATGGATGCATGGCTTTTCTGTCCACAACTGACTCAATTATCACTTCTACCCACTGCGTTTTTACACACCTTTGCTAGATGCACGAAGTTAAAGCATCTACAACATCGTAGTGGCACAAATTTTTCCCGTATTCGGCATATCGTCCATCCGATTTTTATTCTTCCATCCT
This sequence comes from Pocota personata, assembly GCA_963082735.1. Lineage (NCBI taxonomy): Eukaryota > Metazoa > Arthropoda > Insecta > Diptera > Syrphidae > Pocota > Pocota personata. The sequence goes on from OY720433.1 coordinate 4,650,653, forward strand.
CCAGTACTTTTTTGGCAGCATTTACTGGGAGGCAGTTTGCATCCCTGTATAGGCTGTCCTTATAGATTTAACGAATCAGGCCGCCTGCATGCCTCGCAATTCCTCGAACTGCTCAGACAGGGCTTGACAGATCTCTTTCTTTGTAGTGACGTTTTCTTCGTGCGTTAAGAACCTCACTTCTGCTACGAGTATTTTCCCAAGAACTTATCCAACTTTGCTTTGGTGCTCAGAGGTGCTTCCAACAGCTGCTTTCTTGAGCTCAAGCAGTAATTCTACTTTGGCCGTCTTCCGTATGTGGCTTACATTAGACCCCAATCCATTTATTTTAGGGTTGGTCTTCACCTTTCGGAGTATATCGCTGAAGGAAATTCCTCTGATCTCTTTAATCATCTGTGCGTCCGGCTTAAAGCGTATCTTGCCTCGATCTTTTTTTAATACTCTTGTCCATTTTGGCTCTTTGTTTCGGGGTTTCGTTGTCTGTCCTGGGTTTTTCCCTGGGGCTGTTTCTTTTTTCTCCCTTTGACCCTTATGTACACTTTGTTTCACCAACGTTGCCACCATTTCCTTGAGGTAGTTGTTTTAACTAAGAAGAAGAAGAAGAAAAAGCCAACAGGCTCGTTTCTGGTGGGTGGATGGTTCGAGTGCCCTTAGACGTCATACTGTATTCCATTTTATTAATTTTGCCATCTGCTACACAGTTATAGTGACTGCGTATTACACTTGTCAGCTTTCCAATTTCGCTATGGACATTGTTTTTCCCCCTGATGAATTCCATCAATGCAGCGATCTTCCTTCCCAGGGATTTGCTTGACTCATAATTGGATCCTACGAGTATGGGGGAAAGGACATCGACCACATCAGAGACCCCTGTAATAAGGCAAGGTTACGTGACTACCAGAGGGCGACAGGTATCTGGAATGCTCCGTTAGCTATGCTGTATGGATTTTATGTCCCCAGCACCATTCTGGCCTCCGTACAGGTCGCATAACGCCTTGCCTTGGGGACAGGATGCTTATTTATGGGCGGCATCTACTCGCCCTGTCACAAAAATTTACTGTGCTACTAACGTTTACGACTTTTGATCATCGTACCTAGTACAATCAGCTGCGCCATGCCACCGAACATAAATGATCACTGGAATGAAAAGTCTTGTAGAAGATGACGGGGAGGTCATGTTACGTAGTTATCTACTGATACCTGGAGACGGATCGAAGAGCGAAACAAAATAAAGTTCGCATTGCGGCCACCCCTGGAGAGGGTAGGAGCGAATTCGAGTCGCTGTATCGCATGAAGAAGAGAAAAGTCCAGCGTAGTGTACGCCATGACAAAAGAAATGCCATCAGCACCGTGTACAGAATCATAAAAGAGCTGATCACAGCTTACGACCACATCTGATGAAGAGTTTGGACGGGTCTTTGCTGATTTGTGATAAGGAAATGGAGGGAGCACTTTTCCTTTGTTTTGAACAGCATGATGAACAAAGGTTTGCGTCAAAATCAAGACGAGTTGTCCTACCAACAAGATTCCAGATTTCTCATCATGCCTTCCAGTAATGATGAAATCATTGCCGCGATTAAAATTATCATACCAAGATTGACATCATTAAATGCCCTTTATGGTAGCCACACCAGCGCTACCCTACTGAGCTTCTCATAGTCTGAATGATCTGCTACTCTGATCCATTATTTTAGGTATTATTAGACTCGGATCGACAAATCAAGCCAATAAAGTTTTGTGAGTTATTATGATACCCATTCAACGTCATTGTGTATCATATACCGGTTTTTGTGAGTGTTCTGTGAACACTGTATATTGAAAACAGTAGGCACTCGTATTGAAATCTTGTATCATGAATTTCACAGGCTGAGGGCACAACCAGTGAGCCACGCCAACCCCATAGCGCACAATGGTTCCAATAAATAATGCCGTTCTCAAATAATTCCGTCCGTCCGACATGTGCAGCACCAGACTACCCCACTGCAGTAAAGTATCCGCAGAGATTTATTCGATAGGTTGATTTTTCCGAATACATTGGAGGGGATTTACAATTTAAATCGGATAAAAACTCATTCGAACTCGGCACTTTCATTCATCTAATAAAGGTGTTGCGTCTGTTGTTTTCATTTCAGAAAGAAATGAGTTGGGCATTTGGAAGAATTCAAGTTACTATCCAGACAGTAAATAGAGAAATGTGCTATCGCTAGTGCTACCCTAAGACATTGGTAATTTGAAAATTATGATAATCATCATCTTAGTAAAGTGAATTTCAACTTGATGTGTTTTTAGGCAAAAACATAAACTAATAAAATTTACGCCATACACTTAGGCGCTTGTTATATGCAGCTCTTCCATAAAAATATGCATACAGGGTGTTTCAATTCAAGAAGCAAATACTTTTAGAGGCTAAAAAACAAGACAAAACAAGACGACTGGGTCATTCCCTAATCCGGAACCGTTAGTTGAAGTTAAAAAAGTCGGACTTAGAAGTATCATAGCTTACGAGTATATTAAATTTAATAGCATATAGGGTTTCGTGAACATTTTAGATGCCGAGATTTTAGTCAAGCTTGGTATTACCGTAATAGAGTAAAGCGAAAAAGTGGGTGTTGCAAATCTTACATGTGCCATCAGAGCACTCGTAAGTTCCAACGATTTACAATTGGTTATTCCTATCGGCGAGTAGTAATGCTGATTACAGAACACTTTTAACATGGCCTCCTGAAACTCGTACGAATATGTCAATCTGAGTTTAGTCGGTAAGACTCAATTGAGTCCTCTGATGACCACCAAAGGAGCTGTGTAACATAACTTATTTCTGCGAATCGACTTGATTCGTAATAAGTCTGGCGTAAATTATGAAGCCAATGAAGCTTGTAAGAACCTGGTTAAGGTTTGTGTTGTCAAAATAATAGAAAAAACCACTTCTCTTTTCAAAAAATAGATTTTGTTTAAGCCATTTAGCCCCATCGACATCATTTTACTTAAGAAATAAACCTCAGCTCCGAATGTGTCATGGGACTCAACTATACTTACATATATTTACAAAATATTTCTTCCGAACATTTATGATGGAAATACCGACGAAGGTGAACCTATTCCTAAAGGGGCTGAAACGCGAAGTACTACGCACGCGAGTCATTGTCGCCTGTATCTTCCTGTATTGCGCATGCATATACTTTTCATGAAGGATGATGAATTTCTCTAGATACTCGTAAGAGTTTATAAACCTAAAGAAGTAAGTAAAAGAGTGAACGTTTTTAAGATCCTCCCATAAACATGCCCACCAGGTTACATTAGCTTTAGGATTGTGAAATTTAACATGCATACTCGTAAATCCCCAGCGAATAAACATGATTAATTTAAATAAAAATATAAAAAAAATACAAATATAATCAACAACAACGCCTGCTTTATAACGAGGATCAACTGTAAAAAAATCGGAGAAAATATATTATAGACATTGATTTGTTCTACAATTTCCCCATGCATTACAAAAGTAAGTCACTGTAAGGAGTGAAACATTGTTTTGCACAAATAAGAAAACATTTAATCCAAGGGCAGAGACGCGATCCTTCTGTAGATATAGTTTTGTCACCAAGGCTATATATATATAAGTTTATGCTCATTTTTTGGAAAGGTTTTATGTATAGCAGATTTCTATACTACAAATAGCTGCGAAAAACTTAGAAGAGAATACACCGATTGTTGCCCTCAACATCTTGGTGTTCATGTGAAATTCTGCTGTGTTTTATATATGAAATAATGTATATATGTTACACAAACAGGATTGATGGTGACTGACTATTTTGTAAGACTCATCGAGAGTAGATTGACGCAAAATTAGTTTCAGTAAAAATATGTGACGTCCGTCTTTGTCATATGTAATTTGTTATTTATTCTCTTTTCAGGACGACTTTAATAATTTTTTCAATGTAGGCATGCATTCATTCCCAATGAAATGTACCTTCTACATATACTAATTAATTCTTAACTAGTACGCAATACATAAAAAGAGTTCGAAAGAAATCGATTATCTGCCGCCTTTTATCAGTCAATGGATCAGGGATGGCTAGAGGAGTTCTCATTGTAGATTCCCAAAATACGAGTATTTATACAATTAGGTGACCTCCAAAAACTTACGAGTGTATTTATTCGCGAGCGTTTTTTAAGGCCAAACCACTTGACATCATGTGACAAATACCCACAAACGTTTTATTTCAAACAAAAGCGAGATTTGTTTTCTGATTATACAGAGAATGTACAGAAGACGCAACAAATATATATAAATATTGATATGCAAAATCTGAACGACATCTTTACAAATTTTACCAAGTCTTCGTTTAAAAGAATAACCAGTAAAACTCAAGATACAAGAATGCTCGTATCTTATTAAAATATGATTCCGATACCAGAGCATATCCCAGAAATAACCAATCTTCATATCCAATCTGACGAAAATAATATATGTATAAAAAATAATTAATCTTATTTTATAGCATACTAGCAGAGCCGTCCGGCTTAAAAAAGCCACCAAGCATACTCCCGTGGCCTTTCTGTTAAGAGACTACTCGTATAGCCTGCTTTATAAACTCATACATCATTTAATTTTTCACATAGATTATCATATTATCACAGATAATAAACTTGATTATCGTTATTCTCATATGCGTTAACTAGAGCAGTGCAACGAAAGCAGTCCCTGCTCGGGCGCCAGTTAAAGAAATGTACGCACAAATTATAAAAAAAATATTTTTTCAGGCAGGTTGTCTGTTCCTTTATTTACTACATTACTCCACATGCTTTTATTAAATAAATATGTTTATATCGGCAAAAAGAATCGAATGAATAGCAGGTGACGGCCGCAGTTATTTCCCAGAACTTTGTCTGAGCGGCTGGTGCATTTGAAAACTTAATCTATTTCGTGTTAACTTATACACTACGCTCGGTATACGGTGGGTGAATTTTAGTCGCCTTTTAAGACAGGCATGTCTACGTCGGGTATATTATAACCCCGTAATTATTTCCAATCCTCACAAAAAGACAATCATTTGAAAACTTTTTCATTAATATCAGTTTAGTTGTCTATGTAGAATTCATGGCTGTCGTTTCGAAAACCAAAAGGGAGGTACTCTTGCTGTTTGGAGGGGAGCTTTTTGACTTTGAGGGGAGTACGATGTAGTGTACAAGTAGTTATAGTAAGAATACGTTAATTGTGAAAATGTGCGTTTTTAAAAGTGATTCGCAAGCTGAACAAATAAATACTGCGATTGTCATTGAAGTGATTAAAACTACCGTCGCCGATCTGGGTAACATATTGCACTATGTATTCTCAATCTAGTTTTTTTTTTTTTTTAAGTTCGAACCTCAGTAGCGTTTAAGTTGATTGCAATTTTTAAAATAAAACACAAATCAACTGTGCGACTAAATTTTGTTTGTAATTTTTGATCTTTTTCATTATATGACTGAAACGATAACAATAAGTCAGAGCAACGGTATGCAACACCAACGTCAAGGTACACAATGTCCACCTGGTCAAGAGGCAATCCTTTTAGCGCTTAAGATGGGTAGGGTGGATTCACCCCAATGTTCCTGGCCGGAGAGTCCCCGAAAGACAGAAAACACAAATCTTATCTTCGGTGGGGTGCGCAAGTGTAGAGAAAATTAAACCACTGTACACAATTGGAAGAAGCTGGCAAAGGACCGTACTGACTGGAGAAGCTTGTTAGTTGAGGTCCAGCTCTACCAAGGAGAGCAGCAACGCCGCACCAATGTATCTTTTCTAAAACGTCTTGTATTTCACTGAAATTTAAATACATCTATAATATTTTTATAAGGCATTATACTTCCACTAACTCCTATTTGAGGACAAATTTCCCACAAATGCGACAAAAGTGCAAGTACAATAGCATTTCTATGGTACCTACTACGCATCAATAAAAGAAATATATATATATATATATTAGGGTAGTTTTTCACACTTTTTTTTTATTACAAGTAAGTAAGTGTTATTGAATAGCACTGATTAGTCATTATTACGTGGAATCCAGTTTTTATTTTTCCTTAGTACTTAGTAGCACAGCCTTTAGCCTTTACGACCGCTTGGACTCTTCGTGGCACACTCCCACACTTCCTCTATGACTGTTCCGAGCTCTTCAATTGTTTCAGGTATTTTGTTACGTACTTTCTGAACTTTCTCTATTATCTTAAGGTAAGGTCTACGAGTAATTCCTGGCCAATTTAATTTAAAGGAAACGATATTTAGAGGAGGTTTTGAGTTTCAATTTTGGGTCAAAAATTGTTTTTACTTATGGAATGAACGCGATGACAGGGAGTGGAATCATTCTCAAATATGGCATTTGGGATGTAGCAGCATAACTCCTCTATTGTAGGAACAACACCATCAAAAATAATTTCTTTGTATTTCGATGCATTTACGGAACCGTCCAAAAGCAAAATAAAACTGAGATCCCAATTTGTCATGCATTACCAAACCATAAAATATTGCGAATGCTTAACGGTGGGAAGCAAACATTCGTCTAAATATCGCTCCATAGTTCTCCTTCGCACTGTTTGCTTTTCGATAGGTCCAATCAAATTAAATTTGGATTCGTCAGAAAATATTACCTTTTACCAATCATTTTTGGGTCTGTTTGGCCCACATCACTCTTTTTCCTTCATTACTGCAGAGAGAAGCGGCTTTTTTTCAGGTCTACAGGCTTGAAGATCCCTTTCATTTAGCCGGTGGTGAACACTCCGCGTGCTGATGTTAATAAAACATCTCTCGATCAAGTCTTTTCTCAATTCCTTTGCAGTTGCGAACCGGTTTTTCAGAGACATGCCCTCCAAAATCCGATCTTGCCATGTTATCGTTTGTTTGGGTCTTTCGCTCCCAGGTTGCCTCTCCGTACTGTCCGTTGAGCTTAATTTTTTCAAAAGTGCTTCGTGATATCCCGCAACGTCTGCGATTCGCCTATTTGAAAAATGTTCGCCATGAAGAGCGAGAATACATTCTTTATCTGCTTCGCACAAAACCATCGTTAAATTCTTCAACTGTTTACAGAACAATTTGTCGCGGTCTAGAGCACTAATGCGTTATCGACTTGAGTGTTTTTTCTTTCATACATAAAAAAGAATAGGCACATGTTTGATACCAGCAATAGATATGTTTATGGTCTAAAACCTTCGGCAAATGAAGCATACTTATGCTCGATCGTCCTTTTTTAAGAATTCATTATCCATTACTCGTATAAGGTATGAAATACATTAAGCACCCTGCACAAAAGGAGAAAAACTTAAACAAATAAAAAATTGGATTAACCTGCTTTAGAAAAAAAAATCGTGACATGCTAATGATTTATTTCATGGAAAATATTTAGAAAAGCATAACACCCCAACTGACCGGCTTTGTATAACATCCCTGTTAGCGAAACACCACGCATATTCCAGACCCAAAATTGTACTTATTTGTTTTTGTGTCCTTATCATTTAAAATCAAAGGAGCAAAAATGAATTATCATAGACATTCCTACACATGCAGGCCAAACTGAAATCTAAATACATATGTATCCGCACCATTTCTCTCGCTCTCTCTCTCTCTCTCGTATAAAACACGATTACATATACCACCCCCCAATTCGCAATCAAACTCCACACAACCCCGCCGGTTACCAAATTTTTGCAGTGGTTTTCTCATCGACTTATATGCGAGAAATTAGGCGATTGTGTGTGTGGCTTGCATATAAATATAAGGGCTTCTTAGAGATGTTGATAAAGACTGCTCCTCACACACGACAATTACATATTATGGGTGGGTGGACCGTTTCGTATTTAATTTTCCATTCCCCTTCAACCTGTAAATAGCTAAAGGTAATACATACGTATAAGTGTGCGTTGCTTTTTAAATGAAAAAAAAAAAAATACGAAATTTATTCCAAATTCCCCAGCGTCTTCTGGCTCCATCGACGTCGTTGTCGTCGTTGCCATCGCTCCCCATTTGTGATTTCAAGCATTTGTACTTTCATCCCTTACGGGGAGTGTGGAATTTATATAAGTATGTACCTATTTTCGGTACAGTTACAGAAAAATTACGTTTTAGTTAGGATTAGACTTTACTTTTAACGAACGCAAGCCAGTCTGGGGTCGGGAGTCTGGCGGTTCTGCCTTAACGCAAAAAATCACCCAAATATCGGGTGATGTAACTAACGCACAAAATTTAACAAATACTCGGGAACGGATAAGCAATCTAATAAAGATCAAATTTTGCCTTCGATGTAGTGGATTTTTTAACAATTAATTTTTTTTATAAAAATTATTATATATTTATTGTTGTAAGTATTACGTAATGCACTGATGTGTGCATGTGCATGTCTGCCTGTGTTTGTCAAAAAATAATAGTAAAATTTTTTTTTATTTTCCAGATGGCACTGCTGACCACATGATATATACTTTTTTCCAAAACTCTGATGCACACTTTTGGTGCATGCCATAGCATAAGCGATGCACTTTGATGTCCTTTGTTTGAATGCATGAATTCACTCGAAATCGCAATAGTGGCGGTGGCGGCGGCGGCGGAGGAAACGGAGGAGGAAGCGGAGGAGGAGGAAGCGGTGGAGGAGGAAGCGGTGGAGGAGGAAGCGGAGGAGGAGGAAGTGTTGGGGGAGGAGTCGGAGGAAGTGGGGTAACCGCGGGGGGTAACGGAAGCAGTAGTGGCAGCGCAAGTGGGGGAAGTGCCAGCAGCAACGGTAACGGTGGAAGTGACATAGCAGCGTCGAATGGCAGTAGTGAAGGCTCAACAGATCTCCACCACAACATCTTTAATTTTAGTAATTTACATACGAACGGAACAGTTCACGACGACTTGTTCTATCAGACTAGCGGCCATCAAGCAATCAGTTCCATCGTAGTCCTGGAGAGTGGCTATATCGTTGGAGGAGTCACTAGTCACACAACATCGACGACAGCAATATCAAGCTCAAAGTTGGCACTTAGCGGTGGTACGGGGGGAATTAATGCAGGCGTCATTGGTACTGTGCTTCCCAGCATTGACGGTATCGAAACAATGGCCAACAGTCCATTGGGAATCGGTTATATTAGCAGCAATAACAGTGGCAGTTTATGCGGAGCGCCAGCTATACTGCCGAGTGCGCCACAAATCGGATCCACCACAACGAATACCCACCACAACATACCACCGCCACTTACTAACATCATGATCCTGAGCGGAGCGGCAGCAGCAGCATCAGCGCCAACCACATCGACTGGCGGCAACAACGGACCAACTGGTGTCACTATGGGCATCTCGGGCGGCATCAGTACAACAATGGGAACGAGCAGCGCTATTAGTGGTGTACCACCGATCGGCCTAGGCATTGCCACTGGAATTGGTAATAAAATGCTCGGTCGAAAGCAAAGCTTGAAAGGTGAACCATTTCTAGCGGATTACGGTCCCGAGGAGTCGCTCAATGAAAGCACTGACATCGAGTGGGTGAATAAACTGTGGGTAAGGCGACTGATGCGCTTATGCGCCTTAGTCTCGTTAACCTCAGTTTCCTTGAACACTCCGAAGACTTTCGAGCGACATCCGCCGTTACAGTATTGTACTTTTGCATCGGACACTGCAGTAACGGTGTTGTTCACAGCTGAGATGATTGCCAAAATGCACATCCGCGGAGTACTGAAAGTTAGTATCTATTCTAATCGATGAGCTTAGACATGCCTAAAACAAGTCCTCAAAGATTTAATTTTTATAAAAGTTGTATTCAAAAATTTTATGAAATTTCTCTTTCTCTTTCGTTTTGCTTACAACCTATTGCATGCCCAGGGTGAGGTGCCGTACCTGAAGGACCATTGGTGTCAGTTTGATGCCTCGATGGTGTTTTTTCTATGGGTGTCCATTATATTGCAAGTGTTTGAGGTCCTTGAATTTGTGCCAAAGTAAGTAAACAGTAATTAGTGAATAAATGCTTTGAATTGCTTTCGTTTTTGCCATGACAATGTGAGAATGTGTAGTGCTTTCCGACAAAGGATAAACAAGTAGTAAAAGCAATTTAGTATCCTATTGGTAGTGAAGTAACTCTGAACCCGAGAAAAGTCCATATTTATAAAATAACCGTCAAAATGCTTCTATTTCCACGACTACGCGATGTAAGTATATTACAAATCTATCTCAAATGTGTTCTTAATACCGAATTAAAACAAAATAATTTTTTTTTATAAAACAAGTGACACAAAGATTAATAACAATTACAAATAATAATAGAAAGTCGAAAACGAATTTTCGTCGTTTTAAAGTATTTTTTGTGGTCGGGGTTTTTAGATAAATATATTTATTGCCATAGTATAGGGCTTATAAGTTTGACTTGGTATACATAGCCTGCACAGACATATGACATTTCATTTATATCTTACTACTGAACAACTTAACAATGCATTTAAATTGCATTAAATACATCAATTCAATAATAATGCAGAGGAAAACAATGGAAAAAAAACCATCATTTAAATATTTGTTAAAAAATAAATACAAATAAATAATTAGATAAATAAATAAATATTAAATAAATAAATAAATAAATAGACAAATAATTAAACAAATAAATCAGTAAATTCATAATAAATAAGCATGAGTAAAATAATAATTAAACCAAACAGGGTGTAAATATCTTATATATACAGGGTGCGCCATCTTTTATGTCGGTACGTGAATATTGAATATCTTTAAAAAAAAAAAGCCGATTTCCATATATGAAGTATTTTTATTTAACTTGGTCCTTTACAATTTATTTGAACTAGTTTTTGAATACAACATCAATCAAGTGGCCGCCTCTATTGACCAAAGCAAAATGTGCTCTTTTTGATGCGTTTTCCATCACTTTTTCGAGCATCTCGTACGGTATAGCGATGATTTCGGCAGGAATGTTTGCCTTAAGCTCGTCAATGGTCTGAGGCTTGCTGGCGTACACTTTGCTTTTCAAATAACCCCGCAAAAAGAAGTCCGGAGGGGTCAATGCCAGTCAATGTCTCCATTTTTTGACAGCACGCGTCCAGGGAATTTTTGTTGCAGAAACTGCATTGTTTGATTTGCAGTGTGGCAAGGTACACCGTCTTGTTGAAACCAGTAGCCATCCAGTCCTTTTTTACACATTTGTGGACAGACATAATGAGCCAACATCCACCGATATCGATTCCCACCGATTGTTTCGTCTTCTCTGAAGAAAAATTGCCCAATGATGGTTTTGGTGCAAACGCCGGCCCAAACAGTCACTTTTTGTTCATGTAATGGTGTTTCATGGATCTCGTGTGGATTCTCCGTCCCCCAAATGCGGCAATTTTGCTTTTTAACGGCGCCAGAGAGTGCGAAATGGGCCAAAAATCAGGTTTAGTGTCAACCATTCGAGCGACTGTTTGGCAGTATTCCAAGCGACGTGGACGGTCTGTCGGCATTTGAGTCAATTGTACTTTATACGGAAACAAATGCAAATCATCCTTCAAAATGCGCCGTAAGGTGGTTCCACTGACGCCAAATTGCTGAGCGCGGTGACGATACGACACATATGGGTTCTCGGCAACACTTTCTCTTACCGCTTTAACCAGTTCATTGGAACGTCTTGGGCGTTGATGAACGGCATGTCGACGATCTCCAGTGCTCAACAAAATTCTATACCAAACAACGAATAGTGTTGTCAGACGGTGCTTGTTGGCCACGATATTTTCGACGATATGCACTTTGAGTTAACACAACTTAACGACTATTTTCAATGTACAGCGTCACTATTTCGGCGCGTTGTTTCGGTGTGAAGCGATTTATGGTTAAAATTGTACTGAATTGACGTTTCAAAAACATACTCGTATCTACTCAAGTCTATCGGTTGATAAAGGTCAAAGTTATTTTGTAAATATGTATATACATATACATATAAATAAATAAATTATACAAATGAATAAATAATAACACATTTATCATTAATAAAGTAATTTGTTTATGAGGCGGTTATCTACAATATCGCATTTTTGCAAGAATTTTTCATTTGAAATTTCAATTTTTCTTGTGATTGGACTGATTCCGGCTTTCTCATGCAAAACCATTTTCAAAAAGAACCAAGGTAAATGTAATATAATTTTTAATAATTTATTTTGTAGAATTTAACACTTTTTCCAATGAACATTTGCACAATTTTCTCAAACTGTGCATCCAAATAGCATTATGGCTTTGAAAATAAGCAATTTGTTGCAGTCACTCAGTAACGATTTGCGAATTATGAACGGATATAGCAATTCTATAGCTTCATTTACTTTGCGCTGAATGTTTTTGATGTGCTGACCAAAGATTAGCGCCTTGTCGAGGTAAATACCAAGGTATTTGCCAAAACTAACCCATGGAATATCACAGTTGGTGATTTCTAGGTTATTTGTTGGTAAGAACAAATGTTTTCTCTTTCTGGTAAAAAAGATTGATTGAGACTTTTCAGTATTAATTTAAATTTCCCAGTGCTTACAGTACTCGAAGATGGTATTTTTTGCACTTTGTGAACTAAACTCTATAACATACCCAATATATTGCTGTAGCGTCTGCTTCACAATTTGGGATAGAAGTCAGATGTGTAGTCATTATAGAGAGTTGATACCAATAGGTGGCCGTGGTGTAGTGGTAACATCATCGCTTGTCACAGTTCTGATTCACGGTTCGAATCCTGATGTCAAGAATCATCTATTTATTTCGCATGAAATAAATAAAAAAGTCGATCACTTGCTAAAGCTAAGTCAACTCTACTATGAAGGCATAACACTGGTAGTAGGGTGGTCATATGGCTAAAATGCAACTTGATCGTGGTGATGACATCAGGTGGACGGAAAAAAATACTGTGAATCATAAGCAACGACAACAATAGCGAAAAAACAAAACAAAATACTCCCCAGTTATCTGGACAGCCACCCTTGGAGTTTACAGAAACTTAATACCACCTGAGTTTCAAACTACACCACTCTGTCTTTCTCTCTGTCTCTTCCTCTTCCGCAAAACGCACGTGTTCTAAAAATTAGTTTAAGGGTATTCATATCCCCTTTAACACGTGCAAATTATAAAAAAAAAAAAAAAAAAAAAATACAGGTCCTTGAGGAACACCTGCCAGAACTATCCTTTGACCAGAGTACTCGTATATCTTATTGACGAATTCCGTAAAGTATCGATCCGTGAAAAAACTTTGTATAAGTTTGATTAAAAGTGGAGGGCAATAGTAATTGATCAGTTTGTACAATAGACCATTGTGCCACAGAGTGTTTTTTTTTTTTTTAACATCGAGTAGTACTAGGCCAGTTGATTGTTGCGCTGCTAATTTTGCTTTCACATGCTCGAACCCAAATTGTTGTAATAGAATTAAGTTTTTTTTCATCAAGAAATTAATGAAGCTTATTCCTTACAACTTTTTCCAAGATTTTGCTACAAGTGCTCAATAAACTAATTAGTTTGTAACTACTTGGCATATTTGGGGACTTCCCGCAATTCAAAATTGGTACTAACTTGGCAATTTTCCATTTTGAATTAATTATGAATCTTTGCAGCTGGAAACCAATTAATGGTAGTTGCTTTAAAACCAATTTATTAATTTGATCTAAACCAGGTGATTGATGTCTCCCACTTGTTATTGAAGTCATCCATTATATTCTGGACTAAAGCATCTAATGGAGAAAGTGAATTATTTGCTAATACCTGATGATTTTAATGATAGGTGTCCGCTAATATTTCAGATTTTTCTTCATTAGTAATGGCAAATCCACTTTCTCAAATTTTTGGTCAGATTCCAGAGGGGCTTGAAACCTTTATCCATGGACTAGAGTCAATTTCATCTCAGTAAGATCGTTTGGAGATTTTCTGTGCCAAAGTATTCAAAATCGATTTTAATTTTTATAAAGTGAAGTATGTAGGGGGGAGTACTATTACTTGTTTGCTTGTATATTCAATTGGAATCGAATAGCGAACACTGTCTAAAAGATTGTGTTCAAAAAATTGTGTACTCTGGTCTATCTGTGGAGTACAACTAACACCCGGTGGATTTGTGGAGTAATTACAAACGTTTGACGCAAAATAAGACCTAAAAAGGTTAGCCTTCCTATAAACTAAATATATTTTTTGCTCCAGGGCAGGAGTGCATAGGATCCGACATTCAGCTGGGAGATGGTCTGACCTCAATGCGCTTATGACAGACAGTTGCGTTAGGCTATTTGGTACATTTGTTATAAAAACGTCTAGAGTCGAAGGGGAGAACCTTCTAGCAGTTGGTATATAGATGGGGCTGTTGAAATACTAAAGTTGCATTGGGTATCTTAACATTAAGTCTTGTAAAGCATTACCCCAAGAGGTAGCTTTTAAGCATCCCCAAGAGCGATGTCTGCTGTTAAAATCACTCCGTAAGACAAATGTATGATTACTGGATAACCCTTGCAAGCCATTATTATTATATGTGGGTTCGAATTTTTTCTTTTAACTTTGTAGAGTTTGAGAATGCTATTTCTACACCAATTGCTTCTGCTACTCTTATACTGACTAAAAGTAACAGAGTATGCTTAATTTGTTTCTTTATTACAATAGCAACACCGCCGCCACTTCTATTAAGGCGATCCAATCTACAAACAATGTAATTATTCCTAGCAAGTTTAAAACTACTACTGAACCACGTTTCACTAAGAAGCACCAACTCAAAGAAAATTGAAAATTTTTTTAAGAATGCTTGTTGCGTTCCAACATACTAATTTTAAAGAATTATTCGCATTACTTGACATTAGAATAAAGATATTTTGTAGCTAGCTGTGCAATAGCGTTGAATTGTTCAGCCTTAGAATTGCAGCTTCCCAGACGGGAGATCATCTCCGATGTGAGAGAGGCCAGTTCCTTTTCAGAAAATAATGTAGGCAAACTCTCAGCTGAGTTGACTTGTATTTTTAAAGCGGCGTTGAAATTCCCATCTGACTTGGGTGTGAAGAATAGTTTTAATGTTTTTCGGTAAGTCTGAGAGACGTATCGAACCATTCTCCAAGTAGACATACATACATAGATGTAGAACACATCTTGAAAAGCTTCATGATTTTGTTTTTGAGAATAAATATTTAATTCGATTAAACCAAATAAAATCACTTTAAAAGACCGTCCATGCTTTCATGGGTAAAAGCGCATTGCAAACTTTGGTGAAGGAGTCTATTGATTCACAGAAAATTTATATTCCGATCGAGATTTTACGAACCGATGTACATATCAGCGCTATTAAGTTCCTTTAGCAGTTTGTGGATGCAACCACTGTTTTTTTTTAGAATTTTTATATGTACATAGGTGGTATAACAATTTTGTTTAGGGGATGGCCGTTTCGGCAGGTTAAATTCTTCTTCAATATCAGAGTCAGGTAGACATTGTAAGGGAGTCCAATAATTACTATTAGAGTTTCCGCTACGCGACGTCATGTTTGACGGAATAGATTTCCTGGATTGGAATGCAGGCGTTTTAGAAGACTGAAGTCGGGATTTTATTCAAAAGTATTACAAAGTTTAAAATCTTTAATTTTTGATTATAATGATAAGCTTATTGCTATTCGAAAAACAAAGAGTTTGTGCTTTTCGATTTGTGACTTTAATAAATCTTTGACATGATTGTATTGTCGGAACTTTACTCTAACCCTAGTTATTGGTTGAAATTACGCGATACACACGATGTAACATTCTCCATTGCTGCAACATAAAACTAATTTTGGTGTTCAATATTTTGAAACTATTAAATATCTGTTTGTATCACAGCCTATACCCACATAAGTTAATTACTAAGGACTGCTGTTGTACTTGTTGTATTCGCAGATGAAAATTATCTTAAAATTGAAAGCATTTAGGAAAGGAAAGTACAAAGGAAGGTCATAGATACAAACACTATATGCTATCAGATGGCGTATCAGCTTTTTGTCAAAAAAAAAAAATCGCGTAACGGTACTTTGCTTAATCACTGATATTTTTTTTTTTTTAAATGGCTATTAATCGATTAAGAAATAATTTATTTTGGTTGTCAAAAAATCTAGTAAACTTTAGTCAAAACTGTCACATAACCTTCGCCTCCATGGTAAACAGGAAGAGAAGTTAGGAAAATATAAAAGTCCGCCTCGTGAATTTTTAATTTCTTAAATCTATTTCACCAGCAACTGAGCCCGTCTCGTAATTATTTTATTTAATTTCTCAGTGCATGCCAACAGTATCCTCATTGAAATTAATCCTATCTAATGGCCACATATCATTACGACAAGCTTTATAACCCTCCTCCTCTGAGCTCTTATTTTATTACGGTATCTACTTTACGAATAGTTACAAGAAATAGTACATTTTAAAAAAAGTAAACAAAAAACAACAAGAAAAACGAAAAGTACACAAACATGAGCCTGTCAAGAAATTGTTTTTACATATAAGATATTTTTTTTATTAAAAGTAAAAAAAGTAACAATATAAAGTAATTAATATTTTGTATGTCCACCTTTAGCGACTATCACGGCTTATAATCTTCTTTTCATTGAATGGATTAAATTCTGTACATAATAATCGCTTGGACTTTTATTCCATTCCTCTAGAACTGTAGTTTTCAGCTCTGTTCGGCCTTTTGGGTGTCTTTTGGCCACTTTTTTTTCAAATAGACCCACAAGTTCTCAATGGGGTTTAAATCAAGACTCTGAGCAGGCATATCCAAAACTTTGAAGTTTGTTGTCACCATTGGACCCAAATTTATTTGCGCTATTTAACAATTGACTCTTCAAAATATTTAAATACTGTTGCGCCTCCATGGTATTCTCTATAAAGGCTAAATCTCCAACTCATTCGTTAGAAATGCACCCCCACACCATGACTGTTGGAATGATGTTACTATTTTCCAACGCTTTTAATGGCTGTCGTCACACTCTATTAGGCCCATCGTTATAATAGAGCATAATTTTGGTCTCATCGCAGAATATGACGTCATAGCAGTAGTCAATGCTTTTCAATGTCTTGTGCTGAAAGCAGCGGTTTTTTGTGAGCAACTCTAGATTGGTACTTATTCTTTGTCATGACCTGCCCTTGTTTCGTAGAAAACCGCGACACCACACTCTTCTTTGAGTTCACCCGCAAAATCTGCGGGTTTTCCACTAATTTCCTTAGCAAATAGCGTTCTGTTAGCTCTGAGATTTTGCGCTGACGACCATTTGAAGACTTTAGCTCCAGTCTATCGTCGTTTTTTGCACGATTTAGAATTTTATATACTATTTGACTGGCCAAAGAAAACATATGGGACAGTTCTTGAACACTTTATCCGATGTAGTGATTATAGTAAACCAACTGAACCACTTCAAATGATGTTCTTTTGCCAGGCATCCTGAATTTACGAGTACAATAATTTAACAACAACTGCTGCAGTTGATGAGTAGAGCACAAATGGAAAACTATTTTTGGTTGATTGACGACAAAAAGGAGCACGTGTATAGAAAAACATCAAACTCATGATGGTAAATATCTTCCGCTGCACAAAAAAATAAATTGTAAAAACAATTTCTTGTTGTTTATTGTTTTTAAAGTACTATTTTTCGGAAGTTTTCGCTAGTAGATACAGTAATACAATAAAAAAAAAAAAAATAAGTAAAACATTAAAAAAGTAAGTAGGTACGAGGGTGGGTCAATAAGTCCCTGAAAAATGTAATAAGGAACACTCTTTTCCGTATAAAAACATTTTATTTTTCAACATAGTCTCCTTTTAGCCCTATACACTTCATCCAACGTTTCTCCAATTTTTTGATGCCCTCCAAATAATACGATTTCTCGAGCCCCTCAAAATAAACGATTGTTTCAGCGATGACCTCTTCATTCGACCCAAATCTCTCACCTCCGAGCCATTTCTTCATGTTTGGAAACAAGAAATAGTCGCAGGGGCTAAATCTGGGGAATATGTTGGATGAGGGAGGAGTTCGTAGCCCAACTCATGCCTTGGCCTTCTTCGGCTTCGATTCACCAGGAGAAGTCCATTGTTTTGACTGTTCCTTGGTTTCTGGTGTGTTGTAGTGAATTCAGGTTTTATCCACGGTTACGAAACGGCGCAAAAACTCAGCCGAATTTTTCTGGAACATCGCCAAACACACCTTTGAAGTTGTCAAATATTTTATGTCCAAATATTTATGCAAAATCGAAATCACTGAGCCATGTGATAAGCCTGTGGCCTCTTCAAGCTCGCGCACTTTCACTCGCCGATCGTCCGTTATTAAACCATGGATTTTGTCGACCATTTCTGGTGTGGTGACCTCAATTGGGCGACCAGAATTTTCGGCGTCACTTGTGCTGAACGACCGCACCAAAATTGAGTAAACCAGTGATGAATGGTTCCAATCGGTGGTGAAGAGTCCCCATAATATTTGTCAAGCTTTTGTTTGGTTTGCGTGATAGTTTTTTCTCGCAAAAAATAGTGTTTAATGAGCACTCGAAATTCACTTTTTTTTATTTTAACGAAAATGCTAGTAGGCGTCTATATAAAATGGCTGACACAACAAAACTATTTGACAGATCTGTCTGAAAATTTGGGTGTGTTATTTTGAAAGATGATTCTTGACAAAAAAAATTTAAGGTGACGACACAATTTGTGTTAATTTTCAGGGACTTATTGATTACGAATTTTTTGCTTTGTCCAAATAATTCCTTGACAAGTGAATTTGGTGAATATTTTCTTGAAAATAACACACACATGACATCGATATCTTTTATTTAATGCAAGACGCACATTTGCACTTGCACAAATGTTTTGAATTTTCGGCACTTCAACGCTACAATTACATTCTGTTTCCGTGTTTTTCGCCATACATATGTTTTATGCGTATACACCACAGTTACTGAAGCAGACTGACCTACACTGGTATATATTTACGAGTATGTATGTATGTGCATATGTAGTGAACAGATTTAAAGAGTTTTGAGAATATTTTCTTGACACACATAAATTAAAAACTTTTATTGCATCGAAAAAGAAAAAAAAAAAAAAAATTTTAAACGGGCAGCGTAACTGCCTCCGAAACACAATAGATAATAATTTCTTAAAATCAAATCTAAAGCTTAAATACTAAATCTGTCGATGTCTTGTTTCCATGGTAAAATTGGCCTTCAATCATGTACGTGATGGAATGCAAGGTGTCCGATCCATACGCTGTTTCATCTGTTGGCGGTGAGAACGCTATTTGTGATAGGACAGTGGAACATTGTTTGGCGTGTGTATGCAAATGACATCGATATCTCTTATTTAATGCGAGACGCGCATTTGCACCTGCAGGAATATGTGTATACATGTTTTGATTTTCGGTTCCGTGTTTGCCGCCATATGTTTTATGCGTATACACCACAGTTACTGAAACAGACTGACCTACACACATTCTATTTTACAGAAAGGAGAACCCTACGAACCTAACTCTTGTTGTTTGCCTTTTTTAATAATTTGCGGATATGCATCACTTATATTATTTCAGAGCACGGGCTTTTGGGAAAAGGGAGAAGAGGAACAGAGGAGATGTCTGTGCACGTTGGCTTTAAAAATTTGAAGGGTGGAGTAGTGGGGAAATCAGAGCCTGGTAGAACATTCCACATTCGTGTCGTACGGCTTATAAACGAATCTTTGTATTTGACAGTACGACCGAAGTTGGGTTTAAGGGTGAACTGATGTGCATTTGAAGCATGAAGGAGGAAAACAACTGACTATTTCGCTGAAGCATTTTTTATTAAAAATAAGCGTGGACGTTATATTCCAGCTTTGAGCGGATGAATGCCTTATAAATTGAGACCAGATCAGACGGGTTAAAATATTTTTTGCACCGTTTAAGGACATTTTGCAGCATTTTTGGCAACCTCAAACATGTGATCATTCCATTGAAGATGGTTATTGTACACATGTCGATAATGGCATGTCTTTCGGTTTCAATGATGCGAGTACCATCCATGGATAATGATTGAGGGTCGCTTGAGAAACAGGAGAGAGCATTGAGTTTTGGAAGGCTGAACCCCATTTGATTATGCTGTCCAGGTCGGATTTCAATGTGTTTAACATACATTGCCGTTCCTTTTCTACGACCGAAGAGCAAGGACGTGAATTAGGGAACCAATATGAAAAACTGAGGGTACTGTCATCAGCGAAAGAATGCATTGGATTAGAAGTTACAGACAAGAGATAATTTATAGAAATAAGAAATTGAGTCGGAGACAAAACAGAGCCTTGGGGAACATCAGCATTTATATGGTTAATTGTAGCTTTGAAGCCGTCCAAAGCAACTTGTATTGAACACCCCGAAAGGTAATGTCTAATATATTGAAGAAGACACTCACCGACGCCATATGCACTCTGTCAATTTTGTTTGCTTTAAAATTGTAGTTATTTTAAGATTCGCAATAGAAAGAAAGAGTATGCTTACCACCCAAGAGATGATTTTCCTGCCTAATAACCATTATATTGAACAAAGGAAATCGTTTTTAAATCGTTCGATTTATTTAAATTTAGTGTCGTAAGAAATCTTTTGAAATAAACTTCCTTATTTCAATTAACATCCCAAGAATCCTTATTTACCTGTAAATCTCACCCACAAGTATTGTCACCATATCCGTATCTGTGTGGTAGACAGATTGCCTTGGATACGTATATGTATATGCATGTGTACAGATTTAAAGTGTTTTGAGAATATTTTCTTGAAAATAACAAACACATGACATTGATATCTTTCATTTAATGCGAGACGCACATTCGCACTAGCACAAATATTTTCGAATTTTCGGTAACTCAACGCGTCAATTAAATCTTGTTTCCGTATTTGTCGCCATATGTTTTATGCGTACACACCACCATTGCTGAAGCAGACTAACCTACACACATTTTATTTTGTAGACAGGAGAACCTTACGAACCTGACATTTGTTGTTTGCTTTAAAATTTGAGTTATTTTAAGATTTACAATAGAAAGAGAGGGAGAGAGATAAATACATTTTCCCTCGGGGGTAGGTGAAAATCTTCCATAGTTTATGAAATTAATACTCACCAAAAACACCCCCTCCTATATTTGTTAGTTTCATATCACGAAATAAAGACAGGTGTTTTTCTGCTATTTAGACGCTGGTTTATCTTTATCGTGCTAAGTCGAAGGGATTGGTCCTTTGTAGACGGTGTAATAAATTTCTCTTGTCCATAATTTGTAGAACTGTATGTCCGTTTAATCGAATTTTGTTTCATCTATGACTGTAAGTATTCCGAGATCGCTGTGGATATGGTCTTTCCGTATGTACCATGGTGCATGGACAATTTCTTTTAGCACTTTATTTTCGAAAGTTTCAAAAAATATTAACATTAGTTTTCTTGGTACAACCCCAATGTTGTATACCATAGGTTCACACAGTCTTCAGCACTTGCTTGCATAGGATCAGTTTCAGTATTCTCAATGTTAAGCTTGGAATATTTTCCAAATAACCAGAACATTTCTCAGTATTTGTTTTCGAGTTCGTTACGTTTCTCTTTCACGTGCGACTTCCATTTCAGCTTTGCGTCGAGTATCATTCCGAGGTATTTAGCTTCGTTTGCGAATGGACAGAGTTTTTTCTTACACGTGAAATATACGTGAACAGATTTGGTTTCATTGAGGGCGATTCACCAGGCCTTTGTCTATTCATTTATATTATTCATTTATGTTATTCTAGGATAGCAGTGTCATCGACAAATGTAGCTAGGACAGTGCCTTCTTCTCGCGGTATATCTCGAGTATACATAAGGTACAGAAGCGGGTCAAGAATGCTTCCTTGCGGTTTCTTGTCACTCGGCGGTTTTCCTGTTTTAATACCATTATGAATTCCACGACTTTCCATTAACTCGGGACGTATTCTAATTTAAGCCCAGCGTTTATAATATTGAGAAGCTTAACTAATGCTGTTCTAGGCAACATTTTTAGAACTTCTCTGGTTATTAAGTCGCAACCAGGAGCTTTCTTAGGTTTTTTTTTTTTTTTAGCGTTGCATTTGTTATTGTATGATTGTCAAGTGCTATTTCCTTTTACGGCTTACCAAAGCGATTAATTAGTTAATTTTTCCGCTGTCAAGCTTTCGATGTAGGTACCTATTGCACGGTTTTTAAAATTCCTAATAGTCTGTTTCAGCAGGTTACACAAATGTGATGTGGAACACGACTTTGTTGCAATTTGTTACGCGCTTTTCTTTTCTCCTTAATCATTTCTTTTATTTCCGGTGGATATTTTAGGCCGGAATTCGTAAATTTTCAGAATGACTGGAGATTGATCAGAGGAAGATCAACATTTTTTTTAACTCTTATGAAATTGGTAGATATTCCTTTTACAATGAAGTGGTGTCAGCCGGCCAGTATGTCGGTTTGCCCGTCGAATAGAAGAGATGTCACAACTGTACTCCATACACGCTTCATAGAGCATTCTACTTTTTTGTGAGATGTATCTTGAACCCCAGAAGGTGGTAGCATTAAAATCGCTGCCAAAAATGTAATTCAGTCTAAATGAGTTGAGTGTATGTACTCGTATTTGTAAAAACACTTTCTTCAAACGCGCATTGCGGTAAACAATGGATATGAAGATGAGATGGTAAAGAAATTATGTCTATTTTTTACGCATACCGTTCTTACTTGAGTAAATTCAAGATCTCTTTTTAGGTCTTCAAAATGTTCGGTAGAGTCTTTTAAGTACAATGCAAAGACGATCCGTCTCTCGCCATTTCCGATGGGTGACAAGCGTGATAATCACTTTAGCCTCTCATCTTTGCACGCGATTCCTTCTTCATATGGGTTTCCGAGATCAAACATACCTACGTTAATATCTTTTTTTATTCATGTTATGCGTGTTACGGCAATTATTTTCGACCTTAACTAACCTCTCGAAAATAAGTTTATTTATTTTATTTTGCTCCTCAAGTTTCGTAAGAATAACAGAAAAAACATGAGATACAGGATCCGCTGAACTTTCTGCTCTTCCATTTTCTGATGCTGCGGCTTGAGCGTATGTTTGCTCGCTCGATGTCATACGTTCAAAGCTCGATAGCTTTTCTTTTGTCACTTTTTCCTTAATGTTTTTGTAACCAGAGCCCGATGGATTTTCTTTAAAGGTATTAGGCTTTTCTTTACTTGTCGATTGCGATTGTTGATTCTGCGGCTTTAAGAATTTATCCCGCCCTTTTGCAGCTCTTTAGTTACTACGCAGCATCGAAAGTTAGTCGGGTGTTTTCCTTTGCAATTGATACACGTTGTAGAGTTTCGTTTGAATTTGATCTTAATAGAAATAAATTTAAATGTATCTTAATTCTAGCTTTATATAATTTTGGTGGAAGTCAATAGGTATCTATCTTTATATTAAGTAATCACTTGAGTACAATTTCAATGTAACTCTGTTTGATGAAAAAAATAAATAAATAGATATTCGAATTTATTAAAAAAAAGAAGAAAAAATGATTTAAACCGATTTTTCGTCAAAAAAATTGAATTGTTGCCTGTGAAATAATGCCAATAGTATATTCCACAACGCAGATTCTGATTGATGATTCTATGCAGTTCCTCCCACAACAGCTGTATAGGGTTTAAATCTGGTGATTGCAGCGGCCATATCATGATTTGTAAGATTTCTTCATCTTCCTTCTGTTTCAGGTAGTCTTGACAAAGTCTTGAAATACGAATCCTTCGCCAATTGATCTTAGTCCAGAGGTCTTAATTAATCGTATTAATTTTTCCAATCACTCGAGCCAGATCTCCCACTTCATTTTTTTTTTCTCCCACTGCACTTAAAGAGAAACATTCCCAGACCATAACAGAACCACCTCCATGCCTGACGGTAGGCACCACACAGTCTAGTAGTATCTTTTGTTCAGCGCTGTGTCGAACGAAAACTCTCCGTTTTGTGACAAATTTTTGGACTATTCTAAACTTTTCTGCTTGTTTTGTGGTCGCAGCAGCCGTTTTCGAACAGCAACTCGCAAAAATAGTCCAGCATGTCTTAATCTTCGTTTGACCGTTGTCAAGGAAAGCGGTTTATTCCGTGTTTCATTTATTTCGGCTCGTATTTCGGGTGCTGTTTTTCGACTGCTTCGTTTGCTTGTTGTGACTATTAGCCGATCCTCGTGTTTAGTTGTAGCTCTAGGCCTCAAGACTTACGGTTTGAGTTCAATGGTACGTTGAACGCAGCACCTTAATACCTTCAATTGAGAAGCATCTTCCCCCTGCGATTTTCCTACTTTAAGAAGGGTGATGATTGCAGATCGTTTCTCGATTGTGGTTTTCGCGACTTTTCCCATTTTTAACGACTTGTTTACTCAAGACGTGAAGAATCTTAAATAAATTCTTATGACTTTTATGTAAGACCCTTGCAATCCAGATCCACAACTTTTGGGATTTGAGAACCCTTTTGATGTAAGGAGTCATAAACAAGTACTGAATCAGCAACCAAAAGTCATAAAATTAATAACTATGAAAAACACACTTCTCCATTATCAACAAAAGCGGGTTTTCCCACATCGGAATGCGTTGTGTATTATTCAGGTAGAATATTTAGGTAAAAAAAAACCCAATGTAATTCATAAAAAAATGTAAATCTTTTGCCTGCTTCTCTTTTTCTCGGATATAAGCTAGCGCGCACTATTTTGTTTTAAATAGGTTTCTAAGCATGACATATACGTACTCGTAATGCGAAAATATGGCAAGTTTTTGAAAATCTTTCTTTCTCTCGAAAAAGTTTATTTTTTTTAAATATAAGATTTCTTCAAACGAACAGCACAGGTACTCGAGAGATCCAGTCATTCACTTTATATCCGTGAATTTCAGAGGTGCAGTGCCATCACATTATTTACGAGTATTTCGTAGTTTGATTTCAGGTGGTTGGAGGCCAGATAAATGTCAGTATGCAAAACTTTTGAATGTGTGATGCGTGTGAGGGTTTTCTTTTATTTATTATTTATTATAAAGTTTATTTTCGTATCGGAAATTATTTTGTTTTTATTTTTTTTTTTAGATTTTCTTATCTATCGATAATGCGTGCCCCACGCCCATTAATAATGATAAGATTTCTTCGCGTCTTCCTTAAATTCTCGATGCCAAAGAGCCGTATTAACCAAATCTTTAAGTAAGTACTAGAACTAAATCTCTGACATACAAGTTGTAACAAATTTCTCGTATATTACAGGCGATCGAGTCAACAAATTTACAATGTTACCTTGTTCTTTTTATTCTTTATGTCCCTCTATGGCCTTCTAGGAGTACAGTTTTTTGGCGAACTAAAGAATCACTGTGTCCTGAATACAACCGAAGAGGATGAACAACCGTACTCGATTCTGGTGATTGTTCTTCAAAGTTCTAGTGTTGCATTTCCCTCTCGTTTCTCTTCACAGGTATCTGACAATAAACTCACTGGCCATACCGGATACATTCTGTTCGATGGATCCCGATTCTGGATACCAGTGCCCACCGGGAATGAAGTGTATGAAGATGGACTTCCTCAGCAGTTATGTGATTGGCTTCAACGGGTTTGAAGATATCGCAACAAGTATTTTTACTGTTTACCAAGCAGCCTCACAGGAAGGATGGGTTTTTATTATGTACCGCGCTATCGATTCGTTGCCTGCATGGAGAGCGGCCTTTTATTTTAGGTGAGTCATTTTGAGAAACCTATGCTTATATCGTCGAGAAATTATAGATTTTTGCTTGGGTCCTACTAGTACAATGATCTTCTTTCTGGCTTGGCTGGTGAAGAATGTGTTCATCGCTGTGATTACTGAAACCTTCAATGAAATTCGAGTGCAATTTCAACAAATGTGGGGCGCCCGCGGGCACATCCAAAAATGTGCCGCTTCACAAATACTAAGTGGAAACGACACTGGCTGGCGCCTGGTGATGATCGATGACAACAAACATGGAGGGCTGGCTCCCGAAACGTGTCATGCGATTTTACGTTCACCATACTTCCGTATGTTAGTAATGACTGTGATCCTTGCGAATGGAATTGTCACTGCAACGATGACATTCAAGCACGATGGCCGACCGCGCCATGTGTTTTATGAGAACTATTATTATATAGAAATGGCATTCACATTCTTTTTGGATCTTGAAACGCTCTTCAAGATGTACTGTCTTGGCTGGCGGGGCTACTATAAGCATTCAATTCATAAGTTTGAGTTATTACTGGCTGTCGGAACGACACTGCATATTGTGCCGATGTTCTACCTCTCGGGATTGACGTATTTTCAGGTCCTGCGGGTGGTCCGTCTAATTAAGGCATCACCAATGCTTGAGGGTTTTGTCTATAAGATCTTCGGGCCGGGCAAGAAACTCGGCTCTCTTATTATATTCACCATGTGCTTGTTGATTATTAGCTCGAGCATTTCGATGCAGTTATTCTGCTTTCTTTGTGATTTTACCAAATTTGAGTCGTTCCCCGAGGCCTTTATGTCTATGTTCCAAATTCTGACGCAGGAGGCCTGGGTCGAAGTTATGGACGAGACAATGATCCGCACTAGCAAGACGCTGACTCCACTGGTTGCAGTGTATTTTATCCTCTATCATCTCTTTGTCACACTCATCGTGCTGAGCTTGTTCGTCGCGGTGATCTTGGACAATTTGGAACTGGACGAGGATATAAAAAAGCTGAAACAGCTGAAGTTCCGTGAACAGAGCGCTGAGATCAAGGAGACTCTGCCGTTTCGGTTGAGGATCTTTGAAAAGTTTCCGGACTCCCCACAGATGACGATCTTGCACAAGATCCCGAACGATTTCACCTTGCCCAAGGTTAGAGAGTCATTTATGAAGCAGTTTGTTATGGAACTGGAGACTGATGATCCCTCGTCAGTAGTGGAAAATTGCAAGCGACCTATGTCAGAGTGTTGGGAGTCAAATGTGGTCTTTAGGAAACAGAAGCCAGTGCGGATTATGAACAAGACGCCTAAAGTGAGATCCGCTGGAAGCAGCTTACGCAAGTTGGCAATAACACATATTATTAAGTGAGTGAGTTTATTACATCCCTATTTCTATCTCTACAAGTATTTGTACTTTCAGTGATTCAAATAATCAACGTCTCATGCTGGGTGACTCAGCAATGTTACCGGTGGTGGGGGCGAAAAGTGGACTCAAGCCTCAGGGGACAATTACGCACACGAAGCCTTGGAGGGTTGACCAGAAAAAGTTTGTATCTGCAACCTGTTAACTAAGGGGGGCTAACTTTTTCTTTGACTTAGGTTCGGATCCCGTTCGATTCGACGAAGCGTTCGTTCTGGTTCCATCAAACTCAAGCAAACCTATGAACACCTTATGGAGAATGGCGACATAGGTGCAGCGTCTAGGGTAACATCATCCCGTGCACGTCCCCATGACCTCGACATAAAACTTCTCCAAGCAAAACGTCAACAAGCAGAGATGCGTCGAAATCAACGTGAAGAAGACCTTCGAGAAAACCATCCCTTCTTCGATACACCATTGTTCTTGGTGCCGCGGGAAAGTCGATTCCGCAAGGTATGCCAAAAAATCGTCCATGGACGCTATGATGCCCGCCTGAAAGATCCCCTCACCGGAAAGGAGCGAAAAGTACAATATAAAAGTTTACAGTAAGTTGAGAGTTATATTTTGAAGGACGTCTCATTGATTAGTGCGTATCCTTAGTAACTTCC
The DNA here is from genome assembly GCA_963082735.1 of Pocota personata. Lineage (NCBI taxonomy): Eukaryota > Metazoa > Arthropoda > Insecta > Diptera > Syrphidae > Pocota > Pocota personata. The sequence continues at coordinate 4,678,306 of OY720433.1, forward strand.
TTGGCCTTGTTACCTACCTCGACTGGGTGATGATATTCGTGACAACTCTCTCGTGCATCTCGATGATGTTCGAGACACCAAATTATCGCGTTATGGATCATCCTGCATTACAGATAGCCGAGTATGCCTTTGTGGTTTTTATGAGCCTCGAGTTAGCCTTAAAAATTCTTGCTGATGGCCTCTTCTTTACCCCGAAAGCTTATATAAAAGATGTCGCCTCAGCGTTAGATGTTTTCATTTATATTGTATCCACATCGTTTTTATGTTGGATGCCAAAAAACGTACCGACGAATTCTGCAGCCCAGCTACTCATGATTCTGCGGTGTGTTAGGCCGCTGAGAATATTCACATTGGTGCCACATATGCGCAAGGTCGTCTATGAACTTTGTCGGGGCTTCAAAGAGATCCTGTTGGTATCGACATTGTTAATCTTGTTAATGTTTATCTTTGCCAGTTACGGAGTACAGCTATATGGTGGACGTTTAGCCCGATGCAATGATCCTACAATTACGCGGCGAAAGGATTGTGTGGGCGTTTTTATGAGAAGGGTGTTTGTGACGAAGATGAAGTTGACGCCGGGTCTCAATGAGTCGTATCCGTCGATGCTTGTGCCTAGAGTCTGGGCAAATCCCAGACGTTTTAATTTTGACAATATAGGAGACGCAATGTTAACTCTGTTCGAGGTGCTGTCTTTCAAGGGATGGCTAGATGTGAGAGATGTTCTAATCAAGGCCGTGGGACCGGTTAGTTGATGACAATGCACTTGTTATGTAAAGATAAAATACTTTTCTTGTTTGTCCTAGATCCACGCTGTTTACATCCACATCTACATTTTCCTTGGTTGCATGATTGGATTGACATTGTTCGTTGGCGTTGTGATTGCAAATTACTCAGAGAACAAAGGAACAGCTCTTCTGACTGTAGATCAACGTCGATGGTGCGATTTAAAGAAACGACTGAAGATTGCACAGCCTTTACATTTACCTCCGCGACCGGATGGTCGGAAGATTCGAGCTTTTACGTACGACATTACGCAACACATAATCTTCAAACGGTGCATAGCAGTTGTTGTATTGATAAACAGTATGCTACTGTCAATAACTGTGAGTATTTACATATGTATGGGTGCAGTAGTTGGGTGTTTCCTTTTCCGTTTCCGTCCGCCTTTGTTGTTCAAAGTAACTCCCATCTTAAGGGACTACTAATGTAAATATGAGATGAACGACTACGTCAGAGATAAAAGGATGGTTTGTAAATATTTGTTCAGTGTGTGTGTGCATGTATATACGAATATATGGATATATATCTATTTACTTATATCAGCCAGAGTATAAATGGATGAATCGATTTCATGAAAGTTGCATTATGCGAATCATCTGGGTCCCGTAATTGTTCGATGTAATCAATATGGTGGAAGTTAGGCTGCATTTTGTCGAATGGGTGACGTTTGATACTTCTTCATGTTGGTAACCTTAACTTTAAATTCAACTTCTATTCGTTGTCGAATTTTCTTTGTAATTTCTTTCTTCCTGTTTGTTTTTTAAAACTGCGGCCAATCAAGATATTTGTTGTGTTGTTTCCCAACGCCTTTAAGGCAAAGTAAAGTTAGATTTAGTCCTGCATAAGGTTCAGGTCACGAAAGCACCTGCGAATGCTTTTCACATATAAGTTTTCGATCCCAAGGGAAAACGAATCCTTTTCCGAAGAGTCCAATTAGAGAGAAGTTCTTGTTGTTAACAAGAGCTCAGCTCTAGTTTAAGGTGGCCACAAAAGCTAAGTGGCCTATGAATGGTGGTGGAGAACCGCGTATATTAAGTTCATCCCCGATCTCATTATTAATCTAATGTTGTTGTTAGCAGCTAGTTGCTTTAAGTTCAGGTGAAGGCAATTTCAAGCAAGCTTCGACCTAAAATAGAAAGGCCATAAAAGCCCTTACCTATGGCCGCTTGACTGTCGGACCGAATCTTGATGTTGCGTAATTCTATGTCGTGACTTTAGGTTGAAAGATGGATGTGGAATGTAACAGTGGGACTGATTTTTTTAGTTAACCACGAACACCCACACCATTTCCGTTCTCAATTTTGGAGAGTTATTCAGAGGCAGAACTCCATTGTTCCATTTACTGCCTTCCGGGATCAGGATTTTGAAAGGGCTATGCCTATTTATTTCTAGGGGCATAAATTCCGTAACACGCATCGCTGGTACAGGGAGAATCGGGAGCTCGTTAGGACTTTTAGATGCCCTCTGAGATCTTCCTTCAAAGCCGCTGTCGGAGAGGAGCGCATGGCGCCCGTAATGCCAATGCAAGCAGGTTTTTGAATCTTCTGTAGTGCACTGTATTTAAACTTTTTTTGGCCTTATGCACGACCAAAGGATGAATGTAGCTTCTTTAACAGTTTTTCCAAGATTCCTAAACCAAGTTAATTTAAGTTTGGCTTCTTTGGAAAAGGGATTTGTGTGCTGTTTAGCAGAAGTTTTGAGAGGTATGTTATGCTAAAACCTTCGATCTGACACCCTTTCCAAACTTCATGTAAGCCATTTTGCATGAGGTTTGTGATAATAAAATAAACCAAAGCAAAGATTAGAGAATGCATCCGTGAGGATAGACTTTGATGAACTTGATTGTAAAAGCACTGTCTACTCCATTTGCCATTGATATTTGTTTGCATTATTTTCCTTACGAGATCTTGGAGTAGGGTTACTATGAACTTTCTAGCCTGGTAGGCAAACTGTAATTTATTTAGTGGGTGTTTCTTAAGAATGCGAGCGTAGCTATGTTGGTCCACCATTTTTTATATAACCTTCAGAAAGAATGATGTCAGGCGTATAGGTATTTCGGTTTTGGGAATGAAGACAACATTTTCTCTACGAGTACAGTGAGAAGACTGCATAATTATGAAGACTACAGTGGGTGTAAGGTGTTGTTTTTGGCACATTAAAATTTTCAAAATGACCAGATATCAGATCTCCTTTGCTATCAATTTATGTAAACCCTAGGTGCCTCTATTTTCGTTTATCTGTGCCAACAACAACCAAATACAATATTAATTACCAACAAATTGTAACTAGTAATCTCAATAACTTTTACAGTGGATCAAAGACGAGGTACATACGGAACGCCTCGTCGTTGTAAGTACGGTTTTAACGTTTGTATTCGTCATCGAAGTGGTTATGAAAAACATCGCTTTTACACCGCGAGGTTATTGGCAGTCACGAAGAAATCGATACGATTTACTAGTCACTGTAGCAGGAGTCGTTTGGATATTCCTACAAACCATATTGAGGGTGAGATGACAACTGTTCTTATTACAACATCGGAAGAATTTCACTAATTGACACTTATTTCATTTGTAGAGCGACCTATCCTACTTTATTGGTTTCATGGTAGTAATCCTCCGATTCTTTACCATCACCGGTAAGCATACAACTCTCAAGATGTTGATGCTTACGGTAGGGGTCTCCGTGTGTAAATCCTTTTTCATTATCTTCGGAATGTTTTTATTGGTCTTCTTCTATGCTCTCGCCGGAACCATTCTATTCGGGACGGTCAAGTATGGCGAAGGTATTGGCCGCCGTGCGAACTTCGGATCTCCTGTAACTGGCGTAGCCATGCTTTTTCGCATAGTTACCGGCGAAGATTGGAATAAAATTATGCACGACTGCATGATACAACCGCCTTATTGTACGCCTGGTCTAAACTATTGGGAAACTGATTGTGGAAACTTTACGGCGAGCTTGATTTACTTTTGTACGTTCTACGTTATTATAACCTACATTGTGCTGAATCTGTTAGTTGGTCAGTATCAACTCTGTGTATATAGATTTATTGCTACTATAAACCGCACATTACAGCTATTATCATGGAGAATTTTTCGCTGTTTTACTCAAATGAAGAAGACGCCTTACTTTCGTATGCGGATATAAGAAACTTTCAAAATACCTGGAATGTTGTCGACATACATCAGAGGGGTGTTATCCCTGTAAGGAGGGTGAAGTTTATCCTGCGACTATTGAAAGGACGACTTGAATGTGATCCGCAGAAGGATCGTTTATTGTTCAAATATATGTGCTATGAACTGGACAAGCTTCACAATGGAGAGGATGTTACTTTTCATGACGTTATCAAGTGAGTAATAATATTGAACTTTTAGTGATTCACGTAAGCCTAATGTGATCACTATGTCTTTATTTGCTTTCAGCATGCTATCATATCGTTCTGTCGACATTCGAAAAGCACTTCAACTCGAAGAACTTTTAGCTCGTGAAGAATTCGAATACATTATCGAAGAAGAAGTAGCCAAGCAGACAATACGCACTTGGTTAGAAGGTTGCCTTAAGAAGATACGAGCACAAAACGCAAGCGTAAGTACAAACAAATTTGGTTGATCGAGTAGTATTCCTGGGTTTGGCGACCACTCAATCGTTATTTATTGACTAACACAATTTGTTTTCGATTTAATATCGTTTCATTTTGAACTTAGTTGTTCAATTAAGATAAATTTACGCGCGGTTGGCTACTACAACTGATCCCTACGGAACTTTCTTTTCAACTGACTGAGAAATGTTCTTCGTTCGTTTTCTTTGTCTATCTCTTCGTACGTGTTCGATCGTTGGGTTAACTGTTATGACTTGTTGCCTAATCGTAGTGTGGTATAACGATTGTTTGGCCCGAACCAACATAGTCAAAGTTTGTTCGACTATCCTGACGATCATTCGACCCGAAGGAAGGGTCCGATCTCTTCATATAGTCCGCGACAGCATTCGTAGTATTTGAGCCCTCGTAATCACCAACTTTTTCCACCTCTTACCTCCTGTTGTTTAGCTTCCTTAGCAATTTATAAGGACCAAGGAACTTCGGCCTTAGCTTCAGGCCCGGGCCAAAATGTATGTGCTTCACGGTGACCAGTTCGTTTAGACCATACTTCTGCTTTGGTACTCTTATTTTATCGTAGGTCCGCTGAACTTTCAGGATGCTCGCACGAACTTCGTCTCTCATAACATTTTGCTTAGCACTTAGCTCCCACTTTTAAACTCAAAAGTTCTCGAAAATCTGGGTAATTGGGAACACGCATGCCTACCCCTGTATATTCTGAATGGACTGAGCTTTGTAACCCTTGAAGGAGTATTATTTAATGCATACTGAACTCGATATACATGCTGAACTCTTTAGACTCGCGTTCGTCAACACGACGACCTTGTGGATCCTCTCCACCTGTCCATTACATCGATAAACTCCGGTTGCGATCAGAAGATGCTGTACAAGTATACCCTCACTTTTGCAGTATTCACTAAGTTATACTGTTTACGGGTCTGTTTCATTGGACCAACGTGATCGATGTGGTAGGTCCTCAATGGTCGGTTCTCCTTATCGATATGCGTAAGCAAACCTTCATTCTTTACAGCTTTGGCTTCCGACACTATGCACTTGACATAGGTTTTCTGAGATACAATGTCAGTCCCAAGAAACGTTGAAGCGCTTTCTTATGACTTGGTGCTGGAAACTCACTTACTGCTCTAGTCTTCTCCACTGACGGAAGGATCGTACCATTTTCTATGATGTACCCGAGGAACTCTACCTTCCTCTTCATGAACCGGCATATCTTCCGCTTGATGCGTAGCCCGCTTTCTGGAGCCACATTCAATACCAATTTCAACTTCCGTACTCCTGCGTCTTTATCCTTGGACGGAATTATTATATCGTCAACGTACGCCACTATTCTCCCTTTATGAATCAAACTCCTTAGCACCACGAAGATGTATCTCGAAAACGCAGGTGGTGAATTAGATATTCCGAAAGGTACGTTTATGATATACGAGTACTGGTATTTCGTCAGTAAACATCAATTTAATTTCGACCGGTGACTCTCTGCTTTCGTTCGGGTTATAGTTGCCTATAATCTAAATCACATTTTTCCTCTCACAATCTTTCAGGCAGTTTAGATCAATACTCGGCTCACTTTTAAACTCTCCTTCTCCAGCTATGACGCAAACTGCCTGGAACTCTGTGGCTAATTCGAGACTTTCTTGTTTGCTATATGTCTCCATACAACTCTCCGGAATCTTTAGCAACATCTTGCTTCCTTAGTACTATCAACTTCGATGACATCCTCCTCTTCCGTAGAAAAGAGGAGCACCATAAAAAAACATCCTCTTCGGGATACTCCTCACCAGCAAAAATAAAATTTTCTTCCACAACAACATTTATGCAGTTTCGAATGGCGGAACCAACAGAATAATTTTCAGCAGGAGCAGCAGCAATTTCTGCAACAACAGTATCTCGAAAAACAACCACAGCCTCATCAGATTCTTGAGCCCTCATATCCAGAAAATGGTAATCCTCGTAGTCAGCCTTCTTTTCCAATTGAAACACAAACCTTGCTTCCCGGCTATTAAGAATTTTCCTATTTTTAGGATCATAAAACTCGATTCGGTTAAATATCCCACCATGAAGCAATCGACACCTCTCGCCGAAAGCTATGATTTGTCTAAATGTTTATCCAGATTAATTGTTTTCCGACCAAATACCTGTAGATGCGACACACTTGGTTTATAACCAGACAAATTTTCAATTTCGCAGATAAACGGCGGTATTTACTGCCTTTGCCAAGAGAAATTCTGGTAATATGGAATCTATGAACATACAACTCGATATTTCAACAATAGTTCTATTCGTTCGTTCCACAACGCCGTTTTGCTGCGGCGTATAAGCCACAGTTTGTTCTTTGCGAATGCCTTTCGCTTTAAAGAAATTATCGAATTCGTTACTAACGTATTCCCGACCGTTGTCAGTGTGTAATATCTTTTTTATCTTAATTTATTCTACCCAATTTTGAAATGTTTTAAACACTTCGAACACATCACCTTTTTACAGTTGTAATCGTCAATAAAAGTAACAAAGTATCTGGCACCACGGATTGAATTTTTGCGCATATGCCTACAAACATTGTTAGTAATGATTTATGCAATATTTCTACTGCGTTTATCCAATTCCTGTTTGGAAAGGGTTAGAACTAATTTTTCCTTTAAGATGGTTCAATGTGACGTTTTCGGTTACAAATGTAACATTTTTTCTCGGCTTTTGGAAAAACGCTGATTCATGTGATTTTCCATTTGATGTGACACACTCCCGTCGCTTTGCTTTCTCCAGCTTCAGTACTTTTGTCGTTAGCAAAGAATTCCGCTATTCAATTGCGACAATGGAATGATAGAAGTTTTTGGGCAAACAAGAAGTTCATCTTTTAGTTTAATATCCATATCCGTTAACTACTCGGACAAATTGTGAAATTTGTTTAAAACATTGACGCTCCTTCAATCATTTTCAGGCCGATTGCTTAAAAATGGTTACCATTCGTTGGACAGTCTACCCCTATGAGTACTTCCCAAGCTTCACTAAACATTTTACACTTCTTAACGTATTTTCGTCCTTCACTTGGCTATATCGGCGGCCACAGTGGGCTAGACTATACTTTTAGAGACATATCCCCACAGTTCACTGTGGATTAGCACAGACTTCATTTGAACCCTACACGCGTCGTAATTATTATGACCGAGCTTCAAGATTTGATAGAGACCAGAACTCATCTTGGCTGATACACTCAATTACGATTTAGTGAAACGAATAAAGTAAATAAAATATTAAAACAATTTTAACGCTTTCTTTTAACTTATAACACGTTTAAGCCTGGGCCCATAACCTTTGTTGGGATAGAGTTAAAAAAAACACGAACCAATACTTAGCGACAGCGACAATGATTTTATTTCAACGACTGAGTGGGTGTTAAAATAACATTGCATTTATGGGACATGCTATGTAGTTTTAACACATCATGTACAATCATCCTTATTAGACGACTCCTTCCCGCTCTGTTTTTTTCTTAAACTCTGCGTCTTCTGCTGTGATTACAACATTAACATCGCTGAGGACATTGTTTCCGATCGGTGTTGAATACTGCATATCGTGCTCTTTAACCACGATAAATCTCATCTGCAACTCTAACCCGGAAAAGCTTCCCAAAGACATTACCTTATTTTGCCCAATTTCAAACAAATTCATCTTAATTTATCTAACCCTACATAATCAAGCATCGTTAGGCTATCATATCTAATGAGACTTAGGTCACTACCCGTGTATAACAGTATAGACAGAGCATGACCTTTCACCATGATCGCTTTAAAAATATGGCACCTGTGCTCCTGGGACACTTGCTTCGATATCTGTTGTTGCAATATGCGCGTAGCTTGTGTCTGCCTTTACCCGAGGTTGCTCTGCTAGTGAATTGTCTCTACATTCGAATGAACGACGCCCTGGTTGTCCACACCTGAAGCATTTGAACGTTCTAGCTTGAAAGTAATTTGCAATATGTCAAGAATCATCTATTTATTTTGCATGAAATGAATAAAAAAGTCGATCACTTGCGAAAGCTAAGTCAACTCTACTGTGAAGGCATAACACTGGCAGTAGGGTGGTTATATGGCTAAAATGCAACTTGATCGTGATGATGACATCAGGAGAACGGAAAAAAATACTGTGAATCATAAGAAACGACAATAATAGCGAAAACAAACAAAATACTTCCCAGTTATCTGGGCAGCCACCCTTGGAGTTTACAGAAACTTAATACCAATCAAATTACACCACTCTGTCTTTCTCTCTGTCTCTTCCCCTTTCCAAAAAAAAAGAAGGGTATTCATATCCCCTTTAACACGTGCAAATTATAAAAAAAAGAAAAAAACCTCTCCGCACTTAAAGCAACTCCTACGGTTACGGCATTCTCTTCAAACTCCTGTGAATGAGTCCAAACAAATAATTTTAACATATAATTTTAATTTCAAATCGTATAGCAAAATAAAAAGAAAAATTCAAAATCTACCGTCAGTAGTACGTGGAAAAAGTCATGTGAGCCTACTTCTTTTTTGCTTCCTCCTTAACTTCTTCTTCTTGTGTTCGGCTATCTGCTTTGGTATGTTTCTACATCTGCCATTCACTCGTCTGGACACGGCACTTTTCTTCTCCGTTATCTGCCCATTGGGGTAGCGGTTGGAGACTACCATTGATTCCTATGGGGTTTTCCTTTCAATTGACTGACCAATAGGGAAAAGCTCTTCGTTCGTTTTCTTTGTCTATCTCTTCGTATGTGTTCGTTCTTTGGGTTAACTGTTCTGATTTGACGATTAATCGTAGTGTGGTATATAATAATACAGACTAATATAATTTAATATAGAAATTTATTTATAACAAACTTAATAAAATGAAATATTATTTTTTTTAAAAATTATTTAATTAAAATAAATAAACAAATAAATTTTAAAAAACCAAATTAAATTTATTTCTTAAAAAACTACATACCTTTAAAAACGAATAACATTTCATTTCTAATAATATTAAATTTCTTAGTTTATTAAATCTTTTGAAATCGAAAAAAATAAATATATTTATTATTTATTTAACACAGTAGCGTCTGATTGGCTCGATCCTACGTGTATATGTTGTTTAATTGCAATTCACTCAGATTTAAAATTTTTACAACTCAAATTTTTTTTAAGAATTTCCAAAACTTGGTATGCCATAATCGTGTATATGTATATTAAATATGGTTCAAATATTCATTTAGAATAAAATCGATTGAATCATAGCCAAAAATAGTACATTTTCAGAAACCGGTTAATAAGCTAAGAACCGTTAAACGTATTTTTTTGAGGAAAAAAAAAAAAAACTGGTACTGGTAAATTTGATCAAAATCGTTGGAGTCGTTTTCGAGGAAAATCAGCTATTAGTAAAGCAATGTTGGTTCTTTGGGTGGAATACGAATTAGATATTAAGTTTAAAAAAAATCCATCAAGCCGTTTAGGTTGCAGTCGAGCATGCACAAAGTAATGCAGACAGACTAAATTGAGAGACCCATTTTTTGAGTTTGTCAAAACCTAGAGACCGAAAATTTTGAGAAAACCTATATTTGGTGCAAGTAAAAATACTGGTAAATATCGTTTTGACTAGTGTAATTAGTTCCTGGTACTTTCCTCAGTGAAATCTAGAGAATAGTTGTTGCTTGAAGACAATACTAAATTGGGGCAGAATTACACATTCTTTTCATTGACAAACACTCAAAAGTAGATCCTTGCAATCATACAATCACAGTCACGCAACCAGCGTTTTCACTGTTTCTCATCTCTACGTCACTACGAACGATTTGGAATCACTGCGATTTCTTAAACAGATCAATCTACGAGTATACCAAAATCCAGGAAATTGTATAGAGTTGCACGAATATTGAATGTCTTGACGCGTTAAATTGCAGTTTGATACCAAATTTGATGCAAAAACCTGCATAAATTAAACTGAATAATAATTTCATTACAAATAAGAATTTAATTTCACTACTATTTGTATTTAAACACTATGCTCTTTTTATCCGATTCCTACGCATTTGAATTATGAAATGGGAACCATAACAAGTCATAAACTCAAACTACCCACTCTATACACATACTTATAATACTCATTTAACACTCAATTACGAACATCTACCCACTATAAGCTCCGCAAATGAAGGGGAAATAAAAGTATTTTATAAAAATCGCTTCTCCTGCATCTCTTATAGACCGACACTTCAGATGCTTTAAATTTTATTTGGAGAGGCTTTGAATACAAAAACATCCTATTCAAATTTTTTCTCATCCTTCTGCCTTTAAGTGCTCGTGCAGCTTTTGAATACATACAACATCGCAATTTTATTATCTCCATGGCAACAATTGCGAAAAATCGATAAAAAGCTTTTGGATACAGATTTTTCCTAACGTCTCAACAAAAGTTGCAGTCGATGTTCCGGTATAGAACAGTGCACACGTTTTTCGCTCCTGCCGCTAATATTCTGGAGTCCGTTGAATTGATTGTGTGCGAATTAAAAAAAAATTCTGGTGGTCTACCTTCCATTTGTGCAATTCTCTGATTACCGGCGGCGTAACAAAATGGTTCATCTACCTTCATTTCCTACTTCTGGCAGTATCACGCATTCGGTGCTGCACCATGCATTTATTGTTCTGAAAAGGGTGGGGCAAAGAATGGTTTTAGTTATGGAAGATGCGATATTAAAGCCGTTCGCCCAGGATTCATCCAAAGAGTTCCTGTGCTCATCCTCAGGTATGTCATTTAATTCAATTTTTAATTAATGCGTGTGTGTTGTATTAGTGTCATATATTTGCAATAAAACAACCAAAAGGGAATTTAAAAATGTACTCGTAACGCCAGTGCAACCACAGCATGCACTATTTTCGTGAGGCTGCACATTCATTACTCTATTTGATTTGAAGAAGGAAGCTGCGAAAATAAGGAATAGACCGACCAGACATTTCTTCCCCAAAATGGCAATAAAAGAACTTTCAGTGGTAGCCATATTAAACGAGAGATGGTGGTGTGTAATAAAGTCTACATACACCACCTATGTAAATCTACCCACTTTCTTATTCACGAATAAAATACAGAATGTTATAAGAAATCTGCAAGATCCCACCCAGAGCATGCATTTTCGTGAGGTTGCAGATGCCGACCAGGCATTTCTTCCCCAAAATGGCACTAAAACAACTTTCAGTGGTAGCCATATTAAACGAGAGATGGTGGTGTGAAATAATGGTGTCTACCTACACCACCTATGTAAATCTACCTATCCCATCGGTTGAAGGGGCTGAAATTATGAATTTTCCTTTTCAATATCCTGTACCTACCCGTGCATCCACCTTTCTGTCTATCTGTTAGTCACCGGTCGTCGTTTTCCAGAAATTAAACGATAACGACTATCGCTTCATTTCTAGACAGAAAATTTCAACTACTCAAACTAAGCAAAAATAAGTAAAGTACCGTGATACGGTACGTCATCTACTGGCCGTAACTAAAATATCAAATGTGGAAAAATGTTGATCTCTAGTTTCGGTATTTTCAAAGGCCTATTTCGATAAAAATCAATTTTCTCAAAAACGGCTCTAACGATTTCAATTAAAATTCATATCTGGGGTAATATTGAAATTTGCAATAACGAATAACGGTACTTTACTTATTAATGGGATTTGCGAAAATTGGCTATTTCTCGGGTATGGCTGAGGCGTTTTCTTTGAGTTTTTGAGCTTTTTAACGCATTTTACAAAAAGCTAATTTTTTCTTGCTCATAGGATAAGTATTGTTTTCTTGAAAATTTTCTATCTAGAGATTCAAATCAATCTTAACATTATTATAATGAGGGAACTCAAAAGAGTAGGTTTCGAAATTCTGTCTGTCTGTTTGCAGCTTAAACGGTTGGACGGATTTTCTTCATATTTTGGGTCTATGGAGTAATTTTAATTTTCGTTATAGTCACAGAATTAACGGTACTTTACCTAAGGCCAAATTTGAAAAGTTGCAATATCCGCGAAAACGGCTCTAACGATTTCGATCAAAACTTATAATAGACTTCGATAAAAATAGTAACGGAATAATGGTACTTTACTTATTAGCGGACTTGCGAAAATAAGCCATTTCTTGGATATGGCTCGGACGATTTTATTAAAAATGTTTGTATGTAAGATAAATCTGAACAATTTACAAATAAACAGCACATATGGAGCAAGTTCGTACGACCCATTCGTGCCCTTATTAGAGAACACACATGCCTTTTTGTGGAAATTAAAGTCTCCAGTTTCAATACTCCACAATTTTTAATTTTTTCCAAGTGGTGGAGAAAAATGTTCTTGAGTATTTTACTCGGTTTGTAAATATTTCTGCCGAGAAACTTGTAACTTAAACTTTGATTATTCGAAAAAAAAAAACATTAATGGGAACGGCTGTCGTCTATACGTAGATGAGCAGCACTATCCGCGAAGTAACACTCACGGACGACGTATCTAATTAGACTGACATCCTTACCAATTATGTACATTGTTTTATATTTAATTATTTTTTATTTCTACTTACAATACCTAACATTCATTTCAGAAACAGCAGAACTCCTTGATCGCCGGATTACGTGCCACAAACGAAATCATGATGCGATCGAGTGCCGCCGAAGAAAAAGCCAAAGAAACACCGACAACTACAACTGCCGAAAAGACGAGCCAACCCACAGCCCCATCAGAAACTACGGCAGAGGAAGGACGTGTTGATACCACAGTGTCTCCAGAGCCTGCACAGCAACGTCCATCAGTTGCCTCTACTTCCAGTCAGCCTGCTCAGCAGCAGGAGCAACAACCACATCAAACACAAAACCAACCACAAACAGTGCAACAACAACAGCAAACGACACGATTGCCGCCAACATCGTCTGCCACGGGAACCACCAAAAAGCAAGCCTTAATCCGCTCCGATTCAACAGGCAGTTCTTCCGGCAGAAAATTCTTAGCCCCAACTTCATCAGATCCACAATCACGATCCGAGAAAGACCGTTACATTAATAGTAAGAAAAAAAGTGACAAAAAACCGCTGGTCTTAGCATCTAGCAAAACCAACCTTAATCAATTTAACGACTTCACATCGCACTGTCCATCCATCATCACACATCATCACCATCACCATCATCATGAGCAACAGCAGTCGCGATCATTTACACATCATCAGCCACATCAGTCACATCAGTCACATCACTTCCACTATAACAGTCATCAACAAATACAAACTCATAGCGATATTGTAGCCACCATTAATGGGCAACACCAGCAACAACAACACGCCCCGGCCAGCAGTACCAGTGGTACTGGCAAAATTTTACCATTCAACAACCAAGCAAATGTGGTCTACGAAGTTCACGACTGGTGGCAGGAACAGGTAATATGTGCCCAAAGTAGCGATGACGAGTGCTAGTATCTAAGGAAGAGGGTGCACCACGTCCATCACGGCTCTCGAGTTGGTGGTGGGTACCGGCCACCATCAATCCAAGTGCCTTGCTGCATAAATAAGCCTTTACATAGTAGTGTCCACCATGAGTTTGTAGTAAAAATATGACAGGAAATAATAATGCATTTTTTTTTGTAGATTACATTACCTTTACCTGGTAATGGACTTAAAAAGTTGTAGGTTGAACATAATTGGCCCACTTAGATCTGGTCAATCAATAGTTAACAACCGATTAGAATTTTAGGCTTAAGTTACAAGTAGATTATAAGTTTGAATATATCCAAGTCAGACATATGACTCAGTCATATGTACACACTGCTTTAGATTCTTAGTAAGTTGTCGTTTTTGCTGTTGAGCGTATTTTTGTTGTATATATGTTGATAAATAATAAATATTTAAACTGCTTTAATACTAGACAGGGTGTATTTTCGAAAATATAAAACTTTGTTAGAAAATCGTTATATTGAAAACCAGTTTAGTATTAGACCAGTGAACTCACCACTAAATACTTAAGTGTACTATCCAATTGTCGAAATATTAACATAAAGTCACTGTATCAGGGACTGCTTTAGTACTAAACAAAATATAGTATCCGGAGAATATAAATATGGTGGCAAATCGTTATGCTGAAAGCAACTTTTTAGTACTAGACCAGTTAACCAACCGTTGAACCTGAAGTCCGTTGCCATCGGTAATTCTATGTGTATAGCTAGCTTTAGTCGCAGCTTTAATTCTAGACCAAATGTATTATCCCAGGAATACAAATTTTATAGAAAATCGTTATATCGCAAGACCGAGGCTTAATACTTAACAGAAATCCGTCGTATCACGAGCTGATTTAAGTTTATTATTAGCCAAGCGTATAACTGATTCGATGCACGGAATTTCAACAGAAATTTTTCGACAACTAAATGTTCACGTCATCGACAAGTACTAGTAAAATAAATCGGTATACAAAATGCAGAATTTCTTTCCAAATTATAACAATTATAGATCTATAGCCCAATGCTTATACTGCAAATAACTACACAACGATGTCTTTATATATAAAAAAAAAAAAAATACAATTTTAAAGAGCGTTGAATTTATATATACACATATGTACATTACAGGTTACTTTTACATATGTAATCTATTCACAAGTTACAGAGAATACAAAAATATTTATTAAACAGCATTTATAATAGATTTTACTCTGAAGCACGCGCACATACATTTTTTATAATTATTCATAGCAGTAAGTACTAAGTAATATTTATATATAATATAAAAGTTATTCTGAAGCAAGCATACATTTCTTTTGCAATTATTCTTAGAAGTTAATAAATACTTACAAATATTTATATATCAATCAATTAATTCTCGAGCAAGCATACATTTTTTTAATCACTTTACAAATGTATACATATTAAATACATTACTATATTTAAATTATAATGAGGAATAATATATAATGTATATATGTATTAAAAAATATTTATATAAAATCTATTCTGAAGCAAGCATACAATATTTAAATTATACTTAGCAGTAAATAAATACATATTTAAAAAAAAAAACAATTATTTAACATTTAAAATAGTTTATAGGTTTTAAAATAGAATTAATGTTGCCCATACAAAATCACATTAGTCTCGAAAAAAAGAAACGGATTTAAACATACATCTTGATGTACATACATATATATAAGTTTTAAATTGATGTTGATGAATACTGAATTCACTCTGAACAAAATTAATAAAATAATTTATCAAAGGTGAGAGTTTCAATAAAATAGTTGAATTCAAAAGACTGAGGTCAAACCGGCAAACCCCACAGGCGGACCAGTAAAGTGGGAGGGTTGTGATCCTTCTACTCCGAATCATAACTTCGCCGTAAGAAGAAGAGGAAGTTGAATTCAAAAGACATGCGTATAGCGAAGAATAGGGTTCAAACCTCCCCTTGAGGTAATCAAAGCTAACACTAATCTATGTTCGTTTTTCATTTCAATCCGAAAACTTTGAAGAGGCTATCAAAAAGTTGGATCCATCTGGAAGATGTAATTATACCAGAAAATCGCCAGGAATACAGAAAACAATATAACAAAACGTATTGCAGGAGTAAGTTGCAAAGTACTCCTGCCCAATGTTGCAACAGAAGATGGAAAACCTGTGATGTACAAGATTGGTCTGGGGCGGTTTTTTTTTTTGTTTATAATTTGCGAGCGCCAAAGGGAATATTATTACCCTTAAATTGTTTCACGGCACGGTAGTTTAGGAAAATGGGGAAGAGGAACAGAGGAGAAGCCTCTGCTCATTGGCTTTAAATCCTTGAAGGTTGTAGTGATGGGAAAATACAGAGCTTGCTAGATTATTCCACATTCACATTCGTGTCGTTCGGCTTATAAACGAATCCCTATATTTGACAGTACGACCGAAGTTGGACTTAAGGGTGAACTGATGTTCATTCGAAGCATGACGCGTGTTGCGGATGATATTTTGAATGGGAGGCTGTCTATTTCACTGGAGCATTTTATATAAAAAAGCGATAAAATAGGGAGAGACACGAGGCATTTCTAAGATGTTCAAGTGAATGTATGTATACGTTTTAACGCGCGATTCTGTACCCTGTTTAGTATTGCAGAACGGTCTTGGGTGCACCAGGCCAGATATAAGCGTTATATTCCAGCTTTGGGTGGTTAAATGACTTATAAATTGAGGCCAGATCAGACGGGGTAAAATATTTTTTGCACCGTTTAAGGAGTTTTAGATATTTTGCAGCATTTTTGGCAACCTTGAATGATCGTTCCATCGAAGATGGTTATTAATACACATACCGAGAATGGCAAGTCTTTCGGTTTCAATGATGTAAGTACCATCCATGGATAATGGTTGAGGGTTTTGGTTTCGCTTGAGAGACAGAAGACAGCATTGTGCTTTGGATGCATTAAATTCCATTCTGTTGGTTGAACCCCATTTGATTATACCGTCCAGGTCGAAATTTAATGTGTTTAACATACGTTGCCAGTCCTCTTCTACGGCCGAAGAGCAAGGACGTGAGCTAGGGAACGAATATGAAAAACTTAGGGTACTGTCATCAGCGAAGAAATGGATTAGATTAGAAGTTGCAGAGATCGTTTACAAAAATAAGAAAGAAAGTCGGAGACAAAACAAAGCGTTGGGGGACACCAGCGTCCAAGACAACTTGTACTGAACACTCCAAAAGGTACTTTCTAATCCATTGAAGAAGAGATTCATCGACGCCATATGCACGCATTTTCAACAAAAAACCCTTATGCGAAACTCTGTCAAACGCCTTTGAAATATCAAGCGCAACCATCTTAGCTTCGCCGAAGTGATGGAGAGGTTGGTTCCACTTCTCGGTGAGATATGGCATCAAACCTGTTGATATAAAAACCATACAGCCGGTCATTAAGGAGTTTTCGTGAATCTAGATATTTCATAAACTGACGATTTATTAGCGTTTCCATGACCTTGAAAATAAGGGACGTAAGTGCAATAGGTTGGTAATTGAACAGGGATGGATGGACAAATGCTATTTCCCATCTACTCGGAAAGAGCGCTGAAGAGTAGTGTTGTAAATATTAGCTTTCTTAAATTTTTTTTCATTTTACTTTGTATACTTATTCCGTTTTCTTCATACTTATCACATGTATCATTTTATGAGGTGTGAGCCTTACCTCTGGTGGGGGGTCTCACAATAAACAAACATCTTGCTCTATGGGTTTTCAACGAATCCAATCTATTGCTTTAATTCTAGACTATTGATATACAATTTTTACAAAGAAAATAAAAAGCATATAACTAGATACCTCCACTGTCTGGTCACACAGATGCTGGACCTTCGAAATCCAATGTATACTGCTGATTGCATGTAAACTATATTGTTCACAACAGGCTGGGTTGATATTTTTAAAGCTGCGCTATCTGCACGCCCCAGGGGAAAAAATAAACGAACTAAACCATACGAGGTTCCCCAGCTTAAATATACAGATTTTTATGAAAATAGCAAAAAAAAATATTCTTGTAGGCCTTAGCCCCGTATACTCTGGTGTGTTACCCATTTCAAAGCAAAAAAGGCGGATTTAGTTAAACTTGCCAATGCGGGACACATACTCGTACTAGAGGAACTTGTTCCATTGTACAAGGGACTACCCATCCATATATCAAAGGATTCGGAATGCTTGCCAGAGCCTGATATTCATGAGAGCGATGAAGACTGTGAGGATTAAAATGATTCTTTTTTTTATTTTGCATTATTTTTTCATTTCATTGTTTTCATTATTAAAATTAACTTTTTATTACAAAGACAGAAAATGTTGTTCTAACTCATTAAGTACATTTTCCTCGTCTACGTGTTACGAGTAAATAATTATTTTCAGTACATAATAAACATGAAACTATTTACTTTAAGGGTAAACACATACTCAGTATAAATGTCGTTTCGATATCTGCAAAATTCGACTTATCAGGCCCAAAAATATATTTAAAGCTCATTATCTCCACAAGTCAATTTCGTTAGTTATATATTTACATGTGTTTAGAAATCTGTAACATATTAATGATGCTCTTATCAGCAGAACGGTATTATTAGCTTTTACATAAATTTTGTTTGAATGATACACTTCTCAATGAAAATTTATTTTTCATACGTTCGTCACTATTTTTTTTTTTTTTTTTTTTTTCCGAGGGTAGGTAAAAAATCTTCATGAAGACACTATGAGGATCGATATCGCGTGCTCATAGTAGTGTGAGATTTTTACTCACTAAAAAAACCTCCCTTCGTGATAAATTTCTTTGATTACATACTACAACTAAGTTTTGACTTATCCAGCAGTTTTACTTTCACGTATTGAGATCGTTTGGCAGGTCCCTTTCCATTGAAAGTTCCTGCTTGTTCCGCAAATTAGGCGCGGTTTCTTGCTATCGCGTTAAGTCGAAAGGTTTAGTCCTTTGTAGACGACGCAGTAGATTCCTCTCATCTAGAATTCGAAGGACTTCATTGTTAACGTGTCATTGTAATCTGTCTTTATGCTTACGCGCGAAGTTTTTGATTTCATATTCGACTGTCGCAATTCCTAAATCTCTATGGATATCGCTATTTCTAATAAACCACGGTGCATTAACTATTGATCTTAGCACTTTATTTTCAAAAGTTTGTAAAATATTGACATTACTTATTTTGGTACAACCCCAAAGTTGTATTCCATATGTCCATATCGGCTTTAGCACTTGCTTGTATAAAAGCAGTTTGTTCTCTATATTAAGCTTGGAATGTTTTCCAAGTAACCAGTACATTTCTCTGTATTTGCTTTCGAGTTCTTTACGTTTTTTCTTCACGTGCGATTTCCACTTCAGCTTAGCATCAAGTGTCATTCCAAGATACTTAGCCTCGTTTGCAAACGGAACTTGAACCGAGTTTGAAAAGATGGGCAAATTATTTATTTTCTTATAAGTAAAATTGACATGAACAGATTTGTTTTCGTTTAAAGCTAGTCGCCAAATCTTTGTCCATTTATTTAATTTATTCAATGCTTCTTGCAATTTTTCAGTCGATTCTTCGATCGTTTTACCCGTTGCCAGGATGGCAGTGTCGTCGGCAAATGTAGCTAATACGGTGCCTTCTTCTTGCGGTATGTCGCGAGTATATAATAGGTACAAAAGCGGTACTGCGGCACCCCAGCCCTTATTTCTTTAAATTCCGAATATTCGTTTCCGTGTTTGACTCGGAAAAGTCGATTCGTCAAGTATTTTTCTAGAATATTATATAAGTGTTCCGGCAGAACTTGTCGTAATTTATATTTCAAGCCTTCATGCCAGACCTTGTCAAAAGCTTGAGAAACATCAAGGAATACGCTCGAGCAAATCTTCTTTTCTTCGTAAGCTTTTTCAATTAAATCAGTTATTCTATGCACTTGGTCTATTGTTGAGTGCTTGGTTCTAAACCCAAAATGGTGATTGGGAATAAGAGATCCTTCTTCTATCGTCACTATCTAAGTACATACTAGTAATCAGTTTTTCAAGTACTTCGAAGGAATTGCAAGTACAAGTACAATTCCCGGTACTGGTACTTGAAATTTTTAAGTAAAAGTACCAAGGAATTGTACTAGTACTTTTAAGTACTAGATAATTGTACTTGTTCTTGAGTTTTGCAGCTCTGGTTGAAAGCTACTTTCCCACTTTGAGCGGCGTTACTAGACGAGCTGTCCTTAATGTCACAAAATGCCGATTTTTATAATTTTTTTTGTAATCGCTCGCCAATATTGCTCACTCATAGTTAGAATAGGTGACACATGTACCTCCTTTAAGTATAGTTACAGATAAACGTATCCTCTATGAGCCGATTGACTCGGGGGATGGAAACGCTGACTTTATATACTGCGTAAGCATACCTGAAAGAGATAAGGTCAATGAGAAATATTTTTGGCTCGACTGGGTTGAAGCCAACGAGTAGTTCAAGTAGGGCTGGGCCCTGGCATATGATTTCTGAACCGCCAATGAAATGGCCAAATGAATGTTGTTCTTACCATTTGCTGGGCAAATAGTTTGTATTGACGATCTGGAAATCATACGTGCCCAGCCCAAGACATTAATTAAGGTAGGTTATTTTAGTTTTCGATTTTTATTGAGTAGGTTAACTTTTAAGAAAAAAAAATTAAGGTCTTCGAAAAGGATTTTCCACATTTTTCGTTGATGCGGAATTAAATAATAAGGTGTTATAAAGTTATTGTAAAAAAATAAATCAAAAACGCTCTTAATAGAAGTCATTTACTTTAAGCGATAAATAAAAAGAAATAGTTGTATAGTTTTAAGATTATTTGAACAATATAATACTTTAATGTGTAAGTGGAAAAATAAACGATAAAAAAAAATTAAGGATATTTAAAAAGAAGGATCTTGACTCTATGTGCAGCTTTGCCTCCCATGTCGAAAGCCTCCGTTGGCTTGCAGTGCTTGCAGTGCACCGCAAGTATTTTTCAATTAAATTTTTTAGAGATATTCGAACATTTTATGTCATGTCATGTTGTTTATTTCACTACCAGAAAACCTTAGGTGTGAGAGAGTGAAAACAGCATTTTTAAATAATATTAAAAAGTGGCTTTCTCGGTCAACCATACTCATATAGATAGTTTGTTAATTCGAATGATGTAAATAATACTTCATATTGTATTTATAGTATATATTGTTTTTCCAATTTTTAATATTTTTTTTTTAAATTAATATGCTAAGTGTTGGCGCCAACATAGCCACTGTGCGATAGAGAGATAGAGAGAGCTTTAAAGAGCTTTGAATGGATTTTGTATACGCTCATCTAATACACAACCCATTTAAAATCGAATGTACAACCCACTTAGATAGTTTTTAACCTAACCTAACCTAAAGCATCTACTCCGAGTCCAGATAAATTGACATTCCACTCTGCCATCTCTACAACCACAACAACATGCCATCTCTACTTTTACAACTACTTGTGCGATAATTAGAATTGGATACAGCATCAATAGTACATGCATACGTCCAATAACCACCACCACAGCAAAAACATGTGTCACAAACTAAGCGCAAATAATTTAAACCAGGAAAAAAAAAATGGATCTACACTACAAGAAAATATCTGAACAACTAACACAACAAACAAAATTAAATCTGAAGTCCAAGCAACAATTAACGTATACTGGCTACTCGTGTGTAAAAAATCATTCAACAAAGAGAACAAACATATATTTTTTATATTAGCAACTGGCAATGTAGCTAATTTAGAAGAAACCGACTCGAGGAGCAAGGAAACAACAAACTTAACTCTAAAAACGAACAATGAAAGAAACCAAAAACCATATCCGATATACGTACAAGCAACAAACTTCATAGGGACAATAACTAAGTCATTTAGCTAAGGAAAACTTTATACCGAATGCGCTACCCAATAACAAAGTAAAAGTACAACCAACTCACTCAATACATTACGCAGCAAATTTTAAAATTTTACAGCAAACAAACACTGTATCATACTTTCAAGCCAAAGAATCAACGCGGAATCAGAGTTCAAAGAGCTAAAATGGGGCACAACGTTATAAATATTCACAACATCCTACAACTTGGCACAAAAAAACCTCTACCCTGCACAACTACACTTACCAGCGACCAGATAAATTTTGCATTATGTGGTAGAGCCAGCTACAAAGGGTGAATTTTATAAGGAACTGAAAATTCAGCGCTTCCCAAGCCTAAGAAAGAAGGAGATCATACAGCACGACAACATTTTAATCACTCAACAGGAACCAATAAGTCAAATCCTGACACAAGATATGCTAAAACCCTAAGTAACAATCATACAGACCAAAGCCAAATAGTCCAACTAGAACAACAACAATTGCAAACAGAACAACCAGAACCCAAAGAAAGACAAGTAAAACAATCAGAACGCCAGCAAAAACAAGCAGAACATCCAGGACACCGCCTTAGGACATCGCGCGGTCAGCTCTCCTACTATAATGTCAATGTAAAGAATAAAACTTACTTACTTACTTAAGATGGCGCTACAGTTTGGGTGGATCTGGCCTAACAGAGTAATGTATCGTACTCAGGCTACGCCGGTGTTCTACATGACATGGTCAAAAGCCATACTAGTTATCCAAGCATACACTTAATAATTAAATACAGGGTCTTCCAATAGAGACTTCCGAAATTTGACAGTTGATAGCGGCCATATTGTTGAAGCTACATCTGTCAAATTGGCTGTCATTTATTCAGTCTGTGTTGCCAAATCACCATGGACGGATATAGCGTTCAACAACATGTGCAAATAATAAAATTGTTTTATCAAAATGGGTGTTCTGTTCCGGCAACGTTCCGCGTGCTTCGCCCATTTTACGGTCGCCATAATCGTCCTTCCGAGTGGGTAAATTTGAGTCCACTGGTTCAGTAAACGATCAACCAACACCTGTACGTCGACGAAACGCAAGATCTGCCGAAAACATCGCCGATGTCCGTGAGAGTGTGCAGGAGAATCCGAGGCAGTCGATTTCGCGTCGCTTACAAGAACTCGACCTTTCGCAGACCACAACTAGGCGAATATTGCGTCGTGACTTGGGCCTGCACACGTACAAAATTCAACTGACCCAGGAGCTGAAGGTAAATGACCATAGACAACGACGCGATGTGTGTTCGATGAATGGGCTCTGGAGCAGTTGGAAACTAACCCTTATTTTCATCGAAAAATCATCTTCAGCGATGAGGCCCATTTCTGGATGAATGAGTACGTTTTGAATTTGGGACGATACCAATCCACATGAAATCTAAGAGCGTCCAATGCATCCCGAAAAAGTCACTGTTTGGTGTGGATTTTGGGCTGGCGGGGTCATCGGTCCATATTTCTTTGAGAACGACGTTGGCCAGGCCATCACCGTCAACGGCGAGCGCTATATGTAGGTCGATGATTACCAACTTCTTTTGGCCTGAATTGGATCATATGGACACCAACGACATGTGGTTTAAACAGGTCGGCGCTACGTGCCACACAGCTCACGCCTCATTGGAAATTCTGCACGAGCGATTCGAGGGCATGGTCATCTCACGTGGAAGTGATGTGAACTGGCCACCGAGATCGTGCGATTTGACCCCGTTAGACTTTTTCTTATGGGGTTTTCTGAAGTTGCATCTCTACGCGAATAAGCCACAAACCACAGCGGCCCTCAAAGCCAACATAACCCATGCCATCGGTCAAATTCAGCCTGATTAATGCGCCAGAGTCATGGAAAATTGGACATTTCGGATGCGCACCACCCAGAGAAGCTGCGGCGGACATTTGAGCGATGTTATATTCCATACATAATGGCATCGATAGGCCTTTTAAACAAATAGAAAATTTCGATGACATCATACACTCACTTTGTTTTATTTAAATTTGAAGATAGGAAGCGCTTAATGAAAGACCCTTTAGGTCCAAGTACGAGTAATAAATCGGAAATATTTGTTACCGGGTTTGAAAGATATTTCCAAAGATGGACATTTTTTTATTTTCAAATTATATTTACATATACATATGTATGTATGAGATAAAATGAGATAATTAAGTTTTTAACAAAAGTTACTGTTTCAGTAACGAGTACCCTTTTAGTCAGGTACGAGCCCCATGTTTTTTCCAATAGCAAGTCTCCTGTCTTTAACCAAAATATTCAATTTGTATTAAAGTTCCTTAAGTAAGTTTTATAAATTTTATACATTAACGTTGTTAAACTAATAAAACATAGTACATATGTAATTATTATGAATTATGGGAAAAATTAAATACTAGGTGAAAATTTATATATAATGCGTTTGAAGATATGTATGTATGTACTAGGTGGGGTGAAAAGTAACCTCCTTGACCGCCAGAATGCGCTGCTACTGCAAAAAAGGTTATGGTGCCTTGAAGTCCATTCATATTTAGGCAGACATGCCAAATTTCAGTGCGATACTGTCTTTAGTTTTGTTTTGACAGCTGATTGTTGTTGACATGTTTGGCATCATGTTGAGTATGGACAAAAACGATTTTCGTTCACTCTTGAGAGGCAAAACGGCGAAAGAAACAAAAGAAAAGTTGGATAAATATTATGGGGCTAATACCGTCAAATATTGGTTTCGAGAGTTTCGTGGTGGCCGCAACTCCTCTACCGATCAAGTCCGCAGCGGCAGGTCCTCCGATGCGGTTACAGAGGACAATGTCAAAAAAATACATGAAATGGTGTTGGCTGACCGGAAAGTGAAGGTGCGCGAGCTAGCAGATACCACAAAGATTAGTACTGAGCGCACACGCCATATTTTGGGCAATATTCTGCATATGAAAAAGTTATCCTGCCGCTGGGTGCCGCGCATGCTCACTCCTGACCAAAAACACGAATGCGAGAGCACTTCGAAAGAGTGTTTGAACTTGCTGATGCGGAATCGGGCGGACTTTTGGCGTCGATTGGTAACTGTTGATGAAACCTGGATCCACTATTACACACCAGAGAACAGAATGAGTGCCCGGCAATGGACTGAAGCCGGCACGAGTGCTCCGAAGCGGCCGAGGGAGGCTCATTGGGTCGGAAAGGTTATGGCGTCGGTTTCTGAGATTGTCATGGCATACTCTTTGTGGACTACCTCGAAAAAGGAAAAACTATCAACAGCGAGTATTACTGTGCATTATTGGAGCGATTGAAGGCCGAAATCGCTGCAAACGGCCTCACATGAAGCGAAAAAAAATTTTGTTTTTGCAAGACAATGCGCCGGCGCACAAGAGCATTGCAACCACGGCTAAAATCAATGACTTACGGCTCCAATTGCTGTCGCATCCACCGTATTCGCCCGATTTGGCTCCCTCGGACTATTATCTCTTCCCAAACCTCAAAAGATGGCTCATCAATAAAAAATTCAGCTCACGCGAGGAAATCATCGACGCCACGGAGGAGTATTTTGCAGACCTTCCGAAAAATTACTTTTCGGACGGGATCAAGAAGTTGGAAAATCGCTGGAATAAGTGTATCAAGCTAAAAGGGGACTATATTGAATAAAATAAAAAAACATTTAAAAAAAAAATTGTTTTCATTCCCAAGAAGGTTACTTTTCACCCTGTTTACCCTGCTGTACTAGGATAGCAGTCGTTACTTACTTACTTCTTAAGTCCTTTAACCCCTCGGGGCGCATAGGGCGTCCACCACGCCTGCGCGCCATCTTGTTCGTACTTCTGCAACGCGTTTGAGCTGCCTCCAACTCATTCCTATAGAGCTCGATTCCTCCTCAACTGTTCTGCGCCATGTTTGCCTAGGGCGTCCCGCTATTCTGCCTGCTTGGGTGAGCGGATTCCACTGCATGGCGTATTTCGCAATGGAGTTGTCTTCGCGCCGTAGGGTGTATCCAATCCACTGCCACTTTCTCCTTTGTATAGTAATGTTCATAGGTTATTAGGCCGTTCTCATATAAAGCTGTTCGTTGGAGATCCGGTTCGGCCAAAAAATCCTCAAGATTATTCTTAAACATTTATTTACAAAGACTTGCAGCCTGCGTGTGTTAATGGTGTCCACCTTCCAGGTACTGCACCCATACAGCAGTACCAATTCTACGTTAGAGCGGAACAGTCGCAGCTTGGTTCTCAAGCTGATAACATTACTTTTCCAGATTGTGGATAGCATACCGAACGCAGCTTTAGCCTTCCCGATTCTACTGCATACGTACAGTTGGGTGCCAACGCGGTTAGCTGAGACCACACTTCCTAAATATAGAAAGTTGTCAACTTTTTCGACTTCCTGTCCGGCAATGTTAAGTTGAGCGTTAGTGTTGGAAGTGCTGAGGGCTTTTGTTTTGGTCGTGTTTATTTTGAGCCCCACTTTGTTTGCCTCAGTTTCTAGATTATGGGCCATTAGATGAAGGCCCATTATCCGATGTGAAAGTAGACAAACATCGCCAGCGTAGTCTAGATGTTTAAGGTAAGATGTCATAGTCCAACGAATTGTTTCCTTCCGTCAATGCTGCACGGAGTACATCGCTGATAACCACCAAGAACAATAGTGGTGACAGAATACATCCTTGACGTACTCCACTTTGGACACCAAATTACTCTGACACCTTGCCATTGTGTAAGACTTGACACTTACCGCCCTCGTATGTAGCCTTGAAAATAGCAATAAGTTTTCCCGGGATGCCTCTCCTGCGCAAGGCCAGCCAAATAGCATCTCGATTCAAACTGTCGAAAGCCTTCTCGAAGTCGTTACTTAGTATATCTGAAATACAAATTCATCGTTGAACTCATCCCGTATGGTGTTTTCACGTGTGATACTCCATACAGAAATGTAACCTTAGAAACTGAGGCGAGGAACCTCTGCAGTATGAAATAAAACTTGAATAAAAGTGTTCAGACAAGGGGTTGCATTGCAAGGGGTAGGAACAACAAAATGCATCGTAATGCTGCTAGGCCAAATGCTTCCTTTTTTTAAAACTTGGTATTCTATGACAAATAATGCTTAGATGCCGATTTATATAATAACAAAGTCGTTTGAGTCATATCTGAGTAATAACCCATTTTCAAAAGTTCGTAAATACGATTACTTGATTATAAAGTGCATCGTAAGCTTTTGACCATTCCATGGATAACACCGTTGAACTCATCCCCGTGTGGTATTTTCAAACAGCAATGCAACTTTAGAAACTCAGACAGAGAGGAGGGAAACCTTTGCAGTATGAAATGAAACTTGAATAAGTCTTCAGACAAGGGGTTGCATTGCAAGGGGTAGGAACAATAAAATGCATCGTAATACTGCTAGGCAACATGCTTCCTTTTACTCCCTCTCCTTTTTGTAATGAGTTTTGATTTTAACTGCAGTGTCTCGCTTTGTAGTATACCTACTACCATTGGATTCTGATGACCTGGCCACTGATGGTAGAATAGGGTTGAAATTACAGTGACAACTTTTCTATTGTGTGGTAAGTGTCGCTATATTAAATCAGCGAGGCCGAAAAGCGTCCGAGTTTTCATTTTTTACAAATATTCATTTGAATCAAGAATCTAACAGCATTTCTTTGGTATGTAGTGGTAAATGACAACGCTATACACAAAGGTCAGCACTAAGTGATGTCTTGTGTTTAGATTACTAAAGCGTACACAACGACCTGACCAATCGTCTACGAAGGCGTAATATTCTTTGCATTCTGAGTAGGTATATGTATGGAACGACAAAACCTTGCATTAAATGTTACAAAACCTATTCAAATCCCAGAGAGTTGTGTAATAAAAACAATTAATAATCGTAATATTATAAAAGCAATTAAGTTATTAGTTTTTATATCTCTTTATCGAAGATTGTGGAAGCAATTACCTTCTTCGTCTCTATATCTTTTGGAGACTCTGCTCATTCAAATATTTTCTACACACTAGGGCGGAACGTGAAAATTATTTTCTGCGACGTTCAAACGTTTTTATCATAAAAATCATTGAGAGGTGCCATCATTGACCGGACATCATCTTAAGGTTGAAATTTAAAATTCAAGAATTAGTTTGTTTGAAGTAATGGCTGTAAATTTGAGAAAACTATATATCTATGGACATGCTATACTAACGTAACTTTGAGTGAAGACAAGTGTGGAAGTTTATTCCGGCTACAAGGTGCTAAAAAGTAAAGCAACAAAATAATACCAAACTGGTTTCAGGTCAGTATATATGTAGTATTCCACCGATGGCTACATTGGACGTATCGCTGAGTCCTTTCATTTGTGGGACAAGAAATTATACCAATTTTTTGTAGATTTTAAGGCTGCCTTCGACACGATTAACCGGAAAGAATTTATCTATAAATTGTATGCAACGGGAATGTACTGAAATTTGACAGGATTATCCCAAACCTGTACCGAGATACTAAGGCAGCTGTATGAAAGAGGAGAAAAAACCGGAGCGGTTTCGGGTTAGTTTTGAGACAGGTGTGTTCTCTATGTCCTTATTTGTCCTTTTCATTTTTGTGTATGACTTAATTATGCTGGCATTTTCCTTGGAAGCCCTCAAGCTTATGATAAATCGAATCGATTCAAGTCGAGTCTTCGAAAATCTCTATACTCGTACATGATAGGTGTATTTTCCACATTGATTTTAAAAGTCGCAAAAATGAGGTCATGTTGTAGGTCATATAAACTCTCTTCAGGCCTACTAAGGATGTCGAATTATTGTTCCAATCTTTATGTAATTTGATCCACTCAAGACGTCGTTTATTTCCTCAGAAAAACAGTTTTTTTTTTCTGGCCTTGCAACCTCTAAGGCCGGTTTCTGTTTTAAAAACTCCCGTGCAAGGATCTGATCTTCACGATCCGGAGACTGCTTTTCTGCCTGGACGCGGCTTAGAAATGTACTCTCCAGTCTCCTTGTATAATTTTAAGGCATATTGAACGGCTGCACATGCCTTGAGCGGCCAAAAGGACAATTTGGGCTGTTCCAGCTTCATCTAATTCCTGTCTTTTTGACTTAGCTTGATTAATTTTATTATTTAAACACAAAAATCTATGAATGAATAATAAGATATCCGCAAAAAACTGATGTGCACACTTTCACTACTATTTTCGAAATAATACCAGTTATACCAATTTTACCGCACACCAAAACTCCAGAGTTAAAATCCCGGGAATTCCCCATAATTTAATAAGTAACGGTTCCTGGGAAGTCGAATATATTCACCTAAATACCTACAGTAGTTTTTTGTAAAACGTATTTTATAAGGGATGCTTTTTATTTATGGCCAAGCCTGTACCTGTAGTTCGACATATTGGAAAGAAATCTTCCCCTGTTTAATGGCAATAGCTTATCTCCATTCAACAGAATTTACCCCGACAGGGTAACGAAATATCGAAAGATGACTAACAATAAATATTGAATCCTATTCTGGCTGAAGTTCAGTTGCTTTTGTGCGCCATGGAATAAAGTCTGTAGTGAATGTTGCCATCCGTGGTGTATCAAAAATATTGAACGCGAGATTTTGAATTATGTCAGGAGTTCATGAATGATGGAGAGCGTCATAAAGGAAAATAGACAAACGTACGACGTACGACGATGTACGACTGAGTTAGCGCTCAAATGCGTTAGACAAACTGGTGTACGAGTATTTTTATTATGCCAAATTGGGCGGAAATATCAATAAAGTGTCTGACAAGGTTTCAATATATTCTGTGCACCTGATAATACGTGAAACGTTTGACACAATTTTCCATCTTTCTTACGTGACGTTGTCGGTCTACTTAAAATACATATTTGTTGACAGTTTCAAACAGTTTCGTGGTTTTTCTATTTTTTATTTTTTTTTAACGAACAACAATCAAATTTTGGAATGCAACCATACTGCACACTTGCACTTACTTGCCTTTTTATAAAGTAAATGGTGTGGATGACGCGCAATGTTTTAGGAAGAAAAATAAAATGAAAAAAAATACCCAGATGACTATTTGACTACGTCCAGTCACGTCGACACTGAGCAGAGCAGCACGGCTAGCACCCTATGTTGAATAACGTCAAACCTATCAAAACTCGCAAGGAAATGCTGATTTTCAAACATTGGTAACAGGCGACCAGAAGTATGTAGAAGGCAAGGGTACCTGAACAACTAAAAATAATGAAATTTCCCCACCGCAACTATGGTATTTCCAGCAGTTTACCACCCACTACCGGATCGTGAGGTATCCCAATATATTATTTGCAGGGGTAGGTCAATATGCAGATAGATAAATATAATTGAGTGTGCAATGCCAGCGCATGCGTGCTATCAACAGGTTTCCCCAACCTACCAGGATACAATGTATTGAGAAATTAGTGCAATACTTTTAGTCGAATCTGTATTGGGTGTATAATAAATCAAACTCGATAGGTGGCTGCTGACATTGCTGTTCGCCTAGTAGCTGGCGAAATATTCTAGCGACATTTTTATAAGCCCAACGATTTTACTCCGTTGAGTGCTGATAAATAAATTGGTTCTATTGTCATATAAAAAACGATTGTTGCTAAACGTCATACGTGCTGCCATAAGATTCACAGACACCGCATTTAAAATCTCATCCGTCTCTACGGTAACGTCTGATACAATCCACCTACTAAAAAAAAACATTAAACAAGGATTCAATGTAGTTTCTAAAGATCTACTACCGGCATGATATACATGGTTTCTTCACCACGACAACGCACTGGCTCACACATCTCATCTTGTACTATTTGATCAAAATCAACGTTCACACCATTCCGCAAGCTCCGTATTCACCTGAAATGGCTCCTTTCATATTCCCACGATTCAAGTTAGCGCTTCGCGGAAATCGTTTTGAGATGATTGAGGCGGGAAAGGAGAATTCGCAGAAGGAGCTGAAGGCGATTCCAAAATCGGCCTATGAAAAGTTGTTTGAAGATTGGAGGAAGCGTTGGAATATGTGTATTGCTTGTAATGAAGATTACTTTGAAGGGAATAAAATGAATATCGATGAATAATTGAACCGTTTTCGTCTTATTGAAGAATTCCGGGTACTTTTCGATCAGAAGGTAGTATGAGAAATGCAATCAGTAAACTCGAATCCGTATTGGATGTACATATAATACATAATACGAATTGTGAACACCCTCTTTTAGACAAAACAGAAATTCAAGAAGTGCTTTAACAGATAGAGACCCTTCCGTATAACAACGAAGTAGAAGACATCGAGTATGCTGAACCAATTATGCTTCAAAAAGGATCACTGTTACTCTATACTATATTCCTACCGAAAACGGAAGCTAAGGATTATAATCACCTCCTAATCAGGTCTACAGTCAAAGACAACAAAAGAATCCATTTCGAAAGTAACGAACTGCTTACAACCCATGATGGGATTATGTACGGTATGGTATAGCAGCTTACCACCCACTAACCGTGGACCGTGAGGTATCCCAATATATTATTTACAGGGGTAGGTCAATATGCAGATAGATAAATATAATTGAGTGTGCAATGCCAGCGCATGCGTGCTATCAACAGGTTTCCCCAACCTACCAGGATACAATGTATTGAGAAATTAGTGCAATACTTTTAGTCGAATCTGTATTGGGTGTATAATAAATCAAACTCGATAGGTGGCTGCTGACATTGCTGTTCGCCTAGTAGCTGGCGAAATATTCTAGCGACATTTTTATAAGCCCAACGATTTTACTCCGTTGAGTGCTGATAAATAAATTGGTTCTATTGTCATATAAAAAACGATTGTTGCTAAACGTCATACGTGCTGCCATAAGATTCACAGACACCGCATTTAAAATCTCATCCGTCTCTACGGTAACGTCTGATACAATCCACCTACTAAAAAAAAACATTAAACAAGGATTCAATGTAGTTTCTAAAGATCTACTACCGGCATGATATACATTCTGATCAAAAAGTACCCGGAATTTCCCATTCAAACAAACCGCACTTGAGATATTGTCAGAAGCTTTTTTTTTAGGTTGATACAACTGTCATCTGGCGCTCAAATATCTGTTTGAGCGCCATTTGTTAGGAGTTTGTGCGTGATAGCTTTGTAAATAAGTCTGTGTTTGTTGTGTTCTGCGAATTTGCTAAATTTGTTGCAGAAACAGCATCGCATTGATGTCGCTAAAGAAATGCTTTCTTTGGGCCAAAATGGTATCGATGGCATCATTACCGGTGACGAGACAAGGGTCTATGAATATGACATCGAAACTAGCCGCCAATCATCGGAATGGCGCTTCTCAGACGAGCCAAAACCCAAAAACCACGATAGAGTCGATCCAAAATCAAGGATTTGTTGACCGTTTTCTTTGATTGCCATGAATCAAGCCGAAATTCTTCCGTCAGGCCAGGCAGTAAATAAGGAGTATTACGTGAGCGTATTAAAGCGTTTGAGGGAATATGTTCGTCGCAAGAGGCCAGAATTGTGGAGAAACAACTCGTGGTTTCTTCACCACGACAACGCACTGGCTCACACATCTCATCTTGTACTATTTGATCAAAATCAACGTTCACACCATTCCGCAAGCTCCGTATTCACCTGAAATGGCTCCTTTCATATTCCCACGATTCAAGTTAGCGCTTCGCGGAAATCGTTTTGAGATGATTGAGGCGGGAAAGGAGAATTCGCAGAAGGAGCTGAAGGCGATTCCAAAATCGGCCTATGAAAAGTTGTTTGAAGATTGGAGGAAGCGTTGGAATATGTGTATTGCTTGTAATGAAGATTACTTTGAAGGGAATAAAATGAATATCGATGAATAATTGAACCGTTTTCGTCTTATTGAAGAATTCCGGGTACTTTTCGATCAGAAGGTAGTATGAGAAATGCAATCAGTAAACTCGAATCCGTATTGGATGTACATATAATACATAATACGAATTGTGAACACCCTCTTTTAGACAAAACAGAAATTCAAGAAGTGCTTTAACAGATAGAGACCCTTCCGTATAACAACGAAGTAGAAGACATCGAGTATGCTGAACCAATTATGCTTCAAAAAGGATCACTGTTACTCTATACTATATTCCTACCGAAAACGGAAGCTAAGGATTATAATCACCTCCTAATCAGGTCTACAGTCAAAGACAACAAAAGAATCCATTTCGAAAGTAACGAACTGCTTACAACCCATGATGGGATTATGTACGGTATGGTATAGCAGCTTACCACCCACTAACCGTGGACCGTGAGGTATCCCAATATATTATTTACAGGGGTAGGTCAAAATGCAGATAGATAAATATAATTGTGTGTGCAATGCCAGCGCATGCGTGTTATCAACAGGTTGAGAAATTAATACAGTCCTTTTAGTCAAATCTGTATTGGGTGTATAATAAATCAAACTCGATAGGTGGCTGCTGACATTGCTGTTCGCCCAGTAGCTGGCGAAATATTCTAGCGACATTTTTATAAGCAAAACATGATTTAAGCGAGAGTGCTGATAGAATTGGTTCTACTGTCATATTATGTGAAGCATCAGTTCATAAAAAACGATTGTTGCTATACGTACATGCTGCCATAAGATTCACAGGCACCGCATTTCAAATCTCATCCATCTCTACGGTAACGTCTGATACAATCCACCTACTAAAAACACACATTAAACAAGGATTCTAAAGATCTACCGGTATAATATAGTATGAGAAATGTAATCAGTAGACTTGAATCCGTATTGGATGTACCTATCAAACTCGATAGGTTGTTTGCTGAAGTTGCTGCTTGCCCAGTTGCTGGCGAAATGTTATAGTGAAATTTTTCTAAGTCCAAAATTTGAGTGCGTTGGCTGATAGGACCCTTGTCGTGGCGGGAAGGCTTAAGAGTCAAAGATCCTAAGGGTCTGAAAAGATCCCAGGTGAGACATCGAGCCAAGCGCTGAAGGCATCCGACTTTGACGTTAAAAGAAGAAAAGTAGTATGAATGGAAGAAACAAATGGTACTACGCCAGGTGGCACTCGCGGGAGCGAAAATCCACCCGTGGTCTACTCGACTGCGACTAGTGCAAGGATTCTGGAGGCCCTAACCATCATACCCTCCACCGCCAACACTGGCGCGTAAGTAGGAGTTGCAAGAATGCTGGATTCTGAAGACTACTGCAGCTCTATTCCCGGCACGTTCGGCGACGTGGCGCAAAGAGACTGCAGAAGTTAAAGGCGCAAGTGCTGACAACATCCCTTGGCAGCGACGGCAAAAAGAATCAGGTCGGTGGAAGTTACCCCAACCGAAACCAGCAAGTCACTTGGACCCGCCGCTGCCTTCTCTTCTAATAGCTCGAAGCGGAGCAAATGGAGGAAGAAGGCTTCAAGCCGGTGGCGTTGCATGCGCACAAGGTCTGAAGAGGAGCGCTACAGCCAGTAATGGTCGTAGTATCGGTGGACAGAAATTGAATGTAGCCCCGTCTGCTGGATTCCGGGGAAACTTGGGAAAATCGCGGATGTGCTAGCGCGCCTGCGTATCCAGAATCCTGGACTCGAAACGACCAAATGGACTGTTCATTCACACAGAGAGAGAAAGAAGCGGATTCAGTTCCGCGTCGATACCAAGTAGTGTGAACAATGGTCGAAAAAAACTTCTAGTATTTGATGATATTTATTTAGTTAATCCTCTCAAAACCAAAGTGGTTCTCTTTACGAGAAGGAGGAAATTGACTGGTCTGACTCAGCTAGTGCTAAAAGGCATCACTATCCAACTCTCCAAGAAAGCCAAATATTTAGGAGTAATCTTAGATAGCAAGCTTCTTTGGACGAAATATGTCGAGCTGAAGGATTCCAAAGCTCTGTCAGTCTTCTGGTAATGCATAGGTTTTTTCGGCAAGACATGGGGTTTGTTGCCAAGGAAGGTCGTTTGGATCTACACGGCAATGATAAGACCTTACATCTCATATGCGCCAGTTGTCTGGTGAAATAAACTTTCACGTAAATACTTTACGGCTGCTTTCGCCATACTCCAAAGAACGGTCTGTCTCTGTTGCTACATAGGTACTTGAATAGCGCGTTAACCACGTAGTTTTTCGTTGCCCTTCCCCAGTCGCCTCACCAATTTGCATTGAGACATTCAGATTAAAAAATAAATAAAAAGCTTTGCGATGGACTAAATCAGTGCTGTGGAGAATGGAAGTCCATACCAAAGTAAACCCGGTAAATACTTAAATTTTATGTTTGCCTGAATCTCATCAGTCGTACTAAGCACATTTTACGGGAATATTTTCCAATGCAATAATACTCGTACATATACGTATATGCAGTTTGAGAAAAGGTGAACTGATTGTTAGTCATTGAAAAAAGAAATCAGTTCGGAACGCTGTGAGTCCTGCATAGAGACAACATGTGGCAATGTATTTTACCAAAAAACTTCTCTGCAACTCTTTAAGTTGATTCAAATGCATCTATGAATTTCGTAGTGAATTTATTATTAATTTACTCGTATCTGTTTTCAGAACTTTCAGTGAAACGAATACGAATTTGAATACTCGAGTACTGTAGGATGGGTAGGTGGATTTTTGGCGTCGTGCAATCCGTGGACTCATTGCAATCCCAGTTATAGGGAAAACAACCTGACGGAAAGGCAAATAAGAAGCCTAACTTTTTCTTAACTTGTGCAGTCTATAAAAAGTTTAAAAGTACATAGTAATATATCTCGAAAACTTGCATAAAAAGTATAGGTCGCCTCTTTTTTGTTATCTTAGGGCGACCTTTTTAGGCATTTTTTCAAATTCCCCAGCTGCAGCCCTGACTTGCAGTGGTACTACGATAGGTCAAGCAACGGAAAACTTCTGATAGTACTAAATAACCAATCTCTTTAAGGTTATTTTAAAAATGCATTACCACATCGCTTTCCCACGCTGGATTATTTTTGTTTGTTTAATCGAATAAGCAAAATAATAATAATAACAAAGAACATTTTTTTGTGTAAAAAAGTTGGTACCAAGCCAGTTTTCCAACATCAGGCGAGCATAAGCAAACATAAGCAGTAGGAGACCGAATGTGCAAAGAGACACTTAATAAGTTCGATATATGGCAGGGGAACAGCGAAGAAGGTCAACATTTTATGGTATTCTGCTACATTTACGACCTATTATACTCCTATCTCAATCCACGATGCAGGATACGAGCATATAAATACATAGATAATTTTTTTTTTATAATTTGCGCCCGCCAAAGGGGATATGAATACCCTTATACTATTACAGGGCACGGGCGTTGTGTCCTTTGGTGTTGGTAGTGAGCCCAACAAGTCTCGCATGTTGCTGAAGGATGTCCTGTTTAATTCAGAGACAATAAGTTTATCATTTTCAAAGGTCATTGTCAGGAGTCTTGCAGACAGACAGACAGAGCCACCTGGGGAAATATGATAAAACCCTGATGTTTAAATGTTGGAATCAGGCTATCATGAAAATAAAGCAGAGGCAAGTGTAATATACTTGAATGATGATACCTGTTCCAATCAGTTTACCACCCCCATATACTGAAACCCACTATGGAATGAGGAACTCCATATAACAATAGATGCCATCATGAGTCAGATTTCAGTGCAGAAACTGAATGGAACCATAACTGGTGGCTGCAGTAAGTTCTGCTCGCCTGGTGCGTCGCGAAATATTTGAGACAAATTTCACCTTGTTTTCAGAAAAATGCTTTTAAGGGAACAACCAGAAAAGATTGAGTGCACTAAGTGCATTTTCAAGGATCACTTTGATATTCTCTGTCTTAAAGAAATGGATATAGTAAAGTCCTTATTTCCCCCCAATATTCTATCGATATGCAAACATGAATATTATATTGAGAAAGCATTGGGTGAGCAGTAGGCCATAATATCCAGTTCGCACTATCCTCCATTCGGCTCATTTCGGTTGAGTATAATAATTTGAAACGGGTGCTGTGCGTTACCCTACCCATCCATTCGCAGGAAAGACAATTTGGGTTGCAGTACTATCCATCAATTCAATTTACTGTCATAATAAGAAAACACATCCGAATTACAATGCATGCCATGCCGTGCAAAGCAAATTTGATTTGAGCTCGATAGAGAGTTGACACATCCACGGATGTAGGTAGATACATATATATTGAAATAGCTGAAACAGTATGGTATTGCGAACAGCATCAGTTTTGTTGAAGGTTATTAGCAATCCATGGACACCAAAATCTAATAGAATACAGAGCCTGTGGAACCTAACAACTACCTAGTCATAGATACATACATACTCATATATTTTGTTTTTGGTATAAAGTGACCACCATGTAGGACACTTTATACGACAACCCATACACAATGTCCATGGTATATCTAGCGACAGTGTTCTTTATCATACGCCGCATTGCAGATGAGTTCGGTCCATATCAATATGCGGCTCAATGGTTATTTCCATTGGAAAATGAATACCAGGTTAGTATGAACGACGGCAAGGATGATTGACAAATACTTTTAAAGAGCACTTCCAGAGCAAGTTATGTTAAACAATCAATGAAACGGTTCACCCGCTTTTAATGCAGATTACTTTTCAAATAAACCCGGGAGCGGGACTATATTTTGTAATACGCGTTATTGCAGACTGCTCTTCAACAGGATGGAAAAACATGTATGTATGTGATTTTGCTACCTCGAAACCGGATGTATACCTGTAGATGTTCACATTTAAAATAATGTGTTTACGCTACATCCAATAAAAAGGCATAGATTAGTCCTGAGCTAAAGGATTCCAGATAATTTTCCATGCTTGTCAAAATTCTCTATACTAACAAAATAAACGTACCTAGGTGCTTCTCTTGTTTTTCTCATTCAAGTTCCAAATTCGAGGTATGTACTTATGTATGTACATCCTTCATCGTTTTTTTTGCAAGCAAATAATAAAGCTCCTGTCAGTAATTATGCAAAATCCTACGGGAATAAGATTACCCCAATAGCCAGTCTGTTTCATTACCCGGCGCCCAGTTGTAAGTACACATACTGCAGTGAGAAATAATGCCGTTTGCAAACAAGAGTACTCGTCTCCAAATTTGCATAATTATGCAGACTGGGAACAGGGGAGGATAGAAACGCGAATGTGGTGTGTAGGTGTCCTGATGACCCAAAAGGGGTACACAGATGAAAATTTGCACGAGCTCAAACTTTGTACAATGTTCATTCATACATCAATGAACTTGTCTACATTTGACTAAGCTCGGGAGTAAGACTATCCATATATTACTCATTTTTGCGGCACTAATGAAATCGACTTCGCAACTGGTACTGATCATTTATACAATTTAGGTACCTCTTGTACCTAGATATACCTAGTATTATCGGATGATAAAGCTCAACAAATACTAACTAAGTAAACTGCTATTCTAGTAGATCGGGGTCAAACTGTTGCTTGTCCGCATGTAAGTCCAGATTCGGTCACATGTCATCTTCTTGGGAGACATCAACGAGGAGCATAGTAACTTTTTTTTTTTTTTATAATTTGCGCGCGCCAAAGAGGATATGAATACTCTTATAGTATTACAGGACACGGGCGTTGTGAAGAGAGAGAGAGAGAGAGAGAAAGAAGGATTTAGTGTAGTGGTTTCAAACTTAGATAGTATTAAGTTTCTGTAAACTCCAAGGGTAGCGTCCAGATAACTGGGGAGTTTGTTTGTTTTACTTTTGTCGTCCACCTGATGTCATCATCACGATCAAGTTGCATTTTCAGCCATATGACCACTCTACTGCTAGTGCTATGCCTTCGCAGTAGAGTTGACTTAGCCTTCACAATTGATCTTCTTTTTTATTTATTTCATACGAAATAAATAGATGATTCTTGACATCAGGATTTGAACCGTGAACTAACAGCGTGACAAACGATGATGTTACCACTACACCATGGCTACTGTTGTTTACCAGATCAACTGACTACTAGAGAACCTAAATTTATTTCTTCAAATAGGTACGAGTATCTACTATCTTTTCGTCTGGGATATGGAAAAAAAAGATATTGAACTTGAACATGCTCAACACGTCACTACTTTCATCATCAAAGGCATATTTTTGCAATAAATAACCTTTGACGTTCATTTCTGAGCGTTACGGAGAGCTGATGCAAACCTGATGCTGATTAGTTTTCGAATTTATCCATCCTTTAACCGACGTATAACATTAAAGATGTAACATAAATGATGACTGGGCATATTTACATGCATGTTTAAACAAAATTTGCTACGTTTGATCGACTGCATCATAAGCGAGGAAACAATGAGCGGCCAAGATTCGAATATCTCCAATTTTTGCAGTGGATTTAGAACTGGAGAATAGTGTGAAAACCATCAATGCCCAGAAATTGAAACCACGAGATGACTAGGATTAAATCCGTACCAACTTCACATATTTCTAAACTGTGAAGGCATAACAGTGGCAGTAGGGTGGTCATATGGCTAAAATACAACTTGATCGTTATGATGACTTCAGGAGGACGGAACAAAATACTGTGAATCATAAGCAACGACAATAATAGCGAAAACAAACAAAATACTCCCCAGTTATCTGGACAGCCACCCTTGGAGTTTACAGAAACTTAATACCACCTGAGTTTCAAACTACACCACTCTATCTTTCTCTCTATCTCTTCCTCTTTCCACAAAACGCACGTGTTCTAAAAATTAGTATAAGGGTATTCATATCCCCTTTAACACGTGCAAATTATAAAAAAAAAAAAAAAAAAAAAAATACTCATGGTGGCGGTGTATTCTTGTCTAAACTTCGGCAGATGAAAGAAAGACGTTCCTGATATATGTATTTATTTGATATACTGCTATCCTGGTGGATCTGGGCAAACTTGTTGCTTATCCGCAAATGCGTGCAGACTGTTAGTTACTGTTTCAGCGAACACGAACAAATTTTGCAAAATTATCATTCGTTTTGAAATTTGTCGTAGAAGTATAGGCACCGCTGTGAGAAATATCGATTTTAGCTTGTAGTCTGCAAGCAGGAGTACCTAATCGGTTAGTATTAAACAAGCTGGGAACAGGCGAAGACGGAAACGCGAAAAGCTGAATAGACTCTATTGATGAGTAAAAGGTGTGACAAGATAATTTGCGACTACTAGAGCTGCACTCTCTGTACTCTGACATGGAAGACTGCTTCCGGAAAGTAATTATGCTACTCGTACTCCCAAACAATACACTCAGTGGCAGGCATAAGACTAACTTCCTTTTACAAAATGCCCGCAGACTTTAAGTTTTTGCGAGCAAGAGTAAACGTCTTCAAAATATGTAGACGCGGAGCAGGGGAATGGCAAGTTAGAAAGGCAAAAAGTTAAGTAC
Source organism: Pocota personata (assembly GCA_963082735.1). Taxonomy (NCBI): domain Eukaryota; kingdom Metazoa; phylum Arthropoda; class Insecta; order Diptera; family Syrphidae; genus Pocota; species Pocota personata. Next base: position 4,718,397 of record OY720433.1, read on the forward strand.
ACTCTAGTTGCATGTATAGAAACAAGCCAAAGTACGTAAGCAGGTACCGAAACCTTATAAAAACAGTTTAATGTCGAACGATTACAACCGCCAGAGACTAGCAGTATCTTGCAAGGGCTAATGCGAACATTGGCAGTAATACTCCGCACAATTTGCTTTCAGATATGTTCTTTCTGGGAAAGGCGGTCAATGAGTTTTATTTGCATTGGAATGAACTAAGTATGCTTTCGCTACTGCAAGTTTTTCTGCAATAAATCCTTCCAATTTTTACCAGGTGTCTGTTATTTTCATAGCATTTCCAAAAAGAAAAAAAAAGTTGACGACAAAAATTCAAAATTCAATATTGTTAAAAAGATTTTGTGGTTGAAAAATATGTTAACAATTTTTAAAAACTTGGTATGCCATAATCTCATATTTGTCAAACATCTCTCAAATCTTGATTTTGAATAAAACTGAACAAATCATACCCGAGAAATAGCTTATTAATAAAAAACAGTTAATAAGTAAACTACATTTATACGCAATTTTTGGCAAAAGCCTGGTATGCCATATATTGGTATATATCCGCTGTAACTCTCAAATATTGAATTTGAAGAAAATCGTTGGAGCCGTTTTCGAGAAAATCGATCTTTTACAAGAACGGTCATCAGCAAAGTACCTTTAATTTTGGGTTTAGAATAGAAATTCCAATTTCGTCTCGAATTGTGAACAATCCCTCCCTCCAACCATTTAGGCTGCAGTCGACCATTACAGACATACAGACAGAGAGACAGACAGACAGACACACTTTTGTGAGATTCTCTCATTATACAAAAGATTGACCAATATTTCGAGGTCGAATTTTTCCACGAAACGAATACTTCCCTTATATTTAGGTGCAAGTAAAAACAGTTGATGGTGCTTAACATTTTTAGAGTGTACTAATAGGTGGTGAGTTAAATAGTGAAAGCACCATTCTATGCGCGAAGAAACTACATTCTTACTTCGGTATTTCATAATATATAGCACTTCTTTATTTCCGTGGCCTCCCGATACCAGCATATAAGTATGTTAGTAAATTTTTCCTGATACATATGTATATCTGGTCCAGAGTTACGTAATTTTCTTTATAAAATTTATGTCCAATAAGTGACTCCACTGCAGAAGAAATATACGTTCATTGCCATTGAAACGCACTTGCCCTAGCTGAACTTAAAAGACCACCCATCTAACATGAGGCAATTGTGATCCATAGTACCACAAGAGAATCACTTTTGTCTGCCAACATAAGCACATGGTTCTGTTTTGAGCAGCGTATTAGAAAAGGAATTCCATTCATTCCGTACAAGTTCACGTAATTTACCTGGCTAGCTAAAGACCAGCGTCAACAATTCAAGCCCTCTTCAATGAGTGTCCGATTTTCGAATCCTCCACAGGCGGCATATGTGTTGTATAGTCAAACTGTTCTGCCAGCTGAGAATTGCAATGAGATAGGTAAGTATACAAATATCTAATGGGCCGATGCTGCATATTTCCCTCATAGGTGTCTTTTCTCTCGCATGCGTGTAGCTTACTTGTATCATGAGAAATGCACCTTTAAACATTTCTGTTTGGTATTTCATCAGAACACTCTCCCAATGCTTCTTCATGGTCGCCTGGTGTTAAAAATATGCGTTTTCGAACATCACCCAGAAACTTGCTAAGCGTTTTTGTAGTTCTTGTGTTCATTTAACACAAAAAATGAGAAAATTCCCGCTTCAAGTCAACTGTGCTGCTTCGTAAACAGTAGGAATTTTGAGGTACTAATATTCATGCTATAGGTTGACGATGTCTACTAGATGACAGTCCTGCTCCGTGTGTTTACAGTGGAACTAAGGGAACTCAACATCGATGAAGCGTTGTACAGTAATAATAAAATCCCAAGATAGAATGGTATTTTACAACTTAGAAAGACTTTGTAGCCTAAGTACCTACAATTCAAGATGCAATCAAACTGTACTTCGCATTCTTTGTAGAATTATTTTGTATTTCTGAACTGGACCAAACTGGCGTTTAATGCATCCTTTGGCTGATGACATCCAGAGTGTGAAGTTTGTTATTTTTACATAATCGACGAAGAAGATTATCGAAATACGACTATCTGTTCGTCTTTATTGAGAAGATTCTAACATACGACATTGGCAAACGGCATAGAACACTTATTTCCAGTTCATGACATGTCCTTCAGGTATACGTATAGTAACCATGTTTTCTATTCATGACGTCCTAGTAACCACGTTTGAAAATCGCGTTTTGTTGCTACCTTAAAATCCAACATACACGACCCTGTAAAACGTTTGTTTCCACTGCGACTGACTGTGCTGTGAAGAGGCAAAAAAGCGATTGTTAATGAAAACGAAATACATGGCCTGATTCAAACTAATAACCACGCCACTTGATAAGCTCACCATCCCCAAAGGAGTAGTTTACGAGTATATTTTATTAATTTGAAGGTGTAATGTTGAACGACCTACAATGGTGTAGATTTGTTGCCTATACCCAAGGGCGGATCCAGGATTTATTTCTGGGAGGGGCACAAAGGCCAGATAGGTAAAGAGTGTACCCCATAGTATTCTAATTGCTAGTGTTTTTTCGACTGGCATGTTTTATCTGAATCGTGTCTGGGGGGGGGGGGGGCGTGCCCCTGTGCCACCCCCCTGGATCCACCCTTGCCTGTACCACGCTTGAATATTCAACACAACACGTACTCGTACATATGACATTGCAATCCACTAAGAGTGAAAGTGGAAGGGAAATGGAAAGGTGAAGTGCAAGTATTCGTAGGTAGTGTATGTAGAAAGTAACAAGCTTCTGGGAGCCACGGTGTAGTGCCCACCCTAACAGTCCAGGTTTAAGTTCAAAAATTCAAATAGACTATTTATTTTTTTTAAGCACCAAGAGAACATGGAGAAATACATATATATGTAGGTATAGGTATACAACGCAATGAAACACCACTCATCCTTACTTTTCTCACAATAAAATAGGGTTAGCTTGCTTGCAAAGTTGCACTTATTGAGTGCAATATACTCGTACTACATTGAGCAGGGAAAGAGGGACGAAGCATATCCGTGAGACTGGAGCTTTATTTCCATCCCAGAATGTGATTTGAAGTAGGAGTGTATCCTAAGTAAACTTCACTCAATCTGTGAAGGATATGCAAATGTGTGCAGATATGAAAAGAGAGTGATTGTATTTCAATGACAAGGTGCACTTACTCCTGTTTCTTTCGCAGTGCAATCAGTCGCATTGCGAGCACACATTGGGTAGGTGTTATTAATGCTGTTCGCCAGATGGCCATATAATTCCGTCTACTGTTTTTCAAATATTGATTCCAGGACACCATGAAAAGAAGGCGGCTAATCTGAAATAAGAACTACAAATGCAATTCCTTTCCTAACACTAGCTGCACGTGGAGATGTGACAGATAAAAAGTTTCAAATTTGCATGATTTTCAATATTCGGTTTTTGTTTGGTTGGACCTTTAGCGCTCTTTATTTTATTCAACGTTGGCTGTTCCGTATTGGGTGTTGTCTTCCTTTTCCTTTTGTGGTTTGGAGGTTGTTTACTTGACACCCTCCGGTGTCACGACTGTTCTTCTCTTGGGTGTGGGGGGCTCATCTTTATCGCTACGTTTGGGACCATTTACTATTCAATTATTATCTAAAGTGCAAAGCGATTATAGGTTTGGGATATACTGTCATGCAATACGGAGATCGCTGCACAAGAACTTTCTATCAAAATGTGATTCCCAGTGATGTTTCGAATGGTACCTGTTCTATGCACGAAGAAAGCTCGATTTTCGAAACTTATTATCAGGTATCCAGAAAAGAAAACCAGGGTTAGTATAGGTGTAGTTTTATAAATGAAGCGCAAAATAGTACGGAGCATGTCCAATACCATCTTATCAGAATTACTTTTAACTTTCATAAATCATATACTTTAACATTGACCGTGCAAGCATTGAATCTTTCTTAAGAATCATATCTTAATCTTCAGCATAAGAAATGTCGTTTAAATTACATAAATATCTGATAAGATTTATATTTTTGAATTGTTTTTTTCTGGAGAAATTCTTGCTTTCTACTCTGAATTCATCCTTATAAATTCTATTATTGTTATTTGGATTGTATCTATTGAAGTGCTTCGATCATACTTCATCGATGACGGGCTTTCTCCCCCCGGTTCTTTACTCTTTACTGCGCGATTTGGGTGACACCTACGACAAAGAACTTTTTTAGCAAAGCCACTTCTACGTTCGGTTTCGTAAAACGCTGGTCTAAGGAATCCCTCTATGTCATGAAATCCCTCTACGTTACTTTTGTCAGGCCAATTATTGAATATGCTAGCCAAGTGTGGTCTCCCTACCACGATATCCATTCTCTCCGAATTGAGAGATTCATCCGCTTCGCTTTACAGACCTCCAATGGAATGACAGTTATACGAGTATACCCCATATGAGGATTATGTATTTAAAACTGATCAATGTACAAGCACTCGAAAAACGTCGAGGAGTAGCTGACAAAATCTTTGTGCATCAGCTACTGACTGGAAACATTGACTCCCCCACACTACTCCAAATGATTTCCCTTAAAACGAACCCACGCAACCTCAGGTCTGTACCACTCTTCCGCCTTAATTTTCGTCACACTAATTATGGTGCAATCATGCAAAACTCCTTTGATTTTCAATGCAGCAGATTTGCACTGATAAATTCCCTTTATGCAACCTTTCCCATCCCTGTCTTAGTTTAAACATTAGTTAAGTAATTATGGTTTCAGTTTTAAATACAAAAAATGGTGAGCCTTGGCCCCATACTAGAACAAAAAAAAGCTTTAAGTTCTTAGTTTGTATTAAGCTGAATTAAATAATTAAATATAACGCCGTTTACAGGATTAAGATGTTTACCGTCATGCAATATGGACATCGCTGCACAACAACTTTTCATAGGAAATTGATTCCCATCACTTGAATGGAATACTTGTTTCGAATGGAACCTATTCGAAAGAAAGCTCGATTTTCGAAACTTATTATCAGGTATCCAGAACAGAAAAGCAGGCTACAGATTTATAAATGAAGCGCAAAATACGAGTAGTACGGAGCATGTCCAATACCTTTGTTTTCATTACTGAGGATGTTTCTCTTTCATATCCCATGCGAAAAGATAGAACTTAAAATTATAAAAATAGAGTAAGGGGTCTGCATCTAACGGTTTCATATTCTTCTTCAGACTCTTTATCGTTGAGAGACACGTGGAATTGTAGGGTGGTTGGTGGGATAAGTCCCGGATTTCACACATTTCATTAGGCGACTTCTTGTCCTTCCCTGAGAGAAGTTTTATTTTTTTTTTTTAAAAATAATAGTAATAATATTAAAAAGTTGTATGTATTGTTCAAAGCTGTATAACTTGCATTTTACCATGCAGTACATATTTTAATTCGCGCATAGGTCATCGTCAGTAGACACCATAGTCTACTCAAATGTAAAGGCATATTTATATTCCATATTTCAATGTTTATATTTACTAGACGACAACTTTTCTGAAATCTAAAAATCTACAGACAGAAATTTATGTTTTTCCCAGCGGTATATGTTCTTTTAGTAGCTGAGTGCTGGATACTAAAACAGACTAACTATAAACCCAAACTTTGGAGGATTTGTTGCTTTGTTGCAGAAAAGAAGAAAGGCTGCACATAAATAACTCGAATCTGACGAGAGAAACAGGAGAGCGAAAATATTCTGAAATCCTTCATTTATAGAATATTTAGTTTATTTATAAAATAATCTAGGTAAACTACCCTTACCGTAATCATTGCCCAATCTGATTAATAATAATATCTGCAGGTTTTCTTCAAGTTGCACGCAATTTTGCAGAGTGTACACGAAGATATTGGGAAAGCATAGGTTGGCAGCAAGGCTTGGTGCTTGTGCAGATTGAGTCAATTCCTTATTTGAATTGTGCATGTGCTCTAAAGTCTACAGTCCTTGCAGATTGATAAGAAAAATGAATGACGTCTCGTCGGTGGGCAGTGTATTGAAAGCGTGCTGTTGGGTCGCACGTGCTTGTATCTATATGTACCTATAGGTATGTACCTAATGTTGTTTATTTGCAATTCACTCAGATTTTAAATTCAAACAAAGTTGTCAGATGATTATTTTTTTTTCTAATCCTTTCAAAAGTAAAAAAAAAATTATTTTGTCAATTTTCCAAAATTGGCGTGACTGCATATTTCAATCATTATTTAGATATTGATTTCAAACAAAATCGATTGATTGGCCGAGAAATAGCCAATTTTCGAAAATTAACCATTAAGAAAAGTACCGTTGTACGGATTTGTGTTCAAAAGTCTGGTAAGCCATCTATCCGTTAGCGCACGTCCACCAACATCAATCAAATACTTAAATTTAAATAAAATTGTAAGAGCCGTTTTCAAGCAAATGTTTTTTTTTTCAAAACTTTCCTACTGGAATGAAAATTCTTATTTCACGCGGAATTCCACGGATCACAGATGTTTGGAAAAAATTCGTCCAGCCGTTGAGGCTGCATTCGGCTATACATACACACATGCAGACGGGCAGACGGATAAATTAAAAGACGCCATCTTCATGTTTCTCTATTATATATGAGTACTTGCCCCATAAGGTGCAAATAAAAGCGTCATTGCCGCCTCTTGTCTTTCAATCTGGGCAAACAGGAATTCTGGTTACTACCTCTGCGTTCCGAATATGTTCACGTAAGTACTACAGATTTTCTCCAATTCTGGGCGAATAGAAGAGAACTTTGGGCAGATTAAAAACTCCGCGCAAGCCCAGCCAATTCGTGATTTCAGCCTATTCTAACCTGGAGAAACACGCCAGTTTCATTCGCGGCAGCTAAGTTATGTTGCGTTTAAGGGATCGTAGGCTTTACGATAATGTGCGCCTATAGCTTGCTTACCTGCGCGATAAACCCGACTTCACCTGTATTGACGAAAAAACCAATCTATCAAGAAGGTCAATTCCTTTCGTAACACTATTCAGCTGCACGTGCAGATGTGAGCAGTTAACAAATTTCAAATATGATAGTTCCCTTGGTGCTTGATTTTCAATACTCGTAACATAACAAAGCACAACACAACAACAACAACAACACAACAACAATTTATTTCTTCGGCGGTGGGGTGGCAACGTATTTTACCAAAAAACTTCTCTGCAACTTTCTAAGTTGATTCAAATGCATCATGAATCTCGTAGTGAAATTATTATTAATTGACTCGTATCTGTTTTCAGAACTTTCAGTGAAACGAATACGAATTTGAATACTCGAGTACTGTAGAGGTGTGGTATTCAAACTTAGATGGGTAGGCGGATTTTTGGCGTCGTGCAATCCGTGGACTCATTGCAATCCCAGTTATGGGGAAAACAACCTGAAGAAGCTTAACTTTTTCTGAATTTGTGCAGGTTTAAAATTCGGAAATTTCAAATAAACTATTATTTTTTTTTTAGCACCAGGCGAACATGACGATACACAAACGCGATCAAATGCCGCTCATCCTTGCTTTTCTCACAATAAAATAGGGTTAGCTTGCTTTCAAAGATACACTTATTGATTCCAATATACTGCATTGAATAGGGGAAGAGAAACGAAATATATCTGTGAGACTAGAGCAGTATTTTCAATTTGCATTGCAGAATTTGATTTGAAGTAGGAGTGTATCCTAAGTAAACTTCACTCAATCTGTGAAAGATACGAAAATGTGAGCAAATATGAACAGAGAGTGATGATGTTGAGAGTGATGAGTTATTATGAATTTATCTGTTTTCAGAACTTTCGCTGAAACGAATACGAATTTAAATACTCGAGTACTGTAGTGGTGCGGTATTCAAACTTAGGTGGGTAGGTGGATTTTTGGCGTCGTGCAATCCTTATTTTTCTCATAATAAAATAGAGTTAGCTTGCTTGTAAAGATTCACTTATTGAGTGCAATATGCTACATTGAACGAGGGACAGGGCCGAATTATATCTGTGAGACAGGAGCTGTATTTCCATCGCAGAATGTGATTTGAAGTAGGAGTGTATCCTAAGTAAACTTCACTCAATCTGTGAAGGATATGCAAATGTGTGCAGATATGAAAAGAGAGTGATTGTATTTCAATGACAAGGTGCGCTTACTCCTGTTTCTTTCGCAGTGCAATCAGTCGCATTGCCAGCACACATTGGGTAGGTGTTGTTAATGCTGTTCGTCAGATGGCCATATAATTCCGTCTACTGTTTTTCAAATATTGATGCCAGGACACCATGAAAAGAAGGCGGCTAATCTGAAATAAGAACTACAAATGCAATTTCTTTCTTAACACTATTCGCTATGTTCCAATAAGCTGCACGTGGATATGGGAGCTGATAAAAAATGGCAAATAGTTCCCTTGGAATGTCTGATGTGCTTGGTTTTCAATAACAATTCATATATTTCTTCGACAGTGGGGTCAGACACACATTGGCAGAAATTACGTAAATCTGCACCAGAAATATCAAGAAACTCTGATTTGTAAATGTTGGACGACCATGCAAATAAGTAAATATGGCTAATATATGTAGATATTTAGTTACCTGAATAGCGTGCAGTTTTCCGTTGCTCTTCCCCAGCCGCCTCACCAATTTGCATTTGCAAACAGTCTAACTATTTCTTAATTTAACAGAATTCATTCTGCTATTCTACAATCAGCAGAACCAAAGTTATGATATTTTTTTTTAATTTAAGGACCTTTACGTATATTCTTTCCAAGGCCATGGCGAGCATTGTGAATTTCCACCTTATGAAATGTATCGAAGGAAACCATTTCGTTAATGACCGCCAGTATGGTTTCAGGCAACAACGTTTCACAGAGGACCTAATGGTATACCTGTCCAAAAAATGGAACCAAAGCATTCACCAACGTAGTGAATGTAGAGTAGTTGCTCTTGATATATCCAAAGCTTTCGATAGAGTGTAGTATAGCCTTCTTATAAGTAAACTCCAATCCTATGGTGTTGGTACTATCTTTTTACAATGGATTGCGAGCTTTTTAAGTAGTTGATCAATACTAGTTGTACTAGATATATGTTATGCTACCCGAATCTCAACTAATGCTGGTGTCCCCCAGATATCATTCCCCTCTTCGGCCCTGTTTCTAATATTTATAAACGACCTTCTCTCTCTTACTCACAATGCAATCCATTCATTTCACTTATTCCTTATTTACTCCACGACAAGGGCCCCAAGGTAATGATTCCAAGCAACAGCGAATGTCAACCGAACTCAACTCTGACATTGATGCAATGCGTCAAAAACCCACTGCCGCCTCTTGTCTCTGAAGCGGGATACTAGCAAAACTTGTGCTTGGCATGCGTATAAGCCCACACCTCTGCATAAGATTTCTTAAAAGATGTAAACGATTTTTCACTCCCACAGACTTGACTACGATCTACTGAGCTTACATTCGTCTGAGACTTGAATATAACTCTCATATTTGGGCGGGAGCTCCCGCCGTTGCTTTGTTTAAAATTCTGTGACCCACTGTACATGTCTGCAGTTGCATCCCAACAACATTTGCACGCATTGAGTATAACGCGATGCACTTGCAAACACGCACGGTGTCCTGCACTGCATAGGTGTAATCGGATGCTAGTGTGATTAACTGCAGATGCATTTCTAAACAAGCGATTCTCTTTCGCTTGGATTTTGGTCGCAGCACGCATCACAAGGTTGTAAGGTATCAATCTATTGGAAATAAATATTTGCATATCTTGTACAAATGAATTTCCCTCGTTTAATTCATCTGTGAATTCAGCTATGACGTCAATTGATTTTGTTCGAAATCAATATCTAAATAATGATTGAAATATGCAGTCACGCTAATTTTGGAAAATTGACAAAATAATTTTTTTTTTTTACAACTTTATTTGAATTTAAAATCTGAGTGAATAGCAAAAAACAAAAAACATTAGGTACATATATAGGTAAATATAGATGCAAGTACGTGCGATACAGCAGCACGCTTTAAATACACTGCCCACCTACGAGACGTCATTCATTTTTGTTATCAATCTGCAAGGACTGTGACTTTAGAGCACATGCACAATTCAAATAAGGAATTCACTCAATCTGCACAAGCACCAACCCTTGCTGCCAACCTATGCTTTCCCAATATCTTCGTGTACACTCTGCAAAATTGCACGCAACTTGAAGAAAACCTGCAGATATTAATTATTATTAATCAGATTGGGCAATGATTTCGGCAAGGGTAGGCATTAGGCAAATTTGCGCGCTAGTTTACCTAGATCATTTTATAAATAAACTAAATATTCTATAAATGAAGGATTTCAGAATATTTTCGCTCTCCTGTTTCTCTCGTCAGATTCGAGTTATTTATGTGCAGCCTTTCTTCTTTTCTGCAACAAAGCAACAAATCCTCCAAAGTTTGGGTTTATAGTTAGTCTGTTTTAGTATCCAGCACTCAGCTACTAAAAGAACATATACCGCTGGGAAAAACATAAATTTCTGTCTGTAGATTTTTAGATTTCAGAAAAGTTGTCGTCTAGTAAATATAAACATTGAAATATGGAATATAAATATGCCTTTACATTTGAGTAGACTATGGTGTCTACTGACGATGACCTATGCGCGAATTAAAATATGTACTGCATGGTAAAATGCAAGTTATACAGCTTTGAACAATACATACAACTTTTTAATATTATTACTATTATTTTTAAAAAAAAAAAATAAAACTTCTCTCAGGGAAGGACAAGAAGTCGCCTAATGAAATGTGTGAAATCCGGGACTTATCCCACCAACCACCCTACAATTCCACGTGTCTCTCAACGATAAAAAGTCTGAAGAAGAATATGAAACCGTTAGATGCAGACCCCTTACTCTATTTTTATAATTTTAAGTTCTATCTTTTCGCATGGGATATGAAAGAGAAACATCCTCAGTAATGAAAACAAAGGTATTGGACATGCTCCGTACTACTCGTATTTTGCGCTTCATTTATAAATCTGTAGCCTGCTTTTCTGTTCTGGATACCTGATAATAAGTTTCGAAAATCGAGCTTTCTTTCGAACAGGTTCCATTCGAAACATGTATTCATTCCATCTTAATCCTGTAAACGGCGTTATATTTAATTATTTAATTCAGCTTAATACAAACTAAGAATTTAAAGCTTTTTTTTTTCTTCTAGTATGGGGCCAAGGCTCACCATTTGTTGTATTTAAAACTGAAACCATAATTACTTAACTAATGTTTAAACTAAGACAGGGATGGGAAAGGTTGCATAAAGGGAATTTATCAGTGCAAATCTGCTGCATTGAAAATCAAAGGAGTTTTGAATGAGGTCGTCATCGATGAAGTATGTTCGAGGGACTGGTAGAAGACGCTGATGGGAACATGCGATAGCTTGGCATTTATTAACATTGAGCTCAAGGACACAGGTTTGGCACCAGGTTGAAAAGTTATTCAGGTCAACTTGGAGTTTATTTTTCAGAATTAAATTTAATTTATACTTCACATTTTTATTTTCTTAGTTTTAAACTCACTGTTATCTGTAAATACATAGTATGGTAGATTAAATAAATAAATAAATAAATAAAATATTTAACTCTAATAATGAGGCCAATTCGCACTTTCTTGGAAGTTGAAGTTTTGCCCATGCATACGTCAGGACCTAAGGTAGACAGGTTTCTGATTTTTGTTTTGCTCTCTTTCATAAATTAAGCTTAATATGTCTGTCTCTAGGAGGCAATAGTAATAAAATATAATAATTCTAATAAAAGTGTAATTATTTGTGCCGTGGTTCAGCGGTTAATTGCGTGGACCACTGAGCGGACGACTCAATTTTCTATATGGAAATGCCTCGAATGCAAGCGATTCATATGTTGGTTACCACCGCAATCGAAAAAAATAACTTGATCAAAGTACCCGAAATGCATGAATATCAACACTTCGTTCATGTTTTGTTTTGAAGTTGGTTTAATGATTCACTTGAAACATTCGAAACACCACCACCATTGAGAAAGTACTATCGCACTTTGTCGAGTCCACTTTTAGTTCGAACATTTATTTTCAAGTATCAGGCGCATAGAGACATCAGTGGGTGCGTTTTCATTTGAACTGCAATATGACGAGAATGCATCATTTATGTTAGCTTTCTTTTCGATGAAAGTTTACCATCGAACATACTTCGTCGACCTTCACACAAGCAAGAGGTTAAGCTTTCGGTCATGGAACCTATCCTTTCGACGGAAATTTCAGTGTGTTATATCTATTGAAGACATTGTTTGTACTTGGACTGACTCGTCCGAGTTGTTAATGAATCTTAACTTTTATGCAAATGTAAGGCACCTTCATGAAAGAAATAAAAATGTAAATATTTCTGCCGTAGCTCAGCGGTTAAGTGCGTGAACCACTGAGCGGAAGACTCAGGTTCAAGTCCCAGAAACACCAATAACTTCTTTCACTGCCCCACCTCTCGAAAACGTCGGATAAACATTTCAAGTTATCCCTTCCATTCGTGTAAAACATGCAACACGCAATGAATTGATGGTATTTTGGATACCAAATTTATTCTTTGAATATCTTGCTCCAGACCATTAGAATTGAGTTTTCTAAAGTCACGGTACGTGTATTTGGATTGTATCATAGTTTACCTATCTCATGGAAAGTTAAATATAGCAAAAATTAGGTCATATTTGGAGAACGCAGGTGCTGAAACCTGACTATAGAAAACATCAACACAGTCATTGAAGTAGAACGAGTCCAAAAGAGTGCTAGCTTGGTGAAATGTGTCGTATTTACAATGTCCAAGTTTTCATACTGAAATCACCACATACTATGGTTTTCCAATAATTTCGGGAGTAATTTTCTAATAGGTTACGAGTAAATATGGGAGTTAAATAAGATAGCTATTTGGTCTATAAACGACACCAACACAGCTCTAAATTCATCAATTTCCTTAAAAAGATTTTGTGCGTTAATATGACACACACAACCCCTGGCGCTGATTACAAAAAAAAAATAATATTAATTAGTACGCGCCAGTTATCATTCATACCATCATCTTGAAATGAGCTAACGATAGTTTCAGACATCAGTAATGTAAAGAATGTAATGAGATAAAATATAAAAACTAACCTCACAGGAAAGAGAAATAAAGACACAAATTGAAATTAGGGAATCTACTTTCGAAAGGCTGGCAAACAGTGGAAACATACACAAAAATACGCACATGACAGTAATTAAATAGAATAATTGAGAGGCAAAAATAGTTTCAAAATAAATAATCTGGAACCGCAGCTTACGTGTGAACAGGTAGGACTTCCCCAGTACTCCTGGCTCTGCCCTAGACGCCTTGATGAATGTAGTCGCATTTTCACGGACGGCTCTTAAACTGGACAGGGGTCTGGTGCTGGTGTTTTCGTGGAATGCGACAACAAGAGGCTTCACTTCTCATTGGGAAAACACACATCTGTCTTCCAGGCAGAAATATATGCTATCCTAATGGCTGCGGACTATATTGGTAAGAACAGGTGGAAGGGGCGAAGTTTCTGCGTCTGTAGTGACAGTCAGGCTGCGCTTAAGGCCCTGCTCAATCCTTTAACCACTTCCAAAATAGTTCGAGAATGCAAAACATCCTTGAATTCGGTCGGAAGGCTGGGTCCCAGGACACAAAGGGATAACAGGAAATGAGATCTCTGACGAGCTTGCTAGACAAGGCTCACAAGGGAATTTCTCTGGACCTGTACCCACGTTGGGTTTGCCAGCGTCCTCGGTTAGGGCTTCCATTGACGACTGGGTTTTCAGTGAATACAATCGAAGATGGCGTGACTCTCCAGGATGCAGGCAGACTAAACGAATGGTTCCCGTCGTCTGTAAGAAATCCGCGGCTTTCTTGCTATCTCTTAGCAGAAAAGACTGCAGGCAACTTACTGGCGCTCTTACGGGCCACTTTGCCTTTGCCAACTACCTCCATGTGCTAGGTTTGAGCGCTACACTGCGGAACACTTCCTTTGTGATTGTCCTGCCTTTGCTCGGATCAGGTGGCAGATTTTCGGTGCTGATGACCTGAGCTCTTCATCACTGAAGCATCTACTCGTCTTTTTACAAAAGACGAAAAAAGTTTCTGCTGTTTAGGTTTACGTGCTTTTTTATTCGATTGGTTTGCTAATCTGAGCATGGTGACTTTATCAGCCGCTGGGTTAAATTTTATTATTATGCCTGAGTTCTCCATACTCCCTTTAGGTGTTCTACGAAAGATACATATCTCTAGGAACCAGAGTGAATCAAAAATTTTCCATAGATTTCCCTTAGCTGTCAATGGAACACCATAGAGTATAACATCGGCGGAAAGTTTGTCGCGTTCTAATGAATCCACTTTGTCGTGTAGTTTGGATATTTCATTATCGAGCTGTTTGCATCGGATTGATTCGGAGGTTTGTTGAAACACCTCTATTCTCACTGTTAATGCAGACATGGATCTTTTTACGTTATCGAGGCGGCTACTAAAATCGGCAACAATCCTTTCCAGTTTCTCCATTAGGATATTGTGGTTGTCCATTATGAGTGATTTCAATCTTGTTTGTTGTTTTCTAATTGTTTAGAAAGACGTAGTTCAAACTTACTCGTACTGAAAAATTTATATTCTTTGTTGTTGATTATTGCCGGCGATTGATGTTGAGGCTTAGTGTTTTTAGACTCAAATCTTGTTTTAGCTGGCGTTGGTGGTCCCGATATTTTTGCAGTTGTCAACGGATTGAATGTGGACAGGTCCGAAGTCCACCCACTGTCTAGGTTTGCTCTTTGTCCACATGTTACCCGCACTCGATTATGAAAAACACCTTAAAATGGGGTTTAATCCTTCAATCTCTGACAAGAAACACTACTGGTCTGCTTAGTTTCACTTTTACAAAGCTCTTTTTTTTTTTTTAATATGTCTTTGATTAATCTTTGTATTTAAGTTTCACAGGGAGCTATGTGCTTTGGCCAACTATCTTACTGCAGGGTTGCCATACTTTTCATTACATTGAAGCACGCAATCAAATACCTAGGCGTCATGATTGACTCAAGGCTCTCGTTTAATAAACATCTGGATTATGCTAGTGGCAAATCCTTACGAGTAAATAACGCACTCAAACGCAACATGCCAAATCATGGAGGACCGAGGTACCGTCAACCTTTTGGCCAGTGTGGTTACATCTGTGATGATCTATGGGGAACCAATATGGGATAAAGCTATGAAAATTACTCGTAAGTCATACCGGCGTAAAATTGAGTGGACATACCGACTTTGTGCAATTAGAGTATGTGGTGCATTTCGCACAATATCAGAAGATGCAGTCTATGTTATTATTCCCAATCGACATACTGGTAGAGGACTTTCAAAAAACATGTGAAAGGAGGAACCAGGAACGTGTGTTAACCGACGGAGAAGCGAACTCACCATAAAGGGCAAACAGCATAGCGAAATGGCAACAACGATGGAGTCTCATCCCGCTTCTGGAGGCATGAACAGGCCGCAAGCATGGCGAGGTAAACTTCTGCACAACCTAACTACTAAGTGGGCACGGAATTTTTCGCGCGTATCTCTACAGATTCAAGCATGATAATTCTCATGATAATGAGAAGGGCGATTGTGAGCATGTGGAGCTGTGGGGAAGAAGTGAAAGGGGAGGTATTTTTTAGTGGGTGGAAATCCCACACGAGGAAGTCCCGGGTTTCGGAACCAACTGTGAAAAATGTTCGATACAAAACACAAAATAAAAATAACTTATTTTAACGCACGTTATAAATTCAGCTTCAACAAAATTGATGCTGTTCGTTCCACTCAACTATAAGCAAATTCAATATGCATCAACTCTGTATCCGACCCCAAATGAAAGGAGCTTTTCATAATATGCATTACATTGGGTGTACTCTTTGGTGCAGCGAACTGTGTTTATATATATTGTAACCCCCAATAGGATTTACTGTATTAAGTAGAAAACCCACCGATAGGTAGGTAATGCACCGCAACCCATTCCAAGTTATTATAATATACACTCAATTAAAATGAACATATTGGGGGAATATAGGATCCAATTTGATGTTATTTTAAACACCGCTTGCTGGTGGCTTGTGGCTTTCTGAATATGCTTTTCATATTTGTACATCGATGTCATATTGTACATATGCGCTTCCTTAAACAACGATTTTCAATAGTTTTCCTTGAAGATGCACTGCACTCAATTATGCCCGTCTCTTATGCAAAATTAGAATAGGACGGCATTATTTAAAAATATACAAGGTAGTAAACTTGTCTTAAACATTTCGTGGGACACCAAGCGAACAGAATTATTTACAGCTACATATTGGTACCCAATGCTTTTAATATCCGTCATATGATTCAAACTCAATTATTATGACGTATCCTATCTATTGATATTTATGGAGATTTCCATTCCACAGTGGGTAGTGCTTGGAGCAGAGCTTGCTAGTCAGTCCTACTTATTCTGGTAGCCTGGTAGCCACATTTTAACATTAGAGTTTTTGGAAGTTTCTGTACATAAATAATTTCATAACGCTACTGAAGGCATGAGTCCTGTCCAATGTGTGTGCTGCAAACGATATTGCCTTTGCATGTTCGTCTGATACCGACATTTAAAAGTTTTCGGATATTTTTGTACGTACGAATGACCAGCATGCGCCAGTCCCGACCAATGTATGTCTGCAAGACTACTGACTTTGTAATGACGATTTATTTACGTTTGAAAATAAAAGACTGGTCCTGGCTGAACCTGGACCACCCTCCAAAATGTGAGATTTGTTGGGCTCACTACACCAAAGATATTATTTATGTATTTGTTTTTTTATGCATGGTATTCGTACATCCTACTCGTACCTACCTTTTAACGCGTCTGCATATGTATATATACGTCATGGCCGATGAAGTAGAATGCTATGTAATTTTACTCTCCTTCCCTGTTTCCCAGATGATTCTGGTTGTTAAAGTTCTCAACACTACTTGCATTTGTTCATGCTCGCCTGATGCTAAAAAAAATCGACTTGGTTACAGCTTTCAGCATATTTGAGTGGGGATGCTTGGTTTTGAAGGTTATTGATTCTGGTTTGTATGCATGTATGTATGTATGTGTATTTTGTCAATTTAAGTAGAGCAGAAACTTTCCGAACGTTTTCCTAAATCGTATTTCTTGAGATACAATTTGATGCTGTTGGGGGGGTAGGTCTTCCCAGCTAAGAATATTGATTATCTTTATTCTCAGTGCTGCTAAGAAGTATTGTATTGCTACTGAAGTGCACTGCAATGCTAGCTGGGATGCCTTTCATTCAATTGATACTTGCAGCATCACTGACTTTGTCTTTAACAAATACAACCACGCTTATGAAATTTACAACTGTGACCTACAAAAATAAGAAAAATTATGTCAATCCTAACAAGTAATGTCAGGGAACCAGGAGTTTCTGTAGCCCTCCCAGGTTTGATTTACTAGTTAACCTTAAACTGTTGCCAAATTTGACAAACTCCTGCCATGGTGAACCTGTTGCTAACCCGCATATGCGTACAAACACGTTGAAATTTATTTACATTCGCTAGGAATTTACAACGAGGGCATCATTGAAGAACATTTCTATAGCCATGCTTTCTTCTAATCATTATCCCCTGGTATCATGTAAAAATCTCGTTTTCGTAATATTTATGCTGTGTACGTAATACCCATGTTTGGAAAACTCCTATGAACGAATGTTGTTTTCTGACTGCACGATAGACTGATACTCTTCTGAATGAAGTTCAAAACAAACAAGGTTGACGCCGCGACAGTTTGAAAAGTACAATTTTGCAAAGCAATGTTCTTCTGGAGAACGGCACATTTGCACGTAATTTTCCAGAAACTTGCTTTGGAAAATTACGTTTCCGAATTGCTTATTTCCAACTTGCAGTGTGATTGCCGTGAGGCATCAGATATGTTAATGGTAATCCTTCGTCGCTAGGCATGGTTTCAACGAAATGCACTATTTTTTTGCATTTAACTTAATATTTGCGAGTATTTGGCAGGGAAACTACGAGTATTGGTATCTCAGAGTGGTACGAGAACTCAATGCAGGTTTTATGGATGCAATGTTGTTTCAAAACTTTACCAAAAGACCTTACAAATCTAAGGACATTTCATTTTATCGGCATTATACAGACTATTGGCCGGACAGACAGTTCTGCAATCACCTATCGAGTTTGATTTATTATAGTGCACCCAATATTCGCCCGATTCGTTAAACAGAAATTCAATAACACGCATATGCATGTTGTATACTGAACTGTATTTATTTATGTGCATTTGTATCCTCTCTTGTGAATATATAAAATATAAATACGGATTCCAGTTCAGCAGTAGGTGGTAAGGTGATTAAAGTATTACACATTATGAGGATGGAGAACTCCTTTTATTAATTCCTGTTTCAAGTGCAGTACCCCTGTACTGTTTTCATGCGCATCTGACAATTGAACTGGAAACATTTTATTTTCTTAAAGTGTTTGTAATGTTATATGTATTTTCTAAACTAACTTAAATTCGACGCGCAAAATTCTGTTTCGTAAGTGTTTGCGAAGTGACTGGAAGTAAAGTTTACATAGTCGACCAAATAGATACTTGAGTTTGAGACCTGAGTTTGATATTTCTTAACTCATTGATTTCCGATTTTGGAATTACTTTAATAGATTGACTGGACGGATTTACTTCAAACTTCATATCTCTCTCGGTCTGTGGACTCATTTCCCGAGGTGAAATCAGTATTTTCATTCTAGCCTTACAATTAACGGTACCTTACTTAAGACCAATTTTGAAAAGTTGCAATTTGTTCAAAACGACTCTAACGATAGAAATTTATGTCTGAGGTAACATGTGTGTTTGTAATTAGACTGCATATTCCGATTTTCGTTATTTTCTCGAATATGGCTAAAATGATTTCGTTTAAAATTGATACCAAATGTTGGACATACCCGTATAGTCAAAACAGTTTTTATTTTTTGTTTTTAATGAAGGTGCCTAAATTTGGAAAATTTTTCGAAACGTATTTAAAACTAGCTTTACGTGGTCCAAAGCTGACACTAGGTCACAAGAAGCGGATTGCAAACTTTTACACAATGGTAGTGCATACGAAAACAAAATGCTTAAGCAGCACAAGCTTATCAAAAAATCACTGGCCAAAACTGAATCAAACCCCTGTGATCCCAGCCCTAGTTACGGCCTTGGGTCGAGGTGCGGATGCGTACTCTTTCAACGATATTTTGCATAATATTTTGGCACATTTCGGGTGTTATTTCAGAAATTTCTTGAATAATGTTGTCCTTTAGCAACGGGATTGTGATCGGCTTGTTGCCGTAGACCTTTCCGGTCAAATCAGTGGATCGAAGAGGGCAATCGATAGCACATCTGTTTGATATTATGCGGCTGGAAAGAATTTCTCGTAAAATATTCATCATATCGTTAGCAGTGTGTTATGTGGCACTGTCCTGTTGGAACCACTTGTAGCATGTCACGATAGCGATCACCAGTTATTGTTAGTCTTGCGCCTTCACAACAATGTGGCCCAATGGTGACACCGGCTCAAATGGCGCACCATACAGTAACTCTACGAGGGTGTAAACGTCGTTGGTGTATCAATGGCGAATTTTCAGTGCGCCAATAGTGAATATTTTGTTTATTAACAAAGCCAGATAACTCGAAATGAGCTTCGTCATTCATGATGATTTTTTCGCAAAAATTAGGGTAGTCAATATGGAGCTGCAAAATCTTTTCATTCCACTTTCGCCAGTTCACATGGTCATTTTGTTGAGTCAATTGAATTTTATAAGGGTAGATAGTTATAGAAAGTAATTTGAAAAGTACGGACATAATCCTCCATCTACTCTTATAGTACGATCCAAAGGGAAGGGTAAGAAATTGCCTCATAAAATGGCACTTCGCACCTATAATTTTTTTTTTTTTTTTATAATTTGCACGTGTGAAAGGGGTTATGAATACCCTTATACTTATTTTTTAGGACACGGGCGTTTTGAAGAAAGGGGAAGAGACAGAGAGAAAGACAGATTGGTGTAGTTGGTTTGAAACTCAGTTGGAATTAAGTTTCACTGAACTCCAAGGGTGGCTGTCCAGATAACTGTGGAGCTAATTTGATTTTGCTTTTGTCATTGCTCATGATTCACAGTATTTTTTTCCGTCCTCCTGATGTCATCATCACGATCAAGTTGCATTTTAGCCATATGACCGCCCTACTGCCACTGTTATGCCTTCGCAGTATAGTTGACATAAGCTTTCGCAATTGATCGACTTTTTATTTATTTCATGCGAAATAAATAGATTATTATCGACATCAGGATTCGAATCGTGAACCTGTAGCGTGACAAGCGATGATGTTACCACTACACCACGGCCACCCTCTATATTAAATAGAAAGCTGAAGCTTTGCACGCCATTTTTTTCTTTTCTTTTTTTACAGGAGTGTGGCCACGTCCAAACGGCGTGTAGGTAATGCGACCAGAGAGATCTATTGTGCCAGCTTGTGAATACATACTTCAGATAAATACATTCTTCAAAATACTTACTTTTTCAAATGAAGGATTAAAATAAGTTGGCCAGCCAAAGCAAACCACAATTCAAAACAAATCAAATCAATTCTAATGATATCAGACAAATATCGTTTTGACAGCCCCACTTCCTTAACCCATCATTTTACTTGGGGCGACTTCAGGACGACCGCAGGTCTTAAAGAACAATCCTATTTTTAACTTTATTTACAGGCCTATTTTTAGTTTTATTTTATTTCAGTTACGAGATAAAATCTAAGCCAATTGACACACGTACTTACAATATTTGCGACAATTTTGGCAGCCATTTATGAAAAATGTTGAGAACTATGGGACAGATTATGCTTTTCTGATGAATGGATATTCAGTTTTGGAACGCAACCCATGTTAAAGGTTCAGCTTTTGTGCGAATGACAATTTTATATTTTTACATCGAAGAAGTACAGAGAACAACAACACACATGTCAACCAAACGTTTATTCAATAAAATTGTAAATCAAAAAATAAAAACGTAAAAAAGAATCAAACAACTAATCTTATATGATACAAAAAAAAATCTAATCAATCTCGCCCAGAACCTGTACACTTCTCACAGGGTTCTTTGGAATTCCAGTGCGTTGTCGGAATCCCAGGAACGCCGATGCTGCCGATGGAGATGACGATGACGGCGAGGATGACCCCAGATACATGTATTGTGGTGGCAATATGGGTGGATTCCTAACCATAGGTACAGGTTTGGGTTGAGGCTGCAAGTGCAAGGCCAACAACAGCATTCGGAAAAGTAATTCCTCTCGTACATTTGAAGGTAGCAACCTGGCGCTGGATTGTTGCCCACTTATTGGTAATGAATTTTCAATATACTTTGGTTCCCTGTTCTTATAGTATTGGTTCTCAGGGACTGACGCCTTTGGCATGTCATAATAGTAGCTGTTTTCCTGCTGTATGCCACCATTGTAGTCGCTCGAGGATGGATATGGGTCCTGTGAAGTATGTAAACGTCGTTCTCTTAAAACCAGAAGCTGCAGAAGAAGGTCGAAATCTCGAGCGGTTAGCGGCTGGTACTGCTGGCGTTGCTGTTGCTGGGAAAGTATGGTAGTAATAGGCTGTTGATGTGGCACATATATAGGCGATGGAGTGGGTATACCACGATACATTTCATCCTGATAGTCATCGGGTGGAGGATATCGCGGAGAGAAAAGATTTTGACTAGCTGGCGGTTGGTAGTAGTTTTGCTGAGGATTCTGATGGTTTTCGTACATAAACTGGGGCGGTGTTGGTGGTGGCATTCTTTGCAAATAGTCTTCGTTTGTCCACTTATGATTGGGGTAGGGATTTACGAAAGCATTTCGATTGTAAGCAGGCATTTCATCGATGTCCTCGTTTGTACGAATTCTCGCATAGGGAATACTTTTGTAGAGATTTCTTTTGCGCTGTTCTATGTGGTAAGGAGTTGTTTCATACGACCTAGGGGTTGTTGGCGCTTGCTCTGAATTTGACTCGATTTTGAAGGTAGGCTTCTCTAAAACGTTCACTTGAGATTTCTGCTCATGTTGCTGCTGTTGTTGATCTTCAGAGAATGTCTCCGAAACTGGCTTCGTATTGTCAGTGTCTTGGTTTTTCCCTTGTTTATTTTCGGAAACTGTTGAACGATATTTCTGCGTAGACAACAATGGAACTGGACGAATATTGACGTATGTCCTTGATGCTGTAGTCGTCGGAATAGATGTTGCGTACACGATTGTAGTTGTGGGTTCACCCGTTCCGTAATCTTTTGCCGTCGCATGTAAGCTAGGCGGACGGGCAAAGGGCGACAACGTTGTTGTAGTTGAAGATGAAATGTTCCCTGGACCACGGACTTTTCTTGGAATCGCTTGAATCACAGCCGACTTTCGAGTAGGAATGTATATTTTCACCGTAGAGGAATTTAACTTTTCATTGGTTTCTTCATTGGCATTGTTTGAGTTATTGTTAGCCGCATCAGGATCGTAACCAGATGCATGCTTTACTGTGTCATAAAGCTGTCGGTTTTCGATTTTGATACTCTCTTGGCCAGATGTATCATCTGGTTGATTGACATCGTCATTGTTTGTGTAAGTATAGGCACTGTAATCAACCGATACTAGGTGAGTTGGCATTTCATTCTGAGAGATGGCAATGGCACTAATTCGACAAGGTACTGACATGCAAGCGATGCAAATGAAAAGCACCTAAAATTGTAATGCAAAAAAAAATAATAAAGATATTTTTTTACTAAAAAAAAAAAAAAAAATAAATAAATAGGAAGACGTTAATATCGACCGGCAAATTTAATTTCTCCCCAGATCGTAAGTAATTTGTTATTTTTTTTTTTATAATTTGCTCGCACCAAAGGGGATATGAATACCCTTATATTATTGCAGGACACGGGCGTTTTGCAGATAGACAGAGAGAGAGGGAGAGAGAAAGAATGAAAGATTGGTGTAGAGGTTTGAAACTTAGGTGGTATTAAGTTTCTGCAAACTTCAAGGGTGGCGTCCAGATTACTGGGGAGCATTTTTGTTTTCTGTTGTCATTGGTTATGATTCACAATATTTTGTTCCGTCCTTCTGATGTCATTATCACGATCAAGTTGCATTTTCGGCCGTATGCCCACCCTACTGCCAGTGTTATGCCTTCGCAGTAGAGTTGACTTAACTTTCGATTTTTTTTGTTTATTTCAAGCGAAATAAATAAATGCTTATTGACATCAGGATTTGAACCGTGAACCCACAGCGTGACAAGCGATGATGTTACCACTACACCACGGCCACCCTCAAATTATTCGGAAGGTCACAATTAGATTAGGAAATGGAAGAAGTACTACGGCAGGAGTATCATTCCATAAGCGAAGAAGCCACTTACCTATATAGAAGGCCCCAGAATCCAGACAGAGATGGGTCTCAGAATTTTACGAAATTATCAACAAACAAATTCGATGATAATTCCTTAGTGAACAAGGATGAGCAATTACGTGTAGTACTGGAGAAGCTGAAATAATTATCGTGTATTTTAGCGGTGAAATGTGCGCTAGTAAACCTGTTCACAATCTTTGATGTCACATTAACAGACTTATGACAGACAAGGTAGCGCTGGTGATGGAATTCCAGTAATTTAAGAAGCGAAACATCATGATATCGTGCTCTAGTTTCAGGACCTTAACGATGCGCAACTGTTCTGTCGCTGTGATAGTGAGTACAACAAAGGTGCTCTTCATGATAAATATTGGAGTGGAAAATACCGTCTAGTAGCCTCAAAGTTTTTTTTAGGGACATCCAAGCCAGTGTTACTTCCATTAACGCAAAAAAAAAGTTTGCCAAAATAGTCCTGATTTGTAAGATACCCTCAGAATAACTCTGAAATCCTCCTTTGCCTTAAAGAAAAATGGAGGAAAGAGGAAGTCAAGAAGAAGTTGCATGGTAGTGCGCAGCTGTTGAAGGAGGTGTAGGTACAACTGGTGTCAGTTGCTACTTGAGGACGCAAGGATTATCACTGGTAGGTCAGAAGTCAATTATGAAAACAGTTACCAGCGATACTCCGCAGGAGAATCATATCTCCGATGTTGTGCGTACTGTTGAAGCATGCATCTAATGGAAATGGGAATAGACATAACGGGAGATTTCTTTATACTCTAAATCGGATTCTGGAAAGGCCTTACAAGGACTCATCACCGTGTCGCCCGGTGGGATACCATCATTTGATTTTGCAATGGATTCATTAAAGTAGTAGATGGACCGGCACTACAGGCATCTCGGCAAGCTGTCACAGCATTATAGGTTCACCTACACTGCTGTGCTTTGGGAATTATGTGTTGAGAGGATTTAGGTATTGGGATCATGGGTAGCATCAACGGGAAACTACATCGTATAGTGATCGGGGAATCGTAGTGTTCGTCTGGCGAACTCCAATATATCCCCGATTCCTTTCTTACTGAGATGTGTAATATCCGGAACCCTTGGAGATCCCAGAATTTTCAGTCTTAACCTCGCTGTAGCAGAGCAGTGGCAGAGGAAGTGTTCTATATCTTCCTCCTCTTCCTCACAGTTGGCACAGATTGTTGTAGCAGCTATCCCGAGTCTGAACGAATGTTTGTTGAGATTGATGTGCCCTGTTAAAAGTCCCACCATCAATCTCAATTGTGTTCTGCTTGAGTTAAGAGCTCCTTTTGCTGTGTTGTTACTCGGTTTTGTTATTACAGATCTAGCCACTTTGCACGTGTCTAGATTCGTCCAGAAGTTATTGAACTCTTGTCGTATCTTTTCATTGATCATTGTTTTAATAGTTGTCAGAGGCACCACTATTGTATTATCTGGGTTCAGTTCTGTGTTGCCCGCTCCTTTCCTTGCTAGTTCGTCTGCCTTTTCGTTACCCGGTACACTTTCATGCCCCGGTACCCATGTAAGACGGACTCTATTGCGTCTGGCAAGTAAATTCAATTTAGTTTTGCACTCCCTTACTAGTCGTGTAAATACAGCCTTAGTCAATAACTTTGTTAATATAATAAATATAACCAAATACAGTACAACTGCGCTAGTTCAAACATTCGTGGACAGTTCCAGTATGTAATCCAGACTTCGAACGGTTGTTGCCTCTACAGATTGACAAAGAATTTTTCAAGTGTAGAACGACAAGGATTCCTGATGGTTTTACATGTTCCTAATACAGCTATGGTTGTGAAAAGTCCTAAATAAAATAGGGTATCAAGTCTGCTTTTACAATCCGGCACTCAGATAACAGCACAGGTACCGCCTCGACAAATAGATACCGATTTTTGTCCTAAGACTGCAAACGACAGTGTATGCGGAATGTGCAAACTTGGAACAGGGGAAGACGAAAACGCCAAAAGTAGAAAATATTTTTTAGGCGAAGGCAACATGCCGGATTTTTACCAACTAAAACCACTTCCCACATACGAGTAATTGCGATCTAGTCACTTGGACTAATGAGTAATTTTTTTCGGACATCTTAGCCTTTGCTATACGTATGTATTTATATGTTATTCAGTAGTTTTCTTGCATCTAAGTTTATATGCTCTTCTAGCTTTTCTTTGTGCTTTTTTCTTTTTTACGTGCTCTTTCCATCTGAGCTTTGCATCTAGAGTCATACCTAAATATTTCGCTGTATTAGCGCATGGAACTATTTTTTGATTTATAATAATTGTTATACTCGTATATTCAATTTCTTTATTTGTAAAGTCAACTTGGACTGACTTGGACTCGATTAATTTGTTTCTCCACTTTTTAGTCCACTCACAGATTTTGTCTATGCCAATTTGGAGTATTCCTGTGGATTCTTCATTCATTTCAGTATCATCTGCAGGAATATCACTAGTATATAATACACCCATACCACGGTTAGCGGCCTAGATACGTTAAACAAAATCAGGCCGTAAAGCGAAATGCCGTATAACGAGTCATTTTTTTTTTGTTGTTGTAACGAAAAATATTGGCCGTAAAACGGAAACAAAGTAATAAAAAAAGACCGTTATAGCGAAAGGCCGTATAAAGAGAGGCCATAAAGCGAGGTATGAGTGTAAGTATAATATTGGGCCCAGTACACTACCTTGCGGTACACCGGCCTCTATTTCTCTTGGATTTGTATAAGTATTATGTTGTTTCATTCTGAAATGTCTTCCATCCAGATACGATTTAAGAATGGAAGCATACTGATTTGGCAACATTCATCTCAGTTTATAGATAAGTCCTTCGTGCCACACTTTATCAAAGGCCTGCGCCACATCCAAGAATACCGCCGAGCAAACTTTCCTTTTTTCTAGTGCTTCTTCGATTTTATTCGTAATTCTGTGTACCTGTTGTATCGTAGAGTGCTGCCTTCGAAAACCAAATTGATGGTTCGGAATCAGCTTTTTCCTTTATTTTATTTAAACCTTTTGCGAGTATTTTCTCAAACACTTTTGATATCATTGGCAATAACGAGAGTAAGATGACACTTCGTTTGGCGGTTTACCAGGTTTGGCAATCATTTGCAATCGTCAGCGACCTTCCACAAACTAGGCACATATTTAAAAAAATTTACAAAATATGTACACATATTTTCAATGAATTCAACTAATTCAATATTATACAGTAGTGTCTTCCGAAAGGGCTAAAATGGTAGACCAAAATAACGCACTCTTTGAACAAAGTGCATTCTGATTTGTATTGGTATAGTTCAGGTATTCTAAGTAAGTACACATGGTGGTCTATTGCAGTGTCTACTCGTATATCCTGCAAAGTTTGCAGACTTAAGAACCAAAGAAAATTCGGAGATGGGGAAGTATTCAATCTGCACAGTACCTGTGCGCTATTTCGTGCTTTTTCATGACATTTCTGCAGCCATATCTGCAAAATGCGAGCATCAAATTGTCCAACAAAAGTCAAACTACCCCAATATTATCTCTGTTTCTAGAATCCGGCGCCCAGGTAGAAACACTAGCATTGCTGTCTTCAAATGGGTGTACTTGGCTGCAAAATATGCAGTCCGCAGAGAATAGGGGGAGATGGCAAAAAGACGCAATTTTTCAATTCCAAGCTCTTCTTCTCCTTTATTTAATTCATTTAATTTTTACTTAGAAAATTGCATTGTATCTATGTAGCTCATAAACGAACATATAAATTAAGGCACTACATTCCTAAAATAACTGCTATACGACTGTTGAAAATGCATTCATTGTTTATCTGTCAGTTAAATACTCTCTGAGTGTTTATCTGAGAAAAGAATAACCAGCACTTAATTTAGTGAGAACAATTTTATCTCGTTATTCCCTTTAAAGTTACGTTATAATTGTAAGCATTTCACTTCTTTTTTCTTCAACAAATGTGTATTCACCAGATTGAAAATAAATGAGCTTTGAAAAAAAAGCAATTAAAATGAAAACTTGCAGAATATTAAGTTCCGTTCCATACGCGTATACAGGGAGAAAGGTAAACAAAATTCAATAGGCAGGATGTGTGTATTTAGATTGCAGATACGACTACGTGTAGCTATGTATAAATACAATTTTACACGAAGTCACTTTTCTGCAAATACTTCGTCGATATTCAAGTAAAGGGAAAGGCGGCAGCATAACTTTCTCTTTAAAAGAAGAGCAATTATGTCGAACATTTCGCGGATGTGAATTATATCCATAGAATCACTTTCTATCAAAATAAAAATACCAGGTTAGCATGAAAAAACACAAAGGTATAAATTTCTCTTTCTACAGGGTTACTGTAACCTTCAAGTCCAAACTGCCAAATAAAATGAATAGGGAAATAGGACAGTAAAAGAGGGAAAACTAAGAGATAAATAAAAAAAATAAAATAAAAATTAGTCGTCAAGTTCAGAAGAGCACTTTGTATCAACCAAAGTATTTGTGGTACACAGTTACTAAGCTTTAAATCATAAACATACTGCAATTGGGCAGCATGAATTGCATGTCATAAATTGTTGTTATATATATGTATGTACATATTTCTGCTAGGATTGTACGTATATACATATGAGTCCCCAAGTAGAAGTCGATTGAAGAAATGTATCAATCAATTTGAACAGGCGAATTCACCAAGAACTGCAGAAAAACTGCTTTTAATTATTATTATATTATATATTATAATTAATATTCAAATTGACGCAAAAAAATTATGTATGGAAAACGAAAAGAATGGCGGCAGCCAGGGTGAAATATTTCAGAAATTTCAAATGGCTTTACAAAGGACGAAGCTTCATTTCTCACACCCAGTAAAGCGTAAGGTCTGCATAGAATGTCATCTGCCTGGCTGCATTAACGGGGTTAAGGCAGCCAGGGTGAAATTTTTCAGAAATTTCAAATGGTTTTACGAAGGACGAAGCTTCATTTCCTACACCCAGCAAAGCTCCAGGTCTGCTTTTATAATCCGGCGCTCAGATAGAGGTACAGGTACCACTTTGAAAAATATCTTCTCTTGACTGAGTTCTGCAAACAGGACTGGATTGAGTGCAGAATTTGCACACCGGGAACAAAGAATATGCATTTTGATTTCGAGACAAATAAGTATACATACCCCCTTAAACTTTGCCGTTCTAGTCTTCTTATTGTAAATAGGGGAATAAAATTGTAGGGTATGTTTCCACACAATAAAACTTGCATAGAATTACTGTTTAATTCTTTGAAAAATACCGTTACATTTTCTTTGCAGCAGCATATTAGTAAAATTGATACAAAAAAGTATACATACATATGCTGTCCTTGTTATGAGAATATTTACAGTTATCTTTTTCACTGCAATCAGTTCCTTATTTGTTATGACTCATAAGTTCGGTGATAGTGATTTGAGACGGTTGTGGGAGCTTTATTTTAATAATGACTAAAATGTCAAAAGAAATAGCGAGACTTAGGAAGGAGCAAAACCAAAGTCGACAGTCCAAACACTTCTAAGAAATGAGTATGTAACAAGCCCTAGAAGTGGACGACAAATTTTGAATTGCGTTGGAAAAAATCCTAAAAATTTAAATAACATCGACAATGACATTCAAACATCGGTTCAACCAGAAGCAGTTCGTTTAGTTCTTAGAAATAATGGCTATCATAGTCGCATCCCAAGAAAAAAAACCCTAATAAGTAAAGTGAACAGGAAAAAACGCTTGGCAAAATGTAATATTCAGTGATGAAAGTAAGTATAATATATTTGTAAAGCCAAGGTTTAGACAAAGAAACCGTTAAGCATGGCGGAAGCTCGGTCATGGTTTGGGGGTGCATGTCGGGGACTAGAGTAGGACAACTAAGGTTCATTGACAGAAATATGGATCGTTTGATGTATTCCGAGATCCTAAAGGATAATTTGGCTGATTCTGCAAGGAAATTGGACTTGTCACCAGGGTGGTATTTCCAACAGGACAACAACACAAAGCATACGGCAGAAGTTGTAAGGCTTTGACTTCTCTATAATGTGCCTAAACAACTCCATTCTACATGATGTGCGTTATATTGACCACTTTGGCATGGAGTGTTTATACAGTATTTTATGCACATTAGCCTACATTCCAGAAAACAAATTGAATTTCTGCAACAGCGAAATTCTCGAAGCCAATACGATTTTGAGATACATGGAGTTTCATGCAAATTTTCTTCGTTGCCTCCTCCCCTCCCACGTCTCAACGCATTCATAAAACTCATGTCCCCTCCAACTAAAATAAAGCTCCTTGTCTAGGTTTCAATTTTCGACTGAAAAGTTTTACCCCAATTTGATGTCTGTTTATAAAATCCGGAGCCCAGGTAGAATCACAGGCATTGCTCTCTGCAAGTGGACGCACTTGTCTGCAAAATATGCAGTCAGAGAATATGGGGAAATGGACACGCAATCCTTCAATTGCAAGCGCAAAATGTATTCGATGAAGTGCTCCGTACTTTGGTATTGCAGTCTAGCATAGTCAAATCGTAGGTTATTTATTATTTATGCGGCCCAAGTTATCGCTGCACAAAACATATATAATATTTTTTTATATTTACCGCTGCATGTATGTAGTCTGCAAAATGACGTGTTTGTTATCGAATGCCTATTGGAGAGGGGTGGGATATCATTTCGAATGCGATGAATCAAATACATACACTACCGGTAATTAATTTTTTTTTTTTTTTTTTGATATGATTACCCTAATTTAAAATTTCTGCCTTATTCATAATGCAGTGGTAGTATTTCTTCGGATACATTTCTAAAACTTTTATTTTCACTTGTTCTCTGCCATCTGATGGCAAACTTGAAAGGAAAATTAATGCAGTAAAAATAGAAATACCCATTTTCGGTTTATTACCTTATTTAAGAATGACGTCCTTCGTCATTGCGAACAACTTCGAAAAGTCTATTTTCTAAGGATCGATATAAATTGTTTAAATAATTTCCTCAAAAGCGTCTTCAATGGCGTTAATACTCGTAAGACCTTCTCTATTTTCGAATTGTCTTTCTTCTACGTAAACTTTCTTTCTTTCGCGACAGCCACCCCCAAACATTTTCAATTAGATTTAGATCGAGAGATAGAGTTGGCCAATCTAAAACATCCACATTGTTGCTTGAAAACCACTGTTTTACACGTGCTGCTGTGCGGATGGCTACGTTATCCTGCTGGAAAATGCACTGTTGGCCATCGAATATATCGTGGAAATTGATTATCTCCATTTCAAGAAGATCGATGTAATCCGCTGAGTTCTGCCGATATTGTAAAACAACCAGATCTATTGCGCCATGAAATGAAAATGCAGCCCATACCATGACGGAACCAACAGCAGAGTGTCGACGTGACAGGAACAACGTCGATTCCCTCAAGTCGTGAAAGTAATATTAAAAGCCATTGGAACTATCGAAATTAAATGTTTTCCCATAATTTACTGGATCTTTTAGAAAATTGTTGGCCGTCCAAGGATATCTACCAATTTGTTTAGCAATTTCTCGGTTGAAATAATTTTCTTGCTTGAATGCAAAAATTTTACTAATTTCTAAATTAGTTAGTGTTTTACCTCGACCCATCTTCTTTAGAATGCAACAAAAAGACAAACAAATAATAAACAAAAACTAGTAATAAAACAGAACACAATTTTATTAGCTTTAAAGGACCTTGCGCTTTGAATGTTGTAATCAAACTGATGAGGGTAATCAAGTGTCCCTATTAAAGAAGTCAAAAAAAAGAAAATGGGGATTTTTTCAAGTTTGTCATCAGGTAACAGAGTACAGACTCCTGAGCCGACTGAAAGGACTCTCGAATCAGCAGTGCAGACTCTTGAACCAGTCAATCAGCCTTCTAGGCCGATTAAACGTACGTCGAACTCGTCCACTAAAAAGACTGAACGAAATATAACCTCGGAAAAGCCAACGAATCCCAGTTTCCTGACGTATTCTCAGGCTGCAGTAAAAGCAACCAAACGAAACGACGGCCACCCTCTGATCCGTAGAAAGAAATTCTGAACTGCATTTACGCTGAGTTCGAGGAACAATGTGAAACGATAAAACGAATTCTCGAACGACTCAGTAACGTCGAAAGCTTTTGTACGAGTATGGCTAACCTTACATATATCTAAATCTAAGTAGATATGAACACTTTGCTTAAAATTATAACATGGAATGCAAACGGATTCTTACAAAAATCTAACGGGGCGGTTAGTCCTTATTCATTAAAACTAACATCGAACATTCGGTCGATATAAACATAGAGCTCGAAAAACTTCAGTTGTGCGCGGTAAGGGTTAAAAATAAACACTTGAGCTACAATATAGCATCTGTTTACTGTCCGCCGCGATGCTCGCTCGAAAATGCCCTTGGTTCAAATTTCCTTATTGGTAGAGATTTTAACGCGAAGCACACCTTCTGGGGTTCTAGATATACATAATCTAAAGGAAAAATTCTCTACGAGTACGAAGTGGCAAATAAATTGGGTTGTTGTTTTTATTCCACAGGAAAACCCACGTAATCTTATTGATTTTTTAGTTTCAAAATATTTACGAGAAATTTATTACAGTCGAAGAAAGTTTTGATCTCTCTTCTGACCACTCTCCGGTAATTTTATTATTTGGTGAAGCGTTGATCAAGAAAGAAGGACCTCCAAGACTTACTAGCAATAAAAAAAAACTGGGAGGGCTTTAGAAATGATTGCGAAAGAAATATCGCCCTAAATGTATCACTTAAAACACCTTGTGAACTGGGGGACGAAGTTGATCGTTTCGTGGAAGCAATCCAAAGAGCGGCATGCAGAAACACTCCTTCTAGAAGCTATAAAGTTAACCGCAACGAAAAGTATCCAAGTGAAATCATTGAACTGGCGAGGGAGAAAAGAAAGTCACTCGTGCACCGCAGCATAAAAAGGTCCTTAACCGACTCTGCAATCGCCTTAGAGATAGTATTCGGGAATTTAAGAGCAATTAGATAGCGACCTACCTTGAAAATCCCTCCACTGGAAGAGAATCATATTATTCACTTTGGAAAGCGCTAAAAGGCATCCGGAAACCTCAAAGGCAAGCGCCACCAATTCGGAAAACCGATAGAACTTGGGCCAAGGGCGACAAAGAAAAGGCGGAACTTTTTGCTTTGCACTTAGAAGATACGTTTAAGCCATTCGACGGCCCTTTGATAACGCCCGACTCCCCAGTCACGACATCTGACAACTTTAAAGTAAAAAAAGTTGCATTAATTGAACTAAGGGAAGTGATGGTGGTCAAGGAATTACCGAATAAAGCTCTCATCAAACTACTATATTTGATTAACGCTTCGTTCAGATTGCTCTACGTTCCGAGACAATGGAAAGTCGCCGAGATTATAATGGTCCCGAAACCAGGCAAACCTCTGAATGAGAAGAAATCACATCGGCCTAATTCCCTATTGCTGGGTATATCTAAAATATTCGAAAAACTACTTTCTAAACGACTACAACCCTTAATCAACGAAAGACAAACATTCTAAAATCGACCAAGTCCGCAAAATAACTGACTGAGAAAACTCTGGAAGAAAAAGAGATTTATTGTGGTGTATTTCTTGACGTCTCAAAAGTTTTCGATAAGGTTTGACACAAAGGCTTGGAATATAAATTACAACTACTACTGCCACGGCAACTCTTTCTAATCTTACGATCGTACTCACCGAAAGACTTTTTCGTGTTAAGCACCGAAATGATTACTCTAAGTTCAAGGAGATTGCGGCCGGTGTGTCTTTGGCCCGCTTCCATGTGTGCTCTACACGCGTAATATCCCGCGGGAAAGAGACTGCGTCGTCGCCACGTTTGCGAACGATACGGCGATATTGACAACGCGCGATACAATTGAAGCAGCAACTGAAAAGCTGCAGCATGCTGTTAATAAAGTCCACGCTTGGACGAATTCTTGGCGTATTGTGCTGAACCAAAGCAAATCTACCCACGTCAACTTTACCTACAAAAAAGTGGATAAATTACTCGCATATTTTAACTCGGCTCAAATACCGTACGCGAACGAAGCCAAATATCTAGGAATGACTCTAATTGTTAAGCTTAAATGGAAATCGCACGTAAAAAAGAAACGCGACGAGTTCGAAAACAAATACCGACAAATGTACTGGCTATACGGAAAACATTCGAATTTGAGCC
Organism: Pocota personata; assembly: GCA_963082735.1. Classification (NCBI taxonomy): domain Eukaryota; kingdom Metazoa; phylum Arthropoda; class Insecta; order Diptera; family Syrphidae; genus Pocota; species Pocota personata. The sequence goes on from OY720433.1 coordinate 4,752,078, forward strand.
TACATAACAAACTGCTTATCTATAAGCAAGTGCTAAAGCCAATGTGGACGTATGGTCTACAACTATGGGGTTGTACCAGGAAAAGCAAACATCCTACAAACTTTTGAAAATAAAGTTCTTAGAACGATCGTTAGCGCACCGTGGTACGTACGTAACGAAGTTATTAATTGGGACTTGGGAATTCCCAGCGTCATCGAAGAGATAACAAATTTTGCTCGTAAACACAAAGATCGTGTTCACGGCCATTGTAACTGTACCGTCATTTAACTACTTGACGCGAACAATTCAATTCGTCGTCTGCAAAGGACAAAACCTTTTGACCTCGCGTCATAGTATATGCCCGTCGTGAAAACAGCAGAAACTTTTATTGGAATTTAACCTGTCTAAAGCGCTACATTCTTTTTAAATTACATACTAAAATCTTTTTCCAAATATCACGAGTCTCGTAAGCGAAAATAAACCTGCTGGATGAGCAGCGGCTTAGTTGTAGTATTAATCTTGAAGAGCGGTATTTTTAGTGAGTAAAAATCTCACACCACCATAAGCACGCGCGGTCGGGCCTTATGGTGTCTTTAGAAGATTTTCACCCTCTCGACAAAAAAAAAAAAAAAATCATTGCATGAGTCATTTCTTGGTCGTGTAATTTTGGTGGCCGTGATGTAGTGGTAACATCATGTCACGCTGTTGGTTCACGGTTCAAATCCTGATGTCAAGAATCATCTATTTATTTAGCATGAAATAAATAAAAAAATCGATCAATTGCGAAGGGTAAGTCAACTCTACTGCGAAGGCATAACACTGGCAGTAGAGTGGTCATATGGCTGAAAATGCAACTTGGTCGTGATGATGACATCAGGTGGACGACAAAAGCAAAACAAACAAACTCCCCAGTTATCTGGACGCTACCCTTGGAGTTTACAGAAACTTAGTACTATCCGAGTTTCAAACAACTACACTAAATCTTTCTTTCTCTCTCTCTCTTCTTTACAACGCCCGTGTCCTGTAATAGTATAGGAGTATTCATATCCTCTTTGGAGCGCGCAAATTATAAAAAAAAAAACCAGAATTTTTTTTTTTTTTTATAATTTGCACGTGTTAAAGGGGATATGAATACCCTTATACTAATTTTTAGAACACGTACGTTTTATGGAAAAGGGAAGAGACAGAGAGAAAGACAGAGTGGTGTGGTTTTGAAACTCAGGTGGTATTAAGTTTCTGTAAACTCCAAGGGTGGCTGTCCAGATAACTGGGGAGTATTTTGTTTGTCTTTCGCTATCATTGACGTTGCTTATGATTCACAGTATTTTTGTCGGCGAGATCATGCGATTTAACGCCGTTGGACTTTTTTCTTTGGGATTTTTTTAAATTTGAGATTTATGCCAACAAGCCCACAACCACACACGCCTTGAGGGAGCAAATTGAGCTCTGCATCAAAGAAATTCAGCCATAATTAAGCAAAACGGTCATGGTAAATTTCGACAAAAGAGTGCTTATGTGCCAACAAACCCGTAGAGGCCATTTACCCGATATGTTATTCCATACATAACCCCATATTGTATACTTTATGAATCAATAAAACATTTACAATTTATAATTAAAAACCTGTGTTTTCTATCAAAATTACTTCTTGCATGAATTTTGGGACACCCTTTATATTAATACATTTCAAGGATTGAACCTAATAACCAAAACTGATCATCAAGGAATGAGTAAAACACAGCTCTTTCACAATGAGGATTTTAATGCTCCAATTATATTACATATACTCGTATTATATATAAGACGTAAGAGGAATAAGTCCTTTTCAACTAAGTAAGCATCTTACAAGATTACACATGTATACATCTATTTACCAAATTTATACAATCTACTATTGGTTCAATTAATTAATTAGATTTATACCAATTTGTAGATGTAATTATCCGCCACCCGTTAAACAAAAATAAAACAACATATTAGAGTCATTATCATAGAAGACAATGAGAACCGGAACGAAGATTTTTTTTTTTTAAAAAAACCTTGGATATTATAAATTTATTATTCTTTTAAAATCCACCATTAGATCACATCGCACTATTAAACAACGTTTCGGTTCTTCTTATTGTTACCGCATCAACGACAATGAAAACATATTGTGTAACAACATGTCGTTGCTTTGGTAGCAACGTGAGAACTTTAGTGAGATTTCTCACATAAATTTGCACAATTGTTTGGTCTAATACGATTCGTAACGTGGGATATGAGGTAATTCTTTCAAGAGATATTACATTAGACATGTGAGATTAATATCCACAAAAGGAAATACGGATAAGAAATGATTTTATGCAGGCGAATTAGGGCTTTAATATCCGTAGATACTCGTACACCGATGGTTCTTGGGAGGGTTGCGTAATAGCGATTAAGTTTCTATCGGTGATCAGATCAGAAGGAAAACGATCGGGCATTTTTCATTTAGATGGAAAAATCATGTCATCGACTTTTGAAGTTAATAATTTTATAACACTTCCTTGGCAGAAATGGATAGCTAAAGACAAGAATTTTTTTTTTTTTTTCATCTGATCTGTGATCGAGTCGGGAAATAATTATTTTGTTAATTTTGTTTTAATAATTCAATTGTTAATATATTAACAAATTAGTCGCACAAACTCTTTTTATATGCAGTTATTCAACAACTATTTCATTCTATCATTCGTTAAACATTTAAAATGAAATGATCGAGAGGAATAAAATATAGGAGAAATAATTATTTAGCGATCACACAAATATTAAAAACTACTGTGAACAACACGGATCGAATTACAGGATAAGTGAACGACTGAGTGATGAATATTGGAATATTTGATCATTTAAGAAAGGATTTGATAATAAAAATAACATGAAGGGAAATGGCTTTAAGGCTCAATGTTGGTTTCGATTGAGAAGCGTGAGATGCTCAAACTTAGTACGTAACCACTGACCGAAACTCCTACTTAAATAACCATCCAAAAATACACGAAACACTGCAAGTATTGGCGAATTTGGTATAGCAAATTTGTGGCACGCATATCTTTGATATGGCCAGTATGTCTTAGGTCTAAGTCCCTCTCAGTGCATGACGTTGGGCTTCTTGGGGTTCATTGGAATCAAAATTTTCAAATACTTAATTGTGATTTTTCTTTTATATACTCGTATCTATTTTGCATTACTAGAGACTATGCCCTTTAAAGTTTGTTGACCCAGTGATGGATAGAAGTTGTATAGTGGAGAATAATAAATTAGAGAGGAAAGGATAGATTGTGGGTAGATTAATAACGCCACGCTAACCTTCAGTGTTACCAAGTTTATGATTACAGCCGCTCCTAACTTTTTACTCGTCTGAGAAAAACATAACATTTTTGTAGAATTATGATTATATTAGGCGTGTTTTATGGAAACATCGCTGGTCAATGAAGTCAAATGTTTCATATAAAATCATATTCAACAGGTGACTGGGAACTAATCTTGCTTTCGTCTCTAATCAAATGCAGATTAGTCGAGTAGCGCTTAAATAGTTATAAATTCAATTTCACTACTGGAAATCCATGGGCTACTTTCTTTACAATTTTTAAAAGCTCAAAACCCAATGCTCAATTCACTAATCAAATTCCGATGTTATGAGCCAAATAGTTGTGTCATAAGTCGATTGTGAACTTATGGTTTATAGTTTTACGACAGTGACTGAATGAGATAAAAAATCGTTAAGGCAATCGACTTTTCGGGAAGAGCTAAGCCAAATGGTTCAGAGTTATATGTAGGTACATAGAGAATGCGTTTTAAGTAAATTGTTAGCTATTGTGAAAGACGCTTCTCAGAGTCAAAGGAATCAATGAATATTTTGAAGAAAAATCGACCGTTCACTATGTGTGCATCAACATTAGTATTTGAATATTTCTGCAGACTTTTGAGACATTGGGCTACCTACCTTTAGCTCTTAGGCCTTATGCGCTATGAGATTTTATTGCCTGTGCATCAAAACACAGAAATTTATTTGACTGTTTTCATATACATGTTATGTTATGCCCACAAATATCACTTTAAGGTGCTGTTCTCGCACATCTACAACTTTTAATATTTTTTTTTAATAAACTAAATTTCCACTCAGATTCAATTTTCTCTCCATTGTACTACCAGACAGAACTCCTTTTGGTGTAATGGTTGGAGAATCTTTTTTCTCTTTTATACTTGGGTGGCTGTGGTTGCTGTTTCCCATCAGGGCTTGAACCTGTTCGGGTCGCAAGCGAAGACACTACCCACTACACCGTGGCCACACACTCACAGCTTCAACATCCTACGTAACTGTGTCATACATTAGAGTCCAAACAGATAAGAAAGTTGCACAACGGCTAAACATTGACTTGGTTGGTCACCTACGACTTCTAAAATGGCTCAAGACATTCCATGACGAAAGGGATTTAACGACGTCAAATAACAAATATCTAAATAACAAAGAAATTAATGAAGATTTGCCGCTTAGGATTGAATTGTTTACACATGTATATTAGGGGATTTTAATATCCGAATTACTCCTATGTTGGAATCACTTATCATATACTTCACTTGTAGTGCTGTTCAATTAGATCGAGAAGGAGTCACTCATTTTGTTCAATGAAAACACACTTATACATCTAGATAAATCAATACAATTCATATAGTTGTTTTCCACTCATAAAAAAAACTTAATCCATTGCGCTTAATTTTCAATAAAATATTTCACCAACCTTTACTAAAAATCCGTGAATAATCATCACTGCACTCTCTCGAAAAAAAAAACAACTCAAAAATTAATCCAAACTAACTGCTGTGACTTTTCGTATACATTTGAGATGAATTTTTGCAATGTATCGCTTTATATTACTCTATTTAAATTTGTTCACAACGGAGGTTCACACACAATCTTCCATGGAACAATGTACCCACTATTTGATAAATAATTTGAAGTTCCCACCAGTTCGGAAACATTTTGCTGCTCTGGTGGTGCGCCGCGCCGTTGAAAAGAAATACGAAACCAAACAAACCAAAGACAAAGCGGTACGCGTCCATGACTTACCAAGGAGAATCAACGCGCTTCTCAAGACACTAAAAGTTAGACAAGACACCCAGAGATCTGTCTGTATGGAAATTTTGATTTCCCATGATTTTGATATTAGTACTCATAAGTTGGCTTTGGCGAATAACTTGTTTGCCCAACTTGTTATAAGATGTTTTGCTTTAGTCTATCAACTAAGTAAAAATTGTGAATTTTTTTTATTCCTTCGTCTTCTATAGAAAATGACTGATCCTAAACTTCAAGTTGTATCTGAAAAATTCTTAATGGACTTTAGTACATAAGCATCATTACCCCAATAGCTGGACCACAAATTCTTACTCCGCCAATTGTCGCTGCTTTTCATTTTCCCACTGCAACTCATCTGCAGAATTGTGACATTAGGGTATTAGCTGAAAAACCAGTGTCCACATGCAGCAGTTCAGCAGTTCATCGTCCGATGTTATTTTGATGAAACCTGGATTTTTATTACCGGAGATAACTACAGAACTGCATAAGCATCAGATCGTGAGATCTTATCAGTCGTATTGTTTGAACGCCTTTAACCTTTCTCTAAACTTTGGTTGCTTCGTATCAATGTAATTTTCGGCCAGGAAAGTCCTAGATAGAATAGATATTCAATGTTATCAAGCAGCTTTAAGTCGATACTCAGCAAACCACTGTTTCTATGTGCTAAGAAGGCAATTGGGTAGCAAGGACCTCTCAAGGACAGCATCAAGGCGGATGAAAAAACCCTTGGTTGTTTCTGGTAATTTTCGGTCCCGTTTGCATCGACAGGGTATAGAAGAAATACACCGGTTATACAGCGGTACAGCCACAAGAGTTCGAATTCATCGCCTAAAATGGCTAGCACATGTAGAGCGCAATGAACATCAACGCTCTGGACCGGAATGTCTTTGAATCCCCACCTAACGTGATGAACTCCATTTGCAAAACTGATGACGGTTAGCTCAAAATCGAGATGACTGAAGGTGCTTGTTGGTCAAGGCCAAATCAATATACGAGGGTGGGTCAATGAGTCCCTGAAAATTAACACAAATTATTTTTTTTTTGTCAAGAATCATCTTTCAAAAGAACGCACTGAAATTTTCAGTCAGATCTGTCAAATAGTTTTGTTGTGGCAGCCATTTTATATAGACGCCTACCAGCATTTTCGTTAAAATGGAAAAAAAGTGAATTTCGAGTGCTCATTAAACACTATTTTTTGCGAGAAAAAATTATCACGCAAACCAAACAAAAGCTTGGCAAATACTATGGGAACTCTTCACCATCGATTGGAACCATTCACCACTGGTTTACTCAATTTCGGTGAGGTCGTTCAAGCACAAGTGACGCTGAACGTTCTGGTCCCCCAATTGAGGTCACCACACCAGAAATGGTCGACAAAGTCCATGGTTTGATAATGGACGATCGGCGAGTGAAAGTGCGCGAGCTTGAAGAGGCCACAGGCTTATCACATGGCTCAGTGATTTCGATTTTACATAAATATTTGGACATGAAAAAGCTTTCTACAAGATGGGTGCCGCGTTTGCTCACAATCGACAACAAACGCATTCGTTTGACAACAACATCTGGCGATGTTCCAGAACAATTCGGCTGAGTTTTTGCGCCGTTTCGTAACCGTGGAGGGTGGCCGTGGTGTAGTGGTAACATCATCGCTTGTCACGCTACAGGTTCACGGTTCGAATCCTGATGTCAATAATTATCTATTTATTTCACATGAAATAAATAAAAAGTCGATCAATTGCGAAAGCTTATGTCAACTCTACTGCGAAGGTATAACACTGGCAGTAGAGCGGTCATATGGCTAAAATGCAACTTGATCGTGATGATGACATCAGGAGGACGGAAAAAATACTGTGAATCATGAGCAACGACAAAAGGAAAAACAAACAAGCTCCCCAGTTATCTGGACAGCCACCCTTGGAGTTTACTGAAACTTAATACCAGCTGAGTTTCAAACCAACCACACCAATCTGTCTTTCTCTCTGTCTCTTCCCCTTTCCTCAAAACGCCCGTGTCCTAAAATTAGTATAAGGGTATTCATAACCCCTTTCACACGTGCAAATTATATAAAAAAAAAAAAACTGGATTCACCACAATACACCAGAAACCAGGGAACAGTCAAAACAATGGACTTCTCCTGGTGTATCGAAGCCGAAGGAGGCCAAGGCGGGTTTGTCAGCAAACAAGGTCATGGTGACAGTTTTTTGGGATGCGCGCGGTTTTATTCACATCGATTACCTTGAAAGGTGTAAAACGATCACCGGCGCATATTACGCAGACCTGCTGGATCGATTCCAAACCCATTTGAAGGAAAAACGGCCGCATTTGGCGAAGAAAAAAGTTCCTTTTCACCAGGACAACGCACCGGCGCACAAGTCCGCAGTCGAAATGGCAAAATTGCATGAGTTAGGCTACGAACTCCTCCCTCATCCAGCATATTCCCCAGATTTAGCCCCCTGCGACTATTTCTTCTTTCCAAACATGAAGAAATGGCTCGGAGGTAAGAGATTTGGATCGAATGAAGAGGTCATCGCTGAAACAAACGCTTATTTGGAGGGGCTCGAGAAATCGTATTATTTGGAGGGCATAAAAAAATTGGAGAAACGTTGGTTGAAGTGTATAGAGCTAAAAGGAGACTATGTTGAAAAATAAAATGTTTTTATACCGAAAAGAGTGTTTCTTATTTCGTTTTTCAGGGACTTATTGACCTACCCTCGTACGGTCGATTCAACGGATTTTTTTCTTAAAAAAATTGCACTTTAAAAAAAATTAAGGTAAGATTTTAGTACTGCTGAAAAAACTGCATTCCAATTAACGTCACTTGCCCAAGTCCAATAAAACACTGCTACTGGCACAAAATACTTGCCTTTATCCTTAACACGTTCTAATACTCGTAACGTTAAAAAAAATATGCGATTTTTTAACATTTCACGTATCTATTTTCTTCTTTCAAATTTTTATTATTATTATTATTTTTTTTTTTTAATTTAAAGTTATCTGTAAGGAATATCTTTACTTGTATAATTAAACTATACATTACTGTGTATTATAATACTGTTAATAAAAAAAAAAAAAAGAAATACATAAAATAAAAATCATACATATACGATTATTAAGGAACAAAAACAATCACTTAATGGGATATCGGGATATATGGCGTTTTTTCTCATTCTCTCTATTTTCACTTTTATAAGCATCCACTTTTCTTATAATTAATTTTTTAAACTTATATATATATTCATTCTATTTATTTTTTAATTAATGTTTCGTTTTTAATTTTTTATTTTTTGGAAGTACATACGTCAAGTCTTGACTTCTTGGTTAAATATCCTACTTAGGAATTCAAATATGTATAATGTTATATACTTATATTTTTTAATTGCTAGAGTTTTACATATGTTTAATTTAAATTTGATTTTCTATTTTTATTCGAAAGCTAAATTCTTGTGTTTTATTTAAATACTTATATATGAAGCACCACTTAAGAAAGTAGATTTACACTTAACTTTTTTTTTTATAAATTCAAAAAATAAAAACTAATTATTAGCTTAAATTTCAAAATTAAATAATTTTCTTTTTTTTTAGATTCTTATTCAATATTGATTAAGTATTTTAAATTTACTTTAAAGTACAGTTGTATGACCGAGTTTTGTTTCTTTTGCCTCAGAATACATTTCAGTAAATGTGACTATAATGAAGTACATACAGATAGGTGTGGGTTTAAATTATTTACAATTAGATTTTGGGTTCCATTGTAGAGGTCTTTTGCACAACAAATGCAGTAATGAACTATTCCGCTGTCTGTTGTGCAAGTATTTGAGTAATTAAAAATTGTAACTATTATTCCATACGAAAAGTAGACGGAGTGTTCTGTTGATTGTTTTTTTGTATAACTTCTGAATTATGGAACGGATTTTGGTGAAATGTTCGTTGATTATACGACTTTCCTGGGAAGCCTCGAGATAGAAATTTGCTTTTCTGGCGCTCCTTCAGAACGAAGAATGTTAAAATCATACTTAAATATTTGTCATCAGAGATGCGAAGATGCTGTACTATTGCGACTTTTCTGGCCTTTCGATTACGTACTTTGTACAATGTGAGGGAAGCGGGGCAGTAATTGTTTCTCCACTATGATAAAATTCGAAAAACACATTTTTTTTTGTATTCTTTTCACAGAGCTCTTTTCAATGATATGATTATGTCACGTGCATATTCATATATACGAGCAACAATTTTTGTCGTTGCGACTTTAGTTTGTACTGAAGCTTTAGATAAGTTTAAGAGACCCGATCTATGGGAGCAAGAATCTGGAAGAATTTAAATCAAGATCAGGCAAATAATCTACAAGCGGCAAAATTTATAAGCTTCTCGTGACAATTTTGCGCTCGGAGGTTTGTCAGAGACATACGAGAAGTGGGACCGTGAAGAATGTTTCTGGTGTTGGGTGCAACTGTACTGTTTTTAATGTGTTCTAAGTTATTAAGGACCGATAGATCAAAAATTGATTCAGGTGTGTGTGGACTCAATTATAAGATTTCAAAATGACTTGGAAAGAGTCCTAGTGTTTTTCAGGCCGAGCTTTACGCAATCGAGACCTGTGCTAGTATAAATTTGCACTCACAGACAGCCAATCGGCACTTAAAGCACTGATCTCCCACCTGATCCGTTCAAAGTCAGTTCTAAGCTGCTTCTACAGTTTACAAAACTTGCCCCGATGCAATAAAGTAAAATTGCGGTGTGTACCGGGTCATGTAGGCGTTGACGGCAACGAAACTGCAGATCTGCTAGCTAAAAAAGGTTCCTCTGAGTTGTTCATTGGACCTGAACCCTTTTGCGGAATATAAGCAGTTAGGAACGCAGCATGTACATTTCCCACGTCTCAGACAAGCTAAATGAGCTGCCCAACTCTTCCTAAAAAGGCAGTTGATATCTTAGAATATAGCAGAAATGACATAAGAAGGCTTGTGAGCTTCTTTACTGGTCACTGTCAATCACTTTACCACCTTAATAGAATGAGAATTTCGGAGGGTATCTCCTGCCGCCTCTGCCTAGAAGAGGACGAAACCGCAGAACACATACTATGTGAGTGTGCAGCTCTGTGTAGAATTAGGAGAAGCTTCTTCCTTAAGGAGATCATATCTCCATTATACTTAAGTAACTCATCCGCAGCCGTAACTATAGCTTTCATAAGGAAAGCCTATGGCACAATAGATCTTTCTGGTCGCATTGCCTACACGCCATTTGGGCGTGGCCACATACCTGTTAAAAAAAAAGTTATTAAGGACGTTGATGGAAGCAAAACCACTTATTCAGCTGCCTATGGAAAACGCATAATAAGAAGATGTAATTCAATTAGCTAAAAACAACCAAGTGAGTTTACCGTGAGTGATGAAATTCTTCTTTTACTTAATATTATACATAATGTATTATATAGTATTTTCAATCTAATAGTAAGAAATTTATCAAAACGTAAAATATTTATCACGAACCTTAACAATATAAAATGAGGTTGTCTATTTCTGTGTTTTATTCATTGAAACGCTGTTCTTTAAGAGCGGCTGAGAAATATACCATGGTAACATGCGTTACATTCACAAGCTTCTTTTAGCAAGTTCTGCTTGATTAACCAATTAAACAATTTGAAATTCACAAATGTTGTCACCCTAGAAACAATGAACATTGTTAACTAATAAAACTAAAATGTGATTCATTATTTAAAAAAAAAAAAAAAAATCCAATTCAGAATAACTCGCGTTACACAAATTTTGTAACTCTCGTTACATTCGATCTTCATACATAAATATTGAAAATTTTAGTGAATAGTCATTCTTTATTAGCATATTATTGCTAATAATTTATTTAGGAGAGTTCAACTTGTAATTCCGGCCATTAGTATAGCTAAAAGGACATCGTCCGCGCTGGAAAAGTCGAATTCACATTCGAATTCTTGTTTGCGTATGCGGGTTTCCACTATTTTGGTCATGTTCCACATGCTTGACACGTTAACAGCTGATCTCAAATACAAACATTATTAATTATAATAACCCTGTGAAGCGAACTAAAGGGTAAAATGTCAATGTCTTATTTCTCGGTCGATGTCCTTCTTTTCATTGATCGACCCAGATGAACGCAACTGTTATACAAACAACATTGTATTTGTGAGTAAAAGAGGTGAGAGGGCTAGATCAGAGGTTTTTTCTGGCAACTTTTGACGGTTTTGGTATCACTCTTTCTCATTCATAACATATAATCAGGGTACTTCGTTGAGAGCGAAATCGAAATGAAAAGGAAATACAAACTAAATTCCATTGTAAGGAGGATTTATGTTGCCGCATGTACAAAATCTAATATCAACAGTACAAAAAGAGAATTGCATGTTAGTCATGGATTAGTTCATTAGGAAATTTCTTAAAGAAGGTTTATGTTTAGCTGAAACTCATGATTCGTTTTGGAAAATTTAGTTATTTACGCAGGCGCAAAAACTTCAAATTATACGGCTAAATAGCTGATAAAAACTGATTTGAGATTTAAATCATCATGTGCGTTATCCTGAAGTTATAGGGAAATATACTGCCATTGCTAAATACTCGTAATGTTTCGTTTAGTTTCTGGAAACATGACAAAACTGGAAGCCGAAATCTTACTGGAAAGCATATAGACTTTCCGTTTGTGCCTATGTAGGCTCCTTAAATACAAATTTCACAAACCGTTCAAAATGTTGTGAAAATGCCAATTTGAAGATTCGGTTGTATGGATATCAATACGAGACATTGGTCGCTAAAAGGATTTTATTTCCAAATCGTTAAGAAGTACCGAAAAGTAAATGTAAATAGTATTGAAATAAAAAGCGACATTAGAGTTTAGTGTAAAGATGAAAGGTTGTAAATAAACATTTTTGGGAAGAAATATGTATATATAAATTGTCTGCTTTTTAAATGGAGACTTCCGATTTCCGAATCCTAGCTACACGATATTCTTCTCAAATACAAGTCGATTCCAATACAGTTCAATTTTTAGATATGTACCTGAAAAAAAGGAAACAATTCAATATATCGAATACGTGTAGAACATGATATGTATGTACATATATCTCAAGTCATGGTAAACCAAGGGTGGGACAGCGTATACTCCTATGGATGTATGTTAAGTTATTAAATGCCTGGATTTTTTGAATGCCGAAGTAAAGAAATAAGTATATACAATACATAATTAATCTAACTATTGAATTTCACTTTAGCATTTAGCACCATCTAAGAAATAAATATTTGTTTTTAATACTCGGCTTGCAAAGCATTTAAAATCTGACAGCTTGGAATCTAATGTACTCGAAGTAGTGCAAGCAACTAGTACAATCTGCACGCTTCAATCTCTAAATTGAAACCCAAATTCGATATAAGGGAGACTACAGCGCCAGTAACCAAACCGAGAAAAGGGCTAAGAAACTACTCGTTAAGTCTATCTGCAAAGGTTTTGATAAATTGATGTCCGCTCTCGAAATTATAACATTTATTTCATATTCTCCATGGAATTCGTTGAAAGATCCTCCGGCGTTGACTTGACATCAACACTACTATCCATATCCTTGCTTAGACTATTGGCTGCATGTTCCAAAAGAATACCCGATGGAACTGAATCTGACTGTTGATGATGGTGTTGCTGTAGCTGATGGTGTTGTTCTAAATTTTTAGCCAGTGCTAAAATACTATTGGAACTATTGTTGATTGCACTGCGACATCGTAGTTCCAGGTTCGACAAAAGAATTTTGTCATTTGTTGAAATGAATTGATTACAATGGGCCGCCGCCGTTTGCATGCTGTTGTTATGTTGCATTTGTAAAGATCTGTAAAAAAAAAAAAATTACCATTAACATAATGAAGGAAGAATTTTCATAAAATTTATTTCACGTACCTAGGGTCGTTGTCATGTGGCGAACGTTGTAAACTTAAGTTTCTATAGTTTTCATGATTTTGTCGAAGCAACTGTGCGTTGACTGTTAATGCAGCTGCTTCCTCTAATGACACAGGTGGGCATGCCCAGATATTCTGGAAAAAACAAATAAAAGTTATGTGGACGAAAATATAAAAATATCAAATTATGCGGTCTAATCCAGATTTTTTTTTGTGAGGTTTCTAACTCAAGGACGGCTTGCATGACGGGCATTTTATTGTATATGAAGTTTCTCAAAGAAGCTTCTATATGGCAGTACTGGCATCAAAACACTACCAATGAGTAGAAGTCGCCAGCCGCACATAAAACGGCCCATACACATAGCACCTAGTGCTATAACTTGGTGCGAGGAAATGTGCACCGTCTGTCGGTAGTAGTGCATACCAAACAATTTTAATTTTTTTTTATTTTTTTTATTTTCGCGTACCATAGGGGATATGAGTATTCTTATATTGTTTCAGAGTACGGACGTTTCGGAAAAGGGGGAAGAGGAACAGAGGAGAAACCTGTGCACGTTGTGATGGGGAAATATAGAGCCTGGTAGATCATTCCACATTCGTGTCGTTCGGCTTATAAACGAATTTTTGACAGTACGACCGAAGTTTGGCTTAAGGGTGAACTGATGTGCATTCAAAGCTTGCGGGTGAAATTTTAAAAGGGAGGCTATTTAGCTGGAACCTTTTTTTTATAAAAAAAAAACGATAAAATAGGGAGAGACACTATACATTTCTCCAATGTTCAAGTGAATGTATGGAATTCACAATGCCTCTATCACTATAAGTTTTAACGCGCGATTCTGTACACTGTCAAGAATGTGAATGTACACTGTCTTGGGTGCACCAGACCAGATATGGGCGTTATATTCCAGCTTAGGGCGGATCAATGCCTTATAAATTGAGGCCAGATTAGATGGGGTAAAATATTTTTTGCTTTTTTGGTAACCTCGAACGATCGCTCCATCGAAGATGGTTATTAATACACATACCGAGAATGACAAGCCTTTCGGTTTCAATGATGCAAGCACTCTCCATAAATAATGGTTGACGGTTTTGGTTTCGCTTGAGAGACAGAAGACAGCATTGTGTTTTGGAAGCATTAAATTCCACTATGTTGGTTGAACACGTTTTGACTTTGTGGTCCAGGTCGGAACTGCCGGCCATTGAGGAGTTTTCGTGAATCGAGATATATATTTCATAAGCTGACGATTTATCAGCATTTCAATGATCGTGAAAAGAAGGGACATAAGTGCAATGGGTCGGTAATTGGATAGGGGGGAGGATTCGCCCTTTCTTTGGGACATACTGGACAAATGCTGTTTTCCATCTACTCAGAAAGAGCCCTGAAAAGTAGGATAGACGAAAAAGCTTACGCTGAGGTTTTGCCAGAGTGGAAGAACACCTCTTCAGAACCGGTTTAATTTGCTGTTTTATTCGTCGGTCTGTACAAAGTTTAACGTCAGTCTCATCAACTTCCATATAGGGTGGCCGTGGTGTAGTGGTAACATCACGCTGTTGATTCACGGTTCAAATCCTAATGTCAAGAATCATCTATTCATTTCGCATGAAATAAATAAAAAGTCGATCAATTGCGAAAGCTAAGTCAACTCTACAGCGAAGGCATAACACTGGCAGTAGGGTGGTCATAAGGTAAAATTCAAATTGATGGTGATGTTGACATCAGGAGGACGGAAAAAAAATACTGGGAATCATAAGCAACGACAATAAAGCAAAACAAAAAAAATATTCCTCAGTTAACTGGACGCCACCCTTGGAGTTCACTGAAACTTAATACCACCAATCTGTCTTTCTCTCTGTCTTTCTCTCTGTCTCTTCCCCCTTCCACAAAACGCCCGTGTCCTAAAATTATCATGTATAAGGGTATTCATAACCCCTTTCACACGTGCAAATTATATAAAAAAAAAATATATACAAGGTACTGAGAGCATATCACCAGTCCTCACATAAACCGGAAGGATCAAAAGAAGGACCATCTGTCAAGCAAAATTTGATTGCTATTGAAATTAAGAATCCTGGGATGCTCTTCGGTGTGGTTAATCTTCGAATGCCAAGTTTCTTTGGCCAGGCGAAACTTCTCTTATTGTGTCATCGTGCCTAGAAAGCAAACTCTACTTTTTACATGAATGTTTTACTAATACTTATATTAATTTTTAATTAACTGCTATATTAATAAATCAGAGCTAAATTAAGCTATCCTGGGAGAAAATGTTGATTGCAAATTTACAATACGAAGAAAGTATGTGTCCATGTTAGGCGTTACTTTATACGAGTGTACAGCACACCTGTAATTTACATGTGTGTAAGTTCAAACAAAAATTTGCTGCATAACCAGCAACCGTTTGCTGTTGGTTTTATCTGCAGTAAAGGGTTCCTTTGGATACATTGCTTGGATACATAAATAATAGGGATATATGTTTTTAATGCACTGGTAACGTACTTGCTGAAGAGTTCAATTTACTACTGCAAACTGTTGCGTTCCTGATGACGGTTTCGTGAGAACTATACTATCGAAACTGATAAAGTTTTTCTTTTTTTTTTACATATAATCTTCTCTTAGGATAGTCGAACCTAAAACGTTGTGACTTCGCCCTGAGATGATTGTATATATAATTTTTATAAAAAGAGATGCTTTTTCTTCTCGAATTTGATGTGATACTTAATTTTTGAAATATGACAATTCTGATACCTTTCAAGTACCTAAGCGGTCATGAAAATATTTAAAATGCATACTCGTAAGGTACACATGCATACTTAATTTATTTATTACTTCCATATTCTTAAAAAAATTGATTCAAAAATTGTAGCCGAAATAAGGACAGATTCTATGATATTTGCACTATACTCAAAATGTAAAGAAAATTGATCTGTTGCATTGTTTGCCGTTCCATCTGTTTGTGTTTTTGTCAGCGACATTTTCTTTACCAAATTTTGTTGACGATAACTTCTGCAAAAATGAACATATTTAAATGATTCCTGTTATTAAACGTTTACCTGAAGTAGTACTTAATATCTATTGTATTTTGGTGTAAAACGGATCAGCGGTATAATTAATTTTGTATGATTTTTTAATATTTTTTTCATCCACGATAACTGCTCAATTTCTCCTTGAAGTGATACACGTACATGGATGTTGCAAAGGTCTCGCAAAGAAGAAGTGCGCCTAATTTACGAGTAAAGCAAAAAGTATGGAAGGCCTCTATCGGGAATTGGAGAAAAGGTCGTCTTTGGCGTCGGATAGGAACCAGGATATCCAGGGGCTTCGACAAAACAACTTGAATAAGGGAACAACTATCTTCAAAATAGCCGCCCAGAGAAGAAGAAATGCTCAGGAGATTCGTTCCCCAAAGTTCACTAACAATGCTCATGGCCAGCTTCTTGTGGAAGACGACATTCTCCACAGATGGCGACAGTATTGTGAAAGACTTCTGAACGAACAGTTTCCCCTGGAAGAAGTTAGGAATGCGGTCAAATATTCCAAAAAAAAAGAAAAGCGGTTGGGCCAGACGAGATACCCAGTGCAGATATATCAGGTGCAGATGGCTCATGATTATTATCTCCAAACTTATGAACAGTGCCTAATCAGTGGAGGGAAACTTATATTCTTCCCTTGCACAAAGGAAAGGGAGATACGCGAAACTGCGATAACTACCATTCTGTCAATCTGATTTCACACACCATGAAGATCGTTAAGCGATAATCAGTGCGGGTTTGTCTCGGGTAAATGAACAACAGATGCAATCCAAAGTATAAGGATCATAATGGAAAAACATCGTGATTCCTTAAAGGACTTGCATATGGTGTTGGTTGATTTTGAAAAAGCCTTTGATAGACAAAAAAGAGATCTCTTGTGGGTGGCGCTAAGACAACAAGGAGTTCCAGAAACCTACATGTGCATGATCATGGACATGTATGAGGGAGTAAGGTGGAGGAGTCACCGAAGAGTTCCCAATCAAAGTCGGTGTACACCAGGGTAGCGTCCTCAGTCCTTTGTCCCTGATTATCTGCTTGAAGGAAAAGTGACAGACCCGAAAGTTATTCTTTGCTGATGATGGAGCTATCATAAGTGAAGGCAAACGTCCCTGCAACGAGCACTTGATGTATGGGTGGATGTTTTGGAGGGAAATGGGTTCCGTATTAGTTCAAAAAAGACAGAGTACTCGTCTCAAATCCACACCGGCCTATTCCAGACATTTACTTGAATGGAAAAGTGCTTCCCAAATGCGAAAAGTTCAAATATCTGGGATCTATGATAAATAGCGAAGCAACTTGTGATGATGACTTCAATTATCGCGTAAGCGTAGGGTGGATGAAGTGGCGGGAAAACTCCGCTATCTTTTGTGATCGAAAAATGCCCCCTAAGCTGAAAGGAAGGCTCTACACCGCAGTTGTACGTCCGTCGCTCACATACGGTTCACAATGCTGGACAGTGTATACAAAGTATGAGTATAAAAAATTAACGGCAGCTGGAATGTAACAAAGCTTGACAGAATAAGAAGTTCAAAGATTCGAGGAAGCCTTCATGTAAAAGAACCCATCACAAGCAAGATAGAGCACGACCGGCTCAGTTGGTATTGTCATGTTCAAAGGAGAGGTCTTTCGAACCTCGTCGAAAAAGGCAATATCAATCAACGTTCCTACACAATCGCACAAAAAAGGCAGACTAAAAAACAATTGGATCACACAAATGCAAAAACACCAGCATTTGATTGGCCTCAGCGACGAAGTGATCTGAAACCGGGAAGGCTGCCGGTACTTCCTGAGGTCAAACCGGCAAACCCCACAGGCGGACCAGTAGGGATGCAGTAAAGTGAGAGGGTTGTGATCCTTCTACTCCGGATCATAACCTCGCCATAAGGAAAAGAAGAAGAAGAAGAACTGCCCAATTTTAGAGATACACACGATTAGATGTAAAAATACCTGTACTACATATGTATTTTACTCGCTGTAAAATTGTAAAGTTTTACACGTTGTAAATTAAACATTTTTTGTAATACCAAAGCAAGGAAAACCACCAACAGAAGTAACTTCTTATAGACCAATATCCCTTATACAAATTATGGCAAAGGTTTTCGAAAAATTAC
This sequence comes from Pocota personata, assembly GCA_963082735.1. Lineage (NCBI taxonomy): Eukaryota > Metazoa > Arthropoda > Insecta > Diptera > Syrphidae > Pocota > Pocota personata. Next base: position 4,770,191 of record OY720433.1, read on the forward strand.
TCCTGTAAAGGCTTAGCAAAATCATCGAAGAAAGAAGTCTAATCCCGAATCATCAGTTTGAATTTAGAAATAAACATTCCACGATAGACTAAGTACACCGAATTACGGATATATTGGAAAAAGCACTGGAAGAAAGGCAAGTCTGTTCGGCACTATTTTTAGATGTTGCTCAAGCCTTTGACAAGGTATGGCATGAGGGCCTTGAGTATAAACTGCATAGGGATTTACCTAGATAGTATTACGAAATACTGAAATCCTATATTTCAGATCGACTCTTCCGAGTCCGATACGAACAAGAATATTCGGAACTAAAGAAAATTGAAGCAGGTGTTCCACAAGGAAGTGTCTTAAGACCAACCCTATATCTGTTGTATACCAGGGGTATGCCTGAGGACAATAATGCCGTGATGCCTACTTTTGCAGATGACACTGCAGTATTAACACGTGATAAATGCACTGTGAAGGCGACAGAGAAACTGCAGAACGCAGTCAATAGAGTAAGTGATTGGACGCAATAATAGCGTATCAAACTCAATCAGACAAAGTCAACTCACATAAACTTCACAAATAATAAATTAACAATAAAATTGTACCTTATGCCAATACAGCAAAGTACCTTGGAATGACTTTGGACGTAAAGCTAAAATGGAAAGAGCACATTAAAAAGAAAAGAGAAGAACTTAACTTTAAATATAGAAAAATGTACTGGTTACTAGGAAGAAACTCAGATATGTCTATCCAGAACAAAATCTTGCTATATAAGCAAGTATTGAAGCCTATGTAGACGTACGGCATCCAATTATGGGGTTGCACAAAGAAAACAAATATTCAAACTATACAGACATTCCAAAACAAAGTCCTTCGTGGAATAATAAATGCCCCTTGGTATATAAGAAATAGCGCTTTGCACCGAGACCTAAAATTATACATGGTGACGGAAGTGGTTAGAAAGCACGCTGTATCCCACAATCAGCTACTGCAAAATCACATCAACTCCGAGGTAGAAACCGTCTTAAATGTACGAGATAATATCCGGAGATTGAGAAGAACCAAGCCTCACAAGCTAATGGTCTAAAAGCTAAGTAAACTTTCCTCAACGTGATTTTAAATATAAGAAAGAAAAATCATTTGTCTTACATATCGGTCCTGATTAAGGAGGTGTTTTTTTTTTTTTTTTTTAGTGGCGTTAGAGTCCCACACTACTTGGTAACCGTGAACTACCAAGTTCTTTTCAAGATTTTTCACCTCCGTTACACTTTCGTAAAGGCACAGAACATGGACTGTGCTCCAGGCGAGCCTAACTCACGGTTTTTTACTGGCGTACCTAACGCCGAACAACTGGCGTGTGTAATTCGATTAAAATAAAAAATAAAAAAATAAATATTTTGAAATTGTCTTCCTGAATGTCGTTTGGAAAAAAAAAACAAATTTTGAAATAGTACACGTGGTTGTAAAATTGTAGACCTATGCCAGCAAGCAAGACTACAAGGCACTATTTTGATGTAAAATTGTATGTGCAACGATAAGTGAATACCCTTAATATTTCATACTAATTTATATAGCATTGTATCAGTTACTATATAAATGTTTAAATATGAAATAAACAAAAATGCGCCTCTTAGGGGAAAACACTGTATAACTGTGACTTTCTTGTAGATTCTACAGCAATTTTGCATATTAAACGTAGCATGAAAATAATGTATGGCTCATCATACCGAGTTCTCTTCAAATTAAAGATGCTATCTTTAATCAATTTAGGAAGTTTTACCTAAAATTTCTGTGACATGGAGTGAATAAATTGTTTATGAATAGTTTAAATATACAACAAATTGATGTTTGCTTATCGTTTTCTTAATTTTACAAAATATTAATTGTTATTATTACACATGTAAATTAAATTAATTCGTTGCTTTTCTTTTTCCAAATGGCATCTTCATTTATAACCGAAAGATTATTTTAGTCTACTGTAAATGATGTTGAAACAATTAATAAATATGAAATATGAAATATGAAGAGGTTCTTTTTGAAGGCAGCAGCAGCTATTACACAAAAAAAACAAGCGGCTGCAGGAACTGCTTTTCCTTGCAGGCCGACTTAGGTCAAATAAATCAAAAAGTTGTAAAGTGAAGAGCATACATATTTGACTGCTGCAAATTAAGGGAGGGCTCGGGATTATTCTTGTTTGGTGTAATTTGTTTCTTGCCTTCGTCTCTACTTTTGATTGTATGAACCCAAGCGAAGAATGAAGGCGATTAAGTTTCTAAAATTTATTGTTTTGAGGATTTTTCAAAAATTATAACTTAATTTTTTCCTCTTAATATTTTTACTTTCTAATGTCTATTCCTTTAAATTCTTTTTCCAGTCCTCATAACCATACCAATATTATTAATTCTAATTGTTTTTGTATAGTTCATTCTGACTTAAATTGTACATCTAATTTCCAAGTAATTCATCAGAATATTAGAAGCATTAGAAAAAATGTTGATTTGTTCTACTCGCATCTCTCTTGCCTGAATCACTTACCAGATATTATTTTTCTCTCAGAAATATCGATTTTTAGCAATGAAAAAAATAACTACTCCATTCCTAATTATACATTTGCAGCAACATGTAACGATACTTATTCCTCGGGAGGTATCGCAGTTTTCGTAGTGACTTAAAGTGTTCTATAAGCAATTTCAATTTGCTCAGTGCCGATATTATAAGTGTGGATTGCGTAATTTCTGGTGCTCGTTATTGTTTCACTGGTGTTTATAGGTTCCATAGCTGTTCTGTAAATGTGTTTTTAAAGGAATTTTCCGTTTTTCTGGATAAACAAAAGTGTAGCAACATGGTTTTATTAGGTGATTTTAATATTGATTTACTCCCGAACTCAATAACTGTGGATACATATCTGTCTACTTTGTCGTTCTTTGGTTTTGAGTCTGTAGTAAATGAATGTACACGTATTGACAGTAACTCTTGTTTAGGCCATATATTTATTCGACAGTCTGAAAATAACTGACCATTGCTTAGTAACGATTCGATTTGATTTCAAACTTCAAAAACATAAACAATCGTATGTTTCTGAATTTCAGAAAATTGATTTTGTTGCCTTACGTAGAACAAACAATCCATCCACTGCTTTTGATCTATTTCAGTCAAAGTTCCAATATTATATTTCTAACTGCGTTAAGAAAAAAAGGAAAAGTATACACAAATTGAAAAGACTAAAACCCTGGATGAATTCTCGTTTGCTGGAAAAAAATATTGAAAAAAAATCAAACTCGTATTCGTATTACCAAACATCCTAACAATGCAAGGCTTAAAACTTACTATGGTAAACTATGTCATGAATTAGAAAGAGAGATCCCTATTTGTAGAGATTCATATTATAGTTCTATGCTTGCTAAACATATTGGTAACACCAAAAGGGAATGGAACGTGGTTAACAATATATTGAATAGAAAAAAACCAAACGATGAAATTTATTTACCTTAAAATGAAGTAACCATATCTGACCCTTTTATAATAGCCAACATGTTTAACAATTATTTTACTAATTTGCCTACTCCAGTTCATAATCCCTCAATTTCATCTGCATACTCGTTCGATAATGCAATAAATAAAAAAGTCGATCAATTGCGAAAGTTTAGTCTACTCTACTGCGAAGGCATAACACTGGCAGTAGAGATGACATCAGGTGGAGGGAAAAAAATACTGTGAATCATGAGCAACGACAAAAAGCAAAACAGATAAGCTCCCCAGTTATCTGGACGCCACCCTTGGGAGTTGACTGAAACTTAATACCACCTAAGTTTCAAACCCACTTCACCAATCTTTCTTTCTCTCTCTCTCTCTCAATTTTTGCAAACGCCCGTGCCCTGAAATAATTTAATGGTATTCATATCCCATTTGGCGCGCGCAAATTATAAAAAAAAAATAAAAAATTATACGCGAATCAATACAAACAAGGAGTTTTTTCTTTGAACAATTTACCGCGCTAGAGGTACATAAAATAATCATGTCTCTGAAAACGTCTAATTCAACTTCATATGATTGCATTTCTATTAGAATGCTCAAAAAAATATCCTTTCTTGTTTCTGACGTTTTAAGCTATATTTTTAACTTTAGTTATAACGATGGTATTTTTCCTGATTCACTTAAGATGGCAATTGTGATTCCATTACATAAAAAGGGTGAGACTACCATATTAAACAACTATCGACCTATTTCACTCTTGTCAGTTTTTTGAAAAATTTTTGAAAGAGGTTTTAAAAGAAGAATGCTGTCATACTTAGATAATTCAAATTTTTTCATTAATTTTCAGTATGGTTTCAGAAGTGGTAAATCTACGGAAGATGCTTTGCTAAAACTTAGTGGTGAAATCTATACAAGTATTAACGGCAACAAAACCCCTGCAGCTTTATTTATAGACATTACAAAAGCCTTTGATTAATAAGTAATAAGTTATATAATATGGGTTATATAATATGGGTGTTAGAGGTTCTGCACATTCTTGGCTTAAATCCTATTTAAATGATCGTAAACAAAAGGTTAAAATTGGTACTCATTTGAGTGCAACCTGCTACACTAACATAGGTGTACCCCAAGGATCGGTCCTAGGCCCTATTTTATTTTTAATATATATCAATTCCCTGTTTGTTTTGTCTTATCGCATTTGCTGACGACACTGCGTTATCTTATTCAAATTACAACCATTTTGATTTGTATGTAGATTTCAATCATGACCTCGAAGTTCTTCGTAAATGGTTTTTTTTTTCTTTATAATCTGCGCGCGACAAAGGGAGTATTAATACCCTTTAATTGGTTCAGGGCACGGGCGTCAGGGAAAGGAGGAAGAGGAACAGAGGAGGTACCTATGCACGTTGGCTTTAAATGTTTGAAGGTTGTAGTGATGGGGAAATACAAAGCCTGGTAGATCGTTCCACATTCGTGTTGTTCGGCTTATAAATGAATCCCTATATTTGACAGTACGACCGAAGTTTGGCTTTAGGGTAAACTGATGTGCATTCGAAGCATGTCGCGTATTGCGGGTGCAATTTTGAAGGGGAGGAATGCAACTAGCTATTTCACTGGAACATTTTTTGTGGAAAAAACAATAAAACAGGGAGAGACAGGAGACATTTCTCCGATGTTCTAATGAATGAATGGAATTCACAATGTCTAAGTTTTAACGCGCTTGTACCCTATCAAGAATGTGCAAAACGGTCTTGGGTGCAACAGACCAGATATGGGCGTTATATTCCAGCTTAGGGTGGATGAATGCCTTATAAATTCAGGCCAGATCAGACGGGGTAAAATATTTCTTGCACCCTTGAAGGAATCCTAGACATTTTGCAGCATTTTTGATGGTTATTAATACACATACCGAGAATGGCAAGTCTTTCGGTTTCAATGATGCAAGTACCATCCATGGATAATGGTTGAGGGTTTTGGTTTCGCTTGAGAGACAGGAGACAGCATTGTGTTTTGGAAGCATTAAATTCCACTCTGTTGGTTGAACCCCATTTAATTATGCTGTCCAGGTCGGAATTTAATGTGTTTAACATACGTTGCCGTTCCTCTTCTACGGCCGAAGAGCAAGGACGTGAGTTAGGGAACGAATATGAAAAACTGAGGGTACTGTCATCAGCGAAGGAATGGATTGGATTAGAAGTTGCAGCCAAGAGATCATTTATAAAAATAAGAAAGAGAGTCGGAGACAAAACAGAGCCTTGGGGAACACCAGCATTTATTTGGTGAATTGCAGACTTGAAGCCGTCCAAAACAACTTGTATTGAACGCCCCGAAAGGTAATTTCTAATCCATTGAAGAAGAGACTCATCGATGCCATATGCACGCATTTTCGACAAAAGAGCCTGATGCCAAACTCTGTCAAATGCCTTTGAAATATCAAGTGCAACCATCTTGGTTTCGCCGAAGTGATGGAGAGATTGGTTCCACTTCTCGGTGAGATATGCCATCAAATCACCAGTGGACCTGTTGCTACGAAAACCATACTGCCGGTCATTAAGGAGTTTTCGTGAATCGAGATATTTCAAAAGCTGACGATTTATCAGCGTTTCCATGACCTTGGAAAGAAGGGACGTAAGTGCAATGGGTCGGTAATTGGACGGGGAGGAAGATTCGTTTTTTTAGGGACGGGCTGGACAAATGCTGTTTTCCATCTACTCGGAAAGAGCCCTGAAAAGTAGGATAGACAGAAAAGCTTACGCAGAGGTTTTGCCAGCGTAGAAGAACACCTCTTCAGAACTATGGGGGGGATACCATCTGGACCAGCGGATTTGTGTATGTTAAGACCTTTGAGTACTCCTGCAACTGTACGAGTGCGAAAGTGGACTTGTCCCATGGAAAAATTGACGCTCTCAAATACAGGTGGAGACGAAGCATTATCTAGCAGCGTGGAGTTCGCTGCAAAGTGAGCAGCAAGCAGATTAACTTTGTCTAAGGAGCTGACAGCTGGAATGTCATTGTAAATGAGCGTGGAGATGGCAGATGAGGCAGAATTTTGAATATTTTTGACGAATGACCAAAAATTTTTACTACCTTTGGGACATTGTAGGATTTTTTGCCTCAATTTTTGGTCATGTAAGAATTTTACACGTCGAATATGGGCATTGCAGTCTTTTCTGGCTTGTTTAAACTTCTTTCGGTTTTCCTCAGATTTGTTGGCTTTATAAGACCGAAAACTTACTTCTTTCAACCTGATAGCCTCTTTACAACTCTGGTCAAACCACGAGTTTGCCTTAGGTTTAATGCTCTTTATTCTGTTAGGAATAAAGTCATTCATACCTAAGAGTATAGTGTTAGTGATCATATCAGCAGCGGCATCCACGTCGCTATCGAGGAAGCAATGGTTTAGTTCCCACAAACTGTCTATCAGTAGCAAGACAAAGTTTATGTTATTTAACATCTCGAATAAGACTGTCATAGACATGCCTCTTATGTACCATGCCCCTTCTTGTTTAAAATTCCCTCTTTACAATGACTACAACCATGATATGTGTTTTGTCTCCTTTAATAATGTTACAAGTTGCTCTGATAATTGTTTTACTGCTTATTATGTAACGTGTTTTAAATATTTAGGTATAATTTTGGATCACAATCTAAGCTGGAAAAATCATACAAGCCATCTAAAGCAATATCTTAATGTTGTCGTCAGACAGATGTATCATCTAAGCCTTTACTGCAGTTCAAGATTACTTACTTTAGTGTACAATGGTTTATTCAAATTTAAGCTCCAGTATGGAATTTCGTTCTGCTTGTCTATTATTTAACAAACTTCCTGAGAGTTTCAGATGCAAGAAGAATAAATCAATATTTTTAAAGCATATTAAACTTTGGCTTTTCTCTTTTAACCATGAAACTATTGAACATTTAATTAGTCCACTATTGTAATTGTAATTGCAATTGTAATTGTAATAACCCATTTATTTTCTCTTGTAATTAATTTTTCTCTTATGTATTTTTATATAAATATCTATCTAAAATTTATTCACATGAATTCCCCATCTTTAATTATTTTTATAGCCTTTTGCTATGGTGCATTCGCCTCTTGTTCTTCTGACAACAGAATGCCCTAACTATTTCATTGAAATAACATACACTCTTCTTTGTATATTATGAATTGTAGCTTACTTATATATAAGTTTTTTTCATGAAATAAAGAATAAAAAATAATAATAATTTGTTTACTATTTAACTAAAAATACATGCGTATTGATCGCGTACGATCGAAAGACATTTAAGTTTTTTAATTTTTCGAGTTACGAGTATTCGAAAAATACAGTCATTCTTGAGTCTCTTTTCTTTAGATTACTTCTCAATGTTTTCTAAGGCCTTCATTTTAAAGCTCCTTTCAGCGTGCGAAATCTGTTAAATACTTAACTGACAAATCTGTCAACCAAGTTCAAAAAATACACATACATACATATACATGTATAACAATTTGTCAATCACAAAGGACTTAGTTTATCAGTATTTGCTGCCACTGGATTATTGTTAATATGAATTATTTTTCTATATTTTGTATTTACCTGTAAGCTGGGTGAGAAATTTCCATTTCCATACGTGGGAGAGTTTGACATTGATTCGTGGGACGCACTCCTATTGCCGTAAAGAAACACATTCTGGTTAGTGTTGTTTTGCTTATGTATATACTTTTTTTTTTTTATATATACATACATGGTGTCCCAGGAAAGAATGTTTGCTTTTTCATTGTGCTTTTCTTATCTTACTCAAAAAAAAACTTTTCCTTTTAATTACTTATTGCAACATTTAATTTTTTTAGATTATACTTATAGGCACATTTGCATAAAAGGACTGTGATAAAATTGAGTCGTTATATCCAAGAACACAACTCGAAAACTATTTTTATATCTAAAGTCATAGAATGACTATGTATTAAATTATTATATCTCAATAGGATCAAACAATTTTAAATCTACGCCCCTAAAAGTATTATATATGTATAAATGATCAGAATCTACAACCAGGTCATAGGTGATGGCTTTTGTATTCTTGAAGAATTGTATGCTTTATGGTATTAATCAATCAAAAGCCATCAAGGCTTCCGCGCTATGACTTCACAAGAAGTTTTCAGCTAGTTTCATTAGCTCCGGATCATTTATTTTAGTATTTAATATTTTTTAATCAGCTACACAACCACGCCTACATGACGACGGCTGCAACATTTTTTTTTCTTTTTCGAGTAAGATAAGAAAATTACCACTGGTAACACCATGTATTTTAAAATATTACTTATATTTATTATATATCAAAATACAAAGTGTAAAAAATTTATTAAGAAAAAAAGAATTAAGCATTAAGAATTAAAGTGTAAAATTTAAGAAGAGAATTTCAAAACATTAGGCAAAAAGTATAGAAAAAGAGTAGCAATATAAATTGAGTGAAAAGATTAAAAAAGGGATAATGAAAAAAGATAACAATATTAGTTTGGATTAGTTAAACAAAATATAAACAAAAAGTAAACAAATAAATATCAAAAAACTTACCTTGTTGAATTGAACTGTGGTTTCGACTGTTTTAAGAGCAAGGCGACGTTTAGTGGATCTAAGCATTGGATAAAGCAGTTTCTTTGGTCAATATATTCAGCAAAGAAACTATACAGTATGTAAGTTAAAATAAACCATTACCATATCAGTTGTGCTTTGTAGTTTCTTAGGGGTAGCTTACTGAATTTATATGATACCTACTCCGTCCGTGAAAAATACGGTCTGAATTACGTGTACATTCAACCAGATCAGGTTGAGTGGAACGTGACGAATGAGGGGCGAAAATTTGATTACATATCGGAACTGAAATTAGGGCACAATACAAAATGGAAAAATTACAAATTGCCATACCATCCATACAAACATATGTATATGCAATTTTCATAATCGCTGTTCTCATAAAAGTCCCAGAGAAAAGCATTATTCATACTAAAGACGGTATCAGAACAAGGATACTATGAATGCCTACATTTACATTTTCGAGCATGTATACCATGAAGGTAGATCCTCGCCCTAGAGGCCAAACAAACTGTCACCTGCGCCTTTTATTACATAGAAGTAGTCAACAATAAGCTTTGGATATGCGAAATGCTAAGCATGAAGTCTGCCAAAACATTAGTTGTACAGAGGCCCATTAATGTATACCACGAGACTGTCCTCAATTAGGGTTACTGTCACCAATATGAGGTGTATGAATTGTTCGATAAGCTAGCAAGTCGCGGTATAAGCTGTATAGCCTAAGTTGATAACATTGTACTACTGCTAACCGTCAGTCTCAAATTTGAGTTGATACCCTGAAAAGCTTTCAAAATTGTGAGGGAGTAGCGTTCCTCAATAAACCACTTTGATACTTTTTTAAAGAAAATACTTTTAATGTACTGAATTGGATACACTGGGAGACAAGAGCAATTAGATCACTTCCAGCAGTATTTATGGAGGCCATCCTTGATCCAACACGTTTACAAATCCTAATTGAGGGTTTCGCTAGTGAAATGTGTTAGACTCAAAGACTCGTTGAAATCTCCAAATGATGAAATGATTAAGATTTTTATTTCCTTTACCATGAAAATGATGAAGTAAGAACAAATGCTCATAAAACCTAAAGTAAAATGGTACACAAACGCTGGTGGTTCAAGGACAGTTGAGGGGATTGCCGCAGGATTAATTAGAAAAATAACCAAATGCTCATAATTGGGTTCTTCTGAAACTTTCTAGTGGAAGTTCATGCGGTCGCAAGTCGGTTCAACTTATTAGGTATAAACGTATTTCGTAGATATGGCCTAGTCTAATACCATATCTTTGTACTTTGGTAGTTTTCATCTTAGACTAACGATATGTCAGATAGCCCACCCGTTGCTAAGAAAGACACGTCATCTGGTAAGAGGTATCGGAAGGTTGAAACTTTGGAGAGCACTTACAAATTGTTTGCCTGAAGCTCAGGCAAAAATGATCAAAGACTCGCTTCACAGACAAAGAATGCTAGCTAACCTTCCATACAGGCTATCACAGTGGATCTCCTTTGGGCTAAGTGTGTCTGTACCCAGGTGCAGACAACCACCCAACGTAACAAAAAAAGAACCTACATATGTAGAAACTTCCTTTACACAGATGTCTCGACTTCAGACTTGTAAAATAAGCTGTTATAGCTAAAAGAGCATCCCTTATGCTGATTTCTTGTTTCATTGTAACTGGATAAAATATAATTGGGCTATCTAGTATGTGGAGGGCTGGGTGTAACTAAGTATTGGATGACAAAACTTGTGTAGGTGCTTTTCTTGCACAGAGGTTTCGAATTCAAAACTGAAAAATTCGCTGCTACTCGTATAAACAAAAGTGCATCCCTTATATAAATTTATTGTTTGGTTGTAAAACTCAAAAAAAGATAAACAGTTTGACGGGTTACCAGATAGATCAGAGAGTTGACCTACCTCAGATAGTTAAGAGAGTGGAAGTGGTGTTTTAGTCTTAAAACAATCTCTGCCAGCACCTAGAGGGGCCCCGAGGGTTCTTTTAGGTCGCTGTGAGTTTCACCGCCCCAAGCATTCATTCAAAATATCGTCTAACCTCTTCAATATAACTTAACCTGGAATTCGTTGACGAATTTGGATTTTTGGGCACAGGAATGTCGAACTCTCGAGGGTCTGTAAATATAGTTAATTTACAGATCCTCTTCGTGTCATATATGTATATGTATACACATATACTCTTTCCAACCGCTAGTCAGTTGCGTCACCGTAGTGCCAAAATGCGGGAACGCAGAAAGATGTGAAAATATTTTACCTGGATGCTGCCGTGAACGATAAACAAGTAACGATTTCTTTATCCCTAGCACAAATATAGTTCGCACGACAAACAAGAACAACAACTAACTGGGTATACAGTTTCAGTAACTTTCGATATTATCCACAGTTATCGCTAACTTAGTATAGCACTTTTATATTGTAGGGCAACATATGGCGCAATGAGGCGTTTTGCTCATTCATTTGCTATTTTAAATCTTTAATTTAATATTCTATTCAATGTAGAAAGACTAGCTTTCTACAATACAATGTAATGCATAATTACAAAATACAAAATAGGACATTGTTTTTTTGTAAAACTTAACTGAACTTTATATAAAGTTCTAAAAAAACACGTCTATAGTTAGCAATTGTAAAACATATGTATGTACATATATTTACATATATATAATTAATTTTCTAGTTGCTTATCTTTGCATACCACTCTATCTGTAATCCAAACAGGAATATCTCTACCGATAGCATTTCCTGTATGTATTAATTGCGAATACGAACAACCATGCAAATATTGTTTACGTTTGTGTTTTGTATGCTTGTTTTATTTGAATTCGAATATGTACGCAATATACAACCGTCCACTGAAAATTAGTAATCTAAACACAATTAATGATGTGTAAATATAAAATGTCTGTGCGCGCACTCCTTACCCGTTTGCACTAGAATAATGCATCCGCTATAGTCACTGTCTCTTGCTGGACGCACACACAAACCTGGTTGGGATGATATTCGAAAGATTGCATTGCATTGCAATAGCACAGTTGTGGTGATGACATGTTGTTTACACGATACACCGAGAGTTGGGGGAAATATTTTCACAACAAAACCGTAAACAAACTAGCAAAAGTGAGATACAGCAAAAGCATAAATAAAACAAAAAAATAAAAATGCATGATCACTCCTTCCACAAAAACTATTCGCAAGGAGATTGCTTTACGAGTACAAATAGGGTATACGTATATTGTAGAGAATTTTCCACTAAGTGCCTACAGTGAAAGGCAAAAGAGGCGTTTTAGAGATCGTGAACTGGTCTCTAAAATCGTGAGAACAAATAGACTAGAAAGTGTCAACGATTTCGAATGACGTGAATAAATTTATGTGTATTAGCTATCAAAGTATCACTTTTGTTATCTAGTATCTACCAGACAATACTCCAAACTATACTAAAACTGATTCGTGAAATTGAAATTACAAACAACTTTTCGAGCATCATCTAATATCTCCTAGATTTTGTAAAGTACTTGTAAATAAAATATTAGGCAATACTCATGATATACATATGTACATATGTAAGTAAGGTAAGTACCTCAAGGAGCAGATTGAAATTACTCATAAATCAAGAAAAGGCGTACCTAGATACATACATGCAGACACATATGTAGTTACGTTTATACTGGCACAACTTTGTAATGTAAGGGGGTACGTTCTAATATTGTACGAAGTTGTGAATGCTTGTGGAACTGTTCCCGATTCTACTACACACAAAGTTCAGAGTTGTTGCAAGAAATCGTTTTCTTATCCCTAAACTAAAGCGAATACGTGATTAAAAACTGTCAATATTCTAGGCATTTCTGAATACACTAAACAATACTTGACCATTGGTACGCAAGAATACTCGATACCATATCATAGATCCACATGAATTGCAGTCTTTTAATATGTTTTTATTGTTTGTAACTATGTTGAGACAATACTCGTACTTCAATACAAATAAGCATAGGATTACAAACACACATCGAATGTAGGAATGTAGCAACCCAAAGGTATGTGGCTACTGTTGACAAATGTGTTGCAAACCGATTTCCGGGATAACTATTTACAAACCATTACAAAATGCTCTTTGTGGACTGAATTTTATGTTACTGAAATCGAAAGAATAGCAAGCATCTATAATAGTTTTTATAGGTGCTGTCTATTGTGCTGCGTAGAGAGTGTCAAGCAACATAAACCAACGGCCCTAAAAAAACATTGACTTGCGAAATTGCACTTTGAATACATAGCTAGGTAAGGTAGGTGGACAAACGATCAGGATAAAATTATCAAAGAAGTGTAATGGATGAACAGAGTCTTTAGAAAATTAAAGCACTCTAACAGCTGACTGCATTTATGAGTTTTAGTAGAGACGACTAATGCTGGGCAACAAATGATGACAATTTTTGCCTGGCTGCGTTGTTACGCTCTCCTGTTTTCCTCAGTCGCCAGACAAACGACTAAAAGACGGAAAGAAGTTGGTTGGTGTACCGACACTTAAGAAACATCTTTGAAAATTTGGCGTAAAGAGTGACAGTGTTTGTAGATCTGCCAAGAAGGGCAGGTGACCCAGCTTAACCTGTATACTAGCGGATTACGGGGCTCTGATTCGCAATAGAACATATGTATGTATAAACATATAGGTATTTACATATACATCGTATAACCAGCATCTTCCGATAGATATTAGTTCGCTAAATAATGAGAAAGAGCCACTGCAGCTGAAAATCTTGCAGCCCTGTTAGTAAGACCTACTCCCAACTCCTCGTGGTGCCATTCGGGAATTTCTTCGGAAATTCCGAACGGGAGAGGATGAATGACGAACACCCTGCGCCACAAAACAATATACGTGTCAGTTGGTCTGTGTACAGCGAGCTGCAACCGTAAAATAAAATAAGAAAAACCTGAAGAAGTCATTAAGATCGACCCCGGTAAGGTCTTAGTTATGGTATACGGGACCATCGATTGGACTTGAATGCTGTGGACCGACGGTTGTAGTATTCTGTTGCCTTAGTAAGTTAGAGTGAAATCTAGCGTCCCGTTAAAAGCACACGTTCTATATCACGTCGCCGTTAAGTCTTCGTTGCCTCAGTCGTAGGCACCCATAAGGTCCGGTGTCAACCCTCGCATATCTGCACAGACAGCCAACACGTGCTTAGTGTTTCTCGAAAACGTGGTCTCTGTGCTTTTTCCAAAACAGCAGGGAATAGAGGAACAAACGGAGAGGAGAACCACGACGGGGGCGTTACCAATACCTCTCGTCACAGCAGCAGAAGTCCTACAAATCTGCATAAACATCAAGGATCAAAAAGCACCTGGTGTTGATGGAATCCCAAACATTGCATTAAAAGCAGCAATTAATTGGCGCCCACAAATATTTGCAGACGTATACAATGCCTGCCTCAAGGATAAGAGTACGAGTATTCCCCGATCAGTGAAAGAAGCACAGACTTGTCCTCTTACCAAAAGGTAATAAAGGTTGCTCTTAGCAAGAGGTGCGGCATCGATAATGCTCTAGGTCTCCCAAACATGGGCTGGTGCCATGGGAGTATGCAGCGCCTTCCGAATAACCTCCTACGACGCGGCATCTGTATTAGCTGGCATGGTATCAATAGACCTTCTTGCTGAAGCAGTAACAGAAATACCGTGCCAGCGGGACAACGGCGTCAACAGCGATGAGTTGAAGTGATATGGAGGTACCACCAAGGGGAGAGATGGTATCACTCTGATAAAGGCAGGTGGACGCAAAGATTGATCCCCAATATATACGCTTGGATTAATACGAAGCATGGGGATCTGAATTTCTACATGACCCGGGTGCTTACTGGCCGTAGATACTTCAGAGCCTAACTCTACAGGTTTGGACACGAAGGCAACCCCTATTGCCCAACGTTCACGGAAGCACCCGAGGATACGGAGCATATCATGTTCCACTGTCCACTATATTATAACGAACGGCACCTGCTGGTGAACAAACTGAGTGAGGGCCTAACCACCGACAGCATCACCAGGCAGATGATGAGCAGGGAAGCGGTTTGGGAAGTAATTAGCAACACTGTGGCAAACATTTTGAAGGTGCAGCGAAGACAGGGGCGACAACGAAACGCAGCGCAACTGGCTGCCAGCACGAATGAGCCAAGTATCTAAGGCTGAAGTCCTCCCTCGCGGTGAAAAGCTTGACGGCTGCTACGCCAGGTCTGGGGTAGGAGGGGAGGTGGATTTAGTGGATGCAATTTCCACTAAGTTACTGAGTACGGGCTCAGTTTCGTCTTTAAAAGATTCCCACCTTCCGACGTAAAAAAAAAAAAAAACAAAATACGTGCAAAGTAGATCTCGAGATATTCATGCGGCGTAAATATTTCTTTTATCCTAGTCAGGATTGCAAGATTACTCCTTCCTAGTCTGAACTATTGGTGTAGACCTATCCTGAAGCCTCAGACTTCATTTGATTTGAGTAAAGATATCGTTTTCAAATGTCAGTTGTAGTAACTTTTCACGATACCACAGTAAAGTTTAGGACCTAGAATGAGAGATAAGTACTCGTATAAAGGTTTCATTAAACAGAATACATTATGAACTGGAATTCAAGAAAGGTGAAGTATGATAAGTTGCTCTGGCGTGGTTCGGAGAGTTAAACAAAGGTTACCAAAGCGAGCCTAGATTTATTGTCAAGTTTGTCACGTACTTGTAACTTTTCTTAAACGAGAGGCGTATGTCTAATTGAAACTGAAAACCAGAATCAGTTTAAACTAAGTTCTTTTCGTCACTTTTGGCACCATCGATGTATATTTTTGGAAAATCCCTGAAGTATTTCAGTCTTCCTTTAGAGACCGATACAAGTTATTAAAGGCTTTGCTCTAGAACCCCAAATAGAACCATAAAATCCATTCAAGCTAGACTTCCTTTAAATTTATTTATTTCGACACTTGTGACACCAAGAATATATCTATTATAAACAAGATAAAACGAAACTCTATTAGAGACCAAGATAAAGATTACACTTAGACTATGTATACTTTACTTTACTTACCAAATTTCTTCGCCACTTCTGACATCATCGATATATGTATGCATTCGGAAAAATAGCTTAAGATTATTTTTCCGAATATATATTCGAACGACCACTGTGTTAAATTTTTTTTTTTTTTTACTTAATACAATTATAATATTATATACAAAAAAAAGCATTGCATTCTTACTGCGACTGATAGTTGCAGGGTAAAAATCCACCACCAATTATATTATTACTAATTCCTGTTCTACCGATTCCGCTGCCATTATCATTGTTACATCCACCATCACCACCACCAACACCAGTATTAGCACCACTGATATTATTTCGACATGAATCCCGATCGCGATCACTCGCTGACGATGATGATCTTCCTCCAACCCTACTGCTGTTGCCAATTTCAGTCATATTGCTATTGCCATTGCCCATTGCCTGTGCGTAGTTGTTGTTATCATTACTATTTCCAATGTTGTCCCCAATGCCGGTAATTAGATTTGTACTAACACCGCCGCCGTTGCTTCCACCACTAGATGGTGCTGCTGTTGTACCATTTTGTGAATTCGGCGACGATGACGGCTCATACTTTCGAGGTCTACCTCTTGATAGATGACGACGTTTAACAAATTCATTGTCATCGACCATCCAAAATGATCCAAAATCGTCCTCGTAACGCACGAAACACTTATGCAATGATAAATTCGTTCGAATGGCATTCTTTAAGAGGGGGTGTGGATGTATTTTTTTAAAAAAAAAATTATTTTGGTTTTTGGTGGTTTGAAAATTTGTTTTCCGCACATTGGTATTGGATTTACGTTTGATTTGAGTAAAGTTATTATTTGTAACACATATATAGTAGGAGGGCACAGGGAAAAATAGAACAAAGTTGAAAGTATTCAAATGAACATAGTAAAGTAATAAAACATTAAATTTTTTTTAAAAAAACCTACTAAAAGTTTTAGTATAAAAAGTTGTATAAAGTTTGTTGTTTTATTTTTTAGTGATTTTTCAAAAGGTTATTATTATTATTTTTAAAATTAGTTCTAAATTTTTTTATTAATTTTGAATAGAAGTTATAAAGATATTTGTAATAGAGAAAACTTTAAAAAGATTTTAGAATGTATATAAAGTATTTAAAAGATTTTCAAAGAGTAAATTTCAAAAAGAATTTAAAATTTTTATAAAAGATATAATAGAGATATAAGATTTTTTTTTTATTAATTTCAAAGATAGAAACAAAAGAAAAAGATTAGATATTAAGTTTTCAAAAAAGTAAGTTTAATAAAAAGAGTAAAATAGAAAAAGTTAGAAAAGAGATATTCAAAAGGAGTTGTAAATAATTAAAAACATGCTGATGCAAATTTTTTTGAAAACGAGAAAAGAAACTTTAAAAGTTGAAACTACATGAGAAGGTTGGAATAAAAACAAATTTACAATTTACACTACTAACTTGAACCAGTTTAACGTAATTTTGGGGAAACTGGGAAGAGACGGATAGAAAGAAAGATTGGTTTAGTGGTTTGAAACTCAGGTGGTATGAAGTTTCAGTAAACTTCAAGGATGACGTCCAGATAACTGGGGAGCATTTTTGATTTCCTGTTATTGTCGTTGCTTACGATTCACAGTACTATTTTCCGTCTGCCTACTATCATCATGACGATCAAGTTGCACTTTCAGCCGTATAACCATCCTACTTCCAGTGTTATGGCTTCGCAGTGGAGTTGACATAAGCTCTAGCAATTGCTCGACTTTGTTTTTATTTACTTCATGCGAAATAAATAGATAACTCTTGACATCAGGATTCGAGCCGTGAACCTGCAGCGTGACAAGCGATGATGTTACCACTACACCATGACCACCTCTAACGAGACGAGAAAGGCACTTTTAAAAAATCACAACACCATATCTAACCCCAGATTCATCCGATTTTGATAATCTGTTGAATTAGGTGTTTGTGGAAGGATGACTCGAAGATTTTTAAAACTCCTCTCCATATCTTACCACTAAATTATACATTAAGGTTATTTTAGTGTGAGACAACAACCTTGCCAGTTTTAGCGAGCTGAATTTCATCAAAATGTCTTAACATTCTTAAGTTAGACAGAAATGATATATCCCGCTCTCCATATCTTACCTGAACTACATCAACTCTTGACAGTTTTCTTGCGAAAATACCTGAATATGAGAACAAACAGACAGGTAGACATGGAGCAAAAACTGGTTTTGATCTGATCCTTACAAAAAGTATAGTTTTTTTTTTTTTTGAAATAACTGCACGGAACACTAATCGTGCGAAATCCCACCAACACTCGACCATATTTTTTATTAATTTACTAAAAAATAAAGTGTACGACTGGGTCGCACTGCGCCTGTGTGCTATTTATTTGCAAATCAATCAGATTTTGAATTTAAGCGAAGATGGTAAAATGCATTTTTTTTTAAATGACTTTTGAAAATTTTCCAAAACTTGATATGCCATGTCATTGCATATGTGAAATATTGCTTATAAGTCGACTTTCAACAACATCGTTTAAGTCATATCCGAAAAATGACCAATTTTGAAAAATTCAACAATTTCAATTCAATTACAAGTAAAGTAATGTTATGCAACATTTTTCCAAAAGCTTAGCACGCCATCTAGTAAGTTAGATATACATATCTCTATCCATATATAAAATTTAAACAAAATTGTTTTTAGCCGTTTTCGAGAAAATCGGTTTTTTATCAAAATCGGTCATTAGTTAGGTACCATTAATTTTGGGGTTAGAATGCAAGTTCCCATTTCGCCTAGAATTGTGACCCCCCATTGAAGTTTGAAGTAAATCTGTCCAGCCGTTTAGGCAGCAGTTCAGTGCAGATACATACAGAAAGCCTAGGGTTAAAATTACCAGCCCTTTAGGCTTCGTTATTTCTGACTATCCTGCCTCTGATTGTGTGCCTTGTAATGCCGTCTATGCAATCGTGAAAAGTGTCCGGTATTAACTTGAGGGAAAACAAACCTCAACACCATATAAAATATAAAATTAAGATGTCACATTATGAACTGGTTCAAGGATGGTTTAAAATAAATCAAAAAGATATTAATTCCATGCATTAAGTTTATTATGTGAGCATAGCACACATTTGAAAATACTTATAATATTGAATATAAAATGTTGTTTATTTGTTATTCATTCGACTCAGCATACATTTAGTTCAATTCAATCACACACATTATTAAAAATTTGTTGAGTACCATTTCGAGATTAGTTTTATGTCCAGAAATTTAATTGAAATGTAAAATATTACAATGAAAATTATTTTGACTGTGACGGACTGCATCGAGAATAGAAAAGTTTCCATAGCGCACACAAGATTCTACCTCTCAAAGAATTTGAATTGAGAATTTTGGACCTAATGCCCCAACAAAAAGGTAGTCTTCTTGTCTAAGAACACCGGCTTTTGAGGCTCCGAAGCTAAACGGAATCCTACTCTAAATCTCGGAAAAAGCACCGGATTCGAATACACTTGAGTTACAGCACTTGTAGCTTTCTGCCATAGGTCCCTGGTTACCAGCTGTAGATGAAAACAAAAAGCCAAGCAATTGTAATTGACACTTTTTTGGATTCTACTCAAAAAGATCTTTTCAGCAATAAAAATAGTTTTCCCTGCGACTTTTGCTTGTACTGGAGGCTCCAAAATATTGATTTTCTGAAAAATTGTATTATACAATACAATTAATTAGTCAATATATGACTTGTGAAAAATTATTCAAATTAACTTGAATGGTTTAGGAACTAGAGGTTGGTGACAGATGGAAGGACGGACGCTGTAGCGAGAGCAATAGGGTTCCGTGGATGTGCTTGCTTATTCGACAAAATTTATTTCGCAAATATTACTTCGCATTTATCGAAACAAATTTTGTTCGTTTCGCAAATTTTCATTCAGTCCCATAAAAAGCACGAGTAGATACTGTCAAGATATAAGCGCCTGCCAGACAACAAGCACTTACAATTGTAACCAACCAAATTTTTCGGGATTTCGAAATAAGGGAACGAAAAAGCGAAATTATAATGGCGAAATAATGAATGCAGAATATCTTAAGGTCAAATAATTACAAACCTAAATATGAATTTGCCAAATAAAACTGGGAAAAAACAAAGTGCGAGTTGTTGAAATTCAAGGCCACAAACTGCGAAATGATTATGGCGAAATAATAAATTGCCAAAAAAAATCAACGTGGCTATTCGCAGAACCCTGAAAATGCAAATCTAATGGCGCTCAGGAAGATCCAGAGACTAGCATGCATAAGCACAACCAGTGCCATAAAAACTACAGCGACTATAGGTCCAATCCCGCAAGAAATGTTTTTTTTTACTAACGCCGCTTGATCTATAAGTATGTGCTTAGATGAGGAAACAGCTGCCAAAAAGTGACATTTTAGGAAAACCAGGTCAACGTTTTTAATACCCAACCCATATTTAAGAATACTGCGCTGAAATCGGGTTCATATGGCCATAGAATATATTTGTTTTCGCTGACGACACGGCTCAAAATTTAAAGAATATACAGATCCTGGAACCTATTCGGATAATATCACTTCTACGCGGTCCATAGAGCAAAGTGTTCCAAGTTGCAAACATTTGCTAGAAAAGACATCGACTTATTGTTAGGCAGCTCAGCTGCGGTCAAAAACGTATCATCCATAGTAGCTAAACTATTGTATTGACCTGGAACTCCTGAATTCAAAACACAAGATTTCCATCTGAGGAATTGTTGGAGAGAGGACTATAGATTAAAGAGAGGTCGATCTAAATAATAGAACAAAGGACATTTAATATTAGCATAGATTTCCTAAGGCTTGCGGTTGACACATAGAGTGAATTTTTTTTTTTTAAAGGCACTACCTACTAACAATCCTTCTCAAAATAATGCGATTGGTTACATGCAAAACTTCACGGCCCATTTGCTCTAAGAATATTAAAACCTTAGCAGAACTATAAGCACTGTCTTCACTTCTGAACTGCGTGCATTGTCTCTTGAGCCAACGAAAGCCAAATTAATATCCTTTTTTTTCTCTTTTTTTTTCACAGAGGGGATAGCATTGGATCCATAGAAATCCGAATGATGTAATGTCATATGAATATGACCTTCCTATAGGTGCACGTAACAGATGAACGTAAAATATACATTTCCGCAGTTTTAATAAGTGGATCAGTGATACCCTAAAGACAGTCACACAATTTTTTTTAAATTTACAATCATTTTCTAGGCTAAAATTTTAAGGTTTGTGGCCAGTTGTGTTGTAATTCGTGATTTAATAATGCGCAGTTGATTGATTGACAACGACAAAGACACATTCTAAATCTTTACACTAGCAACCGATTGGCCTGTACTCAAGTACCTGCAATGCACACTCGATCCTTGAAAACACATATTGCTAGATAATTCCGTAGAAAATGGCGTCAAGTATCCGAAACTAGTTAGTTTTTGACACACTATAACAGAGTATATATTGCCAAATTAATAAAGCAGTAATAGAAAACTTGACTTAATTAGGACACTTAGCATCGGTAATATGAAATACCTTGTTAACGTTTTCCAATTTAAAAGAAAATTTAGCATAAGGGTGGACTTGAAGGGTATGAACAAAAAAGGTTAGTCTGAGGTTAATCACGAAAAAAAAAACATCGACACAAGCTTGAACATTGCTGAACCCATTCACAAACATACCAATACACACGCAGTCTACTCCCCATACTATTAAGAACTTTATACCGTCCCAACACTCACACAAAAGTTTGAAGAAAATAAATGAAAGTAAAAGGAAAAAAAATATATTTTATTCGATAAAATATAATTTTTTAGAGAGATAAATAGAAAAAAATACAATAGTAGGTACTTTAAAAGAGTATTTGACGGATAAGAATTCACTTGTATTTTTTGACGATTGTTGAACGTACCCAAAATTTGGATTTCCAGTCATGGCCGCTGCTGCTGCATTTGACCTTTGTGGTCGTCGCTTATAAAATTCTATCTCGTCGACTGTCCAAACTGCACCCTTAACATTCTCAACTCGCATGAAACATTTATGGAGCGATAAGTTATGCCGTACTGCGTTCTAATTTTTTATTTATTTTTTTTACATACATAATACATTATATATTTAAATTTATTTTTTTTTGTAACTATAGACCTATTATAACTTAGAGAAATAATAAAATGACAAGCATACAAAAAAGCAGTGAAAAAGCAGAAAATGATAAAAAAAAATTAATTCATCTTCACTCAAGCACACTCTCTGACTGGCTGACTTTAGTAAGACAATCGAACATTGTATAGTAAAGTTGTTAATTTTATTTTAAATTTAGCTAAAAATATAATTATCAGGAACTGTCATCAGTTATGTAGTATTTATTGCATTGTGGCACACTACCATTTGGAAAGCTAATTTTTTTTTACTGTTAAAATGTAGATGAAGAATGTATAGATTGTTGCTATGTCGTAATGATTTCCGCTTGATGAAATAACAATAACATATAAACGATAAAGAATTACTCACCTTCCATGTTGCTGCATTTCGTCGAAAATAACAAAATGTGTTTTGAAACCAATTGTATATTTCATTTAGCGTAAGTTGCTTATCTGGTGACTCTATTATAGACTGAAAGAGAAAGAACAGAGAGAAGGAGTTCAAATTAGCTAAGGAATTTTACAAACATTTTAGATTCACACAGGAAGCAAGAGAACCCGACGATTAATTATTGGCAAAAGTACTCGTAAGTCATGAACATGCACGTAACAGATGAACTTAAAGTATACATTTCCGCAGTTTTAATAAGTGGTTCAGTAATACCCTAAAGACAGTCACACATTTTTCTATGCCAAAATCTTAATATTTATGGCCAGTTGTTTTGTAATTCGTAATTTAATAATGCGCAGTTGACAACGACAAAGATACATTCTACATCTTCACACTTTCAACCGGTTGGCCTGCATTTGAATACGAAAGCCTTTAAAATAATTATTCAATTGCGTGACATATAGTATATAGTGAAACCTGTCAAGTTGGCCACCCTTGCAAGTTGACCCACTTGCGAAAATTAGTCAATGAGTGGTGTGAATAAAAATTGAGTGTGAGTGTTCCCTCAGTATTTTGGAGGGTTCCCTCCATCTTCTGTGAGTAAAAATAGGTTTCGTTAAATTTAGCGAAAACCCTCCCATCACATATTTTGACAGTTGAGTGTTGCCTCCATTTTGGTGTGAATAAAGATGGAATCTATCGAGTGAACACTTGAAGAAGTTGAGTGTGCATTGAAGGTAACTTCAAGAGATATAAAAATGGAAAATACTGTTTCGGAATCAGTGAAAAACGAAGAAGATTTTATCAAAATTTTACAATTTTATCCTTTCTTGCTGGCAGAAAGCCAAACTCCAGACATGAAAATCAAAAAGCAAGTTGCGTTAGAAGCGGTGGAAGAATAAGGAAAAAAATAGAAAATATGAAAGCGCATGTCAAATCAAAAGGGAATAGAAAACAGACGGGCAATCTTCCAATGATTTTAAAATGCCATGAGAAGCAGCTGGATTTGATGGACTATAAAAATAATCCAGTCTTGAATAAAATATTTTTTTCACGTTTGCATGTTTAATATGTATATCTGATCTATGGTGGAATTTTCTGGTTAAAACCACACTGATACAGACTAATCAGATTGTTGACAAAAAGGTTTAAGGCGTTCAGACAATATGGCAGATAGGATCTTATACGCGATGTTAAGGAAACTAATGTTTCTATAGGTGGCGCAGTTCAGATCGGACAAATGATGCTGAGCTTCCAGCATGGTCGGACATATGTACTTTCATCCGACCACACCTTAAAGATGAGTTGATGTGTGCTCCATACCAAATCATCCCCAGCTGTTTTAAATAGCTGGGCAGTTAGACGGTTGGCCAGCGGCCTTGTTGGATTTAAACTTAGATATTGCTATCTTCACCTCACTTTCGTTGGGTGAACGGAATTGTTGATCGTCATCATCCGGGTTGAAGTAGCATTCTGCCTAACAGCGGAATTTTGGTGGTCACTGCCGTTCAACAGTCTGCGGAAGTGATCTTTTCAAATTCTCATCACCGACTGTGACTCTACTACTAGCTTTCCTTCTTCATCCCTACAGGCTTCTGTTCGAGCTTTGTAGCCATGCTCTTTTTACCTTCTAGTAAAACTTTCGAACATCATTCCTGCTGGTGCTCTTACCTTTTCATCTGCTTGTAGATGTCGAAAGCTCCTCTCGTCACCCTATGCAGAGTCGCTTTATCAGCCTCTTGCTTTTCTGCGTGCGCTTCGCAGCACTCTACGTCAAACCAGGGATTTCTTTGTGATGGATACGAGAAATTCAGCACATCAGAGGCGGCATTCTTGATGGCTTGCTGACAATTTTGCCATTGCTCATCTGCGCTTAACGTTGGCAGCATTGGACTTCTTGAAAGGTTCAACGACACTCGATCGACGAAGTTTTGGCATTATCTTGCGATTGTAACCGTTGGATGTTAAAATGTTTCACAGTACTTCTTTGGTGTTCGGGATATTCGCATACGTACCTTAGCAGCAACAAATTAGTGATCTGCTGCTCGAAAGGTCCGGATATCCAAAATACTGCAAATTTCCAATTTAGCCCCTTTTTTCGGTGATTCTAGCCCGAAGTCCGAACCCTAGTTATGTGTGCCAAGCCTTCCGTTTTTATTGTAAATTCAAATATTGCTTGGGAAGTTTGTCATATTCTCAAAACTTATGAGCGGTTTCGGTGGATGATGCAATCGTTTTGTTTTTATAAAAAAAAATTTCTTATAGTCGTGTCACCCGAAATTCCATTTAACTGGCACCTTGAGTGGCTACGAGAGCACACAAAACATATTAAAGACTACAAGAGGTCTGTCCCCGTATTGAAAGTACAATTCCGCAAGAAATTCTCAAGTTCGCGAACAGGCATAAAATATAATACTCGTACATCCTTCTGAATTGGTCTCGCTTTTCTCTACACGCCCTAATTCGATAAATAACGACGCAAACTTCATCACATTCGGTGTGCTACCCGAAGTGTTAAGCCAAACAAGATTTCTGGTATAGGATGTCCACTATCCAAGTATGCTATACGCCAATATCAAAAGCAGGGAAAATGTGTATGGTCCCATTATTCGACGCAAATACAAAAAAGTTCGCCAACCAATGTAATTATCATAGTGAATGCAAAATTGTTGCCCTTGATATCTTCAAAGCTTTCGAGTTTTTTAAGTGGTCGATAATTGATGGTTGTATTAGATGATTGAACTTCTGCACCTTTCTAACGAATATGTTCCCCAAGGCGTACTACTCTCTCCGACCCTATTTTTATCTTTTACATCAATGACATCATTTCTGTTACTCGTAATACGGATGACAGTGCTCTTTACTTTGCCTACTCCCTAACGTCTCCAAATGGTCGAGTTTCAGTAGCAGTAGCAAAACCCAGTAATATCTCTTATCTACTAAGCGTGTTATTAACTGTATTCCTTCACTCGAACGCCGCCGGCATGCTGAGCGCTTAACTCTACTGTACTGGTATTTCTACCACAAATGTTCGAAAAAATACTATTTACGAGTACAATAACTACACGTGTAGCCCATTTTTCACATGCATTTACTTTAGCTTTAGTTTTTAGCCATTCTGCACGAATGTGGAACAATCTGCCTTCCTCAGTATTTCCAGAAACCTGTAACTTGCATAGATTTACAATTAACGCGCATCGTTACCTTGGTTATCTCAGTTTCTTCCCTTATCTGTCCACTCTTTAGCTCCTTCTCATATACGAGTGTGGGCCAATAAGTCCCTGAAAATTAACACAAATTGTGCCGTGACCTTAAATTTAATTTTTTTTTGTCAAGAATCATCTTTCAAAAGAACGAACTGAAATTTTCAGACAGATCTGTCAAATAGTTTTGTTGTGGCAGCCATTTTATATATGTAGACGGCTACAAGCATTTTCGTTAAAATGGAAAAAAGTGAATTTCTAGTGCTCATTAAACACTATTTTTTGCGAGAAAAAACTATCACGCAAACCAAACAAAAGCTTGACAAATATTATGGGGACTCTTCACCACCGATTGGAACCATTCATCACTGGTTTACTCAATTGTGACGCCGAAAATTCTGGTCGCCCAATTGAGGTCACCACACCAGAAATGGTCGACAAAATCCATGGTTTGATAATGGACGATCGGCGAGTGAAAGTGCGCGAGCTTGAAGAGGCCACAGGATTATCACATGGCTCAGTGATTTCGATTTTACATAAATATTTGGACATGAAAAAGCTTTCCGCAAGATGGGTGCCGCGTTTGCTCACAATCGACAACAAACGCATTCGTTTGACAACTTCAAAGATGTGCTTGGCGATGTTCCAGACAAATTCGGCTGAGTTTTTGCGCCGTTTCGTAACCGTGGATGAAACCTGGATTCACCACAACACACCAGAATCCAAGGAACAGTCAAAACAATGGACTTCTCCTGGTGAATCGAAGCCGAAGAAGGCCAAGGCATAAGTTAGGCTACGAACTCCTCCCTCATCCAGCATATTCCCCAGATTTAGCCCCCTGCGACTATTTCTTGTTTCCAAACATGAAGAAATGGCTCGGAGGTAAGAGATTTGGATCGAATGAAGAGGTCATCGCTGAAAGAAACGCTTATTTTGAGGGGCTCGAGAAATCGTATTATTTGGAGGGCATCAAAAAATTGGAGAAACGTTAGATGAAGTGAATAGAGCTAAAAGGAGACTATGTTGAAAAATAAAATGTTTTTATACCGAAAAGAGTGTTCCTTATTTCATTCTTCAGGGACTTATTGACCCACCCTCGTACCTTCTTTTTTCACTCCATTACTGCATTTTACAATGCAGTTCTACGTGGTGGAGATTATTTTAAGTACACTAAAACCCGGTTATTGTGACGTGCTAATTGACAGTGTCGTATTATTAGGATGTATCATATTTGCTAGGGCCAAGTTTCTCGGAGCCACTAGTGCTGTGCGACACACAATTGGAAGGGATCTGCAGGTTTATCCGAAATAAAAAAATAAAGAGCTTATCATGACAATTTTATTCTCGGAGGTTTATCAGACATACGAGAAACGTATTACGGGAGTCGAGTATGGTTTAATAATCCACCGCACTAACCACTGAGACGCGGAGCTTTACAGAGCTTTCCACCACTTTATGCGCTTTTTGCTTTTAAGATGACTGTTTGTCAATACATACAGGTGAAATATATACGTGTTTTAGATACTTACTTGTCTTATTAAAGATGCATATGTAAAAGGAGGCCGAACATCAGCGTTTTTATAAAATTCCCGATTTCGTTGTATTTCTGTAAAAAAGACTTTTAGTTTAAATGATGTCAACATATATACTATATATCATGTTTTATAATTTTAGTAAAAACCGAGAAACTGCACTAAATAGACTTAACTAGACTAATGCAAAATGCATTGACTGTGCAAAGTATACCCCACCAAATCAACTATCATCATCGGCGTAAGCTAAGTAAAGGGTGACCAGATAGCTGATAGCTTTTCCAATTGTTATGTTCAGTAAGGTTTGGTCAAATATTTAGTAAGGTTTGCCATTTCATTATGCATCGTTTAACACTTCCCGAACGTGTGGAAATTATTACAAAATATTATCGAAATTCCGGCTCAGTTGTAAATACACAACGTGAGTTTCGTCTTGAGGTCGGTCGTCATCATGGCTTCACTGCGCAGGCAATTCGTCGCACCGTGGAAAAGTTTGAGCATGAGTACACTCTTTTGGACCTTAAGCCACCAACCAGACAGAGATCGGTGCGAGTGAAGAAAACACAGAAATGTCAACCAGGCTTATTTTGCGGTTGGATTTGGGCCTACATCCGTATAAGCTTGAGCTGGAAATGTTGGCCGGAGATCCGGATTTTGGCCAAAAAAATCATCTTCTCAGACGAGGCCCACTTTTGGCTCAGCGGCTATGTCAACAAGCAAAATTGCCATTATTGGAGCCACCACAATCCACAAGTGTCCGACCAAGCATCAATACATCCACAGAGATTGACTGTTTGGTGCGGTTTATGGCACGGAGACATCATCGGACCTTATTTCTTTCGAAATGAGGAAAGAGACACCGTTACCGTCAATGGCCCTCGGTATAGAGCAATGCTAAGCGACTTTCTGTGGCCAGAGCTCGACAGCATCGGTATATGTGGTTCCACTACATGCTGCATGCCATACAAGCGACGCAACGCTCGAAGTGGTGAAGGAGAAATTTGGCGGCTGGGCCACCTCACGGCGAGCATTGGCCGCCGCGATCATGCGACTTGATACCTCTCGATTATTTTCTCTGGGGCTACGTCAAGTCCTTAGTCTACGCTAACAAGCCGACCACTTTGGACGAGCCCAACATTCGAGGCGCTATTGCCGGAAAAACGTCGCACATATTGGACCGACCGACCGCTTGAAGCACTGCCCGTGAAGCCCAGGCGGCCATTTAAATGATGTGCTATTCCATACATAATGGCATGGATGTAGCTCAAAACAAAACCAGAATCAATTTGATATCTCATACCGTTGTTGTTTCATTTAAATTTCTTTTCCTATCGTTCTTATCTGTTCACCCTATAGTTGGGTACACCACCACTGGTCAGAATGAAAAGTATCAATACGCATATAGCTACTCGTAAATACGAAGGGCGGCTGATAAGTTCGCGGCCTGAGATACTCAACAACGAGTTATCTTCTCATTAGTGATAGCATTAACTGCGGCACTCTTTAGTAGTATAAATGTCACCTCGTTTCAATAATAATATAATTTTATTATTAGCTGTGGTAGGATAAACATCACAATGTCAGCCGAAATCGGAAATTCTCGCAATTTTGAGCACCGCGCCGTGATAAAATACTCGTATCTAGTGAAAAAGGGCGTCCTATGTCAGTGGTCACTGGAGAAAACGTCGGAAAAGTTGAAAAATCACTTCTGGCCGACCGAAAAATAAAAATGTGGCAGATAGCGGACGAGCTGGACATCAGCAAAGAATGGATTGGAGAAATTTTGCACGAGCATTTAAAAATGAAAAAAATTTGTGCGCGCTGGGTACCGAAAATCCTCACGCCGTTCAACAAGCAGCTACGACTCGAGTGCTGCAAAGATGTTTTGGAGTTAGCGCGGGGACAATCTCAACAAAATTTGCAACCGTATCATAACTGTAGACTTGGGTTCGCCAATACGATCCGGAGTCCAAACAAGAGTCTATGCAGTGGATTGAAAAGAGGAGAGGCCTGGCAAAGGGGACTATATGGATGGTCAATATTACGCAAATTTATTGACTCAGGCACGTGGAGCGGTCGTACGAAAGCGATGTGGGAAACTCAGGCACGGAGTGTTGTTTTTGCAGGATAACGCGTCTGTTAACACGACGCGGGTTTCGAGACAGGCCTTAAAAGACATACATAGGTCTTTCAACGATCGACCACCCACCCTACAGCCCAGACTTGGACCCAAGCGACTTTTTCCTTTTTTCCAATTTGAAAAAGGAGTTACGAGGCCGGAGGTTTGCAGATGGGAACGAGATCAAGACGGCCGTAGAAAGTCATATTAAAGGTAAAGAAAAAGAATATTTTTTCGGTGGTATGAAGGTTTTTTTTTAATTGGATTTCTTCTTTCACTTAATTCCTTAGGCCGCGACGTACGTTTATGATTCAGCAAATTCCTGCCATAAAACTGAAATGAAAACAATGACCTTCGGATTAGAATACCAATGCTGGGATTCATTACAAGCAGAATATTCAGAAGGCTGTATAGCATTTATAAAAATTCAATGGGTGAGGTAGAAGGATTTTGTCTTGAAAAGGGCAATATCTACAACGGGACTGCCACTGTGAATAGTCTATTTTGAGATGGATATCTATGACGACAGTGCACGGAAAATTCGGTTATCATTGCGCTCGTTTTAATTTTCATGCTTCCCGGTTATAATTTTGGACATTATTTTATTTTTATGATAAGTGGTCAGCTATATTGTTATATTGAATTCAGTGAACACAGTAATATTGGAACATACTCGTATATGTATGAAATGAATATGATCACAACTATGAAGCAGGAGCGAAGTCGATTAACAGGATTGAGTGAAAACAAGAACTACCCTCGTTTGGCAAAATTAACCGTAGAACCTTTGCGAGAGCTGACCTAGCTGACAACACCATCAATCTTTAAGAAGGCTGACCCATACATTTTACATGGTATTAGGCCAGCAGACATATTGAAAAGTATTCAACTATATATGTAGTACAACGTAGTTACGTCGTATGTACCTTCCGTGAGTTTGTTCTGGCTGTTCATATAATTTTCTATGAAACAGTTGCACACACGTTCGTACTGGCTACGTTTTCGTAATATAGTCTCATGTGCACGTGGCTGAATGTTTGTTGGTGTAGTAGAATTTTTGATTGCCTGGTGATTGCTGAATGTTTCTAACATTATGTTGGAGTGGAGTGATTGATTGATATATGGTATTAGAAATATGGTATTTGAAATAAGAAATAAAAAAAAATGGGTTTTTACAGCGTGGAATCCCTGACGGTAATTCCACTAACAGCTGCAAAAAAATTATTTTACTTCATTTAGCTGGTCCTTCAAGATGAGTTGTGGAATCTCAAGGCTCCGCGAGGGCTGACCTAGGTAAAGACACCATCTATCCTCACATTTTAGGAAAGAAACTCATATATTTTGTTAAATATAAATTCAACAATACTACTAAGAAATAAATGGCACGACTCCATATGTGTTGGTCATTTTTAAATTGTTCAGAATCCAGACTTATGCAGAATCGATAAACGGGAAAATTAGATTCTTCGTAATACGCGTTAAAAAACTAAAACCTTTTCTGAGCATATGTAAGTGCATATTTCATTCGAATGCCATGTCCTTATATGTATATAATTTTAAATAAAATTGTCCTAGCCATATTCGAGAAAGTCAAAGTCCGCTAATAACTAAAGTATCGTTAATAGATTTTTTTTTAGCGAAAGATTGGGTTAGCAGTCTTATTCCTACGAGTAGTATCCTCATTACCCCAGATATGTATTCATTTTATCGAAATCGTTGTTGAGAAAATTACAGTTTCTAAAGTTGGTCCGTAGTAAAGTACCATTAATTTTCAGGTTAGAAAACAGATTCGAATTGATTAAATTCTCGAGATCGTAAATTTACAAGAAAAAAAATACTTGCACTATAAAAGCAAGTAGAAATAACCAAAAGGACTCTCGGGGATCTATCACATTACGTACGTTTTATGATCTGTAATCATCACTCTTCTTAAAGAAGGCAAATCCCAGGGGGAAGTTGCTTCGCAGTTGAAGATATCAAGGTGCTGCGTTCAAAGTACCATTGAATGACATGCTCAAACCGGAAGTCTTGAGGATAAACCACGTTCAGGACAGCCTCACAACGAAAGGAAGTAGACGAAAACAGGACCCGAAATATGCGTCGAAATAAATGAAACACGGAATAAACAGCTGTCCTTGATAACGGTGAAACGAAGATTAGGATATGCTAGACTATTTGGGCGAGATGCTGTTCGAAAACCCCTACTGCGACCACAAAACAAGCAGAAAAGGTTAGAATGGGCCAAAAAGCATGAAGACTAGACGAAAGAAGAAGATTTCAACAGAGTTTTATGGACCGATGAATACAAATACGAGGTATTTGGCACATAACAGAAAGTTTCGTTCGACGCAGCGCTGAATAAAAGATGCTACCAGACTGTGTGGTTCTTACCGTCAAGCATGGAGGCGGTTTTCTTATGGTCTGGTGGTGTTCCTCTTCAAGTGTAGTGGGATATCTGGCTCGAGTGATTGGAAAAATGAATAAGGAGGCGTACAAAATAATATTTGAAGAAAAGGCTGTGACCTCTGGACTATGATTAATTGGCGACTGATGCGTATTTCAACAGAACAGCGGCAATCACCAGATTTAAACCCTATAGAACTGTTGTGGGAGGAACTGGATAGAAGGATCAGGGATCAATGCCCTTTATCAGAATCTGCGTTGTGGAATATACTATTGGATTGCTGGAGCAATATTACACAGGCAACAATTCAAAAACTGATGGCTAGAATGCCAAGAATTGTATAAACAATAATCGAATGCAAAGGTGACTTTTTCGACGAAAAATCGGTTCAAGTCATTTTTTCTTCTTTTTTAATAAATTCCCTTATGTTAAGAACAAAATAAAAATATTTTTATTCTTATTTTGGTTTCATATACTCGTATGTTCCCCGTTCATTTTACATGATTATTATTCTACTAAAGAGTTTTTTTCGATGTTAGATTTTGGTTTTCCTTTGAGCACTGAGGGCGGCCTCAAACTTTTGGCTGCAGTTTACATACCAATCAAGTTTTGGAACAAGTACAAGTCTAAGGATAATTCGCATTAAGAATAAATTATAAATTGCAATTGCTCCTCCAGGGCAAAGATTGCATCGATGAACTTCTCAATGAGACTAACAAACAATGCCCTAAATACTGTCAAAGTCTTTACCGATGTAGTGTCGTTTAACCACTGAAGAAGTCTAATGCTGGACATTCGTCGTAAAATAGAACATAAGTCGCGATTGACTCCGTGCTTGAGTCTCAGTTGTACAAAAATGGACTGTTCGTCTTTATTTCTAGGGAGATTTCGAGCTTCATTATATTTATAAAATCTAAACAGTTTCATCCACCCTGCAGTGTCCTGGAACGGGTTGTGCATGTGAGAATACATCGCATACGTCTCGTTTAAAGGTCCGCGGCATTGCTTTACCAACTTCGAATCTAAAAATACATAATAAATACAAAATACATAAGACCACCTAAGCTCTTCACATTTTAAAGACGTCTAATAGGCGATACAGGGAGGTAGTTTGATTACAGAAACCTAGATTCTATTAGTTTGTCTTATCAATTCGAGGGTGCCAGCAAGTATTATTTGAAAATAAGCCCAGAATAACATAGCCCTGGAAAAAAAGGCCTTACAGCAAAATAATTGAACAATTCATTGTCCATCGTATTCTAGTTGAGGCCCGAAAAAAATCCCAAAGGAAAAAAGCCAAACCCTGAAGAGACTGCAAAAAACAAATTGTACGTCTCGGTATGGTTTGAAAAGTAAGGGCAACAACAAATTATTATCCCCGATGAGTACTTGAGCCAGAAAGGGATCAGTACTGAACTATGTCAACAAGGCCCTTAATCTCCTATTTCACAGAGAGGTGATAAGGCGAGCTGTTTTGGAGCCCCTAGCTTGGCCGTTCCACCCAATACAAGTGAAGAGACGGAGGAAAAAGTTGACATAAGCGTAAATAAAAAAGGGGCTATGTACAGGCGGTAGCTATGGAGGAAAATTAATTGTGTTTAATCATATTATCATAAAAGCAGGAATCTACCAATACCAAATCCTTAAATGAAGGAACATTGTGCTTAGAAAACAAATTAAATCAAATCCTGCTCTCTTACAACAACAAAGGGCACGACAAGGTTACGCTTACTTACATATGTACATATATACATACTATTTGCTGTTTGCTCGCAAATTTATCAGATTTCAGATAAACGAAGAAATCGGAATTTTCGAAAATCCGTAAAAAATGTATAAAACTTTCTGACTTTTTGATTTGAAAATTGTCTAAACTTCAAACCATATCTGATAAATAGCCAAATTTCTGAAGGGCGGCAAAAAGTAAAGTACTATTATTCAAATCTTTGGTATAAATTTAAGTCAACATTTTTGCAACTATTTTCGAGAAATTGAAATTTTTGAAAAATGCGTAAAAAAGATACAATATTAGTTGACCATGTGTTCAAAATTAAAATATCGAGTTTCTTCTTTTTACTCGTAGCACATTCGTGCGTGCACCGTGGCTCAATAGCTAAGTGCAGCATCTTTTTTGAGCGGAAGGCTCAAAGTTCGCGTCTCGAAAAATACCAAGAAGTCTTTTCATGGTCGCAACTCTCGCGAACGTCTGACAAACATGCAAGAGTAAACCTGTTATGAGAATATTCTCGCAATTGAAAATATTCCCCGAAAGTCGCACAGAACGAATGGAAGCGAGAAGCTAGGCCAGGCACTGTTTAGACCGTTAGCTCCAAAATATATGTACATATATACATTCAAATAATCGACTCTAAAGTCTTAAGCGCAAGCCGTGGTGTAGTGGTAACATCAACGCTTGTCACGCTCTTGGTTCACGGTTCAAATCCTGATGTCAATAATCATCTATTTATTTCGTCTGAAATAAATAACAAAGTCGATCAATTGCGAATGCTAAGTCAATTCTACTGCGAAGGCATAGCACTGGCAGTAGAGCGATCATATGGCTGAAAATGCAACTTGATCGTGATGATGACATCAGGAGGACGGAAAAAAATACTGTGCATCATGAGCAACAACAAAAAAGGAAAACAAACAAGCTCCCCAGTTATCTGAACGCTACCCTTGGAGTTTACAGAAACTTAATACCATCTAAGTTTCAAACCACTACACTAAATTTTTCTTTCTCTCTCTCTCTCTCTCCTTCACAAATGCCCGTGTCCTGTAATAGTATAAGAGATATCTTTCAACTGTGTAGGTACCCACAGTATTTTTATTTCATACTCTAAACTTGAGTAATAACTCTAAAATATCTAAGGTACCTTTCCTAAAAGACACACTTCGAACGAAATTTTTCAACAGCACCGATGAAATAATTTCAAACCAAGCTTGTGGTATTAGATCAACCCCTGTAAAGCAGTCTAGACGTCAGCGAGCAATATTTATTAAAACAAAGTACAACGTCTGACCATTTCAGTGTTGAGACATAGCTTTCAAACATTTTTTTTTTTTTTTTTTCGAATATGTCAATTGTTACACATTTCTGTGCTAACATTCCCTACCTAGTATTTTTCCCCACACGCTATAACTTTGATTTTATTCGTATCCACCAGTGTATACGGTTTGTTTAAAAATAAATGATTAATAACACAATAATTCTTGGACTCACATACGGAAAACAGCTTGATTGTATCTCATGCCACTTAGCTTCCTAACCATTTCTCTATGGATGTTTGGAAAATACCAATAAAAAAAAAACACAATTTGCGACCGATAACTGTGAGGCGCGCAATATTTTCGTCCCTCCCACCTCAATCATTGCCATAGAAATTTATAGCTACGCTGGAGATATAATCTATGTGCTGCTGTGGTGTGCTGCTTTACAATTATTCGCTATAAAGCCCCACAAGGAATTTGAATCTAAAAATTTATCAATGAAAAAAAAAATTATGAATATCAATTTATTTCAGGAAAAGACAAACCGACAAAACAAACGAAAAATACCAGCAAACATTTCGAAAAATTAACAAATCAATTGGAAGATAAATAAACAATGGATGGATGGATATTTTATTTTATTTTTTGTTTTGTTGGTTCGAATGGATTTCATTTTCGCCGCTATTATTTGGCCATGGTATTGTGCTGTAGAAGAATAAGCGAAACAGGTTTTGTTTTTTTCCGAAAAAATTGTGTTCTTTCCCTAGTCGGGAGGTGTCTGTAAAAATGATGCAGGTAGAACAAGCTGCGGGTCTTGTTTGGTAACTGACCGCGTTAGATATTATAACCTTAAACTAAAAGGAGGTTGACTTTATAATCAAGCATGGTATAAAAGTTTGAAAGACTGGCGCTTAAAATTGTCAAAACTAACAGTAGAAGTTGAGCCAGAAAGGGCTGCCTCTAATAATATTTTAATGACGAATTGTCAACTCTGTGAATTGACTTGGCCATAATGCAGAAACTAGGCTAGATCAATTTAATCAAACTAACTCCCATGTTCTGCCGGCTAAGAGTATCTTCAAATTGACCTTCAAACTTAGAATACGATGGTAGCAAGAATGTGTTCCAACTAGACAGAGTTGTTGGTTGGTACAATAGAACTGATTCTAGACTATACATGTATCGATAAATAAGTAGCATAAGAAGGCTTAAGAGCAAGCACCAACTGTCCCTGTAAGGAGATCATGATGTTAATGATCAAGATCACCGGAGGAGAGTACAGTACGAATCACGAATGTGAAATAATTTGTCTTCTGCAGTATTTCCAGAAACTTATACAATAATTTGCAAAGATTTAGAATTAACTCAATTCTTTACCTCAATCTCTCATCTATCCACTCCTAACTCTTCCATGTACATTTTTCTTTCACGCCATCACTGGGTTTTACAAACTTCAAAGAACATAGATCTGTGTTTTTAACATTGTAATGGTAGCCAGACTTCTTTCACTGTCAGAATATTATCGAAAAAAGATGATAATAAACAAAAAAAAAAACATTTCTGACCATATATCCAAAATTTGAATGCCATGTCTTAGATGTGTAGAAAATGACTTAGATATGAATTTTGAATAAAATCTTCTAGGCCGTAATCGAGATATAGCCAGTCAATATTTTAGCGTAAAATTGAGTGCGCAGTCTTATTGAGAACGTCAAAATTACCTAAGATATTTATCGAAATCGTGAGAGCGGTTTTCAAAAAGAAATGCACTTTCTCAAAATTCTCCAGGTGGTATAATTCCCCAAGCAGCGGATATTGGATACTCGTAAGTGTGGAAAAGTTCGTAGTTTGGCACTGCGTTTTCCTGAGAAAAACCACATTGCCTGGAAACAATATGGACAAGGTCGACTTCAAATCTTTAAGTTAGAAGGGACACAAATAACGAACTCACCAACACGCAGAGCTAACAGCGCATTTGCAACCTGGCAAAATAGATCTTTTCCTCTCTTAGCTTTTATTCTCTTTTCTTTTTTTATAATTTGCGCGTCAAACGGGGTATGAATACCCTCAAATTATTTCAGGACGCAGGCGTTTGTAGACAATGAGATGGTGTAGTGGGTTTGAAATTCAAGTGGCATTAAGTTTCAGTAAACTCCAAGGGAAACCATACACCGTCGATGGACCAATTTCATGCTGTCCCGGAGGCTATTAACTGCTGAGAGTAAATGATTGTGGAAAATTTTTTAGAATGAATTTTTAATCATATTAAAAATGTTTTGGATAAAATTTATGATTGATGCACAATGCCTGTGCGTATCCGTCAGTATGAATAAAACAACAACAATTTCTCAAAAACGGCTTGTGCCGCGAGACATTTAAAATTTTCTGCGCAACCTTCTCATAGCACTACAAACTCTCCATTTCTTTAGATTTTCCGTGCTAATACTTTCGGAGATATCTGGGAGGGGATCATGAGATTATCTATAAGATACAAAATCAACTGACTTTTTGAGGTTGTTGAGGTTTTTTGTTCAATAAACTTTATCCAAAATAAATATTTTACATATTACATGCATTATACATATTAATTCATGTCGACATTTTTTTTTCTTGGGGTACATGCCCCTAAAAGCCCCCAAGAATTTTTTTTTTTTTTAAATGTTTTATGCAGAATTTCAGCTCTCTAGATCTAACGGTTCAAAAGTCTCATGCGTGTGACATAGTGATAAAGAGACACAGTGTTAAATTCATTAGTGTTCCGTTTTATACCACCAAAAATATAGTTTATATTTAATCCAAAACATTTTGTTGTAAGCTTATAATAAATAAATTCCAATATGTACCTTTGCCATATTGCTTTGGCTTTTGGAAGGCCAAAAGGCATTCTGCGAAAATTCTAAATCTTATTTTAAGGAATTAGGCAAAATTGTACATTCTTTTGTTGAGTAATCAAATTACATATACAGGGTAATTCCACTTCAGACAAGCAAACTTTGGGGGGTAAGAGAAAAATTTAAAAAAACATAAAAAATGTGAAATTTTTAGGAAAAAATCTATGAAAAATAGATTTTAAAGTCTTCTTTCACATATAAATGTAGAACGGTTTAAACACTGTTTTGCATACTGTTTGATAGGAAATTCAATTGGCATTCCAAGAAGGCCATAGCTATTATTTTCGTTGTATAATTAGTTTGAGTCAAAACAAACTTTTAACCCGCATTTTATACAGTTTCTTTCTTATGTTGGAATGGTCTGTCACTCCCTAAATATACACATAAAGTTTACCTGAGTTTTAAACCACTAGACTATATTTCTCCCACTCTGTCACTCAAGACATAATCTCTTTAGCTTAAAAATAACTATTTCGTTTAAAATTTGTTAACACAAAAGTTTACAAAAAATAACATTTTAGTCTGTACGAGTATTCTTACCTTGTTGTACATCTAGACCGGCACGTTCCAACATATAAGGGAGACCTATTGTCAATTAATATTAAAAAAATTTACAAAACAGTTTACAAATATTTATTCTTGAAACCCCTTTGAACTAGCACATGTCTAATAACTACTTTTGAAGAAAAAAAATATCATGTGTGGCTCAAGTTTCATTTAAAGCTTTAATCAAAACTTACCACCTGCTATTGATAATGGATTCTTGTCACTAATTCGTTTCCTAATCGATGATATGTTTGAATTGTTTAACATTGGTGAACTGATTGATACCGGCATAACCGGATTTGTTAAATTCGGTGGACATGGTATATTGTATGGTCCATCATTTTCCTGTAAATAAACAGAGCACAACTTAAGGAGACGAGTCAGTTATGGTGGAACTCCTTCCATTTGTATACCTTACAGTCCCTTTTGTCGGGTGACAAAAATTGCTTTGCCATATATAAATGGTGCATCATAGCTTGCAGACGATCACGTTCCTTTTGCAAGTGAATCTCAAGTTGGGAGACAACTTGCATTTGAACGCGTGCCTGTGCGGTGGAACGATCGTCTAAGCTATGTTCGGTGTTAAGATGCCTAAAGTGGGTAAAACGTTTAAAAAAGGATTTTTACTGTGAGCTGGAAATATTGGTAATTTGTTTACCTAGTTTTAAGAGAGAGATAATTGAAATGGAACGAGATGAATCAAGATCCAAAATGTAAGCAACATGTTTTGGGTTCAATACTCAACAGACAATGTATTCTACTTGTATATTATATAAATAAAGTCTTTTAAAAGAACATAATTTTAAGGAACTTGGCAAGTACCCTAGTACAAATTACGAGTACCTTAAATTATTTACCAAAGAGAGAGAATGTGTCAGCTTACAATGCCTTTCCAATACCTTAAGAGAAGTTTGATTAGAAAAAGAAATAATTTGTTAACTCATTCTAAGTTGAAACTGACACTCTTTTGGATATCACTCCTTTTCGTTGGTAAATAGTTTAAAGAAAATTGCCAATTCCCGGTACCAAGATAAATGCGAAAGCTATTCTTTGCTTGTTAAACTACTTGAGTTGGGATATCAGTATAATCAAATACCCCAATTGTAAATGCCAACACTTTGTATTTGTTTTAGGGATTATTATTGGTGTACGCAAACTAAGTCATCTTGATTAGCACTAACCCAACCCGCAGTTATTATTGTACGAGTATTACATAAGGAGGGTAATTCAAAATTTCAAATTGATTTATCAGTTCCCATAATAGGTTGCGCGCGAAGCACCCAAAACATTATAATAGTAGCACAAGTACTTCAATGTTTGAAGTGGGTGCACATAATATAGACCAAATTATGTTTATCTTTGTTATGAACAGCATCCTTGAAAGAATAAGCGAACGATGATTGCTTACGACAACAAGTCCTGGCAATATCCAGGACGAATTGCATCAACGAACCCAATACGTGGGCACTCTCCTTCACTGAACCTATTCAAAAAATTAATCGGCTTGTAAGGTCTATAGTAAGGTGGTTGATTGCACACCTCCCTTTGCAAAGGTTTTATGGATTGCACAGTTTTTGTAATTCTATGTATCTGTATGCTCAAGATAGTGGTTGTAGCTTAATCTGTTTTTTTTTTTTTTTTTTTTTTTCACATGCCCGTCGAACAGTTTCTAGGGCACCTTAACAAGCTTATAGTCCTTATATGCTACTCGTATATGTCTTGCTCCCTCTAAAGTCATATGGCATACTCGTATGCCTTTGCCGCCATGATAATATGTACTTAATTTTCCCTCATTTAAGCTACACACGTATAGCCTTGAGCAATTTAACCTATATAGATCTTGATGAGTAACGCGGATATTTTTTGAAAGTTGGGGATAAGTAGACTAGGTTTTTTATTTTTTCTGATACCACATTGGTTTGGGGCGCGGCCTCTAGCCTACTCGTTGAACCATTTAGAGCTTCTGATGAAGCGTAGAAGTTCCCTAACGTCTACATTATTCAGATCATTTAGGTCGTTTAAACGGGAGGCTCCTAAGTGGAGTTTCCTTTTTTGGGAGAGAGCTGGGCAGGTGCAAAGAAGGTGAAGAATAGTCTCTTCCTCCTCCTCGTTCATGCAGCTTCGGCAGAAATCGTTTGACAAGACGCCAAGCCTTGTGGCATTCTTGCCTATTAGACAGTGTCCAGTTATGACACCTATAACAGCGCTGATATGCTTCCTATTGAGAGAAATCGAATTCTTAGAGCATTTCAGATCCAGCTTAGGCCAAATCTGTTTTGTCGCTAGACAAGTTGTACCCCTTGTCCACCTAGAATTTGACTTTTCAATAACATCCAGCTTTAATTTTAATAGGCATACCCAGTAAACTTTTGCCTGAAAGGAGGAGTATTGTTGTTCCATGTCTGGCAATTTCGTCAGCCTTAAATACCCTGGAATATCCCTGTGCCCTGGCATCCAAATTAGTTGAATATTGAACTGCTCCGCCATCTCTATAAGAGACGATCGGCAGTCTAGGGCTGTTAAAGAATTTATTAAGGATGATTCCAAGGATTTGATTGCTGGTTGGCTGTCTGAAAAGATGCGGATATCAACGGGCGATATCACGCTTTTCTTTAGCCAAGACAAGTCTTCTCTTATTGCCATTATCTCCGACTGGAACACGCTACAGTGGTTTGGGAGACGAAAAGAGAGGTTTAAATTAAGCATATCAGAGAAGACACGACCACCCCAACCCGTCGTTAATTTTCTAACCATCGGTATAGAAATCTTCCGTAAAACCACCTTCTTCCCAAAATTTAACTTGAGTATGATGTAGTCAATGTCTTCAGGGAAGATATTAAACTTGTTTAAGGTGGAGGCGTGGCCATATACTTTTTTGGACCACTGTAAAGTAGCTTTAAGGCGAATAGTTGAGTTAGCTGCCATTTGTCTGCCATAATGTCGATGTTCATTAACCACCAAATGAAAAAGAATGTCCATTGCTGCAGAAGGTGTCGTTCGCAGTGCTCCGCTAATGCACAGACAAGCTGAACGTTATACTTTGCTTAATAACTTCTGGTTTATCGCCTTATCCAAGGCAATCCACCAGACAACTACCCCGTACATAAGGGTCGTTCTAATGACCGAGATATAGAGCCAGTTTGTTAATCTGGGTTGTAAGCCCCATTTGATATATGTTGGTGGGATTTTATATTTCCTTGAGAAGAGGACTAGTTCGGTTTTGTGGGGATTAACTCCTAGAGCACATCGAGCTGTCCATCTAGACAGCTTATTCAAAGCGTTTTGTTGGAGCCCTTTTATTGTAGTGAGGTGTGTGCCAGAGACTGCTATAGCAACATCATTTGCAACCCTCAGCTTCCAAGATTATCAATAGTTCATTAACCACCAAATTCCAAAGAAGTGGGGATAGGACGCCCCCTTGAGGGGTACCCCTGTTGACATATCATCCAACAGATGTCAGCTTTGAGTTGATTATCCGACTAGTAAGCACTAAATTAATCAGCTCTCCAAGTGAGCTATCTATCTTCAGATTTGACAGTGGTTTATCTAGAAAAGCTGCCATAGTGTACTCCTTATGATACATGGAGTATTCGATCTTATTGACTAATGTATGCAATGCTGTTTCTACTGATTTGCCCTTACGCCCGCGGACAGTAGTTGTGTATCAATACTATCACGTAAATGGATATCAATCAGTCGTTCTAGTATTTTTAGAAGGAATGATGATAGAATAATAGGTCTGAGGTCTTTTGGACTGGAGTGTGAATATTTACCAGCTTTGGGTATGAAGACCACATTGACTTCTATCTATATATGCGGAATATGGGCCAGATCAAGACAGCTCTGAAATATATTTTGTAGAACTGACAGGATAATGTCAGATGACACATTGTTAGTTGAACCCCATTTGATTATGCTGCCCAGGTTGGAATTTAATGTGTTTCACATACTTCACCGTTCCTCTTTTACGGCCGAAGAGCAAGGACGTGAGTTAGGGAACGAATGTGAAAAACTGAGGGTACTGTCATCAGCGAAGGAATGGATTGGATTAGAAGTTGCAGACAAGAGATCATTTATAAAAATAAGAAAGAGAGTCGGAGACAAAACAGAGCCTTGGGGAACACCAGCATTTAATTGGTGAATTGCAGACTTGAAGCCGTCCAAGAGAGCTTGTATTGAACGTTCCGAAAGGTAATTTCAAATACATTGAAGAAGAGACTCATCAATGCGATATTCACACATTTGCGATAAAAGAGCCTGAAACAGAGCCTGGGAAAGAAAACATAAAGAAGAACATAAACAACAAAGACAGTGAATCACCGATGAACGATAGAGAATTCAGAGAAAGTGT
Source organism: Pocota personata (assembly GCA_963082735.1). Lineage (NCBI taxonomy): Eukaryota > Metazoa > Arthropoda > Insecta > Diptera > Syrphidae > Pocota > Pocota personata. Next base: position 4,812,863 of record OY720433.1, read on the forward strand.
GTGTGGGCCTTGTGTATGGGCACAACAAGCGCCGAAGTGATGACGAGTTTGGTTCCACTTTTCGGTGTCTCCGTAATCTTTTGGGTTTTTCAAAATCCAAACTTTGGAAGAATACCAAGCTTAGTGTTGGAATCGCTGTTTTCATTTCAGAAAACTTGTTGGCTCTTCAGTGTTTGTCCACAAGAGAGTTCCAATCACCAATTAAACCAGATCCAACTACTGTCTGCTTCCCAGCCCTCCAAAAGCTCACAGAAAGCCATATTAATGGCTTTCTCACTGTTATTCGAAACCCAATCCTTCGCCGACGACAGCACTCTTGAATTCGCATATTCTTCAACTATTCCACGGCAAGAGCCCCAAGTTCAGCGAATCTCTACCGAACTCAACTTTCATATTGGCGTTCAACAAACCGAGTTGAGTTCAACGCATTCAAAAGACAGTGTTATCTCCTCTCTGATATAATAGCGTACCCAAACTCAGGATGAATGAAGTTGATTTTGGGAAATCTAATAATTTGTCAATGTAACTAGATTACTCAAAATACCTATGTAGACAATTTTTCACTAACACAGACTTGACTATGATTGAGATTACATTCGTCCGAATCTTGAATACAACTCACATGCTTGGAAGGGAACTCCCGCAAATGTTATCGATCGTGTTCAGTGATAAGCACGCTGGTGCTCAGCACGTTGGTGCTCAGTCTATTTATTGCCTAATTCCTTCCACTGAACACAGCTGAAATGTTGGGTGCTTAGTGCCCCATCATCGCTGTTTGGACAAAATCTATAGTTATGTCCCTCCAATTCGTCTGTTCAAACGTGAAATACGTGAGGCGTCTTCTGCACACCCAATGTACTACTTAAGAGCCTGCTTTTGGTCTCACAGTGAAATTCAGGAGATCATTCTGTAGTTGCTCAACTCTATTGTTATTTATTTATTTCATTTACCGAATACACCTCACTCTTGTTCCTATTCTCTCCAATTCTTTAATCTCTTCTATACCCTTATCTTTCTCCCCATCACTACATTTTACGAATTCCTAAGAAATTTGTTAATGTACATCTCTTTGTACCAACAAAGACCGTAGATAATCTAGAGAACTGAAACTCAGAGATCAAGGTTTCGTATGATGGAAATTACTCGTACCATCACTTGTTCAGTTAGTCTTGTTCTGACAATAAATCCTCAGACAAATAATCCCCTTAGAAGATGTCTTTCAGTACTAGGTACGTATCTATTTTAAAGCAGTTGATTATCATAAAAGCGGATCCTGATCTGTGAATGAAGACCAATCCTTTCATCCAAGGCATGTTCCTTTACTTCTCGTTAGTTCGGAAAGTACAATCTAAGTTCAACGTGTATTTTAGCTGTATTCGGTTCTATGTTGGCATAGACCTCTATTTCCTGAGATAAAATTCAGGTGTCTCAGTTAGAGAGGCCAAGTTTTACATAATTAACTATGGCATATCACACAATGCTGAGGTGTTTATACAAAAACGTACATCGTGCCTTTGTTCGCCTCATGTTTTTTTGTGAAACCTATACTTACCTCTGACAGCCACCAGCAAATCTACAAACCTATCAGTGCAATAAAAACCACACCAACGGCAGAGCTCGGGGATATTATTAACCTGCTTCCATTAGACCTTTCTATAAATGAGACTACCGCGATACCAGACGGTAAAGAAAACAATTTCTGCTATAGAAATTGAATTAAGGCTTGTAAATTGATGTCTCGAAGAGCTTAAGATTCTTGGCACACTCCACAAGGTAAAGATCCGTTGGATTCCTAGGCATAAGGGCATACCATGAAATGATGAACTGAAGAGAAAGGACTTCGCCCTGGACCCAAAACAATTAAATCATTGAAATTCTACCTTTGCAAGCTCAAGAATGAAGCAGGAAATAAGACTCTTATAAAAGGTGCTACAAGGAAATTGTTTCAATTCTACAATAAAACCAGAACCGACAGACTTATAGTATACCTATACAGAAAGATAGGAAATCTCTGACTATCATTTTAGGAGTAGTCACTGGACACAATACACTACTGTACCAGGGCATCCTATGTAGGCGTTGCGGTGATGAGGACATACACGAGGATACATCCCACTTAGTCTTTCACTGTCCAGGCCTCTACCACCTAAGACATAGATTATACGGACGCATTTTCTCCAGGGTATTCCAGATGCATCAAAATTTCAGAGTGGCTCAATTGCAATAGGAAACTATTTTAAGCTCCGCGTGTAATGATCTACATATGTAAGTGTGGCGTAGACGTGATTATCTCCTCTTCGTCAAACTCACTTAGTGCTGGGAAATCTCTTCCTGGGAAAAGGGTGTAGGAAGTTGTTCTTCGAACTGTGTTTCAAGTATCTAATACCGGACAGAGAAGGGTGGGCGGAAATACCGAAACCTCCTTTTCAATGAATTAATATCTATCTTCAAGGATGTTTTTTTTATTTATGAATACCCTTATATTGATTTAGGGCACGGGCGTTTAGGAAAATGTGGAAGAGGAAACGAGGAAGAGCCTGTGCACGTTGGCTTTAAATGTTTGAAGGTTGTAGTGATGGGGAACTATAGAGCCTGGTAGATCATTTCACATTTGTGTCGTTCGGCTTATAAACCAATTCCTGTATTTAACAGTACGAATGAAGTTGGGCTTAAGGGTGAACTGATGTGCAGTCGAAGCATGACGCGTATTGCGGGTGAAATTTTGAAGGGGAGGAATGCAACTGGCTATGTATTTCGCTGGAGCATTTTTTATAAAAGAAAAAAGAGATCAAGTAAGGAAAGACACGAAACATTTCTACGGTGTATGAAGTTCACCATGTCTCTATCACCTATAAATTTTAACGCGCGATTCTCTACCCTGTATAGTATGTGCAGAATGGTCCTGGATGCACCAGACCAGATATGGGCGTTATATTCCAGCTTTGGGCGGATGAATGTCTTATAAATTGAGGCCAGATCAGACGGGGTAAAATATTTCTTGCACCGTTTAAGGAATCCTTGATATTTTGCACTATTTTTGGCAACCTCGAATATGTAATCTTTCCATCGAAGATGGTTATTAATACACATACTCGTACCGAGAATAGCACGTCTTTCGGTTTCAGCTATGCAAGTACCATCCATGGATAATGGTTGAAGGTTATGGTTTCGCTTGAGAGACAGAAGACAGCATTGTGTTTTGGAAGCATTAAATTCCACTCTTGGTTGAACCCCATTTGATTATACTGTCCAGATCGGAGATCAAGGACGTAAGTTAGGGAGCGAATGTGAAAAACTATGGGTAGTGTCATCAGCGAAGGAATGGATTGGATTAGAAGTTGCAGACAAAAGATCATTTATAAAAATAAGAAAGAGAGTTGGAGACAAAACAGAGCCTTGGGGAACACCAGCATTTAATTGGTGAATTGCAGACTTAAAGCCGTCCAAGACAACTTGTATTGAACGCCCCGAAAGATAATTTCTAGTCCATTGAATAAGAGACTCATCGACGCCATATACACGCATTTTCGACAAAAGAACCTGATGCCAAACTCTGTCAAATGCATTTGAGATATCAAACGCAATCATCTTAGTTGCGCTGAAGTGATGGAGAGATTGGTTCCACTTCTCGGTGAGATATGCCATCAAATCAATAGTATAAGCAATAATATTATGGAGTTTTCGTGAATGGAGATATTTCATAAGCTGACGATTTATCAGTATTTCCATGACCTTACAAAGAATGTAAATGCAATGGGTCGGTAATTGGACAGGGATGAAGATTCGTCTTTTTTCGGGACGGGTGCTGAAGAGTAGGATAGACAGAAAAGCTTACGCAGAGGTTTTGCCAGCTTAGAAGAACACCTCTTCAAAACTATGGGGGAGATACCATCTGGACCAGCGGACTTGTGTATGCTAAGACCTTTGAGTACTCCTGCAACTGTACGAGTGCGAAAGTGGACATGTCTCATAGAAAATTCGACGCTCTCAAGTACAGGTGGAGACAAAGCATTATCTGGCAGCGTGGAGTTGACTGCAAAGTGAGCAGCAAGCAGATTGGCTTTGTCTAAGGAGCTGACATCTGGAATATCATTGTAAATGAGCGTGGGGATGGCAGACGAGGCAGAATTTTTAATATATTTCACGAATGACCAAAAATGATAACTGCCTTCGGGATATTGTAGGATTTTTATCTCTCAATTTTTGGTCATGTAAGAATTTTACACGTCGAATTTGGGCATTGCAGTCTTTTCTGGCTTGTGTGAACTTCTTTCGGGTTTCCTCAGATTTGTTGGCTTTATAAGACCGAAAACTTACTATTTACAACCTTGTAACCTATCTACAGCTCTGGTCAAACCACGAGTTTGTTTTATGTTTAATGCTTGAGTCATTCATACCTAATAGGATAGTGTCAATGATATATCAGCGGCGGCATCCACGTCGCTATCGAGGAAGCATAGCGACCAATTAAAACTCCTAAAGAAGCAATTAAGGTCGCTCAAGTTGACTTTCTCGTATTGTCGTACTTTTCTTTTAGGAGTTTTTTCTTTAACTGTCTGGTCGGAGCACGAGAATTTAGCTGATACGATATTATGGTCAGCCCGATACCTAGAGGTGCTAAAACATCAACGGAGTACTTATCAGGGTGCGAAGTAAGAAACAAGTCCAAAGTGTTGGCGGAATGACTTTCAATGTCCGGTATATGTGTAGGCTCATTTACAAGCTGAGTCAAATTGTTTACCTCAGTGAAAAGTTCAACATACCTTCCTTCCGGTGTTGTCTGGCCAGAATGTGGAAGCCAATCCGAAAATCCTTCAACTTGCCGTACTCTTATAGACAATGTCAACGCATAAGTGTCAGTTGTCATGCTCTGCATGTCCGGTATATGTGTAGGCTCATTTACAAGCTGAGTCAAATTGTTTACCTCAGTGAAAAGTTCAACATACCTTCCTTCCGGTGTTGTCTGGCCAGAATGTGGAAGCCAATCCGAAAATCCTTCAACTTGCCGTACTCTTATAGACAATGTCAACGCATAAGTGTCAGTTGTCATGTTTATGGCTCACGCTCTAATGCAATGAAAAAAGCGGATTGGCCAACAGGTCAACGGTTCTGCTAAGACACCGTACATATTAAATCTGGAAACTCACAAACGACATCATCGCCATTATCGACGTCAGACATAATCAGAGACTGGGAATTGCAATCAATGGCTTCTGCAGAAGCTGGAGGAAGAGACTTTAGTTCCTCTACACATAAATATCACCCCTGTTCTGCATTTCGAGTGAAAGTGAATTGAAATCGAAATTCAATTTCACTCGAAATGAAAATCAGTGTTGTGCATTCCGAGTGAATTCGCGAGAATTTGCGAGAAGTGGAGTCAGAGATGATGCCAACTTTAATTCCTCTGACGCACAAACTCGGAGCAACATTCCGTTTTTTTGGTCAGTGGGAAAGGATTTTGATAATGGGCTTGGTAGATCCACAATCAGCAAAGTTCTTGGCGAGATGTTGAACGCTTTGCAATTCAAAACGAAAATATGTTAAATTTCGCAAAATTCTGATTTTTTTTTTCCACGTAGTATTCAAGAGAATACTCTCTTGCCTTTGATTTGTGTGTTTTCCCCTAAATAAATCAATTCTGTTAATACACCAATCGAAAGTATTTTTATTTTTTTTTACTTACATTTTTCAAAATGCACCTGATCATCACACCTAACACGCAAATTTACATCGCAAAGGCATGTGAATTCAATTCACACACAAAACTCAAGAGAATTCAATTTACATGAGAACAAATTTCCATGTTCGAAAACCGAATTTACTATTATCATTTCAAGTGGAATGCAGAACACCAAAAAATTCACTTTCGAACATACAATCCGCAATTCATAATTTCGTTCGGAATGCAGAACACCTAATTCCACTTTTGGTGGTTAAATTCACAATAAGTGGAATGCAGAACATGGGTGTATACAAGTGACTGTTGAAAGTACTTTCAAAAATTTCAGGTTGCATTTTCCTGTTGCGGCCGAACCTTGTGAAAGTCGCTTCGTATCTTTCATCGGCGCAACGAATATGGTTCTGGTAAAGACAAAAATTAAAGAAGATCCAAGAAATGATAGATGATGAACGGAGTTTGAGTGTCTGAATGAATGAATCTGGGTTCTACACTAAAGTACGAGCCGGAAATCAAACAGCAGTCCATGCCGCCCAGAAGGTATAAGTCCTCCAGTTAAAACAAGACAACAAAAATCAACAACAAATGTGATGATGTTGATTTACAAAAACCTGCTTAATATTATATGTTTTTTTAAAAAAAATGTAAAGCTTGTTTTCTAGCCGTTCCCTCGTATGTTAAAGTATGTGGTGGTTCATGGGGTTTTAAAAAGATCTTCTAAGTTGCTGTAGGCAACAAAAAAAGCAAAGAAAATCGTACCTAAATGATGTCAATAAGTGATTCCACTCTTGCCCCCAGATTCCGAAAATGTAGCTTAAAAGGGTGTCCCAAAATTCACGCAAGATTTGAATTTTGCGTATTTGTGTGATAAATTGTTGCCAATGAAAACAAAGACAACGTGACAGCTGACAGTTCAGGGTTATTAAAAATGGAGTGCTACACGAAAATGAAGGTTTGGCAGCTACAGTTCGCAATTTTCGTACAAAATGTGCTCGGAATAGTGATTTAACTTTATTAATTGTGAAGAGATTAATTCAAAAATTCAGGGTGACTGGATCAATTGGCGATCTTAGACACTCTGATTGTCCTTCAGCAAGTCGTTCAACACAAAACATCGAAGCAGTTCGTGAGAGTGTTGTTGAGAGTCCAGGAACATTAATTCGGTACCGTGGTCAAAAATTTGACATTTCGAGAAGACCTCTACAGCGTATTTTCACAAAAAATGTTGCATCTTCATGCATACAAAGTGAAATTGACTCAAGAACTGAAGCCTACTGACCACGCACAGCGAAGAGAGTTCGTTGAATAGAACAACAACAATGTTGATGCTGATTTTTCGACCAAAATCATCTTCAGCGATGAGGCTCATTTCCATCTTGATGGGTTTGTCAAAGTAGTCGAATTTGGGGTTCAAAAAATCCACGAGTGGTTCTGGAGAAACAAATACATCCACAAGTGTCACTGTTTGGTACGGATTTTGGGCTGTAGGTATCATCAGACCATTTTTCTTTGAAAATACGGTTGGTCAGGCAATAACAGTTTATGGTACTCGCTGTCCCGACATGATAATCCAGTTTTTGGTACCTAGAATGCAAGATATGGATGTGCACGATATGTGGTTTCAACAAGACGGTGCCAGCAAAGCCGTGGAGGCCATTTACCCGATATGCTATTCCATACATAACCCTATACTGTATACTTTATGGATCAATAAAAAGTCTGCAATTTTTATTTAAAAACCTGTATTATCTATCAAAATTACTTCTTGCCTCAATTTTGGGACACTCTTTATAAACAAATTCAATTTAATCGTATAATAATAACAGGTGTTAAATAGGTGAAATTCCACCATATCTTACTAGAGCCTCCCTGAAGTCGTGATCAATTTTCGGAACTTGGAGCCGACACTACAGACATCTCGGAGCTATGTCACAGCGTGGATTCATCACCTCTATGTTCACCTAGCAACGGCCTGGACTTTTTTTCCTTTTATCTGCTACAGAACAAGTAAACGGTTATAGATAGAAACATAGAACATATTCTCGGCAATTTTGATGGGAATAATTCAATAAAAAACATTTTGAAAAAAAAAATTGTGGAGGATCGTTTCTACATCCTCCCCCATCCCTGTAGCTCCTGCAGTAGTCTTTTGAAAAGAGGCCAAGCCTTTTAACGTGTACACGGGACAGTGTCCCGTTAGGACACCAATGACCGTAATGATCTGCGATAGTTTAAGCAAAACCAATTTATTAGAGCGTTTTTGATCTAGCTTAGGCCAGATCTGTCTAGATCTGTCTAGGTGCCTTTTCTGGCGAGCTCGTCTGCGTTGCAGTTTCCCGGAATCTATCTGTGTCTTTGCACTCAACATAGGTGAATATTGAATTGTTTCGCCATCTCCGTGAGAGACTAGCGGCAATCTTGAGCCTCCTTTGAAGTTACCATGATACCAGGGCCTTTATTGTTGCTTGGCTGTATGTGAAAATGCTAATATCCGGAATATATATTAAATTTAATTTATAAAATAATCTGCCAGTGATCTGGATCACCCAGTGATCTGGAAGGCGGAGGATCTAATTTGCTTTTTTAACGTACCCCTGTTTTTTTATTTTTATGATGGCAAGGTGAAAAGTTCTCGGCCTGACGCAGAGATGGAGTTCCAATCAGCAAAAATTTATGTTTCCTACCTGGGTGCACATCTCATTAGTTCGTATGAAAAATTTCAACTTGTTCTCTCAAGTACGAGTATTTTCTTTACACGAATTTTTGCAGTAGACGTCTTGCGTGTTTTTTGTTAAAAAGGATAAACTTGAATATCGTGCGGTGATACAATTCTTCGTTTTGATTGGGTTAACCCCTAAGGAAATTCATCCAAAGTTGACAAAAGCTTACGGGGACCCTGCTCCTTCCATGTCAACCGTTAAAAAGTGGGCAGCTAAATTAAACGTGGTAGCAGGTTCCTCGAAGATGACCCACGTGAAAGACGGCCAAAAACCGCAACCACACCCGAAACCATCGAAAAAGTGCATGATATCGTGTTCGACGATAGGCGAGTGAATGTGAGTGAGATAGCTGAGGCTGTGTGTATATCAGAAGAGAGGATGCGAAACATCTTGCATAAAAACTTAGGGATGCGAAAGCTCTACGCAATATGGGTGCCGCATTTGCTGAATGCCGATCAAAACCAAACGCGCAAACGATTTTCGCAGCAATCTTTGGATCGATTCAATAGGGATCCGACCGATTTTGTGCGGCGATTTGTCACCATGGATGAGACATGGGTCCACCACTACACGCCAGAAACGAAACAGCAGTCGAAGCAATGGGTGGAGCCGGTGGTTCAGCGCCAAAGAAAGCGAAGTCGATCGCATTTGCCGGAAAGGTCATGGCCAGTATGTTTTGGGATGCGAAAGGGATCCTGTTAATTGATTACCTTGAGAAAGGCAGACAAATTACAGGCGAATATTACTCCAACCTTCTTGACCAGCTGGATGCCAAAATTCGAGAGAAGAGGCCTGGCCTGAAGAAGAAAAAAATTCCACCAGAACAATGTACCTGTACACAAGTGTGCATTGGCGATGGGAAAACTGAGGGATTTGGGGTACGATTTGCTCGGCCATCCCCCCTATTCACCTGATTTGGCACCCTCAGACCAAACTTGAAGAAATTTGTTTCTGGGAAGCGCTTCTCATCTAATGCAGAAGTTGAGAGGGCCGTAGATGAATATTTTCACAGCCTTCCAGACTCTCACTTCCGAGAAGGAATACTGATGTTGGAGAAACGCTGGACCAAGTGTTTTTAAGTCAAGGGAGATTATGTAGAAAAATAAAATCATTTTTTAACTTAAAATCGCAGTCTTTCATTGTCAGGCCGAGAACTTTTCACCTTGCCCTAGTAGGTAGCCAATGTGCATGTAACTTTTGAAATATGCCGACGACTTGTACCAAATTACCAGCTGCAGGAAATGAATTGAATTTAAAGGGCGTCCTAAGGTTGTTGTACTAGAAGGGGGCATTGACGAAGCGATTCGTAAACTGAACAAGCAGCTGTTGAGAGTTCAATCTGATACAATTACTGAGTCACATCAAGCTTAACATCTCTGAAATCTATTATGACACCAACTCTCACCTAACCCGCAGACATTTACTTTCTTTATAAAGCACCTTTAGAAGAGAATTTTGCACTGTTACCTGTTTGTCTTTTTGTATTAACACGTTCGCGGACAGTACATCCACCGTACTTGCAACTGCAGATGCAAAGCTTTTGCCGAGACAATTTACAAAATATTTTATTTTCTACTGGGACACAAGGTTTCATTGTATACAGAATTAAATGAAAAACTAGACGGCATTTGCCGCTGTGTGTGAGGATAGCAAACTTGGACGCTTTATCCCAGCAAAAACCACAAAATTCAGCGGCATATGCCGATCTGTCCGCGAACGTGTTAAGCTACAATAAATTTGTGCGTGTCCTACCCATGAGGATTTCAATAATTTTTTTTGAAATTTACAATTTTTTTTTATTTTATTTATTTAACGTTCTGTTTATAAAAACATTAAATTTGAATTAAAATGTTAAATTAATTCGCAGAGTTTTCATTATATGTCCACTATGTGTAAATACATGTTAATTTGTTGTCCCGCCCATGACAAAGGTTTGTTTATAATTTATTTTCAAATAAAATTAAGGAGGCTCGTTTCCCTAAATGCAGATTATGCAACAAAGGTAGGAGTGTTCCTCTCCTATGGGAACCAGAAGGCACAATGTATTATTCAATAACGCTTTTATGGCAAAAGCCAAAGATCGAATTGCGACTGTCCCACCAGTGACAATGGAATGGCCCATATTCTAAAACTACGATCATTTAAGATCTTATGTAAATAAAATATGTGTACTAACTTAATCACAAATAACTGTGGAAGCAAATACAAGAAATTTGTGTTTAACTTTTTGCACTAAAAAAAGTTAACATCCCTGAAGGCCATTGCGACCTGACAACCTATGCACTGTCTAGTGTCCTCATAGCGGGACACTGTCCATACCATAAGCACCAACAATCGTTCCATTGGCGCGAAATGAGAAGGAAATATATTGATTGGTTTAAGTCACCCCCAAGGTCATCTCTCTCGTATTCAACCTTAACTTAAAAAATACAATTAAGTTTTGAAAAAATAAATTAGCTTAGAGGCAGACACCCCTGGGACCTTTCTTTTTTTTTTCGTAGTTTGAGTGGACTAAAAAATTATAAACTTAATATCTCATAAAATCGAAATTCTATTGCAATTTCTGTAATCAGTAGCACAGAAGATATCCGGACAAAATACCGAATGGCATGTTTTTGTGGTATTCGGTAATAATACTCGCATTTTGTAAGGACTTTATAAGGCATGTATCATAATAAATAGGGTCAATTAAAGTACTCGTACATACATAATTTGTTTCGTAATTATTTCTTACAGAATGTAGCTTTATAAAGTATATTTGACGGTTTGTTTATAATTTTTAATATACCAATATTGACCCGCACAAGCAAGCTATCGTGAAACTTAATCAATATACAATTTCCACGGCCCTTGGAAATGAGATTTTTAAAACTTGACTCTAAAGTAATCTTTTGTTAGTTCGACAAATATAAAGAAATTTCATCGCTATTGTTAGTCATTTTTGTCTTTTCACTATTGTGAATGCAATTTAATTGGTTCAGTAGTTTCCTGTTTTTCTTTATTTGTTTCTTGTAAATATTCGGACAAAAAAATTGGCAAAAAAAAATATGTTGACTGATGACCCGTCTCTATTTCAATGTACTTTTGCAATCTTGACGTTAGAGTTAAAGCAAACTTTTAAATTGCTTAGCCAATTTCTTCAACGATAATTGTTGCAACTGCTGGACTTTTAGGTTAATTTTGACGGATTTCGGTTAGCTTATTATAATACGTAATAGATTTTTAGTCACTGCAATATCATGGGCAGTTAAAGTCGTATTTTTTTTTTATATTTTTCACTTAATTGCCACTATAGTTTATAAAGCTTAAATATGTGTTTGTATATAATCGACTTACCAGGCCCAGATTCAGCTGAAAAACCTACCTTTTCGTTTCCTTAACAGTGTTAATCTCTCAGTCAATAGTATTTGATTTGATCAAAGAACGCAATTATTTTGGCATATTTATTTAAATTGAATTTCATCTTTCAAAAGTACTATCGAATTCACATAGTAGTAATTCAATCGAACTTTCTTTACGACTTGCATTAAATGCCGTGAATTGCATCTCTTTGAAGAAATCAAAAATTTTAAAAAAAAATTAATTAAACAAATAAAATATAAGATTTTTAAGAAACATTCAAAAGAAATTAATCATAAAGTTAGTAAAACACATTGTCAGTTTTGAATTTTATTTATTTTGCTTTGGCATCTAAACCTTAAAATTGTTAGTTAGTCATTTAGTAGAACACAAAACCGTTTACCACTTGCTATAAACCATTTTGTTTGCTAAGCCACATACCCTGTATTTTGTTTATTATAAACAGCTTCAAAACCACCTGAAGTAATAGAAATTATTTTTACAAATACGTTATGAAACACTAGCTTTATTCTCTGTAATATACATAACGTTTCAAACTGTTTGTTTGCAGAGGGTAATCACCAAAAGTGAGGAACCGATTTCGATGAAATTTCAACTTGTCATAAGCTATATAAGTAAAAATGTAAGAAAAAATGTGAGACATGTTTATATGTATAATGGGGATATTAATATTAGTTACAACTGTCTCATATAACTATTAGGACAGCTAATAAGAAATTGTTAATGCCTGGAACGATGTTTGAACAAAAAAATTATTCATTCAAGCTGTCAGCCTTAGGATAGCGCCTTTTCCACCTTCTGCTCTAGAAAAACTGAATCATCCGTGTTCGGTTGCAGATGCTCTAGTTTAAAAGAAAAAGTTAGCACAAAAAAGGGAACCATTCCACCATATCAATTATCTCTCTCAATAGAAACCAAACGAGCGATTTACATTAGTTAACTTGCCTTCGGATTCACAAGCGCATACTTACTTAATAAACGACGCCACATCATCCAGCACGAGCTCACAGCCCGGCCAACGACAAACTCCGTGCGCATACAATGGGTGATAGTACTTTTTCGCATTGTAGTCATCGATTAAATGATTTCTTGCTGCAGCACCAGCGCTAGCACCCATGTTTCCAATCGCATCGATAATGCCACCCAGACCCACCATACATCCTGAATTGCCAGGATGGTTTTGCTGGTGCTGGTGCTGATGTTGCTGGTGTTGTTGCTGTTGTTGTTGCTGTTGCTGAAGCGGTGACTGTATAAACCTTCCCGAGTTATGATTGCCTGGAAATATAAGATAAGACGGCAGCTTGTGAGTTATATTCCAGAGCTTTGGCAACTTTTGATAATTTCATTACTAGACGCGATGATATCACTGTTTGGTGTTTCCGTGGACCACGTGGAGTCACCATTTCCTGCGGCAACTGAGTTCAAATGACCATTACTAGATGGCGTATGCTGCTGGTCACGATCAATGTCGGCTTTAATTTCTGGAGGACTACTGCAGCGAACATAGTCGCCGCTGCTGTTACTTTTACATTTGACATCATCAGCTTCGTTGTTATTGTTGATAGTGGCTACGTTATTGTTGTTGATGTTAGGGATGTTGTTGTTGGGAGCCGTTTGACAATTATTGTTAGTCCCAACAGGACTTCCCGCCTCATGGGGTGATAATCTTTGCCCGTCTTCGTGTGAATTTATCATCATCATACTCAAGTCATCGATCGAATGATGTTGTTGTGTTGACGATGTTGATGATTTCGGTGAGAGCTGTTGTTGCTGGTGATGATGATGTTGGTGTAAGTGATGCGAGGAATGTGGATTATTAGAATGCCCTCCATGGCTGGGATGTTGTTGTAAATGGTGCTGATGATGCGACGGCACTTGTTGCTGCTGCTGATGTTGAAGCTCGTGTTGTTGTAGTTGATGATGTTGCTGATGTTGTTGATGATGGTGTTGATGACTTGAATGTTGATGATGTGAACTAGTCTGGTTATTATGATGATTTTGAGCAATTGCTGACATCGGATTGATTGGTGACATTGATCGGTGGATTTGTGACTGGAAATCTAGTTGCAAAGGCTTAACGAACCCTTTTTGCAAGTAGAAAATAGAAGAAAATAAAAATAAAATAGAAGATTGTCAAAGCACGGGGCTCGATTTCCTTCAGTTACCAAACTCACCCTGATGTATCAGATATTGCCTCTGTACCAACTGCAACTGCTGTATTAGCTCCTGCTGTTGGATGCTCAAATGATGTTGCAGTTGCATGTTGGAAAAATTCGGCTGTGACTGTGATTGCTGCTGATAGCGTTGTTGTTGCTGCTGCAGCTGAGCAAGCGCTTGTAGTGAGAAGTTATTTTGATGATAGAATATATTGCCTAAGTCCTTTTCGAAGTCCTTATAATCATTGTCACAATCCATAACATTTCCTTGGTACAAAGCAATAGAAGCAGGACTAACATCATAATTATCAAGGAAGTTGTCAACCAGTTCGTCCTTAATAGTTGCCAAAGTCGAACTATTGTTTTCTGTATCCCCAGCAGTTGAATCTGTGTCAACTTCAATTTTAATAGAACAATCTTTCGCCACAACTTTGCTATCTAGATTTGTTTCTAGTGCCGTTTTGTGACTTTTACTTTCAAATTCTGAAGCTTCCTCGTTGACAGTGCAAGCTTTATATTGTTTAAGCAAGTGGGCCTGTTGCAGCAGATTTAACTGTAAGCGTTCCTGTATTTGTTGCAATGTGATCTCGAATTGCTCGCCACTCAAATAAAAATAGAATGGAGACAAAGATGGTGATATTTGTGATGATCTAGCTGATGCAGTTTTATAACACGACTGTTGCAGGTCATGGAATATATTCTCTTGATGCTTTCGAGATTTTCTCTGTCGATATGGAGGGCGCTGGCGTTCAAGTAAGAATTTTCTTATTTTATATTGGTTTTGGGATTTCTTGGAAAATGTCGGTTTAATTTGTTGCGAATGCAGACGTTTCATTCCGTTTTCTGAAAACCAGTAAAGGAATAGTGTTAGTAGGGATCACAGAATTAGAGTTATTGAAAGGTAATATTCAAGGATTTTGGGTAGAATAAGAAAGGTTCGAAGGGGGAAAAGAAATTAGTACTGCAGTCCACCAAGCCTTAATTAAATGGGATATTGACCCATTACAGTTCTACTTCCTAGTTATGGTGGGTAATTTAAAAGAGGCCGAGTAATTCGACACTGGCTAACTCTCTACGCAAGCTCTACGCAAACTCTTCCATAGCCACACTTGGGCGGTGAAACCTGCGCAGGGCAGTTACACCCAAAGCCATACCGCCCAAATCAGAAAATGGTACAAAAAATGTCACAACATACAACGAAATATCGCCAAAAAAAAAAAATATCGCCGCCACTTTTGAGGATAACGTGTTAGGAGCAAGAAAGCGGAGCGCGGTATATTCTAATTTGGAGAATATACCGCTAGGGATTTTTAACTTTCTTCCTCGTCACATATACCTAATACGCTTACCCATTGAGACGACTTGCAATGATATTATTATGATCATACATATTTTCATGTCCTAATGAAGGTTTTCAAAACAATTTACATTGAGTTCAGAATCGAAAATCCTATTTTAGTAACAGTCCCTTTAGAGTTCGCTATTTTGTCACACGAATGGAACTGAAAGACTCGTTAAGATGTCCTTAACAGGCGAAATATACCATACTATAATATGTAGAACGATGTGAACCTCTATCCTGCCATTTGGCTAATCGATTCTCAGCATCATACGTTGGTATGCAGACAAATACAAAATGTTGCAAAATAATAATAAGGCCTATTCTCAGCCCTTACTTAATTGAACAAGATTTCAATTTTTTGCTTTTTTTTTTAGTTGCCCCCATTTCGAATTAGAACAAATATTGTGTGAGCATTGACTAGGTGCGAATAAGTACGAGTATGTACGAATAAACAGTCCCGCACAAGCAGCGGATGTTGGATAGATGTGGAAGAATTTGGAGTTTGACTCTGCGATTTCCTAAGAAAACCCAAGTTTTTCTTAGGAAATCGCAGAGTCTAATCGATAAGGTGATCATATGTCACCTTCAAATAAGCATCAAGTCATAATACACTCTGCAAAGTCTGACCCAAAACTGTCTGTTTCTCCAGGTTAGGAGCGGCTGAAATTACGAAATCGCCAGCGGGCAGGGCTGTTTTACATACATACATATTTTGGCGCTAAAATCCCCATACAGCCTGGCCTAGCTTCTCGCAGCGACTCGTGCAGTGCGCCGCATGAATGGTCGATTGCGATTCGATTGACAATTTTTACTCTCGGATGTTTGTCAGACTTTCGCGAAAGGTGGTACCATGAGAAAACTTTTTTCCTTTTCTTGGATTCGAACCTTGAACCACCCACTCAGTGATCGCGTACGTAACCACTGAGCCACGGCGCCCACCGCACCGCGGTTTTAATCTGGTAAAATCTATCCTTTCCTCTATAACCTTTAATTATTTTCTATACCCTTTCCTCTCTCTCCATCACATTTGTATAATAAATAATTTGTTAGCCCAAATACTTATTTTATTTTAATTTTTCCCCTCATTGCGACTAATTTCTGCTTTCTTAAATACACAAATTATTGATCGCTGTAGCAAAGGAATAAATAGAGAAGAGAGACAACTGTAGCAGATTATGTCCTTTCAATATCATACGAAGCTGACCAAAACCTAATGTGTTTTTCCTCGTTTTAAAATAAACAATTTTCATTATAAAAAAATAAGAGTCGTCAAGAAGAACTCCTGATGAAACTTCTGCGGCTCTACAAAATCTACTATAAAAGCGGCTCTTCTGAGGAAGGTAATTACGAAGGATCCCACACAAATATATTCTATCAAGAATTGTGATGGTAGCTGGACACACTCTAATGAAAATACGCTGGAAACCATCCTTAATTATCACTTCACTGGCTGCGTAGAAGCAGAAACATTAAGTTCGGATGAGACCGATGCAATCGACTATTTACCTATTATTTCGTTGCTCAAGTACATTTGCCATAGGTATCTCAAAGTGAAGATTGTTCCAAAATCCTGGCAGGAAAGTAAAGTAGCCTTCATTCCAAAGGGTAAGGTAAATCACACTACTGCCAAAGATAATAGACCAATAAGTTTATTTTCGATCTTACTGAAGGCACTGGAACGGTTAGTAGATATGTACATTAGGATACAGACTGGGAATAGCTACTTATCGAAATCACGTAATACGTACATGAAAGGTAAATCAGAAGACAAGGTAGTCTATACGATAGAGAAAACTCTTCAAGCTAGAGAATTTACCTTGGGTGCCTTTCTTGACATTGAAGGGACTTTTAACAATGGATGGGCGATGTCAATAGGAGGAAGGAAGTCGACCGGGGTACTTCCCAAGGACCGGGGTACTTCCCAAGGACCGGGGTACTTCTCCACTCTGGTTCTGGTTGTCGACGAAATAGTGAAACTTTTAGAAACTAATGGTTATAACGTGATGACATATGCCGACGATATCGCCATACTTGTATCCTGTAAGTTCCTTCTCGTACTTTACGAATAACTGGGTCAAAATACGGGGTTTGAGTGTGAACCCATCGAAAGCCGTTTTAGTGCTTTCTACTAGTAGAAGAATAATACCCGCATACACTATCCTCGCATGAATGGAATCGGTCTGATACCGCGAAATACCACGGCCCAATATTAAATTTCAAACTAATTTGGAAAGAAAACACCCAAGATGGAATTAAGAAAGCCTACGTGGCATTATATGCGTGTAAAAGGGCTTTCGGGAAAACAAAAAGTGGCTATACACTGCGGTAGTGAGACCCATCTTAACCTATGGTTAGATTGTCTGGTGGACAGCGCTCAGGTAGAAATGCCACCTTACAAACGTTACAAAGATTTAACGGGAAGGTTGCTCTTGAAACGATACTAAATCTTTTCCCACTAGATACGAATATGATATACTATTGCGAAAGTTCGACTCAAAGAAGCCATTATCTGGATAACAAATCCACATGGTCTACGGACTATATAATACCACGCTCAGAATGCAACCAGAGATTCTCTGTCAGAATTCCTAGCAGGACGGTTCTTTCATCAAAAATGTTATTGGTCCGTATCAGTGTCGTTTAGACCAAATCATCATCTAGATTAGAACCAAATATCTATAATATACAATGTCTACCTAAGCTCTACTGTAAATTCTGAAAATGACAACGGTGCAGAAATCAAATGAAGAGTCTTACCAACTTCTATTTCTTTAAGTTAATAAGACAATCGTAGCATTCAACGTAAATGGTCCTCGAATCCAGGCCACGTGGGCGCTGTGGCTCAGTGGTTATTTAAATACCAGAAAAAAAAAAAAAACATCTGCAAGTTTTCGGTCCCACATCTCACGAATATCTGAGAAAGAACCGAGAGTGAAATTGCCATGACAAGCTTCTCAATCACGCTCTTCGGAATTGGCAGAATCGGCTGTATCTATCGCACGGCACGAATTCCTGGGAGAAGCTAGGCTAGGTTTTTAAAATGGACAAGGACATCTTATTTAAAACATCTGGACTACGCTGACGATGTTTGCCTGCTTTCACACAGGATAATGAACTTACACCTACTGGTCCACAATATGGAAGCCGAGGCTAACAAAGCGAGGCTGAATAGAAATACAAACTCCGACGCTCAGCTAAACATTGCCGGACAGCAGATCGCGAAAGTTAAAAATTGTCAATATCAAAGAAGCATGGTCTCGGACGATGCTGGCACCGAATTGGATGTGGGTAGTAGAATCGGGATCAAACATCTGAAAAAGCACTGTATACACACAGCACAAGAACAGGTAAGCATCGAATCAGTATTATTTTATGGTGACCACCACTGTTACGCGCAAACTGCAAACGTTCGTAAATATGTGGACGTTATAAAGATTTGTTGGCCGGATCCTATCTCAAACGAACAGCTTTATTACAGAACGGGTCAAGAGTCTGCAGACACCACCATACGGAGGAAAAAGTGGCAAATGGATCGGCCACTCCTTTAGAAGAAATCTTAATCCCAAAATACGTCATGCAGTGGAATCCACTCACCCAGTCAAGCAGAAGAGTGAGTAGTCGTAAGAAAATTTGGCGCAGAACAGTCGAGGAGGAATCAGTGTCTTTGAAAATGTATTGAAGAGAGCTGAAAACATTGCAGAACTCCGATCAAGATGGCACGATGGCCACGGTACAGTGGGTAGTGTGTTTGCTTGTGACCCGAGTTGTGAGGGTTCAGGCCATAAGGGGAAACAGCAACCAACAGCCACAATGAATAAAAGAGAAACGAACACAATCTAAGTTCTCCAACCACTACATCAAAAAGGTGTTTCTGCCTGGTAGTACAGTGGACCGTAAATCAAATCTTAGAGTGCTACGGGATCTTGAAATTTCGTTTTAAAAGAAAAAAGAAGCCCCTCTAGGGGTAAGCAGATAAGTAAGTAAGACATTCTTATTAAGTCTGTTTATTTGATTTTTTATTTTTAAACTGTATTGAAAATAATTTATTAAAAATGATGTTTAGTGGTTCGATTTCGATGGAAAAATGCGTTAAAACCGAAATTCATTTTCGGTTTCACTTTCGGCCTAACCTAATTTCGGTCAGACACCACATCTAATTCACATTTAGTCTAATAGTTTACATTCTTTTGATGCATTCAAATTCCAATATTCGCACCAGTAAATATGTCTTTGCAGAGAATGCAGAGAGTTTTAACTATACTTTCTGACTGGACACAGAAAAGACTAAATATATGTATATTATTTCTAAACAAATATTTCTTTCGAATTAAACCCTTTAAATTTACACTCACGGTGGGGGAATGTTTGAAAACGGAGTAGAGAGACAGAGTTTGTAAAAAGAAAAAATATGCTCTTCGAAAACGGCCTAAAAGTGTAGGCCTCTTCAATTCAGGTGTCACATACATGGGATCTTTGCGACATTATTTTTCTTATGTCTTATATAGCTATACGTATGTATATGTCCTGTCTGTTATAAAGCATAAGCCTATAACCTAATATATATCTAATATCTAACACACTCGTCTATTGGCTTAAAACTTAACTACATTTTTAAAATATCCTCAGCAGTGAATTTTGTCTAGTGAAGGAAACAATTTTAATTTATCAGAGTTAAAATGTGCCTCCACTCTAAATTAAAATTTTTTTTTTTTTTTTTTTTTGTTTTTATTGTGAAAAAGTCAGATTACAAAGAAAATAACAAAACGCTTCCCAGTGGTAATTTATGCAAATAGGGACGATTTTGAAAGATTATTCGCACTCAAACTTTTCTCCCCTTCATCCGAATTTGATAATTTTTTTAAGTTGTACCATCAATATACCAATTCAAAACTAAAAACGAAAATTTCATTAAGATATGAAAAGTGGTTCTCTCTTACACACATGACCAACCATAGGAACCAAATTTTATTAAAGCCGTTCACGGGTTCTTGATTTGTATTTTCTAATTTCACTATGATAGTAAGTCCACCGGAATTTCCTGAGGAAATTTTACCATCTGTTTAAAGTTAGGAAATTATTTTTTTACTCAGGTAATTGTAGCAATATATAGTAACCTTCTGCATCTTGTACTTGCACATAGACGCATGAAGCCCTAGTGTAAGGATTAACAAAAAATAATTTAATTGAGGCAATAAGCCTATTTCCAATTTTTAATTATAGTGAAAATACTTTTCGACAGTATTAGGTATAATCTCGTCTACAAACGACTTATTTAAAAGGGTTTCACACGATACCTACATTTTTTATCTAGCAGTTTTCAAAATGAAAAAAGAACAAATTGAATAATGGATCTTCCGAAGCAAATATCCATTGAAATACGAAGTTAAATTATTTGTTTTCATAAAATGGATCACAGGAACTTAATATTTCTAAATCAAGCGATTTCGTGAAACCAGAAGCAGTGATCTCAGCCCGAGCAATTGACGTCCAAGGAAAACCACTAAGCAGGAAGATAAATTGATTGTGTTTACTAGCAAGCGTAATCGAAGGCTACGGCACCAAAAATTTGCGGAGAGGTCAATAGGAATATAGAAATCCCAGTCTCCGTTACAACAATTAATTAACCGTCTTTGGGAGGTAAATATGTTTGAACGTGTTGCCAAAATAAACCGTTCCGTCGGAGAAGCGTTCTTTGTACGGATGAATCAAAGTTCGAACTATTTGCCACGAAGACAAGGATTTTAACAAACCGCCTTGCCGCAATGTATTTTGCCGTAAAACATGGAGGTTCCTTCAGTGGAACCACTGATCTCGTTCGTATCGAAGGTATTTTAAACAAAGAGGGCTACAGAACCACTTTATAGGTACATGAGAATGCTATTCCAAGTGGTGTTTGGTTAATTGGGAAACAATTCGCCTATCAACAAGATAACGACCCTAAACACACTTCAAAGTTGTGTTTAAGTTTTCTGGAACAGAAGGAAGATGAAGAGATTTTAATCACTATAGTTTGGCCACCACAGTCGCCAGATTGAACTTTTATGGGATCACTTGGACATAAAGGTTCGCCAAATGTCTTCTACTTCACCAGAAATCTTTTGTCAGCAACTAAACGACAGCTGGAACAGTATTCCAACCGAAGCAATACCACAATTAATAGAGAGGATGCCCAGACTTGTTAAAGCTGTTATAAAAGCTCGAGGAGTGTACATCGACGAAGTTAAAGTTTAATGTTTTTTTTAGGGATGATTTATTTTATTCATTTGTACGTAAAATGCATTTATATAGTGTGCTCCAATAAATAAAAATAAGGGGGGAACAAATAGTTTACTGTTATTTGTAATAACACCTTCTCTTCATAGAACTTATTGGTGGTCTTAAACTTATGAACGGTAGTGTACATGTTAGCTACTGAAAACAACTAAAAAATTAAATCGAAGTAGCAAGAAACACTACTTTTGTCTTTTATGAAATCATCATCAGCTATAGCTCGAATTTTATCAGTTGGCTTTGCTTATGGGCTCATATAAGTACGCCATTATCGAAAGGGATAACGTAATAGCCGCTCATCCATTGGATAGGTATTGCGATCAATTGATCTACTAAGTAGTTCCAATATTCGACCAGAGAATAGTAATATTACATGAAAACAGTAGTAGTGTAGGTGAGGGTGATCTTCTAGAGTTTACCTACTGGCCGTTTTCAAAAGCCGCCATTTCCTAACATATTCCATACTTTGAAAGCTGTAGAGGTTTGTCCTTAAACGGTGACACACATACATAATATTCAATTGCATTCACAACTAAAATTGCGCCATTTGATACATCGGGCCAGGACCATTTGCGTACTATTAAGTCCATGGAAATACAAATATATGTATGTACCTACATACACATGGAATTGTGATTTATGTGTTCGTTAATGGTCGAAATGATTTCCACCTGCTATAATGAGATAAACTATTTCAAACATTTCTTAATATTAAAGGAACTTGAAGATATACCAACGCGACGCTATCAAAACAAGTACAAATCACATTTATAAATCGTTAAATAAAATAAATCTACACTTACCCTAGCAACGAACAACATTTCGTCCAAATCTCCTGGGACTTCACAATGCAACAATAATTTGCCTTATCTAAGTTGATATGCAAAAACTTTTTAACACGTACAAAAAAAAAAAAAATTCCACAATTTAAAGAACTTCAACAACACATCCTCCTTGTTAGAACATTTAAATTCTATTACTCGCTAAAACCACCACAATAACAACAAAATTAATCACATTGCGAAAATCCTCGCAAACAAAAATAAACGAAACACAACAACAAAAAAGGACAACAGCCCCATGCGTAGCGTATGCACATACTCAAATTTTATTCCGCTTATTGTTTGTTTGTTTTTGAAAACAGATATTCTTTACTCTACTAACAAGTGTCTAGACTCACACATACGCATAAACAGGACGAGACAACTAAATTTATCCCCAAAATTCCAATTGACGATATGTATGTGTGCGCGTTATTTGGTGTGGGCTCAGACGACAATGACGCGACGACCACCCACCACCACCCCCACAGGGCATCAACTCAAAATAAAACACAACACGCAACGCAAAGGAGCATATCCTTTCTCAAGCATCCTTCTCCGGTGGAAAACACCCTAATAGAAATTTACAGAATCACGAATGAACCCGAATTCATTCCATCTATACCCACAAGGCTTTATCCGTCTCGGTGTTGTAGACCAAACGACAAAGTGTGGGTGTTTCGACCGTCGACAACAACAAGTATTCCTTTTGGTAGGATTTTAGAACGCGAGGGATGTTCTGGGAGAACGAATAAACCGGTGTCAATATCCTTTCGTTGATTGATTTACCGCGTGTATTTATTAAATTCTCGCAAAGGATTAGAAATTTCAATGGCTTGTCTACGTGTGCACTTTCATCGAACGGTTATCGCTCGCCAATTGATTCGGTGAAATTCTCGATTGGTTGCAAAATGTGTTACTCTCGGCTACCACGGCAATAACGACGACAACATCCGACACGATGTTCGAACGCAACTCACAACTGTACGACGGATGCCGCACTGTTCGTCGTTCTTCATACGATCGTGAATTCAAAATAGATGTTTCGTTCTCCTCGTGTTTTGTTTATCTGTATGGGTAAATAGAACCACATAGTTACACACTTATTGGAAGTGGGTGGGGGGGGGGGGGGGTGGTTTGGAGCACAGATGCAGTAATAGCAGCAGCAGCAGCAGAAAGTGCTGTTCATACGATGGTATGGCTGGGTTAAAGTAAAATTGTAAAGAGCTTTCTTATTTTTTGGAAGTTTGGTTTCTTTTGTTGTGCGTCTGGCTGTACACAGTAAAAGGAAGAAAAATAGAAAAAAAAAGGATGAAATAGAAGAGATATAGAAATGGCCACACAAAAAATGTTTTCTGTGAGAACTAGATTTTGCGTTAACCAACTGACAAATTGTATCCGCAATAAATTTTTAACATAAACTAATTGGTCAAAGACTGAGTCTAAGAGAAGATGATACTCGTATGTATAGGCAGAAGGTTTTCCTTTCATATTGATATGTGTTCAAGTCACATCGTGGAACAGCAATCCACAGCCACCCGAGCATAGAAAAATAACGAATAGAATCTAGATTTTTCCAACCACTTAACCAAAAACAGGTAGTAGACGGTGACCCACCCCTTTGTCACTCAGTGGGATACCACCACATCTTGCTATAGGCTCCGTGAAGTGGTCATGATTACGTTTCTAAGCTTAGCAGATGGGCAGTTACTACATTCATCTCGGGGTGCTGTCACAGCGTTATACAAAGGTTCGCTTATCCTGACAGAAGGTTATACAAAAAAAAAAGCCAAGGGTTCCGGAGCAATCACAGCAAACATATTACTAGATACTAATCAAATAGGTAGTATTGCAGTGTTTTTTTCACAGCTCTATAATTAGAACTCGCGGAAATTAGAATACCTTGGAAATAAGAGCACAATTTTATTTTGTATTGACAGCTTGGAAATTAGAAAAAAAAATCCAATTTTCGATCGAAAGTTTTTAAATTAGAATCTCGGTTCTAATTTCTAAGCGAATTTTATTATCTATCCTTCTCTCCGGTTGTACTTACAATATTGTGTTCCAGTCAACACATAATGGGTTCACAGTTTTAACGCACACTTTATTAGTGTTAACCATTAATGGTTAACATGCGTATACGTTTTAAGCAGTTTCTAAGTTGACTTCAGTAGTATAGTTTCATGTCAATTTAAAATGCGTCCACTAGCAGTTAAAAAAGAAGATAAAAATAAGACACACTGCCAATAGCAGTAAAATCTGAAATTGTCAACAAAATTAGACAAGGCTTTTTAAACAGCACAATGACTACACGGTATGGAGTGGCACGGTCTTTATTACTTATTTAGGAAAAAAGGAACATTTAATCATGAACGAAGTAACCAATGCGTTTTTGCCAGTTAAGAAGAAAACGCTACATATTGTGGAACTTTACTCATGAATCCTGTAGCAGCTCAAAAGAAACTGTGTAATAAACGCTCCCTTAGTTAAGCGAAAGTCTATTGCAATTTTGGCATCTTTGAATGCTAATGCTTCTTTCAATGCAAGTGATAGATGGTTATGAAATTTCAATCGGTGCTTTGGATTACGTCATCTTTAAATATGCGGCGATTGTGAATGCGGTTGTGCCATTACAACACAAATTTTACGAGGAAATTAGAGAAATGGATCTAACACGGGATCATGTTTATAACTGGTCTGTTTTATAGACTACTGCCAAGCAAAGCTATTGTCTCCAGTCACGAAAAATGATAAAATAACTTTTTTGTTATGCTGCAACGCTCCCGGCATATACAAACTTAAACCGATTGTTATTGACAAGGCTAAGATACCGAGATGTTTTACAAATGTTGATAGCCCGCTTGAATACGACTCGTCCAAATCAACTTGGATGACAAAACATTTATTTTCCGGAAATGGTTTAATTTATTCGTACCACAGTATATAGAACATAAAGCGCTAATGAATTTTAATTTTTTTATTTTTTTTTATTTTTTTGCATTTTTATTGAACTCAAGTAAGTGAAATTATGGATAAAAACAACTTGCCAAAGAAATCATTTCTCCTGCTCGACAATGCAACACGCCACGAATGAATGCAAAGCGATGATGGAAACATTGTTGTGACACCCAAATGTGATACCCATATTACAGCCTTGACTAAGCTTTACTACAGACAAAGTTTGCTATCGTTGGTTATTGCTAATGAAAGTTACGGAATTGAAGAAATTTCAAAAAAAAAATCACCATAAGAGAGGCCATTATCTTTATGAAATCAGCTTGCGATTCGGTTACTGCAGAGTAGTTAAAGAAGTGCTAGCACAAAATATTTGATCTATCAATTGAGCTATTTTGTGAAATGAAATTTGATGAGGATAATATACCCTTTGCCCGATTAATTCCTGACGTCCATGTTCAGAATGTCATTGCCTCTATCAGCTGCTGATATTGAACTCTGAAACTCTGACGAGATCTCTACTGACGCTCATTCAATTCAAGATGGTTCCAGCAGCATTGCAGCCGATTCCGTAGAAGATGGCCTGTGAAATAACGTTTCGCACAAAGATGCAATTACGTTTTCGACCGGATTGTTGATTTGGGCTCAACGGAACAGCGTATCACTTTCGGAAATCAATGTGATTCAAAAAGTACGTGATAAAGCGGTTGGGCTTTTGGCTAAAACACGTCAAACACAGAAAACCATATAAGGTTTTTTGAAGTAAAATACATACAAATAATACACTGTGGTCAGTTTTTTTTAAAATTAAGACACAGTCATTACGAATTATTGCCTTTTGTCAAAAGGATTCGGGTAAATATTGTGATTTTCTTTGTAAAAAAAAAACGCTTGGACATTGGAAACATTCGAAAATTAGAATTCGCTAAAAAATGTTTTCTAATTTTCGAGCTTTGCCTGTATTATATTTTATACTATGCGCACCCTATCCACAGTTCTCAACTTTTTTAAACCAACTACGGCCAAGTCAATAGAGTTTGTGTTTCACGTATTTGCATGTACTGCGCCGTTTGTTATAAAGAGGCTTTCAAACGATTCATTTTATTATCACGAGTGAAGATAAATATTCTGCTGTTTGGAAACAACAATTTGGCGGGCGGTAGATGTCATTCTGTCTATCACTCACATTCGAAGGAATTTTTCAAAAACTTATACATATATGTATTAAAATTAATTGATATGTGACACATTCTCACAAATTCTTTCAAAATTTTCGGTTCTGTAGTTTCAGAGATAAGGGTAGGGTGAGGCTGTGACAGACACGCGGACGGAAACTGACTCTCACTTTTGGTTCCGTTCTTACTTTTAGTTACCTTGTAAGTACCGGAACCTTGAAAACTAAGTTTTATTTTGAAGGAATGAATGTCCTGTACAGAATGTAAAACAAAACACTAGTGGATTCAATACGCTTTCTGTCTATTTGTGTGCTTGTCACACGCTTGTTACTTTTGAACCGTTCGACTATGAAATTTAAAAGGTTACGTGGAAAATATAAAAAAATTGGTTAATAGCGATTGTAAGTTTTCTTGAATACAATATGTATTTCGAAAATATGCATATGTACCGAAAGCTAGCAGTTCAAAAACTATTGATATTGTTTGAATTTTTGATATCGCATAATATAAGTTATCCGTTTTGTACGTCGTGACGCCGACTAGTACATCGATATAAAAAAAAGAGCCTGTGTTATATTTTTCACATTAGCGAAATAAGCCATATCCGAACGGCGTAAATAAGAATCAGATCTTTGAGAATTTTTTTTTTTTATAATTTGCGCGCATCAATAGGATATATGAATACTGGTGGAAAAGCTTATTGGTTTTTTTTCTGCGATTTGAAACAGACCTTTCCGCTCAGTAGTCCAATGCACCAACTACTAAGCCACGGCCTCAGTACACTACACAGTAAAAATGGGCTCTTAGGAAAGCATTCAAAATAACAAGATGCAACCTAGCGACAAATAAATATCGAATGCGATTGGCGAGGACGGTATACCATTGCTTTTTACAAATATAATATTGCTTCAAAACGTAGCTCATGTATGCAATAGTACGTGCTTTCCCTCATTTGTTGGTGCCGTGGCTCAGTGGTTAAGTGCGCGATCACTCAGCGAGAGGTTCAAGGTTCGAATCCAATAAAACACCGAAAAAAAAATTTTTTCTCACGGTCTAACCTCTCGCGAACGTCTGACAAACATCCGAGAGTAAAACTGTCATGAGAAGCTTTTCTCAATTGAATCGAAATCGCCCTTCGAAAACGGAATAAAACTGTAAGGCGCACAAACGTGGGGCGCACAACACGAGTGGCTGCGAGAAGCTAGGCCAGGCCCTGTATTGTACTGTTAGCGCCAAAATATTTTTTTTTTTATTTTATCTGCTTTCCCTAGGAGCTGAACGCTTGAGAAAGTAATTTCTGTGCCTGCTGGATTTCTGGAAGTATTTTGACAGAGTTAATCATAACCCAAAGGTAGTAGATCTCATTAGGAGTTTCCTTTCAGAAAGGTTTCTACGAGTTGTTTTCGGTGAAAAGACATTTGAGTGTATGCTTATTTATCTGGATGTGCCTCAGAGATCAATTCTGGGACCCACTATTTTCTGTATCTAAATGCGTCTCTGTTCACTTGTGCGCTGACGATGTACAACTCTATTTGTGCATTTGATGAAATATATACTTTGTCAGTTGCGTTTGTCTCAGAATCCATCGAAGTCCCAAGACATACCGATTTCTCCCCTTTCGTTTGAACGCATTTATCTACCCGTTAAGAGTGTCTACAAGCTTCTCCAATTCCAGATTAAGGCGGTGTATATTAATTTTGACACACAGTTTGTATACATGTACATATGTATGTATCTACATCTCACTTGAACCATGCATGTCCACATGTCCCCAATTTTTTGACTTTGAAGAATGAAATTATAATAAATGAATCATTGAAGAAGGCTATAGCTATACCTGTTCATGTAGTTTAAAGTTGGGAATCAATGAAAAATAAAATAGCAAAGTAATAACTGAAGTAGCGGGATAAGGCAGTTATGCACGCTAGCTTTTTCCTCGATATTTCCAGTCCTCAACAGTGTCAGTTCGAATGTTAAGTACCATACTGCCAGTGACCTTAGCTCCAATCATTTGAGATTACCCACCCTCCGAATTTTACAAATTCTATACACATTGTTAGACATTTTCAATCTAATTCACTATTTCCAATTGACCACGGGATGCTATTTAACTCGTTGTAGGAACAAATCCTGCAAGTGAATGAAACAAAATCACGAACAACGCCCGGAATGAGGTGCCGTGGTGTAGTGGTAACAACATCGCTTGTCACGCTGTTGGTTCACGGTTCAAATCCTGATGTCAAGAATCATCTATTTATTTCAGTCGATTAATTGCGAAGGCATAACACTGGTAGTAGAGTGGTCATATGGCTCAAAACGCAGCTTGATCGTGGTGATTACATCAGGACGACGGAAAAAAAACTGTGAATCATGAGCAACCAAACAAGTTCCCCAGTTATCTGGACGCTACCCTTGGAGTTTACAGAAACTTTATATCATCTGAGTTTCAAACCACTAAATTAAATCTTTCTTTCTCTCTCTCTCCCTCTCTCTCTTCTTCACAACGCCCATGCCCTGTAATAGTATAAGAGTATTCATATCCTCTTTGGCGCCGGCAATTTATAAAAAAAAAATTGCTATATTGCTTTTGCATGGAAACGAATTGTGCACAAAGAATTTGTGCCTAAAGCACTGGAAAAGAATTTTTCTTGTTTCACTACATGTACGATTTTTTCGCTGTCGTAGCGTATACACATTTAAATTTTAAAGCATTTTCCTTTGGTTTGCAGTTAATGGAAATAGGGTCTGACCGCGAATATTTTATTGTGGTGTGTCCTACGGACGAAATTATTACTGTCGAAATTGTAGGTTTTGAAATTCTCTACAAGATGGACATCGTATTCTCCTAGATGTAATTATGCCGAATTCTTAAAAAATTTCGAAAATGTCTGTTTGTTTTTAATTGCGGATATCTAGAAAACGGTACATCGTACGAAGAAGAACTATTATGTATTGTATTACGATCGAAATTCTAGATTTTGAAACTCTTTAGTTTAGTGTTCCAAAGCTTGTACTTAACTTTTTATCTGATCTTATTTGTTTTAACTTTAAAATAAACAAATGAATGATATGATATTCATTTGTGTGATCATTTACTAACTGTTGAAATTTTCGATTGTTGCATACATAGCGTGACATCCTAGTCAAAGTCCAACTCTACGGAAGTCAACCAATTTTTTTTTTTAACCAAAATCGACAACGCTAATCTTTATTAAATTCTGATTCATTTTAGTTGGCTTGGGGCTTGCTACACAATTTTGCATACCATAATTGTTTTACCATTCTCATCACATTGGAGTTTGGACAGTGATGTAAAGGCATTTTTGAGTAAAGGTATGGTTGAAACCCTTAAAAACCGTAGGATTCGATAGCCAACGAGTTCTGGTTTTAATGAAGCATTACTGATAAGGATTAAAAGATGGGGATTTTAGATGACTCTTACAAAAATAGGATTATAAGTAATCTAAGGTTTGTATGCAACGTTTCATCAACGCCTCAATATTATTTTAGGAAAAGTTTCGGGCGAGACTGCAAAAATGTATATATCTGTAAAGATACGACGATTAGTTAACACTAGGTTTACGGACATTTCTTATATACCTATCTCTATGAACACGCGCCAATTTGATGCTTGAACGAATACATATATTTAAAGAAAAAACAACATCAATATTTCAACACTTTTGAAGAAAATATACTTCAATATATTATATTTACCTCGTTCAACGGATAAAAGTCAGTACAAGAGATAAAATAAAAATGCGAACGGATTTGTAATTTTCTTTATAAAATTCGAAATGCGTCAAAATGATGCGTCCTGTAAACCTAGTGTTAAACAAAAATATTTTGATCGAAACTGCGAACAAATGATCGATCAATCATTTTCAAATCCCGGAACACTCAGACTCGATTTTCAGTCCATTGTACTGGTGTAGTGGTTGCGGAAACCTCGATTAGTTTCTATTTTATGCTCTGGTGGCTGTCGATTGCTGTTCCCTGTTCGGGCTCGTATCTGCACTGTTTGGATCACAAGCAAACACACTTCTTAAAATTTCCTAGATGTTTAAACAGTTTTAAGACCTCATACGTCCGTGGAAAAGAGCAACAAACAAAATTCGGTTACTTTCGTTTCGAAGCAACTAGAAAGAAGAGTACTAAAAAATTGTAAGTTGAATTCAAATCAGAAAATCATTCGCAATTGTTTTGTTGTTTAGAAGTTCAGATTTAAAGGCCACCGGTTATAAGGACTCTAATCAGTGAATTTAGTTATGGGTTAGAGACTACCCGTTTATAAAATTTCAGCATCCTGGGCCTAATTTATGCTTGGACATTCGACAGCAACCAACGGAACTGATAACTACTATACATACATAATGTGAGAGCATTAACTATACAACATTTTCGATCAAAGTCAAGCATTAGTCTTCATTTACACTACACAACTACAATGTTTTAAATACTGTATTTCTCAAAGACTTTCCACACACTGCGACTGTGTTTGCCAACGCAGGCTGAAAATCAATAAAAACTCCAATCCGGCGTGTAAACACAAATAAACAAACATACATACTTGCAAAGGCATCTAAATAGAAAACAAGCCTCACTGAGACTTTTTCTAAAATGCTAAAAAAAACACACATGCCTACCTACGAGTTTGTGCATAATGAACATCTCGATCATGCCAATTTGTACGAGCTATAGTGAACACTTAAGGGTCAATAAAAAGCATCCGTTTAACATTGGAATTCACCAACCATCTGACCATCGTATAGGTACGATCATAATCATGCTGTGTATGTATGAATGTTACAAGTAATATGTAATAATTGTTGTTGACGGAACATCGTGTTGTAATTGTTTTCATATTTGTTTGCTTACTTTACCATATCGCATGAGACATTTTGTTTGTTTTCCATAATTCTTTTAAAAATTCTTGTTTTTTTTTTTTTTTTTATTCGTAAAAAGTATTCTGCTTGCTCTCTCTTTTTCTCCTCCTGGGTGTTTCCTGGCTATTATTTATTGCTGTTAGTTTGTTGTTCAAATAATTTATTCTCACATAACAGCCGCACGCAGATGTGTAGCCACACAAACTTGCATTGTATTTTCTTTTGGATAAATCATCTTTTATGTGTGGATTTCCTAATTTGAGATGCTTTCGAATGTTGCTCCTTACCTTATAGCATAGTAATACACTTTGTGATCAAGTTGTATTTGGTGGAGACTGGGTAACTCAGTTGAAAAAGTATTTTATTTTATTCTAAAACAGATATTGTCACTACCCTTTTAAAAGAACTCCAAAAATTGTTTATGACATGCTATGGACATGAAAAATAATTAAAAGCAATTTATTTTGCTAGCTTCCTCTTTGAACAATACCCATTTCTAAAAGAGTATTTAAGTTAGAAAAATATGTATGAAATTCTCAATAATAACTGTTAATTAAAGACCCTATGGCTATCAAGAAAGTGCTCTTCAGCTTATTTTTTTTTATGAAAACTAGTCAAGTTATGTAGACTTACTTTACATTAATATGATTTCTAAAGAAATTTTGTAGGTGATTTTCTTATTTATTTTTTTGGTTTTCCATTCGCATTCCTTGCAAATAAGAACAGGACCAGATATCGAAAGAGCCTAATAGTCCTACAGTCTGACAATCGCCAACGTATACTGGAATTCAAAGAAGTATATGTTTAGATTTTCTGCGCTATACTCGAACAGCATGCTTTCCGGACTTGAAAGTATTTTTGTTTTTATTTTCATATTTCATGCCGGTTGGCTTGGCTTTCTTGCACAAACTTCATATGTACATGTTATTTCAATCGACCGAAATGGTGGTAATGATTGGTGGTTGGATGGGGTTCCAAACATTTTCAAAAATCGTCCCTGTCTGCACAATTCAATATAGCCAAATCTGTTAATTCACGTGAGACGTGTTTTTTTTTAGAAATAAAATATGTATTTTCTAAAACAATTATAAATTTTTCAGTACAAGTATCTCTTAGCAATTCAGCACAGTTGGCTTAGTCTCAATGCCACTAGTCTAAGGAAATCCACCTATCAGATAGGTTGAAACTTGCAAAGTCGATTAAAAAAAAGAGTTATAACCTTACGGTTTAACTCCGCTGTCTAACCGGCTACGCCAGTGTTGTCCATGCCATGGTCAAAAGCTAATAATTTAATACTCCGTCTAACTATCTACCTACAGATTTAACGTCAGTGCTTTTCAATTGCAGCAGTTCGCTCGGATTATAATACGCGAAACACCAAACAGTTTTTTCAAGGTCCCATGAAATGGACCGCGAGTTATTAAGTGTTGTTTTAGATGGCGCCACTTCTACACTATTCTCGAATAATGCAGGTGTACCCCAGTGCTCAGTACTCTCTCCGTCCCTTTTGATTCATTCCATCGCGGATGATAGGCTTATTCGCTAACGACAACACGTCAAGGACCCCAAACCGTTGAGTTTCAGCAACAGCGAATGTCAACCAAACTCAACTCTGACATCGATGCAATTATCAATTGGAGTGCAAACAACCGAGTTGTGTTCAACAAAACCCAGAGCTGTCTCCTGTCTATGAAGTGGGATACTAACGTGGTTAAACTCAGACTGGGTGGGGTAGCTCTTTAGGAATCGAATTGATTATATATAATTAGCATGCATATTTTTTTTTTTATAATTTGCGCGCGCCAAATGGGATATGAATACCATTAAATTATTTCAGGGCACGGGCGTTTGAAGAAATTGAGAGAGAGAGAGAGAGAGAGAGAGAGAAAGAAAGATTGGTGTAGTGGGTTTGAAACTTATGTGGTATTAAGTTTCAGTAAACTCCAAGGGTGGCGTCCAGATAACTGGGGAGCTTGTTTGTTTTGCTTTTTGTCATTGCTCATGATTCACAGTATTTTTTTCCCTCCATCTGATGTCATCATCACGATCAAGTTGCATTTAAGCCATATGACCACCCTACTGCCAGTGTTATGCCTTCGCAGTAGAGTTGACTAAGCCTTCGAAGGAGCCAGCAGGTTACTGATGTTGCAAAAGGTAGTGCTAGATGCCTAGGATTCCTCGAAAGGTGTAAACGGTTTTTCACTCCTACGGACTTGGCCACAACCTACAAGGTTTATGTTTGCCCGATAGATGAATATAATTCACATGTTTGTGCGGAAGCTCCTGTCACATGCTTGAGTTTACTCGATCTTGTTCAGCAACAAACTTGACGACTGATCGGTGATCAGTATATATGCAGCCAAATCCGTTCGTTTAATCACCGCCGGAATGTTAGGTGCATAGCGCTCTTGTACCATTATTTGCACCGTAAATATTATTTGCACGAAATATACATATAATTGTTTCCCGCCTGCCCATCTGTTTAATCGTAATACACGTGTAGCCTATTCTGCGCATGTATGTACTTTAGAGCTTATTTCTGCCGGCACTGGTCACCGTAGGAGATCGTTTTTTAGCCTTCCTCACTATTTCCAGTAACGTACAATTTGCAAAGATTTAGAGTTAGAGCGCATCGTTACCTCACTCTCTCTCCATATTTATCCACTCTTTAACACTTCCCTATACATTTTCCTTTCACTCAATCACTCGATTTTACAAACTTTAAAGAACACAGTTCTGTCAAGTGAAGATTTTTGATTATTTTAACAAGAACAAGAATACCACGTGCCATTCTTAACCCGCTACTGCATCTCCTGTTAAATTTTGTTTATCTTAAAAAATATTTTTTCCAAAATTTGTTTATCAAAATAAGCACAATAGGTGAGAAATGAACCACCTTAATTCAAAATGGGGACACAGTACTGAACAAATTAAATACAAAAACCAAAATTAAACATATTTGTACATAAAATTACGTGCCACCTTTATTTCCGTTTCTCCGATTTCGACGAAATTTGTTTAAATAAGTAAAACAACAGTCATGATAGTTAACAGGTACACACGTGTTAGTTAAGACCGCTTATGGGAACGCTATTCTTTAAGGCGGCTTGTATGTTTGCTTCTGCTGCCGGTATGTCGTGAATGGTTGGGAGAGCTTTGCAAGTAAATATGTGTTGTATATTAAAAACAAAAACAAAAAAAAAAAAAACCTAAGAAAATAAACAATAAACACTCACACCAAGGGTAAACAAAACAGCAAACAAATTTATTTTCACTTGAAGTCAACCAAGTATAAGACGAAGTTACGACAACGACCAGAGATATAGAAACACATGCATGAATCATTGGTTCGCAATGAGGAAATTGTATTAATTATTATGGTTTGTGATAGAGCTAAGTTTCACTGTTTCTTAATGTTCTGCATCACTTTAACTATTAAATTTATAGAACCCAGTGACGGAGTAAAAGAGGAGATAAACTAAATAGCAATTCTATTTACCTCCCTGATAAATGAAACCCTGTCTTAGGTGAAAAAGTAATCTCTCCGGGATATCCTCGAATCGGTCGCAGACTGTTGCTCATCTCCTCTCCAGATGGCTGAGAATTCAATATATTTTTACGAATTGTTTCTGCAGCACCACAAAAAATGATTCGCAGTGAAGTCGTGAAGCCTGGCTTGGCATCATACTGTCAAAAGTGAAAAAGGAACGCAACAACAGTAGCACACGGCTATCGGTGCTTCCTTCGAATTATGTATCTGAACAAGCAGCATGGTAGTAAGACACAAAGCAAGCCGTTGTTGGCTATGCAACTTTGTGCCTTACATAGCTTGGGCTATAAGAAGCTAACCTAGCTTCCGCTACGTGAGTATTGCTATAACCTAATTCTCCAGATTGCGAAGAGTCGTTTCCAAAACCCCTTTAATGCGAAGTGTTCCTGAGAGGAATAAAAATCCGTAGAAGAATCTGCTAACGCCTGATCGACATCCAGTAATAGGCATCTATACGTTCACAAATATGTATAACTTTCGACTTTGTCCATGAGGAAAGTCCAAATGACAACTTTCTGACACATATTTTAAATGCAGTCAGCATAATCGGTGACAATTTCTTCACAAGATTAGTACACCGAGTACCCCTGTCAAGTGAGATGCTATTCATTTTGCTTTAGAACTTGACTCCAAACGAATTTCTGCCAACAATAGCGATATATATCTTAGTGGCAGGCAAACAACCAAAAACGCTTACACACCGATAGGTGTGGCCTCACCAAGATACAGTTATTGCTCTTCCCTGGTGAAACAAAAATAGGCACCCACGCATTATTCTACCAGAGCTTAAAGGTTTACCCAATATCTCACTGTTAGCGGGACGCAGACTAGACGGGAAACTAACAAGGAGGGAAAATCTTGCTGAACGTGCCAATGGATCCTTGGTTGCACTAACCTACCCGGGCAAAATGTAATGCAAACCACATATGGAAGTATCCTATTGAAAAACCGCAAAACTCCAAGGAGCAACGGTCTACTGAAGGAAACAGAAAAAAAAATCACATCCAGACTTACTGAATCTTCAGTGTTAAGCAAGAAGATATGCCTTGCTTTCAGTGAAAGGTACCTCATCAATGACAAGATTAGGGGATTTCAAACCATCTATGGCGTAATTGTACTGCACCCAGGACAACTCCAAACCACTCGTAAAAGAACTACAATAAACTCTCAAAGCCACTTTTATTTACAACGAAAAAGGGATATCAAATTGATTGCATTTGCTTTAAAGTCACATTCTCGTGAAATACAATTTCTCCCGAATTGCTTTTTTGCCGACGGAATTTTATACGAACTATTTATTGTATGATTTACCAGAATATTTATACACTCTAGGGTAAGTTAATAGGTACTCACCTCTTCTTCAAGCGGGTTAGCAGTTCCATTGAGATAGTCGATTCCTCCAAATGACCAATTTTTTCTTTTATTAAATTTTAATTTTTGTATATTTTTTTTTTTTAATTTCTTATACTTTTTTTCACCAAAAATCCGCCATTAGTAAATATTTTGTTAATTAACTGCTGCCAACGAAACTACACAACATTGCCAACATATTTTCAAAAACACTCTGTTCCAACTGATGTGCGACGAGGCGCAAGGACTTCTCTCTGTTATAGTGCACAAAATAAAAAAAAAAAACCTTCCACTCGCATTTGGTAGTTTATTTTAATTCTTTTTTTTTTATTTATATCCTTTTGTTTTTGTTTTAGTTTTAGTTTTGCCTGGTGTTTGTGTTTTATTTTGAATGCAGCCAAAGCGACGATACTATTGAGAGAGTCAACGTAAAAAAAAAATGCATATCCATGTTGGGTGGTAGGTGGATGAGACCGGGCGTATTTTTTTTTTTTTTTATTGTAAATATTTATGTAATATAAAAAAAATACGGTATATGTATATAAATTCTCTCTTTTGTGTATATATTTATTTATTTCTTATTTATATGTT
This sequence comes from Pocota personata, assembly GCA_963082735.1. Classification (NCBI taxonomy): domain Eukaryota; kingdom Metazoa; phylum Arthropoda; class Insecta; order Diptera; family Syrphidae; genus Pocota; species Pocota personata. The sequence continues at coordinate 4,849,716 of OY720433.1, forward strand.
TTTTTGATATCCTTGTTGGATGTGAGCAATAAACTAATCTACACGAAGGAGCGCAACGCGCGATATACTAGTACACTACCGAGGCAAGAAGAGTGCATGGTTCCTTCACTAGTGCACAATTTTGTCAGTATACGAAAAAAAAAAACATGGGAAAACATCGTTCACAACAAAAATTGCAAAAAACAACGGAAAAAAAAGGAAAAACCGCCATGAAGAAGTTAGAAAGGATTTTGGGACTTTGCACAGTATAAACAGGGTGTGCAGCAGTTCCGTTGCATAGTATGTGCGAATTTCCCCCGGCCTCGTAGTTGTCGTTATTACTTGTTGTTTCTCCTTCTGCTGCCTTGATAACTTTTTTTATACTTATTTTCATCGTTTATTTTTGTTCCCCTCCTCCGCATCCTCGGTTCGTGCATCGGTGTCTCTCACCCGGCTTGTTTTATTATGTTGCTTCAGCATTTAACTTATCCACCTCCCTGAATCCCTGCATAGAAAATTCCGTTGGTTGGAGTAGATAGCTGCTGCACTCCCACCTCCACCACCACCACCGCCCCCGTTGACGACGTTGCCACCGCTTCATCGACCACAGCAGTTTGCAATAGCTGTAGCAGCAACATAAACAGGACTGCCTCCTGCTACAATACTAACAATTTCCAAGCACCATCACCATTACCATCGAAGTGTAGCGGTTATATTGCATTTTAGGGGGTCTGTCTCCCTCTCAACACACACACTTTGCACTTTCTCCCCCGCGCGCACCACACCGGCCGAAGAAAACTAACAGAGAACACACATAGAACTGCCCAAAAATCCAAACTAAAAACAGAAAGAGGACGAAGAAGAAAACAAGGAAACTAAAAACCAGTAAGACACAACACAACGAATGGCGATAAAGAAAATTGTGTATGCACAACGATTTTTCGGCAGGATAGGTATAGGTATAAGTTTGGTGGTGCTCTAGTCTCCTCTGAGTTCGGGTTGCTTGCATCCTGCTGTTGAAGCTGAAATTCTTGCAGCCACCCTCTCCATATACATCCCCCATCCAAGAACAAGGAAATATTATCAAATTCACATTCGGTTTTGAATTAGTGTTAGTATCTACGGTTGTGTCAAAATTGTTTTTTTTTTTTTCCTTGTCAGTGCGTACTTATTTGGCAAAAAAGGGTGCAACAAGCTGCACTGAACTGTGGGGGCAAACAGTGAAAGTTAAAATGTACTGCAGCATATAATATCAAATGTACACTAGGGCTCATATTTAACCTGGCAGTTCTTACACTAAAGTCGGTCAAGACAAGGTAGAAAAAGTATGGAGCGTTTAATAACGCAGAGCTGAGTGGAGACTGCAGCAGTTAGACAGTGGAGCTCACTTCGTACAACCTAGAGCAGCAGGCCAGGCTACACAAAGTAATAGCCAAAATAAAAGTAAAAGCCTTAATATCACTTCAGAATGTAGATGGCAGCTATACGTAAGACGAATAACAAAAGGCTCTACTATTACTAGAAACACATTTCCCAGGCAACAAGTGAGCAATGGAGAGGAGGGTAAACATGGTAACAAAATGGAAGTGTGAGATGCTGCTAGGTATAGGAACTACCGAAACACTGGTGGGTCAAAGTACCATTTTTTCGTTAGTCTAATATCATAGATGCAGTCGTAGTTATTTACTCTGGACGTACACCATGATGGCACACTGGCTTGGGACTAGAGAACTAGGTTAAGAACAAAGAAGAAAAAACTCGAGAAGGCACATGGACTCGCTTACAGGTACCATGAGGTAATTGCCGACAGTGGCGATGGAGGTAATCCTTGATCTACATATCTGCACTACACCCAGCAATCGAAAAAAGCAGAAAATGAGGTTAGCAAGAGTTTCCCTCTTGATCGAGTTCAGAGACCAAGATTCACTTTCCAAAATAGCACTGCAAATTCACAAAAGGTATCATCTCAGTATAGCCTTGTCAAAAAATTAACCACGAAATTGAGCACAACGAAAGAATCGACCGGCGAATCTGCGATGTATTTCATTTATCGACAACAGTGGAGGAGACTGACGTAGGAGTGTTCGGGTTGATTCGCAAATTTACCACCATTTTCTAGACGGAAAGCCAAGCGATACAAAGATGTATCTAAATTAATTTCGACAGGGATTATCGCAAGAGAGACACTGCAATCATGTCACACAGCCTAACTGGTATCAAAGCATTGAGCTCATAGGAAATCACTTCTAAATTAGTATGGGAGCCATATTGGAGTGGATAAAAATGAGGAAGTCGATAGCTTGGCGAAAGAGGGGGCCACAAGCCCACTCGCAAGACCAGAACCCTTACGGAACTCCTAAAAGTAAGGTAGGTTGAGGACTCTAGAGCAGGGGAAACTATACAACCTCAATTTTCGAATATTTATGGGCTTCCTCATCAGACATTGTAAGCTCTGTGATCACCCCAGGAATATTTCTAGCAAAGAAATATGCACTTTTGCACAGAACTCGACTAAACTATAAATCACATCCTTAGGAGCAGTGGGCCGACCGACAACTTGTGCAGAGTAAGTTGTCTGGGAACGTAGGAAATGGAGAAGAGTGTCCTCCCATTCTTCGGCCCAGGTTGTTAAGTTGCTAAGGGAAAACAAGTTGACACAGATACCGAGAACTACATACGAGTATTTCTCATGGCATCTCACTGACTCAGTAGTGTTATTCATCCAAAAGTTATATCGATAATATTTTTATTCGTGTTAGTAAAACAATAAAAGTATATTCAATGGCGGTGCATACGATTACAGATTGTCACATCATCATTTAATTACTTTTGTTATTCAAAGTGATAACCCTACACCTCAGACCAGTTAAGTTAGAAAAAAGTATGGCTATTAAAACTAATAAATATAAAAAACAATTATGCAGTAAAAGGCATTACACATCCACTGAAGTTACAACTTAAAAAATATTACGACCAATTCTGTTGCAACAAGGAAAAACCGCTGAAGTCGAGTTTGATAATTTTTCAGGAGAGCATACTAAAGTTTTGCTAAAAAGTTTAAAATTACAAATGGTTCTAGACTATCTATTAAACATTGTACAGTGTAGCTCTAATTATGAAGATAAAGAGCTAGAACAAAATTTACCTTGAAGATTTGGGCATGCTGAATCTAATGGTATCAAAAACTCAATTTCGTCTAAACTCGACTTTAGCGGTTTTTCCTTGTTGCAACAGAATTATGTAAAAGAACGCAGAAAGTAATTATAGAAACGAAGGATAATTATTACGTTAATAAATTTATAAGATCCAGAAGTAACACTGAAAAAGTGGGTAGCCATGGTGTAGTTTGCTTGTGGCCCGAACTTTCCAGGTTCGACTCCGGACGGGGAATAGCAAAACAATAAAAATATAAAAATTTAATGAAAGAAGAATGGATAATTGTTTATGAGTTAAGGAAGACAAGTCAGAAATTTTCACGCTGAAGGTTCACTGTTCAAATCCTGATGTCAACAATTATCTATTTATTTCGCATGAAATAAATAAAAAAGTCGATCAATTGCGAAAGCTTATGTCATAAACTCTACTTTGAAGACATAACACTAGTAGCAGGGTGGTCATATGGCTGGAAATTCAAGTTGATCACGATGACGATATGTGGAGGATGGAAAAAAATATATTTAAAATTAGTGAAACTTAATACCACCTGAGTCGAACCACTACACCAATTTTTCCTTCTTTCTCTCTGCCTGTCTTTCCAGCTTATATCGTGCAATTAATGGCCCAATTAATTACATTCAAATGATTGCTTCCTAGGCTACCTAACGTCTATATATTTAACAAAAATAATAAAAAATTGCATTATAAATATATTGGTGATATTTATGTAACTCATCTTTTAGGGGTACAATAAACCTAAAAGGAAGGATGCAAAAAGTAAATATCAATGGGACCTTCAGCTCAACTCTTACACTAAAAAATTGAGTCCCGCAAGGCTCTGTGCTAGGACCACTTATTGACATATATTAATTAAATTTTCGAGCACAAATTCAACTGAGACAGTGGTTTGCTTTTTACAAACTTATTATTAGTGAAAAATTAAAAATGATGGCATTTAAAATATCTGGGAATATTATAACTGGTTTTAATTTTTTTTTATGTATTCAGAAGATTGTGAAAGATTTTGTCTTAATAAGAGGCTGGACTTAAGTGAAACGGATATTTTGTTAGATATGAGTGTTTTACAGATCTTTGACACCAGACACACTATTTACAAATATATACAATTTAAAGGAAAGAGAAATACAAAATTAATGGTAGAAAGTGGCGCTGAATCTATTTGTATTGGCGTATTATTAAGTTACTACCGAAACATTTCCAAATCGAATCAGAATTTCCAAACAAATAAAACGAAGAAGAAAGAAACTGTGAAATCGCATTTTTCCAATTGACGAAATGATTTAACATACTAGATGGGCATGTATATAATAATAAATAATTGGTCAATTATTACAAATTTATAATTTAAGTTCTATTAAAATATTACTTATCACTTCTCGGCTGTCACCACACATCATATCTTTAAGTTATAAATAGAATTGTATGATCATTTAATACTAACCTACTGGTTACAGAACGATCACTATATATTTATCTTCACTAGTTGTAACTTAGTTTATACAAATATTGTATTAGTTTTAAGTGGATGAATATAATACATAAATAAATAAATAAAATGAAATAAACATGAGTTGTAATGAAACTTTCTACAATTAGAAGCTCGAGGTGTTGGGGAGTTTTTCTGCTCAGATCCGTCGATAACAACACACTCGGAGTCAACAACCTCTGTTTCCTTGACGGCACCGTCGTGATTTGTCTACCACGGACCGCTTTCAAGTCACCGCATTTAATGCAGTTATCTAAAAACCGAAACCGAAGTTCGACGCGAAACAACCTGGATCGTCAGAGTACAAGATAGGAAATCTCGTACTGGTGTTATCTTGACTCCAGTTATGGATCAGGATAGCATAACGAAGCTGATGCACAAGTTCAGCTGAGAGCTTAAAGGCAGCTTTAAGCCTCCGAATGCTCCTACCTCTAGAAAAAGAGGTCCAAAATGAGTCGGCAGCTATAGCGAGTTTCGCAAGCTGGAAGAAAGCTACAGTGCCGTTGTCTGTACTGCTCAGATGAGTCCTGGTTCAGCTGAGAGCTAACAGACAGATTTCACTGCCAATTCTCCATTCTACGGGAGAAACTGTAGTACATATAGGTCCCGCGTACATATAGGTAAGCCTGAATCAAAACCGCTGCACATACATAGCACCATCTGACTAGAAGCGAAAAAAGTTGACATTTCTGCGAAAACTAAAAACCTCCTATCATTTTACAGGTCCCTTAGTGCAATAGGGTTTGTTAAGCAGTGTGTGCTTAATAAATAACGCTAGATCCCCAATACTCAAACTCTTCTCTACTCTCCTTTAGGAAATTGAAAATCCTGTGAAATAGACAGGGAGAATGAAAAGCATAGACCAAGAGAGATAGAGAAACAAGCAAAAATGAAATAGGATTAAAGCTAATAATACTCGTATATTGTACATACATATATGCAACGCATCAACTTTATACTTCGCATCCTACGTACGTTTTGCATTCATTTGGTTTCGATTCTCGTCTCCACATCACTTCATGATATAGCGGTTGCAAATTAATTCCCCAACACAGAATCCACACAGCCATGCTCACTACGAGAACTACCAACATGCATCCAAAACTATAGTAGGAGTACATATACCGTGTACAATACACAGACACAAGGGAGTCAGGAGTTTCTGTATATCGAACAATGTTGCATGGCTATAACCAAAATAGAATATTTGCGGAATACACACATATAGAAATGACAACAGCTAGGGACTGGGAAATTGAAAAGGAAACTCTATGCGAAGTTATACAATTATGCAGCGTACACTATAAAACTTGGAATACCACACAGCTGTGTATGCAAATTATAATCTCCATGAGCAGCAGTCCGCCACTGTCGACACTTCCCTATTTGCTAGGCCATATCTCATGACATTCGTGATCGGTTAGCCTTCAATGGATTATGATTACCCATATAATGCAGTCACATGCGCAGGTCGAAAGGATCTTGGGATAGAAGAATTTTATTATAGTGGTTTGAAACTCAGCTATATCTGGTTTTAGTTTACACTATAGTTGATGACCGGACTAATCGGAGACATTTGTTACAATTCGCGCGCTTCACATGCTTTTTCTTTTTTTTTAGAAGAAACTGATGTCCTTACTTTCTTGCCTTGAGACGACGTTCTTAATGGCTTCCTGACAGTGATACCATCGGCCATCCATTGGACAAATTGAGAGGTCTCGAGCGTTATCTTTTACTGCAAATGACATTCGGTCTATATCAGTGACGTGAGTTTATATTTTCGAATAAAACAGCTTTGATCTTTTTCGCAGGTCGAGGTTTTGATCGGACAAATATATAGTAGTTATTTAATATTGATCCTTTCGATCAGACTACACTGCGGAACAAAATTATACTTTTTTATTTCCTTTGAGTTTTATAAGGTGATCCTTAAAGATTTTGAAATATTGAATTCGAGACCTCTGTTAAAATGTTCATTTCACAACAATTTTTTAATATGTCGATGCTCTAAGACGCATCGATATCTAACTTACAGAAGTTTAAGGTCAAAAACTGTGTCCAACAGTGGTATCATCAATCGATTGCTCGAGATCACTGCGTTGGATCAGTACTTAGAAATACTTACGGACCTCCTTACGGGACCCTGCAAGCTTCGTAAGTGCTCCTTACCCCGCCGCAATTCATTCATTTATTCATCACTACAAGGCGATAATCGAGTAATTTTTAACATGTGCACAATTGCGTGCACTATCGATAGTTTGAGGCAGCAACTGTTGCCACGAAATCTGAATATCTTCTGTAACATTATATCTGTTACCCTATACTAGCAATTAACCTGCAACAGTAATAGCTGACTCTGTGTGTACTCGATTGCATGTGAAAGGGTGGGATGACAGCACCCTCTAATGACTTCTTGTTTCTTGTATCTCTGCTCTGCTTTATGTATTTTGTATTTATGTTTATTGTTGTTGCCTTGCATGTACACAAATTCATGCGCAATGACTTCTACCCCTTGTTAAGATTCATAATTCAAGTGGATTTTACCCCTGCAGTCGTAGGTGCAACAAGGAAGGATTATCCTCCTGGGAACTATTAGTTGTACGGTTTGTTATATGCAGCTTCTAGGAAATATGTAACTATTATTGTATACAAGAAATAACGATACATAAAAAAGCCAAGAACTCTACACCAACACACCGGCAATCGTTTCGTAAACTATTGTGTTTCTATTTTACACCAGGATGCATTTTGAGTTTGCTGGCATGGCAGGTAAGAGGATACCCTCTGTGTTTATGCTCCATTTGCATTTGTGTGTGTTTTGTACTCAGTAACGGTATGTATAGTGTACACTGCTTTGCGCTCCCCATCTATACTTCGTCTTCTATTGCTTTCTTGTTTAGAGCTTGATTGCGAGTTCCATTGCTATTGCTGTTCCCTTCTGTTGTGTTCTTCTGTTGATGTAAATGCATGTGGCTGTCCTTGCAGTTAAAGTAGAGCACACGAAAAGGAGTATGGGGAATGGTAAGCAATGTAAAATAACACCATACCACCGCCACAGCTCCGTGTAGACTGTTGGTTGGGGCTGGTGGGGTAAGAAATCTTATCTCGAATGCAAACATACAGTCTGGTGGGAAGGTTTGAAATAGACATCCGAGTATGTACCTACTCAATTTCTGGTGCTGGAATAAAGTTGTCGTAGTTCTTATTGTTTGCTTATGAATCCTTTACAATGAAAACTGTTACTTTACAATGTAATGTTTATCGACCAATAACTTAGACACGAACCATTCAGTCGAAACAACACCAACCTCCTAAATATATCAGTAACATAAACCCGACTATAACTTGGTTCAAAACTCAACCTGTTCACGTTTTTTTTTTTTTTTTTTATAATTTGCGCGCGCCAAATGGGATATGAATACCATTAAATTATTTCAGGGCACGGGCGTTTGTATAAATTGAGAGAGAGAGAGAAAGATAGATTGGAGTAGTGGGTTTGAAACTTAGGTAGTATTAAGTTTCAGTAAACTCCAAGGGTGGCGTCCAGATAACTGGGGAGCTTGTTTGTCTTGCTTTTTGTCGTTGCTCTTGATTCACAGTATTTTTTTCCCTCCACCTGATGACATCATCACGATCAAGTTGCATTTAAGCCATATGACCACCCTACTGCCAGTGTTATGCCTTCGCAGTAGAGTTGACTAAGCTTTCGCAATTGATCGACTTTTTTTATTTATTTCAGACGAAATAAATAGATGACTGTTGAGATCAGGATTTGAACCGTGAACCAAGAGCGTGACAAGCGTTGATGTTACCACTACACCACGGCCACCCTCATGGTTCTGGTTAGGACAAGTATTTATTTATTTTTTTATTCTTTAAAACAAAGGAAAAAGTGAATTTGAAAACTAAAGATAGTGCTGTAAGTACACGATATTTGATAAGAAATTTGTTGTAGTAAAAACAGAGAACTTGAAAAGTAATAAAGAATAAAGAGAATTGAAGTATAATTTTGAGTTGTATAACAGAAAGTAAATTTATGGATTGTAAAATAAAAGCCACAGAAGACTTTACTTTGTAATACGAGCTGAAACAGCTTGCCGCAAATGGTTATCTTGCAAATTTTTCTTCAGCCGTATACTTATGTCGATTTCACACATAGATGTATTTGGCCATATTTTTTAATGGCTTCTGTAAATGAAATACCTATTTTTTTCCTTTTGACGTTTCTTAGTTGTCAGTCTTACTTTGCTTTAGAAGCAAATTGCGGGTATTTTTGTGAGAAGGTATTAGTTTGGCGTCAGTTTTAATATGGAGTGCAAAAATTAACATTTTCGTTATATTTTATTTCTTTTATTTCCGTAAGGGAAAGAACGCAGCGCAAGCTGCTAAAAAGTTACGTGATATGATAAAAGAAAGACAGTGCCGGTATTGGTTTGACAAATTTCGTTTCGGAGATTTTTCACTGAAAGATGAACAACGAGCAGGCCGACCAGATGAGCTTAATGATGATCAAATAAAGCCATAATCGAGTCTGATCGTCATGTAACACTACGAGAGATAGCAAAAAAGTTAAATGTGTCATATACAGCGATTGGGAAACTTTTAAAACCTATGAAACTCGTTACTTGTAAAAAGCTTGATATTTGGGTTCCACATGATTTGAAAGAAATTCATTTCACGAAGCGCATCAATGCTTGCGATTTGTGCATCTTAGACGCAATGAATCCAACCCTTTTTTAAAACGAATCATCACTGGTGATGGGTTGTTTACAGTAACGTCAATCGAAAACGATCTTGGTCCAGGCTTGATGAGCCAGCACAATCCACCTCGAAAGCTGATATCCACCAAAAGAAGATTTTGCTCTCAATTTGGTGGGATTGGAAAGGTGTGGTGCATTTTGAGCTGCTTCCAAGGAATCAAACGATCAATTCGGATGTGTACTGTCAACAACTGGACAGATTAAATACAGCGATCAACGAAAAACGGCCAGAGTTGGTCCATCGAAAAGGTGTCATTTTTCACCAGGACAACGCTAGGCCACATATATCTTTGGTCATTCGCCAAAAATTATTGAACCTTGGTTGGGAATTGATGTTACAGCCACCATTTAGCCCTGACCTTGCTCCATCAGATTACCATTTATTTCGATCTGTGCAAAACTCTTTGGATGGCAAAACTTTCAATGATGATGACGCTGTGAAATCGTACTTGATTCAGCGGATAAAGATCAGAAGTTCTACGAACGTGGAATTATGAAATTGCCAAAAAGATGGCAAAAGGTCATCGAACAAAATGGAAAATATCATATATCTTTGATTAAAGTTTATTCGTTGTATTTAAAAAAATGTGTTTTAATTACTTAGTTGCCAACCTGATATATTTTTAAAATACATAGATAAACCATGGCTCGAATTTCAAGAGCACCTTGAGATCTTGGTGTATGGGGTCTTTTCACGTATTTGAACCGTTTTCACTACGGTCCGGCTTTGGCCTAATTGTGGCAGATAGGAACTTGAAAGATGCTAATTAACCTGTTGTGTAAGACTGAGTTCATCCTTTTCTTGCCGGCAGAGTTTTGCGGGGCCTCCTCTGGTAATAAAATAGTAGAATAGCTTACTCTTTTATACTGCGTCACTATCTAGAACCATTGCTGCCCACTCCTAGATGTACTGGCAGGATTGAATCGCTTGCATTTGAAACTCCTACATTGGCTTGTTCGCTCAAAAGCTGGTTATCTACAGTTAGTTCAAGCTTCTCCTCCTGCAGGTTCTAAGGATTCTCGGATCGTAAGTTCGGGACTCTCCTTTTGAGTGGATACCTTTTGTTCAAAACACACTGTCGAATCCCTCCCCCATACTAACATAAAATTAACTTCTTCGCTCTTGTATCCATAAAAGGAACGACAAAAAATTGCAACTTCCTTTCCCAATGCAAAACAAACTAAAACCGTCAAGGAATTCATATGAGAGAGAGATAAACAGTACTAAGGGAGAGTCAGGAAAAACTGGGGTAAGCAATACAATAAGAAGTACCCACCAATACACATAAAAACAATAAGGGAAATAGTAACAACACATCAACAGCAGCAGCAGCAGCAATAGCATAAGAACAAACATTCCACTAGGAAAGATCAGGGATAGGTACGGTACGGTACGGTACGAGTTCGGGTGTCATCTTTTTCGACGGTGATGGTTGCAGCGCAGTGGTACCTAACCCAACATCAGTGGGCCAGCAAGTTTTCATACGCCTGGTGCATCTGCATATGTGTGCGTTAGCGTAGGTGCTGTTATTATTATAGCACACAAAATATTCTGTGTATATACCCAGCAACACTGACAAATAATAATTAACAGGGTTGGTAGTGTGAGTTGTGTGTCGTCAACTGTTTCTTTGTTTTGCCTTTGTTAAAGTTTTCTAGCCACCAAACTGCATGCATCCTCGACTCGACAATGATGTGTTGTGTTGTTGTGTGCGTATATAGAAGCTTTGGTGTTTATGTTGGCCGAAAGAGATAGAATTATGGAAGAGGGAGTGAGATGGACAGGACCTAGAGTTTTTAGGTTTTATGTATACCCTTCCTACTATTGTATTTTCTACTTTTGTTGATTGTTCTTATTTTTTTTCTCTATAGCCTGGCGAAATGAAAACTGTTGTCAGTAAGGGGGCGAGTACTGATTTTTTTTTCTATTCTCCAATTGGCAGAGGGAGGAGACTTAAGTTTAAAGAAAACCAGGAAATTGGATATGAATATAAATGCAACAACAATGCACTGTTAGAAATACAATGACAAAAATGGGGGTGAGTGAGAAAGAGAGTCGAAGTCAGCTAAAGTCTATAAAGGGAGTATAGTAGACACGAAAGCCATTATAAACAAAATTCATTATTAAATATTCAGATGACAGATTGCTTCGTTTGTCTGTTTTATTAGACTGAGAACGGGATATACTATATATTCTTATTGATTTTTGTAGTTTATAACAGAAAACAAACAAGAAATGACTTTAGATATATTTAAATATTAGTTCTTTGGCTTATGTCCGGGCAGAAAAGAAAATGTCTTTATTACTTTGAAGCCATCCAGGGCTACTAACCCAGTGGCGGCTCATGACATATGTTTATACTATAAATCCATACATACATATCAGGTAGGGGGTACACATTTTAATAAATTCGGCATCCAACGTGTGAACTTGAAAACCTTGAACTTCGACCACAATTTGTTTTCCTTAGGCGCATCATTTCCGAGATATTCGCAGTCGAAACGATTTCCTTTGAGTGCAATTAGAAAGCAGGCACTTGTGAACTAAGGTCACAAACGATTCTGCCAAAGCCATACTAATCATAAACGAATGTGGATACAATACTACAGCGAACAAACCTTGCATATAGCGAAACTTGAGAAACGCTGCCATAATCGGTCAGTTGAATCCTCCTATTTTTTATTTATTTATCCTATTTTTTATTTATTTATTTATTCATTTATTTATGTTACACCAGAGTTGACAGTGACGCCAAGAAGATGCATGGTTTTCTTGGGATGGATAATTTTATCGTTCATTTGTAAAGTCGAAAAGATATTTCTGGAAAAGGCGGTAAATTGTATTTTTTTCGCACTGAAGTCGACTAAGTTTGCTTTTCCATACTGCAAGATTTTCTACAGTTCTTTATTTAACGAGTTGATGTAGCTGCTTCTTTTATATACTGTGTTTGCATTCACGGACATGCTGTTAAAACAAGATGAAATTGGAGTGTTGTCATAGGCAAAGTGAAGATCTTGTTGTTTGCTGACTCTTAAAGGTCATTGATATACAGAGCTGGTGAAAGTATAGAACCGTGAGGCACTCCAGAATTTACAGCAAATGTACTGGGAGACACACTATCTACCACAATTTGAAGTGATATGAAGAAAATGTTCCATTGAACCGCAAAGCTGTTATGGCTGTCCATAATAGGCTAGCTTCTTTAATAGAGCACTTTACCAAACCCTATTGAATGCCTTTGAGATGTCCAGGACAACGGCTCATGATTCCCCGTGCTGTTTGATGGCTGAGGTCCATGGTGTATTATACAGCTCAGTAGGTCTCCAGTTGAACGGTGACTGCGAAAATTATACTGCCGATCATTTATCAGTCTGTGAGTTTGCATTGATGGCTTTTTCCATCACTTTATGTAGCATGAACAACAACGACGGTAGTTTTGCGGTAAGCATTTTTTTCCTTTTTTGGATATCAGTTGAATGTGGGCAGTTTTCCATCAAGAGGGAAACATTTTTTGTGCATACGACATAGAAAAAAGTCTACAGTTTTTGAGGACTATAGCTGATATTCCGTCAGGTCCTGCTGCCTTTTTGCAATCCGAAATTTTATATCTGGCATCGACGGAATTTCCGAAATTAACTGGATTGTTTGGCAAACATGTGGGCTCTTCGACAACCTGGGTAATATTGCAACTGATAGCAAAGGCTTCAGTTCTATTCGAGTATAGGAGCCAGTTTGAGTTGTGTACGTTGAAGTAGCCGAGGACAACGATTTCGGTTGTCGGGAAATGAATCTGTATGCAATCGACCTTGTCCGACAGATGTTCAAATAGAAAATGGAGCACTAAAACTTCGTAGAACCGTAAAAGACTAGTGTCAGCCATATAACGTCGAGTGTATCCGGTTCCATCGACTCCTCCCTCTGATAAGCCAAGTCTGCTCAAGCAAATGTACAGAGGCCTCATACGAGTACAAAATAAAACCGGGTATACATAATTCACTTGAGTTTCGGTTAGTACTAGCATGTGTGGTTTCTTTCCTTCCGATGTTGCAAAATTGTATTAGTTGATGGTTTCATGTGCTTTTGGTGTAATTTGTCATTTGCATGTTGTACCCCCGGGAGAAGAGTTTACCTCCAGAATATTTTATCGCAGAAAGTTCCAACATGACTTTTTAGTCTTACCTTGGTGCATCGGCCCATCTGCGGAAAACGTAATCACGACTATTTTACGGAGCCTATATCTAGCTTTGTTGGATCCTTGTCTACCACCTGAGTAATTATGGTAATTATACTTTAGGCACAATTTCTTTGTGCACAATTGGTTTCCATACATAATTCATACAGAATGTACAAAAAGAAAGTGGACCGTCCACAGTTGCACTCACTTGCCGAGGAGCAAAATAAATTTTAATTGAGTACTTGAATACATAAATTGTACAAATTCCAAAATTTTAATGTGAACAGTCCGCCTTGACGCGTACATACTGGCTGACATATACGTACTCCATGTTAATATTAAGCTGGGATAGGCACGAGTCATTTCGTTCATTCCATACAATTATTGGAAAGATATTTCGCGATTTCGTATCATTTTCTTATATCTGTGTGCAATAAAATTGGTAAAAGTCAATGTTATTAACATTATTAAAAATAAAACAAATTAATGCATTATAAAAGAATGTTTTAAAATCATTTAGAAATTATAAATTAAACGTTTACTTGAAATTTTTTGAAACGAGGTTGGGGTTTACGTGGTCATGTTGTCCTATGGTGTAATTAGTGTTTTAAGTGTATTTTTCTATTCCTTTTTTTAGCCTGGGGACATGTAAAGTGCACGCCACTCAGATACATGTATGTATGTGCCTATGCCAGAGATAACTCGTGCATTCGTGCAACTAAACATAACTAACAAAAGTGATGTTTTCAATGGATTCACCGCATATTTTGCTTTACTTGTACTTATGACTTTGTCGTCAATTTTCTTGTAAATAGTGCGAAGAGAAGATGCATTTCCAACATTTTCTTGCAAACTGATATTCTTTTCCATTGCAAAGACACCCAACGTAGGGTTACCGTATTGGCTTTTAATGTCTTATTAAGTGGAAGTTTAGCAAGTCTTGATCTTACTAATGACCTTTCAAAGTATGCTTGTCCATCCAGTCGTTTGTGCCTTGAATTCCGAATAGTGTCTGGGATTTAACATAGCCTACAGTACCGTCGTGGATTTCGACCTTACAGATGCAGGGTGCTCTTTGGATTCTGTTCAGCCTTGGAAGACAGCATTTCTTCTCAAGAGATCTTATTACCGCCAGCTGTATCCAGCTACAATTGATTTACATGCGTAGAAAACCACACATGCCTTTGGAAAGGGAATATCTTCTCTTTAGGAACAAATATCTTCTAATTTTGAAGTAAATTTCAATTCTCTAATAGGAGATTGTTTTCCAGCCATTTAACATGAATATGGAGCAACCTGCCTCCCCCAGTATCTCCATTTGCATTTTCTCTCCTTATCTGTCCACTCTTCAACTCTTTCCTATACCTTTTAATTTTACTCCATCACTTGGTTTTACAAACTTCAAAGAACACAGCTCCAAATGATAGAGAATATAAAAAAAATGCAGCATTGCCGGCAGTAGCGATATCTATAGGAACATACTCGTATTACGTCCAATAGTAATGTTCTCTAATTACATATGTGCATATATTCAACTTTACGGACTGATATTTTGTGAATAAAATAAATTATATGTACATTATAATGGACGTAGGGTAGATATTATATGCAGTAAGGTACCCCAATGGTGGAGAATGAATACCTTTTTTCATTGTTCATACGGGCAATACGAGTAGTTATTTTTGCTGAAATCGAAAACGCTACAAAACAATACATTGTAATCGAAAACCTATAATGTTATATCTCTACGTGATATTTTAAAAAGTTCACAATCAATATTTATAACTATAAGTTCCAACTACAATAATATAACTAAGATTTTCGAATAGATATCATGCAATTTAAACGGAATAGAAAATAATATTTACATTAGAAGGGTAAAATCACTTCGCTGCGTATTGTTCGATGATATATTTCTGGAAGGCTTTTGAATCGGCTCGCAAGTTTTACTACTAATAATTGGTTTATTGTATAGAGATATAAGTTTTACTTTAGTATGGAACAATTAACAATAAAAATAAAGAATGCAAATCAATTGAGCTAAGCAATTTAAAGTTTTTAAAGAAGCGTAAGGAAATTAGGGAGAGATTTCCAACGTTTTCGAAACTTCATTCCTACATGCCTAATTGAACTCACTTTCCCCAAAAATATACATCGTTTCGGACATAAATATTTAGATCTTTGTTCGATTGATGAAAGCATTTCCCAACGCCAACTTGGAGTGTTGTCCTAATAAATATAAAAATGTGAAACCCACATTCGTTACCCTATCTGATGGTGGTTACTTTTAGGCCATAGGCGAGGGATATGACAAGGTTTTGGGCAATTCCAACTCTGAGGGGTGACATGGGGGTTTGAAACCCTCACAAATTACTTTCGCTTTTTACACTTGGTAGCTTATTCGATTTAAATAAAATAAAAATCTTTCTAAACAGATTAATCATGTTTGTACTCTGCCCTGAGGTTTGAGCAACAGCTTTGATTTCTGCCTGAAATACGTATGATACGTATACGTATAATAAATATTTTCTGCTGGGGGATGGTCATCGTGTGTTGTGTGAGCTTAGCACAACGCAGTGGAGAAAATTTTGTTAATTTTGCTTTCCGTCTATCTGTATGGTGTTATACAATGCACTATATACAATTTTTTTGATTAATTAGTTAGTGGCTATACTCGTAAATATGATTTTAATGGAATTTTGTTTGTTTGTTTGAATTTGTCCGTCCACGGGAATACATATGTACAATCCCTGGCCATGATCGCTACCTGATTTTAACGAATACCAAATTTCTGTTTTTCAATACATACCCATATAAAAGGGACAACTCCGAATCGTGACTGGTCCCATCCGCTTTTCAATTAGGGTGGTTTTTACTATATTTACATATATATTTAATAATTGTCAAAGCCTGACCGACAATTTGTTTAACATATTGGCATGTGCGAGCACGTTGTTATTCCGAAACGGCAACACGATGTTGTTGTGTAAAGGGATATTTTCATTTGTTGTTCGGGACTAGCTAAGCCAGACAGGGGTTATCTAGTTAGTTGAATAAAAATATAATTGCATATGTATATGTATAATTAGACTTCAAATTGTCATGTTTTTCAGCTGAACTGTATTTTGATATAAATTTTAACTGAAAATAAATCATTACTATAATTATTACATTGTAAGTTGTATTGCAACTGCTGTCTATTCTTGAACACCAGCATTGTTTGGCTTTTCACAAATTCTTCACGTTACATAAATTACTGAATTGGCTGCCTGCATAAGGCTATTCTCATTTTGGATGAAGAAATTGAAATTGACGTAGTGAGGATGCACCCCAACATGCGTTAGTGATTTTTATTTTTATTTTAATTTTTTTTTATTTATACTCATTCCAACTTCATTGCAAGAATAATTTGGGTTGTTGCCACACTAACAAACAGAAAAATTTTCAAAATGGGCAAATCTAAAACAAAAAATTAAAAAATCGTAAATCTGGTCATTTAGGCCGAGTAAATCAAATCTAGCCTTTTTGTCATTTTTCTGTTAACATTATTTTAACCAAAAACTGGTTTTGTCTGAATTCTTAAAAAAAAAAATGCATTCTTTTATCTAGTAGCTAAGTAACGATTCTGACAATGAACCTGTTACAAAATCAAATAACGAATTCCTTGAAAATAACTTCTGCCAAAATAATAATACATTTTGACAACCACTTATTAATTAATTAAATATTAGATTCAAAAAGAATTTAAAATTTATATTATTTTTTTTTCTTTTAAAGAAAAATACAATTGTGAGATATGTACATATGTCTATGTTAAAACAAATAAACAAAAAAAAAAAAATTAAGTAAATAAATTTTTGTTGAATTTTTGATGGACATCTCAAATCTGGTCTGCTTTGTAGAATACTACGAGTCCTTTTCTCTACCACCAGACTTTAGACGGTTATTAAGTTTCAACATTTTCGTTGGATATGACAGCGTATTTTGTTTAAAATGCCAGAAGGTCACTGCGAGTCATTTGATTACCCTCTTATGAAATGTTGGCATCAATCATAAAAAACTACTTAACGCCGTAGATGAAGATCTTGCATCTATTTAAACTCTAACCACCTCTTGGGTACAATCTAAGCTACATTATTGACTACACTTTTGGAGAAAGAAAATGTAATTGCTTCTGTGATACAATGTTTTCAAAATTTAAGCGTATTTGAATTAGAAGGAGGGGAAGACTGTATTTCATTTTTCATTCTTGGATACACGACACACTATAATTTTTCATATTTTTTGTGTAGTAGTTAAATTTTGGATACACTTTTTGGCAACTTGCTTCTCTATTTGGCTACAAAATTTTCTTAGTGGCAGCATCGACAGGGGCACTTGATCAGTTTGTTTAAAGCACTCAAGACGTAAGGTGCTTCAAAACAAATAAAAGAGTGTTCCGATTTATTGTTACATTTCAGGGTTCCATATACAGGTCACGGAACCCTATTGCTTTCATCCGCCCGTCAGCTACTTCTAGCTCCTTAACTATAAAAGCTACGAGTATATGCATAGTTTTCACACAAGTTAAGCAAGACAATAACCCAAAAACAAAGCCGGTGTCATTTTTGAAATGACCGTTATTTTGAAGGCGGCTCCAGTAAAATCAAATGTCACAATAAAACAAATTTGTATTCGTATATAAGCACATGATATTTCGTTGAAAAGAGCTCTTTGAGTAGAATCCAATAATATAATAAAATAATTTTAAAGAAATAATTATTTTAAATTTGCGCTCACAGCGAAAAATGAGTGTCAGCCCCCCCCTCAAACCCAAATACTTGAAAAAAAAAAAAAATAATGGTAATTGAGAATTTCCGGATCTATAATGATAAAGAAGTCTGATTTATTATGATATTCTTATTAATTTGCGATACATCATATTTCTTATGTAAGTAACGGGTAGCTTATTTCAAGTCTCACGCGTCCTTAAAGAACGTCCCAAAAATGTTCTACGTCGAGGCTTTGCGAGAAAATCTTCTAATAATAAGTATTTAGTATATTTTCAAAAGCATCTTAATTCTGACGGAACTCTGAACACTAAAATCGGCCATTAGTGAAGTACCTACCAGAGATTCTGCCTCGAATTGTGATCCCACAGACCCCAGATATAAAGTTCGAAGAAAATCCGTTTAGCCGCTTAGGCTGCATTCGGACATACACTGCAGGCCAAAAGTTTGAGGCCTAGCTAGATCGAATTTTATGAATTACATTGGGTTTTTTTTAACTAAATTTTCTACCTGTACAATACACAACACATTCAGATAATAAAAGTCGGATTTTACACCCACGTTATTGAACAGTGGGCGTTTTGGTTACAAATGTGGGAAAAATCGCATTTGTGGTTTATTGAGAAGTGTTTAGGTTTTTCATAATTATTAAAATTTTTGTGTCTTTTGATTGTTGATTAAGCACTTGTTTATGACTCCTTACATCATAAGGGTTCTGGATTGCAAGGGTCTTACATAAAAGCCACACTTTGCAGTCATAAGAATTTATTTGAGAGTAAACAGCGTCTTGAGTAAACAACTAGTTAAACTGGGAAAAGTCTCGGAAACGATCACCAATCATCACCCTTCTTAAAGATGATAAAACGCAGCAGGAAGTTGCTTCGCAATTGAAGATATCAAGGTGCTGCGTTCAACGTACGATTGAACGACATGCTTAAACCTTAAGTATTGAGGATAAACGACGGTCAGGACGGCCTAGAGCTACAACTAAACACGAGGATCGCCTAATAGTCACAACAAGCAAACGAAGTAGACGAAAAACAGCACCCGAAATACGCGCTGAAATAAATGTAACACGAAAAAAACTGCTGTCCTTGACAACGTTCAAACGAAGATTAAGACATGCTGGACCATTTGGGAGAGTTGTTGTTCGAAAACCCCTGCGACCACAAAACAAGCAGAAAAGGTTAGAATGGGCTAAAAAGCGTAAAGACTGGGTAAAAGAAGATTCCAACACAGTTGTATGGAGCGATGAACCCAAGTTCGAGGTATTTGGCACAAAACGGAGAGTTTTCGTTCGACGCAGGGCTGAATAAAAGATGCTACCAGACTGTGTAGTTCCTACCGTCAAGCATGGAGGCGGCTCTGTTATGGTCTGGTGATTTTTTTTTTTATAATTTGCACGTGTTAAAGAGGATATGAATACCCTTATACTAATTTTAGAACACGTGCGTTTTTGTGGAAAGAGGAAGAGACAGAGAGAAAGACAGAGTGGTGTAGTTTGAAACTCAGGTGGTATTAAGTTTCTGTAAAGTCAAAGAGTGGCTGTCAAGATAACTGGGGAGTATTTTGTTTGTTTTCGCTATTATTGTCATTGCTTATGATTCACAGTATTCTTTTTCCGTCCTCCTGATGTCATCATCACGATCAAGTTGCATTTTAGCCATATGACCACCCTGCTGCCAGTGTTATGCCTTCGCAGTAGAGTTGACTTACCTTTCGCAATTGATCGACTTTTTTATTTATTTCATGCGAAATAAATAGATGATTCATGACATCAGGATTCGAACCGTGAATCAACAGCGTGACAAACGATGATGTTACCACTACACCACGGCCACCCTTAAATGGCTTGGTGATGTTTCTCTTCAAGTGGAGTGGAAGATCTAGATCGAATGATTGAAAAAATCAATAAGGAGGCATACAAAACAAAATTGGAAGAAAAGGCCGTGACCTCTGGACTAAGATTAATTGACGAAGGATTCGTATTTTAACAGGACAATGACCCTAACAGCACGTTAAGACTTTGTCAAGAAACACCAGAAACAAAGGGAAGATGAAGAAATCTTACAAATCATGATATGACCGCTGCAATCACCAGATTTAAACCCTATGGAACTGTTGTGGGAGGAACTGGATAGAAGGATCCGGGATCAATGCTTATATCAGAATCTGCATTGTGGAATATACTATTGGATTGCTGGAGCAATATACCACCGGCAACAACTGAAAAACTGAAATACCAAGAATTGTAAAAAAAAGTAATCGAATGTGGCTGTGGTGGCTTTTTCGACGAAAAATCGGTTTAAGTAATTTTTTCTTCTCTTTAATAAATTCCTTTATGTTAAGAACAAGCTGAAAATATTTTTCTTCTTATTTTGGTTTCATATACCCTGTTGGTTTTACACGATTATTATTCTACTACAGAGTTCTTTTCGATGTCAGATTTTGTTTTTCCTTCGAGTACTAAGGGCGGACTCAAACTTTTGACCTGCAGTGTAGATCCTCAAATAGGTGGACTTGACTGGTTTTAGGGATTCTTTAAATTGAATTTTATTTAATCTCGAGAAGAAACATATATTTATAAGTAACGGTTTCGTGAATCTATTTTATAAATAATAAAAATTCGAATTCATTTCATTTATTATATCTTCTATTACGGCTGAATCAACATTGTCACGAATCTTGTTTTCAAAGTAATTCTGTTAATTGTGTTACGCAAAAAAGTTTTCAGTCGTTCGAAAATCATTGCTGAAAAATCATGTTTGTATGAAAGCAGCAATTATTTACAAGTGGTTCCAAATAAAAACGAAGTGAGGATTCTTCTTGCGAATAACTCGCTACACGTAAATTCTTTAAACATGAATTATTTATTAAACCATAATCGATTTTAAAAGAAAATCAAAGTAGAACCGAACAAGAAATCATTTAATGGATGTCGCAATCACTGTAACTGCTTACGACCCATTTGTTGTCACATAACATGTAACTATACTAGACGTCCGTCTATTTATTACACTGTAAAAATTGCCAATATGTTGTTTATTCAATTACAAATAAAAGCAAAATCAGTATCTGTAAGTGATGCTCTTTCTGGCTACAAACAGATATTTTTCAAGTTTGAAATTGCGACCACTATGCATGGGAGTACCTACATACACATGTGTGCAGGTCAATTTTGTTGTAGCGTAACATGCTATTACATTAAATGCCCGTCTATATATTACGCTATACAAATAGTAGAAATATTCTAAAGGAATATTCCGGTATTATATAGTCGGTGTTTTCTGGAAGTGCTGGATTTGCATCCTAGACCTCTGTGAAGTGGGTTTAAGTCGAATGACTGCACTTGCTATCACCAATCTGCTAAAATTCCTAGGGATACTCGTATTAATCGGAGAAGAATCGGCCTAATGGGTTCTTCTGAAAATATCATTACAACAACAAACGGATAAACAAATAAATGAAACCGGCATGTTCTCACAAGCTACAATATCTTTCCTGTATGTTGTTCCCTATAACCTTCTTTTTCACTCTACTACTGGAGAAAGAAAGAAGGGTTTTTCATATTTGGGACTATAAAGCAGCCGCAAATATTCAGACATGTTAGGTGGACCTGAAATTACCCCGGAATGGATAACGTGCATCCTGAGATTGCTATAACTATAGTCACACTACCTATTCAATCTTCTCATCTTATTTCGACCATGTTTCAAAGAGTATGGAAGACACAATAAGGCGGTGTGACCTTGCTGAGTTCGAGCAGAGGTATGATACGTATTGTTTCCAAAAATCTGAGACCGACTCCCCACCGCCACCCACTTAGAACAATGTTGCTTAAAGTTAATGAAAGCTACGTAGTGATGAAGTGGAAGTCTAAAATGGAAAGACCTTTATAATAATTAAACAAAATTAACTGTACTTCAATCATACACAACCAGTAAAATAAATTTCAATAAAAATTATCCCCCAAAAGGATACATCCTACAACAGATAGAAATCCAGAGAGGGCGGAGTTGGCTTTGTGATTTTATCCTTTTATTTATAAACTATTTTCGGCGGGGGACTGGAAATGTATTAAAGGCGCGGCCTCCGAAAGAGTACATTTTAGGGTTGATGGGATACACAACCCCTATTTCTCATTCTCCCTACAAAGATATGCAGTTTTTCTGTTGCACACAATTGTAGTAGTGCGCTCTGCGCTCTGCAACGTCGTATAAAGTAACACACCATAGAGTGGGTGTAGTTTTCCTTCAATAGAATAAGATCTTTAGTTTGCAATAATTATTTGGTTATAAAGGTTGTCGTGTTAGATATAGACGAAATTCGAAGATAGATAATAGGATAGGATAGGTATTTATATTTTATTTTGGATGAATCGAATGGGATTAATAATGCTCCCCCCTAAAAGGATATTTTATTGATTTGCAGTCTCTTGTTGAAAAGTTAATGCATTCTTAAATTATTTTTTAAATGTCGGAATGGGTATTTACAGTAAGATAGAAAGAAAGCATACGAGATATAAACGACTACTTCAGAAGAAGTGGTAAAGGGATTAAGATGTCACTCTTGTGCGATTGGAAGTTTGTGAAAACATGTTTTTCTTAGTGCGTTTATCTGCAACTTTAATTACAATTTATTACTCTTGATCGCAATTTTCTTACACTTGCATTTTCAAGTTACGAGCGGTAATTTTTGATCTAAAATTGCGCAATAAAATATGGGTTATAATTAATTAAAAATTAATTTTATACAACTCACTGGTGAAATCCTAAATTTTAATATTAGTACTCCAAAGAGTAAAAGACACCACCCCGTAATTGAATTTTTAGTTCGCAAAGTAAATATAAATATAGTATTTTATTACGCAGGACCGCTGCATGTTACAGTTTAGAAATTAACTGTTTATTGTTGTTGGTAGATACTGATTATTTATTTATTTATTGAGCTTAGTGCAAGCTAACTTAATCTAACTTAAACCGAACTTAGCTATTTTTTTTTTATTTTTTTATTTCCGGGCCCACGGAACTAAAACTACTAACTAAAGCTAGTTATAACTAGATGCTTAAAACTAATTGTAAGGCGGGAGATGGTGTGAAGGAAGTAAAGGAGAGTGAGTTTAAGAAAAGGAGGGTGGGGGGTTTGAGTGAAGGCAGTTTCTCAATACAAATTTGCTACGGTGAAAATCAAACGAGCTTTGCATTCCGTTCGGCAGGCGTAGCATTCTTGATATTGGCTCGTTACGACCATAATTGGTGCGGTGAAAATTTAGGTGAAAAAGTGGTACAGACCGAAGGTTTCGTGGATTTGTTTCAAAAGAAATTGTTTGGAGCAGCGTGGGGCAGTCGATGTTTCCTGTTATCAACTGATGGAGAAAGAGTATTTCGGCTACTTCTCGACGTTTTACGAGTGAATGCAAATTGATCAGTTTTAAACGATCCTCATATGGCGGTAAGTTATATCTATCAGTCCATGGGAGGCCGCGTAGAGCGAAACGGATGAACCTGCGTTGAACCGCTTCTTTTCGGAGAGAATAAACATCGTGGTGCGGAGACCACGCTTGGCTAGCATATTCAAGAATTGGTCTGACAAATGTGACGTAGAGGGATTTTGTTCGAGAATTCCTTAGACCAGCGTTTTATGAAACCCAGCATTGAGTTGGCTCTGCTTATAATTTGGTCTATATGGCAGCGAAAATTAAGTTCACTGTCGCAGATGACACCCAGGTCGCGAAACAGAGAGACGGGGGGAACAAGATTATTACCGATGAACTATGATCGGGGGACAGGTGGAACACGCTTGCGGGAATATGTAATATTTTGACATTTTTGGCACCATGTTGAAAAATTGTTTAAGTCTTCTTGGAGTGGGTAAGGGTCGGCGGGAGTTGAAATGTGTCTGAAGATTTTCATATCATCAGTGTAAATAGAAAGATATGAATTTTTAATGACACAATCAACGTCATTGGTTGACAATATGAATATCAGCAGACCCAGGTGGCTGTAATGGGGTCAGATACGGAGGATCTAAATAAAACTTCGTACTGTCGTTCGTCAAGGTAGGATTTAATCCACGTAATGAACCCCGGTTGAAAACCAAGAGCTTTTAGTTTGAGTGGGAGATTTTATCAAAGGCTTTACTAAAGTCGGTAGCAATTAAGTCAACTTCTTTACCATCTTCTAATGCGCTACTCTATAGTCGAAACAAATTCTGTTAAGTTTGTTGTAGTTGACCTTCCCTTTAGGAAACCGTGCTGATAAGGCGAAAAGATAGACTTGCAGTGGAAAAACATTATATCGTATATAATGCTTTCGAAGAGTTTAGGTGTGCAGGAGAGTTTAGTTTGAAATTTTGTTTTAATGACATTTTGTGAAGAGCTCTTCCAGAGCGTTGGAAAGACACTCTCTGCGATGGAAAGTCGGAAGAGAGTGGTATATGAGGGTATACCATCAGGACCAGCTGAGTATTCGCATTTGAGTCTTTTTATCTTTTCTTCGACGAGTGCTGCACATATATTAACTGAAACTAATGACGTTTGGGAACAGTTTCTCATGTAGGAGAAGTAATCATAATCAGGTTCCAGGACATGGTTGGAGAATGATTGGCTGAAGAAATGAGCGAACATATTTGCGATGATTTTAGGATCATTCGACGGTAGGTGGAACAATCAGATTCAGTGCGAGACTTAAGATATGAGTGCCAGAGTTTATTTCTTCTTTACGAAGCGAACGTAACTCTTTGGTAAACCAAGGCGGAGATGACGAGGGGGTTACTGGGGTACGAAAAGGACGGATTGCGTGAAACAGTTGAAAATCTCGGTGTAAAACTTGGAGAGAGCGTTCTCGGTATTAAGATGTGAGTTGAACTTGAAGTTGACATTCTATAAAAGGGTGTTTAGTTTCACGAAGTCAGCTCTCCGGAAGTTAAAGCTATATAGCTTCTCGGAGTGTAGAGATTTATTGGCGTTATTGTTGGAAAAAGTAAGAGACAAAGGTGGGTGGTAACGATCTAATTTAGAAAGGAGATGTTTACTTTCTGACACGACACAGATATCGGCATCTGTTGAAAAAAAAAGCCGGGGACAATCTGGACGAAATTTGCAACCGAATCGTAACTGTATGTGTATGATCCCGAGTTCAGACAAGAGTCTATGCAGTGGATTGAAAGAGTCTATGCAGTAATTGGCCGCCGAAGAAATTCAAAGTGGAAAAGTCGGATTCGAAGCTTATGGTGTTTACTGATTGATTATCTGGCAAATTATTATTTGCGGGCGCCAAAGAGGATATGCAAACTCTTATACTATTATAGGACACGGGCGTTGTGAAGAACAGAGGGAGAGGAAAGAAAGATTTTAGTGTAGTGGTTTGAAACTCAGATGGTATTAAGTTTCTGTAAACTCCAAGGGTAGCGTCCAGAGAACTGGGGAGGTTGTTTGTTTGCTTTTATCGTTGCTCATGATTCACAGTATTTTTTTCCGTCCTCCTGATGTTGATGATGATGTTACCACTACACCACGGCCCCCATTGGGACTACGATGAATGGTCCATATTACGTAAATTTATTGACTCAGGCACGTGAAGCGGTCATACGGAAGCGACGTGGGGAACTCAGGCACAGAGTGTTGTTTTTGCAGGATAACGCGCCTGTTCACACGGCGCGGGTTTTAAGATAGACCTTAAAAGTTGCAGGTTTTTTAACGATAGAACACCCACCCTACAGCCCAGACTTGGCCCAGAGCGACTTTTTCCTTTTTTTTCCCAATTTAAAATGGAGTTACGAGGCCGGAGATTTGCGGATGAGAATGAGATCAAACCGGCAGTATAGTCATTTTGAAGGTAAAGAAAAAGAATATTTTTTCGGTGGTATTAAGGCACTGTATGCCCAATGTGAGAAATACATTTCACTCGAGGGAGACTATATGGACAAATAACATTTTTTTAATCGGATCTCTTCTTTCACTGAATGCCTTGACAGGGAACTTATCAGCCTCGTACTATCAGTATGTAGGAGGGCTGCACACAAAAACCTCCGCTCTCTGTCTGAATTCCCAAAAATTCCCTATAACATTTTTGAACTAACAGAACGAATCTATTCTCTAATTTTAGGAACAATAAGCTATATACTTCAGACTTCAATATATTTGAGATGGTCTCGTGAAAGACGATCGTGGAGTTCTTTTGGTCATACACAAGGGTTACTTCACCCACCGCTGACATTCAATTCATCTGTGTCAGAATAACCCACTCAAGGACCAATTTTTATATACGTTGTTACAGCGTTATCAGCTTGCTGTAGATACCATCAACTCTGTCTGTGATTTTGTGAAAACCAGCGATTATATCATAATTTTGGGAGACTTTAATCTTCCTTATCTTTAATGGGCTCAGTCTGAAAATGAATCTCACTTTATTGCTAGAAATCCCACCTCAGACAAAGAAATGTTATTCACTGACTGTCTCTCCGGCTACGGTCATTACCAAATGAGTGGCATTACTAACAACTTAGATAGGCAACTCGACTTAATCTCCTCATCCGATTCCACCAATTGCGTCGTCACAGCGAGCAATCATCTTTTATTCACGTTAGATCGCCTTCACCCTCCTCTATTTCACATTCATACGAAAACGGCAACAAAATTCCAAAATTCTTCAGTCAGAGAAATTATACAGCTTCAATTTTCGGAAAACAGATTTCGCAAAACTTAATAACTTGCTTAGTAATGTTAACTTTATGCTCTTTCTACCTATAGATCGTAACACGCTGCTCTATCTCGTGTTTTCGACATAATTTCACACGGAATTGTTTTTCTGAAACTAAAAGCTCTTGCTTTTCAGCTAGTATAAGTTCTTCTTTAGATCGTCCGTATCTGACCCCATTTATGTTACCTCGGGCGGGTACCTTACCTATTCAATCTGGTACTAAAAAAATGTTCTGGAGCTCAACATCAGTAAATGTCAAGGTATCACATACCAACCAAGCCAGTTCTGCGCTCGGTTTTGGCAAAAGATGGTCTAAGGAATTTTGAAACCCATATGTCACAAAATGCCTTTATATCATCTTCCCCAAGCCAACTATGGTCACCTTATTACAAAACCCATGCCTTACGAATAGAAGCTGTGCAGCGGAGATTCATCCATTTCGCCGTTCGTGGTCTTGATTGGGTTGATAGTAAAAACTTGCCTCCCAATGTGTATCGTTTAATGTCTCTTGAAAAACGTAATTTATTCATCAGCTATTAACTGGTAATATTGACTGCCCTGGACTGTTGGAATTGAACTCCTTTAGTACAAGCCCACGTAACTTTATGTCTGTATCTGTACCCATCTTCCGTCTTAATACTCATCGCACCGACTACGGTCCAGAATGCTGCGCAAAGCTAATGGCATGCAAAGCTTCTTTGACTTTCATTACAGCAAAGTCACACTCCGCAACGCCCTCCACTCTTTCTAACCTTGCTTGCACGCCCGCCTCACAACTCCATATTATCCTCAGTTTTTTGGAAGTTTAGCTTTAAGTTCATAATGCATGTATTAAGCTTAAATAATTAAATATGGAGTTGCAGAAAAAGTGCTTTCAGAGAAAGCTTTAAGTTTTCCAGCATGCAAGTTCTTTTCATTGTTCAAACTCTTCCATACGAGTACATACATATGGATGTGCTGAGATGTTATCAGTACTTGTGCTCTCTTTTTGGGTTTACGAAAGCACAATTTTTCATACTTTCCCTCTTCAATGTCAGTGCTGCCAATATGGAAAATAAAGAGTTGACTCCCAAACCTCGGTCGCAATAATTTATAAACAGAAGTGACTACTTTTTATTTTGTTGCCCCCTCATAAAAATGACATTAGTACGGCCCTGCATTAATCATGTACCAATTGATATGATTCTTATTTGAATGGGCACAAATTCAATAAATATAAAATAATTGGGAGGTACTACATTTAATGGCGGAGCAGTTTAATATTTACCTAATTTGGGTGCCGGGGCACAGAGTTATTCCAGGGAATTGTAAGAACGAACTTGCCAGACATGGAACAACAATACCCATCCTTCCGGCTAAAAGTTTACTGGGTATGCCTATCGCTACATGCAAACTTAAATTAAAGCTGGATGCTACCGTTAAGACAAATTCTAGGTGGACAAGGAGTACAACTTGTCTAGCGACAAAACAAATTTGGCCTATGCTGGATCTGAAACGCTCTAGGAATTTGATTTCTCTAAATAGGAAGCATATTAGTGTCATTACTGAACACTGTCTAATAGGCAAGCATACAACAAGGCTTGGCGTATTCTCTAACGATTTCTGCAGAATCTGCATGAACGAGGAGGAAGAAGAGACTATTCTTCACCTTCTTTGCATCTATCCAGCTCTCACCCAAAGAAAGAAACTCCACTTCCTTCTGTTGCAATGACCTAAATGATCTGAATAATATTGACCTTAGATACATTCTACGCTTCATCAGAAGCTCTAAGTGGTTCAACGAGTAGGCTAAAGGCCTCGTCTCAAACACATGTGGTATCACAATGGACCTATTATTGGTCTAAGTGTGTTGGCTTCTTTTGCTGACAGCCACAACCTAACCTAACTTACATTTAAGGCTCCCTTGTAAACTAGATATTAAAACGATATTACATATTTTTTTTCCACGTAAGTTTCTTGGGTATTCGCAAAATTTACAAAAATTAAAAGTGTATTCGTAGTCTGGAATAAAAAATCAAGCAAGTAAAAATAGGTACGCCTGTAATTTTCATGAACTACAGAGCGCTCACGTTTCTATTTGAACAAGCGTTAGAAGTTGTGGAACAAGAAATATCAAAGCAAGAACAAATCTAAAACGTACTCGTAGCTAAATCTGTGCATTTTATGAAAGTAGCAAAGTAGCAAATGAGTTTATTTTTTAAGAAATGTATCAAATTTGTTGCGAACGTAGCATAGTGGCAGCGCTGTTCCCCATACTATTGTGTGCATTGTATATTCGTTCTCTCTCGCTTTTTTGTAATACGATTTTCAATTGTATTTTTTATGATTTCAAGATTTCAGGATTTGTGAAAGAAGCATCCGTGAATAAAATAGTATTCAAGAAGAATCAAATGACATTTTATTTTCCAAAAGTTTGCGGTTAGATTATGATTGCCTGTGAATGGGTCTTGTGTTTCCCTTTGTATTTTGTTGTTTTCATTATGTCTTTAGTGTCAATTTAGTTAAAAATGTTTGCATCTCTATTTTGCAAACACAAAAACAGTCAGTCAGCCCTCCAGAAGCATTAGAAGGAAAGTCTTTTGTTCAACTTCTCTGTGTTTTTTTAATTTGCTGCGAGTCCACACTTTCCTTACTTTTGAATTTGAAATTTTGTATTTTCGTTCTCTTTCAATTTTTGAATTTGTCTTTCACCACTACGTACGAACGGAATATCGAAGAATCACCAGTACTGTAGTTTTCCAGTTTTCAAGATTTAAATAATTTGTAATTTTTGAGTAACATTTTGAGGCAAATATAGTAGCTCTTGTTTGCCCTAATTATCTGATGGGAGCAGCTTTTCAAACAAATTATTTAGTTTTATATGTTGTGGCAAATTTATATGTTTGTGGGTGATGAAACATTACCATATAATGCTGAAGAATTTTCTGCTTAAATTGCTCCGTCCAATTTGATCCCCATCCAAACTAAATTATCTCAAGGACCCGGCTACCTAATCTACTCCTCTATCTGTATTATGAATTACCATTCTGCTGTATCTTTCCAAGTAAGGAGGGACAATAAACCAATGAAAAGCTTTAAATGGGCAGAGGTTTCGGAACAAGTTTTCAAAAGCACTCAAACTTAAACAGGTTCCTTAACCATAGTAAAATTTTTCCACCTGAGGTGGGTTGCCATCTAGACCTATAATAGCGGGAATAGCACAAGTTCATATTACCATTTTTATTGACAGCCATGCGGCTACAAAATCGATTTTCTGTATCGAAATGGATTCGAAATTTATCAAGCTTTGTCGTAAAGATTTCAAAGTCCACAAAGTGGCACAATTTTAGACGCTGCTGGGTCACCGGCATTGTGGCAACGAAGCAGATAATCATAATCACGGTGGAAATCACAATCCGTGAAGAAGGCTTTAGCGAAAATTTCACAGAACCAGAGCCAGCAAATCAATATTAGTGCTTATGTGTATATCACTTGGTGTAATCCACTAGTGTTTCACACTGTGACAATAATCGCAATGAAGACGAAGAGTTCATTGGGACATGGAACATTTTCTGTCTCACTGCTTAAGCCTCTCGCACTTAAGATACAGTACTCATACTTGGGAAAATACTATTTCCATTCTAAGCTAAAACAAACATTTGCAAATTTACAAACGCAATAGGAGGCTAGCAGTGAACTTAAATAAGAACCGGTAAGTTGTGCTAAAGACAGATTCGATAATTTTGTGAGCGTCTCCAATAGACATCATAAAATTGCTAGAAGTACAAAATCTACCCTAAACTAAAGGCCCTATTACTTAAGGTCGGTGAATTGAACAGTTGGTTTTTTGGCCTTCTCAACTTGTTGCTGTTGTCCTTTTGCCAAATTTGCTATAGGTAGAACATAATCTACGAGTAGTGAAAACTAATCTTTAACTTAGTCCATTTGATTTGAAATTTTTGTATTTTTTCAATGGTACCACAATCTTTGAAAGAGGGTAGCATGATTGAAGTTTTTATAGCATAGTAGCAAGTGTAGCGAAATACTACTATAGTAGCAACTTCGGCACCACACAATTTCTTTTTTTCCCCTTTCTGCGCACGACTTTCAGTTGCATTTGTCGCCTATAGGCCATGCACAGAACTGGCAAAGTTTATAATTTGTTCATACTTGAAACACCAAGTATTCAGATTTTCATATTCTATTTTTGTACCTACATATATGTACATAGTGCAATTTAGCACTCTATGTATTTTCAGCCCTCAACGATGAAGTTCTAAGTAAAGTGTGTCCCAAAATTCACACAAGATTTGAATTTTGTGATTTAAGTTATATATGGAAGAATTCGTTATAAGAAAAAACTTTATTTCTTTTTTTTTCTTTACTACAACAAAGAACTCTTAAGCTAAAATTAAAACTAACAAAACGAACTTGACTCAACGACTTGCAAATAACAACTGTTTTTTCTTTCTTCACTTGAAATTTTCTACAGATAAATTATAATTCTAATTTTGATGACACTGCACCAAGGGGGGGCTATGGCGAAAGGTAGTGTAGCCTCCTATGTAACTTGCGCCATTTGTGCGGTAAAGTGTTGCCAAGGAAAAAAAAAAGACATCGTGATACGAGTAGCTGACAGTTTAGGGCTATTAAAAATGGAGTGCTACACGAAAAAACAATGCGTTTTCATTATTGAGCAATATTTTAAAAATAATGAAGGTTTGGCAGCTACAGTTCGCAATTTTGTGAATGACATGTGGTTTCAACAAGACGGTGCCACATGCCATACAGCCCGAGAAACAATTCAATTACTGCATGAGCCATTTCCTTGACGTGTAATTTCCCGTTTTGATGATCAGAATTTTTTATGTCTAAGGTTTATGCCAACAAGACCACGACCACCCACGCCCTGAAGGAGCAAATTGAGCGCTATCAACGAAATTCAGCCACACTTATGCAAAACGGTGGTGGGAAATTTCAACAAAAGAGTGTGTATGTGCTAGAAAGCCATGGAGGCCATTTACCCGATATACTATTCTATACATAACCCTGTACTGTATACTTTATGAATCTATAAAACATTTACAATTTTTAATTAAAAACCTGTGTTTTCTATCAAAATTACTTCTTGCGTGAATTTTGGAACACCCTTTATTTCCCCAGACCCATACAGTCAAAGTACTTTTAATTTTCACTTTAGCAGATTTACACTCAGAAACGCCCTCCAGAACACTTCCTCTTGACCCAGTCTCCACTCTCGCCTCTCCTTAGTTTATAGTTTAGCTTTCGTCATTGTATGTTTAGCTTTGAGTTATTTGTGCATAAATTAAGAGCAAATAAATAAATAAATACTATGATCCGAAAAAGTCGAAGTACTTATCGATGGTGGTGTAGCGCACAATTGTTGTAAGTGCAAAAATTACGTTTTCGAGAAATCACACATTCTGCAAAAAATAAATGATGCTGTTAGCTTTAAATTTGACTAAGCAATAACCAAATGTTTGTACATTGGATCGCTAGCACTACCCACAAATGAAAATGAAATGAAATGCAATTTAAAGAAAATTAAATTAAATTAAAAAAACACGAAAATCTTATGACAAATCTGCCAAATATTACTTTGGACACAGCATCAACATCCTAATGTGAATTGCCTAATTTATTTTATTGCCAAAATACCAGTCTCTAAAGCTCTTGAGTACTAGGTGAGCATGTCTCACTAAATTGTCTCATAACAGCACAACTTGATTCTACTTGAATCTCTCTATCCTATCTAATTAATGGGTGCAATTCACAAACAGCCACCGAAATCGTATCCCAAAATTAATCTCAACCGAATCCCAATAGCAAATTTGTATCCTGCGATACCAGGTGGACATGTAGACAGACAAGTCCTCACTCGTCCATACAAAAGAATTTATTTTCAGAGTTGATTATGGCTGATATGGAATTTCGTCAATAGAAGAGATTCATATCGTATAAACAACACTCTCTAACAATAATGGCGCATGAGCACTTATCTGCAATAGCAATGGCAAGCAATTTTCTGGTTCAGTATTCAAACAGTCGAAGGAATGGATAGTTACGGAAGTCCTGCCGAAATCGAATGCGTTTGTTATAAAATGGCGGTTATCGTAGTTTATACTAGGCGAGCATGAATAGGTACAAGGAGAATGCTCCAGCTGAATGCTGCAGGATTGATTCTTGGCGTAACGTAATGGTTATTTTCAACCAATGAACAACTGAAATTCCAACAGAAACACTTTCACTTAAAATCAAAACACCAGGCGAGTAGCAAAAGTCACAAAGGAATACAATTTTCAATGACGATAAAAATCTTATTCGAAGAAAGCTCATTTGGATGCTGTACGAAACGTGCTCATACAATTTTTAAAAGTCCAAAGTCCACAAAGCAGAGTTTATACTTCTGAATATCAAGAGCGCATGTGGAAAGGAGGCAAATAAAACAAAATGTTCATTTCCATGGAACAGTTTTCAAAGGACAGTAGTCGTCTAGTAGAGTTGCCAATTGTTTGAAAATTCAAGGCCAAGCTTCTTGGATGCCCGCAATGCTCTATTGATACATATTTTATGGAGAAATGGTAGTAGATAAGCCTACCCGGCAAGCTTCGCCTATCTCATAAGGGACTATGCTTTAGGAAACCTCAGTCCCAAATTGGTTCTGCATACTCTTGGATCTACACATTGGATAGCGGAACTGATGTAATCCCAGCTGTCAATGTTAGAAGTGATACCATCACGTGGTGACAACGGGAACCCGATAAACTCTCCTCGATGAAGTCTCACAGCCTGGACCTTCGCTAGGAATACACTGCGCTGGTCCGGAAGGTCAAATAAATTGAATAGTGCCAATGTACAGTAAAAGATATTTGCCACTACGCCATATTAGAATCATCTGTGTTGTAGATACAATTTGGTATGGTCGTTTATTAAATACTTATCCAGTTTTCACTTTTGCTCTGCTCAAAAATTAGTTGGATAATGATGTTGGT
Source organism: Pocota personata (assembly GCA_963082735.1). Taxonomy (NCBI): domain Eukaryota; kingdom Metazoa; phylum Arthropoda; class Insecta; order Diptera; family Syrphidae; genus Pocota; species Pocota personata. The sequence goes on from OY720433.1 coordinate 4,883,753, forward strand.
AAAGTTCTGTATAGTCTTTAACACTGCCTCCCCAACAACTGGACCTAACTTCAGACACTCCTCTTCGACCGTCTTGTGTCAAATTTTTCGGAGGCGATTTAATCTTCTTGGTCTAAAATTAGGATTCACAATAAGAACAAACTGCTGCCAATTCAATTCAAAAAAAAGGGTAGTTTTATTTTTAAAATTTTTAATCAGACAGACGGCAACCTCGTTTGCAAAGTACTCATACTCCCTATGTAATTGATAGAAACAACACTCTATGTATGACTAACAAATCATTTATTTATCATAACTGGACGAAAGCCGTATAGTATGACGTTTATTTGTTTATTAATTTTACTTTGTTGCCCATTTAGTTTTACAATAAATTAAAGTTGACATTTTTTACTGATGGGATTTCAGGAGCATCAACAACGATACCGCGCACAGAAGTGGGGCGAGTCAAATTTTGGAATGTTATGGTCAGTTCATGTACCAAGAGAGAAAGTAACTTATGCACTTACTCGATTGGTAGGGGGAATATTTTGTTTATACAGGATATCACCCAAACCGCCTGTATTCATATAAATACACTTTGTATGATTGTTATACTTAAGGATGCGAAGGATGGGAGATGAATTGGATTGATTGTGTGTGGGGACAATTGTGATTTCCCCAACTTAAATGGGGCCTCTCCAACTAGGATATTTTTCGAAAATTTCGAACAAATTTCAAATCATCCCTTAATGGGGTATCTTCGCATGTTTGTAGAATTGCTTTAGAAATTCGGTTAAAAGTGGTATTTCTCCAACTTTCATACTTCGAATAATTTTGAACTCCTTCCCCAACACATGATATACTACGTTACACAAAGAGTCAAGTGCAGGAACCAATTGTTCTTCAGCACTGCTGTGAGAGTAAAATATCCTTGCATTCAAAGGAATGCAGTGTATGTTGTGATTGGTTCTGTTAGCCTGGTAGAAAACATTTTCACGCGCTCGCTCGGATTGGATTTGCTTTGGATGCAATTTGTTTGTCAGTCAGTATTTTTAATGTTTCGTCTTCGTTGTTTCTAAGTGCAAAATAAATAGCTTCCAACTTATCATATTTTAGGAACTTTTATATAGCAAATATGGACAACAATGTTCACATGAAAGACAACAAACGTGTTTTTCCTTCCTTTCTAGTCATTTCAATCTATAATAAATCCTTCAGGTGCCTTTTCTCTTATATAATCTCCTCAGCATAAAATACATATATTGACCCATTTCTCAACATAACCCATTTCTGACATGACATGGCTGAAGCTAAAATCTTTTATCGAAAACACGCGAATTCAGATCATAACTATTTAACACATAGCATACTGAAAAATATCACCGCATCATATCTATTAAATAATGAAAAAGTAGGTCAAATGAATATCTTCCTCCTCCAAAGAGGAGAAATAAGGGGAGCCACGCATGCGCAGAAGGGTCAAGTTTGCCTACTGCCTTTCGTGATCGCCTGATGCCCTGATTTTCGAAAATGTGAATTTTGTATGAAGCTGGGTTAAACTTGGCATAATTGGCAAACTTAGCAAAGGGGAAGCGGGGTCAAACTTGGCAAACTAGGCAACGGAGAAATAAGGAGAAATGAGGGGAAATAAGGGGAACACGAAATATGGCAATTTCCCACCCCTTTTCCCCTTTACCAAGTGTGCTAAATTTGACCTAGTTCCCATACTAAATCTTCATTTCATGAAATCGAGGCTACAGGCGCTCATATTTAATAGTAGGCAAACTTAACACTAATGCGCGTGTGTCATTCCCCTTCGCTTACGATTTCTCTGACATTTAGCAGTGGTGTTTTTCAACGGAAATTTTGAATGTATTTCCTTCCATCTAGTGAGTGAACTGGAGAACAATTTCCCCAAAAAGCACTGTCAATTCCTGAGCGGGGTATTAATATGGGTTCATGTATAGCAGAGTGAAAATCTAGCAGGTACACTGTTCCGGAATAATAATTCAGTCCGTCATCGACTGTCTGTATTTTCGGTGGATGTGTATTGCGTCGCTTTGGGTTTCGGAAAAATTTCAGTCATTTTTACACATAACTCGTAGTATGGACACCGGGCAAACAGAAATTATAACCAGCAGCTACACACGCTGAAGATGAATGAATTTGTAGCATTTGTATTGTTGATGATATTGCTGGGTGCAAGAATGGGGAGAACTGGGAAACGTCTAGTCCCAATCATGAATACAGGAAGCACGTGGCACGACGTGACCAAGGAAATGTTTGTTGTTTTACTTACTTACTCTATCTGATTTTTACGCAATGGGGCAAGTATCTCGACGATAAACTCCTAGCTTGACTGCTAATTATTTCCCCAGTATACAGATGGACCGAAATATAAATATGCCTGCGAATTGCATCAACCATGAATGGCGCTAAAATGTTTCCGTGTTTTTATTTGCATCACTATTGTTGAGGAACTCGAAAAAGTGGTTCCTCGGACTGCAGCCTAAACGGCTGGACGAAGTTTCTTCAAACTCCACATCTGGGGTCCGTGAGCTAATGCTCAGAGGTCAAATCAATAACTTTCATTCCAGCCGCAAAATGAACAATACTTTACTTACGGCCAATTTTGAATTGCAATTTTCTCGAAAACAACTACAACGATTTCGATAAAAAAAAAAAATCATATCTGATGTAAAATGGAAGTTATTCGATCAAAATTTTTATTGTACTCTACTTACTAGCGGACTTGCGAAAATTGACTATTTCTAGGACATCCTGTAGACACATTTCACCACAAAAAAAACAACGGGCCCAACTTTGCAATACGGGCTTAATGTTGTTACCAATATTGAATATATCTGGAAACCAGAAATAAACGACAAGTATTCCTGTCGTGAAATGAGCTTACAGATAATTATGTGTACTCGATTGTGTTTATTCAGTTTGCTGTTGGAGTGGGACATTTTTAAGAGGGTTGTAGGTACTTGTTAAATTCGTGGAATTCCACACATTTGTGGACTGTTTTTGCACGTTGGTTTAATTGAAATCAAAATTTAAAAGACAAAAAATACTTCTTTCGGGAGGCCATAGTGTTCACCCTGGCAAGTGGGTGAAGTGTGGCACCCTTTTTAAATTGAGTTGTTGGTATGTATTTAAGTGGATGGTAGATACTGACGTACATATGTGGTATTAGTCAGTAATTATTGCCCAATATATTTAAGTGTGCATCATTGGTCGTAGTAGATCAGATTAGATTGCAAGATTTAGCTTGGTAACCCGCACTGATTTTAAAAAGCATATTTTGTGCCTTTCCCTGATGGTGTCTCAAGAGGCTATCAAGAAGTCAAAGATCTTGTTCGGGTGGATGGTAACACTGTTCTTTAAGAGGGTAATTTCATTGCCGAATATTCACTTTCTACCTAACGCAAAAGAGAGCCAAGCTATTTCATTAGAATCTGAATCGAGGTCATTCACAAGCAGAGTTTAGAGTGAATCTGAGTTTCATACGGTATAGCTGCATTTTTTAGAAGGGTGCAGCCAATGCTTTTTTCCAATGACGATACTGAGATAGGTTTGGTTTTCCTTTCAAATCAAATATTCAGGTTCAAGTCGAAAGCCGAAATGGTCTGCCACAATTTACGTATCTATCATACATACCAACTAATGCGTTTATGATGCCATGGTATCAGTTTATTTATTTTGTTTTTTTTTTATAATTTGCACGTGTTAAAGGGGATATGAATACCCTTATACTAATTTTTAGAACACGTACGTTTTTGTGAAAAGGGGAAAAGACAGAGAGAAAGACCGAGTGGTGTAGTTTGAAAATCAGGTGGTATTAAGTTTCTGTAAATTTCAAGGGTGGCTGTCCAGATAATTGGGGAGTATTTTATTTTGTTTTCGCTATTATAGTCGTTGCTTATGATTCACAGTATTTTTTCCGTCCTCCTGATGTCATCATCATGATCAAGTTGCATTTTAGCCATATGACCACCCCACTGCCAGTGTTATGCCTTCACAGTAGAGTTGTCTTAGCTTTCGCAAGTGATAGATTTTTTTTTATTTCATGCGAAATAAATAGATGATTCTTGACATCAGGATTCGAACCGTAAACTTGCAGCGTGACAAGCGATGATGTTACCACTACACCACGGCCACCCCATAATTTATATAATAATTTAATAATAATTGCTAATATATTACCAGGAAGCTGGTAATTAATTTCTTCAATTCAAGCACGAATCAGATCTACTGATCCTGAATTTGTATATGAAATGCCTTTCCGTGGAATCTATGCAATAAGCATTCTAAAGCATACCTATATAAATTTCTTACCAAACATGTCTAACTTCAAATGTACCATAATTTTTAACCTTCTGCAACAGAAATGTTGGTCGAAATCATGAATGCAACGACTTCGTTGTAGAAATAGTATTGTAACTTTTTTCCGATATCCAAATGGAATTGTACAAATTGATTGTATTTTTGTTTGAATTTAAAAATTTAATAAAAGTCATCAAACTACATAAAGAAGTATCACGCGGTTCCTGAAATATCGTAAATGCAACATGTGTTTGGGCAATTCCAACACATGTGTGGAGGTTAAAGGTTAAAATGGGAATAATTCAGTGTTGCCTCATTGCTGTTTACGGCAGTTTGATTTAGGCATTTAGGTACATATACTCGTATATGTATGTCTGTTCGTTATGGTTTTTAATAAATTTTGACAAAATCAGAACAAAATGGAAAAAAAACACTAACAAAAAAAAAGTCTCCGCTTGACACAAAGCATAATTCCATAATCCGTCAAGTGCACTTTCTCTCCAATTTTTTAGGCCAAGATATCTGACAACCGCGATCGGTGGTCTTTAAAATGGAGACTCAGTCTTTCTCTTGGCTGGAGTGTTGTTGTCAATTTGCTGGATGTAACAGAGTGAATGTAGGCGTCGGGCCTTGACTTTTTTTGACCACATCCACTTCAATTTACTGATGTAACTTCTTCTTAATTTTTCTTTCGAAAGACCAAAATATGTGCTTAGCACTCAGCACCCTTAACAAAAAGTATCAGCAATCTCTAGAGCATACATATTGTACATACCGAAGTAGCAGCGGTATCAATTTTCTTTTTGAAGGTTTAATTTTGGAAGACAATAAAGGCCTAAACTCAATGCTCGGATATACAAAATCATTTAATAGTTTATTTTATTGCCGCAATTGTAAACAGCACAAATGTGATATGAAAGTGCATACTTCTGGGTACATAATTTATTTTGGATCGAAAGAGAATTATTCAACTGACTTATTGATGGCCGATGTGAAAAAACGGGCATTATAGAAAATAGCATTTTTAATAAACTCAACTCTTTTAATTTTTATTTTTTTTTATAATTTGCTCGCGCCAAAGAGGATATGAATACTCTTATACTATTACAGGACACGGGCGTTTGTGAAGGAGAGAGAGAGGAAGAAAGATTTAGTGTAGTGGTTTGAAACTTAGATGGTATTAAGTTTCTGTAAACTCCAAGGGTAGCGTCCAGATAACTGGGGAGCTTGTTTGTTTTTGTTTTTGTCGTTGCTCATGATTCACAGTATTTTTTTTCCATCCTCCTGATGTCATCATCGCGATAAAGTTGCATTTTCAGCCATATGACCGCTCTACTGCCAGTGCTATGCCTTCGCAGTAGAGTTGACTTAGCTTTCGCAATTGATAATTTTTTTTATTTATTTCAGACGAAATAAATAGATGATTGTTGACATCAGGATTGGAACCGTGAACCAAGAGCGTGACAAGCGCCACCCTTCATTTCATGTAAGTGATAACTTCTGTTTCGATATTATGCGTGATTTTTTTGAGGCCGTTTGTCATTATGACTTAAGCCAAATATTATTACATCTTTTAGAAAAGCAGTGCTTCAATTTTAGTATTTTGAATTTTAGAAAACAGATGTTTAGTTACGGGGAAACTGAAATTGGTAATTATTCAGACCCTATCACTTATGAGCACTTAAACAAATCAAAATTAAAATTAAGTGCAAGAGAAATGATGACATTTGTTCATGATAGGTGATTTATTTCCGCCCAACGACAAAGTTTGGATTTTCTTTAGTCTTCTAATAAAAATTATAGATACCGTACTACTCCCTGCATTCGATGAACACATACTCTCCGATTTAACTGATACAATAAAAAACCATAATGAACAATATCAAACATTATTTAAACAACCTTTGAAACCAAAGTCTCACTTTCTTCTTTATTATCTATCGGCCACAAGAAAACCAGGACCAATAAAATACACTTGGACGTTTAGGTTTGAGTCTTATCATCAGCATAGTAAACAGTATAAGCATGTGAACAAAACCCTTAAACTGTTTCAGGGCATTGGCGTTAGGAAAAGGGGGAAGCCTGTGCACGTTGGCTTTGAATGTTTGAAGGTTGTAGTGATGGGCAAATACAGAGCCTGGTAGATTATTCCACATTCGTGTCGTTCGGCTTATAAACGAATCCCTATATTTGACAGTACAACCGAAATTGGGCTTAAGGGTGAACTGATGTGCATTCGAAGCATGACGCATTATAGTTGCTATTTAGTTAATATTAACAGTATTACAAGCCCTCCTATACAATTAAATACACTTACTAATGGAACAAAAATATTTCGGAATAAACACATTTAATGTTTATAACTGTGGGCGTCGTGGCGTAGTGGTTAGTGTGTCGAATCACTACGCAAGAGGTTCCAAGATGGAATCCCAGCCTCTCGCGAACGTCTGACAAACATCCGAGAGTATTGTTGTCACGAGAAAGCTTCTCAAAAACAAATTGCCGTTCGGATACGGCACTAAACTGTAGGTCCCTTCCATACGTGTGAAAAATATAAAGCACACAACACGAGTGGTTGCGAGAAGCTAGGCCCTGGCACTTTAAGAGCTGTTGCGTCAAATATTATTTATTATTAATGTTTATAACTCATTTACTTAATTCTAGCAGTAGTATGTATTACATGTCAATAATGCTGTATATTAATAGTGAAGTAAAATTTACTTAACCCTTTCGGCCCGGAATGCAGTCAGTGAACTTACATCAATAATTTTTTATTGATCTGTTCAAGACTTACCTTTAGCACATTACTAGCAAAAAACTTCCAAAATTGTCCTTGGGGGCGCTGGGGGTACTGGGACAGATGTGTCCCATCCGGCTTTGTGGATGGGATATATACGTCCCATCAGGTAATTATCAATAAATATAAAATAACACATTTTCCAAAAAAAAAAAAAAAAGTGTTTTATAAATTAATTTTATTCACATTTTTTATGTAACAAAGAAAAGGCATTAATATATGTAAGTATAAAACAAACTGTAATGTGTAATTTTTATTTGTGGTAACTGGCAAAGCAATTTTTGCACAATGGAATATTACACTCCTCGCATATGGTTGTTGTACGCTTCTCCTTTTTGTTGTTACTACATTGAGTACAACGTCTTCTTGTATGAGCCTCTATGGGTAGGTGCACTGCAGGCATCTGTTTTTTGATTCTTGATATAGATCCAGATCTGCCTGAACGGTGAATTTTGGTAGTTGTCTTCCCTTCGGCTATAAGGTCCTCTGCTAAGTCAACAATAAATCCTATCAATGGCGATTTTGTTCGTGATAGTTGCGAATAGATTATGTACGAATTTACAACGCTCATCATCAATAGTCGATAGAACACTTTTTTCGGACTTCCTATCCAATTCGTACAGCCCCGAAAGTTTACTACATCATCAATATAGTAGGTTTTTCCTGCGCTTTCAGGCTTTTCGGGTGGTGCAAAATACATCTTGGAGACAATACTTAGGAATCGATCGCGCGCTATTGCGACTTTTATGGCTTCATTTCCAAGTGATCGATTTTTTGACCAATAATGCTTCGTTGAAGGTACCCGATTGTATGACGTTATCAGCATGCAACCAATTACAATTTTTATTTCTCCAGAATCAGTAAATTTCGTATTGTTGACCTTACCTTTTGTATTGCGCACAATTTGTATTCGCTCATTTATGCGTTGAGCAATGTAATTAAAAAGACTTTGAGGAAAGATTTTCTTGAATATTTGCAGCGGGGTGTCGTTGCGATGAAATTGAAGATTTATGGAAGAGTCTCGGTGACAACTTACTTTCATACGGGGCTCAAAAGCTATTTATACATATGGACAAGACCATACTGTGTTAGTCGGAGCCATACTGATATCTGGTAGATTTTCTATGTCCTCACTAGTTTCCGATGCAGTATCTTCTTTGTCTTCCAAATTATATTCATCGCCAGAAGGTGTAAAAATGCTGTTACTGCTACTGAAATCTTCTTCGTCAGCTGAATTATTGATATAATTTGCTATTTCAGTTGGTGCAAGTTTCTTCGCCATTGTAGGAACTGCAAATATTTTTTTCGCAATAATACAGATACTGCGAAATCAAGTAGCAATTGGCGAATGGGACATATATGTCCCACCTAAAAGGCCGAATGGGACATATGTGTCCCACCGCACAAAAATGGCAATGAAACGTAAAATACAGAAAGAATCTTTACTTACAATTACTCCAATGTATACACAGCAACGAATAATAACTTTTTTTTTTTACTTTTTATGCTTATAAGGCACAGAAAAAACCTTCAATTTACACTTTTTTCATCACTTATAGAAAAATATCCAAGCACCACAATCTTAAAAACGTGAATGAACGCAGTGGTAACTATTATTACGAGTATGACAACAAAATGCTGTGAAAATCATTACAGATAATTTTGCCTTTTACGAATCATTGAGGTTTATTTTACAGCTTGTGCCGCAACTTTACTAACATTCGCTGTAAATTTGAAATCGAATTAAGAATTTTATAATTTGTATCACTGACAAATAGAGTAATAATTATCACAACATGATTTTAAAGTGTACAGCCTTTCCTCTGTAAAATATACAGCAGTAGTTGTGGGGCCTATTGTGATAGCAAAATTTGGAGAAATCACAGCGGTTTTCTACACATTGACAACATTTTTTTCTGAGTGTTCTGAGTATATATATATATATATATCAGCCATAGTCCCTAACTTTAACATTAAGACATATAAATCCATTAGGTGTAACTTAAGTTACTTTAGTCACGCTATCGTATCGTGCGGCTGATTAGTGAAGCAAAGAAGATAGATTTTTTAGGAGCTCATTACTCTGGCTATCACCTCTTAAAAATGCTTTTTAAACCCTAGAATAAACACAATATTATTTTGGTTACTTTACTTTCTACCTACGTCAATTAATGTCAATTAATGTCACTTACATTGCAGAATACACCAGGCAATCAACAATTCCAATAGGTATACCAATCACTATTCACTGAATGACAAGAAAATATTGCGGCAAGTGCACCTGACGTTATATTACCAAAACGGTTATTGGTTATTTTGTCGTAGTAGTTGGTTGTCCTATTAAATGTCTGCTGCCCTAGCATCCTACGAAGTATATGGGTCAGTCCTCTCATAAAATTCATGGCGCTATATTTATTACAGGACATTGCTTGTCTCGGACTAACTCGTTCAAATTCGCAAAATGGGTTTGTTCATGACCTATAGACATAGAATAACTTATGGTCAAATGAACTTGTCTTCTAATGGAGAAAATGCAATAATTTGCGATGATATGTCAGCTCTCTATGAAACTTTCACGTGGATACTTTTTTACTTTAAACCATTTATTTTTCAGAATTCAAATTAATTTAATTTTACATTGTTCGTAGTTATTAGTTCACATAATCTGTAAATGTGACACATGCATAGATAGGTAGAGTCTGGTGGTTCTACGGCTTATCTCGTCGGATGATGGAAGCTCTTATCTTCACTCTGCTGAACAGCAACACAGACCAGTTGAAGTTCGTACGCAACAGCTCTTGGCTAGTCAATAGGAAAACAGACCAGTGGGAGGTCGTGCGTAGCAGATCCGCAGTAAGTTCATTATTTATTTGTCCTCAACAGTTGAATGTTTTGTTAATTTTCTACTGAGATAATTTCCCAGAAAGTATATGAGTCAGTCCTTTCATAAAATTCTTTGATTTCCTAAACCACAAAACTGATTGATAGCTAGGTCATCTTCCACGGAGTCTCGCGGTTCCATGTCTAATCCTGTTAGAGGAGGACATTGTTTTCACTCATGCATGTACTATGCATATGGGCGTACATAATGTGTTCCAACATAATTTGACTTAATATTCTTCTTTCATTTAATTTTGATATGGTGGCCTTCGTTAAAGTCCGCACCTTTTGTTATTTTAAATTTCAGAACATTTAAATTGCTTCCCATCTATTGTCCACTTAATCAATCTTATTCATAATCAGGACATAATGTCCAAAATTATATCCGGTGACCATGAAAATTGATAGGAGCTAGATGGATTCTACCTGAAGTGCACGAGAATAATAATCGAACTGTATGTGCATAGTCTATTCACAGTGGGAGTTCCGTGATAGATGCTGTAGATGTTTTTTATTTGAAAAAAAAATCCTTCTCCACCCGTCGAACCTATATTTTAGTTATGAAGGACTTGTAGCCTCCTAGTTTTTCTGCCTATAATGAATCCCAGCATTTAAATTCTAAAGGCATTGTTTTCATTTAGAGCTAAATAAAGGCCGAATACAGCGCGCATGTCCTCGACATGTCCACGTTCTCATCAAAACTATGTGGCTATTGAAAAGTTTACTTAATGTGCATCCACAAACTTTGTGAACCAGTCCGATACAGATCACGTATGGAACCGGATTGTGTTTATTCCATTGGAAATCGGAATTATTAAGAAAAATTACGAATGTTATCGCTGGGTTATCAGGAAAAAAAGCAGTACTACTCGTACAGTTCCAAATAATGAACGAATACAGCGCATGTCCCATTTATTTTCTCCTTATTGTTATTGCAACAACTTCACAGCCACTCAAATAGAGAAAAGAAGTTTGGCGACCACTGACAGCATACTAAATTGATGCGTGACTTTAAATATTTCTGTTCACTTGGTCTCTGGTTAGATATTTGACACACTTTCTCAAGGCCGCACGCAATTAACCAATCACCTTTATTAGCGAAATTTGTGTTGAATCATTATGTCTACAAATATAAGAACTACCCAGCACAATATTTGTCATTTATTCCGCAACGAAGCCCTGTAGTGGTAACATCATCGCTTGTCACGCTGCAAGTTCACGGTTCGAATCCTGATGTCAAAAATCATCTATTTATTTCCCATGAAATAAATAAAAAAAGTCGATCAATTGCGAAAGCTTATGTCAACTCTACTGCGAAGGCATAACACTGACAGTAGGGCGGTCATATGGCTAAAATGCAACTTGATCATGATGATGAAATCAGGAGGACGGAAAAAAATACTGTGAATCATAAGCAACGACAATAACAGCAAAACAAAAATATTGTCCAGTTATCTGGACAGCCACCCTTGGAGTTCACTGAAACTTAATACCTACTGAGTTTCAAACCACTACACCAATTTGTTTTTCTCTGTCTCTTCCCCTTTCCACAAAAAAAAACCCCGTGTCCTAAAATTAGTATAAGGGTATTCATATCCCCTTTGACACGTGTAAATTATAAAAAAAAAAATCAAGGTCAGGGAAGAACTCTGGAGAAATTGAGGGAGTAACTCAACCAGAGGGAATTGTTTCTTTGCATTCAATTACGGCACTCAGGAGATTGGGTGCATAAGAAACAACGATATAAATAGAGATCTCGGAATTGCTACTTTGGAAGATGCAATTACAAACTTTGCGCGAAAACATAAAAATCGATTAGAAGGACACGTGAACATGTAGTTAAGGAACAAGCAGGAACTTTCCATGGAAAGGTACCTGCCAATCGTTTTAATCTTGTTATATGAATACTGATTGTTAAGCCAATACTTAGTTGCAGTAAGAAAGAACAATTTTGAAGGGAAGTTTTTTTAGTGGTTACAAATCCCGCACTACTATGAGCACGCGTTTTACGGTCCTCGTAGGGTCTTTTTGAAGATTTTTCACTTACCCTGAGGAAAAAAAAAATTAAAATATCTAATAATGATTACGGCTTCCCGGAGATTGATCAATCTTCAATATTTCCGTCTATCTGTCAGTCTGTCTGAGCGCTTTTTATTCCAATTTCATACGAATACGGGAATTTGTTGCTGCGAAAGGCTCCAAATCACTGTAGGTCAAGTGGTTAAGCACTACTGCAAAATGATCCCGCCATCTGGACAGCTGTTCCTCATCCGAAGGCAACAAATTTCCGTCTAGTCCATTTACTAAATGTAGCTTAGAACTTTAACCACCGGCGAGTTAATTAGTAATACTGTAGACGGTCATGCCATCGCACCTATATACATATTTGGTGCCTCTTCAGCCTTGTTGGCTAGTGTGTTGATGTAGTCACGCTTGTCTCGTCTTACATAACGATGCAATTCTTTTCTCTTCATGCGGTATGCGGTACTGAACTTCTCCTTCAGTACCGCTAAAAAGATATGTCTAACGATATGTCTAACGCAACCCAAATATAAAATTTAAATAAAATCGTTGGAGCCGTTTTCGTGCAAATAGATTTTTCTCAAAATCGGCCATTAGTAAAGTACCGTTAATTTTAGGATTAGAGTGCAAAGTTTCAAGAAAATCCGTTCAACCGTTTAAACTACAGTCCAGCGCACATACATACATACATACAGACAGACAGAATTGAGAGACCCACTTTTTGAGTTTCTCTAAATCGAAGTACTGTATTCAGATCCAATCGTGTACCTACGCCATTTTACTGAGTGAACGGCACTTGTTTCTCACGAATACATATGCACATATCTCCTTTTGGGGTAATAACGTATCATCATTCAATCTACTCGTATTGTCGATGGCGGAATTTCCTTACTAAGAAATTTGGTCAGGTATTGTGTTAATTATCGACAATCAGCCAGTGGCATTACAGATGCATATTGAGAAGTAGCATGCACGCTGGTCTTTAGTTAAAACTACTCGTGAAATTACGTTCATCGGACTTGGAAATATTCGAAAACACTGATTTCTAAATTTTGTCATCAGGCTGCCATGAATGGTAGCAGAGCTGCTAAACCGCGCATGTATCATTCTCTCAAAGTTATCATGTCATTGAGAACACACCTTCCTACCCAAGGAAGAACTTCAGAACCATTCATGACCTACCCCATTGTACTGTTTGAATGGCAATTGTTTCTCCATGTAGTTGATGTCATTGAGGTATACGCATCTCCTTTTGGGGTAGTGACGAATTATTGAAAATTTGCATTCATGTTTACAAATAGATATCGAACAGGACAATGCATTCTCGTTCGAATTTATACGTATGTTCAACTGACTTAAAAATATGTCTTCAGAAAGCCTAGACTGCCATTAAAAGGGGTCACGAAAACGAGTGAGATATAAAAGAGTGCCAAGTTCAACTTGTTTCAATGCCTTCCCAAATAAAATTTGACACTGGGCAAAAGGCTAGACGTCACCGATGCAACTCCAACTGCACTGAAAATGGTTTTGCTTTTCAGTTCGATAGAGAGTATTCCCCCCTTTCTCTCTTTCGGTATTGGAAAATCGAAGTACTGTATTCAGCTCCAATCTTGAGCCTACCCCATCTTACTGAGTGAACGGCACTTGTTTCTCACGAATACATATGCACATATCTCCTTTTGGGGTAATAATGTATCATCATTCAATCTACCTATTTTCGATGGCGGGTTTTCCTTACTAAGAAATTTGGTCAGGTATTGTGTTTATTATCGACAATCAGCCAGTGTCATTCCAGTAACATATTGAGCAAGAGCATGCACGCTGGTCTTTAGTTAAAACTACTCGTGAAATTACGTTCATCGGACTTGGAAATATTCGAAAACACTGATTTCTAAATTGTGTCATCAGGCTGCCATGAATGGTAGCAGAGCTGCTATACAGCGCATGTATCATTCTCATGCAAAGTTGTCATGTCATTGAGAACACAAATTCCTACCCAAGGGAGAAATTCAGTAGCATTCATGACCTACCCCATTGTACTGTTTGAATGGCAATTGTTTCCCCATATAATTGATGTCATTGAGGTATACGCATCTCCTTTTGGGGTAGTGACGAATTACTGAAATTTTGCATTCATGTTTGCAAACAGATTTCGACTTGAAAATTTATATTCAGGAAGCCTGTTTTTAAATATTTGTCATAAGGCTGCCATGAATATATGTAAGCAGAGCTACTACCTATGCATATACCATTCTCATGCAATCGTGACACGTCGCTGACACGAGGGCAAACCTTGGGCTTTTACTGCTGCAAAACCTACAATTAAAACAATGCACTCTGCGTCCCGCAAAAGCGGCGACATATATATGTTGGCGACAGGCTAAATATCTTTTTCATTTCTGCTTAAGGATAACACAAGTCCCACACAAGTCTCCATGTCGAACGTCGAAGCACATCAATCTTATTTGGTCGCTTAAAGTTCGAGAATCAAAACATTATTGTTTCATGCACGGCTAAAGTTGCTGCTTTGCTTATTCCACGAGGAAGTTTCGGGATTCTCAGATGTTGATCAACATTAAAAATGGAAAATGGGTTACGGTTTCATGCCCTGTGATGTCCTTTATCATTTTTCTTGAAACCACTCTTTAAAAAGTTTGCTATCTTCTGTCGATACTTCATCCCCTGAAGACGAATAGAAAAACTACTTACGTTGAATTTTGAGGAATCACACTAACTAACATCTTCCAATTATTGTTACTGTAAGATGTAAAATTACATTCTTTTTTCGTTGTGTGTTCTGTATCTTTTTCAACTCACCAAATCCTTCTATTCCAGAGATGTCCTTTATTTGTTTTGTCATAGTTTGCACTATTATGATTCATTGCATAAGTTTCAGGGCTTTCTTCTGCTTTTCATTTTTTCGCAGGCCTTTTGTTTTTCTTCAGTTGACTACTTATTTCAGTAATATCAACGCTTGTCACGCACTTGGTTCACGGTTCAAATCCTGATCTCAACAATCATCTATTTATTTCGTCTGAAATAAATAAAAAGTCGATCAATTGCGAAAGCTTAGTCAACTCTACTGCGAAGACATTACTGGCAGTAGGGTGGTTATATGCCTTAAATGCAACTTGATCGTGTTGATGGCATCAGGGTGGAGGGAAAAAAAACTGTGAATCATGAGCAACGACAAAAAGCAAAAACAAACAAGCTCCCCAGTCATCTGGACGCCACCCTTGGAGTTTACTGAAACTTAATACCACCTAAGTTTCAAACCCACTACACCAATCTTTCTTTCTTTCTCTCAATTTCTACAAACGCCCGTGCCCTGAAATAGTTTAATGGTATTCATATCCCATTTGGCGTGCGCAAATTATAAAAAAAAAAAAATTTCAGTGCAAGCTCAGCTTCATGTTTTACTAATAATTTGATTATTTTAGTTTGTTTCTATGCAATTTAAGCAATCATTTATATATACATACTTTCTTTGAATAAATATTTTTAATGTTAACTAATTTAAAGTGCGTTACTTTAGGGCGGTTCTTCTACAATTGAGGCTCAAAATCAAATTGCTACTTTCGACTCCGGTCTACCCTAATAGTGTGTTAATCTACAGAAAGTAGGGAATTACAAAGACATCGCAGATTCCAGTTCAAAAACTCCATTAAATTAAGTTGCCCAGCATAATAAATTTGACCGGAAACACTGTGGTCTTTTCAACCACGAAGTATACCAGGAAACCATAAATAGCTGCAAGGTTATTCTACTTGAAATGTAAAATAGTAAAAATAGACTTCCTTTCCAAAAAATTCTTCCCCAACGAAAAATGGTTGTGAAATGATAACAATCGGATTCAATTGAATTTCAAACACACACAGAGCAGTCGTAATTTGTTAGCTTTAGAATCACTCCCCACTGCACAACTAAAATATTTCCCCATGTCATTCATTATTGTCATAAATTTCCAACGCACATGCGGAAAAGCAACAGGTTCAAGTACAGCTACCAGGGCATCAGTCTATTTAGTAGGCCATCGCAATATACATGTAAATCAGAATAATGTTTTCATCAAATTTATGGGAACAGAAAGCAGCAGACTATTTGATAACAATAAACAACCCCAAAGTTGTACCCAAAGGCAATGGTGGACATAGCACAGTTGCATAGGAACACCATATTTTTCATCCCACAGAGAAGATTCTTTAACAGCATCCTTCAAAGGGGAGTATTGTGAGCAGATATACCAAAAATGGACATTGCGCTCCCGTTCGGGAAAACAGTGCACCGTATTATCTATACTTTCATGGGTTTCTGTGATCCTAGCGTTCGAGTATCGATGATGGACACTTTTTGACCTTGTTGATGAGATTGTAAATTTCAGGTTTTTGTTTTGGAGTTGCTTTCTACTTTTGACCAGCCACGATTCTCTTCATGTTTTCACCGCGAATCGTTTTTAAAAACACCTACTGTTTGCTCCGTTAACAAGTGTCATTATTTTCTGTTCAGTAAAGTCAACAGTTTCAGTCATGAGGACTATTGATTAACATCACAGCTGTGCTTTGAAAGTACAAAAATTGACATCTTCCCCTGAGCCACCAACCTAAAAATCCAAAACATAGCTCAGTTACTTGTAGCATACATACAACATACATGCCAAATAGCAACAATTTGTATTCCATTTGACCTTCCGCCAGGATGGCAGTACTCATTCGGAGACACATTGTGTAAAATCTCTTTATTGCATTAATTTGGTCATAATGAATGGAGCTCGGTATCCAACAAGTGACCATTCAATATCCGACCAACGTAGGCGGAATTATAAAAAAAAGTCCTGCAAGTATTTATTTTCTACTGCCATGCGCAATGAATGTGTCGAGCTTCCCTTCTTAAATTGTAAAAAATTGATTTTTCAAGGGTCGTAGCTCACATTGCTGGAATCCTGGTAATAGCCAAAATATAGCTCTTTGATAAGGTGCTCGACATTTGCCTGTTGGCATAGGACTATTTCGATAAAGTGTTGAAAATGGCCATTCGCTTGAAAATAACAAAACGCAAGTGCATTCAAAATGCAGCAATAGCGTCCTTGAAGAAGTCAAGAGTATGTCAACAATGCAAGAAGCTAACTATTATGTTGCACTTTGAAGAAAAACCAGCTGCGACTTACGTGCAGGCATGGACGCCTGATAACTTGCTGACGTATTTGTACCACAATGTTTGGCGATTTCCGCTGACGCATAAACACAAGTCCTCCTCATTGCGTGTTTGGATGCCAACTGAATAAAGTCTCGGCACGTACGAGTACCACTTTTCAATATATATTTATTTTTTTGGGGATGACTATTGTGGTGGAGTGCATTCGCATGTACCAACGTTTTCTCTCTGTAGCTCTCATCTAAAACTGATGCAACGTGCTGATATAAAAGTATACTTCATTGCTGAGGTGCATTATAGCAATGAAGGTGAATAGAACGAACTCGAAATTGGTAAAAGGTAAAGCAGATCTGTTCTGTTTTTATGGGTCGCCTGAAAGTCTTTAAACATTGTATTTAAATTTAACATTGATGCTTGCTAACATGATAGACATGTTTGCGTGTATAGAAATCTAGCTAACTCAGTGCAAACTTCATTCTTTTTCAAAAGGTCTGGAAACTGTATAAGTTGAACACTGGCTTTAAAAGAATCGGTTGCACACTGTCCTTCTTAAATGCGCCGTGTAAGTTGGTGTCGTAGGGAAAAGGTTTAGCTTTCCCGTGTTAGTGACGTTGGCAATTAGTAGGTCAAGTTCTTGACTGGTTCTGCTAAGACTCTAAACGAAAATTGCTTTTAACTGGTACAAAACCCCATCAAAAAATTCCTTCGGTGTGCGCAGGTCTCTCGAAGAAGAAGTGCTCCCAATTTCAAGCAAAAAATATGGAAGGCCTCTATCGGGAGTTGGAGGAAATATCGTTTTCGGCGTCCGATAAGAACCGGCTATCCAGGAGCTTCAACAATACAACTTGAAGACGGGAACAACAACAAGAAATGCTCATGAGATTCAATGCTCAATACAAAATTCTCCACAGATGGCGACAGTATTGTGAAAGACTTCTGAACGAACAGTTTCCCCGGGTATACTTTCCTAGAGCCGCTCCTAACCATGACGAAGTATCCGGCATTACTGTCGAAGAAGTTAGGAATGCGGTCAAATACTCAAAAAAAAAAAGAAAAGCGGTTGGGCCAGACGAGATATCCTGAGTTCTGGAAAGATATGGGAGACATCGGGTCCAGATGGCTCATGATTCTTATCTCCAAAATTATGAGCGGTAATCCAATGCCTAATCAGTGGAGCGAAAGTTATCTTCTTCCTTTGCACAAAGGAAAGGGTAGCTACCGTTCTGTCAAGCTGATGTCACACACCATGAAGATCGTTGAGCGGGTATTAGATGGCCGACTGCGGAAAATAATACGGCTATCTAAAGACCAGTGCGGGTTTGTCTCGGGTAAATCAACAACAGATGCAATCCAAAGTATAAAGATCATAATGGAAAAACATCGTGATTCCTTAAAGGACTTGCATATGGTGTTGGTTGATTTTGAAAAAGCCTTTGATAGACAAAAAAGAGATCTCTTATGGGTGGCGCTAAGACAACGAGGAGTTCCAGAAGTTGTACGTCCGGCGCTCACATACGGTTCACAATGCTGGACAATGTACAAAAAGTATGAAGGCTTAGATGAAGATGCTTCGCATGACAGCAGGAGTAACAAAGCTTGATGGAATAAGAAGTTCAAAGATTCGAGGAAGCCTTCATGAAAAAGAACTCATCACAAGCAAGATAGAGCACTACCGACTCAGTTGGTATTGTCATGTTCAAAGGAGAGATCATTCGAACCTCGTCGAAAAAGGCAATATCAATCAACGTTCCTACACAATCGCACAAGGGGAAGTCTGCCGGTACTTCCTGAGGTCAAACCGGCAAAACTCACAGGCGGTCCAGTAAAGTGGCGGGCCAGTAAAGTGGGAAGGTTATGATCCTTCTACTCCGGATCATAACTTCGCCGTAAGGAAAAGAAGAAGAAGGTAAATTGCTTATTTTGCTTTTTCCTTTTTTATCCAAAATTAATAAATACAGATTTTTTCTGTATTTAAATGCAGAGGTGAATAAGCTTATAGCGTAGATATTGTTGTCTTCGCTTTTAATAGCAAGGACTTTTTGTTTAACGACATGCCAGCTTTTAGAGTTTCTCTTCTTTTCCACAGTTGTGGAACAGATAAAGGGGATAAAAATGGAAAGAAGCTCGACTTTTAGAAAGCTGAATAATTTGACGAAACTTCTGAAATACTTTAAGTAGCTTTCGATAAGGTTTTTTAGCAAAAGCAAAGCTATCTCAGCTTTCAGGTTTTGTCTCCTTCCTTACATATATTTTCTATTGTAAAGAGAAGCAGAGAAGCTGCATAAAATAAATAAACGAATACATATAGCCCATGCAGGAAAAGAGCTAATCTTATAGGAAGCTGTTAAAACTGCAAAAGCTTCTGAAACGCTTGAAATACAAAGAAGCTTTTAGATAACTTCTCACAGCAGAAACATTGAGCTTAGATAACATTGTTATCAAAGAGTTGGTATAATATAGTGAATTAAATTGGGTTGACTTGGAGGGAGCTCAAGCGCGTTGCAGAACTCCGAACACGATGGCGCGCAGGCGTTGCTGACACCCTATGCCCCACGAGGGGTTAGAGGACATAAGAAGAATAAATTATGCTCTTTATGTACGAGTGTTGCCGGGCCTAATCATTTGTATGTGGGTGCCATCAACTGTACCAATAATTCCTGGAATGCCTGACTTACGAAAAAAATTATTATTCGACTCCTTCATTTTTGCAGATGTCATTTTAAAATTGATATGTTTTGGGCATAAAACTTTCTCAATCAAATTGCAGACCTCTGAAATGATTCTTGATGATATCCTTCTTGTGCCAAAGCCGTCCCGAGATCATCGCTTACATATGTATGTTATTCAATACATTTCAGAGGCGAACATTTTTTACAAAGCTGGAAATAAAACCGTTTCTAAAAAACTTCATAAGTCTGAAACTATAATTTCACCTTTTATCACTAGGTTCCAATATATTTAACTTATATTTCAATATTTTCCCCTCAACACGCTCTTCGATAGCACCTTCTTCATCAAACCACAGCGCAATTGAATCCATTTCAATTTTTTGATTACTTTCAAGACTTCTTATTTAAAACAGCAAATGACGACAAACAAATTTTTGAAACAAATTATTTTCAACAAATGTTATTTATTCGCACTTTATTATGATATTTCCCAATTGAGAATCACGAGTCTCGAACAGCGTTTTCGAAAATGAAAATAGTTTTATTGGTAGCACTGTTATTCGATTCTATTATGCTACACAGTGCCAATTTAAATTAGAATTCGAAACGGAATACAGAGTAGGACCCTTATGTGACATATTGTGGGAATATCTGAAACCTTTTGTAAACAACCTGATTGGCCTCTATCAGTGCGCTTTTAGGCAAGGACAGTCCACCGTCGACCAAATTTTCACACAAAGATCCTGGAAAAAACCCATTAAGTCCAAATCTAAACTCACCATCTTTTCATAGATTTCAAAGCCGCCTTTGACAGTATCTAAAGAGAAAAGCTTTACAGAGTAAAGTCCAGTTTTGAATGACGATGGAGAATGCTCGCTGCTCCATCAATGTCAGTAATGACCACACCGAGGCCTTTGAAAGGATTTAGGCAAGGTGGAGCGCTGTCTGGTGACTTCTTTAATATCATACTTGAAAGGATTGTGCGAAACTCACAATCGAACACCAGAGGCACAATGCTTTAAAAGTCTGTGGAACTACTTGCCTACGCGCCGAAGAGGATATGAATACCCTTAAACTATTTCAGGGCACGGGCGTTAGGAAAAGGGAGAAGAGGAACAGAGGAGGAGCCTGTGCACGTTAGCTTTGAATGTTTGAAGGTTGTAGTGATGGGGAAATACACAGCCTAGTAGATTATTCCACATTCGTGTCGTTCGGGTTATAAACGAATTCCTACACTTGACAGTACGACCGGAATTGGGCTTAAGGGTGAACTGATGTGCATTCGAAGCATGACGCGTATTGCTGCTGAAATTTTGAAATGGAGGTATGCAACTGACTATTTCACTGGAGCATTTTTTTAATTGGACATCGCCAGAGAGTCAACCAGGCTTTTTTGCGGTTGGATTTGGGGCAACATCCATATAAGATTGTGCCGGACGACCATAGACAACGCTGTGAGTTCGCTAACTGGACGCTCGAAATGTTGACCGGAGATCCGCATTTTGGCCAAAAATATTATCTTCTCGGACGAGGCCCATTTTTGGTTCAGCGGTAATGTCAACAAGCTAAATTTCCATTATTGGGGCGACCACAATCCACAAGTGTTCGACCAAGCATCAATGCATGCGGTTTATGGCACGGACCTTATTTCTTTCGAAATGTGGAAGCAGACACCTTTACCGTCAATGGTCCTCGGTATAGAGTGATGTTAACCGACTTTCTGTAGCCAGAGCTCGACAACATCGATATATCCGATCTGTGGTTTTAACAAGACGGCGCTACATGTCATACAAGCGACGCAACGCTCGAACTGGTGAAAGAGAAATTTGGCTCGAGGCCAACATTCGAGACGTTATTGCCGGAATAACGCCGCAGATATTAGACTGAGTCATCAAAAAATTGGACCGACCGCTTGAAGCACTGCGAGCGAAGCCGGGGCGGCCGTTTAAATGATGTGCTATTCCATACATAATGGCATGAATGTAGCCCAAAATAAAGATAGAATGAATTTGATATCTCACACCATTGTTGTTTTATTTAAATTTCTTTTCATATCGTTCTTATCACCCTATAGTAATTAACGAATTTTAATATCTATCGAACAAATGAATATGCCCAATAGGTCGATAGTTTTTATTTTGCAGGTTCGATCACTAATTGCATATCGTATTTAATGGAAAGTACTGAAAAAAAGATTGATTAAATAAACAAACAAAAATAGTACTCGTAATTACCGAATTTAAATATATATCGAATGAATCAGTCGATAGTTTTTATTCGATAAATCCATCGCTAATTGCATGCCGTATTCAATCGCCCTAACGCGTAATGTAAAGTACTGAAAAACTGATTTCTTGCCTGGTGCTGAACCTTGCAAAATGTTGCTGTATTCATTCGCGAACAGTTTACTTACTTTGTTTTAAGCGTAAAAGATTGGGTAGAATACCACTTTTTAGACCACCAGACACAGAATAAGAGTAGAAAATTGTGAATTAAAACTAAAATCCATTTCCATTTGATACACCTTATTTTATTTTACTAATTAAAAAAAAAAATATGAATAAACAAAAAACAAATTCAACATATACATAAGAAGTATTTATATAAATAGCATTTCTGTTTCAAATCACAGATGTACACAAAATTAACAACAACAAAACTGATTTATATTATTAAATTTAATTATTTATATAACAAAATAAGAAAATGTTTTCTCATAAAATATTCTTATTGCAACAATATTTTTAGTTTTATTTTGGAATGATTTTGATAAATGTTAAAAAAAACACAACTGATTACTATAAGCAGATTCAAAACAGCATTAAAAAATTTAAAAATTATTTATCAATATAATATGAATTTTAATAAAATTTATTTATGTAATATGATTAAATGCTTCTCTTTATTTATTCTAAAACAATCTCTTTCAAAAAATATATATCGAAATATCGAAATTTAATACGAAAAAAGGGAAACAGATTATACGCTAATAACAAAAGAGAAAAAAATATAATAAAAGTACAAATAAAAACGCAATATTACAACGTGGTGCTAACAATTACAGCCGTACTGCTACTCTTATAATTTTATATATTTGTATTACTAGAAATATATTCTCGAAAGTATCGACCAAAATAATTGTAAGACAATGGCAAACACGAAGAACTTAATACACTGATGAAGCCAATATAATCTGCAAAAGAAATGGAAAGCAATTTTATTAAAATTAATTGGTTCATAAGATATTATTAGTAACTAGTGGCCTGTGCAAAAGGATAATACTTTTTTTTGGGTTGACCAACCCGTTGACGTTATTCTATTTACACTAATATATAGTATATATTATTCATCGCATTTCATTGTACATATTTACAAAGAGTTGTGTGTTCTGCACAAAATCTCTTGTCGAGATATAATTATAGATGGATGGATGTGAGCAGTAATATTCAAAGAAATGCAAGTTGCTTCAATCAAGGCAAATAACTCTTAAGGCTTAGTAGCTCTAACAAGCAAATAAAAAATGATAAACTCATCTTCCATTTCATATCTGCAGCCACGAAATATAGGGTCATCCAACAAGAGGTGTCATTTTAAATTTCGCGCCATTGTTGAACTGTCAACAATCTCTATCAACTATCATTGCGACTTTTGATAAGTCAAAACTAGGAGCTTATTAAATGTGGATCGATACACACTCGTGTAACATGTGGAAATAGTGAAAATTCACTACAAAATCGCGGATACGTTTCGTAAAGTTCGCACTGCTTTTGGTCATCATCAAGCGCCTTCTAGCACAGCTATAGTGAATTTAATCGATAAATTTAAACTTCTCGGATAGGTTAGTGATGTGCAGACTCCAACTCGTGTTCATTCGGTAAGGTCAGCTGAAAATATTGCCGCCGTAGCTGAGAGTGTGACTGAAAACCCAGGAGTGTCCATTTTGAGATGACCACAAGAGTTGGGATTATCCTCAATCACTTTGCGTCACATTTTGCATAAAGATATCGGTTAACATGCTTATAAGATCCAGTTGACACAAGAATTGAAGCCAGCAGATCACTTACAACGCCGTACTTTCTCTGATTGGGTGCTGGAAATGAATGAACAAGATCATGATTTTCTACACAAAATTATTCTGAGTGATGAGGCTCATTTTCATTTGGCTCCGAGAACCTAAGGAAAATAGTGGAACAACCTCTCCCTCCACAAGGAATGACAGTTTGGTGCGGTTTTTGGCCTGGCTGGTGCGACTGTTTCAGTGAATGAATTGTGTTACGGAACGATGTTCACTGACTTTTGTTTGCCTGAAATTGATGCTCTGGCCATGGACGGCGTTCATTTTCAGCAAGATGGCGCCACACAGCTAGTGAAACAATGACTCTATTGCGTGACAAATTCTTCAATTGAGACTTCAATTGGCCGCCGAGATCGTGCGATTTAACACCAACAGACTTTTTCCTTTGGACCTATGTTAAAGATAAAGTCTACGCCAATGCCCCACCAACGATTTATGCACAAAAAGAAAATATCAGAGCTGTTATTCGCGAAATACATCCGCAATTATGCGAAAACGTGATGAAAAATTTCATCAAAATAATGACTATTTTCTAGGCACAGCCGAGGCGAACATTTGGCAGATATTGTATTCCATTACTAACCTCAGAGTTTGTACTTTAAATTAAAATTAAAATAACCACTAAAATGACTACTTGTTGGATGACCCTATACTTAAGTATGCTAGGAATTACCACAACAGCTTCCAAATAATTAAAAAAAAACTTATTATACACAAATTATCAACATATATGAGTAAAAATAAAATGAGAAAAAACTGCTTTAGAGCTAGCCAACAAGAGCTTAAAGGATTACATGACACCTAAGCCATAAACCAGTCTATTTTCCTCGCACTTACATAGGTAATTGGTTACCAAGGTGGTCATTTTACTTACCGGTAACACTTTTTTTATATACAAGTATTTTTGAATGAATTCTCAGTGTTTTTTTTAAAAATAAAAAGAGGCTAATTTGGTGATTTTAATATTGACACTCTAACTTCGAACACTATATCAGATTCTTGGCTGAACATGGTTTTTCTTCTTTTCTAGGCCAATTTCAAGTACTTGGCTTGACCATGTGTTTGGCTGTTTTACAAAAAATATCCTTAAATCAATGTGCTGGTATTAACTTGGATCTACAAATTACTGATCACTATATGACTGGTATAAGGCTGAAGGACAACCGGTACAACATCTTCTACAATACTGGTGCAAATTTGGTCAGGTTATCAAATCTAAACTTCACAGAACACCCGGAGCGAAAATCGAATCAGTCAAGGAACTTGACGATAAGATCACAACCCTAGAAAAGGCCATGGGTACGGCTTTTAAGGTTTCGTGCCCTATTAAATTCAGTAAGAAAAAATTTCCCTCATGGTGGAACGAAGATCTTTCTAATCTTAGGAAGATTACCAGAGAAATCTTCAATGTCTTCTATCGACACAAGTTTTGGCAACCATATAAGGATTGCCTAAAAGAATATAAGAAATCCATTAAAAGGGCCAAGTCTCTGGCTTGTCAGTCCATTGAAACCATTAAGAACTCTGCCAGACTGAGTAAGATCCTATCCAAGGAACACTCCAGTCCGTCTTTTATCAAAAGGCCGGACGGGACTTGGATGGATTCCTCTAGCGAGTCTCTGGAGCTTTTAATGCAAACTCACTTTCCAGGGTGCAAAAATGAGATTACTCACTCAAATTGTCCTCAAGATGTGCAATCCTCATCTCGGAATGACATTAAGGCAACAATTACAGAGGTTAATACCTCTTGGGCCATTTCCAGCTTCTCTCCCTATAAATCGGCTGGACTATGGTGCGATAGTCTCTACGGCTACAACAGCATCCTTAATCTGCTACCTCGGGAGTTGGCGGCAAATCCGACCGACTACATAACTCCCAGGGTGAACTTTAGCAATGATGTCACTGTGAGATTCCCTTCCAGGGCGGAATGGAAATGTGGCACGGTGACTATCGAGTTCAAAACAACCATTTTCACTGACGGGTCGAAAATGGAGTGCGGGGTAGGGGTGGAAATCTTTTCTGAATCCCTCAATATCTCTAGTTCATTCCGTCTTCCCAATTCATGCAGCGTATTCCAAGTGCAAGTTCTTGCTGTACGAGAGGCATGCCGTCTCCTCAAACATGCATCGATACAACTTAACACCATAGCCATTTTCATTGATAGCCAGGCCGCTATCAAAATCATCGTAATTGCGGCTTCCTCCTCCAAACTTGTTGAACAATGCAAGGAGGAGCTTGCCGCACTCGGTCATCGATCTAGGATCAGCCTCATCTGGGTGCCTCATAGTAACATTGACGGAAACGAAAGGGCTGACAAATTGGCGAGGCAGGGATCTGCCCTTGATTGCTCCCGTGTGGAGGAGGTCAACATTCCGTTAGGGGCCCTCAAGGGTAGAATCTTCGCTCATTTCCTTACAGATGCTGGTAATAGATGGCGAGCGTTGCAGAAATGTGTCATATCCAGGCAGATGTGGCCCAAGTATAACTGGTGCAGAACACAAGAGCTACTAAACAGAAACCGGGCAGATATTGCTAGAGTTTACTTGGCAGACACCTTTTTGATAATATTAATGAGCTAGCGGAGACAAGCATCGGGGACATCATCAGTTTCCTCAATACCACGGGGTGGTTTTAAATAATCTTTTCTCTCCTTTCCCACAAGTCCAACGTCAGTTTCTACAACAATTTAGGTCACTTGAGTTGTGGTATTAAAACGGCGCCTCTGCGCTAATTATGTTTCAGCATAGCATGCTGTCACAACCACACCTACCTACCTACCAACCATGACTGGTATTTTGTTCAGTACTTTGAAAAGTAGGAAGCGCGCAAAATATATTTCATCGCCTAAGGTAACTAAGGTTAGTTTCAACCTCTAAATATTGAGCTACTATCTGAAACTTGGGAGGTAATCTATGTAAAGCGTAATGCATCTAGGGCTCATGATTTCTTTTCAACTTTTCTTCGGAAGTATATTAGTAATTGTACTTACACTATTGTTCGTAAAAAAAAAAATATGAAGAAAAACTAAAGACATGGATAAATTATTCGGTGTTAAAAAACTTAAATTTAAAAATAAATTAAAAAAATGCTTCGAACATCCACTTAACGTAGTACTGGAAATCAGATATGAAACTACGAGTTTCATAGTTTGATAACATATAGAGGCTTAGAGGTTAACAAAATTATAACTCAAGTTCCTATGGTAATGATGGTATTTCCAATCATATCCTTAAAAAACAGCATTGAATATATTGGATATTCTTCCATTATTTTTTAACTTAAGTATTTTTACTGGAACTATCCCTGAAAGATTAAATTCTGCTATTGGGGTACCTCTCAAAAAGGGTAGTAAAACTGACAAAAACAATTACAGACTAATTTCCTTATTGTCTTCCATTTCAAAGGTGTTTGAAAAAACCATTAAGAATAGGGTATTTAAATCTAACCACATTTGTAATATCCCTTTACTATAAAATACAAAAAGTCTTACTTGTATAAACCGATAGATAAAAATAAATATTAAGTATGAAAAAAATCACTTAGCAATCTATGAAATATCTGTCGAGTTAAAAGATATCATTACATTTGAATCAACAATTTCATAACACCACACCTACCTTTTTAGGGATGGAGAGGTATCGTTTTTAAAACACGAATGTAATGTGGAATAACTTAAATTCCTCAACATTTCCCGATACTTATAACCTGCTAAGATTCAAAATTAATGCGCATCGTCACCTCACTCTCTATCCTTTACTTTCTAATCTTTGATTCCCCTCTACACCCTTTTCTCTTTCCCCATAAACGGGTTAATAAACTTTGAAGGACATAGTACTAAGTGATGCAGAATATTTAAAAAAAAAAAACAAATTAATTTAAAAATAAAAACTTTCGTACCTGTTCCACCTAACCAGAGCCTCTGGTATAGTCTCAAGTGGATCATGTAGCAAATATTGTCTTATACCACGAAAATATTGCTGCAGAAATAAATCCCAATCCAGTTGTGTCATATCGAAGAAGAATATCTCCTTGTCGCAATCCGATAAACGATTCCATAGATTTCGTACATTGTCAATTTGAAATTCCCACTGTCGCATCGAAAAGTATTCAATGACATGCATAAATCTATGAATTTTCTTATAAGTATTTAGCAATCTGTCAAACAAACAGAGGAAAACCAATTATAATAATAAAAAAAAAAAAATGGTTATAAATATAATAGGTGATTATAATTTTACAACCTACCTTGGCTTTCTTCCCATGCATACCGATATAGTATCAAATATTATTGCTGGTATGTAATGCAGAAATAGTATCGAAATCAGGTGCATTATTTTGTTTGGTGTATTCGCGTAACATAAATACCAGAGTGCCTTTAACGTTGGATACATAAGACCATACTTAGTTGTTTTCGTGGTAAAGTCACCCCAAGTAAGCTGATTTTCTTTCGACGTGCAGAAATTATAAACAGGAATTTCCTTTTCAACTGATATAGTACTGAAAAGGCATAAACATTAAACAAAACAGAGGGAGTGTTTTAGATGAATAGATTTGATAACTACTGTCTCTTAACCAAGCTTTACATGTGCACAAATAACTTAAGCAATTACATTTATATGGTTAAAATCATCCTCTGCCCTAGTCTATCTTACACTACTTGATTAGTGACATTTGGAGTATTTAACTCCGTGATAGAGGAATGATGGTGTAAAATAGGGAAAAAGATGTGGCGCCCCGCATATAGTTTGAATCTCAATGGCATCAGGCAATTTGAGAATGGTAAGATATTTAATAGAGTGAGTCGAAAATATATTTATATTTTTGTTAAGAAAAACAAAGTTAATATTACAGATTATACTCGTAAACAGTTTTACGCACAAGTTTAATGCTATCAAAGAACTTCGTTATACCCTATCCTTCTTTGTTATCAAGTATTCGTCTAAAACTCGAAAGTCGAACAAATATATTCATATTCTAGACTCCAAACTTTTATAGCGAATTTATTATTTAAACTTGAATCTAATAGCGCACCTTGCCGAGAAAGACGGACTATGTCACTGTCATACTCGATTTTGATATATAAAATTCTTTAGAAGGATTTCCAGTATAAAAGATTAGGACAACTCTGTCCTTGCGGAATCCACGACGGTTCCAAGTGAAGTGTGTACCGTTGCGGTTAGCTATTAAGGCTAAGGAAGCATCAACTATAAGACCCAAGTTAATAAAAAGCCGCTTAATGCGATTACAAAAAAGGAAAAATATTCTGTGCTGAATACCCGGTCACAAAGGCCTACCAAGGAGCAAAAACTTGCTCTACGAGCCAATACACAAGTAAGTAGTAGATGGTGTGGTATTTCCACTTGTACTATAACAAAATGAACTTGGTCCATATATCGTAGGTACCGTAGGAAATCTAAGTGCTAATCATGACGAATAGATTGCACTGTATAATCGGCAGGCATGACTGCAGAACGGAATTGCCATAAATAAATCTGTGGTAGCTGTGCCAATGCTGAGAAGGAAGAAATGTTTTCACACTTCTTCTGCTCCTGTCCAACACTGTCTACAACTAGGAAGTTGCAAGTATAGATCCACATAGATATAAAGGTTTATCCCTTCCACAATTAGTTTTAATTCCCGCGATCGGACTCAAAATTTCTAAACCTTTCAAATTTCCTTAGACATGTGAAATCACAATGAATACAGCTGAGGTTTAAGTGGGGCATCCACCTTACCTATTCGAACCTTGCCCCACCCAAGTAAAGTAAGATTCAAACTATTGCAGCTTCCATCAGTGAATTCAATAAAATGATTTGTATGTACATCTGAGGGAGAAAAATAACTAAAAACAATGCAAAAATAAAGAAAAGAATAATAGTTGAAAAAGAAAAAATAGATTTATATTTGAATTCCAATCGGGATGAATAGTATGCAAAACCTCATGAATTCGCGGCCCTCAAGTTCAGCTAGACTGGTGATTTCTCCTTCCTATATTATTGTTAGTAACCATAATAGAACATGTACAATTACCTACCAGTATTTCTGTGATATATCCCAAGATGCCGCAATGATACTATTTACACATAAATCCACTGGAACCATATTAGCCACAGCGCTTGGATCACAACGGAGCGTTCTTATTACACCAGTACCAGCACCAGCAATTGCTCCAGTTGGTCCATAAAAGTTATCAATCCATCCGCAAACAGGATCACGATATGTTGATATTACTGGAATCGAGAGATATATATATACACATAACTTCGTCTGACTTCGAAAAATAGTTCGCTCACCTATTCCAGGCCGAAACATTCCAACTGGCAATTTCCGGCCATGTATTCGAACAACATCCTCGGCTACTGCTTTCGTAAACGTATATGTATTTGGCCATTTGTCTAATAGTCTACGAATATAAGATATATAAGCATGTACATAAGATCTGCGCCCATACATAGCAAAAATATATTCAAATGATAAACTAAGAAACATTTGGCGTGCAAACGCATGGCAGTAAAATCGACATGGTATCTGGCAAGCACTTTCAAAAAATGTACAATCGTACAATGAAGTGACGAGATGTGGTGGTGATTTGGCGTGTACCACGCTAGTGTCAGACTATTGTTGCATGCTGAGTTTTTGACACGGACCAGGTAGATCATTTATACACATTATTTTGTAATTAATTGTAATTAATAATTGTATTGTTACCAAAATTAGTTTTCGAACAACGAACACATTTAATTGTTAAAAAACATTAAAAAGAACCTTTTCATTCTATATGTTTGCACACAAATTACTGACAGATCATCCGCCACGTCGCTTTGGTGGAAGATAGTTTTGATAATTTCAACGGCAATTCCAAAGCTTAAGGCATTTTCAATAAAAGTATTGGGAATCAAGTCTTGCATGACACCACCTCTTCAGACTTGAATCATGTTGATCGACTTTGTAGGGTCGGCACGAGTTTCTCACATCTTAATACGAGTATCCATAAGGCAACTTGGTACTCACCTGATCAATTGAATTACAGCCAAATTCATCATCTTTCAATTGACTAAAAACACTCGTCCATAAACAAGTTACCAGGCACAAATGCACATAAAAGAAGTATCGCCGTAGGAAACTTCAGCTTTGAAGAGCAATTACCGATAGGATGTCCCTAGAGCTCTCTAGAAGGCAGCTATATCGATTAGAAGTGCCGCAATTTATGTGCAAATTTTCACTTAACAAAAATCATGAAATACATACAGCTATGTAAAAATCTTACTCCGACACTGAGTAATAAGAAAGATTGAATCAGCAAACACTCTCCATGCACTACAATGGTGCATGGATAGATCGAGGACGGTGCTCGAAGAAAATTGATCATCATTTGACTTCGACAAAGTTGTTAGCAAAATTGTGTACCCTAAACAATTATCTCAAATTTTTTTTGTAATTACCGTATCTAACAGCCTAGACAAGGATTGCAGTATCATGTAAAATGTAATGAAGAATCCAATAAGCTAGCAAAGAGAGGGCTAGCATAATAGCAACGCTCTGTATATGACTTTCAATATCACTTACTAAATAAATATGTGACGCAAACAGCCCAGATTCTCGTGGTGTTTCTAAGACCAGGAGAACCAAGCCTTTGATAATAGAGATTGTAGGATGTATGTACTTGTTACTGTTACTTTATCACAGTGATCTGGAAGTAACAGTTACGATAGTTACTAAATATCTTAAGTAACTATGATTGTGATTTGCGTAAATTCCACTCGATCAGTATAGAAAACAAGAAATATTACAGATACACACGAGTATGAGAGGACAACACAGATTTCCCTTCTATTATCTCTCACATTGTGCTCCTTCGATATTTGCAATTTTCTTTTAGTTGCACTCACACACTTTTCATCCTCCCATTCCAATTCATCACTTGCCTTTTATTCGCACTCACATAATTTTAATCCCCCAGCTTACCTTTCATTCTCATTTCAGTCATAATACTCATTCCTCTTGTTCACACTCATCCTTCCTTTATACTTCCAAATAATATCTACCTACCTATTCCCAATGTTACCTACTAACTCCTTCGGCTACTTAAAATCACAAGTAATTTAGTATTTAACATTCTCCGTGATCCTACTTCGCATGGGGTGATTTTGATACTTGGAGTCAAATCTTTTCGAATCACGATCACGGTGACCTTAGATATTTAGTAACAGAAACAAGTAGCAGATAAGAAGCTGCGACTTTGACTGTGACTATTACTTGCTTGGAGGTCACGGAGAAAATATAGAGTATATCGTACCGTTCTGGTGAATGATAAAAATACATTGTATATATGTAGGTAGTATCGAAAGAGCTGTGGAAAACTGTGGAGATGTTAATATTAAGTATTACGGCTTAGGGAAATTGAAAGGCAATCGAATTGGGGAATGAAATATGAGAGTGAGAGTTAAATAACTGGTATTTTTCACTGTTATTTGAAAGCAACAATAACGAAAAGTAACAGCGATTCATAAAACACTTATTTTGTCATCTCTTTGGATATGAATGTATCATCTTTTTAATCAACATGACGAGGAAGTCCACGAACAGTGTTGTGAAAATATTCTATATAAGTACTTACTATGTACTGTTGCATACACCGCGAGCTTCTCAAAACCTAAAAATTGTTATTTGGCAGTAGGGTATGGTAGGGTAGTAGTTGTGTCACAAGGCAAGTTGGGCCACGCGAATTACTCAAGAACCGCAAGTACTACACAAACAAGATCATACACGAATGAAGTTTGCACACTAACCAACACGTGGAAACCCGGTCTCAGTTGCATTGTATCAGAAGACGGGGAACCACACGCAATTTTTTGTTTTTTAAGTGAAAAATAAAAAGTAAGTACACAATTGCGCAAAAAAGGTAAACCAAAAAAAAAAAAAAAAAAACTGGATCACACAAATGCAAAAACACCAGCATTTCATATCTGTATTGTAATTTTGATCATTATTGCTCATTCTAGAATGGGTACATATAAGCGAAAAACCGAGAGAACTGCTGCTTGTACAGAACAGCTAAATATAGCTGCGAGATCTGTCTTGGATAAAGAAAATTCTATAAGTATATGATCTATAAGTCTATAATCTATAAATCAATTTATGACATTCGCCGAATTGTAGCTGAGTCTCTTCTATTAGCTACATTTTCAATAAAAATTATCAATTTAAAAAAGCTGGGATATTTCCATACAACAGGGGGATTTTTACTCCCAGTGAATTCGAAGCCAATGCTTAGAATAACTTGAATTTTTAGAGAACCCTGCTGATAGCACAGATAATAACCCTTTGCCATCTACATATCGAGGATTTCATACATTTTCGCCAGAAGTTGTTTTGCCGTTCCCAAAAGCTGGGCCAAGGAAGCAAACACTAACCAAAAGAAAGAAGAGAGCTGCAATCTTAACTGACACCCCGGAAAAGGATGCTTTGCAAGAAGAACAAAAATAAAGGAAAATGGCCAAAGCAAAAGTTGACAAAAAGAAAAAAAAAATACAAATCAAGAAAAAAGTGTTGCAAAAATCAAGTTCCGAAGAGGAAGAAGAGCCGGAATGTTATTGTCTGATGCGCATGTAAACATTCTCTGAAAGTTTTTACCGGGTGAGGAGTGGGTACTCGTACAGTGCAATATTTGCCGAAATTGGGCTCATACGAAGTGCTCACCAGCACTTGGGGTTGTCTTTATTTGCATTAACTGCAATAACGACTACGATTCCCAATTTATTATTTCTTACTTCTGTAAATATATACTTTTAGCTACATGGACTACCATTTTGTATTTTTGTATGCTTTTAAATATTAACTATTTGCCTTAATGAGTTTCTATTTTTGTGAAAAAGAAAAAGTCTTATGTTATTTTTGAAAAAATCTATAACTAACGTTTCATTGATGAATTCCTTATTTAATTGTTATGTTTTGAATAAAATTCTGTTATAAATTCTGGCCTTTTTTCCCGATAGTGGAGCAAGATGGTCCACTTGGACTTGGCGCATTTGAGACAATATTATTCTTCACCGATTACATATTTTCTGTTTTTTAAAATTTCATTAAAAAGCTGGATGTTCATTATTTCCATTGATCCCAGCTTCATTACTGTATTATGAGTAGGTTGATATTTATAAGATTTCAAGTGAAAAGTGGCCCATCTCACCACGCCCTAAGGCAAAATCATGTAACGGTACTTTGCTTATTCACGGATTTTCTGAAAATTTACCATTTCTTCGTAAGCAGTGTCTGACATAAAGTTATAAATTGCAATTTCATAAATCAAGTCAATTGGATACGGTATAATCACATTTTTTTATTTTTTTATAATTTGCGCGCACCAAATGGGATATGAATACCATTAAATTATTTCAGGGCACGGGCGTTTGTGGAAATTGAGAGAGAGAGAGAGAAAGAAAGATTGGTGTGGTGGGTTTGAAACTTAGGTGGAATTAAGTTTCAGTAAACTCCAAGGGTGGTGTCCAGATAACTGGGGAGCTTATTTGTTTTGCTTTTTGTCGTTGCTCATGATTCACAGTATTTTCTTCCCCCCACCTGATGTCATCATCACGATCAAGTTGCATTTAAGCCATATGACCATGTGCACTCCTTTATGATATCGCACCCGGACAACACATTTTTCTAGAATGTCAGGACCCTCGTAACACGCGCCCCCCCCAGACACGATTCAGATAAAACAGGACAGTCGAAAAAATACTAGCAATTAGAATACTATGGGGTACACTCTTTACCTATCTGGCCTTTGTGCCCCTCCCAGAAATAAATCCTGGATCCGCCCTTGCTTATACCTCATCACATACTTTTTCTCAAATATTACGTCATGCGTCTTGCGATAAGGTGGTTAAAAAGAAACATAATATTCATACGTTCAACTTTTATTTAGAAACTCCCCCCCTTGCAATTACGATCACAATCATCACAAAAATCGGGGCCCCCAACACCACCGTGGGAGACGTACTTAATTCATGAACCACCACTAACTTGTTTAGACGTATTGCAATAAAGTTACTAAGTTCAGCACCTTTAATTTGTCTAATTATTTTATTGATTTCCCTTTCCCAATGAAATCATGCACATAGAATCTTTCGCATTAAATAAACCACCAATAACCACACTGAAAAGTTTAAGAAACTTGTAATCGTACTATAATAAAAAATATAATAAAATATATTCATACATAGGTGTCATGCCTTCCAGTAATTTATCCGGCGCACACTCCATAAGTAGCATCATATTTTTAGAATCGCTTGGCGGTGGATAAAATTTCTCTTCGATTTTTCGCAATGGACACTGTGTGTACGCGGTGGATACGTGTATAACACTTTTTAAATTTTTCATTTCCTTGCACAATAACATAACGTCTCGACATGCTTTCACATTGATCTGCATGGCAACTTTAAGCTTTTCATCAAATCGTACTGTAGCGGCCATGTGGAATACAATATTGACATGGTCAACTAATATTTGACGGTCGGCTGAGCTTAAGCCCAATCCCGGTAGCATGCAATCACCCGCAATGCCTTGAAAATGATGTCGAAACTTTGGTGCCGCTTTTTTCATTGAATTAAAAATCTGTATTAAAGAAAAGAAAATAATATTAAGTTAATAAATAATATATGTATGTATGTACACGTATAAAAATATATTAATTAAACTTTAAAACTGAATTCAGATAATTGGCAGTAAGTTTATTTAAAATTTTATCCAAAATATTCAATAAGGCTTGCCATTTCATCATGCATCGTTTGACGCTTCCCGAATGTATAGAAATTATTAAAAAAATTTTATTGAAATTCCGGCTCAGTTGTAAATACGCAACGTAAATTTCGTCGTGAGGTCGGTCGTTATCATGGCTTCAGTGCGCCAGCAATTCGTCGCACCGTGGAAAAGTTTGACCGTGAGTACACTTTTTTGGATCCTAAGTCACCAGCCAGATAAAGATCGGTGCGAAGTGAAGAAAACATAGCCACCGTAGCGGCCAGTATCGAAGAAGACCCAGAAATGTCGATTCGGCGCCGATCAGCTGAATTGGGCATCGCCAGAGAGTCAACCAGGCTTATTTTGCGGTTGGATTTGGGCCTACATCTATATAAGATTGTGCTGACGCAAGAATTGAAGCCAGGCGACTATAGACAACGCCGTGAGTTCGCTAATTGGATGCTGGAAATATAGACCGGAGATCCGGATTTTGGCTAAAAAATCATCTTCTCGGACGAGGCCCATTTTTGGTTCAGCGGTAATGTCAAAAAGCAAAATTTCCATTATTGGAGCGACCACAATCCACAAATGTTCTACCAAGCATCAATGCATGTGGTTTATGGCACGGCGGCATCATCGGACCTTATTTCTTTCGAAATGAGAAAGGAGACACCTTTACCGTCAATGGTCCTCGGTATAGAGTGATGTTAACCGACTTTCTGTGCCCAGAGTTCGACAACATTCATATATCCGAGCTGTGGTTCCAACAAGATGGCGCTACATGCCATACAAGCGACGCAACGCTCGAAGTGGTGAAGGAGAAATTTGGCGACTGGGTCATCTCACGGTGAGCGTTCATCAATTGGCTGCCGCGATCATGCGACTTGACACCCCTCGTTTACTTTTTCTGGGGCTACGTCAAGTCCTTAGTCTACGCTAACAAGCCAACTACTTTGGATGAGCTCGAGGCCAACAGTCGAGACGCTATTGCCGGAATAACGCCGCACATATTGGACCGAGTCATCAAAAATTGGATCGACCGCTTGAAGCACTGCCAACCGAGGCGGCTGTTTAAATGATGTGCTATTCCACACATAATGGCATGAATGTAGCTTTAAAATAAAGTCAGAATCAATTTGATATCTTACACCGTCGTTGTTTTATTTAAATTTATTTCCCTATCGTTCTTATCCTATAAGTCACCCTATATATACCTATTAGTATGTATGTACATATTTCTGCTATCCTTGTAGGTATATATCGATTAAAGATATCAATCAATTTGCACAGGCAAATTCGCAAACATATCTTGCAACACTTGGATTCACCAAGAACTGCAGAAAAACTGTTTTAATTATTATAATTTTATATTTTATAATTAATATTAAAATTGACGCAAAAATAGTATGGAAGACGAAAAGAATGGCTGCAGCAACGGGGCTAATGCAGCCAGGGTTAAATTTTTCAGAAATTTCAAATGGTTTTACAAACATAAATACATACATGTTCGTCAATGCAACGGAAAGGAAACAGTGGACGAGCTGCATTTCCTACACCCAGCAAAGCTCCACGTCTGCTTTTATAATCCGGCGCTCAGATAGAGGCACAGGTACCACTTTTCAAATGGTTTTACAAACATAAAAACATACATACATGTTCATCAATGCAACAGAAAGGAAACGGTACACGAAGCTTCATTTCCTACATCTAGCAAAGCTCTAGGTCTGCTTTTATAATCCGGCGCTCAGATAGAGGTACAGGTACCACTTTGAAAAATATCTTCTCTTGACTGAGTTCTGCAAACAGGAGTGGATTGTGTGCAGAATTTGCACACCGGGAACAGAGAATATGCATTTTGATTTTGAGAGAAATAAGTATACATACCCCCTTAAACTTTGCCGTTCTAGTCTTCTTATTGTAAATAGGGGAATAAAATTGTAGGGTATGTTTCCACACATAAAACTTGCGCATAGATTTACTGTTTAATTCTTTTCCTTTGCAGCAGCTTATTAGTAAAACTAATACAAAAAAGTATATATATATATGCTGTCCTTGTTATGAGAATATTTACAGTTATCTTTTTCACTGCGATCAGTTCCTTATTTGTTATGACCCATAAGTTCGGTAATAATGATTTGAGACGGTTGTGCGAGGTTTGATTTTAATAATGAGTAGAAAGTCAAAAGAAATCTATTTTGAAGTACGGGAACAATTAGTAAGACTTAGGAAGGATAAGAAGATCGTTGCGAGAAATCACAGAAATCGTGGCGAAACCAAAGCCGATAGTCCAAACACTTCTAAGAAATGCGCAAAAGAATATTTCTTTATATGGCAAGCCCTAGAAGTGGGCGACAAATTTTGAATTTCGATAGAAAAGATCCTAAAATAAGTGCTGTAGATATTGCTAATAATATCGACAATGACATTCAAACATCGGTTCACCCAGAAACAGTTCGTTTAGTTCTTAGCGTTCCAAGAAAAAAACCTCTAATAAGTGAAGTGAACAGGAAAAAATGGTGATTTTGCTAAGGAATTTGTTGGCAAAATGTGATATTCAGTGATGAAAGTAAGTACAATATATTTGGAAGCGATGGTAAAGCCAAGGTTTGGAGAAAGAAAAATGAAGAGCTAAGACCAGAGAATCTTGTTCCAACTGTTAAGCATGGCGGAGGCTCGGTCATAGTTTGGGGGTGCATGTCGAGGGCTGGAGTAGGAAAACTTAAGGTCATTGACGGAAATATGGATCGTTTTATGTATCCCGAGATCCTAAAGGATGATTTGGCTGATTCTGCAAGTAAATTGGGCTTGTCACCAATGTGGTATTTCCAACAGGACAACGACCCAAAGCATACGGCGGAAGTTGCAAAGCTATGGCTTCTCTATAATGTGCCTACACAACTCCATTCTCCTCCCCGGTCCCCCAATTTGAACCTAATAGAATATCTTTGGGAAGAATTAAAGCGACGGATGCGAAAAAAAAACGATCTCAAAAGCGTTCTTGTTGAAGAATGGCCCAATATATCGTCCGAAACGATTAGAAAACTTGTGACATCTATGATAAGTCGTCTTCAACCAGTGATTCAAAGTAAGAGAGGACGCACAAAATACAAATTTCCAAAAAAAAAAGTGCATTAAATTAATTTTTTTTTAAGAAATGTTTTTGTGTTGAAAAAATAAGATTTTTCATTTCTTTATTAACTGAACAATTTTCTGAAATTTGAAGAATAAATTTTATATTGTTTGTTTAATGTTTAAAGACTGCATACGCTTTTTTTTTCTTTCAAATGTCTAGAAAAGTGGAAAACACATATTTTGGAGGGGTTTTTATATTTATCTGTGTCACTGTATGAAGGTAAGGTCAATTTGCTTAATATTGTCTACGTTATATTGAGCACTTTGGCATGGAGTGTTTATACAGTGTTTTATGCACATTAGCCTACACTCCCGAAAACAAATTTAATGTAAGCACCTTTCTGCAAAAGGGAAATTCACGAAGCCAATACGATTTTGAAATGCATGGAGTTTCATGCAAATTTTCTTCGTTGCATCCTCCCCTCCCACGTCTCAACCCAATCATAAAACTCATGTCCCCTCCAATTAAAATAAAGCTTCTTGTCTAGGTTTCAATAAGTTCGACTGAAATAGTTTTACCCCAATTTGATGTCTGTTTATAAAATCCGGAGCCCAGGTAGGACCGCAGGCATTGCTCTCTGCAAGTAGCAGCACTTTTGTGCAAAATATGCAGTCAGAGAATATGGGGAAATGGATACGCAATCCTTCAATCGGAAGCGCAAAATGTATTCGATGACATCCTCCCTACTTTGGTATTGCAGTCTAGCATAGTCAAATCGTAGGTTATTTATTATTTATGCGGCCCTGGTTATCGCTGCACAAATCATATATAATATTTTTTATATTTACCACTGCATGTATGTACATATGTAGTCTGCAAAATGACGTGTTTATTAACTCATGCCTCTTGGACAGGGGTGGGATATCACTCTGAATGCGCTGAATCAAATACATATGTATGTACTATCGAATCTGAAATATTTAAAAACTGATGGACCTTATTTCTACTATGAGTACATGGATAGAACCGGAAGTACAGACTTGGGCGAATATAGGGCATTACTCAAGTACTTATTATGTGAATGCTAGGGTATAGCCCAGGCCCACCCCGGACTGTAGCGCCACCTTAAGTTAAGGGTATAGCTTGCGCTAGCATAGATAATTTAGTTAATTACTTCAACAATTTTGACGATAAACAAAGCCATCAAGCCATCACTATTCCGACCATATTTTGTACGAAAATTGCGAACTGTAGCTACCAAACCTTCATTATTTTTAAAATATTGCTCAATAATGAAAACGCGTTGTTTTTTCGTGTAGAACTCCATTTTAAATAACCCTGAACTGTCAGCTGTCACGGCGGCTTTTTTTTTTTTTTTTTGCAACACTTTACCACACAAATGGCACAAAATTCAAAGCTTGCGTGAATTTTGAGACACCCTTTACTTTAGAGCCTGCATTCACGCGCACTAGTATATACCGTAAGATTCTTAGTCATTCAATACGAATGTGGAATAACCTGCCTTCCTCAGTATATGCAGAAATCTATAATTTACACTGATTTAAAACTAACGCGCATCGTTACCTCACTTTCCCTCTTTACCTATCAACTGTTTAACTCTTTCCTATACATATCTTTTCCTTTCACTCCATCACTGAGTTTTACAAACTTCAAAGAACATAGTTCTAGGTGATGGAGAACATTTAACAAACAAAAAAAATTACTACCACTACCAAGCAGAAGCAGGTTGGAGAAACTTTTTATTCGATTCTCTTTTATGCTCGGCTGTTGGTTGCTGTTTCCAGCTCGGGCTCGAACCTGTATAGCTCGGGTCACAAGCAAAGACACTATCCACTACACCATGCCCAGCAGAAAAAAACAGGGCGCGGATCATCCTAATTTCGTTGGGGATAAATTTTGATCATACTCTTACAATCCCAAGATGAGAAAAGAATATGCCAAAACGTTGCAGTCAGATTTTAAAGAACGTTGAAAGAAACTCTACGAAAGCTATACATTACGCTTCGATTTTTCAATTATTTATTAAAGAACTTAACTTACAAGAAGATAATTAAATCGGATATACGGGGTAGGTGGCGACAGCTCGATTTCGCGGTTTCTACTCTAATGACTAATGACCAAAGAACATCTCCATCCTCACTTGAAGCCTTGCAGTTATAGACCAGAACGTCAAACTTGACTCGAAGAAAGTGTTGCCAATGTAGTTAATAAATGAGGCAAAATATAATGTCGCCACACTATCCCGCTCTAGTTAACAAACGAAAAAAAAAATATTATAATGCCGCTTGATACCGCTTGGGAATACGAATTCTCCTTCTTAATCGGGTTGGAAGAGGTTCCTGCACTTCTGTTTCGGCTGCAACTCTCGTTGAAGTGTTTTCTATCGGTCTGGCCTCGTTAAGTAAAAAAAGCTGACTTTAAACAGTCGATAGATATTTTTACTGTCCGGGTGTGTATCTTGATCTTGAAGTACATAATTGTCGCTTTTCTCTAAAATCTGGAACGGACCATCATAAGGTTATTGTAGTGGTGACTTGACTGTATCGTTACGAACGTAGACGTGAGTTGCCTCCTTCAGGCTCGGGTGGATGAAAACCTTTGCATTATCGTGACCAGACGCTGTGGTAGGATCTAATTTCGTCATAGCACTTCGTAGACTTTTTACGAACTCTGATTCGATCTGAATCTTAAGTTGGGAACCAAAAAAATCATCTGGGAGTCTCAACGACGAGGCGTAAATCATTTCCGCGGGTGTTGATTTTATGTCCTCTTTGAAGGTTGATCGCAGACCAAGTAGGATAGGTCGATTCCGTTCCGTAACATCGTATGGCTACTTTGAGAGTGCGATGCCATCATCCCATTTGCCTGTGGATGATAAGGTGTCGATTTGAGGTGTTTAATTCCCAATAGCCGAATTAACTCCCGAAATATAGTGATCTCAAATTGTCTCCCCAAATCTGTTGTGATTCGTAAGGGTACGCCGAATCGCGAAACCCACCCAGAAACTAACGCCTTCGCCACGGTTTCAGCCGATATGTCTGGTAACGAAAAAGCTTCCGGGCACCTCGAAAAACGGTCGATGCACGTTAGAAGGTATCGATTCCCCTGCGATGAGGGTAAGGGACCAACTAGGTCGATGTTAATATGCTCGAATCAACCTTGAGGTGGGATGTACGTTGCTAAGGGTGTTCGATTATGCTTCTGGATCTTGGTCCTCTGACAAGCTGCACAACTTCGGACGAATGTGGCTATGTGCTTGTGCATACCGGGCCAAACATAACGCTTAGCGATGAGTCTTCCCGTTGCCTGGCACCTGGATGGGGAAGATTGTGTAAGCTTCGCATAACTGTGCCTCGTAAGGCCTGCGGAACAATTGGTCGGATTCTACTAGCTGATGTGCCAAGAGGGTGGCATTAGCCAGGTCTGCCTTACATCGATGAAATGCTGCCTCTGCCTCTGCCTCTGTTGTCCATTCGATGAGCGTGTTACCGTTCTTTTTGTTCCCTTTGACGAGTCCTTGCAGCTGATAGTATTCAGTAAAAAACGCCGATAGAAATTTATCATCGCCAAAAACCTCTTGAGATCTCTGGCTTTCATTGGTTTTTCGAAGTCTTGTATTACTTTTATCTTCTCTTGCAGTGGCTTGATTCCCTCGCTGGTGATCTTATATCCCAAAA
The DNA here is from genome assembly GCA_963082735.1 of Pocota personata. Classification (NCBI taxonomy): domain Eukaryota; kingdom Metazoa; phylum Arthropoda; class Insecta; order Diptera; family Syrphidae; genus Pocota; species Pocota personata. Next base: position 4,926,165 of record OY720433.1, read on the forward strand.
ACTGAATTTCTTCGTCGCCAAGAACGCATTTCGAAGCGTTAATAGTCAGCCCATGGCCGCCAGTGGTAGTGGTATGCCATCTGAAGGTCAATCGTTGAGAAGATACTACACCCGTACAGAATGTTGGAAAAATCCTGTATAAATGGGATGGGGTAACGGTCCGGTTTAGTTACAACCTTTAGGGCCCGGTAATCGCCACAGGGTCTCCAATCGCCGTTTGGCTTGCACACCATATGCAAGGGGCACTTCCAATTACTTTCAGATGGCTGGCAAATACCTTTCTCCATCAGATACTGAAACTCCGACTGGGCAGCCTTTAACTTTTCGGCATCCAAACGACGAGGACGGGCGAACACCGGTGGACCTATTGTATCTATATGATGTGTGTATCGCTGTTTGGGTGACTTATCGTGAACAACTAATTTGCAGATGTGTTGGTCAGTGTGCTCTTCACCTCTGGTACTACTGACCAACACTTCGTTATTTAGTTTTTTGATATGGCGTCTGCTCCGAATCGTTTATGAAACCAGCAAATATCATTGTTTATTCTCGAGTGACTTCGACGACTTTGTTTCCCTTTTATTTGCTTTGTCAACTCGTTCAACTGACAGGTGATTTGCTGAATTTGTTGTTGAAGTGACAAGTCAGCTGAAGTTGTTGGTTCAGATCTTTCCTGTGGAGAGTTGACCGCCATTACATTTCTAAAATCTCCAACCTCCATCACCTTGTCCGCCAATCTCGCTAGCGCTAACAGCTATTCGTTTGAAGCTTGCAAAATTGCTCTTCCCTGGGCTGGGAGCCTTTGCAGCCACAATGATTTGAGAAATTCGTTATTTATTTGTGTTCCGTCTAAACCACGATGTTCGTTAAGAAGTTGGGATAGGCGCTTGTCGCCTAAGTCAACTTTCGACTGAAGCTTTTTTATCTTCTTCTGTTCGGAATCGCCGAAATGGTGAACTATCACCTTTTTTTAAATTTCCATTCTTTTCGTTAGCTGGTGGCGATAAAACGGCGTCTGAAATTTGTGTGAGTACTTTGGATTCGATTACACTAACGACAGTATTAAATTTTGACAGGTCACTTCGAATCTTTCTAATTTCGAATTGCGCCTCGATTTGTGCGAACCATATATGTATCTGCCTTCTCATGCCAAAACGGAGGCCTTTTTACGGCTATTCTGGAGACTGTTTCGAGTGAGGTAGTTTCCTGACTGCTTGCCGTTGACTGTCGGTTAGTTCCGGTACTGTTACTGCCTTGTGCGACTCTTCGTTGTCGGAGACTTTTTTTTAATTTCACGCACCAAAAGAAAGATTTTGCTTAACCCGAATTGCGAATTATAAATACTCGTAACTCTTCTTTCGTCGATTGCGTATGAGTATTTACCCGATAAAAGGGCGAAAGGTTAAAAGGCTAGTGAGGGAAAAATTAAGATTATCCGAATACATTCACGCACTAATTGTTATTAATTTCAAACTCGGGGTCACTAATTGTGGTGTATGCGACGAGTAATTAAAAAAACGCGCTTCGATTTTTCTATTATTTATTAAAGAACTTAACTTAGAAGAAGATAATTAAATCGGATATACGGGGTAGGTGGCGACAGCTCGAATTCGCGGTTTCTACTCTATCCTCACTCGAAGCCTTGCAATTATAGACCGAGACGTCAAACTTGACTTGAAGAAAGTGTTGCCAATGTAGTGAATAAATGAATAACTAGGCAAAATATAAGGTCGCCACAAGTCGTTTGACATTTCTTAAAGCAGGCAACATATGTACGTGTTATTTTCTATGTTAAAAAAATATGTACACACATGTGTACAATATTTTCATTAAAATATGCTTAATCCTTTTTGAGTTTTATAGCAACTTTTTGTTAACAAAATAGACAATCGTTTTTTACGCCGCGAAGTTAGTTTTTAGTATGTTGTTACTGGATAACAACGTGTGCTTAAAACATAGCTTTAATAAAACCTGTGTCCAAATTAAAAGCATTTTATGATGTCTATGTTTAAAGCTTGGAACTATGCCATAATTTCAAGCAGGAATTTAAATTACAAAGGAACTTTGGTGTATATAATTAATTCAAAATAAATGATTGTCCAATGCAAAAACATTTTAAATCAAAGACATACCGGGTCATCGAATATCTCTTCAACTCTTGTGTGTACATCCTTGTTTTTTTTGTTCCGTATAAGAATGTAGATGTTTTCTATTCCAGGACATGATGTGAATAGCTTGTTGAGCAGAACTGCATTTTTAAAAAAAAAAAAAAAAACGTTAACAATTTCAGAGGAATTAAAAAGAAAAAAGAAACACTTACTTTTCCCCAAAAATCCAGTACCGCCGGTTATAAGTATATTGGTACCGTAGTAAAAATTTTGCAGTGGCGTCAGTTGATCCTCTATGTTCTTTTCCGTTGTTATATGCATTGTAAAATACTAAGTAACCCCTAGTTGTTTTAAAAACTGTCTGCAAAGAAAAAAAAGTATATTGTTAAAATCTTTAGTTTTTCTTTTTAAATAATGTATTAAGCTTAACCGTCATATATGTATATGGAATTATATAAGGAGCGCTTTCGTAATGCGCCTATGCACTGTACAAAAATAATAATCTGTTCAAATGAGATAATAATATTGAAATTAGATAAGTACACTGTGACGACAAATGACGACGGATGGTGTGACATATGTAGGATACTTCGACGGAGAAGCAGTATGTGTTCGGTTTTTCAATCGAATGTTCAAATGCGGCTTCAGGTGGATTGTCATTCAACATGCGCGCTAAAAAAAAAAAAACTTGCTTGATAGACAACTTAACTGATTGTATAGTATAGTAGCGGCACATCGAATGCTAATTAATTATTTTTTTACGTAGAAATGAGTGGGCGACATTTATCGCCTACATACATACATATGTATGCTGTCTTTAATTTCATGATTGCTATTAATTTCATGAATATCAAAACATATTTATTTCCCCAATGTTATAAAGTGTTTTGTGGTAGCTTTCACAAATGTTGAATAATCGCATTACATGATTAATAAGAGAAAACTACAAAAAGCGGATCTCTTAATTCTGCCTGATTCTCCGTCTGTGCGGGTGTATAGCACCGACTCCAGGCTTAACAGCTGAACGGATTTACTTCAAATTTCTTACCTGTAAGGCCGCAATTCAAGGCAATTATCCCTCACCGATTTTAATGAATTTTACATACATACATATGTAAGTATGTAATAGAGGGTTTCAGCCTGAGTATTTTAATATACATAGGCACCGGAGAGCAACAATTCCCGAGATAATAGGCGACAAAAATCTATAAATTTCATTACGAAATGTATGGCGTACCAATACTGATATGGTATTCTGGTACCTACTCATTTTGCTAACTGACTGAATAGATTTAAATGTGGCATGAACTATTAGCTTCCTTGAGTAGTGAAAGGAACTTGTACATATTAAATCAATTCATCGGATCTTGGATTCACGAAACGTAATGTGTTGCAAAGTTTCGAAACATGCCTATACAAGAAAGAAATTACCTACTTAGTTGGGTGTTTCCAAGGCGTACATACGAGTACTCGTAAGCTCTAGGATGACCTAAAAGGCTAAAATTTCCGAATGTTCGGCTCTACGCACGCAGTATAAGCTCCTGGATCATCTACAAAGCGTAGGCTTTGTATACTCATAGCATGGAACAAGGGTCAGGACCTAACATAGCCAGATTTCCTAAATTCTTAATACGGCTGATACAACAGATTTTGTTGGTTTCTTCTGTACAACGAGTTTGCTAGGCCTGGTTTGTACACTAATAAGACATATTCACTATGAATTCTGGCATCATAAAAGAGCTCTTGAATGGATTCCCACAAATCCAATCTAATCTAAACCACTGGTAGTGTGCAAGTGCACACCTTTCGAATTCCAAAACGCGATCAAAATTTTGTTTAAATAAATGCGAATAGAATCTGATGAGTTTTTCTCTTCTGCGGACTAAACTTGCATATAATTCACTTTTTTGGGTGGGAGCTCCCATTACATGACAGATCATTTTTTTTAGCCATTTAACACCAATTTCTTTACTATTTCCAGAAACATATAATTTGCAAAGATTTATAATCAAAACGCATCGTCACGTCCCTCTCGTTCCTTCCCTGCCCAACCGTTAACTTTTTCTTTCAATTCAAAGGTAAATGAATACAGTTCCAAATGATGAAGAACACTTAGATAATAGAGTTGCTTTTTATGCAAATTTTCTAGATTTCAAATTTAGGCAATATCGATAAGAAGAAAACTTTGAATGTCACATCTTTACAATGCCACTTTGACTTGGATACCAGTGCACGAAGGTTTCGAGGGGAATGAACGGACGGTTTATCTAGCGAGAAGTGGCGCCATTAGCCTACTCAGCACTCTTGAAACATACTTCGTTATGCCTCCGAGCAATGCTCATTCCATAATAAAATAACTATTCTGAATACTGGCTGAAATCAAAACACCTAAGTCAGACAATAAAGTCCATCCACCCCAACCACAAAAAGATCAAAAAGCTATTAAAGCTTAAGAAGGAAGACCTTAGGATCTTAACCGGCCATCTCACAGGATATTGTCCACTTAGATATTAGCTGAAAAAGATGGGTTTATCTGATTCAGATGTCGGTCGACTTTGCGAAAAGCAAAAGAAGGTCATAGAACATACTCGTATTCTATGCGCCAGGATTATACTTCTCCAATTATTGGAGGCAATAATAAAACCAACGGACATTTGAAACAGGGAGCCGAGAAACATACTGAGGAATATTAAAAGCTTTAATCGCGTGCTCGGCTGAACACAAGACCATCACAATAGGTCTCTCTAGGTCGCTTATAAAGCGTATTCCAATACATACGAGTATGTCGAAAAAGACTTGGATATCGAATTTGAATAAAATTGTCTTAGCCATATCCGAGAAATAGCTAATTTCCTCAAGTCCGCTAATAAATAAAGTGCCGTTTTTCTGAGTACGCAGTCTTCTTGCAAACATTTATATTACCTCATATATGAACTTGTATCGAAATCATTAGAGCCGTTTGATAAAATTGAAAGTTTTAGAATGAAAATTCCGATTTCTCCACGGACCAAAGATATGAGGTTTGAAATAAATCCATCCAGCCGTTTAGGCTGCAATCCGAGGTACAGACAAACATATTTTATATTTCACGAACTGCAATACGAATTCTTTTGGAAAAATGCTCATATCCACAACGCTCGTAGTAAAACTATACCACACACAATTAGATGCATCCACACTTTAGACGTACGCGGTACGAGGTCACGATGTACGAGTGTACATACGATGAAAAATCAAACAGGCACAGATATCTTCTACGATGTTTTAAATTGAACTGTTTGTCATCCATACTAACAATATTCGTGGCTGTACATCATTGTCGATAAAAACGTAGGTTTGTACCCAGTTTAACCCTAAAGTTGTAGAAATAAACTATAAAAATTCATAAATGTCTATTCTGATCTAGGAAATCATTAGAGTCGACTCATGGATATTTAAGTTGAATCTAAAGTGGCAGCTAAAATATTTTTTTTTCTGAATATAAACACAAAACAAGCAAGAAAGAGCAGAAAACTTATTATTTAGTTCAGAAAAGTGTAAATACGAAAAAGACTTACTGAAAAGCTGACTTTACGAAATGCCAGAGTCGACTTTTAAAATCTACTCGTATATTTCTGAGGACAACTGACAACTGACTATTGAAAACCATTACCTAGTACCTCGGTTTGACAAACAACTTGGTTCGGAACTGCTTACTTAAGAAATTAAATTGATGTTCTAGAGATCAAAGATCCTGTCATTTTGAATGATGGACTGGAATGGGCAGGAATGCGAAACAGATACTAAGTTCGAGTATGGCGACTGATGGAGAAGGCATAACCGTAATCTTTAGCAATATATAGGCAGATCTAGTCCAAAAAGCCAAAACAGCGGCACTTTGTATTAGTAGAGATGATATGCACGGTTAATAATTTTGTCAATCGCCTGTATTGCACTGGGTGTACGTACATTAAAAAAAAATAAAAATTTGCTTATAAAAAACTTTATAATTTGATTTATTTTCAACTAGTCGGGTTTGTTTTATTATTATTAGAAATATAAAGGCTTTATAAAACTCACTCAATATGCGAAATGACTGACACCACAAGGCGACTAGCAGCTTCTTTAACGATCTACTGGCAGAACTAATGTAAAGTATTGTGCGGAGCATTGAATATACGCTAGAACAGACCTTCTTAAAACCAGCACTATTGAGTGATGTAAACAGTTACAGGCGATATCTTTTACAAACCTATAAAACCTACCCGACAGGAGAGAAAACGTTGGCTGCGGTTTCTACTGTCAGCGATATACTCCTACGAGTATGTAGATATTTGTTTTTAAGTGAAATGTATCCACGGGAACAGCAAAATGAGATGCATGTGATTTCACGTGTGGTTGGTCGCTATAGAAATCAATGCGGGCAGAGTAATAAACACTATCAACCAATTCATTAAGTAACTTCTGGATGGCTATTTTATAGAGATTAGATGAATATTATAGCATACTGACTGTAAATTGACACATGAAACTATGAAAGCATATCTGAGTAAAATTGTAGTCGTAAGTACTCGTATGTAGTCGTGAATATGAGGTGTAAAGCCCGCCCTTGTTGACCTGGTCTGCTAAAATGCATCTCAGATGTCCTAACAACTAAGACCCAAAAAGAAAGGAGCAAATGCCGATATTACATACAGCTCAAATATAGGGATGAAAATATATATTTTTTTCAGGAGCCGGTCGAAACTCTGCTTTCAAAATTCTGCTTTGCAAAATTCTGTCTTCTCACACAAAAATGCTGCTTTTCAAAATTTTGCCGAATAAATTTCAGCTTATTCTGTTTTTTTTTTTAACTAATGAATATAAACAAATAAAATTTTACTTTGTCAACAAATTATAATATATGTATTTTATGTTTAAAGAAAGTACTATACCCCTGAGCACCTGCATGTGAGGCCGAAGGGCGTCCGGTGTATGAGTCGAAGAGATGTTCATAGTTTTTTTTTTTTTAGCGCCACACAAGTGCTGTTTAATTCGCACCTTTTTTTTTAATTTATTCAACTTTGTCATAAGAATTTCGTAAAACAGAATTCTGAAAAGCAGAATTTTGTAAAAATAATTTTTTAATTGTAAACAGCACTCAGACAAAACTAAATTTTCCACATTGTACTTTATCCAAAAATATTTTAAGTGAAAAGCTCATTCAAAGGTGATATTCTCAAAGGAGGATAATATTCCTTCGCGAACAACTAGAATTTAGAGTTCCAGCGGCAACTACCAAAGTCAGCTCTGATTTTATTGGTATCATCAATTAGGGTGCGGAAAACCGAGTTGAGTTTAACGCGTCACTTCTGTCTTTGAAGCGGCATATTTATGTACACATACGATTATGGCTAAATTAAGAATTAATGAAGCAGAGCTGCAGCACCGTGTGGACGAAAGTGGGCATTCCCCTCACGCTTTTTAATAATAAGAAAGGCAGAAGAGCGGGGAAACATTATTGATCGGAAGTCACTATTATCTCAGAAAATTATTTAACTGGAGAGTATCCGGTAAGTCATTTTAGTCTGACCACTGAAGGATGCTATACAGTTCGCCACTGAACCCGCTGGGAAGGCTTCTGAGGAAAAATAAGATGTTCTGTTCCAGAGCCAAGGCGAAGACTTGTGTACGCTCGAGAGAGATCCTGCCGGCTAGTGGATCGGGAAGAAAACACCGCCCATCATTGTAAAAAGCAAAAATTGTCGAGTTTTTGCGCAGCTCTCCGCTGAGCTAAAACCTCGTTAAGGAGAGGATTTATAAAACTTCTCATGAAAGGGAATAAATTCGCTAAGAAGAACTCATGGAGAAATTGTTGCGGGTCTATTTATGACGTTAGCTTCAAATTATAAATTATGAATTATGTGTGTAAGTATAACAATACTCTTCGAGTTTAATGCCTCGGTTTTCTGTTTGTTAAACACCGGTAAAGAGCTCTTATTTACAAGGTGAGTTCAATTGAAAGCACTGTCCGAGAAGCAACCGATGTTTGGCAGCTAGCCCTTTAAATAGCTTTTCACTAGGATAAAATAATACTCCTCATTCAACATTCAGGACTCAAGAATTGGTGGAATTGACTTACAAACTTTAGCGCCAAAATAACGCATTTTTCTGTCATTAATATCTTTTCGGAACCAATAAAAATTTCTCGTGGAACTATGAAGTTCCGTAGAACCCAGTTTGTAATTGGATGTTTTAGATTGGATCTGAATCGGGCCCAGTCTTCGACATGAGGTTTACCACTAAAATCCCAAACGTGAGCGACTGGAAAATTTGATATCCACTAATGGTTCCGAGATGGACCTCAATAAAGCATATAGGTAGCAATAGTTGTCATGAAATTCAAAATTATTGCAGCATACTTCAAACCGATGCAGCAATTATTTACGAGTACGAGTAGTTTGCAAAAATGCTCAGATGTGTTGGAAAAATCATAATTGTCTAGTAAGACTCTGCAAGTGGTCATTGCGAGGTCAATACGACTTATGCCTACTAGACACATGAAAGATAAAATGAAAGAGGTTGGAAATGCATTTTCTCCTGAGGCTTTTTCTGCGTAAGATTTTAAGTTTGGAACCGGTATAACGATCGAACTTTATTTCAGGGTATGGACTTATTGAGAGATTTGCTATCATTCATTGTTTTTATTTTTCGTTACGACTGCAATGAACGAGAGTTTTATCGGTACGGGCGATAACTTGCGTACTACGGATATGTTGAACACTTTATGCACATAAAACGAAGGGTGCAAGTATGTCTTATAAATGCACAGAGTTTGAAAGGAAAATTATGCGGTTGATATCGTTTCTTCTTCTAAGACATGGCTTCAAGCTGATATTTCGGATATACGAAGGGCAGCTGATAAGTTCGCGGCCTAAGGCATTAAGTGAAAGAAGAGATTCGATTAACAAATTTTATTTCTCAATATATTCTATCTCGAGTGAAACGCATTTCTCACATCGGGCATACAGTGACTTATACCACCGAATCTCGCCTTGATCTCGTTCTCATTTGCAAATCTCTGGCCTCGAGTTAGTGAGAGTGTTGCTGAGAGTCCAGGAACAACAATTCCGCACCGTGGTCAAGAATTGGAAATTTCGAGAAGCTCTCTAGCGTATTCTCAAAAAAGATTTTCATCTTCATTAATACAAATTGCAATTAACTCAAGAACTGAAGCCTACTGACCTGGCACAGCGAAAAGAGTTCGTTGAATGGATTTTAGAACAACAACAAGTGGATGCTGATTTTTCAAACAAAATCATATTCAGCGATGAGGCTCATTTTCATCATGATGGCTTTGTTAATCGTCAAAATTGTCGAATTTAGAGATCAGAAAATCCGCGAGTGATTGTTGAGAAACAAATGCATCCACAACGTGTCACTCTTTGGTGCGGATTTTGGGCTGGAGGCATCATCGGAACATTCTTCTTTAAAACTGCGGCTGGTCAGGCAATAACAGTTAATGGTGCTTGCTATCGCGACATGATAATCCATTTTTTGTACCTAAATTGCAAGATGTGGATGTGGACGACATGTGGTTTCAACAAGACGGTGTCACATACCATACAGTCCGAGAAGCAATTCAATTACTGCATGAGTCATTTCCTGGTTTGGTGATCAGAATTGGCCGCCCAGATCATGCGATTTAACGCCGTTGGACTTTTTTCTTTTGGGTTTTTTGAAGTCTAAGGTTTATGCCAAGAAGCCCACGACCACCGACGCCTTGAAGGAGCAAATTTCAAATTTCAACATTTATGCAAAACGGTCAGGGAGAATTTCGACACAAGCGTGTGTACGAGTATGTGCCACCAAAGCCGTCGAGGCCATTTACCGGATATGCTGTTCCATACATAAAACATTTACAATTTTTAATTAAAAACCTGCGTTTTCTATCAAAATTACTTCTTGTGTGTATTTTGAGACACCCTTTATTTCTTTCTGAGTGACTAACTTATTCTACTTTTTATTGTTTTTTCTTTATGTTAGCCAAATTGTTTAATTACTAATTTCTTTTAAATATTACATAACTGTTCTCTAATGTGAAAATAGTTCAACTTCTTAAATCGAAATCTAAAAAGGGGGTGTCGCAATTCTCTTCGTCTGTACTTCGGACAGTAGCTTAAACGGCTGGATGAATTTACTTCAGACTTTATATCTGGGGTCTGTGGAGTCACAGTTCTAGCCGAGTTTTTGTTCTTTTTGGTGTTTTCTAGACTCGAACCGAAGTGTCCACCTCAGAGCCACGGCGCCCACATTGTCATTTTGTATAAAAAAAATTTTGAGAGATATGTCTGCTACTGCTACCAGCACATGGTTGGAGATTAGCGCGGTATCATCTTTTAAGCGAACTGTCGAACTGTCCGAGCTTTATACATGAGAACAATACTCAAACCGAGGCTTAACTCATCCTTCGTACAAAAAGGAGCTGTTTCGCTGAAAAGTTTGTTTGCTCTAGGCCTTAAGCTCAGCTTCATGGACCCCGATTTGACAGTGTACATACGTAGCCGTGCCACAGTTTGGACAGTAACGACAAGAATATGCATAGTTTCCTTGTAATCTCAAGATTGATCAAAATCTCGAGATATACAATTTTCGCGGAAGTAATACTTTCCCTTTGTAGGAGCAAGTAAAAATAATAAAATATAATAGGCCCTTATTGAAGAAATCTTTCGAAGTAACAGTAGGTCAAACTCAGGCCAAATTCTTAAAATAAAGGGCGGTTGGTCACCGCAGGTATACAGTTTAGAAGTCACTGATCCACGGTGATTTGCACTGTTAATTTGAAATTTAAACACACACGCAATTTTCTCTAGATAAAAGTGAAAACTAACACACAGTTCGTAGACAAATTATTAAGAATAACAGTAATTAAATAGATTACAACTGAGATTCTATCATACATTCACAAATCTTAAATGTTTTTACCTTCATAAGTACTCGTATATTTCGAGCTGTGCCAATTATATGTTCGTTATGTGTGATAAGACTTTTGATTTTACTTAAGATTATGTGTGTAAACAATGAGTATTGGAAAAATTCATTGACATGTAGTACAATGACTAAGAGATTTGCTATACTTTGGGAATTAGTCAAACATTAGATTTGTTAACATTGTTATACATTAGTGTATGTAGCTACGTGAAAACCTTAAAGTAAGTTTTTTTTTTTTTTTTTTTTTACAGAAGTACAATCATATTGATCGATTTTGCAGGATTTTAATTATGTTTTCGTAGAACCCTTTTCGATGCTTCGATTGTTGTAAATTTGTTAATGCATACCATGCATGTGCACTAGATTAAAAAAATAAATAAATCACCAAGTAGATATTGTTTTACTTGTAACTATCTTTTGCCCTATTATGAACAAAATAAACCAGATGCATTGCAAATAGCATTTAAAACACTACACATAAAAACAAGTTATAATAATAATAACATTGTAAACAATTCCTAAGCCTTACTCAAATTCAAAAAATTAAAATCACGATCACGCAAAGCGACACCAAGGGACTAACACATATTTCTCATCAAACGAAAACACGGAACTAGAACGTACTTCGAAACGGAAAGAATGATGATGATTCTCAGTCGACGACGGATCTTAATAGGAATACTGTCCCAACGTACTGGACGTGGACGATTACTTCACTTAGTATTTCCATTTTTAAAATTTGTTAACCGCTCTCTCGCGTTAGAAGCTTGTCATAGCAGATCATCAGCTCAACGATCATTGTTGTCGTTAAGTCTGACACCAGCAGGGAATATGATACTGGATATGAACATGCGCATGCATAACTATATACATTTGTATGCGGTAATCTTCAGCAGTACGTGTTGTAGAGATACATCGGATATAGCAAGGCGATGGCACTCATCATAATGTGTACATATATCATAATATGCTATTTTTGCCTAGAGTAATAAAGAAAACAAAAACTAGTTGTAAGCAAACACTCTCGGATGTACATTATATGAATTTGTTTCCCTTCTTTAGTACATTGACATATACTTTGTATGTTTGTCGTTCAACTTAGGCGTATTGATTTATTTATTTAATACATTTATTTTTAAGTTTCAGCAATAAGTTTGTGCGTTTACATGCAAGGTCCGGTTAGTTTTTATTTTTTTTTTTTAATATTTCAGAAAAAATTTAACGCAAGGTTGAGATCTTATGCCATTTCCCGCCCAACATAAATTTTGCCTCGGATTAAAAAAAAAAAATTCAGAATTTACAGGATCCAGTAAGCCTTGTAACCTCGTGGCACACATGTGGGTAGCCTGTGCATTTAATATGTACTGTCCGCCCACTTCACTGTTTTTGAACTTTATCTTTCAAATATGACACTTGAGACGTATGGTATCCCACTTATGATCAGAATCTCCACACGCTATCAACGATTTATAGAATGCATAGTAATCCAATAAAATCAAGGTAATCGAAGGAAATTTATTTGAATATGTTTGAAATTATTCGGTTTTTTCAAATGATATTTTAGGTTTTGCAGAAATAGCGCATATGTCTGGGCCCTAGCTTCTCGCATGGGAAGGACCTACAGTCTTATTGCGGGATCCGGAAGGCGTATTCCAAATCTTCTCATGACAATTATACTCTCGGATAGATACATATTAACGTTTTTGAATAAACTTATTATTTTACCTAATCTTCGCAGAAAGTATTGATATATAAACCTTTAAAAATAATCTAAGGAATAGGTCAAGTTTTCCAGTACAAAAAACGATCGGGTGTATTGCCATGACATTTATTAGGACACGGTCTGGATTTCTCAAAGGGGCAGACATATTAGTGCTGTTACTGCCTGGCTCTGAAGAGAGAAGGAAATCTAGACTAGAGAAAGAGCTAAGAATTACTACCTGTGAAGTTCACAGTTGCTGTGAACGACTTAAAAAAAAAACTTGAATGAGGGAATTCAAGTGTTAAACTCACAACAAAGCGTTTACGTTTTACGTCCTGAAGTGCGAGGTAGCGAATAGTAGAGCGACGAACGGAATAAAAGTTTAAAAGTTCGGCTATGAGTGAACTAACAGAACCAAACTTGTACATGTGAACCGTGAATCGTGAACCGCCAAAAATAAGTAAAGGTAACACGAATATGATCAAATTACAGTACAGTCTGTCCCGTTGATTTTTATTTGTGTGTATGCTCCTATTTTCTGCCAACATCCTATATGCTATGCAATGTCAATGGAATGTTTTTCCATGGCCTTTCTATGCTGTTTGCAAATGAAGAGAGAATGCTACCCAATTGCCTTCTTCACGCGTAGTAACAGCAATTGGCAAGAAATTATTCGCTTAATCTTCACACTGATGTCATTGTCAGAGTTCACCGTATAGTCTTGATAGACAACGTTCTTTACCGCCTCAAAATTATATCTGACCAGCGTAGCGTTACGGTCTGACCAAGGAGCTGATGTTGAGTGTCCCTTCTTGTAGACAGTATATATTTCGTTTTGCTTTCATTCACTGCTAAGTCCATCTATGTCGCTACCGCCTCAATATTCACGAATGCGCCACTGACGGCCCGCTGAGTTCTTTCGATTATGTAAATATCGTCGGCGTATGCAAGTTGTTGCACAAACTTTTGAAAAAAATCGCATTATAGCGCATCACCCCAAGACCCATTCTTGTAAACGGTTCGGTGGTGTTCGTATCGACTTTGATGGAATAGCGGGAGCTCTCCATCATCATCATCCTGCACAAAATACCAAAACTAGGGATGGCTCTCGTCTCTATAAACGCTATCATAGCGATGAACAGGTGGTGGGTAAGTAAATCATATGAAATTAATTTTAAATGTTATTCGTATATTTTCGGCGAAACCTGAAAAGTGTAAAGCTCCACTTTTTCTAAAAATTAGATTTTAACGACCTCTATTTGCTAAACTCCATATCTACCACTTGTCAAAGCGTGAATTTCTTAATAATTCAAATTATTTTTGTAACGGTCATTTATAAAACAGTGTTACTCGAATGTTGCCCAAGAATATAGACCTTTATAAGCCTGAATGTAACTGAAGTGTCATAGGATTCGACATCTGGATTGAGGGCATGAGCTTCACCGACTTTCAATACGGCAATTTGAATCCGAAGAGAGTTTTTTTTTACTGTGATGACCTCGACTACATGTTACTCGTCCTCCTTTGCCTCGGCGCCAAGCAAGATTTTTTTAATATACAAATTCTGGCCCTTTTGCGAAGTGTTTTTCGTTGGAGACTACATCCCATTCGAATATACTGTCCTGACCGGAAAGAGTTATTCCATAAAATTATCCTTCTGCCATTATACAGTAATTGTGTTAAATTTTATGAATTCAAAAACTATTTAGCACTATTTGAAATCAAATATGATATGAATCACAAAGAATGGGATATCAAAGATCGGTCAGACAGTACAACAGCGGTATTCAATGCAGTCCAAATCAAAAGACAAAGATTGCACAACGTTAGCTGGAGATCAACTAACTAGATTTCACTGCTGCTGCTGATTGGCATTTGAATTACCGTTTATAGAGGTTTTAGAGGAGAGGCCTGTTTCAAACCTTATTAAAATGTTGAATCTCTAAAGGCAGTATTTAATATTTAAATATTTTTACTTTTTTTTATACATACTCATACATATGTACATACATATATATATTGTGAAGTAAGAAAAAAAAAACAGTAAGCACGGAACCCTGGTAGTGAAAGTCAGTTGCCTGTTCCACTATCTGTATGTCTGTCACAATTTGAACTGAAATTTCGACTAAAGTTGAATCTTACTAATCCACAGACAGTTTAAAGTACAATTTTGGAAAGTAGAAAACCAAAAAAGTCTGATGTTAGAGTAAAAGTGAAAAAAATATTGGAAATGAAAGGTGATTTCAAAAGCCAAAGGGTACGAGTATGTCCCTCTGTTTTTTTATGAAGATTCAACGAATGAGCGTTTTGAGCTCTCAAGAAGCAGGAGAAATTTAAAACGGGGTCGCCTTCTTGTTTATTTATCTTTCTTTACTAGAGAGAGGTATAAAATTACTTAAAATGGTTTAGTCACAGGTCGTGCATTCGCAGTTCGCCAGCTGTGAACACTCCTTAAGCTAGCCAGATCTTAGACGTAGTCAATACACTCGAAGAATTCATTAGTTTTTAGCCATAGGTACATCGATGGAACGAATATACGGAAAGATGTTCGCAGCTCCTAAAACAGTTGTTACGTCGTTGACTCAGTCATGAGCTATTTGTTAATGTTTTATCCAGAAAGCGTTTTAGTCAAGAAAGATGAGTAACAAGTTCAGAAGGAAAACTGGAAAATGAGTACATTCTGTGATTTATATAACACATATTGCGATTATCCATTGGGTAATCAGCTTATCAAGAAATGATCGAGCGCAACTTTACCGTGCCTTGATTTAATAACAACCGAAGCAATCTGGTGGCCCTTGGTATAGATGTTCAGTGAGTTTCACTAGTTAGTCATCAGTTGTGATCTGCCACCAAATCGCGAATTGGATGTTGTACTCGTATCGATCTTACATAAGGGTGTAGTCATCAATTTCAACTACAGAAGACAACAAGTGGATATTGATATACAAAATTGAATAGTTTCACCATGTAACTATAGAGGAAATGCCAGCTAATATCGCAAATATTACTTAAATTTTGAGCATCCGCAGAAATAGGTATCAACATTTTCTTCTTCTGGAAAAAAAAACAAATGCACTCATCAGCAGTTATAAGAACAACACTATAAAAAATAGTAATTAAATAAAAAAAAAAAAAACAATATAATCAAAATAAATACACAATAATGTGAATAAAAAAAAAAAAAAATTAAACTAGTAGTACTAGTATTGCTCGTCACGTAATTTGTATTGTGTTGTTGGTAGATCCAGCAACAAAACAATGCAAATTACGTGACAGTTACATGAAAACGCCAAAATAGAATTATGGAATTGATGACCGTACCGAACGAATTCTTCATGGTGGACCCACTTGAAAGGACGCCTAGTATGTGGTCGAATCAACAGGATGAAGTCTACGATCATTTCTATGAAATGAACGTCAAGGAGGAGTTACTGCACGTGATATATGGCTGTAGGCATGAGAAGTCATCCGCTATCCGCTATTTTAAATTGCTATACTCCAACATATCGAAATGCCCATTCGTGACACTCAGACACTAATTTAGGCCACTCATGATTTGTCTTGTCCGCTCCAGCACGCAATCAGTGGAGTCATAGAAATCATGAAAGTCTTCAGCCATGCGTGCATCGATGAAGCGAATGTTAGAGATCCACCAGACCGGATCATAAAGTTGGAGTTAATGACAAACGGTATCAAGCTCTTCGTGTTGGACGAAGCAAGAACGAGGAATTGGTCTTAGAAGGCATCGAACAGTTTTATGAAAAAGCAAAGCAGGAAAACTGAAAACTATTTGCAAGGTAGTTTAACTTACTCAAAAAATTACCGAGCAAAACTTGACTACAACTAATCTATGATATTGGCTCGCTGTTTTTGCTTAAAAGGCATTAATGTGCATACTTATTTTAAATTATTATTAGTGTACTGTAAAAAATTCTTGAATATCTTTCATATTTATGGATTATTAATAAATAAAATGAACACGTCGTGGTCATTGACATTGTGGGGTTGAATTGTATACGGTGGGAATGGGATTGAGCGGGGGAAGAAAATATTTTGGGTGTACATGTAAACGTTTGCTTTTGTCAGTGGCTATTATATACGAAACTAAAGAAAGAGTAACATACTGGGAACCTACGTATGTACATACTAAAAAAAAAAAAAAACCCCCATGTCTCCTGTGTTGGGCACACAACAGCACCAACCACAAGGGTGAACTGTTTGGGACGATGGCGTGATTGACAGGCGATCAATATTCAATAGTTCTAACGCAGCTTGTCATTTTTACTTGCACTTATAAGGGCAACCTCACGATTTTGGTCAATCTTGGTATTACTACCTACATATGTATATAATGGAGAATCTAAAAAAATGGGTTTCGCTCACATCATGAAGTTTTAATTCATAAACGTCAAGCGTTTGGATTTCATTTCACGTTTTCTAAATGGATCTCAAGTTTTTTTTAAAAAAAAATAGAAAACAAATAGCTAAAATTTATGATGTCCAATTAAGAGCTTTTGATATCAGATCTGGAATTGATTAAGGCAGCCATCTGAACCTTTGTTATTCAATACGTAAATAACATTTCGTCCCTCGTTTAATTTACAAATTGTTTTGATTATAGATATTTGCTCGTGTAAAACATGTGAACGATTCTTTAAATATTTAAAGCGACTGGAGTGATGACAAATTTACTAAACTCAATGCCAACATAAGAAGGTAGATCTAAAAGTTTAAGTTATTTTTTATTTTCATTTACGCACATAAATGGACTTTCGACAGGTGTCACATTTTATTTAGAAAGACATTGAAAATCTGCGATTGGCTGGATGTTGTGGAAATAGGGTAGGAGCTGTCTGGCTCAGTGTTGTAACTGTTACCACACAATAATTGTGCTTATTTTACCTCCAAGTGGTAGCCATCAGGGCCGTTGTCCACCCGGACTCGACTTGAAAAACTTATAAGCGCGAGTGTTGATCAAGAGAAAATAGCAGCACTATTAACACGTCAGCGGACGATTTCCCTCGATGGAAACAACAGTGGGGTCAAACTTTCCAGAACGGAAACAACACCTTATCTGTGCTACTTCGATATACTCCAAGCTGGATTCTCCAAGTACTAGTCAAAAATACTGAAAGAAGTTGGTAGTCGATGAGCCCTTAATGGGCTAACGGCAGCGCTCACATCCCCGAAGTGGGTTACAGGCATCGGCTGTTAACCGTCCCCTCGTAGTAGGGGTTTTAGCAATGGACCTGATCCTCCAGATTGGAGGCTGTGCGTTGGGATAACTTCCCTACCACATCAAAAACCATTAGTTACGAAGCAACAACAAGCCTCGGATACGGATGACACTAAATAAGGACAACGACTTTCGGATCTGCACGTGGAATGTTCGGACCCTTAATAGGCCACATGCAGCCGAACAATTAGCAGAGGCCCTAGACTGGAAGTGCGATGGGATGGGCCGGACAAAAAATAGGATGAAAAACTGTGACATTTATTACGGCGATTGCTACAGAGAGCAGAAGCAGCGGTTATTTGGGTGCGGATTTATTATACGCGGCAGACTTAGGCAAGAAGTCTTGAGCTTCTGAAACGTGAGCGATAATCTTATGACAATCCGCATCAAAGCTAAATTCGTCAACATTAGCCTAATATGCGCTCATGCCCCCACAGAGGACAAGGACGACACCACCAAAAAGTGTTACTACGAGCTTCCCGTCAAGACATACGAGCAATGTCATAAATATGACGTTAAAATCGTGTTAGGTGATTTTAACGCCAAGATAGGATAGGAGGACATCTTTGGTAGGACAGTTGGCAAGCATAGCCTACACGACACCACGTCTGGTAACGGACTAAGGCTGATTGACTTTGCTGCGGGGCGAAACGTAACCATAGCAAGCACACGGTATCCTCATCTCAATATCCACAAGGGGACATGGCGGCCTCAAATTGATCACATTGCAATCGACGTAAAGCATGTCTCCAGTATTCTGGATGTCCGAACTTTCCGAGCAGCCAACATCGACTCGGATCATTACCTTGTTGCAGCCAAGGTACGAATGCGGATATCCCAAGCGCAATAATAAAGAAGAATTACTGTGAGAAGATATAACGTCGAAAAGCTCAAATCGCAAGGGACCACCAGAACCTTCGCCGAACGCGTATCCCGAAATCTCTCCACAACTCCCATGCCGCCAGCACCAAGTGCCTAAGACCAGTGGCAACGCTGCCAACATGCCAACAGAAACGCCGCAACTGATGTGCTGGGTTTCGCCCGACCACCACCAAGAAACCCCTGGTTTGAAAAAGAATGCAGGCAAGCACATGCAGCCAAACAAGAAGCATACAAAGCGGCGCTGCACAGAAGGACGAGGGCTGCTCGTGAGCTCTACGAGCAAAAGTGTCGGAAAGAGCATCGGCTTCTCCAAAAGAAGAAAAAAGAGCATGAGAAGCGAGCGATTGAAGATATTGATATGTTTTACTCCAGGAATAATGTACCGAAGTTTTATTAAGAGGTAAAATAATGTTTCACGCTAACCAGTCCCGTACAGAAACCTGTAGAGATGTAGAAGAAAACTTCGTAGTAGAGTCACAATCGGTGCTGAGAATATGGAAAAACTTCTTCTGCAGACTGTATAACGGCAACGAAGACTGACATACCGCTGTCAGGCAGAATGGACCATTCAACATAGACATTGATAGCCAAAACTTCCATCCACCTGACCAAAATGAAGTGAGGATAGCAATATCCAAGCTTAAAACCAACAAGACTGCAGGACCTGATGGCCTACAGGCCGAGTTGTTCAAAACAGCTGGAGATGAGAGCAAACACCACCTCATTTCAAAAATTTGGTCAGATGAGTGTACGAGTATGCCTGATGAATGGAATCTCAGCATCACTGCGCCAATTACATAGGTATCAACATCACGTACAATATATTACCTGCCATATTGTGTGAACACCTGAAACCCATCGTTAACAATCTGATTGGCCCCTATAAGTGTGATTTGAGGCCAGGAAAGTCCACAGTCGATCAAATGTTCACACTTCGGCAGATCCTGGAGAAAACCCAAGAAGTCCAAATCGATACCCACCATCTTGAGCTATTTATAGCCATGTCTAGTTTTGGCATCCGTGCCAAACTCGTCCATCTGTGCAGGATGACGATGGATAATGCTTCATCAAGGTCGGTAACGACTTCACCGACACCTTCGATGTCAAAAACGGATTTAGACAAGGTGATGCGCTGTAATGTGACTTCTTAAACTCATAGGCCAACACCGGAGGCATAATCTTTTAAACATCTGTGAAACTACTAGCGTACGCCGACGATATTCACATGATTCGACGAACTCAGCTGGCAGTCACTGGTGCGTTCGCTAGTATTAAAACGGAAGCTGAAAAAATGGGTTTAGCGGTACGTAAATGAGGGCAAAACCAAGTATCAAGAAGGCTGTGAACAAGAAGGGACACACAACATCGACGAACGTCACAGTCCGTAGCTATAACTTCGAGGTAGTAAGGGACTTTGTCTACCTTGGCTCTGCTATAAATTCTAACAATGACACCTTAGCAGAAATCAAACGAAAAATAACTCTTGCCAATCGCTGTTTCTTTGGGCTGAGATGGCAACTGAGTAGTAAGGTCCTATCCAGAACAACTAAGGAGACTCTATACAAGTCCTTAATTATCCCAGTCCTGCTTTATGGCGCTGAATCATGGACACTGTTGAAAGCGAATGAAGCTATCCTCGGTCGTTTCGAGAGAAAAATTGTTCGTAAGATATTCGGTCCCGTTTGCATTGACGGCCTTTGGAGGAGAAAATTCAACGACGAAATATACAACCTGTACAGCGACATTGACCTATTGAAAAAAACTGCGCATCAGTCGCCTAAGATGGCTAGGACATGTAGAGCAAATGAACACCAATTCTCCAACCCACAGAGTCTTCGAATCGAACCTAGAGGGACAACGAAGTAGCGGAAGAATTCGCATTAGGTGACGCGCACAAGTAGAAGGGGACCTCAACCGATTTGGAGTGTGCAACTGGTGGCAGTTGCTTGAGGCCCAGGTTCACCCTGAACTGTAGCGCCACCTAAATAAGTAAGTAGTGAAGATCCGCAAAGAGCTCCTCAGGCCAATAAAATTGTCTAGCAAACTCTAGACATTACTTGCAAGGCTGTCAAGAACACATAGTATAGTATTCAGTTTCGGACAGGTTTGGACAAATTAACGACATGTGCTTGCTGCTTTTTCAGTTTCGAATTTTAGGTCATTGCATATACTCGTAAATAATGCAATCTCTCTTGAATGTGAAAGTAGAGACGGAAACTGCAAGTACATTAACTTACAGTTGACAGAATATATATATAAAAAAAAAAACAGCAAAATGTATAACAAATTTATTTATTATATGACAACTTCAAAAGGATGTACTTCATCCAAATAATAAAATGTGCACAGATAAAGAGATGCGCGTCGCGTACTCATATGCCAGATTAAGACTGTGTGAAAGCCAGATTTAGTTGAGTGTTATGCCTTCACACTTATTCATCTTTGATAATATTCCGGTAGGCACGTGCGGTATGCCGCTGGCCACTGAGTGTTTCCAATTAAAATAAGTACCTAACTAACAAATAAGCAAACAGTGTGAACGTGCGTTCTCCGTCTACGCCCACGAGCATTTGATAGGCACTCACAATCTAATACGTAATCTCTCGGAAAAAAATTACCTCAAAGGGCATAAGTATGCAGCTGAGTAATGTTTAGTCTGACAATTCTAGCTGCTCATTAGACTTGATTTATTGAGACATCGCTTGTAAGTTACAGCAAATACGAGTACTACAACTACTTTTGATTTCACCGTCAGCCAAGTGCTACTTTGAAACCATGTTCGGATACATAGTTCGCAGTTTGAACACGTAGTTCACAAATAGAGCTTAAAATCGATGAGAAATTGTGTCCTACGCATAAGTGTAGTCCAAGAAAAGCTCTCACATAATATAAGTCAAATGTTCCTATGTTCACTTTACCCACAAAATATCATATGTCATGTTTCTTGCAATAAAGCATGACCTTCAGGCGATCTGCGTTACGCACACATCCAGTAATTGATGTACGAGATATGTAGTACAAAGCAATGATCTAACATGTAGCTATGAATTCAAATTGATATATGAAAGTAGTTGATGTATTTTTTTTTTTTTAGCAAATATTTGCTTTTGCCAAGGCAACATAGCTAAGTCAATATGGAATACACTCTATACGGTAGTGATTTTTCAGCAATTTTTTTAACAGCCCTAGCTGAAAGCTAACTTACCAATGAAGACTTTCAAATCAATAATTTATTACATAATTTCAGACAAGTGTACAATTAAAATAAATAAAATATTTGTAGATATTAAATACTGATGTACGCATTTGATTAGCGAAAACGTGTTCAATTTGTTGACGCGAAAGAAGTGCAAGCCCTCGTATACATATTTTTATATACGAGTACTCGTATTTTGACTTTTTCTTTTGTGGACAAATTTTGCACCTTACTGTTAAGTGAATATCGATAGTGAAGGTCAAAATCGTTCTTCAGGTGTACGATAATTATTTGTTAATGTTTAATCTGTGTTTAGCTTCAGTAGGCATTTTTATTGTGCATGTTTATATTTAAACAAAATAATACTTTTATAAAAAAGGATTGTCCAAGGTTAAAATGAGATGTAGAAAGCAAGGTACGGCATATTTGTATACCCTCTCTCATAGGGTTTATTCAATTTAGTTTGACCATCCAAGTCTAATATGACAGCTGAGAATTGAATCTGATTGATGAAGCTAACGTTCGACAATTACTAGTTAGGGCTGTTTCTGATTTACTTACACTGACAGTTTTGAAAGATTTAGAAGCAGTTATTGGTAAAGCTACCCGCACACAAAGAGCTTTAACTGCGTCCACTGAATTCAATTGACATTTATGATACATACAAACTTCCCAAGCCCAATGCAAAAGGATGGATCTTTACTGCCATATCTATAACTTCAGGAATTCTTTACACAAATTATAATTTATTTGCATGTTGAGCAAATATGAAACAAACAAAAAAAAAATGGGAAAAATGGGGCTATTTGTCTTTAGCTAGAGGCATTGGCCAAACCAAAAAACAAATTCTCCAAATAATAACAAATTCGCCAGATAAGAGCACTGAAAAATGCATTCTAAATTTGGTTAGGATGATTACGGTTTGGTGAGTTAATAACAGAACACAAAAGATGCGGTCACCTTATTACTACCACACCAATATGTGGGGCCTGTTTAGCAAATACAGCTTTGATAGAATACTCGTACTTCTTCTGTGACTGTGAGCCCCCTGCTTTCACAATAAGAAAATTGCGATTTTTCGGTTGTGTTTTTTCAGGGTCCAAAGTACGGCAGACCACTTTTCGTGTGTGAATAATAAATCCTTCCCTCACTCCAAATCAATCAATCAATTCTCAGATGTCGACATGTTTGCACTACAACCATTCACAAAAATTTCATTGATACATCACTTGGTTTTTTTTTTTTTTTTCCTGGTACATATGTATTAAACAAAATATAAGAGGTACTTGTGATTTTTCACAACTTTTATTAGTAACATAATATTTACATACTTATTGATTTAAAATTATTTTTGAAATATGATCTTGAACTCACGGATGATTTTTTTTTTTTTTTTTTGCAAAAAAAATCAATGTGCTTGATTGGTTCGAGCAAGAGGAGCAGAAAACGCGGTACGATTTAAAAATGCTTTGTGGGTGAATTTTCTTTTTATATTCTGCGAGATGCTATTAGTCGTCCTATAGTTCAGATAAGTGTTTGAATAGTTTTTTTTTTCAGGTTTCAAGTCATTAGCTTTTTCTCCGACATGGTTTCTGATTCTTAAGTTGTCGATAGACAAATATTGATTTATTTTTTTTTTTTTTTTTATTTGCATGATTTGCATTTTGTTGTTGTTATATTTACTGAATATAGTTAGTAATGTAAAGGCAAGATGTAATGGTTAAGTTGTATAATGAAATTGATATACTGATTGGTATTAGATTTTACTTTACCAAGTATTTAAGTCTTCCTCCAGGTGTCAATCTAAGATTCTTTTATCACGTTCACCTATGTTGTCCTTTAAAAAATCTTTTAGTCACATTTGACTGGAAGAAATCCAGTAGAAAAATAAGTCAGGCAATCAAGCACCAAAATCTGACTAATTTTGTTCTTGTTCTTTCTTAAAAATGTTCGATCTTGTGATTTTAATAAATCTTTGTATTACTCTGAAAAGGGAATTCGAAAAAGTGTGTCTCGCAATTTTGTCCGGCTGCAGTATTTTAGGCGAATTTTCTTTAAATATCATATCTAGGGTCTGTAAGATAATACCCAGAGTTGAAATCGAAATTCTCATTTTAGCTTCAAAATTAATTTTGAAAAATTAAAATTTAAAATTTCACCAACACGGCTCTAAAGGTTTTTATAAAAACTCATGAAGTAATGTGACTGTATACTCAGATTTTTGTTAAAAATGGTACTTTACTTGAGGACTTACGAAAATTGCCTACTTCTCGGGTATGGCTAAAATGATTTTATTCAAAATTTATATCTATGGATAAGTAATTTTTACATACATTATGTATGCTCAAAAGAGTTTTTCAGCTTCTTAACACATTTTACGAAAATCTCAATTTCTTCACCTCGATTTAAGATCTAAACAATTTACAAACAAATAACACATATAACACATGGATGGACATAGTGGGCACCCTTTATTTAACTAATGAAGGCAAACATTTTATTAAAATCAAAAGAAACACAGAATACAATATCTTATATAGTGGGCCTGAACCAGTATTAGAATAATTATTAGTTGCAATTGAATCTGATCCGAAAAGGCGTTGGTGACTAGACGTATAGTCTAAAGCTTTTGGGAAGGTCAGCAGCGCGGTACAAGTTTCTAAATCCTACTGCGTGAAGGTGAAAGAAGGCTTATCAAGACATGCAGGACAATGAGTTGAATACTGCCCAGGATTCAAGCTAGAGCGTGAAATTGAGTCCGATCTGACACAGGCCAATAGCGAGGATTGTGCGATCCCAGAAAGTTCCCAGTCAGGACGAACTAAAGGAAAATTTACTTTCTACCATGTCTCTTTCCGTCCTGAGCGAAAGGAAGCTCTTATTGAGTACGTTTAAACTGAATGGCCCTGACTACATTTGTAAGGAAATTTCCCACCTGTACCAGTCTAAACTAATAAGAATTCAGTACACGTCGACGCATACTTCCTCTTACTCGTTCGAAACTCCGTTTAGTAACACGCATATTTTATCAGGTGTCGGTTTTATTGTTTTTTTTTTTTTTCTAATTATTATATTGAGGCCGTATGCCCTTTAGGAGCGATTTAGGTTGTAATAATTTAATGAAGAGCGTATTACTAATTTTTTAAAAGCGGCAAAAGTAATATAAAGTGTAATGCCATTCACAATGTAGTTTATATAAAAAAAAAAACACATTGTTGGCCATTTCTTGTAGATGTCTGTTGATACTGATCTTGAATAGCTGGAGATTAAAAGCTTCTGGAAATATGTATCGGGTTGACAAGAAAGTAATTTCAGTTTTTTTGGTGTGAAATAAAACTTTTTTTTTTATTTTTTTTTTTATATAATTTGCACGTGTTAAAGGGGATATGAATACCCTTATACTAATTTTTAGAACACGTGCGTTTTTGTGGAAAGAGGAAGACAGAGAGAGACAGAGTGGTGTAGTTGGGTTGAAACTCAGGTGGTATTAAGTTTCTGTAAACTCCAAGGGTGGCTGTCCAGATAACTGGGGAGTATTTTGTTTGTTTCCGCTATTATTCTCGTTGCTTATGATTCACAGTATTTTTTTCTGTCCTCCTGATGTCATCATCACGATCAAGTTCCATTTTAGCCATATGACCACCCTACTGCCAGTGCTATGCCTTCACAGTAGAGTTGACTTAGCTTTCGCAAGTGATCGATTTTTTTATTTATTTCATGCGAAATAAATAGATGATTCTTGACATCAGGATTCGAACCGTGAATCAACAGCGTGACAAGCGATGATTTTACCACTACTGTATGGTGGATGTGACATTACTTCCTAACCAAGGTTCAATCGTTCGTGGAACATGATTCTCTTACGATTTACACAATTCTGGCAGTTTTTCTTTGATTGCTTTCTCCAGTTTCATTAGTTGTTACAGTAAACATCTGAACTGGTCGTTTGGTTCCTTGGAAGCAGCTTAAAATACACAACACCTTCATAATCCGACCAAATTGACAACACTTCAACTTTCCATATGGTTTGTGCTGATTCATCACACTAGACCATGATTATTTTCGATTGATGTTGTTGTAAACGATCCATTTTCCATCACCAGTGATGATTCGTTTCAAAAAATTACCAATTTCATAGCGTTTGAGATGCATATC
The DNA here is from genome assembly GCA_963082735.1 of Pocota personata. NCBI lineage: Eukaryota > Metazoa > Arthropoda > Insecta > Diptera > Syrphidae > Pocota > Pocota personata. Next base: position 4,952,396 of record OY720433.1, read on the forward strand.
GCAAATATTGATTCGTTATGTTAAGTGAATCTCTTTCTATTCATGTGGAATCCAAATATCGAGCTTTTTTAAGAGTCCAAGACGTTTTAAGTGATTTTCAGTTGCACTCCATAGTAAGATTGACACTGTACTAACAGGTGTAAACAAAAAATAAGATTCGATTTGCTTCTAAAGTAAGCTTAAAGTGACAGCTATCAAATGCCAAAAGAAAAGAAAAATCATAACATTGACAAAAGCAAGAATCAACAAACATAACGCCATCTACTTGTAAAAACCGAAATTACTTTCTTGCCAACCCAATACTTCTGTGGGGTGTGATTTCTGAGGTTCAATAGCTCTGTGACAAACCGAATTTTGATAGAAAGAAGTTTGCGGTGTTACCAAGTGGACATAGAGGTTATAGGTGTTTGAGAAGACCCAAGAGGTTCAAAAGTTATTCAACGAAATATATTATTTACAACTTTTTCCTCCCGAATATCTTGAGAACAAGGTTTAACTTTCATGTTTCTATTAATTTTAAACAAAATCCATGAATCCGTTTCGTAGAATTAATAATAATAATTAAAAAAATATGTTGCTAATACTTACTCATAAGACTCTGTTACAACACGCATACACACAATTTGCTATAGTTCAGTCATTAAGCACCATTATCGATAATGAATTTTGTGTAGGATGTCACAGCGCGTCTGATTTATCTCCTCGATTATTGGATGATATTAAATTAGTATTAATTAGAAATATCACACTTACTTTAAATCTATTAACACAGAAGGCATCCTTTAATTAATTTAGTAACGCGTATTAAAATTTCAACGTTATGTTTCTTGTTGTCGTTGACTAGCTTTCATATCAGATGAAAGTGTGAACTGGAATAAAAATACAGATAGGAAGCTGCTTAGTTTCAACTGCGACTAACAGAGCTCATAGAATACATAAATTTAACTGTGATTTCAGTTTGTTCTGACAATCAAAATATGAATTATATTAAGTAGACTGACATAATTTATAGCACTCTCTTTCAAGTACTCGTATGTGCTATAAAAATATCCAAAATAGGGATCGCAGAACTGCAGATTTATATTTTTATAATAACAGCAGCTATGTAGTCACACCACCGACTAGGTTAGCAATGTAAATTGTAGAGAAGAATATCGCTCATAGCTGTTTTAGCTTTTATTTATAGAAGAGTTAGCTATAAGAAGTAGACAATATTGCTATCCCTATATAAATGGGCAACCTATATAAATTTTTTCGCAATTTTTTTTTGTAAATAAATACAATGTCTCGTGAGTAGAACTTATGACCATTGAAGTGTTGACGCATCGCCCTAATCATCACGGCTACGGGGCGTCGCTCCTAGCTATGTCAGAAGTCATGTACGGATATGTACTTGTATCATATTTATTATAATTTAATATTGTGTTATATTTTCCTCGTGTATCTACGGTTTTTATTGCTATTTCTGTCTCCGTAATGACAAAATTTTAGTCTTTTAGAGGCTTGTCAGATATTCTCAGGAGGTGACAAATTTTAATCACTCGCTTCGACACTAGTCCGATCATATATTCAATTTTCACTTACATAGTTGCAATTACTATGCTAAATCACTTCTCCTAAAATTTTTAAAACAGCGGCTGTAATGTAAATAGCAGAATTAGCTATGAAAAACGGTCATTCTTGCTATTTATGTGAAATAAAAATAAGGTAATTTGATGTGAAAATAGACATTATTTTTAACTCTAAATAGCTATTTCTACCATTTTTATTGGGAAAATTATAACAAAAATAATTGCAATTGCTATGTTGGTAAGCTGAAGTACTATGCTTAAATTACTTATACCGAACTTTTCTAAAACGGCAGAGGTGCAATGTAATTAAGAGAATTAAAAATAAATATATAAATATGTTGGTCTACCTTCTCGAAGCCACTCGTTGAGTTGGAACCTACGTTTTGCAAAAAAAAAAAATTGCGCAGCACCGGTATTTTTATATGAGCTATTTGATGCTTAATTCTTTGCAATACTACATATGAAATATTGAACAACAGAAACACTATACATATGTATAAATAAACACTATATACATATGTATGTATAGGGTCATCCAACAAGAGGTGTCATTTTAAATCAATACAAAAACGCAACATTTTTATGAAAAGTGGTGATATTTTTATTTTTATTTTAATCTAAAGTACAAACTCTGAGGTTTGTAATGGAATACAGTATCTGCCAAATGTTCGCCTCGGCTCTGCCTACAAATAGTCATTCTTTTGATGAAATTTATCATTACGTTTTCGCATAATTGCGGCTGTATTTCGCGAATAACAGCTCTGATATTTTCTTTTACTGTATGAATTGACACCGTCAAGCCAAAAACCGCACCAAACTGTCATTCATTGTGGAGGGAGAGGTTGTTCCACTATTTCTCTTGGATTCTCGGAGCCAAATGGAAATGAGCCTCATCACTTAGAATAATTTTGTGTAAAAAATCGTGATCTTGGTCATTAATTTCCAGCAGCCAATCAGCGAAAGTACGGCGTTGTACGTGGCCTGCTGGCTTCAATTCTTGTGTCAACTGGATCTTATAAGCATGAATAGGCCCAATTCCTGTGGTCGTCTCAAAATGGACGCACCTAGGATTTCAGTCACACTCTCAGTAACGGCGGCAATATTTTTAGCTGACCTTACCGAACGAACACGTGTTGGAGTCTTCATATCACTAACCTGTCCGAGACGTTCAAATTTATCGATTAAATTCACTATAGCTGTGCGAGAAGGCGCTTGATGATGACCAAAAGCAGTGCGAACTTTACGAAACTTTTCCGCGAAATTTTTACCATTTTTGTAGTGAATTTTCACTATTTCAACATGTTACGGGAGTGTGTGTTGATCCATATTTAATAACCTTCTAGTTTTTACTTATCAAAAGTCATCGCAATGATGGCTGAATATTGACAGTTCAACAATGGCGCGAAATTTAAAATGACAGCTCTAGTTGGATGACCCTATATTATAAAGATACAATATCCTTAGTATATACTTAGTTGGTACATATGTTTTATAGCAAAATCAGTGGAAGCGAGATTTTTCAGTGTACTAGTAGGGACGTTAAAGAGACTATGACTACCTTTGACATATTTGTTGCTTAGCGACAGTACTAAGAAACTGCACATTTGAGGAGTGACTTTTTAAATGGCTTTAATTTAATTTTCACTTTAACGCCACATTTTGCTTATTTCGTGACGGTGAAATTTTGCTACATTAAAGAAAAAGTAATTTTCGAAATATTAGCGGTCGAAATGTTTAACCTTCTTGTGTCCGAATTATGAAGAGGACGGAACATATGGTACCATATCTCTCACTTTTTAGCTCAGCTCAAGAAAAATGGCGTGTGAGATACTTAATTAAAATATGTACTACGATATTTTGATACATACTTTTATTTAAAAAAACGTCAACCTTTTTTCATTATAAAAAAGTAGGCCCAGTAGCATTTGTAACCCTAATTCTCTGATTTTAAAACGTCCTTTTTCATCCAAGAAGTGCTACCTTAAGCGATGGAAATCAAGAAAGCTAAATTCTTTAAGGAACTCTTAAAGCTAAGGTAATTTAATCTTAGAAGATTTCAGCTTAAGTAGGAACAAGTTATTAAACTTATGGACTTCCTCACAGCACATTGTAAGCTCTGTGAGCTAGGGTGGAGCGAAAAAATGGCTAATTTTTCAATTAAAAATGCCTATATTATAAAAAGATTGCCATTCACTTTTAGAAACCATAATAAACATTTAAAGTTGATTAAACTTTGTTTTAAGATTCCTATATTGTTCTGAAATTCAAAAAAGGGTTTGTTTTCTGCATTCGCGATTTCGATCAGATTTTAACAAAATTCTTATAATGTGTAGGTACATACGAGTATGTATAAAAAATTGTTTTCTTATTTTTCAATATTTAGAAAAATCTTGATTTTCAGAAAATTTTTAGCACCACTGTAGCTGAAATGTACGTGAACGCTAAACTCATAATTAAGTTTATTCAGCTTTTCTAAACTTGTGTAAACATTATTATGCAACAATTATGTATGTTAAATTGAGATTCAAGTTATGTATATGCAACTTTTATTTAAAATAGAGCCCATCATGAATTTCACACCAATATAGAAACCTAAGGATGGTGTTACATCTATCTACAATTTCGTTCATAGTTTGTGTAAGTGAACGGCCTGTCCTGATGTTTGCCATAGAGACACTTTGAATTTCGCTCCATTTTAGTGTGAATCCCAGGAAGTTAGGTCATGGAATATACAGATTCTGCGACAAAGCCTAAGAGTAAGTTATCTGGGAGCCTACCAGATATATGTTAAGACCCAATACAGGTTCCTAAGTTTTTAAGCGAATCCAAATTAAACGAGGTCTTTTAGGCCGCAATTAATTTTGTTATTCAAGCCTCAAAAAATGGGCGACGAGGGTAAAAAAGCTGTTCCCGTTGTTTAAGTACTTAAAAACAATCTGTTGCTTATTTTTATTAGGAATTAGCAAAGAAATTATTTATAAGCTTAGGTCAATTTTACTCCTCTCTAACCAGTCTTGGGCAGAACTTCAAAGTGTGTTCCTTGAAGTCTGTAAACCGACGGAGTGAAGATAAACCTATACTTTGGTTGAGCGTACGGATCGACGCGATAATACTATTTATATATGTATGTATGTATATTTCTACCGAACATTTGTGGCAGATGAGGAAGTAAGGGTAAAGGAGCGGAAATCATACAACATTCCGGCAGGTGAAGGAATTTAACTGTAAATTCACAGCCAATTACATATTCAGTACTGAACATGATTGATGTACACAAGTTATACAAATGTAAATAGTGGCAAAAAGGGGGTAAATTCTGTCAATTTTAGAAAAATTGTCAGTGAAAAGTGTCAAATTTCCACTTAATTAACACAACTGCAGCACGGGTGGTGTCTAGGTCTACTCCACGAACGAATTATTTAACTGAATCGTTTCAGTGAAGTGAACTACTACTACGCTTCTTTTACATATTTCATCTTAATTCATGAATCAGATATTCAATTCGATCTTAGGTGACGGACAGATACGAATAAAAAAAAAAATTATTGTTTGTCCTCAAAGAAGGGTTAAATGAAAGTTCTGAGATCTGTTAGCAAATATTGCCTCCTGCTACATATTGTCCAAATGACGAGGAACCAAGAAATAATGTGCGTTGCTTTTAAAATCGTATTTATTATTAGAAAGATATTCATGGTTTGAACATCTCATGAAAAAACCAAAATCGTTAATCAATACCTAATGTTCAGTCAAGTCGAGCAGTTTACAATCAATGTATCGAATTATTATTTTATTAATAAAACAATATACTAACATTTAGAATAGCTTTGACTCATTGATAAACAAATTCATATTTTTAGTTATTGTAAACGCATAGTTATACAAATGCTTCAGAGTTTCTAATTTTCCCTTTGGCAATGATTTGAAACAACTTTCTTCGGCCTTGAATATGAACTAACTAAACTTTCTTCCTCAAATTGTTGAATATATTATCATAGGAATATAACATAATTATTTTATCAAGGGACCAATACCCAAAACAATGAGTATCTATCTACATCTATCTAACCACACACTCAATTTAGTGCACGAGTATTACGTATACTCATCCGTTGAGGGAGGGGAGGCTATCATCATTCATAACAGCACTTAAGCCAATTATGACATTGTAATCATTATTCAATAAGGCACCAGATTCCCCGCATCTTTTAAGCGGATGTTCACTGTTTGCTATTACCAAAAGCAGCTATGTATGTACATATCTATTCGCGCACTCAATGAAGTGTGAATGAAAATGAGTGTGACTTTGTGAATGTTTTTTTTTCCTGAATCTTACACTTTGTAACTGTCATTTTCTTTTATATATCATATATTTATTAATTAAGTTTTCCTTTTTAATTTCCCACAACAATATGCATAAAGTTAAGTAATGGAATCTTATGCGCACGCGATTGTATTTGTATACCACTTTCACTTGGCGTAAATTCAGTTTAACCGTCTACCACCACACCACCTCCATAACGTACACAACACAATATTCAAATTTCAAACAACAACGACACCGTGACAGAAACTAATAAAAATTGCATGAAGCGCAGCAAAGTATAATAATACAATAAAATAATCCTTCAATTGCGTGCAACACACTATATTTACGTTGTGTCTCCTGTTAAGTAAACCAAAATAAACACCATCAATACAAATCAAAAAAAAAAAAAAAAACTCTTCACTTTCACTAATTGAATAAATCAATAGGTGGTATAGGTAGAATTATTTTGTAAGATACATTCGTATAATTGGTTGCAAAACTGGTTAAAATTTTGATTCGAATTGTACAGACACTTTTCAATCACCACAGGTAGGTACTTTCTTTTTAATTAATATCAAATTGTAAGTTCGCAGATAAATACGTAACTTCGTAATATTAATGCAAAAAAACCTTTCATTTAATATTCTTTTTTCATATCTAACGTACATTACAACAAACATCTGTGCGTCGTCTAACTAACAGCTCTCCCAGCTCAAGTACCGAACTAATCACGTTGTAAAAGTTGTTCAATAATATAAAATGAAATGTTAAAAAAATTTCGAACCAAAATGAAAATAACAATAAAAACTGCGAAGAGTCTCAGAAGACATGACAACAACAACGATCAAAACCAAGCAACCGACAGACGAAAGACAAGACGCGGCGGCGATGATAGCGAAGCGCAGCGACAAACGGCGAAGAGAAATGCTTAAAAAAAAAGAGAATTTTTGTCCACGTCCAGAGTTAATAATAAATTGAAACTGACTAACGCACTGCGACTAACTGACACACAAAAATGTGTTTTTGTGGTTTGTATCTGTGGCAATGGCAAGTGTGTCTGCCAGCGCGGTTTGTGATAGTCAAAATCAAAATTCAATGTGTCGCCGTAGTTGTTACATAGTTGCTATTGTTTACATAAACATGCTACATAGACAGCAGTTTTTATATAATTATTCTTTTATTATGCATGAATCACTGTAGTCTATCTGCAGCTTAATGGATTGACTTATGAACGAGAAACAAGACTACACATTGCTATCCTAACTTTATGATGAACATGATGGGTTTGGGCCTAAAATGCAGAAGTCGTCGTCGTCTGTCCACAATGTTGCTATCGATAAATATTGTTGCAACGAGAGTGCATCTCAGTAGGTCAACAAAAAAAGCGCACTCATCACCGTCTGACCTTGAATATATTTTATGGATCGTATACACAACAATGCGTTTGATTTTGGTTTACAATAGAACTGTTAATTTGAGACGCCTTTCATGTACATATGCATTTAATAGTCGTAGTGTTATAGTAGAACTCCTCAAGAAAGTACTTCTGCGGGTCCCTCAAATATACCAATTGGCCTAAGCTAATTCGCACATTATCAATAAAGTTGCAGGGTCTTTTAATAGCCACTTCTGAACTTTGATAGTTGTATGTGATTATGTTTGGAATGACAGAGCTGTTATTCTGTGACGATTGAGTTCTCTCATAGCTGGCATTTAATCATGGAAAACTCCACTCTTGAATAACACGTCGAAATTTTGAAAAAGTTCGTGCTCTGTTCGCCAAACGATGGGCGAGCATGGTCGGCATGAGCCTCTTGGCATTTTTGTCTGAAGGGTTTCGTAAATAAAAAATACAGTGCATGACTTGCTCGCACGTACTTACAAGAACACCTTTATAATGTTTATCTGCAAAAACTGAAATTTTAATTTTGTTTCCTTTAAATCCGCTAAAATTTAAACAAAATTTTTTTGACAATCCGTTAAAATTAAAAGAAAAAAAAATTTTAATAATTTTCCAAAACTTGACCTTGGATATATCAAATATTGTTTAGATATTAATTTCGAACGAAATCGATAGAGCCATAGCCGAGAAATTGTTAATTAAAAAAAAAAACAGTTACTAAATAAAGTACAACGGTATATTATACGTATTTGTTAACGAAAACGTAGCACGCCATTATGCCCACCATAACTCAAATAACGAATTTGATCAAAATCTTTACAGCCGTTCTCGAGAAAATCGATTTTTTAAAAAATCGGCTATTAGTAAAGTACCGTTAGAATGAAAATTCCGATTCTGCCTCGAATTGAGACCCCCAGACCCCAAATATGAAGTTTGGAGAAAATCTGTTTAGCTGAATGAAAAAATGGCGTTATTGAGGGGAAAGTTTTCAGGTCGCGTTATTTCGAGAAGAGTTGATGTCAACTGACTGCCACAATCGTGCAATTTATCGCCCTTCAAATGTTTTCTTTGGGACTATCTCCGGCCTATATTAATAAAAAAGCAACAATTCACGGACTGAATAACAACGTCATTCAAGCCATTGCTGAAATAAAACTCGATTTATGTGGAAGAATCATCCTAAATTGGGTCTCTCGGATCGCCTCCTGCAAACGAGGTCGTGGGGGCCATTTGAATGATGTTATTTTTAAAATATAATTGTATTGAATATACTTTAATCCGCAATTAACACTTCAACCACAACTCTTTTTATTCATCTTTAAAGATCAAGCGCTCTTATTGAAATGCCCTTTACATTTGTATTAATTTAGTCTAAGACAATACATGGACATTCCACGAATTCTGTGGGACACTATAAGATTTCCTCCCTCTTGAGATGGATTTCACTGAGTGGTTTTCTAATTGTAGCGTTTATCGTAGCATTGAAGCAGAATCACAGCTAACAATTGACGTAGCTGCCAGGTTACTTGCAAACAAAATGAATAGAATAATAGCAAAAATCTCTGAGAAGTTTTATATTTGGATTTTGTCGTAGTACTTCACTAAAAGTCAATACCACCTCGATAACTTCTGTTTCTGACGATTCTCGCATAGGCTGCTCCCATTTTGAAAAGATTGCTCTTGATAACTCACGACCACTCAACAATCAGTCTGTAGATTTCACAGCACGCATTAGCACTTACTCAATGGTGTTTTATTTGTTCACATTTTTTTAAACAAATTCATTCGATTTACCCGCAAAACCATTTGGTTTGTCTGTAGGCGGTTATTTTAATAAATAAATAAATGTTAAATATTTTGTCTTTAATACATAAGATGAAATTCTGAATTTTATGCAGTAACTAATAATTAAAATAAAATATTTCAAAAATGTTTTTAAAAAAAAATTGTATAGAAGTCAATGTGGATCATTCTTTTCATGATTGAAAGACTGCCAACACTCAACTCTTACAGACATACATATGTAGCAAAACAAACTTGAAGCACAGGGCCAAAGCTTTGTTATTTTATTTTACTGGGATAGATGGCGCTTTTACACAGAATGTAATGCGGGGAGTGTAAAGTGCCCTAATTATATGGAATGGAAGTTTTAATAATCTCCGTGTGCAGTGATAATTGAGTGGGTTAAGGTCACTAGTATACCTTTTCAAATGAGAAAAAGACACTACGGAATACGACAGTAAAATTCAAGCTGGCAACGTTTTCACAAGGAGGAACATCTGTAAAATCTGTACCGGCTTTAATTCCAGCTTCGTCAAAAAAAATAATATGAACTAAATTAACAACTTACAACGTTTAAAGAACATGTGCTGTATAAAATTTCTTTACCAGTGCTTCGTAATTTTCTACAGTGCCGAACTGTAAAAAAAAAGTGCTATACAGAATGCGGCAAAAGTGCTATACAGAATGCTTCCGATCCGATTCATCATTTGAGCAAAATTATAAATGGGAAAATAATAACTGGACCAAGTGTTTCAAGTGTTTTTCAACATTCCTTTGTTGTGGGTTCCCAAATGCAATTTCATTTCCTGAACAAACTCTTCCGTTGTTCAACTTGTTCTACTACAATTTCATTATTGGAGGTGATTATAATACAAAACACACCTTCTGGGGGTCAAGATTAGTAACGTCAAAAGGAATGAAACTTTACAAAGCAGGAAGAAATTTTAAGTGTGAATTTATATCGGCTGGATCCCCTACTTATTGGCCATCTGACCCAAATAAAACACCTTATGTTATTGACTACTTCATAACGATAGTAATTAATAGAAAATAAGTACAAGTCAAAAGCAGTGAAGACCTGTCCTCGGATCATACTCCTGTGATCCTAACAGTCAATGATATATCAATAGAACAGACAAATAACGCAAAACTTACAAAACAGCAAAACCAACTGGTGTGCATTTAGAGAATTAATCGAAGGGTTTATTGACCTTTGATCCCCATAGATCTCAACAAAACATATTGACATTGGGGTAGAATAATTCATCGCTGACATACAACAGGCAGCCGAAGATAGTGCAACAGAAAATATAAGGCTCGGTAAAATATCCCGCGGAAATTAAAGCACTAATATAATATATATAATAGATAAAACTATATTTAATAGACTAAATAACAGGCTCAATAAAAGTATCAGTGAATTTAAAAATGATACCTTCGCAATTTAACGGCTGATAAAGTCACTGACATAAAGTCATTTTGGAAAGCTGTTAAACGTTTAAAGAGACCTCTATTATAAGATCTTGAAAACATCTGATGGAAAATTGATCGGAGACCCAATATAGGTCAGACTCTTTGCTGAACACCTGACGAATGTTTCCAAACCTTTTCCATCTACAGTGGCGAGTGAAAGCCTGGAATTTGTTGACGAAATAGATGAGGAGTTTATACCTTACGTTTCACTAAGAGAGATCAAATTACGAGGGGCGGCTGACAAGTTGGCGGCCTAAGGCATTAAGTGAAAGAAGATCCGATTAACAAATTCTATTTCTCAATATATTTTATATCGAGTGAAATGCATTTCTCCCATCGACCATACAGTGCTTTAATACCACTGAAAAAATATTCGTTTTCTTTGCTTTCAAAATGACTTTCTACGACCGCCTTGATCTCATGCTTATCTGCAAATCTCCGGCTTCGTAACTCCTTTTCAAATTGGAAGAAAGGAAAAAGTCGCTCGGGGCCAAGTCGTTGAAAACCTGTGTTTTTTAGGCCTGTCTCGAAATCCGCTCCGTGTTAGCAGGTGCGTTATCCTGCAAAAACAACACTTCGTGTCTGAGTTTCACACGTCGCTTCCATACGACCGCGTCACGTGCCTGAATCAATAAATGTACGTAATATTGGCCATTCACGTAGTCCCCTTTAGCAGGTAATCAATCAGCAAAACACCTTCTCTGTCCCAAAAAACAGTCGCCAGCTTCGAAGCCGACTTTTCCACCTTGGATTTCTTCGGCGGCCTCTCCCCTTTTTCAATCCACTGCATAGACTCTTGTCTGGACTCCGGATCATTTTGCGAACCCAAGTCTCATCTACAGTTACGATTCGGTTGCAAATTTCGTAGAGATTGTCTGTCCCCGGCTAACTCCAAAAAATCATTACAGCACTCGAGTTTATGTTTAAATGCTAATGTGCAACTCGTCCACTATCTGCCACACTTTTATTCTTTGGTCGGCCAGAACTAATTTTTCAACTTTTCCGACGTTTTCTTCAGTGACTACTGACACAGGACGCCATGGGCGGGGGTCGTCTTCACAGCACTCTCGCCCTTGTTGAAATAAGCGAGCCCATTTTTTAACCATGATATACGAAAGCCCAGAATCCTGAAGAGTTGATGACATGTCTTCGAATATTTCTTTAGGCGATTTTCCATATTCCATATTCACGGCGCGGTATTTTCGGCTGACATGGTGATGTATATCCTTCCACAGATAATAACAAAATGCGATTGTTGTTCAAACGAGGTGTTATTTATACTACTAAAGAGTGCCGCAGTTAGTGCTATCACTAATGAGAAGATGACTCGATGTTGAGTATCTCAGGCTGCGAACTTATCAGCCGCCCCTCGTATCTAATAGAAATCACCTGTCTGTGATTTTTTAAAACTTGCCAAATCATGGAAGAATTGCCATTCATTGCTCTGGTAGCAGAAGTACTTGCTATACCTAAACAAGGTGAGTTACATCAGAAGTGTCTTCATATTGGCCAATCTCACTTTTGCTGATATTGTCAAAACATTATACAAAATTATCGAAGAAAGAATATCATCAATTTGGGTTTAGAAACAAACTCTCAACAATAAACCAAGTGCATTGCATAACTAATTTTGTAGAAAGAGCACTAGAAGTCCTTTTTTATTTTTAGACGTTGCGCGGGCTTTTTACAATATCTGGCATAAGGCTTTAGAGTATAAACTACATAATGAGGTAGATCATTTATCAATCAAAATATTATATAGCAAATAGATTCTTTAACGCGTTAACACGTATTCCAATCAGGTGTTCCACAAGGGAGTGTTCTATGGCCAAAACTGTATTTATTATACACCAGTGATATACCACATGCAAATGATACAATGATAGCCACATTTTTAGACGGCACTGCAATCCTAGCAGTTAATTTGTGTGTGGTTAAAGCAACAGAACAAAATTTGGACGCAACGATAGCGAATCAAACTAAATGAGACGAAATCAACTCATATCAATTTTACAAATAAAAGTATAACGAATTTCCCCTTTCATTGTTAAACAAGCTGTACCTTATTCTGACACAGCTAAATACCTTTGTATGAATTTGGACGCTAAATTAAAGTGAAAGGAAGGTGTTAAAAAGAAAAGTGTCTGGGTATTCTAATCCCTCTAATCCTAGGTATTCTTTCGAGATTTTCACCTGCAGACCACTTTACGACCTTATATAGTTATGCCTTCCGATCCATCCAACTAAGGTCGACCTTTCCGATCCAATCCATTTATTGTATACACCTTTCCAGTAACCCACCCAAAATACGAGCAGTTGTAAAATTTCAAAGTTTTCGGAACCACTGATTGAAACCTTTTTGTGGAAATATTCGATCTTGATATTTTGATCAATAATGGTTTTGGAATTTTCGGTCTGTACCTCAGACTGCAATCTAAACTTATGTTGTGGTCTGGGGACCAATATCTAAGCGAAATCTGAACAATATATGAAGTTATTTTATTATTTTCAACAACACTTCGTACCCAGTTTTCGTATAGCTTATTTTAAATTTAATTATAAATTACTGGTGCTCTTGAAGGGTTTTTGTGCAAAGCTTATATTCTAAGTATAGGTACTAAGTAAATAAGTGTACTTGCATGAGTAACATTCTTTTAAAGTGAAAAAGAAAAATGGGTTTTAAGTTTATAGTGAAAGTTAAATAATTTTTTTACTATAAATACGACATGGATTATGAAAATCGCCAAAAAGAGGTAGCTTTTATATTTTTCATCGCAAAATGTTTATTTTTTTTTTTTAATTGGAAATTGAGGTTTAGAGATCTTCTTCTTTTCTAACAAAAGCCATCTCTTACATAAGTTGTCGTCTGACATTGTTTGAAGCCTGCCATGAGGCTGGTACCTATTCTAAATGCAGTTATCCATCCCTTGAATGCCTATATTTCTACAGACTGTTAAACGACGCTGAACTTTTGAACCTGTTTAAAGCCGAAGGAGATGTAATATGGCCTGATCAATTTCTAACTGCAGCACTACGTGAACTACCAATTCAATCTGCCACTCTACACTCAACGAATTACACTTCTTAACTTAAAAACACTAGCACAGAAGAGAACAATAGCTGATAACTTGTTCTTTCACCAACTGATCAAAGGTTTTAGTTTTTATAAATTTGAATGCTATTTTAGGGCGCTACAAATTACGTAGTAGAAATTTATTGCATGTCCCCTTACATAGAACAATTTGTAGTATGCGTAGACCTATAAGTCGCATGCTAATATTAGTTGGCATTACAATATTATTTTTGATTTCCATTTAAGTAAAGGAACATTCAAATGCTTACTGACAAGATTAGTTAATCCATGTTGCTAATTGTCTATAAATTCTTGTAGTATGTTTAATTTTATTTAAATTATATATAATTTACAATTATTTGTCTGGTTTAGAAATTAGGATATAACGAAATGATTTAGATATTTAAGTGCAAATAGTCAAATCCCAAAATTTGTCGACCTGCATTGCAAGAGTCTTACATAAAAGCCACACTTTGAAGTCATAAGAATTTATTTGAGATTATTTTGAGTTAACAAATCGTTAAAAATGGGAAAAGTTGCGGAAACCACAATTGAGAAACGATCTGTAAACCTTCTCAAAGAAGGCAAATCGCAGCGGAAAGTTGCTTCCCGGGTGAAGGTATCAAGGTGCTGCGTTCAAAGTGCCATTGAATGACATGCTCAAACCGGAAGCCTTGAGGATCAACTACGTTCAGGATGGCCTAGAGCTACAACAAAACACGAGGATTGACTAATAGTCACAACGAGCAAATGAAGTAGATGAAAAGCAGCAACCGAAATACGCGCCGAAATAAATGAAACACGAAATAAACAGCTGTCCTTGACAACGGTGAAACTAAGATTAGGACATCCTAGACTATTTGGCTGTTCGAAAACCCCTGCTGCGACCGCAAAGCAGAATAAAAGGTTAGAATGGGTCAAAAAGCATAAAGACTGGATATAAGAAGGTTTCAACAGTGTTTTATGGAACGATGAATCCAAATTCGAGGTATTTGGCAAAAAACAGAGAGTTTTCGTTCGACGCAGCGCTGAACAAAAGATGCTACCAGACTGTGTGGTTCCTACCGTCAAGCATGGAGGCGGTTCTGTTATTGCCTGAGGATGTTTCTCTTCAAGTGGAGTGGGAGTTCTAGATCGAGTGATTGGAAAAATCAATAAGGAGGCATACAAAACAATATTGGAAGAAAACGATGTGACCTCTGGACTAAGATTAATTGGCGAAGGATTCGTATTTCAACAGGACATTTACGAGTATTTTACTTTTAATTTCACATTTTAGTTCTTGTAATGTTCATGCTGTATGTTCCTGTAATCATTTCTGGGCTGCAGATTTGCCTAGGAAAAGGTTGGAAAGTTTCCTGCAGGTGATCTGCGAAGAGGCTACCCTTTTCTTTGGCAGCTCTTGCCCAAGACCCGTTTTCTTGTTTAACCAGCTTGTTTTGCTGTTTTTTTTTAAGGATTTGACAGCTTTTCATAGCGAATATCCTGTATGCTTATGGGCTGATCGATTATTCAAGTATCGACCAACTGATTCGTTGTTTACAATTTTTATAAGCCTCTTGAGTTCATTACTACACAATGCGTTAAGAATCTTTTTTATTATCAGGTGTTCAGATTCTCTGATTAATTCTTTAACTGCATATGGGTAATTTATGTCTACATTACTCTTTTTTTGGCAAATAGGGGAGCTTATCCATGCTGCTTGCTGGATATTTGTATTAAATAGCTCAATTTCTTCTTCTAGTTGAAATGAGGTTTTTATCGGGACTTATAGGTTTATGCTATCTTCTAATGTCTGTCTGAATAGCAGCCAGTTTGTTTTATTATTTATAAGATATGGTTGACTTTCAGTTTTCAGTATACTAACACTAGTCATAAGAACAGGAGAATGATCTGACGACAGATCCATAAATGAAGTTATCAGATATTCATTTTCCTATATAGAAGTCTATTAGGTCTGGGACTTTATTCTGATCTGCAGGCCAATGGGTTGGCATAGCACTTGAATGGAAATCACAATTTAATCCTAGTCCTTTTTTTTTTATAATTTGCGCGCGCCAAATGGGATATGAATACCATTAAATAATTTCAGGGCACGGGCGTTTGTAGAAAATTGAGAGAGAGAGAAAGAAAGATTGGTGTAGTGGGTTTGAAACTTAGGTGGTATTAAGTTTTTAGTAAACTCCAAGGGTGGCGTCCAGATAACTGGGGAGCTTGTTTGTTTTGCTTTTCGTCGTTGCTCATGATTCACTGTATTTTTTCCCTCCACCTGATGTCATCACCACGATCAGGTTGCATTTTGAAGCCATATGTCCACCCTACTGCCAGTGTTATGCCTTCGCAGTAGAGTTGACTAAGCTTTCGCAATTGATCGACTTTTTTTATTTATTTCAGACGAAATAAATAGATGATTGTTGAGATCAGGATTGGAACCGTGAACCAAGAGCGTGACAAGCGTTGATGTTACCACTACACCACGGCCACCCTGCTGAATATATGTAGCTCTTTACCTTTGGTGTTAGTCTTGAGCCCCGAAAGGTATTAAAGTCACCTCCGACTATGAAGTAACTTCCCAATGTTTGGAAAAATCTAATACAGTCGTCTTTTTTTAGATTGTGTTTTGGTGGACAGTATTCTATATTGCAGATGCTTTAATTTTCATGTTGTTTAATACGTGTACATTTAGGTATGGTTGTAGCTTGCATTTCTTCTTCCTCAATTTTTGGGTCTTCGTAATGTTTGATTGAGTCTTTTACGAGTAAAGCAGATCCTCCTCTTGCCCTATCCACTGGATGAATAGCATGATAGCAAATACTCGTATGTTTAAGTTCGGTGATCTGGTTAGGTGACTTTCTGTGAACCATATTAAGCATTTGGTTATCTAGCGTTGTGTCTCACAACTTTATTGGGTTATTGGTGTTTACTAATTACTTGAGTAGGTTGTTCCTTTTTAATTAACATCATAGTAGGTTCTTTTTGCTCAGTATTCTCTTTTTTGTGTTGTTTTTTAGTAGTAACTTCTTCTTTTGTTTAATAATTTCTACGTATGTTTTGGCCATTGTTTTACTATTTGTTATGTTGTTTGACCATATTTGATGGGGTATCTCCTTGTCTTTTGTATTTGTGCTTTTCGTTGCTGATTTCTGTTTTTTTGCAATTCTTGGGCTACCTCTCATCCCCTATAGCTTGCAGGATGGTTTTTCTTGCAGTTGATTCAGCTTTGTTCTAAGAGCCAATTTTTTAATAGTTTTCATTTCAAATAGTTCGAAGAGACATGATTGTATGGAATAGAACAATTTTTCATACACGTTCAAGATTCAATAAAAGAAATCCAATTTACAGTGTCACTTAGACCAATTGGGCATTAAGTACTGTACATACTCTTCGTAAGGACATTTTGTTCTAAGCGACAAAGAATTCTCATTTGGTCTATCTCAAACGAGTGCACTGCTGAAATTTCAAATAGTATTTTAACTTACAATAATTCATTGCCAGACACTAGGCAAATTGATTTAAAAATTCAGTGCATGATCGGTTTTTGACGAGACAAGTTCAAGTACCTACCTACCAAAGTGCATTTTGTTAACGAAAAGGCAAGGCCAGGATGAATATGGAAAAGAAGAAAAGACGATTTTTTATACTAAATTTGTCGAAGTTGTTCCTAAAAAAAGATTACGCACAAAAGTCGAAAGTTCAGGACGAACCAACACGTTCAAATACTCGCTTGAAAGCCATGGACAACAATATCAATTTTGCCAAACTTTTTTTATGGCGACTTTGGACATAACAAAGCCCAGAATATATTACTGCTTTAAACAAAGCCATAATCCAACCACTGGATCCCCAATGCATTTAGAAAAGAACAATCCAGCCAAAAACAAAACGCCATCAGAAAAAATGTTCAAAACCTTCGTAATCCCACTGCTTTCGAAAACGCTGAATATCTGGAGCTTAAGAGGATAAAAGAAAATGCAAAAATTTATTGTCAAGCGGATCGGGAACTAAGAGATAAAAAAGTCGCAATAATATCTTATGACTTACAAAGTGTATTTTCTATGTCGTATGCTAATGTTTCAAACTTTTACTATAAAATAAATTTCAGTACATATAATCTTGTTCTTTGTGGTACGAAAGTCAAAGTGTAAGAAGTGGAAATGATATTGCGAGCGCAATAATAAAAATTCTAAACGCAGTGCTGCAAAGCAATCCGGAACTTACCAAAATTATTCTCTGGTTAGATTCGTGCATACCTCAGAACAAGAAACACTTAATATACTTAGCTATCGTTAAATCTTCTTAGAAACTCAACCACAAATCCAAATGATTGCCTAGCGTTTTTCTACGGGACATTTATATCCCCTTTGGCCGGCGCAGATTATAAAAAATAGCTTGATGCAGTTCACAGTGTCATTTATTGGCATTTGAAAAACATTTCGTATTTCAGTCCAATTTCCCTTATGCGTAATCTTAAAAACATGAATATTACAAATGTAAAATTAAAATTAAAACAAATTAACCAAAATGACTTTCTTAACTATTCGAGTAGCATTGCTACAGAAGGATTAAACTTCGTACCATTCTCAAAATGTAAAGAGATAGTTTACGAACAAAGTGATCTACTTCATATAAAATACAGTAAAGATTATGGGGAAAGCATAATTTTAAAATCTGTTTCGTTATTTAATAACAAAAAATTAAGAAAATCAGAGAAGAGAAAAGTTTTGTCTAAAATAATAAAAACTGCAATAGGAGATTCGATTTCTAAAGAAAAGAAGAAGAACATCGAATATTTTTGATCTAATCAGGGGGTCATAATCAGAAATAAAATTTCGCTAACAAAAATTGTATTTAAAATTGGATATAGAACACTATACAAAGAGGAGAGACATAGTTTAATTCCAACAACATTGTGCCCAATTGTTCTAACTACCATATTTTGTTTTATGTTCATGTTATTTTTTAGGAGGATGCACATTTGTATGGCAATGGTTTTGTCTCCATTTTTGTGTTTTTTTGTTTTTAAAATTATTAAAAAATAGTAGATAGTTATTTATAAATCAATTTTTTAATTTTAAAACAAAATTTGTAAGAGAACTTAAAAAAAATTACATGAGCAATCAACATTTCAAGAAATGTAGCTATAATTCAATTTAAAACCAAAAAGTCGTCCCCAGTAAAATTTTGTTTTGTGACTTAGACAAATTATGCTTTCCGCTGACGATATGTTCACTTGGTGAATCAGCTCCGATTCGTGGTCCATAATAAAGAAACGGTTTGATAAGTATGGATTTTTTTTTTCTTATTTTATATGCTCTGAAGTTGTATGTTATATTCATTGCTTTTCTTTATAATCTTCCCTCAGGATAGGCGAACCTATAAAGCTGGGACTTCGCCCTGAGATACTTGCAGTATGTATGATAGATACCTGTTGATTCTGCTCCTAAATAGCTGGAAATTAAAAATTCTGAAAATTTATACATTAGGAAATAGATACATATGTACATACCTAAGTGAATTCTAAACTTTACTTTTCTCCTGTAGCAGAAAGGATTTTGATATAGAGATATACGCTCGGTTGCCAGGTGAACATAAATGTTATGAGCTCTAGCGGCTTGACGAGTATAGCGCTCAAATGTCGCATTTCTAGGGATCATTTCATTGAGGTCTTCGTAATACGTGTCGTGGTAGTATCCGTAGAATTGCCATAGGTCTGCCAGCAGGCTTCGATGAGCTAACGGAGATTGTATGCTAGTTTGGTTCGTCCTTCAAATACGTATAGTTCAATATTTTTATACCGTTCTAGTTAATATTGTATACAAAAAATTATGCAACTACTGCACCTGTGGACTTTTCGATAAAACAATTCATTTAAGGTTTTCATTACATATTTTTAAATCAATATTTAATTGAGAATCATCAATATTGATCTGTAATTTTAGCACTTTAACTTTTTTTTTAAAAAAAAAAGTCACTTCTATTTAATCACTTTAATGTACGAGTAACACAAAACGCGTCTGTGGACGCTCCGAACTGAAGCACCTCAAACCACTCTGACTTGATTATGAAATAAAGTCTACAGATTCAATATTTTTAGGCATATTTATTTGTGAGATTATATCTAGGATATTAAATCTTCGGGATAGGGGCTAGTATAGAATATATCCGAGGTGAAGAATGCCTTTCGTAAAAGGCGACTAAAATCCAAAACGTTTAAACTTATCGTAAAAGCTAAAAAAATAAATATGCAATGAACAAAATAAAGGAATTTAATATCCCCGGTGGTAGGCCAGTTAATCTGGTACCACCTTTTCGGAGGTCGGTCCCACGGATTCTGGGATGGACCATTTATTGCTCAAAGAAGATCCGTTTGGAAAAAGTAATAGGGTAGAGAGAACACCCCCATCTCGTATAACAGATAAAAATCAAGTTCTGGAAGCTAAATATTCAAAAGCCTGCGAAGAAAGAGATGGGTTTAAGCAACTCAACGAGAAATTAAAGTAGTAGAGTTCTCAACAGATGAAGAAGATCTATTAATATATAAAGAGATAGAAGTAAATCTTAAAAAGGGGAATAAAAATAAAAAAAACAAAAATGAGTACATCCCCAAAAGTTTCATCGCCAAAAGAAAAATACAATGTTGCGGAGTATACTCCTAACAAAGAAAGTATAAATCAAAACCCAATCAAACCTCCACCAATTATTGCGCTGCTAATAACAAAGTATAAAAGTTTAATCAAATCATTGGAGGAACATAAAATAAAAGCGAATACAGTGTTAATAAATAATAATGACTTAAAAATTAATGCAGATGAAGTAGATTCTTACGGAAATCTTACTAAAATACTTAACCAAAAAAGGGTGGAATGGTACTCCAATGGTTAAGGTTGTTGTATAGTTACAGATCTAAAAAATAAAAACTTAACTAAAATTGCAAAGTATAATAACATCAAAAAAGCATCAAAAAGATATATTAAATTAAAGATATCCTTGGTATGAAAGTAGAGATTCATGCATTAAAGAAATTAAAACTAGTCCCACAGTGCAAGAACTGCCAAAAATATGGACATACACACAGATACTACAGCTCTTACCCAAGATGCGTAAAGTATACAGGAAACCACCATACCAAAGTTTGTATGAGACAAAAAGAAGAACCACCAAAATGTGCCAAACTATAGAGGGCTGGATTCATTCAAAAAATTCTAAATAGAATGGAAAGCATGGAAAAAAGCAATAAGTCTACGAGTATACTAGAAAGAATATCGTTTCTTGAGAGGCAAATCAGCAACAGAATGGCTGAACCAAAAGGACAAACATGATGGGTAATTTAAGAATCCTAGAATGGAATGCTGAAGGTATTGATAATCGTAAAGAAGAAATTCAAGTAACTCTCGATATGAACCACATAGATCAATATCTTGTCTCGGAGACGCACTTTAAATTTGAAACAAACTTCAAACTGCAAGGGTACGAGTTATATCACTCCCCACATCCCCATAATTCAGCAAAAGCCGGGGCTGCAGTTAAGACGATCTATCACCATATACATAGAAGCTAAATTCCAAGCATGTGCTATTCAAGGAATATCTATAAATATAAAAAACGAAAAGTGAGCAAATATCAGTTGCATCAATTTACTGTTCTTTACTGATTGGAACTACTTCAGACAGAATCTGGAGGAAAGTACACAGTTCTCAGAAACAATTGAAACAGAAGATGTATTAGAAGAGGCTGTGCAGATATTTACAATTAATATCCTAAAAGCTCCATGGTCTGCAACTAAATCAAGAAACCAACAAAACTTCTATCCAAAAAGAAATATGTGATATTATTGCAGAAAAGAGAAGAGCTAGAAAACGTTGACAATAATCAAAGGCGCCAAGCGACAAAACAATACTTAATAATCTAATTGGTAAGCTTAGAAGATAGATAAGAGAGCTTAAAAACGAGCCTCTTAAAACATACCTACTTAATCTTACAAATGATGCTAGTACCTAATACACTCTGGAAGGCAACAAAGAAAATGAATAGGCCGATCGCAAATATTCTACCAGAAAAAAGAGAAGGTAACTGGGCAAAAAGCAACCAAGAAAAGGCAAATTTATTTGCTGGATATCTTCCATCCCTATGAAGGCATTGACTACCAAGGAACGGAAGAATTGTGTGAAGAAGAGAGACATATTCAACCGGTAACGGCGAAAGAACTTGCCAAAGAAACAAAAGAAGGCATCAAAACAAAAAAAAAGACCCGGAATTTGATTTGATAACAGGAGAAATCCTAAAACAATTCCCAAAAAAAGGTTTAAAGAAACTAGTGTAAATTATAAATTCTGCATTCATACTAAGATATGTACCTAACATGTGGAAAGTGGTGAAGGTAATTATGATACCGAAACCGCCTAGTAAAGTCACTTCTTACCGTCCAATATCGATACTGCCTATGCTGTCCAAGCTATTTGAAAAGATGTTAATTAAACGTCTACATAAAATAATCCAAGAAAAATCGCTAATTCCTACCATCAATTTGGTTTTAGAAACAGTCATTCTACGATTGATCAGGTGCATCGAATAACAGATAGAATCGAAAACGCATTTGAAGGGAAGAAAATATGCTCTACCTATACTATATTCCTCGATATAGCACAAGCTGTCGATAAAGTATGGCACAAAAGGACTGATCCAAATGCAAAAGCATTTACCAAAGCAATTTTCCGAAATTCTGGAGTCTTATACTCGTATATTACAACGATTTTTCAGAATTACTCGTAAACAAGGAGATGAGCACTCCGCATTGAGATAAATAGAAGGCAGTGTGCTTGGCCCTGTATTATATCTTTTATTTACCTGCGATCTGCCACAAAGTGAAGAAATAACTGTGGCAACATTTGCGGTTGATACTGCTGAACTTGCTGTTGGAGAAACAGTAGAAGTAGCGACGAAAAAGCTGCAAAAGGCAGTGAATAATATATCAAAATGGACCAAGAAATGGTAAATCAAATTAAATGACCTAAAGTCGGTTCATATCAATTTTACGAATGAAAATGCCCAGCACATCGCAGTATTCATAAATAATAATACGAAAACACAGCCAAATATCTAGGCATGACACTAGATGAAAAACTACGCTGGAAACCGCATGTAAAGAAAAAAAAGAGATAAACCGAACTGTCTGTCTATCTACAATAAACTATTGCCTTATAAGCATGTTCTAAAACTGGTATGGACCACGGGCTCCAACGGTGGGCATGCACATGCAAAACAAATATGCAAACAATACAAACATTCCAAAACAAGGTACTACAGGACACACTAAATGCACCGTGGTACATAGGAAATATTGATTTGCATAGAAACCTAGAAATAAACTTGATTAAAGACGAAATAAAAAAAGTAGCTAATAGGCATAAACTTAGGATTCTAAACCACGTCAATTCAGATATGACACAACTTTTAAATACTGACGATCTGACTAGGAGATTAAGAATAGTAGGAGGAATAAAAAATTACAGGATCACACAAAAAGAGTGATTGAAAATATCTACATAGGTACGCTAAAGTAAAAAGAAACTGACAATATGCATTAGTTTATTTAATGTACCGGATCAGCTAAATTTATCATTTTCATCCATTTTCTTTGATTCTTCTTTGGCTTTTTGGGTAAGGCAGCCTATTCAGCATCAACTCTGCCTTTCGAAGCCTTCTTCGAACCCTTTGTAGTGGCTTTGTTAGTTTTTCACCAGAAACTTCTACTCGGGGCTATTGATCTATCTTTCTACATTACAAACTGCTTCATTTTCAAGTGAAACCACATCGCCATTGGAAGCTTATTTTCTTCTACCATTCTGAAAATTGCAATATTCCATGAAAATTACACCGTAAATTTGGAAAATGGAATTCACCGGATTTGAAAGATTTTCAAATTGATGCAATTGGAGTCATGCTTCTCTTCCGAATCTAATTACATAACAGTAACATAATCACTATTTAAATAATCTTTATTTGTTCAGATTTCGTTTCGCATAGAGTCCCTTCTACTGAAAAGCTTTGCCCCTGGTATTTTCGAACTGACCGGTATTAGTTAAATTAACTTCTTTTCGTCCTTATCACGCCCTATTACGTTTCCTTCTTTCTTTGCGTCTCTTCCAAATGATTATATTTGTTTTCCGGATTTTTTCACTGTCGTCAGTACATATCCGAACAATTTTTTGAATCTAAGTGATTCGCAATTTTAGATACGTACATGTCGTTTAAATCCGGGGTGCTCATGAGAGTATGTCCATCTCAGAGTGTTCGCTCTCTGATGAGGACCTTAACCAGACCGTAATCTCTCTTCCTCAGGACTCTAGTCTGGAGGAGGAAGAATCTCTACCACCGGAGGGTGGGGCAATTGCCCCCGACGAGCATTATCTCAATGACCTTCAAAAACAAAATTATGATTGTCCAGGGAAACATACACCACTCTATATAGATAGTCAGAATGTTTACCAAACAAAATATGGACATAGCACTGATTCAAGAGCTATAGATCTTGAAAGAACTAGTCGAAGGATTGTCATGTCCAAGGACATGCATTTTGATAAATAACAAAATTAACTTTCACCTACTTTCAGAATATGTGACGAGAGACTTGGAGCCATTACAAGTCAAACTGAATATCGATAGATTTCACTGCACCATAATCATCGTCTCTGTGTACTGCGCTGGGTATGAACCAGCTGTTCAAAGGGAACTGCAGCGCTTAGTGGAGCACTACAACAAGCTCCAAACGCAGTTGCTGATTATATGTGATGCTAATGCTCACAATATCATCTGGGGGAGCACCGACACCAGGGGTGAGTCTTTCTTAGAATTTATTTTAAGATCATTTCTTGATATATGTAATGTAAGGAATACCCCAAACTTTATTTCTAGGTATAGTTAGACAGGAAGTTATTGATATCGCGCACCTATAAGTAGGTTAGTTAGGAACTGGAAAGTATCTAGGTACTGGTACACTAGGTACCATCATTGTTTGACCACACAATAGTGTTTGACCTAGACAATGCATATATTACGAGAAATCCAAGAAACACAAACTGGGAGACCTTTGAAGAAACCCTATGTAGTAACCTAGATTATATCGACATTAGTAGATCTCTAACCCATTACTTAGAGTTAGAAAACGCGGTAGAAGGCATTGGTAACACGTTTGAAACAAGTTGCCCCATAAACAACAGTAAGGGTGGGAAAGACGTGCCATGGTGAAGCAACAATTTGACAAAATTAAGATGCGGCAATCGCAAATTGTTTAATAAGGTAAAGCCTAACGGAAACTGGCAAAGCTACAGAAGGGCACTTACACATGACAATAAAGAACTGAGAAAAGCCAAAAAGGAAAGTTGTAGAAGATTTTGCGAGACATTTACTATACCTTGTCTCACAAAAACTGTCAGTACAGAAAAAATAGGGTGTTTGCCTCTCTGTTTTGTTGCAATTGCTTTCATAAGTCTGTCACAAGTTAAAGGTCTTACAGGATTGCCATAGTATGCATAACAAATAGCCACAAATCAGAGAGCATTACCCGTATGGTTGCCATCTGCTGATTTAAAAACAAAACAATTTGATCAACAAAATATATATGTTTCAATTCACCCTATAATTTTTTAGTTACCTTGATAATTTCCGGCTTTTTTTCTGCATTTAAATCCTTTGAAGACTTTATAGCCTTCTCCTTATGCACAATTGCATTATGCAAGACTGCATAAAGCATTGGCAAAATCGGGTGGAAGACTACTACCATACCTAGTTAAAATAATAAAAATAGCCTCGCACTGGGATATATTCTAAAGCAGTGGAGACGGGCGAAGGTTGCGTTCATACTAAAAGTGGCGAAAAAAGATCCAACATAGCCGAAGTCATCCAGACCAATTAGCCTAAGTAGCCTAATAGTGGGCAATTATATAAGTGAAATCTTGCACTGTTTTATCTGGATTTACCCCGAGACCACATCTCGTGGCTCTAGAGTGAAATTTGTCCAGGGTCCAGAAAATTTTAATTTCTGTGAAATCGTATGAAATTTTTGATTTATGCTTTCAATTATCTGCCCATAACTCGGTAGCCGTTGCAGATAATGAACTAAAAAAATTAGGGAAACAAGTTTATATATTTAGGACCCTTGTAGTATTATTAACGACATAACGACAGAAGTCGACTTACGCTGTTTTTCCTTGTGGCCACAGATATATACTTTATTTAAAGTGAGTTACTTTCCTCCTTGTGTTACAACCGACCCAGGGCGGGTCGGCACCGGTCTACCCCAATAGTGCAGTTAATCTACAGAAAATAGTGGATTACGAAGATATCACAGATTCAAATTCAAAAACCCAATCAAATTAAGTTGCCCGGCATAACTCTCAACCATGCGGTCTCATACCAGGAAACCATAAAGAGCTGCAAGGTTAACAAATGAAGCATTTCCGAGTATATACTTAAAGTGTTGCAGTTACATGGGCAAATACTTCCGAAGGATACCAAATACTTGCAAATATCAAATAAATGCTAGCAAATATTCCAGGATAACTGTCTAGTAGATACCGGAGAGAAGATGGGGTCCGTAGCGCAGTGGTTAAGTGCATGACCATTAAGCGGTAGATACAAAGTTTGAGTCACAGAAATCACCAACAAGTTTTTTCACGCTCCCACTCATAGCGAAATCCTGAAAAGCTTCTCTGAATCGAAAAAATTGTCCTTCGGAAATGGAATAAAATTGTGGGTCACTGCCATTCAACAGTTGTGGCAATCAATTTAAAAAAAAAATATCAGTGCAGGTGTCTCCCATCTTTCCCACCTCCACTCACTCACTGTTGCGCTTTATCGTCATCACAATTGTAGCGGTCCATAGATTGTCATTTGTGCATAGGACCTGCAACAGTTTGTTTTGAAAAACTATTATTCGGATCTACACTTGCGGCTTGGCTTAGTTACGTCAGAGTTGTGTCTTTGTGTATTTCTATGAAGTATAAATGTAATGTATCATGATCGGTGAACGCAGTCAGCAAATTGACAAATGTCATTGTGACAACGGGAAGGCGTTAACTTCCTCCTCCTGTTAAACCATCAGATTGAATTTCTCCATGACTTTCATTTTGTGAATAAATGTAATTGAAGTCTTTAAATAAAAGATCTTTCCTATCTTTAAATTTAAATAAAACAAAGTGTGTGTGAGATATCATCGAAGTTTTGTATTCGTTTGAAAGGGCTATCGATGTCATTATGTATGAAATATAACATCGTTCAAATGTCCGCCGCGGCTTCTCTGAGTAGCGCGCATCCGAAATGTCCAATTTTCCATGACTCTGGCGCATAAATCAGGCTGAATTTGACCGATGGCATGGGTTATGTTGGCTTTGAGGGCCGCTGGGGTTTGTGGCTTATTCGCATAGACCTGCGACTTCAGAAAACCCCACAAGAAAAAGTCTAACGGGGTCAAATCGCACGATCTCGGTGGCCAGTTCACATCACCTACACGTGAGATGACCATGCCCTCGAATCGCTCGTGCAGAATTTCCAATGTGGCGTGAACTGTATGGCACGTAGCGCCGTCCTGTTGAAACCACATGTCGTTGGTATACATATGATTCAATTCAGGCCAAAAGAAGTTGGTAATTATAGACCTATAGCGCTAGCCGTTGACGGTGATGGCCTGGCCAACGTCGTTCTCAAAGAAATATGGACCGATGACGCCGCCAGCCCAAAATCCACACCAAACAGTGACTTTTCCAGGATGCATTGGACACTCTTGGATCTCATGTGGATTGGTAACGTCCCAAATTCGACAATTTTGTTTGTTGACGTATCATCGCTCATTAGGGTCAGTTTCCAACTGCTCCAGAGCCCATTCAGCGAGCACACGTCGTTGTCTATGGTCGTTTACCTTCAGCTCCTGGGTCAGTTGAATTTTGTACGGGTGCAGGCCCAAGTCACGACGCAAAATTCCCCAAGTTGTGGTCTGCAAAAGGCCGAGTTCTTGTGAGCGACGCGAAATCGACTGCCTCGAATTCTTCTGCACACTCTCACGGACAGCGGCGATGTTTTCTTCCGTTTCGTCGACGTAAGACGGCAGATCTTGCGTTTTGTCGACGTAAGAGTGTTGGTTGATCATTTACTGATCCAGTAGAATCAAATTTATCTACCACACTGAGAATAGTCCTCTCGGAAGGACGATTATGGCGACAGTAAAGTGGGCGAAGCGCGCGGAACGTTGCCCGAACAGAACACCCATTTTGATAAAACAATTTTATTATTTGCACGTGTTGTTGAATGCTATATGTAATTTGGCAAAACAGACTGAATAAATAGTAGCCAATTTGATAGATGTAGCTTCAACAATATGGCCGCTATCAACTGTCAAAGTTCGGAGTTCCCTATTGGAAGACACTGTATACGAGTACTAAATTGGCGACGAGGATATCTGATGTTAAAAGTAAAAAAAAATATTGCGAAATACATAACAAAAAATACCAAATATCGTGAAGATTAAAAAGATTGATTAAGATTGACTTCGTCAAGTCTGTCAATGAGCGACGCCGGAAAACAGGGTATGCCTAAAAAAAGATATCGTGGAAAATAAGCCAAAAGTTAACCCCGTGCAAAACATGGCATTTCTAGGCAATATATGTAAATGAATTCGTCCCAGGAGAAGACTTTGCGGCTTACAAAGACCACGTAGAGTAATATTTTATTGCCAACAATATTGAAAGTGAGCGACAGACACCTGTGTTTATTACACTTGTGGATACAGAGATCAGCGACTCCATTGTCAAGCTGTGAAACCTAGCAGAGAACGCATCTAGGTTACGCAGTCTCGCTCTGGAAGATGCCCTCACCGATAAGTTCATTGTGGGTTTCCGATGATAGCAGACAATTCGACAAATGCTGCGAGATCGCTCTCAATATGGAGATGTCAGAAAAAGATCAAAGAATAATACATAATGGCGTGAGCTCTATCAATGCAGTTAAGGAAAGAAACGATAAGGGCCATTTCAGGCAGAAAAAAAGGCGAAGGAACGAGGAACATTAACAGCAAAACCTGCAAGCATTGCGGAAAGTTACACCAAGAGAAGGAGTGCAAAGTAAAAACGTGGATCTGCTTTAAGTGCAACAAAAAGGGGCACACGTCAAACGTTTGTTGGTCAAACACGAAGGGGGATACTGCAGGAAACCGACGGTACTTAAAAACCGTACAAATAGTAAACAACGTACCCGTACAAGCATAGTGCGGATTGAAAGTGGACGTACGCGTGCATGGAAAGGCGTTGTTGGTGGAAGTCGATACGGGAGCAGCTATGTCGGTGATCAGTCTTCAGGAATTTAAAGAAAAGTTTTAAAATACTAAA
Source organism: Pocota personata (assembly GCA_963082735.1). NCBI lineage: Eukaryota > Metazoa > Arthropoda > Insecta > Diptera > Syrphidae > Pocota > Pocota personata. Next base: position 4,981,377 of record OY720433.1, read on the forward strand.
ATTATAAAGAGTGAACTAGAACTATGCAAAATTTCAGAAGCCAGGGTTAAGGTTGCAGGGAAACCAGTCATAGAGGTGGAGTTTCATGGGAAGTTGGAGAAAATTTTGATTATGGTGGTAGATAGTTTTCCTTTTACGTCCCTTTTTAGAAGACCATGGTTAAATATATTCATTCCGAACTAGAAGGAAAAGTTACTGAAAAACAGTGAGTTGATTTTTAATGAGAATAGTGCCTATACGAGTATGATAGTAAAAGCGCATGCAACAAAGTAGTATCACAAATTTCTTCTGAGATTATATCGAAAATTAAAGTATAGTTTCCGTATGTCGTATCGAATGATCCAAATTTAGTAATTGATGGCTTCAAAGCTGAAATTAATCTAGTCGAAAACGCAAGCCCCATATTTTGTGAGGCATATCCAGTACCTTTTAGATTACATGATGAAGTGTCGGAAGAACTGGATAGGCTAGTAAAGGATGGTATCCTAGTTCCAGTGAAGCACAGTCGTTGGGCTTCACCTATAAGTATGCGTTCCAAAACGAAGTTCGAGAGAGAGGATATATTTTCATGCATAGCGAATTGTGATGTATTCTGTAACTGTATTCTAGACTTGGCTGGAACACACCAACAGTTGGAGCTAATCTAAGAGTCACGGGAGTTGCTCACGATAAATACTATTAAGGGCTTATTCCAATATACTCGCTTACCTTTCGGAATATCTAGTGCTCCTTCGATATTCCAAGCAGTTATTGACCGTGTTCTCGTAGGATTAGAAGGTGTTTTTGGATACCACAATAATTGTTGGGGATAGTACAGAGGATCAATGTAAAATAAAGCAGCTTGAGGTATGTGCAAGATTTAATAAGCACAAAATAAAAATTAACCTGCTAAAATGTAAATTTTTCCAGAAGTCAGTTGAGTATCTAGGGCATGTTGTTTGTCGAAATGAGGTTAGGCCTAATCTTAAAAAAGTAGAAGCAATTGTAGAGGCCCCCTCCATGCAACATAAAAGAATTTCAGTCATATTTGGGCTTAATAAATTAGTACCGGAAATTTGTTCTCAATCTATCGGGAAGTTTAGCAAATGTATTATATATAGTCTTTTAAACAAAGGTAGTACTTTTTTTTGAGTCCGCAAGGTGTGGCGGACGTTTTATTGCATGTAATCAATGGACCTGAAAAACCCGTACTTCTTGCAAGTATGCAAGTAGCACACTTTTCCCTCCAAAAAGAAACTACTAACAACTGCACAGAGAAGCTCTGGCAGTCATGTTCGCAGTCAAAAAGTTTTTTGGAAACAATTTGTTATAATAACTGACAATCAAGTGTTGAAGGAAACTTTCAACCCGAAAAAGGGTACACTTTCAATCGCAGTAGCTAGGTTACAAAGATGGGCTATAACGCTTTCTATGTTCAATCATACGATCAAACATAGGCCAGCTAAAGATTTAACGCATGTAGATGCGTTATCAAGATTACCAATCTAAGGCGACACGGAGGTCGAAAGCATTTGCATAAATTCTATTGATTTTTTTAAAGAACTGCCTATAGATAGAGCGACAATTCAAGTGGAAACGACAAATGATAAATTGTTTGTCAAAAAATATCATGCGGTAAAAAATCACTTAAGCGTGGATGACGGGTGTATCTTTTACAGAGATAGAGTAGTAATTCCAAAAAGATTGAGAATTGAAGTACGCCGAGTTCTTCACTCCAATCACAATGCAATAGTTATCATGAAAAAAAAAAGGTCGGTCAAACGAGTTTATAGAGGCTTGTGAGATTGTCAAGTCACTTCTTCTGTACCAAAAGAAAATGTAGTTTCAAGTTGGCCAAGTTGTTCCTATTAATTCGGAGGTAATACCTTATTGCTTGCTGTAGATGTATTTAGTCGATTTTTGAGTGTGGTAATAATGAATGAAACTTCGGCTGGAAATTTAATAGAAAAACTTACATACATATAATATAATTTAAATTTTTGGATTTCCAACAGAGATCAGGTTGATTGTCTCCGTGACTTTCATTTCGTGAATAAAGTCTTTAAATATAATACTCGTAGTGATGAGGGAATTTAGGGTTGTTTTTACCAACATTCGTGGTAATATACCATTTCCCATTCCCATAACCAGTTGATTTGGCACTTAGCGAAACACAGGTAGTTTAAGAATCTGCTGATTTGAAAGAAGATTCGGCCTCGCCATTTATGTCCGTAGTGATATTGCTTACCAAATTCCACACCACAGTATGGCCACTATTCCAATCCAGAATATAACTTCAAGTAGCTAAAATTTACCGACCGTAAGCAATTAGTTCACTAATACTTTATTTACAAAAGCCCTAGTGCGGACAGCAACTCAACTTTTAAGGAATTTGCTGCGCTTTCCGATTCCATTACCCATCGCTATTGAAATCGTGATTGCGGCGATTTCAATATATGTACACAATTCGGATTGACTTCAACATTCTGGCTAGACTCAGCTTGTGAATGAACTTATACGTACATATACCGAACATCATTCCGCCATCACTCTGGACTTGTTTCTAACTTCGCACCCTGATAAATACACCATTGATGCTATGTAATATCAGATGCAGGCGGAGACAAATAGTGCTTTGTCTCCGCCGTACTTGAGACCGTCGAATTTTCCATGGGACAAGTCCACTTTCGCACTTGTACAATTGCAGAGGTACTCAAAGAAGTATCTCCCCCATAGTTCTGAAGAGGTATTCTTCCACGCTGGATAAATATCTGCGTAAGCTTTACTGTCTATTCTACTGTTCTGGGAGCTTTCCGAATAGATGGGAAACAACATTTGTCCAGCTAAAAAGGGCGAATCTTCCTCCCCATCCAATTACCGACCCATTGCACTTACGTCCCTTATTTCCAAGGTCATGGAAACGCTGACAAATTGTCAGCTTATAAAATATCTTGATTCATGAAAACTCCTCAATTAATTAATTTTTATTAATTCTCAATTCATTTTTACTTACTTGCTGGACAAAAAAGACGCTTAAAACTAACTTAACTAAATTATTTATGTCAAAAAAAAATTTATTTTAGTTTATTATATAAAACTTAGAAACTACCTTAAAATAAATCTTAACCTACCTTAATCTGTTTTACTTTATCTTACTCAACCTTACTCCAACCACGTAATTAAATACTAATTTTTTTTTTAGTTTTTTAAATCCAAGTGCTGTTTTTTTTCTAAAAACCTAAACGTAAGCTATGTAACTCAGTCATAGTAAAAACAGCCAAACTCAAACAGTCTACCCTGGATTATGGGGAAACAACACGGGTGTTCCCTCTCTTTCGGCTAGCCACCAGAATTATCCGTACTGACGTTGTACATCCTTTATATCGCGACTCGATTCTACCCTACTGAACCGGAAATGCTCAACACTGCCTGTGTGACGTCTCTGTCGTAGTTGATTCGCCTATACGCAACTGTCCGAGTAACATGGAAGATTAGCGGCACCGCCAATCTGTCCTGGATCAAACCTTTCTCATCGAGATAAGAATTATCCACTCTTATTAGGTTAGCCCTGTTGTACAGGACCTCATTGGGGTACTGGTAATCTGGTGTTCTGTATAAATGAAGGCAAGCCCTCTCAAACACCCAAATCTTTTCCAACAAGCTTGCTTTTTTTTATATAATTTGCATGTGTTAAAGGAGATATGAATACTCTTATACTAATTTTTAGAACACGGGTGTTTTTTGTGGAAAGGGGAAGACACAGAGAGAAAGACAGATTGGTGTAGATGGTTTGAAACTCAGGTGGTAGTTAAGTTTCAGTGAACTCCAAGGGTGGCTGTCCAGATAACTGGGGAGTATTTTGTTTGTTTCCGCTATTATTGTCGTTGCTTATGATTCACAGTATTTTTTTCCGTCCTCCTGATATCATCATCACGATCAAGTTGCATTTTTTAGCCATATGACCACCCTACTGCCAGTGTTATGCCTTCACGAGCTTGCTCCCACGTTGAACAACACGGGACATCCATATACGAGCATGGGCACCTTTACCCTTGCATCGAGTTGCTTACTCTAAAATATTCTCTTTGTAAGAGCAAATGCACACTTGGCTCTGGCCAGAGCAGCATCTATATATTTGTTAAAATATAGATATTGGTCTAATCAAAGGCCCAGGTATTTGACTACACTTCGACACGCAAGTGGCTGTCCGTGCGGTCCCACGATTGAAAACTTTCGCCAATTCTTTCTGGTATCCCTAGAGGCCCCAGACAACGGCGTCCTAAAAAGAATGGTTTCCGATTTCTGAAAGTTGAGCTTCAGCTTCCAGTCATTGCAATATCGCTGAATCTTATCGAAGGCACATTGCAAGAGATGTGCAGTGACCTCGATTTTTGCATACGCTATGGCATGGTGAAGTGATCCTATGAGATCGCTCGTGCAAATGTTGGAAAGAATCTCCTCTCCTATCGCCTCTACCTTCTCCTGCGGATCTTCTATCAGAAAGAAGTTGTCATCCTCGACTGCATTGTCTGGATTTATGCCAGCTGTCTGTGTATGTTCGGAGGATTTTAAGACACGGATTTTTAGCCTCGACAGCAGTCTACTTTTGTGTTGGTGTTGTGCGTCAATTGCTGCGTTGCGGAATGTGTCTGCGTTGTCAGTATGTTGATACAGAGGTATCATGCTGTCCATAGTTCGCTTAATTGTTTCGTCGATTTGTTTTAGGTACCAGTCAATCTCCTCGTTTGACAGATTCCTATTAGACGGTAGGTAGAGCGAGTTCGAGGAGAGTGTTCTTATCAAAGTTCAGGAGAAGCGAGTCCAACGCGTCCTAATATAATTGTAGAAGTAAGTTTGGACAAAATCCGCATTTTCGTTGCGAATCGTTATTACGTCACTGAGTCCACAATGATCACTGTCATACACAAATGTGTGCAGGCAGTTTAAAGTTTGTCTGTCCGTGTCGGTCGTAATCGTACGTCGAACAACATAAGATCCAGATAGGAGCCGCTTCTAGGAAACGACGGACTATCTGTTGCTTTCAAATGGAGTATGTACCCGACACTGTGCTGACCCCACCAAGTAAATAGTAGGTTAGATCTCCGGCCATAAAGAAATAATTCTCTAGTGTCTAGAGCTCTGAAATATATAAAATAGATTGAGTAGCTTCAGATGCATAGAGTGCGATTATGGACATTCTCTTTCCACTATGGAGAGGGATGCACACAATACACGCTTCCAGCACCTGGAACCTTCGCACTTCACCGCTGTACACTACCTTAAATCGCAATTGTCTTTTAATGAAGATCGCAACACGTCCTCCTTCTGTGGATTTGCGTCGATCTCTTCTTATAATAATGTATTTATTTTGCTCTAATTTGTGATTCTGGGATAGCTTTGTTTCGTTAACCATAAGCACAGGTTTGGTCTTCTAACAACTTAAATAGTACGGCTCTTCGATCGATCATAGTCAGTGAATTCGCATTCAGCAAATCAGTTTCAGCCTCCGATGCTCTAAGCGGTGGAGCCTGAGAAGCAACTTTGAGCTTCCTTTGTTCCGCATTTCCCCAGCCTGCCGCCGCTTGGGCGTAGGTCACTTGGGAAGTTACGGCTTTTGTTTGAATGGGAGCAGATGGACGTTTTACTTCGACCTTCTGTTGGCGAGCGAGATTTATTTTCTTAATATATTGGAACTTGGGGCAACCCCGATAGTTTGCGGTGTGACCCGAGTTCCTGCATAAAGCACACGAGAGCTGTCTTTTATCTGCCGCTCCATCCTTACCCAGAGTGCATTCTTCTGCTATGTGGTTCTTTCCACATTTAACGCATCGAGGCTGCATCTCGCAGTTCGACGCGGCGTGCCCGAACCTTTGGCAACGAACACATTGTATAATGTTTTCGCTTCTTTTTAGTTTGTCCCATGCGATAACCTGGTAGTCTAGGACTTTGATACTCCTTAGACCAACCAGTTAGCTGTTGGGTGAGAGCAGAACCAGGAAGAACGATCACATATTCGAGGTCGCCAAAAATGCTGCAAAATGTCTAGGAAATATTTAACACCGTCTGATCTGGCCTCAATTGATAAGACATTCGTCCACCCAAAATTTAAATATAATGCCCACATCTGGTCTGGTGCACCCAAGACCGTTCTGCACATTCAAGACAGTCTACAGAATCGCGCGTTAAAACTTATAGGTGATATAGACATTGTGAACTCCATACATTCACTTGAACATCGGAGAAATATCTCGTCTTTCTTTTTATAAAAAAAATATCCAGTTGCATTCCTCCCCTTCAAAATTTCACCCGCAATACGCGTCATGCTTCGAATGCACATCAGTTCACCCTTAAGTTCAACTTCGGTCGTATTGTCAAATATAGGGATTCATTTGTAACCGGTCCGATTTCACAGCTTTCCAACACTGTAAATTTTTTTTGAACTAGTATTAGCCAATCATTTAAATAAGTTTTGCGAGGACGCAGATGGTTAGAACAAGGTTATCCAAAATTTAAAAACAGAAAAATGCACTGTGAGCTTAGATGTTGCCTTCGGTTCACTCTGGCATAAGGGCGTTTTATTCAAACTCAAAAGACTTGATTTCCCGATTTGCCTTATACAGACAATACATATTTTTTTGACAAACCGTGCAACGTCTATTTTCATTGGCCCCGAACACTCTGACTTTTTCCCAGCGTGTTTTACCACAAGATTCGATATTTTTGTCATCTTTATCTAATATTATATACTTTCCCCTTTCAGACCCTATGACGGATAAACCTGGATGCCTTGCATGTTTCAGAAATGCCTGCGGAAAAGGACACGGTAAAAGAGAGTAAGTCCTTATCATTAAAAATATATGATAACTCAATTCCATTGCGTTCCGAAAGTAAGTAACTGGGTATACATTTTCAAACTCGATTTCTCTTCAATAAACATTCTAGGTCTGTTCTTACAAAGGCGAACATGGTAAAGGCAATCTTAAGATCTTAAGACTGTTACTGAACTTCAAGAATATTTATGCAAATACTAAGATTGTATGTATAAAACTCTGATAAAATATATTCTTACACACGGTTTCTCTTCTTGATTAATAATATCACTCATTGTGGCCAAGGAAATGGAGAACTCTGAGAGGAGGATATTAAGATTCTGGAAAGTTTAGAAAATTGTTTTCAAACAAATCTTTTATACATACAGACGCAACCAAATTAACACCTCGTATGATAAGTCGAACTTGATTTTTGAAAAAAATGGAGCGAATTAGTTCGCACCACAATCCACTGGTAAGATCCCTAATGGACTCAAACATTGTCGACAATGTTAATGAACGAACTTTCCTTATCTCTCTTAAGATCTCTAAGTGCCTTATAATGTAAAAGCATCCTCACTTAACTTAAGAAGATGATAGTTATGGCAAAAATTAATTACAACGCCTTTAGCAAAAAAAAAATTAAAAATGTCCATAAACCTTTGTTTTATAGAAGTTAGTTTTAAACCTCCTTTTGATTATAAGGTATAATCTTATTTGTATGCACTACATGTATGTACACTTAGTCACACTCGTATTCGTACACCAGTTAATTCGACGTAAAACAATGGAAAATGCCAATCTATCGAAAAAATATATCCCTTTTTCTTTTACGATATTATTTTTGATGATCTTGAGATAATAAAAAAAAAAACTAAAACCAAACATTGTTTTCAGTAACAAAGTGGAAAAATCAGGGGTCGAATTACGACATCAGTTAACGAGTGAGTGAAATCCATAAGCTATCGAGTGATCGAGTAACTACATTGGGATGATCACATAAGAATGGTCACGTATTGAGTGCACTTTGAAAATTGTACTAGTACATTGAATTGAGATGGCTGACAAATGTCAAAAGTATTTATTTTTGTGTGAGAAAAAGTTTTGTATTTGTCGTCTTCAATTAAAAATGGAATATTTACTTTATTTTTCATCTTCTGATTCAAAGGATGATCGCTATGAGTGTATTGATCGAAAGCGTTTAAGAGATAAAAGTGATCCCTTCTCTTTACAAGAGTATGCGTACGTATATAAATCTATAATTTTCTGAAAATATCTCTCACAACATATACTTTTGATTGTATTTTTATTAAAAGATTCAGGGTAAATAAGACTGCATTCTTATTTATAATGGAGAAAATAAATGTTAGACCAACCACTGTCCCAGCTCATAAAATTTTCCAAAAACTCCCTTTTGCAGAGGGTTAATTTTATTTAGACTCGACCTGAAATAAATTTTAAACAATAAATAAAAAAAAAAGCAACAATAACAATAAACAAAGATATGCTTACATATTTCCTCCCAAACGCACCTCAGACGAGCTAAGGAAACTATATCGAATAAATAAATACACGATCACTGATGATAGAATGCCAAATTTCGATACTCGACCTCTTAAGCGGTCATGCCAAATCCATATTTATCAGTCACGTGTTGCTCGATAACTGATGCGATAATTCGACCCCAGGAAAAAACCAACAAATTCATACGTCATATTGGATCTCACACTCGTATTCGTGTACACAACAAACTGTACAAATAACGGTTATTTCCGATGCCCAAATAATAACGCTTGGGCTACTTGTGGTACAGTTATCTTTTAGGTACGAGTAGCTTGTATCTTGGGGTAGTGTTTAGTCATGGGTAGAAATCCAAGCGAAACCTCTGTAGAAGAGCGAAAAATTATAATTTCTTTGCACTTATGGTGAAATCGGATTAATAGTCCAAAGAAGTCGTTCTACGGTTCAATCTGTCATAAAAAGGTTGAAATCTGATAGCACAATATAAAATAAAAGGCGAAATCAGAACAGACGAATTCTTAGTGATATCAATGAATGACAATTAGTTCGTGAAATTAAAAAAAAATCCCAAAATTAGTGCTCCGAAACTTGCAACGAGTGCGCGAAACAACTGGAAAGATAGTTAGTGCAGAAACTATGCGAAGGGTTATCAGGAGGCATGGGTATAATGGCAGAATTGCACTGCGCCGACCATACAACAGCAAAGTAAATCAGAAAAAGCGGTTAGAATTCGCCAAAGAGCACATAAATCAAGGTCCTGATTTCTGCAATAGGGTAATATTTGCTGATGAATCTAAGTTTAATGTTTTTCTGTCCGATGGGAGAGTTAACGTACGGAGAAAACCAGGAACCAGCCTTTATCTCCCGATCTAAATCTAACTGAAAATGTTTGGGGATGGCTGTCGCGAAAAGTTTATGCATGGCATGCGGCACGAGACGCTTTCGAGGAAATTCCATTAAATTATTTAAAAAAATTATATCCATCCTTAGAAAATAGACTTTTTGAAGTTGTACACAATAACGGAGAACCTACAAAATATTAACAATAAAAAAAATATCAAAAACATTAAAAACATTGTTTTATTTTTTTATTTTTACATATAAGGGTAGTCAAGTGCCCCTGTTAAAGTAGACAAAAAACCGAAAATGGAGATTTCCCTTTTTACTTGAGCAGAGAACAAGTGAAAATAAAAGTTTTAGAAATAGATCCGAAGAAATATTACCGCTGCGTTATGATATAGGTAGAAATTTTAAATGAGGGTAATCAAGTGAGATGTAGTGTATATGAGTATGTATTTTTGTAGGTAGTATACAAACATACATTAGTCACACCATCATACAATCTATGAAAACACTAACTTATGAGATGGTGCTTTCCAAATCGCTGATGATAATTGCATTAATATTAATATTACAGATACATCCAGGTGAAGATACAGATATTCAAACTCACACATAGCATTTCTTTCTCTGATATCGCAGAACGATATCCTAAGCAAAACTGCCCGTCCATATCCAACCTCCGAAAATATTCGGACTAGTCACGCAACGTATTCCGTAAGGTGACACATGTCGATATCGGAAAGTTTGGTATGTACGAGAATGTCGATTGATTTATTAACCAACGTACGAGTAGTTAGGATAGAGAACAAACACACTCACGAGACAAAAAAGATATTATATGCTTAAACATAGTATGCCAATCAAAGTAGTAGCAATTCAAATGCATATAATTCTTTAAAAAAAAATATTTCCGTGGCAACTTCCGTACAAGTACATTGATTCTATTTGCAACACACCGAGTATGTAGCTGAAAAGCTTCAACAATTAGATACTCGTACTTTGAAAATTCTAAGTCCAACTTGTCGACGAGGAATTAAAAAAAGTCGGATTCCACATATACAATTCTTTTTGCTTTAATTCATTTTTTTTTTTTAATTGTATTTACTTATAGGAAAGACGTTAACAATTGTTTAGTTTCATTTTTAAAATGTGTTATGCAAAAAAAAAAAAAAAAATATTTTTTTTTTTTTATTGTTTCACTATTATTTTGCACGACTTTGTTAATACAATATTTATAAAAAAAAAAATCTCTTACTTGTTTGTATATAACATTAAAATAAGTAAAACGTATAATAGAAAAAAAAATATATTGTTTTTTCTATCGAAGAAGAAAACAAAACATTTTATTTTTGATAGATTTAAAAAAAAAAAAAAGTGTATAATATACTATACAAACAAATTTTCTTTCATTCTTGACAAAAATATGATTTTTTTTTTTTTTTTTTTCTTATGTTAAATAAACCAGAAATAATAATTATACATAATATAAATGTTTTGGTTTTTTGGAAGATAATGTGAGTGAAAAAATTTATTTTTTTTTACTGTTTAGACTAAAAATGTTTATTTTCCAAAGTTATCTATTAATAATATATTTTTGTTTTTATAACTTTTTAACTATAAGGTTTCACCTTTATATCCATTTAAGGAAGAAGGAGATCCAATTTGCTTTAAATTGCTACTTGAGGAATTTTGGAATCTTTCAACCGGATTGGTTTTTTGTGATTTGGAATTTTGACATTTGGAATATTTTTGTTTGACGAGACACACACACAACTTGCAGTGTTCGTTTTTAAAGAGACTTGGAGTGTATACAATTTTAACATCATCATTTACATAAATGGGTTTTACTTTCATACATAAATTTATTATTTTTACTATTTTTGTATTTTTTTTTTTTTTTTTTTTTGCACTTAACGTAAGACGGCCACAAAAAATTCTTACTTGTTTTACTTTATGCGTTACACATATACTTTTAATGTTTTATTAAAAAAAAAAAAAAAATTTACGTTTTTTTTATTATTTACTTTTGTTTTGTTTCTTTAATGAATTAGTTTGGTTTACAAATTATTGATATTGATTTAATATATATAATTTTATTGTAAATGATTTATAGGAGGACACAGATTGATTTTTTCTTTTGTTTTTGTTTCTTCTCAGGAGATTTCTTATTAATTTGTCGTACTAAATCATAGAAAATCTGTGAAATAAAAATAAATAAATAAAAGATATGAGATGAACATGATCATGCTAGTGATAATTACGAAAACAATAACTAAAAGAAATACGTCATAAAACAGTAAAGAAAAAAAAAAAAAAAATATGGTAATCAGCCGAAGTGGTTGGGTTCATATTTATCAATAAACAAAGGGTGAGAATAATGAATGCGCGTACAAAATAATTCTATTTATTTACAATGTTATCATGTACATAAAAACTAAAAGCGTCCAGTGACCACAGAGAAAAGGACACATACATTCTGCCAATGACGTTCTAAAAGAGCTAAGATTTAAGTAATGAGACAGCCTAAACATATTTTTTTTAAATGAAGTGTCGTGTCTGTCTCTGTAAGTAACTTCGCATGATTTATAGAATTTAAACATTTTTTCTTTATGTCCTTTGTTATTTAGCACCATTTCCTTCAAGATTGGAGAATTAACAGAGTTTTAAATATTGAAACTTTTTTTTTGATCATGTTCTTTAAAGTTTTAGAAACTCTGTGAGTGTAAAGCAAATGTATTGGCCCCCAAAACCTCTGCAAATCGCCATACATAAGAATCCATAAATTTATTTAAACCCTAACTAAATCCCTTGTCAGCGTCAATAAATACAAATATATATATACTCAACCAAATTCAGCACATTATTTTATTTGCTGATCAAAACAAATTATAAGAGCAGACAGTTTGTTACTCCTCTTATAGTCGAGCTACTGTGTATAAGTGAATACAAATTACCAGTTCTCCTACCTTCCTTCTATTTCTCCATCACTGGGTTAATAATCTTTCAAGAAACATAGTCTTAAGTGATGCGGAATATTGAAAAAAAAAAGCAATGATCTCAATGCAATTCGTGATCCCGAACGAAATAATCCAGTTGTGCCGCGAAACGTTGGAAAACACGCGGTGCAGTGTACTATTACAAACGCGTTACGGATTTTGGTGAGGAAATACGCATGTTCTTTAATCTTGTACTGGAACAGATAGGGCGTAGGGCAGGCCTTCACACGGAAGGCACTATACTTCATAAGACTGGTATTCGGTTAGTAATGTGGTTTTGATACCATCGTACGTTCCCAGCAAACCATTTTTACTGCAATTAATGAGACCAACACCAAATAGATGTATGCTATCGACAAAGAAGAAGCCCGTCAACTAGGACAAAACGTGACGCTTAATAGCTATAAACCTTCGTGAAGATCTTAGGAAACCACTATTATTTCGGTTTGCCAAAATAACTGGGTTCATATGTAACTCATAACTCGGAGAACAAAATTGATGACCGTTGTTACTTCCCGTTTTATTACTGAACTGTAAGCTCTTCTTCTTCTTTTCCTTACGGCGAAGTTATGATCCGGCGTAGAAGGATCACAACCCTCCCACTTTACTGCATTCATACTGGTCCGCCTGTGGGGTTTGTCGGTTTTACCTCAGGAAGTGAACTGAACTGTAAGCTCTAAAGCTGAATAAATATTAGGCTCTTTCGAGAGAAAATCCTTCAACAAAATTGCGGCCGTAACGTCGGCGAAAAGCTTAAATGATGAAGGTAATTCAAATTAACCTTCAGCATAGTAAGCTGGCTAGTGCCAACCTCCTCGCCTACATAGCTAAGAAACACATAAACATCGCCCTCATACAAGAGCCATGGGTAAACAGCGGAAAAATCTACGGACTATACTCCAAACATTTTAACCTGTTATACGAAAAGATTCAAAATAACACCATTAAGTATCGCGCGTGCATACTAGCTAAAAGATCAACTAGCCTGTTTCTCCTATCTCCCCACAGCAATGCAGATCAGACCACCGTGCCCAAGCCGCGCCCCTAGTAATATTATCTTGTTACCTACTGTACGACGAGCTGAATTTAGACGTGACATTGACACTAAACCCCGACTACCTACAAATCAGGGACTGGGAAGTGTTCGATACTGTAACATTTTCAGACCACAGATTAATCTGTTTCAGAAGGTGGCCACGGTGTAGTGGGTATTGTGTTCGCTTGTGACCCGAACTGTGCAGGTTCGAGCCCGGACGGGGAACAGCAACCACAGCAATAAAATCTAAGTTTCTCCAACCACTACGCCAAAAAGGAGTTTCTGCCTGGTAGTACAATGGACACAGCAAAATGGATTCTGAGTGCTCCGAGATATGGAAATTTCCTTTTTTATAAAAAAAAAAAAAAAAAATCTGTTTCAGCATTAATGATAAAGTAGAATCACCAAAACCTTACCGCAATCCCAAGAGAATTGACCGGGAAGCTTTCTGTATAACCAGCATTCAGGCAATAACAAATAAATTGGCGATTGATTCAGAAGTAACTCATCTTACTTCGACTTTTTATATAGCCTTCGAAGGGTCAGGCCCCACAAGAGGCAAGAAAAAGCACAACCCCGTATGGTGGTCCAATGAACTTTCAACCTTACGACAACACGCAATAAGGCTTTACAATATCGCGAAAAGAACTACAGATCGTTTAAATTGGGACAAATATAGGGAAAGCAAAGGTAGGTTTAAAATTAGAAGTACATATGTCAAGAGTACTGCCTGGAGAAACTACCCTAAAGACGCATCCAAACTAAGGAAAATCAAAAGAGCATGCAGTTCCAGAGCTGTTTAAAGAACTGCAGGTATGTACTGCCTGCATGAAGAAAAGTAATACATAAAGCAGGGAAGTCTAGCCAAAAAACCGCAAAGGATGTCAGACCAATCAGATTTACATCATTCCTTCTCAAAGCAATACAAATTTTAATAGATATCTACAATCGCTCCAAAATAAATCCAAGGAATATCTCGCCAGCCGAACATGCTTATGTGAAGGCAAATCGGTAGAGACAGCATTGCACGAATTGGCGGATTGAGTGTAAACCCACAAAAAACCGAGTTGGTCCTCTTCATTAGGAAAAGACAAGTACCGCTATTCAAACCCCCCAAGGTTAAATGAAATACATCTTCAAATCTCGGACAAAATAAAATACCTTGGCTGTATTCTAGACCATAAAATTAATTGGAAAGCAAACATCGTGGAAAGGACATAGGAAGCATGTATCGCGTTCTATGCATGTAGCAGAATATTTGTAAAAATATGGAGAGCTAAACCTGCCACCATCTACTGGGTGTACACGGCAATTGTGAACTTACGGGTGCTTGGTTTTGTGGCCAGATGCTAAAAGAACTACAAACCAGAAAGTACTTACAAAAATACAACGGTTAGCATGTATAGGCACTACCAGCGCCATGAGAACTACACCGACTGCAGCCCCGGAAACGATGCTTGCATTTGACTACTTGACCTACACACAAAAGAAGTTCCAGCCAAAAGTGCCCTATGACTCGAGCAATTCAATTTCTGAATAAATGGCCAGATAGGTCATTGAGCCATCGCTAGATGGGCACTATTGTACACAAAAACAGATTACTTAACACCATACTCCGACTTCAACCTAGACTTCCCTCGCGAGAAGACTGGGCGGAAGGAAGAGTTATGGACCCAAGTAACGGCTAAACCCGCTATCGCCCGGTCAATAAAGCTTCCGAACTACGACAGTGTGTTCTAAGTGGAAGTCTTAGCTATCATTGATGCCTCTCAAGAATTATCCTACCTACCTATAACTACCTTCTCGAAAAAATATAGACATCTGCATAGACAGTCAAGCTGCAATAAAAGCCATATCAATCACGGTGATAAAATCAAAACAAAGAAAAAGATGTAGGAACGATCTGAGGACTCCGCCGAAAATCATTTTAAAATTAATTTTGGACTCAAATTGGTTTAGGGAGGCCGGAAACGTTTAATGCTACTAAATCCGTTCTTCCTTATTCATTCATTTCTGGTACACCCATCCCACAATGGGAAATACAATGGATCCATGGAGATCCTACATATGTATTTTAATTCCTGAAAAAACGTCAAATTTATGACAAGTGTAATTAACATAAGATAAAAACATTCTCGCTCCCACTCATTGTGTAAATATGTACGTAAGTATACTACGAGTATATTTGCATCTAAAAATGCACGCAAAGTAATGATTTCATAAAGTGGTTCAAATAACTTCATTCTTATCGACCTGAGTAATAAAATAGGTTTACTGGAAAAACATTTCCTGAATGGATAGCATTAACATCATTTGTTCGCATTTATGCATCTAGGCATGCATATTGATGGAATATACAAACCCCGGATTTAGCCAGAGGTAATGGGTGCATTCATGCACAGAGTGCATCATGATGAGATTAAAGGATTTCCAATTATAGCAACATAACCTCTATACGAGGAGCTTTGTAAATAATGCAATTTAGTTGTGTATAGAGAGAAGAACTTTCCATTTCCAGACTGAATCTTTGCTTTTTCGATTGTGTATACTATTCAAAACCGGTCCATCTGACATCTTGATAATTGCTAAATATTCTTCTTTTGCTTAAGATTTATGTACACATCATGTGCATTAATTGTGCACTTCATCCTTCTTACTCGCATCTGCTGCATTATAGACCACTTACTCAGAAGCAGGGTAATCAATGCTTCCTTTGGAGGCAGCTCTGTCAAGAGACAAGGGATGTACTTTTACCTTTGCTCTCGAACCTGGTTGTCAATTAACTTCTTTTAGAGATAGAGAACATTGGGTGCAATGTTATGGCTTACGCTGACTATGTTGCTATCTAAGTACCCGCAGACACTTGCCGATATCCTACAATTTTGTTTAAAAAAATTCGTCAATTGGACAAACAGCTGTGGTCTCAGTATTAAGACCGAGCTAGTCCCCATTCACTAGGAAACATCAATTTCCCTGCTTCACCCCTCCTAAACTGAGAGGATCCCCTCTTAGACTCTCAAATAGCGCTAATTATTTGGGACTAAAGCTTAACCGTAAGCTCAACTGATGAGAAAATATCGCTGAACGTGCCACAAAATTCATGGTTGCCCCATACTCATACAAAAAGGAGGTAGGCTCCTTCCAAATTTGACTTACAGCTAAATATACGTATAATGCTCTAGTTGTACATTTCGATAGTGAGGCCGATTCTCATATACCTAGTATGAAAAATAGTATTGTTGCACACATTTATTGCTATAAAACAAAGACCTCAGATATGTATTCTGAATACAAAAATCAAGACTTTATTTAAAAGGACTTCTCTTGGCCTTAAGTCGTTTTGACCACTCATCAAACACAATACGCACCTCATTAATTGAGAAATTGGCCACAGCTTCGGTCAGAGCTCGCTGTAAGAGTTCCATGTCAGGGTATCTTTTGTGGCACGTAATGTCTTTTAAGACAGTCCACAATTTGTGATCAAGTTAATTAAGGTCTAGGGTGGTGGAAGGCTAGTCTTTGTACCACTAAAACTCTGGAGCCAGGTATGAGTAATTTTCGCCTTATGAGCTGGCGCACGATCTTCCTGGAATGTTCGTTCCTTTTTTTTGGAATAGGATATGGTTAAAAGGTTTCACAAAGGGTCCTTAAATGATTTACTGGTACACTTTGGTCTATGTTTCGATGCTTTTTCGCAAAAATGCAGTTTAGTGACCTCGTCATAAGAGACTACCCACACACCATGGCTAACTCTGGGGGGTGTCCTTTACGGACCCTTGAGACTAACTCGAACACTTCCCTTCTGCACCGTGAAGATTTTTTCATCGCTGAACAGAATTTGTCTGTAGAGAACAGCAGCGTATTTCACCAAGAGTCGCATTATTTTTTCGACCCAAAAAGCCACAGTCAGCATTTTTTCAATATAGCGTTGGAAGGCCCCAGCCTCAAGCCTATTTTGATGTGTGAATCGTTGAATTTTGTGTTACATTCATCTCACGTACCAGTGTTTTCTGCTTTTAGGTACCTTTTTTGTGCCTTAAAGGTTTTGATGACTTGTGGCGTTCTATACACCGATAAGCACACATTAAGCTAATACCTAGCTGCTGCAGTGTCTTGAAAATCGAACCTTTCTTCACACCGCACTTATGACAGAAATGTGATTCATTCCAGAGCGAAAGTGTAAGCAAATTTGAAATATTTTCATAAAGAAACAATTGTTAAGTTTTATAAAGAAACAATTGTTAACGTTAACTGCTACAAATGTTATGTTAATCTTTGGGTACGCCTAACTCTTGGCCACACAATGGGTGCAACAAATGTAATAACATTATTTTACTCCCTACTAGGTACGAGGGGGGTCAATAAGTCCCTGAAAAATGAAATAAGGAACACTCTTTTCGGTATAAAAACATTTTATTTTTCAACATAGTCTCCTTTTAGCTCTATACACTTCATCCAAAGTTTCTCCAATTTTTGAATGCCCTCCAAAAAATACGATTTCTCGAGCCCCTCAAAATAAGCGTTTCTTTCAGCGATGACCTCTTCATTCGACCCAAATCTCTTACCTCCGAGCCATTTCTTTATGTTTGGAAACAAGAAATAGTCGCAGGGGGCTAAATCTGGGGAATATGCTGGATGAGGGAGGAGTTCGTAGCCGAACTCATGCAATTTTGCCATTGCCAGTGGCGTCTATATAAAATGGCTGCCACAACAAAACTATTTGACAAATCTGTCTGAAAATTTGGGTGCGTTCTTTTGAAGATGATTCTTGACAAAAAAAAAAATTAAATTAAAGGTGACAACACAATTTGTGTTAATTTTCAGGAACTTATTGACCCACCCTCATAATATGCTAGTGTGGTGGACCGACCTGGTGACGAATTCTTACCTAAAGTTATTAGAAAAAGCTAAACGAGTAGCACGTCTCAGTATTACCTATGCACTGAGAACCTCTCCAATAGCGGCGCTTCAAACCATGTTGCACTTTATCCCAATCGACATAGTCGGCAAACAACTGGCTGCCGGTTCAACATTAAAACTGAGAGACTCCCATCAATGGAGAGAATACCACACTGGCCATGCCAGTATCCTATGTACTGTCATCTCCCCAGAGTCACCGACTACCTACCCACCAAATTAAATTTTAACTTGGGCTACAAACACTCAATTTGTATGTTTATTACTATTGTCAGTTAATAATAGGCAGGCTATTAGGCAGGAATAGCCTGGCTTTAAACTGTCATATAACGATCTAATCACGTTTATACATAATAGGAGTGTTGTAGTCCGTACCTTTTTCACCAAAATTAGAAAAATTCTAACGAATTGCGCGAGTAGTAATCTGTGATATTTCATTCAGAGAAATGTCGTCAACAGAAAAAAAAGAAAAAAAAAAAAACAATTAACAACGACTTAAATAATACCAATTTACAATTAAATAGACATTTAAATATTTAATTTTGATATCATTAAAAGATTTACGCAAACTAACACAAGTTGAAATTCCATGATCAGTTGTATTTAACTGGTGGTTTAATCCTCACTGCAAACATTTGCCTTAGTTTGGCAAGCTGTATAGCTGCCTCTGTTTACAGGAAAGGAGTGCAGAAAGGTCTCGCTACCAGACGGACAGTACTACGTATAAATTTGTTTGTAAGAATCGTCCTAAAAATCTTGTCAATTTTGTAAAAAAGGTTATATTTGCACCAAATTAGATTCCAAGACTGTATGACTATTACATTTGGCTTAGAGTTCATATGCATGTCAATGGCTTTGTTCCATTTGGGCACGGGCAAGTACATGTAGGCATATAGGAGTAAGAGTTGAATGGAACACACTTTGTTCCATTTGATGCTATTTCATTGACAACAAATTTTTTTTCGTATTCTACTTTTTTCTAAGAGAATATCCACATAGTGGAAAACATAACTGCTACTAGACAGCTGGTGAAATGATGTTTAGTTACCGTCATCTAAATGTACATACATGCGAGTATTTGTCGATACTCAATGGAACAAGGCTGATGACCAGAACTATAATTGATATCCTTTTTTTATTTTTCCCATTGAAAAGTCCACACACAATCAAACATGCCAGCCTAGCCTCTCTCACGGACATGTACATTCAGTTCAAAAGTGTTTTGCCACTTGAAAGAGTAATAGTGTTTTTCAAACACTCCACTTTGTGATGCACCCCCTAGCCATTACACATGCCGAATGCTTCAAGTGGGGAGAAACTACGTACGTCTTGCCATCAATGATCAAATTTATCTGAATTTTAGTTCAAAATTGATTTTTTTCACAAAAGCTGTTAATGTGGCTTTTTGCCAAGCTGCTAAGAATTTGAAAACACAATTGATTCTAAGTTCCTCAGCCATTAGTGTATGATTTCTGAGACATATTTCTTTCAAAACTTGATCATAAACCGTTTGCTGTTTTGAGGTATGTGGAATGCTCTAGCAAGGTCAATTTGTCCTCAATACAATCCATAGACATGTGGGCGCCATTGATCAGTGGTTCGAGTCCCGAAAAATACCAAAAAAGTTGTTGCACCACCCCACCCACCTCTGACGAACTTGTGATAAACATTCGAGAGTAAAATACGTAGTTATGAGAATCTAATCTCAATTAGCATAAATCTCAAACAGCATAAAACTGTAAGTCCATTCCATTTGTGTGCCGTACAGCACGAATGGCAGCGAAAAGCTAGGCCAGGCCCTGTCGCCGAAATATTTATTTATGATATTTATTTTTACAATCCAAAGATATTGAAAACCAGTGTGCATCGGTTTCTCCTATCGCTGGCAACTGCTTTTGATACAACCAACAGTTTCTGTGATTCGTGTTTTTGCGTAATTTTTATTAGGGCTTAAAGCTATTAAAAAACTGACCAAGATACATTTCCATACGAATGCGTCGATAAGGCTCTGTAGAATTTCTTGAAATTTCAGGAGTATTCTTAGATAGAAACGAATAAAGTCTGATCGCTAGATGCCGAAATACGTTATTTCCTAGAGCAAAACTTACTGAGATACATAGATGTGGCCCGTAGATCGCGTGGCGAGTTTATTGGCACCTAGATCAAGATCCACTTTTGATGTTACAAAACAAGTGAAATAAAATTAATTAATTAAAAATAACATTCTTGATAAAATGGGGACCAATTTTAATATAAACAGAACCTACAAATGGGATTTTAGAACTTTTTAACTTTGCACTTAATCTACACAAAGGCATTGCAAAAAAAAATAGCAGACTACAGCCACTTGTCAGCTCTACGAGCATAAAAGCAGGGGCTCAGAGTGAAGGAAAGTGTGTTTAAGCAACGATAGATTGAGCAAATCAGGCGCTTTTATAGCAGGAAAGAAGTCTGAAGTTTCTACAGAAAGGTAAAAATTGCAAAAAAGGTTTCTTTCCCCAAACCAGGAACACCATAGTAATAACAGGCTCGACTGAGTCGCACGCACTTACTCCATATGTGCCGTTCGTTTGTAAATTATTCAGATTTAAAATTAGGTGATATGACTCTTTAACTCACGTCTTTAAATTTTTGTGAACAACTGTTTTTCCCCGTAACATCAAAACAATAAATTCTGAGTTTTCTTTCTCATCATTACTTTCGAATATAGTGGGGGTGTTTGGGGAATAGTCCCTTAATGCAGAGTGGCCCTGGTGTTTTTTTAACAGGTTTCGTAGTATTTGGATAAAGAGACTCTTCGCATAATTTTTGGATCAAAGTAAGTGTTATATGAATTCCGTATGAAGTTGAGTAACAAGAAGGCTTGGAACAATGAATCCATAATATACGGATTGAGTAACCACACAATAAAGACGCCTCGAGAACTGAAAAAGGAACAGGGGCAGGAGTATTTGGGCCAAGAACAAAGTACTCAGAACCTATGGGCAAGCTGAAACATACGCTATAAATAGATATATTCAATTCAATCTTGATAAAGATACAACAAATGCGACATAGCAATATTGTCGGACAGTCAAGCAGCTATCAATGCACTTGACTCTCATGTCATTAAATCAAAACTTGTGTGGAAATACCTACACAAACTTAATGAATTGGGTAGTAGTAACAAGGTAACCCTCTATTGGATACCTGGCAGCAGAATCCTTTATTGGGCCTGAACCATTCTGCAGAATAGGAAATCACACCATACGCGAAGAATTCAGGAAGATGGAGAAAGAAAACAGGGCGAGAACCTGGGTCAATACTCCAGCTCAGCTAAGAAACTTCTGGGACACTACAACTGGAAGATATTCGAAGCGTGTATCGGCCTTAACAGAATAACCTACGCATCCTAACAGGCTTTCTAACGGAGCACTGTAAACTCAGGGAGCATCTAAGGGAACTAGGTATAACAAACGAAGGCCTTTGCAGATTCTGCAATGAGTCCAGTGAGACTCCAGAAAATCTTCTGGAATTTTGTGAGCCACTAACCTACAAAAGATTGAAATGCAAGTATCAACTATCAGACGAGGATATTCCAACCATAGACCCACTTCTCATTCTCAGATTCCTAAGAGAAGTAGAGGGTGCTCTAGGGCGAACTATCCTTACCAAGGTAAAGAAAGAGTGTTTGACCCTCGATAACAATTCTGAAGGAAACTCTAATGATGGAATAAATCTCTCATAGCTATTAGCAGGGGGCACAATAGACCATTAGGTCGCAGTGCAAAATAACCCTACGCAAATAAAGTATAATATGAATCCTCAAGTATACAATTTCTTGTGGTTTTGTATGTCATAGTTTTGTCCTCTTCTCTGATGGAGAATCGTCTGGGAAAATTCGAAATTTCGGAACTTTATTATCCTAGTTTCATCAAAATACGATATAACGATCCAATGCACACGTCTATATTGTACAAAAGCTATGTGGACCAAACGTAAATGAAATGTCTCACATTGCCAGCAGATCTCAGTAAAATAGATGCAATGAAATCAATAAAAACCGGTTAGTATATGCCTTTCTTTCTAACAAACTATTCAAAAGCTTCTCCTTCAGAAATATATGTTTGTGTTCACCTGGAGATTCGCCATAAAAATTTACTTGTATTCAGTTGATTAGGTATAATTATTTGTATTCCGCATAAATCAATGAATTATGATCTAGGAAAACAAAGCAAAATAAAAACGAAGAGAAAATGTATTAAAGTGAGAAATGTTTTTAATAAAAAAAAAAAAAAAAAAAAAATTAGAAAGGATACTCTCTGTAAAAATTGCATATTTGATTGTACTTAAAGCAGTAATAACCATATAAACCAAATAAAATATAACAAATTTTCTTGTACATCCTTAAATATTGATGTTGGCATTTCTAAACGTATTAACTCCTGCTCGATTGTGCCATGAAAATCTATAGATAACGATGTGGAAATACAATAGAACTTTTACACTTCATGTTTCTTTCAGTTACTTCTCTAAAAAGCGGTGGTATTATAAAAAAAAAAAAAAAAACCCTAAACCACATTTGGCATCAAACCATTTTATTTACATGAATAAAAAAAAATATATATCAGTTACATTCATGCAAACAACAAAGAAATAATGAAAAAAAAACATACTCACATCGTTAACATTAATTTTTGCTTTGGCAGATGTTTCCATAAATGCGCAATTGAACTGACTTGCAAGACTTTTCCCCAATTCTTTACCAACTACGCGCTCGTCCTCCAAATCACATTTGTTCCCTACCAGTACCATTGGAACATCATCTGTATCCTATTTCCACAAGAAGATATCAAACAGAAAAAATATACAAAAAAAAAAATATATTTATAACAAATTAAAAAAAAATAAAAAAATACCTAAATAAATAAAAAGACAAAATAATAATAATCATAGAAATTTAAAATGTACACACTAACCTTTACTCTCAAAATTTGTTCCCGCAGATCTTGGAGATCATTAAATGTTGATTGTGCTGTTATTGAATAGACTAAAACAAAACCTTGACCGTTTTTCATGTACAAATCTCTCATGGCGGTAAATTGTTCCTAGCGCGAGTTTTTAATATGAGATAAATAAGTTGTCTTTTATTAAAAATACAAATAATACAAAACAAAAATAAAAACAATAGTCTAATTGATAATAATAAACAAAATAAATGGATGGTAAACTATAACAAACAAACTGTACAACATGTTGGAAATAGACAATGTATAAGTACATACGAGTATGTACAACCTAGTAAAGAGGACTTTTCAATAAATAAACCTTTTTATTTATATGGGTATCCTAGAACGATTCATATAGTAATGTTTCTCATGTATGTATGTTGTAAAAGCCTTAAATGTTAAACACAATAAAAATAAATGCTTTTTCCTTTCTTGTAAAAATAAACAGACAGGAAAGCTGAACAGTTCATAACAAAAACATGATGGACTGTTGCAAACCGTTCTAACGGATTGTCCTATCCCCTATCCTTTTTTTTACCGGAAAATGTTGTTTCCATTCTTTTTCCTCCCCCGCCCGCGATTCTGTTGCACTTCACGTCATTTCATGTTTCTGTCCTATAGTAAAATAAACGCAGTAGTTGACCTAAATGAATGTCATGAAAATGCTGGAAGCTGACATAAAAAAGAGGTGGTTTGACGCTTAACATTATTGCAGGGGTGTTTATGGGCGTTTTTTTGTTTTTTTAATAAATTAAAAACCCTACTACTCGTAAATCTATGAGCCTGTATCCGTATGTATAATATGCTTTACAGGGTGTATTTTAAGTAAAATCAGTATTTGTACACTACTATTTGGACAGTGTATACAAAATCATTGTTGATTTGCCTTCTTTCAGGAGACTACTAATAATTATTGTAATATCTTTTATTTTTGTTCAATGGATTTCATTTTGTTTTTCTCCAAACATGATTGTCATGGTCTTTATCTCGTTATATTGTGAGTTGCGCTCCTGATCACAACAATGGGCTATTATCTAATTTTGTTTTGCTTTAACAAGGATAATTTCTGTTATGAATCCATCAATTACAATCCGTCTGGGAGATGGTATGATGAATTATCAATTTTCCTACAAGGCGTTATGAAATTTTTGATTTAAGTATAAAAATACTTTGTTAGGTAGAGACTACGAGCATTTATTCGATTTTAAAATGATTTTATCAGAGTAACTATGGATAGGGTTTTAACAAGTTTTCATAAGCCGAAAAGATGCAACCAGGATGAACGAGAGATATTTCCCATGAGCATAAAGAGTAATTCAGTTTGAAAATTAAAGAAAAAAAAAAAAAAAAAATTAAAAAATGGTTTTCTCAATTTTGAATTCATCTCAAACAAAAATTCCAGATGATCCCACCTATTGACAAAATTAATTAAAAGAAAAATAATAATCAAAAAGACATAACAAATGAAAAAATCGGGGGTATACTGCTTTATGGTGCTTTATTTTCCACTTCTAAGCGTCCTTTATAGCCGGGGTATTGTTGTTTTGATTAAATTCTGGCTTTTAATAGCCAATCGTGCTATGCAAAACACATCTGTATTTGTTTCATCAAAATCGAATTAAGTGGTGAAATCTATTCCAAATCCTTTCCAGGAATACTCATGTCATTCAAAAGCATACATCTGTGTTTGACTCATTAAAATCGCTTTAATAGTTTTGTGCCTAAGTGCAAATAAACTCACGTTTAAATAATACACCTCCGTAGGCGGGTAAATGGCAGAACTTTGTTTTTTGAAGGAACACATTCAAAAAGTGCACGTGGACGAATTGCAGAAAAAATCAAAGTCAACATATTGTTCTGCACCAGTTAGGAGTAAGTCCTTTAAAGTCATAAACTCTGCTTTTTTATAATCTTCTAAAGGAAAGGCGAAGCTATTCGTATAACGCTGGGACAGTGTACTGAAATGCCTGTAGTAGATGCTGTTGGGTCTACCCGTGGATAACTGAAGATTAAAAGCTTCTGGAAATATGTCTCCTGGGAGTGAATTCCAAAGTTTACTTGTCCTGTAGCAGAAGGAATTTTTATATAGAGACGTTCGCGCAATTGTCAAGCGGACATTCCTACCTTTTGGGTAATGGTTAGAATATACCCGGGGTAGGCATAGAGGCGAATTTATTGAATCGGCAAATTAAATTGTATCCATTCAGAGGAGAAGAGAAAAGAAGCCACAAGCAGCGAAGTACGAGGGCAAGGTGAAAAGTTCTAAGCCTGACGCAGAGATGGCGTTCCAATCAGCAAACATTTATGTTTCCTGCCTGGGTGCACTTCTCATTAGTTCGTATGACAAGTTTCAATTTGTTCTCTCAAATAGTTTCTTTACACGAATTTTTGCAGTAGACGTCTTGCGTGTTTTTCGCTAAAATGGATAAACTTGAATATCGTGCGGTGATAAAATTCTTAATTTTGGATGGGTTAACCCCTTTTGGGATGCGAAAGGGATCCTGCTAATTGATTACCTTGAGAAAGGCAGAACAATTACAGGCGAATATTACTCCAACCTTCCTGACCAGCTGGATGCCAAAATTTGCGAGAAGAGGCCTGGCCTGAAGAAGTAAAAAATTATCTTTCACCAAGACAATGCACCTGTACACAAGTGCGCGTTGGCGATGGGAAAACTGAGGAATTTGGGGTACGATTTGCTCGGCCATCCCCTCAGACTTCCATCCGTCCCCAAACTTGAAGAAATTTGTTTCTGGGAAGCGCTTCGCATCCAATGCAGAAGTTGAGAGGTCCGTAGATGAATATTTTCACAGCCTTCCAGACTCTCACTTCCGAGAAGGAATACTGATGTTGGAGAAACGCTGGACCAAGTGTATTGAAGTCAAGGGAGATTATGTAGAAAAATAAAATCATTTTTTAACTCAAAATCGCAGTCTTTCATTTTCAGGCCGAGAACTTTTCACCTTGTCCTCGTAAATTATCCCCCGAAAATAAAAGAACTTTTTTTTAAAAAAAAAAAAAAAAAAAGGAGAGCATGCAAAATAAGGCAACAAACCCGTGCTCCAAAACATAAAACATATTCGAACTACCTATGCAATAAGCTCAAAAAAGCAATCCAAGATCTAAAAAACCGAAAGAATTCTGCTTATCTTGAAGGCTTAACCGCCGAAAAAAGCACAGATTACTCGCTCTGGAAAGCTATGAAAAGTATCCCCAATTGCAATCGCACCTAATCAGAAAAAACAGTGGCGAATGGGCAAAAGGTGACAAAGAAAAGGGATCTATTCGAAGAGCACTTAGAAGAAAGATTTAAGCGTTTTTGGACAAGCATTGATAGACGATCTTAGCGGTACGACGACGATATCTGACAAATTTAGAACAAAAAGTGTATCGTTTACTGAACTTTGCCAGACAATAAAAAACCTGGAAAATAATAAAGCCCCTTTACTTAATAAATGTTTCGCTTAGATTATTACATATACGTTCCAAATGAATAAAAAGTCGCAGGGGTTATAATGGTTCCGAAACCGAGAAAAATCTCCAAACAACAAAAGGTATTTAACAAACTCCTATTGAAATGCATTTAAACGGTCATTGAAAAAAGACGTCTAATGCCTTACAGGTTTATACAATAACCGATGAAATTGATAAAAGCCATACAGGGGAAAAAGATCTGCTGTAGCGCTTTACTTGACCACTCTCAAGCCGTCGACAATGTTTGACACGATAGCTTGAAGTATAAGCTAAGCCGAGTTCTTCCGGAGCACCTACATAAGATCTTAGAATCTTACCTTAAAAACAGACTTTTTCGTGTTAAACACGGAACCGAATATTCCAAGTTTAAGGAAATCGCCAACGGAGTTCCGCAAGGAAGTGTCCTTAGTCCTATCTTATTCTTTCTGTACACTCGGGACATACCGCAAATTGATGGCGTTCGCGGACGATACAATGATAATGGAAAGTTCAATCGAGTCAGAAACTGAAAAACTCTAACGAGCTTTGGGTAAAATCTGCGAATGGATACAAATTTACAATGGGATAGTCACAGTGGAAGACGAAATAGCAAACTTCGCTCACAAACCATGCCATACTGCAAAATTTGGACGTGACAAACCTTGTGCGCTGACTTCAAAGAACGAAACCGTTTGATTTAGCGCAATAAGAAGTAGCTGCATGTAATGACGGTATTACCAGGTGCTTTTGATGGAAATCTACCTGCCTTACACGAATATTTTTTGCCTGAAGCTTAAATTACTTGATAACGAAGGTACATGTTTCTAGTCAGTAGAAATCTGGCACTACTATGAGTGCACGGTGGCCTAATGGTTGGAAATTGGATGTTAGTGCGAAATCATCAACTCAGCTGTAGGGTGGATGAAGAGAATGTTTTACGGCCGAGCTCCATACGTGAGAACAATACTCAAGTTACGGTCTAGTTTGTTGTTTGTATAGACGGAGCTGTTTCGCTGTACAGTATCCCTTTGCTGTAATCAGGTAGGTCAACTTCATGGACGGCGATTGGTCGTCCCATGATACACCAGATTTGACAATAACGCCAAGGAGATGCACAGCGTTGAACTCAACTCGGATTTTTGCATCTCAAAAGTTCCGCAAACATACGTTGTCGCTCAAACTCTTGGAACCCTTATCGTAGTGTCGATAAAGAATAAGCGAAATAAAAATGCGGGCGTTCTCGAAGGAATGGATTGGATTGCGAGTAAAAGGAAGAAAAGCGTTGATAAATAATATAAACAAAGTCGATGAGAGAACTAAACTCTAGGGTACACCAACAGTAGTTGAGAAATGCGTAGAAGTTCAACCATGCAATGCAACCTACATTGATCGGCTAATAAAAAAAATTGCAATCCATTTTGAGAAAATGTGCCCAACACCATAAGATCGAAGCTTATTTGTGAGAGCGCTATGCCACAAAAACGTTGGATATATCAAGGGCAACTTCACTGTGTTAATGAACTCATTTGTTTTTTTATTGAAAGACCTACTACGCCACACTTAGATCAATGTAGATCCATTGTGATTCCCTTTGCCGCGGTGTTCCAAGCGGTCACCCATCTAAGTACTAACCGCATTTTGTTTTTCCAATTTTTTTTTAGTTGAAAAGAGGTCGAACGGACTGGACGGACTTACGGACCGACGTGGCTAGGTCGACATAATTTTTGATGGTAACTGGAAGTATTGTATATACAGATGTATATTTTTGAATTTATATCATAATTACTTCTCTAATCATACAATATGTATCAAAATGTGTACATAATATGAGAAAATGTAAATAAAACACGCATGTTGTACTTCCTTAGAAGTACAGAATTTGGAAAAATTAAGTGGTTTATTAGCACAAATTCCACCATCCCTGCTATGTGATAAATCTTTTAATCCATTTACCAACACAGTTCACAAACCACCTCTTCTTTTAGAAGATAAACAGCCTATTTGAAGACGAATTTGCTACCCCTCTTCAACCTTTAATATATTAATTAAATCTCGGACAAGGCACTCTGTAATATTGAATTATTCATCATCAGAGGGTGAGGTGAAGTCAATTGTTCGGAGGCAATTTTGTTTGATTGTAATTGTATGTATGTATGTATCTCCTCAATAGTTATCCTTCTATTTCTATCTTTTGAATCAATAAGCACCCACCTGTAACATAAAACCACATAATAAAATGCGCACGTTGTTCCATACTGCCCAGCAAAAAAAAAAAAAAAAGAAGAAAGAAAAACAAGGTATTATTTCCTAGCTGAGATATTATATTCTGCCACCTTTTGTCCAGCACTACGAATTGTTACCAAGCTAAGAATAGTAGTAATCATCTATGGCTCCATATCCAGTATCTCTGCTGTCACACGCATACGCAATTACGTGTTGCTGTAGATACAAATAACAAAACCCTTTGGGGTGCAAGATATAAGGGTATCAGGCGAAACACGTGCAGTCACATAACACATAGCATCAACTAAATGGCCTCTGCATGGTTTATTTATACATACACACGTTCTTGGATACAACAAACGGATATACAGACTTGATTGAGGCAACTCTTTTAATTTCATAGAAACAACAAATAAAGAAGTGAAAAACAAAAAAAAAACTTCTAGCTTACTATAATGTACAAACAGATGACATAATACCAAAACAAAATAAAAAGGATACATGAAACAATGAGAGAAAAAATAAAATTCCAATCAACTTACAGTTCCAGCAGTGTCCAATATTTCCAACATACACTGTTGTCCGTCAACTTCGACCTGTTTTCTGTAACTATCTTCGATAGTGGGATCATACTTTTCAACAAAAATACCCTGTAAAGAGAATAAGAATTTAAAAAACGGAATACCAAGTATAGATAACTGTTTATATTTAGGTAATAGAATACATGTATGCTTAAGTTGGTCTAACATACAAAGTGGACAGATTTATCTTAAAAAACTCGAGCACCAGTGGTGGGACTGATCTCTAATCTTTCAAGGCTGAGATCACACGTTTCCCCTTTGTCGCGATTATTTTTATCTGTAGGGATCTTTTCTGATTAATATATGTATATTGTGATGTACTGCAATGAACAAGTCTAAAATTATATATAAATAAATATAAGGAGGACTGCTAAACGGGTGCTGTGAAGCCAACTCCTAACACCAGAAATCGGTATGCCATTAGATTTATACATAAACTAGGAGCCATATTTGTTTACGATCAACAAGCATGCTTGCAACCCAGTACTTGCTTAACCTTTTAGGCTCATATTGCAAGTGGATGCTTTGACTAGTAGTATAATACTAGTCTACGAACTCGTTTGCGAAAAACAAATGTTCCTCAAAAACAGTTCGTATGTTTCGGATAATAAATGATCATACGTTGACGAATTTTGGCCATCGTAAACAGATAAAGTTCGGATTCAGAAACGTTGAAGACCCTCTCTTGACTCTGCTAGAGAAGGTCCCCAATATACCAGATACCTCCAACTAGGGAAAAAATTCATGCGGTATAAACTGTACATCTTGGGACGAAGTTAAGAGACGAGTGAATTCCCATACCCAACACGTGATACTGTAATACTACATTCGAGAAAACTATCAGAAAGCTCATGAGACTAGGTCCACTTTTAACCCCAGAGACAGTAACAATTGTTAGCCCTTTCGGGCAAATCTAGCCTGGAAAAATTTTAAAATCACATTTCTAGCCCTCTCGTTCGAACCAACTCTAATCTTTTTTCATCTGAAACAAGCGAAAACACCCTGATCCGAGAAGACAGGTATGACACCAACAGACTGAGGAATCCTGTAGTGTGCCAACAGTTTAGAGACAATCTTGCTCCAAAGCACCCTTCCACCGAACATAGAGGAGTACTGGAGTGTTGTACAAATGTTTTTTTTTTTTTTTTTTTTTATAATTTGCACGTGTTAAAGGGGATATGAATACCCTTATACTAATATTTAGAACACGTGCGTTTTTGTGGAAAAAGGAAGAGACAGAGAGAAAGACAGAGTGGTGTAGTTTGAAACTCAGGTAGTATTAAGTTTCTGTAAACTCCAAGGGTGGCTGTCCAGATAACTGGGGAGTATTTTGTTTGTTTTCGCTATTATTATCGTTGCTTATGATTCACAGTATTTTTTTCCGTCCTCCTGATGTCATCATCACGATCAAGATGCATTTTAGCCATATGACCACCCTACTGCCAGTGTTATGCCTTCACAGTAGAGTTGACTTAGCTTTCGCAAGTGATCGACTTTTTTTTATTTATTTCATGCGAAATAAATGGATGATTATTGACATCAGGATTCGAACCGTGAATCAACAGCGTGACAAGCGATGATGTTACCACTACACCACGGCCACCCGAGCGGAAAATATTATTGCAAGGAGAGCATAAACAACTTAAAGTCTAAATTGCAGAAAATGAATGAAATTCAGCTTAGCGTGCGTCGTGACAAGTTAAATTGTATCAACTGAACAAAATGAAGAAGCAGCACTTAGATGCGATACTAGAAGCGTGTACAGACACACGAAAGAGCATCCGTTATGGCTCTTTGCTAGTTTAGAATGAATATCTACTAAGAATGCAGAAAACACTTTTCGGCCATTTTAGGTCAGATAGTGAATGAAAGTATGATCAAAACTGTGGAATTAGCAGCGATCAAAGCAGTCAAAACAAACAAGGTGGCATGACATGGCGGTACACCATCGGTAAACTTTCTGAAACCAGTTTATAAAAAGACTTTAGAAGCCGAGGCCTTCCCTCAAAAGTGGAGCAGTGTGCGGAGTAGTGTGAGAACTGGAGAGGACAAAATAATATATAAATTAACTCTTTACAATGAGCAAGCAGGTTTTCGTTCCGCATCCTTGACCACTTCAGCACTCTACGGATTGTAATCAGAGAGTTCATATGGCAGGAATGGCATTCCGACCAAACTGGTGGCTATTATCAAAACAATCTACGAGGGCACGAAATGTCACGTGTAGTATAGGAGGGATCCGAGATTGAAAGCAGTGGCCGACAAGGCTATATACTATCGTCACTACTTTTTTCTAGTGGTGGTCGACTACGCCAACGATGTTTGCCTCCTATACTATAGGTATAGACTTATGATCTCGCACCGTCTACCGGTTTTCTTTCAGTTGTCCCGATTTCGAATGAAAGTAAAATGGTCACTAAAATGTCATATTTATTCGGGATATAATTAATTATTATATAAATTCAATGATTATGCTCCCCAAAGGTCACTTCGGGTGAGAAACTTATTTTTCGCATAGAACCAATTTAGGGTAGAAATTGATTTTCTCTCTCACTTTCTACAACAACGCCCGTGCCCTGAAATAATTGAAGGGTATTCATATCCCCTTTAGCGCGCGCAAATTATAAAAAAAAACAAAAAAATCTCGTGTAGAATTTGAAAACGTATATTCACCAGTTTTTGATTAAATGTTTTTTTAGCTATTATAAAAGTTGTTCGCTTTTATTTTTATGCATGCTCAATTTATTTTTGAAATAATTGTGTACTACAACATACGGATTAGCACCCCATTTCACATGCATGCTGTACGACCAATGAAGAATTAGTGGGATTTATCTGGTGCTTGTAGATTTAATTGTTACAAAAATAACAATACACTTCATCGGCACTTGTGGATAATGAAATTGATCTTATGTCAGATTTTTATAAAAGAAATAACATTCAAATTCTTAGCCTAACATTGAAAGAATGGTTGGAGAAACAAAAAAAAAAAAAACTCTACTATTTTTTAATACAATCTTTCTGTATTTCTAAATATTTTGTACATGTTTTAATCAAAGCTACTATCCCCTTATAAAAATAGTTCAAACTATATGTTAGAAAACAGCTTTCTTCATTATGGTATGTTGGGAAACAGCTTTCTTCATTATCG
This sequence comes from Pocota personata, assembly GCA_963082735.1. NCBI lineage: Eukaryota > Metazoa > Arthropoda > Insecta > Diptera > Syrphidae > Pocota > Pocota personata. Next base: position 5,013,874 of record OY720433.1, read on the forward strand.
GTATTAATTTTTTCTCCTCTGAGTTCTGATTTTCATTTATAAAATAAAAACTAGTTGCTGCGGGTCAGATTAGGACTGTACGGTGGATTGTCAATTTATATGAAGCTACATTCTCGAACCGTAACCTTAGAAATCGCAGGGAGAACCTCCACTGAGCCATCCTCGTAGTTTATTAAAGATTGTGTGCCTTAGTTACAGCAGTAAATCTGAATAATAGGCCCCGATAATCGACTAAGAATCTAAAAAAAAATTCTAGCCATGAGCTTTTTGGTGTTTTTGACTTTTTGGAGCTGATTCTCTCTTCCTTGATTCTTTTGAATTTTGCACCTTAGAACAAATCCTTTGCTATTTCCTTTGCTTTACCATTTACAGAACTTCCTTCAGGCGGATCTTCTAATAATTCTCGTCCCTAGCGAAACAACTTGGACCAGTTATTAATTGCTGCAAATGATGGACCAGAGTCCTTGTAAACAGCATCAATTTTTTGTTTTATAATTTGCGCGCGCCAAAGGGAATATAAACACCCTCACGAACGTTTGTAGACAGTGAAATAGAAAGAAAGATTGGTGTAGTGTTTTGAAAATCAGGTGGTATTAAGCTTCAGTAAACTCCAAGAATGTGATTGTTGTTGATTATGATTCACAGTATTTTTTATCGTCGTCCTGATATTATCACGATCAAGTTGCTTTTTCAGCCATATGACCACCCTACTGCCAGTGCTATTACTTCGCAGTAGAGTTGACATAAGCTTTCGCAATTGATCGACTTTTTTATTTATTTCATGCGAAATAAATAGATGATTCTTAACATCAGGATTTGAACCGTGAACCTGCACCGTAACAAGCGTTGATGTTACCACTACCCTCTTTTTATCTGCGTGGCTCGATACCCAAACTTCGACATGGTTTAAACTTACTCAACTAAGACTTCGTTCTAGGACTGCCACAACTCAACTGATAAGCGCAACAAGTTGAAACACTATGGCTAACTTGTTTAGACTTGCTCCTTATTTACAAATAAAACATTTTTAGAGTATTCCAACTTTTAATAAATGATATTAAAATCTTTTATTCTATGTATCAGAAACTCTTCAGTTTATCATTTTCCAAAAGCACACAATTAAGGAAAATATTAGGGAAGTGGATAGTGTAATACCCTATCTCGTCTGTGATATGAAGGCATCGATATTTGATAACGTAATCAGAAGAATTCAAGAAAAATTGCAAAAGTTAAAGCCCCTGATATCAGCTGGTCTATATACATACGTATACATATATAAATTCCTAAATACTTTGACTATTAGTCATACATGTACGAATGTGAAGTGATTTTATTGCGATAAGATCGTAGTCTTTCACACCTACATACATATTTTATAACCGGTTAGGTTTTGGAAAAAAAATATGTTGACATACTCGTATGAGAAATTTGTGATTAAAAAAATCATATCTTGTTTATATCACATATTTTTTTCTATATAAATTGTTTCAATCCAACAAAATGTATAACCAATCAAATATTTGGTTACATTCAAGTAATGTGTAACGTAATACAAATGTAACATAAATGTTAACAATGCGCAATTAGCCACTGAAAACATCGTGACGTAAGGAATTGAACAATAGGATTCACCGAATAACCAATTTGCGATTCTCTCACCACACTTTGTTCCCTAAGAACATTCGATTGCCAAATTTACATATAAAACTAGGACCTATAAAACAGTTACTTAAGAAGCAAAATCAAAAGAAGGCATTTTTGTAGGAAAGCAAATAAGAAAATTAATGAAAAATATTGAAATCGAAATGGTAATGGCAGAAGAGAGAGGGGTTTCAAGACAAGTAGAGATTGAAATTTCTTATTAATAATTTATTTTTTCTTCTTTGAATTGGTGTGCATTTATTTCTTTTTAATAGTCGTAGACTTTTCTTGATACAAACAAATCACGAGCAGATCAGAAATCAGCGTTTCTTAAATTCACAAAAATACGTTTACATTATATACCATCTTAAAACGCAATCCTGTATAATTATTTTTACGCAGATATTTTTTTACCAATTTTTAGGAATGTCCTTCCTGTTTGTTGTTCGCACAATGGCGCAATTGAACCAATAACTTCAGTTTAGTTGTTTCATTAGGCTTAACACTACTAAACAGTTAATTTTAAAAGAAAAATAATACAAATAAAAAACCAGGAGAAAAAATCAAAGCACAAAATCAAATTAATACTTAATAGGCCCTTATTTGCCGACTGCCATGACACGTTATCTACCAGTTCCTGGCAATATCTAAGCGGCATTTTAGCTCATTGCTATTTTAGTCTGTCCCATAGAATGTTTAAGGAGTGTAGTATTGTGTACTCCTTATGCGTCGCCAATTTTTATACGTTAAGATCTAGGCTAAAGTAAAGGAAGGATTTTGAAGCAATTGCTGTACTATTTTTAGACTGGTTTTTGGGATCGAAATAATGCTGGAAAGTGACTTTTGCCGTGGGAAAAGACATGGATCTTACATCACCGTTTATACAGTTGCTGCCTTAAAATACCTTCTTACATGTTTTGGCTCAGTTCGTTCTCTCCTATGCACAATTCTTCCTCGCCATAAATTGTCATGCACACATTCATATTAACATTTCATACCCGACAACATGATGTGCGTCTCAAAACTAAGACTCTTTGCGTGCAGTTTTGCAGCATAAAGGAACGCTTTCCGCACGTTCGATATAGGAAAGTCAGTTTTTAAGTACTATGGTACAAGGGCGGCTGATAAGTTCGCAGTTTAAGGCATTAAGTGAAAGAAGAGATCCGATTAAAAAAAATTATTTCTTAATATAATCTCTCTCGAGTGAAATGCATTTCTCACATCGGGTACACAGTGCCTTAATCCCACCGAAAAAATATTATTTTTCTTTGCCTTTAAAATGACTTTCTACGACCAATCGTAACTCCTTTTTCAAATTGGACAAAAGGAAGAACTCGCTCGGGGACAAGTCTGGGCTGTAGGGTGGGTGGGTAGTCTATTGTTGAAAAACGTGCCTGATTCAATTAATTTGCGTAATACTGACCATTCACCATAGTCCCCTTAGGTAGGTAATCAGCAAAACACTTTCACTGTCCCAAAAAACAGTCGCCATAAGCTTCGAAGCCGACTTTCCCACTTTTCTTCGGCGGCCTCTCCCCTTTTCCAATTCACTGCATAGACTCTTGTTTGGACTCCGGATCGTATTAGCGAACCCAAGTCTCATCTACAGTTACAATTCGGTTGCAAATTCCGTCGAGATTGTCCCCGGCTAACTCCAAAAAATCTTTGCAGCACTCGAGTCGTCATTGTTTGTCGAACGGCGTGAGTATTTTCGGTACCCAGAGCGCACAATTTCGTTTCATGTTTAAATGCTGATGTGCAATTCGTCCGCTATCTGCACATTTTTATTCAGTATCTCAGGACGTGAACTTATAAGCCGTCCTTGTACTAGGCTGGCCACTCTGTCGAAACTGATGCCTTTTTGCAATCCAAATGATTAAGGATGCTCCATATTATACGAGCTCGAAACTTCTGGCATCCATGATTGCACTTCCGGGATAGTTAATGGCTCCGCTCTGTAGTCGAATTGCGTTATAACAAATTTGCAAAGAGATCGGCTTTTTTTGGGTGTTGAGGCTAATGATCCGTCCACTTTCATTAGAGGTGGGAAAGAGGAGTGACTGAAGTCATTGCTTATCAATTTCACCATTAACCAGAAAAGACGCAAGCCACTGGGATATTCTAGAAGCTTGTTAGTGACTACCTCATTGTAGGTCTTAATTTCATGAAACCGACCGTTGCATTACACATGTTTCGGAGGCTGATGATAGAAAGATCTTGTTTGTTGTGGTGCCATTTAGACAAAGTGAATCTGCAAGCTCTGCAAATCCGCAGATTGGCAAAAATATGGCGAGCCCAAAAGACTCTCTCGATCACGGAAAAAATGTCAACAGTGTTCATCAGTGTAGCCTCAAGCCTTCTAAATTTGCTATGAAATATAAAGATTCTTAGTCCAACAATATGAAAAATGCGTTGTCACTCTCGGTTAACTTTCTCATAAACTCAGTGTACCAGTACCTCTATTTTGTATCACTTAAGTTCCCTTCTAATCGTGCTCTGCATTATTCCGTTGCAATGTATCCGTACATACTATCATTAGCGTTTTTGGCAACGGCTGCGTGAACATATATACATATATACAAGAAGCTCTATTTTATTGTATTTGTTTTATTTGCGTAATGAATTTCTTAAGCTGTTTTTTTTTTTTATAAAGGCACTTTCATTTGTATGAATTTCTTACTACCACAGAAAACATCTACTCTTCATGATTAAATATTTCTACAGGCAATCTTGCAATTTGCGTTCGGTTTAAGCAGCAAACCGCAAATTTGTTTTCAACTGCTGGCGGCATATCAATTCGCATATACCTGTACTCAACTGCATTGCATCAAAGACTCATTTACCATTATTTGTCGATTGCCACTGGCGAGATAATTCTTGAAACTGATACTGGTTTACTTCCATCCTTAAGTGGCAAATAACTTACTTCCTGTGTGATATAAAAATTCTCAGGTTTGTAGTTCCTTCGTTAGTAAAGTTACCTCAAAGTGGGTCACTTAGATCTTAAAGTGGGCGAATTTCATTGGCACAGTTTTCTTATGAATCATTTTCACGCGAAAAGACTCATTCGATAGAACGGTTTGAAATTTGACTTACGTTTTTACTACCAAAATGCCGAATGGTATGGTCATAAATGGAGCCATCTGCGGCTAGTAGGTAGAGCAGTCACTCATACTCGTACGTCGTGGATTGACAGCTGTGAGAAGACACGTTTTTTGGTATAGAAGGAAAAGTGGAGTCTAACTGCGAAAACTGAATTGTAATTGTAAGAATAAAAACTAGCATATAAAATATTATTATTATCGAATTTGTGGAGTAACCACTAACAGGCCACAATCTGCGACAACACCCTTGATGGACAGGACATTCGCTTTGATGTTTACCTAGTAGTTGTGGGCTACTACTGGACTACTAACCATCTCAAATTACTTTCAAAACTAACTAATTAACCCCAAAAATGTCAACCAGCACAGATACGGTTTTGGATGCGTTTCGTAGTTTATGAATTTTCATAACTTCTGTATAAGTCTAATACACTGTTGCAATTTCCACTTCCAAGAGATACACTACTCGCTGCATTGCAAAACACCCCCTGAATGTGGAATAGTAAACAAGAAAATTAAAAAATATTTTCCTAGAACTCAAACTACCGGTTCACAATATTACCTTCAATGTATTCTCAGAATTCAATTAAGTATAACCACCCCTTTGAACAATTTCCGTTTTACCTTCACCTTTTTTATCCGCTTTTACCACAGCTACTATTGTGAACATTTTCAGATAATTTTCCTCTTAAATATGTATTCAGTATTGTTACAGTGCATGACATGCAAACAAAGGTAACTATGGCATGTGGAAATTGAAATTCCTTAAGCGCTTTATTGCTCGTGATGCAAACGTTTCTTTATCTTGAATTCATTTCATTTGCAGTGCAGGATACTGCAACTCCATACATATTTCGAAACTGAATGAAGTTGAAGAGTACATGCAAGTTGGTAAATATTGCTGCTGGGTTCTTAAAGATCGCTAGTGTTTTTAAATTAAGATTTATATTATACTGTAAACTTGAATGTCTAGTAAAATTATGCATACGAGGGTGGGTCAATAAGTCCCTGAAAATTAATACAAATTGTGTCGTTACCTTAAATTTATTTTTTTTGTCAAGAATCATCTTTCAAAAGAACGCACCCAAATTTTCAGACAGATCTGTCAAATAGTTTTGTTGTGGCAGCCATTTTATATAGACGCCTACTAGCATTTTCGTAAAAATGAAAAAAAAAAACGTGAATTTCGAGTGCTCATTAAACACTATTTTTTGCGAGAAAAAACTATCACGCAAACCAAACAAAAGCTTGACAAATATTATGGGGACTCTTCCCCATCGATTGGAAAAATTCACCACAACTTTACTCAATTTGTGCGGTCGTTCAAGCACAAGTGACGCCGAACGTTCTGGTTGCCCAATTGAGGTCACCACACCAGAAATGGTAAACAAAATCCATGGTTTGATAATGGACGATCGGCGAGTAAAAGTGCGCGAGCCTGAAGAGGCCACAGGCTTATCACATGGCTCAGTGATTTCGATTTTACATAAATATTTGGGCATGAAAAAGCTTTCCGCAAGATGGATGCCGCGTTTGCTCACAATCGACAACAAACACATTCGTTTGACAACTTCAAAGGTGTGTTTGGCGATGTTCCAGAAAAATTCGGCTGAGTTTTTGCGCCGTTTCGTAACCGTGGATGAAACCTGGATTCACCACAATACACCAGAAACCAGGGAACAATGAACTTCTCCTGGTGAATCGAAGCCGAAGAAAGCCAAGGCGGTTTTGTCAGCAAACAAGGTCATGGCGACAGTTTTTTGGGATGCGCGCGGTGTTATTCACATCGATTACCTTGAAGAGGGTAAAACGATCATCGGCGCATATTACGCAGAGTTGCTGGATCGATTCCAAGCCGATTTGAAGCAAAAACGGCCGTATTTTTTTTTTTGCGCCGTTTCGTAACCGTGGATGGAGCCTGGATTCACCACAACACAGTCAAAACAATGGACTTCTCCAGGTGAATCGAAGCCGAAGAAATCCAAGGCTTGAGTTAGGCTACGAACTCCTCCCTCATCCAGCATATTCCTCAGATTTAGCCCCCTGCGACTATTTCTTTTTTCCAAACATGAAGAAATGGCTCGGAGGTAAGAGATTTGGGTCGAATGAAGAGGTCATCGCTTAAAGAAACGCTCATTTTGAGGGGCTCGAGAAATCGTATTATTTGGAGGGCATCAAAAAATTGGAGAAATGTTGGATGAAGTGTACAGAGCTAAAAGGAGACTATGTTGAAAAATAAAATGTTTTTATACCGAAAAGAGTGTTCCTTATTTCATTTTTCAGGGACTTATTGACCCACCCTCGCATTATAAAATTCGATATACAATACATAATGTTAATCGGAATCAATTTGGTATCACAAAGAGAAACAAATTTAATAAATTGTGAGTTTCTTGCATGTTTAACGTGACCCCATTCCTTCTAGCAAAATATAAAGGGTGGTTAAATTTTAAGGGCCGATGTTGAATGTGAACCACACCTAAACGTCAAGTTTTTTTCTGCATTTCATTTGACATTTCTCAATTTCAGACTAACTCAATTTGAACCATGGAAAGATACACAATCGAGCAAAGCGTTAAAGTTATTCAGGCTTATTATGAAAATGGGCGTTCAAATCAAAATGCATATCGTGCATTTCGTGATTCTTTCGGTCAATTTAATCGTCCAAATGTGCGTACAATCGGAAAAATCGTGCAAAAATTTGTGCAAACCGGGTCTGTAGGAGATGTGAAAATACCAGTGCATGCTCGTACAGCTCGTACTGCAGAAAATATTGCTGCTGTTCGCGATAGTGTGGCTGAAGAGCCGTCCAACTCAACTCGTCGTCGTGCTCAACAATTGCACCTCTCACGCTCGTCGTTGATGAACATTATGCATAAAGACTTGCATTTACGCGCTTACAAGGTGCAATTGACTCAAGAACTAAAGCCTCTTGACCATTTCAAGCGTCGTCAATGGTCACAATGGTGGCAAGAAATGGCAACAGTGGATGATCAATTTTCGAAGAAAATCATCTTCAGTGATGAGGCACATTTTCACCTCAGTGGATTCGTCAATAAGCAGAATTGCCGCATTTGGGCGAATGATAATCCAAGAGTGATTGTCGAAAAACCAATGCACCCACAAAGAGTGACTGTTTGGTGCGGTTTATGGGCTGGCGGCATCATCGGGCCGTATTTTTTCCAAAATGAGGCCGGTCAGGCAGTTACTGTGAATGGTGTTCGCTATCGTGAGATGATAACGAACTTTTTATGGCCCCAATTGGAAGATATGGATGTGGACGATATGTGGTTTCAACAGGATGGTGCCACTTGCCACACAGCTAACGAAACAATGGCTCTTTTGCGCGACAAATTCAATGGCCGTGTTATCTCACGTGGTGGCGATGTCAATTGGCCGCCAAGATCATGTGATTTGACACCGTTGGACTTCTTTCTTTGGGGTTATTTGAAAGAAAAGGTGTACGTCTATAAGCCAGCAATAATTCAAGAGCTAAAGGATGAGATAATTCGGCACATTAACGGCATAGAACCTCAATTATGCGTCAGCGTCATCGAACATTCGGATCATCGGATGGAGGTGTGCCGCCGAGGTCGCGGCGGCCATTTGGCCGATATTTTGTTCCATACATAATTGAACCATACCAATATTATCATAATAAAAAGAAATGACAGTAATTTCCTAAATAATTTGTGTTTTATTCAAAATCAACATCGGCCCTTGAAACTTAACCACCCTTTATAAATAAATATTTTGGCGCTAACAGCTCAATGCAGGGCCTGGCCTAGCTTCTCGCAGCCACACGTGCTCTGCGCCTCGCGAATGGTTGGGACCTACAGTTTTATGCCGTTTCTGAAGGGCAATTTTTTACTTTCGGATGTTTGTCAGACGTTCGCGAAAGGTGGGACCGTGAGAAAACTACCCGACGTAAATCACTGTGAACTTGCTAATTTTTTTATCCTGTTTTGATAGCAGTATTCTGTTGTTAGGTGGCTTGAATCTACCTTACATACATAGAGTTAGTAACGCCGGACGACGATTCCCATCGAATACCAACCCTTGCTTCAGCTCAGCGGCAGCTTACGTTACTTAATAATGTTCTATATAAAACATTTAACTAATTGAAAACTCAATTTAGTTTTTCATCTGACTCTCTTCGTACTATTATTTTATAATATAATAACATAGATACTCGTAAATATCATACACCAATGGATGTTTTTCTTGAATTGAGCTGTCATAAATATATGTACATGAGAAAATCAATTCTCATGACAGTTCGTACACTTTTGACCTTCGGGGAGCAAACTTTCAAAGACTCTCGGAAGAATTAAGTAGATCCGTTATTAAAAATATAACCGTTTCTACTAATATTGACGAAGCAATAAATGTCTTCTATTCTATTATTAATGACTGCATGAACAAAACTAGTCCACTCGTTATCATAAAAAAATATCCCTAGTATACACAAGAACATACATTAAAAGTCTGTCCATCTGACTTCAATAAGTGTATAACGTTCATCAACGAATTCAAATTTCCAGTAGCTTACAGTAACTATTTGAGATAAATAGAAAACTTTCTAAAAAATTATCCTAACTTCAAACAATTTCGATTTCGAATTCCTCTAAAATGTATGATGTCCTAGCATTTATCACACATGTGTTTAAAAAAGGTCACAGAAGTAATATTACCAATTAAAATTAAGGATAAAAAACTACACCAATTTGAATATCTGTTAAAAGTGCAAGTGATGGCTACCTGTTCACGCCAAATGTTCCTTCATTTCTTTCATTTCTCCAATGCAGAAATCCCTGCCGAAATGCTGGGAAAAATAATCTTGTTTCATTTAAACAATCGATGTGACCAAAAGCAAGGTAACCAATGTATGATATAAAATTCGGATTGTTCTTTCTCGTAAAGTCGATTTGCACTTCAAACAGACTACCAATTATAGACCGATTTCAAAGTTGTCTTGTATCCCAAATCTCTTTAAACAAATAGTCTGCGATAAGTTAATATTCATCTTTCGCAATATCATACGCAAAGAGCAGCACGGTTATGACAGAAACAAATCAACTGTTATTAATTTACTAAGTTTCTTACATAAAATGGTCGACTGTATTTACACAGGCTGTATTTACAATGCTTTTGATCAAATTTCCCACACCATAATAGCCTATAAACTTAAGGTATGTGGATTTCCTCCTGATTTTATTGCATGGGTTAGCTCATACCTTAGTATAAAGTCCTATCAGACCAAATTTAGAGACTTACTTTCCAACTCATTTGCAGCCTAATCTCGGTGTTCCTTAGGGTAGTCACTTAGGTCATATTCTCTTTATACTCGCTATTAATGATTTTACGACATATATTAATCATAGCGATATTCTTATTTATGTTGACGACATGAAAATCTACTCGTATAAGAGCATTAATAACCAAAACCACCGTAAACTTCTTCAATGCAATATTGACAGTTTCGCCACTTGGTGTGTTAAAAACGGTCTAATTCTGAACCCTCTCAAATGCCAATTTATGATATTTTCTATAAGGCGTATGCCAACTACGTTTAATTATTATTGCAACATGGTCTTTGTCCTGTCCATTGTTGTAACCCCTTCGCCCCTGAGTTTTTATTTAAGAACCAAAAACAATTATAGCAACTTTTGTGGAAATTCTGTAAGTATAATTGCAAAGAAAATGTTTAGTATGTATTAAGATAACGTAGTCCTTTTCGTTATCCTGGGACATATAATCCCAATAATATTTTAAGGTGGGACGTATATGTCCCAATAATGAAAATAAGACAAGGTTTTTTGTGCTGGGACGTATTGAAAGGGTTAAGGACCTAGGAGTTTATTTCAATCCTAATCTTGACTTCACGAAGCGTATTAACTGCATTGTTAGTCCAATTCTATGTTAGGTTTTATAAAAATATGGTTTCAAAGTCCATACGTTACTCTTTCTCTGTACAAATGTTTCGTCCGGCTTCACAGATTGAGGCTATTCAGCGAAACTTCATTCGATTCGCATAGAAAGGTCTTCCATGGGACGATCCATTTCACCTTCCACCATAAACACACATCTTTTACAAATCTTACATTTGTCTCAAATGGGCCTAATTGATGCGACCGATTTGTTATCCTCAATTGGTTTTATCTTTCGTGGGGGATCTTACAACCTACGTAGTTTGCAGTTATTGCACGACTAAACTAAATGTCACCTGTGGATGCATTGTGCATGCCTTGACAAATCTCTGCTTGTGGTAGCTGCTTGTAATAAGCACTTTACGACACGGACCTGATAGTGCTTCAAAAATATGGGCCTAGTAAAGGATATTTGAAACGGCCTGCCCGCCACCTAATATATAATAATATATTAAGCGACAGACAGCTCCTAATGGGTGTCACTTTCTTAACGTATTCCAAAGTCTTACGGAATTTTAATAGTTTAAATGAGTTCGAATTGACATAATCTAGCACAATCTATACATTTTATTAATGTAAGTTTCTATACCTAACTCTCTATAGAAACCTGCCCCTAGCTATTTTTATTTATTTTAGTATTTTTGCTCTTATTATTTAAGTTAACACGGTGCACGCAGGTCAAGTCGTATAAGCGTGATAGCGAATCATGCGAAAAGGATAACACGATCCTTCCGAAAGAGCTATTTCCAGAACCGAGATTATTTTTCGTTTTTTCAACAAAAACCCCTTCGAAACGTAAAGTACAAACTTCTAATTAAAGAAAACAATGTTTTAAAATTGAAAAATGCTTTAATTACATGCCCTAATGTAAAGAAACTATGAATGTCTTAGCATGGAGTGCTGTACACTGTACAGAAAAAAAAGATGTTAGATAAAAGAGATATTAAAATTGCAGGGTAAAAAAGAGTGCATATGCATATGTTATGATTGGAAAGTTCACCCAGAACCAATATATGAATTCACAAGTTAAGAAAGCTAAATGGCCGGTACCTGAACAAAATAAAGCAAAGCAAAATTGTGGATACAAGCCGCTGAATTTTTTTTTATTTTTTTATAATTTGGGCGCGCCAAAGGGGATATGAATACCCTTATACTATTGAAGGGCACAGCCGTTGTATAGATAGACAGAGAGAGAGAGAGAAAGAAAGATTTGGTGTAGTGGTTTGAAACTCAGGTGGCATTAAGTTTCTGTAAACTCCAAGGGTAGAGTCCAGATAACTGGGGAGCTTGTTTGTTTTGCTTTTTGTCGTTGCTCATGATTCACAGTATTTTTTCCGTCCTCCTGATGTCCTCATCACGATCAAGATGCGTTTTCAGCCATATGACCACTCTACTGCCAGTGTTATGCCTTTGCAGTAGAGTTGACTTAGCTTTCGCAATTGATCGACTTTTTTATTTATTTCATGTGAAATAAATATATGATTCCTGACATCAGGATTTGAACCGTGAACCAACAGCGTGACGAGCGATGAGGTGTAAGGTTTAACTTAATTAAAAGTGAACAAAATATATTATATTAAGTATTAAAATAGTGTATCCACGGTGCAAAAAAAAAATAAAGTATATAATAATAATAAAGATACGTGTATATTGGAAGAAGTCCTGAAATAGGACAGGAGAAATCTTCAGTTTAATTCATAGCTAAAAATAAAGTTTAGTTGTGCAAGTACTTGTGCGAAACTGTGCTGCGGGTTGGTACTTGGTGACAGGAATCTGCGCCCTATTGAACAGTAATTTAATTTATGGATGCCCTTCAGAAGGTAGTAACGGAGTTAACCGGCGTCTGCAATCTTTAGATAGCAGTGATAGGCCCGGGGTCGCTCCAGTCGAGCAACCAAATCCCATTGTGTAATCCGAGGAGCGAAGCCGATCTGAAGGAGATACATAGGTATGTATATCGGAAGACTCCCTGACTGCATGAAAGAGCTCCAAGTCTTTCATAGTAATTCGACCCAGTATGTTTCGTGGGTATATACTGTGAAAGGAATACCACAATAAAAGACTTTCCCATAATAAAAAACAAACCACTGTATCGTGCAATAGCACAGCACGTGCGGCAAAAGATAAGGAGTAACGCGGATACCGCGCTTATCTCCTACAACATATTCGACGAAGAAGTGCCTCTCTCTCTCGATTACGCAGATAAGAGAGATACGCGAACACTGGAGCACCAGCTGAAAACGTTCAAGCCTACCTTACCACCGAAGAAGCACTTCTGTTAACCCTACGAAGGTTGTAATCACTCACATTACCCACTAAACCATGGAAGCACTCCGCCCCCAAAACCAACGACACCGAAACCCCATGAGAAAATGGAGGTAGACCGATCAGTGCAATCACGTAATGTGAATTACATGAATCGTCCCCTGGGAAAACTTGAAGAGGACAGGTGCGTAGCTAAACTCTTGCAGGGAGGGCATACAACATATACTTTCCGTACAAACACCGAGGAGATTATCGCACTCGTTAAAAAGGATACGTTATTTGTGACAAATTGTAAAGGTCAAATAATCTCGGGATATACTTCAAGAGCTCTTAATGGCACTTATGTGATTCAGGTGAACAACGAAGTGGTCCAGTTGGGAAATAGAGCCTTCTCGAGATTCATTTACTCAAACGTTCAGGTTCTTCCACTCGTCACTAATCGGGTGCCAAAAATCGACCTAGAACACGTACACGGCATAAGTATTAAACACATAGAACGGCTGAGGGATCCTACGAAACAAGTTAAAATCTGTTCTTTCATGGATGGCTCAATTGTCCCGTTGATGATAATCATTGCTTTCATGCTATAACGAAAAACTAGTTTGGACCTCAGCCTCCCATCCATAAAACTACCTGGCAGAGGAGCTGATCCTGTGACTGATGAAAGTCAGAACCCGGTTAACGAACCCCCAGTAACGCGAACATGGTCATTGGCCTCAGATGTCACGTATGGTCTGGTCTACGGGGCTTAGATCTTTGAAGGGATGAATTGCAAATTTGCTGATTCAGTTTATACAGGTGCGGACATGTTCCCTCAGTGCCATTGCACTGGAATCGGATTGCATTACATTTGCACTGCACCGGATACATGCGACGTTCCTCAATTGATGACCAAACGAATTGCACCGTGAGACCGACGGTTTCCTGAGGGAAACATTTTAGAGTTTAAGTTAGTCTTACGTTTGACGATGTGCAATACGGACGTAATAAACGTATAATTAACAGATAGATAATTAACAGTTTCGAATCGAGTAGTTTGATATTTTTTTAACTTACCCCGGAAAGATAACGTTAACTTGTATAAGCATGTGTATTTATTTTTATTTTTATATATAGACAATGTATTTAAATGCAGTCGTATTTTATTTGCCTTCAATGTATTTTCAGGATTTACTTTGCCTATGTGTTGTTCTTCCACTCCACTCCACACTCATTTTCAAAAGAATCTATGAATTAATCTTTTACTAACAACAAGGTAAAAATGTATGTGCATACGAGTTTATGCTATGAAAATCATTATTAAAATCTGGTAGATGTTGGCCCACAAGTGTGTCTAACGGGCTGGAAATAAAAATTGTATTCGTTTTTTTTTTTTTTTTAATTTCCGATTTTCGTTTCTATTGAGAATATTATTGAACTATTATGAAAAGGTCAACTGCGAGGTGCTCTATCTTTCGAAGCTGCATAAAACAAATCTATGAGGACTGTATATATGTACCCACAGCAGAACTAAATGGTATATGCATGCTTAAGTGACTAAAAGCGTGTACTATATATATTTTACAAAGCCTGTATGTACATACATATGTAAATGCGCAACGATGATAAGATTATAAGACTACATTACAAAATCCTGTACATATTTCAGATGACTATGCCGACATTCGCAGGTGTTTGACTTGCCTGCATTTCAGAAGAATATTTAAAATGATGATCACATACATATGTACTCGTATGTATCATGTGTTTGTAAAAGAAATTTGGGTTGTTTTCAAATATCCTGTATTATTTTACATTACATTACATCATTACAGATTGAAAGTTAAAATTGCGCGTAATTCATAAAAATACAAGCTTTTACAATACAAACTTTTGTGTTATACGGTTGTGTATTTTTAGAGATACAGAAGTTTAAAATGCAGGCACACATGCTTCTGAGATACAGGCAACAAGACCCAACAGATTTTATCGAAACCACTCACTTCTATTGCTAACATACATTTCATATGTACACGAAATTTGAGAGAGGAATAAGGCGGGTGGCAGATCGCTTTGTTCACTTCTCCTAAGTTTTACAGAATTTTCTGGCACCGTGGAAGTATTATTGTGGTCGTTGTTTGTACCGAATTAGATTTGTATGCGATTACTTTTAAAGATTTAGTTGTTCTAAGGGTACATCACCCAAAAAGTAAACACAAGAATGATGGTCTTTTATCAGATATATGTACATATGTACATACGTTTATAACTACAAAAACTATAACTGAACGCGAGAATCAGCTTATTACAACAACCAGCAAACGAAACAAATAGCAGGCAGCAAAAAAAAGTTTACGTAAAGGTTAATAAAAGTCGTTTCAAACCTGTGCCTCTCACCACATTAATAAAACGTTTAAAATACGCTGGAATCTTTGAACGAATGCCAGTAAGAAAACCTTTGCTTCGACTTCAAAACAAGAGGAAACGTATAGAAGACAACGATTCGGAACACATCTCTAAGCTGGACATAGTAGTCCATAATCAATGTTCCTCTTCAAAGGAAGTGATATGAAGAATTTGACTGAATTTCTGGAACAATATCCCAGCAGACACAATAGAAAAATTGATTGCCAACATGCCGAGATTAGAAAAAAAATAATACAATGTAAGAACGATTTTTTTTTTTCGATTTAAAAAAAAGCCAACATGGAAATTATTGGACATCCAACGTGTGAGTCCTGTCTCGAACGACGGAGCACTTTATTTATCAGTATGACGACAATCGTCCAGCGATAGTTTTAGTTCATGTAAACATCAAATAATAGCATCAACTGAACGATATCGTTTTTGCGATTTACTGTTTGCTTCACGTAAATTAAAAGTGTTACGCAGGCGAATAACATCTCTTCGAACAAAGAAGAAGGAGTATTGTGAATAAAAATAATTTCAGTTTCATTCAACGCTTCCGTCTATCAAAAGAAGCGTTTGTATTAGTATTGAACACAATCAATTTAGAGAGTGGGTTTCCGTCCACTATTAAAACTTGGTGCTACTCTTGAAGTTTTAGGCGACTGATAGGAAATGATTTTGGTGTCTCTGTCGCCAAAAGCACTCCTTCACTTTATCACCCTTGATGAAACAACAAAATAGTGAAGAATTACAGCACATATGTCAACGGTGACACCAGGGATGTTTTTTCTCAGTAGCATTCAAACTTTAGAAAAATAAATAAATAAACGATAGACGACACGTAAAGCAAACTATCGACGATAGCGTTGAATAGTACCAATTAGACGACGATCATCTGAAAAGTTACGTGATGTGTGCTTTCGCGAGATTAAGATTGTGAACCTTTGGCCTCGATGTCGTGGAAATTGACTCAACCCAATCTATGTTCTTGGTCGATATTCTGCATTCCGCAAAGAGTATAAGTAAATTTGACTAGGTTTTTCTTCAGGAGAGTCTGAGTGCTTAGAATGATTAACTTACCTTTATTCCCCCCATTCATTATTTAGAAATTGTTAGTACTTTTGTGACTTGGATATTATTGTTCCTTACAATGAATAACACTGCACAAAAACGTTTAAACCAATCGGGTAATATTATATTTAGGACTACCTCAGGAGAGTTGAATACATGATGCCATAATATGTCAGTACGAAGTATATACTATTATATAGGTTCCCACCCGTGCATAAAAGAAACGAATGAAACCGAAATTTCTTCAACCACTGCACCAAAAATAAGCTTCTGCTCGGTAGTACAATGGACCGTAAATTGAGTCTGAGTGCTCCAAGATTTGTACATTTTCATTAAAAAATAAATAAAAATGTACTATTGGGATAAACTCCCATTGATTTCTTTGTTTTAAGTTTTGCGGGCTATTAACGGTATCACCAACGCAGTATTGTGATTTGGGCATGAAATTACCAAATTTCAAATGTGCATACAAAAACCCAATATAGAACGCTAGATTTTGTCTGTACTTTCACGAAAATTTATAAAAAAAAAAATTGTATTTGGAACCACCCTGCTGCATAGCTTATCAAGCTTTTGCAGAAAAAGTATATTTTAATCTGACCATGAAATAAACTCAACATTCAATATTTTAAAACGTAACACTGCTCAGATAGTTCTGCATTTACCATGCTTGTATGTTATATTAATTATAATTAATCACATGTATTTTTATTAAATTGCTAAATAGTTCACTTAAGATACAATTATTTAATAACAATACTTACTTGAACAAATTGCACTGTTAATGCTGATTTACCAACGCCACCACTGCCAAGGACAACAATTTTGTATTCGCGCATTTTGTTTGTTTGTGGCTGTATTCTTTTGCTTTAACTATGTTTTATTCTACTTTAATTTAATATTTATGTTTCTTATATTTTATGGAAAAAAATTCCTCTCTGTATATATGTATGTAAATATTATTATAAATATATATACCTACATATATATAAATGTATATAATAAGCTTATAAAAAAAAAAAACAATTAAAAAATATTAATCTTTGTAAATATAATTTTAACTTTTTTTTTTCTATAAATTATTATCGTACTAACAAAAATACACCCGTCTTGTCTATTGTGTTGCTAATACATTGAAAATCAAATGGAAAAAACTGTAATCTTTTGCCTCCCTATAAACGTGTGCTTTGATTTGAATTTCTCTCGGACAAGTTATAGAATTATTTTTTATATGTGATAATGGTTGGTTCTTTTCTTTTGTTTTTTTTTTTTAATTCAAATTTAGCAGAAAATAATATTTGTTTTCCGATTATATTAAAAAAAAAAAGTATGAAGACAAACAAAAAAAATTCAAGCAATCAAAATTAAACTGAATGTTGTTCCTTAGTGACGACGATGATCCTTGTTCTGTAGCAATGCTATTCCAATTATGCTGAAAAGAAAGACAAACAAAAAATAATTACTTTTTGTGGCGAAAGTACAATATCTATTATTAACTAATAAAAATTAGCCAGATACTCGTATATGTATAGGTACGTATACTGCGCTTTTCAGTGCAATTTGTTTTCTTGTATGAACTTGACCTGTGAACCAAGCATATACCAATACCGGACGAAGTAGAATGGAAGACCAAAGAAGTAGTTTGCAATGAATCACTGTCGTTTTTAAAGGATGGATGCAAAACTGAAGGCAGAGTGGATGCCGGAGTAAACTATGATTACTACAGACAGATAAGAAATAACTCTTAATCAGATAGCTTGGACAATACAACCCCACATTCTGCTGGGTAACAGGAACCTTTAACAAAAAATTGCAAGTGGTGTAATATAAATGAATTTCTAAAGTGGAGACATATTTGTACGAAAACACTCCCAGTTCGACACTGGATCGTTCGACAATTGTAGAAATTCACATGTAACACAGGCACTTGTAGTTCTGCCATTGGCCCCAGGTAACAATTTAGTGAATTGTGCGACCAACATGCTAACTAAATATTTTTTTTTTTATTTTTTCCGATTGTAATCTGTACAGTTCCTGGCGATGAGTTTCATCTCGCTTCCAAACTGCCGAATTTCAATTTAAATTTCGACCGTCTTCGGCCATGTGTTTTCGAAAACGGCCTACTCTTCTTCAGTCTTTACAGAATCGAACGGCTATAATTTATTAACGGTAATAGATATCGAGAAAATTATAAAGAAAAAACTTGTAGCAATAGTGCTCTAGTCTAGTCACAGGATGTATCTTCTTTTTTTTTAATCTTTCTTAGTAAAATATATTCTTTTATTAAAAATTAAAAAAAAAAACCTTTACCAGTTTTCCGATAAATTTATTAAGAGACAAGCCATGGATGTTTGAATGCCTTATAAATTGAGGCCAGATCAGACGGAGTAAAATATTTCTTGCACCGTTTAAGGAATCCTAGACATTTTGCAGCATTTTTGGCGACCGCGAATATGTGATCATTCCATCGAAGATGGTTATACATACCGAAAATGGTAAGTCTTTCCATTTTAATGATGCAAGTACCATCCATGGATAATGGTTGAGGATTTTAGTTTCGCTTGAGAGGCAGAAGACAGCATTGTGTTTTGGAAGCATTAAATTCCACTTTGTTGGTTGAACCCCATTTGATTATGCTGTCCAGGTCGGAATTTAATGTGTTTAACATACGTTGCCGTTCCTCTTCTACGGCCGAACAGTAAGGACGTGAGTTAGGGAACGAATATGAAAAACTGAGGTACTGTTATCAGCGAAAGAAAGGATTGGATTAGAAATTGCAAGAAATCATTTACAAAAATAAGAAAGAGAGTCGGAGACAAAACAGAGCTGGGGACACCAGCATTTATTTGGTGAATTGCAGACTTGAAGCCGTCCAAAACAACTTGTATTGAACGCCCCGAAAGGTAATTTCTAATCCATTGAAGAAGAGATTCATCGACGCCATATGCACGCATTTTCGACAAAAGAGCCTGATGCCAAACTCTGTCAAATGCATTTGAAATATCAAGCGCAACCATCTTGGTTTCGCCGAAGTGATGCAGAGATTGGTTCCACTTCTCGGTGAGATATGCCATCAAATCACCAGTGGACCTGTTCCTACGAAAACCATACTGCCGGTCATTAAGGAGTTTTCGTGAATCGAGATATTTCATAAGCCGACGATTTAGCAGCGTTTCTATGACCTTGGAAAGAAAGGACGTGCAATGGGTCGGTAATTGGACAAGGAGGAAGATTGACCTGGACAAATGCTGTTTTCTATCTACTCGGAAAGAGCCCTGAAGAGTAGGATGGACAAAAAAGCTTACGCAGAGGCTTTCCCAGCGTGGACCAGCGGATTTGTGTATGTTAAGACCTTTGAGTACCTCTGCAACTGTACGAGTGGGAAAGTGGACTTGTCCAATGGAATATTTGACACTTCAAATACAGGCGGAGACAACGCATTATCTGGCAGTGTGGAGTTCGCTGTAAAGTGAGCGTAGGGATGGTTATATTAATCGATTTGAATGCCAATAGTATAAAAATAAACAGTTTGGCCTAAATTTTATACATAAAATAGAAGAAAAAAAGTTTCAAGTCAAAGAACAGCCCTTGTTCTTTATAGCAGCCAAGCAACGTCGCGGCATCGAATTAACTAGCTTCTGGCAAGTTCTAGGTGGAGTAGCTTCCCAAGCAGCCTTGATGTGTATGTCCACAAATTATTATAATTAACGCCACTTTGACCTCTCGCTACAGGTTTTCAATTGGGTTTAAGTCTGGCGATTGAGAAGGCCAGCTTAAAACATTATCCTATTGGAAGATCCATCGAAGAGGCATATTGTCCTCCTCATAGGGTTAGCATGGTGTTTCTTAATATGTCCACGTAGGACACTGCCTATGAATGGGATGTACACCCTGGTAGGAAAAACATCCCCATACAATGATGCAACTAAAAAACTAAAAACAATCAATTATTAATTTTAGCCCTTGTTCTTATATGTGTCCCTATTATTTTTCACTGCCGAAACCGACCGCATTTCGAAAACTAACGACAAAATTTGGAATGCACGATGAATATCTGGGTATAGAGAACTATACTTTATTTTAAAAACAGCAAAGCCTAAGATCCCGTTAGTTTTATTTACTTTGCCCAACGTTGAGAGAAACTGGAAGTTTTTGAAACATTGACAATTCATATCAAAAGGGTGGCAATATAAAGAGACTAGTTTGGGACATATTTTGTTGGTTAATATTTATAATTTGACAAAAAAAATGTTTTTTTTTTTTAATGTGTGAAGTTAAAAGTATCAATAATATCTAAGTACTGTTTTTGGTAAATTAAAAATAGTATTATTAACTGGGAATTGTCCAAGTAGCAGTATTATGAAAAAAAAAAAAAACCATTCGCAACCTCCGGGTATTCTAATTAGGTGTGTACATACTCGTATTTGACTGTACAAATCCAATTCGGTACCGTCATCAACTGAGACGAAATTTCCAGAAAATAATTGACCTGCATTAGAGTTTTCAAATTAACTTGACTCCTGTTATCCTTTTATATTTATTTAGTCAAACAATTTTAACTTCTTTTGTTCTCCCTTAAAATGGGAACAGGCCAACATAATGCCCCCGTTGTTGTCGTCATCCCAAATCAAATTCAATTCTCTTGAGTTCACATTTCAAAGCTTTCCAATCCATTATGAGAGTTAAAAACTTTCTGACTGATTATTTATTTGTGATTATTACGAGTCAACAAATTAAAAAGAGCACAAAGGTATCCGTCATAACGATACCTACCGCCATCCTACTAGTTGACTTCAAGACTTCCTTACGTAGAAGGGTGAAAACCAGATTAAAATCTTACCCTTAATTTGGAAGGTATGTCGAAAAAGGGCAACGTCATGTATTCCTTTGTTCTTTGTTATTTACAATATGATTCTTCATCTCATCTGACAGCAAGATATAGAAAATAAAGTTCAAGGAACTTTTTGAATTCAATTTGAAATCAACAAGCATTGATATGACCCCATCATATACATACATATGTATGTATGTACATTATGGAAAACGAATTATGACACCGAAATCATATGAATATAGGACAAGTATTATAGTATGATATTTGATTGAATTACAAAATTCAATTTTTTTTATTTCAATTCGAAAATATTCACAAACAATACATAGCTTCCTACAGTTGCTATGCAGTATGCACATTTTCCAATTATGCAGTGAAGTATCCAATTAGATAAACTTTTCGCACAGATGTTGCATGTGGATCCAGGAAATACCCATTACAATGGAATCGTCATGGTGCACTCACTACACCAATTGCCAACGACGAGGAATGCATATTACATATGTACATACGAATTAGTCTGCGACCATCATAATTGAGAGCAAAACTGTAAAACTTTGAAATGTTCATTCCCCCCCCGCTAGGATATGGATAGTTTCCCTTTTCTTTTTAATTTTCTTTTCCGAGAGAAATGTCAAAGGTCGTTATCGTTTTATTGGAAAAGCGGCATTGGCATGCCAACTCTGTTAACTCCTAGAAAAATTAATTTGAAAAAAAGTTTTCCGCTATCAGTTGTTTCTAGGCAATTAGTCGGTCGTTATCCACGGCATGTAAAAACCTTTCCTCATAGGCTTCCACGACCGCACATGGATATGTACAATTTTATTAATAAACAAAATAATACCTACATACATAGACGTATATCTGCGTAGCGATGGTTGCGGTTGGTTTATGTAAATTTCCACGCACTTATACGTAATTGGCCCATTGTACATTCATATGATGATGACGCTGATTATGTTGTCAGTTCTATGTCATCAGCTCGTTTCATTTGAAAATTTCGTCCAGATATTTTGTGGTAAACCTGGAGATTTTAAACAATCCAGAAAGTAAAGGCGTGGGCCTATGACATTCTGTAGGATTTCCTCAGAAGAAAGGGTTGGATGTGTATGGTTCATGCGGGAAGCATGAAATTTCAAGAAAAATAATGACATGTGTCATTACAGGAGGTCTTCTAAGGGTACCCAACCGTTAGAAGACTTGCTGTTTCTTATTACGATAACAATTTATTTGTGTAATTTTTATAAAGCTTACCACAGGCACGTTTATTGCCTTGTGCTTTCAAGTCGTGGCTTATTACCACAAGTAGCTCTGTAGTATGTTTTCTGAGTTAATTTGGTCTTTCATCATTAGGTCTATTTGTAAGAATTCCATACACCTTATTCAATTTAGATTAAAACGCGTATCCAGCCATATTAACAACAATTTTAACAAAAACCAAATTTCAGTCTATATATTTTGTTGATACCAAAGTAATGTACTTTGTATGTAGCATTATTAAAAATGCTTATTAGCTCTTCTTTTGTGAGGTAAGGCATGCCCGTCGTAAGAAACGACTTCAATCCTCAAAGTGGGGCCGGAAAATTCGCAAAAAAAATTGCACACAAAGTAAAACAAATGACCCGGTCGGTCCTCCTGGTAGGGGGTTTGCTTGCGTGTAGGAATTACTGAACTACCCACTGAAACAAATTCAGTTAAAACAATATGACAATGAACAAAACAACGGATATAAATACCCCAGGTGGTAAACCAAGTAAACTGTCCAATCAACCCAGCAAAATAAAGAAAAGGAATACCACACAGACAAAGATGAGCTTGCACTGGAAACAGATAGCCATTTGAAGAAAAACAAAAAAAAATGAAAAGCAGAAGAAAGCCCTTAAACTTCTGCAAGAAATCATGATAGTGCGGCTGTGACAAAACAATAAGAGAACTGGTATGGAAATGCAACAATTACCACCATCAATAGAAAGATTTGGTGAGTTAAAAAATATGATCGAACAGAAAACGAAACAAGAATGTAAGTTTACATCATTCAGTAACAACAATTAGAAAATGAATGTCGACGACAATGACCTGAGCAAAATGAAAATACAATGGCACTCATATGTACATATGTATGAGGACACATTTAAAGTAGTAGCCAGAGGTCTTCTCTTCTCATGTGATGAACATAATATTGTTAAGGATCTGACTAATAAAAGATTTAAAATCTTGGAAGCCAATAACTTAATCAAGAAAGAAAGAACAAAAAATAGTGATGGGAAATCAAGATCAAGGAATATAAAGTTGACTCTTTTTATGCTCTCTTTCCACATTCAAGATATCGAAAAGGTTTACTATACTCGTATCAAATCAATAATGAGTATTGTGGTTAAGATTGAGACACTTCGAAAAGCTCTAATTCAATACCCAAACATTCAACACAAGGAAAACATCCAATAAATAGCTGTCCACTAAAGGAGTACCACAAAGCAAAATGTATCAGCTGTTATGGTTATCACACTGCAAACTATAGAAGTTGTTCCATAATCATCAGCAAAAGACATCCACCCAAATTGTAAAGGTTTCTGTAAAGGAAATGACAAGGTAGCAGACGTGATTTAACAAAAAAAAAAAACCATAACCAGCGTCTACAGATGAATATTGACCCTGAGATAGAAAACGTCGTAAATTTTAAATTTTCAATTTAATATTTGTAGATTGAGAAGAAACGAGAACAAGAGAACTTTATATTTTTAAAAATCAAATAAAAATCTGTTATTCTAATCCCTGTCTTTCTAGATTTCCACCCCCATTATAAACAAACTTTCGCGGATGATAACAACAAGACTAATGATTGAATTGTGTTGCATTTCAAATTATGAACTCTTAATTAGTACTGTTATCTATTCCGCTTGTTTGCATTTTACTTTCGCAATTAGAAAGTACCAATACCGAGAATATATTGAACGCGCCTTGTTGCGTTACCTATTCTTGGGCGTACGACAGCTTGGAGTCTTCTTTCCATCCTTCGGATTGAGTTTTGCAGGTGTTCCTGAGGGATGTTATCCCAACAGTTTCCGGTTGATCAAGGACATCCGGAAAAGCTGGGCTCAAACCTGCCTTTTTACCATCTCTTGTATGTCCCAATTTTTTTTTACAGAGAACAAAACATTAAGAGTGGACCCAAAACTATTCATAAGACCAGTCAGTGTCTTTGAATGCATTAATTTTAAAATTTTTACAAAATTAAAATGATCATGTGTGTACATAACACATAACTTCTTTTTTGTGGTCTTAGTTTTTTTAATCTTCGTATTGCGTTGGATTCCAAAGTAGGTAGATAGTTTATTTGGTTATTGTTGTGTTGAGAAGTCCGCTATTAGTATTTTGTTTGCTTTTTCCTTTATTTCTTCATATATGGTCTTCACCCCAAGATCTCGATGAATGTCGTCGTTTGTTAAATACCAGTCTGCATTTGTTATTGTCCGAAGGATTTTTGAATGTAGTCTTTGTATGATTTGCAGGCATGATTTGCATGCGATACCCCGATTTCAATACGGTACGTCAAGATAGATTTGATTATAGATTTGTAAATTAAAAGTTTGTTTTGAAATAGTTGCGAATTTTTGTTAAGAATTACTGGATTTCTAGTTACGAGTATCTAGCTTTGTTTTCAAGCTTTATTATTTTATTGTTAAGTTTGAGTGAATTATGGTCTATGATTTGGCGTGTAGTATAGATTACTTGCCCCAAGTGTTAAACCATATGGGTAGGTTGTCCATCATACGTTGCAATTTTTCTGCTACTATAATTAAGTTTTTGTCTGATGGTAGTAGGATAATGTCGTCTGCAAAAGTTGCTAGGAGTGAACTGTTATCAGTTGGGGTTGGCATATCTGCTGTAACAAAAGGAAAACAGTGGACCCAAAACACTTCCTGAGGTACGCCGTCATCGTTATATTTTACATAAAACTATCTACTGAAAATATAACTTTTTATAAGCATGTAGAAATCGGATGGTAATTGTCTTTTTAGTTTATGTAGGAGTCCTTCATGCCAGACTTGCTCGAATGCTTTGGCAATGTAGAGAAAAACTGCTATAGGCTATAGTTTTCGTTTTCGATGTCTCTGCAATTCGGTTTGTAACTCTATGGACTTGTTGAATTGTAGAGTAGTGTCATCTGAGTCCAAATTGATGGTCGATTTTGATTGAGTATCGGTTCTATCGTTTAAAGAGTAATTTTTCGCTACGAAGACGTTTGTGTTTAGGTTTTCCTGGTTTCGGGATTGCTATTATTTTTGCTACTTTAAAGATTTTCAGAAAGTATTTTAGTCTCATTATTGAGTTAAATAAATTTCTTATATAAACAACGGCGTCATTAAAAAAGTTGTTTTAGTAGTTCAGTTGTTATGAGGTCATATCCGCGAAAGTAAAACACCATTAATGATGATGTTAGTTTTTGGAGCTGTGTGCTGAAAATTTTGAGATATTTATCAAACTAATAGTGTACGGAAATGAAGCCTAGGTTCATTGCTATGACCCAGAAAGAAAGCAGGAGTTAAGGGCGCAGACCCTCCCAAAAAGTTCAAGATGATTCCTTAAGTGGGAAAGGTTATGGCGACGACATTGGATTGTGAATGCATACTGTTGATTGAAAAGGGCGTCAATATTACAGGAGAATACTATGCTTGCGTTTCACACCGACTAAAGGAAGCTGTCAAAGAGAAGAGACAAGGAAAATTGAGTAAGGGTGTGCTGTTTCTCCATGACAATGCTCCGATTCACACTGCTCAAGTTGCAGAGTATGTAGTTCGCGAGAGCAAGTTTGAAGAAATGAATAACGGACCGTAGGTCCGGATCTAGCCCCCCACGGAGAGACACTTAATGATCATGAATCATTGAAGAAGACAATTAATGAACAATCTGACAGCAAAGAAAAGTTTTTTTTAAACAAGTAGTTGAAAAATGAAACAAATGTGTAAATAAATATAAAGGGAGATTACATATATTGATAGTTCTTTTCCTTCATACAGACATACATACGAGGGTGGGTCAATAAGTCCTTGAAAATTAACACAAATTGTGTCGTCACCTTAAATTTAATTTTTTTTTTGTTAAGAATCATCTTTCAAAAGAACGCACCCAAATTTTCAGACAAATCTGTCAAATAGTTTTGTTGTGGCAGCCATTTTATATAGACGCCTACTAGCATTTTCGTAAAAATGAAAAAAAAGTGAATTTCGAGTGCTCATTAAACACTATTTTTTGCGAGAAAAAACTATCACGCAAACCAAACAAAAGCTTGACAAATATTATGGGGACTCTTCCCCATCGATTGGAAAAATTCACCACAACTTTACTCAATTTGTGCGATCGTTCAAGCACAAGTGACGCCGAACGTTCTGGTCGCCCAATTGAGGTCACCACACCAGAAATGGTCGACAAAATCCATGGTTTGATAATGGACGATCGGCGAGTGAAAGTGCGCGAGCTTGAAGAGGCCACAGGCTTATCACATGGCTCAGTGATTTCGATTTTACATAAATATTTGGACATGAAAAACCTTTCCGCAAGATGGGTGCCGCGTTTGCTCACAATCGACAACAAACGCATTCGTTTGACAACTTCAAAGGTGTGTTTGGCGATGTTCCAGAAAAATTCGGCTGAGTTTTTGCACCGTTTCGTAACCGTGGATGAAACCTGGATTCTCCACAACACTCCAGAAACCAAGGAACAGTCAAAACAATGGACTTCTCCTGGTGAATCGAAGCCGAAGAAGGCCAAGGCGGGTTTGTCAGCAAACAAGGTCATGGCGACCTTTTGGGATTCGCGCGGTGTTATTCACATCGATTACCTTGAAAAGGGTAAAACGATCATCGGCGCATAATACGTAGAGTTGCTGGATCGATTCCAAGCCGATTTGAAGCAAAAACGGCCGCATTTGGCGAAGAAAAAAGTTCTTTTCACCAGGACAACGCAACGGCGCACAAGTCAGTAGTCGCAATGGCAAAATTGCATTAGTTAGGCTACGAACACCTCCCTCATCCAGCATATTCCCCAGATTTAGCCCCCTGCGACTATTTCTTGTTTCCAAACATAAAGAAATGGCTCGGAGGTAAGAGATTTGGGTCGAATGAAGAGGTCATCGCTGAAACAAGCGCTTATTTTCAGGGACTCGAGAAATCGTATTATTTGGAGGGCATCAAAAAATTGGAGAAACGTTGGATGAAGTGTATAGAGCTAAAAGGAGACTATGTTGAAAAATAAAATGTTTTCATACCAAAAAGAGTGTTCCTTATTTCATTTTTCAGGGACTTATTGACCCACCCGCGTATACCGAAAATATATTGACCGCCCCTCATTGATAATATACGTATTGATTGGTTTTTGAAAATTAGTTTACACAAAAATAATATACAAAAAATTGCAATTTTGCTCAATAAAACCCACTAATAAATAACACAGGTTTTTTTTTTTTTTCCTTAAGACAGGATAAGAGTAAACAATTTAACCCACAATCAACCCAATCACACTAATCACATCATTCTCTCATGTATTTCATTTTATGACTACCCTTTTGTAATACTCAAACTATTAAAAGTAAAAATAAATAGAAACATTTCCTGTTTCTATTTATTTTATTGGGTTGATTGTGGGTTAAATTGTTTACTCTTATCCAAAGTTAGCGCAACCCACCTGCCATCGCGGCCACGAAGATGCTTTCGACGGCTAAGTGAAAAGCAACTATTTCCACTTCCTAGCATACAATTGCATTAATTAACCATAAATAGGAATAGCTCGGGTATTTCTTAGCTTACACACTAAGATATTACATCTTCTTCTTCAACTAAATTTGTTAACACTCTTTTTTCGTTTGTCCGCTATAGAATCAATGAAGGGAAGGAATTTTCGAGTACAAAACGTAAAACCAAATAATTTATTTTTACATGTCACCAGTCCTATAATACGGAACGAAATCAATAGGATCACTGTAACTGAACTGTTTTGAGAAATGCAGAATGCATTGAGCTCAAATTTAATAACAGCAATTGTAATGCAACGATTTGATCGGAGTTACTTTCCTGATAAAACTCCGCGCAATACGAACCCGATAAAATAACGTTGTGTCATTCCAATCTTCAATAAAATACAAATCAATGAAAATACAAATATGTATGTATATGGAAAAAAAATCCTTTTGTCATGTGAATTAATTTTTAATTCCATTAGGTATTATCTTTGTCGAATGATTTCTTGCGAAAGCGATGACAGCTTTCTCTCCGTTTTCTACTTCTTTGTCGATTTTCCTCTGAGGTTCAGATGAGTCTTCTTCATATGATATCCTCTATGTAATTACATACAAAGTGTTGACAAAAATGTAAAAAGTATTAATTATCAGTAATTATGTACCTATCTATGTATGCATCGCATATCGAAGAAAAAACTTATAGATAACCAAGTATTTGACACCAATTTCCCGGATTACGACTTGCCGGTTCAAAAAAGTACTTCATTTGTGTTGTTATTTTGTGTTATAAATTTATAAAATTTACTACAACGTTTTCATCATTTGCTGATGCAATGCCTCGTAACAGATTTCAATTTATCAATCCGAACATGCATTTCAAAGATAACTTGAACACAAAAGTTCGAGGTGGTCTGCAGTTTCAGTCCGGTTGATTATAAATTGTTCAATCTTCGTCCTTTCATTGGTAGGATAAAAGCTAACTTTTAAAAAATTAAAGAGGATGAGCACAATTTCATTAATGACGTACTTATACCATGTAAAAGCAATAATAGTCTAATTCAGTTTATAAAAAAAATCACATAAGGG
Organism: Pocota personata; assembly: GCA_963082735.1. NCBI lineage: Eukaryota > Metazoa > Arthropoda > Insecta > Diptera > Syrphidae > Pocota > Pocota personata. The sequence continues at coordinate 5,042,926 of OY720433.1, forward strand.
TATCAAAATGTGTGACAAGTTTTCTAGCGTAGGTTTTAAGAACGATTTTGAAGTTTATACCGGCGGAGATACTGCCTGCAGAACTTGGTATAAGTGGCGATATAGTTCTAAGGCTATATGAATGTTTACCTGCAAACCAAAGTTATAAAATTTATACGGATACATACGGTTTTCATCATATAAGCTGGCATGCTCTTATATAATTTGAGCGTTTGGATGATGTCCACTATTGATTTATATGAGTACATATAACAAATATGTACATATGTATGTACATTATATGGTGGACGTTGACTTGAATATTTTGGTAGCAATTCATCGCACAGATTGTGGTACAAAACGGTATTACTTTCGAGTGTTTCATTAACTGCTAGATATCACCATTGCGAAATCCTAGCTATTATACAGGAAAGGAAACTAAGAATCACATTCAAGCCTTGTTGATATTTTAATCAGAAATCGTTCGTGATCTACTACTATTTAGTAATTCAATATTCTTGACAACGCGGGCCTTCCATCCACCCACACTGCCGGACAACCTTTATACGTGACTGAATCATCATTTTGACCTCGCGAGACACGTAAAAATAAAACACAGGTTCAAGAATTGTAATAGTAGGTCCGATTTTTCTAGAATTATGTGGCGCTGTGCACTACAAAAGACAAGATGCTGTGCACTACAAAAGACAAGGACTATTTTCAGGAATACCGCAATCAGAAATAAATGCATAAATATTAATAGCCCTTTAATAACAAGCATTTTGCGCACTACCCCTATAAATCGAGTCCTAATAATGAAATTATACACCATGTTGAGATGAACCATACCTGCAATTACATACAAATTTTTAACTTAGGCGGTTGCTGAGATACAAGACTTCAAAAATGCTTGATTTGGGACTGAATCACTGATCATCAAAACCTTCACGTAAACATAGAACCTTGAAATTTGTTATATTTGGTAGTAGACACAGGAAAAGAAGTGTACGACTGGGTCGCTCTTACTTGCACTTATATGTTGTTTATCTGCAAATCACTCAGATTTAAAATTAAGAAAATACGACCCACTTTTTTGAGTTTCTCTATTATAGTAATGTAAAATTTGATTAAAATCCTGAGAACAAAAATGCTCAGGAAACCAATACTTTCCTTATAGGTGCAAGTAAGAATGCAAAATTTTACATATATGTACATACATACATTCATATAGATATATGAAGAATATTATACCTAATGTAGTAATAAAGGGTGTCCCAAAATTCACGTAAGAAGTATTTTTTATATAAAACACAGGTTTTTAATTAAGAATTGTAAATGTTTTATTGATTCATAAAGTATACTCGCTTTGCTAGCACATACGCACTCTTTTGTCGAAATTTTCCATGACCGTTTTGCATAAATGTGGCTCAATTTCGTTGATACAGCGCTCAATTTGCTCCTTCAAGGCGTCGGTGGTCGTGGGCTTCTTGGCATAAACCTTAGACTTCAAAAAACCCCAAAGAAAAAAGTCCAACGGCTTTAAATCGCATGATCTGGACGGCCAATTCTGATCACCAAAATGAGAAATTACACGACCAGGAAATGACTCATGCAGTAATTCAATTGCTTCTCGGACTGTATGGCATGTGACACCGTCTTGTTGAAACCACATGTCGTCCACATCCACATCTTGCAATTTAGGCACAAAAAAATTGATTATCATGTCGCGATAGCGAGCACCATTAACTGTTATTGCCTGACCAGCCGCAGTTTCAAAGAAGAATGATCCGATGATGCCTCCAGCCCAAAATTCGCACCAAAGAGTGACACGTCGTGAATGCATTTGTTTCTCAACAATCACTCGTGGATTTTTTGAACTCTAAATTCGACAATTTTGACGATTAACAAACAAAGCCATCAAGATGAAAATGAGACTCATCGCTGAAAATGATTTTGTTTGTTTATTTGCGAACTGTAGCTGCTAAACCTTCATTATTTTTAAAATATTGCTTAACAATGAAAACACGTTGTTCTTTCGTGCAGCACTCTAATTTTAATAATCCTGAACTGTCAGCTGTCACGCTGTCTTTTTTTTTTGTTTTTTTCGTTGGGAACACATTACCGCACAAATGGCGCTAAATTCAAATCTTGCCTGAATTTTGGGACACCCTTTATAAGCAATGTAGATAATTTATGCACTCTTGATACTATTTTTAATAGAACTTTAATTTTAAGGAGCATTATATTAATCTAAAAGGAAAATGATCTACGAGAGTTAACATTATTAAAAATGCTGTATGGTAAATGTTTGGTTTGAGTTGCATATCATCGTGTCCTTACTGAAAAGATGTTCATGTGTTAGAAGAGTGTGGCCTAACCGAAGTCGAACAAAGACCTTAATTATATTTTTTGAAACGTTCTGCGGGTAAAGCACTGTTGTGCCGTTCGGGTTTAATGATTTTTGCGTGTAGTTGTTTCAGTCTTATTTTCGTTTTTTATAAGCATAAGCTTAAGGGTGGGCTTTTCCGAATCTCTTTCATTAAAAACAAAATGCGAATAATGGTTCATTAATCGCATTTTTTGGTGCTGCATCTTCGTTCCCCTTTACTCCCGCGAGCAACAGGGACCCATAGGAGTTTAACCTTCCTTTGGTTTTTAATTAATTTGTCCCGATTGGTTACGATTATTGGTGTGTTATTGTTGGTATGAGTTACCGCCGTTAAGGTGGAGAGACTGTCTGTGCATATAATTGTTTTTTGTTCATCCGTAAAGACAGTAGCCTGTAATAAAGCTATAGCTTCTACAAAATCCAGAAGTAATCCTTTGGATAGAGTATTGCCATTCTCGTCGACAATGGCAGATGACACGGCAAAAACGCTCTTCGATCTGTAATAATTAATACTAATAATGTTTGCCGATACTATAGCCTTTTGTACAATATAATTCAGCTTCCAAGGAAGGTTGTCTTATTTTGGGATGGAGTGAATTCAATATTACCATTGAGGTCAGCATAATCACCCTTTGATGGATCGAAGAAAGACCGGATTGGATAAATATGTTCCTGGGGGTGGGGGTGGATCTGTGGGCTTTTAAACTAATCCATATTGCAGTATGGTATAGTAGTTGAATAAGACTCAGCGATGATCTCGAACACATTCCATAGATGCTAGCCAATAGTCGATCTTACATAGGATTATTACTCGGGTGATATTAATTAAAGTATTCGTATTACAAAAACTATTTTTAGATCTTAGATATTTAATAACGTTAACCCTGGCATACCAAGTTTTGAAAGATTGTTAATTTTTTTTTAATTTGTACGCATTCTAGAAAAAAACACGATAAACAGTATATACATAGGTGCAAGTACGTGAGACCCAGAATTTTAGCACCTAACGATTACCCCAGGTATTGATGTCAGCTAGGAGTGTAGAGAAAATTCTGCAAACTGAATTAAAATCTTTACATTTCATAAAGGTTATAAGATCATCGGTGTAAAGAGAATGATTAATGCTTTTGTATTATAGGAGGATTTTGCTTATGTCATTAAAAGCAATAATGAAGAGAATTACAGAAAGGGCCATTGTGCAAGGGGTGGGTGGAAGAATAACAACCATTATATATAACACGGAAGTTGTCAGAAAAGTTGAACATTTTAGAACCGATGTTCCATTTAACTAATTTACTAAGAACAATATGCGCACGAATACTGTCAAAGTCAAGAGATATGATAGAAACGTGATTTTTACTGGACAAGGCCGTGGATATAAGGTAGTCAATGTGTAAAAGTGCATCCTACGTGCATCGACCAGGACGAAAAGCAGCCTGATTGTTATCTATACAATTTTTATACTCCAGAAACCAGTCTCTTTGATAATATTTTTTTCTAATATTCTGCTTGTGCACGGAAGATGGGAAGACCACGGCTGTCTTCTGCGTATATTATTATTTTAATTGTTTCCAACGAATTTGCTTGGTTGTACGTAAAATATGTAAATCTTTGCTCCACGATTAATAGCTTTGGGGAACTCGCTGATCGGGGGATGGTCAGGTTGGCTCCAAAATTAATGTCTGTTTGAATTGTTGCTACTTTTTTATGTGGGTTTAAAACGATTTCCAATCGGCTCTGTTGGATATATATTTGGGCAGAAGTTTCTTGTTTAGGGATGGGTATCAAGGTAACTGAACTAATTATTGGGAAACGGACTATGTTGTTTTGGGGCCAAGTTGGGAGGAAGAAAGCGTTAGATCAACATGGGTTAACGTTTTATGAGTGGTGGAAAAATGCGTTGGCTGGCCAGTGTTCAAAATCATTAAGTTGGAATTAAGTAAAAAGTCCTCCATTATCTTCCGTCCTTTATTAATAGATGGTGAACTTCATAGCGGGCTCCAAGAGTTGAAATCACCCATCAGGGTAATCAAAGGATTTTGTATAGATCGTTTGAAGTAAAGTTTAATAATTATAAGTTTCATTTTCACTAAAATTTTCACAGAGAATGGGAAAGTATCATTAACTTGCCCTATTTTGTGAGGTATTAATTTGTGTACTGATTGGTAGCGCTTGAGAGGGAGAGATGTGCTAGTCCAAGGTAGGTGGGTTTCTTGGAGGGAGATAACTGAGAGGGAGAAATTCCATATAATAGAGTTTGAAGTTCATGTAAATTGTTATATTGTAGTAGCCATTAAGTTTCCCATTAAAGAACCTTAAGTACTGTTTTGTTAGAGGATGGAGACTTTTGAACAATATTTTCTTTGTGATATTGTGAAAAGTCTTCGTTGAGTGGATTTGGTCTGTTTTTGACTGTTTTGAACCCGCCGCCCAGTTGTTTTTCCGCAGGGTCATTGGTTGTTTCGAGATTGGTAGATGTAGATGGTTGGGTTCCGCGTTGGATTTCTTTCTTTCAATATTTGTGTGGCATCTGCTAAACTACATTTCTTAATTGTTTTTTTTTTTTTAAGATTTCCTTGGGCTGTAAATAGCGCTTGCAGTTTTTGGAGTTAGATGAATGTTGTTCTTTACATTTTGCACACGAGTACACGTGGGTGGTAGATTGCACGTATCACAAGATTGATAGCCATGCACCTCTTGGAAGAGTGTTAAAGAAGTTGGCAGTTTCGGCACCTACTCTACTACTTTAAGGGTCGAAAGAAAATAATATTAAACCTGAAGAGCGCTGTATATTCTCTTTGGATTTAGTAAATTTAAAAACACTCGTAACACCTTGCAGGGATATTTCCTCAATAATTTCTTTTCCGAGGACATTAATGAGGCATGGCGCGTAAACCGTACCTTTGGAGGATTTAAGCTTTTTCTGTAATTTACCTGAAATAGGACAAAGATTATAACATTTTATAAAGATGTCAGCAGTTTTTTTTATTCATAGAAAGTACTGATGGTGTCAATAGCTTTGTTCAAAAGATAAACACTATAGGTTGATAGCTTTATCTGTACTTGTTGGGGCAAAAGTGCTGAATTTGGGGTTTTTTAGAGTTGGGTTCTATTTCACACAGGTGGAACTTTATTAAGCCCATTAAAGTGATCACCCTAAGCACACGTGGCCCAGGGGCCATGATACATGGGATGATTATGCACTTGTTTTATTTGTGTTGCACACTAAACAGAGATGAAAAAGAAGAAAGAAAGAGTACCGGCGAGCGAAGTAGCAGGAACAAACCAACGGAAAATCGAGAGCAAATAGAAGACAAAAGAGGAACAAACGATCTAATCAGCTCGGCGGATAGTCAGTGACTGAACTAACACAAATCCTGCATTAGTCACACAATACTACCACCTACATATGTATGTGAAATGTTTTGCCAATTTGAATGTTTGTTTTCTCATTGAAATACACAAGCATTTAAGATCAACGTACACCACAAGTACCACATCAGGTGCAGGTCTATAAGATCCTTTCAAGACTGTGTAAGGTGTTTTGAAATCCATAAAAATCAAGAACGAGGTGTCACTGGAACATGCAGTAAGTAAAAAAACGAAAATCTGACGTACGAGAATTCCTAAATAAGGCTAAAAGGAAAGACAAAAGAAAGAGCTTTTGTGAAACGTTACCTCTATCGCAATGGCAGCAGGATTGCACTCTCGGTCGGTAAAACAATGGTGGTGTTAAAAAAAAGTAGCTTACCGACTAACAGGAAGACCGCTTTGACAAGCAGGAAGAACTGCAAGATAACCACAACCATCTGTACCGAACAGCATCTGAACTGGGACATACACACCATTCGACCCCCACTCATTCAATTCCCCACCCGATAATATTAACTGGGCAAAGGCAATTTTCATTTCCAAAGAAAAAAGACACCACATAACCCAAAGTCAATCAGATTTATCAGCCTAAAATCATTCATATTGAAGGCGGTAGATAAAACTGTGGACAAATACATCATTCAGAACATGATACCTTTGCACACTCGTCAGCACGTGCACACAGAAATTAGGGGTCGAATCGCTCCTGTAAATGAAACAAGTGAAGCCCACTCCGACAAACGTTATTTGATATTTGTTTTGTTCCTTGCAATGAAAAAATCATGAAGAAAAACTAAAGTAACTGCAAATTGAATACCATGCCAAATTGAATACTCTCTCTATTTGTTCTTATGCATTTAGTTGGTTAGTTAGACAAATGAGCAAATAATGCACACAACTAGGCCATCAGTGCGTTTCGCTTAATTCGTCACATAAACTTGTGTATTTGGCACGTTTTTGGTAAACCGTTCACGGTTGAAACGATTCACCCTTGATCAACGGAGACCGTACTGTACCAGCCAAAGTACTAAATAACGTGGCTTTGCAGCTCTCTGTACAATTGACACTTGATTTTTTTTTTTTTCAAAGGTCATGAATTATTTCCAATACTTTACATAACAGGGAATATCCCATTTTAGAAATTCGTAGAGATACACGACGATGATTTTGCAAAAAATGTTTTTTGTCTCTCTTACGAGTATATAAGGACACTCGTAAAATCTACCTGTTAAACGTCGAGAATCAATAAAAAAAACCTCTGTTTTTTTTTTATTTATAAATACAGTCTTGTTTTATTCATTAGCTTTTATGGTTTTTAATAGTGAGTGCCACCACCGGAATATTGAATTAATTCAAGAAGCCTATTATGTTGTGAAACCATGAAGATACTCCAAATAGTTGAGCGAAATTTCTAACCAAGCTGTATTTATGACTTCAATGAAGTTTGTTTCATTTTCAAATTGCCTTTCTCCTTTTGTAATTTTCGTGACAGTTATCTCCAAACATTTTCCATGACATTCAAGTGAGGTGAATAGTACATCGCTGTCCAACAAACAGTTCAGAAAATTTGGGAAAAGCTCGTTCTAGTATGGATTTGTAGGTTTTCCCAGTCATTCTTAAGCTCCGAAAACCCAGATCTACTGCACCGTAATAGGATACCGCTTTCCATGCCATCACGCAGCATCTTTTACTATGTAAAGATGGTATGGTACGAGTAAGTCTAGCTTGTCGTTAATCTTCATCAGAATGTTTTGAACTGCAACATTCTGGCATTTTATTGAAGGAGGACATAAACATTTTCTTTCAACATAAATAATTAATAATAAATATTAGTAAAATCTTTATTCCATGCAAAACATAATGTCAACATTTAACAATCAAATATTAATAATGATTAGCAATTTCAGTTACTTCAGCAAAAAATAAATAAATAAAGTTTAGATACATGTTTTACAATGAATAGATGGGGACATTCAGATGCCATACAAGACAAGCGGCGAATGTTCCATCAATTTATATTATCGTATTCAAATTATATGTTGACGGAGAGTTAACAAAAAAAAATAAGAGTAAAAGAAGAAAGAAAATTACAAGTATTCGTAAATAACAAAGCAAGAATGCAGATACGAATTTAAAAATGCGATGATTAACAAATTTATATTAAACACCTTATCTTCCGGTAAGCTATTAAATTATCTTCCAGTAAGCTATTAAATAAACGGGACGCAATGACGTAGTAAAATTGAGAAAAGTGTGATGTTTTAATTGTACATACAATAACGAAATTCCTGTTATTGGCACGTAAATTGTAGTTTTCATGGAATCTAACAGCATAATATGAAAAAAGATGTCTAAGACTTTGTAGAAATATAAGTGCCTTAACGGAAGAATTTTTAGATTCTTGAACAACTCAAAGCTAGGACTTAGGTTAATCTTACAGATGATTCGAACTGCATGTTTTTGTTTAGTAAGCATAGGCTCTATTTTATTAAAGTGTGTACCACCCCAACATGATACCCCTACTGAAGCTTGGATTTATATAGACCATTGTACACCAACTTTAAAATTGACGGATTACAGTTATCACTAAGGTGATATAGTTGTCTCACGACTTTCTTTAGATGTCTAGTACGTATGTATGGAGTCCTTCCAACTAAGCTTAGAATCCAAACTGATACCCAGGTATTTGAAGCTCGGAACACGTTCAATATTGAAGCAACCATCTGAACAGTTTGCATTTTCCTTAAAAGATGGGAAGTAATGGTCACGTGTAAAGACATTGCCTATAGGAAATCTGAAACAACTGGGCGAGTGATACTGCAAAACTATATCATTACTGATTGAACCTATAAGGTTAAATAACATGAATTTAGTTTTGCTACTAATTACTAATTTATGTAGTTTAAACCATCTCAGCAATATATCCAAATCATTGTTCAAATCAATATATATACTGAAGTAGCTCTTGTTTGAGTAACTCACAGCTGTATCATCAGCAAATGCTATAATTTTATATATACAAATATAACAAATAAGATAGGACCCAAAACTGAGCCCTGTGGGGCACCTAAATTAATATAACATGTACAAAGCCTCTGAAATCCGAGACGACTGCTTTCGTGTCTTCAATAAATTTCCTTATTGGTGGAGATTTCAACGCGAAGCATACCTTCTGGGGATCAAGATGTACATCTTCTAAAGGAAAAATTCTCTACGAAGTGGCAGATGAATTGGTTTGTTGTTTTTATTGGACAGGAAAACCCACCTATTGGCCAACCGACTCAGAAAAAATTTCCGATCTTATCGATTTTTTCGTTTCAAAAGGCATTTACGAGAAATTTATTACAGTCGAAGAAAGTTTTGATCTCTCTTCTACCACTCTCCGTTAATTTTATTACTTGGTGAAGCGTTGATCAAGAAAGAAGGACCTCCAAGATTTACTAGCAATAGAACAAACGGGGAGGGCTTTAGAAATGATTGCGAAAGAAATATCGCCCTAAATGTATCACTTAAAACACCTTCTGAACTGGAGGACGAAGTTGATCGTTTCGTGGAAGCAATCCAAAGAGCAGCATGGAGAAACACTCCTTCTAGAAGCTATAAGATTAACCGTAACGAAAAGTATCCCAGAGCAATCATTGAACTGGTGAGGGAGAAAAGAAAAGCACGAAAGAAATGGCAAATCACTCGTGCACCGCAGCATAAAAAGGTCCTTAACCGACTATGCAATCGCCTAAGAGATAGTATTCGGGAATTTAAAAGCAATAAGATAGCGACCTACCTTGAAAATCTCTCCGCTGAAAGAGAATCAAATTATTCACTTTCGAAAGCGCTAAAAGGCATCCGGAAACCTCAAATGCAAGCTCCACCAATTCGGAAAAACGATAGAACTTGGGATAAGAGCGACAAAGAAAAGGCAGAACTTTTTGCTTTGCACTTAGAAAAAACGTTTAAGCCATTCGATGGCCCTTTGATAACGCCTGACTTCCCAGTCACAACATGTGACAACTTTAAAGTAAAAAAAGGTTGCATTGATTGAACTGAGGAAAGTGATTACAAACCTGAAGATGAAAAAAGCACCGGGTTACGACTTGATAATGGCGCAGGTGGTCAAGGAATTGCTGAATAAAGCTCTCATCAAACTGCTATATATGATTAACGCTTCGTTCAGATTGCTCTACGTTCCGAGACAATGGAAAGTCGCCGAGAATATAATGGTCCCGAAACCAGGCAAACCTATAAATGAGAAGAAATCATATCGGCCTATTTCCCTATTGCCGGTTATCTCAAAAATATTCGAAAAACTACTTTCTAAACGACTACAACCCATAATCGACGAAAGACGTTTCATTCCTGACCATCAGTTCGGATTTAGAATCAAACATTCTACAATCGACCAAGTCCACAAAATAACTGACGTGATTGAGAAAACTCTCGAAGAAAAAAAGATTTGTTGTGGTGTATTTCTTGACGTCCCACAAGCTTTCGATAAGGTTTGACACGAAGGCTTGGAGTATAAATTACAACTACTAATGCCACGGCAACTCTTTCTAATCTTACGATCGTACCTCACCGAAAGACTTTTTCGTGTTAAACACGGAAATGATTACTCTCAGTTCAAGGAGATTGCGGCCGGTAGTCTACACGCGTTATATCCCGCAGGATAGAAACTGCGACGACGCCGCGTTTGCGGACGATACGGCGATATTGACAACGGGAGACACAATTGAAGCAGCAACTGAAAAGCTGCAACATGCTATTAATAAAGTCCCCGCTTGGACGAATTCTTGGCGTATTGTGCTGAACGAAAGCAAATCTACTCACGTCAACTTTACCTACAAAAAAGTGGATAGATTACCTGTATATTTAAACTCGACTCAAATACCGTACGCGAACGAAGCAAAATATCTAGGAAAGACTCTAGATGTTAAGCTTAAATGGAAATCGCACATAAAAAAGAAACGTGACGAGCTCGAAAATAAATACCGACAAATGTACTGGCTGCTCGGAAAACATACGAAGTTAAGCATACATAACAAGCAAGTGCTAAAGCCAGTGTGGACGTATGGTCTACAACTATGGGGTTGTACCAGGAAAAGCAATAGAAACATCCCACAAACTTTTGAAAATAAAGTTCTTAGAACGATTGTTAGCGCACCGTGGTACGTACGTAACGAAGATATTAATAAACTGGGAATTCCCAGCGTCGTCGAAGAGATAACAAATTTTGCTCGTAAACACAAAGATCGTGTTCACGGCCATTGTAACCGTACCGTCATTCAACTACTTGACGCGAACAATTCAATTCGTCGTCTGCAAAGAACACAACCTTTTGACCTCGCGTCATAGTATATGCCGGTCGTGAAAACAGCAGGAACTTTCATTGGAATTTAACCTGTCTAAAGCACTACATTCTTTTTAAATTACATACTAAAATCTTTTTCCAAATATCACGAGTCTCGTAAGCAAAAATAATACTGCTGGATAAGCAGCGGCTTAGTTGTAGTATTAATCTTAAAGAGTGGTGTTTTTAGTGAGTAAAAATCTCACACTACCATAAGCACGCGCGGTCGGGCCTTATGGTGTCTTTAGAAGATTTTCACCCTCTCGGCAAAAAAATAAAAAATAAAAATTTTTTAAAAAAGACAACATTCTGGACTTAATACTTTTTCAAAAATCTTTGAAAAAAATGATAAAAGGGAAATTTGGACGTCAATTGTTCCCTTTTTATGCAGCGGAATTACTACTGCCGTCTTCAGTGAGTCTGGAAATATACCTTTCTGAACACTAAGATTGAAAATATGGCATAAGATAGCTGACACATAAAAATAAATCTTTTTAAGAATTCTACGAGTACTTGAGATCATATCAAAAGATGATGAATTAGAATTTTTTAGGGAAAGTATTATTTTGTGTACTTCATGGGAAGTAAAATTTTCCAAAAAAAAGCTTTCACTTTGTAAATGTTCTTGTTTAATTGAATTATCGATTTGACATGAAGAGCAAGCGCTCGCTGAAAAGTCCGCACCAGAGCTAATGTTCGAAAAATAACCATTAAATAAATTGGCGACATCTAAAGGCTTATTTCTATTTAAAATTTCATTAACAACTTGCCACTCTTTTTTAGTGTTGACAGCATTTTCAACTTCTACTTAAATATTATAAGTATCTCTACAAAGAGGAATTTCAGTCTTCAGTTTAAAGCATATCTTATCGTAATAACATTTGTGCCTTATATTTTGGGATGTTTGACAAGACGTGTGTAAAGTTGTTGTTTCTTTCTTATTTTTCTTAATAGAGGTAACGTTATCCACTGCTTAAGACATTTTAATTTATTAGTAGTTTTATTTCACTCAAGCAGTCTAATAAATATATGGTCTAAACATGAGTTAGAATATAGGCATTCGCGCGGACAAAACCGATAAAAAAGATCTACATCAGGAGAATAAGAGAGAAGGTTGATATTGGAATCACCTAAAAGTACTATATTTTTGCAAGTTTGGTTATCGAAAAATCTAGAAAATTCTTCCAAAAATCTAGAAAATTCTTCCAAAAAAGCCGTAATTGTAAACGAATGCAATCTATAAATACCAATATAGCAGTAGCTCACACCAGTGATTTTGCAATTTAAACTTATTATATCAGAACTATTGAGCCTATAATTAAATGTTTCACACGACATGTCATTTCTATAAAACACCGCGATCCCTCCAGAAGAATAAGTATTATTACATTTAGCAGAAAACATTAAATTGGGTATACAAAAATCAGATACCTCAAAATCATAAATCCAAAGTTCAGAAAGAAATATGACAATCCGTAGATGGTCTAAGGAAGCGAGATGGTAGAAAAAAGTATCAACATTTTTTCTAAGGCTGCGAATATTTTGATGAATGACCGAGAAAGCTGAATGTGAATCTATGTTTGGATGATCAATACAAAACCAATTAATTACATCAGAAGAAGACCAAAAATTAATTAAATTATTATGAGGATTTACTTGATTGGCTGGTAATGAACTATATAAACTACTATCTAGGTATCATAATTAATCTTCAAATTTAGAGAAATCCTCAAAACTAATGACTTTTATAGCCTTTATCACCGTCCTTCCTTCTGACAAGCATTTGTTACGTTCACTGAGCTCTCTTGCCTTATCCCAAAACGATCGTGTGTAGCTCGTAAGGCTGTCATTTATATAAATGTATATAGATTTTTTATTGAAGACGTTGGAGAATAGTTTGATTTTATTTTCACGCAGTTTCTTCATTATCCTTTCTTTACGCGCAAGAGATGTAAATTGAATACACGCGATATTCAGAAATGCAATGTTTTTCCCATTCGTCTTTGCTTTTCGGTTCTTAATGTAGCAGAATTCAATTTCGCTAGCATCGATACTCTCATCAACTCCATCAGATAATAGTTCGATCACTTTCTCTTTGACAATTTCAGTTTTTAGGTCTGCGATACCAATAATATCCACGGCACGCTGCTTCTCTCTTTGCTCCAGTAGATTCAGCTTCACTTCCAAAACGTTGAGACATTCATGAGCTTTACCTGTGGTTTCAGATTCAAAGGTAACTAAAACATGAGATTCCTATAAATGGTGATTATTGACGAATGAGAATGGTCACAGTGTATACTGTGACTTTCGACTTTAATCTGTGTATTTATTGGAAGTACCATTTTTTCCAATTTCAACTCCATTATTCAAACAAATTAATTATTTTTTTTTTATACTTTGCACGTGTGAAAGGGGTTATGAATACCCTTATACTAATTTTAGGACACGGGCGTTTTGAGGAAAGGGGAAGAGACAGAGAGAAAGACAGATTGGTGTAGTTGGTTTGAAACTCAGCTGGTATTAAGTTTCAGTGAATTCCAAGGGTGGCTGTCCAGATAACTGGGGAGTTTGTTTGTTTTTGCTTTTGTCGTTGCTCATGATTCACAGTATTTTTTTCCGACCTCCTGATGTCATCATCACGATCAAGTTGCATTTTAGCCATATGACCGCCCTACTGCCAGTGTTATGCCTTCGCAGTAGAGTTAACATAAGCTTTTGCAATTGATCGACTTTTTATTTATTTCATGCGAAATAAATAGATGATTATTGACATCAGGATTCGAACCGTGAACCTGTAGCGTGACAAGCGATGATGTTACCACTACACCACGGCCACCCTCAATAAAATAAATATCCATGTTGCTATATTTGTTAACAAGTGATATAAGTATATTATATATATAGGTATATTTCTTTTTCATAATCACAACATTAACACTGACACACATCCTAATTGTTCTTTGCGCGCCCCTATGAAAGGACCTCGTTTTTTAAATAAATGCATTTAAAAAAAATTCTCTCAGGAAATGTGAACATATAACGCAGTGATATCCGCCAAGCCCCCGAAGGTAAGCACGCTTACTTCACGGAGCCTATAACCAGATGTGATAGTACTCACTGGGAAGCTGGAGGGTGAGTCCCTATCTATCACCTGTTTCGGTGTACACTTAGATTTTATTCGTTTTCTTTTTTCTCAGCTGCACTACTATCAAAATTACTTATACAACAGCACTGCTCGTGACTCTCTATCCCACTTGATATGTTTCCGTGTGAAAACTAGTTGCTGGCTCTGACATGCTTCACTTATTGTCGGCTTCTTCACTTTTTTTTAAATGAGCGGTACGCTGTATAATGCGGTGAACGGTCGGTCTAGTAGCCTTAGGTTTTAGCTTTAATTTTGCTGACGAAAAGACCGAAATTGGAAGCTTCTCTTACCGAATCTGTCCATACATTTGTCATCCGCTGTGAATTCTTTGCGGATTTATCTGTTTTGCAAGAAATGTTTGACATTTCTCATACTCGGGAAAATCCTTGCGAATTTGTTTGGTATTTGGGTCTCTTAATAAATTAAGTTTTAAAAAAATTTCGTTTTTTTTTTTTTGCAATAAATCGAATTTTTTTAATTATTTAGTAATTTTTAGGAATAGAACAACAAATAGAGACCAATTCAAAGAATTAGTTGCTAAAATGAAGCAGTTTCCAGACATCGCCAGAAATAATTAATGAAACTGAAATGAATTTGAACTGAATTTAATGAAACTGAAATTAAAATTAATTTTATGAAAATTGTAAACCGCAAAGAAATTTATCAGTTTACGACGCATCTGAGAGATCCATCACATCTTCAGCAGCTGCTCTTACATTTATGCGATCTGTCCTTTTATAAGCAGATGTTTCCAAATCCTCAAAAAAAGAGCTATGCTATCCATTTTTTTCTATTTAATACTGTATCTGTTTTTATTCTCTTCCAACTGGTAGATCATTTGAAAGACAAGCTGATTTCGAAAAAAAAAAAAAATGTGGTCGGTAAAACAGTGCATCCGACGGATTTAATGATACAAATAAAAGTGAACGTGAATCGAATGGGTGAAGTGAATCTCAGATCCACACGGATTTAATGATTGGGGTGAATAGCGTCTAGAACTAAAGGGCAAAACACAATGTGGGACTCGCGCGGTCACGCATTCTACCGACTTACGATAATATTTGTCACAACGCGCGACTTCAAAATTTACAACACCAAATGTGGCTTCAAGACGGTCAGGCATTGAGAGGTTAGGAATATGACAGAATTATGTTCTGTTCCCTCAAATTTCCCACACACGATTTCGCGGCAAAAAGAAGAGTAGAAAGGCACTCTTTTTATTTTTGTATGGTTTGATCAGGAAACACAAATATAAGAAATTACTTACACATTTGTATGAATAAGATAATAAAAAAAATAAAAACCTCTGCATACTCTAGTATAACTAATTTGTCTTCAAAAAACATTAATTAGCAATCAAAATTGTTTACTATTAAATGCTAACATTCCAGAGTACATACAATGAACTTACCTTGTTGCAAAAATCGAACAAGTCAATGAATAATGTCAATCCAAAACAGCTGTGAGCTGTCAAAACGCGCGACAATAGTAGAGAGTAGCTCTACTCCGACGTTGAGGTGGCCGCTTACGATATTTACGATCGAACAGACCAAACGCCTGAGGTCACATTTAGTGTTACCCCATAAGCTCCCATTGTTTCTACTCATTCTGTCAACGCGTGACCGCACGAGTGCCACATTGTGTTTCTTCATTAATAGTAAACTAAGTATTCACAAGTAGATTTTACGAGTGTGCTTATACAAGTGAGGCAAAGAAAAGAGCTCGATTTTATGTTAAAAAATGTAGCTATTTTTTACATACATTCAAAATTCTTCTTAGAAAATCATCATTTTGTATCCCTCTACGAATTTCTAAAAAGGGATTTTCCCAGTTATGTCGGATATTGGATATTGCCAAATATTTTTTACTCGTAGATATCGATTTTGAATAAATTCGACCGAGTCATATCCAAGAATGAGTAATTTTTCAAAAGACGATCAATAAGTAAAGTACCGTTATACATTCGCACTTTTGGAGAAAAAAAAAAAAAAAAAAAAAACCTGCTACGCCATCCTACGGCATATCCCCACCTCAACCAAAACATGAAATTTAAAACCATTTTCAAAATCGGCCAGTAGTAAAGTTAATGAAAATTCCGATTTCGCCTCGAATTGTGTTTGCTTCAAGGGGTGTTCATTCATGTGTGACAATTGTGGGGTGTGTGAACCAATTTATGAAGAAAATATTGATGAGGACACGACTTAGATAACTTCACCGGCGAAAAACCGGGGTATGAAAGAACTCATACATACACACAGCATTACAATACACAGACAGACAGACAGACAGACAGAATTGAGAGCTCCACTTTTTAAAGATTATATGGGCTGTGCTTTCCATTATGGCCTATTCGGAAAAAAACTTGAAAACATGTTTATATATGTGAAATGGCCTCCTAAACACGAAAATTATATTTTTTTTGCGAGGAAACTATTACTAACAATTAAATTTCGACATCTAAACGGAACACATTTTTGAGATATTATTCACAGATAAATAGCAATTTCTCTTTAATTTCCACTTTCTAACATCATATTCTTTGTTTTAAAACTATAAAAGTTTATATTTGTTGTTTGTTTCCCTTCACCGCTAAAGTATCTTAACAAAAAGATTGACATACTACACGTCTCCATAGACATATTTTATAGCCTGTAACAATTGTTCAAATGAACCCAGACGTTTTTTTTCCAATTTCTCTTCACCACAGGTATTCGACAATCCAGTCAGCAAAATTGTTTGCATAATTGTCGCCATAAAATTCACTTTTCACAACGCGCCATTGAGACGCAATGCGTTAAGTATGTGTCCCATCTGGAGCCACAAGGGGATTTTCAGGGTCGCTATGATTCACTTTTCTATGAATGAAGCCATGCTCACCTAGCAATCATAAATCAGTATATATGATTGTCCCTGTATTTTGTATTGCCTATTTCTGGGCAATATACCTGTCATTTTTTTAAAATTAAGGTTTCTGTTTTTTATTATCTTTATTTGTTTATTTCTACTAGTTATTTTACAGTTTTAAAACTGTAAAATAAATTTAATTTTCGTGTTTAGGAGGACATACACAAATTTTTTTTTTTTTTTTTTCATTTTTTGCGAATAGGTCATAATGGAGAGCGGCCCATATATGTATGTATGTTCCAGTAATACCAAGATTTATCAAAATCTCGAAATCGACAATATTCAGGAAACCAGTAGGTATGTACTAGCCCTTATAGGTACTAGTAAAAAGTCGAGTGTCCTTAAACAAATGAGACGGAGAGACGGAGTATGTACATATGTACATACACCCCGCGCAACAAAAAAAGCCGCATACGGGTTTTCCATTTTTTGCACTAATTATCTTTAAGGGATTCGCTGAATTATACTTTATTGCTTCCGGCTTAGGTATTGCACATTTTGGAATGTGTCGGAATTCATTCTGGTAGTATTTAACAGTGCGTGCAGTTGTATTTCTTAAATAAAAGTGAAAAGAGTATATCGCGATGTCTAAAAGGGTACAATTGAGTAAAGAAAATAAGGCAGTTATCGTCGCCTTATCCAAACAGAATCAGTCATTTCGTGAAATTGCTCGACAAATTGGATGCAATGAGAGTTCTGTAAGAAAATTCTGTAACAAATATCGTCGGGACCACAATCTGGACAGAAAAATTGGCACAGGATTGAAGAGACGTACCACTGTTCGGGAGGACCGGGAACTGAAGAGGCTAAGCTTGAGAAACGGGTTTAAAAATTCATCGGAGTTAAGAGCTGACCTGTGAGAAGCTACTGGGGCTGAAGTTAGCGTCAGAACTATCCAGAATCGTCTCAACGAGATGGGTTTGCTAGCAAGAAGACCAGCGAAAAAACCACTTCTGACCAGCAAAATGAAGAAAACGCGCCTTAGCTGGGCTAAGGAAAGGCAAAACTGGAGTGTTCAAGATTGGTCAAATGTGGTGTTCTCTGATGAGTCCAAGTTTAACCTAATCGGACCGGATGGGAAGCAGATAGTTCGTCATAGAAAAGGGGAACGCTACAGCGACGAATGCATAGCTCACACCGTAAAACATTCTCCTTATGTTATGGTGTGGGGATGCATCACCGCCATCGGAGTTGGATCTCTAATTATGCTCGAGGGCACTGTTAACGCCATGCAATACAAACAAATTATCTTAGATGGTGTTGTACCGAGTATGGAAATGATAACAACAGAAACATCAAAACCAATTTTTCAAGATGATTCAGCACCTTGCCACCGAACAAAATCTGAAAGTAATTCAAGGTTTTTTTTTTCATATTTATAGGTGTTTTGAAAATCTTATGATTTTAATTTTTAAATTTCCTCCACAGATTAAAACTTTGAAAGAAGAATTAGGAATAGAATCTCTAATTTGGCCGGGAAACAGTCCAGATCTCAACCCCATCGAAAATGTCTGTGCTCTTATGGGAAAGAAGATCCAAGATAAAAAACGAAAAACCATGAAGCATCTAAAGAGCATCATTGAAGAAGTGAAGTGTGGTTCAATGAAATTAATAACAATTACCTAAGTAATCTCTATGCCTCCATGCCAAACAGGGTTCATGACGTTGTTAGGGCGAAGGGTGGTGCTACGAAATACTAGAATTATTTTTTAGTATTATGAAAGTCTTAAATTATGTAAAAAGGTTTCTTAGTTAATAAAAATATGAAAAAAGAAATTTGCTTTTCAAATTGTTGCTCTTTTTTTAATTTATGTATATTGATAGTACTTGGGTAATATCTGATATTTTGTAGTCTAATCTTCACGATCATTACTTTTTTTCAATTAGGCTACGAAATGTATTGTCAAATTGGGGAATGTGTTAACTTAAATGTTAAAAATCAAAAATACAAAGTGACTACGCAGTGATTAGTCATCATTTAAAAATTACCATGTGCGGCTTTTTTTGTTGCGCGGGGTGTACATATGTATGTATAGATAGACAGTGGTGGCCAGAGAATTAGCACATAGTACCTCAATTTACTACCTACCAAGTTAAATCATTGTAAGACAAGAATTCTTTAAGAAAATTTTTGTTTCCAAATACGTGCATATGTGCCCTATATTTTTCTAGAAAAGTACCGTTGATAAAATGTAACCATGATTTTTTTTTTGCGAAACAGTACACGATCAGCCATAGTAACGTGGCCACACAATTAGCACATTGTAAAATTAAACCGTGTATCATTTCGTTTGCTGACTGATAAATTGAAAATCATTTGAATTTCACAGTAAGTTATTTCAAATATTGTTTTTTGCTAAAAAAAAAAATACAGAAATATATAATTTGATGGGCAAGGAACCGTCATGTACACCTGAGCTCCGAAAAATAATTATAAACATGAAAAATAACGGAAAAACAATAACGGACATCACAAATGACATTGGACTTTCAAGGAATTTGGTAATTAATGCAATTAAGTACTTTGAAAAGCACAATACCACCGACGCAATTAAGAGGAAACCACCTCCAAGGAAGACAATTTGTGCCGAAGATCGTTTAATTGCGACATGTGCTCAGAAAAATCCGTTCATAACCTCCGCTGAGGTTAGAGATGAGTTGAATAAAACTCATGGCATAGCTGTTAGTAGTAGAACAGTTCGTAGAAGGCTGAACGAGAAGAATTTGATTGGATGCGTGGCTCAGCATATGTCATTAGTGTCAAAAGAATATAACAGCAAGGCTTAAGTTTGTTAAGCTGTATGGAAAGAAGCCTCCATCATTTTGGAACAACGTCTTATGGAGTGACGAATCAAAGTCTAATCGATTCGGTTCGGATGGAAAGCGACGAAGCGTTTGGCGGCCCCCGAAACAGGAGCTTAACCCACGCTATACAGTCAAAACGGTGAAGCATGGAGAAGGGTGCATAATGGTTTGGGCAGTGTTTTCATGGCATGGTGTAGGACCAATTGTCAAAATTGATGCAAAAATGGATCAGCACCAATATTAGAAAATTATATGGAACCTTTTGCTGGCGAAAATTTGCCATTAAACTGGATATCATGCATGACAACGATCCTAAACACACGTCTCGGTTTGTGAAACGGTGGATTAGTGATCAGCAAATTAATATTTTGCCATGGCCTGCACAAAGTCCTGACCTTATTCCCATCGAGAACCTATGGAACGATGTGGACTACCAGATTGGACTGCGAAAACCAAGAAATTTGACTGAACTTTGGGAAGCTGCTAGAGATGGGTGGAACTCTATTCCTACGTGCCGATGCCGACATTTAGTTGAAAGACTTCCCCGGCGATTAGAAGCCGTTGTACGTCAAAATGATTTCCTACCAAGTACTAATATAATTTCAGTTAAAAACAAAAATTATGTATATATTTCGAATTTGTGCTAATTCTATGGCCAGCAATATTGCCGTACCTATCCGAAAAAACATGTGAATAATCTCAATTTTTTTTTTTTTCATATTTTTTTTAACATAATCTACAATATTATATGGATTTTTTCTTATGAAGTTGGAGATTATAGTTTGCCAAACTACACATTTTATGCTTGTCCTAATGATTCGTATTCTTCAGGTGGAGTTGGTGTCTTTGTGCGTAATGTTTATGAGTGCGATTTCAATAGTTTTAGTCTGACCTCTGCAGATATTATTAAAATTTCAGTTTGCTTATGTAATGTAAAATACAATTTTGTTTGCGTTTATAGATTTCACTCAAAATCAATTCAAGAGTTTATTGAAGAATTTTCTGTTTTTCTAAATAATGAGCGTGCACCTAAGCTTTTGATTTTGGGTGACATGAATATAGATCTCTTAGCCTCAAATAATGCCTTGGATTTATATAATGTAATGTTGTTTCAAAATGGGTTTACATCCCTTGTTAACGAACCTACAAGGCCTGTTGCAGGCACCTGCCTTGATCACGTTTTTTGTCGTTTCTCAAGTATATCTCAGAACGATTGTCAAGGTATTGTCTTTGATCTGGGTATTACAGATCATTGCATGACGGGTATACTTTTAAAAACTTTAAAAAACAAATTGCAAAATAAATCTGTATCTGATCACCGGGCGACTAAAATTGAATTTTCCAAATTAAATCATGAACTACTTTATGCTGATTGGGAAGAAATATACGCTGAGGAAAACCCCTCCAGGGCGTATCACTTATTTTCTGAAAAGTTTAAAAGTTATATCAGTAGTTCAACCTATACTATCCATAAGAACATAAAATCAAAATTTAAACCATGGATAAATAATCGTCTTCTCAAAAAAATTAATGTCAAGAACAACTTGCGTAATAAATGTCACAAGCATCCGCACAATAGAAATTTAAAATTACGTTTCAAAAAAAAATGTGTAAAGAAGTTAACAATGAGATCAAATTATGTAGAGACAATTATTACCATAATAAAATAAGAAGTTCGGTAGGCAATTCCAGAAAGGAGTGGGAAGTTATTAACAACATGTTAAATAGAAAAGTTAAAAACAATTCTAAAAATATATCACTTAAAGTAGATAGTAAAGATGTTACAGATCCTGTAGAAATAGATAATCTTTTCAATGAACACTTCGCAACAGTTGGTAAAAACACACCTACTAGTAGTTGTACTTTACCTTGCAGCTGCTGCTCAGATCTTGGTGTTTTAAGCAGAGCCTTTAGTAGGAATAGCTTTTATTTCGAATCTATTGAAAACAATAAACTCTCTCAAAAATACTAACTCGTGTGGTAAGGATGGTATTTCGAACATTGTGTTAAAAAAAACCGCTTTGAATTTAGTTGACGTTCTAGCATACATTTTTAATTTGAGTGTTCTTTCAGGCATCTTCCCAGATGATCTGAAAAGTGCTGTTGTTATACCTCTCTTTAAAAAAGGCAACAAAAAAGATCGAAATAACTATAGACCAATCTCATTATTACCCTCAATAGCAAAAGTCTTTGAAAAAATCATTAAAACTAGGATTTTGCAATTTTTGTTAAATCAAGATTTTTTTAGTCCCCTACAATACGGTTTTCGATCAGGGTTATCAACAGAAGATGCTCTGTTGGATTTTTGTTCCTTTATACAAAAAGGTCTTGATAAGAAAAAATGTTGTGGTGCAATTTTCGTTGACATGACCAAAGCGTTCGATATGGTTAAACATAGCATTCTTTTAAAAAAACTGTTCAACTCTGGTTTTCGAGGTTGTATTTATAATTGGTTTGTTTCTTATCTGAGTAATCGAACTCAAAAAGTTAATGTGAATAATGTTCTAAGCAATTCGAAGGATATTAATTTGGGTGTACCTCAGGGATCAGTGCTTGGTCCTATTCTTTTTTTAATATACATTAATTCCCTTTTTGAACAATCATTTGTTGGGAATGTTAAGGCTTTCGCAGATGATCTTGCAATTGGATATGATTCTGAAAATCCATTAGATTTAGTTTCAGACATGAATTATGATGTCCATATACTAAGGTTGTGGTTTGCGGTTCATGAACTTTGTATAAGTAATAAGACTAGTCATGTTTTTTAGCCTTGACGCAAAGGAGTTGAGTAACATTGAAATTAGATTTCATTCACCTGTTTGTTTAAGATTCAAGTTGTTTAGCGAAAATTGCTTGAGACTAAGTTCTCAGACCCTTTTTAATCCAAATGCGGCATGTACCGAAAATTGCTTTGAAATTGAAGAGGTTAAATTCTTCAAATATTTAGGAGTAACAATCGATCAACAACTTAAATGGACCGAACATATTTCGAATCTTAAACAGTATTTTCTTTCAACAATTCGGTGTCTATACAGTCTGAGAAAATTTTGTTCGCTTTATTAAAATCTGTATACTACGGGATATTTAATTCGAGGTTAAAATATGGTATATGTTGTGGGGGGGTGCTTACCATAATAGATTGCAACAATTGCTTATCCTGCAGAAGTGTGCCGTAAGAAAAATTAGCAATTCTACTCGTTTTACCTATTCAATGGAATTTTTTCGTAAATTACAAATTTTGCCTGTACGACACCTTTTCTACTATAAGGTTTTAAAAATATTTTTTATACGAAGTGGTTATAGGCAAAGTCCCATTATTGGATCATATAACTTGAGAACCAATTCTAGTAATTTTCCATATTTACGTTTTCGGACTACATTTTATAGAAACTCCTACTCTGTAATATCACGCAAGTTATTCAATAAACTTCCTGAAACAATACAAAACATTACGAATCTGTCTCTGTTTTTAAAAAGAATTAAGTCGTGGCTTTTTGTGTATGATATGAATGAAATCGAAATTTTGTTGCACAACTTTACTTGATATTAGATTTGTTTTCCTATCTGGCTGTTAAATAAATAATAATTTATCTTCTATAATTGTTTTTGTAAAATATAACCTATTGTAAAACGCTATTTTTTCTTTTAATTGCTAAATTTAATGTGGCATTTGCTCTATTTTTATAAAAAATAAAAGTGCCACTAACTATTCTCATAAATTTAAAAAAAAAAACTGTTAATTTAGATTTAAGTTGAATGAATTCTGTAAATGAGAATAATGAATAAACATACATACATACATATTATATTTTAATAAAAAAATAAGAAAAAACCTTTACATTATCAAGAGATTTTTATTTTTTGTTTGCGGGTAGAACATGTGCTAATTCTCTGTCCAACACTGTACATACATATTTCGGTACTATTCCTTTTAAGAAATCCTTGCTGTTATCATAATTGGACTATTTTAAGATTTCTTCAAACAACAGTACAATACTGCCTGTTCCATGCTAGGGTTCATTTACAATTATTTCAAAAATAAATTCGTTATAAATGGAAAACGATTCGAGATCAGACCTAGACACATTGTATTCCGGATGGGTATTGCAAGCATTTCCAAATGTTGCCTTTACTTTAGGAAGCATTCATTACATAGTCAATTAGAATAGCTAACCTCTTGCGAAAATATGAAACTTAGATTTCCATTGCTCACTAAAAGAATTATAAGAAAACCTAATGAGGGAACAAGGAGGAAGCCACTCCCTTTCCGTTTTTCTTCAAGACGACAAGCCCTATCACAACTTATACGAAAAGCAAACAATTACATCCAATTAAAGCCAGAAATTCGTTAATCATTTAATTAACGGAAATAAAATAAATTAATTAATTAAAAAAAAAAAAAAAAAAAGAGAAAACAGAACAACAAAAGAAGACAAATAAAGGCGGCACCCCATCATAATCATCACCTCAACAACAGCAGCAGTATATTACTCAAATTTCATTCAGCAAGCAAATTCAGCGGGAAAAAAAATACTTATTAGAATAAGGCGTAACTCAAGCGGGAACGAGAAGGTGGAATACATACACCAAGAGTTTCTACCATCATTCCTTGCCATTGCCACCCATCATGACCTGACCCTATATTAAATATTGACACTAAACAAAACTCCCAATCCCGGCGGATGTGGATGGAATGGGGAAGTTTATCATGCAGGATCTCAATGCCAACATCACATTGTTGTACCCATAAAATATTTGGACGCACATATCAACATATAATTTGTTCGCCAATTTTCTTGTCTCACTGCGGATACCTACACAGATGACGCTAGAGAAGAAATCCAAATTATTCTAAATAATATTTGCCTAGTCTAAGAAAAGAGCTAATTATTTAGCTGATTATATTTACAAGTCAAACCATAGATTTAATTTTTATTTTTTTTTTTTTTGTTAAGGGCCCATTCCTGAGGAGCGACTCCAGGAAGCTTTCACTTAAATGTCAACAAGTAAACGCAAGAGCGAGAGAACATGACCCACGAAATTACAACAAAAAGCAAGACAGATAAAAACGTTGGGAATAAAAAAACGTTCACCTTTGGACCACCATCACGACGATGAACCCTAAAACCGCAAAAGTACCAAGAACAAGGGATTTCACAAGGTAAAAGACTTTGTGAGGATGTTTTATTACTTTCTTCTATACATAAATACGCTCAAATATTTAGCATGGATCAAAATTAAAAGAGTAAAACATGTAATTACCTTATCGAATTCTTCCTGAGCGTAACAAGCGAAATTTTATTAAGAAACGGCTATTTTTTATTGTAGCCTTTTTGGGATTGGTTTTTTTTTTATATCATTCACTCTGCTGTTCTTTTTATGTTTCTATCTCTTTTCTTGGCGATTAATGAAGATAGTGGAAAATGCCAATCAATTGCATTTGTGTGAAAGGAATAATAATATAAAAAATAGGAGGGCTATTCCTACTAACTTATCACTTTTTTCTGTTACTCTTGTTTTTTTTTTTTTTTTTTTTTTTTTTTAAAGGAAAACACAACTTGCTCTTTCTTTTTTTTGAACTCTTGTCGACCGTTTCGATCCACCGCAAACTATAGAGCCAACAGACTGTAAGCACCCCACACTCTGCTGAATTTTACTAAACGAGAGAATAAATAAGTGCACAGATGAATGAACCACACACACACACACACACCGTGTAATTAGAGATGTCAAAAAAAAAATTATAGATCACAAAATTCGGAAGAAAACTTGTCACCGGTTCTTAGGATATGTTTTCTTAAAATCAAAGAATTTTCTTATCAACGCTTCACCAGAACTATAGAATGGAAATTAAATTAACTGAATATCGGTGACGGCAACAATTATTTTATAACACTCTCCGGAGTCTGATTGCCTTGTTACAGTTGGCGCTGCTATCTCGTACTACAAAAGTGACACAACACGAGAACGGTGATGACACATGCTGCTACGAATCTGGTGTACATGTGGTTTTTTTCGGCTTGGCAACAGCGCTGCCGCTAACGAGTTCTAATATTTCTAATACTAGTAGTGAAATTTCGAAGTTAGAGATATTCGAAATGGGGTAGATTTAATCTACTACGTTTTTCTTTTTTAATTCCCTGGCCAAATTGGTGGTTAATGTTTTTTCTTATAAATGTGCCCACAAGGCAGTTTCATGACTTTCGAATGTCCTGTCACTTAAAATAGCACTCGATCTCTAATAAAGAAAGGTGCTGAACATTGCTATGAACAGAAATCATTCATCATTTATAAATTACAAAAAATATTTTTACATAGTAGGTATTTCACAGTATCTTCGAAGACAATTTCAGCTAACCATTTATAGGCGCTGAACTACTTAGCATTAAAGGGTTTTCATTTGTCTATTTTTTTATCAAAAAAGAAAAGACAAATATATAAAATTACATTTGTGGAGTTATTTTTAGAGTGCAAAACTCTAGCATACTTGATCTACTACCAAATCTAGGAATTTAATTTAATTAAAATTTTATAAAGTGTAACCTAGGATGTTTACAGATCAATTTATATGGATCACTAAGTATACCATACACATTTTCATCATGAAAAAAAAGAAGAAAACAGTGATAATAATAATGTAATAATTCAAATCAAATTAATATAGATATGTATATATAATCAGTAAATATGTACTTCAATTTGCCTGCAAACTTTACGCCCTTAAACACAAATAATATAATTCGTTGGAGGGTTTCCATGATAATAACATACCCCAAGCTTACAACAACTAGATCGAAAGTGCACAAAAACAGTTCGCTTAAAAGTGGAAATGGAATTTGTGAAATCTCTATAATTATCCGGAAGACTATTTCATAGAACTAATGAACTGATCCGGAAAGAACGTGTCATTATAACTGTTCTATGCCTTATTATATTAATGTTAGTGGGATACAAACTTGAACTTCTGAACACAATATTATATAAAATTTGAGGTGGCTTTTTAATTTGTATTATTTTTTACGAAAGAAAGGTAGTTGCCTGCTTACTGTAATAATAATGGCTTTTTTGCACTCTAATGATGAACAAGCAACATGTACTTGCGGCTTGATTTTGTACGGTTTTCTCGACTTGTCTAGAGTAAACGTTTCGAATTTTATTCATCACTATTACTTTTTGTAAAGTACTTTTATATTACGAAAGGTGCGGGTTTCTAGCACGTATAATATATCACGACAACACTGTTCGGGACTGCCTTTAAAATTGTTGCTGCCTAATTCGAAAACTAGGGATGAGCATGCTGTAATTAAAACTGATCTACTTCATTCTAAAAAAATTGTGTGCAAAGAATGTGATTGGGGTTGAGGGATAAATTTCGAAATATAGGTACATATTTGGAATGGAAAGTGTATAAGAAAGTTACGAAATTGGCTAAGAGCACACAAATTGCAGTTGAATTTTGCAGAATTTTGCTATCACTTTTTAGAGCTATGACTGAAATACCTATTCGTCGACTAACTTTGTCATGTTGTAGATTGTTAATATACCAAATTGATTTTAGTGCATACAAAGTTTGAATAAGTCCTAAAACGAATAAAGCAATTTGTGCCGTATAAACATAGATGTGCCACTTGAGAAGGGTAGGTGGTAAGATATGGCAATAAGTTTACTTTTTGGGATCAATCATCAGCATTTTCCTTTGTTAGAAACTGTGAATTGAATATAACACATGGGGTAGTATAATCCTTTACACTTTTCTTAATTGAATAGCAACAAATTTAGCTATTGCAGGTCGTTTTCCACTCTACATTAATTTTGAATATATGAGTAAAACAATAATTTTTCAAGACGGTAAACCAGCGAAGAAACAAGACAATGTATGTACATACATATGTATATCCGTAATAAAATGTATTTACTGCAGCGATGTGGTTCTGCAGAAGCTTGACTTTCAGGGGTGATTCTGATGACTTTTTTTCGGATATTTATAGTGCTGTAAAGATACTGTAAAAAAAACTTCGGTAGCCAGATGAAGAGTTATCATGGATGATATTACAAATATAGATTAATTAACTTCAGATTTTTGTTTAGAGCACCTTGTATTCATATATTTTACGACGTAACCCTACCATCTAATGAGTCTCTAATGTCAAGTTCATTAATAAATACTATGCAAAGCGGCATCACATTTGGATTGGAATGGGTTGGGATGTAATACAAGAATTAAATGTAATTTAAGATGTAAACTGGACCCGCCATAACTCGTAAATGTTGCGGTAACAGTGTATTATCGCAGTGTATTATACACCAATAAAGTTTGGTGTCCTTGAGTTGGTGAAATTCGAAGCAGTTGTCTTGAAAACGAATGAATAAAATTAGTAGATTATAAACTACGGGGAAGATTTTCATTTAAAGAGAAGCGGTGTAGATCTGTTCAAATAACAGTAAAATTGCAAGCGCTGATTTGTTGCAGTGGTCACAGTATTTTAGTTTATTTTAGATGGCGCTACAGTCCGGGGTGGACCTTGGACTCAGCACATAGTGTTTTGTTAATAAATTTCCCAGCAATATGACTAAAAGATGCAATTTCGACCCAACTCTTCAAGTACTTCCCAAATATATAACTAAAATAGTACATGCAATAAAAGTTTCGAAAGCTTTATGGGGAGATGAATGAAGAACTAACTTATACTACGACTTCACTAGAGAAGGATAAGATGATTTCGAATGACTCGTATCAAGTAGTTTGATAGTTGACACAACAAGAGGGTGTGTCATGTTCAAGTACGAGAATATGCTGAGTGTGTAACTTGGAACGACCAGTTGTTACTCCCTCATAGGGAAGCTATATATATTTTCTATTTGTAAACTCATTCGAAGCACCGATACGTAAAGCTGACATTCCTGTGAATAGGACCTACTTTGACATCATTTATTATGTTTTATTGGAAAGCACAAATAGCGGAATCTGAAACGAAAGGAAAACGGCATTAGTAAATGCAAAAAGAGGACAAGTTCGCTAGTACAAAAATGCTGTAACTATTCAGCTACTAAAATTATCACTCCTGTGTCAAATTCAATTTGTTCTACTGCCTTCCTAAATAAAATTTGCCACATGTCTAAGTGTATTTAAACACACACATATATATGTAAATAGAATTCTAGTAAGTCTTAATTTTTAGAACTTGACACAATTTTATATTACACTCCTTTTCGTGGCAGAACTTGGCCCCTTTTTACGTTAATGTTTTTTTGTGAGATTATTATAAGAACTTATTATACTAATGTCGTTTTGCATGAGTTTCACTCAAGATTTTACTTTTTCTATTTTCCAATGAAACATGAAAATTGCTTCTGTCCAATTCTATATTAAAGAAATATAAAAAAAATTGTTCCAACAAAAGCTAATACTCTTTTAGTTACATTTTAGTTTTATTTCACAAAGAGAAGATTATTTGACAATAAAATCTATGAAAAAATGTGTTATTTATTTCCCCATTTATTATGATTACATTTTAGTAAGTAGTATAATTACATTAGCGGTGTTTGAGGGGATTCTGAATTGCAAGTAACTATCGAACGACTGACTTCTCAGAAGGTAAGGAAGATAATTCTGAAGTGCTAATGGAACGGTTTTAGCGTGTTACCTCAACGGTCTGGAAAAAAAGGTCACAAAAGGAAAGGTATCGAAACATGCCACATTTCTTAAAAATCGACGAGTAAAACTTCCATTGTAATCAATAAAATGTATTTTCTCAAAAGATAGCATAAGAAAAAAAATTGGTATGGGAAAACATACATGACTTTGATGTTACAGAATCATTTTTCGAAATAATTTTTGATGTACAAATTTTTGTAAAATCTACCAGAAAATCTCTGTTAGATGAGATTATACGATGATGATAGCATTTGCATATTCCGGGTTGCAAGTATAAGGATTTATGGGAAGCCAAGCTGCAGGCTACCGGACGGGTCCGCGGATTATGGATGGTGGAACGACTTCTGGATGTAAAGGTATGTATTTACAAATAAAAAGCTCCTTGGTCCAATATTGACAAAGTGAGCAGATGTCTGACCCAAAATGGGTGGCTATGAACAGCATCTATTTCTCTATGTTAGAAGTGGCTGAAATCAGAAAAATGGCGTTTTTAATCTGCCCAAAATATATCCCTTCCTCTTTAATTAATAATAATTATCCTCTTTCAAAGACATGGCCTTAAGTAATGAAGAATATTTAAGAAGGGGCTCGCCATTTTATTTCAGTTGTGTTTACATCAAGGCCAGATCTTGTATTTTTGCACCGATCACCGATATAAAACTAAGCGGCCGCTTATAATATGTCAACAATTTTAAAATATTTCTACAATTCTTTAATAATATTTTTACATGGCGAAAATATATGATAAATTATTATAATTTGCAATATGGGTGAGGTTTGTAGAATTGCAGTATTCCATTACCCGCCGTTGCAATAGCTCCAACATTTTAAAATGTGGTGCGAAATTTTACATTTGTACGCTGAGTATAATGTGCATATATTACATATATTCTTACACCATATAGTGAACATGTGTCAAATATCGATATCATTCTTGCTAGAAGTCATCATCCTTTCAGCGACATTTCTCATCAATTACTGTTATCGGTAACTGACAAAATGGCGAAATAGCACAAAATGAAGTATATGTACATATTTTCAAATGCAATAGATCTACAATTATAAATAAAAAAAAGTAAACATTATACATCGTTAAATTCGGTTTATTTTTGTGGAAGTTGTCAAGAGTAACATAGGTAAAAAGAAAGATAGATGGACAGCTTGACCGCCAAATATAAAATTAGATGCACGCACAGCCGCAATGCAGAAAACCATTTTTCTTTATATCTTTAATATGGTTCAGTTAGAATCGGACATTACTTTGAATATAATTTGATAACTCTATCACCATATTCAAAATTTAAATAATAATCTGTTTGCCTGGCTTTTATATTTTGCTGACTAGCATTCAACAGTGTTGAGCAACAGTTAAAATATGTCAACACGATGGCATTGTGTATTAAAATTGCACTTTCATACATTAATACCCGTACTACAGTTCTTAATAAATCGATGTATTTTAACAAACTTTCCACATTCTGCATGAATATTAAAATTAAATTTTGAGTCCAGTATCAATGTTTTCCACACATTCAATAATGTTTTTATAACCACGCATAATAATAGGATCAACTAATTTAAACTTCATACATGTATACATACGTACTTCCATTTTCTTACAGCATGCAAATGAAATAAACAAAAAGTGTGTATGTATTTATATCTATTAAATGGCAGTTTACATATTTCCATCAAAACTAGCTTGAAGCATCCCATTATATTTTCCTCTTGTTCACCAAATGCAAACGACCAGCTTATTGAATATACATATCATAGTTTTGGATGTAACATGAAAATATTTTTTACTTGTT
Source organism: Pocota personata (assembly GCA_963082735.1). Taxonomy (NCBI): domain Eukaryota; kingdom Metazoa; phylum Arthropoda; class Insecta; order Diptera; family Syrphidae; genus Pocota; species Pocota personata. The sequence continues at coordinate 5,074,330 of OY720433.1, forward strand.
TTATAAAAAAATGAACAAGTATCACAATTGTTATACATACGCGTATGTACATATATTAAAAATGAAATATGGCATCAAATTTGAAAGACAAAGTATAAGCACTCAATTGGTTTTGGATACCCTTATAGTGTACGTACGAGTATTGTAGATACACAGTGTATATTGTTTAAGAAGATTGGAGAAACTGATGCACATTTGCTTTAAATGTCTGTGGATTGTAGTGAGAAGGAAAATATTTCTTATACCGATTGACGAAATCTAGACATTCCGCGAAGTTTTTTGCGACTTCGAATATGTAGTCATTCCAACGAAGGTTGTCGTTAACACAAATACCGAGAATGGAAAGTCTTACGGTTTCAGCAATGCGAATGGCTGAAGATTCTGGCTCCGCTTAAATAACGTGAAGTATGGTTAAGTAATTGGAGGGAGAAGAAGATTCGTCTTTTTGGGACGGGCTGGACAAATGCTGTTTTCCATCTACTCAAAAAGAGTCCAGACGAGTAGGATAGACAGAAAAGCTTACAAATTGGTTTTGACAGCGTAGAGGAACACCTCTTCAGACCATTAGGTATGATACCAGCGGACTTCTGTATGTTGTGATCATGAAGTACTCTGCAACTGTACGAGTGCTATAGTGCACTTGTCCCATGTAGACTTCGGACCGCAATCTGGAAGCGTACAGCCGGCTGTGAAATGCGCAGGAAGCAGACTAGCTTTGTCTAAACTTTTGATTCGAATGTATCATTGTGGCAGCACTGGCTTTCGGAAGAGTTGTTTCTCCTTGCCTAATGGGAGCGCAAAATCGACAGCCATTGAGGCAAGACGCATTTTACTACGCCGACTCCAGGACTCGTGTCGGTACAACATAAATGCATTTACAAGTGTACTCACACCAGCAAAGCAAAACAAAAAAAAAAAAAACAGGAATTCTTCGGCACGGACTTCTCCGGTGGAAATCTAAACCAGGCGGCTGTAACAGTAATCAAAGGAGTTCCAGTTAAATTCCAGCAACTGTCCAGCAGCCAAGATGCATTTGCACTCCGGCTGCACCACTCCAGCGGGCACAACGTAAGTAGAATCATAAGAGCAATAACACCTAGCAAAACAAGAAAAACAAAGACGAATTCTCCGGCACGGGTCCCCCGATGAAAATCCTCAACTCTAATCGGGCGACTATAACAGAAAACAAAGAAGTCCCAGAAAAATGTATCAGTTCATACCGATAGAAACCGTAATGCCTTTATTTTTAAGTAACTAGAGAAATAAATAACTGTTAATTCAAGAGAAAAGTACACTGCATGTACGGATTACTACTTTGCCTTCGTTATTCATTCATTTCTTAGGCTAAGTATTTTTAAGTTACTCGTAGTTTTAACGGAATTAACTTCACGTTAACGTAACTGTGATATTGCTCCGGAAGCAAGAGCAGGACATCACTTGTAAAAGAGAAAGAGTAAGCTAAGAACATACGTTACAGCCATCCAGTTTTACTTAAAAGGCATAGATGTATAATATATATAATATTCTGTGTAATAAAGTACTACTACTACTACTACTACTTCTTACCCAATGAAATATGACACAAAATCCAAACCAAACGAAAATTTACCTGGTACTGGCAGCACTGTTTGAGTATGGAATTAAAAGTGCACATCATTTTCGTGTATGACTGTAGTTCATCTCAGTCCATCACCGTCTGCCCGCATGCAAGTAGGAATGCGTACTTGCCTTTACAATTTGTGCGAAAAATATTGAAAATTAATTAGTTGCAGGCGATTTTACCGCGAAAATTGTTTAATTTTTCTGACAAAATAGAATAAATAGTGGCTGAGTATAAAGTTATCACGAACGAACGCGTGAACTAACAAAGTGAACATCAAAATAAGAATTTTTTCGGGACACCAACAGAATTTAAAATAAAAGAAAATGGACTTCTCTATCATGAAATTGTAAATTTTCAAAATATCTAATTCATATGATATAATCAATGAAATTAAGAAGATGATATTTATTTGATTTTGGGATTCTGGTGCGATGCGAGGATGAGATGAAATGAGATAAAAGAGATATTATATCTAGATATATAATTTGCAAGAGTGTATGCAGTGCAAAAGGAATTTTTTCTTCTGTTAATTATTTTTATCCTTGCTGTGTTTCCTTTGGACGTGTTTTTATGCGTTTTTGAAGAATATTGTGTTGTGGTGGTGTGAAACGTTTTAAAAGAATCGCAAAGAAAGGTGAAGAGATGTATTTGTGAATGTTATTTTTTTTTCGTTCTTTTATTATTTTCCTTTTTAATTTATTTTGTTTGAAAGTGTGGCATTTTTTTTTTTTTTTTTTTTTTAAATTTATTTTCTGAAAAGTCCTGAAATGGCGTGGCCATCTTGAATGATGGTGTGCAATTTGAGTGGGAAAGAGAACGTAAGGAAAAACTACGTAAAAGAGTGAAATAGATGGCGTTCTTTGGCTGGGTTATAATAAGTTTGAAGAAATAGATATATAGGTGTTTTATTTGTATTCCTTTCTGGTATGTGTAGTCTGTGAAGAATTGCCAAATGTCATGTGTTGGTGGGAAGTTCACCGGGACTAAATTTAATTTTCAGTAGGTACTTATTGCAATTCTCACAAGTATACACAGAAATTATTGATGTTTTTTTTTTTTTTTTTTTTTTTTTTTTTTTTTTTTTTTTTTTTTTTTTTTTTTTTTTTTTTTTTTTTTTTTTTTTTTTTTTTGGGTGGAGCACGCCTAAGGACATTGGTTATTGATTTTTCATATGAAATTTGAGCCGATGCCTTCGCTTTCCATATATAAAAAAACTTATAGGAAATGTGCTCTTTAGGTTTCGCCTTTTCGCACGAGTTTTTCTATTTTGCCCAGAATTCTAATGTGTTTTTACAGAGAACATACCTTAAACCTCTAACATAAATATGTATGCCTTATACCTGACCTACACCATGTTGCAAAAGTTTACATACGACCTGCATTTTTCGACTTCCAGACTAAATGTATCCTAATTAATAGGGTTTCCGACTATACATTTGAAAAAATATAAATTTGTAAATAATATATGTAAAAGTACACTCAATAAAATGCAGACTGTTAGCGCTAAAATATTTATTTATGAATCAAAAAGTAAAGAATGATTATTTTTGGAGAATTGTACACAGAAAACAATATTTGATCCAATGGCAGGGAACGATCCTGCGATAGGTATGTACAGTATCGGACAAAAGTAAAGCACATAATTGTTCTAGCTTACCTTTTGTGGACTATCTTTTTACAAGTTATGTTTCATCACTATAATATAATTGATTTAACAAAAATAACTATCGTTTGTAATAAAAATAAAAAAAAACAACAATTTTTATTGCAAAAAAAAATAAAAAATTCATTAGAAATAAACGCAACAAAACTAAAGCACATAATTAAAATACCAATATTTTTTAACCAAAATATTAGTATTTTGTGGCGTAACCATTATTTTTTAATACGGCTGCGCACCTTCGAGGCATGGACTCAATGAGGTTGTTTATAATGCCGTCTGGGATGCTTTGCCAGGCATTTTTGACTTGGACGGAAAAAGAGTTCTTATTGCGACAGTTATCACGATCAATTCTTCGATCTGCAATTTCCCATAGATTCCCTATGGGATTGAGATCTGGGGATTGGGCTGGCCAACTCAGCACTTCAACATTGTTAAGCATAAAGCACTCTTTTACGACTTTAGCGGTATGCTTTGGATCATTGTCGTGCTGAAAGATCCATCTAAGTGGCATTTCCTCTTCCGCGTGGGGCAGCATTATATCTTGAAGTATGTTCTTATAAACAAAACGATCCATTATTTTGTCAATTTGTATAATTGGCCCGATTCCTTGTCCAGAAAAACATCCCCAGACCATAACGTTCCCTCTTCCATGTTTTATTGTTCCTATTGAATAGCGCGGATCCAGTCTCTCCCCTTTTTGGTCTTCGTACGTAACGCAAACCATCTGAACCCCTCAGATTAAGAAAGACTCATCTGAGAAAAGTACAGTCTTCCATTTGGCAACAGTCCAGCCAACATGCTCCCTCGCAAACTTAAGACGAGCCTTTTGATTTTTAGGTGAAATAAAAGGCTTTTTCAATAGCTCGTCTCTGGATGGACCTGTTCGAAATTTCCAAATTGAGTTCAGTCCTTATACACCTCGCTGATGTGAAAGGATTCTTTTTAATCAATCGAACAATTGCGTGGTCCTCACGTTTGGTTGTTTTTTCGCGGTCTACCTCCGCCATGTAAAGTTTCCAAACTACCTGAAGACCGAAAACAGCTTACCCATCGAGAGATAATGGAGTAGTGTACACCAAATTTCTTTGCAATTGTTGTCACTGAATCACCTTTATTAAAATCACTTATAATTTTTTCTTTAAAATGTACGGAATATTTATTTCGAGCCATTTAAAGAATTTTAGGAAGATTATGGTAAATACAAGGAACGGGCACACAGCAGTATATTTGCACAACTGAAATGCCAACAAAATCATCCCAGAATATATCCCGATACTAACGGTACTTATTGAAGTAAATGTGCAGCTGCAAACAAAATAAATGTCGTAAACCAGATGATGTGCTTTTGTTTTGTCGCGGTTATTTTCGTTTCAGTTACTGTTAATATGGTTTTTTTTTTTTATGTAACCAATGAAAATCGTTGTTTTTGTTATTTTTATTACAAAAGATAGTGATTTTTGTTAAATCAATTCAATCATAGTGATAAAACCAAACTAAACAAATTATAATCAATCAAATGTCAACTAACATTATTACGTGCTTTAGTTTTGTCCGACACTGTACGTAGGGACTAAAAAAAGATCGCTTAGTTGATTGAATAATAAAACACACAAATAATTTTAACTTTAGATATTTAATCTTAATCTTCTTTTTAATTTCTCCACATAATTCCCGTTTATTTCAATACATTTCTTCAGCCGATAGATCCATCTTTCAAAACAGCTTTCAAAATCCTATTTTTGGTGCTTTTCGATTTCGACATTGACTGCATTAATAATCTCCTCATTAGATGTGAAGATTTTTCCCCTTAAATCTTTTTTTTATTTTTGGAAACAGCTAAAAGTCACACGGCGCTAGATCCGGAGAATAAGGTGCTGGGCGAATTTCATTGATGCCCGAGAGCGCAAGAAAGTTGTTGGTTTTTTCAGCAGTGTGCGCAGGCGCATTGTCATTTGTCATGGTGCAAAAAGTAGCGGCGCAGCTACCCCTTTTGTCGGTGTCCTAGTAAATTTTGGAAAACTTGTGGTAAGCAAGTTTCAGTATACCAATTAGCAGTGACTATCTGACCAGTTTTAAGCGGGATGACGGCGACCATTTTCGCCCTGGTGAAGTCATCGACATCATAACTTTAGTCGCTGACTTTTGTTGTTTGGCCTTTACTGGAGGATTTGCACCTTCTGGGCTCCATACCATGGACTGCTGTTTGATTTCCGGGTCTTACAAGCCAAGATTCACCACTTGTAACGATCTTATTCAAAAACTACTAAATTGACACCAACTAAGCGAACTTTTGTTAGTCCCTACGTATGGTTTTAGCCACCAACGCTCTATCAACTGAGCTATCTTTGCTATTCGGGTTGTGATTAAGAACAGTAATTCATAGACTACGGAGTAAAAATCTCGTGCTTAACACGTACACATCTGTATGTATTATAGGCGGACCTTGTTATTGCATGTCTGCTGACCGGGCAATTATGACTTTTGACATCGCCAGACCAACACCGCAATAGCCGAGGTGACGTAGACGCCGCACCAACCGCTCTTATACTCGAGGTTGCCGGTTTGAATCTCCAGCACATGCATTTTTTATTGATAATTATTTTTCAGTGCTCCGTAGGAAAATGATATAAACGGAACACCAATGGATTCAACACGGTGTCTGTCAAATGTCTATAACTTTTGAGGCGTTCGATTATTTTTTCACTAAAAATAATTATACACAAAAATTGTTAAAATCTTTTTGTAGGGGGCCGTAGGAGGCATAATATACCCTGGTAAAAAATACATTTTTAACACTCCCTCATTTAAAGCTGAACTTCCAAGCAGTCAAAAATATTATAAAATATTTTTTTTATAAAGTTTCTTCAACAAAAAAAAAATCAAAAACCATGGTATAGGTGATGGTTCGCGAAGGCGTTGCGCCTAATGCGTCAATTCAGCTATCATCTGCAAAATCGATAATCAATCCATCCGTACGTAAATTAACTTCGACCAAAATCAGAAACACTTCAGGACGTTAATAATTTCTGTATACTACTTTTTTGATGAAAGTGAAGACAGGTTCGTGGTATGATGTTGAAGTCTTTTTAATCTATGCCGATTCATTCCAACAGGGAAACTTTAAAAAGTATGACAACAAGCCTTCCACCGTACACAATTTCTCGGTTCGTTCTTAAGTTTTCTGACCATTTGCACGTCTGTGTAAAGGTCATGATCGAAAAATGTACGGAGCGTATAAGATTTCAAATACATTTAAATTTCGGATTCCACAGGTGTGTATATTAGGGTGGGCAAGAATAAATTGGAACCATTTGACCGTGTGGAAATTATAAGTACATGAATATTTGTCACCATATCGCTATAGCCCGTGTAGGAATATAAAATCATTGCTGACCGGGTCACCGTGTGAGAATATAATTGACCATGTGGGAATATAATTTTGATTGATTGAAATTCGCAATCTCTCAAGTTTTTTTTTTTTAATAACTTTCTTTTTGTTTTCTTTATCTTGAAGCATTGTTTCTTTTTGCTGGTTAAGTAATTAATTTTTGCTGAAAAGCATTTTTGCAGCACGTTTTTATATTTCATGCTAAGCATTAAATTTTTCTGCCGATTTTGTTTATTTTCTGCAGATCAAATATTTGTTAGTAAAAAAAAAAAACTTTCTTTGATTGAAAAACGATTTTCTTGCGAATGATTTATTTTTTTCCTGGTTATGTTTTTTTTATGCAAACATACTATTTTGCTGGTCGTTTAATTATTTAGCTGATCACTGATAATATTATCGGTTTATTACATGTTATTGAGGCACAATCCGGTACAACCGCAGGTTGTTAGGACTAATACTGAGGTGATATAACTAGCTTGACTGAACTATCAGACTTATCCATTCCGAAAGACAATTGGAAAAAGCTGTTCATCTTGCCTTCCATTTAATTATTGGTTATCTTCTTGCTGGAAATGCTGATACATTCAGCTTTTATTCTCTTGAATCAATAAATAATCGTTGAACTTTCCCAATAATTAGCTGCCACCCGTGCACTGATCCTCCTATGAATAGTATTGCTTAGAACAAATAGGATTATACACTATAACTGTGAAAACAATTTAAGGCATTACCACATTACTTTAAGAAATTATATTAATAAAAACTTGTAACTGATGTGAACAATATTGAGCACTCTCAAAGACTCATCCACTACATCACCATCGTTATCAATGATACTCATTTTTTTTTTATATAGTTTTTTTTTATGTAGTTTTTTTTTATATATATATTTTTTTTTATATAGCTTTTTTTTGTTTTTAAAAAAAAAAAAAAAATTGTGTGTTCAGCCTTAGGATAATGTGTAAAAAAAAAAGGGATTTGTAGATAGATTAAAATAGTTATTGAATTATGTAGGATTATGTAGGTACAATAAAAGTTAATTAAATTAAAATTCATTAAGATTTTTTTAGTTCAAATAATTAAACACCATTTTTAATATATGTATCATATGTATACGAATACATTCTATATCCTACTATGTTTAACATTTATTTACATTATTTGCAAACTGTTGTTCTAAAGCGTTTTGTAGACCCAAATATTGGATTTATCTCGTGTTGTCCTCCTTTTAGTTTTCCCAGACAAAGCATTAGAAAAGTTAAACTTCATTTATTTCGTCGAAACATTAGGAGCGCAATGTTCTCTAAACTGCATTCATTGTTGTATTTTTTATGTGATACAAAGATGCTAATATGTTTTTTTAACTCTATTGGTACATATTTCAATGAATTTTTGAAGAATAGCGTATAAACACCGCTTATGTTGAAGGTAGTTCGAACAAATTCATGATTTGTGGATATTACATAATCGTCAACGAAATTTTCCACGAAATAATTCCAGTTTGCAAAAATTTACTAGAGGAGAAGTAAGGAACTTTCCACATATTAAAGAAGACGTTGTCAACTGTATTACTATAAGCTTTTTCAAAGAAGAAGTTCAAAAATACAGATTTAAAAAAGACACAATGAAAGGAAGATAAAATAGTCGCATACGACAAACGACAATGAAACTCGGGGTGAATACACTTTGTGACCTTACACTACATATCGCTGGCCGAATAGTAATAGAAATTCGAAAAGTTACTTCTAAATTTGCATTTATTTATTTAAAGTTACTTTAACGATTTTATAGTAAGAAGGCAGATATAACAAAAATCTAAATTATTCTGATTCATTTTCACATTTTCGCTATTCACTTTTTATTCTGATAGTCGTGTCACTCGAAAGAGATGGTGACAGGTACAAATGTCTATTTTCATAATCAATTCAAGCAACACATTGACTGAATAATTTCCCACGAATTTTCACGTACGAGAACATGAGATAACAATTTGTCAGCCAGCTGACAATTTACATCTTATTGAAACATTTATGTTCACTAGACTTTATTATATTATTATTGCAGCATTTTTATATTACCATTCGTAGAAACAGATTCATAAGTCGTTAGTTGTATTTGGGTATAGGGCTTACAAGCGATTAGTTTTATTTACAATGTACTTCTGTTAATTTTCTGTGATGTAGTAGCCAGCCAGCGATATACAGTTTAGCTGGAGAAAACCTGAGTAAGTTATATGACAGGTAAAGATTCTAGTCAGAATGTCGTGTCGTAATGTTGTGATGCGTGTGCGCTTTCTCTATATGCGTTCTGAAACTGAAATTGTTAAATGATTCCAGTTGAAGCAAGAAGCGCAACCAGGCAAAATGAAAGCGTGAACTTATATCCTGTTGATTGGTAATATTGGCTGTGTCAGTCCGTGGAATGTATGTTTTGTGCAAAAGGCTTGTTTAACATTGAATTATTTTTACAGTAAATGTTAACAAAAGTAGCAGTAGCTTCAAGAAGTCTATTGAAATTTGAATCAGTTTTGAGTATGTGTATGCTTTGTGAAAGGTGATCGTTTTTGTTTCAACTATCAAGAAACAAGATGAAAAGCTCGTGAGCTAAGTCTAATCTTATAAGTATCATAATTACTGGCCGTTTTTTATTGTCACCCGTGAATGTTGGTTAGAGATGAATTCTAAAGAGATAGTCAACCTGTAATCCCCTGCCCCTAAAAACCGCAAGATATAGTGTTTTCTCCCTTGAATTTGTGTCTGTGAATCATGGTAAATATATACCGAAAAATGGCAAGCTTCTGAAATCGATTATCTCATTATAGTTCATCTCCGATGTTGGTATAATAATTTACTATTATTTATGTATTATAATTTACATATATTTATGATTGCCATTCAGTAATATTGCTAAGTTATTATTTATAACTATATATTTTTGTAAACTTATCATGATAGGTGAACCTATAACGCTGTGAAAGAGTCCCGAGATTCTTGTACTATCAGCTCATCTGCCAAGTTCCGAATCGTAAGGGTGACAAGGGTTATATACACAATATAAATTGTTGTTCTAATGTAAAATATTGTTACCCATATATGGTTTAGAAAACTGGTATTCTGATCATCGGTAGTGGTGCGTAATTTGGTAATAACAATTTTTTTTTTTTTATAAAAAGAGGAACTTGAAGTGAAGATAAAGGACACGACTGGGTCACACGTACTTGCTCCATATGTGCTGTTCGTCTGAAAATTATTGAGATTTCAAATTTAAATTTAATTTTTTTTTTTATATTTTGCACGTGTGAAAGGGAATATGAATACCCTTATTCTAAATTTTAGGACACGTGGGTTTTTTGTGGAAAGGGGAAGAGACAGAGAAAAAGACAGATTGGTGTAGTTGGTTTGAAACTCAGGTGGTATTAAGTTTCAGTGAATTCCAGATAACTGGGGAGTATCTTTGTTTTTGCTGTTATTGTTGCTTATGATTCACAGTATTTTTCTCCGTCCTGCTGAAACACTTTTTCGGTGGCATTTCCTTACATAGGTACAAAAATTACGTAGATATCGGTTTTGAATAAAATCACCTCGGGCACATCCGAGAAATAGCCAATTTCCGCAAACCCGCTAATAAGTAAAGTACGGTTATTAGAATTTTTATCGAAAACTGAGTACAGTCTTATTGCAAACGTCCATATTAGCCCAGATACCTTAAGTAAATACCGTTATGTTTGAGGCTAGAATGGAAGTTCGAATTTCGCCTCTGGGCATTACCACACAGGCCCCAGATATTAAGTTTGAAGAAAATCCGTCCAGCCGTTTAGGCTGCAGCCCGAGGTACATACAGACAGAGTTGTGAGATTCACGTTTTTGAGTTCCTCTATTATAGTAATGTCAAGTTTAATCAAAATCGTGATATCAAAAATGTTCACGAAAATAATACTTGCTCTATATCTTCTTCTTTTTAGAACCACGCCTACGCGCCATCGTGTTCGGTTTCTGGCGATGTGTTTCAACTCCAACCGGCTCTGTCTCAGTTGCCAAGATTCATTTTCGATAGTTCTGCGCCATGTCATGCGAGGACCTCCCTGTATTCGCTCTTGTTGTGTTAACGGGTTCCATTGCATGGCTTTTTGTCTTTACGTAGGATGTGACCAATCCATTGGCACTTTTGCTTGTGTATAATAACTTCTGTACCTTACTGACACGTCCTGTCATAAAGCTGTTCGTTTGAGATACGATTTGGCCAGAACACTCGTAATATGTTTCTTAGATAGCGATTAACAAAGCAGCTTTTTTGTGCCGGTAACTTTCTAGGTACTGCAGTCATATAACAGCACCGGTGTTACTTCTCCATATTTCAGACTACATTCTAAATATAGTCTCTGCTTTAGATATGCGGCTGCTAATTTTAAATTCGGTAGATAACTTTTATAATAGCTACCAATTTATTGTCGAACGCTTTTTCAAAATCAATGAACAGAAGGTGTAGCGGAGATCTAATTTGACGCATTGTTCACCGTAAGATGTTAATGTGCTGAACGCAGGAGGATCCAGAACGGAAACCTGCTGGTTCACTGTCGAGAGTATTTTCTAGACGTTCTTTAATGTGTTCGATGATCGTGTTGAAGCTCGCAAATGTCTCCAGTTTTCACACTCTGTTAAATTATATTTCTTTGGAAACTTGATAAGCATTCATTTCCTCCATTCTTCAGGGAAGGTTTCGGTGTTCCAAATCTTCTTCAGTAATGGAAGCAGTAGGTCCGCATCTAATACATTTTTCACAGTATTCTAGTACTCATTAATGTTCGGTGGCATAGCGCTGCTGATATGTTATGTCATACCTGGTTGCTCGAAGCACGGTGTCATCGTTTGTACGGACGGGTGCAGTTCGATGTTAGCTACCATAAGGTGGTGATCTCGTTCCAGTCCAATGTCGGCACCACGCTTGTTTCGGATATTCAAAAGAGAACCTCTAATACGCCTGCTAATAGCAATGTGATCAATTTGATTGGAAGTTCTCTATCGATCGGTAGACACCCAGCTGATTTTATGGCAGGCCTATGACAAGGCGATTGGTGTCGAAGATCGATCACTTATGTAAGTGGCAATGCCAAGCACACATGCATCTCGGGGCTATGTCCCAGCGTTATAGGTTCCCCTATCCTGAGGGAAGATTAAACAAAACTAACAGGAACGCTTTCCAGATATTCTGAATTGTTTTTCGTCGTGGTCTGAAGATCAGTGTGATAATAAATAACGGCTCTTATTATTTAGTTTATGAATGCAACAGATGTTCTTGTTTTTCTCTTGTATAAAATAAAATGCGTAGTAATAATTTCTTAATGTATATGTATGTATATTTGTTGTTATTAGTTAATAATGTATTAAAAAATACGGGTGTGTATCTGAAAAAAATGTTTTGTGCCGCATTAAGCTGATTATTAAAATTTTAATCTTATCGAAGGTGTGCGCTAAGAGTGTTTCTAACTTTGCTATATCTTGTTTCCCATCGAAAGCAACTAATGAATGTCGTAAACAAGTGATATGGATATATTTGTTTTTTTTTCCCACAGATTTAAGCCGGTGTACCAATGGACTTTGTACAAGTGGCCGAAGATGAGGGAGAGGAACCTATTGAATTGCCAACTGAAGAAGATGGAACTTTATTACAGTCCACATTGCAAGCGCAATATCCCGGCTCTTGTGGCCTAAAGTATCGTAGTGAAGATACAAAAGCCGTTCGCGGAGTTCGTTTAAATGAAGGAAGATTTTTTCCCCCGTCCTCTGAAAGTGGATGGGGGACCCAAATATATTTCTGCGTCTTTCCAAAAGGTAAGTGAAATTCACAGTATGAATTTTTGTACGATCCATTTTATCCTTATTCAAATTTTACAAAATTTCACTGAAAATCCAACACTTTTTTAGTCAATATATATTATAAAAATGTTGAGGTTTGTAACCTGATGATTTGCAGACATATATCAATAAATTTTTACTTATACAAGCAAAGTCCGGCACTTTATTATTATGGGGGTGAGGTGGTTGTTGTTGTAGCAGCAACTTTGTTGTGTTTAAATACTACATTCTACTTTACTTTACAGAGCGCTACAGTCCGAGGTAGGCCTAGGGCTACTACCTTTTACTATGAGAAAGCATACTGAAATCTTATAATTTCTTACTTGAGTCGAGGGGGCTGTAAAAAGGGGCGAAAATAGTTTTACGCAGTATATGGACAGATCCTAGTTTAACGTTTTATCTCTGACGATGCTTTGCTTGACTCCCAATTGGTCAGTGACACAGACTCATAACCAAAATCGAGGCGATATGTATGATACACGAATCTTTTTAATGAATTCGTTCGTGCAGTCTTGTTACAGTCGGGTCATATCCGAAAAGTTGGTAGATAGGTTGGTTGATAGATAGTGGGAAAATTAATGTCGCCTTCATAGCTCCCAATTCTTTATGGAATTCTTTTGCCTCTACATATGTCACTATGACCTGGGTAAAAGGACTTTAAGCTGATCGGTTATGGCAAGACAGTTGCAGAGTCCTGCAAGTAAGACTTTGATGCGTCGTTGAAAATATTGGTGAGTCTACACTTTTCATCAACGCATCGTTCTTTCATAGTTTCATTCCTCTCCTAGTGGGGAAAGTTCAGTCTAGAGCTGAGGTAGCCAGTAGGAGGCTATTCAGCGCGGTCCACCAGAACCGCGGGAGCCACGCCCACTTTCTGCTTAGAAAAATTAATAACAGTTTTGTGGTAAAGTTTCTTAAAAATCGCGGAAATATCCTCTGTATAGAAAGTATCACTGCATCTGATTGAACATTTCGTAACGTTACGCTCACTTTATTAGAGGTTATAGGGTGTGTTACGATCCGCTCTGGACGGATTGTAACTTTCTTGTAGGTTTTTATTCAAGTCTCATTTGATAGATATGCTAAAAAGAATACGAGTAGTATTTATTAATTTTTATTTTTTATTTTTTGTATAGAAAATAAACGGAAAAGCGATGACAATTTAGAAAATTCGACGGCTAAAACAAAACGCGTGGAAACACGCCCACGGTGTACAGACTTAATTGTACTCGGACTACCATGGAAAACAACTGAGGAGAGTTTACGTGAGCATTTTGAAGAATTTGGTGATGTTTTAATGGCACAAGTTAAGAAAGATTTAAAATCGGGTCAGTCCAAGGGATTTGGATTTGTTAGATTTGCATATTACGAAGCACAAAAGCGTGTTCTATCGACACGTCATTTAATTGATGGCAGATGGTGTGAAGTAAAAGTTCCGAACTCAAAGGTAAGTGTACATTTTTTTTAAAATCAAACAGCGTATGGTTGTCGTCGGACATATGGAAGTTTCTAATAGGCTTGAGAGTGTTTTATCTAGAGTAATTCGTTATGTTCGTTTTGAAAAGTATTTTTTAGTCGTAAACTTGTGAGTTCGAAGAAGCTAATAGACTTGAATACTACTAAGACATCAGTATGTATGTAAGTACATATGAATGATTACGTGATCTTATCAAATGGTATTAAATCTCAGATCCTAGTTGACGACTTAGTTAGATTTGTAGAGTTGACTTAAACAGAAATAAATGGTTAAGAGTAAATTTGGCTCAGTAGTTGCATACTGAGCTTGCGGTCCGTTGTTCGAATCCGTTATGCGCCAATGAAAAGTAAGATTATTTTTGAAGAATTGCAATGATCCTGCGATAGTTACTGTTTTATCCACCAACGCTCTACTAATCGAGCTCGGTCAATTCATAAACATCGCAATTTGCGGTCACATGATTGTGTTTTTTGCTAAATAGTAAGTCACGGACGACAGTGTGAAATCTCTTGCTTTGTTATTGCATGTGTGCAGAACAGAGATGTACGACTTAATATCGCCATGAGTAACACTATTGTAGCCGAAGAGGCTATGATGTTGGGTTAACTATTCTAGCCCTCTATTTGCATGATTTGACAATAAACCCCGATTTAGCTCTCATCGGAGATAGAAAATATAGCCAATGCTTAGATCATTAGATCCTAGTGAACAATAAGTGTCGATTTTTTTTTCTAAGAACTGTGCGAATAACTTTCTTCAGGAAGCTTAGTTTTTTTTTTTTTTTTTTTAAGAATAATGAACACAATGTCACATTTTTCGATAACCAAACAAGTCTTTCCATCTTATAGCAAGGAATGGTGCATCAAGTACCATGTAAAGTATTCGTTGGCCGTTGTACGGAAGATATGACAGCGGACGATCTACGCGAATACTTCTCTAAATTTGGCGAAGTAACAGATGTTTTCATACCAAAACCGTTCCGTGCATTTAGTTTTGTCACCTTTCTCGATCCAGAAGTAGCTCAATCATTGTGTGGCGAGGATCATATCGTCAAAGGTGAGAATAATGGGGAGTTTCTAGTGTCATATATTAAATCACATTTTGTCCATTTGCTAACATAAAGGTGTTTCCGTTCATGTCTCGAATGCGGCTCCAAAAACTGAACAAAATCGAAATAACGCAAACCACGGCAACTACAACAACTTTAATAATTTCAATGGCAGTCCGAACCAAGCTGTCGCTAATATGCATGGATTGTCGCCACATGGACGTGGTAATCCAAACAGCGGCTTAAATGGCTACGGCAGTGGTATGAATGGTGTTGTTGGCAGTGGTTTAAGTGGAGGAAATGGCCTTGGAGTATCGCCTAGCGGTGGTATGATGGGTAATGGACTTGGAAGTGCTGGAATGGGGGTGGGTGCCATCGGC
The DNA here is from genome assembly GCA_963082735.1 of Pocota personata. Lineage (NCBI taxonomy): Eukaryota > Metazoa > Arthropoda > Insecta > Diptera > Syrphidae > Pocota > Pocota personata. The sequence goes on from OY720433.1 coordinate 5,089,741, forward strand.
AATGGTTCAGTTGGTGGAGGCAGTAACGGAGGGAATGGAGGCGGTCTTCTTGGATCTTCCAATTCAGCATCGAGTCCCATGAGTAGGCAAGACGGCGGCATGCAACAAACGTACAACTCACAGAATCGCGGTGGAGGCGGTGTATACATGCAGAGTCAGGCTATGCCACCACAACAGCATAATGGTGGATGGAATAATCAGAATCGAGGAAATTTGGATATGCCGAATTTGCAAGCCTTGGGCATCAATCCACAGGGCCAGAATCCATCAAATCAAGGCCAAAATCTAAATAATCCACTCGGAGTCGGATTGAATTTGAACACGCTTCCTATGAATCCAGCTATTGTTGCCGCAGCTTTAAATCAATGGGGTTTGATTGGTAACTTACAGAATCAATCACAGGAGCAGGTATGTGTTTAGAAAACAACTTTAAATTTTAACAAATAGACAAACATTGAAATTGGTTTTAATGTGCAGGGCTTTGGTGGCGGCAACGGACAAAATAGTCAGAGTGGATCATCAAATCAAGGTGGTAGCTTCTTATCGTGGATGACTCAAGGTGCTGGAGGTAGTGGTGCAGGTGGCGGCGGACAAGGCTCTACGACTGCTGCTGCCGTGAGTAACGATACGCAGCAGGTAAGAAGAAGAAACCTCATCGAGTGAATTTTGAAGTTAGTATCTATTAATTTTGAACATTTTCAATTATCCTCATTTGTGCTGTTTGTGTTTCTGTCTTGCTTTTTTTTTTGTCTTGAGACAATACATGGTACGTATAAGCTGTTGTGCTCTGGTACATTGTTAAGTAGTAATAAAAACGAGTCGGTAGTATGGAAACCTGCCCAAGAGAAGGCATTACTTCTATCCCGTTACCGCACCTCCTTTATTTATTGGACGCTAGAATTGAGTCTTATAGTCAATTGATTATTTTTGAAGTGCTGGCGTTGCGTCGGTCTTACCTATTCCATCTTACGATCCCTAAATAAAATCAAGTTTCCAGGTTGGCATTCCGCTCTGAACTTCTCATGGGAGGTATATAAATTGAAAGTAAATGTTCATACATTGATCAGCTCATCAGATTGTGCTTAGCCCGGTCTATTAAATCATTCTGGAATGTTATCTTTGGTTTTTTTTTTTCTGGAAACAATTCGTCACTATTATTTTTTTTTTTTTTTTATAATTTGCCCGCGCCAAATGGGATATGAATACCATTAAATTATTTCAGGGCACGGGCGTTTGAAGAAATTGAGAGAGAGAGAGAGAGAGAGAGAAAGAAAGATTGGTGTAGTGGGTTTGAAACTTAGGTGGTATTAAGTTTTTCAATTACTATACAAATTAAGTCTCTTTCTAACGTAACTACCGCGCAATGCCATTTGCTTGCACATACCTTACATCATGTTATATGAATAAAACGATTCGAGTAAAACTTTAAATGGCTCTCCTGAGAAATAACAAAAATGGACTTGTTCTGCATTATAGTGACGAATTGTGCGCTGTGTGAGCACATGCATATATATGTATGTACATACTTGCACCAATAAATCGGCTGTTTGGAGAAGGCAACGTTTCTCACGGGTTACACACGGACGTACATATATTCAAATACCATCGTCTAAAAACAAAAGTAAACTTGTACCAGTCTCACGAGCACTTTCAAATGGTTTCTTTGAATAGAGTAAGAAAGACAGTCATCCCTACTTATTATGGAAGTCATCTGTCAAAAACGAGTTTTCTCGTTTTTAAATTGACATTGCAAGACACAGGCCAGGTGACTTTCAGTACATTTGCATTCAACATGAATTCCGCATGAAGGTATCGTATCCGTGAGTTGTGAACATTTTTCGTAAACCCACCTTTTCCGTATGTGCATCGCACAAATGTATCTACTGAGTCCCAGTGTCAGAGACTCTTGTTAAAAATGAAAAACAAACCCCAACGTTAATATGAAAGTGCAGTTGGTAATCCTTTTTTTTTTTCTAAAATAACTTGAAATTTACAAAATAGCAGCATTTCTTTTTTAATAGTTGCATTGTATTCTGCAGGTTTATAAAACATAAATCGCGACCATTTAATGAACATGTAGGCAATTCTGAACAGGCGTATATTATTGTATAAATTTTCTTCATGTACTCGTACAATAAATCGATTTTTTACATTTCTAATGACAATCTATTTTTATTTGCCACCTTTAAGGTAAGTTTTGTTTTCCTGAATATGTTCGATTTTTGGTATTACTATAATAGAGAATTTTTAAAAAAGTGGGTCTGTCAATTTTGTCCGTCTGTATTGTATGTATGGTCGCAATTTGACGCGAAATCGGAATTTTTATTCTAACCCCAAAATTAATGGTACTCGTACTTTACTAATGGCCGAATTTAAAAAAAAAAAAATCGATTTTATTGGACGGTTTTTTTTTGGAAATAGCATCATTCTCGGATATGACTTGGGTGATTTTGTTCAAATTCGACATCTAAATAATATTTGACAAACATACAAGATCATGGCGTACCAAGTTTGTAAAATTGTCAAAATATAAAAAAAAAATTTTGTTACAATTTTAAATCTGTGATTTGTAGATAGCAACAACAACGTATAGGTGCTAGTAGGTTTTTTTTTTTATATTATTTATATAATTTGCGCGCGCCGAAGGGGATATGGATACCCTTATACTATTACATGGCATGAGCGTTGTGAAGAAGAGAGAAAGAGAAAGAAAGATTTGGGGTAGTGGTTTGAAACTCAGGTGTTATTAAGTTTCTGTAAACTCCAAGGGTAGCGTCCAGATAACTGGGGAGCATTTTTGTTTTGCTTTTATTGTCGTTGCTTATGATTCACAGTATTTTCTTTTCCGTCCTCCTGATGACATCATACCATATGACCACCACCCTACTGCCAGTGTTTTGCCTTCGCAGTAGAGTTGACTTGAAATAGATGATTCTTGACATACGGATTCGAACCGTGAACCAACAGCGTGACAAGCGATGGTGTTACCACTACACCACGGCCACCCTAACGTTCGACTCAGTAGTGCACTTTATTTATACCTGCATCACGACGGCCGGATTTCATTGTCGATATAAATAAAATATACTTATTTCGAATTTTCAAAAACATTTACCACAGAATTCTCATTATCTTCGGTTTTGCTTTCCTGGACATCAAGGTGTATTTACTGTAACATTTGTCCTTTTACTGGAAGTCGAACATTTGTTTGTAGCCGCCTTCAAAGGTATGACAGTTTTTTGTAGGATAATTTTCATATTCCTTTACATGGCTTTGCCTCTCAATTGCCTTATGGATTATCCACTTGGATAATGTCTACAATAGCATTTTAAGCTTTTAATTGCATTCAGATCACTCTTTCAAAGGCATACCACTCCTTTTATTGTTTTTTTTTTTTTTTTTTACTTTTTCTAAAATTAGGATTGCCATCAATGTTGGGTCATGCCAGAACATGCATATATAAAGAGTAGCCGTTTTTTGTTATCTCACCATTTTGTAACCATTGCACATCGGTAATTCCTAATATATCTATTTTTAGTCTTCTCACTTCCTTTGTTACGTTCTCTAATTTTCCTGTTTGATAGAGGCCTCACAAGTATATATATATATATATTAAAATATCCACCAAAGAGGGTGCTAAAACCCTCTGACTACTTAAGGTCTGTCGGTTACTGAGGGCGGTTTCGTTTATTTGTTGATAAATTATATGATTGTGATTGTACATGAGAGTTGGTTTCCTGTTGCCTTCCTCTCATTCTTCTGAAAACTGTTCTGTGTTCTGCTTTTTGGGGAGTTCGCCTTGGAGCGAAAACCTACCTCTTCTTCTTGCGCTTCATCGAATATTGAAAATTCATTATTATATCCATATCGTTGTTTAAACTGCGAGATCCAGCATTAACCATAGCATTGTCTAAAACCGTGAAATTATAATTATTTCGCTGCTGTTGGAGATGTTTTTGAAGTTTCCCGATTAATCTCTCCTTTCCTTCCTTTGCTGTCCGGAATTTTGTACCTTTCCTTACTTTGCTTACAGGTTATTTGTTCCGTCCGAGCTGGCTTTATCTTTTTAACTTCCTTTTGTGCTTCTTCCGGTTAGTCAGATAAACTTTCGCTCAATTAACGAGAAGCTTGTTCCTCTTTGCATCTATTTTAAGACATTTTTCTTCCAACATCTTCTTTTTCTTACGTTCCACTGCAGATATGTATATGATCTCTATTATTTTATGCAAAGATACTAGCCCGACTAAGATGTGTCTTATTTTGATATTATCTGGGTATTCGATTCTTTTTATAAAATTGATATCAGTTTCCAACAGTTTCACGTTTAGCATTATTTTCATCAATCGTTTCACTATTCGATTTTAGGACATTTACGTTTTGATTTATTTCATCATATTTATTACTTATTTCCTTCTTTATATCCTTCCTTTATGGCCATTAGGGCAGCATCAGTTGAGTTTTGAAATCTTGTTTTAATTCAGTTTTTATTTGTTCTTCGAATTTATCTATTTAGTCGCTATTCATGCTGGAAATAGCTAAAAGAGAATTATTATTATAGTGCATGTTTGTTGTTCTGTCTAATGAAAGATGACCCTTTATTGCTAATTGGCTTATTCTTTTCTCTAGTAGATAGCATTATTTTCGCTAGTTTGATGCTTAAATTTCAGCTGACGTCTCTCTTCTCTTATCTTTGTATGTACTGTACGTTGACACTGTGTTGAGGACGATTTTCCTTAACCTTCCTTCACCCCATTTTAAGGTTATACAATTTTTAAGCAGTCTCAAGCCTTTAGGTGTATTATATTTCAAAAAATCAGTGTCCCGATCACTATCACTTTTATATTTTCGTGCTCTATAGTACTTTAGGTCTGTGTTTTGCACTAGTTAATAATAATTTTTCTTTTATTTGAGTTTTTCGCAATTATCGGGCATTGCTATAGACAGCGTTTTCGCTTTGACATTAGTCACACACAATGCTTTGTCCTAGTCGATGTTAAAAGTGTGACCTTTTGCTGGACAGCGGGTATTTTGTTTCTGCTTAATCGACGTTCATACACTGCGAATTTCCCACCGAATGAATACTCACTTTGTTAGTATTGTAGTATTTGGTCATAAGTGGATATACAATAAAAACCTTTGTTACTGATAAAGATATTTGATGTCTCGTCTAGACCTTTCCAAGAGCCACATTGATAAGACGAAGTATGTAGTTTTTAGCGTCCATGGGATTCTTCAAGAATTTGTAGCAATGTGTGATGTGGATAAAAGCAAGTAAATGCTTTTGCTGGCACATTTTCAAGCAAATGCTTATGTTTAAGTGAATAAAATTTATAGCATTATTGTAGGGTATCAAGCATTTGTTATTTTTTGCAGCAAATGCTCAAAATAGGGTAAATAAAAAGGATCTTTTGCTTCAAAATTGTAGCAATTGTTTACGTATTTTGCAGCATACCTTGTTGGTTGCTAGGTGGATAGTGATTTTCAAGTCACATATACAAATTGTCATATTCGTTAACGCCTTGTTTAATGTCACAATAAATGCCCGATATCACCGATGTATACTTTCAAACTAAACTTGGTTTATCATGTAAACTTCAACTCCGAACTTTTCCGTTTTATCTTGTTTTTTTTTTGGTTTGCCCATATTACAAAAAAAAAACTAAACAGCCAATCACGGCGAACTCGCGTGTGTGCCCTTTTACGAACAATGTTGAAGCTAAGTTGAATAAGAACGACAAGAACCCAGCACACGAGCTGACATTAGCAGATACTATTATACTATTACTTCTTCTCGAAACACGATATTGGACAGCAGGGATTTCCCTGCTCAGCATGAATAAAATAGTTAGTTAAAGAAATTTCTTGGAAAACATCTACATATGCATCATATGTACGTATATTCTCTATTTTACTCAAAATTACTTAATATGGGTAAGAAATACTTTTGCCTCTAAGCAACCGAGCTGTAACCATCAAGACCGAGTTGACTCATTTACACATATATATTTTATTTTTCTTCTTTTCTACATCTATTACTTTTGTTTATGACTATTTGTGATACTTATGTTACCGAATGTTTCCATTCTCTTGTACCTCCATAACATACTTACCTTTTTAATCTTTTTTTCTTGGTTAACAAAAAAAATAAAAATAAAAAATTAATTAAAAATAGACCTAGCATGTAAAATAAACGTGTTGCGGGTGTGTCTTATAATACTTACATATGTACGTTTGCGGATATAAACAATAAATTACAATATTTTTTCCAGAATAACCATCAGGTGTGGCCCCGACAGAACAATGGATCAGTGACGGATGGCCTTGATCAAAAAGCCAATTTGATATAGACAACCAACACTTAAACATAGTATTTCATAATGTAATATTTCCGACTTGTTTGTATACGCAGTATATTGTATGTAAATTTAATAAAGATCTTAGCATCTTAAAATAGTTCAGATAAAATAAAATCTAAAAAGAATCCCAATCCTTTCGAGGATACTCAAAACAATATTAATAATTATTATATAAATGTCTATAATATCCATATTAATACATATGAATACGCACGCACTACAAGCAACTCCTAACGTATAAATTGATGTTCTTATTGAAGACTATTAGTAAAATTTTTGTTTTTATTTAAAAAAAAAACACAATATAGCTGAAACCCATAATTGTGTTTCAGTAAAAGAAAAAAGGAAGAAAATAAAATTGCAGACACAAATATGTATAAGTTAATGTATTTAAATATATTCGTGCTCTGACTTATAAAGTAAGGGAAATCAACTATAAAAAATGAAATTTGTATGTACTATTGAAAGTGAACTGATTGTTAGACCATAAAAAAATCGTATAATGGCTTTACTAATTCCCAAAGCTGTTATGGATTTTTTTTTTTAAGTTCATGTATTTTTAAGTCAACATATTTGAATTTGCGGCGTTCTATGTGAGAAACCACTAAATATTATTATTACTTTCAATTATTTTCATAAAAATCATTGAAAACCTGAAGTAAATATGTAACTTAAAAATATTCATAAGTTTAAAAACAATTACAATAAAGTACACTTTCTAATTGTTGGGGATTCTTTCATAAAATTCGAACCCACCGACACCACTTAACGCAACAAATTTCAATTTCATGGCAAAATCATATGCTAAAGAACATGTCATATTTAGTTTTTATTTCTTCATTAATGAGGAAATAAAAGTTTAAATTTAATTTGCATGTTAATTAGTGAAATTTTCTTGCGGTGGACTTATCTTCACAATGTAGGTGAATAGCTACTTAATTCAAAAGGCTAATAAGCGATCCCTGCATCATTAATATATCCTAAATAGAACCTTCAAACTTATTAGCCAAATTTGAGCAAGTCTACCTCACTAAAACTGTAAAGATAAGAAACAAATAAATCGATATATAAACTGAAAAATTGTTTATAACTAATGATTTGTTTTAAACTCTACTTTTAACTCAGTGCATGGATAATAAAAAACAATTTTCTTAAATTACATGCCGTAATATACAATATCCCAATTGGAGTTTAGATGAAACAAAAAAGCAAAAAAGTTATACGTTTTCTTAAAGAATTATATTTCATGTTATAGGAAAGCTGCATAAAATTATCGTTAGATGTGGAAAATGTATAGATGGAATATAAATGGATTACAAACATATATGTGTTTGATGTGTGAATTATATATGTATATCTTATTCAATTTATGGAAATAAATGTATAAGTGTAAAGAAGTGTATTTTATTTTCTCTATAGCTACTTGCTACTATGGTCCAAGAATCAAATAATTCTAAATTAGTCAAATAAAAACATTTAGTGACAAAATAGGCAAAAATAATCCGACAATATTTTACAGATAAGTGGGTACACGCTGCATACTAAATCATCTTCTGCTGCTTTCAAAAGTTGGGCAGTTGGCCATCAGTTGCGCAGACTTATTGGTTTTTAGCTTCAGAATTGCACTTTTACGTGAGGACCTTATTTTCTGTCCCCATGGTTTTGGGTAATATCTAAATGTATCATCGAATTAGATCGTCTACGATGAGTGCAAGTGTGATTCGAAGTACCATGCGACAGCATATGTGGAATATAGTGGTATGTAATTATGAGAAAATGGTGAGTGCAGGTGTGTTGTGGTATATTATGGTATACCCTATGTGTATGCTTAAATACAAAAATACGTTCTCGAGCTTTGTGCTACATCAGAAAACTACCCTTAGACTGGATTCCGACAAATAGTGCGCAGGCGTAGCAACATGCAAAATGGTCAAATCGATTTTTTTTTTGTAAACAATACCCTTGTATTGTTTCAGGGCACGGGCGTTTAGGAAAATGGGAAAGATTAACAGGGGAGGAGCCTGTGTACGTTGGGCTTTAAATGTTGTAGTGATGGGGAGGGTGCCGTTCGGCTTATAAACGAATCCCTATATTTGACAATACGACCGAAGTTGGGCTTAAGGGTGAACTGATGTGCATTCGAAGCCTGTCGCGTATTGCGGGTGAAATTTTGAAAGGGGTAGAATGCAACTGGCTATTTCGCTGGAGCATTTTTTGTAGAAAAAACGATAAAACAGGGAGTGACATGAGACATTTTTCCTATGTTCAAGTGAATGTATAGCATTCACAATGTCTCTATCACCTATAAGTTGTAACGCGCGATTCTGTACCCTGTCTAGTATGTGCAGAACGAACTTGGATGCACCAGACCAGATATGGACATTATATTCCAGCTTTGGGCCGATGAATGCCCTATAAATTGAGTCCAGATCAGACGGGGTAAAATATTTTTTGCACCGCTTAAGGAATCCTAGATATTCTGCAGCTGTTTTAGCGACCTCAAATATGTGATCATTCCATCGAAGATGGTTATTAATAAACATAGACAGTCTTTCGGTTTCAGGGATACAAGAACCATTCATGGGTAATGCTTGAGGGTTATGGTTTCGCTTGAGAGACAGAAGACAGCATTGTGTTTTGGAAGCATTAAATTCCACTCTGTTGGTTGAACCCCATTTGATTATGCTGTACATGTCGGAATTTAATGTGTTTAACATACGTTGCTGTTCCTCTTCTACGGGCGAAGAGCAAGCACATGAGTTAGGGAACAAATATGAAAAACTGAGGGTACTGTCATCAGCGAAGAGATGATTTATAAAAATAAGAAAGAGAGTCGGAGTCAAAACAGAGCCTTGGGGAACACCAGTGAATTGCAGGCTTCTATTGTCTGCCCAAGACAACTTGTGTTGGATGCCCCGAAAGGTAATTTCTAATCTATTGAAGAAGATACTCGTCGACTCCATATGCACGCATTTTCGTTCCTGATGCTAAACTCTGTCAAATGCCTTTGAAATATCAAGCGCAACCATTTTGGTTTTGCCGAAGTGATCGAGAGGTGGTTCCACTTCTCGGTGAGATATGCTATCAAATCACCAGTGGACGTGTTGCTTTGCTACGACAAACATACTGTCGGTTATTAAGGAATTTTCGTGAATCGAGATATTTCATAAGCGTTTCCATGAAAGTGCAATAGGTCGGTAATTGGACAGGCAGAAATATTCGCCTTTTTTAGGGACGGACTGTTTTCCATCTACGCGGAAAGAGCCCTGAAGAGTAGGATAGACAGAAAAGCTTACGCAGAGGTTTTGCCAGCCTGGAAGAGGAGAAACACCAAAATCAGAAGCGATGGACATAAATGTATGAAAGGGAAACGAAAAATTATTTATTAATGGCTATGACTACCATTTTCATTCCAAACAAAAAAAGAAGAATTTCGATGGTCTTGTTCGAAACGGAAGGAACATTTTTGTAAAAGTGTAGTCACTAAAAAAATTAACGAAAATGTTAAGACATGATTTTATTATCCTTGATTATTTTTTCTTTTTACTAGAATTCTTTTATTTATGTTATACATATTCTTTGACGTTTTGATATATGTATGTTGAAGACCTTTGCAAAAGTTTGAAAACAAATATAAGTTTTAATATCGTAATACTAGTTAGTAACTTCAATGACTGCAAAATAAGTTGCAATTTGAATACTATAATAAATCTAAGAACTTATGTTTGGCCGCAAACATACGTTTTTAGATACACTCGAGATATTGGGAATGATTGTTTAAGGATTTTGTGTTTGGAGATTTTGGATTTGTGGATTTTAAATTTGTGGATTTTGAATTTGTGGATTTGGTTTTGGGGATATGGACTTGGGGATTTTAGTTCTGGAATTTGACTTTTGGGTATCAACACCATCTTAGGGATTGCAAAATCTGTGTTTGTTTCCTGACTAAGCGAGTCACAGCTCGTCACTATAGTGCAAACAGTAAAAAATCCTGGGCTTAGGAAACCTGTTATCGAGTACAAATATACCGTGCTTGAATACACAAATCAAATCTGTCTTTGACGCAATGCCATTTATCCACACACAATTAAAATAATTTCGTATGAGAAAAATGATTCTAGTGAAACTTTGAATAGGCTTAGGCTATGGAATGCTTCGTCCCACACATTGGCTTTAAGGTCAAATACAAATCTAGAATCCATATTAGAAATGATTTTAAATCCCTAACGCTAAGCTGGTCACAGGAACATTCCAGGCAACTGTGGAGCGAATAATTTGGCTCGAGAGGTTAAAAGACCCGTACATAGAGAGGATCCATCCGCTTTGTGAAACCGATAAAATTCTACCTAGAAATTGAAGCCAGAAGTATGGCTTAGTCGAGAAAGGAGATCTGACCACAGGTAAATATGTAAAAAATCAGAAAATTACGCCTGGTACTAGAAATTTCAGTAAATATCTGGTTACGCAATAGGAGAGTTGTAAAAGAAACTGGGATTTTCAGTAGTAAAACTATTATTAAACACATTTTTTTGTTTCCCATTTTTTTTTTTAATTTTATTTTCACATATTCATTCACAACTCATGCAACATGCTACAACTGCACATACGAGTGTTATTAATACCATTCAGATTTTTTATTGAAATATTTCTTGCTTTTTAACTTATCAATTAGTCCCTATTTTGTTTGATTTGTTCGTTGTTTACTTAACATTTAATTAAAAAAATTGTAGTGCACTCCGTTTATGTGTGACATTCCAATGCTACCGGGTACATAAGTAGTACCTGGGGCACATTTCGTACAGTTCCTCTTTACTGCTGGTCTCTGTTTCGATGCATGGCAGTGCATAGCAAAACGCAGTTCTTCGGCCATTTCAGAACATAAAGATTGTCGTTCTGTTTGCGCGTTCTTTTTGGAGTTCCAACAAAACTCTAATATGGCTACGACAACAGCTAGAGCTAAACCACAAAGTAGAACCACAAAAACGCCGCCTAAAACAGAAGTAGGTACATTTAAAAATAAATGAGTATACAATTTAATTACCAATATTTTCCACCCCTAAAGCGTTCGCTTTTGACTCTTTGCTTTTGTCATCTCGATTGCAGACATCACCAGTATTTTTCCACCATTTATCGTATAATATTTGTATTATGCCTTTCTCCTGTAGCTCGAGTATAGCTAATGAAATTATATCTCGCCATTGTGAGCCCTTTGGTGTTGCAATGCCATATCCCTTTGAATCAAGAAGTCCACCAATTTGCGTAAGGTTACAGTCTCTTTGCACGGCGTAGTCCAGCATTGTGGACTCCATTAGAAAAGCATAGTTTCCATCTAAAACTCGTTTGATACCCTCCTCGTAAGTTTTGACGAACACCGATGGTTTCCGGCTCTCCATGTAGCGCCACATTTTTTGATAAATACCAATTTTTGAGTCCTAGCGGGAGAAAAGAAACGATCATAATAAAAAACTGAAATTATTGTTGTAGTCATGCTTAGGCTAAAAACATAGTGGAATGGCCAAGGAATGATTCATTACTGGTCTCGTCCATGCACAAGTTTGCGACAACATTTTTGAAATTATTTTCTAAATTCAATTTGAGTTTATTTTTAGAACGTACGATCTGCGTTAAATGGTCGCGCAAATTCAGTTTAACTTCTGTACCGTCATTTAAAAAATTGTCAAAATCGGTTTGAAAAATGATTAATTCACTGAGCGGGAGTCTAAGATTCGAGTCTCAAGTTTTTTCACGGTTTTCACATTTCTCGTGAACGCCTGACAAACATCCGAGAGTAAAATTGTGATGAGAAGATTTAAAAAAATGTGTCCTTCGGAAAGTCAATAAAACTGTTGGTGCCTTCCATTCAAGCTGAACCTTCCATATTCTGAACTTGGTCAATTGCAGTGTACTAAATTGGGTGAAAGGGTGATTTCATTAAGTTGAAGTTATACCCATTGAGAGCCGAAAAATAGCCTATGAATTTTGGCTATATACATTTGTAGGTGATAGCTAACCTTTCGCTATAGTTTTGGTTGTGAATGGTACAGCATGACAATCAAGGTGGGCTCATCCACAGTTTAACTCACTTGCGGAAACTTAAGAACCCGTATTGGACCTAAAGAAAGGAGATCTCTCTCCTCTATCTGGTAGGCTCCCACACAATTGTCAATTGTCTTTGGGTAGGTATCATCACTTTTAATGCTGTACTACTGAACAACTACAAGCAGAACACGTACTTGCACCTATGTGTTGTTAATCTTCAAAAATTTAGATTTTAATTTTATTTTTAATTTGGCAAAATTAGTAATGTCTAGCCTGATCAAAATCTCTAGTCCTATAGGATAATTAAATATAATCAGGGGACCCGAAATTGCAACATAAAACAAATTCAGTCAAATTGACCGCAACCAGTTTCTCGTACATTTTGTGCAGTGGCCTTTGGTATTTAGTTAGGCTCTATACATATGAATGTATGTACATAAATATGTACATATATAAATATAAATATTTATATGCTATCAGATGCACAAACAAATTGTTTAACATGTGTATAGTAAAGGGTGTCCCAAAATTCACGGCAGGAAGTAATTTTGATAGAAAACAGAGGTTTTTAATTAAAAATTATAAATGTTTTATTGATTCATAAAGTATACGGTATAGGGTATTGCATGGAATAGCATATCGGGTAAATGGCTTCCACGGCTTTGCTGGCACATACGCACTCTTTTGTCGAATTTGTCCATGACCGCTTTGCATAAATGTGGCTGAATTTCGTTGATACAGGGCTCAATTTGCTCCTTTAAGGCGTCGGTGGTCGTGGGCTTCTTGGCATAAACCTTAGACTTCAAAAAACCCCATAGAAAAAAGTGCAACGCTTTAAATCGCATGATCTGGGCGGCCAATTCTGATCACCAAAACGGGAAATTACACGACCAAGAAATGACTCATGCAGTAATTGAATTGTTTCTCGGGCTGTATGGCATGCGACACAGTCTTTTTGAAACCACATGTCGCCCACATCCATATCTTGCGATTTAGGCACAAAAAACTGGATGTCAACAATCACTCGTGGATTTTCTGAACCCGAAATTCGACAATTTTGACGACTAACAAAGCCATCAAGATGAAAATGAGCCTCATCGCTGAAGATGATTTTGTTTGAAAAATCAGCATCCACTTGTTTTTCCATAATCTATTCAACGAACTTTCTTCACTGTGCGTGATCATATTATTGAGTCAATTGCAATTTGTATGCATGAAGAGGCAAATCTTTCGTGAGAATACGCTGTAGAGAGCTTCTCGAAATGTCCAATTTTTGACCACGGTGACGATTTGATGTTCCTGGACTCTCTGTACTGTCAGCTGTCGTTTTTTTTTTTTTTTCGTTGGCAACACTTTGCCGCATTAATGGCGGAAAATTCAAATCTTGCGTGAATTTTGGGACATCAAATTTCCAAAATTGGCTATTTATTCTATATGACTCTGGCGAATTTATTTAAAATCGCTATATAAATAGTAATAATATTAAATTTTTCTTTTCTTTTTGGAGATTTTTTTCTAAATCTGAGGGATTTGCAAGGTAAGAGCTAGTATGTGCAATCCAGTTGTGCACTAATTTCCTAATTATTTTCGGCCCATTACACACTACATTTCGAAAAAATTTTGGTTATCCAAGTCGAACGGTTTTCTTTTTCTCTGGGAGGTGGTTATTTTCAAAAGACGAAACTGGGCCGGTACCCAGTAACAGTGTGGGACTTTTACCCAATAACCCCTTCTACATTCTCACCCTTTTTCTCATGTTACCGTCTTCTTGGCATTTCATCACAGAGGGGTTATCTGACTTAACTGTCATTCGTCTATTGGTAGCATTTTTGCTATCACACAGGCTGTATCGCTGGAGGTGGTACGGCATGCGCAGCACGCTTTTAGTGCACAAATTCTGTACATTGTGGTAATATTTATCCTGTTTGGATGGTCCTCACCCAGATTGGTGCAGCGTAGAGGGTTATGGATGCTACTACTGCGGCCAAAAGTAGTCTTCGACTGTACCTTGGGCCTCCTGATTCGCGCGAGGGCAGCGCTGGCGTTCTCTGCCTCGTGGCTCACGCAACGCACTTGAGGTGTTCCTTGAAGGAGAACCTCGCATCTAGCACGACTCCGAGATATTTTTTGTGGAGTTTGGATGTTATTATTTGCCCGCCCCCAGTGATGTTGACTGTTTCAGTCTTCCTCCTGCTGTTAATAAGAATCGCTTCTGTTTTGTGTTCCTAAAGCGTGAGGCCAGACGAGTCCAGCCATTGCCGTAAGGTAACATATCTGGGCAGCTATATTGGGGATGCGGTCTGGTCCCGGTGATTTCTTATCCCCAAATTTGTTAGAAATTGTGATCTGCAGTGACTAGAGGTACATATGTTCGGTGCTTCTGCAGTTTCTTCCTCGACGTAGGGTATTTCCTGCTATTTTGGGAATAATCATATGGAGGAACTTGGGGCACGTGGAAATCGGCTCCCGTCTCCTGAATTTTTTCAGGACAACTTGGTACTCCAGAAAGCATAATTTCTTACTTTGTTCGATGGCCGTTTTACGCTCTTTATGTGCTGCCTTGTAACGATGATGTAGGTCAGTATCGGTGGACGTTGTTCTAGAGCGTGTATACAACCCCTCGCTCGATGATATTTGGTACGCAGCTGGCATATTTCCACCAGTAAACTGGGGGCGGTGGTTATTGCCCCCTCGTGGTATTTCACGTATAACTTGTGTAGATTTGTAGTTATCAGGCCCTGTCAATTTAGTACCTCTGATGAAGACGTGGGAGAATAATTCTGTTAGTTTTGGATCTATGCCAGCAATGATAGAAGGTTTTCTACCTAGCGCAACATTTACAAGGTTGTCTACGAGTTGCTCGAATTCTTCGGCCTTACAACTTGACGGAAGTATATATTATGTATATAATATATACACATAATCCATTTTTGTTCGTATAAATCCAGCACCAGGTGTTCTCATATTTTCTTGGAAGGCTTTTCGAGTGGAATCTGTTGCCCATACGCCATTATTCATGTCCTTATATGGTTCATTAAGGACGGCATTCGCACGGGTCAGTTCAGAAGTTACAAGCGGCTGACAGACACGATAATAGATAGTTACCGTGCTGAATCGATAAGTTTTCTGTTTTATTCCATTTACATAGCTACAAAACACTTAAAAACGATTTGAAGTATAACTTGTGAAGCAATCAAAAACTTTCTTCGCACTCAGATTTCATACATACAAAATGTTATATCATTACTGTTTGGTTGGTTTGCTGGAATAATTAATTCGTTATTAGTAGTGCGTTTTTGTGATGTGACAGTATGGAGTGTATGTTAAACTTGATGCAGTTCTAAGAGGAGCAACCTATGTATATTCCTAGTTCTATAATTAAAGTTCAAAAGGTCTTTCTGCATAAATATTAACAATAAAGTATGGCAAGTTATATGTATGCACATACACGTGTATCATAAAAAGAATAATGTAAAAAAATAACTTTTCCTAGGGGCTGCGGCATGGCTGTGTTAGTAGTTACCCTAGTTTTAAAATAACATGGGATAGGCAGACGTTTAAACATGGCTATCTGGGAGATTAATGCTATTAGCGCACAAACTTACCCTAAAAAATGTCATCGTTGAACCCCCTTCCAGTGTGCCATAGGAAATGTCTGTTTGTTCAGCGAGATCGGCTGCACTCTCAATCGGTGTTATCATACGTTCCACAGTCAAAAATGCAGCTAAATTTGCAGTGTACGATGAAATAATAATTAACGTAAAGAACCACCAAATACCGCCAACGATCCTTGTTGAAGTAGCCTGAAAAATGAAATTTTTTTTTTTGTTTTTTATATATTGTCGTGATAACTATGTACAAGAAAGCATTAGAAGGCATTTGTTTTTCCGTGTCGTACCCTTGGATACAAGTCGGATCCTTGTTGCATTAGTGTTCCGATCGCAAACCAAAAGCTATTTTTTAGCGTAAATTCATTTCGAATGCTAACCAACTCTGTTTCATCTGTGTGCTCGTGATCACAAAAATCCCACAATTCATCACCACTATGATCCCCATTAATTTGCTGATACCAGTTGTGTTCATCATGCTCCCGATCTCCGTCATTGTTGTGACGATGAGGATCATCTTCATCTTCATAAATTCCATTGGGTTCATCAATAATTTCATCATTGGCAAAGTTTGTAACAACTATTGTCTTACTCTCTGTATCACTACACTCGCTGGCGTGACCTTCCTGATGATCTATCTCTTGGTCTTGGTGGACTTCTATCTCTTTTTTAATCTTTTTGGGTGTGGTTGGATCACTTGCTGTGGCACTTTGTGAGGGTTTAATAAGCGGAATTACGGAGTTTTGTAACATATTGAAAGATGACACGTTATATTGTTTCTGTTGTTCGTTCTGACGTTTTCTAGCTGCTTGACGTATTAGACTAAGCATATGTTCACAAGCCATAGAGCAGGGAGGCTTTGCTGGTTGCCATTCAAATGGTGAAAAACGTGCTATAAGCCAGATGGTAAGTGATACCAGAACATAACCAATGGCTATGTAACACCAAATCTCCACAGCGAGGGGATTCATAAAGGAGAAGAATCGATTTTGTACTCGGTCCGATTTCTGTCAAGCGGATACACAAAGTGGATCAATATTGTTACTATAAATAGTTTGCAGTGTCACACAATTTTGAGCTGGTTGACTATGGTAGAGCGTTTAGTATTTAAAATTGTATTTTACGTGAATGGCTACAGCAAAGTACAAAAAAAAGTGAACACATTTAACTCGCCCAGATCAAGGTTCACTATGGGCTGACAAAGGACTAGATTACTTGCAACTTTAAGTAGGCATATTTATTTATTTTTTTTAATAAGACACCTAGACCAAGGCCTAGTAGTGACGAATGTTCACTCTTCTTTGTCCCGCAGTACTATAAAGGGACTTTAACTACTTTTTACCTTTGGATTAAGTCCAGATCCTTGCCGGAGGAATGTACCGGTTATGAACCAAAAACTATTTGAGACGGAAAATTGATTTTCGACAATATCGGATTCCTTCAAGCATGGATGCGGATTATTCCATTCATATGGGGAAAAGCGTGCCATCACGAACAATGTAAACGATACTAAGAGATAAGCTGCTAGCACATACAACCAAATTTCCACAGCCAAGGGGTTCATAAAGGAGAATAGGCGAGTTGGCTGACTGGTTGGTACCTACGGGAGGAGGGCAAAACGATAAAAAAAAAAACACAAAAACAAGATTCAAAAAGTTGTTAAAAATATTGAAATTAATAATTTGTTTCCCTAGCAAACTAAACAAAAAATTGATTCTTTAATACGAGTACGAGACCCACGAAAGAAAAATGATAATAATACCACCAATCATATAGCATGCCTGTCCATATATTAAAGCATTGAATAGATATCAAAGGTTCATTTGGGTTTGTTTCTGTCAGTGAATTCCAAGATTGAATTCAATTTGAATTGAAATTCCATACAGTTCGGCACGTGAGACATTTTCTTTATTTTCAAATCTAGTTAAATAATAACGAGATTAGATTCTGCAGAAGAGATTTTCTGATCGGATCGAGTTGATCCGGTTTCAACTTGATATGCATATACTCGAATATGAGTTTTGAACACATTTCAATTCTTCATATTTGCGTGGCAATAAATTGTAGAAGAAATACATATGTATATATCTAGTAAGTACATGAACCCACAAAACATTTATTTGTTTGTTGCCCAGAGTTTTTATTCAGAAGAAATGCACTGCGGTTTTTCAATTTCAAGAAAAACTAAATTACAAGAAAACTAGCATAATTTGAAATTTTTCAGGAGAATTCCTAAACTATTGACATAACCTCAGAATTACAGCGATTGTGTGACAAATACTTATATTTGCAGACCTGCCCTGGTGACAGGACCCCAATAAAACCATCCACCGCAAGGCCATGACAAATACACACAGGTCAGTATGTAATGGAACAACCAGTGAGATAGGTTAGGTTTGATGGGTTGACATAGAGTGTGAAACAAACTACGCCACACTTAGATCAGTATAGATCCATTGTGATGCCCAAGGAGTGAAGCTTCCCCACTCGTGAACTTTATGGGTTCTTAAACCAACCCGATGCATTTATAAATTTGGTAATCTTATTTACCGACACATTTGATAGTTCTTCTAAGTCTTGGAATATTTCCCTAGTATTTTAAATCTAAGGTGGTAGAGTCCTGACAATGGCACAGGAAGTGAGGTATATCTTCGTGTACGTCCTCATTGCCACAGCCTCTACATATACCTTCTTCGCTAATTCCCAATTTGTTTGTGTGATAACGTAACAAGTTGTGTCCAGTTGTCATCCCCACTAAACCAGATAAGATATATATATTGAAGTGTAATTATACAGTATTCTAGTGATCTCCATCTACTATTTGCTATTGCAATAATTTTTTTTCTAACTGACGGGTCAGCTCGTTCAGGATTTAGAGCTGAACCCTCCCTTGCCAGCTCATCAGCTTTCTCATTTCCTGAAACGCCATTATGTCCGGGTACCCAGCAGAGTGTTACGTACCAAGAACCCGCAGCTCTTCGCGACAGCAGCGCACAAGCTTCGATTTTATTTGTGTGGCGGAAATCGCTCTTATCCTGGCTGTTAATGAAAAATGTGATATCATCTGGTGGTATAGCTTTCATTGCGCCGTCCCGGGCAGCTGTTGCTACCGCCAAGACCTCAGCTTGAAAAACACGGCTATAGCCTGGAAGCCGAATTGACTTGTTCAAATTGAGTTTTCCAGAAAAAATCCCTGCACCTACTCCCATTATATTAGATATTAGTTTCCCATTCCTCTCGACGCGGAAATGAACTCGAAAACGGCTTATGAAAGTCTAAATAGGGTACTATGTAGTCTGTGCTAACATCTCCGCCCATGTATTTGCGTAAAATCTGCGCATGCCCCGTCAGGTTTGCCCTCCAACCTTCAGATTCGTCGGGACACCCTTGGATAATGAATATTATAAATACTCGTATATATTTAGGCGAACAATTTCATTTCCGACTACCCATGTCTTTCTAAGCAGGGCAGAATGGTTACCCAATGAACTACAATATTTAAAGCTGTGTCCAAATCCATCTACACTGATGGCTCTGAAATGGACGCGGGCATTGGATTGGGTTTTCAAAAATACTAAAACGAAGCAGCTAGAAGATTAAAAAAGCGACACTAGAATATACATAATAATAAACAGCTCCAGATGAGTTAGTCCAGCTAAACAACAAGAAAAGTGGGGCGAACTTTAGGGAGTCTGCAACTAATTTTTAAAAAAGACAGAAAACAAAATATCAAAAGTCCATGCAAATTCAATCTGTTCATATGTATAAGAAAGTTTTGAGACAAAAAAAAAAAAAAAACATATCGAAAGGTTATAATCTGTTTGCAGCTGATTGTTGTTTTTTTCGATTTGGGGATTGTGCTCAAATTATAATAGTCTGTCTGTACGCACGACTGTAGCCTAAATGGCTTGATGGATTTCACTCAGATCTGTCGGGCCACAATTCGAAGTTAAATTGGAATTTTTATTTTAACCCCAACATTAACGATACTCAAATGGGCCCATTTTGAAAAATTACTTAAATGATTTTGATAAAATTAAATACTTGAGTTAGGTTTGGCATATGCTATAGGATGGCTTTTAGCAAACATTTTTACAACGGTAAGTACATACTTATTGACGTATTGCTGGAAATAGGGTATGATTTAGACGTTTTTAGACAAAAACATGGCATACCTGCTCAGCTTTGAAAAAAAGTGTGGTTTTTAGAAAAATTTTCGAAAAAAAGAATAGACTTTAATTTTCAATAAATTTGCGATCAATTCTAAGTGATTTACATGCGACCACAATATAAGCAATGAGAGTACCTAACAATTATGATATCATTTGGTGGATATTTGAAATCAATAACAAAAGCAGTGACAACAAATTAGTGTAATCTTTGTATTACAATAAATTCAAGCCGACCCAAATATCTACAGTACGACTCCGTTTAAAGGATGTTTGATACATTAATAAACAAAAAGCTATTGACTTGCAGTCGAAAGTAAAACTGAAAAAGCAAGATCAAAACATAAAACTAGGTATTTCTTACACTGGTTGCTCGTTCCCACTTACCTTAAACAAGATGCCAATACCTAAATTCATAAAGGGCTTTGTAAAATCGATTACACTTTCACGAGCGTAGTTAATTGTCATTGAAGCAACTGCTAAGTCCGCACGCTAAAAAAAGTCGAAAAAGTTAGAATTTATAAAAAATAAATCAATATTACACCTACCCGCTCCATTAACTCACGAACAATTCCATTCCAAGAGTTCGTCTCTGGATTGAAAACTCCATACATTGCGTCGGGTACGAGTTCGATTTTGTAGTGGAAACCAACCTGTCCAGCTATTGCCTTGAGTAAATCAATACAGAATCCCTCATAGCGGGCATTACCTGTTAAATTGGCATCTTCCTTGACCATCACGTAGGGTTTTTCCTATTCGAAAATATTATGAACAATTTTTACCGGGAATGTTTCCTCCTTTAACTAACCCACCTTTCGCGTCATTACCACGAGAGTGATGTTCGTGGAATTTATGTCATAGAACGCGGATGGGTCGGTAACGTTAACACCTTCTTCTGGATTCCAGAATCCGACTTTTTGAATTCTCTCTTGCTTAAGCTTTAATAAATCGATTTTGAAATTATTCCGGCGACCTTCACTGAATTCAACATTTCCTGTTAGTCCACTGATGCTGGCCTTAAGAAGTCGAAGTTAACAGAAAAGTAGCCCTACTATATAATTAGCAGATTGTACTTACGGAGTTAATGTAATTGTAGAGAGACAATCCATCACTCCATGGCTCTTCGGAGTCGCACGATAAATTTGACAAAGTCAAGGTATGACTTCGATCCAATTCCATTAAACCGGCAGCGAATGTGTAAACAGAGTCAAACATTAGCGCTGGTTGAGTCTTTCAAACAAATTGCAGTTAATATTTTGGTATTTATAAGAAATGGATGCCATATATAATGTACCTGTATCGAAGGATTGCCGTTCAGAATTGTCCGTCCGCTGTGTTGAAATTTCTTCATTTGTTCCATGATCTTGACATAACGCTTACTTTCCACGTCGACCAAACGAAATGCTGTTATGTTTACGCTATTATACTTGAAGTCTTCCAAATCAAAAGTCTCAATATCCTGAAATTAGTTGGAGAGAAATGATTTTTTTTGGTTAATAAACTATGAAATTGTTTGAGTGCATAAAAACACTAATGTAATCCGATGTATGATTGGAAGATTGACAGTTAAAATAATCAATACATCGCTTCCTCATAGGCTGAAATTTTAACTTATCCATAGATAATGTTATGGGGCCACCACTTTCAAAGTATAGGAAAGAGCAATCGAAAATAGTGGTATCAAATCCCACTGAAGATGGTTTTGCAGTGGAGACGGAGATGATTGGAATAGATCCTGTTATACTGACCACCTTAGCATCTCTTGAGAGAGATGAATCTTTGTCGCCTTACGTGTAGATGATTTCAAAAACTGGAGGAACTGCGCTATGTATTTACATACTATATACCCCTTGAACGCGTGTGAATTATAATTGGATAAACCCTCTCCAGTGAAAAATCATGTGATCTATTAATAGACACTCACTTCACTGATTGTTCCTAACCTGCAATGAGCCTAGTCCAAAATAAAACCATCGTCAACCTGCTCAAACAATGAAATGATAGGCAATAATCTTCTTTGAGCAGTCACTAGCTTTAAACTATCTAATTAACAGCACTGGATGGTGGTAACGCTCGTTGAAACTTAGCTCTCTTGACTGGAGGTTATATTTAAAGATTGTTTGCTTTATAATTAAAGCGAGTAAAATTGCCTACGTCCCTTAGATCAAATGTGTATAATTTATGTATTATTAAAATGTTAAGTGGATTGTTATCTATATTTGTTCTGTAAGGGTAAATTAGCAATAAAATCTCAATTTCGCAGAAAGGTGCGACCATGCTTGTAGACACCTTTAAACAATGTCATATAACTTATAAGCAAGATTATTAACTTGAAGCTGAAAACCACATATGCTCGAAAGTTTGCAAGCCAGGATACATGGAAGGGTACCATTAAACCTGAAAGAAGAGGGTTGAAGAGCTATACACAAGCTCCATGCAGCTTACGTTGCTTTGAATGTCCTAGCAAGCACCTGACTGCGCTGAGAGAACTCATGCAGAATGCCCTCTTAAGAACTGTAAAATGGCTGACAATGACTATGGACCCTTTTATATTTGGCTAGCAGTTCCAACTTGTTCTGTGGGTAGGACTGAGGAGTCACAGGATCATGGGTATCACAATGGACCTACTATTAATCTATGGTGTTTGCACGCATAGTGCAGGCATCCACTAAAACCTAAACTAAACCTTGGTGATGCTTAAGCGATAATAAAAAGTGTTTTTGTTTCTAGCACAAACCCTTCTCCAAATACTTACGAACGTGGTAAACATGTAGTGATATCTGTAGTCATTCATCTGCAGCTGAAGGATCTACACGAAAATGCAAGGTAAATTTATATGCCTCTAAAACCAATTGTACTCACCCCTCGAAAGAAAGCATTAATGTTGCTTGGATTTGTATCCACAATCAACTTGTAGATTTCTTTCTGCCGGATTTCTTTTAGAACCTGGCGATATGTTTCGGGGGTTGCCTGTCGGATATACATTTCGGCTCTAGATGTCGCTGTTGTTCTCATAAGTTCTTGCTGCTTGAAGAGTCCTTGGAAACAGAAGTAAAGCGCATTGATTCCTAAGAAGTAAATTTCTTCCATGTAAATATGTACTCAAATTTACCATTATCCTCCTCGTAGATTATCGCGACTTTAGTCCAATTCAAGTACGCCATCAAATCCCTATATGCAATGTTCATATGCGTCTGCGATGGATATAAATTTATTGAGAACTCCTTAACACTTTGATCCAAATCGATGCGAGCCTCAACATGTGGTATATCTAGTGCTTCGCATATCGATTGAATGTGACCTCCTAATAGTGGATCTGAGGGTCCGAATATCGCCTGGACCCCAGTTTCTAATTGACGACATACTAAGAGTAGGGGAAAAGTGTAATTGGATACTTAAAGCAATTAATTGCTGAAAGGGGAGATTCCATTATAGTAGTTGGCATGAGTAAAAATTTAAGAATCTATACTATTAAAATTCTGTATCTTAAGTACTCTACTCTTATTTTGTTGTCTGTGAGACGCTAGTACGCTAGTAGAATCTGACCAATTTACGTTTAATTTAAATTTATAGTGTTTACCATATCATACTTAATTACGAGTACACCCAGACAATTTGAAATTTTAATTAAACCCAACCCTCCACATGTAATAGCATAACTCTTGTGACCAGGTTGTTAAATAGTGTTTGCTATGTATAAAAATAATATCAGTAAATTTTTTTACTTCTTTTACAATCAGGTTAGTATTGGAAAATAAATGCCTCGTTCATGCTCCCGAAAATTCGTGAAATGTATTATACCTTTATGCAAGTTGCGGCTATATAATTGACCCTTGATAGATAGTTCGAAAGGCGAATTATTTCTGCAATAAATCTGTTGGGGAACCCCACAAGGTGGCATCCTATCCACATTTCTTTGGAATTTGGTGGTCAATGAACTATTGATAATCCTGGATTCTGAGGGATGCGAAGTTATCGTCTATGCGGACGACGTTGCTATAGCAGTCTCTGGTAAATACCTCATTACCTTAAAATAACCCTTACAAAATGCTGTAAATAAGCTATCTAGGTGTGGTCTAGGAGTGAATCCCCACAAAACCGAACTAGTCCTCTTCTCAAAGAAATATAAAATCCCACCTATTGACCCTCCATCCCTTAATGAAATAAGCTTAACCTTCTCCAACGAAGCAAAATATCTGGGTCTTATTTTGGATAGAATACTAAGCTGGAAAGAGTAAATAAAGCCACTGTCGCATTCTTCTCTTGTAAAAAAGCCATTGGGAACAAATGGAGCTTACAACCCAGATTAATTCACTGGTTCTATATCTCGGTCATTAGACCGATCCTTATGCACGGGGTAGTTGTCTGGTGGATTGCCTTGGACAAGGCGATAAACCAGAAGAAAATAAGTAAAGTCCAATGATCAGCTTGTCTGTGTACTAGGAACGACACCTTCTGCAGCAATGAACACTCTATTTAATTTCACACCCCTCTACATTTTTGGTAAGCAAACGGCAGCTAACTCAGCTATTCACCTTAAAGCTACTTTACAGTGGTTCAGCAAAGTATAAGGCTACGCATCCATTTTAAACAATTTTAAAATCTTTCCTGAAAACATTGACTCACCATACCCAAGCTAAATTTTGACAAAAACTTCCAAGTCACCATCCCTTCCAGAGCATTCTGGGAAGAAGGTGGATTTACGGAAGATAAGTCGTTACATTTTTACATCGACTGTTCAAAAACTAACGACGGGGTGGGTGATGGTGTCTTCTCTGATAGGCTTAATCTAAACCTCTCTTTTCGTCTCCCAAACCACTGTAGCGTGTTCCAGGTGGAGATAATGGCAATAAGGGAAGTCTTGTCTTGGCTAAAAAAAAATGTGATATCAACCGCTGATCTTTTCAGACAGCTTGGCAATCAAATCCATAAATTCTCTAACAGCTCTAGACTGCCGATCGTCTCTTATAGAGATGACGGAGTGGTTCAATATTCATCTAATTTGTTTACCGGGGTACAGGGACATTCCAGCGAATTGTAAGGCTGACGAACTTGCCAGACATGGAACAACAATACCCATCCTTCCAGACAAAAGTTCACTGGGTACGAGTATGCCGATCGCTACATGCAAACTTAAATTAAAGCTGGTTGCTATTGCAAGGACAAATTCTAGGTGGACAAGTGGTACAACGTGTCTAGCTGGATCTGAAACGCTCTAAGAATTTGATTACTCTCAATAGATTACATATCAGCGCTGTAATTGGTGTCATTACAGGACACTATACAATAGGCAAGCATGCAACAAGGCTTGGTATATTTTTGATTTCTGCAGAAGCAAATAGACGTTAGGGACCTCCTACGCTTCATCAGAAGCTCCAAATAGTTCAATGAGTAGGCTAGAGACCGCTTTCCAAATCCAGTCACAATGGACATATTATTCGTCTAAGTGTGTTGGCTTTTAGCTGATAGTCACCTTAACGTAACCTAACCTAATACACTTTAAGAGAAAATACTCAATACCAGTAGATATTGAATACTTTCTGTGAGTTTGAGCAGCATTGATACAGTGATTCAATACAACTCAAATTATTGGGTATCGATAGCATAAGGATATCGTTCCATCACTATGTGCTGTCTGTGTTAAGCATTTCTTTACTTTTTCAATCACACCAACCAATACCGTACAATGTTTGACAATACCACGCAATTGACTTTACAATTTTTAAATATGCTCGAAATTTTTCCCAAATTCAAAGGACACTAACATAATTTCAGCTAAAATTAAGTGTTTTTTAAAGCACACGAGAGGTTCTTCTATGATTCTTGCTAATACTTGAGGATTCGAAAGGATGCTAAACTAGTTCATCAGCAACAAAGTAGGTACTAGAGAGTACTTTCGAACTAGCATTTACTAATAGATACCCGAAGTTGTATTCAGACTAGACAAAATGTGTCACCTGGTCTCAGAACAAGTAACGAAAAGATATAAACAGAGTCTCCCCTTTCATTTAAGAAAACTTACGACAAGCTTACCTTTTTTCGATGTTCTAAATGAATCATCGCGAGGAACATATTCTATATCGTAAACTAATTGTGTGTTTGGTAAAATTGTTTTATCCTTATTTATTCTATAGACGGCATATTTAAATGCTAATTCAGTACTACTGTCCTTTTGATCCTCAGTGAAAATTGCACCTTGTGGTGATTAATAAATCATGAGGTCTTCAAGGACATTTGATTTTTAAAAACTTACCGATTCGTATAACAGGTGGTAATGGGGTTACACCTAGGATAAACGTGGCAAAAACCAACGACATTAGGAGTTTCTGTATTAAATAAATGTTGCTGCAATAATTTCGTCGTATTTGCCGCAGCACAGGGTTTGTTGAAATACTCATCGGCGTTGTTGATGATGATGATGACAATGATGGTGATGATGATGATATAGTACACAGCGAGTACCATAAGGATAATAGATATTCGCATTTATTGTTAACGTCAATAATGGCAGGAGGTGGAGCTTTTGTTATTATTTGTTGATGGCAGCGGCAAACATCGAAACTAGAGCGGTAGTTTGAAGCATGTTGCTCTTCGATTAGCCGTCTAAGTCCCGGAGAACTAGGTTTTCGTTTAGCAACTTTGAGACCATTAATGATATTGTTGGCATCATTTTCATTAATAGTTGGTTTATGCTTGGCCATTGCGCAGAAGTTTTCTTGTAATTTATCTGGACTCGCCTCTCTCTATCTTGTTGTGACGTCTATTATAATACGATAAACATGATTATTTTTGTAATCATCACCTGAAATGGCACACAATAGTGAAGCATTATTTACTTATTGTGTACAAGCAAATAAAAGAGACAGAAATAACAAAAGAAACCGTGATTTGCAGGAATGAAAGACGTATAAATTAATTTTATCGAAATTAAGGAAAATAAAATGATTGATGTATTTTCAAAACAACTCAAGCTCTCCCGTTTGATAATTTTGCTAATAGCCTTGTTCTTTAACCATTCCCGAAAAAAATTAGTGTAACAAGGATACCACTTATATTCGATAAGATGAGTATGTGTATATTTGTGTTTTGTGGGGGTAAGGTCGTATAAATTGAGTACCCATTTACTAATCTAAACATGTAATTTTTTTTTGCTGGGAGGTGGGAACCTTTCAAACACGAAACTGAGCCCTTACTTAGTAACAATGTAAGTTCTCCACCCAACTTCCCCTTTTTTGCCTTCTTTTTTCCACGGTACAGCCATATTGGCATTTCATCGTGATGAGGCGAACAGTATAGCGTATAGCATGCTCATAATCTTATTGAGATTTTTTCAATCTGTAGCCTTTCTCTTTCGAGGTATCTTACCTTTGTCGTAATTTGTTTTGCACAAACACTCACAGAATTCCATGTCTCCTGCGGTTGAAATACCTCGGCTAATATGCCAATTAGGAATTAATGCACTACATAGTCTAATTGCGCAGAGTCCTAATGTCGACTCAACTTTACATCTTAATTTTCAAACACTCTGGCCAAAAGCCTCCTTCGATTGTATCTCGGTCCTTCATGATTTGAAATGATATATATGAGTGCAATAGTCACTCGTGAGGCTTTGGCACTAACATACTCCAGATGTTAATTAAATGAGAGCCTTGTGTCAATCATGGCACCTAGGTATTTGATGGCTTGCTTCGACGTAATCTTGTGCGCCCTATCGTAAGAGGGATTGTTCCTCTCTCTTTCTAGTTCTGATTAGTACCGCTTCCGTTTTATACTCTGCTAGTATTAAACCCGTAGATTCAGGACCACTTCTTCCAGTAGTTTGGTGACCACGACTATCGTAATATCGTCCGCTAAGCCTACGAACTTAGATCTTTCTGGTATAGGTATTTTTATTTTTTATTTTTTTTTATTTTTCATGATTCTTGACTTAACAACTTTGTATTTACTTAATCTACCATAACAATATTAAGTACAAGAATAGGTAGTGACATTTGTATTTGTGTAGTAACAAATAGTGATAATGTCACTTCAGAAAAAATAGCTTGGAAGTGTGGGGTGAATTGATTAATTAATTTTAAAAGAAAAACATTTTATGAATTTATACATATTTTTACAGAAAATTAACAATAAAAAAGAAAGAAAACGTAAATTTAAAAGAACATTAATTTGTACATAAAACAGCAATAGAACAATGTAACGTACATGTTTAGACAACATAGGGCAGCAGAACTTTAATTTCCTCGTGATCAAAATCAAGAAGCCATATCTTTACGTATTTTAGGAATAGGGACAATGATCTTATTCCTCGGATATTTATAGGAAGTTGATTAAATAGTTTGCACGACACGATGGAGTAAAAGTTTTTGAATAGAGTAGTACGGAAAGGAGGAATAATGACAGCATTAGTTGAATTGCTTCGCAAATTGCGATTGTTTGAAATAGGGCTCTGTAAATAGCCACCTCTCATAAAAAAAATTTTTGAAACTTTGAAATAGTACAAATGTTTTAGTGGCAGAATTTTCAATGCTCTGAACAAAACTATAGAAGGAGCTAAACGATTTACCCCACATACTTTTCTTATAGCACATTTTTGCAAAACAATCAATGGTTCAATCTTCGTTTGGTAAGCGCCACCCCAGCAACTTATTCCGTATTGTAGTTTTGATTGAAATATTCCATAATATACTGTTTTCAAAGTATTTTTGTCACAGAATTGTCTAAGGCGATAAAAGCTTCGTACTGAAGATCGTAAATATTGTTTCAGAATCGAAATATGTTTGGACCAACTCATATTTTGTTCAAAAGTGATGCCTAAATATTTAAACTGATTAATTGTTTCAATTTTAAAACAGCATGTGTTACAAGATGCCTGCTCAAACAACATTGTCCTTGTGGCTTCTTCAGTACAGACACAATTTGACGCATTTGACCATTCACAATTGTTTGCATGAAAGAAAATTTCGAAGCTTAGGGACTCTTGCACATTAAGACTGAAGTGAAGTAATTTAGTTTTATTGCTGACAACTAGTTTGTGTTCCGAAAACCACAATCCCAGGAGGTGAACATCATGGTTTATGTCCGCGCTTAAGTTAAGAGGACTATCCGAGCGGTATGCAATGCCCAGATCATCTGCAAAAGCTGTAACATTCCCTTTAAACGGTTGACTAAATAATGAGTTGATGTAAATAAGAAACAGTATTGGACCAAGGACTGATCCCTGGGGTACACCTAAGTTCATAGTTTTTGGTCTGCTAACAAAGTTACCTATTACAACTTTTTGAGTTCTATCCTTTAGGTAGGACTCAAACCAGTTGTGCATAAATCCACGAAATCCTGCATAGTGCAGTTTGTTTAGTAGAACTCTGTGGTTGACCATGTCAAAAGCTTTGGTAATGTCTACAAAAAGCCCGGCGCAACATTTTTTATCATCCAGAGCTTTATAAATAAAGGAGCAGAATTCCAAGAGGGCATCTTCTGTAGAAAGGCCTTCCCTAAAACCGAACTGAGCAGGACTTAGGAAATTAACTTTTGCCAGGTATCTCAAAATTCTATTCTTAATGGCTTTTTCAAAGACTTTAGAGACTGATGACAATAAAGAAATTGGCCTGTAATTGTTTTTGTCACTCTTACTACCTTTTTTGTAAAGAGGGATCACATTAGCACATTTTAATTTGTCTGGGAAGACGCCGGTTGAAATACTTAAGTTAAAAACATAAGCTAATATGTTTACAACATTAAGTGCTATGCTCTTGAGGGTAGGGTTGGAAATTCCATCACAACCACAAGATCTTGAGTTGTTAAGGGAACAGATAATTTTATACAATTCTAAGCCTGTTATTTCTTCATAAAAGAAGCTATTATTTATAGCAAAGTCGTTGACTAAATGGGACCTAACGCAGCCATTACAATATGTAGGAGACTCACTTGAAAAAGACATCAGACCAACCGAAGAAAAGTAATCATTTAATATGTTTGATACTGTTGTAGGGTCATCAATAATAACACCATCATTACATAGACATATAGCTTTGGAGATATTGGGAGAGTTGCTATCAATGATACTATTTATAGCCTTCCATTCCTTTCTTGGATTACCAAGTGCGTTACGGACTTTAGAGTAGAAGTATCTATTTCGAGCTGTCCTTATATCGTTGTTTACTTCCTTACTCAATATTCTGAAACGATTTTTCAGCGCTGTATTAAGAGGATGTTTGGAGCACTTTTTTCTTAATTTATTTTTAAGCTTAATTTTTTTTAACACAGAATAAGTAATCCAAGGCTTTAACCTTTTTTCAGACTTTTTACGGACGATAGTATATGTAAAATTACTTATGTAATTCTGAAGAAATGATAAAAATAGATCATAAGCCTTAGAAGCATTAACTTCCTCATATATTTCCTCCCAGGTTTCGGAACGTAGTTCAATATTAAGCAAGTCGAAGTTTACTTTCGTTACCGTAGATGACAAAGTATGCTTCGCGGGTTTCTTAGTATTTAACGTACTGAAGAGAATACCAGTCATACAGTGATCAGTAATGCGGAGATCAAAATTAATACCAGCACATTCGTTTACGGATATTTTTTTAAAACGTCCAAATACATGGTCAAGACAAGTGCCTGAAATTGGTCTAGTAATTTCGTTTATAAAAGGTGATAGACCATGCTCAGCCATTGTAGCAAGATAAATTTCCGTTAAAGTACTGGGAGTTAAAATGTCTATATTAAAATCACCCAGGAAAATAAGATTATCTACTTTTTCGTTTCTTAAGAGCACTGAAAATTCATTCAAAAACACTTGAATATCATAGAGGTGTAATCTGTATACAGAAACAAATTTAAAAACATCATCACATAACTTGCAAGACAATTCAATTACATCCGCGCTCAACAAATTAAGACGATTTACTTTATAGCTACCAGAATCCAGGTAATCACTTACAAAAACTCCTACTCCACCTGCAGCATACTTTTCATTAGGGTTAACATACAAATTATAACCCGGAATATGATAATCCTCTTTTTCGCAATCAAAAATCCATATCTCGCTTACAAATATCAAATGGGGTAAGAATACAAGCGCTTCTAGATTGCACACTAACAAATCAAAATTTTGCCGCAAACTACGAATGTTCTGATGCACAACAAAAAAAGAGTTGCAATTATTTGAATTACAAAAAAATTGGTTATCATTAATGTTTACAATTGTATTAGGGGTTGGGTTGTTGCTAAAAAGATAATCATTGATATTCAAAAAAGACATACTAAATTATATTTAGGTGAAATAGAAGACAATTAGTCTTTCAGTGCTGAAAGATCAAGAAACGATCTAATAGCAACAACCCTACCCTTTTCAGCTTTTCTCATTAGAATCCGCGAATTTTTAAACCACAAATATTTGTAGTTTCTTTCAGCTTTAACTTTTTTAGCTTCCATAAATAAAGCTCTAGTATAACTTGTGAAGCAATCATTTATGAAAACATTATTCTTCGTACCCTCAACAAATAAAGACGAATTTAGTTTCTTCATTGCAGTTTTCTTCGCTTTCATTACTCGTTCTTTTGCTGCCAATCCAGAGAATTCAACACAAATTTTATCACTTTGCTGGTTGTTGTTGTTGGTTTTCTTCCATAAGCGTTTGACGTAGCATTTCTGGATATCTGAAGATGACAGAGAGATATCCAACGCCTTGTTAAAAATTGTTTGAACGCATTCTTTTGCATTCGTATCGCTGACTCCAGGCACACCAGTGATCTCGATGACATTCTCAACGCTCTTCTGCTCTCTCCAATTCAGTTTGCTCTCCAGCGATGCAACTTTCGAATTAAGCTTCTCGTTCTCCTCTTTCAGCTGACTAATTGTGCTGAGAAAGTCACAGTTGATTTTCTTTAAACATATGATTTCTTCGTAAAGCATTTGCATTGTAACTGTGCCATCGCCGGACTGTTGTGGTAGATCATATGCTGTTGCTTGCCCTTCAACTGTCGTCTCAGTGGTGCTCTGTAGCCTAGCGACTGTTTGCTGATTGCGCTTTGGCTTCTGTTTCGCCACTACTACTGTTGCTGTCGATGGTGATGGTGACGATACGCTTTGTTGCTGTAGTGATTTACGACGAAGAGCCATGCATTTGTCGCAACGATATGGAACACTGTGAGTGTTCATGTACTCTATATCCGACGGAGTTAGTTTCGCACACAAACAATGGAAATAGATATTGCAGTCGATGCAAGTGATTTTGGTTTCACATCCGCGATCTATTTTTTTATTGCAAATTTGACACTGCATTTTGATAAAGTTTTTATGTAAGAACTAAACGTAAATAATCAAAAAGTTTGCACCCCACGAAACTTAGAGAAAAAAAACACGTCCGCTCTCTTCGAGAGTATTAAGTATCCCATCATACATAATATTCCACAGAAGTGGACCCAACATTGAACCCTGTGGCACCTCTAGTATCATAGTATACTCCTTGGAGCCATGATCTGTGTCATATATCCTTTATCTGAAGTAATCCATCACTATCTTCATTATGTATGTTGGTACTCTCATATTTTGAAGTTCTTCCAAGATGTGCTTCCAGTTCGCGGAGTTGGGACGTATTTCGGACGTTCAACGTGATTACAGCACAACACCCCTCCATCTTCTCTTATGGCTTTTACCTTTTGTCATCGACCACTCGGATTGCATCTATATTTATCGTTAACCGTGACCTGGTATTTTGCCAATCCTCCTGCTTTCAATGGCTGCTTACAACAAGTTTGTGGTGATACGTTACAGGATTTCTGCAGCCTTATCTAACATACAGAGTGGGCGAAACGATAATGGATCCCCAGGGGCATTGTTTCTTTTGGGGATTAATTGTTTGTTTGTTAGCTGATTATTTTTGCTCATCGTTCTGGGAACACCCCTTCAATTAGGCATGAGCTATAGATATTGAAAACAACGGGCGATTTCTAATTGCAGTTTCAAGAGCTATGTTGGGTATGCCATCTATCCTGGTAACCCACAGGGCACAAAATTCGAGGAAAAGGTTAAAAGTACCCTGGTAAAACCAGCGGATGTGAAAATCCTAACACACGAGTCATTGATTAAGATGAACGATCTTGATGAGGTTACGATTAAAGAAGACGTGTTTAATGCGTTAGCAGAGTGTCATAAACACCAGTGTCATAAAGGCCTTTACAATTAAATCACTTTGGAAAGCCTACAGTGGTGCTCAAATGGCAACCGTGAGCTTACCAGCAGAAGCAGTCATCGAAATAGGTAAAGTACGCATAGGATATGTTCTGTGCCCAATACGCGAGAAGGTAAACCAACTCAAATGCTATAAATGTATTCAGGCATATAGCCAAACGTTGCAAAACCACAACTGACCGGTCCAAATACTTCTGACGGTGTGGCGAAAGTGGTCACATAGCGAAGTTATCCAATGAGGAGCCAAAATTTCTACTTTGCCAAAGCAGGGACAGCATTGTTAGTAACCACTTTACGGGAAGTCGCAGATGTATGCATAGAGGAAGCTGCTGCTGAAACTCTTCTCTGTCTCTTCCCCTTTCCATAAAAACGTACGTGTTCTAAAAATTAGTATAAGGGTATTCATATCCCCTTTAACACGTGCAAATTATAAAAAAAAAAAAAAAAAATACTACAGCTAAACCTAAACCACTGCGAGGCGGACCAATCCTTTTTAACACAAACAATCCGCGAACTACGCATAGATGTAGCAAGTTTAAGTGAAACTTATAAACGAAAAGCTGCAATATGGATCTGCGGAAAACGACACTTTCAAGAAATAGAGGAGAACCCTGATACATTATTCGTTCGTACCAAAATTGACGGCTACTATATCTACAGCTGTTA
This sequence comes from Pocota personata, assembly GCA_963082735.1. Classification (NCBI taxonomy): domain Eukaryota; kingdom Metazoa; phylum Arthropoda; class Insecta; order Diptera; family Syrphidae; genus Pocota; species Pocota personata. Next base: position 5,123,770 of record OY720433.1, read on the forward strand.
CGGTCCACCAAGTCTTACGATCGAGGAATTTGATAGCTTCCTAGACAGGTTAACAATAAATGCTAGAGGTCGCAGTCCGGTTGTCATAGCCGGAGACTTTAACGCATGGGTCACAGAATGGGGCTGCTCAAAGACAAACAGGTGGGGAAGCAGACTGCTGGAGGTCTTAATGATCCTTTACGTAGTACTTTTAAATAGCGGTAAAGAACACATATTCGATCATCGACCTTACTTTTGTAAACAACGGCCTAGCTTATAGAACAACATGGAAGGTCCACTGTACACAGTCCATACTACCCATCAGTTTTTTGGGGAATGAGGATATCGCGCAAGGAGACTATGCTGACGCAGCAGAGGAAGAAGCAATTTCACCGAACTCCATCATCGGTATAAAGTAGCGTGAAAATAATTGAAAACGGCAATAAATACCAGCAAACGCCTGAGCTTCGTCGAACTATACAATGGAATGGATGAAAACCTCTGGGGTAGAGCGAGAGTGGTGATGAAAAAGTTGAAAATTTCTCGAGCCCAATCTCTCACATGCACAGAAGTATTACAGCGAATAGTCAAAGGCCTATTTCCAAGGCAAACGGAAATTCCGCTGAAGGACGAGTCATCTACAGCAGCATAACAAATCTCCAGGATAGCACCAGAAAAGATTCTTGAGGCATGCAACAGATTTAGGAATAAAAAAGCCTTTTGTGATCTGCACAACCATATACCTAAAACCCACCCGCATTGTGATCATTTACAACATTCCAAAACCCAAGCGTCACTTACCTTGCACAACACACCAGTGCATTCGTTAATAAGCTCACCCGTGGTGATTCTTGCTTTGTTTACCCTACATCATATCCCCAAATGCCGATACAGCACATTCGTCCCATTTAATTCTACCTCTGTCGTACTTTAAAACAAGCAGCGAGCATACATACAATTGTATACGTGAAAAACTGCACTACGAGTATAACGCATGAGTAATAACACTCAAAATATGGTTTAGAGTGAAGACGATTTATGAATGGGTGTCACAGGCAACCACCATGGGTTAATAATACCCAAGATGCATGGTAAATATGGTGCAAAGGAAAAGAAGAAGGGATGAAGGTCAATGCCAAAAAATTAGTATAAAGGGGATGGTTGCGGAAAAGTCAGAGTTGTAACTATTGTACATTCTAAAAGATCACAGCTTAGCCTCGACAGCGGACCTAATAATATATAAGAAAAAAACAAACATCAAATAAATACAGATAAATATAATTGAATAACTCCGAATTTCATTTAACTCTCCGTTCAACACTCTTCCCTCGACACACTAAGAAAGCACGGTGCTGGACGTAACAAGCCCCTGGGCCGGATGGTATACCAAAAGCAGCGATTAAATCCAGAATCGACATGTTTGTGGACACTTATAACGCCTGTTTGAATGAGGAAGTTTTTCTCGACCAATGGTCATGCTACTACCTAAGGAAGGTAAACCCGCAGGAGATCCATCACCCTACCGCCCATTCTGTATATTGGACACAACGGAAAGAAGTATGTAAGTAACAAATCCTCTCGTGTGGGTGCCACCATTGCGCGGGTTATGCCTAATATAGGAGGACCGAGATACAGCCGGAGATTTCTCTTAGCTAAAGTAGTATGCATCACCAGTTTGGGCTGGAGCTATTAATGTAACTTTATACCAAAGAAAAATCATAGCAGTAAATCGACTATGTGCAAAGTAGATTCCTAAAGAGTAAACAAGAGGGGCGGCTTACAGTATTGCGGACACAACAAAAAGAATCACAAGTTTGATAGATTGGCAGCAACGCTGGAGCCTTTCTTCTTCTAAGGCCCAACGGACGTACCGTCTTATTCCGATTATTGAGACTTGGATAAACCGCTGTCATGGTGAAGTTAACTTTTACATATGTAACTAACGGAACATGGTTACTTCTGGTCATATCTATACTACTTTAAGAACGACGACCCCCCCACTTGTCCATCGTACAGTGATACTCCCGAAGATTTTGAGCATGTTATCTTTCACTGCCCACAATTCCAGTTACAAAGAGACGCACAACAAAGAGTACTGGGAGAAACACCAAAACCTGAGAATATAGTACATCACGTGCTCGAATCGGAAAATAGGTTTATTTTTTTTCCCCCGAAGGTAGGTGGAAAATCTTCAAAAGACCGTAGACCGTACTATGAGGACCGTAAAACGCATGCTCATAGTAGTGTGGGATTTTTACCCACTAAAAAAACCTCCCTTCAAAATGTTTCTTTCATACTGCAACTAAGTATTCACTTAACAAGCAGTCTTCGTACATGGGTGACCAGATAGCAGTGATAGTTTTTCCAATTATTATGTTTCAGCAGCTGTCAAAGTTACCGATGACGTCCAGCTGTCAAAATATTCAGTAAGGTTCACCATTTCATCATGCTTCGTTTGACGCTTCCCGAACGTGTGGAAATTATTAAAGAAAATTATCGAAATTCCGGCTCAGTTGTAAATACGCAACGTGAATTTCGTTGTGAGGTTGGTCGTTATCATGGCTTCAGTGCTCGGACGAGGCACATTTTTGGCTCAGCGGCTATGTCAACAAGCAAAATTGCCGTTATTGGAGCGACCACAATCCAGCAGCATTTGATTCTGTTTGGCATGAAGGCCTGATATACAAAATGATAAGTTTAATCTTTCCTCCGTATATCTGTAATAATAGTCCAAGTATATTGTCCGGTCGTCGTTTCAAAGTCCATGTTAATTACTATTAACCCTACTGGGTTTCTGACTTGATCTACTTTCAATCGAGTATTCCACAAGGCTTAGTTCTTGCCTCAGTCCTGTATAATAGTTATACATCTGATATTCCAAAGTTACCGCCCTGAGGTATAGTTATTTTTGCAGATGACACCGCAATATTTTCATCTCATGAATTCGCTTTCAGTATTGAAAGAAATCTCCAAAATGGAATGCAAATATTAGTCAAATATTATCATAAATGGAAAATATTAAACTGAATGAAGAGAAAACGCCAGCTATTTTTTTCACTCGAAAAAGAAAGTCTTGATTTCTTCCCAACAAACAGCTTTAGCTGAATGGAAGTGATATAAATTGGGAGCCCTCAGTTAGATATCTAGGTATTCATTTAGATACCAAGCTAACATTTAAGGACCATACTACTAAAACTATAAAGAAAATAGGAATAGCAATAAAGATGCTGTACCCAATTATAAATAGAACATCACTACTTTCCACTGAAAACTAAATTATATTGCATGAAGTAAAATCCCAGTCAATTCTTCTATGATATATGGCTGCCAGGTATGGGGCGACTCTAAAACGTGTCTTATAAAAAAAATTGCAAGTGTCGCAAAACAAACTCTTAAAAATGATGCTAGATTTACCTTGGCACCACGTTACTCTTGACATTCACGAAAGAGCGAATGTTGAATTGATAGCTTATAGAATAATTAAACCTTTAAAACAAGATGCAGTTTTGTTAATAACCCACTTGTAAACGAATTAAATACTTAAGATTGTTAAAATGTAAATGCACTTACACGTTTATACACATTTATTTATGTCTTTTTTATTTATTATTTATTATTTATTATTTATTTATTGACCCATTTGTGTATACATATCTTTATTTATTATTATATTTGTATATTGTTTTTTTTTTAATTTATTTACTTTTCCTAGTTTTAGCACTATCTAGTCCTTTTTATTATTTATTTATTTATTCATTATTTATTTATCTATTATTTATATTTATTTGTAATTATTTAATTATTTGCCTTTTTATTTATTTACTCATATATATTTATTTGTTTATTCATTTGTCTAAGTTTATATCTACGCATTTACATACATATTTATTTATTTATATACTGGTACTTTTTGATTTTTTCTTTTCCTCATTTATATATTGAAAGCTTTTTTTCCGTATTGTCCTTAAGTTTGTCTTATTCTTGTTGTCTACGTGTTGCTATATACGTTCTTAATAGAAATAAAAATAATGTATTTTTTTTTTTTTTTTTATAATTTGTACGTGTTAAAGGGGATATGAATACCCTAATATTAATTTTTTTAGAACACGTACGTTTTTGTGGAAAGGGGAAGAGACAGAGAGAAAGGCAAAGTGGTGTGGTTTTGAAACTCAGGTGGTATTAGTTTCTGTAAACTCCAAGGGTGGCTGTCCAGATAACTGGGGAGTATTTTGTTTGTTTTCGTTGCTTATGATTCACAGTATTTTTTTCCGTCCTCCTGATGTCATCATAACAATCAAGTTGCATTTTAGCCCTATGACCACCCTACTGCCAGTGTTATGCCTTCACAGTACAGTTAACTTTTTTATTTATTTCGTGCGAAATAAATAGATGATTCTTGACTTCAGGATTCGAACCGTGAATCAACAGCGTGCCAAGGGATGATGTTACCACTACACCACGGCCACCCTCAGTAGAAAGATAAAATTCCAAATTATGAAATCTCTGTAAAATGTGCGGTAATAAAAATTCTGTAAAAAAATTTGTATACGAAATAAAAATATCTATCTTAAAGTTCAGAGAGGAAAGGATCGATTTTGGACAAATTAAAAACGCCGCGCAAGCCCCGTGTGTTGGCGAGTTCGCAGTTTTAGCCGTTCCTTACCTCCAGACGCTATTCACAGTCAGTCATGGCTCGATGCTTATTCGAAGGCAAAATCTACTCGCATTGTCGATTTTGGACCGGGAGAAATCCACATACATACATACTCGTATGTATGTGGATTTTCTTGGGAAATCGCAGAGCTAAACTGCAAATTTTTCCACATGTATCCAATATCCGCTGCTTATTCGGGACTATTTATTTGTAAATATATACATATGTACATACTTATTCACAGTTAACCTTAATATCGAAACGCCGTTCCATCTCGCGAGGAACTAAAACAGTTTAAGGAAGAAGTTATCAGGTTGAATTTTTTACCTGATTGTGTGACTTGCAGTTTTTCGAATAAATACAGACGTTTTTTGGAGTTACTAATTTTGTGCAAAAAGGCGCAGCACCGGACTTCAAATAACTCTAAGGTACATCCGAGGACAATTTTATTGTAGTGCAATCATGGGCATGTCTATGTAGTCCAAACACATATCTACTCATAACATTGAATATGACGACTAGCTTATGTTAGATTTGGAAATCGGGTTTACAATACTATATACAAATACAGCATAAGTTTTGTATCCACTGGTACTAGAAAGCAGCCAAAGTTTACGCAGGCCAACATAAATTCGTCCAACACTATAATTAATATGTTTGCAAACAGAGAGAGAGCAATTTATTTTAAATCCGAGTTTTGTAACAGAGTCGACAAATCAAAATTATGTATTGAAGAGAAAAACAGGTGGTATATTTTCCAATTGTAAATATTCAAAAGATCTTCGTTAATTTTGCAGACAAGATCCTCAACTAGGCGGATAGGCGTGGACAAGTAAGCTTGGTCATCATCAGCATATATGTAGATGTACAGAAACACTTGAACATAGTTTATGGAGGCCAAAACTACTTTCAACCAGTAAGATCTGGTATTGATGCCAATAATACCACCATGCCTTAATAGACCTTAGGCTAGTTTGTAATAGCATTCCATATTCGGAATCCATAGTTCTACACGAAAATAAACAAATCACTGGGATGAAAATCAGACTTCGGCAAGGAAATGTACTACTATGGGATACCTTTCCTTTGTTCGAGAGGAGAATGTGAAAAGCAGGTCTACATGTCGATTCAGAGTCAATGATCAAAATTTAAGACAAAATAACATCGTGGTGTATAGCTTTAGCTTTAACGTTGCTCTGATTTGTGTATTTCGAAGTTCTACAATGACCCGGTTGAGCTAGTACCAATACCGATAGTATGTAGTGTAGATAGAATGTAGTGTTATGTGGGGCCTAGTGCCAGCAAAATGCATTTGAAAATGCTTCGTTTTATGTTGAGAGTAATTCGCGCCAGGTAAAATAAAATGCAAACATTATCGATATATTTTGTACGTACCTTCACTTTCCTATTATCGCTCTTCTCTCAGTAGAAATACTAATAATAAACAAACAAACCGTTTGTAAGACCGTACGGCTTATTTATGGCCACAAAAGAGGGCGACAAGCCTAACTCAAATTGAGGGCGCTTATGAAAAGACCTCGATCGACCCTTCCAGTTTGGAAATTTCGTAACTATAATAGGAAATTCAGTTCCCAGTCTCCGGGAGGATTAGAAAAAAGGAAAACATTAACTAATTTGATTACATGGTTGGAAGTATACTACAATTCGATTTCTTTCACTTGCCTGATACACACATTTACACTTTCATATTTTTTATTCTATTCGATGGTAATCAGCAATAAATATTAAGATTTAAATAAATATTTTTTCTTATTTTACATAAGAACACAATGCACAAGCCAATTAATAGATACATCCGCTGATGGAAACCATTTGGTAAATTTTTTTTTGGTTACATCTACAACTGTGTGACACTATAGGCACTCTGGGACTAACTACGAACACTCTCTCGTTAACGATGTGTAAACTATTTCGCAGATAAAAAAAAGTTTAATTTTTTGCGCAAAATTCTCTATTTAACTGAAACGACGATAAGATACAAACTACAAGAGATACCTTTGGGAGAAGCCAATCACTTTCGTGAAGAAAGTGCTTTTAACTGGTGCCAAACTGAGCCAACAAACGGTGACCTGTGCGCCACCCGCAAACACACTAACTACCAGAGAGGGACATCCACCCCCAATTTATGCCATGGAGCATAATATTGCTTTGCATATTATATAGCAACAAATCGCTACTGTGTAGGCAGTTCAAGTAATCGTATGTGTGTGTGTGTTGTGTAAGTCGTGTTAAAAGCACAGAGGAACATTGTCATGTCGGTGCTGTTCTGGTGTAGATTGTGCGCAAATCGTATTTACTGGAGCTCAGAGAGCACACTAACTTGAAAGAGTGTCTTCCTAATTTCCGAATACATCAAGTGCCACTTCAAACAAAAAGGATATGGACTATGAGAGCAAACGAGAGCAAGGTCAACGCGCTAATGGATGCAGGATAGAGATGGAGGAATAAGCTTTCTGATTTAATGATAAAGGCTGACAAGGATTATAATAAAATTTGTAATGAACGAAAATGATACAGGATATCTTTTAACATAAAATGTTGGCATTGAACGGGGAAGTGGTCAGATAACTTGGATTGCTATGCAAAGTTTTAAGTCCAAGGCTGCCTTGTTCTATGTGCTTTAATGTATGTAAAACATTTTACACTTAGCTTTTTTCCAGGGTTCCGTCCGGTCGTCTATCCGTCTGTATGTCATAGTCCCGTAATTCTCAAATATGTCGACACAGAAAGTTTAAAAACTTACTAGAGACGAGTTTTGCTAACTCACAGATAGTACGAATCAAAGGCTAGGTGACCGAGAATGACTGATTCTAGTGACTTGAGAGCGATATTTACGCGTCAAGACACGGAAGTTGCACTAGACAAAACTAAGAAAATTATGAAAAATAACAAAACTTCGAGAGACGACGGAAGAAACATAGAACTAAATAAATTCGGTGGTTCGATTGAACTACAATCTCTAGTCAGGCTTAAATGAATGTCTTTAAAGTAAAGAAAAGTGGAGAATCGAATCAAACAGGACCTACGCAATTTCAGTCCGATATCTCTTTTATCACATTTATAGAATCTATTTTCGGAAATACTTTGCTATAGACGAGGTTAGATTAAAATAGGGAATTTTGCCGGTTGATTGATACATATTTTTTGTTTTTGTATATCACAATCTAGTTATAAGACTAATGAGCAATTCATTATTATTACTATTACTTTAAATTTTTATCTTGCTATTGTACCAACTCAAATGGCTTTCGTCTTCTCACTATATTTCCTTGATCTAGCAGCTGATCAGCTTTGGGATTAAAACGTGATGTTAGTCTTTCTGCATACCTTCTTGGTATTTCATCTCAGCTTCTACCAGTTCCACTTTGAGATCTCTATGGATATCGCTGATTCTAACATACCAGGGAGCGACAAATGATGTTCCGCAAGACCTTGTTTTGAAAGTGTTAAATAATGTTAATGTTACTTGATTTTGTGCAACCCCAATTTTGTCCATATATGTTCATATGCTTGTATATAAAGAAGCAGCTTATTAAATGTATGTTGATAAACAGGAATGTTTTCCCATCATCCAATAGATTTTTTTTATATCGAATACCTAACCTAACTTTTCTTTTTAACTTGGGCCTTCCATCTTATTTTAACATCTAATATGATGCCAAGACATTTTGCTGCATTAGTACAGGGGATATTTCAATTGTTAAAATAAACTGGTATATGATCAATCTTTGTATTGGTAAAGTCCTTATGCACAGATTTGATTTAATTTAATTTTACACGCCACTTTTTAATAAATCTTTATTATTCTTGGCAGCTGCCATTGCAGCTGTATTAGCAAATTTCGCTATATTGTTATATAATATATATACATATATATATAAAGCATACGGCAAGAACAGTTAAGGAATGGCTCCTGTACCGTGCGCCTAAATAGGTGCATCCACCCCCAAAATTAGCAGATCTTAACGCTATTGAGCACATTTGGGATGAACTTGAACGCAGAATCCGTAAATACACAATCAGCAACAGAGAGTCCCTAAAAAACGCTTTAACGAAAGCATGGGCCGAAATAACACCGGATGCTACCGAAAATCTCGTTCTTTCGATGTCTAGAAGACTGCAAGCAGTCATATACTCGAACGGATTGTCGACAAAATATTGAATTTCATTTGCAGAATTTTAAAATAATATTTTTTATGTTTCTTTTACTGTATGTAGACTTTTGTGATGTTAATTTATTTGTTTATTTTTCTTCTTTTTTTTGTTGTTTTTACCACTATTATTTTTGTCTAAAATTTAATGTCAAAACTGAGGAATAACTTCAATTATTCTTGTACTGCTATTCGTTTGTTACAAATCTATCTCAGGGACAGAGTTCAAAGAGCCTATACTGATAGTGGAAGTTCCAGACCACTTACTGTAAATATAGGAGTACCACAGGGTTCAGCACTGAGACCACTTTTGTTTTCAATGTGAATTAATGATTTCCCGGATTCTATAGCCTTTTGCAATATACAAATGTAAGCGGACGTTGTCCTGATTTACTTATGTCGCTCAGTAGGTCTGATACAGGACTAATGATGAATGAAGATCTAGCAAAAATGCAACTGTGGTCTAATCTCAATAAGCTGAAATTTAATCCCTCTAAGACTCTCACGGAGAAAAGTGAGAACCATAGAAATTCCCCTCATTGTTCTTAATAGAGGAATTATTCTTGACTTTACGTTAAACAATATACTCGTATTAAGTTGTTGCGACGTCATTTCAACGACAATTGCGAGAAACTCCTCTAGATTATATATCTTGAGTTGATCTGCCAGTCTCCTTCCGCCGAATATGAAACTGCTTTTAAGTAAAAGCCTTATAACTGCCCTGTGTAACTGAACGAAATAATTTTTTCAATCTTTCTACATTTTTAATAAGAATTATAAGATTTTAATATCTGTAGCATCATGTCAGATTCCTTTCAAATAAATATGAAATAAATTAAACTAACAACTTTTATATTATTTATTTTTTTATTTTTCTGCTGAAGTATCAATTCTGTATATAGTACATACATATCAACAATCTTATAACCATCTTCAATGATACCTCCAAAGCTTTATATAGAGATCTGCTTGGCGATCTCGTTAACAAGCCTCAGGTTTGTTGGTAGATTTCGAAATGGATTGCAAGTTTTTCAAGAAATTAAACAGTTCAGGTAAATAGGTATTTCTGTCCCCTTTACACAAATGCCGTTGTCTTCTTTGTGAATTTGTTAATTGCAATCCAATTCTTATTTAAAACATGGGGAGATAATAAAGATAAACCCCATAAAGTACGAGTACATACTAGAAATTATCAACATGAACAGACTAGTTGATTTAGCCATGGCCGTCTGTCCGTAAGCAACCACTTTTTGGTCTTAGATTTTGAGCTAGGAAAATCCTGTCTCATAATAATAAGGTTTTTTGTACAAAAATTTTTAGGATCCGCCCGTAAACACACCAAAATCATTTTATAAAATATGTACGTAGGTAAAAGTCCGCATCTTCTCCAATTCATTTTTGCATGGTATGGAGCCATGCTATATTTTTGGGGGCGTTTTCTTCAATAACTAGAATCTACTTTTTCTGAGTTACTTACTTACGGTGACGATAACGTCTTATTTTGAATATCTTATCAAGACCCCTGAATTACTTTACAAACGTTGACAGCCATGCATACATTTCTTTCAGACAAAACTCTTAATAGTAGTTTTTCTGATAAAATAGCTTACAAATCGCCTCTGAGTAGCAAGATCGTATCTTTGTATATGAACAAAAAACTCACAATATTAGGGCCACTAATAAAGCAGTGTTATACTGTTCGGTCCAGACTGATTGGAAATTTTTAATATGTTTTTCTTAATGACTGAAGTTGTGCGTTGTACATATAGATATGTTTATACGAGTATGTATGTAATAAAACGGGGAATCTTCTAAAAAATATTTTATTTGTGAATTAGGGATAAGTGTTAATAAGTTATCAACCGTTCTTCAACTTATTGCTTTTATCAATATCCTTGCGATTTGAGGACGCCTTCATGTAAAAGAATCCATCACTAGCAAGATAGAGCACGACCGGCTTAGTTGGTATTGTCATGTTCAAAGGAGAGATAATTCGAACCCCGTTAAAAAGGCAATATCAATCAACGTTCTTACACAATGGCGCAAAAAAGGCAGACCAAAAAACAACTGCATCACACAAATGCAAAAACACCAGCATTTGATTGGCCTCAGTGACTGACGGTACTTCCTGAGGTCAAACCGGCAAACCCCACAGTCCACCAGTAGGGATGTAGTAAAGTGTTAGGGTTGTGATCCTTCTACTCCGGATCATAACCTCGCCGTAAGGAAAAGAAGAAGAAGAGGAAGATCAATATCCTTGCGACAGTGCTAGAAAAAAGTCATAGTCTTGAAAATTTAAAACATGCCGTGATACAATTTTTTAATTAAAGGGGGATTAGCACCAACTCAGATAAACGAAATAATGGGTGCTGTTTACATGTATCCATCATTTGTAAGAATTAGGAACTGGTCCCAGCTGTTTCGCTGGAGACGAGAAATATTAGAATATGAACCAAAAAAAGAGCTCTGTAATGGTGACTACTGCCGAAAATATTTTGTAGAACAAATTTTTTTGAGCGATCGCTGGGTAAAACAAAAAAAAAGTATTCCCATGAACTGGCATTTCCAAAACAATTGCCCTTCAAATTCTTTATGATCATTTAGGGATGACTAAAATTAGTACAAGATGAGTGCCCAGGCTTCTCAGTGCAGTTCAAAAACTGCGACGTCTTCCGTGTAGTGAGAAATTTTTAGAGCGATTGTAACTATGATCCAACAACCAAAAATTATTCAATTTGAAGGGACAATCAGTTTCAAAAAGACAAAGGCCACCCAAAGTACCAAAAGGCTCGTGGCTAAAGGTTTTTGGGACTGTAATGGATTTTTCTTCGCCGACTTCAAAGAACGAAATACAGTCACTAAAGCGGCCTATTGTTCGGATTTACTGCGGCAACTAGGGCAAAAAATTGTTAATAAGTGACGAGAAAAGCTTTGCCGTGGTGTTCGTTTATTACAAGATAATGCTCCAGTTCCCCCAACTGCAATTTCTAAGTCCAGCATTCGAGAATACGGCTTTACAAAAATAGATCATCCTCCATACAGTCTTATTCTGGCCCCTAGAGATTACCTTTCTTTTTCAAAATTAAAATCAGAGGCAACAAATTTAACACCGATAAAGAAACTAAGCTGTTTCCCACCATTTTGATATTAAAGATTCTAAGTAATTTTATAGTGGCATGGAAGCTTTGCTTAAAAGATGAGAGGGACGTGTTGAAATATTATAGATACACAAATAAATAAATATAATACATAAATAATACATAAATAATATAATACATAAATATATAAATACAATAAATGTTTTTACTTCCATGTTTTAAGAAAATTCAAGTGTCATGATCGTGTCAAAATATTGTATCCGAGGTAAGATCAGATTTTAACGATACTGTACCAAAAATGTCGAAAAGGTGGTTTTCCGTATGGCAGCTGTGCCATTCGTCCATTGATCTTAGTGACAATCGGATTAAATACAGTTAACGCTATAGTGAGGACTGGAGCCCTATTATTTCTGATGACAATCAGATTAGTGGATTTAAAAATATAGTTAATTTTGTGCAATTTCAGCATGTATTGCGTTCACTTCTGGAAAATTACACCGACTTGAATAATTATTTCAGCAGAATGCTTACCTAAACTAGGACTCAAGTCCTGTTGATTTTGGTGTTGAAAGAGCATTTTTTTTCTAGTTCGCTACAAATTGTGCAAAAATACACCAATTTGAATGATTCCTTTTGCAAACTATTAAACTGAATCAGAACTCAAGACGTACTCATTATGGTGTTGGCAAAATATGCGACTTGGCATTGTACTTGTTCTTATTCAATAATACCTTGTATTCGTTCACGATTATTTCAACCAAAATGTACAGATTTGAAAGCAACTTTTTGCAGGTTATAGAACGTAAGGAGGACCTTAAGCGTGCCAATGTTTTTGTCAATCAGATGAGTGTTTTGAAAATATTTGCAATTTTGTATTGATTCTAAAAATGCTGCATATACATACATATTTATATGTATTTGGTACCTATGTGCTGTACCTATATACATACATACATACATATATTAAATTTGTGTAAATTTCAACAACATATTGAATATCAAACATTATTTTGAAAAATGATTTTCTAATATGGCAGTCATGTATGGTTCTCCATGCCGATATTATATTCATCAAACGTTTCCTTCTATGTTTGGCTAAAAACACATGGTCCGCAGTTCGTACATACTCGAATGTATATTCAAATGTCCACTAACTTTTATATTCTACTGTACTATCACAAGCGATATAAAGGCTCTCTTTAAATTTCAGATACCTATTCGCTCTCTTAAAATATCGCAAGAGATAATTTGGCAAAATAGAAAAAAAAAACTATGCGATGGTGTGCATATTGATTTGGGAAATTCAGTGCAGAAAGGAAAAATAAGCAAAAAGAAAATAAAGACTTAACCCAAATGAAAGACTTTTCAAAACGCGAAAGAAAAATTGCGAATGAGAGTGCTACTGCACTGCACAACGAAGGTATTTTTTCGTTACTTGTTTTGAATTCGAAATTAATTTCGTGTTGTCGTTGGATTGCTTGTTATATATGTAGGTTTAGACTTTAGAGATTTATTTGAAAATGCATTTCATTTGAAAAAAAAAAAAAACTGCACAATGCAAATAGAGAAAGCGGATTTGTCAACAATGCTGATCCATTTACTAGTTGCACTTTGTTTAATACGAGTAGTTCCATTCCTCACAAACCTCAACTTCGAAGACTGAAACTAGAAGACTAATTTTTCATAAATTTGGATTTCATGAAATAAATCTCGTAGAACACAGATATACGAGTAATTCGAAATATTATCTAACTTTCATATTCATCCAAAGGTAAAAACAATCAAAATCCTGTTAGTTACACTATTTCATCGTTGGCGAGTTTCTAAGTTTGCTCGTGCAAACAATTTGCTCATGCTGAAGCTCTTGATATATATTTTTTTTTTATAATTTGCGCGCGCCAACGGGTGTGTTAATACCTTGTATTTATTTCAGGGCACGGGCGTTTGGGAAAATGGGAAAGAGAAACAGAGGAGATTCCTGTGCACGTTGACTTTAGATATTTGAAGGTTGTAGTGATGGGGAAATACAGAGTCTGGTAGATCATTGTACATTCGTGGATTTGACTTATAAACGAATCCCTATATTTGACAGTATGATCGAAGTTGGGGTTAAGAAGGAATGGCTATTTCGCTAGATATTTTTTTTTTTATGAAAAAGTGATAAATAGAAAGACACGAGACATTTCTACGATTTTCGAGTGAATTTATGAAGGTCACAATGTGTCTATCACCTGTGTTTCAATTTTAACGAGCATTTCTGTACCATGTCTAGAATGTGCAGGACGGTCTTGAGTGCACAAGACCAGTTGTGGGCGTTATATTCCAGCTGTGGGCGGATGAATGCCTTATAAATTGAGGCCAGATCAGACGGAGCAAAGTATTTCTTGCGTCGTTTAAGACATTTTGCAGCATTTTTAACGACCTCAAATATGTGATCGTTCCATCGAAGATAATTATTAATACACATACCGAGAATGGGAAGTCTTTCGAATGCAGCGATGCAACTACCATTGATGGAGGGTTTTAGTTTCGGTTGAGAGACAGAAGACTGTATTTTGTTTTGGAAGCATTAAATTCGACTTTGTTGGTTGAACCTTGTATATGATGTGTTTAACATATTCGTATGTTGCCGTTTCTCTTCTACGGCCGAAGAGCAGAGACGTGAATTAAGGAACGAATATGCAAAACTGAGGGTACTGTCATTAGCGAAGGAATAGATTGGATTAGCAGTTACAGGCAAGTGATCATTTATAAAAATAGGAAAGAGAGTCGGAGACAAAACAGCGTTTTGGGGAACACCAGCATTTATTTGGTGAATTGGAGACTTGAAGCCATCCAAGACAACTTGTATTGAACGCCCCGAAAGGTAATTTCTAATCTTTTGAAGAAGATACTCGTCAACTCAATATGCACGCATTTTCGACAAAAGAGCCTGATGCCAAACTCTGTCAAATGGTTTTGAAATATCAAGAGCAACCATCTTAGTTTCGCCGAAGTGGTGGCATATCTTACCACTTCTCGGTAAGATATGCCAGCAAATCACCAGTGGATCTATTGCTATGAAAACCACACTGACAGTCATTGAGGAGTTTTTGTATATAAACATATTTCATAAGTTGACGATTTGTCAGCGTTTCCATGACTTTGGAAAGAAGAGTCGCAAGTGCAATGGATCGGTAATTGCATAGGTACTCCGGGACTCATGAGTCAATAAGTCAACGCACTAGTAGTATAGTTCATTTGAATGCTTGTATTACCCCGTCGTAGTGATCTCGATCACGTTACATTTGTCTTAAGGGTCCTCTGCATTTTCAACCAATTGTAACCGGTGATAACCCTATGAGCAAGCATTTTCTTGACTGCACGCAGGTATATGAGGACAGTCTACTTGTCGCGGATCCTGTGTGGAGAATGGATGTAAATAAAATTGGTAAAATAATTGACGAGCACAAGCTAGCCAAATAAAATAGTTGAACGCTCTGCATGGGACCGCTTATATTGATCTACGTTCCCGAAGCCTGTATGGAGATACAGATCACCTTCATTCCCATAAGTCCAGCCATTCCACGTTCAAAGACTACAGGCTTATTAGTCTGTCGTCCTTCCTGCTTAAATTTGGAACGTTTGGTAGATTTTTACGATTGGACATACCTACTCCCTGTAGGTATGTATCTGTCTAAGTCACAACACGCACATTCGAAAGATTTGCAAATTTGATTCGGTTCGTGCTCAAGTTACGCATGATCAAATCGAAAGTAGATTATTTTAGTTAAAGGAAGGGAGTCCGTACAGGAACTCCTCAGGGCAGTTTTTGAGAAGAATTTCGCCTCACGAAAAAATGAGATTTGTCAAATAAAAGTTCCTGATTGTTCCTCTATTTAGAGGCGGTTAATCTTTATCGTGCTAAGCCTAATAGATTGGTCATTTGTAGACGGCGCAATAAATTTATTTCGTTCAGAATTTGTAGGACTGTATTACTAACATGTCCGTTTAACCGAATTTTGTGCTTTTGCGCGAAGTTTTTGGTTTCCTCTTCGTTTCTTATGTACCACTTTATTTTCGATAGTTTGGAAAATATTGCTATTAGTTTTTTTTGGTACAACCCCAGAGTTGAATTCCGTAGGTTCACCCCGGCTTTAGCACTTGCTGTATACTCGTAAGAGCAACTTATTCCCAATGTTAAACTTGGAATATTTTCTAAGTAACTAGTTCATCTCTCTGTATTTGTTTTCGTGTTCTTTACCTGGCAGTCTGCAAAGTCATGCTAAATTCTGATTTTTTGCTCTTTATTAAAAATTATTATATGAATAAATAAAATCTTTTAATCTAAATCTAATCTAACAAAAAAAGTTCTTTACGTTTCTTTTTCATGTGCGACTTCCAATCAACTCTGCGTCGATGTATTTAGGCTCGGTGGCGAATGGCTGTTCGTTTTCTTATACCTAAGTGAATAGATTTGGTTTCGTTGAGGGCGATCCACCAGGTTTTTATACAATATATTCACTTACATTATTGAGAGCGATTTGCAGTTTTACAGGTTTTTGTTCGATTATTTTACCCATTGCTAGGATAGCGTCTCATCGGCAAATGCAGCTAAGGTGGTGCCTTTTTCTTGCGGTATATCGCGGGTATATAGAAGTTACAGGAGCGGATCAAGAACGCTTCCTTGCTGTACGTCGGCTGGAATTTACTTAAATTGCGAGTATTGTTTCCATGAAGAGTCTCGAAATATATTGTCAGTATGTTATACATTTATTAATTTGAACTTCTGAACTGAGACGTCAAGAAATACGCTTAAGCAAATCTTTTTTTCTTCAAGAGCTTTCTCAATTATGTCAGTGATTCTATGTATCTGGTCAATGGTTGAATGCTGGCTTCTGAACCCAAACTGGTGATCAGAGGTAAGATATTATTCAATAAACAACAAACGGCTGTAAGCGCTTGAGTATTATCCTCTAAAAAATTGTGGATATAATTGGGAGAAGCGAAATGGGTCTATACGACCTTTTGTCATTCAGCGGATTTCTTGGTTTTAGTACCATTATTACTTCCGTAGCTCGGGAAGTATTCCAATTTATGCGCATCATTTATAATATTTATTTTATTTTCTAAGGATACAATATAAATAAATTTATATCGTCCGGGATATCACGCCGGGGTGTACTATGCCCATATGGCTGTCATTTATAATATTAAGCGGTTTAATTAATGCTTTACTAGGCAACATTTTTAGCACTTCTCCGGTTATTAAGTCGTAACTATATTCTCTTAAAGTATTTTCAGCGGTTATTCATGATGGTTTTTGTTTTTTAATTAGGGTTTTGCTCATTGTTAGAATGACTGCAGAATGGTCAAAGAAAAGATCAAAGCTTTCTTTAACTTTTACGAAATTGGTAGATATTCCTTTTACAATAAAGAAATCGATTAGATCGGGTATTTTCGTGGTATCAGTCGGCCAGAATGCCGGTTTGCCCGTCGAATGGAAGTCACAACTGTACTCCCGTACCCGTTTCATTCTACCTTTTTGTGAGATGTATCTTGAACCCAGATGCATCTTGAACACACAGAAGGTGTGTTTTGCATTAAAATCGCCAATAATGAAACTCAGTCTAATGGAGTTGAATATATTTGTAAAAACCCTTTTTTCAAGTGCGCATTGCGGTGGATAATAGATAGATGAGATGGTAAAGAAATTGTGTCTACTTTTTATACGTACCGTGCTTACTCGCATAGTTTCAAGCTCTAATTTTTTGTTTTCAAAATGTTCGATATAGTCTTTTATGTACAAAGATGCTCCTCCTCTCGCCTTTTTCGATGGGTGACAAGCGTGATAATAACTATAGCCTCTTATCTTTGCACGCGATTGCTTCTTCATATGGGTTTCCGAGATCAATATCTTTTTCTCTCGTGAATATCTATAACTCGTCAATTTGTGTAAGAGTCCGTAGTATGTATGTCATTCGAAGCCAACCAACAATTTTTTTTTTTCGTTTAGAAACTGTTTTGTTTATACTGTAACGAACGTTATACATATGTGTAAAGTTGTCTTCCTTTGGGATTATGAGTGCAATCGACTTACATAAAATATAATAGTTGGACGAGTGACAACGGTTTCCTAGTTGGCATTATGGCGTTCTTGCTGACTTATTCTTCAGTCAGCGAAAACGCGTTAAAACAAAAGACTGGATTCTATTCGCTTCAGGTATTCGAACTTACGATGGCTTTGCTCCTCAGTTGGCTAAGCTGCTATTGAATATTTTCATCTAATGGTGGCAAATGAGTATAACGGAACTGTTTCAAATATAGGGCGGTTGCTTGTCAAATTTGTAGATTTACATCTTGAAGTTTATTAAACTATTTCTGGATATGATATTTTATATTGTTTCTTATCTATACGTACTCGTATGCTGTATCTTTATCGATAGTCAAGAGGTGCAAATGGTCTAAGTATCATAAATCTTTCCCCAAAAATCTTATTTTGCTGTCACCTATTGGGATTTGTTTAATCTTTGGTTGGCATGTTATTCGACTAGAACTTGCAAAACAGTAGCGTATGTTTTTCTGCTTATCATCACATTAGACTCCTTAAAAGACAGATGAATTTGACAATATACACAAAAAAATATTTCTTTCAGTACACTAACTGCTGAAAAAGTTCCTCGTTAAACTTAACATTTGTATCATATTCTAATTGTGATAAAATTGATGGTTCATATATTTATGAGAGTACAAATTCTACAAAAATGGCTATTTCGAATTTTGAAATCATTGAGAATCATATCATAATTTATGATAATTCAATTTTTTTTTAAAGTTCTGCACCACTTAGGGCTGGGTCCTTTAGACCCTGTAATGGAGTAAAAGGGCTCAAGGAGAGTGAAAGATTGTAGAAGAAATAAGAGGTGATGATACGCGTTAATTTTAAAAATTATTCCAGATTCTTGTTAAGTGCTTAAAAAAGGATCTAGATATACAAATAAATATTAATGCGACATTTTGAAATATATTATTTTCTTGGAGTACACAATGACAATATTTCTTCCAAATTATTTTTGATTGACAACGCATGTAGTGTGACATACTGACGGACAGACAGACAACGTGTTGAATAGCGTTACATTTTATACAATTCTGGTACGGAACACTAAGAAAATTGAATGAGATTATCCAAAAAACACCGCCGAATGTACCCCTTTAAAAGCTGAATGTGTCGGCTTCAGGCACATTCAGCAAAACTTTTACTTTTAAAGTTTAAAAAAAAACATTCTTATAGTGATACCAAGAAAGTCCCACTAACATTTTATGGTAAAATAATCGAAGTTTCCAATAAGACTAAGTTCTCTAGAAACATCTTGGCGAAATATATCTTTGAAAGAAATAGTTCCAAATGTCCTAATACTTTTTCTTTCCGTTTTTCCAAAATTTTGAGGATAATCAGTAATGGCCTCCATCGGCTTAGATAGTAACCCTTTAACATGACCATTTCCACCAATTTTATACTTTTAAAGTTGTTTTTTAATATCTCTACATAGTCGAACCTAATTAGTGAATAAATGTATAAATGAATGAGTGGAAAATGTCAATATGAAAGCAATAAGAAAGAACCACCACTGTGCGTAGCTACTGTATCTTATGCATTGTAATTTACATACCACCCACGCATCTGCCCACTTCGACCTACACATGCTTCTCTTTTGATTTCTACTGTGTATCTCTCTTAGTATTTCTAATTTTATATCTGGTTGCGCAGAGGCGTATTATGGTCTTTGTGGGCCTAATATGAGTTAAAATTTTAAGCCCCCTAAGAACTTTTTTTTGAGTAGGTACGAACTAAAATAAATAAATTTAAATCTTTTTATTGAAAATATGAAATTAATATTTTTCTTACTGACCTCGAAAAGGTTTAACAGATGAACAACACTTTTACAATATTATTGTATTAGTGCTGTTCAGGTGGCAAAGATGACGGGAAATAATACCAGTTTTGCTGGACAGTGCACAGTGTTGCCCTAAGTCATGGAAACCACGCTGAATGATGTGTGATGGTTTTACTTACTTCTGCGTCATGTGGTAACCGGCACCTAAAATTTATAGCTATAAAATATAAGAAAGAATAATGTAGCCCCTTAAGCAACGAGCATAGTAAAACAAATTCAAAAGTTCAAAAGAAAAATTTAAATATTTCTGATAAAGAAAACCGACCTTAAATTTAATTACCTATCATACAGCGACATAAATGATTTCATTGAAGTGATGCTGAACTGAAAAATATAAAAAAAAAAATATTATCTCAAAATTGCGAAGAAACTGCATGTTTTCGGAATTTTATAGAAGTTTATGTACTGGATATTTCGTGTTCAATTTAATTTACAACTGTTATAACAGATATAGTGAAGACAGTACCAAGTCAGAAAGATGACAAAACATGAAAACAGTTATTATATTATTCCGTAATGGTAAAAATCGTATATATATGTATGTACATACATCTATTTACAATTTATTTCTTGCTTAGAATTGAATCTTCTACCAGATCCTGAAGTAGCGGCCCCTATTTAAGAAACACACTGCGTATTTATGTGATTAAAATATATTTTTAAAAATAACGTAGGACAATTGTGCAGATTTTGGGTGTCTCCTGAAGTCGGGGGCCCTAGATGAGCGCCTTAATCGCCTACGGTATAATACGGCGCCGTACTTGCGCGCGCAATATTCGATACCCCATCTAACTCATTCTCTTATGCACTCTGAAAATATTTTCCACATCCGATTTATATTCCTTTCTGCTCTTCTATCTCATATATACAAGAACAAGAAAAAAGAAATCTGACATACGACGCAGAAGAAATTTTCTTCTTCTTTTTTTTTTGTACCACAACACCACTCAATCACCAGTAGTCTCAGAAATATTCATACACAGAATTTTAGTTTCTTGACTATTGTTTTTCATTACGGTCCTTGTTTTCCCTCTACTTGTTCTGTTCATTACACTACACTGCTACTGTGTTCTTCTCTCTAAATATAAATAAATATATCTATTGTTATTATAATTTTAAAAACTACACACGTAAATTGTAACTATCCTTATAAGAAATAATAATAATAATAATTTCATCATCTAGTACAACATAATTCAAAATTTATTTTCGGTACCTGCCAGTGGAGTGAAAAATCAAATCTGGAATGAGAAAGAAAGACTTATTTCATTTTTGAAAATACGTCGTCGTTGTCGTCTCGTCGTTTAGTTGTTGACGGGTTTTTTCATCCGGGCCTGTTCTTTTTTCGAAAAAAAAAGAAACCAAATTTTAGAATTTCTTACATTTCGATTGTGTAAAATTAGATTAAAAAAAATTGTTGTTTTAAACTAATACTAGTTATTAGATTCCTTAAGTGTGTCTGCATGGTGGTATGATATCCTGTGAATGGCAATGGCGTCTCCGGTGTGTCTAAGGAGTTTTTTTTTAGGTTCGACAGAAGAAAACAATAAAAGACAATTTTTTATAAGCATTTCTAAAATTACATTTAAAAACAAAATTAAATTTTTAACACTTCATAAAAACAGGAAGTGTACTAAAAAAGCCTAGTTATTCATTGATATAAAAATGGATTATAGTGTATTTTTCAAAAACCAGCGTGCAATAATTATATAAATAAAGAGAATATTGGGGCAGACTGAAAAACAATTTTTTTTTAAAAAAAGTTTCCTTTGATGGTATCATTTTTTATATATGATATTGTGGATTAAAAAAAACTTGTCATCGCATAATACGCGTTACGTGATTATGCTCTTATTCAGCGCATACAGTGTTCCTTTTAGTCAACAGAGTGCGCTAATGTTGAATTTAATTTTAAATTTTCAATGAAAATCAATGCGGTATTTTCCTCATCCCAGCTGACTTTGATTATTGTTTAGAGATGGGTGTAAATACTCGTACGTCATTTTCGAACTGATGAATAGAGTGGGTGATTCGGGATGTGCTTTGGATATTTCAAAAGGAGTACCTGCACTAGCAGTTTTATAAATATTTGTGCCCCGAAAACAGTAGACTACTAAATAACATTGTTGATATTGATGTTTTTATTTAAATCCTTCGTTTGGGGGACAGTCCTCCATTAAGGCATTTTGTCTTCTATTGATCACAAAATGTCCTCCATATTGCGAATAAAAAAAAAAATCCGAGGAAGTAAAAAAAAAATTATGAAACAATTGTTTCATTATGAAATTAGTTCCGATACATTCGCAATAATTTTGCCGCTAATTTTGCTCAACTCGCTCATTTTGGCTATTATTGTATGTCGTAGATTACTGCATATTTTCTAGACCTACCCACATTACATTCAATTTTGATGGTTTTGAGATGAAATTATGTATCTGCACCATATCAAATAAGTAAACAAAATCAAAATTCGTTCATGGTCGTTGAGTTACGCGTGTAACGCAGTAATTTTTGCAGATTTTTAAGACCTCCCCCTCGTATGCACTATTTTCAAATTAGAAAAATAAGTAATTTTTACGGCACAGTGTATAAAAAGAAGTACAAAGAATCTACAAAGAATCTCTTGGTCTCCTGTTATGCAGAATGTTAAATTATCTACTTGGGTATTAACTACAAATGGCTTTGAAATGTGTTTCTAAAGTTTTTTTTATTAGTATTACAACTTTTCTCGTTTGCAATTTTTACTGACATCATTAAGTTTATACAAATTAAAAAATTAAAAAAAAATTAATAGCTAATTAGGAACAAAAATCAGCTTAACTTATAATACAATCACATTCCAGTTCATGACTTCTATACTATAGAAATTTTATAAATAGAAATTCTTCTGTGACAAGCATTTAATTGACAATCAATATATGTGATTACCTCCTTTAGCACTCAACTCTCAATATCTGCTTTTTTCAAACTGTTTAGAACCGTGAATCTAATAAGAGCATTAAAAGTTATATCAACCTGTTGCTACCCCCTTTCATAGTTAGGTGCTGTGCGTCTAACGAACCGTGGCTCGAATTCCTCATGCTACCCAAATATCCACTTAGAATTGACCCGAAATCAGTACCTTTTTCAGTGGTCAATTTCTCTGATGGTGATTTCTCTGCTGATTATTGAATATTCTCAGAAGCCGGTAGGTGAATGCAATGCTTGAAGATTATTAACAGGTGTTGCGGGAGAATGAAACTGGCACTAAAGCACTGATTTTAAAAGAAGTGATGAGAAGTTAAGAGTTTGAGTGAGTTTATTACGAGTGATGAAGTCCCTTTTTATGTGAATGCATGGATTTGAATAACATTCAATACGTGCAGTATTTCTTTTTAGGAGCAAGAGACTAGATATGGGCATTACTCTCAAGCCAATGATGAATGTAAATAACTTTTGGCGATCAGATCAGAACATCCTGAAGAGAAGTTTCTATTTTTTTTTTTTATAATTTGCACGTGTGAAAGGGGTTATAAATACCCTTATACTAATTTTAGGACACGGGCGTTTTGAGGAAAGGGGAAGAGACAGAGAGAAAGACAGATTGGTGTAGTTGGTTTGAAATTCAGCTGGTATTAAGTTTCAGTGAACTCCAAGGGTGTCTGTACTGGGGAGCTTGTTTGTTTTTGCTTTTTTGCCGTTGCTCATGATTCACAGTATTTTTTTCCGTCCTCCTGATGTCATCATCACGATGAAGTTGCATTTTAGCCATATGACCGCCCTACTGCCAGTATTATGCCTTCGCAGTAGAGTTGACATATGTAAGCTTTCGCAATTGATCGACTTTTTATTTATTTCATGCGAAATAAATAGATGATTATTGACATCAACCTGCCTTTTCTTTCTTCCTCTCTTTCCTCCTTTTTTTTATAAAGACTCAATCTTTATTTGTAATTCCAATACGTTATCTTGATTCTAATATTTTGTTTCCCGCTGTATACTGACTTTAACTGCAATATCCGGACTTAAACTGTACATTGAATGTAAATATCTTATATGTACCCATATATGCGTTTGTGAAATATGAACTTCAATCGTTGTATAACTTTGAACTTAAAGTGAAATATGTATGAAAAACCAGAATGACTGTTATTTATAGAAATAGTAGGGACAACTACTGTACCTGTGGACAGCACACATATTTCATAATATATCAGAACAGAAATGCGAAATCGTTCACAACCGTTCATATATCATAATACTTATTGACTAGCCCTTATTTGTCAAACTTCATGACTACGGGCGTATGAAAATAATTTTGCGTAAAAAGTTAATTTTTCGGTCAATTTAATCTTTTCCTTGGTAACAGACTCTATATTATGTAGTTCCATATTTTGATTTTCCTCGGATATTGTTAAATATACACATTACACATTGATGATACTTGCAGTTACTTTGGTAAACTGTGACTGTACCTTCAGACAAGACAATGACTTAACCTGTGGGCGAAAAGTTGACTAAGATCCTCATCCACTTGTGCCCTTCACCGGAGATAAAACCTGTCCCTTCTGCACAGTCCATTTTTTTTTTTGGATTTGACGACTCTTAGTCCGGAATGTTGGTGTCCATCTATTTAACACGAGCCAGCAGTGAATGCGTTTAATTTTTCGGTGACCCATCTTATACACTTCTAAATCAATGCCAGCGCATTTGACTATTGCTCCGTTCAGTCGATAACAAAAAAGTCGCGGCGCGTTAATAGATTTTATTTTGGCATGTTTTATTCGTTCTGGTACAGGAACAGGTTCATAGATCGCTGTCTACATGTACATTATTTGAAAAGTGTCAAAAAACTGTTGACATGCAGACAGGCAGATACTGTTCGATCGCTTTTACTTTCGATGCTGTTAACAAATACACCTATATATATTTTTGAGGGTCTATCGTTATTATTTCTCTAAATTACAAACTTTGTATCAAAATTAATATAGCCTATGGGGTAGGGTATAAAAAACAAACTCCTACAAAGACACCGGAGAGACACACTTGAAACACTGTTCAAGATTGAACTCAATCTGTTTTTACTTTTTGTACTAGTGTATTTTTTTTTTGTTTCTTAATTTCCCATAAAAAAATGTATAAGAATTAAAGTAATGTATTTGTATTCTTCGTCACAGCTAAATCTCGCGATTTGTGTGCGTTTATTTATAGAATTCTTTTAAATGGCGGTGTTTTCGATATAATATTATGAACAAACGTTTTAATACATTTTATTGCATTTTTTATGTGTTGTGTATCCTAATTGTATTTGAATTTTCCAGAACGAGATAGTTAAAATATAAGTTTGTAATGTATCGGTGATATTCAAAAATTAAGTGAAAAACATACAAAAACATCAATGAAAATCCTATAAAATAGTTACACAACGAAATTTCGTTCTTGGTATTTGTTGACAAAATGATTTTCAGAACAAATATTTTATTTGCTGTGTCTTCTGACAGATTAGAGGCTGGTAAGTTATTATTTAAAGAGAAGAAAATATTTATACATATATTTATACTGACTATCTATAGTTACAAATTGAAATCCATTCGATATGCCTTAATTTTTTATCCAAATTCAATTGTGTGTGAGATGTAAATTGTTCCTCGTCAGGGATTTGTAGGTAGACTACAGGAAACGTACTGCTTTCTGTCTCGCCGTTATCAATCCATATAAATATATGTTTGTCTATCTCCCACTGCATCCTATCTTTATAATTAAAGTTACGCTTATGTTTCTCGACCAACGTAGCCGGCGTTGCAAACAATTCGAAATACATAGAATACAATCACCAAATTCGACTAAATCGGTAGTATTTGTGATGTCGTAAGGCCTCTGCATCATCGCAATCCTCGATCAACTGAAAACATAGCCACTGTGAGTGCCTCAGTGACTGAAACCCCGGAATTGTCAATCAACGTCGCGCTCAGCAATTGGGTATTACAGGATATACAGCTCCGTTTGGCGTATTTTGCGCTTGGATTTGCATCTTCATCCCTATAAGGACAAATGATAATGCATTTTTCTTGCCCTGTGATTGAAGACATTAATGTGGTCCAAATGTGGTTTCCCCGCCGGCCGTTAGATTTGGCGACATCAATTGGCCACCAAGATCGTTTGATCTGACCCTGTTGGATTTCTTTTGGTGGTTCTATGCTAAAGATAGTATCCATGCAGACAATTCCCAAACTTTGGAGCACTTAAACCAACATCCGTGAAGTTATGGTCGCAATACAGCCAGAAATATACCTAAAAGCCATCGAAAATTACCTCAAAAGAATCGAAGTTTGCAAAAACTCCCGTGGCGGCCATTTAACCGATGTTGTATTCCATATATAACAGCATAGTCCAAAATTTAAAACAGTAAACAAATTTCATTAATTTTTTAGTTAAATTAAAAATCCTAAATCACAAAATGAATAACCTTATGGTCGCATTCACAATAAACGTCTACGGTACTTAAAGAGTAAAGAAATGAACAGCACAACACAACACGTTATTCTTTTGGAGAATACTTTGTTGGTGGTGGCTGACATATGTCGTTCTCAGGACCAGTCTCCAACTTCGCTGTCAGTATTAGTGTTGGTACTACTGTGCATGGAAATAGTATACATATGTAATTATGTAAAAAAAAAAAAGGGAAAAGTTGAAAATTTTCCAAAATTTGTTATGCCACCGTGTATATATTGCTTATATTAAATATTGCTTATATGTCGACTTTCAACTACATCGACTGAGACCTATCAGAAAAATAACCAATTTACAAAAATGGTTAGAAAATAAAATGCCTGTATAAGTATTTAAAAAAAAAAAAAATACATACTATACATATATCCAACTTTAAGTGTCAATTTTGAGAAAATTTTTTTTTCTTTTCAAAATTGATCATTAATAAAGTACAGTGCTACAATACCTACTAAGCAGGAAAGCTATACTATTTCGATATTGGGGACAGTTAAGTGGTCTATGTATTTAATGTGGATTTATCTCTAAGATGTGAAGTTCGAAACAATTGGAGAACAGAGTTAGAAAGCATCCTGTGTAGGCGTGATGAAAGGATCCAGGCAACATTTTTAGAAAAAGCAGCCCTATCAGAAAGTCGCGGTATCTGCAAGATTGTTGTAAATAAATTAATTCAATGAACAACTTTGCTTTACAGGAATGATTTGCTAGTATTGTGCACATCGTGCAACTTTAAAGAAAGCGAGGACATCAACTTCCTGGAAAGATGTCCACTTCTGTAAGAACTAAAGAGGTATTACTGGATTAAAAGCGTGCTATCGTTAGACGAAATATCAGTTATTTTAAAAGATCAGGTCTCGAGAGTACTGCATAATTATGCCCCGGAGGCCTTAGAATTTAGAAAATGTATAGACTTGTAAACAGACTACTTCGTTTAACTTTTATTTGTATTCTTATTTATTTCACTCAATTAAATTGACAATTTGACTGACTATGTGCATTTGAAAATCGTAAAGTTTGGTTTTTTTAAATGAACTTTTGAGTTCTGACGGCCATAGTCCTCTAGACGCACAATCCACTGTATTGTCCTCACGCTTTACATGATGCCATTTGTCTGAGCTTACTATCTTAGTTATTGCTGTAACTCTGGTCGCTACGTAGTTCTTACATTTGTTAGGGTTTCCGGTAATCCATGCTAAAGTTACTGATGAGTCATATGTTTCCAGGTCCTTTATTTATAATTTTGCTTTCGTTTTTTTAAGTAATTTTACGAGCAATACTGCTCCACAAAGTTCGAGTTTCGGTATTGATACCTTTTTAATTGTTGCAACCACATGGCAATCCTATAATAATTTCTCCAGAAACAGTTGCGATTCTTATATAAATCACGGCCTTTCCGATGCGTCACAAAATCCGTGTAATTCTATGCGGTTTTTTGATTCGTCTTGAATCCGTCGTGGTATTTTAATTTCTTCTACTCAAGAGAGTTGGCTCCTGAAGAATTTCCATTCGAGAGCGTTTTCATCTGAAAGTATTTCATCCCAAGTTTTTTCGAAAACCAGAGTTTGTTGTTGGATTAGC
The DNA here is from genome assembly GCA_963082735.1 of Pocota personata. Classification (NCBI taxonomy): domain Eukaryota; kingdom Metazoa; phylum Arthropoda; class Insecta; order Diptera; family Syrphidae; genus Pocota; species Pocota personata. The sequence goes on from OY720433.1 coordinate 5,151,674, forward strand.
TTTGCTCTTACCATATTTAGAGCTAGCCAGCCTCGCTGTTTCTGACACTATTATCCTTTTTGTCAGATTTTTATTTGCTGTTTCAATATTTACATTGAATTCAAACGTGTCGGCCTCCGGTCGCCAGTATATTCCCAGGATTTTAATGAGGTCGTAGTCATTTATTTTGAATTTTCCTAGCTCTTGATCCTCTGATGTTTTATTTTTGAAAATGGCCTTTGTATTTGAAGACCATTTACGTAGTCTTAATCCTCCGCTCGCCATGAGTTGTACAAGTTGCTTTTGCGTTTCTACTGATGCGTCTAATGTATACGCTCGCGAAAGTACGTCATCAACGTAGAAATCTCGGCAAGTTATCTCTGAAGCTATTTCAAAATTTCTCCTATTCATGGCAAGTGAGTTGTTGAAGTGTTTTTATCGCCAGATATGGGGCTGAGGACGTTACGTAAGTCACGGTTTTTAGCCGGTATTCCCTAATTCGTTGTGTTGGGTTTTCTCTCCAAAATATACGCTGAAAGTCTCTATCTTTGTGATCCACTAGTATTTGACGGTAAATTTGCTCTGTATACGAGTACAATTTTATGTTTTCTCCATCGCACTAGTATGGAGTACAAGTTCTGCTGTATAATTGGACCTATAAGCATTGTGTCATTTAAGCTTATTCCTGAACTCGTTCGTGACGACGCATCAAAGACACATCGAACCTTGATTGATAAGCAGTCTGGTTTAACGACTGCATGGTGCGGTAGGTAATATACTTCTTTCTTTGATTTCACTTCTTCCATGTGTCCTAGCTCAATATACTCCCGTATGAATTGTACGTAGTCATCATAGGTGCCTATTTTACGTAAATTTTTTATCAATTTGAAGGAATCGAGATAACGCTCTGTCCTGTGATGCGCCTAATTTGCCTCTGTCTTCTTTGAATGGTAATCGAACAATGTACCTTCCATTTTCGTCCCTCTTGTGTGTTGTCCTGAATATCTCTTCGCACCGAGCTTCTTCTTCCGTGAGACCTCTTTCTTCTTGCACTTCTTCTATTTCCCAAAATGATTTAAGTTGATCGTTTAGCTCTGTGTTGGATATTAAACAAACCGCTGCTTCGTTTGCCTTGGAGCGATGTTGAATACTTCCAGATAATATCCAACCTAATTGAGTGTTTTGAGCGACTGGGATGCCGTGGTTGTCTTTAATCACACCTTCAAGAATTATGTCTTGGAGAACATCTGATCCCATCAGCATATTTACGGCCGCTTTCTTGTTTTATTATAGATCCGCCAAAGGTTATTGTTTAATATGATCCCAATCTTTGGTTGTAAAGGCCCCGATCCATGGAATCTATTGATCCGTTGCTGCGTTATTTTTAACTGACACATAGGTAGAACACGCGTAGTCTTATTTAAGGTGGCCCATAACCGGCAATACGTCGCCGTCAACCTTCAACGGAACGACGTCGACGGATTCTTTGGGCCGCGGCCTTAAGCATACCGGATTCTTCCGGTAGTAGTCTTGTAAGCTTGTTTAGCACCAGGAATTCTTTCCATGATTAAAATTCTGATGGGTATATGGACTGAATTTGTAGGTTCACCTCACTGTTTGTCGTTCCCGCATGCGTTGCTCCTAGGCCAGTAATGGAAGCATTTGCTCGTTTTTGTTGTAATTGCAGTGATGAAAGAGGACTGAGAGCCCTGGTCAATTAGAGCTTTGAGGAAGTAATCACATTCTTTCCTATTGGTTTTTACCACCTGTTGCTCATAATGTTTTCGTTTGCGGCTGTTGAGGTTGTCTATCTAAGTGGGAAATGTGAAGTAGCGTGTGGTGACGTTGATGACAGGTCTTGTCTAATGGACATCTTAATGTTTCATGGTTTGGCTTGAAACAATTTTTATACAGCTTTTCTTTTTGGACAACTTCTTTCCTTTGCGTCACTGACATTTGAATAAATTTACTGCACGTTTGAAACCAGTACTCGCCATTGCATGCTTTGCAAAACAGAGTTACAGTTGTGTAGACATTTTTAAGGAATCCCTTCTTATTGTTGAATGGGTTTTTGTCCCTTGGACTGTCCACCCTTTTCTTCTAAATTATCCAGGCCATGGAACTAGTTCTCCAGTAACGTAAAAAACTCGTTAAGTGGTTGCAAATCTTTGGGTTTTTTCAAAGACTGTTCGTACGCCATTCTCGTTTCGTTGTCCAGTTTTTGCGAGATGATATACCATATTATAGGGTTCCAGTTCTTCGTATCAATGTTCAGTCCCTTTAAGGCATTGATACTCCATCGAAGTATCGTGTATTTTTTTTTATTTTCTGCCGATTCAAATTGGCACTCCTTTTGGTTGATCAATGCCTGAATTTTCACTGACATTCGGGTGTTCTCGTATCTATTCATCAGAGCTTCCCTTGCCGTCTCGTAGTTATTGTTCATTATCTGCAATTGCTGTATAATCTTGGCTGCTTTGCCCGTCACGTTTGTTTACAAATAATTTGTCGTTTTTATGTATACGTTGCTCAAATGCTTATTGCTTATTGGCAATGGTATATCTGTTATATATAAAAGGCACAGCAATGGTCCACGGACACTCCTCTGAGGAACTCCATCTTGCATTTTGACTAGCTTCGAAAATTCGTCCTTGTATTTTACATAGAATTGGCTATCGGTGAGATAACTTTCTAGAAGTAGATAATAGTCACATGAAAGCTGACTTTATAGTTTATATAATAATCTTTTATGCAAAACTTCGTCCAATTCCTTAGCTATGTCAAGGTAGACTGCTACTAAAACTTATTTTTTATCAAAGTCCGAGTTGATTTTGTTGGTTACTCTGTGCCCCTGTGAAAAAACCAAACTGGTGGTCAGGAATAAGTTTTGTTTGAATTATTATCAGTTCTAGCCTATCGAAGAGCAGTTTCTCAAATATTTTCGACAATATTGGTAGTAGACTTATTGGTCTGTATGAAGATGTTATTGTTCTATCTCTGCCTGGGGTTAGGGATAGCGGTTATCTGGGCCACCTTTCAAACTTCAGGGTAGTACTTTAATCTAACTGAAGCGTTAAAGATATTTCTTAGGTTAATTATTGCTTAGGCTATTTCACTCTCATTCATCCTATTAGTGAACGTACGAGTAGTTTTAAAGTTCTCACATAGGACTTATCTTTATCAGCGTTTGATCTGGAGTGTTGCTGTCCCAATCTGTTTTATTAGTGTAAGTGTAAGATGTCGAAGTTGTGAGTAATGCGAGCTGTATACGCTACCATAATTGGAGGAGAGTTCACTGTATTATTTAGTTGTCGTGTTCAATGTTTTTTTTTTTTTTTTTTTGTAAAACAGAAGTCTATTAAATTCAGTTCTTTCTACATGTCTGTGGGCCAGTAAGTAGGTTCGTCGGTGCTGAAATGTTTGCACTTATTTACTTGCATAGATCCAAAAGAAAAAATAGTATTTTCTTCTCCTTCCAACTACCGTCCTATTGCACTTCTTTCACTGTTAAACACAATAAATTCTGATCTTGATAGTATTATTAAATGGGGTTTAACCAACCGAGTTGAATTTAATGCTTCAAAACATAATGCTGCCTTCTATTACCATAAATCGCCGGTCATTATCCAGTTGCACTTGCATCAATGAAACAGAGAAACTTTCCATTCTCGGTATGTATGTTAGTGACAACTTTCGCTGGAATGACCATATAGGTGTTCTATACCGGTGCAAAAAATGTTTGACTCCACCTAATCAGGCTGTAATTTATAAAGCTTTTATTCTCCCAAAACTAGAGTACAACGCACAAATCTGGTCAAGTACACACTAAACCTCTTTGCACCTTTTAGATAGAATACAATACGATAAAACTAATAGGTGACAGAAAAAAGAATAAATCAATAAAATCGAAAAATATCATTTCATTATATAAACTGGCCAAGTATCTGAAAGGAAAAGTTTTTGTGTTTGAAGGTCCCCGTAGTATTATCACAAGAAACAAATGTATTTTTCAGTATGCAAGATCGCAGACTATAATATTTTCTTGCATATCATCAAATGAACAATAAATGGTCGATGCGAATTTTGTCTGTGAAGCAGACCAAGAAAGATTATGTTGACTGTTAAACTTAATATTAAATCAAGTCCAGGGACCACATACTTTCAGCTGTTGAGAGATTTTTTTTTTAAAGAAAGTGAAAATCTCGAAATACTCTATGGGGATCTGAAACCATAGTAGTGGTCATGATCATGACCAATCTAATGAAGATCGACAAGTAATTTTTATTTCTTTTATGTATGTAATCGCTTTAGATAAAATATTATTTTTTTGATTAATTTATCTTCGCAGTTAAATCATAAGCTCGCGTGGCTTAGTTCTTCGCAATATGCGAACGTTATTGTGTACATCTAGGAGGACTTCTATCTCAGAGTTGGGTGTATCTGCAATCTTTGATTGTGTCATATTGCATTCTTTTTAATGACATCTGTCAAGGATCAACAGATATGCAAGTCATGATGTAAGTTTTTATTTCTTAAGTACCAGGGGGCATTGACTATTCTACGAGTGACTTTATTTTGATATGTTTTTATTGTTTTATTATTTGTTTTCTTTGCACCGTCCCATAATTGAATGTCATATGTCCAGACGGGCTTAAGTATTTGTTGATATATGTAGCAGAATTTTGCTCTGAATTACATCCTATTAGAGAGTATAGCTTTCTATATTTTGTATTTAATTCTTCTGCTTGCTTTTTAGCGTGTTCCCTCCACTTTAATTTGGCATCTGAGGTCATTCTTAGGTACTTTGCTGTGTTAGTATAAAGAACTATTTGGTTGTTGATAAGAACGCGCAGAGAGTTTGTTCTCTTGTTTGTAAAGTTAAAGTGTCTACACGTCTATTACTTTATTGACTTCATTCTGCAGCTTAACAGTAGCTGTATCTGTGCATTTGTCGACTGCAAGAATAGCGGTGTTATCTGCAAAAGTGGCTTCCATGACGTTTCCTTCAATTCTGAGTACTCCTACATATAATTTCAGTATCTCATAGTATTGTCTAGGTACATATGTTCCTATGCAGTTTGAATTCCAAGCCTTTATGGCACATCTTGGCTTGCTTGGTATTACGGTGTACTTCATGTATTGTCGAATGCTTTTCCTAAACCCAAATACATGGTTCGGGAAGAGTTGTATTTCAATAATAATTTTGACTAGTCTAAGGAGTAGTTTTTCAAAAATGTTTGATAATATCGGAGATAACTTCTGTAGATGGCTTACCCTCTTTCGGTGTTACGACTACTTCAGCGATCTTGCAGTGATGAGGTACATGTCTTAGTTTAAAACAGGCATTACGAGTAATAAGATGCCAGTAGATCTTTCGAAATTTGCGCGGCAACAAGATCGTAACCTGAAGCTTTTTTATTCGATATTTTAAGCCTGCTCATATTTCTCATTTCTCTTGTAGTGACATATTTATTCTTCATCTTCTTTATCCATAAATTCTAAATTTCAATTCACTAACTCTGGTGGGAAATGTTTAAAAACGCCCGGCAGGTGTTCTGCAAAAAGATCAGCCTTCTGTTTGGGTCGTATCCGGTGTACTTTCTCCCGCTGCTTGTTGGACATCAGCAATAAATTTTTTTACTTCTATGTCAATTTAGTCTTTTCTATCTAATGGCGATCTTAGGTTAACAAAACGTTCTAGCTTTTTTCTAAATTTATAGCAATTAATTCGTTTACATATTAGGTGCGCAACTAAGTTTGTTTTTTTTGATGTAAATGCAACTTTATTGTGAAAAAATGGTTACAAATGAATCATTCAATCCCATCGCTAGCTACAACTTTTTCCCATCTTTCTGGCAGAGCTCGAATACCGTTACGGTAAAAGTGTTCATCTTTTGAGGCTATCCACGAAGCAAGCCATTTTTTGATGTCTTCATATGAGCGGAACTGCTGATCAGCCAGACCATGTGCCATCAAACGAAACAAGTAATAATCGGATGGCGCAATATCTGGGGAATATGGCGGGTGGGGTAGGACTTCCCATTTGAGCGTTTCCAGGCAGGTTTTAACGGGTTTTAACATGTTGTCATGCTGTAGAATCACTTTTTCGTGCCTCTGCTCGTATTGTGGCCGTTTTTCGCGCAGTGCTCGGCTCAATCGCATCAATTGAAGTCGATACCGTTCCCCAGTGATGGTTTCGTTGGGCTTCAACAGTTCATAATAAATGACACGGACGTGGTCCCACCAAATACACAGCATAATCTTCACAGCGTGAATATTCGGCCGAGCCGACGAGGTAGAAGCATGACCGGGCAGTCCCCATGACTTTCTTTTCTTTGGGTTGCTGTAATGAATCCATTTTTCATCACCCGTCACCCTTCCTTTTTTGCCGTTGGAGCAGCTGTTCACAGGCGAAAAAACGACACCCAATGTCCCTGTCCCTTGGCTTTAAATCATAAGGAACCCAAGTTCCTTGTTTTTGAAACATTCCAAACGCATGCAATCGATTGGAAATGGCTTGACGGGTAACTCCTAATGCTGAAGCAAGCTGTCCTTGCGTTTGGCACGGATCCTCATCGAGCAATGCCTCCAATTCAGCGTCTTCGAAGGATTTCGGCCTTCCTTCACGCGGACGGTCCTCAACATCGAAATCACCGTCTTTGAAGCGACGAAACCAATTACGGTACGTTGTTTTACTTAGACCAGCATCTCCGTAAACTTTTAGGAGCTCTCGATGTGCTTCAGCAGTCGTTTTCTTCAAATGAAAGAAGAAAATCAACACTTCCCGCAAATAACGATTATTTGGCACAAAATCAGACATTTTCCCACAACCAAAAGTATATGACGCCAAAACAAAATCACTAATGTGTCAAAACAGTTTGTTTACCATATGTCTAAGCTTACCATATGTTAGAGCATAAGCGAAAAGTGTCACTTTGCAATTCTTAAGAGCACTTTTGATGACATCCGAGAACATCACTCCATAAGAAGCCGTACTAGGCCATAAAATGAAGAATTCACTCGATTTACTTTAACCGTCGTCAAAGTCAATTTATGGCCAAAATGCAACTTGATCGTGATGATGACATCAGGAGGATGGAAAGAAATACAGTGAATCATAAGCAACGACAATAATAGCGAAAACAAACAAAATACTCCCCAGTTATCTGGACAGCCACCCTTGGAGTTTACAGAAACTTAATACCACCTGAGTTTCAAACCACACCACTCTGTCTTTCTCTCTGCCGCTTCCTTTCCACAAAAACACACGTGTTCTAAAAATTAGTATAAGGGTATTCATATCCCCTTTAACACGTGCAAATTATAAAAAAAAAAAAAAAACAGGAGACACGGAGCCAGATCGTTTAACCCCGCTCCCTGGCAGGGCCTCTCTGGCAGTACGATCATAGTTGGGAAGTGAAATTAATTAATTAATAATTAATATTATTGGTAGAATCAAAGTGCATGTGTCACACAATTTTCGCTCAGTGGTTAGCGTCTAACACTAGAGGGGTGGCCGCTACACACATCTCCCCTTGTCGCCCGGTGAAATACCACCTACTTATAGGCTCCGTGAAGTAGTCGTGATTACGTTTCGGAGCTCGGCATTTTTTTTAAATTTAAAAGTTTCAAACATTTTCAAAAATAAAAGTCATGATTTGAGGTTTATTTCTGATTTCTATAAATAAAAATTGTGGTCGGATTTATAAGATAAAAAATCAGAAAATAAGTTGTACAAACATGTTGTCTATTTGTAATAATTAAAAAATTACAAACAAAATAAATTAAATAGCTTGCATTTAAAATTTAAACAGAATCTGCAAAATAGATTTTTTTTTAGATTTTTAGAAATTCGTCCAAAAAATCCACAATATAAAATTTACTAAGAAATTGCCTTCTTGAGTGTGCCTTTCCGAGCCCTACCGTTCTAGCTGTCGAATTAGCTACAAATATGAAATTTCCGAATGCAAGGCTATTCACACCCACCAGAAGCACCTAGACTATTTAGAGCCTAAACCTTTACGTACTCACAATACGGAACAAACAAAACTCTTAGTACACCTGTCGTTAGCAGGATTATACAATAGTTCAATTTTGACAAAATTGTCTGATTCATTTTGGAAAACAGACAATTTTCCAAAATCTGTCGAAGTTGGAAGAAAATTCGGCTAGTAGTAACTGAGCAGGCTATATACATACATATGTAGTTCCAAGTTAGGCAGTAGAAAATATTAAAATATTGTATTATACATATGTACTTATTTATTAATGGGAAGATACTGGAAAATGCTATCAAAATTTGAGATCTGGCAAAGACAAGTTACATGTTTATTCTACTGCCTGGCTTTCATCTTTGTGCTGAATTCAATTATTTTAGCTTAAAGCGTTTAAATATATGTATATAACCTAGTGGAATTGGCTATTAAAAACTAAGCTATATATTTATTAAAATTTTCCCAGTTTTTTTTAGCATCTATTTATTTTAATTTGCAGGTTCACCCTATCTGACAGAGAGCTAAACCGATAACAACTACGGAAAAAAAGAACAGAAATGCCAAAAACTATGGAAATTCTTTTTCAATTTGTAAAATTTCAAATAAGCGCGAACAGTAGAGCTTCAGTTCGGAGATTGAGTTCCTGCTGCATTGCCGCGATACAAAGCACAATTTTCCCCGAATCACCTCTACAAAGGTAAGTTAACATCCAGTTATAGGAATTCAAAAGAAAATTATCTTCTTATGTGTTTTGCTTCTCCCCCTCCTTACTACAGGATATCAATCTATTGGCTCGACAGTACTTTATCAAATTCATAGTTCATGTAGAAGCTATAAACAAAAGAGAAAAAAGGATTTCTTTTCCTTACCTTTCATTTTGCACACAACTCCAAAGAGAAACAAGAGGATCAAAGGAACAGTTGACTGATTGCAGCAAAAAGAATAAATCAAAAATAGAGAAAAACAAAGATTAAAGAACATACCTACTACCTAACTACCCTTGATAAATCTTAAGATTACGCTCACAAAAAAGTAGACAAAAACATTCTTGCACAGGGTGTTGTGCAAAAAGGCATGTTCATACCTGATACACTGAGAAGCTGTATGATCGAGACGGACGTATCATCGTATCTACAGACATCATCCTCAGGACAGGTGCTTGTGCTACTCTACTGCTACCAACCAGCCGAAATCCATATCATATGTAATTAACATATGTCATTAACATAACCAAACCAAAAGCGATCAGAAAAAAAAAACTTTTTCTTTAACCAAATTGTGTTTTTCAATCGCGTACAAAAAAAGCCAAAAAAAATTACCAAAAATCCTAACCCAACGAAAGACTAAAACAAAAAAAACCTCTCGAGCGAGAATGCGTTGTATAAACATTTTGTGTGTGTACGTCCCAAATTTATTAAAAAAAAAAAAAAATTTTCTTTAACAAAATTTGTTTTATATCAGTGTATGTATTTATTAACATTTGTTTGATTTTCCTCATCTCGGTGTATTTTTATTTATTTATTTATGTTTCATTCTCATTAACTTAACTTTTCTTCCCTTTCCTTACTTTAATCCTTTAGCCCATTTACACCACCTTAATAAACTATACATTCGCATACCATACACATCCGTTCATTAGTGACGAAAAACTTTTATCATTTACCTTCACAAGATTTTCCCTGGTTTGTCCTAAAATAAACGCTTACATCCTCCTTCATTATAGACAAAACAAAATTTGTGAACCAACACAGAGTGTATTGATTTTTAACACTTCCATGGGTTTGCAGTTGCCTGACGTCTATTAAAAAAGCATTAGCCATGCACACACAGGAACATAAAGTACACCACTGGGTCGCACGTGTTGTTTATTTTAAAATTAGAAAAAAATATATACATTTTTAAAATTTCCAAAAACTTGGTATGCCAAATTTTGTTTAAATACTGATTTCGAATAAAATCGATTAAGTTATAGACGTCAAAGTCAATTTAAAAACAAAACAGCCAATAAGTAAAGTACCGTTGCACGCATTTTGTGGCAAAAACCTGGTACGCCATCTGTTGGCATTTGTACATTGTCAGTTCATGAATTTATGCTCTTGTTGGAGTAATCTGGCATTTTGGGGACTCAAATTCGAGAAGAGTTCTAACTTTACAGAATCTTAACGCCAGAAGTTGTCAGAATTCTATTGATGAATCCAATATCGCCCTCCTATTGCCGAATTCAGATTTCGATCGAAATAGAAGATGTAATCAAGTCGCCACGCTCGACAGACTACATTGTAGCCTATGTTACAACCAGAATATCATAGACGTACCACATGGAATTGTTGTAGCAACTATAGGACCTAGAAAATTAATTCATTCTTGAAAATTTCATTTTCAGCTTATGATTTTCCTTATTTACATCTTAACCTCTCTCTGCATAGATTGATATGAGGTCCGGGCAATTTCTTTTCGTATTTTGTGTGCTCTACTTAAACGCTTTCTGTAATTTTTTTTTTCAAGTTTTTGAAGTTCAGTGTTCTATCATGGAATACTGTTAACTCTTCAGTATATAAAGACGTTCTCATATCAGTTCCGTTAAATATCTTCAATTTCAATGATAGGTATTTAATGTTGCGAAGAGATACCTCCTCCGGAACATGCCACTTTGTGGTTTCCTCGCAGAACCCAATGTTGATTTCTAATACCCCATTGATCTGTACCAAGACCTCATTACCTCATACGCCACCAATATCCACTTTAACTTTATAATTTTAACTGTATGAAATTTCGAAATTACATTATTTTGTCTTATAACATTAACCAGCTCCATCAAGTAAACGGAAATCAGCATTTGCCCAAGCAATGAAAGTCTCCGAACAAGAGATAGTAAACTCTTCATTACAGACTATTAGCTTGAAAACTTTCTGGAATAGGTCAAATCCATTAAAAAAAAACCTCATTTAAAGCGTCACAGTTTGGGCTTCAATTCACCGAAATCGTGGATGGTGGATGGTATTGGGTTAAAGGGTCACGCTCTCTAAGAGTTGTATTGTGAGCATGTATCCATTCTTGGTTAAATTCCCGGCTCTATGAGCCATATTATAGGTAGATCATGTCCATATGAAGACTACATTCGAGAAGTTGGTATGCGTTCCCCTTGACTTCACGAGGAACTACCATATTTTACGCCAGGCCCATGCAAATAGCTAAGTCAGGTTCTGTAGTTCTTTGACTTTCACTAGAAGTGGAAGAAATTACCTATTCTCGAACTGAGCAGGTATGCGTGAACAATCAGATTGCCATTTGTTTACGGTAAACCCCTCAGGTCTCACGTTTATATCTCCAGTATTTTCACGGTCAATGTTATTGCATCTCGAGGTTATTTTTGTTCTATAGGCAGAAGCAGCAGCGCATCAGTTGTCATTGAGTCGTTGACATCGAAAAGTAGTTTTTCAGCACTGATCCTTGCGCCGCTTTCTGCTCCTGTAATTTCCATGTTAGCAAAGGGTTTTAGCGAAAGTCGTCCTTCTTCCTTTTGTAGAGCTGTTTGTGCTCGATCCCTGCATGTATGTTCAAGTTTTCGTTGTTACCATTTGCTTTGTTCATTTTTCGAAATCTCTCTTAGCCATGCATGCCTCGGCGCTTGGCACATTATTTAGGGTTGATTGCTTCCCACTGTAATCGTCTTTCAATTTGTTGCCACAACGTCAGAGTAGGTGATGACGGACGAATGCTTGGAAAATATTTATGTATCTTCGACATTGCCTCCAAAATATTGTTCTGTTGGACTTTTCATAACTCGCAAACTTTCCATCAATAGACTCATAAACGATTTATGAATCACATACACATTTTCCTCTCCTTCTTCTTTTTATTTTGTTTTCTTATTTATCAATGTCCTTTTATTTTTATAATTTTCATTTTGTAAGGAATTAGAACTAATTGAATTTTAAAATTGTTTTTCCACATGTATATATATCTATCTATGTGTTTTTCAATAATATGTACTAATTATATATATGATTGCACGCCTTCTACTAACAAAACAAAACAAAAAATAAACAAAACAAGCTAATTAAATCTTGATGCCAATCGATGTTTTGATGTGAAAGTTTTCATTTCCGACTTATTCAATTCCTGCTTTTTTTATTTTTAAATTAATTTATGTAATTGTATCTCTCATATGTAACCTTTTTTTTGTTGCGATAGATCCGACATGTTTATAAGAACTTTCCTATATTAATGCCTGTAATTTGCTACTTTTTGTTGCTTTAATTATTGCTGTACTACTTTGTAATTTCTTTTTTTTTTATCAAATTCGCTGAAGATTGTACACAAATGCATGATACAATGATCTGTTTATTGATCCCAAATTTGATAAGAATCGAAATTGATATTTAAGCGGAAGGTTGTATACACAAGGTTATGTATATATTTATATAAGGCTCAATCGGGGCTGAACTGACCCTTTCAACAAAATGTGATAATTTTCTAAGTTTCCATTAACATTGGTATCCAATGGTCTTTGTTAAATCTTTTAAATTGCCGTCTTGATAAAAAAATTTATATTTAAGAAGTGTTGCCATAACATATAAATTTAAATCGCACCGTTTCGTTAAACTTACTCATACATAAGTCCTGTTCCTGTATTCAAGAGCTACGTGCTCTCGTATATATGTAAATGCGCTAAGCAGAGAATTGATACGCTTTGTAGTTGAGAAAGGGTTTTCTACTAATGGTTGAACCTGCGAGTACAATCAATTTTGTACATAATGGCCCTTAGTAATAGATACAACTTTTAAGGTTTCGTCAAAGTCAAACTTTAAATTGTTATTGTGATTTATTTTCACATATTTGCTACTGTGAACTTGCACATCTGACTTTTGACAGATCGGAAAACTTAAAATCAGATTTTAGACTTAAAATTGTGCAACAATGTAGTACCCTAACTAAATATATCATTAATAATATCTAAATCAGGTAAAATTTGTTAATCCTCTATTTCGACTTGAAATACGATTGGAGTTAGAAGCGAGTTTAAGAAAAAACGAGAGTTTACATTTGTTTACGCCTGAGGTCTTTTGCTTACAAATACAGCAAGATGGTCTCTTGCAATATATTTCTAGATCAACATACAAATTCTCATGTCAATAATAAAACAGCTTTTAATGAAAATCATTTCACAATCGAAAAATTTAATCAAGCAAACAAAAAAACAAAAAAAACATTTTTTGTCATCTCCCATTCCCGCCATGTTCATTCAGATTCAACAGATTCAAAAAAAAAAATCTAATCAAAGCAAACAAGGAATCTCCTACCACTTTGTTGTGCAATAACTCCACAAATCTTTCCACTTCATGAATACATACTCTAATTTCTTATAAATCTGCTCTGTAAGTATAAGGCAAAAAATATAATGGAACATCAATGAATTGCAGGTTACGCAAGAGATTTTTCGTTTATTATTTAAATGCTCATTATGTTTTCGATCTTTCTTCTTCATCTACATAGGAGTAACCAGGAATGATTTCTCGATTTCGTTCAAATCTGATTTTTTTTTATCTGACAACTCTGTGACTGACTAGTTTAATATTTTAATGAGAAAACAGGTTACCATTATTACCTTATTACAAATGAGAAACAGTGCTGCCACTGCTAATTTTGTATTAAAACATAAAAAAGCAAATTATTCGAACAATTACCTACAATATCGGACAGGTTCATTGAAAATATGAAAATATAATTTTAAATTTATCAGGGTCACTAAACAGGTTTATTTCATAGTATTTTGCATCCAAAAATAAAAGGCCTTAATTAGGGATGCATGGCACTTTAATGGCAAGAGTTGCATGGATATATGTCAGTTAAGTTATACTTACTGTGTTATTTATTTGAATATTTAGTTTTCGATTGTTTTGGTGTCACTTGACGCATTCAATAAGCATTAAGAACGCGCGCTTTAACTCAAACACAAATTCAAAATAATTTTTAATATTAAAATAGCACTACATAGTAGACATTTTTTTCAAAATAAAACATTAAAACACAAACAGCAAAATTTACAATGAATATAAACAAATAAAATTTGGCAAAATGCATTGCTACCCAAAGCTATAAAATACCGCATCAAAATTGTATTTTAGTGTAAATATTTTATGCAGTTTGTTAAATAACAAAAAAAAAAGTGTATAAGGTGTGTCCCGTTGATCGCAGATATAAGTGTATTTACGGCTCAAATAACGAAAATCTAGAAAAAAAGTGTCATTGATTAAATTCAAGACTAAACGAAATTGTGTTGCATTGTGGGGACTAAATTGTAAGAATTTGAAAGTGTTTTGAATACTATTTTTCTGAATTCTCTTGTCAATTTATATTGACTACTTGAGTTCATGCTCAACGGTCTGGCCCGCTATCAACTAAAACTATTCATCCTAAAATGGGGAAGCAAACCATAGCCGTTGTACATTGGCTGAGATCAAGTGGAATAACGGAATCTCAAGAAACTATTTCTGATCAACAATCGTGCATGGGGTTTTATTGGCAAGAGAGAAAGCTATAGGTAAGATAGATAAGAAGAGATGGGTAAAAGTTCGCCCGATTGTTTTTAGTTACCTGGTTGTTTTCCCCGCCAGAATGCACTTAAGATTAAGAGCACGGGCCTAGACTGAAAAATCAAAGTATAGCACGTCGGCTCGGCCTAGGCCTTTTCTAAAATTAAAGGTTACGTTGAAGTTTATACCAGTACGAGTATTTAAGGATCAATATGCCACAAGGGATGATGAATATTGATTTGAAACTTCATTGATTTCTCGACGATCAGACAAGGTCCAGTTTCATATTTTGAGGAAAGTTGATGCCTCTCTAGTTAACGCTGTTTAGAGGCTCAGCATTTTTTAGTATACTAACACTCTATTCAAACTTTCACCTGCCGTATTTATGAGTTAGCGTATGCTTCGGGCATAATCATTGCCTGCTTTAAACAGCTGAGTTCTTAGCGTCAGCCGCTTTATTGGATTTCAGCTTGAATATTTTTACCTTCATTTAACTGAATATGCAAATGTTGTCTCATTCTTTTTAGCATGAACTGTGACTTTATGACTAGGATTCCTTCTTCGATCTTTGGTTTAGTCTATTTTGTCTTCTAGTGAAACTTTTAAGAACCAATGCTGAAATATCAGGTCGTTATTAACTTGATCGCACGCATCACGTGCTCTTTCTTTTGCCTTAGAAAAGTTGCGACTTCGTCTACACGCGACCTGTTAAGGGTTCAAACATTTCATGTCCAGCTCCGAAGGCTATTGTCTTTCGCTCTTGTTCGAGCTTCAATTGAGTTTTTTCTCCAAATATCAACGAATATGTTATCATATTATGCCGCACGTTTTATAGAAATACAAGGGAAAGAAACTTTGCCTTGAGGAGTGTTGACCTCCCATCTCAAATCAATTCTTGCAAGCATTCTTTAAGCATCGTCAAGCATTTTCAATTTGCTCAATGTACAACTTTTGAATATTTAAGTATCATACATTGAGTATACTCGAAATACTGCTAGCGTTTCTAGCATAAGATACTATCATACTGAAAAAAAAAAAAAACTAGTAAATGCTGATAAATCTTCTAAAATTATCTAATAACTACTAAAGAACACTTGAAATTAGGAGTGGGTAACACAATTCTTCCCTTTCACCTTTTTCTGTAATACTATTATGGTCATGGGATGACCAATCGTGGTCGACTTCTGTATAAATTCTATGTGCGATAGACACCAGCCTTTCAGGTTAGATTCAAATTAAAATTATTATACCTAAATTAGTCGACTTTCGAAAACCTCAATAAATGTTAGCGGCTACTTGTGGTGAATATATATTTAAAAAATTATGATTTGGTGGCCCGAATTCTAACTATAAATCTTTTTTAAATAATTTTAGATACACTCTTAGACGTAAATTAATAGTCGTCTTCCACTCAGCTTAAGCGAAACTCCTCTGTACATGTAGCTGCCACCAATTTAGCAGCAGGTGATTGAGCGATTCAGTGCCATCTTTACCTTTTTTTCTTTACAAAAGGTTAATCGGTAATTGTCCTTGCGAAGAAAATACGAAAAATTAAATTCCTTGCTGAAATAAAACGAAAGTCTCTGCTAAAACATACTCGTAAAAGCGGCTCAATGAAAAGAATACAAATACTCGTATGTTTTAGCACTGGTAAAAAAGCGCGTTACTCGCAAGTACCCGCCTAGGACCAATGGAACACAAGTAGTTTAAAAAAAATACTCAGGACAGAAAGCGAAATGCTGTAAAATATGGAGAAGGCGGGCTGCTGTTTGAGATTGTAACTTATTTTCAGTCTTTAGTAAAAACGATTGCACTGCTTACCACCAGGTCTGTTTAGCAACGCGAAAATAATCTCACCTAGTTAGAGTTTGTACTTTCATAACTTTGATTCTCGACCAGTGAAATTTCTCTGCCTAACACTGCACGGTTTTCATTCTCGTCGATCCCGGGCATATTGCTTTCAGTTTGCTAGGTCAATCTTCCTCGCACTCGCTTGGTCGTTAAAACTGAGGTTTGATCGTCATTCAAGTCTTGTCTAGGGGCTGAGATTTGAAAACGCTTTTGGGCACTAAACTAATTCGGCAGTCAGGTCTTAGCTTTTCTTTCCCAGCGAAGAACAACAGGTATGTTCACTTGTTCTAGAATATTCGTGCATGGAGATATCCCTCTATTCTAATGCAGAATGTACTAGAGTTGCCACATCGAAACAAATTGATTACTTCACCCATTTCCGAAAGTTGGTTTGTTTAAATTTGACACTTTATAATTTTTAAGAAAGTGTTCGCAAGATGATATTGGCAATCCAATAAATGCCTGTTATCAACAAATGTTTTTATTTTTCAAACATTAAGGATGTTTTCTAACCTTTAAGTAAACTATCACGATCTTCGGGACAATCATCACACTACAATTTATTTAGCAATATATAAAAAATAAGTTTAATTTTATTTTGTAACTTATGTAATATACGCAAAGAAAAAAACAAAAAAAAGTTATAATATAGTTGAAAATTTTATTTAATTTTTGCAATTATCTGAATAAAATAAATTATAGGCATATTTTAATTTAAAAAAAAAAGTAAAAATAAGTAAAATAACAATGCATTCCATCACACAAACATTGATTGTCACTCTTGATTTATGCTTAAGGCGAACAACAAAAAACAAAAGGAAATGCATTTTGAATTTCCCCATTTTTTTTCAAAATTTTTGAAATACACTTGCAATAACATCAAACAAATAAAACACGTTACGAAATTATTTATAGGAATATTTCATAGAATAGAAAATCCAAAAAGAAATTATGATTTAAAAACAAAATCAGACCAACAATTATTTATCTTCAGTGAAATTTTCTACTGTTCTAACGATATTATATAGAACTCAAAACTGTTGCTGTACGTTTTATAAAAGTTAACGAATGACTGTTCGAGAAAAAGTATATTTTATTACAACTGTTATATTCAGTCAATCCGAGACCTACGAGAATATCGTAGGTACACCTTCTGCCAGGTTGTGTTCTGTTCAGGAATTGACAAAATATAATAACATGTTTTGTTAGGCAGTCTGTAAGCAACCTAAGTTCGTCTTAAGTAGTTAGCGTTGCCAGAACACCACAAGTGTCAAAGATACGCACTGTAGTGTAAGTTTAAATGTGAGTGTCTAAAAAATGAAGTGGTGGCAATCTGCAGTCAAAACTTGACCTCGTTTATGGGTTCCTTTTCGTCTTCCTTTCACGAGTCATCCTAATCAGAGTTATTTTCTGAATTTCTCCAGAGTTGCTGCTTGATTTCGATTCTTCGTGTCAACACTAGCATTTACTTGAAGAATATTGTTACAATATGTGTTAGGCCTTTTTCACATCCGTTTTTCACAAGTCCTATAATCTTTAGACGATATCAGAAGCTTCATCTCCAGTAGATATCACTACTATCCACTTGAGCGTTTCTCACTTTATGACATGGAAGTAAGTAAAGAAGCTGCCTGCTCCAGCTATGCTACATATTCGTGAAGACACATCTCCATTCTTTTCCTTTGTGGGTTATATGATTGTTTGTCTCAATTTTCGCCAATTTTTTAAATTTCACTTACTCTACAATCTACCATAATATTTATTTTGTTACAAGAAATTGTTTCATGGCTTTTGTCGGAGTGGTGCGTTGTTGCCAAACTGCAAATAACGCAAATTACACTATTCAACTCCACCTATGAGTAATGTTCTGCATTATTTAAATTATGGCTTAAAATTTACAGATGTACACGTTACATGTTCATGCAATTGAAAGCCTTTTCAAAGTCATTCGACCTCATTTGTTGGACCATGGGATGAATTTTGTCATCCACATGCGAGTATTGTCATATATCCGTAGATATATTTGTTTTCTGTAACGCACGAATTAAAAAATAAAATGCACGACTAGGATGCACGTACTTGCACCTATATGCTGTTCATTTAGAAATCACACAGATTTTAAATTTAACTAAAATTGTTAAAATGTATTTATTTGATTTTCAAAATTCGTTAAAAGATTTGAAAGTTTTTCAAAACTTGACCTGCTATGGCCGTCAGAGTCATATCTGAGAAATGACCTATTTTCAGTAACGTTATATAAATTTTGTTTGTGGACATTTGGTACGCCATTTAGTAAAGCATTTCCACTCCAACTCAAATCGTCAGAGCCGTTTTCGAGAAAATCCATTTTTTTCAAAGTCGGCCATTATTAAAGTACCGTTAATTTTTGGGTTAGAATGAAAATTCCGGTTTTGCCTCGAATTGTGATCCCACCGACCCCAGATATGAAGTTTTAGCAAAATCCGTTCAGCCGTTTAGGCTGAAGTGGGTCGTACATACACACAGGCAGGCAGACAGACAGGCAGAATTGAGGGCCCCATTGATTTGAGATTCTCTATTGTATTAATGTCAAGTTTTGCGGCAAACCCCACAGTCGGACCACTAGGGATGCAGTAAAGCGGGAGGGTTGTGATCCTTCTACTCCGGATCATAACTTCGCCGTAAGGAAAAGAAGAAGAAGATTAATGTAAAATTTTGGTCAAAATCTCGAGATTGTACATTTTCAGTAAACCAATACTTGCCCTTGTATGGATATGTATGTGTGTACGAGTAGGTGCAAGTAAACACAGATGAAATCAAATTGACCAACAAATTTATACATGCACGAAAATTGGCAAATTATATATTGACTTTGGGATAATTATGTCAAGATTATTAATGACCACGGGGTAGTGAATAGTATGTGTGCTTCTGACCCGAACTTTCTAGATTCGAGCGCCAGTGGGGGACAATAAAATCGAAGTTTCTTTCGCTATCCTTACATGTGTCGAATAAAGTCGTAGTTGTGAGGAACTGGCATATAGAAAATATATGTCCTTGAAAAGAACATCGATCCTAGGATAAAGAGGAAAAAAAAGAGACAATAGTTCTTTTATAGGGGAATGTCTATATAAATCAATTCCGTCAGTCCCCAAATATTATCAAATTTTCTCAGATAGCTGGCAGTAATTTGCCCCTTACCAATGAAACCACATTGTCGATGTGACGGCTTATGCAACTATTTAAATAAGTAACACTGTGCAACAGCCTCCAACAAATTTAATTAGCCACTTGTAATTCAAAGGCTAAAATTATCGTGTCCGAAAATACGGGGTCTACATTATATTCAATACTGTTCGATACTATTGAATGAATTCAACTATCTAAATAATTGAACAATTTCAACTATCAAATGATTTGGTTCATGCATGCATTCATTCAGAAGAAGGAAATAAATAAAACAAAAATCTCCGTATGCTCGTGTCGTATGAGGTCGGTGGTTCACATTACCCAAAAAAGAATTTAGAGTCTAAAATGTTGGTCGAAATAATTGTGTTCGTTTTCGAGATATTCACACTCGAAAACGATTTCCTTAAACTTCGAGTCAATTTGGAATTTCGAATCCTAGAATTTCCAGCTCATTCAGCGAACTATCGAATGAAATAAAAATTTAGTAAATGGAAATAATTTTGAACGAATTCTAATAACTATCGAATGAATTAATATTTTTGGATACCATCGAATAAGTTTTTATTTAATAGTTGCCTATCGTTTGGATTGGTTTCTGTGTACCTAAGGGACAAGATCTCTTAAAGGCTCTGCGGTGAGCTGAGTTAAAGTTTCTCAACTCTGTTACAATTAACAATTAACCATTTTCGAGTTATTTGCATTAATTTTAATATATGATTCCTAAGATGTATTCAAACCAGTGGTTTTGCAGGGGATTTTAAGTATCACTGAAACAATCGGTCAGTGTAAAAGGGTTACTCATTTTTAGTTATTTCACAATTTTTATCTAACAATCTGTGACTAATAGAAATATCTAAAATTGTATGCGGATATTACAACTGTTAGCGCTTTATTCCTAGAAAAATATAAGGAAGAAACTATCGTGTAAGTGATTGCTAAAACTTTAGATATTACAGAATTTCAATTCGAATTATAATTTTTTGGTTATCGTAGTTCATGTAGTACAGAACGCAAATATGTACAGTACATATTGAATCATTTTACATATTGTTAATTTAATTAGTCTAATTGGTTGTTTAAAAAAAAGGTAATAGTGCATAACTAAAAAAAAAAAATAATAATCATAAAAAAAGTTGAAAAATACAAGGTAATAGAAATATAACACATTGGGGCGTTAACACACTTTATTTAACACTATATTGTATAATTTGTTTTTCTCTTTTCTCATAATTCACATAAATAAAAATTACTTTTTATTAGTATAAATACTTAAAAAAAAAAAAACGCCGCGCGAATAATGCAAAAATTAAGGAAAACATTTTTTTTTTTTAAATTAAATTCTTGGTGTGTGTTTATGTATGTTAGATAAATGTATACTTGTCTGTGTTGATATTTAAGCAATGCAAATTAGAGAACTGATTGGTTTAAATAAATGTATATATTTGTGTGTATGTTTAAATAAACCAATAATAATTATTAATGTGCAAATTTCGGTGTTTGGAGCATATTTTGCTATATTTCACATATTTATTAATTTTATTTACTACACAATGAAAAATGCAATGATGTGTTTGATATGATAAATTTGAAAATTATATTTAAGGTACATCTATTATTCTCGTTGTTTCAATGCATTTTTCACTTAAATAGTTGTTATATAACTTACCAATTATAATTCTTTTCATCATTCGTTTTTTTGTTTTTGTTTTTTTTTTTTTTAATTATGTTGCTCAATGTTTATCAATCTAATTTTTGGCGATACGTTCTTTTTATTTAATACATAATAAACCTGAAATTTTAAAGTCAATTTTTGTCTGCGAGCAGTGCAATCCATCAGATATACTCATACATATGTATTTATTAATAATAAATTGACCTGCAAAGGCAAACAAAATAAAAATAATTAAAAATCCAATCCAAGATATCTTCACGTAGGGGTCACTAATACTTGTAAAGAGAAAATTCTTAGGCATATAATTGTATCAGCTAGTATGTTAATATTCGCGAGAATCATAAGTGTTGCTATAACTTCCTAAAACTTTCGACAAAGCAGAAGAAGATGCCCCCTGGATTCCAGACCCCACTCTCGGTGATTTCAGGCACATTGTGTCCAGTTTTTCAGGTCAAGCTTCCCGTCATCCGTGTTCGCTTGTTATGCAAAACAGGAATTAAATATTTCTTCTTGACTAGAATGCTATTGTCAGCGAGTCGATATAGTCGTCCATCCTTGGCCCATATAGTTTGCGGTTGCATCTTTTCTGTTCCCCATTCACGCTTGCTCAACACAATACGCCTCACTTTCTATTTAACGTCAAGCAATCGACAACTTATAACAGAGCTCTATATTATTCACCTGTAGTTCATCAATTTAGTTCTCTGAGTTAGGAGTTTTAAACCCACCATGAGGGTGTAACGTCTCACTTATGGAGCTTATGTCTACTCCCAGGAAGGTGAAGTTATAGCTGTCGACAGTGACGCTTTATTCTAGAAGGTGAGCATAATAATTTTTATTTGTTGTCAGCATGTATTTGGTTTTATCCAACTTGTTTTTCCTGATCTTCAATTGCTGTAAAGGCCTCTATGATCACTTATACAAAGTTTTTAATGATGCTACGCTCAGCGTGATTAATTTTCAAATGAAGTTGCTGAAGAGTTGGTTAGTCGAAAGCCGTTGAATGCTGTGCTTTCCGAATAATCCTCAAAAAATGCATGAATGAATGAATTGCGGCGGAGTTAGGTGTACTGCCAGCCTAAGTTATTATCGGGCTAAAGCATCTCATTCAAATAGGTGTGTTTTAATAATAAATATGTCTCTCTCCTCTATCTGGTAGGCAACTTTGCTGAACTTCAGAATTTGGCTCTTTCGATTTCCTGCACATTTCGTAGCCCTTCTAGGATTATATGTTTGTTCAACCATCCCGTAGAAGGGATCTGGTCTTATGAAAATGATTTTCGCCAACCCGTTACCGTTCACTCCAACGTGGCCTGTTATCCATTTTGCCAAGATTGTTGAGCTTGCTCCAGCGGGTATGCAACGGGGACTCAACGCCTTGGCTTGACTGTCCGACATGATTTCAATGTCCCTCTTCCAATAATGTTTGTCCAGGTTAAGCTTAACACACTTTTCTATCGCGTGGAATTTCACTTAAAATTTTTATTTTTTTTTTCCCCGAGGGTAGGTCTTCAAAATGATATGAGGACCGTAAAACGCGTGCTTATAGTTTTTACCCACTAAAAAAACCTCCCTTCAAAATTCAATTTCATATAACGAAATTAAAACGTTTGGCAGGTTCCTGCTTGTTCCTCAATTTTTCGCTCATCAAGAATTTGTAGAACTGCGTTGCTGTGTCATCGCAAGGTATTTTGCCTCGTTTGAAAAAGGAAATTATTTACTTTTTATTGGTAAAATTTACATGAATAGATTTGGTTTCGTTGAGCGCGATTCGCTCTATTTTATGCTTCGTGCAGCTTGTCGGAATGGCAGTGTCATCGGCAAATGTACCTAATGTGGTGCCTTCTGCTTGCGGTATATCACGAGTATACAACAGATACAAGAGTGGACCTAGAACACTTCCTTGCGGTACTCCAGCCGCTATTTCTTTAAATTCTGAATAATCGATACGTTGTTTGACACGGAAAGTCTATTCGCGAGATTTGACTCCAAAATGTCATATAAATGTCTTGGTAAAACTTGTCGCAATTTGAACTTCAAGCCTTCGTGGCACACCTTATCAAAAGCTTTTTCAATTACATCGGTAATTCTATGTACTCGATCAATTATAGAATGCTTGCATCTAAATCTAAACCGATGAGCAGGAATAAGATGTTTTTCTTCTATAACCGACTGAGCAATATCATTTGGAAAATGTTTGATATAATCCGAAGAAGCAAGATCGGTCTACGAGTATATGACTTTTTTCATTCGGTACGTTGAAACTATTATAGTTTTTTTTTCCTTTGACTTGGAACATACTTTTATCTAAGAACAGCGTTTATAATATGCAAAAGTTTTCCTAGGTAATTCTTTGAGAACATCTCCTGTGATTAAGTTGTATCTAGGAGCTGTTTTAGGTTTCAATTCCTTTGAACTGTTTGAGTTCAACTAGCGTTGCACTTGCTATTGTATATTTGTCAAGTGTTATGTTCCGTGCATTGATACTTTCAATGAGTGGTTGACCACCGAAAGGTTTAAACGTATCTTCCAGGTGGGCTGCAAAGATTTCTGCTTTTTCCTTATCATTCTCCATTATTTTTTTATTTGCGGGACCACTTTTCAAAGCGACTAATTAGAATCCTTTTTCCGCTGTTAGATTTTCAAGGTACATTCCTATTGCACGATTTTGAATAAGCTATACAAACGATTGCATGTGCTTTATGTTGTGGGAAACGAGTTTGTTGCCATTTTCTTCGCGTTTTCTTTTTTTTCTTTCACCAATTCTTTAACTTCCAGGGCATATCTTAAAGCATAATTGTCTTTTTTTTTGTCAGTGCTGGAGTATTATTTCAGGCAGCACCCTGCAAGATTTAAAAATATGGACTTCAATTTCTAGTTCTTAGGGCGCCTTAAAATCTATATTTTCTTCAATATCTTTCTTAAAGTCTTCTCAATTAGTTTTACAGTTAATTAATATGGCTGGTACCTCTTTTCTAATCAGGGTTTCACTCATCGTTAGAATGACTGGAGAATGATCAGGGACAGATCATAGCTCTCTTCAACTCTTATACAATTGCGAGGCATTCCCACCAGGTCGAGTATTTTGTTGGTATCTGTTGACCAGTAAGTAGATTTACCCGTCGAGTGAAAGTCACACCTACATATATGTATATTGCATACCCGCATCGTAAAGCGTTCTATCTTTTTGTGAGGTACGTCTTGAGCCCCAGAATGTGTGTTTTGCGTTAAAGTCACCACCGATTATAAAAAGTATAGTGTCTATTTCTTACACGTACAGAGCATACTTGCATTATATTAAGTTCTATTTTTAGTTCTGGCGAATGTTAGATACTTTCTTTTAAATATAATGATGGTCCACCACTTGCCCTTCCCAACGGTTGACAGGCGTGACACTCACAGTATCCTTTAATCTTTGCATTCGATTGCTTCGTCATATGTGTTTCAGAAATTAAACATACGTCAATATCGTTTTCACGTATAAATATTTCTAACTTGTCAAAAAGATGCTGGATAATTTGTCCATAGGTTCCGAGTGCTTGGTTCTTGATTCAAATACTCCTGACATAGTCCCATCAGATGCTCTCGAAGTCTGAGGTTGTTAATGGCATACAACACAGTCACTAGTTTTCTTTTTTTGTATTCAATTCCAAGTTTTTAAAGGAGCTATACTCCTTGATCATATTATCTCGGTCTGTGAGGCCGATGTATATTTCCTCTATTGCGATCCTTATGATTCCCCATTTGATCTTTTTTCAGTTACTGGGTGTAAAATGGTCGCTGTTAGGCATAAGCTCATTGCAACAAACATATATATTAGGGTGGAGTAAACAAACCTTTCTTTCGAAATACAAAATGCCTATATAATAAAAATGAGACCGTTCACTTATAGAAACTGTAAACGAAATTTGAGATAGATAAGATAACATCTTGAAATAATCGCTGCACATAAGCTAATTTTTCACTCCACCTCTGCACTTTATCGATGTTTTGTAATTGTGCTTCAACTAGTTCTCTTGATTGGTCTCACTATCATGTTGTACATTCCGCGTAGAATACTGGAACTACCCCCTCCAAATTGACCTGTTAGGGCTCTGTCAATAATGAGCGTTCCAGTGGCTTTTCTCACTACTTCTTCTTCGTCTTTACGAGTATTCCATAGCACTTTGCTGTCACCTTTTGTCAGTCACGTACGTTTTATTCAGGGCAAAAGTCTTTTTCTATAAAAGGTTAAGACACCGCCAACACAGTTTACTTCACAACTTGTTAGAGTACATACTAGTCTCAACGTTAAGACACGCTAAAGATGTTTCAATTACCAATTTTAGTACAAAAGTGTAGTGTAGGGTCTAATCGGTTGAAAGCATTTAACCACGCAAATACGCACCCTTATACATATGTCCAGTATTTTATGATATCTGTGATATTTATATGATACATACTCATACATATGTATTGCGAAACTTTTTCTTTCTTTCACCGTATCCATCTCTTCTCTTGAATCTAAATCCAGAGGTATATTTGATATTCCGCTTAAGTGATTGAGCTTCTAGCATCGTAGTTTGGCATCCCACCATGGGAAATTGAATAGAATTTTACTAGTACAAATTTGGTACGATTTTTATTGTGCATCCGATGGCCGTGGTGTAGTGGTAACATCATCGCTTGTCACGCTACAGGTTCACGGTTCGAATCCTGATGTCAATAATCATCTATTTATTTCGCATGAAATAAATAAAAAGTCGATCAATTGCGAAAGCTTTGTCAACTCTACTGCGAAGGCATAACACTGGCAGTAGGGCGGTCATATGGCTAAAATGCAACTTGATCGTGATGACGACATCAGGAGGACGGAAAAAAATAATGTGAATCATGAGCAACGACAAAAGCAGAAACAAACAAGCTCCCCAGTTATCTGGACAGCCACCCTTGGAGTTCACTGAAACTTAATACCAGCTGAGTTTCAAACCAACTACACCAATCTGTTTTTCTCTCTGTCTCTTCCCCTTTCCTCAAAAACGCCCGTGTCCTAAAATTAGTATAAGGGTATTCATAACCCCTTTCACATGTGCAATTATAAAAAAAAAAAAAAAAAAACTCGATCATTCGATCTCGGATATCACTCACACATCGATCACTGATGCAGCAATCCAGCCTCAGTTGTTTGAATAATTTGAGGTGTGCATAATGTGGATATATTTCAGGATAATTCGTGAAAGTTCCGAGTCGTATTATTTGAGAGGAGATCTTTTAATATCCTAAGTTTCGGTCATCTCATTGAAAGGAACAATTTTATATTACCCCCATGCAAAGTCCTAAAAGGTCAGATATTTTGCCAATACCAACATTAGCTTTGGCGCATTAAGGGCTGATCTGCCATTATCTCTTCAAAATATCAGCCTTGAAAATATTTCATAAATAAATCTGAGCTTTGAATATGTCAAAGTAGCGAATATGTTCACTGTGACAGGAACTTTAGATGGTATTGTTGATTCCACTTGAAAAATTCTTCTGCTGCCGCGTAGATTTTTTAAGGACTGGCATTCTCAAGAACCTCTTGAGAATTGTCTAAGATGTTATAAGATATTTCTCTTCTGTGGGTACACTTTAGCCTGAATGCAAAAACTCCCTTTCATGGTGGCAAAAGGAACAAACGCACGGAGGGTTTCATATCTTTATACGCGCTATTTTTAGTCATTATTTTGTCATTTGGTTTATCCAGAGGCCACACTATTATGTATTCCCTTAACTGTAGTTGAGTTCACCTCTAACACTTACTGTGCTTTAACAATTTTTAAAAAAAAAATACCACTAAATATTTGTTACGTGTTAATAGTATTGTAGAGTAGATTCAAAGGTGTCCTACATACGTACATAAGAAGCGGTAGGAGAACGAAGCGGATAGTGTAACATACGTGACATTTTTAGTATTCAGTTCATACCTATCCTAAATGCATTTATGACCATCGCAGGCGCATTGGCCTTGGATTTGTCTTGGTTTTTTTATTTCTGCTATTTTATTTCAAATCACTGCAAATTACTGCGATATACTCGTATGTATGAATCGTAACGTATCGCACGTGATAAGAATTTTTTTTAGTTTGTTGTTTCAAATGATTAAAAGTGGCATATGCAGTAGAAATGCTCGTATGTCTTCGAACTATTTTGGTCTTATCCCTGACGTAGTTCTTAATATAACTTCACTACAATCATATGGTGTTGAAATACTAATATCTAAAATATTCAACAGCACTTGTATTATTAACCGCGTCATTAGCAGAAGTTTAACAATTTACCCCAGATGCGAAGTTTGTCTCGAACTTGCGACCAAGTTCGGGCCTTTTGCAAAGCGTAGAATATCTGCACTTTTTAGAATACTCGTAAAATTATCTTAGACAATCTTCTTGATTTAGTTTCCTCACAGTTTAGTATTTTTGAACCAAATAGACTTCAGATGCTTTAGAAGTGGATCCCGTGACGAGTTGCTGAGTCACTTACTCGTAAGTTCAACAAAAATCGTTTTCTGCTTTCCCTTGGCATTTGTCTATATATAATAAGCCCCATTTTGTAGTTTAGCAGTTTTATTTGTATAGAATATACAGTTCATTACCTATAAATGAGGTCTAACAAGTACTCTTTGTATTGTTCGAAAGTATTAGAGATATGCGAAAAAACTTATGACCGAAGTTGTACAGAATAGAAAGGGATATTGTTTAGTACCTTGAATGTATTTAAGGATCAAACTTGAATTTTTAGCCAATTTCGTAAACATAACTGCTTCAGAGATATCTATGGAAAAGGATTGAATTTAAAAGTTCAATACATTTTTATAGAAAACATTTGGATATAGAAGAAAAAAACTTATAAGCAAAGTTTAGAAAACTTACGGGCACACAGTGGGGTGTTCTTGAATGTAAACGGGCACTGATGAATGTGTGCATCGGTTAAAAAATGTTCAATAGCTATCGAACATTTATTTGCTAAATACGCATTGTTCGACTTATAAACAGATCTATCCTTGTTTATGACGTTTTATGTCTTTTTTTTGTAAGTGATCGATAGGCGGAGGAAGAATTAAAACATTAAATTTTTTCGCGCTCATTGTGAAAGTTTCTTGAATGTTCCATTACGTCACCCTGGTTATCGAATGTTCATTGCACCGCCTTAATGCGGTTTCCTTTTGTATTCAATACAAAAGTGCTAGTAGGTTAGGTTAGGTAAGAGAGTTTGACGAAGGGTGAATTGTTTCCTGTACGCCATACTTAAGTCAATGTATGTGAATCCTGTGTGATGCACATTTGTGGGAAAGTTATCCGTCGTTCACGGAGCAATCTCTCGGCATGAAGTCTAGACTCTTGGAATTGTGACGTTGGCTTCGAACTAGATTAAGAAGATTAAGTCACTATAGTTGTAGCTAAGCAGAATTTATTTATTCAAGCTCTGTTACCGATAATAAGGTAGCAAACATGCGATGAGGGACGGAGTTTTAATTTGGTGCTAACTTGGTAAATGAAAGATGTAGTAAATATATCGAAAGAAATTTAAGGACGAAGGGTTGGGGTTTTTGCGTATTTGGTACCTATGTACACTGCTAGCCTGATGTGGCCCTAGACCTTATCAAGTCAAACGTACTGCTTATACACCATAGATACACATAACATATCCAAACACAAAAACATCATTACCGGACACTGCGTCGTCGGTGGACGTGCTCAGAGATTGGACATTGTCCGTTGCGAATGTCCTTCCTTTGCTCATATCAGAATGGCTACTCTAGGAAAATACTTGAATACATGATCTCAACGATCTGAACAAACATGCACGGCTAGAACTAGTAGCGTGTACATGGTTCTAGGAATAGATAGAGATCGTAATCCCAGTTCCAAAGAAGTATTACAATGGACCTATGTCGGTCTAAGTCCATTTCATAGACCACTATCTATCTATCTACAGCAATACATGAAAGAATCTGTTATTGTGTTTTCTGTCATTTTGTAAGTTTTCTATTCGAAATGAGTTCGCGTATTTTTGTGTCCATTTCATATTTTCTATATATTTCAATTTTTCATATACTCGTATTTAGCATACTGATTATATCTTTTCAAGCAGAGTAAATCTAAAACACTATTCCCATTCATATGCATGTTTTTTTCATTTTGAAAAAAATGTCATTGTTCGACAGGTTCAGGACTTTGTGTGGTATATCCATATACTCGTATACATATATTGCTGTCCTTTAAGTTGCATACACAATAAAATGCTAAGAACACACAGTTTTCAGTTACATTTTCGAGATGCATACGAGTAGTTTTGTTTACATAAATGTCTATCTATGTTTTTTTATTTGTCACTTTTTCTGTTTTTGTCAAAACTAATATCATTTCTCTGTGCATTGTTTGATGTAATTTTATGGGTGTTAGTGTAATTTGAGGAAGGAAAACACTTGCACTTCCATTTTCATGGTGTTTATTTTTTTATTTCTTTGCTTCTTCTTATTATTATTAAATATTGTGTCACTAAAAGTTGCTTTATGTTGTTACACTAAAATTGCATTAAATAAAAAAATAAAAAAAAAAAAACAATTTCGTTGTGTTTTGTTTGTTACATTTTGTTCTTTACTCCTGGCGCCTTTAAACTTACTTTATGTTTCACATTTTATTTAAATTTTCTATGTACAAACTGTATGAACTTTTGTTTATCTAATTTATTATTTCCTTATCTTTAAATGGATTGCCATTGCGAATTATAATTGATGCAGGATGAATTTCATCCGTTCATTGAGGCCCTCCTGCCATTCGTTAAATCCTTTTCGTACTCATGGTTCAATTTACAAGCGGCGAAGAGGAAATACTACAAGAAACACGAGAAACGTATGTCACTTGAGGAGGAGAGGCATTGCAAGGACGAATTACAGGTAAATGGTGATTCGATATATGTACTTTTGGATCTGAAGTACTTAACACTTTGTTTAATTATTTATTTATTTTTTGCAGAACGAAAAAGCGGAGGTGAAACAAAAATGGGCATCACGTCTGCTAGGCAAATTACGCAAAGATATCACCCAAGAGTGCCGCGAAGATTTTGTACAAAGCATAACGGGGAAACGTCAATCGATTTGTGTCCTATCGAATCCCGATCAAAAGGGTAAAATGCGACGAATCGATTGCTTGCGGCAAGCGGATAAAGTCTGGCGGCTAGACTTGGTTATGGTGATATTATTTAAGGCGATACCCCTCGAAAGCACTGATGGCGAGCGTTTGGAAAAAAATCCGGAATGCACTCATCCGGGATTGTGTGTTAATCCGTATCATATTAATGTTTCAGTTCGTGAATTGGACTTGTATTTAGCAAATTTTATTAATACACACGATTCACTGAGTCCACCACTGATATACAATAATAACAATAACAATCATAGTAATAACAACAATAATAATAATAATAAGAAGGGAGAAGACGAACGTAAGCAGAAGGGTGAGTTTTTTTTTAATACTGTAGGTACCTATGTACATATGTATGTCCATTCAAAAATTGTATTTTTGTATAGTTAATAGTCAAAATCACTTCAGACGTCAAGTCAGCTTTTATACCCAAACAATGTTTTGAGCATTTATGGAATTAGAAACTTTTTTTTTAAATAGGTACTGATTCTTTTGATTTGCTACGCCGGCCGTGCATTAGCTAAACTACCTCAAAGTATTTTGTATTTTTTCCTTAAAGTTAACGTGAAGACGAACTTGTTAACTTTTTTTAATGAACTTTATGCTGCTTCATCAGTCTTACCTTTATTCACCAGGCTAATACTTATCTTTAGCCTGTTGTTTGCTTCGGGTAGCCTCCCAATGCCTGATTTATTAACATTTCTGTCCTTTTGGAGTTGGGTCCTTCATGTAAATAATAGCCCAGATGTTTGCCGGAAAAATACAATTCTGTCATTTAAGCATAATGAACAGTCTTTCTTTGGGGAGTGCAGGCCCTGAAATAAAATCCTCGTTCTCGGTGCTAAAGGAAATGCATTAAGTTCTGTTACAAGTACAAAACGTTATACAAATTAAACAACAAAACATTTTGGATTAGGATTTATAAAATTGATTTACTTAATTAGTAAGCATTTTAAAAATGTGATTTACTCAAACCACCTCCTTTTGCTTTAACGCAGACCCTCAAATTGTGTGGCCACTGGGCAACAGTGGCACGCACAGTTTCCAGGGGTATATTTAAGCACTTTTGAGGATCTCCAAATTTCGGTGGGGTCTCTTGCAGGCCATATTCTCCAACACTGACCACAAACAATAACCTAAAGGATTCAAATCTGGGTGTCCTGAAGGCCAATGCAATAAAATATGAATATTGCTTAGTTGAGTCTTATTGGAAAACTCATCTTGCTTTATTAAAAAAAGTACTCGTCAAGCCTTTAACGACGCCTTCTAGGACATCTCCTTGGTACACCTTTTTCCCCAGTTTTGACACCTCTTTCTCAAAAAAGGAGCAGTAACTCCTTGATAGAATACCCCCGACCAAACCATTACTGAAGTAGGATGATTGCCGCGCTGAACCCTAGGAACTGTATTTTTTGGTTTACGAAATTTGATCGTTTCGTTATTAAAAACTTCCTCAACGGTGTTCTTAAAAAGAATATTTTCACGGCCGTTGTCCGCTTGCCAGTGCAAGCTTGCATCTGGTGGATATATCCAACCCAACTCGAATTTGCTGCCGTACAGCTTTTACAACCGCGCTCGTACGGGCAACGAGCGGAAAACCACTTCTTGGTCTGTCATCTAATTGAGACGATGTAACAAATCACAAATATTTTTGATATTGTTCTGAAAAAAAATTTAACGGTACTATTCCTAATATTATCTTCATACAATTTGCGCTGGAAGTTTTGTAACAAAATTTATAGCAGGACCAGGCAGAACCCTAAAATAGGCTTATGTTGAGGCTCGATTTTTTTTTTTTTTTATAATTTGCACGTGTGAAAGGGGTTATGAATGCCCTTATACTAATTTTTAGGACACGAGCGTTTTTGAGGAAAGGGGAGAGACAGAGAGAAATACAGATTGGTGTAGTTGGTTTGAAACTCAGCTAGTATTAAGTTTCAGTGAACTCCAAGGGTTCACTGCTTTTGTCGTTGCTCATGATTCACAGTATTTTTTTTCCGTCCTCCGGATGTCATCACCACAATCAAGTTGCATTTTAGCCATATGACCGCCCTACTGCCAGTGTTATGCCTTCGCAGTAGAGTTGACATAAGCTTTCGCAATTGATCGACTTTTTATTTATTTCATGCAAAATAAATAGATGATTATTGACATCAGGATTCGAACCGTGAACCTGTAGCGTGACAAGCGATGATGTTACCACTACACCATGGCTTTTACTGAGATTTGGAGTAGTATTCCGTTTAGAGTTGGGTGAGGGCTCGAGCGACAATATCATTTCTTTCATAGTTAATAGGACTATTGAGGGTTAACATTCAGTCCACAATTGTTGCCAAGCTTTTCTTTTAAAATACTGCATCACATAGTCATGTGTCTTTTAAAGTTTATTAATCCATTGATAGAGAGAGAGACAGAGTGCAAAGGGTATAGAGGAGATTTAAGGAATGGAGGGGAAGGATATATTTTACTAGATTAAAAACATGACGCTAGCCCTGCGTGTTGGCGAGTATTTAATGCTGATTGTAATATATTTGAGATGGTGGGTAGAAACTTGACAGTTCCCAGCATAACCACATTGGTGTTTGTTACAACCTTTATTCGACTATGTTTTCTAGGGCAAAATATTAAATATATTTATTCTAAGAAAATCAAAATATGGATTGTGTTATGTTTTCCATTTTCTTGGTCATTATCTGACGAAAACTTATTTCAATATCTGTTTTTTCTTCATTTCAGGCTACTCTCATAATCCTTACAATGGAGTCATATGCAATGATATCATACTGGCCACAGGTGTGTTCTCTTCCAAGGAACTTTGGAAGCTTTCGAAAGGTATCGCTAGGCAAATAACCTAACAGTAATAACTCTAAAACCGTAAATCCACATCTAATTGCATGCACACACTATACAACTCCATGCCATAAATTTGTTTCTCTATTTCGGTTTTTCTTTTATTTTCTTGTTTTTTATTCTTGTCAATCCACACCCACCGACTCAACCAGCCTCAATTTTGGATGAAACCAATGACCTCATTCAGGCCAACACGAATGCCATCAAAATGGAGAATGCCAGCAGTATATACGATTGCAATGCATACCCATTGTCAGCGCCACCTGGAGGCATTGTATCAGCGGTGACGGATCGTTCGATTGGTCCCTCAATGGTTGTAGCCAGTGGCTATAGTAGTAAGTGATGATGACAGGTTGCGTATCTAGAAGAGAAACTATACTTAAATGATTTGCAGTTGACTTTGTGGATCCTCGTGGAATGCATTTGTCTAGTTCGCCCTTACTGCGTGCCCAAACATCGTGCAAAAGCGATCCATGTTCCTCGCCGCCAGATGGTAGTGGCAGTAGTTTTTCCGTCATCCTTCGGCATAGTGATCAATCACTGGGAGGCAATCAATCCAGCGATGGTATTTCTTTGCAAAGGTATACACCAACCGGTCACTCTACCTCTAGACTCCTCACGATGAGCCAGTCAAGATCGAACGAAGGTAAGCACTTGAAGCACGTTCGACAACCAATTAAAGTTCAGTTGATTTCTAAGCTTTGTCACTTGCAGTATTAATTCAGCACAATACCAGCGGATTAGTGCCACATGCAGTAAGTCCTAGCGCGGTATACTATCAGCACAGCAGTCCATCGGGACCATCTGACTCGCAGGCGTCAAGTGACGGTAGTCAAACACAACAAGAGCAACAGGCACAACAGCAATCCTCACAAAACCATCAACATCACTCGCATCATCCGCAGCATTCACACCATTCATCGCATCCTCATGTAGTCGCCGCCAAATATTCATCAGAGGTTGGAAACGGTCATGACACGTTGTCTGACTTTGTGACGTTCGTCTGCCAAGAAACCGACAATAATCCCCATAACTCGAGTTCAGCAGCAGCTGCAGCAGCATCTGCATCGGCGGCGGCTGCTGCTGCAACTCAATTTCAAGTGCAACACGTCGGCCGTAGTCCGAAGGCTCAATACGCTCAATATAGTACAATGCTGCCGCCTCCGCCATTGCCACCAATGGCGCGACCAGTCGCAATCATCCGCTCAACTGGTGACCTGACGATGGTTGGCAGTCCGCCATCTTCGATTACACCACCTGCGGGATCGGCTTCAGCTATGTCATCACCATCGCATCATCACCAGGATCAGGATCCAAGTATACCAAGTGGCGGCTCTTCTAGCGGCGGTGGAAGTGGGCCCAGGAATTCATCTGGGGGTGGCAGTGGATCCAACTCGAATGGTGGTAATTCGAATCCTGGTAGTGGATCTGCGGTGAATTCCAGTGGGAATAGTGGCAGTAACGGCTGTAACATTGGACAAACGACTGAAATGGGTTCCGTGTCGCCGCCTTTAAGCCATTTGGATGTGACGCGAAAGAACTTGGCCCGCATCTCAAGTAATCCCTATCCACCGAATGGCCGGGAGTACGTACCGTTCAATAATTTTCATTCGCAACCGACTCCGGTAAGTTTATTGTCACACACTATGTAGCCTTGTTTCTATAGAATGTATTCCTTCTCTACAGCTCTTGGGCTACACAAGTTCAATATCAACGATGTCAGGCGTTATAAGTCCGACAAATTTGAGCTTGTATTCATCACCAAGAACAACACCGCGCACCCGATGGAATGCACCCTTTCTTATGGAGGATGAATTTAGCATGATAACGCATTCGGTTTCAAATAATAATCCCGAATCGAGTTCTGTGATTTTAATGGAGGAGGGTGAGTACCAAGTCAGGGTTTTCCATTTTAGGCTATCTAAGACTAAGTATGGTAGCGCTGTAGTTTAGTGAGTGGACCACTGAGCGGGAGACTCAGATTCGAGTCCCAGAGAAAGTTTTTTCACTTTCCCACCATTCGCAAATGTCTGCCAAACTATAAGGAAATGCTTCTCAAGTAGGAGTATATCCTTGAGAAACGTCAATAAAATGTAGGCCTCTTCAGTTCTTGCACAGCACGAATGGCTGGGAAAAGCTAGACCAGGCTTTGTATGGGCTGTTAACGCTAACATATTTTTAATTATAAGACTAAGCAATGTTGTCCGGAACCCTGGTACGTAGCAGGGCCTCCCTAGGCAGTAAAATCATAATTGAAAGGCAAAACTGGAGGTAAGGCACTAGGGTGAGCGTGTGACCCTAAAAGTGCTCCTGATGCAAACATAGACGGTAGACTGGGACCTAGTCTCGTTTTGCTGTAGGCTCCGTAAAGTAGTTGTGATTACGTTTCGGAGCTTGGCACATGGCCCAGTACAACATGTACCTCGGGGCTCTGTCACTGCCTTAAAGGTTCGCCTATCCTAAGAAGTTTATATAAATAAAACTAAAGGCTAACTCAAGCAATGAAAGGTTCTGATGTTAGATCAGTGTTCAGAGAGGATCATAACTCAATTTTACATAATCATCCCTGTTCAAAAAAAACTTCAGTATAACCATTAAATTTTCTTTCTCCGAATAGAGCATGCATCAGCATCGCGTTACAATGAAGAATACCCCAATCGAGACTATGTGACATGATTACAAATGGCGATATATTAGAGGGAATACGCTTATTATATTTAATTTAATTCAAGACTACTCAAAGACATAAGAAAAAAAAAACAATTCTAATCCCAAGCAAAAATAATATCGGGGTCAAGGTCAAGAAACCCAAAAAAAAAAAAAAAAATCAAACCAATGGACTATGAAAAAAACATTAAGAACGGAACCAAAACATTTGCTAACACAAAACGCAAAGCAAAAGAAAAACAAGTAAATTATTATATAATTACAATAAACTAAAAACTAATTATAAATTTAGAGAACAGACAATAGTAGGATTAATTAAACAAATTAAAATATATATACAAAAACTATACACATGAACAATAAAATAATAATATTTTTTAAGAACAGACTTAACAAATAACGAAATAATTTAACTATGAAATATTATATTTAAAAACGAACAATTATTAGTAAATATTATAATTTATAAGCAGCAACTAAAATTTAGTAATATCTACTCGTAGATGATTTTTATTTGTTATTTTTTTTTAAATAGGAAAATTAAACAAAGATACTGATCTCGCCACAGCATATTGTTAGATTATATTAAAACAAAAACAACAAAAGAAATAACATCAAAATAATTTTTTGTTTTTAAAGTGAAAAGATACAAGCAAAATGTAAAAGTTATTAATTAGTAAAATGTAGAAAAAAAAAAAAGAAAATGCGCACACACATAATGTATGCATAAAGGTAATTTTTTTTAAGGTTTTGCAAGCGTCGCTGCAACAAGGTCAAGTTAATTGTTGTTGTGGTTCTTAAATCCAATTGTTGTATTTATTCTTTATTTAAGAAATGTGAACTTGATAAAAATGTGTGCTCTCATAAATGGCGCTTGAGTCTGGGATGGATTGTGAATGTTTCAAAAACCGTTTGTGATATGTTTTGTACCTGTGGTCTGTCATTGAAGGTGTGGTTTACCTTCTCTGAGTAATTCCTCTGGTACTGACTTGACTACTTTCCGGATCAATTCCCATGGTGTTCTCCAAATAAGTAACAGATGAAATATCTACACTATACGTACCTTTGTTATAACAAATTTAACTATACATACTTTCTCATGCCGCTTAAGAATTTAGATGTCGTGGTTGTCATCTAAGATCTGTTGAAGCGAGAGCACCATGGTATTGATGCCGAAACATTAATATAATCCTTAATGTGCGCTTAATTTTAAGCCAGGTTAGGGTGCAGGCTACCCTGTAGCCTGTAAAAGCCGACTTTCCAATGTTACTTGGAAAGCACTTTAAAGAGCTTTCTAGCATATCTCAGATGCTTTTACTTGCGTACTACAAGTTGATTGAGGTCACTTTTGATTTGTGGGCGCAATTAGAGGTGAAGTTAAAGTTGAAGGCTACTCAAGAACCATTACAATCGGTTCGTGCTAAGTTCTTTTATATATCTTATATTTTTTATTATTTTTTTTTTTGTTTATTAGCTAATCACTCTTTGTTTGTGGTAAAAAACAAGGGTATCTCTCCTTTGTACGTCTCTGCAATACGATGCTATAGTGCTTCCAAATAGTCAACTAACCGCTATATGATCAATTTGGTAGGAACCTTACTATCAGTAAGTTGAAATCCAATTAACTCTGTGGTGGACCCTTACATAGATAGTACTATGCTAAGGTAAATTAGCTGCGTATGCTCTCTGGATCCAACATGTGCTTTTTTGCAATATTAAGCCGTTTAACGCAAAATCTCTATAATTTAGATACAAATTTGGGTTCAACTTAGATTTATTGCTTATGTTTCTCCCTTAATCTCACTTTTGACACCAAATACTGGTCAAGAGTTTTATGAAATGAAATAATGTTGAATGAAATTTTCAACGAACTAGTTCTACTTTGTATGCCCTATCCATACCATAGTTTGTAACATAGAGAAATGATAACGATAGATCTCCAAAAGTATATAAATTTGTGATCTGCATCAAAAGTTATGTCGATCTAGCCATGTCAGCCGTCTGTCTGACCGTATGGCACCACTTGTTGGGCCTTACATTTTGAACCAGGATCATTTATACATTATAAATAGCTACGCCCACTTTTCTGAGGCGTTTACTCACAAAAAAAAACATACATCGCTTTTCCACAGTTATTTACGGTGATGAGTAAGTCTTCTTCGGCTACAAAATTTGACAGCAACAATTTTTTAATAAAATCTCTTAACAATCGGAAAAATATCCTCTGAATAGAAAGATACCATTGCTTCTGTTTTAAAAATTCTACAATGAGGCGCTCACTTTGTTAGGGGTGGGATAAAGGATGGGGGATACGATCTGTTCCAGATGGATTGTAACTTTCCTGTATGTTTTTTACCCATCCTGAATTCCACTTCTGACACCAAATGTTTCGTCGATTGCCATCGAGGGAAGTAAGTTGTCGTCAGATTCGACTGCTTTTAAGTAAGGAAGTTATAGCTGTGTCTGGTACATATTCGCACAGCCATATTTTGTTTCAATTCTTATTAACTTTACATTTCTTTTAACCTATGCACAAAACCAACCTACATATGTATGTAATTGCATTGAATTTCTTTTCGAAACAAACCGCTTGCAAAACAAAAAAAAAAAAAAAATTAAATTATAATATATTAACGTTAAATAATATATATAAATATGTATATAGTTTACTGAAGAAAACATTTTAACAGACAAGGAAACCAAAACTATTGTATATGTAAATTTAACAATATACACAAACAATAATGTATTTTTATTATAAAAGATAAAAACAGAAAAACACTGCAAATAATAGATTTATATTTAACCGTTCTGTGTTTGGAGCAAACAATCTTTATTTGCATTTTATGTATTTTATACACAAAATAATGAAGTTATAAAATAACAATATCTACTACTAAGTCAAACTGTGTACGTTTAAGTGGAGTTCGTGTGATATTGAAAACGGAGACATACAGAGCAACAAAAAAAGGAGCCTTAAATTGTTATTTGATTTACAGTAATTTTATAATGTCCTTGAAGATGTTTGCTCATCATTTTTAGGTAAGTTGCACAATATTTGATCAAAAAACAACAAAATATTTTATTTTGTTTGCATGTATTATTGTCGTACGAGTAATAGACGTACATAGCTACTTTTACATACGAGTACATCATGTCAAAGCGCAGTTTGTACAACAGGTTTGTTATTGTTGAACGTTTACTTTCAGTTTGAATGAATCCTGGATCGTGAGATTTTCCATAAATGTTTCATAATACATATCTTTTTAATGTCCTTTTCAGTGGTCATCATCGTTTTCAATCGGTTGACAGCCTTTCTGCCGTAACTTGAGTAAAGGCTTTATCTATATTTTACTTTCTTTTTTAGATCATTATATTTATACAGTCAATAGTGCACCTTTGTATGTTATATTTTTTATATATTGCGCATAGAAGAAAACATTTGATCCGAGGGCAGGTAAAGATCCTGCAATAGATATGGTTTTAGCCACCAACGCACTACCAACTGAGCTACCCCATAGAGCATTGCCGATGCTTGTTATATACTTTTTATTAAATATTCATATTTCTTAAAATTCTGTA
The DNA here is from genome assembly GCA_963082735.1 of Pocota personata. NCBI lineage: Eukaryota > Metazoa > Arthropoda > Insecta > Diptera > Syrphidae > Pocota > Pocota personata. Next base: position 5,191,134 of record OY720433.1, read on the forward strand.
TCGTTTTTGATACTTTCATATTTTCAGTGGTTTTAGCAAAAGGCCTATTCATCATTTCTCATTTAAAAAAGTATAGTAAGCAAATCAGATATACTATATTGTATAACACATATTGGATTGATTATTACACCCTATACAGGGAATATTAATTTTGATACGCAGTTTGTAAAATGTTAACGGCAGACCCTCAAAAGTATATGTATGTATTTGTAATCGACACCAAAAGTTATGTCGATCTAGCCATGTTCGTATGTCATCACTTTGTGGGCCTTAAATTTTGACGAAATTTGATATAATAAACTTTTTACCTAGTCCTGCTATAAGTTCTGTTACAAGTACAAAACGTTATAAAAATTAAACAACAAAACATTTTAATTAGTGTTTATGAATTTTATTTGCTTAAATAGTAAACCTTTAAAAAGAATGCGGTTTATTCAAAATGTCCGCCTTTTGCTTTAAAGCAAGCCCTCAAATGGTGTGCCCACTGGGGTACAGCGGAATGCACGGTTTCCAGGGGTATGCACAACGCTGCTGTGGTTAAAGCACTTTTGAGGCTCTCCAAATTTCTATGGGGTCTGGGTTTCCTGAAGGCCAATGCTCGGATTCAGTAAAAGCAGGAATATTGATTCTAAGCCACTACTGAGTTGTTTTGGCTTTATATGCTGGAGCAGAGTCTTGTTGGAAAACCCATCTTGCTCCATTAAAAATTGTATTCGTTTAGCCTTTAACGACACCTTTTCCCCAGTTTTGACTCCTTTTTCACAAAAATCTACAGCAGTAACTCCTTGGTGGAATACCCCACCCATCGAACCATTACCGAAGCAGAATGATGGCCGCGCTGAACCCTAGGAACTGTATTTTTTGCTTTTTTAGGTGTATAAATTTAATCTTTTTTTTTATTAAAAACTTCCTCGACGGTGAAAATCTTTTCGTCTGCAAAAGGGATATTGTCGTGAATGTTGTCGCGTGCCACTGTAAGAGTCGCTTGCATCTTTCACGCCTAATTTGCTTTAAATTAGGCGTCAATAGATGTCCAGTTGATCATCGAAAGGCTTTCATGTTGAGATCATCCCAAATGAGGCTTGAAAATATTTTTGATATCCCGAGTAATTCAAAAATTGTATTAGCATTATTCCCCACTTAATGATAATTAATCAGTAGCTGAAACCAAATTGAGTCATATTTGTTGCGTTTTGTAGAATGTATTTTGAAAGAAATGACCGGTACTATTCCTAATGTTATCTTGATACAGTTTGCGTTGTAAGTTTTGTAACAGAATTTATGGCAGGACTAGGTAGAATCCGAAGCAGTACAAATTAAAACAAAAAACAAATCGTTTTTCTCAGTATTTTTGCTAGAAACTGAAAAATATTATTTAGGTAAAATATGTAGACGTTGACGTTTTCTATATTACGTTCATATATTATACATGGCCACGCCAACAATTTGGTAACGTTTTCTAAAAACATACTTACATATATTGCTTTTCAAAGTTATTGACGGTGATGGCTAAATCTTATTATGAATATTTCATCAGAATGAGTGAATTTCGGTTCCAAATTTAGGAAGCCACGCCCAGTCTATACTAAGAAAATGTTGTAACAACAGTTTTGTGATCAAATTTCTTAAAAATCGAGGAAATATCCTCTGTATAGGTATATAAAAATTTCTGTTTTAAAAATTCCACAACGGCACGGAGATGGGGGATAGGGTATCATACAATCCGTTCTGGACGGATTGTAACTTTCCTGTATGTTTTTTTTTTTTTGGTTTATATTCTTATACTGGGGTTGACGTGGTTCGAATCTAACATGCGCCTCAAAAATATACACTCAACATTTTTCAAAAAAAAACAACATAATTTCTAATGAACAAACCCTATCTCTACTGATAACAGAACATTTACAAAAGCCGGTCGTTGTAAGCAAATTTAACGTTGACTGGGTATATTGATAACTCACCTATAATTCACAGAACTTTATTCGTCCGTTTAGTTGATACTAATCCAAAAATTTAGTATTAGATCGGAGTTGCGTATCAGATCATTGCATTTTTTTTTTCATTTCCAATTCATCCTGGTTTCCGTTGTAGTTCTGAATTGATTTGCATAACTTGTTCAATATGACAGATAATGTAATAGAATTCGAGACGACAAAAAGCGACTGTAGGTAGCCTCTGCTAAATATCGGTACCAAGGCGTGACGATTACAACAACAATATAAAAATATACTTGTTTATAATTGTAGCAAATTCTTTTTGCACCACTACCACTTAAGAATTTAAAGACCATTAAAAACATTCATTTCATTCAAAACGATATTTTTAATTTGTGCTATAGGACAAGTATTGTTGTTTTGATAAAATTTGGTAATTCTGCAGGTCTGTCTGTATCTCGAACTGCGACCCTAAATGGATGAACAGACTTTTTCAAACTTTAAATCTGTAGTCTATTAGTTAATGCCGAGAGGAGAAGTTGGAAATATTAGTCTAACCTCAAAATTAACAGTTCTTTACTACGGCCCAATTTTAACAAATTTCAATATTGTGTTCCCTCTTATTTCGTTTAAGCTAATTAAATTTGTCTTATTCAAAACAAGAGGACAGAAAATATGTTCGCCCGCCTTTTCGTCAGTTCAATCGCAATAGCACCCTCTTCAATATTTGCAGAAACCTACAATGTACACAGATTCTAAGTTAATGCGCACCGTCACCTCTCTCACTTTCCTTGGCTATCCAATCTTATACTCTCCCCTATAACCTTTCCTTTCACTCCATCACTGGGTTTTATTTGAAAAAAACAAATACAAGAAACTATTAAATCCACCGTTTTGAAATTAAAAAGAACATACAGAAAAGTTACAACCAATCTGAAACAGATCATATGATACCATATCCCGCATCTTCTAACCATCCCTAATATAGTGGGCGTGGCGTCGTGAACCTTTTGGTTCAAATGCAATACATCTTTTTAGCCAGATAATATACTCAGAATTTGTAAGAAATTTTACTACATAATTTGTGGCTATGACTTTTCCTTAGAAGAAAGTAAGCGCCTGTGTCGCCATTTGTAACCGAAGGTCAAGAATTCCGATGAAATAAAAAATAAGTTTTTTTTAAGAAAACGCCCCCGAAAAGTAGGCGTGGCATTATATAATGTATGAACGAATTGTAGAAAACGTAAACGTCTACATATTTCGTTAAAGCGATATTTTTCAGTTTCTAAAAATATTTTTAAATGTGCATTTAAAAAAAAAAAAAAAGTGGGCGTGTATGTGGGCGGTGTTTGAAAATGTTTACACTGTTTACTGATTCGGATCCTAAGAAGGTTATATACCAAATTGTATCTTCTTAGCTCAAGATTTAAAGCCCCAAGAGTGGGGACGGACAGATATGGTTAGAGCGACATAAGTTTTGATGCTGATCACAGATTTATAAGTTTGGGAGTCTATCGTTAATATTTCTCTATGTTACAAACTATGTATCCAAATTGATATACCCTAGGGATAAGACATAAAAACAATTTCAGATTCGTAATCTATGGCTCTTGGTAGATTAGATTTCGATATTAAATAGGGCAGGTAGCATCCGCGGAATTGTGTTGGCATCATGCATGTTGTTGCGAACTATTTTATGGCTTGTTTAGGTACAGAATACATACTCGTACATCGCGTAGCATATCTTGCGCGCTCTTTGTTTTTTGCCTCTTCTATTGCTTGCCTTATCATGTGGTAAAGCGTGGTTTCTGAGCCCTAGTGAGACGCTCATATTTCTGCTTGTTGACTTCCGATTCCGGAAATATGTACATATATGGCTCTGTTCACGGTGCAGAAGATTTATTTTAGTGCACTATTAAGTCGCACAAATCTAGACTTTTCGGTATCAACGATGGTGCGCATATTAATAAATTGTAGTAGTCCAAATCAGAAAATACCACGTTGAAAACTCTATTGATCTTCTGTTGATGAGTTGGGATTTCACAATTTTGCAACTCTATATCAATCGCTGGCATCGATTCAGAGCTGGATAAGATGGATCACCAAAAGAAGCGCATTCAGCGTTGGATCATATTGACCAGATGAACGCCAATATTCCGACTTGGAGAGTCTTGAAATCTATAAAAAAGGGCCTACGCAGAAGCCAGAGGTGGCAGATTTTGACGTTGATGGAGGGCACAAATCGATGCGGATCTTAACCAATTTGTCGTTCGTAGGTACACTATAGCTGTTTAAATTGTCTACAAAAAGAGTTCAAAGTATCACCAATAGGGTGGATGCATAGATCGGGTGGATGCATAGATCGATGTTTGTTTATTCATCGCTGAAGATAATTTTGTTCGCAAAATCGCCAGTAACTTGGTGGTTCTCTAACTTTCAATCAACAAAGTCACGACGATGTTTATATTCTGTTAGCTTCAATTCCTGAGACAATTGCATCTTGTAGGTATGCAGATACATTTTTTTTTTCTTATAATGCGTTGAGATGAAGGATAGATTCAATTGCTGGGAACGATGGTGAATGGATTTTGACGGATTGTCACGAACACTGTCACTCACCGAAAATATCGCATGACAGGCCACTACGTGGACATCAAATTTGTCCATTAATTTCTTAACCGCTGCACGAGATGGAGAGTTACATACATATGTACATATACCGACATTATTTCGTAATGCTCGAATCGTGTTGGTTAAATTTGTTTGATAACAAGGTTTTAACAATTAAAATGCGTGGTTCTCGTGTATACCGCTCCATAATTACAAACGTCAATGCTTAGAATACACATATATATATATTTTTTTTTTTTTTTATAATTTGCGCGCGCCAAATGGGATATGAATACCATTAAATTATTTCAGGGCACGGGCGTTTGAAGAAATTGAGAGACAGTGTTTAACTTTCACAGAACCACAGTAGTGCCAGATCTAAATTGTAACCTCCAATTGAATCACCCATTGTGTCTGTTAGCAAGAATAGAGATTCAGTTGATGACAAAAATTAACTTTTTACCCCAACTTATTTTGACAAGTCCCTAGTCATGCAGTTTGATAAAAAAGGAAACACCGGCTAGTCATAATTATTATATATTAACTATTCCTACTTTAAGGTTGTGTACCATTCCTAGATTTAGTTCGCTTAGCTTATGAAATATGTGTGGTATCCACAGGTACATCACTTGCTAATACCTATTCTCTTGAATGTCGATTTGCACTAGAGCTAGAATCAATTCAAATGCAGATTTTAAATAACTTTGACATTGTTTCATTAATTTGATTATCCATTGTCCGATTTGTTAATAATTCTTTCTTTTTAATACAATTTGATTAATGCTTCCATACTGAGGTTATTATAATTTTTTTTTTTTAATAAGGCAAGAGTTCCACTGAAGAAAGTCAAAGCTTGCTCTCATACTACAATACTACCACTGCCTGCGTTTTTGTTGGGGTAAGCGAAACCCGGCAGTAATTAACAAATTAAATTCGTTTTCACTACAACTAATTCATTTTGAGGAAAATCACATGTCAAATTTAAAAACACCTATTACTGTTGATGATATTTTTTTTATTAAATCTTTACCTAACTTACCTAAATTTAGCTATCGGCTATCCTTTTATTGGAAAAAAAATCAAAATTAAGACAATAATTTAAAATTTATTAATTTCTCTATTTTTCACTTTTACACAACGACATTTAAATATATACCAAGGTAATACATGTAAATAAAATTTACAACGAAATGAAAAGTAACTAGCAGCAACTTAGGATAATAATTAAATAATAAGTAAAACCTAGCTACTGTATAGTACATATACACATACAACTTATATCCTACGAATATACTACTATTACTTTAAAATAAATTCGAAAAATAAATTAAGATAGAAAATAAAAAAGTTTGGTTGTTACACTGACTAAGTCATAAGTAAATTAAGATACTAAGTAAAACAAAAATGTTTCTCGCTACAAAAACATAGAAAAATACTCCTTTAGGTTAAGGTATGTGCCTTAGTACGTAAGTTATATGTAAAAAAAAATGTCACGTTTATATCAACTGGACATGAAATATCTATTAAATAGATTACGAGTAGTTGATGCTTGATGATGAATTTTGATTGAAATTAATGTCGAAAGTTGTAAGAAATTGGTATTAAATTTACGAGTGCAATATTTATCGAATATATTTATTTATTTATTTATTCTTTTTTATTTAATTTACTTTATTTAGATTTGTGTATCAATATTTATTTGAGAGTTTTTTGTAAGCCAACAAATTCAAATCATTTATCTGAAGTGGTTACCAGGTTACGAGTAAATATAAATTTGTTACTTTTGACTTTAAACATTATTGTTTTTTTTTTTTTTGCTTTTTCGAAATAACTTCTACACATTATTTCCTCCAGTAATTACACTTTTTTATCTTATAATAGAACTTGGTCACTCCCCATCTGCGCTATCCAGGAGGAAGGGTGTTAGATCAACTGTGAAGATTGGTTTTGAACTTAAGATGTAGCGACACAAAAGTTCATACTTCTTTTGAAGGACAGCCATGGACATGAAATAAATTCATATAAGTAGAGAAAATGATGTCAAGATTTACAACTTTTATTTAAATACCTACGTGTACATATAATATTATAAAGGCGAAATAAGGCTATGTTCCTATAAAAGTAAGCAATTGCATAATAGGAGTTGCTGTAATGCCTTCGACACTAAGGTAGTAAAAATTTTTGGTCATTCGTCAAAAATATTAAAAATTCTGCCTCGTCTGCCATCCCCACGCTCATTTACAATGACATTCCAGCTGTCAGCTCCTTAGACAAAGCTAATCTGCTTGCTGCTCACTTTGCAGCGAACTCCACGCTGCCAGATAATGCTTCGTCTCCACCTGTATTTGAGAGCGTCCAATTTTCCATGGGACAAGTCCACTTTCGCACTCGTACAGTTGCAGGAGTACTCAAAGGTCTTAACATACACAAATCCGCTGGTCCAGATGGTATCCCCCCCATAGTTCTGAAGAGGTGTTCTTCTACGCTGGCAAAACCTCTGCGTAAGCTTTTCTGTCTATCCTACTTTTCAGGGCTCTTTCCGAGTAGATGGAAAACAGCATTTGTCCAGCCCGTCCCCAAAAAAGGCGAATCTTCCTCCCCGTCCAATTACCGACCCATTGCACTTACGTCCCTTCTTTCCAAGGTCATGGAAACGCTGATAAATCGTCAGCTTGTGAAATATCTCGATTCACGAAAACTCCTTAATGACCGGCAGTATGGTTTTCGTAGCAACAGATCCACTGGTGATTTGATGGCATATCTCACCGAGAAGTGGAACCAATCTCTCCATCACTTCGGCGAAACCAAGATGGTTGCGCTTGATATTTCAAAGGCATTTGACAGAGTTTGGCATCAGGCTCTTTTGTCGAAAATGCGTGCATATGGCGTCGTTGAGTCTCTTCTTCAATGGATTAGAAATTACCTTTCGGGGCGTTCAATACAAGTTGTTTTGGACGGCTTCAAGTCTGCAATTCACCAAATAAATGCTGGTGTTCCCCAAGGCTCTGTTTTGTCTCCGACTCTCTTTCTTATTTTTATAAATGATCTCTTGTCTGCAACTTCTAATCCAATCCATTCCTTCGCTGATGACAGTACCCTCAGTTTTTCATATTCGTTCCCTAACTCACGTCCTTGCTCTTCGGCCGTAGAAGGGGAACGGCAACGTATGTTAAACACATTAAATTCCGACCTGGACAGCATAATGAAATGAGGTTCAACCAACAGAGTGGAATTTAATGCTTCCAAAACACAATGCTGTCTTCTGTCCCTCAAGCGAAACCAAAACCCTCAACCATTATCCATGGATGGTACTTGCATCATTGAAACCGAAAGACTTGCCATTCTTGGTATGTGTATTAATAACCATCTTCGATGGAACGATCACATATTCGAGGTCGCCAAAAATGCTGCAAAATGTCTAGGATTCCTTAAACGGTGCAAGAAATATTTTACCCCGTCTGATCTGGCCTCAATTTATAAGGCTTTCATTCGCCCTAAGCTGGAATATAACGCCCATATCTGGTCTGGTGCACCCAAGACCATTCTGCACATTCTTGATAGGGTACAAAATCGCGCGTTAAAACTTATAGGTGATAGAGACAATGTCTCCTGTCTCTCCCTGTTTTATCGTTTTTTTAATAAAAAATGCTCCAGCGAAATAGCCAGCTGCATTCCTCCCCTTCAAAAATTCACCCGCAATACGCGACATGCTTCGAATGCACATCAGCCTAACTTCGGTCGTACTGTTAAATATAGGGATTCGTTTATAAGCCGAACGACACGAATGTGGAATGATCTACCAAGCTCTGCATATCCCCATCACTACAACCTTCAAACATTTAAAGCCAACGTGCATAGGCTTCTCCTCTGTTCCTCTTCTCCCTTTCATTAAAAGCCCGTGCCCTGTAACAGTATAAAGGTATTCATATTCCTTTTGGCGCGCGCGAATTATAAAAAAAAAAAAAAAAAAAACACATCCTTTTTAAACTTTTAGTGGTTTACTGGTAGTTTATCGAAGATATCCACTGGTTTGGTGTCAACTAAACGCTAAAGTCAAACTTTGCATTAGGCAGAGAGAGAGAGAGAGATAGATCGTAAAGGAAATCGCATATTTTTAAGAAATACAACCACCACTCCGGTTAACATCAAAATCAATCGGCGTTGATTTAAGTCGTACGAGTACATACCTCAGATTAATATTTTGCAAAAATAATTATTCGAAAATGTTATCGTAACCCAAAAAAAATTAAATTAAATTAACATTAACTGTAAAACCACCTACAGTTATCTGATTTACATCAACAGTTCTCAAGTGAACGAAAGGAGCGAAAGACAATACCACATACAAACCACTTTTCCTTAAATGTTGTGTATAGTACAGATGGATTTTGACCCTACCTCGGACACATTTTTTTTTGGCACGATCACTATGCATACATACATACTCTTATGTTAATGCATCTGGACATTTCATTGTTGAATATTCGGAACCAAATCTTCTTTGTTGTCGGTTTATGGTCTGCATTGTTAGTGCCACCTGGCATTGCTTGTTCAGCAGAGCTCCCATTGATACAATTTGAATATTGGAAATGGTACTAATTAAAAAAAAAATGCTAACAAAGCATTGGGCTGACGCATGTCATATTTGAATCCGCAACGCAAAACTACCAAGCTCAGATAACAATTTCACCATTTTACAAAACGGAAGAGTTACATACGAGGGGCGGCTGATAAGTTAGCTGCCTAAGGCCATTAAGTGAAAGAAGAGATCCGATTAAAAAAAACTTGTTTCTCAATATAATCTCCCTCGAGTGAAATGCATTTATCACAGGGCATACAGTGCCTTAATACCGCAGAAAAAATATTCTTTTTCTTTGACTTTCTACGGCCTCCTTAATCTCGTTCTCATCTGCAAATCTCCAACCTCGTAACTCCTTTTTTAAATTGGAAAAAAGGAAAAAGTCGCTCTGGGCCAAGTCTGGGATGTAGTTGAAAACCTGTGTCTTTATCGTTATCCTGCAAAAACTACACTCCGTGCCTAAGTTTCCCACGTCGCTTCCGTACGGCCGCTTCAAGTGCCTGATCTCAATAAATTTGCGTAATATTGACCATTCATCGTAGTCTCTTTTGGCAGGTCCCTAAAAACAGTCGCCATAAGCACTGCATAGACTCTTGTTTGGACTCCGGATCGTATTGGTGAACCCGAATCGGTTGCAAATTTCTTGGACAATGTTAAGTCCACAAAATGTTTGCAGCACTCGAGTCGTCGTTGCTTTTTCGAACGTGACCATTTTCGGTGGAGGGGGCGCATAAATTTGTTTCATTTTTAAATGCTCGTGCAAAATATCTCCAATCGATGTGCAACTCGTTCGCTATCTGCCACATTTTTATTCTTCGGTCGGCCAGAACTAATTTTTCAATTTTTCCGACTTCAGTGACCACAGACACAGGACGCCCTGGGCGGGAGTCGTTTTCACAGCTCTTTCGCCCTTGTTGAAATAAGCGAGCCCATTTTTTGAATATGGTATACGAAGGCCCAGAATCCTGAAGAGTCGATGACTTGTCTCGAAAATTTCTTTAGGCGATTTTCCTTTTTTCGCGAGGTACTTTATCACGGCGCTGTGCTCAAAATTGCGAGAATTTCTGATTTCGGCTGACAAGGTGTTGTTTATCCTACCACAGATAATAACAAAATGAGATTATTATTGAAACGAGGTGATATTTACACTACTAAAGAGTGCTGTAGTTAGTGCTAATGAGAAGATGGCTCGTTGTTGAGTATCTCAGGATGCGAACTTATCAGCCGCCTCTCGTATGTATATTGAAGATCATATGAGGGGCGGCTACAGCACTACATTCCAGATATGAACGTTTTAGTATCAAATCAAAAACTGAACTCTAGAGTAACTATAAAGTTTAATCAGTAGAATTATTTCACTCTTTACTTAAATGTGGGAAAGTCTATGTATGAAATGTGCATTCTAATCTTAAATACAGCGAATGGTGGAAGAACTTTGAAATCCTGACAACTGGCTCGTTTTGCTGGCTGCGGGAAGTCCTTATTGGTTTTTATGCTTGGGTTCGGGGTGTTATTCATTCTCTATGCAGCATAGTCAAGATGACTTATCAATAAAATGATGGCTTTCCTCAAAGGGTGGCATTAAATATAAAAATGTTGACTACTTTGAGGAACAGGTTCTCTCTGGGCCGTTGGTTCTAGTTCGGGAGTTGATTCTGGTGCATGTTGTTGTGGCACAGTATAAGTTGTTGTTTGAATTTTGTGGTATATGATTCGAATACGTGACTTTTAAAACTAAGACTTGTGTGTAATTGCACCTGAAAGTTCACGCAGAACAAAGTAATATTCCTCTGGCGGATAAAATTTTAGTAGCTGACCCGCCCGGCAAAACCCGAGTGTTTTTTTCAATTTTAGTCTCGACGCAAACCTTTTGACGCATTAAAAAAAAATTATTTCAGATTTATTATAATAGTATGATATGATATAAAAAGAGAAACAAGTGGAATATGTACAACTTTTCCATACATTTTTTTTTGTTCTACAACTTGATGGGACACCATTTTGTTCTATCTCGTACGGTTATGCCGGCATTTCGGAGCTGAAGTTGAAGTTATTTGCATTTCTATATTTAGTTATCTCATATCATGGTCTCTCAAACTCAAAACACAATAAATAGCTTTATAGAAACTTAGTCCGGGAAATTTCCTAATCAATATATAAAAAAAAAAAAATCTGTTTAGCGAGTTTCAGTACAGTCGGCAACAAAGAAAATGTCATACAAAATGGTAAACGAAGTTTAGAATCTTCTCTCAGAACCTATAGCGCTGAGCCAGTGCCCCGAAATGTTTGTAGATGCCTGTTGATTCTGCTCTTGAATTGTTAAAGAATTAACGTTTCTCGAAATATGTCTCCTGGGAGTAAATTCCACAGCTTACTTGTCCTGTAGTAGAAGGAGTTTTGATAAAGTGACGTCCGTATGATGTAAAGTGCGAAGCCGTTGTTAAATGCTGTTTCTAAGTGTTGCTGCATCCTTCTGCGTTAAAGATGGTGAACAATTCGATCGTCAAAATTGTCCTCTGTTTTTGAATGGCTTTTGTTTGAAGATCATCCCTTTCTGCGCCAGGCATAGATAATATTTAGAAAGATTATACAGAAGCTATTCAGGGGACTCTCATTTTGTTGTTGTAAATTATCTTAGCGTAATGCAGGGTACATTTTTCGAAAACTTTTTTGTTTTTCATTAATTTTCTAGCAAAAGTGAAGAAATGTCCATCCTGAGATCGTTCTTGAACTTCCAATGTTAAAGTTTAGTTTATTCTCCACTTTCAGTTTCACTGCTTCGCCGCTTACATGTACTCGTATCTGTACTTCATACTATCAATTTGTTTAAATTTGCACAGTTACTTTCACTTGGTTTTTATAATCGATAAACCGTTGATACTTATACACTAGGTTACTTCTTATAAACCGTCGGAGACCCACAAAAATCCACAAAAACCTCCAAAACTATTGTTTTATTTTTTTTTTAGCATCCTCTGATCCTCACATTAATTATGTTAATTTTTTAGCTCTTGAACGACGTACAGGAGTAATTTCTAGCTTATAGCCATATTAGTTCAATTATTGTAAGTTAAATTCAAATTGAATAAGTTATAAGGGGGAAAAGAGAAAAATTGTTTTTGAAAATCGTCAACTTCATTTTCACTCCTTAAAAATCGAATTCCGCAAAACATGCAGAATAAGAACGATGTTACCAAAATTTCATAATTACAGTGCTACCGCTACTACCAACATACAATTTATTTTATAATTTAATTTTACTTATTCAATTCATTATTTAGTGCCTTGCACTTATGTACATGTGGGTCAATTTAAGAGCGGATCCTTGAAGAAAATACGTTGCAAAATTATTGTTATGCTAATTTCCAAACAAACTTTTATAAAATTTATACACGCAACGCTTTATTCTAACGATATATTTGATATAACATAAATATAGTCCTACGTAGAGGGACCACGTATTATCCTAATTAACTGCAAAAAATATAAAGTGGAGAAGAACAATGTAAAAAAATCAATTTTAACAAAACAATAAACATCGTTAAAAATACAAAATAAACTACTATAAACATACAACATATTTAGATGTACATACCTTTATATTAAAATGAATAATTTAAAAGGAACAACATACAATGAATTCGTTACAGTTTAGTTGAACAATACATACATATAAAATGTAAAAGAATTAAACTACGTTTCAATTAAATTATTGTATTCATAACAATTTATGGTTACTATAAAATACAGTTGCATTAGAAAATAAATTTATAATTAAAATGTACATACATATAAATTAATGCAAAGGCTTAGAGTCTAATATAAAAAAAAAGGTCGAAGGGTACAAGAAATTTAAAAAGTTCTTACAGGAATAAAATAGGTATATAGATATATGTACATATTTTATTTTATTTTGTAGCAGACCCAATAAATTCGTACAGTTAAAATGTACCTGACAAGTTCACAAGTTGTTTTAGACTTCTTTTTAACCTGCTCCAAGTTTTTTTTTAAATAAAGTGTGGTTTTAATAATTTTAAAATATTTTTTTAACTGATTGACTGCATTGCACATCAAAGTCTCTTGAATAATATTTATAGCAAGCATTGTAGCCCTGCATGTTGTTATCAAATTTCTGGTGAGAAGTGTGTTCTCTGTAATGCTCTTATCTGATCATCGATTGTAAGTTTAAGTATCACCCAGAGACAACATTCAAATAACTACCTAATCAGTATAAAGAAATTTAATAGAATCTAGTAAAGAACGCGAAGAAGACCCAATATGGTGGTCTCATCTCCTTTTTCTTATTATTTTAGTTTAATCATCACTACACAGTATAAAAGGAAGTACATATCTTTACGTCTTTTTGAATGGACGCCTCAATTTCGAAAACCACTGGAAGAATTTTAATGAGGTTTGCATTATCCTATACCATATTCCTGGAAGAAGGTCTTCGTATATTTAAAATGTATGCTATGTCCTAAACATAAACATCAAACAAATCGGGCAAAAAATAGTATTGATGCACTTAAGGCGATGTAAAACCTGTAAGAGATACAGCAAAAAGATGTATAGAATAGCCATAGGATATCACCACGTAAAAATATGTATGTACTAGTATATGATATATCGACGACGAACATTTGCGGCGATATATCATTAATCAATTATCTGGTCAAATTATAGGAGCTGAGACCAATAGAATTAGGAACAGGCTACAATCTATAAAAACAAATCCCCGAGAGCACGTCTTTTTTTTTGCATGGACGACGCTGGGAGGGTCTGCTAGTATTGTATAACATTTGAACCCGAGTTACCACAAAAACATAAGCTTAATCCGTAACTATTTAAAGTCGGTTTCCGACGATAAGCCGCCCTCCCGCATGCATCACATACATACATACAATATCAATGAGTGAATACATATTTTTAAAAGTTTTTTTTATTAAATAATCGCGTTACTTAGTAAATTCCCAGTAAATCTTACAACTTTTCTCCTAAAAACTTGTTGCCAATACGATGATTGAAATCGTTATTTAAAAAAAAAAAATTTATACCATATACTACGAGTATAAATGTATAAATGTAAGTATATCATCGACATACTTGTATGAATTTCAATTACCAGACATTTAAGTTCTCTAGACATTGGCTGTGAGGTGAAAAATTAAATAGCTAATAAGGTACTAATAAAAAATTATATTTTCATCAAAAACTTTAAATCGCACATCATTAAAATTAAATTAATGTTTTAATACTGAATAAATTCAAATAATTTTTATAAGTTAAAATCGCTGTAACTAATATTTAAGTGAACTGCATACAATGCTTCTTCTCATTAACAAACCTTTTTTTTCATTTCTTTGGTCAGGAATAGAAATAAAGTATGAGTACTTTTTTGTTAATGAAAACAAGAATTAAATATTTGTATTAAAAATTACTGAAATATATATTTATTTACCATGATAACAACTGTAAAGTAAAATTTTCTTAGAGTATAATAGTGTGCCTTTAATTTGTTTACATGTAGTTTTTTAGAGGTTTACAAATAAAAATAAAAAAAAAATACGAAAGGAAAGAAAATGCTTATAAACAAAAAATTAAACTTGTCAATAAATAAGAAGCAAACAAAAATGCGCAAATTGAAAACTTTAAAAACAGTTCTATATTTCTCTGTTTTGATATTGTTTAAACGTATAATCTAAATAATTAAAATAAAACAATGTAAATAAGAATAAATCGAACACAAAAATTGTAAAAACCTCTTTTGAATTTTTTTTTTTTTTTTTCAAACACCTATGCATATACATATATGTATCATAGGTAAAGTTGTACAATTTTTTTTTAAAGATGTTTCATAGTAGATCTGCTTTCTTAGGTTAATTGAAAAATTATTTAATTGTAAAATTGAGCTAAAATACAAATAAATATATGAGAAAACACAAAGTAATAAAAAAAACAAACTCATTTGTATAAAAAGGACTAAATAAATAAAAAAAAAAAATTACGAAATTTGTTGTTTTCATCTTTAAGATGGTTTTACCCGTACGATCTACAGTCTGTCTCTTCAAGTTTTGGTTTTGCAACACAGCAAATTGAAATAATTTGCAGCTGTAACATTTAACAATATTTTAGCAAATTAAATAGTTATGCCTCTATCTTAATTAATTGCGTGATCTGTTCTGTAATATATCTTTTGAGACAACAACCATGGGGCTGTGTAGTATATTTACATATGTAAGTAAGTATATGCTATTTCCCAGAGGCAAGAGTAATAATAATTTTCCGCATTCTACCCACTAAGGCCAGAGGAGATAGATCCAACTAACACAAAGTTATGATCCGGAGTAGAGGAATCACAACCCTCCCACTTTATTGCATCTCTACTGGTCCGCCTGTGGGGTTTGCCGGTTTGACCTCAGAAAGTACCGACAGTCTTCCCGGTTTCGGATCACTTCGTCACTGAGGCCAATCGAATGCTGGTGTTTTTGCATTTGTGTGATCCATTTGTTTTTTGGTCTGCCTTTTTTGCGCGATTGCGTAGGAACGTTGATTGATATTGCCTTTTTGACGGTGTTCGAAGGATTTCTCCTTTGAACATGACAATACCAACTGGGCCGGTCGTGCTCTATCTTGCTTGTGATGGGTTCTTTTACATGAAGGCTTCCTCGAATCTTTGAACTTCTTATTCTATCAATCTTCGTTACTCCTGCTGTCATGCGAAGCATCTTCATCTCAGCTGCCGTTAATTTGCCCTCATACTCTTTGTACATTGTCCAGCATTGTGAACCGTATGTGAGCGCCGCACGTACAACTGCGGTGTAGAATCTTCCTTTAAGCTTAGGGGACATTTTTCGATCACAGAAAATAGCGGAGTTTTCCCGCCACTTCATCCACCCTACGCTTACGCGATGATTGATGTCATCACCACAAGTTGCTTCCCTATTGATCATAGATCCCAGATATTTGAAATTTTCACACTTGGGAAGCACTTTTCCATTCAAGTAAATGTCTGGAATAGGCCGGTGTGGATCAGAGAACGGGCAGCACAGATATTCTGTCTTTTTTGAACTAATACGGTACCCATTTCCCTCCAAAACATCAACCCATACATCAAGTGTTCGTTTCAGGGACGTTTGATCTTCACTTATGATAGCTCCATCGTCAGCAAAGAATAACTGATGCACTTTGGGGTCCGTCACTTTTCCTTCAAGCAGCTAATCAAGGACTGCAATAAATAACAAAGGACTGAGGATGCTTCCCTGGTGTACACCGACTTTAATTCGGAATTCTTCGGTGACTTCTGCGGGACACCTTACTCTTGTCCTTGCTCCCTCATACATGTCCATGATCATGCGCACGTAGGTTTCTGGAACTAATCGTTGTCTTAGCGCCACCCATAAGAGATCTCTTGATCGCTTTTCTTTTTTTTTTGAGTATTTGACTGCATTCCTAACTTCGGGACAAGTAATGTCGGATACTTCTTCATGGTCAGGAGCGGCTCTTCGGAAGTCTTTCACAATACCGTCGCCATCTGTGGACAATTTTGTCGTCTTCCACAAGAAGCTGGCCTAGAGCATTGTTAATGAACTTTGGGGAACGAATCTCCTGAGCATTTCTTCTTTTCTGGGCGGTTATTTTGAAGATAGTTCTTCCCTTGTTCAAATTGTTTTGTCGAAGCTCCTGGATAGCCTGGTTCCTATCAGACGCCGAAGACGATATTTCCTCCAACTCCCGATAGAGGCCTTCTATATTTTGCTTGAAATTGGGCGCACTTCTTCTTCGCGAGACCTTTGCAACATCAAAATATCACTTCAAGGCGAGCTTTTTCATCTCTATTAGTAGAAGAGCACTTTGACCAAGCCTTGAAAGCCGTTTTCTTTTCCCGTATCACTACTTTAGCTTCATCTGTCCACGACCATGTTTCTATGGCGTGTTGGCAGGGGCCTATCGACGTTCCAAGCAGTGATTTGGCTCTCTCTAAGCAAGATCGCTGTAGGGAATTCCACATATCTTGTGCTCTGCACTCCTGATCACCGACCTCATCGATGATGGTGAAGAGGTAATTTTTCATGCTGGTAATTTCACCTTTTTCCCTTGCCCAGCTTGTACCAATTGATTTTCTCAGCCATTTTTGTTTGCTTATATGTTTTCTTCTCCGTCTCTATAAAAATTTCTGTCAGGAGGAGATGGTGTTGCTGGGCAATCGCCTCTCCAAGGATCACTTTGCAATCTTTAACCCGGGGCTTCATGAAACTGACTACCAAATGGTAGTCAATCTGGGTTTCATTTCCGGCACTGCTGTAAGTGATCAGGTGCCGGCTTTGTTTGACGAACATGGTATTAAGCACGATAAGACCGTATGGCTTGCACATGCTTAGGATGTCTTCACCTGGAGAATTCCCGGTGCCGTATCCCAGTCCTTCATGGCAGTCTTCATAGTCTTCATTTGTCTTCCCGATATGTCCGTTCAAATATCCGCCAACAAACAAAAGCTCTTCCTTTGGGATGTTTTTGATGAGGTTGTGAAAATCCAGCCAGAATGTACCTTTTTCTCTCTGTTCGCATCCGACTTGGGGAGCATTATGCTTACAATATTCTACCCCTCACCTTGTATCACCAATTTGAGAGACATCAAACGGTTACTGGACTTTGAAATGGTCAAGATGTTACCAAGCAGCTCTGCCGCGAGGATGATAGCAATTCAGTTTTTACCTTGTTCCGATCCATAATAGAACATCTTGTAAGCTTTTGTCTTAACGTTCGTTTCTTGTACACGCAAGATGTCTACTCGCCTTCTAATCATCATTTCTTCAAGCTCTTAGCTGCTACCACTCATACTTCCAAGGTTCCAACTCACGACTGTTAGGTCTAATCCGTTGTATTATTTTGCTATTCCCTGGAAACCGAATAGCTCTGACAGCATTTCTGTTCGTCCCAGGATTAGAACCATGCGTAGCATTGGTAGTGTCTGGCGGGGTAGTGCTTTTCTTTTTAGCGTACTTTCCCATAATGCTAGGGTTTAAGCGTTTTTTTGATTTTGACACGTGCATGCTCTTGATTTTTGATTTATGTTTAATCTTACTTTTACAACACCGGTGATTTCCAGTCGTGTTAACCCACGGATTCGCATGCACACTTGCGGGACAGTTTTAAGATGGTATATGTGTTGCTAGGCTCACCTGGATATTTAAAAACAAAGTTGCCTAGATGTGATTTTCCCACAACAGCCCAATACGTATTTTAATGTGATCTGGCCTAGCTTTTCGCAGCTACTCGCGTTGTGCGACCCACGAATGGTTGGGACCGACAGTTTTATGCCGTTTCCAAAGGGAAATTGTTTCGATTGCGAAATTTTTGAATTTTTTTTTTTTTGTTTTCTTGGATTCGAACCTGAAACCTCCCGCTCAGTGATCGCTTAATTAACCACTGAGCCACAGAGCCCATTTTTTTTCCACATACAAGAAAAAAAATTAAAAAACAATAAATTTCAAATATTTATAAAATTTATTTCGTTCATTAATCGAAAGTAAATCAAACAAACTAAAAAAAAAAAAACTTAAAAAAAAACTAAAAAAAATATTTGAGTATCGACGGATAGACATACTCTAATTTGAAAACAGAACTTCACATAATAAAATACAAAAACACATTTACATAATGAAAAAAGAATAACGAATATTTAAAAATTTGCGTCAGTTACCATACATATTTAACAGGTCTTCATTTAACAGTTATAGTTGATCTTGTACTCGAAACGTCTGCTATTCTCACACACTGTGACAGCAACATCCGTTATTTATTTTTGGGCCATCTTGTAAATTAGTCGAGAGATGTTAATATGGTTTTTTGTTTTTATTTTTATTTTTTGTTTTGATTCATTTGAGGATTTAAATTATTCCTTTTTGGGTTCTTCTTTAATTTCTGGATATTCTAATTTTACACCAGGTTCACATGTGAAAATTGGACAACAGAATGGGAATGGAGCTGTTTTGTTTGTCTTATCGGTATCCAATTTGCATTTATCATTAGCCAATGGAAGTGGGCCACAATCTTCAACCAATTCCAGTAATCTAGTTAAGAAAAGTTATAAATTACTTTTAATAATGAAAAGATAAATATATCGATAGCATACTTTGCTGGACTCTCTTCGTTGAGGACACATGTCGAACGTCCACAGAATGGGGTCAATTCCCAGGTTTTGCCGGGTTCAACTGTAGCGCAACGGGTGGAAGCAAAACACATTCCGGGGAAATCTATAAAAATTAGAAAATTGATCGTCAGTTTGTTTTGAAACATCTACTGATATAAAAGTATCTCAAATAATTTCTGATATTTCTATGAACAATTAATCCCAATGGATTACAACAGAGCTGAACCTCAAATGCCACAGCAAATGATAATTTATTCCTCTCCCAAATTGAGAATCGGTAAAGAAATAGAAATACTTAAAAAACGACGTTCTTCAAATAGATGTGAGCAGTTTATATTTTTTTTCACGATAGATATCAGTTTTTTAATTTAAATTCAAACCAAAATATGTATCAATGAAAGTGTTACTTTCGTATGCAGATAAAAAGGTGGTAAGATGTCTAGAAATACATATCAAATTGCCATGGGGAAATAATATAAATAAATATATCATGTCTTTCCATTATAAACTTGTACTTATCCAAACTACTTGCGTATCCTACAGGGTATCTATGTATAAAACCAATTTTTTTCCTAAAAAATAGTACTGAGTATTGAGTATGGTCATATTCTGTACATATGTATGTAGTTCTTATCAGCGTAGAAAGTTATATTGATTTAGCCATATCAGTCCGCACAGGGCGTTTTCTTCCAAAATCATGATTCTGCTATTTGAAGGCAAATTATGGTTATAAAAATACTTTATCATTGTCCACACATTTAGTTAATACACTATGATAGCCACACCACTTTTTACTTAGGACAAATTCCTAAAAATTGCTTACATGAAACAAAATCTCTGAAAACCCTACAAAACAGTATACGTAAGTCTCATGGTATGTAGCAAATACTTAAATAAAAAATGGCATACCTACATTAATGGGGCACGAATAGTGATCTGTTTCAGATGCATACAACATTTCAGTATGTATAATATCTTTATATTGCTTGAATTTTTTAATTTTTTTTTAAATATTTTATTATTTGCTTGTGGTACTCCTGAGTAATCCTGCATACGTGGTAAAATTATGTGAGAACTACAACAAAATAACTACGCTATTGAGTTCTACAAGTGAAACAATATAAAAACAAGAAAAAAAAAAAGATTCATGAATCTCGAGAAGTCAAAACCAAATCCTATCAAAGCTAAGAATGAGAAAAGAATAATTAATTAAATGCTATTAACAAAATAAATATTCCTGCCTAATGAGCCTTTACCTTGGAAAATTTTAACGAATATGCCCCAGTTTACCCTAACAAAAAAAAAAAAAAAAAGAATAAAAATAGGGAGAATTGTTGTATACTCGTACATAGTTGCAATTGCTATGTAGGAACTTGAATCTCAGCCATTTGTATCGCAATACTAAAAATGCCTTACTAAACAACAGAAACGCTTTAGCCCGTAGAATAAATATTTAAAATCGACCGTGAAGTAGGCTTTTATTTGTGGAAAATCATTTTTTCAATGAGAAATCGAAAATGTATGCCCTCATTAATACGAGTATGTAGCGTATTATTATCGAACAGATGGTGAAAACCCATCATCAGTACTAGGTGTGGTCAACCTATCGAACGTGTAATATATTGTATACCTGATATGAATATAAATCGGAATCAAAATCAGTTATTATATGTACTAAATGCCTCTCTAATAATTTTACTGCGCAACGCCGTCTATGCAGGATATTCTAAAAAAAAAAAAAAAAATTAATTCACATATAAATTTTCCATCGCATTACATCATAATTAGCGACTTCCCGCCAATGAGACTTGCAAATAAATCTGGAAAAATATTTTTTAGGCGTGAGTGCGAGTCAATTTAAACTTTATGTAATTCATCTGGAACGTACAAAAAGGGAAAGAAAAATCCATACTGCTTTGTGGATACTTGTACTTTCACCGTACGTACGAATAAACCTAATAAACCAGTTTATTCCAGTCTTGTACGAATAGGGTAGTCTGGTTTGGTAAGTGCTCACGTACTCGTGATTTAATTATGCACGCATTTACTATACTAGTGGGATGAAATGTATCCCTCTCCTTCTGCAATTTACACGCCAGCAATACACTTATGGTATATTCGCAAAGAGTATACCAGAACCTTCCATGCATTACCATTCAAAGAGCATCTACCCATGACAAAATTCGAGAGGAACGTTAAAGTTCCCCCCTACTCAGCTGGCTAATATGTACAAGTATGTATATGTATCTACAAAGAGGCCCCGGTTAGTCTCTAATTTTGAGTGCATTGGTGTCACCGTCGCCCGTCTTGATCTCGGTATTGATACACATTTTCAATGATTTGCACTTTCTCAAAGCGCGAAAAGCGAAATCAAATTGCAGTTTCCTAATTTAAGATTTCAAGTATTTCAACCTCTGGCTTGGAAAATGACCAGTTTGGCTAACAGCCCAATAAAATAAAAATGCGATACGATACGATACGATTGCGTTTTCTAATTGCAACTTGTTTGTTAAGTGTGCTCAGTGGACCATGGTATGACCTAGATTTCCGCAGCTGCGTTTTGTTGCCTTTTTATCGTCATTTTCAAACAAAATACGGTGACGGTTGATTCCACGAAGTAGAGGAAATTTGCATGAATTACGTTGACTTAAATTAGCCTTCGATTGAGATCGTTTAACCCTTAAGTTGGCTTGTGATTTCATTTGATTTTACCTGTGTTTCGAATTGCATTGAAGGTTTCCAAATGCATACAAATATGATTTAATGGCTCTGAATGCTGGCATTGAACGGTTAATAAAACTGGCTAATTTTCGTCTTGGATATGGATTTCGATGGTATCAGTTATTCTGTGGGTTGTTTCGACCCCAAATCTCAAATTTTCGAAATGTTTTTCTTTTAGTGTACAATGGCTAGGTGAATAAGTATGTACGAGTATTGATACAGTGATTTGGGGCAGTTGTAGTGTCAAATGATTGCACATTTAGTCCATTTTAAATATAAAGTGCCTTCAAGACATACTCGTATTCATTTATTATTTTATGTATGCATCAAGCTTTGCTTATACTCAGAACATTTTCGCAAAAAACCCGATGACATCCTTTGTTGGATGAACGCCTTTTATTAATTCTTGAAGTTGTTTTTCTTGTACACTATCTTCCTGCTGCTTAACTTCTTACTTAAGCAAAATGTCTTGAAAGGTATTTGATTTCACGTCGTATTTCCTCATTGAGTATATAATCTAGTAGTTAATATGGCTCTCTGGATCACTTTCAGTTTTGTAACAGTAGGTATCTGCATACTCGTGTATGTCTGGAATCCGTAAGTCGTCACTTGTAAAATGCGCTGGTCACGTTGATTTTTAAATATCTTGGCACAATATTTACTCAAAGGAGTACAAAAGCCACTCATTCTAAAACATTGACTTTAACAAAGTCAGCTGAAGATGTTATTCCATGTTATCAGAGAAAAGTTCGGCATATAAGGATCCATACAAAGTATCCATAAAGGAGCTGTAAAAACCAAACTGAAATATATTTTATTCCATCGCGATAAGAATATTATCGTTTGGATTGGTCAATTTTCGATCTTGATCTAAATATTAATTCAAGATCGCCTGAATACATATAAACTTTTTAAGTGTCGATCCCCTAGTTGAACTTATCGCAGATTTGCATTTTTGATAAACAACTGTTTTGATCTTTGTTGCAATGCAAGATTTTGATTGATAAAGTATTTGATAATGATCATCATGATCATGATCTGTTAAATAAAAAACCAGAGCAGCGTCTATGAACAATTTAATGGCATCATTATACAATTGTGTCTTTAGCTGAACGCAGCCGACACCTTGATCTTTTAAACTATGACAATAGGTACTTAGAGATCATTTTTCAATTATGCCATAGTTGACTCATGACTTGACAGAAGTTTCATGATATTTTGAATGGCACAATAGTAGCCTTGTATTAAAGAATTTCTGAAATCAACACTTTTATTTACTCCTGAACGGCTTCCTGTAAGTGTAATTATCAAATTAAACGATGTAGGTTAAGAAAGGAAGGACAAGAAGGGAACTTACTTTTGTTAAAGCGGAAAAACTTAGACCGTATTTGTTTTACTAATAACCCACAGGTGGCAGTATGTTTGCAAGCGGAATGTTTTGCTTTGAAAGAAATAATTTAAAACAACTGGGAACACCACAAAACCTCCTCTACCCGTAAAAAAATAAGCAGTCTTCCATTTAACACGCGAAAATCTTAAATCAATACCATGGCTGTCAACTACCCCTCTTGGTTCATAATTACTGCAAAATAAAAAGATTTGCTGCTTCTCCCTTGTCAACAACTCATGGTTGATGCAGAGCTTTAAGTATATACCATCAGGGAAACTATGAACATCAGAAACCATTAGACCTGTGCATCACGAAACTAGCCGACTTCCAGTTTAATACAGTTGTATGAAGCTACACATTTTTTACGTCGGCTCTCAACATATTCTGCGCTGAACGAACATATCATAGACAAAATATTGTAGGGTATAAAGAACCAGTTAAACAAACAAAAATTACAGACAATCTTGGAACGTGATCGGGCTTACGATACCACGTCTAAGAAAGTTCATACGAAAATGATGGCAAATATTTAATTTAATTTTTTTTCATAGGTTAATAAATCTTTTTTTAATGTATGGACATGATTGAAATTAATCGAGTTTTACTTTAAAGAAATAAAGAAAGCTGTTTTTATTGAAAGGTAATAGTAATGTATGGTGAATGAACACTATTTTAGAACTTTTTTTTTTTAAATTAACTATTATAGTATTGACAAATTTACCGTACAAGCTCCTTTCGAATTGAGCTTTTTCTCGAATGATGGAATAAAACATTGCTTAAGTATTGGAAAAAGAACGAAGCACGATCCTGCGATACATTCGGGTACGTCTTCTTCTAGGGTAATTTTTTTAACATTACTATTTTGCTATCATCAATACCTATAAAGATAGTGATGTCTTAAGAATGTTGTTATTTTAAAACCATTATACGCCAAAAAAAGGAGAATTAGAAACTGCATTTTTATGCATACCGGCAGAATTTTTTTATATCGGTTAAAAATATTAAAAACTAGTATATGTAACTCCTTATCATTGATTCAATTGTAAAAAAGGCTTTGATGTGGAATTTGTTCACAAAAAAATCTTACTATATTTGTTGGTACAAGCAATTGATTTCATGTATCATACGTGTTAACTTCTTTGCTCTTGAGTAAAAGCATTTTCTCCGCACGCCACCAAATATAGGCAATAACAAGCTCGAATCTGGTGAACATGCTCAGAGTGTGTCTCATAAAATCCCACGTGGGGAAACACGGCTGCCTTAGGTTGTGCTTAAATTATAGCCCTGCGCCTACGCCTGGTGTTATGTATGCGTTATTCTGCTTGACATCCAATTGGCCTTAGTATCAACATTTGTTTCCAATTTCAACTCTAAAATCATGAGTAAAAGCTAAGCAAAATAATAATATGTCAAAGCATTCATTAAATTAATGAATATGAACAATGTTTGATTTTTGTTAAGTGGCCTGTATTGCAAAAACATTTTAAAAACAACTTTTTTTTTTTTTCAAAAAAGGAAATTTCCAAATCCCGGAGCACTCAGACTCAATTTTCTGTGTCCATTGTACTACCAGGCAGAAACTCCTTTTTGGTGTAGTGGTGGAGAAACTTAGATTTTATTCGTTTCTCTTATATGTTCGGGTGGCTGTGATTGCTGTTCCCCGTCCGGGCTCGAACCTGCACAGTTCGGGTCACAAGCGAACACACTACCCACTACACCGTGGCCACCACTAATTAAAAACAACTTACTGTTTCTTTCTTAAGGAAGACTTTAAGAGTTACTTTGAGTATTTCTACTACTAAGGGCCATGTTGGCTTATTCTTATTGATATGCTTACGAGTATCTCGTATTGATTCATTAACTGCTGACGTAAAGGATTATCAACATAGAGCTGGGTTTTATGGGATCTCATGGCCTCATTGGCCTGCCTAACCACTGATGGTTTCCCTTGTTCTCACATTTTACAGCTATTCGTGGTACGTTTATAATTAATTATAATACCATTCCTGATTGTATCCAGAACATCTCTGTAATCGTAATAGAATGTAGATTACACTACATGAGGACCGTTTTCAATTCGAAAACTCTATTTAAATACCTCTCGGTCAATTTTCTCATGGTAAAGTAGTTACTCCGAACCACAAACCATCACCCTGGAGAGCTGGAGTTAATGAATGCACCTTGTAAGATGTCGAGTGTATCGGTAGCAGTAAGCATCCGTTATTTCTTTAAAGCCTCGAAAAAATCTCGTGGAACTGAACTCTGAATATATCGAAGAAAACCTAAGAAAGGCAGTTCATAACATTACCACATGGGAATAATAGCACTATTTTATGGTCCAAGTGGAAAATATAAATTTGAACATAAAACCGGACTTCAAGTTTTAATCCGATTTGAAGCACGATAACTATCGGTAAAGGAGTCCTATGCATTCATAAGTCACTATTTATTTCTTTAAAATACTGAAAAAATCTCGAATATGTTAAGGAAGCTCGACATGACTATATTATTATTATTTTTATTAGTACTGGGGGGCAATTGACCCGGAGAGACCTATTATGCCAATCCATAGGGCTCTAGAGTGAATTGTTTACTTCAGAGGTTATCAGGGAGTTTATCAAATTCTCAGGGTGTAACGTAGCACTTATATGAGGGCTGGACATAACATAGTCTGCAGGTAGGGTCCAGTTATAACGTAAGTCTGAGGAGGTGACTTTTCAATAGGCAGTGGCCACTAATGGCTTCATCAACCGCTTTCCAAAAAAGTGTAAATATAATCTCTAGTTGAAAAACTAGGCTAGATATCAGCAGTTCATCGCGTGGAGGCAAGTTTAGAAACAGGTATATAGAGGTTGTTGTGTCTTTAATTGTTTTTAGTTATAGTGTGGTCCTAGAAAGTTCCGACTGTGTAAAGCAACTATCTATTTGCATGTCAACCACAATTTTACAATTTAATTGGTGGAATGCTTAATACTTCAAAGTCTTACGATGTATTAATAAATTAAATTAAACACAAAATTTGTGTTGTATGACATAAAACAATCTTATCTATGGGCGACCAGAACTAGTTATAGTCATTCTTAAGCAATAAATCGAATAGCAATTAATTGTACAGTGAATGCAAAATGCATGCACTGTACTCTGAGTAGTATTATTTAATTTAGTTGCGTAAAGTATGCTTCGTATAAATCAAACGAAACAAAAACGAATTACTCATACGCCCTACCTCCTAAAAAAAAATATCCCAGTTAATTTATTTGCATAAATAATTGAAATAAATTATTAAAGCGATATCGCCAAACGGATACAAAAATATATCTGCAATAAATGTGGAACGAAATAGCTCTGTCACTAAGGAATCATAAAATTGACATTTGAAATGCAAATTGGATCAAACATTTATTAACGGCTGAGGTGTATTTTAATGAATTAATTTGATGCAGATCATGAATTCTGGTACAAAAAAAAAAAAAAAAAAGAAACGAAATAACATTCGATTTCTAAGAAAACCTCTTTAAATATTGCCAATAATAACCGAGTTCTTTGGAAGCATTTCAGCGAAGAATGACCTTTAGGCAAACACGATAAACGATATATCTTTCATGCTAAAGTAGATGTACATATCTCTAGAAACAAAAATGGTTGCTTGAAGAACCGAATATAGAAAATGTTATGCAAATAACAGAAAAAAGAAACAAAGTCACCCAACCATATCGGTGTTAGTCAGCTTAGGTATATTTCACTCCGATGAAGACAGGGGATTTTTGTTTCGGGTTTTTCTGCGATTTTTTCTGCTGCTATTTGTAGCTAAGTTTTTATTTTATTATTTGTTAACCTTCGCTAGCCAGCGTCCTCGACGTGTTTTTCTTCCCCCAAGTTAATTAACATGTCTTTGAATAAAAGGGGTTTCATTGAAATTTCTATGGCCTAGTAAACAGATGACACCTCTATATGGTGTTGTTTGGTTTTATCATTTAAAGATGGCCCTGATGGGGTTTGCTAAAGTAATTTACTTTAGGAGTTTTAATTTAGGAGTTTTTGTTTACTTGGTTTGTTAGCGACATAACTACTGAATGGGAGATTCATTCAATTTCAATCACCAATTCGAGTTTAAATAAAGTTCGATCTATTATGCTAATTTTTAATTTTTGACCGTAACTAGCAAAACCCTTCGTCTACTGACATACTACCTATATATGTCAAGTTTTTCGGAGCAAGCCGATTTATACTCAATTTCGTGCTAGTCAGTTTCATTGCAGTGGAACGCAGTTATGGGTAATTTCCACGACGTGACCAATCAACTACTACTTTAGCTTCTGTAAAATCTACATTTCTTGTCTCATAAAGCCGTTCATTAGAGATACAATTCATCTAGAATATTCTATACAACTGACAATTCTTAATTT
Organism: Pocota personata; assembly: GCA_963082735.1. Classification (NCBI taxonomy): domain Eukaryota; kingdom Metazoa; phylum Arthropoda; class Insecta; order Diptera; family Syrphidae; genus Pocota; species Pocota personata. The sequence continues at coordinate 5,218,924 of OY720433.1, forward strand.
GTATTCAACACATCCATTTGTCACGTTTCTGACGTTTCTCTCGTTTCAAAGTCAATCCTTATTTTAACTCCTTTCGAGGAAGTCATTGCTATGATTTCAGCATTATAGTTTCTTAAACTTGCCTCTGCTTTTCGATCAGCTTTTAGATATCTGCTGCCAACCACTTCGCACAATTATCATGACCAACCTGTACGTATGTACATCAGAAAATGTTTGCTCCGTATTAACATCTAATTTGAGATCACTTTCATGATCACTCTCCACAAATCTGAACTTTTCCAGCAACATTCTGAAAGAATATCGTTTAAGGCAGTACTTCGGCAAAATAGCATTCTGTCTTTTCCTCTTTTCGTTCTCGCCGTAAATGCTCATCAGTTTACTCTTAGACCTCTTTCGTGTGGACTATGAAATATAGAGATTCTTGCGGGAAACGAGATGAGTATCGAATGCTTTGCAATACACAATTTATTCCTTTTATTACAGTTCACAGCTTTTCAAGACCAAAGCGCATCAATACCTCTACTGTCATTCTATTATATTTCTTTTCAACTAGAGTTGATGTGTTGTTCATTATAAGGCAAGGTATTAGAAAAGAACTACAAAAATATAATGCAATGGGTTTTACAACTGATCAAACCATTACTGATATCTACGAGGAATAGGCGAAACAACTGATATTGGATACAGTTTGACAATTATGAACTATTTTGATAGTGGTCGTATGCCTTGAGTTGCGATCCTTTGCTTTGACAAAATATAAGGACAGTTATTATTGCGAAAATTTAAATTAAGCGGATTAATACAACAGATTAATATTAGCTTAAAGTCAATAAAGACATTCGAGTTCGAATATAATGATGAAAACTCTTCAACTATAAATAAATTTATTTCGAAAAACGATTTTTGTTTAAAAAAAAGTGGGCATGGCTGAGCCCACTAAGAATTGCTAAGAATCAAGGAGTCTGTGTACTAAATCTGTGGCTTACTGATGGATAGACGGGTAGTCTGAATATAGCTCCATCAATTTGGCTGTTTGTACTGACTATTTATATAAATGTACTCATATTTTTCTTTTTTATAAATTATATTAAAATTCACAAAAAATACTTATCCCTCGAAACTCTTTAGAATATAAAAATTAGCAATTACTAGACTCTTTCTCATGGCAATGCGCATTTACATTCGCTCATGGCTAATCTCATGCAATTACTGACAATTGTATCAAATTTAAGATTATTATAATAGCGTAATTAACATGACAACCCTTAAATTATTTCTATTGAAAAAAATTTAAAACCATCTACTTACCTCTCAAAACATCGGCTGGAATCAAGCGTTTGTACACTTTAATCTCTTCATCATCGGCCTTCTTCTCGTCCTCACAGTTGACGACGACGGCAGCGAAAAGGAATGCAACACAGGCAAAAGCAATGTAGAATTTCATTTTTTTAAATTTTTTTTTGTTATATACGTTAACTTTTATCACAAGGATTTAAATTGATATCACAGAGATCGTTTACCGGGTTTGAGTCCTGAATTATTTTGTATAATTTTTTTTTTTCTGTTTTTTTTTTTTTTAAATACAAAGTCGTTGATAATCCGAAATTGTTCCTCAAATGCAAATTGATTATTTTTTTTAAAAAAAACTGAATTCAGGTGGAAAAAAAATTTACTTTTTTTTTTTTTGAGAAAAATAAATAAAAACCACAACAAAAAACAACGGCGATGACGACGAAACGACAACGACGATCTGAAACCAGTGAAAGTAAGTACTGAATTGAGTTGAAATATACCATCAACGCCGGTATTTATACACCAGAGAAAGGGAACAAGATTGCTATTGTTGCTCTGTGTGTTGTGTGATGGTATAGTTTAACGATGCTTGCTTATGCTTGAACAATAACACCACAGAAAAACCAAAAATATCAGCACACGATATTACTAATAGTTATGGTAGTTGTTAAAGAGGGAAAAATCCAATGAAAGGCATCAAATAATAAAAAAAAAATTGCTGTACAGAGACAACGCTGTGATTCTACTTTACTAAAAAAAAAAAAAAAAAAAAATGGTGAAATAAATATAGTCGGAAGATTTTTATTTTTTTTATTTTTTTTTTTTAAGAAATATGTAACTACAACAGAAAATGGACTTTTATATAGCAACATGAGGTGTGCCATGTAAGAGGGTAATACGAGAGAGTGAAAATATCTTGTAGTTGGCTGCAACAAGAATTGGTGACTTCAGCATCTTGTGACGAAAGATAGGTTCATGAGTCAAAGTCTCTATGATTGTTGGGTTCAAATTAATTTCTTAATTAAATTTTATGCGGCATCACCGGTGCAAGATTGTAAGTAGTTCTTCAATATGGGTTTCTGTTTTTTGGTTTTAAGTCATTAACAAATAATTTTTATGGAAAACATCTCATCCGTGAATAATGAGCATTAAATGTCTTGAAAAGAATTCTTATAGCGTTTCATTTCAAATAGATGGTAGCATGCACATTCGTTTAACAGAAGTTTCAGTTGGTTGCTGGCTTAACTAGGGTAGCTACTTGCTTCACTTCAAGTGTTTGTGTGAACTTTAAATAAGTTTAGAGAATGGGTTTCTGTATCCCATTCGTATATCCACGTTTCCTAAGCTGGATTCGTTTAGATTGTATTTTTGTAACTGCTACAACTGAATTTGTCCTTATTCGGAGCAAAATGTTTTCTTCAATTTAAAATAGGCCTGATAATTTTAATTTTTGGGTTCAAATGACTATGCTATTTGTTAAATTTTCAAGAAATGTATATCGAAACAAATTTTGAAGATTTTTTTTTATAAAATTAGGCAAATAAAGCCAAGTCAGAGTCGAGTATTGCATCTACCACTATATTTGACAGCGTAAGGCGTGGATATAAACATTGTATTGGAAAACTGTAGAGTGCACGGACATCTACATAGTTCGTTAACATAATTTATAACGATTTCATTTGTCATTTAAAGCAAAATGGGAGTGGCAGTAGATCTAGGTGAGTTTGATAAAACTGACCTTTAAAAACTACAGAAAAACAATGGTTTGTAAACATTCAACGTGATTGTGTGCAGATTCAAATATATTGTGCCGTAAATATGTTTTTACAATTTTGTAATTTTGTTTTCCAGTTCACCACAGCACATACATATTTCATAAGCTAAAAGAACTAGAATTCGAAATCGTTCACAACCGTGAAGTTTGTTTCCTTATAATTCAAGGTGCACCGTGGTGCAACTTGTGCACTACCACCTTACTTACACGAAATAACTTAGATCACTTTTACCTTGACTGACTGACTCGTTGATCATCAAAACCTATTGGGTACTTCCCGTAAATACAGATTATTGGAATTTAGTGCTTGGAATGTAGACAAAGGAAAAATTCGAAATTTTGACTTTTCGACATCGTTTGTAATAGAAGGCATTAAACCTGTAAAGTACTTCTGATCAACGCAGAACCTCCTTGAAAATTGGTACACAGATACTATCTGAGGAAGAAGGCATCAAAACCTGTAGAGTATTTCTGATTGACATGGTTCCCGAAAAATGGGCGTTGGGAAGATATATTAGTATGCTCTACGGTCATCAAAACATATAGGGTATACTCGTATCCATTCAATGTAGAATACTGAAATTTCGTTGGGTGTAAACAAAGAACACCATCGAAAAATAAGACCTCTAAAAATGTGCGGGGCCAAATGTTAATCATTGCTGCATAAATACGTATTATATATTATTTTAAACGCACTAAGATGTAGATTCTATAACTATTTATATCATTTTAATTGGACACGTTGTTTAATAGTTATTATTACAACTCCTTCTATTGTATTTGTAATGGAAGTCGATTTGTACTAAAAAATACTAAAAAAAACCTGAATTTTTAACTGGCGATTGTCTATCGGCGGTCTATTTTTGTCACTGAATTATTCCGGTATGTACATATGTAGACATGCCTAATCTTTGCAAAAAGTATTGATATCTTAATTTTTTTTCGTGCGTAGGTGAAAAATCTTCATAGACACTATGAGCCCGGTGTTCATAGTAGTGTGAGATTTGTACTCCCTAAACAACAACTGGTTTACTACGATTAAGTTTCTTTATTAAGTAACTTTAGTTTCAAAAATATTCGCGTTGGGCTAAAACCTGCTATTAAATGCGGCTGGTCCTTATTGCGCTAGATCGAACGGTTTCGTTCTTTGTAGTCGGCGCACTCGTCTAGAATTTGGAGTATAACGTTGCTGCATTGACTATGAAGACGAATACGCAGTTTTCGAGCAAAGTTCGTTATTTCGTCATCGACGGTAGTTACTCCTAAGTCTTTGTGGATATCATTGTTTCTTATATACCATGGGGCATTTACTATGACTCTTAGCACTTTGTTTTGAAAAGATTAAAGGACATCTCTATTGCTTCGTTTGGTACAACCTCAAAGTTGTATACCATACGTCCAAAAGGGTTTAAGTACTTGATTGTATAAAAGCAGTTTGTTATATATGCCTTCCAAGTATCCAATACATTTGTCTGAATCTATTTTCAAGTTCGTCGCGATTCTTTTTAACGTGCGACTTTTATTCAAGTTTCGCGTCTAGTCATTCCTAGATACTTCGCTTCGTTTTCATACGGTATTTGTACCGAGTTAATGAGTTGTTAATTCTTTGTAAGTAAAGTTAACATGAGTTGAGAGCAATGCGCCAAATCTTTGTCCACTCGCAAATTTTGTCCAAAGCTCGTTGGAGCTTTAAAGTTGCTGTGTGCAGTAAGAATAAGACCGGGCCAAGAATACTTACTTACCGATACGTGTTTAACACTGAATAGTCTGTTCGCAACGTAGGATTTTTAAACCTCATTTGATTGTTTCTTGTCGAAGGCTTGAGAGACGTCCAGAAAAGCGCTAGAACATAACTTTTTCTCCTCTAAAGTTTTCTCTATTTCATTTGTTATTCTATAAACCTGATCAATTGTGGAGTGCTTTGTTCTGAAGCCGAATTGATAGTCAGGAATCAAACGTCTTTTTTCAATGACGTTTGAATGAGTATTGACCTCTAAGTTGTAGAAGTCAAAAGCAATACTTGTTCTTCGCATACGTGCATTAATTCATTATACAAAAACATTAATTTTAAAAAACCTGCCAAGTTCTCTAGTACAAAAATCCTGTAAATATTCGGCCTCGAAAAGGAGTGAGATATAAAAGTGCGCCAAGTTCAACTTTTTCTAATGCTTTTCCAAATAGAATTTAACGAAAAAATTACAATATAAAAAATTATTATAAAATATTTAGAAATTTCGTAACTTTTATTATACCCTACGAAGAAGAACGACACTGAGCCCGATTTTATTCTCATGTATCTTTTCAACCAAGTTTAGCGTACGATTGCAATACCTGCAAAGAGATGCTCAAAATATAATAAATTTAACTAAGGACAGTCAGTAAAAAAAATATTTGTACATCTAAGCTTCAAATTCTACAAGTTCGACTATCCTCAGCTCGTCCAGTTAAGAATCTATCATGATACACGCAATCTTTTAGCTTTTATACGCGTCCTATGGCTGTAGTCTCAAAGTGAAACAAGCCAGCACTAAAAATATTAATTTGATGGCAGCTGACCAGATGCGCTTCACAGAATGAAATAAATTAAAAGTTTGAATTAAAACTAATTTAACTCAATCACAACGCTTTCAGAAGCAGCTGTTTTGTGGGGGAGGCATGCAATTGTATTACTGTATTAGATTTCTCTACTGTTTAGTTTTTCAGAACCAGCCGATTAATAGCTTCATCTGCCGCTCTGTCTTTTCAAATAGGGTAGTTAGCATTTAGTTAATTAAAGTAAGAGCTCAGTGCTGCTTAATACACCTACAAGCTTTCGAAAGTGATCTGTATTTAAAAGACCACTGTATTGCTTACCAGCCAATTAACGAATTACTACGTACTAGATAGATAGATACTCGTAGATAGATTTTATTTATTCTTTTGGTTCTAACTATAACTAATTCTATTTGAGTTGGATTTAATCTGTCGGCCGATGGATAAGTAAATGTATCTATCTAATACTATGTACCTATACTATTAAGTAAGTGTGTCAATTTTTAGTCCTCTAGGAGCTGTAAAATAGAATAAGGGGCATCTTGCGATTCTGTTCACTAAATGTTGTACTTCCACAATGTGGTGCTTTCAGATGCTACATCTTTCGATACTCGTAAATAATGTGCCTGGGTTACTACCATGTAATGATCAGTATTACTGTTGACATCTCGGGAAATTTGAACATCCAGTACACTATAGAGCAGTCCATCCATGTTAAGATGACCAATTTAGTGGGGGTGATCTGATCAAGCGACTCGCTTCGTGTATATCGAGATATATCAGTCTCGTGCTGCATACTGCTATGTTGTTTCCTAGGCAAATTCGATCGGTCTGAGTCCATTTCTGGGGGTTGTGTCGAGTAGACTGTGGTTCTCGATGGTCTTACGAAAGCTGTCCAGAGAACATCCTTGATTAACTAGCTCTTCAAACTACCAAGAAGATAGCATTTTTGAACAGTGAACTCCGACAGTACAAAATTTGGTTGACAAGCAACAGGAGAAGACCAAATTATGAGGTTACATAGATAAATAAAAGAGGGTAAAGAATGATTCAATAGCTATGGTTTAATAAACTTATACACTAATAAACAAAATATGTGTACTAATGGACGTAGATCTGATGAATCAATTCGAGTTCGACATGGACTATTAACTCCTACGCGCTAATTAAACAAAGATAAATTACAAAATATAAAATGAAAATCCCAAACATTGTTCCAGACGAGAATTCATTAAAAGATACACTGACTCTCTACGATAATACAATCGCCATAATGTGACAATACAAAATAATGTCACCAATTAGAAAAATCAATTAAACTAACAACAGATTAATATCTCATAAAATAATGTCCTACACATGCTAACAAAATATCATCTAAATACTAAACTTACATTAAGGGAATGTAAAAAGTAATTAGCCTAAGACGATTAATAAAAGACCCCCTTATTAATACTGATGTAAATTAAATATTAAAACAGGTTAAAAGTTCTAAGAAAATCTATAACTGAATGAATATTATTGATGGCTATTCTTAACATCAGAACTAGCTAAGGTAATAACTGAGCTAAAAATTAGCTGAGCTATCCGTGTACTGTAGCTATGTGTACCTATGTTTTCTTCTTTGCGGAATTCTTCAACAAATATTTTTTTATATCATTCATAGCTTTTTAAGTAAACACTTAGAAAATAATCAATTTTCAGCATGTCTGAAGAGGTTGCGATAACCCTGATTTTGAAGAGGGCACCTCAAGTCACTGCCGAAGTAGACAGACTCCGTTTGAACCTCTTAAGAATACCCTTCTTTACCGACTTGAAACAGCTGACGAACATACCCTTCTCGTCGATCATGAAGTTTTTCAGTAAATTAGGATGGACAAAGTTTCTGTTCAGGACGGACACAATCGCATCAAGCGTTCAAGTCTAAGTATCCCGGTTTACTATCTCACTTTCTTTTCTTTAAAATTAGGTACAGACGGGTATCGCTAAGAGTTCGTGTATGCCTTTGCGAGTCTTCAACTAATCTGATGGCAACCCTCCAACCACTGAATAGCGGAGTGATACTTTAACACTGTCCTCATCAAGGTGCACGGTTGAGTGGACACCGCCAAGTTTTCCATCAACTTGTGCACTACGACTTTACTTAAACGAAACACCTTAGACCTCTTTCACACTCTCTATAACGCAGGAACGTAAAAAGGTGTACTAGCTTAGGTGGCTACAAAAATGTTGCATATAGACTGATCAATCTACAAGCTAATTGCTGAATACGATCTAGTAAACTCAAACATATGACGGGAGCTTCTGCCTAGACATACAAGTTACAATACAGTTTTGAAGTTTTTGGATCCAGTCTTCATTTTGGATCCACCAGTATACCGATAAGATCATATTGCGAGGGATTGAGCTTGTGATTCTTCTATTGAAGCAGTATTTTGCTCTCCATTGTTGAAAACAATGATAGATGATCCCCATGATACGAAGGGTGATCCGTTTGAAAGCGTTCTAAATTTTGAAATGTAATGATTTTGGTATACTGTTTTGTTTGCGGTTTGAGGTGTCATTTTAAATTGCTCGTCATTGTTAAACTGTTAACATTCAACTATCATTGCGATAACTTTTGATAAGTAAAAACTAGAAGGTTATTAAATGTGGATACATACTCGCACAACGTGTTGAAATAGTGAAAATTCACTATAAAAACGGTGGAAATATAGGGGAAACGTTTCGTAAAGTTCGCACAGCTTTTGGTCATCAAGCACCTTCTCGCACAACTAAAGTGAATTTAGTGATGTGACGACTCCAACTCGTATTCGTCCAACAAGGTCAGCTGAAAATATTGCCGCCGTAGCTGAGAGTGTGACTGAAAACCCAGGTGTGTCCATTTCGAGACGATCACAGGAATTGGGCCTATCCGCAACAACTTTGCACCACATTTTGCATAAAGATCTTGGCCTGCATGCTTATAAAGTCCAGTTGACACAGGAATTGAAGCCAGCAGACCATGCACAACGCCGTACTTTCGCTGATTGGGTGCTGGAAATGAATGAACAAGATCATGATTTTTTACACAAAATTGTTCTGAGTGATGAGGCTCATTTCCATTTGTCTGAGTACGTAAACAAACAAAACTGTCGCATTTGAGGCTCCGAAAACCCAAGAGAAATAGTGGAACAACCTCTCCATCCACAACGACTGACAGTTTTGTGCGGTTTTTGGGCTGGCAGTGTCATTGGGCCATATTTTTTTTTCGAAAATGATGCTGGTGCGACAGTTTCAGTGAATGGATTGCGTTATTGAACGACGTTGACTAACTTTTTTTGTCTGAAATTGATGCTATGGACGTGAACGACGTTTATTTTCAGCAGGACGGCGCCACATGCCACACAGCTGGTGAACCAATGGCTCAAATATGATTTTTCGAAATGGAGACTTCAATTGGCCGCCGAGATCGTGCGATTTAATACCATTAGACTTTTTCCTTTGGGTCTATGTTAAAGATAAAGTCTACGCCAATGTTTCACCAACGATTCATGCACTAAAAGGAAGTATCAGAGCTGTTATTTGCGAAATACAGCCGCAATTATGCGAAAACGTGATGAAAAATTTCATCAAAAGATTGACTATTTGTAGGCAGAGCCAAGGCGGACATTTGGTAGATATTGTATTCCATTACTAGCCTCAGAGTTTGTACTTTAGATTAAAATAAAAATAAAAATATCACCAATTTTAATAAAAATGTTGCGTTTTCCTATTGAATTAATATGACACCTCTTGTTGGATGACCCTATAGAAATCTAAAGAAGTACTAAATATAAAGAGGAGGCAAAAACGGTTCACCACTTACGACGCAATTATCCTTGTCTCAAACAGAAAAAACTTTCTTTTTGACGGATCAAACGATCTGAACAAACTGATCCTCATAGGAGATACTGGGTCAAATCTAGGAACTGTACGAGTAACTCGGCCTCTAATAGTAATGAGACAGATATTAAATATACAATCTGAACTGCAATGCCATTTGTTACACTTAAAAAAAATGCAACAATTCAATAAAAGCAATGATCCTTTGAAACCTCTGGGTTGTTGCCTTTTCGCTAAAAACACAGTGAGAACTTTCTACGCTCTAACGTAACTAAAATCCGATTCTGATTCCGTAACGAGTTGCATTTTCGCTCAGATTAAAGTTAATTTTCTTGCCCCATACATAATGTACTTCGCAAAACAAATTAACATTTCCCAACAACGTCCCATTAACCAAGATAAAAACTTTTTTTAATTATCGCGGGTCAATTTGGTTATAATCATCCTTCGTGGCCTTGAATACTAGTACGGATCCGACAAACAAATAAAAAAAATCTCCTTTCACTTTCACAAGCCAACTGCTCTAGTGGACTGAAAAATCATAGTTCACCACGAATAGAATAATACATTATGTTGATTCTTCATGGGAGGAGGAGGGGTATCTCCTCATTAGCCGGAAGAAAAGCAAGATTGCTCCCTGGTCTGCCAGATTCATCCAAAACCGGTAGGGTAGAGCAATATTATTGGCAAGGAAATTTTGAAATTCTAAACATGCCCCACTGCTACTGGCGTATCTGTATGCAAATGAGATTGATTTCGATTAGTGCAAGGGGTTTGAGGAGCTTCAGCCGATTCAGTATGATGGCCCAGTTTGATTCAAGCTAGCCGGCCGTTCTTTTATGATGAACTGCGGTACTTTTCCGATGAAATGTTATTAGGCAGTAATTTCGCAGTTATTATGCGATAACTTGGTCTTTTTTTTTTCTTTGGATTGATCCACTTTTACCTGTCATACATATACATAAGTATGTCTGTCAATGTGTATGTGTTAAGTAATTAGCAGGCTATGCCTTCTGTTAGCAATGAATGCAGTGACTTTCGACGACGACGTCGACGTTAAAAAGCGAAACGACTGCCACAACTCAATCTGATCTGCACTGCGTGTATCCCCAGTATAAAAACTGGTTGTATCCGTATGATATGCCAAGTTGAGTCATCATTCGAGAAACCACTTTGTGCCATATGTCAGCTACTCTTAGCTACCAAAGACTAGCAATACGTATTGGAGTGGTCTCGGCCGGGCGGCGTGGCTTATGTATGTGTAAGCTAGTTGACTTTTCTGTTTTGTTGACTTTATTTATTTATGTGGTTTTGTGATTTTTTTTCTTTTACGTAAAGTGAACTCTCTTCCTGCCCGAGGTGGGTTTTGTAATACACTGGCTCAAGGTTTATTCGAAATTTGTTAATGAGGTTCTTGATTTAATCAGATGTAGAATTAAGATGACCAGTATAATGCATATAGTGGATGATCTGATTATATCAAAGCCACGTAGGAAAAATTTTATTTTGTAACGACCACTTGGAGATATAATTAAATTAAGGCCGCTCAATGGTCTTAATGTGATAATGATTTGTTTTTTTAAATTAAATTATGTAAATACATTGACTATGGGGCGTGACGCGAATGGTAACCAAATTTATAGCCTCGTCCGTGGTGATTCCCGGTAGGTAGGTAGCTGAATTTTGAATGCCCTTTCTAAAGTTTGGTGGCTGAACTTCTAAATGTGCGATCAGTTCTGACTGACGGCGTAGGTAGGTACTTATTTTCATAGGAATAAAAGTTGGTTGCTCTTTCCGGTAGGCCACATCTCGAGGCTATTGTGCTTCACTTCTAGTTTACATGAGAATAGCTGCAACACAAAAACAGATCTCTCGTCGTCCCCTACGAAAAAAGAAGGGTTGGAAAGCAGGTCCGTAGTGAGCCTCCTGAGATATAACTTGAGACCAAAACAAATTTTACTACGTTGTTGGGTTCACCAACAGTTCTAGTTTCTAGTTCTATCATATTTAAAGCTGAAACAGTCAAACTGTTGTGCTTGCGTAATGCCGTCAAAATATGCATGGTCGATGCTTGGTCACTGTGAGATAACAGAAAACGATTGATTCGTAATAAATGGCGGTAAAAGCCACAAAATATAACCAAACGAGTGGAATGGAACGAGTGAGTAGTGAAAACAATCTCTTTTTTTCCGCACCCCACAAACGCCAACAAGTTTTTCCATGGTCCTTCCTCTCGCGAACGTTTAATAAAGATCCGAGAATAAAACTGCCATGAAATAGTTTCTCAATTATGCAATTCCATTCATGTGAAAAATATAACACGCACAGCATGAGTGGCTGAGAGAAGCTATCAACGCCAAAAAAATAAGGCATCCACTAAGAAGGTAGTTTGTAAAAATTTAGAAATGCAATTAATAACGAGCTAAGGCATTCATAGTCTCTATAATAGGTTATCAACCTGAATCTCAAGAGCGGGTGAGGCTTGATGTCTTTTCAGGCCCAATGAGGGGGAAGACAGCTAGGGTAATTCCAATCGGAAATTGGAGTGCACCGCCAATCTCTGCAGCACCATATGCACTACCACCTTATTTATACGACACAATTCCGGGCACTTTTATCCCAACACCACTTTATTGTCCGTTGCCGTTCAAAAAACTGGATATGAATGAGTAACATTAGACTGTCGCTTTTCTGAACATTGAAGAGTATTCAGTTACGCATGCTGTGAGTCCAATAAACGGGTTCTTAACAATATAAATTTGTCTTCAATTAGTGTTGTGTTCTTCATGTGAATGCTTAGCAAAAGAATAATCCAAATCAGTATCCAGATGATGTGATAATCTATGCTTTCCCTGGTTGAAAGTACCACGTCGGATTGTGCACAAACTAAGGCCTCCTTATCAGCAAAGCTTGCTCAAGCTCACCCAATTTTCCAAAGGCAACGATTTTGGAGATATGGGGAGTAGCACAGCAAGTCTCTGATGGTTTCTATTTCTTCCTCATCCTGACAGGTCCTGCAGTAGACAGGGACAATGCCCTATCAGTATCCCTATGAAAATGCGGATTTCCTTTTCCCCTTTTGGTTCTTCCCTCATTCAATTGCGGCCATAGGCTGATCTAAGACCTATCTTTTCTTTCACTACACCAATAGGGATATCTATTTATGAGTATGTTCTGTACCTAGTTCTGATCCTTTCCTGGCTAGTTCATCCTCTATCTCGTTTCCTTCTATATCACTATGTCCGGGATCACAGCATTGATTGACCACGATGCATATTGCTTCGTTTGCCTACTGTCCTAGATCCACAAAGATTGTTATCCGAGATGGATTAATTTTCCTTGTGAAGTTTGTCAACGCTACTCTATCAGTGGCGAAGTTTTCAAGTTGAAAGACGCTGCATTCATTCTGGAGTTTGTATCAGTCGTTAATCTGTTGAGACTTACAGAATAGTCCGGTCCTATTGTAGAGTATGAATGTGTGATAGTAAAAACCTTATTTCCAAAGGTCTGATTCTTTAAGCCGGATTGCGCTTTTGCCTGCCAGTCCTTTCATGTACTCATACAAGGCGAGAAAGTAAAGTATTTATTATTTCTAGCCTTGCTTGTGGTGTTGATCTCAGTGCTCCAGTTATTCTTATACATGCTAATCCTTGTAAGTTAGTGAGGTTATTGAAATAGCGATTTTTTCCATTGCATTCCACCATGCTAGCGCCCCATAGGTAAGTATGGGTCTAATGGTCGTTGTGTAGTGTACATTCAGTGGATTATACGCGGTCGTATTTCCCAGCGTTTACCGAATTTTTTCTTGCATGCGTAGAACGCACATAGTGTTTGTTTCATCCATTCCTCTGTGTTCCGCTTCCATGTAAGTTTTGAATCAAGAATGGTTCCAAGATACTTAGCTCCATTAATTGTTGGTGAATTGGGGTTTTCTATTTTCCTTCTTCTGGTGAATAGAACCAGTTCGGTCTTCTCTGGGTTGACTTGTAGACCATTTGATTCCGCCCATGAGAAGAGATCTTTTAGTGCCGATTCCGTAATACCGCTGACGGTTAGTAAGTTAGTTGTTATGTCATCTGCGTATGCTACAGTCTTTATTCCTTTGTTCTTTCGAGTCTTCAGAATTTTGTTAACGATAAGTAATCACAAGAGAGGTGATATGACTTCTCCTTGTGGAGTTCTCCTCGTAACTGGTTTCTTTATTGTGCCCTCGCCTATCTTTGAATTGATAACTCTGCTATTTAGTACTCGTATTGTTTCGATCCATTCCGTTATCTTTATTCTAGCTCCTATCCCCTCTAGAGCCGTTTTAATAGAGCCCGTTTTCACTTTATTAAAAGCTCCTTCTATGTCCAGAAATGCAACTAGAGTGTATTCATGGTAGTGAAGGCTTTTCTCTATGTTTGACATGTAAAACTGTCTTCACGGATCTGCCTTTAAAGTAAGCATGTTGGGTGTTACATACTCGTAAGTTATGCTCATTAAGTAGGCCTCTCACATGTAGATCAATTAATCGTTCCAGTGTTTTCAAAAGAAATGAGGAGAGACTAATTGGTCTAAAATCTATTGTGGTTGAATGCGTAGGTTATAATGCCTTGGGAATGAATACCACTTTCACCTCTCTCCAGCTGACTGGTTTGTATTTAAGCTTTAAGCAGCTTGTGAATATAACCTTAAGCCAGGGCATGATTGCTTATAGAGCATGTTGAAGCGTAGCTAGAAAAAAAAAATCCTGCAGATTTATAGGGTTTGAATGATTTAACTGCCCAATCTACTTTATGCTCTATAATAATATCATCTGTGTAGTTATCGGATTCACCCAATCTTGCTAAGGATGGTGTTCTGTATTTCAAGTGAGTTTCCATCAAGAGTTGTAGCGATTCTTCACCAGATTCCATCTAGGAACCATCCGGAAGTTTAATGTATCTTGGGTACACCGGATCTTTTGAAGGAAGCCTGGCCGCGTAACTCGTGTTCTCGATGGATTGAGATAAATTGCCCAGGATGCTCTTTTGGTTACTCTTAGGTCTCTCTGAGATAAGTATAGTTTGGATCTGTAAACAGTCCAGTCTTTCTCTGTTTTGCTTAGCCTGGCCTTGTTATGCAGTTTACTGACCTCTGTTCTTCGCTTTTTAATACTAGGTTTACGGGACGCGTCATTTTGAAGCATTTTGAATTTTATAAAGAAAATTACAAATCCGTTCGCATTTTTATTGTACTGACTTTTATCCGTTGAACAAGGTAAATATATATTGAAGTCTATTTTCTTCAAAAGTGTTGAAATATTGATTTCTTTAAATATTCGTTCGTATTCGTTCAAGCGTGCTCGTAGAGATAGGTATTTAAGAAATGTCCGTAACCCTAGGGCTAAGTTCGTATGTCCACCATGTTTCCTTTATGAGCTTACAATTGCGAGAGGTGGGACAGAATATGTTATAGGCTTTGCTCATTGTGTCGGTTATATGAGTAAACTGTACGTTAGAGTCGATGGATTGACTGAAGTCGTGACCTCACTTGCGAGCGGTGTTCGTTTGCCAATCAATTTTGCGTACTTTGACCAATTAGTTCTAGCCTGATTTCTATATGCTTTATGTATAGTAGGATTGATGTTGATTGAAAAGAGGATCCTAAAGTGGTCCGAAAAGGAGTTTTTAGATGACACTCTTCAATCTACAATTTGCTCATTGTTACTCATTAAAGTAAGTTCAAAGACTTCTTCCCTGATTCTATTATGGTAGGTCGGGTGATTACCTGTTACACGATACAAGATTTGTCGAAAGAATGAATTCAAAAATTGACTCACCCCTTTCATTGATGTCCTTACTGCCCCATTGAGTGTGATAAGCATTAGCGTAACATCCCATCACCAAAGATATGTTCGGTGATTCTGCATATTTAACCAGTTCTTGGCGGTGGGTATTCGTTGTCGTGCGGCATGTATGCAGAGACCAGAATGAGGTTTTTCGCCCTGGTCTCTACTTTTACTGCCACAGTATCTGCGTAACTAAATCTAGGGAGAAAGATCATATAAATAATTTTCTTTTTGCAAAAATACACTTTCTTTCTATACATTTATGCGTGGTGTAGAATAATTTGCGTAGTTTTGACTTTAAACTCTGTATCCTATTGTTTAAAATCCAAGGTTCTTGGATCAAAGCCACGTCTACGTTCTCTTCATTGATATATAGCAAAAGGTTGTCGGTTGCTGCTTTAGAGTGATGCAAGTTAATTTGCACCACTAGTAGATGCCGATTTTTCTTCGCCATCATCAACCACTCTTACCTTTACACTCCCAAGTCCAAACTTCAATCCGCCGACTTTCTCCTTTATAATTAATGAGGAACGCTTATCGATGGTAAAAATTAAATCTTTCCCGTTACTGTTGTGACTTTTCCTCGAGTGGAGTAATTTTCATTCTTTTAAGGGTATATCTTTGTTCTGACCCACCAGGAGCTTGATGATGTGGTTGTCCTCATGCAGAGCAGGGGTGGTATCCACACTTTCGTTTTCTGGCGTAATGGTAGCACGGTCCTTTTCCAAAGTTCACCAATATTGGTGATAGTTCTATTGAGAAACTCAAGGGTTTTCACGTTTCCGCAGGCGACGCCTTTGTATTCCTCGGGATCCCCGTTTTCGATGGTTGTCATCATGGCTTTCAGAATTTCATTTTCAACAAGCAGCCAGTTTTCTTGGGTGATCGCCCCAAGAGGAGACCTGTTCTTGAGGTCGTGGTTGTGTTCGTAGCTTTTTGCTCTCTTTTTATGTTTTCTGATCAAGGCTAAATTCAAAGAGAGGTTCGGCAAAGATGTATTCTTTAACCATTATTGTTTTTATTGGTGATTAGCTATGTGTCTCGTGCTTCTATGTCGACATGTAGTGGAGGAACTCATTGAGCTTCTACATTATTCCTCAAACATCTCGACTACGTTGATAATGCCTGCTTTAATCATGGATCTCCACCAAATTACCTCATGTGTGCAGAACCGGCAGAGCCAAGTCTGCGATCTGAATGCTAGTTCAAGAAACCCAAAGCATTGGCTTCATCAAAAAAAGTAGATGGTACCACGAGTAGATAGAGATCGAAATGCCTACTCCTTATAGACATTACGATAGACCTATATTACTCGGACCACTTTCCATAGACCTACCTATATAACTACATATACATATATACTCGTATATCTGACTATCCTATATATCTATCTATGTATAGAATAAGCGATGAGAATAGCCTAAATACCAAACTACGACTGTTCTGGCAGCTGGAGAAGAATTGGAATTGAGCTTAAGCGCATTTCCAAAAAAAAGGCCCAGAGACCTTACAACCCAGAAGGGGAACTGGGTTTTAGTGTGAGTCTAAACAAATTTCCAAAAAACATGATATCGCTATGAATTAATGAAATATGTAAATTTGTGCATCACGTTCTTATATTAGCGCACCCAAACTACATGTGTACAAGTATGTACTTCCAATTTTCATTTGGACATATGTTGTTAAGTAGATCGAAATAATTTGTAGTTCGAAATTATTTTTGGTAATTCAGCCAGGACATCCACTTTTTAAGAAAATTATAGTACTGTCCAATAAACCTCGTCATGTATTTAGGTATCCAGGTTCCTATTTAATTTCTACAGGGACAGGCTGTCTATACACGACACTTGGGAACGATTTTTCAGCTTGCAAGGTTGAAAGAGGAAACTCCCGAAGGGGAAATACATAAAATACCGGAAATGCACACCTAACGGATTTAAAGTGGTTAAAGTGGTCAACAAAATGAACATCCTTCTGTCATTTTATAGGCCTCTCTGTTAGTACATTGGACTGAGTCCAAAGAACTTAAAAATACACATATCATATTCGCGGCGTGTGAGCGGTTCCTCCTGAATCCAGAGTCTAGTGAGTTTACGAATACACTATGCTGCCACTTAAAGGCTCTCGATTTACTTTAGATGGCTCCATGATAGGGGGCCTCAATCAACAAGCCTTTCCAGCCAACTTGATCTTAAGTTTACCGCCACCAGTATTGCACACCACTTGCGTGCTACCTTAGGTCAAGCATTTACTCTTCAGGATGGGCTCCAAAACTCCTCCGGGTCAGTTTTCTCACTGATGAAAAAAGTGACACTCAGAAAAGACGGAATACCAGTGAAACTAATTTAAACAAAGTGGAAGATGTCTAAATGCGGCAATACAAACCTGTTGTAAACTGCGATTGAATGCAAATGTGCATGCTATGTCGTGTAGGCGTACCGGCTGCCTTGGGGTCTACAATAAGATACGGAATACGAGCAGATCAATTTCTGGTCTTATTCTAACTACAGTTACCTAGTAATGCAGGTAAGTGAGTAAGTGTAATCGTAAATATCATTAAAAAACATCCATCATACGACAACTACATTTAAATAAGTTATTATAGTCCTTTCAAACTAGAAAATTACTTTAACAAAGTCGACGTTCCTAAGAATTCTTTTCCTTAAAAGAACATTACCTATTCAACTCGCGCCTCATGTGATTCAATGCAGCTCTGGTAAACGGGTAGGTAAGTCGATGCCATAAGTTGTGTTTCAACTGGTTTTGAATTCATAATGTGATTAAATAATCAGACATCAGATAAAACAAAAAAAAAAAGAATACAAGTGAGCGTTCCATTTGTCACAGTCGACTGCGGTTGGATTGTCCCAGCCTTCATTTAATTATGTTGACCGGACAATATTTGAAGGTCGGCCTTTTGTTTTACCACCTAGCCAAGAGAAACGAGTGCGGCAGTACACACAACACCCAACACCACTACTAACCGCAGCCACTTTCATTGCTTGAATTTGTAAGTTATATGTTATATTTTGTCTATTATTGTTTTATTACGTTTTTTTGTATGCATAATGGCCCACGAGAGATATTCGCCTTGTTTAAAATCCCAGTGAAGATACACAGACAATGCTGTGCGATAAATAATTTGTTTGCAAGAAGCGAGCTAGTGCAACAAGCAATGACCAGGTTCTGCTGTTAATTGCTAAATCACAAGTGGAAATAATTACTCAGTACGTGTTTTGGCCAAGCTTAACCACGCTATTGGAGTTTCAGTTAGGACAATGGGAATTTACTTTTCGCTTGGATAGATTTGCACGCTCGGATGGTATCATCGGTTTTTGTTTCATGTTGTCAATGGTTTCCCATTTCGAAGGTTATGGCTTTGATGAAGATTTGGAAGAACACTCTCCTCTTTATAAAGAAACCGTCAGGCTTATTTACAAAATACAAATTCACATAAAGTGGATTGGTTTAGGAGTGGCAAACAATTTTTTTTTCAAAACAATACATAACACTTGAGCGGGTAATGCAAACAAGTATCTTCCTACAATAAGAACCCAATTTCGAGCACTTCAAATCAGTCATCAGCACCTATGACACATGTTTTCGCAAGTACGCATTAGAAAACCACAAACTGAAGTGATCCATCACCTGATGATTCTATGCCAAGCATCATGTAGAAAAACTTTGCGGCAAATAGTAACTCTTGCTTAGAGGACTCCTTAAGCCACATTCAGAGTTATTAATCTTTTAACAAAAATGTGTGCTTCCTCGACGTATGACAGAGAGTACTACCTTTGAGGGGATTTAGGGTCATACGCAAGCTGAACGTTGACTGCGAATTGTCATACTTTTTAAAACATTCTCCACTTGATATCATCATTGGCGAACTAAGAAAAAGACAGATCAAAGAAACGAGAGTTGCAGCAAACTAATGGGCTGTGGTGTAGTGGTAATATCATCGCTTGTCACGCTGTTGGTTCACGGTTCAAAACCTGATGTCAAGCATCAAGAATTCCGCATGAAATAAATAAAAAAGTCGATCAATTGTGAAAGCTAAGTCAACTCTACTGCGAAGGCATAACACTGGCAGTAGGGTGGTCATATGGCTGAAACTTGATCGTGATGATGACATCAGGAGGACGGAAAAAAATACTGTGAATCATAAGCAATGATAATAAAAGCAAAACAAAAATGCTCCCTAGTTATCTGGACGCTACCCTTGGAGTTTACAGAAGCTTAATACCACCTGAGTTTCAAACCACTACACCAAATCTTTCTTCACAAGGCCCGTGCCCTGTAATAGTATAAGGGTATTCATATCCCCTTTGGCGCGCGCAAATTATGTAAAAAAAGAAAAAAAAAATAGTGATACTCGAACTGTTATTGATTTTCGTCTTTTATTCGCCAATTCTGCCATTGAGTTGTTTATTCACCTAAGTAGGCGAATGAGAGTTTTTTTAATTCGCAAACTATAATAGTAAGTTTTTTTTTTTTTATAATTTGCACGTGTGAAAGGGGTTACTAATTTTAGGACACGGGCGTTTTGAGGAAAGGGGAAGAGACAGAGAGAAAGACAGATTGGTGTAGTTGGTTTGAAACTCAGCTGGTATTAAGTTTCAGTGAACTCCAAGGGTGGCTATCCATTCGTCGGATTTTTAGTTTGACCTGCGAATGGTAATAGCGACATGAAATCTTGAAAGCCTTCCTGGCGGTAAGCCGAGTTTGAAGATTTATTTATAAGGGAGTTCCGTACTCCAGCACAAATAAAGGTCCTAACACCAAATGTTTTGTGTGCTATAAAAGTGCACCAAGCCCAAGTGTAAATGTAAATATATAAATAAATAAATATTTTGCCGCTAATAGTCCAAAACAGGGCCTAACCTAACTTCTCGCAGCCACTTGTACTGTGGGCCGCTCGAATGGTTGGGACCAACAGTTTTATGTCGATTCCGAAGGGCAATTTTTTCGATTGAGAGAAGCTTTTCAAGACTATTTTTACTCTCGGATGTTTATTAGACGTTCAGGAGAGGCGGGGCCGTGAGAATATATATTTTTTTTCTTGGATGAATGAACCCTGAACCTCCCGCCCAGTGATCGCGTACTTAACCACAGAGCTACGGCGCCCATTGTAAATGAAAAATTGTTAGAAAATTGTACAAAGAAGAAAACATTTGATCCAAGTGCAGGCACCGATCCTGCGATAGATATAGTTTTAGCCAACAACGTTAGTTATCTACGTATCTACGTATAAGCGAAACGTTGAATAAACTATCATCTTACAATGCTTGTATGCAAAGGTACTTCAAACTATATCCCGTAAGTTTCGAGTTATTGAGTACGACATCAACATATGTACATGGTGAGTTTTTGAAAAATAT
Organism: Pocota personata; assembly: GCA_963082735.1. NCBI lineage: Eukaryota > Metazoa > Arthropoda > Insecta > Diptera > Syrphidae > Pocota > Pocota personata. The sequence goes on from OY720433.1 coordinate 5,239,577, forward strand.
AACCTTGTTTTGTCCGAAAGCCTTTAGATATAGTAGAAAAACATTTATGGTCAAAGATGTCCTTGGTTTTAAGAATATAAATTAGGGTGAGCCCCTTTTGTATTAAGACAAGAAAGTTATGTCGATTGATTTTCAATAGCGAACAAATATTGACCCTTGATAAGTTAAATAATAATAGGGCTTAGTAAATAAAATTGATAAAGTTCTTCTGCCCACGTAATAACTTTGAAGTTTGCTAATCATCAAGTAAAATGGTTTGAAATCAAACTGAAAAATTTGAAGGCATTTTTAAAATACAAAGAACGTAATTGTTGAGTTTTTACTTAAATCAAAAAATTAGTCAACAAAGAAAAAAAGAAAAAAAAAGAGAAGAGATGTCGACGAAAAAAGACTAGGAGAAGTTACAATCCAAATTATAACATGTTGTACAACATACTAAAGTAATTAATAAAAGACAACTACGACCTCTAAAAGTTGTGAGTTGGCCAATATAATCACTGACCATTGCAAAATGATGATTCAACCAATCAACAGTCATTTGTTTACTTTCATTTAGCAGTAAAACAATAATAGGTACTCTCCCGCCTGCCAGCTACACCTTTTCACGACTAATTTTTACTACATGGTTTTAAAGATTAACACAGTCCGAATGTTAAACCTGCTTCATATCTTGTTATTGCGTTCTGACAAAGGCGTTTGCTATATATTAATAAAACGTGACCATGAATAATCATGAAGCGAAATAGTTCAAAGGAATCCAATTTGTGGCAACGTAAAATCCCATCACGTCTTGCAGAACCCTCAACAAATAAAGAGGTGTGCAACCTCAAATTAACTTCCTACTCACATGAGTGACCGGTCTTTGTCAAAGGAAATCTTAATTTTGAAAGAATGGTAGAGATGTGTAGAGTTCAATGGTAGAGATGTGTAGAGCTAAACAGAAATTAGTCAACAGATTAATTTCTGAATAGACTTTTGAAAGAAAACGGTGGTAGAGATTATGATATTAGGTAGATATAGGCAAGGAATAATCTCTTTAGGTCAATCGGTTTCCAAATTTGCACAAAAACTACTTGTATCCAGAAACTAACTTTTCTTTCAATAAATTGCTCTACAGTGCGTGATGTACCTAAACCTTACCCAACAATCATAAGCCGTCGATAAAAAGGGATCAAATCCACTCCAAGAATTTTTTCCTTTAAAATTACCAGGGGTGTCACATCTGCTTTTCATAACGTCTATGCTTCTGAAGCTGCCCATGTCTGATCAGCGGAGCTTTATATCGTAAAAGCGAAGGTTATAATTGCTACAACATATGCACCAAATCATCAGTCAGATATCGATGGACAAAAGCATGTCTGATGATTCTATATGCCCGTTCTACAAAAATTGAGGTGCTACGTTTTGTAAGAATTACCAAGGCACATCCCTGCGAAAAGAACATACTCCGTCTAACCTGATTGGTTCACCGCAGTACGGCTATCGGCCCGACATATAGACAATCGGTCAAATTTGCACACTAAAACAAATCCTGGAAAAGATCAACTATTTCAATTCGAAACCCAACATTTATTATTCGACGGCGAATCTACATTTAACAGCATTCTTCGTCTAAGACTCTACAAGACGATGGCCGATCTCTGGAACTGAATAAACTTACCCAGTTGTGCCGCATAACATTTAAAAAATAAGTGGTGTATTGTACAATTTGGAAACAACTTCTCCGAACTATTCGAAAAGTGCACCGAATTTCTGGTTTTAAAACGGAGGGCACTATTTTCAACGAGTATTGGTTGTTCCCAGGCGAAACGGGTTGGACTTGGAGTTAATGAGGACAAAACCAAATACATGCTGTTAACAAACAAAGAAACACCTGCCCACCGGTTAAACGTCACTTCAACCTCAAAGTGCTTAAGGCGTTCACCTATCTCAGAGTTAATATAAATTCTATAAAGTATGACACCCAAAAATGCAAATTTTTAATTTCGTACCGGGTGCAGCACGAACTAGTTACGACACTAAATGAAATTAATTTTCAAGAATTAATGAGAGAATTTGGAAGGGAACCAAACTTTACCCCACGACAAGAAAAAAAAATCCATCATATGACATATCAAATTAAAAGCGAAATCTAAGAAATCCAAATATGTTTTTGTTTGTATCGTATAAGATATACCTCTTCAGCGGATCTCGAGTGCCCCGTTTGAGAACAAACAGACAGAAAAACGTGGGACAAAAGGTGTTTGTTTGACCTGACCTGATAGCTTTCTATTTTTCTCCGGATTGACGAGGAAGTAAAATTAAAATAATGTTAAAATAGTGGTGCGGAACACTGACGTCGCGAGGTCCTACTCCTGATTGAAAATTTTGTTTACTTCCTCTTAAGCCATTTAGGTACATATCTACTATTACACTTTACTATTATAGATAAATTATAATATTCTAAAATGTATCGATATCATTACGGAAAGCCAAAAAGTGGCTCACGAATGTATGATCAGATAAAATTTGGGAATATTATTCAATACAGCCTATATTTACATAAGGCAAACAGTTAAAATTTTGTTTAAAACATTCGGTCAATTTATTATCTCATTAAACACAAACAAAACATTGGTTTCGATTCGGCGATGTACAATAAATTGCTAAGCAGGAATCGGTATAAATGAGAAATTAAGCAAAAGTCTTAAGACCTCTTCCAAAATTTATCTGTTTGCGAAAACTTATAATTCATGAACTGCTTCTTTCACTTTTGATTCACTTAATCATTTTATTTAATGATTCATGGAGAATGTCATTAACAAAAGCTTGGCAAAATTTTCACTAAAATGCAGATTTGGTGATAGTTTGACCGCAGAAAGCTAAAAACAATTATTACCGTGTCATTATGTAGATTAATCGCGAAAAATATAAACCAACTGATGAAATGTATACTTTTTTTTGTTTTGTTTTTCAAAGCGTTATTCTATCAGAGGTAGATATTGTTAAATCATGCAAATATGAGAATTGACTCACAATTTCAAATTGAGTTGCAGGATTCGAACTTCAAAAATCATACTCCGAAGTAGATTAATCGATAAAAACGAAGTAGATCCATATTTTTCAAAGTAGATCCTAATATCAAAGTCTAAATTAATAAATATTACATTTAATAACAAATATATATTGTACATAAATATTATGTAACAATGTGCAACAAAGTTTTACACTTTTTTCTGTCACTTAAGACGTTAACGTCGATTCTTATAAATCTCGACATACTGAACCCAAATTCGTATCTCAATATTCTTATCGATGCAATCGCGATTGAATGATCGCATAATATGTCCTTCAAAATCAGTTTACAGCTAATTGTTTAAAAATATTTAAGCTGCATTTTAAAATTAATTCGATTCGAAAGTGAACCAAGAACGGCATTTTACGAACTTTCAAGGGTCAATATCTTAAACACCTGCCTTAATAGAAATATTGTGTGCTGCAGTGATGCCGAATCGGCAATGTTTATATTTTAAAAATCTCGAAATATGGCATGACTTAATTACATTAACAGTCATTTACATTTTAGTAAAGTTATTAGTTCGTACTTGTCACAAATACACATTAAATGCATTAAATATTGAAATTGTTTAGTTCTACCAATTCGGCATCACTGCATTTAAAAACTCAGGTATTTTAAAAATTAAGTTTTTATAAAAAAAATTGAAACAAAAAGAAAATGTGTACATTACATACCTATATATGTATGTACATAACTAAATAAAAAAATTACCTTTCGTGTGTCGAACATCAAAATATTTATTTTAATTTATAACATCCAGTGGTATCACCATGGACCTCTTTTGCTCTAAAAGTGTTTGTAGTTTAGTATAAAACAACCACCCTTACCTGACCTATCCTATAACATGCTTCTGAATATCTTGATATAGCTACGTGAGATGCAAAGTAATGAGCATAAATCTAGTTCTGATTTCCCTTGACGCGTCAATTCAACTGATAATACAAATTGGTTTTGGTTTTTTGTAAGGAGAAGATCAACTGTATGGATCTCGGGCAAGAACAAATCCGAAGTGCAAGTATCTTGTAGTCATCCTACTCGAATACATGGTAGTCTTAATCTTGGTCTTGCTTTTGAGGATCACTATCCACTGCTGTTACTGCAAGAGTTCAACCTTAAAGCTGCTATTGAATTATGCCTATTTATTAGCCTTTTCTCTACCAAGATCCTGCATCACTTAAGGCTATGCCTTTTTTATTAAATCAATGATACGTAGAGAGAATAAAGGATATAGAGGAGAATTAAAGATTAAAGATGAAAGAATAGATTTTGCCAAGTTATTATATATTAGGCCTATTCGTCCATTGTTCTTCAGCACCGTTCGAAGGAATTTGGCTCATTTGTTTCGTTTTTCTTATGGCACATATTACATACTTACAAATACTATGTTCAAATGGATGCTTATCTTTTGCAAACAAAAGGCGGTATTACCCACAAGGACGGCAGAATCGGGTAACCAACGCTTATAGGATATTGTCTCGGTAACCCCGCAAACGCATTTTTCTATTATCTCAAAAATATATCCCCAAAATTTGTTCAAATTCATTCAAACCAAATAAATATTATCCCAATTCACACAGATTATATTTCATTGGGTAATTTAATGAATTCCAAATTAATTTCATATTAAATACAATGGCAGTTATTCGAATATGGATACTAAGTTCTACACGGTACTCGTACCCCTTTCTGAAAGTTTTGCACGATCTTCATTTGAAAAGATCCGTACGTCAAACTCAAGAATTACACATATAAAATTCTTGTTCGAATTTGTGTATTTTGACTATAGCTCGCATGCGAAACTTTCCGCATGAGATTCGAGATTAGCCCCACCGGAAGGTAATACATATTGTTAGGGTACTCTGGAAAGTCTAGCTTTTAAGTTCTTGTGAAGGAACATTTTGGATATACCAACGAAAAAAAGGAAACGACTGCATATTTTTTATTATTTTGACAATTTTCCAAAACTTGCCATGTTCTTACATATTGCATATTGTTTTGATGTCAATTTTCAACAAAATCGCTTTTTTTATGAAAAACCTGGTACGCCATTTGTATGTAAGCAAATATCTTCTATATATATCAAATTTGAATCTTTGCAGCCGTTGTCAAAAAAAAACTTTTTTTTTTTCAAAATCGACCATTTAGGCCGTTTAGACAGCAGAGAGGCAGAATTGACCCACTTTTTGGAGATCCTCTATAATAGTAATATCACAATTGATCAAAATCTCAAGGTCGACTATTTTTACGAAACAAATACTTTTCTTAATTAAAATAAACGAAAATAATAAAAAAAAAAAATATATATGTTGACTAATTTTCAAAACTTGGTATCTATGCACATATAAAAAATCTCTTAGATATCGATTTTCAACAAAAACGTTTGAGTCATATCCGAAAAATAACCAATTTTAAAAAGTTCGCTGACAAGTAAAGTACCATTAAACTCATTTTTTTCAACATCCGATCAAACATTGAATTTAAACCAAAAGAGACATTTTTTTTTTTTTTTTTCAAAATCGGCCATTAGTAAGGTACTGTTAATTTTGGGGTTAGAAAACAAATTCTGATTTCTCATCGAATTGGAATCCTACAGACCACAGATATGAAATGTGAGCAAAATCGGTCCAGTCGTTAAGATGCGGTCGGCCATGCATACACTTGCACTCATCCAGAGAGAAATAGAATTGGAGAAAATCTCGAGCTGCAACATTTTCTCGAAACCAGTACTTGCCCTATAGGTGTAGGCAAAAAATACTCTCCAACCTTTCCATTTGACAAGACGTATCCATATTATGTGAGCTGAGGGTAATTTATCAAGAATTTCCCTTTTTCTATGAAACATGCAAAAACATAGAAAGAACTTCTTGAAATACTTCTTTAAAAGAAAATCCCATAATAGAACCTCGTGGAATTTCGCTCACGTTCCACGAACTTTTCTATTTCTGAATTATTTCTGTTTCCGGTTTATTTTGATTGCCATTTGTCACAAGCAGATGTCGCTACAAGAATGGTGTGGTTATAGGATTAGATACACAACTCACTTTATTTTATCCTACCAGCACAATTCAGCCACACACAAAATATTTCCAAACATTTCCAAATAACGTTCAGTCACATCATAGATAAATAAGATATATGGCTTGGCGGCCAATGTGCTTCGATATTGGCGGCCAATGTTATTGAATCATGATACAAGATTTTCTTCTGAGCGCGACATCTATATCTTATTTATCTATGGTCATATACAAAATATTTCCAAATAACGCTCTTCTTCTATATCGCATAGTTCCCAAAACGATCTGCAGATGGCGGTCTGCTGACCGCCAGATGTCGCCGGTAAAGGTTGATGTATATGCTATGACGTGAGTCCAGGATAATCTCGTTTTACTTCATCTTTTCTATCCGACATATAGATGACGCAAGCCAAACTTATTCTGGTTCGATTATATACTTGAACTTTCAAGAGCTTTCACTCGTGCATGTTAAAACCACGTGCCAACAGATGTGACTTTATAGACAGACTGTAGCGGCAGCGAAAAAACTAAAAGTAGTCAACACACGACTGTCAACTTAAAGACGGTGTTCACACTGGAGTGATGGACTGGATTTTATTTTGCAATTCGTGTTCAAACTGAACACTTCCGCGGATTCTTTTTGACATATTAATTGTCAGTGCCTATCAAATTGGTTTGTTTTCTTTTCTTTTTTTTTTTGCTTACTTTGCAAATTTGAAGAAATTTAAACAATGAGTGATACGGAATTATTTTTTAATTTTTACAATTTCTTTTTAAACACTTTTGTCGAGTGACAATCGATTGACATTTTCAAACGTCAGAAAAAGTCCTAAAATTTTTAAAAATCTAAAAATCCGGATTGACGTTACATGTCACCTCTCCACTTCCCCCTTTGCCTGTAAACGTCAAAAAAATCCTGTTCGTCAGTCCTGTGTGAACACCCTCAAAGGCAAATGGTAGCTGTCAATCCAAGATGGCAGAGAGAAGAACCACACTCTGATTTCAGCTAGCAGCGCGTGCAGACGCACGTGCTGTATCTTGTATATCTTTATATTTCTTCGCGCTTTAACTGCAGAACTCATTTGCGTGTCCATATAAATCGATCATAAAACTAACGAAAAACATTAGTTGGCAGACATTTTTCCCCACCTGCGTTTTTCACATCGTTAATATTCTTCTGCAGCTGTACATTCAATTTTTCTATGTGCCTACTCATTTTCATTTTGATTTTTAAGTTTTAATTACTAATGATAGAGCGTTTTCATGTTTTCTTTTCTGATCTGTTCAGGGCACTGAACAAAACTCGAACACGAACAAGCACGCTCCGAACTGTACCACCTCAGAGCACCCTGATTTTTTTTTTATAAAACTCATTTCAGTGAGCTTGAAATGTTAAATAATTTGCTTTATTTCTATTATCTTTCAAGCCAGATTTAACATTCTCCAGGTAAGGAGCGGCTGAAATCACAAACCCGTCAACAAGCAGGAGTAGTGCGTCGTTTTTAATAAATCGTTTCTTTCATTTCTGTTAATTAGTTCTCCTTTTACCCCCCTCTTCCTTCATCTATGGATTAATAAAAAAAAAAAAAAACTTAAACAAAAATGCAAAGCATTAAACAAATATATATATATACATACATTTGAATTACTTTCAATATATGCCATGAGATAGGCTTTACTTTACTTTAATAAAATATTTTTTATAATTGGCTACTACTCGGCTATAAATCAGTCGATTTTATTGAAAATCAACATCTAATCACAATATTTCGACATTTGCAAGGACATCACATAGCAAGATCCGGGAAAATATTAAAATTCTTTTTATTTTGCTTTTTAAAGCATTTTTAAAGGTGAATTGCATATTAACAATTTCGCTTAGATTTCAAATTTGAGTAATTTGCAAATAAACAGTTTATATTTAGATTTGAAGCGAACATTTCTCTACCAAAATTCCATAGATCTTTTCGCGATTTTACGTTCAAGTTATTTAATAATTTTGACTGTCAAGCTCGGCCATTGTGTGTATTGTTTACTTTCAACGAATTAATAAGATTTCTAAATCGACGCAATATCAAACTTTGCTAAATAAGTTTATATTAAACATTGAAATATGTTCACTAATAAACAATGGAATTAAGAAAACATAAAAGAGTAGCATGTAATGTAATAATTTATTAATCAGGCTTTGTTGAATAGTAAAAGAAACCACAATATTTACTAATACTTAAAGTGATTTCCCCCAATACAATAAAACAAATCTGCTAGGATTTTTCCGAATTTGCTCCCATCCCATTTTCCAAAAGTGGCAAAAACTAGTTGAGCTTGTTCTCTGAGCCGGCTTAATCCAGTTCCACAACGCGTTCATCTTGTTTGGAACTAAGTCATAGGTGACAGACCGGCTTCCTGATCGCATCAGTTAATTAAGCGGGATTAATATGTTATGGGTATTGAAACAATGGGTTCTAGTTTTTAAAAGTGGCACCATTCGGAGGACACCCCAAAGTGATGTATTTGTTACTTACTTTGAAATCGTTCACTGAAGCAATGCTTTTATGTCCACGATTACATAATGTCTTATAAGACCATAGACCAAATATTAAAGTTATTTGAAGAAATAGGTGGTGCTATTCTGGTGGTAATGACTGTTTGGAATTGATTAATTATATGGCAACTCGAGGAAATATTGCGGAGCTTGATATTTACACTTAAAAATGGTAATATATGGAGATATGATTTCGAAAATATTAATTGGCAAGTTTTTTTTGGCTGAGGTTTCCATTATGCGCACTAAGCAAATTTATTTTTATTATTTTTTTTTGTTTAAATTGACTTAGTCTAAGATGTACTGTAAAAGAATTTTTCTGAGGAAACTTTTTTTTTCTATTTTTTTTTTTACTTTTAAAGTTTTCAATTTTCACAGAAAAGTGAATGTACTCCTGTACAAACTGCACAAATGGACGCGTTCAGTTCTCATAACGCTTGTGCTAAGTGATTTTTGTTGCTGAAGAGGGGGAAGGGTGGGGTGGTGAATGCAGTGAAAATATTATAGGTATTGCCAAAGTTGAAATAATTTAAAGTTAATTTTGTCTTTTTTTTACTGAAAATATTATACTGCTAAATACCCCAGAGTAAATATAACTAAACTTTAGCTCCAGGCGCCTGTCTGACAGTTGTTGACATACCCTTAGCGGAGCGACGAATTCGCATGAGCAGCTAAACCCTGCGGAAAAAAGGGTTAAAACACCTGTTAGCGAGCGAAGCGAGCCACCCACCCCATACTTTAAATACACCAGACTTTCTTACAGGCGCCTGCCTGACAGTTGTTGACATACCCTTAGTGGAGCGACGAAGTCGCGTGAGAGGCTAAACCCTGCGAAAAAGGGTTAAAATCCTGTTAGCGAGCGAAGCGAGCTACCCACCCCATACTTTAAATACACCAGACTTTCTTACAGGCGCCTGCCTGGCAGTTGTTGACATACCCTTAGCGGAGCGACGAAGTCGTGTAATTCTACAATGACAATTATTCTAATAATTTCGCTGATTGGATAGTTGAATACCAGTGGAGGAGGGAAATTGCGAAAAAAAAAATAGATTCATTTGAAGAGTTGCTTCAAGCAGTGGTGCATGTTTATGGAGATTTTGGAAAAACGGTTTAAAACTCCAGAGTATGAGTCACATAAACATAGTTTGATTAAAAAAAAAAAAATGTCTTTTCCTCAAGAAATAAATATTATATTTATATTTTTTAGACCATTTTAAGCCAGAAAAAAAAATTATTTGCTCAGTACGCATAATGGAAACCCGCCCCTTTTTTTTCATTCTTAGTGCCTTAGCATTTTATAATTGTTTCTTTCTTGGCAGATTTTTTATTTTTGTTTTTATTTTTTATCACCCAAGTAGTAGCAATATTTTCTGCTGAGTGGTAATACTACTGGCAGCACGTCTGACATTTGTAACATCCCTGCATCTCGTTCTCGATTGACAAATAATCAAAAACACGTCAAATTATAATTATATTATAAAGGGGTAAAGCGAAGTTTTGTTTCTTTTGTTTTCTCTTTAGTAGAACTCTAATTTTAGATAACGGTTTACAATAAAAAAAAAATACATATTTGCTACCTTGCAGATATCTTTAACATATGGGACAGTAGTAAAGATAAAATTTACTTCACAAGTGGGGGTATGTTTTCAAGAGAAAAGTGCATTTTTGGTAAAACAGCAGCAGAAAAACGGTCGCCAGCGAATGTTTATTGTGTTTACTGTAGGCAATAACTAATACTTGAAAATAAACAAACAATATTGACGAAAATGCCGTACCGATTGAGGACTCGTGATGAATATCCAACTTGGGTAGGTGTTGTGCTGATCTATTATCCAAGTTTTGGTGGCGCATATGCTTATCTCGTCCACAGATTGGTTTCGTATTTGTTTTCAATTTAATTGTTGGCACTGGAGCCCTGACTCTACCTGCGGTGTTTGCGAGGGCTGGCTGGTTACTTAGTATTGCAGTGATCATCGTTTTGGCTGGTATTAGTTACATGACCGTAACGTTTGTTATCGAAACCATGTCCTGTGCAAATGCAGTCATTCAGTGGCAGCGCTTGCAGTACTTGAAAAGGGATCAGGTGGGGGTTTCTAATCGTAGTTATGATAATGTATGAATAACGCGTAGTATATTCACAGGCAACAACAGACGATGAACACGATAGTGACCCAACTGAGTCGCTGTTGCCACGCAACAGTCAACGATTGACAGCAGATAGTGGCATTGAACAGATGCCACTATCATCGCAAAGATCCCAGTACTATATGCTGGAGAAGAAAGTCGAACTGGGAGAAATGGCTGGACTGTTCTTCAATGACTTTGGACGCATATTGTTTTACCTGTGCATTGCGATCTATTTATATGGAGACTTGAGCATTTACTCAGCTGCTGTTGCCAAGAGCTTGAGAGATGTTGTGTGGTAAGTCACCGTTGAGTTCATTCGTTTTCAATTGCTAGACACGAGTAGAGCGATTTGTGTTAATTGTTTGCACTAGACGTATTTTTGTTCGCTGTTTTATTCTGTTAATTCTGCTCTTAAATAGCTGGAGATTAAAAACTTCTGTAAATATGTCTCCCAGGAATGAATTCCAAAGTTTAATTGTCCTGTAGTAGAAGGAGTTTTGATATTCAGAACATCAGCCGTAGTAGTAGCAGTCGCAGTGGTGACGCTTGATCCTTTAAAAAAGCGTTCAATTTAAATATACTTAGCAAATAAAAAAGAGGAGGAATAAAGTTGCTTGAATGTTTAACATAGGTACATACATACGTGTATTATATAATCAGGGCAAATCCTTTTGGCATAATTTTTTTTCCGAAATATTTCTTTTATTTTGACCCTTACACCATTTTTTTTATAATTCGCGCGCGCCAAAAGGAATATGAATATCTTTATACTGTTACAGGGAACGGGCTTTTAGGAAAAAAAGAGGAAGAGGAACAGAGGAGAAGCCTGTGCACGTTGGCTTTAAATGTTTGCCGGGTGTAGTGATGGGGAAATACAGAGCTTGGTAGATCACTCCACATTCGTGTCGTTCGGATTATAAACGAATCCCTATATTTCACAGTACGACCGAAGTTAGGCTTTAGAATGAACTGATGTGCATTCGAAGCCTGTCGCGTATTGCGGGTGAAATTTTGAAAGGGGAAGAATGCAATTGGCTATTTCGCTGCAGCATTTTTTTTTGTAGAAAAAACGATAAAACAGGGAGTGACGAGACATTTTTCCGATGTTCAAGTGAATGTATAGCATTCACAATGTCTCTATCACCTATTACTTTTAACGCGCAATTTTGTACCCTATCAGGAATGTGCAGAACGGTCTTGGGTGCACCAGACCAGATATGGGCGTTATATTCCAGCTTAGGGCGGATTAATGCCTTATAAATTGAGGCCAGGTCAGACGGAGCAAAATATTTCTTGCACCGTTTAAGGAATCCTAGACGTTTTGCAGCATTTTTGGCGACCTCGAATATGTGATCGTTCCATCGAAGATGGTTATTAATACACATACCGAGAATGGCAAGTTTTTCGGTTGCAATGATGCAAGTACCATCCATGGATAATGGTTGAGGGTTTTGGTTTCGCTTGAGAGACAGAAGACAGCATTGCGTTTTGGAAGCATTAAATCCCACTCTGTTGGTTGGACCCCATTTGATTATGCTGTCCAGGTCGGTTTAATGTGTTTAACATACGTTGCCGTTCCCCTTCTACGGCCGAAGAGGAAGGACGTGAGTTGGGGAACGAATATGAAAATCTGAGGGTACTGTCATCAGCGAAAGAATGGATTGGATTAGAAGTTGCAGACAAGAGGTTATTTATAAAAATAAGAAAGAGTCGAAGACAAAACAGAGCCTTGGAGAACACCAGCATTTATTTGGTGAATTGCAGACTTGAAGCCGTCCAAAACAACTTGTATTGAACGCCCCAAAAGGTAATTTTCTAATCCATTGAGAAGAGACTCATCGATGCCGAATGCAAGCATTTTCGACAAAAGAGCGTGATGCCAAACTCTGTTAAATGCTTTTGAAATATCAAGCGCAACCATCTTAGTTTCGCCGAAGTGATGGAGAGATTGTTTCCACTTCTCGGTGAGATATGCCATCAAATCACCAGTGGACCTTTTGCTACGAAAACCATACTGCCGGTCATTAAGGAGTTTTCGTGAATCTAGATATTTCATAAGCTGCCGATTTATCAGCGTTTCCATGACCTTAGAAAGAAGGGACGTAAGTGCAGTGGGTCGGTAATTGGACAGGGAGGAAGATTCGCCTTTTTAGGGATGGGCTGGGCAAATGCTGTTTTCCATCTGCTCGGAAAGAGCCCTGAAGAGTAGGATAGACAAAAAAGCTTACCCAGAGGTTTTGCCAGCGTAGAAGAATACCTCTTCAAAACTATGGGGGGATACCATCTGGACCAGCGGATTTGTGTATGTTAAGACCTTTGAGTAGTCCTGCAACTGTACGAGTGCGAAGGTGGTCCTGTCCCATGGAAAATGTGACGCTCTCAAATACAGGTGGAGACAAAACATTATCTGGCAGCGTGGAGTTCGCTGCAAAGTGAGCAGCAAGCAGATTGGCTTTGTCTAAGGAGCTGACAGCTGAAATGTCATTGTAAATGACATATTCTCCATCAGGAGAAGGATGTTACGTGTAACTTCGCTGTGAACGAAATGCCAGTATGTTCTCTCACTACACCTCCTCCCTCTCCAAGAAAACACAGTGCTCATTGTATCTCTATACGAACGAAATTGATTGTAGAATTTTACTGAGTTTTTATGCTAGTACTCCGTCTTTCAAGTGCATGGATTCAGCTGGTTGTTTAATCAGAACTTTGTAGTAGGCATATAAGAGCACAGGTTGATTCAAAAATATAACAAAACATATGGAAAAGTACAATCCGTCTGGAATAGATCGTATGATACCCTATCCCTCATCTTCTTACCCATCCATAATAAAGTGGGGGTGGCGTTGTGAACTTTTTGCTTTAAATACAATGAAATATTTCTATCTATTTCAGAGGATATTCTCTCGATTTTTAAGAGATTTCACAACATAATTTGTGGTTAAAAAGGTTTTTTTTAGGAGAATGAGCGGCCGCTATTTGTAACCTTAGCTCAAGGATTCTGGTGAAATATTCACAATAAGACTTTGATGGAGCAAAATACGAGTTTTGGAAGAAAATGTCTATATATTTCGTTAAGGTGGTATTTTTCGGTTTCTAGTAAAAATATTTACGTTTTTTGTTTTTAAAAGGGGGTATCTGAGGGCAGATTTTAAATTTTTTTACACTTGTTTTGCTTCGGGTCCTAAGTAGCGTATATACCAAATTTCATCTTCCTAGCTCAATATTGAAGGCCCAAAAATGGACGACATACGGACGGACAGACCATGGCTAAGTTGAGATAACTTTTGATGCCGATACTTTTGGGGGTCTATCGTTATTATTTCTCTATGTTACAAACTATGTATCAAAATTAATATACCCTATCCCAGGGGTAAAATATGTAAATCATCAATTCGAGTAGTCGCCTCTGAGAATATGCATATGTCTGCGTCAGTTTTCGATGAGCCAATGGTTGGAGATTGGATGTTTTGCGGGATCATCAATTAAGCAAATTGCTCATCTACACGCGCGAAAGCCATACTCAAGCCGCGGTCTAACTTCTGCTTTGTGCAGAAGGAGGTGTTTCGTTGTAAAGCTCTAAACAGATAGCTGAACTTCAGGAAAGCCGATTTTGCGATGATGGATATGTGGTCGTGCCATGTTGCACCAAAATTGACTTTAATTCCAAGAAGATGCATGGTTACTTTGGGTTGTTCGTTCATTTCAAACTGTGATACATTTGACGCGTTCTTTCTGGAAAATACGGTGAATGGGTTTCGTTCGCAATGAAATCTACTAAGTTAGCGTTTCTCCATAGCAAGATTTCCTGCAGGTCTTCATTTGTTGAGTTGATTTGGTTGAATTCATCGGCATGTTGTTTAAGCAAGATGATATTAATGTGCTGTTGTTTGTTGACTCTACTAATACTCGTATATCGTCGATGTATATTATTTTATTTTATTATTAATATTAGATTACGCCTAGGAAGCAATCCCTTGAATGCAATTAATCGGGTTTTTAATTGCATGATGTAAGCCGGAAAGACAGACAGAGAGAAAGAAAGAAAGATTGGTGTGGTGGCTTAAAATGCAGTTGGTATTAAGTTTCAGTAAACTCTGAGGGTTGCGTCCAGATAATTGGGGAGAATTTTGTTTGTTGACATTTGTTGTTGCCTTATGATTCACAGTATTTTTGCCCTTCCTCCTGATGTCATTATCAAGATCAATTGGCATTTGCAACCATCCCTACTTCCAGTGTTATGCTTTCGCAGTAGAGTTGACGTACTCACAAGCTTTCGCAATTGATCGACTTTATTTATTTCATGCGGAATAAATAGATGATTCTTCACATCAGGACTTGAACCGTGAACCTACAGCGTGACAAGCGAAGGCATTACTACTATACCACGACCGCCAGAAATGTAGTATGTGGTGAAAATTGCAAAGAGACGAAAACCGTACCAAGGCGATTTTTTTTTTAATTTTCGGCACCATTTAGGAGTGTGTCCTTTAAAGTGTATAACCCAGTTACAGAGTGGATATAGGAGAGAGTTAAAGAAGAGAGAAAGAAAAGGAGATGGTTATAGATTTCGTCCGAACAATTACGGTGAAAGTACCAGTATATGAACGCTAAGCATCCAACATTTCGGCGGTATTTGAGCGACGGAATTTGATGGGAAATAGATTGATCACCGAATAATCTACATGCTTGTCGCTGAGATCACTTGATCGTGGAACTCAAGGAATTTTTGTGTAAGGTCTTTAGATTGATTGGGATTAAAACCCAAAGCTTGACCACACTCAATCCGATTTTAACAATTTCTAAAAATTTATTCAATGGTTCTTGAGCAGGGCGTGTGAGAGCTAATAAACAGTCAGACATGAAACAAAGTATTTGTTCGACCTTACACTTTCGAAAACGATCATAGCCTTCTCTTATTCCCCGATAGGGAAGACTAACCGCGCGAGACTCGAATTGCACTTAATGCCTTAAAAAAAAAAAAACAATATGTAAACAAACTAATTCAAAGCGCTCACAAGGCGAATGGTACGTAACGAGACGAAGCGGAGGTCAAGGCGATATTGTGTTTTAGGTATAATGAATTTATGTGTATCTCCTATAGTCTTGACAGTGCTTAAGGTTTAGTGCATTAAGAGCCCATGCATGCCTATGCTCTCCAAAGTGATGGAAAAAGCCATCAATACTGAAATATGAAACAATAAAATATCTGGAGGGGTACGAGCTAGTAAGCGACGGGCAGTATAGTTTTTGCAACCCCCGTTCAACTGGAATCCTGCTGACTTACGTAACCTCATATGGACCTCAGCCATTGAGCACCACGAGGAAACACGAGCTATTGCCTTGAACATCTCAAAAGCGTTCTATCGAGTTTGGCATAGAGCCCTATTAGACAAACTATGCCTGGGTGTACAATTCTTTTCAGGACAAATTATTCAATTTGTGGTCGATGATGTGTATTTTGACGCCTTCACTCTATACTTTCACTAACTCTGTTTCTTCTTCAGAAAATTTGACACGAACATAAAGGCACCGTGTTGAATTCATTAGTGTTAGTTTTATATCATTCTGCTACTAAGCACTAAAAATGGATGAAAATGCAGATGCGGTGGTAATTCTCAACGTTTTCAGAATGAATGTTTCTCCTCGATGTGGAGAAAATAATGTCGCTGACAGGGAATTTTTTTTTAAATTTTTAATTTTCTACTTTTTTAAATATTAGAAACTTAATTCGACTTTATATAAAGTTACTAAGAAACACGGCTTATGTATGTATTTCATGAAGTATATTGGAGAGAAAGAGAGTAGATAAGAAAGTATGTTCGTGTAGCGGTTAGAGAAACTTCAATTTAAATCGTTTCTCGTAACATCTCTGCTATAGAACAATTTATTCCTTAACATATTTTCTTGTTCACGGGTTTTAAACTACATATTTGTTATGAAAGTGTATCCGACGGCTTACCTTACTGTCTTGCAAGATATATGTAAACAAAATACGATTATTATTATAATTTTATTTTTTTTACAGTCAATTGAATACAACAAATTCCAGCAGTTACCTAAACATTACAGATGACTCACTGTGTTGGGATACGCACACAATGTCACGACTAGACGTGTATCGTCTATTCTTGGTTGCTTTCATCATGATCCTGGGTCCATTCGCTTTGTACAGTGTACAGAAAACTAAATACATCCAATTGTTTACAGTAATGTTCCGTTGGCTTGGTAAGTAAACTATCGAGGCGGTTTATTCGTTGTTTTAATATTATTGTTTTCTCTTAATTGCAGCTTTCGTAACAATGATTGGATTGGCAATCAAAGCTATCCTTACAGACGGCCCACAAGGTAATCCACCGACTGCTGATATCCTCGGCCTTCCATCTCTATTCGGTGCATGCGTGTACTCATTCATGTGTCACCATTCACTGCCGAGCCTTCTCGTGCCTATTAGCGATAAACGAAACATAAGATCTCTTCTCTCCTATGACTATTTATTGATATGTTCCTTTTACATTATTTTGGCTTTAACTGGAGCCTTTGCTTTTGCTCATCTGGAAGACCTATACACGCTAAACTTTATACCAAGTGCAGATGGTTCCATTACTCTGAAGGTAATTGAGTACTTCCTTGCGTTGTTTCCGGTGTTTACACTTTCTGCGAGCTTCCCCATAATAGCCATAACACTGCGTAACAATTTGCAGACTTTATTCTTGGATATGTCCCGCTTTGACTCATATAACTTCCTATTGAGACGTCTTCTATTTCCCATTTTAGCTATTGTCCCACCGTTTGTGGTCACGTACTTCACGGAGAGTCTCACAAGTTTGGTAGGATTTACTGGTAGCTATGCCGGTGCAGGCATTCAGTACGTGATACCTGTTTCGCTGGTTTACTTTGCACGCCGTACCTGTGCCGATTTACTAGGACGTGGTGTAATCAACGAGTACCGTAGTCCCTTCCGCAGCTCAGGGTGGCTAATTTTTGTTCTCATATGGTCATGTACTTGCATGATCTTAGTGACGGTGAACTTTTTTACCGCAAACGCTTCCTATTAAAGTCATATACGACAGTGTATGATGTTGCTTTTAATATATGACTTATAAAACCCCCTAATTAACTGCTCTGTCTTGTAATGCACTTATATGTAAGGGTGACTGAAGTTAAGTCTTTCGACTTGACTGGTAAGAGTAATGGCAAGAGATGACAATAAGGAACAAACAAGAATTTATGTAACGCACTCATTTGTATATATGCATGTACATTATAACAAAAACAAAGCAATGATTCTAAGAGAGAGAAGAGAAAGAAGACAAGAAAACTATACAATAACCCTAGCATGACTACTGCTATGATGTTTATATCTTTGAAAGAGTGTCTTATTTGTTTCTGAAATGTTATATAAAATTTTGTATAATGTTATACTATATCTATTGTAAGAATTTTTCAATACAGGATTTTATTTTATATATATATAACGGGAGTTGTTATAATTTCATCATTTTGTTTTTGCTGCTGTTTTTATTTTTTTCCTTCGACTAAAGAAGAACTAAAAATAAAAAACTCGACACGAAATGAAAAGCAGAGTTCAAAATACTCGCTCAAATTCCAACAGAGTTTTTTTTTTGCATGAATACAAGCGAATGGCTCCCACTTGCTCTGTTTTCTTTGGGTGATGAAGAAACAGCGAAGAAAACTAATGTATTTTGTACGAAGCAAATAAATAAGGAAATGTATGTGGCATTGTTAAACCCGCTTCATGTGTGTACCATTTATGGATTTGAACCTGTGCAGGCGACCGTAGGAAATATGAAAATTCATTCGATTTATCTACCAGTTCATTGAAGATGAAGAGTCAACTTCAAAGAAGTAAAAATATACGCCACAACAACAACCAACAACAACAACAAAAAGTTATTTTCACACTACAATTGAGATCATCAGTTTTTTTTTTCCTATGTGTTTACTGTGTGTGGGTATAGTCCTCCTTTATCCTATCTTTACCCACGTATTTTCTTACTCATAAAAATTGACCTTCCAGAGTCTAATTTAGCCTTAGTAGTCTAGCGGTGTGGCATTGCCCAAGCAGGCTCCTATAGTTTGCTTTGTTCAGCGAATAGGCGTGGATGAGATGCTTAGCAAACGACATCGGTGCGTCAATGTTGGATATAATTATGCTATTAGTACCGGAAGAGTCTTTCTTGTCTAGCCAATTCGTTAGCCTCGCAATTCCCCTGGAAGTCACAGTGACCTGGTACCCAGCAAAGGGTTAGGTTGTACTGTTCTGCTAACTCGTTAAGAGATATTAGATAATAGATATTATGGTTCTGGATATGAGGGACTTGATAATTGCCTGCTTGTCGTTATAAGTATATAACGATATCTTTCTGCGATACAGTATTTACCGCCAGCCAGTTAGCGACTTGGTGAACAGCGGTGACTTCGGCCTGAAAGACGCTGCAATGGTTCGGAAGGTTGAAGGAGAGCCGGACGTCCAGGTCCTCTGAGAAGATTCCAGCGCCGACTCATCCGTTAAAATCGACAGCGATCCGTTGTAAAAGACATCGCGTTGCATCTACTCCGATCTGTCCGGTATCGAGTGTTTGAAGCCTAGGTTAAAAACAGTTTCGGTAGGCAAGCGGTTGGTGACCTTGGGGAGATGACGGTGCATCACAAATATGTTGGCATCACCAGTGTCTTGCTCTCTCCATTGTCGAAAGTTTCTCAGTCGTAGTTTGTTTTTAGTTTGTTTGCCGGCGATGTCTATCGGTGGAGGTGAAGCATAGTTTGAGACGTCGCTGTTGGATAGGTTCACAGCGTACCCGTGATGCTGAGACACGCCACTCGTTAAGCGTTTTCGGTTAATTTTAGGTTAGAATTCCTCCCCAGAGCGGTCCACCACACCATAATACCATGTAAGAGAATCGGTATTACTACCGACATGTAAATCCAGTTCATTATGTTGGGTTGTAGGTCCCATGTGGAGTCTACCGAACTTTTACATAAGTACAGGCAACCGTGGGCTTTTTTGACACGTTCGATAACCTTTTCTGTCATGTAGAGCTTCCGGTCTAACTTTAATTCCAAATAGCTAGCGCTGTTTGAGAGACTAAGAGTGGGTACTCTTAATGTGGGAGGCAAGAAGCTTTTATATTTCCTAGTGAAAGGGACCAACTCAGGCTTGGTCGGATTAACACCACGGCTATTTGTCCAGTTGATTAACTTATTTAAAGCGAACTGCAGAGCATCGGCAAATGTCTGCGGGTACTTGCCTGATCTAGAGAGCTACATCGTCCACATATTGCCAGGAGCAGACGGATTCGCATATGTTAACTCTGCGTATTGCCTTGATAATCGAATTGGTTTCAACGTTATTGAAAGGTCCCTCTATATCATATCACTAGGATAAATTCCTTAATAGAGAGGGATCTGTCGATGGGGTGTATAATTGAATGTAGGGCTGTGTTATCGAGCCGTTAATTTTTATAAAGTCTCAAAATGTCAACTAAAATTTTGTCCTAACAGCGTCGTGGGGGAAGTTGAAGAATAATTTTATTTGTGCTATTTGAGTAATTTTATGCCTATACGTCAAATACTTCGAGAAAATTTGTCGGATTGAAGGCACATGTTCATAAAAAGGTCTCTGTCACGATGTTGGCCGCAACTGGGATTGTCACGTTAAAGGATGAGAAAAAACTGCTGGAAGCATCATCTCTGGCTCGAGTTCAACAAGTTGTATATGTTGGACAGTCTGTAGAGGTAAAGAAGCTTGCCAGCGATAGGCTAGAATCAATTTGGCAAGTTCTCACTCCCGTGTCAATCAAGCCTGGAGATGAAGATATTATCCAAGCCAACGTTAAGCCTTGCTAGTGATGAGGGAATTTAGGGTTGATTTCACCAACATTCGTGGGTTCTGAACGAAGCCCATTCCCATATACAAGCTGTTTTGGCACTAAGAGGAACGCAGGTGAGTTGAAGAATCTTCCTATTTGAAACTGCCTAGATATAACTTAGTGTCATTATTCTTTTCCCACCGTGCCCTCGCTATTTATGTCCGTAGTGATATTGCTTACCAAGTTGCACCATAGTATGGCCGCTGTTCCAACCCGGAATTTAATTTCAAATGGCTGAAATTCACCGTTCGTAAGCAAATAATTCACTAGCGCTTTATTTACAGAAGTCCTAGTGCGGACAGCAACTCAACTTTTAACGAATTTGATGCGCTGTTCGATTCCATCACTCGAATTGTCTCCTTGTATCCTCATACTGAAATCGTCATTGCGGGCGATTTCAATATACACAATTCGGATTGGTTTCAACATTCTGGCCAGACAACACCCGAAGGAAGGTATGTTGAACTTTTCGCTGAGGTAAACAATTTGACACGGAAAAAAATACTGTGAATCATAAGCAACGACAATAATAGCGAAATCAAACAAAATACTCCCCAGTTATCTGGATAGTCACCCTTGGAGTTTACAGAAACTTAATACCACCTAAGCTTCAAATCCACTACACCATTCTTTCTTTCTCTCTGTCTCTTCCTCTTTCCACAAAAAAAAAACCCACGTGTTCTAAAAATTAGTATAAGGGTATTCATATCCCCTTTAACACGTGCAAATTATAAAAAAAAAAAACTAAGGCGGACGTTTAACACCTGCCTTCTTGTTGATTGACAGGATTCCGTGAATGCTGAGTTAAGAGCAGAGTTAAGAACGTTGGTAAGGTGTGGAACAAACGAGCTTAAATAGTTTAGCGGAAATAATTGAGTTATGTTTGTCCTAGTTAGTCCTACGACAGTTGCGAAAGATTAACTGTGGAGTGTGTGAGCAATTTTCTATATTGATGTGAGAACGAAGGACTGTTGGATGTAGCTTAATTTGAGATCGCAGAGTATAATTGCTGTGAGACGAAAGTGACGTTTATCCCCTCTCGTCGGATTTGATTAATGAAGGTAGGACTATTTCCTCTGTTACAGACTACAAGGTTAGTACTAATAATATACTCGAAGATGAACTCACCTCGATGGTTAGTATCAGTTTTTCCCCATAGGTCATGGTGCGCGTTGGTGTCATACCTTAGCATAATGGTCTCACTTTTCTGTTCGGCTTCTTGACAATTTTCTTCAGGCATATCGGCGACGCGGGTTCTGTATGTATAGTAGATAGCCTGATGCCAGCCAGGTGTTGTTATTATATGATGTGATCAGTGTTACTGCCAGGTCATTTGTGCTCTGGTGGGGTACAAATTTAATGATGTTTTAGCAAGAATGCAGGCTCTGATTTTATCTGCCCTTGCATGATATAATGTATAGCCGTGAGCCCTCAGTCCTGTGACGATGTCATTTGCTAGCCAGGTTCCTGGATGAGAGCAATATCAAAACCTCTTTCGTTGAGGCAGAGCACCAGGTTAGCAGATACTAGGTTGGAGTGGTGGAGATTAATCTGTAACAGTTTTAGCATCATGATTAGCTGTTTCAGATCTTTTTATCTACGGGGATGATGGGTCATCATTAGGAGGAGATGCGTTGTGGGAGGCGGGTTCCGCCGGGTCGGGTGGTGCTGCGACGCTGGATTGGTCCTTTTTGAAAGGCCTCACTTCTATTTCTTTTAAACCGTAGTTCACTAAGAATTTCTTAGTCTGCAGCAGGGGAATTGACCGCGTTTGACCACTGAAACGGTGACAGAGATCCAGGGACTAGTGCTCAAAGATAGACGAGTGACATCGGTATATAGAGGAGGCTTTGGGCATTAATGTATCCTGTTTATATCGAATAGAAAACCCAATGTCACCATTTCGGTTGCAACAGGTGACGAGATCTGGCTCTATTCACCCTTATTACCGAAATAAATATAAGTGGCAGATTGTCACCTCACTTAATTTTAAACTTGTTACCGTACATGAAAATTAAACGTGCTTTTAATACGGGAATAGACCTCGTGGTGTCACTTGAACAGACTGCTTAGAATATAAATTTGTACCAGTCATTTAATTTTTCCGCTCACTTCGTGGCTGGACTGGGCGACCGTTTTTTAAACTTTCAATAGCATCACAGCCCGGTCACTGAATTTGTTTAGGTATTTGGTTTTTACTTTTTAGTGATTTTCGTAGTTATTGCTTCTGTTCACATTTATGTAATTAATTTCAATTCAACTCTATTTCCATCAATTTTACAACCGCAGTGTAAACAAAAACCGCATAATGTGTACTTACGTGTGTAAATCTTAACATTATTTAGAAATTAGAGGCAATAATACAATAACTCAGGCTAAGGCTCTGCAAATTAATTCTTCTCCTGATTGTCATGAGAGTAGGGCATTTCCGATACTTACGTGTTGTCTTTCGCGAGGGTAGCTGTGGAAGTCAGATATGTACATTATGTATACATTGCAATTAAAGTATATGTACATATCTAATTATAATTCTAAAATTGAATCTAATAATAATTAGTATCATCTGGCATGATCACGCTCTTTGAAATAGCGACACTGTTTGCTTCGCCATGTATTAGCATTCGTCTAAGGGACGACCATTTTAATACTTTGTGTACTAGCTTCTGACTGGTCAAGTAACACCATTGTTATTGAAATTGTAACATGTCCTCAACTTGTCGAGTTTGGTTATCATACCTGGATAAAGTTTCTGGAATTTGGCACAAGAGGTAGCAGGAGTCAAGTTAAGTTTACCACACGTTTACATTTGTATGTCCACCTTTAACAAGTGCACAAAGTTTTTCAATTAACAAAATATGTCACTGGATAAACTGTGTAAAGCTAGAAAAAAGAGCTGCAGGCTACCGGACGGGTTCACGGCTTGTGGGTACTGGAACGGCCTTTGTATATAAAGGTTAAATTAAAATTAAAATAAATAAAAAAAAAATAATAATAAAAATAAAAATTAATAATAAAATGCCAGTGAAGTGCGGTGCAAAAAAAAAAGAAAAAAAAATCGCTGTTGCGCTTCTTCGTTATAGCAATTGGAGCAAGTGCTATATATGTACATACTTCCAGTTGCGATGACTGAGAGAGTTTAACATTTGATGCATAGCGGACTGCGAATGTTTATCCGAATAGCGGACTTTAGCTGATTGTCGTTTGGGCATAGCACCTGCGACAGTTTGTTTCGGAAAACTATTCTTTGGATCTCCACTTCACAGCTTCGCTTAGTTACGTCAGAGTTCTGTCTTTTTGTGTTTCTATGTTGTAGTGATGAGAGAATTTAGGGTTGATTTCACCAACATTCGTGAGCTCCGAACGAAGCTCATTCCCATAAACAAGCTGTTTTGGCACTAAGAGGAACGCAGGTGAGTTGAATAATCTTCCTGTTTGAAACTGCCTGGATATAACTTAGTGTCATTATTCTTTTCCCACCGTGGCCCCGCTATTTATGTCCGTAGTGATATTGCTTACCAAATTGCACCATAGTATGGCCGCTGTTCCAACCCGGAATTTAATTTTAAATGGCTAAAATTCACCGTTCGTAAGCAAATAATTCACTAGTGCTTTATTTACAGAAGCAACTTTTGACGAATTTGATGCGCTGTTCGATTCCATCACTCGAATTGTCTCCTTGTATCCTCATACTGAAATCGACATTGCGGGCGATTTCAATATACATAATTCGGATTCGCTTGAACATTCTGGCCAGACAACACCCGAAGGAAGGTATGTTGATCTTTTCGCTGAGGTAAACAATTTGACTCGGCTTCTAAATGAGCCTACACGTATACCGGACAGCGAGAGTCATTCCGCCAACACTTTGGACTTGTTTCTTACTTCGCACCCTGATAAATACACCATTGATGTTTTAGCGCCTCTAGATCGGTCTGACTATAATATCGTATCACCTAAATTCTCGTACTCCGACCACTCAGTTAAAGAAAAAACTCCTAAAAGACTGCAATGTCCATATTCGACGTGTAAAATTCTTATATGACGAATTGAGGCAAAAAATCGAACAATGTCCCAAAGGTAGTAAAAGTTGTTGGTCATTCGTCAAAAATATTAAGAATTCTGCCTCGTCTGCCATCCCCACGCTCATTTACAATGACATTCCAGCTGTCAGCTCCTTAGACAAAGCCAATCCGTTTGCTGCTCACTTTGCAGCGAACTCCACGCTGGTAGATAATCCTTTGTCGCCATCTGTATTTGAGAGCATCAAATTGTACATGGGAAAAGTCCACTTTCGCACTCGTACAGTTGTAGGAGTACCCAAAGGTCTTAACATACACAAATCCGCTGGTCCAGATGGTATCCCCCCATAGTTTTGAAGAGGTATTCTCTTCTCTGCGTAAGCTTTTCTGTCTATCCTACTCTTCACGGCTCTTTTCGAGCAGATGGAAAATAGTATTTGTCCAGCCTGTCCCTAAAAAAGTCGAATCTTATTCCCTGTCCAATTACCGACCCATTGCACTTACGTCCCTTCTTTCCAAGGTCATAGGAACGCTGATATATCCTCAGCTTATGAAATATCTAGATTCACGAAAACTCCTTAACGACCGGCAGTGTGGTTTTCTTAGCAACAGGTCCACTGATGATTTGATGGCATATCTCACCGAGAAGTGGAACCAATCTCTCCATCACTTTGGCGAAACTAAGATGGTTGCGCTTGATATTTCAAAGGTATTTGACAGAGTTTGGCATCACGCTCTTTTGTCGAAAATGTTTGCATATGGCGTCGATGAGTCTCTTCTTTAATGGATTAGAAATTACCTTTCGGGACGTTCAATACAAGTTGTATTAGACGGCTTCAAGTCTGTAATTCACCAAATAAATGCTGGTGTTCCCCAGGGCTCTGTTTTGACTCCGACTCTCTTTCTTATTTTTATAAATGATCTCTTGTCTGTAACTTCTAATCCAATCCATTCCTTCGCTGATGACAGTACCCTCAGTTTTGCATATTCGTTCCTTAACTCACGTCCCTGCTCTTCGGCCGTAGAAGATAAATGGCAACATATGTTAAACACATCAAATACCAGGTTCAACCAACAAAGTGGAATTTAATGTTTCCAAAACACAATGCTGTCTCTCAAGCGAAACCAAAATTCTAAACCATTATCCATGGATGGTACTTGCATAATTAAAACCGAAACGATCACATATTCGGGATCGCCAAAAATGCTGCAAAATGTCTAGGATTCCTTAAACGGTGCAAGAAATATTTTACCCCGTCTAATCTGGCCCCAATTTATATAGCATTCATCCGCCCTAAGCTGGAATATAACGCCCATATCTGGTCTGGTGCAACCAAGACCGTTCTGCACATTCTTGATAGGGTACAGAATTGCCGGTTAAAAGTTATAGGTAATAGAGACATTGTGAATTCCCTACATTCACTTGAACATCGGAGAAATGTCTCGTGTCTTTCCCTATTTTATCGCTTTTTTTTATAAAAACTGCTCCAGCAAAATAGGCAGTTGCATTCTTCCTCTTTAAAATTTCACCCGCAATACGTGTCATGCTTCGAATGCACATCAGTTCACCCTTAAGCCCAACTTCGATCGTTTGGCAAATATAGGGATTCGTTTATAAGAGAAAT
The DNA here is from genome assembly GCA_963082735.1 of Pocota personata. NCBI lineage: Eukaryota > Metazoa > Arthropoda > Insecta > Diptera > Syrphidae > Pocota > Pocota personata. Next base: position 5,265,855 of record OY720433.1, read on the forward strand.
GACACAAATATTTAATGTATTTCCCCATCACTATAGCCTTCAAACATTCCTCCTTCCCTCTTCCTCGACGCCCGTGCCATGTAGCAGTTTAAGGGTATTCATATCCCATTCGGCGAGCACACCTGTTTAAATAATTTTAGAAAAAAAAAAAAATCTTTTACAATCTTTACAAGTAAATTCAAATTTAATTCTTGATTTTATTTTTATAAAGTAAGTAAAGTACTTATTCCTAAATTATTTGTTTAGCACTAGCGCCGAACCGCGTCCAACAAGGCTACCGTTTTGTTCGTTACTGGAATGGTCTGGATGATTTTCTTTTTTGATCACATCACAGTGTGTGCCTTCGGTAGCAACATATAAATAGCAGACTCGATTTGGATTATTTGAACTTGTGGTCCAAATCGTGTACAATTACTTTCTTATCTCAATCCAATGCATAAATAGTTAAAAATTATTGTGCATCATCTTCGAACATTTTATATTTTGAAAATTTTGTAATTTATTTCTATATAAATTTTATTTTACATATGTTCAATAACGACTCATTTGAATAAAATTCCCTTAAAATTGTTTCTATATGACAATTATTTGTTGGTGGGAAGTTGTGGTAATTTAAAGTAATGTGTGTATGTATAATATATAAATATATTTTGTTATTTTTAATTTGCTGGCTAATTTAAAATAAAATTTGCATAAACATGGGGTGCATATATAATGCATTGGTGTCATAGTTTTCATTCTCTTTCAATGCCTTTTCTAGTCACATATGTATATATTTAATTTGTTTTTTAATAATCAATGATTACTTAAAATAAATATTCATTCGCTTTCAATATTTTTTTTTTTTTTTTTTCTTTTTTTTTTCATTATCTTGCCAAGAAAAATTGCCTGTAGGTACTAAAAATTAATGCATTATCATAAGGAGAACATTTTGAAAAAATAAGTAAATAATTAGTAACAAATTACAATACATATACATAGTTGTGGAAAGGGAAAGTAAGTCTAAGTAAGGGAATAGATTCGCAGAAAGAAAAAAAAGTTGTGGACGGTTTTTGATAATGCATGCTTTAGTTTCTTTATTAATGTTCTGCACCACTCAGGAGAGTGTGCTTTAATAAAACCCACTGATGGGGTACAAGAAAAGGTTATACCTAGGGAAGAGTTAAAGATTGGAGTAAAAAGAAAAGATTGTGATGGAAATACCGGTGTAGGAGAGAAGGAATTTGATTGCAAATAGAGTAATCACCGATGGATCTATATGGTTTGAACACCATAGAGTAACAACAAGCATGTGGTGAGAGCTCCCGCCCAAATAAATGCGTTTAACTCAAGTTTTGGACGAATATAAGCTCTATAGATCATAACCAAGTCTTTGGGAGCGTATAATGGTTTATATCGTTTGAATCCGAGGTATGCTAAACATTGACAAGCAACATGAAGTCCCTTTATTTGTGCAGTTTGGGTACGTTACTATTCCACTTCAGATGGGTGACCACGGTGAAGTGTGTAGTGCTATTCGAGAATCAAAAAACTTTTTGTTGCAGGCGACAATTCGGAAAATTGGCTCTTTGTAATTCGTAAGCTAGTGTCAAAGTCGCTCGAATTTCGATTGATTGTTTTTTCATTAAAAGTGAAAGATTTTTCTATGGGAAACGAAAAACACGTTATTTGAAAGATGTAAATTGATAAACTTTAGTCGCAAATTAGCATTTTATTCGATTTTGTTTTACTTTTGCTAATGGTGATATTTTTCGCCAAAAAATGATTTATTTTCGGTGGATCCAAGAGCCATAGTTCTTCATATGGTGTCAAATTTGTGAACTGAGAACCTTTAATATATGATAAAAATTAACGTAGACTGCATATGATCATTTTTATTAAATTGTTAATCATTCACTGGAATACATCACTCAAAAGTAGTATTAACAAATACAAACATATTACATTTGTTTCGAGAGGGTTAGAGATTGTCAAATCAAATTGGAATCGAAAAGCACTTTCGAAGAGTTTTTAAATTTGGAACGGAATACAGAGAAAGAGGTTTCTGCCTGGCACTAATTTTTTTTTATAATTTGCGCGCCGAAGGGGATATGAATACCTTTAAATAGTTTCATGGCACGGGCGTTTAGGAAAAGGGGGAAGAGGAGAAGCCTGTGCGCATTGGCTTTAAATGTTGCAATGATGGGGAAATACAGAGCCTGGTAGATCATTCCACATTCGTGTCGTTCGGCTTATAAACGATCTCCCTATATTTGACAGTACGACCGAAGTTGGTCTTAAGGGTGAACTGATGTGCATTCGAAGCATGACGCCTATTGCGGGTGAAATTTTGAAGGGGAAAAATGCAATTTTCTATTTCGCTGGATCATTTTATTAAAAATGTTGAAGTGAATGTATGGAGTTCACCTATAAGTTTTAACGCGCGATTCTGTACCCTGCCTAGTATGTGCAAAATGGTCTGGAGTGCACCAGACCAGATATGGGCGTTGTATTCTAGCTTAGGGCTGATGAATGCATTATAAATTGAAGGCAGATCAGACGGGGTAAAATATTTCTTGCACCGTTTAAGGAATCCTAGACATTTTGCAGCATTTTTGGTGACCTCGAATATGTGATCGAGGATAGCAAGTCTTTCGGTTTCAGCGATGCAAGTACCATTCATGGATAATGGTTAAGGGGAATGGTTTCGCTTGAGAGACAAAAGACAGCATTACAATGAACCGTAAATTGAGTCTGAGTGCTCCAGAATTTGAAAATTCCTTTGAAAAAAAGAAAAGCTTTTGCCGCGTTGCACTTTACTCGGTTTTCTGCACCACAGTTGACGATTACATCAATGTCAGAGTTGAGCCCAGTAGACATTCGCAGTCACTCGGATTAAACTTCGGGCTCTTGCCGTGGAGTCGTTAAAAAATAAGCGATGTGAAGAGTACTGCCATACGCGAAGAAATGTATTGCATTGTGACTGAAAAAGAGAAGGTTATTGATAAACATTAGAGCCCTCGGGCATTGGGTGAAAATGGAGTATAAACACATCTACCTAATACAACATGTATTGACTGATAACTTAAAATAGCAAACCCGATCCGCTTCCTCAGTGAACGATTAGTTAAATTACTTAAAATATTAAATAACGGCGATAATTTAGCTTTAAACCACGTAAGAGTATATATAATCAGCATGAAAAAATATTTTGAAAGATATGCCGCTCGATCCGATTTGAGTAAAATAAAGTTACTAGGTTCCACAAAAAGCCTCAACTCCAATTGTACTCAATTTATCTAGTGCCGCGATCAGTTCAAAATGGCTGTCACAAAATGTAGCTTATTCTCTTAAACATTATAGGTACATACACATATAAACATAGGGCCATATATTGTGTTCTCTTCAGACAAATCGACAACCCTGTGGTACGATTGTATAAAACGACAACACTATTAGGATAGTTTAGCTTCCTGTAAACGATAGTGAACTATCATTGTGCTACCTCTATCATGTCATAGTATAAAATTTGCTATCATTTATCACTTTACAGAAAGCAAAACTATTACTAGTGATATTTTTTAAGTGTATTGTCGTTTTCTAGAATAGCGGCCCAACTATCGTTTTATAGAATCGCACCCCTGACGGAGCTCAACTCACATTATATAATTTTTTTTTGATGTACTCGTACAGTTTAATTAAAACAATTCTCTTAATTCACAATAGTTCTTAATTCAACATCAATTTTTTCGCAATTCGCCGTATTACTTTTTTAACCAATTTTCCCAACAACTTTCACAAAACTTACCACTTTTAAAACAAACTGTTACTGTATCACTGCTAAAAATACTCGTAAACTGTGTAATCGGATCGTCACGTCATGAAACGAGATATTTTGTTATTAAAGGAATTACCTCGTTTTATTCGGAAACGGTAGTTGATAACGGAGAGAGACGTTGCACAACGGGACATTCTCGAAATCTAATTACCTGGGGGGATTTCGAGAGAGTGAGTCGCTCTAATCAATCTGGCTGGCAGTCGGATTGCGTATGCTATTGCAAATCGGTGGCCCGAAATTTTGTAGAGCATGGTTTAGAGACTCCTTCGCTCAACGCGTATCAGAGATTGCAAGTATGTATCTTTATTTCAAGTATTAGCATAAGCTAATCATTTTTGAATCGTTTACTTAAAAGCTCAATGCCTTAGTGACAGATTGGCTATCTAACTTCATAAAAATGCCTTGCTTGCGACATTTTTTGTCGAGGCTTAGTAAAACGTAAATCTGCACTTGGAAGATGTTTCCCTTTATGTTGTTTATTTTGTTTTGCAAAATAACTGGGTTCCGAACTCCTCCTAACTCGGTTTTTGATTTTCCTGGGTGGGTTTGTTTTTTTAAGTTATATCTAAAATGGAACTCTTCTTACTTATAAATTTTTCTTTTCAATTTCTCGACTCATCAAAACTACTACACTAGTTCATATCGAACAAACCGAAGAATATAGAGTCCTTTATATACTCTGTGGAAAGGTCTATGGAAATATAGGAGACAGTTTTAAAATAACCTATAGTTTATTATAGCTTTTCAGTTTGTATTTGTTTTATTATCATTGTTTTTGCAATTTAAGTACATTGAAGGAGCAAAATAAGAAAAACAATATGATAGGAGTAGAGAACTTAAAAAAAAAAAAAATCAAATAAATTTCGTTATATATGTATATTTATTTTTATTTGATTTTTTGCGCTCCTTTGATATACGAGTATATGCCTTATTATACTAAAACAGAATTTATTATTAGCACCCTGCAAACAATTTTTGGTATCATGTATTTATTACTGATTTTCTTAAACTTACTATGGAGAAAGAACTGACTAGTTTGAAAATGTTTTTATTTTTAAGAAGTAAGCAAATAAATTAATTTTGTTTTAAAGGAGAAAATTAAACAATTGGAAACATGAACAATTCGTTAGTGAATATATATTATTTAATTTTAATATGTTTTTTTTTATTATTTTCTTTTTAATTTTAGTAATAATATATATGTATTCTTTGTAACATTTCAGTTTTTTTTTTCTTACACCGAAATATAAATCGTAATTTTTTACAAAAAAATTCTTTAATTTTTCTAATTATAGTTTATTTTTAATTAAAAAAGGGTGAGTTCGATTGTTAATTGTTAATTGTTTTGTTTTTTGTTTTAATCTAAAATTATATAAACGTTTATTTATATATATTTATTTTAAATTAATAAACCAACTTATTCTAGCCGAGTACTAAATTTAAATTTCTATTTAGTTATTGGAAAATAATTTTACTATTTTTATATTTAAATTTAATTAAATAAATTTTCAAATTGTTCTAATTTTCAAGAATATAATATAAGCTACAATATTACAATTTTTTTTAATTTTAAATAATATTTTCTATTATTATAAATCTTTTGTTAAAGTTAAATTGATAATGATTTTATATTTATTATATTTGAATAAAGCAACTTCACGTTTCCCGATATTTTTCCTTGATTGTTTTTGATGTTGTTCTTGCATGTGTATATGTATATATTAATTTTATATATTTATATATATATATTTATTTGTATATATATATACATATATACATATATATATATATGTACATATAGATATATATATACATATACATATATATATATATATATATTCGTTTATGAATACTTAAAGTTTTGAATACGTAAATTATTTAAATAAAATGTATGATACTTGATTTTTTTTTCGATTTTTTCCCATTTGGTTTTGTTAATTTGATTACTAGCTATTCATATGCTTTTTGATGTAAAGCTATTTTGTTATATTATTTGTATATATATAATTTATTGTAACTAAGCGATATTGGTTTTGGTTTTGCTATTTTTTTTTTATCTTATTCATCAGTATTTACAAAAAGCGTGTGTGTGATATTTTTTTAAGACCACGCGATTATCATCATCCAATTATCTAGAAAAATAATTGAAATTGAATTCGATCTGTTACTTCTTTTTCGTATTGCAAAACTATATAGCTTGATTTTATAAAAGTTCAGTTAACCGAGGGATGATTTAATAGGAAAATACGAGAAAATTATATGACGTAGGGAAGGAGGAATTCACTTTTCATACTTTATACTTATAAATCTCTTGGAAAGAGAATTTCACTAAAAAAGGGGACCTGAATATTCTTTCAAATTCCGTTGATACTCGTAGTTCCCTCGCTTGCCAAGTTAGTAAATTTTTTTCTTGCCGTAACCTACCTAAAGAATCATACCTTTGTAGTTTGACCTTATGTTCTGAACCTTACCTTTTTTTAAAATTAAACAATACAATACAATAAAAAAAATTACATTTTTACTATATACATACATATATATAGTACGTACATGTGCGAAAAATTCTACCCAGCACCCCAAATCGGAAAAATAAATGTTGACCTCTTTTTATTAAGGTATGAACCATTTTTTTTCTGAACCGCCTCCCAAATCGACTCTAAGTAATTTTAAAAACAAGGGTTGAATGCACTCGTACGTATTCGTATATACAGTTTTGCAAAATTTTACCAAAAAATCTGTAAATATGAGAAAAGCACCTATGCTACTAATTGCATTTGAAATTTCAGACCCCTATCTCAACTCTAAATCCTCCCCCAAGGTAAGAAGTTTAGCTATCCAGAAAATATAGATTTTGGAGGAAAATGGGATATGAGAGTAATTTTTATTAATCATTTGGAACCGATTTGGGTGGCGACTTGGGAAAAATACGCCCATACCCTAAATGTGTAAGGTATCATGGGAAAAAGAAAATATTTTTTTTTTTAATCATAGTTTTGATAAAAATTACTCCAAATCGTTTCCTCATTGTTGTATGTTGTAGAATAAATGCCCATAGGATTAGGAGCGAATAAAGATACCTAGGTACAGTCCTCGTCTATAGCTCACAGTTTTGCCAAAAAATGATCTTACTAAGTACTAGTAAAATAGCTGGTGTAAAAGCGTAAAATTAAGTTTATCGACTCCTGGTGCTTTTTCGTGGGTCGTATCACGCATACCCTTAAATATTAATTTGTGTATAAGTATGGACCAAGTGATTAATGTAGGTATTATACATATTGCCCATAGAGCATAGCGGGCAAAGTGATAAGTATTTGCTAATTTATCATTTGTACCAGGCAGTATGCATAATGTCACTCGCTTCTGCAGTGGTTTTTAAATTGGTTTCATGTAATAATAACCAATGTGACCAAATAACACAACGGAAAAAAAAACATGCGGAAAATAACCCAACGACAAAATAATGCTGGAAAATTCACCCCGTTTTCACGGGTAAGTCAGTTGGCATGCGTGGTTCCCTTCGTTCTTAGAGGAGATTTCAAAACTCCTGTATTTTATTTTCGGATAGTCGCTTTTTTGGTGGTAATTATTTTGTCGCAGGTTAATTTGTCGTCTTAAGTGAGATAAGATTTTGAATCCACCAATATTTTGCTACAAATACTGGTGCATTCAAAATTTTAAAAATTATTTTTAAAATATTTATTTCCTATGTTTCAATATACAGAAAAAAATTTATTTTCGCTAACTTTTTCGTACTATTGTAGCCAAAATGTACGGGGACGCTAGGTTCAGCATTATGTTTATTCAGCTCTTGTGAAACTCTGACAACATTATTATGAAACAATTATACTTAAGTTAGATTTAAATTATGTGCAGCGATTATTTCAAAATGAACACTTTTTGCTTTTCACAAAAATATAGAAACTTCAAGATGTTATCTTATCTATCTCAAATTTCGTTTATAGTTCCTATAAGTGAACGGCCTCATTTTTACCACTTAGGCATTTTATATTTGTATAATATTTTTTTCACTAAATTAGGACATTATAAAAGGCGAATGAAAACGCCCTTGGTTTTTTTGAAGAAAAAATTCTTCGAGTGATTTTTGATCGACGAGGAATGTGGGAGAAGATATAACAATAAACTACCTATATACCGGTTAAAAAGCGACATCGACCTACATACATAGTCAAACGGGTTCGAATTCATTGTCTGGGATGCCTAGGACATACATATATAGCTTATGGAAGTCAATGACACCAAAAGTTTTCGAATTCTTCCAAGAGGACGACGCGGTAAAGGAAGCCTTCAACTAAGGTGGCGCACACAAGTGGAAAGGGACTTCAAACAACATCGTGTGCAAAACTGGAGGCGGCTAGCACAAGATCGAACTGGCTGGATATACTTGTTATTTGAGGCCCAGGTCCACCCCGGACTGTAGCACCATCTAAAACCAGAGTAAGTGAGTTTATATTCTCGAAGGGTTTTTATTACATGTCACCTTTAAATTATGTATTATGTATAATGCTGCATTAATCGCATGTTCCATAACACTATAAAATGTTATTATTGTTCTGTCGCAGAAATATGAATAATATTTTTTATTTTATTTTCTTTTCTTTTTGGTTTTTTTTTTTTTTTTTCTTTATGATGTAGTGATGTTGAAAAACTGTGCGTGATCATTGATCATTTACGAGTTGTAGAGCTAGAGTTGACCATTTGAAAACAAATTACCGAACCTCATTACCATTGACTTAATCGAAAGCTTTGATTGAAAGTTAATAAGAATACTCGTAACTTCCCGGTTAGAATGAGCAAAAAAAAAGCAAAACTATTTCCTATTTAAAATTACCACATTAATTTGGGTAAAATAGTATAGGTAGTATATAATGTTTTGGTGTGATGGGAAAGGGCCTAGAAAAGCCACACAATTTTTGCCACAATATTGAACAACATTTATAGAATCTAAAAATCATGTTCCTGCTCAAGAATTGTAACTCGAGTTATCATGGTTTTGTATGGGAATATCGATTTGAATATCTATACTAACAGAATCACTAACTCACAAACGCAGCTCCAGACAACAGAGTCATGGAAATGATGCGAGTTGAAATTGTGTAATTTTTAAATCAACTACAACCTAACTCTAAGACCAGTAGTTGACAGGCAGTTTTCAGTTTTGCAACTGTCGCAGAACAGTATCTTTCACGATCGTTCACATATGCAAATAAACTATTTTGTTGCATGATTACATGTAACTAAACTGTTTCCTTTAGCTTGGACGTTGAAAGGTAGTTTTCAGTTTCGTCAATTTTTTTCCAACAATGATTCAGTTGGTGACAAAATATCTCGGAACGTGGTCATTGTCAAGTTATTTACGATGTTTAGCAACACGTGGTTGTATCAATATATTCATCAGTAATGTACATCACATTGAAACATCGGTCGTAAATTATTGAAATGAATTATGAATGATATGAATACGTTTTTTTTTTTTTTTTTGTGGAAATGGGAAGACACAGAGAGAAATTATTGTCATTGCTTATGATTCACAGTATTTTTTTTCCGTCCTCCTGATGTCATCATCACGATCAAGTTGCATTTTAGCCATATGACCACCCTACTGCCAGTGTTATGCCTTCACAGTAGAGTTGACTTAGCTTTCGCAAGTGATCGACTTTTTTATTTATTTCATGCGAAATAAACAGGATTCGAACCGTGAACCAACATCGTGACAAGCGATGATGTTACCACTGCACCACGGCCACCCTATTTAAATGATTTTGGGAAGTGACCATCTGTTTGTAATACCCAAACGTTCGAACTGTTCATAAGAATTCGTTCAGTGGTTTATGAGTTAGACGTGTAAGAAAGACTTAGGTGACTTGCGTTTGTGTTTGGTTTGACTTGAAACAGGAAAATTACGAGTAAGTAGAACTTTTGCTATAGGAGACCAACAACTTTTTTAGTAATTACGGGTATAATCGTACGAAGTCAAAATAACTGCACATAAAAAAGAATAAATTAAAATAGATTAATAAACTTCAAAAACAATTCTTGCACTAAGTCAAAGTAGCCCATGTCAATTTTGATGTGGGTGAGTAGCTAGAATTCGTCCATAAATTGAAAGGGACGTCTGCTTTTTGAGGGTGTTTTTAACAAAAAGAAAAAAAAATGTAGCTTTTTGAAAGCTTTCTCCGGTGATGGGAGTTTTATTGTGAATATCTTCTCAGAATCCGTGAATTTCGATAACAAATGCTAACAGCCGCGCACTTTCTTCATAGAGAGAGTCGTGACATGAGTTTAATTTGCTTAACTAAAAACTTCACAACGTCATGCCCATTTTATGAAGAGATGTGTTAAAGGATGAAGGATGTGGTACCATACGATCCATTTGAGACGAATTGTAATTTTCTTGTATGTTTTTCCCCCTTTATTATCCTATCCCCTGAAAAACATTGGAAAATAGTGCAAGTGAGAAACTTATTCGTACCTTGTATATGGCCAAGGTGTTAGGTAAATAACAAATTCTTCAAATAATTTTAGGGCGATTAGATTTTTAAATAACTAGCTGCCCCAGAGGTCTGATGTCGGCATTCTCGATTTATGAAAACCCTAAGATTTTATCGGCAGCATTTTCATGTAGTTAAGTGTACATACGTGTAATCTAAGATTTCGATAAGTAAGGTAACGTTTATAAATCTATCTCTTAGATATCTCGCGGCTTGTTGAGCTCTCTAGCTGGTTTCAGAAACTTTTGTCATCGCCACACATTTTCATCATCAGCATTATCACATTATTTTTTATAAAATGTTTTTTTTTTTTTTAATATTATATTATATTAGAATATATTATGCACATATATATACTATTGTTTTTATGCTCAGCATATTGATTTTGTATCCTTGTTAAAGAATTGTTATTGTTTTTTCTTTCTTTTTTGATTTTTTTTGAACGGTTTTCTGTAATAAAATGTTGTTGCTTTTTGTTATTGCTTTTGATTGAGTGAGATGTGTATAAATACATATAAATATAGTTTTAATAGATTTTTGGATTAAATTAGCTATTATTCCTTCTTTTAACAGATAACTTGATTAAATAATACAGTAAGTCAAAATTAAATAGCTGTATGCAAAAATATTTGCTTTAAATATAAATATATATATAAATATACTTTATTTGTTTTTATAATAGATTTGTTTGGGGATATGTTTAGTTTAGGAATATTAGAAGAATAATATATTAGCAATACTATTAAACAAACAACGTTTACTGTTTTATATTGTTTCAATATATAGGAAGAAAGGTATCCTGGATGTGTGTTTATGAGATGTTTTGTTTTTCGTTCTTGCACTCCCTGGATAGTAACATTTGCCTTTAAGAAAATTTGAATTTGTTTTCCTTCGTATTGGAAATCAGTATTATTAAATCAAATGGAAACCATACCTTAAGTTAGAAGATTTTCACAGGCAGAATTAACAAGTTATTACTAAACTACGCTTCTAAACAAGCAAAGCAGAGGATTACATTTTATTTTAATTTGAAGCATGAGATAATAATTATAAATCTTTAAAGTGATAACAGTGAGCACTTTTCAAACTTTGAAAATATTGAGCAAGTTTTGGCAAAAAGGAATAAGTTATTTGCTACTTAGTTAAATTTAATCTCCATATTTATTTATGTAACCTTTCTACAACCCTTTTACCTTTTACCAAAGAATATCCTAAGAAGAACACAATTTGAAGATATTTTTTTAAAAAAACCCTCGAAGTCCCTTAAGTAAAAAAAAAAACTCAAACGAAAGATATCCGAGCACAGAATTCTTCTTATCCAAAATTTCTATTTGATATGTACAGACTACTGCTTGTCATTGACAACACGATCGTTCGCGAGAGGTGGGACCGTGAAAAAGCATCCTTTAGTTTTCTAGGACATGAACCTTGAGTTTCCCACTCACTGACAGAGCACTTAACCATTGATGCATCATGATCAAGTCGCCAAACCTTTTGACTAACAGTGCATTCAAATTAGATGAATTAGTTAATATCGAACAGTCTGCGCCGACTCAGAAATAAATCTTTGATCGCTCATAATTCATTCGCTCTCAACCACTGAGCTACGGCTCAAACAAATCCCGTAATATTTCTGTTTAATTCAGTGTAATTTATCACCGTTTTTAACGATGTCTTCTAATTTTGTTCACTACATTTTTACTTATCTTAATGTAGAAATCCATTTAACATTTTCTTTGTCCAGTTGAAACTCTAAGCCTTCTTTTGCACAGCAGAGCCTCGATAATCCGTACATATTCTAATCCGAACAGCCACACATCCCTCCACCAAAGTTACAGATATTTCAGCAGTTTTCCGGTGTTTTTTGCAAATATAATCTGTTTATATTGATTATGGAACAAAATAAACAAAAATTGTATACGTATATGGATTTGGGTGTATGCAAAGAGTGCCCCAAAATTCAAACAAGATTTAAATTTTGAGCCATTTGTGCGGTAAAGTGTTGCCAACGAAAAAAAAGAAAAGACAGCGTGACAGCTGACAGTTCAGGGTTATAAAAAATGGAGTGCTACACGAAAGAACGGCGCATTTTCATTGTTTAGCAATATTTTAAAAGTAATGAAGGTTTGGCGGCTACAGTTCACAATTTTCGCACAAAATATATTCGGAATAGTGATTTAACTTCATCAACTATGAAGAGACTAATTCAAAAGTTCATAGAAACTGGATCAATTAGTTATCTTAGACACTCTAGCCGTTCTTCGACAAGTCGTTTAACACAAAACATCAAAGCGGTTCGCGAGAGTGTTGTTGTGAGTCCAGGAACATCAATTTGGCACCGTGGTCAAGAATTGGACATTTCGAGAAGCTCTCTACAGCGTATTCTCACGAAAGATTTGCATCTTCATGCATATAAAGTGCAAGTGACTCAAGGACTGAAGCCTACTGACCACACACAGCGAAGAGAGTTCGCTGAATGGATTATGGAACAACAACAAGTGGATGCCGATTTTTCAAACAAAATCATCTTCAGCGACGAGGCTCATTTTCATCTTAATGACTTTGTTAATCGTCAAAATTGTCGAATTTGGGGTTCAGAAAATCCACGAGTGATTGTTGAGAAACAAATGCATCCACACGTGTCACTATTTGGTGCGAATTTTGGGCTGGAGGCATCGTCGGACCATTCTTCTTTGAAAATGCGGCTGGTCAGGTAAAACCAGTTAATGGTGCTCGCTATCGCGACGTGATAATCCAGTTTTTTGTGCCTTAATTGCAAAATATGGATGTGGACGACATCCGAGAAACAATTCAATTACTGCATGAGTTATTTCCTGGTCGTAAAATTTCTCGTTTTGGTGATCAGTATTGGTTGCCCAGATCGTGCGATTTACCGCCGTTGGACTTTTTCCTTTGGGGTTTTTTGAAGTCTAAGGTTTATGCCAACAAGTCCACGACCATCCACGCCTTGAAGGAGCAAATTGAGCTTTGTACCAACGAAATTCAGCCATATTTATGAAAAACAGTCATGGAAATTTTCAACAAAAGCCATGGACCCGATATGCTAATCCATACATAACCATATACTGTATACTTTATGAAAAAAAAAACATTTACAATTTTTGATTCAAAACCTGTGTTTTCGAACAAAATTACTTCTTGCGTGAATTTTAGGACACCCTTTATATGCATATGTTTTGCAAAAACTATTGGGGAATGTAAATTATGTTGCAACATAACAAAAAATAATTGGTTGTTTTTCCTTAAATTTCTATTACTACCAAATATAATAATGAACCGATTACAACAGTATAATTCCTAATTTTCGTTGTCGTTATCTAAATATATAAAGAAACATATCCAGACAGATTCATCACCGCCGAGCCGAAACTGCTGAAGGTAAATTTGGACAGTAGTTGCGTTTTATGACGTAGGCACCCACTCAGAAATTTCGAAATTCAACCCTTAAGGGTATAAAATGGAGTCTATAAGTTTGTATAGAAAAAAAATAATTTTTTGTTCAGATTTGTTCTTATAATATGCGCGCGTCAAAGGGTATATGATATTTCAGGACACGGGCGTAAAGGGGGAAGAAATAGAAAGAAAATATGATTGGTGTAGTGGTTTGAAACTCAGGTGGTATCAAGTGTCAGTAAACTCCAAGGGTTATTGTCGTTGCTTATGATTTACAGTATTTTTTTGCCGGCCTCCGTCAACATCACGATCAAGTTGTATTTTCAGTCATATAACCACCCTACTGCCAGTGTTATGCCTTCGCAGTAGAGTTGACATAAGCTTTCGCAATTAATATAGAGGTAAATAGATGATTCTTGACGTCAGGATTTGAACCGTCAACCTGCAGCGTGACAACATTTTGGTATTACTTAATGGAGTCTGTATGTATGGTCGACTGCTGCCTAAACGGCTTGGCGGATTTTATTTAAACTTCAATAACTTTTTGACGAATTTGTTTAAATTTTAAATCTTAGTGATTTGCAGATAAACACATATAGGTGCAAGTAAGTGCTACCCAGCCGTGCACTTTATTTTCACTCGTTGTGTAGGAAATTGTCCGAAGTAATTGGATCATCAATTTGAATATAGATAAATTATTTAGAGTTTACTAACGAAAAATATTTAGGTTTATATCTAGTAAAAGAAATTATGATCTACAGGTTTGTTCATTTTTCAAGTTTTATCAACTTGGTTTCACTTGATAATATGTGTTGAAAATATATTTTATATTCTTATAATGTAAACGAACGTACTCGTACTTACGACTATGTATGTGTTTTTTGTAAGTATTGCACCGAAATTGAGGCCCCGTTTTTTACGACAAAACACCGGATGTTTTGGATTGCAGTTTGGGCAATCCTCTAAAAACTTGTGCATGCAACGCGCCAAAGATGTTCAAAAACACTGTGTAAATATAACTCATAAGAAAAAAAAAGTGTGTAACTGTAACAATTTAGAAATAAAAAAAAAGATTAAATTTCACCGCATCTGGTTCGAATAGCATCTAATAAAGCATAGTATTGCCTGTATGTATAAAGGTGCAATTATTTGACAATTTGTTACAATCCCCATATTCGATACAACGAAAATCATTTCTTCCGACTTAAGGTATGGTACCATAGCGCTCCATTTAATATACTATAGGTACACAAGAAAAAACAAAAATAAAAAATAAAAATGAAAATCTACTGTCAATTATATCTACGAGTATGCTTGCATGTACGAGTATTATATTAAACCATTTTAAGCTACAAAGTTAAATTACAAAATTTCAAAATTCAAATATATTATCTATTCATTAATATAAAAGCACAGTACCGTTATCAGAATTGATTTAGTGTTTCTGTCCATTACTGTCTGTTCTATTATTATATTGTAGTTATTTTGCGCTGTCGCTTCTCTCTATTCTATTAATGAAACATGAATAAAAAAAAAGGACGAATTGTAGTGTGCAATTCATCTAACTGATGAATTTTTTCTTTTAATAAAAAAGCCGAAAATGTCTGCCCGTAAATGAAAAATTAGGATCTTAAAGATTTTCCCATCAACCTCATAATATGTTTGGATTTTTTTTTTTTTTTTTTAGATTTCCTTACTTTGTTCTCAGTTAAAAAAAAAAACGAACAAACAACAGTGAGTAAGATTTAGAGATTTTGTAAGAGAGCCCAGTAATTGGCTTTCTTTTTCAGCTTAAAGCCGTAGACTGTTTTTCACCAACACTAAAGGGCTTATTAAAATGTGCATCTGCGTATGAAGCTGAATCACAGTCAAATGTTGGCGCTTCAAGAACTTAAAATGAGTCTAACGAGCGGAACTGTATACTTCCACAGGATGCTTCCAATCCAATCAGCAATTCGATTTGTTGCCATTCATTACTACTCGTACATTACTCAAAACAGGCGAAAAATAGCAGAAAATGATTACTTAACCATTTCTACAAACATCTTATATATATTTACACGTATTTTCTGCACAACCAAATCCAAATTATGTTCCGGGGTGCGGAAGATATTGACAGGAATATAAAATTTGGTATTTCAGCTTTATACATACATGAGATGAGATTTAAGTTGTATTGAATATTATTTTATATAATTAGATAAAAACAATATTTTTGAAGAAGTACCTAATACAAATTAAAAGTAATGCAGATAATGGTAGATGATTATCTATTTGAAGATCATTCAGAGGGTAGAGACAAATTGTGGGCTTAATTTTTTAAAATAAATTCCGAAAATCTCTTATGGACGATGGCACGTAATAATAACCAAACCGACAAAATAAATTAAAGCTTTGCAAAATGTAACAAGATTCACAAAAAAAAAAAAAAAAAATTAAATAAAAATAAAATTAATTGAAGCGGGCTCTCGGAAAATGAAATACTAGGATTTTAAAACCTTTGTTGCGAACGAAGCGAGACACACGCCTTAGCTGGCTTACCCAAAAAAAAAAAAAAAAAACCGGGGTCAATTTTCAGGGGCTATTATTAGCCGAATGATAGAATGAAATATTTATTGAAGAATTGCACAAAAAAGGAAAACAAGGGTATACAAGCAGGGACAGAATCTGCGATAGACATGGTCCATGGTCAATTTTTCAACATCCCTATCATATGTTTGTCCCTTGCTGTTGGTTGTAGCTGATTATTATCTAGCTATATATGTACATAATATCTTTTCGACAGGCACCTACAAGAACATTCTGAGAAAATAAAAGAAATACTAGGACACTTTGGCAGTACCTTTGTTTTTTGTTTTCTGAAGATGGAGTGCACACATTCATTACTCAACATATCCAGCATATCACAATATTATTGCTTATTAATTTGTTTGGTCTACATTCACACAAATCTCCTTTCTTGTCTCTAAAATTTTGATAAATTTTCAAGTTTGCTTGAAGGCACATATCTAGCAGCTTTCCCATTTCATTATAACACTTTCAGCTGAACATTACCGAAATCTAAGCCTGTCATACATACATGCATAGTTCTGAAAGCATAAAACGGACTGTCAGTCATTCATATAAAAAATGTTGGCCCTTAAAAAAATACATTTTAGATATTCATTAATAAAAAAAAAAAAAAAAAAAAACTCCCAAGCGGTACTGTGCTAAATATAAAGTAGCAAATTTAAAAATACATACTCTGTAACTATTTAGGAGTATATAGTTCGAATTCGAAAAAAGTTCAAAAACTTTACTCTAAATCTACTAACAGAAAATGAAAACCCAAAAATTCTATTAAAACAATTTTAGCTAACCATAGGGCGAGTAACATGATAATACACAAACTAAGTATTTATTATCCTGACCTGTTTTGTTGTAAATGTTTTTCGTGTCGAATTTCACTTAGTTTCCATTTTCTTGTTGTGTGGAAGTTTACATGTGTTAAAGTTTTTGTAGGCATATCCATTTTTGAGCCGGAAGAGCACGCATATGGTGGTGAGAATGATTTAAAAATGGCTGTTTGGTATATATTGCTATTGTTTTTTATCAATTTTAATTCCATGGAAATAAAGTAACTTGTAAATTTTTTTTTTAAAGTTTGGAAGCAGAATTAGAGTGCTAAATTAGTAACAATTTTAGAACTCATTTTTTGAAATATTCGTATATATGTATGTATATTGAGCATATATAATAAGTATAATTTGTTTATTAATATTTTTTTTTAGATAAAATGTTTGGCTTAAAAATTTTAATAAGAAGAACATGAATAAAGCTGGGTTTTAAGTTAACTTGTCTAGTTCCGTATATGTGTTATATATATATATATATATATATATATGTACTGAATATATATATATTCTTCTAATTCAATCAATTTGTTAATGTTTTCGAATTTCTTTCTAGATTTAGTTAAAGGAGTTTAATAAAAATGTGTAATGTACGTTTAAAGGCATGATAAAGTGTGTAAGAATATATGAGCATGTTTCTTTTCTTATCGGGTGTTAAAACCAGCCACCGCCACCCAGTTTGGAACTTAGGCCTCCAATGCCCTTTCCCAAGATATTTCCAACACGCCCTGCAACCATATTAGTGACATTACTAATATTTGTAACGACATTTCCATCTTCACCGATTTGTGGTAAAGCAGCTGTTGCTGCAGCAATTTTCGGCTTTGGCGCAGCCGCACTACCTCCACCGGAATTTCCAGAGCCTCCTTCGCCGTCTTCCCCTTCGACTTCGTCAAGTGTTCTAAATAGATATGAGAACAGGGGAGTTTTTGTTTTTTTATTTAATCTATACATATTCATATATATATATATATTTTTAAGATTGTGACCAAGTTATAAATTTCAAAAACAAATGGGAGAACACCTAGCGCCGTCAAACCAACAACTAACCTCAGGGATTGGGAAAGTATGTCTTCTTGCATTGTTTACAAGAAACCAGCTACTACCGAACCAGTTTGGGGTATACAGAATAGGACACTAATTAACTCATTGTACGCATCTGGAGGCAGCAGACTAGAGATTGTGCCTTCTAGAAAAACTTACGGACATCTGTTTCAAAATCAAAATTGAAGCGCTTAGAATGAGAAGGTGTTAAGTGACATTTTCAAAGTTCTTAGCTATGAACGTTTAAAGTTTCTTTCATATAACTCTTCTTGCATATATATAGCCCGGTAAAACTACAAAAAAAAGAGGGCGGACCTCCGGATATCTGCAACTCGGCCAATTTTTTTTCACTAAAATGTTTAAAAAACACAAAA
Source organism: Pocota personata (assembly GCA_963082735.1). Classification (NCBI taxonomy): domain Eukaryota; kingdom Metazoa; phylum Arthropoda; class Insecta; order Diptera; family Syrphidae; genus Pocota; species Pocota personata. The sequence goes on from OY720433.1 coordinate 5,284,405, forward strand.
AATATGATTATCAAAATTTTGCAGAAATTAAACAAGAAATATAAACAAATTCAATTTCCTTGTAAACTACTGAAGTAAGTCAAAGGGCAGTTAAAGTGCCTACTCACAAACCAATTTACCGAACCAATCTGAGGGGTATTAGATCGTCTGCACACGTTCTAATATGTGCAGACGATCCTTCCCTATTCCAACATTTATTATCATAATGTGTCACACACCCCACTTTCTTACTTGACTGGCCAATGGCAACTGAAGCAAATCACCTCATATTTTGGAAATAAGGGGAGGAATATTGAAAATCAGTCATGATATCAGGAGAACAACAAAAAATTACATTATTATGATGTACCTTCACACATGCCAATTTGGAGTGTTCTTACAAATTGGTCCCTGTAAATTGGTGCGTGAGTACTTTAAGGGAATAAGAGTTTTTTCAAAGTCCTTAAGAAGTAGGATTTTCTAAATTCGGAATGGCGTGTTCAAAATGGCGCAGAAAGTCCCTAAATAATAAAGAAATTCAATTACCGCGTAAAGTAATGAAGTGAATCAGAGGAAAATACAGACGTAAGTATTTTCGAGGTTGCTGAATCTGAGTCTTGGGAAAAACCCAAAAATGCAGAATGGCAGATTCAAAATGGTGCCAAAGAAATTTTTAGGACTCCGATAATTGACGTCGATTAGTCTAGATACATATGTATATGTATGTATGTTTTCAAGGTCGCTGAATCCAAATCCGGGACATGTTTGGTGATTTGTACGAACAGGTATTGACGCAGTACCTCTGAAGCTTTCCGACGTAACGGGATGTTAGTAATACGTAATACTATATCACGGATGTCTAAATTTTAAGTGCATATTTTTACGTGACGAGTACGGAAAAGACAATTTGGCTCCATCTCTTATGTGGTGCAATTTTATTTGTTTACACCCATTAAGTATGCACACATATACATAACTCAATACATTTCAAACTCCAACCTGGCTTCCTAAGAAAAATTAACAACTCGATAAACTTGGTCACAATAAATGCTTTATTCAAGACAATAGCCGTGTTTCTTTGTAACTGTATATAAAATTTAGTTAATTAAAAAAAAACGTTTGCAAAAATGCGAATTCAATGAAAATTAGTGATTCTTTCAACGTCCCATATTTGTATCTCTTGTTAACTGATCTTGTGTAGATTGAAAACAATCTAAAATTAAAGATATGAAATTACACTTGCTTCTTGTACATATGTCACTTTCGAACATAAACTCAAATGCCAAACCAGAGCATGTATTGGGTTGCCATGAAATGTACTCAACTTCAGTATTTTAATTGCATTATTATTTTTATTATGGTTGCTACTTCACACACAAAGGAGACGTACTGCAACGGCATATCAGTAAAAAATAAAATTGGTTAAGTAAAGAGCCGAAAAACATTTTAAATTACAAAAAAAGTGGCAAGTTGCGAAAGAAATCTGAAAATACTGTACGGCAACCCCGATAGCCATATGGACACGATAACGCAAATAATGGCTTTACATTTTGAAAGCCGTTTATGTAAATGTTGTTTACAAAAACCTAGAATATCGTGGAATGGGCGACATTATTTTGTGTGAACAGGATTTTTTTCTTGTATCAGTCGTTATTATGAATCGATTTTGGTGATTTTTTTATTCTTTGCTAAAGGATTTTCGTAGGCGTGTACTATGTGGTACTATGTACCTTCTGGAACACTTTATGGACGAATTAGAGAAAGCTGATTATTTTTTAATTACTTTTTCCGTATTTCTCGTTCAAAATTCCTCTCGAAACGACTTTAAAAATTTAACACCACATGAAATGTACGATACTGTCCGGTAGTCAAAATATGCTATACTCAGTTAACGATAACTATGGATAATATCGAGTTTTACTGAAACTTTATACAAAGTGTATTATTGTTTTTGTTTTCCATGCGAACTTTCTCGGAACTGAGGATAACTTTCACAAAGATACACGGCTAATAATAATTTAAACAAATTTATATAATGTATAGCAATATATTTATGCTCACTCTTCTCCTTCGGCACCTTCGGGCATTGTAAGGGCACATGTCGCTTCTTCCGTCGCCATTCGCTGTGCAACAGTTTGATACGCTTTGGAATTTAATTTATCCTCCATTACACCTTGAAGTTCAAAGTCGGAATAGATTTTCTGATAAAGAGAAAACAATTTTTTTTTTTTGCAATTTGTTTAAATATAATTTGTTTTAATTTATATGCCCACCTTAACAATATGGGACAATGATGTACACTGAGCATAGTGCAACGAATGATCTAGTCTTTCGGATAGCCAATTACAAAGCATATTAATCTGCTGCGTGTACCACTGCTCGAAGAAATTTAATGTCCATAGATCATCACTGATCTTTCCACGAATTTGATCCATATTATTGCGAAAAAAGTTCACATAACCCTGTCCGAGATCTTTACCCGAACTTGAGACATTCGTAAAACTTAGAATGGATCCAATAAGACTGCCCTCATCATAGCGGGACAACTTGGATAGTGTTGAATCTAAAACGGACATTAATTTACCAATAAGGCCTTGTGTCATTGACACGTTAGCTTTGTCGATTTGATCGTCTATTTTTGAATGATATTTGTACTGAAAGTGGAAAAAAATACCCAAAATTATTCTTAAATTTCTGTGGATAATGCGAGTTCGAAGTGACTAAAGTGTGGGGATGAGAATGTATAACACTGTATTAAGATTCATTACCACCTTCCCGATAGGCCTGCTGTGAAGTTATATTATAGTGCACTAACTATGAGCGTTGAAGCCATGTGACCCCAACCAAAGATTAAATATATGTACATCACTTGTTTTACCCAGACAAAATGAAAGGGAACACCCTTTGGATAGCAGTAAATATAACTTCATTCTGTCCCCTGACCTTGCTATCAGAATTGTGGTAATAAGCCAACTTAGACTTAGCCGAAAGGGAAGTTTAAAAATTAATCCACAAATTTATTGAAAGCTATGAGAATGTCTGTACGGTCAGTTCGAACATCGCCGGAATGTTGCATGCTTAGCATCACTTTAACCGTATTTCCATTACAAGTGCTCGAATCAAATACATGCGAGTACATAGTTGTGTTTCATTCGTCCGACTCTAGATTCGTTCCTATGAAGAAAGAATGTAAGATGAAACTGGACTCCTATAAAAAATTTTGCGGAAATGAATGAAGCTTCCAGACTTTCAAAAAGACAACACAGTCAAGCTGGATTCACAGAGATACGAGTACAGACTACTAGGGTGCTTGACTGTAGTCAGATTCCCATGCTCCTTAGGCTTCTGCATCCCACGGAAAGACATAACTTAGTAAATTATATATTGTGGACACTGTACATCAAACTTTATTTCGAAAATCAAAAATCGGGCTCCGTGTACACCCTTCCCTGGGATAGTGTATCAAAAACAAAATTGCACAATCGCGTAATTTGCGTAAAACACTAATGCGATTAACACCAGAATCAACACGTCCTTAGATGCAGTTCAGAAAATGAATCACTGAATCGGTCAAACAAAAAGGGTTGAAGTCAATGATGTGGGGTAACTTCAGCTCTCGAAAAAATGTTCTTTGTCATTTCGGTCCATGGTAGGTAACTCTCTCATTTATTATATACATAAAATAGTGCTATTATTAACATCAAACTTACCAAGTCCACACCATCTATTGTGCATAGTTTAAAGCTTTGGTTTTTAGCATCTAATATCACATTAACCATTGCGCACATTTCTGATGGTATTATATAGTCCGTTGATATAAAGGCCACGTTCTTTTTTAGCCACGATTGAAATGCAACATCCGTTCGCTGTATACACTGCTCCACCATATCACATGCCATCAATTTAAGACGCTGCTCCAAATGCTGCCGGAATTCCGCATCAGGCCAATGCAAGTCGCGTATAAATGATTGTAAGGCATCTAGTTTCCAGAAAAGATCTTCAGAAGTGGCACAACCATTGCTATAGAATGGAATTTTCATTGTTGTTTAAAAAACTAAATTTATATATCGGACAATTAGGGACAAATCAACACAAAATAAAAACTAAAATGATTTGTCTGCTTCTAGAATAAGAAAATTAGTTGAATCTTATTGTATATGAGAATACATTTCCTAGCAGAATAGATTTGGCTAATTAAAAATATATAAACAAACCAAATACAAAAACGCACTATGTTCTAGTGTTTTAAATGTTGTCTGAATGTGATTTTATTAAAAAAAAAAGTGGAGAATTTAATTAGTATTATGGCAAGCAGTATATGATCACTATAAATAATTTAAAAATATATTTTTATACAAACTAAAACTGTTTATAGTATGTAAAAATATTAATAAATATTAATGTGGAAGCATTAAATTGATTAACAAGCTGTATAACAACTGATGATTATAAAATCAGTACTCGTATGGTGTGTGTATGGAAAAATATTTTAACAATCAAATTTATAAAAAAAAAAAAAAAAAAAAAAAACATCAATGTAAGTGTATTATGTCCCTAACAAAACAACTTAATAAAAATTTGAAATTTGAAAGGACATCTCAGAATTTAATACCTAATCGGTTCAGGACCGCTTAAAAATCCATTCATCTAAAATTTCAGAGGTCAATCAGTCACTCAACCGCAAAAAGATTATACATATTTCGAAATCTAGAAAATTCTGATAGATTTTTAAAAAAAGCTGGTACGTATCTAATTTCTTGATTTTTTATTCGTGGTATTTTTCCATTTTATACTTTATGCTCGTCACGCTTTTTTGAACATTAAATTTTAATGAACAAAATACTCGTAACAGTTATAATTTTTATATTTTACATTCCTAAAACGAAACTGGAAATATGTACGAGTATGCTCAAAATCTTCGTTATTGTGCTTTCAAACACCAAAAAAGTCTTGTTATGGTTTTGTCACTTTATTGAGGACAATATAAACTCTAGATAAGTTAAAAGATGTGTACATCATAGAAGAAACTTTCACAACATAAAAAAGAGATAACAAGAGTGACACAAAATTGTTTCTAAAGGATAACGACTCTTAAAATGATTTAAAACATTTTCTTAAGGTTTATAAAGAAAAAATGATTTTGAAATCAGTGGATTAAAAACTCTAGTAAATTTCAATGGGTATCATATGGGCTGGTGCAAATATTGGAAAAGGGCTGTCTCCAACAAACCAAAATAAGGATGCAAATAATCTTAATTTTAACTTTTTAAGAAAGGATGCTATAGTTTTATTCCGTAATCACAGCCGTTTATCAGGAATTATAGTCTGGGAGCTACCACCTACTATGGTACAATACTCTTTTTTAATCTTGGCAAAGTATTATATAATAGCATTTAAAATTAATATTATATCAGATCTTCAAAAACTGGTTTAGGCTTGTAAGAAGCCTTCGGGGTAGGAGTTAGTATATACCCGAGGTAGGCGTGCCTGTCGTAAGAGGTGACTAAAATCCATCATTAGTCTAACCAGCAAAAAAAAAAACAACAACAATGCAATGAAAAACTACGGATTCTGTGGAGAGCCATTTATTGCCTTTATGCGACCCATTTAAAAATGGTTCGAGGGTAATAAGATCCGCACACGATCTACCACGAATACGTGCGTAACTAGAAGTCCAACGATATCAGAAGAGTCGGCGCACGAACAACGGACTTCAGCGAAATCGAAAAGCCCTAAAGAGGAAAACACGAAACTCCGGGTCAGGCTAAATAATATGAAACTTCTCTGCGAAGGTCTAAAAAAGACAAATATTACTTAAGACAGAAAGTAGAGCCCTTAAAAATACATTGAAACACCCCCCCGATGAAGTAGTGAAACGGATTACTATCTCACAAATTAAATACCGAGAAAATATAATGGTCGGCTTATGTGAATACATCTGAAAGACCGATACTTGAAATAGCTCGAGGACATCATGTTCCCGTTATACGAGAAAAGCTACAATCGGAATATGAAGAAACTGAGATAAAACGCAGACTTCCTCTTTTTATGCTAACACCTTCGATAAGATCGAAAACTCAAATAAAATCTATGAAATAAAAACGGTCCTAATATACTTAAAATCGAACCATTGCGTATTAATAAGGGATTAATCCTCCAAAGTAAACGTTACCAACGATTCAATCACACGCAGACTTATTGCCAAAAAGACCCGTGATGTATCAAATGCGCCGAAAAACACCTACTCGTATCTAAAGACTGTGGTGTAAACAAGCAAACCCGCAACGGAAAGCATTTCACTAATGGAGGCTGTGAAGTTAAGAAGTAGCGTAGGAGCTGGAAAAAAGGTGGGATAGACTTATAAAGCCGCAAAATTTAGTTTCAAAACCCAGAAGTAAAAATAAGCCTAGTACTCGTGCTAAAGAAAAAGTGACAAAAGAAAAGCTATTGGACTTTAGCGTACAGATATACGCTCAAGCTGCCATATCAGAAAATGGGTAAAGTGTCAGCTCACCGTCTGAAACTCACCTATTAATAAAATGAGAGCTTGTAATAATGCAACTAAGTACGAGTATGGTACGCGTACAAAATTGTCACTTTTCTGTCAACTTGGATTGGAAAAAAAAGATTTTACAAATAAAATACGAAATACTCGTTCTGGGGTTCAAGATGCTGGTATGGAATACAGTTGTGCCTTTCACTCGAGGCACCGTATGAACTTGAAGTCAAAGTCGCTTCGTGGAAATCCTGCAGTGTGCCGCGTGGAATAATACTTTCTATGAAAGCAAATCATTGGATAATTATGCTTTGAAATACCCACCGGAATTAAAAGAAATAGTAAGAGAAAAGGGGAGAGCGCACAACATAAAGCAGAAGTAAATCGTTTATATAATTTGCTGTAGAAGACGACTAAGGATATTCAAAATCGTGCAATACGAACTTATGTACCTTGAAAGCTTAGCAACGGAAAAAGATTTTTATTATTCGCTTTGGAAAGCGAATCCAGGCGCCACCAATCAAGAAAAGTCAATATGAATGTGCCAGGGATGATAAAGAGAAAGTGGAAGTCTTTGCCGCCCATCTGGAAGAAAGTCTTAAACCTTTTGATGGACAAGCTCTCATTGAAAATATCAATGAGCCGGACATAACACTTGACAATTACATAATTACAAGTGCAAAGCTAAAGGAACTTAAGCAAATAATAAAAAAATTTAAATCTAAGAAAGCACCTGGATACGAGTTAATCACAGGACACGTTTTTAGAGCGTTGCCTAGAAAAGGCATAATTAAGCTTCTGTACATAATAAACGTTACGCTTAGATTAAAATATGTTCCAAGCGAATGGAAAGTCACGGAAGTCATATTTGGTTCTAAAACCAGGAAAACCACCGAATGACAAAAGTGATATATAGGTTGACCTATTTCGCTTACAAAAATGTTTAGAAGATATTACTTAGGTGATTGCAGCCGGTTATAGAAGGAAAACGTCTCTTTCGTGATCATCAGTTTGGATTTATTAGCAAGCATTTAACAATGGACCAAGTATATAGAATAACTTATATAATTGAAAAAGCTCTTGAAGAAAAAAAGATTTTTTCAAGCGTATTCCTTGACATATCTCAATCCTCCTATGACAAGTTATGACACAATGGCTTAAAGTGAAAATTACAGGAAGTTCTTCATGAACACTTATATTACATTTTGGAAACATACAATAGACTCTTCCGCGTCAAACACGGAAACTAATTTTCGGATTTTAAAGAAATAACGGCTCGGGTGCTGCAAGGAAGCGTTCTTGGTCCGCTTTTGTATCTATTATATACTCGTAATAAATCATAAGAAGAAGGCACCGTATTAGCAATATTTGCCTGCTGCGATCTTGGCAATAGGTATAACGATCGAAGGGATCCACTGAAAAATTGCAAGAAGCATTGTGGACGAAGATTTGACGATTCGCACTTAGTGAAACCAAATCTGTTCATGTAAATTTTGCAAATATGAAAGTGAATAATTTGCCTATCTTAACTAATTTGGTCCGAATTCCGTTTGTAAACGAAGCTGAATATCTTGGAATGATGCTCGACGTAATGTTAGACCCCATACCTCACGCGTATCGGTGCAAAAACTGTTGCAGTTGGGATTTCAAATTCTTTCCCATCCACCGTACTCTCCTGATGTATCCCCAACGGACTATCCGCAGTCTGTAGTCATTTTGCCGGGAGAAAGTATGCCGAAACGGATCAGAGATTATTAAAGCCTTAGATTTCATAGAGTCAAAAAGCCAGAATTTCTACAAAAAAGGATTATTTGACCTTGAATCACATTGAAAGAGAGTTATAGATGCCAACGGAATATAATATTGGCTTTTAAAACTTAAGAAACCAAGATATTCGCAGAGATCTCGGCATTGCTACAATCGTAGATGAAATCAAGTAATTTGCGTTGCTCCGTCTACAGAGGATCACACCTTTCTACTTAGCACGGTAATACAGTAACGGCGTAAAAATTGCGGAATAAGGTGGAACTTTCAATGGAAAGTTACCTGCCAAAAGCTTTTAATACCTTGATCAAAAAGTTTCAGGAATGACTACCTTTTGGCGCTTTCAGTCACCTGATTCGGATTTTTTTAGGTTGACACATCTGTAATTAACTTTTCCTCCAAAACTTAGCATCGTAGCTTGACATTTGTAAAAGCTACGCTGTCGAGAGTACATCTGCCTCCGTGTGTGTTTTCGATTTTTTACGATTTTAAAAATAGGATCAACTTTCTAACATCGAGTTTTCATCGCATTTTGTGTTAAAAACAGATTCAACAGCTGAATCCGACCCAAAATTCATCAAACGCATAATTACTAGAGACGAGACGTGGACTTATGAGTACGAAATGCGTACACCGGAACGAGACAAGACCGAAGGAACCACGTCATTTTCAGTCGAAAAGAAGGAGATGCACACGGTTGTCATGGATTACAACGGTGTTGTGCATCATGAATTCTTGCCACAAGATCAGACAGTCAGCAAGGTTTATTATTTGGGCGTTATGAGACGTTTGCGTGAAGCAATTTGCCAAAAAAGACCGGATTTGTGGGCAAACAACTTGTGGGTTTTGCACCACGATAACTCACCGTCGCACAATGCCAATCTGATTCGTGAGTTTTTGACCAAGAACAGTACGAATACCATCCAACAGCCACCGAATTCGCCTGATTTGGCTCCCTGTGATTCTTTCCTGTTCGATCGACTCAAGAAACCGCTCCGGGGAACGCGTTTTAGCAGCTGAGAGGAGATAATAGAAAAATCGAAGACGGCTTTGATGGCTACTCGTAAACCAAAATCCGATTATAAAAAAATGTTTCGAAGATTGAATCAAGCGCTGGCATAAGTGCGTTTCAGTCAATTGAGAGCACTTTGAAGAGGACAATACCGATTATAAAGAATAAACTTGTATTTTCAATTTTCTGAATAAATTCTGAAACTTTTTAATCAAGGTAGTATTTCGTGAAAGAAAAACTGCTCGATTAGTTAAAATTTAGTTTTAGTAAGCAATATGTGTCGAAGTAATGTGTTTTTTAGTTAGTAAAAACTCTCACTAGAATGAGCACGCGTTAACGGTCCTCAAAGTCGTTAGAAGATTTTCACCTACACTCAGGAAAAAAATAAAAAATTAGAGCCATCGAATTTCCTCCTTGGTGACTTTATCTCTATATAAGAGTGTGAACGCGGAAAATAATTTAAAAAAAGACTCCCTGATTTGCGAAATCTAAAACAATTTACATAATTTTATTTCTGGTAAAATTTACAAAGAAATATCAAAAACTTGTAAACTATTTTTTTTTATTAAAAACTTAAATAAAATTAAAAGAAAGTATACAAATTTCCAATCTGATCATAAATTTTACTGTTTACGACAATTTCACTGGTGTCCTCAAGTAAGTAAAGCAATAAAATTAATGAATCATTAAAATACGAAAACAAAATCTTTTTCTGCTTTCGTTTACTAAATTTTGAATTTTCTTTATAGGTGTTACCATTTATCAAACTCAAGGGGTAAGAAACTCAGAATTTCAAAACCTGTCCGATTTTTAAGTGTCTTCAGTCAAATGAAGCGGAGCATATGTTTACCTGTATTCTAATTTATAAGGTCTTCAACAATTTTCTTTTTGTAAATTTGACCTAAAATTTTATTTTAAAAAATTATGCATAATGAAAATCGGTACTTGGAAGAAACATGATACCCCTAAAAATGCTACACTACCTATATAATAAATTATTTGTATATGTACGTTTAATCTGACAGTGAGGAATTTTGCACTTCCTAGAAATAATGCAAAAGTCTTAATTAGTAGCGGTATTTATTTTGAATTCCATTAAAGAAAAAAAAAAAAAAAAACACGGACAAAATAGGTGCGTTTTGTTGGTTTCCTGTATGCGTTTCGAAAAAATAGAAAAAAACACATTTCCCCTAAAGAATATAGCAATACATTAATGATATTAATGACACCTCAGTTATTAGCTGTTTATTAAAATTAACAAAAAAAAAAGAAAATTGTTTTTAAAAATAATAATTACGAGTAAATGGTAAACTCAAAGCAAACTCCATAAATTAAAACATGTCATTCCGTTGATTTTTAATGGCGTCTTTGAAAATTAAGGATGAATTGACACATGTGACATTTCCTTGCATTTTATTAATAAATCGAAAAAAAAACAGTATGACAGCAGTTTTCTTCATGGCAGTTTAGGTTACAAGCTGATATTATCTTGGATAGATCAGCCGATAGACATTATGGTTGCTGTTGTATTTTAGACACAGTATCAAAAAAGCACGTAATGTTACAATTTTCCCATCAATCACCGCAGAAATATGTGTGAATACATTCTTTTAAAATAATATTCTCATAAAAGAACTCTTAGGAGTTTTTTATTTTCCTTAAACACGTCTTAGAAAGGAAGGCTTCCTCGATTAGAAGTAATTTAAGAAACCTTACATAATCAAGCCACAATATTTTTACTTGCACCTATTAGGGAGTATTGATTTCGTGAAAAAAATCGACTTCAAGATTTTGATAAAAAACTTGACATTACCATGATAGAGAAACTCAATAAAATGGTTGTCTCAATTCTGTCTGTCTGTCTTTTTAGAACTAGCAAGACCTAGCAAGACATCGATCATATGGTGTTTAAATGCAATGTAACGAAATGGAATGATAGCGAATACGAGTAGTAAGTATTCTAATCAAAATCGATTACAATTTAAAAAAAAAAAAACCGAGAATGATTTGCTCGACAATTTAAAAAAAAATTGCTTAAAATCAAATATTTTGATCGACTGATTATGCGGAATGGAACAGAAATCAAACGTACATATTTCATTCCTATTTCCTATTATGCTCAATGAAATGAATTTGATAAGTTTTGCATCAGCAAAAAACTCCTCTAATATTTAACACGCAACAAATGAAAACAAAACTGCAATTTTTTTTTTAAATAGGATTCTGATTATATCTAGCAGTAAGGTAAATTAACAATAGATTCAACGAGCATAAAGGTCAACTTACTAAATTTTCTATATACAAATTTTCAAATATTATATGAAACTAAATAAGAAATACAATTATTAGAATTTTTTTAAAGAAAAAAGAAAACCTCGTTGACTCATCAGTGACAGTGACAGTGACATTACGTAGCTTTGGAATGTAAAACGTTACTTTGTCTTTTTTTCTTTAGGATTTTCACAGATGGATTTTTGGATTGTGTGTGGTACATTAAGATAGAACCGATGGAACAAATATAGTTGATCAAATCCAAAGTGTAAGCAGAGATTTATGTAAATAAAAATATACATTTCATATTTTTTTTATTTTGTTAAAGGTTTTGTTTTATTTATTCTTGTACCTATAGTTTAAAAGACTTTAATGGGAATGATTAGTTGTCATTCGCATATACATACTTACATAAGATTATGTATAGGTATATTCAATTTATAAGTTTAAGCCAATCGATTTAAATAATAAACAATGATACATAAAAAAGAAAAAGAAAAACATCTTAATCCAATCAAATTTAATATATGTACATACACTGCAGGCCAAAAGTTTGAGGCCTACCTAGAGAACTGACTTCATTCATGCATGGAGATTGAATTTTATGAATTACATTTACCTAAAGTCGGATTTTACACCCACGTTTTTGAACAGTGGACGTTTTGTTTACAAATGTAGGAAAAACCGCTTTTGTGGTTTATTGAAAAGTGTTTAGGTTTTTAATCATTTTCAGCAGTTTTTTTTTTTTTTTTTTTTTATAATTTGCGCGCGCCAAATGGGATATGAATACCATTAAATTATTTCAGGGCACGGGCGTTTGCAGAAATTGAGAGAGAGAGAAAGGAAGATTGGTGTAGTGGGTTTGAAACTTAGGTGGTATTAAGTTTCAGTAAACTCCAAGGGTGGCATCCAGATAACTGGGGAGCTTGTTTGTTTTTGCTTTTTGTCTTTGCTCATGATTCACAGTATTTTTTTCCCTCCACCTGATGTCATCATCACGATCAAGTTGCATTTAAGCCATATGACCACTCTACTGCCAGTGTTATGCCTTCGCAGTAGAGTTGACTAAGCTTTCGCAATTGATCGACTTTTTTATTTATTTCAAACGAAATAAATAGATGATTGTTGAGATCAGGATTTGAACCGTGAACCAAGAGCGTGACAAGCGTTGATGTTACCACTACACCACGTTCTTCTTTTATCAAAAGGGTTCTCAAATCCCAAAATTTCTCGACCAGGATTGCAAGGGTCTTACATAAAAGCCACACTTTGAAGTCTTGAGTAAACAACTCGTTGGAAATGAGAAAAGTCGCGGAAACCGCAATCGAGAAACGATCTGCAATCATTACCCTTCTTAAAGAAAGCAAATAGTAGCGGGAAGCTGCTTCGCAGGTGAAGGTATCAAGGTGCTGCGTTCAACGTACCATTGAACGACACGTTCAAACCGGAAGTCTTGAGGGTAAACCACTGTCAGGACGGCTTAGAGCTACAACTAAACACGAGGACCGGCTAATAGTCACAACAAGCAAACGAAAGTAGATGAAAAACAGCACCCAAAATAAATGAAACACGAAATAAACCACTGTCCTTAATAACAGTGAAACCAAGATTAAGACATGCTGGACTATTTGGGCGAGTTGCTGCTCGAAAACCCCTGCTGCGACCACAAAACAAGCAGAAAAGGTTAGAATGGGCCAAAAAGCATAAAGACTGGACTGAAGAAGATTTCAACAGAGTTTTATGGAGCGATGAATCCAAGTTCGAGGTACTCTACCAGACTGTGTGGTTCCTATCGCCAAGCATGGAGGCTTTAATGTTATGGTCTGGGGATGTTTCTCTTCAAGTGCAATGGGAGATTTGGCTCGAGTGATTGGACAAATGAATAAGGAGGCATACAAAACATTGTTGGTGCACAGCGCAAGATATGTGGGATTCACTACAGCAATCTTGCTTGGAGAGAGCCAAATCACTGCTTGAAACGTCTAAAGGCCCCTTGCCAATACGACAAAGAAACATGGTGGTGGACAGATGAAGCTAAAGTAGTAATACGGGAAAAGAAAACGGCTTTCAAGGCTTGATCACAGTGCTCTTCTACTAATAGAGATGAAAAAGCTCGCCTTGAAGTGATATATAGATGTTGCAAAGGTCTCACGAAGAAGTGCGCCCAATTTCAAGCAAAAACTATGAAAGTCCTCTATCGGTAGTTGGAGGAAATATCGTCTTCGGCGTTTGATAGGAACCAGGCTATCCAGGGGCTTCGACAAAACAACTTGAACAAGGGAACAACTATCTTCAAAACAGGCGCCCAGAGAAGAAGAAATGATCAGGAGATTCGTTTCCCAAAGTTGATTAACAATGCTCAAGGCCAGCTTCTGGTGGAAGACGACAAAATTCTCCACAGATGGCGACAGTATTGTGAAAGTCTTCTGAACGAACAGTTTCCCCGGGTATACTTTCCAAGAACCGCTCCTAACCATGACGAAGTATCCGACATTACTGTCGAAGAAGTTAGGAATGCGGTCAAATACTCCAAAAAAAGAAAAGCGGTTGGGCCAGACGAGATACCCTCTGAGTTCTAGAAAAAGATGGGAGACATTGGGTTCAGATGGCTCATGATTCTTATCTCCAAACTTATGAGCAGTGATCCAATTCCTAATCAGTGGAGGGAAAGTTATCTTCTTCCTTTGCACAAAGCCGACTGCGGAAAATAATACGGCTATCTGATGACTAGTGCGGGTTTATCTCGGGTAAATCAACAACAGATGCAATCCAAAGTATAAGGATAATAATGGAAAAACATTGTTAATTTTGAAAAAACCTTTGATAGACAACCAAGAGATCACTTACGGGTGGCGCTACGACAACGAGGAGTTCCAGAAACCTACGTGCGCATGATCATGGACATGTATGAACGAACAAGGACAAGACTAGGATGTCCCGCAGGAGTCACCGAAGAGTTCCTTTTGCTTTTTATTGCAGTTCTTGATTATCTGCTTGAAGGAAAAGTGATGGGTCCCAAAGTGCATCAGTTATTCTTTGCTGACGATGTAGCTATCATAAGTGAAGATCAAACGTCCCTGCAACGAGCACTTGATGTATGGGTGGATGTTTTGGAAGGAAATGGGTACCATATTAGTTAAAAAAAGACAGAGTATCTGTGCTGCCCATTCTCTGATCCACACCGGCCTATTCCAGACATTTACTTGAATGGAAAAGTGCTTTCCAAGTGCGAAAAGTTCAAATATCTGGGATCTATGATGATGACATCAATCATTTATGTAAGCGTAGGGTGAATGAAGTGGCGGGAAAACTCCGCTATTTTCTGTGATCGAAAAATGCCCCCTAAGCTGAAAGGAAGGCTCTACACCGCAGTTGTACGTCCGGCGCTCACATACGGTACACAATGCTGGACTATATACAAAAAGTATGAGGGCAAATTAACGGCAGCTGAGATGAAGATGCTTCGCATGACAGCAGGAGTAACAAAACTTGATAGAATAAGAAGTTCAAAGATTCGAGGAAGCCTTCATGTAAAAGAAGCCATCACAAGCAAGATAGAGCACGATCGGCTTAGTTTGTATTGTCATGTTCAAAGGAGAGATCCTTTGAACCCCGCCAAAAAGGCGATATCAATCGCCTACACAATTGCGCAAAAAAGGCAGATCAAAAAACAACTGAATCACACAAATGCGAAATACCAGCATTTGATTGGCCTCAGTGACGAAGTTTTTTTTTTTTTTTTTTTATAATTTGCACGTGTTAAAGGGGATATGAATACCCTTATACTAATTTTTAGAACACGTGCGTTTTTATGGAAAGGGGAAGAGACAGAGAGAAAGACAGAGTGGTGTAGTTTGAAACTCAGGTGGTATTAAGTTTCTGTAAACTCCAAGGGTGGCTGTCCAGATAACTGGGGAGTATTTTGTGTGTTTTCGCTATTATTGTCGTTGCTTATGATTCACAGTATTTTTTTTCCATCCTCCTGATGTCATCATCACGATCAAGTTGCATTTCAGCCATATGACGACCCTATTGCCAGTGTTATGCCTTGACAGTAGAGTTGACTTAGCTTTAGCAAGTGATCGACTTTTTTATTTATTTCATGCGAAATAAATAGATGATTCTTGACTTCAGGATTCGAACCGTGAATCAACAGCGTGACAAGCGATGATGTTACCACTACACCACGGCCACCCCTAAGAAGTGATCCGAAACCGGGAAGCCCGCCGGTACTTCCTGAGGTCAAACCGGTAAACACCACAGGCGGACCAGTAAGGATGCAGTAAAGTGGGAGGGTTGTGATCCTTCTACTCCGGATCATAACTTCGCCGTAAGGAAAAGAAGAAGAAGAAGATAAAACAATATTGGAAGGAAACGCTGTGAGCCCTGGACTAAGATGGCGAAAGATTCGTATTTCAACAGGACAACGACCCTGAATACACGTCATGACTTTGTCAAGACTACCTGAAACAGAGGGAAGATGAAGAAATAGAAAGATAGGTATGGCCGCCGCAATCACCAGATTTAAACTCTATAGAGCTGTTGTGGGAGGAACTGGATAGAAGGGTCCAGGATCAATGCCCATCATCAGAATCTGCGTTCTGGAAAACACTATTGGATTGCTGGAGCAATATACCACAGGCAACAATTCAAAAACTGATATCGAAAGTAATCGAATGTAGAGGTGTTTTTTTCTACAAAAAATCAGTTGAAGTATTTTTTTTCTTCTTTTTAATAAATTCCTTTAAGTTATGAACAAAATGAAAATATTTTTCCTCTTATTTTGGTTTCATATATGTTTCCTGTTCATTTTACATGATTATTATTCGACTAAAAATTTTTTTTCCGATGTTAGATTTTGTTTTCCTTCGAGCACTGCAGTGTATGTATATGTAATTGGATTATAAATGAACCCAGCATGCATGCGAAATATACACATACATGTTTGACCGTGACGCTTGAAGTTTGTAAATTAGGTATACGGTAAGGATGTGAAAGGATAGGTTAGAAATTAGATCCCGAAAAAAAACAAGGTTAAATAAAAATTATTAAATTATAAATACTCGTAATGTTTAAACCTTTTCTGAGTGGCGTTCCGCTCTTGCTTTGATCATGCTTTCGTTGAAACGTGGTTTTGATTTGTAATCGTAGTTTAATATTTTAGTTATGGTGAATACAGATAGCTTATCAGTTTTCTGTCAATGAGATATGACGGTCTTATTGACCGGTTTTGAAGATTGGCTCGTTTTTAAATATTGCTTGGGCGATTTTATTCAAAATCATTTAACGATTTTTTTTAAATTTTAAATCAGTGTTTTTGGAGATAAAAAACATACAAGGTGCAAGTACTTGCGACCCCGTCGTGTACCTTCTATTTTTGTAAATATACTGACAGCAATTACACACATATGTGTTGACGCATTTTTCATTTATTTTTGCGGCCTTTTTTCATTACTTTGGGGCATTATTTCTACAGGCAAAATGGGGCCTTATTTCCTTTCATTCGGGCCTAATTTTGCAAAGCCCTTTCGGAATGTTCCAACAATTTATGGACAGCGGAATGCAGTGAAAAAGATTTTGTAACTGTGGTACAAAATTCCGGTGTTTGAATACAGAAACAATACAACATACGGCTGTATCTGCGGACAACTGGAAATGGATCGAGAAGCATATTTCACTCAAAGCTCGACCAATTACTGCGGGGTCCCAGTACTGCGTAAAACCTCATAAAAGCTCTTGCTTCAGAACCTGAGGAAACAGCAAATATGTATGTAAATGTGATAGTATGACCCTGTATAGCATCACAAAGGAGCTGAAAGATGAGTCTAGAGTACATATCTAGACGG
Organism: Pocota personata; assembly: GCA_963082735.1. Taxonomy (NCBI): domain Eukaryota; kingdom Metazoa; phylum Arthropoda; class Insecta; order Diptera; family Syrphidae; genus Pocota; species Pocota personata. The sequence goes on from OY720433.1 coordinate 5,301,773, forward strand.
TCTCGGATAAGGATCAATTCAAAAGGTAGATGAAGCATTTCGTTGTGATACTGAATCGTTAAGGCTATAGTGTCACGAAACCAAAATTTCTTGAATCATCTGAAGAAACAAAGACATGCATCTTCAAATTCAAACCAATGTGGACATATGTATATGTCAACAATTACGAAGATGCACGCCACTGACACGCCGCTTTTTTGTGTATTAAGTCTAACAGATCATCATACAGAAATGCGTCGAGTAATAGGTTTACGATTGATTAATCATGATAAATATAGATATCGACAGTGTGCCATCCGTACGTGTTTGTTTATACACCCTTCGTTCCTATCTTCGCGTGTAAATCCCGTCTTAAAGTGTTCCTGACTTTCCTCAGGTGATGCAACTAGTGGCATTTGAGAGTTTTCTGTAAGAAATCTAATAAGTTTACGGAAAACTAATCACATGTTCTTGAAAATCTACTGTTTCGTGCAATAGCTGTATCTTTTAGATCCACTCACAGAATACGTATATGCATAATAATAAAACAAAAAGTCAAATTAAATAACATTTAAAATATTTTTTCGTGGTAAGAAAGGGATGTAAAAGGACGGATTAAATAATTTACAAAAGAGTTGATGCAATAGATTTTGTTTTAAACATTTAGACACAACATCAAACAATACCTATTATATGTACATATATAAAATTTATATTTAGCAAATTATATATGGATAATTAAGAATATAAGAAAATTGATTTCAATATTTCTTTATGCCACAATATCATAAGAAAAGTGCGAGGCAAACTTTATTTATGATTTAATATTGAAAGCCAATTTACTTATTGTCCTTCACGTCGATCTATACTTATTACGACTTACCCCTTGCTCTCCCACCTTTCCTTTTCGAATCCTTTATGGATCGATTGTGCAATAGAGGATTCCATTAAGTCAACATAACGCACCACTAATGGAGCAAATGTATCCCTCAGATGTTGATGAAACCGGCCATTTTTTAAGTTGTCTATGAGAAGTGAATACATTTACAGTACAATATATAGTATGTATCTATGAATTTCAAACAAAAGTTAAGGTTTTGTTCAATGACTCGATGTTGGTATTAATGGATATACTTATAGTTTTGCATTCAATTTGTGCTGTGTGCTTTCAAGTTACCAGGAATTTATGAGCTCCTCTCTGTCCGTCAATCATAAAAACATAAAATTCAAGTAACTTGAAATCCGAACGTGACCAATGTACCCTAGGAGCTGTCAAATTTATTGGTGTATGATTGCCAATCGTATATGTGTATCTAAAAATGTATGTTTCTATCACTCGCCTCAGCTATAATTACGATTACTAAATTAATGTATAAAATGAAGTACACACAGTACTTATGCATTGTAAATGTGTATAAGAAACCAAAACACGAGTAATTGTAAGGAAAAAAACATAATTTTGCCTGAAAGCTAGCCCTAATGTTCTGAAGAGGATAAGGATTTGAAATTTAATATTGATTAGACGTGGAAGTAATCTGAAGGAAAGAAAATTCACTCCTTGTTTTTCATATGTCGACACTTTTCCACTGTTTACCAACTACAATCCTCATCTCCATAGAATGAATCGTTGGAAGGTCACTGACGCACCAAAGAGGACAGGCGAAAGAGTGTTTATAAGACATTCTTCTTTGGATCTATTCGACCTTTCATGGGCTTCTTCGACATATGTATATAAAATATTGCCATTGCTTGATCTATGCAGATGACTTAAAGCTGTTCCTTAAAATCAAATCTTTACTTGACTGCGAGTTTTTACAATACGACCTAAGAAACTTATCTGTTTGGTGCGTCAACAATTGTCTACACTTGAATATTAGAAAATGCTGTATAATACCCTTTTATAGAAGTTTTTTTTTTTTTTTTTTATAATTTGCATGTGTTAAAGGGGATATGAATACCCTTATACTAATTTTTAGAACACGTGCGTTTTATGGAAAGGGGAAGAGACAGAGAGAAAAACAGAGTGGTGTAGTTTGAAACTCAGGTGGTATTAAGTTTCTGTAAACTCCAAGGGTGGCTGTCCAGATAACTGGGGAGTATTTTGTGTGTTTTCGCTGTTATTGTCGTTGCTTATGATTCACAGTATTTTTTTCCATCCTCCTGATGTCATCATCACGATCAAATTGCATTTCAGCCATATGACCACCCTACTTCCAGTGTTATGCCTTCACAGTAGAGTTGACTTAGCTTTAGCAAGTGATCGACTTTTTTATTTATTTCATGCGAAATAAATAGATGATTCTTGACTTCAGGATTCGAACCGTGAATCAACAGCGTGACAAGCGATGATGTTACCACTACACCACGGCCACCCCCAATTATTTTGAGTTTCAGTATGAAATTGCCAGCTTGGCATTATAATTGATTCGAGGTTCACCTTTGCATCTCATGTTGATCACGTTATCGCTAAAGCAAATAAGCTTTGTGGTTTTATAAAACGATATAGCAAGGAATTTTCGGATCCTCATACCCTTATTTCGCTTTTAATTGCGTTGGTTAGATCTCTGCTTGAATATGCTGATGTTATATGGACCCCATTCTATAAAATTCACTCAGATCGCCTTGAAAAAATACAGAGGCGTTTCACAAAATACATTTTCCGGAAAATGAGCTGGGAGTTTGAAATTTCTTACCGGACTCGATGTCAATTGTTAGGCATATCAACTTTATGTTCTAGAAGAAAAGCTCATGACATCATGCTGATAAGGGACTTGTTATGCTATCACCTTAAATGTCCATCACTTTTAGCCTTAGTACCAATCTATGCCCCAACTAGACCTTTAAGGGAAAGAAACCTTCTTCTTCGACCTGTTCACAGTAATGAGCCTATGTCCAGAGCTATTGTTTCATTCAACGATGTTTATATTTTTGTTGATCTATATTTTTTCCGCGATCGCTTCAAAAATGTTATACTTAATTTGGCAGCATTATCTTAATATTAAGTTCATTGTTTTTTTTTATAATTTTTATATTTATCTTGTAATCTGTATAGTTTAGCTAGTAGATGAATTAAATAAATAAATAAATAAATAAAATTCAGGTCTGTAAGAATTTTGAAGGCTGGGCCAGGATTTTTAAGAAACAGATCATGACGGCCTGATGAATAGAAGTACGTACCTTGACAACATCAAAAAATTACTTTTTGAAAGCTTAACATACATACATAGAACGGAGACTGACAGAGCCTTTGCCGATCGATTGCTGTCAATTATGCTAATAAGCAAAATCTAATTTTTGGCTTAGAAGTTGTAGAAACTTCAATGTATTCGTTTATCTTTTATGCTTGGTGTCTGTCAATTGCTGTCTCCCGCTGGGGCTCGAACCTGCACCGTTCGGCTCAAAATCAAACACAGTACACCATGGCCACCAGTACGTCAATATACTCGGTATGAAGTGTTGTGTTTCACTTTATTTACTTCGATTTATAAACTAAATGTAATTTCATGATTATTATTTTTAATTTAACAAAATTTCAGAGTTTATGTTTTAAAGATTTAAAGTAAAAATTAATCATGATTTTTATTTCTTCGAATCTAAAGTAAAAATCAAAATAAATAAAAATTAAATTGAGTCAGAAATGAAAATCACGTACCACAATACCACAAGTACGTCCAATATCATGGGAAGCTCTTATAATCATTAGTTCATTTTATCTAACAAATAAAAATCATTATTAAATTTATATAACTGATAATTAACAATAAAAATCATGACTTGATCCTTACTTTACTCGTATTTTCATTTTAATCATGATTGATATTTTTTATTTCTCTTTTCTTTTAATGTGATTGGATTTACGAGTATATTTATGATTTATGAGAATAAAAATCAAAAAAAATAGAAAAACAGTTTCCGTCTCGAAAAAAAAGAAAACTTCAATTTAGTATGTAGTTATGAGATGAGTCTACCCAGATTTGATTGACCTTTATATTGGTGAGGTATCAGGGTATCTCCATCCTAACATAGGCCAGAGGAATTAGCTAGGTCTGGTCATTCATTACCAACAACTTCTAACAAACGATCACCTGGGATAGATTTCAGAGATGTGGATGATTTATCCTCAGGGCTAATTGTGGTTAAGCTTAAAATAGTTAAGGTTAGCTTTTATAACCTATGATCCTGCGCAGAAACATAATAACAAATTTGTCTATCCTGAAATTGATAAAGTACACAAGTGTGGGAACGGTACCCTTAAGTACAAAATCAAAATTAAGATCATTTAATCGTTGGACAAATACCCAAAGAAAGGTCAACCGCAAAAACAAAAAAAAAAACAGTTAAAGGGAACATTTACTAATTGTACCACAAAATATGATGACTACAAAAAGCGCCCCAGGAAATGGACCTGCTAAAGCGCTGTAAGAGCTGTACTAGGGAACGGGAAGTAGGTTAGATTTTCTTTTTCTAATGTCAAGTATGACTCTTTTCTGAAGATTGCCTTTAAAAAGAAGATAATCGCAAACTCTAACTACTATTCCAAACAAGAAACTAACATTGCGTTTTGTAAATGTTGTAAAATCATTTAATTCACGAGATCGGAACTGATGAACAAATAAAATACAATATTGTCTAATCGTTTTTTAATACCGAAAAAATAGTGCTGCTAGGGTGGTATGGTAACATATATACCTATGTACACAACCGTTCATAATTTTAAGACCCCCTCAAAGTTATGTAAAAATAAGGCATCATTAACAAAAAATGGCTAACTTTTTATTTGTTCTTATTTATTCACGTACAGATACATTTTAAATAGCATTTAAAAAAATTAAGAAACAGAAAATTTAACTTTGTCAAGTATTCTCCTCGAACTTTGATCACGGCATTAACAACTAGGCCTTCGTTTAATCAATTTAGCTATTTCTTCGGTTGTGATACTATTTCAGGTGTCGTTTAGTTGTTGCCAAATGTTTCGTGATGAAAAGAAGCTATTCGGCGAACCATTCTTTGCAAGTGATCCCAAAGGAGTTCTATGGCAAAATCTTAAAGACAACTTAGAAGTGTGCATTTCATGTTGGAAGGCGAACCCTTCTTCAATTAATCGAAGAGAATATAATATAATGAAATATAATAATAAGAAGAATAATTTGACTTCGTATTTTAATGGATATTCGATTTGAACTACAATTATTTTAACTTTATTTCGTTTATTCCGAACGGATACATATAGCTACAAATCGAGAAATTAGAAGGCCTATCGCAGCCAACAATCCGAAATTGTACCTCCATATACATTGGTGTCAGAAGTGCAAAGTTGTCCACTTTTAGAATTAGAATTCAACGCCGTGTCATTGCAAAACTTTTTGCTCTTATTGAAGTTAGACCATTATTTAAGACGAATAAGTTATGGGAATGCTTGTAAAACAGCTTTTGCTTTGAATAGTTTGCTATAAAGCAATGCTATACCATATTTTAAGCTTATAGTTTTCTCAAGTAATATATTATCCGTTAAAAAAAATTATGTGGCTTTTAAAAGACATCGTCACTTAATTACATATACATATGTATGTAGTTGTCAAAAGTGCCAAAGTACCTACTTTTAATTGACCACTAAAGGTACAAATGATTCGTTGGTGAAGTCTTTGCCACTATAATGATACTTTTCTCAAAATTAAATTTAAAATCATCTCATTGTTTGCTAAAAATAAAAAAAAGATCTTCTGCTCACACATTCTTATTCAATTAATTTAAATATTATGTATTTGGCGTCTTAATTTGTATGCTCATTTAGGTATTATCATACATTACGTTTATTCACTCACTTTTATTTTATTTTTAAAATATTTTCACTTTTTTTAAACCAAAAATAAATATTTATGTTTGTTCATTCGATTTCAATTTAACTTTAACTGAAATAAATATCTCAAAATTGAATACATATACTCGTACAAATATTTATACATTTACTATTATGTACATTGATGCCAGTGTATATCTTCTTTGTTATAGTTAGAATATGATATCCAAGACACCCCAAGTGGGTTACAGATCCCAACAAATTTGTCGCACAATTATTTAAATAATTTGACAAGCATGCATAAACATAAATATTGAACATATACATACTTATTAAAAAAAAGACTGCAGGAGTTTGCAGTTACAAGTTAAATGTTTTGAAAGAAGATGCAAACAGATAAGTAATAAATATCTACCTATACACAAGTAGTATATAAACTTGTACACGTAGTTTAGGCAAGCCTCAAATGATTTTTTATTATTTTAAATATATTAGTTCCTGAATGAGTAAGACGTGCCCGCTTTGTTTTTTGTTGCAAATCTTCTTAAATATCAAATTCCTAAAAATAAATTATCAAATTAACACGAATGATATTTGTGGCATATTCGTAGTTGAGTTACATGACAATTTTGAAATGTAAGCCATGATATTAAAAGTTTTTGTTTCGTTTTCTATGTTTTTACCAGAAAACACCCAAGTCAGCTTCCGTAGTTTATTTTTATTTAAAATTCACGAAAATTCTACTGGATAGAAATTCATCTGATTAACGTACGGATGTTCTGGAGTACATATGCTCTGGATTTGTTAAATTTCAGGAGCCTGGTGCAAAGGCTCTGTTCTGCAAGATAACTCTCAGAGTTGGCATTTGCATTTGGAATGTTTAACGGGAAGGAATCTACTCGTAAGTGCGAACAATTACAACAAAAAGTGTGAATAAGTACAGCAGAAGGTTTTCAGTCCGATTAGAATAGTAACACGTAGATATCTATTTTATTCGCTTTTAGATAGATTTAATTGTGTGACGGCCAAAAATGATTTGTTTTATGTACTTAGTAAAATTATACATGAGATAACTGATAAGTGATTGTGCGAGTAATAATTAAAATTTTGATATTTTTAAACGAATTTTGTCTTTCTTTATAACAAAGTCGATTACAAATATTGGGGGAGTAATCCCAGGTTCTCTGAAAGCTCTCAAAAATCCTGGGGCAAGTTTCCAAAAACGCATGTGAGTATTCGTGATTAATTTTTTATCATGGGGTATATCTGTACATAGTATAAATTTGATTTTTGGTAATTTTTTTCCTCCAAAATGAGCCGGAATGAAAACTTTTTTGATATACATATATAGAATTTTGAACAAAAAATGTGAAAGAAAGGAAAGATTTTTGGTTGGAAATTTTGGACGTATCTAGACACGATTGCACCCTGCGTGAATTCCTGGTACTGTCCCAGGGTTCTTGACAGCTCCAAGAGCATCTAAACATATTCTGTGATCTAGATTGTTTCAAAAACCTGTCCAAAATCACTTGATCATTCGTAGCACGTTCAAATCTTGTCTGTTTATTCTTAATGTCTCAAAATTATTACCAGTCTTTGGTATTGAATTACATACTTCAAAGGATTCTTTAATTTAAGTGCATTTTCAGTTATCTGTTAATTCTCTACTCTTTTTTTTCTTACAAGGCCTTCTTATATTATGTTTTTTTTTTTTTATAATTGATTAAAAAGGTACTCATTTTTGTTCTGAAGTGCTTTCTCGAGTCATTGACCAGCCATTATTGATTATTTATCTATTTTTTGTTTGTCTTACCATCCGTTCTCAAGTAATCGTTAAGGATTTGGAACAATGGAAAAGAGTCCCATGTATCCTGCGGCTGTTCAGATAACACACGATCCATATCGACAGCGAAAAGGGACCAGAAGATCTCGGCATGTTCAACAAGTAGATCACTGAACCATGCAAATGCCTGTTGTTTTAATTTTGTTGTAAAAGCTGATTTTAGATTCTTTGTACCAATTTTGTTAAAAGGAAAAGTTACTATTTATTCTTAAATTTATAAATTATTTTTATTTTAAAGTTATATGAAATTATAAAATAGAAGATATAAATGTTAGTTTAGCAGAAAAATTAAAAGAACATTTAAGCAGTTTTGGTTAAAAAAAATTGTAAACGAAACTATTTACAGCAGACGACATAAAAAGCATGCGATGTATTTGCAAGTTTTTTATTTGTTTTATTTCAGTAATTGTTACTGAAACAACATAAAATAAAATTTAAAGGAACATTTATTGGTAGCATGCATTTATTTGTATGCGTTCTGGAAGATATCGCAACGAAAAGATCAAAAATGTCCTAAGCGGAAAATTCTTAAAATTATTATTATTTATGAAAATTATTAACAAAAAATTAGTAGAAAAGTTGTTTAAAATAAAAAAAAAAAGCAAAAGATATTTTGTATCGGCTATATGAAAATTTGATAACATTTGCGTAAACAAATTTGATGATATAATGCTTCCCTGCTTTTCTATCATATTTGGTTGTTTTCTTTTAATCTCAGTCCTATGTCTCAGCTACTTTTTATACCAAAAATTAAACCGCTTTAAAAACTAAAATAAACAAATATTATTGGAGTATCCACTCAGATGTGTGGTCCTTATTTCGAGTGTAGGCGAATTTTGTTTTGGGCCATAGTAAATTTTCGCATGGATTATTTATTTGTTTGTTTGTTTTCTGAATATGTGTAATTATAAATAATCCAGATTAGCTACATGATTAAAATCCCAAGACCAGGCTTTGGGAGTATGAAATTTGCATTTGACACTATTTACATTTAAAACAAATTTTAAGATTTTTTTCTAAAATATTGAAAGACTGAGATGTTGCAGTTTACGAATCATTTTTTACACTGTTGTCATTCCGCTCCAGTTTGAAGCTTAGATACTTAATTTTTTTTTCACACTTCATTCATTGAATTGAAATTCAATCGTAGTAAAAGTTTGTATTTATAGTTTTAAAAAAAAATGTCTCTTCCTAATAAAAACTTTTCTTTTAACTTGGTTCCTGATTTGAAAATTTAAAATGTATACTCTGCTAAAAGTCAAAAGCTACTTAACACAAAAACAAATGAAGCACAAATGCACACATATCCGTTACTTAATATAATTAATCTCCTTGCTTAGATTTTCTATCAGATTTTAGATGGCAGTCGGGTGCTATGGCCTTTATCCCTGTAATTTTCTGAATGCTTCTTATTTGTTTTTAATGACTACATTTTTTTAAAGAGTGAAATATATGTTCGTGTTCCCACCAAATTGTTGGATATAATTCTCTATTATTATACGAGCAAAAAAATAAATTTAAATAAATTGCATTGAACGATTCAAAAAGCAAAAAAAAAAAAAAAAAAACAAAATTAATATATATTCTTTTTGAACGCCTCTCTAATAATATTAAGCGCATTAATATTTCCTACAAAAAACTTGCTTTTTTTTCTAAACGTAAAAAAGCAAGAACAACTTTATAACAAAATTGAAATAAAATAACCAAACAGAAAAATAAAACTTAAACTTTAAAGAAAATTTAAATAAAACTATTATTATCATCATTTTTGGTTTCGTTTAAAAAAAAACAAAAAAACTATACTAGTACGTGCCGTTGGGACTGGCGCAGTATAGACCGCATGAGTTGGCATGCAGTATCGAAATGGTGGCGGTTGACCGGTTGTTTGTCCACTACCAGATCCTGAAGCCGCTGCTCCTGTTGTCGAATTTCCGCCGGTGGCTTGATTAGCATTTGGATTTGCTGGATCGTTACCGGCAGCACCTTCAGCTGTAGCGCCAGCAGCTGCAGCTGCATCTTTTAGATCCATATCATTTTTGCGTAACTATAAATGTATATACATTGACCCAAAAATAATAATTTTTCTTGTCATCGTTTTTATTTTGTTTAAAATGCTTCATTTTTTCTGATTTTGGTGGATGTTATTTATTCATTTCTTTTAATGAAATTTTTGTCGTAAATCAAATAATACATAAATGATTAAAGATTATAAAAATAAATTTATATTTATGGTGGGAGTGTAAAAGATGGGGGGATGTTATTTTTTTAGTTTGTCTTTTATTTTTATCCAATTGATGAACTAACTACCTGACTTTTCGATATAAATGGGAAAATGTGAAAAAATATACAAACTTAACTTCATTTTTGTGTTTTTTTTTTTTTTTTTTTTTTTACTAAATGTGCGCGACGAATCGCTCGGTTTTCCTGCCTTTCCTCATTTTGTTTTTTCAATGCTTTGTTAAAGTTAAAAGAGATTCAAAGAAAATTATTTTGTTAACCTAAATTTCTCTTTAGTATATCAAAAATTAAAAAAAAAAAAAAAACAAAAAAAAAAAAAATACCAAAAATCGTATTTCGAAAGCAACATAAAAGCATCCCTAATGGAAAGATCATATTTAACAGACACACAAAATTTTTTATTTTTTATTTTTTGTTTACATTTAACATTTACAGCATCCAAAAAGAAAAAGTTCCATATAGAAAATAAAAATCGCATATTATTTGTTTTCCTTCGTAAATAAAAAAACATCCAATAGATTTCACAGAGAAATTGATTCTACATAATTAAATAATAACAATAAAAGATAATTAAATAAATAATTTAGACACTTTACAACGTTTACATGCTGCTGGCGTTCAAGTATAGATTTCTAATTTTGCATTTTCAATAAATAAAGAAAAATAAATAAATAAAAAATTGTAAAAAGAAAATTCATGGACAAATTTTGGTTTTATAGAATAATTCTTGAAATATATGTATGTATACATTATTTTTGTTTGTTACAGCAAATGCAAGAAAACACGTAGTAATATTTAAAATATATAGCGATTCGCTCACACAGACTTTAAAATGATCAAATAGTTAAATAAAAATAAAAAACATTGAAAAATGAAAAGAAAGGTAAATGAAAATGAGAATTAAAATTAATTATAGGACAACATTTATATTGACTTTGGGAGACTTAGATATGAATAAGAGATGGAGAGGAATACAACAAAGGATCATACATATAAAGATATGAAATTTGCTTGCACACGCAATTGGTTACATCTCTAACAAACGTGTTCGATTTCGTTTATGTAATTCTAACTTTATCTGATCTCTGACGTACTAATTTGAAACTAGCTGGATTCTGGAGTATATGGTCGGGTTAACTTTTTAAGGCACACAGTAATATACGAGGGTGGGTCAATAAGTCCCTGAAAAATGAAATAAGGAACACTCTTTTCGGTATAAAAACATTTTATTTTTCAACATAGTCTCCTTTTAGCTCTATACACTTCATCCAAAGTTTCTCCAATTTGTTGATGCCCTCCAAATAATACGATTTCTCGAGCCCCTCAAAATAAGCGTTTGTTTTAGCGATGACCCTCTTCATTCGACCCAAATCTCTTACCTCCGAGCCATTTCTTTATGTTTGAAAACAAGAAATAGTCGCAGGGGGCTAAATCTGGGGAATATGCTGGATGAGGGAGGAGTTCGTAGCCTAACTCATGCAATTTTGCCATTGCGACTGCGGACTTGTGCGCCGGTGCGTTATCCTGGTGAAAAAGAACTTTTCTCTTCGCCAAATGCGGCCGTTTTTTCTTCAAATCAGCTTGGAATCGATTCAGCACCTCTGCGTAATATGCGCCGGTGATCGTTTTACACTTTTCAAGGTAAAAAAAAAAACTGTCGCCATGACCTTGTTTGCTGACAAACCCGCCTTGGCCTTCTTCGGCTTCGATTCACCAGGAGAAGTCCATTGTTTTGACTGTTTCTTGGTTTCTGGTGTGTTGTGGTGAATCCAGGTTTCATCCACGGTTACGAAACGGCGCAAAAACTCAGCCGAATTTTTCTGGAACATCGCCAAACACACCTCTGAAGTTGTCAAACGAATGCGTTTGTTGTCGATTGTGAGCAAACGCGGCACCCATCTTGCGGAAAGCTTTTTCATGTCCAAATATTTATGTAAAATCGAAATCACTCAGCCATGTGATAAGCCTGTGGCCTCTTCAAGCTCGCGCACTTTCACTCGCCGATCGTCCATTATCAAACCATGGATTTTGTCGACCATTTATGGTGTGGTGACCTCAATTGGGCGACCAGAACGTTCGGCGTCACTTGTGCTTGAACGACCGCACCGAAATTGAGTTTTTTCTCGCAAAAAATAGTGTTTAATGAGCACTCGAAATTCACTTTTTTTAGGCGTCTGTATAAAATGGCTGCCACAATAAAACTATTTGACAGATCTGTCTGAAAATTTGGGTGCGTTCTTTTGAGAGATGATTCTTGAAAAAAAAAAAAATTAAATTTAAGGTGACGACACAATTTGTGTTAATTTTCAGGATGGGTCATCCTCGTAGGAACTTATCAATAGAACAGCCACCTGCTATCAATTTCGGCGGTGAGGAACCATGTTTTCTTTGCAAAAATTTTATTTTTATTTAATGTTGTGTGCCCAGTGATAATACTGGGGAGATGCTTGATATTCTAAAATTACGAAAAATAATAATGAAAAAAGCGAGGAAGGGGGATTTCTGAATTTTCACATGGTATGCGTGTCTTTGACCATATTTCACACGTGCTCGGAAAAATGATGAAAACTATAAAGAAATTCAAACAGTAAGTACAATAATATGCAGTTTCAATCACATTGCACAACTGGGTCGCACGTACTCGTACATGTATCTACATATATGTTGTTTATTTATAAATGACTTAGTTTGAAATTTAAACAAATTCGTTAGAATGTTTTTTTTTTCCCGATTTTCAAAAACTTGGATTGCCATTATATACTCGTATGTGTATCGAATATTGTCTAAATATTGATTTCGAACAAAATCGTTTGAATTATGTGTATGAAATTTGAGCAAAATAGTCAAAGAAGTTTTTGAGCAAATTAATATTTTACAAAATAGACGAATTTGTAAAGTACCATTAATTTTGGCTAACTATGAATCCACTGACCCCAGATATGAAGTTTGAAGAAAATCCATCCAGCCGTTTAGACTGTAGTCGGCCATACATACTCGTACAGACAAACACGCAGGCAGACAGAATTGAGAGACACACTTTTATGCATACATACTCGTAGTTTCTCTATTATATGTAGTAATGTCGAGTTTGATCAAAATCTCGAAATCGGAAATTTGCAGAGTAAAAATGAATGAATAAATAAATATTTTGGCGCTTCCAAACCATACAGGGCTCGGCCTAGCTTCTTGTTGCTATTTCTGCTGTGCAGTTTATGCCGTTCCCGAAGGTAAATTTTTGTCCATTGAGAAAAGTTTCTCAACTTTACTCTTGGATGTTTGTCAGACGTTCGCGAAAATTGACAGTGAAAAAACTTTTTGGTATTTTTAGGGACTTGAACCTTGAATCTCCCGCTCAGTGATAGCGCACGTAACCAATGAGCTACAGCGCCCACAGGTAAAAATGATAAACAAAAAATAAAAAAATTAAAATAATGTAAAACAAACCAAACCTATGCTCTGCAGATCACATACAACCACAAAAACCTAATCACTGCTGCTCCTTTGTTGGTGATATTATCGAATTATGATTTGACAGCATACTCCTACACTACTGCGATTCATGGCATGTATGGAGAAGAATTAAAGATTAGAAAGACAAGGATAGATTTTGTTAGACTAAAATCGCGGAGATAGCCTTGCATATTGGCGAGTAATTCCAGACGCTCCTAACGAGAATAAACAGACGCTTTTCACAGCCGTCCATTTTGGTTTAGACGCTGCGAAGGGGATCTTGCTCGCATTTTCAGTATTGGACCCAGGAAATTGCAGAGCTAAATTGCAAATTCCTCCACATCTATCTAATATCCGCTGGTTTTTCGGGACTGTTTATGTGTAAATAATAATATCTAAAGGCCGTTCCACCATCCACAACCAGTGGACCCGTCCGATAGCATACAGCTCAGCTTTCTTAGAATTTCTCTTATTCTGCGAACCTTTCTGGAGTTGTATCGCTACAACGCATGAAACAAGCAAATACTCGTAAAGGGTTTTTCAATAGGGACATAACAATTTTGTATTTAAATACAAACGCATTCTTAAACTCTTTTTATTTTATTTTTGGCCAGTATTAGATGGACTTGACATCACTGATATGTGATTCATATGCCACACAGCTGGTCAAACAATTGATCTTTTGACGGCGAAGTTCGGTAATCGTGTAATCTCGAGAAATGGTCCGGTCGAACGGCCAGCTCGCTCATGCGATTTAACATAGATGGATTTCTTTTTATGGGGTTACGTTAAGTCGTTGGTTTATGCCAACAAGCCAACAACGTTAGAGGAGCTCAGGAGCAATATCGAACGCGAAATTGCCAACGTTCCGTCCGATATGTGTGGAAGAGTGGTGGAAAATTGCTCGCGGTGGTAGTATGAATGAGATCGAATTCCATACTTAAACTTGACATGTGTGCTACACCTGGAACAAATTTCAGCTCGATATCTCAATTATTCTGTGCTTTATTTAAATACAAAATTGTTATGTCCTTATTGAAAAACCCTTCAAAAGACTTAATTTTATACATATTATCAGTTATGAATCATCTGTCCATATCTTTATCTGTTAATTCTTTTGGTCTATTACCCATTTTTGATAGAATTTTATAATAGACTACTAACTTAATTAAAGCGATACGTCCACACGTACAAACGAAACCGAACACATTTATCGAAAGATAACCTCCATTAGATACACCGAAACTGGAAATATTCACATAGATTTATTGTATGAAAGCTTATCACTAAACAAATATAGGTACTCATACATTTCTACTTTCTCAGACAGATAGAGGTGTGTATACGTGGAGTACACAGAAGTTAATAGATTTTTTCATCGGCTTACCTCTGCATAGTGTTCTTCGTTTTGTTGCAATAGATCAACGCATAGTTCTGCCAAATGTATAAGATCTTCAAGCTTTTTAGCTGGTGGAACTATCATCTCACCACGAAGGTCCTCTGAAATAAAAACACAAACCAAATTAGTTTAGCTTTTATTATTATTGTTATAATGTTTTCAACATATGTAAGTAATATTAACCTTCGATTTTCGCCTCTGACGACAGCCTCGTATAATTCACTAGTGCCGCTGTTTCTAGACTTTTCTTTATCATTTGTCTAACTTCTTCAGGCGGAACTGGTGTTACTATATCCTTCATAAGTACTCGCTCTAGCAGTGATAAAGTTGCTTTGAGAGCACCCTCAGGCCGTCCGAATGGAAAGCAAAATCGAAAATTCGTTATCTGATACTCGAGCAGGACGCGTAATCGTTCCTTGATCTCCTGGAATTTTTCCTTTTCTTCATGCGTTATGCTGCCAACGCCATCTGGTCTGTTTTTGGTGGAGGTGGTAGTGGTGGTGGTGGCGCCCCAAAGAAAAATCACAAAATCTCATTAAAACGTCCTCCGTTTGCGAGAGATGATATGCAAAAAAGAAACAATTTTTTCGTTACCTATTCCCATGCACATGGCTGGCACAAAATGCAAAAGAATAATGAATTAAAGTTGGATCAATCATAAAATGCTTTTCGGCACGATCCAATAAATCGGACAGATAGCATAGATGTCGATAACACCCTCTTACGCCGTACCGTGCACAGTATTCATCCAAAACGAACACTTGTCCGGGACTAAACCAACCCTATGTGTGTATTAATAGAAATTTGTTTTCGTTTTTTATGAATTTTGAATCAATTTTGAAAATAATATAAAATGATGTACAAATATATGCCAAATTGTGTCGTCTTTCATTGAGTTGAACTTGGAGCAAAGCTCAAATCGATCAGAGGCGGTACAATTTGGAAAAAAATAAAATAAAATTTAAAATTTGGAAAAGTATCGTATTTTTTTTTTGTTCAATAATTACCAATGATGCATACGGATCGTTTAGTCGATATTCGAGCGTAAGGTTTTGTAGAATTCTAAATAGCGTCGCATGATCAAAAGTACAAGGATCGGCACTTATAAAATCTTCCATGCCATGTTTTCTCGCTTTGTCGGCATCTATTGTGTAGGGGAAATTTCAAATGTATTTGTATTGTGAAAAAATGTTTAATATATAAAAGCACATAAACAGATAGCATTGTTAAATACTAATCGATTTTTGGTTAGAAGTTGAAATGAATTTAATTTTTTACAAAGCTATCTGTTTAAGACTTGGGTGATTTTGATTCTAATTAGTGCATGGTAGAAGGTTTACTAAAATTGTTGTCGGCTTATTTTGCGAATCTTACGTCTGTTCAATAGCATATGAGCTGTAATAGCTGTGAATTCCCAATATAGTTCCGTATACCACGTAGATATTTAAATATTTTTAAAACACTCTTTCAGAATGCATTATGTATTGCTTTCAATTACATAAAGTTGGCAACAACGCCTATTATTAACATTGTTGCGGCACCGGCTTACAGAATGTTGCCGCAGCGTTTCCGTGCTTGTAGTAAAAGGCGACTAAATGCATTTTAACACCAACGATGAGTCTGAGGCGTTATAACATCTATAAAACTACTAGAAGTCTGTAAGCGTTGAATGGGTTCCCACGTCGGAAGTCTACCGGTGGGCAAAAGTCAAGTCAAATAAAAAAATTTAAGCTTATGCATACGCGTGCCACATGGATCTAATCCGTATTATTGAAATCAATCACGTCGGAAAATGCCAGGTAAAAGTTTTGAACTAGAAAGTATTTTACGGCAACGCAAAATAGACATATTGGCGTATAATAAACAAGTGGCGGAACGTCGGAAACAGGGCTTGTTACTTAAATTAACAAACAAATTCTTACAAAATGTTCTATTACGGAGCGCTACAAAATAAAAACGGTGCTGCTATAATCTTGTCAACCGATCTCCTCGGTAACATCGTAAGTGTCTTGAAAATAAGCGTTCGCTTAATGCTTCTTAAATTATACGTGGAATATGATTAGTACTCCGCAAGTAGGCTGTGATCAACCCGAAAATATTTTCACGGGATTTCGATATTCTTCTAAATAACATTTCAATGGAGAAAAAGCTTTTCATCGATGTAGACTTAAACGGACACGTCGGAAATTTTTAAATTTGGCCAGATAAGATATACTAAATACGTGCAAATCACCCGGGTTAATTATTTTAAATACTTGAATTATTAAGCAAGAACGGTACTTGATTACTTATTGCTGTGGGGCACGAAACCCATTTAGATCTAAGCTGTAATAATATGAAACGTCGAGTACGAGACTTCAAAGTGATTCTAGGCGAATCATTAGTGATTCGTATTTTGCCAACAGAGTTTTTAGCAAAGCAATCTGAGAAAATGCATCAGAAATTTGCAGCAATAGAAAACATAAGCAAAATTTAAAGAAAGAGGCCAGCTTTATTCGGTAAATTTGCGACAATGGCTCCTCAATGCTACAAACCTTGTAGAAGACATATGGAACAACTTTTAAGACAAACAACTTAAAAGAAAACAAATTGCTCGGTGTTTCGAAAGGCAGGCTCCACTTGCAGGTGGAACGACAAAACCAAAAAGACGGGTAGTAATAAATAGATAGCTTTTCAAACATGGACTAAGTAAAGTCAAAACGATGAATCTGAAATGGCACGTTTGTTGTAGGGCCGCTTACTATCTGGCGATAAAGAGATTTGCAATATGAGTATATCAACGTGTTACTAAACGAGGAATTTCCACGCAGGAGCATTTCTACGGCTGTTGGGCAGTCGGACCAGATCATATATCTTCGGAAGTGTACGGTAATTTAGGTTTTAAATGGCTCGCGATTCTATTTAATACAATTATATGAAGAGATCCGATGCCAAGTCAGTGGAGGAGAACTTTCTTATTCCACTGTATAAAGGCAAAGGCGACACGAGAAATTCCAACAACTGTCGATCGGTGAAGCTAATATCTCATAGACAGTCACCAGGGTAATATAATTAAACTTTATGATAGTGAATACGGCATCACGACGCCTCGAAATATCTGCATGTCATCTTTATCGATTTGGAGAAAGCTTTTGACAGGGTTCCGAGTCATATGGAGATCCGAAAAAGTGCCAGAGACTTACGTTAGAATGATATAAAATATGTACGATGACATAAAAATCGAACTTATGGTAGGATTGTACTAAGGCAATCGCCTAAGTCCCTTGCTTTACAATGACGTGCAAGATTTTTTGTTTATGGGACATATCGATCAAATTGGAACGACTTCTCTTCTTTTGCAGGTGATAGTGGCATTGTAAGTGGGGATGAGACAGCACTTCAGAATGCATTTAATAATTAGATTAAGGGGTGAGAAGATAACAATTTAAGAATTAGCCACACAAAAACAGAAGATTTGTATTGCCGGTTTTCTGAACCTGCGAACCCGACCCCGGAAATCCTGTTAAATGAAGATATCGTTACGAATTGGTACAAATTTAAATATTTGGGCTCAATTGTAAATGATCAGGGAATTGCATGGAGTGAGTGTAGCCTTCTCCTTGTAAAGAATCCGATTGTAGAAAAGTTCCAGTCTAAGCGCACCAGCATGTACTGTCATATACGAAGAAGATAGTCGCAAAATCATGGCCGAAAAGCAATAGCGACTCAAGTTCCAGTTGAATCACTCAGATGTAAAAACAAAAGCAAACTCTCGGCTTCAGGGATGCTGCGATTTAACATGTAGTGCGTGTGTATCTGCTATATATTGCATTAGTTATGGAAAGGAATTGTGAATAATTTTCCCTAAATCAAAATTCCGATTATGTAATTCGCTTAGGCAATGGTAAACTATAGGGTTTCATGGACATGTTTTCAATATTTTCGACTTTTGAGATGCTTTTCCCATTTTGCGGAATGCTAAACCCTCAATATCATATGTGAATCAGCTCGAAGAGACCTCAAACCAATGGAGATATGTAGGACTGAAACGGCAGTCCAAAGGGACCTTAACCCATATGACACATACCCTGACAGACAGTTTATTGAGAGGACACTGTTTGTAAGGTAGGTATGTACTGTCGCCACTGTTTAAAATTTACATTATAAGTGTCAGAAGTTGAGGATTCTACCGTTTACTTTTATTTTTTAGTTTCAAAAATGTATCGATATTTTAGTATTATGCGTCTGTAAAATAATTGTGAAAGTTTTTTTTAGGAATTGTATTTTTTTTTTTAAGGAATTGTGTGTACATACGAGTATGTATCTATGGATATTAGTAGCCTTCAATTTATATCTGATATAGTTTTTTGGAGCCTTAAGCTTATATAAATGGAAAAGTTATGTAAGTGTGTTAGTTTTATGCAAAGCAAATATAAAATATACACACATACATACATACGTGCATATATGTGGATGCATGAACATACATGCATACATATATATGTATAGTAGAATTTAAAAGAATAAAATGAATATATATTTAAAATTTCCATATACGAGTATGTATATTCGTGTATATTATTCGAATGTATGGATTTGTTTTTGTAGGTACCTCCTTGTATTTTTGAAATAGCTGAATTTTTATCTTGTGTTACAGGTGGTGTAGGCTTATGTGATTGACCAGTGGCCCGATACATTGCCATAACCCATAGACTGCATTCGTTTTCATCGTCACAAGCATATGCGATGCTATCACCTTCTCGTACTGCATTGAAAAAGTATCTGCCTCCATTTAAATCAATCCCGAACATCAGATTCGCTGTTAAATTTAAAATTGTAATTAAAACGTAAAATAATTTATAATATTATTGCAGAGATTTTTTGTGTGTGTGTGTGTGTTTTTTTTAAATATGTTTACCACTGGCTCCTTCAATATAATCAACAGTATATCCATCGAGTTGCATCATTTCTGATGGTTCAGACTTTTTCTCTTTATAACTACACATTGCAAATGTATATTGTGATACTTGTACTAAAACGAAATATCTCTTTTTCCATTTTTTCCAGACGGTTTTGCCAATTGCAAATAAATAACTAAAAAAAAAAACAGAAAACAATTTGTTACTATACATTAATATTAAATGAGTTTTATTTGGATTCGAATTGATCGAAAGAAGTAGACAATATGTCATGATTTTGAAACTTTGTAAGAAAAACTACAGAAATTCTTGTTTCCAGATTAGTATGTCAATTCAATTGAGTTCATTACACATTTCATTACCTAGCAATACAAAGATTACATCTTTTACGTATTATTATACGAGTATATACTAAGTCTCGAGATAAGACTAAACAATATCAAAAAAAAAATTGCATCCAATAGCGGTGTTACGATCAATCTGGGCATGTAAATGGTTTTTCAATAAGGATATAACAATTTTGTATAAAACACAGAATAATTGAGATATCGGGCTGAAATTTGTTCCAAATGTAGTACACATGCTAAATTTAAGTATGAAATTCAATCTCATTCAAACGACCACCCCGAGCACGTTTGCAGAGATAGATTCTTTGGAACCAATTTCCCACCACTCTTCCACACATATCGGACGGAACGTTGGCAATTTCGATCAGTTGTGTGGCATGTGGCACCATCTTGTTAGTACCACATATCACTGATGTCAAGTCCATCTAATTTTGGCCAAAAATACGAGTAGTCTTCCAACATGGCACGATAGCGAACTCCATTGACCGTAACATGGCGATCATTTTCATAGACAACCTCCGGCATGAAATCCACACCACACGGTCACTTTTTGTGGATGCAATGGAGTCTCTTGAAGCACATGTGGCTTTGTTGCTGTTCAGTAGCGCATATTTTGCTTATTGACAAAGCCATTAAGCCAAAAATGAGATTCATCGCTGAAGATGATTTTCGATGAAATTCAGGATTTTCTTTAAACTTTTGCAGAGCCCAATCGGAGAAGTTTCGGCTCTTCAAATGATCAGAAGGCTTAAGTTCAGTTCAGTTCAGTTCTTGGTGTAGGCAAAGATCATTACGCAAAATTGGCCACAAGAGATTGGCTGAGAGATTCCCAATTCCTGCAAGCGGCGTAGAATCGACTAATTTGGCTCCTTTATGTACATTTATGATAGCTGCACTAACCACACATGTTCTCAGCAGCGGGTAGAGAAGCTGTGTAGTTTCTGTTAAGGTTTTCACTAGGTGACAAACGGTCGCCATTAGATGGCAGTCAATTCTTACTTAAAAGTAAATTGATAGATATGTGCTAAGAAAATACGAAATTATTTTTGTTAAATGCAAAGTCTTGGTTTAAAAAACGCACAAACTAAGGCCTAATTTAGATACTATTGATGAGAAAAATTGTGTTGGGATGTTAAAAATTGACTGACAAAAAGGAAAGAATATTTTGTCTTAGGACTTTATCACAGGTCAACTGATAAAAAAATGTACTCGTGTCATTGGCACAGCTTGCTAGCTATCTCGACCACGGAGGTGTTATTCTCGGAGAGATTGAAATCAACACTTGTTCTTAGCATACACATGTAATAATTCTTAATACAACATTCCAGTTTTTCGTAAATATCGCAAATATGCGTTGCATTACAAATGTTTTGCAGTCTTCCATCTTAGAATAGGCCTATTTATTATCTACAAATACCCATTAAAGTGCCATTAATTGAAGAAAAAAAAAAACAGACCCGGTATACAATACCCAGTTTGTGCTCTAGATAAACTATAACTACTCACCCGCAATGTTTCATGTTCAGTGGCCTTTCCATTCGACATGCGATTTTTATTCGAAGATCTTGATCAGGTAGATTTTTTGGTACTGTCATTCGATGCCACTCTGGTGACTGCCAATACGCAAAATAAAAATATTAAATAAAAGTTTTAACTTTTTTTTTCAAATTTATTAAAACTCTTTTCTATACTATACCTTCGAAGACAGCGGCGTGGGTTTAATGATAAATTTTCCTAATTCTTTATCTTCTAAGGCAAGCATACCAGGGTTTTCGGTATATAATTTAATTTTAACTATTGGCAGAGGATGCGTCGTTGTAAAATCACCTTGTGTATCCCACCTAATGAATAAAATAATTACATGCAAAAAAAAAATATAAAAAAAAAACTAAATATTTGACTCACATCGGTTTCGAAGCTTCTGCTTGATCAGTTTGAAGCTTCTCTCCATTTTCAACTTCCATCGTACAATACACTATGCGATTGGGTGCTAAAGATTTCAAACCTTTCACTTCCATGACAATTACTTCCAATTGGAATGTTAAGACTACGTCTAGTTTTGACAATTGTGTGTCACTATCGGTCGTATCGCCTTCGAGTTTAGACAAAGATCCATGAGATCGAAGAATCATTTTGCTAAATTTTTATTTAGTAGTAATTATTATTATTAATTTTTTTTTCATGTTTATAGTGTGGTTTTGTACAAAATACAAATAGACACAAACTACATAAATAAACTTATAGATGGCAACCCTTTATACCTAGCTATCGTTGGCTTTCAAGAATTTATCGTCACCAAAATGAAACGATGATAAACTTCTTTCGTCGCTAAAATCAAAATTACAGCAAGTTATTCTTTTTTAATCTATAATTATTTAACTAAATTTGCATATTACAGAAAACGGTGCTTCATACGAACAAAACAATTACGATTGTTTGGTGATGTGAAGCATCCGACCCCATGTGGCACTAGCCGCCACTCTGTCAAGTATTTATGACAAAATGCAATGCATACAAAAAATAATGGCATAATGGTTGTCATAATGTACTTAGGCTTACTAGATCGGAAAGTTTTGATTTCAGGACAAAATCTTAAAATTCCGGGAATTTATCTGTCAAGTGATCGTACAGAGTTTACTCGTGATAATTTTTTTAAATATATATAAATAGTATGTACTATTCCAAAAACGATTTGTTTAGAAGCCCATGGCAAAATCCTACCTCCACTCCCTCAGACGTTGAGGACTTAAGCATTTGATAAAAGGCGTTGGTTTTTGGATTAACAAAACTACAGGAAATCTTAAAAAAAGAATAGCATTTAGGCTACTACTGTAGGAAAATAAGAGCTCTGCTGATAGAGAATGTCTTTTCCCACCAATTCTCAGTGACAACGAAAAGGAATAAAAGAGGAAGAAGGTAACTAATTGGGAATAGATAGAAAAGTGACGTTTTTTCCGCTTTGTGGAAATGTCAATCGAATAGACATTTGACTGCAGTTGAAATCCTTGTTTGTCTGATTACACAATAAAATACGCTTACTATTTTGAGTCCGTTGGATCAGCGGAACAAGAAGTTCGAGGGTGGGTCTCTGGAAATGCCATGAATTTTGTGATTCAAGTCTGACTTAAGTGATTTATTCCACTCTAAAACATAAATTCTTTAAACGGTTGCTCCAAAATGTTAGTTTTATTCTAATGATCCGAACAAATGTACACGAAATACTAAAAATCTTGAAATTTTTGGAGTGAATTCGTTATAGCAGTCAGAGTACGAGTATAATTATATTTCTACAAAAAATAACTTGTCACAGTATAACAAATTTTGTTCCATTTTGTTGGAATCAGAAAAAAAAAATTAAAAAAGAAATTAATAAGTGATCTGAAAATATATTCTATAAAGGCTTCAATTTAAAAAAAAATTTAAGACATAAGCTACATTTAAATCCAATCTCATACTAAAGATTATTCTTAAGGCGCCACAAAAACTTAAAGCAAACATTTTTCACTTGTAAATTTTCGATCGTTATAATACTCGTAATATTTATCAAGCTTTTGTTTGGTTTGCGTGATAGTTTTTCTCGCAAAAAATAGTGTTTAATGAGCACTCGAAATTCACTTTTTTCCATTTCAACGAAAATGCTAGTAGGCGTCTATATAAAATGGCTGCCACAACAAAACTATTTGACCGATCTGTCTGAAAATTTGGGTGCGTTCTTTTGAAAGATGATTCTTGACAAAAAAAAAAAAATTAAAATTAAGGTGACGACACAATTTGTGCTAATTTTCAGGGACTTATTGACCCACCCTCGTAACTATTGGTTTATTAAAAAGCAATACATAAATAAGAATAATAAATAAAATAACCAGTGTATTAAAATCATTTCAAAGAATAATTTTTATTGATACTTACAAAAATGATGGCGTGCTGTAAGAGGAAAAATAAGTTTAATAATAATATATTTAAAAATTCATTAATTTGTAATCTAAATAACGAACAAACACAAATCTTACTTATATGTATTTATGTATAGGTATAATGTATTTATGTATATGTATGATATATTTCTATTCTAGCCATACGATGCTTTAATAAGCTGAAGGGATTTATGTAGGTTCTAAAAATATTTGTTAGAAAAATACATTGTTCTAATAATGATACCCAGTTGATCCTTCTAAATAACGTTCAATTTAAAAATTCTTAAATCGTTATTTGAATGTTCTATTCACTATTGGCAGATACTATTGGACGTTATGCAACTATTTGTTTTGCTCTAAATGATAATGAATTAATGTACACATTAATCGACTGCTGCTACTATATTTAGTTTAATTTTTGTGAGCAAGAATAAAAACTGCATTTTATTTGATTATGTGGAGTCCTGGAAAAAATCCATCCAAAAAGTCTTTAATTCCAAAATATCATTATACCTCACCAAAGAAATTCAAATAAAAATGAAGCACCTGCCTGGAGGTGAAATACCGGGAGTTTAAAGTTTGTGCCGCGAATGAAGCGACCCACTTTCCCCAACTTTGTTGGAGTTTCTATGAATTTTTTCTTAGGGATTTTGAGACTTTTTTCTGTGTGGTCAATATTCCAATACACAATATATCTATCTAAAATTCACTGTACCCTCGCGAAACGTATGTCCGTAGCCTGTAGGTTGCATGTAATTCGTTCATAAGACGGCCACAGCCCAAATAAAACTTAACTGTTTTTCCGTCTTACGTCAGATAAAATCATCCTTTTTCTATAATTGAACTCAGCAACACATCGTTTGACATTGAAGGTGATTGATGGTGTTCCGTTGACATGATAGAATTTCAAAATCAAACTTCGGATGCACTTAATAGTGTCATTGCAATTAAAAATATCCCTTTTAGTACGATTTAATCCCATTAATCATCATTTATTACCAATAACAAACTAACTAAAGGATGTCCCAAAATTCACGCAAGATTTGAATTTTGCGCCATTTGTGAGGTAAAGTGTTGCCAACGAAAAAAAGACGCAGCGTGACAGCTGACAGTTCAGGGTTATTTAAAATGGAGTGCTACACGAAAGAACAACGCGTTTTCATTGTTGAGCATTATTTTAAAAATAGGTTTGATAGCTACAGTTCAAACCTTGATGGTTTTGTTAATCGTCAAAATTATCGAATTTGGGGTTCAGAAAATCCACAAGTGATTACTGAAAAAACAAATGCATCCACAACGTGTCACTGTTTGGTGCAAATTTTGGGCTGGAAGCATCATCGGACCATTCTTCTTTGAAAATGCAACTGGTCAGGCAGTAACAGTTAATGGTGCTCACTATCGCGACGTGATAATCCAGTTTTTTGTGCCTAAATTGCAAAATATGAATGTGGACAACATGTGGTTACAAGATGGTGCCACATGCCATACAGCCGAGAAAGAATTTAATTACTGTATGAGTCATTTCCTGGTCTTGTAATTTCCCGTTTTGGTGATCAAAATTGGCCGCACAGATCAAGCGATTTAATGCCGTTGGACTTGTTTCTTTGGGGTTTATTGAAGTCTAAGGTTTATGCCAGCAAGCCTACGACCATCCACGCCTTGAAGGAGCAAATTGAGCCCTGTATCAATGAAATTCAGCCATATTTATGCAAAACGCTCATGGAAATTTTCAACAAAAGAGTGCGTATGTGGCAGCAAAGCCGTGGGGGTCATTTAACCAATATGCTATTCCATACATAACCCTATACTGTGTACTTTATGAATCAATAAAACATTTACAATTTTTAATTAAAACCTGTGTTTTCTATCAAAATTATTTCTTGTGTGGATTTTGGGACACCCTTTAACTTACTTACCTGTCGGACTTCTGACCCATGTAGAGTTTCCGTCTTAGATGCCGTATAGATTTCCATGCTCATCAATCCCGGCACAATGCTCCCCACTAAACTTTGCGACCTGGCATCCACGATCGGTTAGTCTTTAAAATGGAAGTTTTGTCTTCAATTGGATTCGAAGATCCTCTTAGCTAGGGGGTTTTTGTCGCTCTGACCCAGTTAATGTAGTTGTTCTTCTTTGGTTTATTGAGCTACATACATGTGTACATCCACAACTTTGCACAGTTCATAAAGTTCACATTTGTATTTTCCCTTCCATTAGCCCTCTTCGTACACAGGACCAACTATCTTATGAAAGATTTTCGGTCCTGTGTGGGGCCTGCATATCTCAGCAATTGGGTGGATTTGTTGAAGATAGTGCCTTCCGTTTTGACACTATGTTCATTTTCAAAATGTTTTTATGTACGCGTGCAATAAGAACAATAATACACCATCTACGTCATTTTGTCATCTGTGCTTTACATGTTCCACAACGAGATTAAAAAAAATACATCATAGCGCATCTCACTGTCGAAATCCGATACAAAATTGGAATAACACCGTGTTTTCGAACTTTACACAGCACAACTGCATTAGTTTGCTCAGCATTCCAAATTCAACCATCGCCTTGTAGAGCTCAAAATAATGTATGCTATTATGCAGCTTTGAAGTCAATGAATAGGTGATGAATTTTAACTTATTTTCTAGGATTTGTATTAAAGTAGGCGCACATTCTCGGACATGTTCGGTGGACCCGAAATTACCCCGGACTGTACCACGAGCCGAGTATGACCGCCTTTCCCACAGATGTACGGACCAAATTAGTGAATATCAGTTGAGTCTTCTTTTACAGTCGGGGTACAAGAACATTAATGTTGTACGAGGAAACTAAAATGCATCCAGAAGAAGTTACTTAAATGGTGCTATTAGCAGTGCTATCCTGGACCCCAGTCCTTGGCAGGGCCTTCCTAGGTAGTAAGGTCATAGTTGAATGGTAAAACTGAAGGTAAAATTTAGGTGCGTCTGTCCCACAGTGTGCAGCACACTGCTCAGCATCTAACCACAGAGGGAAGGCTTCCATTTTAATTTTAACTACTATATTGAGTATCGTTTTTATTTCATATTTTTTTTCAAAGTTTTCGACTTTATCAAAGGTAAGCATAAAAAGAGGTAGGCCACGCTTTACCGTAGTTTTTGATTTCTAAGTTTCGTTTGTTCAGGTTATTCATTATATCTTCTTTTTAGCACGAAGCATGAATACCTCTAGCTACACTCGCATCGGTCTTTCCGATCTATTTTCGTTAGTACTCGTATACTATTGAATTTTGTCGGCATTCAGTTTGTTGGATACTAAGTGGTAGCTGTCAGGGTCTTTAACCATGACTTTCCATTGATTATTGCGAGCAGCTATACATAACCTTAAAATCAGATATCAGCAATGTATTTAAGATTGTATGTAACTTACTGTAGTCAACAATTCTAATCACGTTTATTGGTGACGGCGGTCATTCTTTATGCATCGTATCTTTAGTACGAGTGTTTGATTTGTTTGACTGTTCTTTCTCGGTTTCTCGAACCCATTCTTCGTCGTCTGTTCGATAGTCAGTGTTAAGAGGGCTATTTAGACTCGAAGCAGACTCATTTCGAGTTTCTTCTTTAAAAGCTTTGTTTTCTGCCTTTAGGGCGTCTATTTATTTTTTGAGCTCTCCGCAGAGGAGATTCATGGTATTTAGCCTCGATCGAAGTTCAATATTTTCTTCATTGGGACTATTTAATTTCACTGAAATCCGTTGTTCGTGCGCCGACATTTGAGATGCCGTCGGACTTCTATTTCCTCACGTATTTTGTAGAGATCTTGATGGTGGCGATCTTACTACCCTTGTACCTCTTTTAAAAGGATTGCATAAATGCAATAAATGGGTCTCTCCAGAACCCGTAGAACCGGCCTCCGAAGAGGGTGGATTTTCCAGTACGCCTGGACCTGGGGTATTTACATCTATTGTATTGGAGGGTGGATTTGAGTCGGCCCTTACGACAGGCATGACTACCTCGGGTATATTCTAACCCCTACTCAAGGGGGTAGATTGGCTATGAACAAGATAAAGAGCGGACCATATTTGCCTTTATTTCAATTTGCGAAAGTATATCTTTACACAAGTATCTTTAAGTGCTTAAACATTTTCGTTTTGTAAAGTGGCTTCAGAAATCTTAGTAGAAATTAAATCTACTCGTTCAGATATAAACCAAATGTAGTACATAGTACCTAGTACAACTATCGTGATTTTTATTTTCAACAAATTGCCCATCCATATCAAAGACTTGGTACCATTTTTCAGTAGTTAAGTACGCGATCATTGAGCTGTAGACTCAAGGTTTAAAAAAAAATATTTGTTCACGGTCCCACCTATTGCGAACGTCTGACAAACGTTGAATGTTAAATTATCTCAGCACAGTGGCTGCGAAAAACTAGGCCAGACTCTGTATGAGCTGTAAGCGCCAAAATACTCGTAGTTATTTTTTAAAAGAACTGTGAGAAAAGGTTATCTAATCACTCACGGTGTTATTTAAACAAAAAGTATCACAATGGTCACAAAAGGAATACATCACACCGCTTTCCAAAGCTCGCAAAACAAGAAAACTGTAACCAATTAAAAACATTTCATCAAAATCCATTTACCCCATCTATGAGATTTGCTTTCGAATTTACTAACACACAGGTACTCGTAGATACGAAATATAAGGAAGCTGCTCAGCTATGAGAGGAATAATAATATTGCACACCTTAAAAATTAGGAAACTTATTTGCTATTGGTTTGGATATTGGATCCATTTGGATATTGGATCCATTGTTTATTGGCCCATGAAGGTAATTATATACATCTATAACCTACTTTTAGAATGCTGTGATGTGACTACGAACTTCGTTTTACCCCCTATTCGTTTTTCCCTTGCTATTGGTAGTAGCTGATTAAGAACAGTAATTCATACATAGCTAAGTCGATTTTTTTCTTTGCGACAAGCAATGCATATAGCCTGATATCATATGGATTATATGGATTATTGTATACGTATGTGAAGAACAAGTAGTACTTGTATCCAAGTATGTAATTAATTTTTTTTATTTTTTTTTAGGAAAAAATTTCACTGAAGCACTCAGACTCGATAGCGGTCCATTGCACTACCAGAAAGCAACCCCCTGTTAATGGAATTTCTTCGTCTTTTGTAGAAAGAGGAGTAAGAGCTTTAGTGATGAGAAGCTTATGGTATCAGCATTGGGTCCAAAGATCCATAGGCAGGACAATTACAGAGAAACAGCTCCGCAGTATCGTCGCTCTCTCCACAGGCGTCGCAGATGGTGGTGTCGCTTAAGCCTAACACATTAATATGCTTGGCAAAAGTGAAATTGCCCGTGAGAACGCCAGTAAATTGTCTGCAGTCTTTTCTACTGTAAGACAGCAAGAATGCTGCGGGTTTCTTACAGACGTTCGTGAGCATTCGACATCCTGGAGAGTCATGTAACCCACAACTAAGTTCGTAATAAACCCAACAGTCAATGGAAGCCCTGACCGAGGACGCAGGAAGACCCAATGCAGGTGCAAGTCCTGGAAAGTTATCCTCCGAACTTTGTCTAGCACAACAGATATCTCATTTCCAGAAATGCCATTGTGACCTAAACAATATTCAGTGAGTGAAGCGTTGCGACCGAATTCAGAGAGCTCTTGCACTTTCGAGATATTTTGGATTAAAGGGCTGAGCAAGGACTTAAGTGCAGCCTGGTTAACGCTATAGACACAGATACTGCATCCTCCCCACCTATTTCTTAAAATTAGAGAAGCAGTGATATATTTTTCGACTTAACATGTTTTGACCAAAAAAGGTTACTATCCAGAATGACTCCTAAGTAAAGGGTGACCAGACAGCAATGATAGTTTTTCCAATTGTTATGTTTCAGCAGCTGACAAAGTTACTAATGACATACAGCTGTCAATATATTCAGTAAGGTTTGTCATTTTATCACGCATTGTTTGGCGCTTCCTAAAGGTGTGGAAATTATTAAAAAATATTATCGAAATTCCGGCTCAGTTGTAAATACGCAACGTGAATTTCATCGTGAGGTCGGTAGTCATCATGGCTTCAGTGCGCAGGCAATTCGTCGCACCGTGGAAAAGTTTGAGCATGAGTATACTCTTTTAGACCTTAAGCCACCAACCAGATAAAGCTCGGTGCGAAGTGAAGAAAACATAGATGCCGTAGTGGTCAGTATCGAAGAAGACCCAGAAATGTCGATTTGGCGCCGATTAGCTGAATTGGGCATCGCCAGGCTTATTTTGCTGTTGGATTTGGGCCAACATCCATATAAGTTTGTGCTGATGCAAGAATTGTAGCCGGATGACCATAGACAACGTCGTGAGTTCGCTAGTTGGGCGCTGGGAAAGTTGGTCGGAAATCCGTTTTTTTTTCTCCAAAAAATCATCTTCTCGGACGAGGCTCATTTCTGGCTCAGCGGCTATGTCAAAAAGCAAAGTTGCCATTATTGGAGCGTCCACAATCCACAAATGTTCGACCAAGTATCAATGCATCCACAAAGATTGACTGTTTGGTGCGGTTTATGGCACGGCGGCATCACCGGACCGTATTTCTTTCGAAATGAGAAAGGAGACACCGTTACCGTCAATGGTCCTCGGTATAGAGCGATGTTAACCAACTTTCTGTGGCCAGAGCTCGACAACATCGATATATCCGAGCTGTGGTTCCAACAAGACGGCGCTAAATGCCATACAAGCGGCGCAATGCTCGAAGTGGTAAAGGAGAAATTTGGCGACCGGGTCATCTCACGGCGTGCGTTCATCAATTGGCCGCCGAAAAAATTGGACCGACCGCTTGAAGCACTGCCAGCGAAGCCGAGGCAGCTATTTAAATGATGTGCTATTTCATACACGAAGTCAGAACCAATTTTATACCTCACATAGTTGTTGTTTTATTTAAATTTCTTATCTGGTCACCCTATATTTAGCTTCATTCGAGATTCGGATAGTGCCGCCTTTGAACACTGGCTGAGTCAGACCGATCTCCGACCTCCATGTATATCGTTTTAATACGGTATAAAATGTGAATGTAATTTTTAGCTAACCTTAAGTAATTGGGGAAAGCTGATTTCAGATCTGCTTTTGGTTTCCATTTTAGTGAGAGTTAGTTTTTTGTCCATCCGTCTGTCCATCTGGCTATCTGTCTTCCACAGCCTCATAATTTTTGAAGCGTTAGACATAAAAGGTTAAAGTCTGGACCAGAGTTGAGTTTTATTAGAGTGTTTTCGAAATAAAAATTACATATGTGAGTGATAGACAAAATGATATCTGCTGCCCGCCATTTTGTTTTTGCCGAAGAGCGGAATCTCTTCGAGCGTTTCAAAACTGTCTAGTGGTGGCACATGCCACATACATATCACGTAAGGTTTTCGAACAAACAAGAACAATGTTATAAGCAAGAAATAAATGCATAAACATCATCAAGACTTTCTGGAAAGTTATCCAGATGCGATTTTTTTTTTGTAATTATTTGTAATACGGATATATGCGTCCTAATTAAGGAGATAAATTAATAATTTTTAGCAGACCTGTGTAATGTGATTTAGTGGCTTATTACGTTAAGACCTTAAATTTGTCCTAGATACTCGTATATTGAATATAACCCATAATAATCCCAAGTTTCTCCTTATTTAAATGAAGTGGAAGAAAATGATTTGGTCAACCAAGGAACGATTCAATGGGATACGATTTATGCTAGCTACAAAGTGTTTATAATCTACGCTCCAATATTGTTGCTAAATGTCCATTAAGAAAACAAGAAAGGTCACTTGAACTCACTCTCCTTGAATATCTCTAGAAGATCAGAATATTATTTCTATAGACAAGGCATTGCTTCTAGCCATCTAACATTAAGAGTACAAAAATAAATAGAAATAAAAAGGAAAACAAAATGTTCAACTCAAATATCAAGTCAAAACAAAAACCAAAACTTACACATTAAACTAAATTTTTCCGTAAATTTTTTTATTATTAATACCTTAGGAGAAAATTGCTTCTTTTTTGACTGTTTTTTTTTTTTTAAATATAAAATATAGAACAGGTTTTTATTTAAAAGATTTTGTTTCATATTTTGTTTGTGTTGTGTTGGGAAAAAAAAAATAAAGGAAAATAATCCATATTCACATAATATTTCTTTTTGTTGGTATAGTATCATTTCAAAATTAAAGTTAAATAAAGGAAGAATAGTTCTGAAGAATAGCAACTTACCTGTGATTGTATCGCTTAAACTTTTGCAGTCCGTACTTGGAGTCCATGGAACCCTTTGAAACTGGTAATGATTCCAGGTTAGCCATCAATAAATTTATTGATGATTTCAGTTCGTCTATGTATAGTGATTCCATTTCTTTAAGTACGAATTTTGGCATAAGTTTGCGATTTCTTTCCATCTCGCTGACACGCTGCAATCTTCCATCCAACTCACGGCGGATAGCAGCGGCTTGTTCGTCCGCTGAATCCAACTGAAATTGGTGAAAAGCAATACAAGGGTGTTATGAAAGGAGTTGCGGATAATGACTAATTCTAGTTAATATAAAAAGCAAAACGCATTGACTGATTCATGTTAAAAATTAAGAAGTACATTTTTATTTCTTATTCAGTTGAAGCTAATGTTAATCGTCTATCTACGTATATATCTCTGTCTATTGAATTTTCTTATATAAGCTATTACTGGATTGAAACCAGTTAGTTTCAGTACTTTTTTTTGTGTAATAAAAGATTAATTCTTTAAAAGGTTTTCGTTTTATTTCATTTGTTTATTTTTTCCAGAATATTTTACATTTGGTGCGGAAAACCTGGGAAAAATCGGTAAAAGGGAAACAAATTGCAATAGTGCGCTTTTTTTAAAGCTAAAACAACCAGTTGACGAACGATAACGTGGAAAAGTTCGACGAAATTGAAGAAGAACTCGTTTCCTCCTTTCTCTTCTTCAAAGGCTGATAGCGTCAAACTACAGTCTCAATACGATAAAAGACGACGTCAAACAAAAGGGACTAAAGGACGATGATTCAGTCGAAAAAATAGCAGCTTACTTGTCTCAGCAATCTATCAGCAAAATTGCGGCAGAAACAGAATGACACATCCGCAAGTGTGAGGCCAACGAACGTCGAACCCAAGTTGCCAAAATTCTCCCTCAAACGTTTCGCTGGAAATTTAAACGATTGGCTACCCTTTTCTTTTGGCAACAATTTCGGTGTGAAGTTCACGAAAATATAAGCCTACCTTCAACCGACAAATCTAACTACTTGGAAGCAGTGTTGGCAGGTGACGCCAAGAAGACGATAGCGGGATTTACTGCATCTGAGAAGTGCTATGAAGTAGAAGTAGCTCTCTTACAGGAACACCATGGGACCACCGAAAAACTCATCGATAAACACATTCATCAGTTGGTGACACTTACTCTAGTTTGCGACAGAATCGAAGCTGTTGGATTGCGTAGATTGTATAGCTCAGTTGATTCTTCCAGTCGTTCACTCACAGTATTGCAGGTGCTAACCACTCATTATTACGTCATGCTAAGATCTATATTATTGCGCTGTCTTCCAACCGATCTACGCATTGATTATCATCGAC
This sequence comes from Pocota personata, assembly GCA_963082735.1. NCBI lineage: Eukaryota > Metazoa > Arthropoda > Insecta > Diptera > Syrphidae > Pocota > Pocota personata. Next base: position 5,335,227 of record OY720433.1, read on the forward strand.
AAGAGGAACGTGAAGGAGATTTAAGGCCCCGAGCCATAAAATCCATCGACGTAGATCCGTTTAAGGTTGACGTTGACGTTCACTTATTACCGGAAAGAACAGTCCCATGAAATCTGTCGCATACCTTCGTTAACAGATGACAGCCGAAGACATTTTCTTATTGCTGAAAGTGATTTCTCTTCAAGCTGTCCGATTGTCAATGGCGATGACAGTTTCTCTACATTCTCTCAATGCTTCCACCAATGAATGTGCTTACTCTCAATTTATAAATGCGTGAACTTCAATATATGTGAATGTGTGAACTTCAATGCATGAATATGCTAACGGACTAAAAAAGTAGAAAGTAAACCTACTTTATCCGTCGAATTTAATATAGTATTTGGTTATAGGCCACCTTCCATAAGAATGTGTGTATTCTATCTAGCTGTCAGTTAGAAATGTCGCAGCAATGAATCGACGGATTCTGTGGGTTGGGGTCATTAGAGGGTTGGAGGCGATGAAGTCAAGGGCATTTTGCGGTTTCTCAAACGGGAACTCGAGGCACTGAAGAGGAGTTGCGTTGCATATACCAACACAAAAGCAAAATCGATTCCAGCAGCAATTGCATCCAGCCTAGTAACAGTGAGTGAAAACGACGATTGCCTCTTCTGCAAATCCAACAAACACCAGGTGAAAGACTGGAATAGCACTATCTAGAAGAGAAATATTTGACGAAGTAGACGTAGATTCTTTCAATGCGATAAACACGGACATTCATTCAAAAATATGCAGAAGCAGTAGGTATGTATCTCTGTTGCACTAACTGCCATGGAAGGCATATGGCTTCGATGCGTAACAAACTATCACATGGGCACAGAAGCAAACAAGTCTAAAAACCGGGCTTTAAATTTGTGTACGAATAATATGACAACAAATGTTTTTCTAAAACAGTGAGGTGCGTGGCGTTTGTGCCTACTATGGACATATCCATTCATGCGATTATTGATGGTGGTAGCCAGTACTCTCATATTCGCGAAAGTCTTGTTCAAAAACTGCACTTGAATGCAATCGGCACAGTCAGTTTATCTGTCACTCCCTTCAGCAGTAAGGAACCCAAACCTACCAATAAATTCCAAAAAGTAAAAAATCCATCTGAGGAGTCATTTTAATCGCAGCGTTTGTGTTTCAAAGGAGGATGTTCTTCTAGCATCTTTTTGAATCCGGCATCTATCGTAGAAGAAAATTTCTCTAGATTCTGATCGCTGAAATTTGTAGCGAAGCAGTGAATATTTTAAGACGAGCATCGATGAATCTCCGCAAGTGGAATTCGAATAGCAGCCAAATTCGGAAATGCGATAAATTTCAATAGCGCAAAAGGTTTTGGGGTTATCTTGGTTAACCTACAGTGACGAGCTATCCATACCGATGGATTCTGTTGAAGGCATACTTACATCGCATTCAACAAAAGCAACTAAGCATAACGTGCTGTAAATCATCGCCAAGACTTTCGACCCTCTAGGTAATCTCGGTCCTTCCATTGTAAAATTAAAAAAATTTCTTCAGACCTTGTGGAAAAAGAAGATACACTGGGACGAAGTCTTTATGTGTGACTTGCTTACCGAGTGGAACGAGTGCATTAAAGGTATCCTGGAATTGAAAGATATTACTTTCCTTGAGAGAAGATGGCGCTAATGAATTAACGTTTCCAAAGCTTGACAGCCACGTTAATACCGGCGTGGCTCCATTCGTATCTGCAGAGATTTCTGAAGTTATCTGCTGTCAAGTATTTATGTGGAGGGATTCCAGGATAACTTTGAGTTGGATTTAAGGTAATGTGCAACGCTAGAAACCCTACGTCTAAAACAGGTCGACGAGATACAGCGCTTTACAGGTATCGCAGTGGAATAACTGTGAAAGAAGAGAAAATCCGGCGGTTTTGTGGTAACGTTCTTTGTAAATCAGCACTCTGGTCTTATGGACCGCTGTAGCCCAAAAGTAGCAATAAGGACTGGAACAATGTCAATCAACCTGACGAAAGGACAGTCGCAATTGCTCTTCTGACTGAATCGGATTCATCATCTGTTTTCGAGGAGGGTCTATTAAAGCCCCGACCCATAGAAAATGTCGACGTCGTTCCGTTGAAGGTTGACGGTGCCGTTCACATATTGCCGGAAAATCAGTCCCATACAATCAGTCGCATACCTTCCTTGACAGATTAAAATGTCAACCGATTGTCAACGGCGATGACAGTTTCTCTTCTCTTACTCTTAATTTGCTGACTGCCTAGGGATCAACGGACTAAAAATGTAGAAAGTAAACCTACTTTATCCGTCGAAGTTCATACATGTGTCGGTTATGGACCACCTTCCATAAGAAGGTGTCAGTTAAAAACTGGGTCGGGCTCTTTAATACGCTATCACGACTACAGCACATGAGGTCTTTTAGTTCGAGTAACTGCATGTACATATGCATATATCGCTTCTTATGAAACAAGAAATGAAGACAAAGAACATTGAGGGCTTCATCTGACGTAGAGACAGCGACACCGCCTTTGCAAGCTAAGCTAAGATTCAGGCCGCAGAAAATAACCGGAGAATAAAGTTGAAGGTGACATTGGTAAAGCCAAGCTAAATTTCCAGCAGATGAGCACCATCAGCGTGAAAAACGATAATGTTACCACTATATCACGGCCACCAGATCATATTTTTTGAAAAAACCTGCAAGTTTGTTATGTTGTTCTCTTTTCTTCTTTAGGCAAAATGTGCCGATTTGAATAATTATTTTTTTTCCAAAATTTACCAAAACATACAAATCAGAAAATTTATTTTAGAAATACGAGTATGTATGTATATGCCATCTTGTGCAACTTTACTCCCACCTTTGCACATATTTTGTATCCCCAGGCATATTACTACGTAGCGATCCTATTAAGTAACGCAGCACTTAAATCGTTAGAAATTAAATTTTTCCCTCAAGGTTCTACATCCTTACAATAAATTCTTTGTTACTAGACCTAAAACCTAAAGATTGCCAGTTTTATTAGCGATCGTTTTTTATAGATAGCTGTAGATATATTTTTCAGTAAAACACGCCTAGTGAAGCATACTATTTTGTGCTTTAAAAAACGCTTCCAATCGAAAAGTGATTAAAGCACTTTATTGAAGAGCTTTTACAGACAGAATGACATTTTTGCTGAAACTGTAGTTTCGTGTGTGTAGGAAACTTTTAAGCTCTTTGAAAGTTTTGATTTAATTGCTTTCATTCTACCAGGTGCGTATAAGAACATGCATGTATGTATGTACATGCATGTATGTATGTATGTACATGCATGTATGTATGTATATGTACATTTTATGTGTACATTATGAGTTGGAATTCTATTCGCCACTGCCGAAAATTCTCACCATAAATCAAATCCAAATTCGATCCAAATAATGGAAATTATTTTAAAACTGCATTACATATTAACATTTCATGTGAACAACATAATTTGCATCGAAACTCTTGATACCCCAACATATCTTGTCTTTGTCGTATGAAATTATGTTTATAATAGTTTCCGACAGATCTTTTTTTTTTCATATAAATAGTTCTTTCTTAATACTTTCTTAGATGCAACAACAAAAATAAAAATATTTCATTCACAAAAAAAAAAAAAAAACATTTTCCGCAGCATATAAAATGTTTGTTTCCCAATAATATCGGTACATTTTAAATATAAGAAATTTCTGTTAAATAATAACGATTTTTAATCCAAACGAAAAAGGAATTCGTTTAGTTTGACCAAAATCGTAGTGAGTACAAGAGTAGTGTGTGATAAGGTAGTAGATTTGGAAAATGGAAAGAAAGAATTAACCTTAGAAGAAAGACAAATTGTCGTTAAGTGTCATGAGGATGAAATGTCATATTCAGAAATTGCTTAACTAATTGGAAGAACTAAACATTAAACAGACAAACGAATTGAAAATAAGCCAAGATCTGGACGCCCTCGAATTTTAACAGCCAGAGAAGAACGAATGATAAAAGAATTATTAGAAAAAATGCTATGCACCAAAGATAGCTGCAACGCTAGAACTATCCCTAAATACAACTGTATCGTACGTTGATGCATGCCAAAAAGAAACCTTTTTGACTTCTCGGATAAAGTAATTTTTTCGGACGAGTCAAAATTTAAAATTTTTGGCTCAGATAGGTGTTCGAAAGTATGGAGACAACCAAATGAAGCTTTAAATCCCAAAAAAACTTGGAAAACAGTAAAACACAGAGGTAGTGGTGTTATGGTATGGGGCTGTATATCCACTTTAGGAGTCGATAACTTGGTCATAATCGATGAGATAATGACAAATGAACTGTACTTACAAATTTTGCAGGAAAATTTGCTTCAAAGTGCACACAAAAAGGGGATCGCAGAAAATTTTTACTTCCAACAGGACAACGATCCCAAACATGTCGCCCACATTGTGAAGATGTGGTTGATACACTAAACATCACACTATCTAAATATAGAACACTTTTGGATTAATTTTGACAAGCGCTTACGAAAACATGCCATGTTCTTTCTCTCTCACTGTCTACAAACGTCCGTGCCCTGAAACATTTCATATATTCCCTTTAGCGCGCTCATATTACCAGTATAAAAAAAAATTATTTCAAAATTAATCTATGAATACCCTCTATAAATTTTAGCGACTGCTTGTGGTGTATTTATGTCAAAAATTACGATGTGCTTGTCACAATTTTAAATTGAAAGCTTTCTCACATCATTTAAAGTTGTGTCTGATTTAAAAAAAGCTCCCCACATGGTGAATCCAATTTTAATGGTGGTCTAATTTTTACTTACACCTTCCCATATACATATGCATGCCCATACTATATACGGGTATAGCATTTGTTTCGTGATAATTTTCGATCTCGAGATTTTGATAAATGTTGATATTACTATAATGGGGAAACTCAAAAAATGATTTTGTATGTCTATATGTCTGTCCGTCTGTATGTACTATCGACTGCAGCCTAAACAACTTGTCAAATTTGTTTCAAACTTCATACGAATCTCATTTCGAGTCTTAATAGGAATTCTCATTCTTAATAATATTTAACATATGCATTCTAAGGTATTTCCCGAAATACGTTTTTTTTTTTATTGATTTTTAACACATTTTTAAAAATCTGAATGATTTGCAAATAAATAGAAGTAAGTGGGCTCCCTTGGTGCCCTTTTTTTGTTTTTTTTTTTGTTTTAGATATTTCTGCATCACGACCCTACTGCTGCACCATTGTAGAGACAGCTTTACTTCTTTTATCTGTTCTTTGCAGTTTTTGAAAGCTTTGGCTATGCGTTCGTTATTTGCAGAAAGTAAAAACTCAGAACAAAGTGGCAAAGTGGTGCATACATGTCATAAATGTCTATACGAGTAAAAGTCATACAAACAAAAATATGAAAAATTGGAACAAAAATATAAAAATTTAGTTGAATAATGTATGAGCTGGCAAAAGCTGCTAGAGATGCCGTAATAGTTTGGGTGTACACAGCAGCGTCTGGATATCAAATCTTGCCTTTATCATAGAATAGTGATTAAAGAAGACCATTTGACTATTTTAAGACATAGGACGATTAAAGTAGGCTCAAAAAAGCCAAGTCTTTCTGAAGAATACAAATGTAAGTTCTTAAAATTAATTCTACGGAGATTAAAAGAGATGCTAAGATACTGCCAATAAATTTACGAATTTCAATGGTAAATTTGCTAGTACGAGTTGTTTCTTGAGCTAAGAATTTGTATTGAGCTCTGCAGCCACTTTTACTAATTTGAAAACTAAACAAAAAGCATATCAGGTATTGAATTGTATTTTGTTAAATATTTGTTTCAATGTTTGTTTAAAGCTTCATGCTTTGAGATAATTAAAGTTGGTTGTTACTACTCGAACGTTTTCCTTTAATTTTTATTTGCATCTATAAGGGCAAGTATTGGTTTCATAAAAATGTTTGATCTCGAGATTTTGAACAAACTTTAGAGAACGTTAAAAAAGTGGGTCTCTCAATTTTGTGTGTGTATATATTTTTATATTTTTATATTTTTATATTTTTATATTTTATATTTTTCATTTAGCTTAATACAAGCGGTAAAGGGACTTATAAATTATTATTTACAATGTTTACTTAATAGCTAGTACTCGTATACATAAATTTAAATAAAGACCTGAGTGAGGAAGGGGAATAAAGGGAGTTTCTAAGTGAGTTTTTGATGCACTGAAAATCAAAAAGATTATGGCAGTCATTAGCCATGCATGGCATTCGAGACATAGGCTCATTACATCCGTAATTCGTACGGTGAAACTTGAGGCGGAAGAGAGGTACTGACCTCAGAATACGCGGATTGGTGCTGAGTGAGATGGTTTGGAGCAGCATAGGACAATCAATGTTGCCTGCTAATAGCTGATGTACAAATAGTATATCGGCAACTTTTCTACGCTGTTCAAGCGATTGCATGTTCAGCATGTTCAAACGATGCTCGTAAGGAGGTAGGTTGAATCTGTCAGGCCACGGGAGTCCACGTAGAGCAAAACGGATGAACCTCCGTTGGACACACTCAATTCGATACGAATGTGTATCGAGATAGGAAGACCAAACTTGGCAGGCATATTCTAGAATTGGTCTTACAAATGTGAAGTACAGAGATTTCGTGACGTAAGGATTTGAGAATTCCTTGGACCAACATTTCACATAACCTAGCGCAGAATTTGGTCTGCTAATATTATTGTCAATATGACTACAAAAATTAAGCTCACTGTCGCAAATGACACCCAAATCACGCAGAAAGGTGACAGTGGGAACAGGCTCATCGCAAATCACGTACGTTCTAGGAGCTGTCGGAAGACGCTTCCGGGAATAAGTAATAGCTTGGCATTTATTGACATTCAATTCAAGAAAGTTTTTATTACACCAAGTAGAAAAGCTGTTCAAGTCAGATTGAAGTGCACGGGAGTCAGTGGGAGTGGAGATGTGTGCAAAAATGTTCATGTCGTCCGCATAAACTGACAGACGGAAATATTTAATAATGCCATCAACATCATTAATTGAAAAAAGGAAAAACAGGGGACCAAGATAGCTACCTTGAGGGACACCAGAGGGGGCCATAAAGGGATCAGATATAAAGGATCTAAAAAGGACTTCATATTGACGTTCATGGAGGTAGGATTTGATCCACGCAAAAAACCCAGACTGAAAACCGAGAGCTCTAAGTTTCAAAAAAAAAATTGCGTGCGACATTTTATCGAAGGCTTTGCTGAAATCGGAACTTCCTTGCCTTCCTCTAATGCGCACAGGGTGCTGCATACGAATTCGGTTAGATTTGTGGTTGTTGACCTTCCCTTTAAGAAACCGTGTTGGTGAGGGGAAAATGTAGACTTACAATGGAAAAACATTGCATCGTAAACAATACTTTCGAATAGCTTAGGTATGCAAGAGAGTTTAGCTATGGGACGATAATTAGAAATTAAATTTTTCTGGTCTTTTTTATGAAGAGGAATATTAAAATAGCTTTTCCAAAGCCTAGGGAAAACGGACTGTGAAAGCAACAATTGGGACAGAGCCGTAAGGGGTTGAGCTAAAGAGTCTACACATTTTTTTTAAAAGTACGGCAGATATACCATCCGGGCTAGTGAAGTATTCGCATTTAAGTCTTTCCATCTATTCTTTCACGAGAGCCACTGTTATATCGATTGCAGTTAAAGAAGTTTGGGCATAATCTCTCATGTAGGTCGGGAAGTAAGAATGGTCGGGCTTTGATGTGTGGTTAGAAAATGATTGACTGAAGAAATGAGCGAATAAGTTTGCTATTATTCGAGGATCGCTTGACGATGTATTGGAGAATATCAGAGTTGACGGGTCTGACTTTTTTTGGTATTAATAAAGTGAAAAAATCCAAACGGGTCAGCGATGATGTCAGATTGAATTCGGTCAATATATTTGATATAAAGAAACTCACAAAGTTCGGAAAAATGCGTATGTGCAAGGAGGTATTTGGAAAATCAGAGCGAAATTCGAAGTAGATACGCCAGAGCTTATTTCTTCTGTTGCGAAGTGAGCGTAATTCCTTAGTATACCAAGATGGAGATGACGAGAAACTCTTTTGGGTCATGTATGGGACGGATTACATAAAACAGCTGAAAATTTCAGAGTAGAATAATCCAAGTGCATCATCGATAGAAATGTGTGTACGGTTAAAAATGCTGTTGAGATTGATAGCACTTAAAAGGTTACTAAGTTTTGTGTAGTCTGCCTTGCGAAAATTAAAGCTACATATATGAATACTCTGACTGGACAGTATTATTATCGTTTTTGTAAGACAATGTAAGGGATAGAGGAGGGTGGTAATGATCCAATTTGGATAAAAGGTGGCTGCTTGCTGAAACTCTCGGCAATTTAATGCGGGTAATACAGAACCACTCAATAAATTCTACAGTTATTAAATATGAGTCAAAAAATAAGTATTAACGGCCGAAATGAAACAAATATATGGGGTCAGTGGGTTCACAATTCGAAAATCTGAATTTTCATTCTAACGCCAAAGTTAAAGGTACTTTACTAATGGCCGATTTTGAAAGAAGTCGATTTGCTCTAAAACGGCTCTAACGACTTTTAATCAAATTTCGTGTATTCATATATTTTGGTAAAAAAATACTTATTTGAAAATTGGCTCGTTCTCAAATATGACCCGAGTAATTTTTTCCAAATCGATATTTATGTAAGCAATATTTGACATATTCAAGGTATACCAAGTTTTGGAAAATTTTGAAAATATTTTTTTTCGAATTTGAACAGTTGTTTTTTGTTTGAGAAAAAAATAATTTTAACGATTTCGTATAAATTTCAAAACCGAGTTTTTGCAGATAAACAGCTTATAGGAGCAAGTGCGTGCAACCCAGCCGTGTACTTTATTTTATATATGTATGTATACATTATACTCAGTTTATAGTAAATAAATAACGTTTTTTTTTCATCATAGATAGATTTTTTTCAATATTTTTTCAGACTTTACTTTAAAAAAAACTTGGAGTATACTTACCTCTGGCGCATAGTGTTTATACATGAGATTCAATAAAAGTTCGAAATAAAGCTTTGCAAGTTTTTGATAAATAATACAAATAAATGTGTACGGTGGATTTCCTTTTCTTTTCTTTTGGAGACAGATAGACTACCGACACTTCTTGAGCCTCCACTATACACAAGTTAAAGGTGACCACAGTGTAGTGGGCTCGTGAAGGCTCGTCCAATGTCTGAAACTGCACAATAAGGCGGTTCTGTTGAATGAACAGTTCGTCTTTCTTGCTTCGCATAAATGAGGAGTGCCTGGTGGTATAAGAGAAATCAGACCACAAGTTTCGGTTCGGCATAAGGCATACCAAACTAAAGGTTTTCCGTCCCCAAGGTCCCGATGAAGATTTAGGTGAAATCGTCAACACCGACGAGCTGTCGGAGGACACGAGGATCGACACTGAGCTACCACAATCTACCAATGCACCACTTGAAGTGTACTCGTACGTTAGATAACCTACTTGACTTTCTCAGAGAGGAAGACATCGATATCGGCATTGTGCAGGGACCTTGGGTGAAATATTAATCTATAATGGGGTTCAAGGACAACCGCTAAAACCTCTTCTACAAAACTACAAACCTGGTTAGTAACAAGAATAGAATTTGCATCCTAGCTACAAATCATATCAATTTATTGCCATGTCCTGATTTTAGCTCTGCTGATTTAACGGTAGTTTAGTTGGAGGTTGCAAATAACACATTTTTTGTATCCTCAGTTTACGTGAATCGAGACCGATCTATAACGCCTGAGGAGGTACGTCAATTAACAGCAAAAACATCAGCTAACAAGGACAATCTACTTCTGGGCTGTGTCATACATTATGGGGTAGCTCGGAAATAAATGAATGCATTAAGTCCTTATTCGATTTCTTAGTGATGCCCAGCCTATCTGTATATAACAGGGGTAACAGTCCAGCATTCGTTTTTTTGAGCTCGGACAATTTTAGAGGGTGAGAGGACGATTTAGACATTACATTAATAACTAGCAGTGATAATTGTAGGGCAATCGTATGTCCTTCTTCGACCATAGATGGATACTCTATAATGTGAGCCTCGAGGTCGAGACTCTAAGGCCTTTTAGAAACCCCAAGTCATAACCTATAAATTTCACAGAATACACGACCAGAATCAGTCGTGGAATTAGATGCCAAAATTAGATCTTTCGAAAAGGCCTTGGATGTGGCCTTCAAGACTTAGTGTCCCGTATTAAATACAGCAGGAAAAAATGTTCCCATTATGAAATTAGGGTTTATCCAATCTGAGGGCAATCAATACAAGGACAATCTTCAATATTTGCTATAGACATGAGATTTGGCAACCCTGTAGGGATTGTCTCAGTGTATACAAAAAATCCATTAAAAGGGCCAAGCCACAGGCCTGGATGGATGTAAGGATGGAATTGCTGATTCACGCGTTCCTCGGAGAGCGCAATCCTCATTGTGGTATGATATTAAAACAACTGTTACAAAGGTTAATACCTCCTGGGTCATTACCAGCTTCTCCCCATATAAATCTGTTGACGGCATACTTGCTGTCATGCTGCAGAGACCGTTGAACCAGGAGGTGCCGTGGCTTGTACCAATTTATAGAAGCTGTATTTTACTTAATCACGTCCACCTAAGCTCCAAATGCGTTCGTGTTGTGTTGTGTCTATTCCTTAGATACGAATCTGTAAAGAATTTCAAACCTATGAGCTTATCTTCTTTCCTACTAACCACTTTGGAACGTATTCTAGACAAGCACATACAAAAGACTATTGAAACATCCCGTCTATCCAAATCTCAGCACGTTTACACTAAGAGGCGTTCCACAGAGACGGCGCTCCACGAAGGTGTGCGAACGATTGAAAAAACAATTCACTACAGCAATATTTCACTTCGGATTTCGCCCAAAGATGGTCTTATAGATGTATACCGCAGTAGTACGTCGACAAACCCCACAGGCGGACCAGTAGGGATGCAATAAAGTGAAAGGGTTGTGATCCTTTTAGGAGAAGGAGAAGACCGCAGTGGTACGTCCTATACTTTCCTATGGGTCACTAGTCTGGTGGTTCGCACTAAAAAAAAGGTTACAACATCAAGTTAATCAACAAACTGCAGAGAACGGCGGCTATAGGCACAACGGGGGCCATGAGAACATGCCCTATCGAAGCTCTGAATGTAATACGGCAACTTCTACCACTTTACCTTCATATTTTGTATATATCGGCAAGTAGTGTCAGACAAAAAGAAACGGGGGTCTGGTGTACAAAACCGTATAGTCACGGCAACATCCTGAATATGCTACCAGAGGATCTGTCAACAACTCTAATAGACTACATAAATTTTAGTAACTTCGCCATGGTCAGTTTCCTATCCAGAGTAGACTGTGAAAAAGGCGAAGTGGCGAACAACAACGAAATCAAAATCTTCACCGATAGTTCGAAACTTGAAGATCGGAGATTTTCTCCGACAACCTAAATATATCGAAACCATACCGAGTACCTGATTCATGAAGTTCTTGCAGTACTTGAAACTTATCTATTGAAAAACATCAGTACACCCTTTAGAACTATAGCTGTCCTCATTGGTAACTAATCCGTTATCAAGGTAATTGTATCCGCTACGTCTTCTTCCAAGCTGGTGGAACACTGCAGAGAGGAACTCACCGCGCTGGGTCATCGGTTAAGGATCAGTCTTCTCTGGGTGCCGGGACACAACAACATTGAGGGGAACGAGCAAGCTGATGAGCTCTTTCAAAGACCAATAACCAATGGCATGGGTTGCCGAATTGCGTCATATCTAAGTAGATGTGGCCAAGCTACAACAGGCGGAGACAACAAGAACTACAAAACACTACAGATATTGCTAGAATTGTGTCGATTAGTACAGGCCACTGTCCCATTGGGGTTTATGCACTCAGACTATGCATTACATCCAATGCACATTGCAGCTGCAATACTGCAAGCGAAACAGAAACTATCTACCATTTCCTCTGAAAGTGTCCGGCTCTAGGTAGCCGAGAGCCCACACTAGGCAAACCTTTCTTTGACAACCTAAAGGAGATTACGAAGAAGAGCATTGGGGAATTTATCAGCTTTCATAATGTTACAGGTTAGATTTAAAGAAGGTTCACGATAACTAGCTTATCTTTATAGTCCATCATCCGAAGAACACCCGATAGGTCAAGGGAGTTGTGGCATTAAAACGGCGTTAAAGAGTTAATTAGGTTCCAGCATGGGATGCTGTTACAGCTACTCCTACCTACCTACCTATGGTGACTTTGTTAGTCTTTCTATTAACTAACAAATTTCATAATACTTCAAGATTGGATAGGATATTGGTCATATTTCGTTCAGAGAGCCAAAACGTATTACTCCATAACGATAAGAAATCAAACCTTAACTATGACATTTTGCCTAAAAATGACCTCAACTTTATCTGGTTTTAATATTCCGTTGTGTTCTTGTATTTATTTTTATTTATTATTTATTTATTCTGATTAGACCCAGTATCAGGGATACCCAAGTCATTTCTGACATTCTCACTGGCATCTGCGTATTTTCTAGAGGGGAAGTTGTAGGAAAAAAAATTATATCCATTATCACATTATCACCTGCTTTACAAATGCACTTTTCTGGCTTACAGAATGTTGACATTTGTTGGTCAAGCCTTTTATAAGTTGAACAACAAAAACAGACACCTACATGTCGGTTTCCAAAAATAGTCTGGATTTTATTACGGATAAGTCAAGGGCCCTGAGTGAAGCCCGGCTGTCTGAGAAGATAATATCGAATGTCGGCTACAATAACATCACAGCTCAAAAAACCCGATTTTTCCGTATGAGCAAAATAAGGAATCCAATTTCGTACATTGAGTCCTCATGGGAACAGTCCATTGAATTTTGATCTCTAGGTATGAGTTTTGGAACTTAGAAAACTGCACTTTGCGCAAAATTTTGTAGATTCGAACCTTGTAAATCCTAATATGGTGTTAACTCCAAACGTAAATTTGTTGAGTTATTTATTGTAGCTGACGTGCGATATAATGTTTCTCCTATTTGAAATACATATGTACATCTAGTTGGAATATAAGCGTGTGTGTGCTGAGGCTTACTGAAAGATTTGTGATTCACTAGAAATACCAGATCCAGTCCCTAAATCCATCTCAGATTCCATCAAAGCGGCTTAAATTGTTCCAGTTTTCCCTAGATTCTATTGAAGCAGTATTTGAGATTTGGGAACAATGTCATAAAGGAGCACGCTGTTCCTGTTCCATTTTAGCGATAAGTATAGATGACAGACGTACAAGTACTTACACATGTTTCCTGTCAGTGATACCTACATGAAAAAGGTGGTGTATGATTAGTCTTGCTTCCATCTGTAAGTGCACCTGGACACGTGGAAGCTCCAATGTGACATTTAAGACAGTTGCTGGCATGGTGCGAAAGCAGCCAGTCATACGAATTACAAGTAGCCTTTATTGGATAAAATAGGTGGTACTCTTCTGCATGCACTCTTACTATACTAGCGATCAAATGGTAAAAAGGTAAATAAAACAAGACCAAACATATATTCGGAAGCCACATACAAATTATTTATTATAGCTGTTCTACGCTACCTTAAAAAAAAACCCATCGTACCAACGTCTATTCCCAATCCAGTATTTTATCCCATTTCCCCTTAACTCGAATCGTAAACCTATGCTTACCATTAAAGCATTGAAGAGTATCTGGTGCTCGAATTTCTTCACACTCAATATCTGTTGGAACATATCATACAGCTGTTCTTTCGACAGAATCAATTCACTGTTCAGTGACTGCTGCATTCTCGACGGTCGTTTGGTGTCCTCTTCACCTGAAAAAAAATACAGAAAAATAATTCCTATCTCATAAGAGTGTCCTCTTGTAAATAGCAGCAGCGCAGCAGTAGTAGCAGCAGCAATTCAATTCAGCTCAACTCACCCGTTCCTTTCAGGATAATATCGAATTTTGCCATCCATGATGTAAGTACGGTTTCTTTGCTTAGCCCATCGATTTCCGGTAGAGATCTAAAATCAAAGTTGGAGCAGAGTGGAATTTTTGCAGGAATTTTGTTGTCACTACCTCCCTTGTTCGATTCGACCTACCTCACGCGCTTTTCAATATTATTTCGAAACACTTCCCGAAAGTCGTGCTGTGAGCATGCACCCGATTGCACCATTTTTTGCACTCGTTCGGATTTCAAGAAGACATCATGATAACTTTGTACTGCATTCTGGAATGCTTCGTCGGCCATTATTTGTGTTTCGCCTTTCAAGAAAGCCTGTTTTTCAAAACGCGAGAGATGTGCAAAATAGAGTCACATAGATGGGGAGAGATATATGTACGTATGTATATCATTTTCAGAAATCAATACCTGAAATCGTGCACTTATCGCTTCCAGTTGGTGTTTGCCGATTTTTGCTTGTCTTTTCGTCATATCCGTCGGTTGTTTAGCATTAAACGGATACGATATACACCTCGATACAAAAACGTACAATTGTATCCGACGCTTTCGTTCCTCTTCTTCACGTTCATGCTTTTCCTGTACACAATAAACATGAATATTCAATACATGTAATAGGAACTTCCTCCTAGGCACTTGTGGTATAACTCACCTGGACATCACCATCGTTCTTTTCGCTAGCGACGGAAGGTGACGGAGATATCGGTCGAGGTAATGAATTCGCTCGTGATGAGCCAACACTTTGGTTAAGTGTTTCTTGTGATAATCCACTAGATGGCGACAATGTTCTATTATTAAAACTATTTCTATGGTTCGATTTATTATTATTTATCGATTTGAATGAATGAGTCATACTGCTCATACTACTGTTTTATATTGTAATTGTATTATAATTTTCCAATTTAATGAATCGATGTTTGGATGGTTCACATTTCAAATTTGGTTGTATGATCATGATGTATATATGATTATATTTATATATATAGGTAATGTATACAGAGACGCAACGAAATGGCAAGCAATGCATTAAGTTTTTTTTTTTTTATTTATTTATTATTATTTGCAATATATGAAAAGATAAAAGATCAAAAGACAAAATAGCTATAAGATAAGCTTTAAAAAATGTTCAAAAATTTATTTATTTATTAGTATTATATTTAATAAAAAATAAATAAAAATTCTAGAAAAAACTATCTTTGGCTAATACTTTAAAATATGATTTAAAATCTAATACTGCACAATTCTAAAAATGAATAAGATTACAAAATATGAAAATGAGACCTAATTAGAAGCACTCCATGTAAATAAACTGATTGTAGGAAAGCTCTAGACTGAGCGATCAGCTGATAGGAGTACTGTTATATACTGTCCGAAAAGTAATAGCGACTCAAGTTCCACCTGAAACTCGAAGAAGAGGCTGAAGAAGAAATTATTGGATCATTCAAATGTAAAAACAACAGCAAACTTCCGGCCTCTGCGATGATCTGATTCAAAATAGAGCAGCCTGTAAAATGATATTGAGGTCCGCAAACTTACATAAGATGTACGTACGCGTTATATATTTCAATGGTTAATAAAAGGAAAAAAAGAATAAGATTACAAAATGGTGAAAGTTGGAATAGAATGATTTCTGAGCAAACAAATCTAAGATATTTCATATGATATCCATTGCGAATGACCATAACACTGAAAAAGCCATCTGTTTTCTAATAAAGACTTAAATCCATTCCAACCAACCAATACCACGGACAGAAACCATTTACTGAAAACATCAACCATCTACATATACCATTGAAGACTTCTCAGGACCTAAATCGGCTTTGGGTTTTCCTGTGTCCTCGGTCAGGGCTTCCAATGACGGTTGGGTTTTCTATGAACATAATCGTGGGGTGGCATGACTCTTTACGATGTACATAAACTGAACGAGTACTCCCGAATGTCTATAAGAAATCCGCGGCGTTCTTGCTGTCCTTCAATAGAAAAGACTGCGGCGTTCTTACGGGCCACTTTATTTTTGTCAAGCATCTTAATGTGCTAGGCTTAAGTGACACCACCATATGCGATACCTATGGAGAGGGCGACAATACTGCGAACATTTCCTCTGCGATTCTCCTGCCTATGCTCGTATCAGGTGGTGGATCTTCGGAGCCGAAGTGCTGATTCCATAAGATCCTCATCACTGAAGTTCTTACTCGTCTTTCTACGAAAGACAAAGAAATTTAATTGACAGGCGTTTGTTTCCTGGTAGTACAATGGACCGGTATTGAGCCTGAGTGCTCCAGTGAAGTTTTTCCAATCTGAACAAAAGAAATAAAGTGCACGATTGGGTCGCACATATATACTTGCACCTTTATGGTGATTTTTTGCAACATCTTAGAATGATTTTTATTTTTAAACCGTTAAAATTAAAATTTTTTTTATTCAAAATCTATATATATTATATTATATTCAATTAAATTATTTTGTTTACAATTTTCCAAAACTTGGTATGCATACATATGTATGTACTCGCCTATCAAATATTGTTTAGTTATTAATTTTGAACAAAATCGATAGAGCCTTAGCCCAGAAATAGCAAATTTTTAAGAACCAGACAATAAGCAAAGTAGCGTTATATGTTGTACGTAACGTGGTACGAAATTTGATAGCATATATCCACCACCATAACTCAAATTAGGCCAAAAAAAATTTTTATCAAAACCGATTATTTTTAAAATACCGTTCATTTTGAAGTTCCGATTTGTCTTCGAATTGTGATCCCACAGACCACAGGTATGAAGTTTAAATATAATCCGCCAAGCCGTTTAGGCTGCAGTCGGTCATACATGCATACAGGCAGAGAGAATTGAGAGACCCACTTTATTGAGTTTTATCAAGTTTTATCAAAATCTCGAGATCGAAAATTTTCAGGAAACCAATGCTTGCCCCTATACATATGTACATATGTAGGTGTCAGTAAAAATAAAGTGGACGACTGTGTCGCACGTACTTGCACCTGTATGTTGTTTATCTGCAAATAACTTAGATTCAAAATTTTAACAAACAAAATCGTTAGAATTATTTGATTTATATTTAAAAAAAAAAAACTTTAAATTTCGAAAAATTTAATTAATTTTTTTTTTTAAATCAGCCATTAATATAAAGTAAAGTAAATATATAAATAAATATGTAGCTCGTGCAGTGAGCTCCACGAATGGTTGGGACCTACAGTTTTATGCCTTTTTCGAAGGGCTTCGATTGAGAGAAGCTTCTCATGACAATTTTTACTCTCGGATGGTGGGACCGTAGTGGGAAAGGTGGGACCGAGAAAAGCCTTTTTATTATTTTTCTTGGATTCGAACCTTGAATCTCCCGCTTATTGATCGCGAACCACTGAGCAACGGCGTCACAAAAGCTAAATAAAGTACCGTTCAGATATTGCCATCGTATAGTGAATCCACTGAAGTTTGAAAAGAATACGAGAATTTAACTGAAAGTACCCGTGTTTCGATCAAATAAAACTAGTAAATTTAAATAATTATTATTAAAATCATCTATTGCGCGGTAGTCGAAAATGCTTTACTTAGTTATCGGATAATACCGAGAGTTACTGAAATTGTATACCCAGTTAATAGTTGTTATTGTTTGTCATGCGAACTTTTTTTTGAACTGTTGGCAATTTTCACAAAGCAATATAGATAGGATAATGATAAGGTGAATAATTGTGAATAAAGATATTTTAGCTATTGAGTTTGAGAATTAAACTGAATGCTGTGTGTAACAAATATTACAAACACTGTACACAGCTCCAGTGTTAAAACCATATGAGGTCAGTTGTTAAATGCAAAACTATTAACCAGTCGCATACGATAGTAGAGCTTTATCAAAAACGGAAAGAAATAATACACTAATAGAAAAAAAAAAAACCATAACTATCTGATTTGGTTATAAAAAAGTGCATCCGTACATTTATAGCAAAAATCTCATAATCCAAATAAGCTATTAGAATTGATTTTCAAAAAGCTCATTGCTTCTGCACCGGCCAGAGTAAAAGGAAATATAATGGAAACAAATCAATACTATATTCACCAATGGTAGTATACACAAAACGAAAGCAGACACATTTAGCAGATACACTTTGTCGATACATTGTCAGCAGCGTCCAAGATGCTAAAACACCTGTTGGTGAATTGCAAAATTAATGGCCAGAAAGCTCTAATGCATTATCCGATGAACTGAATCAATTTTAGAGATAAAATTACTTTTGACAACAACCTTTTTATACAATGGTAGCAAAGTAATTGTCCCAATAGCACAAAAGCAGCGTATACTTTCAAAATATTCAAAAGTCCATCTTGGCATTCAGTAAACACTTACATGACAAATATGAATTTTTCATAGTGTGGGAACCTCCCTTCAAAATTTGTCTTTCTTACTGCAACTAAGTATTGACTTAACAAGCAGTTTTCATATAACGAATTTAAAAGGTTTGGTAAGTATCTTTCCATCGAAAGTTCCTGCTGGTTCCGCAACTTTAACGTGGTTGTGATTTATGTGATTTATGTGAGTTAGGTCGAATGGCTTCGACCTTTGTAGACGTCGCAATAAATTCTTTTCTAATCATTTCTTGTGTTTTCACGAAAAGTTTTTCATTTCCTCTTCCACAGTAGCAATTCAGAGATCTCTATGGATATCGTTGTTTCTTATATACCATGGTGCGCTGACAACTCCTCTTATCATAATTTGAAAAGTTTGTAAAATATTGTAATTGTTTTATTTTTTGGTACAACTCCAAAGTTGTATACCATATGTCCACACAGTATGTAATTTTACTGTTAGTTAATCTGGCTTGTACCTCTTTTCTAATCAGGGTTTCAAAATGACTGGAGAATGATTAGAGGACAGATCTTAGCTCTCTACAACTTTTATACAATTGCGAGGCATTCCTTTTACGATGAAGAAGTCAATCAGGTCGGGTATCAGTTGGCCAGTAAGTAGATTTACCTGTCGAGTGAAAGTCACACCTATATTGCATACCCACATCGTAAAGTATTCTACCTTTTCGTGAGGTACATGTTGAGTACCAGAATGTGTACTGTGCGTTAAAGTCACCACCGATTATAAAGCATGGTGTAAGCGATTTGAAAATGTTTGCGAATGCACCAGTCGATTAAGACAATAAATAGACGCGTTATTAAAATAATAGTGTCTATTTCTTACGCGTACAGTGCATACTTTCATTGTATTAAGTTCTATTTTTAGGTCTGGTGAATGTTTGATATTTTCTTTTATATGATGATTTGCAGCTAGCCCTTTCCGACGGGTGATAGACGTAATACTCGCAGTATCCTTTAATCTTTACGTACGATTTGCAAAAGCCCATTGGCGTTCCAAGTACCTTCCTCCTTTTAGGGTGCGTTTACAATGAACATTATTTTCAAGTTTAACGAATCTCTCGCAAATAAGTTTGTTGGTTCTAGCTTGCTCCACAAGTTTCGCAAGAATAATAGAAAATACGTACCCGGTATCTCGGGTCTTGTAAACCATTATTTTTACTGCATTCAGTTGTTAAAGCTTGTGCGTATGTTTGTACATACGAGTACATTACTGCCAGAGGCTTTTCTTTTACCACTTTTTTGCTTAGGGCTTTTAGGCTTTTCTTTATTTAGCTACAATACCGATGGCTTTACTTTCGTCACTTTTTTTTTTTTTGGTAATTTGTTTTGGCTTGTGGCTTGATTTTTTGGCTTCATTAGTTTATCGCGCCTTTTTTGCAGCTCCTTAGCTACTTCACAGCCTCGATAATTAGTCACGTAGTTTCTCTTGCAGTTAATGAACGCTGCAGGAGTTTTCTTGTTTACACCAAAGTCTTTAGATAAGTGATATTTTTTTTTTTTTTTTTTTATAATTTGCGCGCGCCAAATGGGATATGAATACCATTAAATTATTTCAGGGCACGGGCGTTTGAAGAAATTGAGAGAGATAGAGAGAGAGAGAAAGAAAGATTGGTGTAGTGGGTTTGAAACTTAGGTGTTATTAAGTTTCAGTAAACTCCAAGGGTGGCGTCCAGATAATTGGGGAGCTTGTTTGTTTTGCTTTTTGTCGTTGCTCATGATTCACAGTATTTTTCCCCTCCACCTGATGTCATCATCACGATCAAGTTGCATTTAAGCAATATGACCACCCTACTGCCAGTGTTATGCCTTCGCAGTAGAGTTGACTAAGCTTTTGCAATTGATCGACTTTTTTATTTATTTCAGACGAAATAAATAGATGATTGTTGAGATCAGGATTTGAACCGTGAACCAAGAGCGTGACAAGCGTTGGTGTTACCACTACACCACGGCCACCCGGCGCATTTAACACATCTCGGTTTCTTGTGAAAGTACGAGTACGTTTGGGTGCGATTAAATCCTTGGTAACGTTAACATTGAGGTACTGACCTTGTATTCTTAGGAAGGGGTTCAATTTTAACTACTATATTGAGTATCGTTTTTATTTTATAATTTTTTTCTAAGTTTTCGACTTTATCAAAGATATGCATAAAAAGAGGTAGCTCACGCTTTACCGTAATTTTTGGTTTTTAAGTTTCAGGTAATTCATTACATTTTGCATGAAGCATGAAGACAACTAGCTACTACTCGTATTGGTCTTTCCGATCTATTTTCGTTCGTATACCATTGAATTTTGTCGGCATTCAGTTTGCTGGATACTAAGTAGTAGCTGTCAGGATCTTAAACATGACATTCTATTGATTATCGCGAGCAGATATACATAACCTTAAAGACAGATGTCAGTAATGTAATTAGGATTGTATATAAATTATAATAACGTTTATTGGTGGCGGCGGTCGTTCTTTACGCATCGTATCTTTAGTACGAGCGTGTGATTTGTCTGACTGTTCTTTCTCAATCGGGCTATTCTGATTGCTTTCTCGCTGCGTTATGACTTCGGGCGAGGACTTAGCTCTGCAATTTTTGCCTGGTCGTTTTTTTACGATCCAGTCGGTTTCTCGAACCCATTCTTCGTCGTCTGTTCGATAGCCAGTGTTAAGAGGGCTATTTAGAATTGAAGCAGACTCATTTCGAGTTTCTTCTTTAAAAGCTTTGTTTTCTGCCTTTAGGGTGTCTATTTATTTTTTTAACTCTCCGCAGAGGAGATTCATGGTATTTAGCCTCGATCGAAGTTCTATATTTTCTTCATTGGGACTATTTAATTTCACTGAAGTCTGTTTTTCGTGCGCCGAAATTTGAGATGCTGTCGGACTTCTAGTTCTGCACGTATTTTGTAGAGATCTTGACAGTGGCAATCTTACTACATTTGTTCCTCTTTTAAAAGGATTGCATAAACGCAATAAATGGCTCTCCGCAGAATCAGTAGAACCGACCTCCGAAGAGGGTGGATTTTCCAGTGCGCCTGGGGTATTTACATCTATTGTATTGGAGGGTGGATTTTAGTCGCCACTTACGACAGGCATGTTTACTTCAGGTATTTTCTAACCCCTACCCAAACAAATTTTTCACGAGAACATAATTTCGCAGTCGAATGGTTTAAGTGAACGGTGCGTGCAAACAGCAAGGAATACATATTGAAAATGTACGGCCGACGGATGGAATGAATTGAAATATCGCAATACGCAGAGAAGTGAAGTTTTCGTATCTTCGCCGTACAACTACAAGACTACCAATAACAAGTCAACAATCAAAAAATGAAACACACTTTTCTCTGGGTAACGAATTCGCTTGTTACAAAAGCAAAACTGGGTTGTTGCAAAAATCAAAGGCAACACACAATATCTGAGGTCAATGGTAGTCAGAACCAGGGCTACTGTTAATGAATTCCGAAAAGTACACAACACTTGTTCCCGTTAAAAGTCTTAATGACTCCCTTTTACTACTAGTATTTAATACGAATCAGCATATGAGATATGTACAATATTTATAACACAAAAGCAAATTAAGCTCTACCACCTATTAATGCGAAACTAGTTAGGACGAAGTCTACAGACTTGCATCGGCTAATTAAAGGGATAGAGTAGAGTCACTTTCAATTTAAAGTTTGCAGAACTTAGTGATGATGTGTAAGGAAATGAAGAATTACTACAAAAATGGTCAGGGAAGAAAAGAGATTGAGGAGGTGATACACTCTACGAGTATTTCTGAGTCCTAGGCTCCCAAATAAAGGGTGGTTAAGTTTTAAGGGCCGATGTTGATTTTGAATAAAACACAAATTATTTAGGAAATTACTGTCATTTCTTTTTATTATGATAATATTGGTATGGTTCAATTATGTATGGAACAAAATACCGGCCAAATGGCCGCCGCGACCTCGGCGGCACACCTCCATCCGATGGTCCAAATTTTCGATGACGCTGAGGCATAATTGAGGTTCTATGCCGTTAATGTGCCGAATTATCTCATCCTTTAGCTCTTGAATTATTGCTGGCTTATCGACGTACACCTTTTCTTTCAAATAACCCCAAAGAAAGAAGTCCAACGATGTCAAATCACATGATCTTGGCGGCCAATTGACATCGCCACCACGTGAGATAACACGGCCATTGAATTTGTCGCGCAAAAGAGCCATTGTTTCGTCAGCTGTGTGGCAAGTGGCACCATCCTGTTGAAACCACATATCGTCCACATCCATATCTTCCAATTCGGGCCATAAAAAGTTCGTTATCATCTCACGATAGCGAACACCATTCACAGTAACTGCCTGACCGGCCTCATTTTGGAAAAAATATGGCCCGATGATGCCGCCAGCCCATAAACCGCACCAAACAGTCACTCTTTGTGGGTGCATTGGTTTTTCGACAATCACTCTTGGATTATCATTCGCCCAAATGCGGCAATTCTGCTTATTGACGAATCCACTGAGGTGAAAATGTGCCTCATCACTGAAGATGATTTTCTTCGAAAATTGATCATCCACTGTTGCCATTTCTTGCCACCATTGTGACCATTGACGACGCTTGAAATGGTCAAGAGGCTTTAGTTCTTGAGTCAATTGTACCTTGTAAGCGCGTAAATGCAAGTCTTTATGCATAATGTTCATCAACGACGAGCGTGAGAGGTGCAATTGTTGGGCACGACGACGAGTTGACGTGGATGGCTCTTCAGCCACACTATCGCGAACAGCAGCAATATTTTCTGCAGTACGAGCTGTACAAGCATGCACTGGTATTTTCACATCTCCTACAGACCCGGTTTGCACAAATTTTTGCACAATTTTTCCGATTGTACGCACATTTGGACGATTAAATTGACCGAAAGAATCACGAAATGCACGATATGCATTTTGATTTGAACGCCCATTTTCATAATAAGCCTGAATAACTTTAACGCGTTGCTCGATTGTGTATCTTTCCATGGTTCAAATTGAGTTAGTCTGAAATTGAGAAATGTCAAATGAAATGCAGAAAAAAACTTGACGTTTAGGTGTGGTTCACATTCAACATCGGCCCTTAAAATTTAACCACCCTTTATTTGTACGTTAAGTTTACGGCCTGATATACTCAACAACGAGTCAGCTTCTCATTAGTGATAGCACTAACTGCTGCACTCTTTATTACTATAAATATCACCTCGTTTCAATAATAATCTCATATTGTTATTATCTGTGGTAGGATAAACATTACCAATTCAGTCGAAATCGGAAATTCTCGCAATTTTGATCACCGCGCCGTCATAAAGTACCTCGTGAAAAAAGGAAAATTGCCTAACGAAGTTTACGAAAACATGTTATCGCCGTTCGACATCGACAAGCAACGACGACTGGAGTGCCGCACGATTTTTTTAAGTTAGCCGGGGTCGATTCTCGACGAAATTTGCAACCGAATCGTAACTGTAGATGAAACTTGGGGCGACTTTTTCCTTTTTTCCAATTTGAAAAAGGAATTACGGGGCTGGAGATTTGCAAATGAGAACGAGATCAAGGCGGCCGTAGAAAGTCATTTTGAAGGCAAAGAAAAAGAATATTTTTCGGTGGTATTAAGGCACTGTATGCCCATGAGAAATGCATTCCACTCGAGTGATATTATGTTGAGAAGTAAAATTGTTAAATTTGTTTCACTTAATGCCATAGGCCGCGAACTTATCAAAAGCCCCTCGTATTAATATATGCGTAAGTTAACATATGCACAAAAAGACTCCTGGGGGCGTACAACAGCTCAACTACAGTGCTAAAAAATATACTTGTTAATTTGAATTGAATATACATACACGCGAGAAGGAGACTCGAACTATGTCATTGTTAATGAATCTAGGTAAGGTAGGTATTTGTAAACTTTAACTATGCTGGGAAGAATGCATAATTTGACCACCGGACGAGTAAGAATTGCGTTTGGATTTTCACATCCGCAACTCGGACCCATTGATCCCGAGCTTGATAAATCTTAATAACTCTTTCCAGTCTCCATTCATTGGGAGGGAGTTTTTCGTGACGAATGACGACGCGATCATCGATTTTTATATACCCTTACGGGTATTTCCATTTATACCGCTGCTTGAGTTCCTTTAGATATTCCTTTTTCCACCTAAGGCTGAATTTATGAACTAAAATTTTTAATTTTTGCGAACGGTTAATAATACTGAGGGGTGTAGCAGATAAAGAAGGATCAGGCGGAGGAAGTAAATGACCGCCCTTCAGAAAATGAGCAGTAGATAGTGGTACTAAGTAATCGTTATGGTTTTCAGACATTGGAGACATAGGTTTAGAGTTGAAAAAGGCTTCAATTCGTGCTAACAGAGTTTGCAACTCTTGAAATGTGAAGTGAAAGTCTTCACTTCGGCTTTCCCCTACGTGCGAAATGTCACTAACCGCTTCCAAATGTACAGCTCGTGTGCAGAAATGCACGAGCAGGCATGTCCTTTTTTATCCGACATCCCTTCTCATGAAAGATTTTTAGTAAAGATACCTGCAAAATGTATGCCTAAAAGATTTGCCTAAAAGATTTGTAGTAAAGATACCTGCAAAATGTATGCCTGTGTTTGTGAATAGAAGGATGGAAATGGTTCTGTCCTTGGACGGAACTCCCATGATTTGAGAAAGTCGTATGTATAATAAGTCGTTAAACGTATGGGCTTGATATTAACTATTGGAGACCATTCCACCATAAAGAGTTGTTCTACAGCTTTATTGTAGTTAGTGACAGCGCGGGTTGCTAAATCACCAGGATTATCAGTGGAGATTAAATGACGCCATGCTATGGTATTAACATTTTCCAGAATTTCTTCGGTTCTATTAGCAATGAAAGTTTTCCAGGAGCATGAAAGTTTTTCTAACCATACGAGCACTATGGTGGAATCTGTATATAAGAACGCTCCTTTTCTAAGGTGGAACGCGTCATGTTTGACAAAGGAACTGCACCCAGCAGTTCAAGACGTGGTAACGGATTAACTGAAGCAAACTTTGTTTTTGTCCAAAGCAATTGCGAGTAGAAGGAGGATTCCTGAAGAGACACAGGGGCCTATGGAACGTAGTCAACCCATCCGAGAATGCAAATCGATTGAATGTTTGGAAAGTTATGTAGAAAACTGGTTCTTCATTACAACCTAATTTTTATATAATTTTTGGCTTGATGATTATTGGGGCTAACCAGCCCGTGGGATCATAAAGCTTCGCTGTTGCTAATAGAACAGCTCTTTCTTTGGCTGAAAACGCAACTTGATCGTGATGATGACATCAGGAGGATGGAAAAAAAATACTGTGAATCATGAGCAACGGCAAAAGCAAAACAAACAAGCTCCCCAGTTATCTGGACGCTACCCTTGGAGTTTACAGAAACTTAATACCATCTAAGTTTCAAACCACTACACAAAACTCTTTCTTTCTCTCTCTCTCCTTCACAAACGCCCGTGTCCGCTACAGGTTCACGGTTCGAATCCTGATGTCAATAATCATCTATTTATTTCGCATGGAATAAATAAAAAGTCGATCAATTGCGAAAGCTTATGTCAACTCCACTGCGAAGGCATAACACTGGCAGTAGGGCGGTCATATGGCTAAAATGCAACTTGATTGTGGTGATGACATCAATTTCAATTTCAATTTATTTTAATTTTTTTTATTTTTGTCGGTACATCTTCTCTATGTCAGAGTCGAAGACATACTTGTAAAGACGTCAATTAAGGATTAGGGAAATGATAGCGACTTGTAGAGAGGGACGCCATTTAAACAATGTCCATTGGCAGTGGGGTTAGGTGCATTAAAGGCGATCCTGAGATTGTCGCTGAAAGGCAGGATTCTTAGGAATTCGGCCAAAGGACGAATCGGCCAATTGAAAATCGACCTTTCTTTTGAAATTACCAAGTCGAGCGGACACGAGGGAGTGTCTTCAGTAACCTTCTTTAGGATTAGGGCAGTGACTTGAATATACAAGTCAGGCCTTTTCTCAGCACATAATGTAAACGAGCATATATTGGAAGCAGAAGCGGCAATTGTAAATGACTGAGTCAACAGTTTCAACTGTCGTTGTATGTCTTTGGATAGAAAAGATACTCCAAATACTGGATCGATTAGCGCCTGAAGATAAAGCTGAGTATTATGATGACCAATGCCTACTGGAGCAGTAACAAGGAGAACTGAGCTGTGAGTAGTGGAGAAGTTGTGTGGTTATCACTTGCGGCAAGTTATTTGGGTAGCTTTTAGGACGCGATAACGATTTGTAAGAAAAATCTTCATTTCTGAAATCATCACTTATATCTGTTTGCAATTTCTTGATTACACGACCCATTAACTTGAGAAAGATTAAACAATATTTTGAGCTGGTTGTTTATGAGAATACGTTTGTTTTCGACAACGATTTTCATGCAAAATTAGCATTTGTGAGTGGGAACTTGCTAACAACACTTGATTTAAGGGGCAAATGAAATATCTTTTGACCCGCACTTAATCTAACATTGTTAATGTAGATTGCGGAGAACATATGTATCTCAAAACGAGGACCAGTCTAAATAATTGCAGTGAATTACTTTGGTATCACATGGAGGTACTTTAACAAAACTAAATGAATCGAATCTGGATAAATTTGTGAACTGAGGTGAGTTTTTTCAACGAACTAAGGAGTTGCATTCACTCCGCAAATGTTTGACTTTCGATGGGGTGAGCGTACGTAAGTTTTCCCTGAGGGCTAAGGTGACTCCAATTCCTTAATAAAATAAATTATTGCTCCGAGACAAGAAACATAATCGTCCAAGATTTGGTAGATTCTAGTATATCTGCTGCGATGTTTGGATCATCCTATTCACCCGTTTCACTTTGAAGACTACTCGCGAAGCACACAGTAATGTTTCCCAAAAAAAATCGTATTAATACAAAAATAACCGCAAATCAAATTTTCCTTTTTTTTATAATGCACTGCACATATATGAAGCTATTGCACGCACCTGAACCACTGCGTTGCTCCTCAGCTCTTGATGAATGATGTCCGTAGCTACTTGCTGGCGATGATCATGAGGAGACGCTGGTGTGCTTGCAAATGGTATATCGGATTGTGATAATGATGATGTAATTGACTATCAGGTGAGCGCGTGTAACAATGGGGTGATGGTCGTGGAGATACTGATGAGGAGACGCTCCTGAGCTTGTACTCGTAGATGATGGATGATTGTGATAATGATGATGCAGTTGATTATCACGTAAGCGCGTGTAAAATGGCGTGATTTTCGTGGAAATACTGATGAGGAGACGCACCATCGGGCGCTGTTAGTACTTAGATGGGGGACCGCTTGTCAAGTTTTCATGCGTACACTTACAAAAGAGCGAATCCAGCCCGACTGTTAAACGAATTGAAACTAATATTCAATGCGAAAGAAACCCAACTCATCACCTTTGAATATGTGTACTGTACTATAGCTTCAAATAAATGAACAAATTATTCAACCCAAGGAAACCATGCATCTAATTCACAGTGAGTGAGTTAAATCAGAATTGATGAAGTGGTGCTACCCATTTAAAGCAGAAGGATACTTCACTTGGCTTAACAAGACACCCCATACTAACATTAAATCTCCAACCGTTGGTACATTAAAGGCTGGTAGCAGACCCAAGCCTATTCTATAGATACTATTTACTATGCTATATTTACAGAAAACCTCAATGGAATAAGCTCTAGAAAGCAGCTTTATATTTATCTGACAGAACAATTAGATTTTAGAATTCACATTTTCAGGATCTTTTATTTTCCAGTCATTCAAAATTGTTTATCCAAAAAGTTTTTTTTTCGAATTGTTCTAAGCGATGGCCTGTCAATCCATTTTGTGAGCCTTCCATCAATTGGTGATACCGAATCATCTGTAGGACGGTATTTTTTACTTTTATTTTTTTTTTTATAATTTGCACGTGTTAAAGGGGATATGAATACCCTTATACTAGTTTTTTTAGAACACGTGGGTTTTTTTTTAAGGAAAGGGGAAGAGACAGAGAGAAAGACATAGTGGTGTAGTTTGAAACTCAGGTGGTATTAAGTTTCTGTGAACTCCAAGGGTGGCTGTCCAGATAACTGGGGAGTATTTTGTTTGTTTTCGCTATTATTGTCGTTGCTTATGATTCACAGTATTTTTTTCCATCCTCCTGATGTCATCATCACGATCAAGTTGCATTTTAGCCATATTACCACCCTACTGCCAGTGTTATGCCTTCACAGTAGAGTTGACTTAGCTTTCGCAAGTGATCGACATTTTCTTATTTATTTCATGCGAAATGAATAGATGATTCCTGACATTAGGATTTGAACCGTGAATCAACAGCGTGACAAGCGATGTTGTTACCACTACACCACGGCCACCCTCAAATTGTGAACAAATGTAGTGCCAAAGACATTTAATATTCATAGTTACTTTGAAATTGTGTTTTACTTGCTTTAGATATACATACAAGCATGCATGCTTTTGGGTATTTTGCTTAGAATAATAGAAACTGTAAATTGTTAACCAACTGTAGTTTATCGCCTTATCTTTACAATAGCACAAGACTTGTGATTCAAAGCGAATGTCTTACCGTCTATGATAAAAGGCTACGTTTTCACCTTATTCCGTTGATATATTATTTCAAAAATCTCGTATCTCTCGTTATGTACGTTTTGAGGAAATCAAGATGTACAACTTATCTTCGGTTCAATTCATTCAAAAAGTTTCAAATATCAATGCATTTGTACACAATTGACAAAAATAGTTACTCAATACCATTATTTTGATTCATGCAGCCTCTGTTATATCATCCAATGGTCTCATATTTCTTACAACCTTGTATCTTTAGGTAGCAACACAGAATAACCACATACTAACACTAAAAAAATCCAATATTTTTCATGATAGAAATTTTTCCATATACCACATCCGTATCTATAAGTAGATACGAATAGACAACCATATATTGTCATACTAACATCATACCCCGACGTAAGTTCTTCCTCAATCAACATGAATTACGCTAAAACCCCCTCTTCAAATTACAGGCTCTTAGCTTTACTGTCAATGTCTGTGAAGGTCAAGCAAATTATCATCATTTATCGCCGTATATGCTGACGTGAAGGTTAACAGCTCCTTAGTGATTGACAGTTTAGGGTCAGGTTAATTTTATTTAATTATACTTCTCTGTCAGAGAAATGGTATCAGCGCAAAATGAGTGTGAAGTAGTTGTGTCAGATTCAAAACTTTTCAAAGAAAGGCGCGTTCTCGACAACACATTCAAAGCTTATGGTGGTGGTGTGTAATGGTTACTCGAAATCGACTTTGAATTTTTAAGTACTCATTTAGCGCAAGTATCTTTGAAAGGATATTGTCACACCACCCATTCAAATACTGCTAATGGTTGCAACAGAACGTAGATATAAGGCTTCATAGCACATTCTTACCTCTTCTTCTTGAGTGGACTTCTTAAAATTTACGGTAGATGCAAATACAAGGTTTCAAGTTGGTATAGAAAGGTGAGGTATACTACGACCCGAAACATTTATTGTAGCTTCTCCTTTCTCTCAGAAACTTAACAACCTGAATTCCATCTAGAGATGGGAGATATCACTCCTCTATCTACTTACCCTGATGCGAGTTAATGCTCCACGGTATAAAAGTAATAAGGATGTGATCTGAAGTTTCTTCGTCTTCAAATAAGCATTGAAATATGATTCCTCTGCAGCATTTGACCCTAAATGGGCGGCTGTTCGCCTTCATTTTTTCAAGTTAAGAGTGACAGCATTAGACAAACCAAGTGTTGCCGAAGCTCGATGACTAACGTGCGTTTAATATACAACAGTCCCTCTTATGATCACTGGTAGTATCCAAAACGCCACGTTTGTTTCACTATTCTTCCGTACCTCGCAGCTTAGGCCTTGCTGGATATCGATGGCGTATTGGTATTGTTGTATGGGTTGTTGATGTCGTTGTTCGGTTTTCTTTTGCTACATTGGTGTTGGATGGATGTTGTGGTTGATCTTGAGTGGTAGATTGTGTAACTGTACTAGTATAGAGACTGGTGAACGGCAATGGGGGTTGTCACAATCGGATGTTTTCTTTGTATTCGTACTTAGTGGCTTTGTTAAGTTTAATGCCAGAATATTAGACATTGTCTTGATTCCACCACACCATACTTGAATTAAAAGTAAGCGCTCATAGAACGGCACTCAATGAACGAGTGCAAACGAATTGATGCTCTTTTCCCGGGGGAGGAAATGGGGGATAGAAAACCATCAGAGTTCCACCGAGGATTGCAAACACTAGCGGGACAATCAATGATTGTAACTGAAAGCCTCATTCTAGAACTGTGGAAACGGCGGCTTCCACACTCGTCCAAGTCTCAATTAAAGCCAATTTTAAATCCAAAACGGACGAATTGCTAGAGATGGCGGATGACATTTTTGAGATGTACCAACAGCAAAGTACTTCATCTTTCATTATTTCATACCATTCTGAAAAGTCCACTAGCGAGGTTTCCTGCCTTAACCGAAGCTTGCAGTCTGAAATTCATAAAATAAAATCAATGCTTTCGCACCTAAACCTCAAACCTCAGTATCCATTGCGATACCAAAACAGATCACAACCTTCTGCACGCCCGCCCCGCAATAGGTCCAGTTCAAGAGACGGTAACACACTATGGTGGTCCCACTCACGATTTGGGAAGAACGCTAACAAGTGTTCCAAATAATGCAGTTTCGAGCAAAACCCAAACTAAACAGTACTGCTATGGAGACGGCAAATAGCAGCACCCCCCAACACTTACAGAGCCGTCTTTTCATAAGAGACCTAATTTCACAGATAGCATTTCTAATAGATTCTGGGTCAGACGTTTCAGCAATTCCCCCATCTCTTTCCAAAAGCAACATCACCAGATCAAATCAAACAATTTCACCAGCCAACGGCTCATCGATCAAGGTCTTTGGCACTAAATTCGTCAGAACAAGTCTAGGGTTCCGACGGGTTTTCGATCATACTTTTCTAGATGCACCAGTCACCAAACCTATAATCGGCACGGATTTTTTGAAACGCAGGGTTTTAGTAATTGGTGTTAAGAATTCCAAACTCACTGATCCACTTACCAAAACGGGAGTAACCGGCACACCTTGTCAACAAAACTTGACAAGTTCACGCTTCGCAAAAATACGATCACACCCTAAGTGATTTCCCTTCACTAATGGAACCTCCCAACTTCAATACACACAGTATTGCATCACATCCTGACTAAGGGAGCACTACCACACTCCCGCCCTAGACGCGTGAATAACACTAAACTAAAAACCGCAAAAGACGAATGTCAGAACATGGCGCATATATGTACGTTAGGTATATGCAGACCATCTTCGTCGCCATGCGCATCTCCCCATACGTGAAGCGAACGACTGGAGACCATGTGGCGATTATAGGATGTTGAACGCTATTACAACCCATGACAGATACCCGCTGCCACACATTTATCATTTTGCAATAACCCTTCAGGGATGCAAAATTTTTTCAAAAACAGATCTAGTGCTTGCATACCACCACATCCCCATAGCAACTGAAGACATATACAAAAACGCAGTAACGACACCCTTTGGGCTATTCGAGTTCACCCGTATGCCTCTAAAGATTCATGTTACGCAGGGATTAAGCTTCAAATTTGTCTACGTAGACGATATTCTCGTTGCCAGCAAATCGGACAAGGAACATGAATACCACCTAAAACCCCTATTCCAACGCCTGGCTGAATACGTTTCAGTTTCAAAATGCATATTTGGAGTTCCCACAGTAAAATTCTCGAGGTTTAAAGTCACTAAGGACGGCATTCAACCGTTCAAGGAAAGAGTAACAGCAATAAATATTTTCCCGGGACCAAAATCGGTGAACTACTACCATTTTTTACACCACACTTATACCACATTTACAATCATCTCACAAAACATGAAAGAAACAACTTCAAGCCTAAAGATTTCTTTTGGCACCCGGAATGTCACGAGGCATTCAATAAGGCAAAATTGGAACTAGTCACGGCGACTCTCCTCAATCACCCCCAAGAAAATGCAGAGTTAAGCTAAGCAGGGATGCATCTAACACTGATGTATGTAGGTGCAATTTAGGCAAGGTTTTTGGGAACTAATCGCCTTTTTCAGCAAAAAGTTATCGCCAACCCAGTCTCGTTACTCAGCTTTTGACATAGAACTTTTAGAAATTTATCTGCCTATACAGCACTTCCAAAATTTTGTTGAAAGCCAAGATTTCGTCATTTTCACGGATCATAACCACAAAAACAAAGCGAAGTCCCCGACAAGAATGAACATTGTTGCAGACACACTCTTGTGTCCAAGCACAGATGCACTCGAACTGATTTTACCAGGTGTTGAAGAGCTGAGCAAAGCTCAAATCGACGATGAAGAACTCGCATCGCTCAAAAATAGCGTACCTAGCAAGTCAAAAATAAAATTGATATTTATCCAAATTCCAGCCTACTACTTTTCTCTGTGGTGCGAAACATCCACCAACACCAACCGACCGTATGTGCCAAAGGACATAAGAAAAATGGTCTTTCAAACCATCTACTCCCTTTCACACCCCGGGATTCGGGCTACACGAAAAAAAATTATTAAAATATATTTCTGGCCCAACATGAACAAAGACATAAACGTCTGGGCAAGGAGTTGCATTCATTGCACCCTTCGACCACAATCAGATACCCGGGGGTCGATTTTAAAACATCCACATGGACATAGTTGGCCCACTTCAAAGGGAGGACTTACGTCCAAGAGCACGTCTCGCGATTTAACATTCTGAACACAGCCGCAGGCCAATGGAATGGTTGAAAGATTCCACCGCCAACTAAAAACGTCCATACGGACTTCAGGAAACAAAACAAATTGGTCACAACAACTTCCGTTAATCCTACTGGGCATACGCACATCCGTTAAGGGGGACATAAAACCCACTTCGTCAAAACTCCTATACGGAGAAAACGTGAAAGTACCACTTGACTATTCCTTTTCACCCATCAGTGACTCAAGGGAATCCAACTTTGTCAACGAATTAAAATTTTATTTGAAAAGCATTCTGAACGCGAGACTAAAGACCAAAGAAACGAAAACACACCTTGAGTTTTTCTTTAGACCATGTTTGCAGAAAAACTGATGAAGTATATATAGTTGTTAGCCTGTTTCTTTGATTTTCTTTTATGTCTTATCTGAAATGACTATACGAGGTGCTCCCGAGTCCACTTGAAACTCTTGTACGGTTCCATTCACAAAGAACTTTCTGATTACTTTTGCTGAATGACTGCCAGCTATACTGTCAATCTGGTAAAAAGAATTATGTGGAAATGGTTCCTCTGCTGCGACACTTGCTGGAATGGCCTTGACAGAAGTCGCAGTTTTTGTCCTTGAACAAACATTTGCCTTGTGAGTGATTGCCTTCACAACGGAAACATTTGGTTTTATATTGTGCTGAGACTGTCATTATTTCCAATCTGCTGCCAAGGCTCTTGATGGCGTTATTTCGCTATTGATACTTGCGACTCCAGTATCATTTAATGTACTCATTGTAATGAAAACAAATGTTAATGTACCTTAAAAGAATTATGTAACCATAGGGTCCTCTGTAGCTAAGATAGAGTAAGAACCAAAAAAACGAAACGGCCATGTTGGCGAGTCTCCAGTGGAGGGTTGTAATTTCTGACAGCGAAGCAAGAAGGAGACGAGTGAATGAAATTTTGAAGAAAAAAAAAAGAAATCTCGTTTAATGATTGGAATCCGTTTTTGATTTATATCGACTTTTTGCTCGTGGCCAATATTGTGTTCTGTGTTAATTCAATTTAACTTTTATTGATTTAAAATAAAATTTACAAGAGGAGAATCAAAGCACATGTCGGTGCAAGGGAGCTTAGAAAAGAGAAGCAAACAAAACAAAAAGCAAAGCATTGATTGACAGCAGAGTGATAGTGTTAGACAAACCAAGTGTTGCCAACGTGTGTTTCATAATATACAACAACTTTTCTTTCTAATCTTTAATTTATCTCTATGACCTTCCCTCTCTCTCTCTATGAATGGATTAAAATCTTTAAAAGACGTAATCTTAGGTGATGCAGAATATCAAATAAAAAAAGTGTATTTGCAAATGCACATGAGTTTTGGAAATGCTCTAAGAATTTAACACCTTTGACACCCTTCATTTTCCAGTCCCCCATACCGCCAGTCTGTCGGCCACCTCGTTACCGTCTACTCCAACGTGAGATCGCACCTAGTGTAGGGTAACTTATTTGATCTTGCATATGTTGTTGCGCTTGTCCCGTCACTCTCATACTATCTGATGACAGCTTGGCTATCTGACGTACATATATTGCAATAATTTTTACATCGCTTAGATTTCCGCCTTGAAGAAAAAAAAAAACAGCAAAACAACGGCATAGGAACCAATTGTAGTCAAGCAAAGCATCAAGTCACTTATTTGCACATTCTTGGAGAACGATAAGGAAGCAACAAAGGTATTGGTTGACACTCGTTAAGTCAAACCTATTGGTAGACTGCAAGGATAACGTGACCTTGCGATAAACAAATATAAAAACAGAGACTATACATTAAACATTTCTAATTATCTGGATATTAATAAGTTGTATAGCTGATGCCTCCAGGGGATTATGTTATTTCATCATCTCATGTTATTTCAACATTTTAGTAAAATAACGATCAATTGGAGACAGATAAGTTACCAAAAAATACATTGCTACATAAGTAGGCATTTTTCTTGTAACAGTATTTTTTTTGGTCCGCAATGAGAAAGTGCAACATTTGTAGAAACAAGAATAAGACTAGATAGACTGAGAAGCCTATGAAACTAGCACACTTAATGACCCAGATTTTGTAGAAAAAAAAACAGTCAGCATAGGAACATCCTTCAGAGTACAGGAAGCTCTTTCTGTAACCTTACTAGTGTCCAGTGTTCCAATGAATCCAAATAACTTTTGGACAGAATGCAAGAAAGAAGAATTTATAATATTTACTGTTTACTTTCCCAGCTGAGGATACTACCAACCGATCATCTCAAATAACTAGCCGAGACTAGTCACAAATCATGCTGGAGTACTAGCCATGAATGACCACCAGAGATGAAGGACTGCAAAACAGTCATAAGAGAATCCCAACCACGAATGATTACAAAAGAAGAAAGAGTACCAATTAGTCATGACGACTGATGACGAACAAAGAGGGCCAATTTTTTTTAAACAAAATAGCAATAACTAGCAATAACATTCTAAACTAAGCCAAAATCTAGTGCAATTCCAAGCTGTTAGTAGAAAAAAAAAATGTATATATGAAAAAAAAAAAAAAAATAAAACAAACTTGATTCAAAATAAGAACATACCTTGGAATGGCACCACTTGGTACTTCCAGGCTACCAGAAGTATCACTTCCTGCATGTAAATGCGCTCCAAATTCTTTACCCGAATGTGCAGGATATTGTGCTACACTCATTCCAGATGAAGTTATCGAGCTCGAGCCACCTGACTCCAAGGCACTGCCAGCGCCGTGATGCGGCGTCCCGTGTGGCACAAAATCCCCATTATGCATCCCACCAGTTGAATCAGCATTCGTTGTAACCAAAGCTGGTCCATGATGTCCAACACCTCCACCCTTATGAGGTGGACCGCCTCCAGCATGACCATGACCATGACCGTGACCATGACCAGGACGACCACCTTTTGTGTTAGCTACTCCTGGATCATCTTCAGCTTCCTCTTCACTTGAACTGGGATCGATCATGATTTGTTTTCTCTTTGTGTGTTCTCTTTTGTTTGTGGTGTTTTCTTTTTAGAAGATTATTTAAATTTAATTAATAAATAGTTTTTTATATTTATTTATTTTTTTTTTCAGTCTAGATGTGACTATTAAAGGTTACTAATATTGCTCTCTGTGTGTGCGTGTTAGGATTATTTTATAGGTCACTTTGATTTTTAATTTATTTAACGAAAACTTTAACGAATAGTCTTAATAACTTTAATCACTAATAAGGCGAACTGCGGTAGAATTAACTGTATTTATTTATTAGTGGTTATATATGTATATATATGAGTCTCTATTAAAATTAATTTGATTCCTATTTTGTATTATTTTATTATACAAAAAAAAAAAAAATATTTATTTACTATCGTTGATGAAAGTTGTTTGTACTAACTGATTGGTTTTATACTTTTTGCTTTTTTGTTATACACTTGTGATTAACTCTATCAACCATTGATATGTTGATAAATTTAAATAGCTACATGCTAAGAATTATAATATACATGAGCCATTTTTATAAGGAAGATTAGGAAGATAATAATTTTAATTCCATTTTGTTTGCGCTGTTTGCGATGCTATGAAATACGTGAAGGTCAGGTTTCAACACAAATAAAAAATTAAATAAACAAGAATGTTGATTTAGTTATTTTAACATT
The DNA here is from genome assembly GCA_963082735.1 of Pocota personata. Lineage (NCBI taxonomy): Eukaryota > Metazoa > Arthropoda > Insecta > Diptera > Syrphidae > Pocota > Pocota personata. The sequence goes on from OY720433.1 coordinate 5,372,132, forward strand.
TCATCCTTTTGTGTGTGTAGTTAATGTAATGCCATAGGCTTTCGTTGTTGCATCCAAAATCTAAAAAAAGGGTACAAAAAAATTGTTATTTAGTGAATTGTTTTTCAATATTGTATGTATAGAAATAATCTGTAAATAATTTTTTTGTGTTGGGTTGTTAGGGTTGCTTTCTTAAGACAGATTACAATAGAAGTAATGCAATCTTACTTGGTACAGAAATGATTTTGAGTTTATAATTTGTTTTGTTTTTTTTTTTTTAGAGAAAACTGTTAATATTTTATTTTAGAAGAATGGTTGAGATAATTATGAATATACAAATTATAATTAGAAATATTCATGGATTATATTAGGATATTTACAAATTGTTCTAATTATCCCTAGATCCCAATTAGAGAGCGTTGACCCATCACTGTATGAATGAATTTTGATTGTTAAAAGGGGGCCGCGAAATTAGGCCCCAGGAAATAAGCCCCGAAAAGAAAAAAATAAATAAGACCCCACAATTGGGGTAGTTTTTCGTAATGCAATTATGACCTAATTCTAAAATGGAAATTAGGCCCCAATGAAATGAAATAAGGCCCCAAAATGAGTTCAAATTTTTTTTGCGCCATTTATAGAACATTTGCCATATTTTATAGAACATTTGCCATATTTTAATTTTGTATTCAAAAAAAAAAAAAAATTAGATAAGACCCAAAAAATTAAATTGCACCCCAAATTTAGACAACTTTTGTTGTTGTTGTGCTGTAACACGTTTTAGTATAATTTTGGAGGCATATTTTTTTTTGGGGGCCTTATTTCCCGCGCTTGAATTTACAAAAATATCTTTGTTGGATGTGGCACATAAGATCAAGACCACGAAGCCATGCCATAAACCAAAAAGAGTGTTAGAATTTGACCGATTTGTACTCAGAAGAGCACTGTAAAATTGATTAAATTGATTGAAGACTCCAGAGCAGCGATTGTACTAGTCACAAACAAAACATATAGCCATAGTATACAGAGGAAAATTTCCTCTACCAGTAGCTTTATTTCGACTTAATGTAATTTTTTGTCATAGATATTATTATGATATAATGGACTTCCTCGTTTGAGTTTTTTTTTTTGTGCACTCTCTTTTACAAATCTGATACTTTTAGCAAGTATACAAGGGTGGGTCAATAAGTTCAATATAGTCTCCTTTTAGCTCTATACACTTCATCCAAAGTTTCTCCAATTTGTTGATGCCCTCCAAATAATACGATTTCTCGAGCCCCTCAAAATAAGCGTTTGTTTTAGCGATGACCCTCTTCATTCGACCCAAATCTCTTACCTCCGAGCCATTTCTTCATGTTTGGAAACAAGAAATAGTCGCAGGGGGCTAAATCTAGGGAGCATACTGGATGAGGGAGTTCGTAGCCCAACTCATGCAATTTTGCCATTGCGACTGCGGACTTGTGCGCCGGTGCGTTGTCCTGCTGAAAAATAACTTTTCTCTTCGCCAAATGCGGCCGTTTTTGCTTCAAATCGGCTTCGAATCGATCCAGCAGCTCTGCGTAATATACGCCGGTGATCGTTTTACCCTTTTCAAGGTAATCGATGTGAATAACATCGCACGCATCCCAAAAAACTATAGCCATGACCTTGTTTGCTGACAAACCCGCCTTGGCCTTCTTCGGCTTCAATTCACCAGGAGAAGTCCATTGTTTTGCCTGTTCCTTGGTTTCTGGTGTATTGTGATGAATCCAGGTTTCATCCACGGTTACAAAACGGCGCAAAAACTCAGCCGAATATTTCTGGAACATCGCCAAACACACCTTTGAAGTTGTCAAACGAATGCGTTTGATGTCGATTGTGAGCAAACGCGGCAGCCATCTTGCGGAAAGTTTTTTCATGTCCAAATATTTATGTAACATCGAAATCACTGAGCCATGTGATAAGCCTGTGGCACTTTCACTCGCCGATCGTCCATTATCAAACCATGGATTTTGGCGACCATTTCTGATGTGGTGACCTCAATTGGGCGACCAGAACGTTTGGCGTCACTTGTGCTTGAACGACTGCACCGAAATTGAGTAAACCAGTGGTGAATGGTTCCAATCGATGGTGAAGAGTCCCCATAATATTTGTCAAGCTTTTGTTTGGTTTGCGTGATAGTTTTTTCTCGCAAAAAATATTGTTTAATGAGCACTCGAAATTCACTTTTTCCATTTTAACGAATATGCTAGTAGGCGTCTATATAAAATGGCTGCCACAACAAAACTATTTGACAGATCTGTCTGAAATTTTGGTTGCGTTCTATTGAAAGATGATTCTTGACAAAAAAAAAATTTATTTTAGGTGACGACACAATTTGTGTTAATTTTCAGGGACTTATTGACCCACCCTCGTAGTAACTGATGGACTAAATGGAGTCGAGGAAAAAAAGAATAACAAACAACGTACAGGAGAGAAAAAATCTCTATACATTGAATGTATTATATTATACACCACTCCTTTCCATTACCAAAGCCTCCACTTTTTTTAAGACAAATTCTTCGCTTCGATAATGCAATTATAAAACCGGCATAATATGCTGAACTTACTTTCCATTAATTTCAAAACGCTTGCGACTGTTTGAGCAGACACCAAATATGACACAATTTAGGTGAAAGAGGCAAGTTATTGTAGTGCAACACAATAACATTTATTAACAACCACCCTATAGTACTTTTTTTTAGTAAATAACAAAGACAGTCTTCCTGTTTCTCAGATTTGGATCTCCATTTTGTATTATTAACAGGAATATATTTAAATTCGTGCTGGGTGATTTTTTAGCAGTTTTTTTGTGATTTGGCAGGATATTTGGGCATCCTTTACTTTATTTATTTGGAAAAGTATTTAAAAATCATACAGCAATGCTTACGATGTGAACATAGCCTAAGCCTACTATTTCATATAACAGAACTAAACGGAACCACTTAAAGAGTCTTCAGTTTAATGAATTCAATAAAAGATCAACAGAGGGACATAATGAAAATGAAGATTCTAAATAGTATTTCGTTAATCAGTTAAAAATTAATTAAATTGTGAAACAAGTGTGATCAAATAAGATTAATTTCTCCATAAATGAAGATGAAAAATAAATAAGTAGTATCTTCGAAGATGCTTTAAATGACGTACAAATGTTTTAATGTTTTTACAGTAATATTCATATAACTACGATTTTGTTTCACCTATTTCCTTTCTTGATTCATTGCGTGCGTGCAATGGCAGAAGGAATTGATTTGGAAGAATCCTTAGCAGTTTTTCTTAGGTTTTAAAAAATTCTGTCCATATACTGGTCACTTTGCTTACGACGAGCTGTTCATATTAGATTTAATATGACTCAATGATCCAGGACATTGCGATTTGCGTAGGTATTGCTATCTAGCTCTCTAGCATTTTTCATTTTCGCTAACAAGGTACACATGCTTACAAAAAGTGTTGCTTAAATAAATTTTAAGTGTATTTGATCTAGAAATATATAATCTATGAAAATTTGGAACTTCGAAGTCTGATTTCTTGGTAATTTGAAAGCCTGGTATGCACATATTTTTAACGTCATCGAATGCATGATTTTACTCTAACGCATTTTCCAATTGGATTTCGTTTCTTAAAGTAGCTAGCTAGATACCTAAATAATTTTGGATATATTTGGAAAGATTGGTTAAACAATGTCCCTAACAGAGAAACCAATTTTTTATGTACTACTACATAAATGAAGGAAAAAAAATAAAAAATTCCAAATATTTTCGCGTCTGTAATGGTCCGTTTTATTTTTTTAATTGATCCACAGGCGTTTATGGATATCCAATTTGTCACGTGGTGCAGAAATTCTCATAAAGTGTCCTTTGTGCACGCACATACGTACCGAAAGGCAATTTATCCCCCAAAAACCATTATATCCATTAAACACTCTGCAACAGCATGGGTGCAAAGAATTAAACAGCCCTGAATGCATGCACAAGATATCCACCCGAACAACACAGTTAATTCATACACCACACCCTTTGGATGATTCATCCAGTGCGCACAGTGCAGATGAGGCGACATACAGGGACATTAATCTGCCTATATTAATTTGCAGATGATGTCATGTGTGTAAAAAATTTTATCCCTGCGACGCATGCTGAGAATAGAAATCTGGTTTGTAGAAGGGGAGCAACAGTAACATTTACGATAGCAACCCCCAATAGAAGTAAATCGATTTAAAAAAAAAAAAAGAATCTACACGCGAGAGTTTTAAAGCTATTAAATTTGTTTGCTTTAAAAGTATTTTAAAGCATCATGAATTCTTCGCATCCTAGTGGCTACTATGAGCGTAACATAATGCCTTCACTTTCATTTCTCTTTTGAATCTATTTTGTTCCGATGAACATGAGTACCTAACTAAAAACCATACTCGTATACACCTCGAATGTATGAATTTGAATACTTTTTTAAATTGATGCACTTAATCTTTGAAAAAAACGTTTCAGAATCCTTTTAATGTGTAAGAGGATATCCTGCAATATTTATGGAGAGGGAATTTAATCAATAAAAACATTTTATTTGATAAAAGTAAATTTTGAAGTAGCGTCTACGTTACATGTATTAAGGACGAGAAAGGAACGCATGTAATATGCTGTACATGGGGCGTATACGTAACCTTTACGAGAATTCCCTGCCAAAAAGAAAAGCAGATCCCAGAAGTACCAGGTGTCTTTGATGTATTTTCATACAAAAAGGGTAAAAGTTTAGATGCCATTTGTCATTTGAAATCCATGTTGTAGAACCAAGTGAATAAGGTTTACTTTTGGGAGGGGAATGAACCTAACAGGTCATTTTATGAATGGATAAGTACTCGTACTTCAACCGAACTAAAGTATAGGGTGGTTGACTGAAGAGTTTCTGTCTGAGCTTCATAAGCCATCATGCTCATCGGTTCAATCTATTTGAACTTTGATATAATTTTTGAACTTCTTTATAATTAAGAATTGAAATGGTACGGTGCTGCCTATGTGTATAGGAAAAGTTCGAAATAATTTCTTAAGAAGATACGGTTCCGATGAAAAAATAAGATATTTAAATTAAACATAAAGCAACGCTCTACCTCAGCTTTAAAGACAGGGAGATAATAAATTGATCTCCTACCGTTCCTTTTTTACTCAACACATAAACACTTTCTTGTATAGGTACGTTTGGAATACATGTACGATTCATTCACTCCAAAGATTGACTGTAGTTACCAAGAAAAGAAATCAATAAGTTCTTACTCTTATTCATATCACACGCTTTGTTCACACTACCCAACTGGCCCCGTTGACCAGCAATGGCTTCGTGTAAGACAAAGTTTTATCCTTCTACAATAACTTCAAACGATAAGTCCCTGTAGTTACTCAATTACTCAGTCTCTCCCATAGAGATTGGGTCGGGTTGGGTTCTGGCAGTATTGTCTTTTACCTTTTTTTACCTCTCGGCAGGGGTGAATCATGAATGTCTCATAATGTGGTACACTGATGTAGTATGTATTTGTCTCCGCAAAATCGATAGTATAATTTTGAGCATTGATTTGAAATCCATGGCATTTTCCTTGGACTCAGCGAAATGAGTGATAAATTGTTGTGAGATATTATTATATAGGTACATCGTGGCTGTGCGTGTGCATGCAGTTTTGAAAGACTTAATTATTCTCAAATTTAATGCGGGAAATCAGTAATAACCGCATGGGAAATCAAGGCAGAGCATCGTATCGCCCGTTTTGCATGCAATGATTTCAATGAATTATAATATTTTTTTCAGAAATGTATTCCTTCTCAAAATTTGAATACTGTTACGAATAAATTTTTAAAGCTGTATGCATGACTAAGCTACTGGCAAGTAACTGTAGCTGTTTTTATTTTAAGAGGTCTCTCTAAAAATCTGAGGCAAAATAAAAATTGTTTTGTAACCGCACCATAACACAGGACAGGAAAGGTATGTAGTGTACCTACGGATAATACGGGCATTTTTTCTGACCTTTGTTAATTTGAATAGCAAAACTGGTAACTGGAGTTCGAATAATCAAGAATTCTGCCTTATTCAGAAATTATCAGATAAAGAGTTTTTAAAACAGTGAAAGAAAACCCTGAAAACGATGACAAAATGTTTTTTTATGTCTTACCATTTTACATGAAACCTTAATCCCGTCCCAAACGACTTGCGAGTATACTGACAAGAAACAATGTATAATCTATCAATGAAAAGAAATATATGTTCTGGCATCTGATTTCTTGGAAAAGCATTTATTTTAGTCTTTTACATGGAAAGGATTCCTAGTGATGCTTACTCCTATTGCTATTTTTCAGGTTTTATTAATAAAACGTCATTGTCAGATATCTCAATATTTTTAAACTATATCGATTCCATTGAAGTTGTCGTGATGAAGTCCATTTTAGTTCAAGACGGGTAGATTATGCACATTCTTGACATTCTTTGGATAATATAATGTAAAACAAAGCGCTATATAATATACTACAAGTGTTCCAAGGATATTTCATTCTATGCTGAAAGATTTATGTACAGTGCCAGCACTAGTTTGTTCGTGAATTGATAATGAACAGTATTACAAGCTAAGGAAATATTTTACTATCAGCACAGTCAAGATAAGATCTGGTAGCATTCTGCGTTGGGATTCCGATACGACCCGTGAGCGTTTTTCACTTGGGCTATGACTTGGGTCATAACAGTTTCTATATCCGTTCCAATCCGTCTTGCACTTGAACCCAATCAAAATGTTTAGCAATTTTTTAAGCATGTAAAAATCAAAAATATCAAAAAATACTCTTTCTAATCTTGCGATCGTAACTTACCGAAAGACTTTTTCGTGTTAAATACGGAAATGATTACTCTGACTTCAAGGATATTGCGACCGGAGTCCCACAAGGAAGTGTCCTTGTCCCGCTTCTATATGAACTCTACACGCGTGATATCCTGGAGGTTAGAAACTGCGTCTTCGCCACGTTTGCAACTGGAAAGCTGCAACATGCTATTAATAAAGTCCACGCTTGGATGAATTCTTGGCGTATTGTGCTGAACGAAAGCAAATCTACTCCCGTCAACTTTACCTACAAAAAATTGCATAGATACTCGGCTCAAATACCGTACGCGAACAAAGCAAAATATCCAGGAATGACTCTAGATGTTAAGCTTAAATGGAAATCGCACGTAAAAAAGAAACGTGACGAGCTCGAAAACAAATACTGACAAACGTACTGGCTACTCGGAAAACATTCGAAGTTAAGCCTACATAAGCAACTGCTTATGTATAAACAAGTGCTAAAGCCAGTGTCGACGTATAGTCTACAACTATGGGGTTCTACCAGGAAAAGCAATCGAAACATTCTACAAACTTTTAAAAATAAAGTTCTTAGAACGATCGTTAGCGCACCCTGGTACGTACGTAACGAAGATATTCATCGGGATCTGAGAATTCCCAGCGTCGTCGAAAAGATAACAAAATTTCCTCGTAAACACAAAGATCGTGTTCACGGTCATGGTGGTCGTTCAACTACTTGACGTGCAAAATTCAATTCGTCGTCTGCAAAGCACAAAACCTTTGACCTCGCGTCATAGTATATGCCGGTCGTGAAAACCACAGAAACTTAAAGTGCTACATTCTTTTTAATTACATACGAACATCTTTTACCAAATATCACTAGTCTCGTAAGCGAAAATAAAACTGCTGGATAAGCGTGGGCTTAGTTGTATGATAGTATTAATCTTGGAGAGAGGTGTTTTTAGTGAGAAAAAATCTCACACTACCATAAGCACGCGCGGTTGGGTCTTATGGTGTTTTTAAAAGATTTTCACCCTCTCTTTTCATACCCTATCCCATAGCATAGGATATATTTAGTATTTTTGACACATAGTTTGTAAAATAGAGAAATAATAACGGCAGCCCCCAAAGTATGCATGTATATTTATGGCTAGTATAGACCCTGAGTCAAATATTTTGCATAATTAAATTAAATTAGTGGATTTTCTGTGTAGATACAGGTAAGCACATAATCTACGAGTATGTGTCCCATTTCGTAAACCATTCTTATTCAGATTTGGAGGATAGAACTATTAGAATTTAATCCTACCTCTGGCTATGGTTTTACGACCTTTTTATCATAAATTGCAGCTCCATACAAAACTTAAACCATAATACCTAATACCAAAGCGATTGATATCAACTTACTCACTCAAAATCACATTTAAATTGCATTCCAGAATGCAGAGTGTAAGCATGCCGCAAGAGTAGACGCGAAGCAGAGTGCACTGCATTAAGAACAATAATTATGTTTTTGGAAATCATAATAACTATTACCCATTCTCCTCGAATAAAAAATGTTAACCCCTTTATTCTATTACCATCTGCATAGAAGTAATCTATAAGAGCGTTCTTCCCAGCAATATGAGGTAGAAAATATTAACATCCATATAAAAGAGTTTGCTTAAGTTAATCAATCAGTTTTATTGTTTGATCCATGAAAACATATTCCTCCATTGCATTTCTGTACATTGCTATTGAAATTGATTTGGAAAGAATTTTTCACTCTAATATTTGTGGTTTTGCATCACATGTATCTTTATATACGAGTATATATTAAAACAAATAAACTTATATTATGCTCATTGTGCGCCAATTAAATAAGAAAATGTACTTTCCGTCTGCTTAACACGTTCATATATATATATGTCACAATGCTCCCGTATCTTCATGCTGTTTGTTAATATGTACATACCTATGTACTGCGGAACCCTATTGCACTCGTTCATCTATTGCTCCGTCCATTCGTTTGTCCAACGCCACCTTTTCGTTCGAAAAGTCTAAATGCTTTATGATTTCTATTCAAAATTTTGTCATTCTCCAAAGACGGACTAGTTTGCCAGGGATACCAAAACTAGACATTGCTCTGTATAGCTCATCTCTACAAACGCTATCATAGGCGACTTTAAAATCGATGAAAAGATAGTGAGTATCGATTTGGAGCTCCTGTTTCCTCCTGTATTTGATTTATGTTGGATTTTCCTGGCCTAGCACCACACATATACGGACTTTCTTCCGACCATATCTTACCGATGAATTTATGAATGCTCCGTACTAAATCATCCCCAGCTTCTTTAAATAGTTTGGTAGTTAGACCGTCGGCTCCAGTAGTCTTGCTGGATTTTAGTTTAGATATTGCTAACTTCACCTCCCTTTGGTCGGGTTGAAGGAATTTTTGATCGTCATCGTCCGGATTGAATGGAGTATTCACACTTTCCAAAAATCGAGTATATATACGTAAGTATTTCTCTGTACCTATCCTTGTTTCCATAAATCGAGCAGACACAGTATGTACCGCCATACACCTACATATCCAGAAACTCGGACTTCAATGTTACAAAATCGTTTTCGAAGAAAAGTATTATAGGTAATACGAGTATCCCTTGCGAACGCGAACATCAATCCATGAACTGTGATCATGATCTCAGCTACATGTGATTTCAATTTTCCCCATATTCCTTAAACACACTGTTTAGAAAATTATTATTTTTTCTTACTTACAATTTTTTTTAAATTAGTTAAAATATTATTTTCTCTTAAGAGCCAAATTTTTAATTTATATAGAAAAACTTTTCGGTGCCGGAATGTCTGTATATTCCATTATAACTTCTAACCCGCTTACAATAATTTCGTTCATTTATTTGCATATTTTTAAATAGTATTTTTGTATTTCACACAAGAAATGCATGGTGGGGAGAGCGCATCTAGCTGGACTTGTTCTGGACTTCATCTGAGATACCGGCCCACACATTTTGCCCACAACTCGGAGTGGGATCGCAAATATAACCCATCTTCAGTACAATTTGTTGTACTGTGCGTTATTATCGTTTCCACTAGTTTGGGTGTATTTCAAACAAATACGCGAAAGCGCATTGATGTGTGTAGGTATAAAAGTTGTACAAAATTCAGAACCCATACCAAAAAAGAGCTTATACATATATACGAATCGCCGCCACCTCGTTGAGTTATAACTGGCTTAAGCAAACATAAAACTACGAGGTGACGACTATCCTGCTTTGGAGGGAAGTTTAAACTGGTATGCGTTTGCGTTAAGGCATGTCAATTTTTATAATATATTCAATGTGCATATCAGCCAGAGAGAATGCATTATTGAATAGCAAGGGCGGGGTTAAATGTGTATGTATTAAAAATCACCACCCCCCACCATGAATCGTATTTACTGCGAATCGACTCGACTGGACATGAGCATAAAATAACCATGTGCTGGTGGTATAAGCTCTCGTGACTGCATTGGTCACTGTATACGGCTATTTACTTGCAAATGCATGCATGGTTCATATTTGTATTCCTATGAAGATGCTTGATGCTGATGCGAAAACTTTATTCCAGGTTTGCCAATGCATTTAGGTAAACTACAATAATTCCAAATAAGTATTTTGTAATCAGCCACAATTGATTTTTGGTCTTGATCTTAGTCCTGTTTGCAAGAATTTTGGAGTCTTACTTACTTTGATCGTACCCAACTACGATTGGCACGTTTTTGATAGCGTTATCTAAACACATGGCCATGTTACCTGGTCATGTTACCTCTCGAATGGCTGATATCAATTTGTCACCGAAGCATTGTAATCTAAACCGTCGGGGGTAAGATCGAGTATTGTCGCCCTTCGTATGGTGTCTCGTTAACAGCCAACTTACATCTCTAAAAAGGCTATGCAGACGACTAAGCACTACATATGAACTCCGTTTCAGAACTGCTGTAATATATACTTGGTACCACAATGAAAACCTCTATGTAATCTCTACAAAGACAATTATTATACCATTTGCCGAAGGAAAAAATCTTAACCTTATCATTCTCCTCACTATTTATGGCAAAACTATCCATTTTTCGCGTAAAACAGAGTAATTGGGATAGTAAATTGCCTTGGAATCCCCACATTGAAAATTGCCGCCATCGAAATTGGGGTTGCAATAGTGCAAATTCCTACGGTACCAAAAACCCATTTCTTATAAAGGGTGACCAGTAAGCATTGATAGTTTTTCCAATTATTATGTATCAGCAGCTGACAATGATGATATCCAGCCGTCAAAATATTTAGTAAGGTTTGCATCGTTTGACGCTTCCCAAATGTGTGAAAATGATTAAAAAATATCGAAATTCCGGCTCAGTTGTAAATACGCAACGTGAATTTCGTCGTAAGGTCGGCCGTCATCTTGGCTTCAGTGCGTAGGCAATTCGTCGCACCGTGGAAAAGTTTGAGCATGAGTACACTCTTTTGGACCTTAAACCACCAATCAAACAGAGATCAGTGAGTGAAGAAAACATAGCCGCCGTAGCGGCCAGTATCGAAGAAGAAAAATAAATGTCGATTCGGCGCCGATTAACTGAAATGGGCATCGCCAGAGAGTCAGCTAGGCTTATTTTGCGGTTGGTTTGAGGTTTGAGCCTACATCCATATAAGATTGTGCTGACGCAAGAATTGAAGCCGGATGACAATAGACAACGCCGTGAGTTCGCTAATTGGGTGCGGGAAATATTGGCCGGAGATCCGTTTTTTTATTTTCTCGGACCAGGCCCATTTTCGGCTCAGCGGCTATGTCAACAAGCAAAATTGCCATTATTGAAGCTACCACAAACCACAAGTGTTCGACCAAGCATCAATGCATCTACAAAGATTGACTGTTTGGTGCGGTTTATGGCACGGCGGCATCACCGGACCGTATTTCTTTCGAAATGAGAAAGGAGACATCGTTACCGTCAATGGTCCTCGGTATAGAGCGATGTTAACCGACTTCTGTGGCCAAAGCTTGACAACATCGATATATCCGAGCTGTGGTTCCAACAAGATGGCGCTACATGCCATACAAGCGACGCAACGCTCGAAGTGGTGAAGGATAAATTTTGGCGACTGGGTCATCTGACGGCGAGCGCTCATCAATTAGCCAGCGCGATCATGCGACTTGACACCCCTCGATTATTTTCTCTGGGGCTACGTCAAGTTCTTAGTCTACGCTAATAAGCCAACCACTTTGGATGAGCTAGAGACCAACATTCGAGACGCTATTGCCTGAATAACGTCGCACATATTAGACCGAGTCATCAAAAATTGAACAAAAAGACACAAATAATAAAATATTCCAAAAATTCAAGCAATTAAACAAGTTTAACAAATACAAAGGGACCAAAAAATCAGCTAAAAATAATTTGGAGTGCAAATAGCTAATGCAGCACATTGAAGGGTTATTCCTAAATACGGAAAAAATAGATGTTTGCTTAATCACAGAAAGTCACCTAACCAGATCAACTAACTTAAACATATCTGGATATTGTTGCTGTCATGCTATTCATTCAGCGGATAGGGTACGAGAAGGATCTGCGTTACTCGTAAAAGACTCAATCAGACATTACAAAGACTCAAAAATTGAGGAAGAAAAAATGCAAGCTACAACCATAATTGCACACGTATTAAACAAAATGCAAAATAAAGTCTCTGCAATATACATAATTTATAATAAAAAAGACTACTATATTAGATTTTCCAAACATTGGGAAATTACTGTATAGTCGGAGGGGACTTTAATGCCAAAAATACCTTTTGGGGCACAGGCCTTACGAACACCAAAGGTAGAGAGCTATATTCAGCAAGACAAATATTATATTTTGATTTCCATTCAAGTGTTATTCCAACACACTGGCAGGTAGATCAGAATAAAATCCAAGACCTAATAGACTTCTATGTAGGTAAAGGAATATCTGATAACTACATTTATGTAGAAAATTAGATGATATGTCGTCAGATCATTCTGCTGTTCTTACGATTAGTGTTAGTAAACTGAAAACTGAAAGTCAACCACGTCTTATAAATCATAAAAAAAAAACTGGCTCCTATTCAAACAAACATCAGAAGATAGCAACAAACCTACAAGTCCCGATAAAAACCTCATTTTAACTACAAGAAGAAATTAAGAAATTAAATATCCAGCAAGCAGCATGGATAAGCACCCCTATTTGCTGATGCAATAGATCGTCAACCATGACCGAAACCGCAGGCTGTGTTCGCTTGTGACCCGAACTGTGCAGGTTCAAGCCCGGACGAGGAAAAGCAACCACAGCCACCCGAATATAAAGCTCGTAAAACTTGGCAAAGAATCCGAACATCTGAAAATAAAAAGATTCTTAATGCATTGCAATGAACTCAAGAGGCTTCTAGGAATTGTAAAGAACAAATCAGTTGGCAGATACTTGAATAATTTATCACCCCATAAGGATACAGAATATTCCCTACGGAAAGCTGTCAAATCCTTTAAAAAAAAACAGCAAAATAAGCACAACCCATTAAACAAGAAACGGGTCTTGAGCAAGAAATGCCAAAGAAAAGGCTAACCTCTTCGCAGATCACCTGCAGAAAACCTTCCAATCATTTTCTAGGCAAACTGCAGACGAAAACCTATTCCTGTAGCCCAGAAATGTGAACATACATCATGTAACATTACAAGAACTAAAATGTGAAATTAAAAGTAACATAAATGCAACAAAAAAGTACCGGGCTATGATTTGATAACTGAAGTTCCCAGATAAAGCTAAACTTAAACTATTACATATAATTAATGCAGCACTCAGGCTAAAGTATGTTCCGATGCAATGGAAGGCAGCAGAAGTAGTCATAGTTCTGAAACCAGATAAGTCGCCAAATGAAAAGAAATCGTATAGACCCATTTCGCTATTACTCGTAATATTAAAGCTATTTTAAAAACTGTTTTTGAAAAGACTCAAGCCAATAATAAAAGAAAGAAATCTTGTACCTTTCCACCAATTTGGATTTGGAGAAAAACATGTACATACACAGAATTGCGAGTACAGTAAAAAAAAAAAAACACTTAAGAACAAAAAAGTTCGATAAAGTATGGCATCGAGGACTAGAATTCCAACTACAGAAAGATCTCCCCGAAGAGTTCTACTTGATTCTTAACTCTTATATTGCAGATCGTTACTTTCGAGTAATATATCATATCAAGATGAATACTCTAATTTAAAGAAAATATCTGCAGAAGTTCCACAAGGAAGTGTCTTGGGACCAATTCTTTACCTCCTATATACAAACTAGCTTGGCGACTTCGCTGACAACACCGCAATTATGACTATTGGCAACAATGCTGATGAAGCAGCGAAAACATTACAAAAGGCCATTAAATCTGTAAGTGAATGGACAAACAAATGGGGAATAAAGCTTCATGAAACTAAATCTATCCATATTAACTCTAACTAACAGAAGAATAAATACCGTAAGAGTTAATATTGATGAAAAAGAAGTTCCGTATGCAAATACTGCTAAATATTTGGTCATAATACTTGACTCCAAGCTCAGGTGGAAGGAGCATGTCAAAAAGAAAAAAAAAAGAGGAGCTAAATCTTAGACTCAGACAAATGCATTGGTTAATGGGAAGGAATTCCCATCTATCAATTAACAACAAACTGCTATTATACAAGCAAGTTCTGCGACCTGTATGGACGTATGGGATACAGCTTTGAGGTTGTACTAAAAAGACAAATCTAAGATAGATAAAAACATTCCAAAACAAAGTACTAAGAGTCATCATTAATGCACACTGGTATATAAGAAATGACACCCTACACAGGGATTTACAAGTAGAGAATGTTAGTGAAATTGTTTAAAAAAAAATGCATTTAGGCACTACCAACAATTCCAAGACCATATAAATCCTTAAATACAATACATGGTGGAAGAAAACAACAATACCGTTAGGCAGCTTAAGAGATTAAGGCCGTATAACTTAATTTCTTAACGAAAATCTAGATATAAATATAAAAACAACCGTACACAGGTATATCTGTAATCTATAAATAAAATTTAAGTACATACAAAATTAGTTTCGACGTCAGCTAATGAGCTTCACCCCTCCAAACGTTAATAATATATTAGAGAAAAGATACTGGATGATACTTCATCTCAGTTGTAAGAATGCGAGGTATTTCTGTGGGGGATGTTTTCCCACTTTCCCACACTATGCAATCCACGGCCGAAAACCTCCCAGAAAGACTTTATGCACTTGGTAGCATCGTCGGGGAATGGGGTTACTTTTACATTTCTTAAATAAAACAAAAAAAAAGGAATCTACTTATTAGCTTATTCATTTCCCTGCGAGCGCAGATGTCCGTTGGGATTAGTTTGAAAAATCCGCAGTTATTTCGCTTTTTCGATGACACAAGATGAGCGATTTCCCCGCAGTAAACACGATTCTGCATCAACATTGTGAACCAGGAACTTATTGCAGACAGTATACATTATATGGCAGGTACATTTGATGGAACCATAGCCAATGTTTGGCAGCAAGCATCGACCGTTGAACCGGCGACAAACTCTGTTGCCATGCACCAGCATTCATCAGCCTCAGCTCTTCAAAACAATGGCCTATATCGCGATCCCGTGGAAATTGATTTGGCTAACATTAGAATATAAGCGTTGCACTGTGCAGTTTGGAAACGGTACTCAACACCTGCACCGAATTTTAGCAAGGCGATACGCTATCTTGCGATTTCTTGAACCTGGTCCTGTAGCAGATAGTGCGCAAGGCATAAGTCTCTCCAGCTATTGAAAACTTCTTCGGAAGAAAAATACTCCATCGAATATTCGATGCAAAACGGGTAAATAGAGGAGAAGATATTTTGATATTTCCAAAATCCAAGATACATCATCTACATCGACTCGGCCACACAGACATCGATAACAATGCTCCAGCCAAAGGGGTTTTTGGTATCCCAACCCACGACCTACAGTCGTCAAGGGTGATCATCTCCATTATAAGATCAGATGATTGCGGATGTAAGGATGCAATTTGCCGTAATAATGTAAGATGGAAGAGTGCTGTGTCTCAAGCAGAGATACAACATGGGTAGAGAGCCCACTAAAGTAAATAGGTAAAAATATCGTTTTCAAAATCATAAGTGAGTGCCTAAAATAATTATTGATTTGGCAATTTTAGCCCAGAAAAAGACGCAATATTTTCAAATTGATATCCAATGCATGGCCTAAGAAGTCGATTGAGCAGTAAATCAGCCCCTATTGAAAATAAAATCAAATGACGCTTTATATAACCTTCATCATCCCAAACACCAAGAAGGATAAGATTCAGCCACGAACTCTACCACTTGTACAAGGATATCCAATTGGTGAGAAGAGGATAAACCTTCGGAAATTTAAAATTTGTTCTCCTCTAATCGAATTTGCATACATTTTAAATCTTATGTCGGTACACCGTATCCGGAAACGAATGACGAGCTATCCATTCACAATAAACAGTACATGTGACTTAGTCGTGCCGTTTATTTTAAAACATTTTAGAGATTTAGCTTAAATTTCAAATCTGAGCGATTTCCAAATGCACGCCATACTCGAATATATACAAAAAGATATGTATGTAGGTATAAGTACGTGCACCACAGTCATGCACTTCATTTACATTTGCATGCATGACATGTATTGATAGGCATAATGTAAATTAATTCTTAATGAATTGTATCCAACGATAGCTGCAGCACTTGTAACTCGAACAAAACAAGAATTATTACTCAGTATGCCGGGAATAATAACAGCAAAAAAAAAACCTGGAAAAAACATTATTTTTGATATCTACGTGTAATTTATATCCATTCTACTTAAAACGGGTGCGGTAGCTAAAGGTCTGAATGACAGAAGGGAGAAATAACAATGCACACAGGATTTACTCTTCGAAGAAAAATCCACCAGTTTCACTATTTTCCGCTAAGTAAGGGTGTGCTATCATGAAAAATATTTTTTTTATATAAATGTTTATTTTATAATGGGGCAAACAATAAAATTCCATTGTACTTGAGTTTATCCACTGTGGAAAGTAATGAAAGAAATAACTATGGATGTTTTACCACAATCTACTTTTTCGACTGTGTGTGTGTATAGAGTTATATATATGTTTGTAGTATGTCCTGCACTTAGTATTTTTAAATTGCATTTTTCATTGAATCTCACATTACTCGTACCTACCTGAAGGTAGCATTTTCATTATTGCTTATGGTTCTTCGTAAGTTCCATTTTTAGTTCAGGAACTTTCTGTAATGATAAAAATACACAGGATGAACAAAATTATAAACAATTGAAAAGAGTACTAAGTACGAGTAGATATGAAATAAATACTTCTAAGGATTGAAAATAATCACCGATTCTAGACTATGAATTTAAAATTCAGGGGAAGCAATAATATGCTGTTGCGTGAGAAGGCTTCATCAATAATAATGGTTGTCAATAATTGCATATTTTTACTTTGTTTAACACATGATTGATCTCAATAGATTTGTTCGTATGGCGTATCACGAAATCTACAGTTTATAACTTGCTAAGTAATTGCCTATTTAATTGTGTCTTTGCAAGGAGAACTCAAGTAGTGAAAAGCTGAAATTGTGCGGCAATATCTAATTATATGTATTTGCCTTTGTGAGGCCTACAGAAACCCTCAGATTATCTGTTAAGCTGAGGCCTAGCACACTCATAGTATAGAACAAGCGTCAAAACCTAACTTAGCTAAGTTTTAGTACAAATTGATTTTGTTTATTCTCCCTCGTTGGGGACCTTGTCGTCGATGGGAGGGTCACTTGCATGAATTATATCAGGTAGCTACAACTACTGCAATATAACATGAATGAGATTCCACAACTAATTCGCCAAAACCTCAAGTTCAAGATTGTGAACACTATGGTGAGGAGGCCTGTGGACAGATTACCTGAAGATAATTACAAATAAATTCCAATAATCTGTTGGTAGGTTATTGAGGAGGGTAGGCAGGGTGATCTTTGACTGCTCCGTCTATTTATTATTATTTATAAATAAAATAGTACAAACAAAAATCATAATCTCGCGAAGGTATTGTAAAAGGCTGTGAAAAAGTCGGAAAGTCACTGGAATACATTGGAATCCAGAGGGATACCGACGGAGTTTGTGTCAAATTTAAAGGCAATGTATAAGGCAGCAATGTCAGATCCCAGAACTATCTCGTTTGATATTCAGTGTGGATCTAAAACAACATGTTTCCAAAGAACATGAATATAATATTATAATACAGGGTGTCCGGTAGCAGATTTATGTTTTTAAATGTGAATAAAACAAAAACTATGGGACATATTGTTTTATTACTTAGTTTAACATAAAGAGAAAGAATACGGAATCTATTTTTTGAAAATGATATCATGCCTTCCATTTGGTGGCACACACTGTTGGAAGCAGACTACCGTGTTTAGTGTCACGTGAGTAACTAGGACTAGTAAAGATGCAGTAAATTGAGAGGGTTGTGATCCTTCTACTCCGGGTCATAACTTAACCTCAAGCAAAAGGAAAAAGAGAATAGTTCAATGGTCGAGCAACATTGACCTTAATAAAGCAAAGTTCTGCAAAAATGAAAACAGAAAATGCTAAGGCTAGCAATAGTTCAGTGCTGCAAATAATAACAAGAAATGCTGATTGGAGAAATGTTCGATAGAAAGCACTTCTTCGAATAGAGGTAAGAAATGAAAAAGAGTAATAAAATACCGAGTCAGACCTAAAACCGAAGTTTTGTGTTCGTTTTATTATTCCAAAGAAATGAACTAAAAGGAATTCATTTAAGTGGAGCAGTCGAAAAAAAAGAAAACTTACAAATAAAGTAACAGCGGTCTAAAAATCATATATATTTATATGTTTATTAAATTAACTGAAGTCAAGTGAAGTGTTAATCTAAACAGTGATAAAAGATCATTAATGTTCTGCATATTGGCTAAAGTCGAGTGAAAAAGAAAAATATAACGACAGCAGCAACATCAACCCCCAACTAGCCCAACAACGTGCACTCCCGTTAAGTCCTGAAAGTGTCTTAGCGCAATTTAGACACTTGAAGCCGTTTAAGGGAATAGACGAGTATCCCTTGTCATCATTTATAAAGTCCGTCGAAATGACATCACAATTGTGCAACATTTCCAGCCCCATAAGAGCTACGCAGAACACTTCAATTATTACCGTGCTGTGAAGGTTAATAATTTAAAAGAATTATTTAATGAGTTTAGGAACATAAGTTTTCAATTATTGTAAATGAAATGTATGAATTCAATGAAGCCAGAAAATATAGATAGGGATCCTACAGAAATCTTAATCGAGAAAATAGATGGAAATATTAGGGCATAGAAGAAAATTCAAGTATGATCGCAATTTACAATAAATTCGCTGGATTAAGGCTGTTAGATGATTTTAGATGTATAGATATGCATCACAGAACCTCCAAAGAATCCCAAATAAAAATTTGCGATTCGCAACAGGTAGACATCTGGAACTAACTCCGCTTCATATTGTAGTTGAGCAATATGCAAAGCGGACGATCATAAGGATGGCAAAAGAGGGCATCGGAAGAGAGAAATGCATCAATTCAAAAGAATATGATGTACTTCTCAAGAAACTCCCCCTTCTAGCAATTCCTAGGGACTATAATATCAGGAAATTTAACTGTGATAACAAATTCCGTGCAAAGATAAGTAACAAAAAACTTGGAGCAATGAATCCATAATATATGGATTATACAATAAAGTAGTATACGGCCGGCTTGAGAACTGAAGAAGGAACAGAGGCAAGTGTATTTGGGCCAAGAACAAAGTACTCTGAACCTATGGGCAAAGGTACCAGCATCTTTCAAGCTGAAATATACGCTATAGATAGATGTGTTCAATTCAATATCGACAGAAGATACAAAAATTGCGACATAGCAATATTGTCAGACAGTCAAGCAGCTATCAAGGCACTTGACTCCCATGTCATTAGATCAAAACTTGTGTGGGAATGCCTATACAAACTTAACGAATTGGGTAGCAGTAACAGGGTAACCCTCTATTGGATCCCTGGCTACACTGGAATACAGTGCACACGAAGAAGCAGACTCCTTGGCAAGACATGGAGCAGCAGAATCCTTTGTTGGACCTGAACCATTCTGCGGAATAGGAAGCCAGACTATACGCGAAGAATTCAGGAAGATGGAGAAAGAAAACAGGGCAAGAACCTGGATCAATACTCCAGGTCAGAGGCAAGCTAAGAAACTTCTGGGGAACTACAACTGGAAGAGATTCGAAGCGTGCATCTGGCATTGCGGGCACTGTAAACTCGGGGTGCATTTAAGGAAACTAGGTATAACAAACGAAGGCCTTTGCAGATTCTGCAATGAGACCAGTGAGACTCCAGAACATCTTTTGGAGTCATGTGAGGCATTGACCCACAAAAGACTGAAATGCTTGGACAAGTACCAACTATCAGATCAAGATATACCAACCATAGATCCACTTCCCATTCTTAGATTCCTAAGAGAAGCTGCATTAGAGAGGATCCTCTATTGTGAACTATCCTTGCAAAGGCAAATAAAGAGTGTTTGACCCTCGATAATAATAATAACAGGTAGACATAGAATAGATAATAATGACAACAATAGCACATCTCATTTTTACAACTCTCGTCACAACTATAATGTTCAAAGAAATACATAATACGGAAACCCAAATATTAACCAAAATCAAAACAATCAAACACAGGAAAATTGTTCACGCTCTCATTGTCCTAATCCGAATTCGATTGTACAAAGAAATTAGTATTATCAACAGCTTTAGCAATCGTAATAGAACTCAGCGAAATTTCCAAAATTCGAGAATTTCGCGAAGTACAAATAACACATCGGCGGAGGAGATGATGTCAATCGAGAATATCTAGGAAGCCGCAGTAGATTTTCACAACGAGCCTTGGAGAGCAAACTTCCGTTGATTTCTTTAATAAACAATGTAAAAAAAAAATACGGTGCCTCATTGATACAGGATCGACAACAAGTGTATTAATACGCAAAATTTTAAATGACTTCAAGGAAGACCCTCTGGAAAAAATAGAATTTTTTCGACAATTACCGGGATTGGAAAAATAGCGAATAAAGTAGTTACTCCTATTCCAACAGAATTTAATACAGAACGAACTGTTACTTGAAGGATTGTGGATTTAGCCCACAGAGGTTATGACGCAATCTTAAGAATTATGACAATTTATTACAACCATTACGAGCAAAATTAAATTTAGAAAATGGAAATAAAATTACTCTCCTTCACAATACGTTTCCATTCGACATTAACAGCATTTGTATTCTTGAAGGTAGTGCATTACGTAATAACATACATTTGGTTCATTTAAATGTGCAAGAATAAAGCCAATTACAAACTTCGATTGCATTCTGTCAAGATATTCGACGTAAAGATATTCACAGAGTTCAGAAAATTGGGAGTGCACGTGCAGGGCAAAATCAGAGTCAGATCTAGATTTGAGGATGCTTACCATATTTTGTTCCTTTTGTTATGAAGTGAGCAAAGCTCTTTATTATACGAGTACCATGGCGAGCTGACATAAAGTTCTTCTAAGGCAAAAAAAGGTCTGTCAACTTGGATAGGACTAAAGTTAATGTTACTGAGAAGATTATTAAGTTTAGCAAAATCTGTTAAGTTGCCGTACGAAAACGTTAGGAATAGAGGTGGGTGAAAGCAATCTAATGTGGAGAGAAGATGGTTGTTTGTAGTGGTGTAGTGATAACATCATCGCTTGTCACGCTGTTGGTTCACGGTTCAAATCCTGATGTCAAGAATCATCTACTTATTTCGCCTGAAATAAATCAAAAGGTCGATCAATTGCGAAAGCTAAGTCAACTCTACTGCGGAGGCATAACACTGGCAGTAGAGTTGTCATATGGCTGAAAATGCAACTTGATCATGATGACGACATCAGGAGGACGGAAAAAAATACTGTGAATCATGAGCAATGACTAAAGCAAAATAAACAAGCTCCACGGACGCAACCTTTGGGGTTTACAGAAACTTAATACCATCTGAGTTCTCTCTCTCTCTCTTCTTCACAACGCCCGTGTCCTATAATAGTATAAGAGTATTCATATCCTCTTTGGCGCCAGCAAATTATAAAAAAAAAAAATAAAAATTGGCGTCATCGGTTGAGAATATTAGGTCTAGTTGTCTACCTAAGTTATTCATAATGCCAATTATTTAGAAAAAGCCGGAATCAGAGGGACAGTTAATAAAGTGGACTTCCTTTTCAGAGTTAGGGTTTACAGCAACAAAATGGGACTCATCATCAGACTGAGCCCATTGGAGATTGGGAAGATTAAAGTCCCCCAGAATCATGACGTTGACATAAGCTTTCGTAATTGATCGACGTTTTTATTTATTTCATGCGAAATAAATTGATGATTCTGGATATCAAGATTTGAACCGTGTACCTGCAGCGTGACACGCGATGACATTACCACTATACCATGGTCATCCTGGAGTTGTAGATGAAGTACAAAGGAGGATCTATCTGATTGTCTTATGTAGGTATAATGTACAGGTGTATATTTAATTTTTATAGAATTTTGTTTCTATTTAGCATTTTGTCCATACAGCTGGTAAAGGTTTGTGTATTCAAGCATTGAATTCGAATATATGTAGTTATTATTTCGGAAAGTCGCATCCTACTTTCGAACACTTTTTGAGTGGACTTTTCATTTCCTTCAAAAACGCTCCAAAACAAATATTTTTTATAATTTTTTTGTGTGATTGTTTACGGTTCACCATATTTCTAGAAAATTGCATCTCTCTAGGCCAAACCGTTGAAATATTACCATTAAGTACAGGCTGGTAGACAGACACCGTGTTGAATCTATAGTGCCGCCGTACAATAAAATGCAGATATAATGGACCCTTCCATTTGTTATAACTTTCCTTTGTGGTAGACATTTGAGCCAATTGCCCATTCTCAAACATACAAAAACAAAACCATTTTTACCTTAGTTTAGGTAATTTTTGAAAGCCACTGTGCTCAGACTTCTAGGTCCTAATGCAATTAACTCCAATGAAAATATAAACTTCACAGAGTTAATAGAAGCATTGTATAATATGCTTCCAAGTGGGAATACTATAAGCCTCCGTTACCAAGGCGTTTGTAATTACATAATGTAATTTTTAAAGCTTTTTCAATAAATATAATCCGAGAACGTATGTACATACTTCTACGATAGGTACGAAGCAAACTGTTGTGCCAAAGGGTACGCAAATAAAATTTTAACTTTTCTTATTATCAGAGAGAATCAAATTCTTATCTTATTCTTTCTGATACTGACTGTGACTTCATGTTATGATTCCAAGGACGATAAAATAAAAGACTATGTTACTGTCGGATATTCGGTTGTGAAATGTTTAAGATTTCTTGTATTAGGTGCGCAACTAAGTTCTGAAATGCAACTTTATTGTGAAAAAATGGTTACAAATGAATCACTCAAAGTATTGCCCATCGCTAGATACAACTTTTTCCCATCTTTCTGGCAGAGCCCGAATACCGTTACGGTAAAAGTGTTCATCTTTTGAGGCTATCAACGAATCAAGCCATTTTTTGATGTCTTCATATGAGCGGAACTGATGATCGGCCAGACTATGTGCCATCGAACTGAACAAGTAATAATCCCATGGCGCAATATCTGGGGAATATGGCGGGTGGGGTAGGACTTCCCATTTGAGCGTTTCCAGGTAGGTTTTAACAGGTTTGGCAACGTGAGGCCGAGCGTTGTCATGCTGTGGAATCTGTTTTTCGTACCTCT
Source organism: Pocota personata (assembly GCA_963082735.1). Taxonomy (NCBI): domain Eukaryota; kingdom Metazoa; phylum Arthropoda; class Insecta; order Diptera; family Syrphidae; genus Pocota; species Pocota personata. The sequence continues at coordinate 5,395,824 of OY720433.1, forward strand.
GCTCGTATTGTGGCCGTTTTTCGCGCAGTGCTCGACTCAATCGCGTTTGAAGTCGATACTATTCCCCCAGTGATGGTTTTGTTGGATATCAACAGTTCATAACTGTACATAACACTGCACTAAAATCCCAGTTTAAAAAAAATAATGAAACAAAATAGAGTACTTTTGTTTTCAATTGATTGTAGTTTCATTCAAACAGAAAAAATAACAAACAATTGATGCCCTTTCGCGGGCAGCGATGCATTATTACGTCGCGTCGTGAAGCTATTGTTCCCTGGTAAGTGATGTGCAATCACGTAAAATTTTAAAACTCAAGAAGACCAAGACGAGATTTTATATGGTATATTTTGTTGTGTTCTCTTAGAATCCCTGTAAACCTTATATCTGTCCCTAAGGAAGAGCAGGGGATAGAAACGAGAAAAATCTAGAGACAACTGATTTTTTTCATAATTGGAAAATGCTTGAATTAAGAGAAATGTCGATTTGCTTCGCATTTGCTTAACATCTCGAAATTCGCGATATGAAAAATATATTAGAAAAATATCGCAGATTTGTTCAACACAAGGAATGTTCAACAGTCGGATGTCAATTCGGTAGAAATGTAGCGTAAATATTGGAGTCTTTCCCAGCCTAAAGATATATCAGTGTGATAGGTAAATGTAGTATAACATTTTGAATAATTGTGCAGTGTAACACATTTTCGTATTTAAACTCTTTTAAAAAAAAAAAAAAAAAAATTTATAATAATTTCTCTGAACTCAAACACCCTACACATTATGAGAAATATAATTTCTTTATTTCACTTATTTAGTCACGTTTAACAAGTTCTTTCAAAATTATTGGATCACCTACCTTTGTACATGTTTTCTTATGTATCTTAAAAGCAATTATGCATAATATTGATACCATAACGTTTCGCAAATCAGGCGAAAAAAAATGGAGTAAACTCAAGAAAACTCCAGGGAGATGTTTTTTCACTATCAAAGTCTTTACAGCCACCCTTCCCCATTGACTCTTTGCTCTAAATGATTGAACCTAGCCATCTCCAACTTCGGAGAATAAATTTGTTTCACCTACATCTAAGGCCACCTTCTCCTACATCTACGTCCCCCTACCAGCAACCAATATCCTTGTATCAAATTTTCTACAGTTGTATTAATACTGCTCTCACACAGTGGCAGGATGTGATTGACACTCTGAGAACTTTGGTTAAATCAAAACTCATCCGCATCAAATAAGAGGATTGTTTTTACCTTTCTGAAATGTGTCTTTTTCGTTGTTGTTAGTGCCAGGATAATTAAAGCAAACAGACGTCAGCAATATTGAATTCATCTGCGTTATCGATGAGTTTTTCGAAAGAAGCTATAATTTCTTGTAACCATGGTCTCTCCGTCACTTATGATTTATGGGGAGTTGAGTGATACGCTTTCCGGAAAACAATTTCTTAGTTAAATAAATGTCAACAAATGTAAATGAATGTTATTTTTCCCATAAGTTAAGTTCTATGATATTTCAGAATAAATATTTAAATGGTTGTACGATTTAAGTGGCTTAAAAAAAAATTATATCTGTATCAATACGTGGACTAATGACAAAGTGCGCGCTCACTGAGTTGAGACTCAAGGTTTGAGTTCCTCTCGCGAACGTTTGACAAGCATCCGAGAGTAAAATGGACAGGAAAACTGTGGATGATGAGCCTTATACGAGTAAAATCCGCCCTAAATTGTGGACCGGCTTCATGAATATGGACCTGATGAAGGCAAAAATGAAGGAAGATCTAAGTGGTTTGAATATTATCGTTGTGCCACGAACATTACACCTAAAATACCCGGAGAAGTTTACTGGAATGACGAGTTTGTTTTGCGCAATATTATAATATATGAAAAAAAAATCCTTTTTTCAACATTGGAAAATAAGTCGGGTCTCAACGAACTTTCAACGGCCCACGTTCGTTACTTTTCACATGCCAAATATTTTGTGAATCACCAGATAAATCAGATTATGTTGCGTTATCTATCGATCTTGTTAAAGTTTATTTAATTAAGTTTTAAGACGTGTAGTGGGGGTAGTGTGTTTGCTTGTGAACCGAATGGATAGTAGCATAAATTTCACTCGATCAAATTCTCTTAAATCGATTTAACTTAACTCGGTTTCAAATAAATATACAAAAACAAGAATTTGATTACAAAAAATTCGAATAGAAATGGAAAGAAATTTAAGATTTATCACAATCATAAGATCACCTTGAGAAATAAAAAGCAAACTTCTCCCCGAAAGCACATTACTTTCTAATTTAGATACACGGTCATACTCATTAATATAGATACACTTCTATTCAATTCTGTACGTCATTTTACCTATACACTTTTGTACTCTAAGATATACAACACTTCAAAATGATGACACTCATACATGCAGCAGTGTTTCTTTTATAAAATTTCAAACAACAATATTTAATTTGAACCCCAAATAGTCCACATCAATTTTCACTTTCATTCATTAATTTCATTGACCATACCCAAAGTATCAACTTTCACAAAAACTTTTTTGTAGAAACTATTATAATCGATTATTCTCCAATTGTAATACGTGATACAGATACGTATCCACAAACATTAATTTGTTTAGCTGCGCACTATCTACAGCTGTGGCCTTGAAATCAATGAGTAGATGGTGCTTATTGATTTAATATTTCAGAGTTCTTTTTAGAATTGCTGGCGTAAATAAAAGTACCTAACTTGACATATACAGGATGTACATCCCGTTAGACTCTTATATATGCGTAGCTTCAATGGTAAATGAGGATGAATTTCATACAGAAATGCCTTAGAATGTTTTATTAATCAAAATTTGTTGTCTCATAAAAAATAAATAAAATGATTAAGTAAATAAAATAAATTGCAATTGAGCCTTTACTTTTGAACATTTGAAGGTTAAAGAAGGAATATATAGAAACCCACACATTTTTAGCTGATTAATTTTCTTGACAAAAAAAAGCCCTTGATTCATGCCTGAACCTCTATAAGGAGTATCTCAACGGGGACACCAGTGCTGCATTTACATATAAGCAGAGTAAGCAATTGCCTAGGGCGGCAAATTTTTGGGGTGGAAAAAAGAAGCCGATAAATTAAAAAACAATATAATAATACAAAAGAATTGGAAAGATGATGTAATTTTTAGGACGCTTGAGGGCTGGGAGGCCAGTCAAAATTTTAAATGTTTTATTGATTAATAAAGCTTACAGTATAGCATATCGGGTAAATGGCTCCACGACTTTGCTGGCACATACGCACTCTTGTTGAAAATTTCCATGACCTTTTTGCATAAATATGGCTGAATTTCGTTGATACAGGGCTCAATTTGCTCCTTTAAGGCGTGGGTGGTCGTGGGCTTGTTGGCATAAACATTCGACTTCAACAAACCTCAAATAAAAAAGTCCAACGGCGTTAAATCGCATCATCTGGACTACCAATTCTGTATTTCTCTCTGTCTCTTCCCCTTTCCACAAAAAAAAAAAAAACCACGTGTTCTAAAAATTAGTATAAGGGTAGGTATTCATATCACCTTTAACACGTGCAAATTATAAAAAAAAAAAAAACAATTCTGATCACCAAAACGGAAAATTAAACGACCAGGAAATGACTCATGCAGTAATTGAATTGTTTCTCGGGCTGTATGGCTTGTGGCGCCGTCTTGTTGAAACCACATGTCGTCCACATCCATATCTTGCAATTTAGGTACAAAAAACTGGATCATCATGTCGCGATAGCGAGCACCATTAACTGTTATTGCCCGACCAGCCGCATTTTGAAAGAAGAATGGTCCGATGATGCTTCCAGCCCAAAATCCGCATCATTTGTTTTTCAACAATCACTTGTGGATTTTCTGAACCCCAAATTCGACACCTTTGACAAATCCATCAAGATGGAAATGAGCCTCATCGCTGAAGATGACTTTGCTTGAAAAATCAGCTACCAAACCTTCATTATTTTTTAAATATTGCTCAACAATGAAAACGCGTTGTTCTTCCGTGTAGCACTCCATTTTTAATAACCCTGATCTGTCAGCTGTCACGTTGTCTTTTTTTTTCGTTGGCAACACTTTACCGCACAAATGGTGCAAAATTTAAATATTACGTAAATTTTGCGACACTCTTTACAAGATATCAGAAAAAATAAAACCTGCAACCGGCGTTCCTAGATGCTTGCAAATGCCTGTTGATTTTGCTCTTCAATTGTTCGAGAATAAAGGCTTCTGGAAATATGTCTCCTGAGAGTCAATTCCAAATTTTGTTTCTATAGTATATGCATAGGTCTGCTACCAGTCTTCTATGAGCTAACGGTTGGAGATTGGAAGTTAATGCGGAAGCTTCTAAATATTAAGCGAACTGCTCGTTTTAGTCCTGGTCAAACTTTGGCTTTGTACAGCTAAAGGAGCTCTTGTGCTGTACTCGTAAAGTATCTCTTTGCTCTAAATAGGTAGCTCAACATAATGGATGACAATTTTGCTATGTTACACTATTTTACTATGTGGTCATGCCATGTTACACCAGAGTTGATTTTAAAATGCATGATTTCATTGGGATGGATAATTTGGTCGTTCATTTTAAGCGATGGATTGAGTTTTCTTCACAGGTCGCATCCCTGATGATGTGATATATTTGCATTTATGGGCATGCAAGATGAAATGAGGGTGCTGTCGTCGGCAAAACTAAAGATCTTGTTGTTTGTTGACTCTAAAAGATTGACATGGAGTAGAAGCAGAGTTTGTGAAATCATAGAACGTTGAAGCACTCCAGCGTTTACAGCAAATGTACCATAAGACAAGCCATTAACCACAACTTGAATTGATCTATTATGATAAAAGTTGTCCATTCAACCGCATAGCTGTTGTGGTAGTACTTAGGAGGCTAGTTTGTTTAATTGGGTCTGAGGGATCACAACCCTCCCACTTTACTGCATCCCTATTGGTCCGCCTGTGGGGTTTGCCGTACATGGTACCCCATTGTTCAATGATTTCCAAAGCAACAGCTCTTGATTTCCCGTGCTGTTCGATGGCTGCGGTTTATAGGTGGATTACATAGCTCAGCAGGTCTCCAGATGAACGGCAACTGCGCAAATCATACTGTCGGTCACTTATTAGTCCGTGTACCTCCAGATATTTTATTATTTCAGCATTGATGGCTTTTTCATAAAGAATAAACCAAAAAAAAGCAACTCAGAAACCAACTTGCAGAAGAAGTAGTTGAGGCAGTCAAAGAGACCACTAAAGGGAAGGCACATAGCCCCGACAATATGCATATGTAAGTAGGTATAGGTATTAAAAAAAAAAGTAATGTAACTCACGAGACAATAGCAAAATATTTCACAGAACTCATAGAAGATCAATAAACAAAAATTTAAGCAAATGAAGTGGGGTTCATTGTGGTTGAAAACAAATGTCTCCTCCCGAAAGGAGTCAGTGCACCAAATCCAACATGTTACTACTCACATATAAGCTGGTAATACAGATTCTCATAAACCAATGTGTGACTCCCATGTATCTATTTGCTAAAGCATCTTCAGTTCTACACGATTGACTTTGTTGGTAACTAAAAAATGTAAAATGAAGTTCTATGTGAAATCTAACACCAGATAATCTGTAACTGTCCAGAGTGAAATCTGGATTTTATTAAAAGTAACATACTCGTACCTAGCTATGGAATTAGGAATCGGTAAATGTAAGATGATACAATTCTAAAAATGAAACGTCCTCCTGATTGATACCCCATGCGTGCGGAACAAGTGGTTTTTTTTCATCATCTAAGCAAACATTGAATCGATGAGAGTATGTACATACGAGTGCATATGTAAGTATGATACAATATTGTCCTAAAATACATAATTCACACCAATTTTATCAAAGACTGGGTAACACCCAGGAGGATTTTAGTTTTTTCATATGTATGGCATGAGCGGCAAGGTTGTGTTGGATGAACCCCGAAATGCTTTTGTATAAGAAATAGTGTACAGGCTGGCATATATACATATACATACATACATACGAGTGTATATATAGCTATCTTTGGTAATGAATGCGATGGTTCTGTTGTCTGTCCGGGCCATCTTCATAATTAGTGTATAGTTATTGTGAAATTAATTGATGGAAATCTTCGTAGGCATTTATGTGCCCATATATGTATGTATGTCCAACAAAAAAATCAACCTCGAAATTTGTATCATTCTTGGTTTTACTATAATAGATAAATTGAAAAAGTGGGTCTCGTAATTCTGTCTGTCTGTTTGTAACTCTTACTACAGCCTAAACGGCTGAATGGATTTTCATCAATCATATCCGAGGTCTGTGGCCAGATGAAATCGGAATTTTTCAACTAACCTCAAATTAAGGGTACTTTAATAGGGGGCTAATTTTGAAAATTAAAATTTTTCTCGAAAAATGCTCTATCAATTTGGAAAAAAATCATATCTGGTAATACAGATGTTTGCAAAAAAACGGCATATAGAGTTTTCGCAAAAAAAATCTACTAATGGTGCATTAATTATTAGCGGGCTTTCGTAAATTGGCAATACTCGGTTACCGCTTCTTAAGACACTTTAGATATACATATATCAGGACATGACATTAAAATTTTTACATATCGCACGTTGAAAATAAAAGTGGCACTATACTAAATTTTACACTTTTGAGTTAGAGCGACATCTAGGTTCCGACATATACCACGCACCCTTTGTGGAGATACCCGTCTTGATACTTCGATTAATTTCCACAAGAGGTGGAAAACTTTTAAAACTTTTTTTTAGAGCTATTCAATGGTGAATAGAATTAAGTCCAAAACTTTAATCGGCCATATTCGAAAATTAGGTTTTTTATTTAGTGCCACTTTTGTTTTCCGTGTGCTATATGGTCAAACAAGTTTTTTAGCCCTTTAATGCATTTTTCGAGAAATCAATTCTCTTAAAGTATGCCTTAATTTAAAATCTAAATAATTTACAATCGTAAAGCACATATGGAGTAAGTACGTGCAACCCAGTTGTTCCCTTTATTTCATTAGTATTGAAGTACATAGTTCCTAATTTGATAATAACGACGAAGCTAGAGAGTAAATTTTATGACTATGAATTGAGAAAGGGTTGTTTTTACCTGTATCGTTTTGCTTTCCACTTAGGGGAGCATGTAATATGTGTGTTCGACTCCAGGGAAGAAGCTATTTAAAAAGCCAGATTCCTTCAACTTGAAAGAGAAATCATGCTATATAAAATCAATATTACGAGTATACCTGTATCTAAACTTTGTTCGTTGCTAATTTTGTGGTCTGCAACTTGGATATTGTTTTCTTTTTACATATTACCAGTCTGCTAATATCAGAGTAAACATAAATAAATTTAATTTCTTCAGTAATTCAATTTCTTCGGAAGTCAATTTAGATATAATTATTTATACTTTTCATGGTTTAAAAATAGTTTTTATCATACTTGCTCCATAGTTTTTATGAAAATTTTCGATATAATGAATTTAATTAATCTTGACATTATTATAATAGAGGAACTCAAAAAAGTGGGTCTCGCAGTTCTGTCTGTTTGTCCGTCTGTCTCTACCTCAAGCTGCAACTTAAACGGCTGGGCGGATTTTCTTTAAACTTCATATTTTGAGTTTATGAGTAATGCCCAGAGGCGGAATTCGAATTCTTATTCTAACCTCAAAATTAACGATACTCTACTTAAGGCCAATTAAGACGGTACTTTACGAGTATTTACGATTAGCTGGATTGCGAAAATTGGCTATTTCTCAGATATAGCTAAAGTGATTTTATTCAAAATCGATATCTATGTAATTTTTGACAAATGCAAGGGCATGGCATTTCAATTTGACTAAGTTTAACAGAGATTTTAGAGTTGAGATCTAAATAATTTTCAGACGAATAGCACATATGGAGGAGCAAGTACTTGCGCCCTTTATTTAATTTAATTTTACTAAATTTCACACTTAACTTGTTCTTTAAGTCTTTGTCTTAAAATTAAGAAGTTCTATACACAATTTTTTCTTAAATTTAAACTTTTGTACTTAATATAGAGCAATATATGATACAAACTTTTTTTGGTTATAAATTAGTCCTTTTTTTTACCGTGAAGGCAAACTGGTTTCGGGATCGCTAAATGGAATCAAGTAAATTTAAATGTAATCTAATCTAATCTAATCTTTTCATATGAAATGTATAGGCAAGTGGAAGATTCATCGCTTCACTTCTGCTATTTATCGACTTCGAAAAGGCCTTCGATAAAAGTCAAAGCTATTATTAAGGCTATTATCGAGGCAGAATTGAAAGGTCGATACAATTGTAGCTTTTTCGGTATAATCGACTTTGAAAAATACATAAGTACAATTCTCCCAAATTCAGTACAATCAGCATATTAACTTATTATTTATTAATTATTTGCGAATACAAAAAATTGTATTTCCACAATTTACCGACTTATGAAGTTGCCAACTGGTGAAAGCACTGTAGAGTGTATCAGTATAGAGATGCTATCCTAAATGAAGAGTAGTAGCTGAGCTATCCCAAGTTGCACACTTGACAAAAGCATTGGTTTTTAGCTTGAACTTGGGACGTATTCCAGAAAAATCCCAACAGGTTCGGGGTATATTTCTATTATTTACGTTACTTTCTTGTGAGTAATTCACGGTGAGCGAAGGAGGAATTACGGTGGCTTTATTTTTGTTTTCGGAGACAGCTTAAATTGCATCTTATTGAAAAATATTTAATAATAGGCTTCAATAAAGCATTATTCCAATGCATAATAATACACGAATATGAGAACTGTATCAAGAAAACTAGGTTTGAAAATTAACATCGGCAAAGCAAAAATAATGACCACTGGACCAGTATAGAGTATAATGCAGTTAATACAGATGGTGTGCAAATACAGGTGGTCGCAGAATATAATTATCTGGGTAAGCTACTAACTATCCATATAGAACAGATTTAACAAACATGTTAAAAACATATGTCCAGCAATATCTAATAACTGCTATGAAAGATCCATGTTAAAAATATCTTTAAAATACTACCTCCGAAATAATTAGATAAGACACCGAACTAAAGTATAAGATGTTGCAGAGCCTGTATTATTTCTCAAGTGGAACTGGACCAGATATTTGATTTGAATAGCTGATGAGAGATGGATGAGAACTGGGTGAAAAAATCGAGAAAGACAAAGAATTAGATGAGAAGATAACACAAGAGCTGCAACAAGAAACGAAAATTAGAGGAGTCCTATATTCAACAGAGGATGTCAACAAGCTGAAAACGAAGAAGACGATAATGATAATGTTGGTTTGCAAATCAAATAAAGTGCACGGCATGTGCATGTCTCTGTTTGAAATTTAAACAAAATTTTTGGGATGCTTTATAAAAAAAAAAATTGAAAAATCTTTAATTTTTGAACCATTATATTGTTTTGTCAAATATTGTTTATACACTGATTTTGAACAAAATCAATTTAGTCATACCCGAGAAATAACCAATTTTCGAAAACCGGTCAATAAGTAAAGAACCTTTATATGTATCTTTGCGAAAAAAAAAGCATATGTCAACTAATAAGTCAAATATGAATTTTTATCAAATTCGTAGTAGCCGCTGCCGAACAAATCTTTTTTTGTTTCAAAACTTCGATTTCATCTCTAATTGTGAACCCACCGACCCCAGATATGAAGTTCGAAAAAAGTCTGTCCAGCCATTTAGGCTGCAGTCGGACGTACATACAGACGGACAGACAAGCAGAATTGAGAGACCCACATGTGTTTCTCTGTTATAGTCATGTCAATTTTGATCGAAATCTCGAGACCAAACATTTCCAGGAAACCAATTCTTGCCCTCATAGGTGCAAGTACAAAATAAGGAAATGTATAGGTTGACCAGATAAGAACGATAGGAAATGAAATTTAAATAAAACAACAACCGTGTACATCAAATTGATTCTGACTTTATTTTGAAACTACATTCACACCATTATGTATAGAATAGCAAATCATTTAAATGGTTGCCTCGGTTTGGCTGGCAGTGCTTCAAGCGGTCGGTCCAATTTTTGATGACTCGGTCCAATATGTGCGGCGTTATTCAGGCAATAGCATCTCGAATGTTGGCCTCCAGCTCGTACAAAGCGGTTGGCTTGTTAGCGTAGACTAAGGACTAAGAACTGTCTAAGGAACTGGCTACTGACGTAGCCCTAGAGAAAATAATCGAGGGATATCAAGTTGCGTGATCGCGGCGGCCAATTGATGAACGCTCGCCGTGAGATGACCCAGTCGCCAAATTTCTCCATAACTACTTCGAGCGTTGCGTCGCTTGTATGGCATGTAGCGCCGTCTTGTTGGAACCACAGCTCGGATATATCGATGTTGTCGAGCTCTGGTCACAGAGAGTCGGTTAACATCACTCTATATCGAGGACCATTGACGGTAACGGTGTCTCTTTCCTGCGCACTGAAGCCATGATGACGACCGACCTTACGACGAAATTCAGGTTGCGTATTTACAACTGAGCCGGAATTTCGATAACACTTTTTAATAATTCCCAAACGATCGGGAAGCGTCAAATGATGCATGATGAAATAACAAATTACTAAATATTTTGACAGCAGGATATCATTGGTGACTTTGACAGCTGCTGAAACATAATAATTGGGAAAACTATCATTGCTATCTGGTCACCCTTTACATTTTATAATATCTTTGGAAGGCCTGCATGCAGGGTACTAAAAAAATGGGTCAGAACATTCAAATTTGGCTGATAGCATGGCTTAATCAATAATATCTTAAATTATGAAAAAAACATTCTTTCAAAAAAGGTATACCTTTCATTTATAACCAAGACTATGTTGTCGCTCAATAGCTATCTGAATTTTGGACAGAAATCTTTGAAATTACAAGTGCAGTCTATTTTAAAGCTCTACAATTAAAATACCTCGTATTGGTTTTAGATTTAGAACATTGTTTTTAATAGCAAAGCGGTCAATAAATTTGGTTACGTACATATGTAGCTATAATTTATAAGAACCTATTGTAATTTTAATTTTATTAGTACCAATAATGCAATTGATTTAAATTTCTCAGAATATTTTTGTTAAATGTTGGTCAGGCAGTAACAGTTAATGGTGCTCGCTATCGCGACATGATAATCCAGTTTTTTGTACCTAAATTGCAAGATATGGATGTGAACGACATGTGGTTTCAACAAGACGGTGCCACATGCCATACGGCCCGTGAAACAATTCAAGTACTGCATGAGTCATTTCCTGGTCGTGTAATTTCCCGTCTTGGTGATCAGAATTGGCCGCTCAGATCAAGCAATTTAACGCCGTTGGACTTTTTTCTTTGGGGTTTATTGAAGTCTAATGTTTATTTCAACAAGCCCACTACCACCCACGCCTTGAAGGAATAAATTGAGAGCTGTATCAACGAAATTCAGCCACATGTATGCAAAACAGTCATGGAAAATTTCAACAAAAGAGTGCGTATGTGCCAACAAAGCCGTGGAGGCCATTTACTCGATGTGCTATTCCATACATAACCCTATACTATCTGCTTTATGAATCAATAAAACATTTACAATTTTTAATTAAAAACTTGTGTTTTCTATCAAAATTACTCCTTGCGTGAATTTTGCGACACCCTTTATAAAGGTTGTAGTCCCCCTCAACCAGGCGGATGACTTTTCATTAATTTATGTAACCAGACAGACACCCACAATAACAGACTACGTGTATAGCCAGAATCGATGTTAGGCTCTACATCCATCTCAAATACCATATCTCTTCGTTTTGCACGTGCACGGGGGTAGCAAACAATCATCCCCAAAGCAATGAAATTAATTATAGAGAATAACAGACATTAAAGTACTTAATTTTGATTAAGGCTGGAACAGGTTCGTCAACGACCATACCTTCAATGGCGTTAGTTAGAAGTACCTATAGGTATATTGTTACTCATACATAGAGTGATTGTGTCTACCAAAAATAACAACAACAGGATACTTCACAGGAACTAAGAGCGTATAACAGCAATAATGTATGCATTTTATGTGATTAACCGTGCTTTAACGATGCATTTATGTATAATTGAATAACGGGGTGGATGGGTGTAAGGGAATAGGAAAATGCTGCAGAAATATTTGAATCATATTTTCGAGATGCAAAATGTTTCGGTTTTACTGCAGCCGATATGCCTGGGGAACATTCACACTTGAAAAATGAAAATATCATACGTACATATGTATCATATGTACATATGTACGTACATATTTTTAGAATAATTTCTATAATAATAGAAATGGTTGCGTTGCTATCAATTAGTTGTGCGTTTGGTTTAATTTGTATGATTGTTTAGAAAGTTGCCATTATGGATCGTTTTTGATGAATTTTTATTTATTTTTTTGAATATTTTTTTAGTGTAGATACGAGGGTGGGTCAATAAGTCCCTGAAAATTAAGGCAAATTGTGTCGTAACTCTAAATTTAAATTTTTTTTTTTTGTCAAGAATCATCTTTCAAAAGAACACACCCAAATTTTCAGACAGATCTGTCAAATAGTTTTGTTGTGGAAGCCATTTTATATAGACGCCTACTAGCATTTTCGTAAAAATGAAAAAAAGTAAATTTCGAGTGCTCATTAAACGCTATTTTTTGCGAGAAAAAACTATCACGCAAACCAAACAAAAGCTTGACAAATATTATGGGGTCGCTTCACCATCGATTGGAACCATTCACCACTGGTTTACTCAATTTCGGTGCAGTCGTTCAAGCACAAGTGACGCCGAACGTTCTGGTCGCCCAATTGAGGTCACCACACCATAAATGGTCGACAAAATCCATGGTTTGATAATGGACGATCGGCGAGTGAAAGTGCGCGAGCTTGAAGAGGCCAAAGGCTTATCACGTGGCTCAGTGATTACGATTTTACATAAATATTTGTACATGAAAAAGCTTTCCGCAAGATGGGTGCCACGTTTGCTCACAATCGACAACAAACGCATTCGTTTGACAACTTGAAAGGTGTGTTTGGCAATGTTCAAGAAAAATTCGGCTGAATTTTTGCGCCGTTTCGTAACAGTGGATGAAACCTGGATTCACCGCAACACACCAGAAACCAAAGAACAGTCAAAACAATGGACTTCTCCTGGTGAATCGAAGTCGAAGAAGGCCAATGAGGGTCTATCAACAAACAAGGTCATGGCGACAGCTTTTTTTTACCTTGAAAAGGGTAAAACGATCACCGGCGCATACTACGCAGAGCTGCTGGATCGATTCCAAGCCGATTTGAAGCAAAAACGGCCGCATTTGGCACAAGTCCGCAATCGCAATGGCAAAATTCCATGAGTTAGGCTACGAACTCCTCCCTCATCCAGCATATTCCTCACATTTAGCCCCCTGCGACTATTTCTTGTTTCCAAACATGAAAAAATGGCTCGGAGGTAAGAGATTTGGGTCGAATGAAGAGGTCATCGCTGAAACAAACGCTTATTTTGAGGGGCTCGAGAAATCGTATTATTTGGATGGCATCAAAAAATTGGAGAAACGTTGGATGAAGTGTATAGAGCTAAAAGGAGACTATATTGAAAAATAAAATGTTTTTATACCGAAAAGAGTGTTCCTTATTTCATTTTCAGGGACTTATTGACCCAACTTCGTACTTGGGAAATATAATCAATTTGTGTATATTAACAAATCATCGGACGGGAATAAATCAGTGGCAACTCGTCTATATGAGCACATAAGCATTTTAACCGAGTCGTTTCTCGTTAAAAAAAAACCCACGTACACATTCAATTTAATATTTTTAAAACACTAATTATTCCACAATGCATTATTATTTTCATTTGTATAATGTAGATAGCAATGCCTTATACTAACATTGTTGTAGAAAGTCGCGAAAGATCCTTCCACAAATCGTTTAGAATGATTGGAATGGTACGTGCTCATCTTTTGATTTTTTAAAATTCTGTGTAAGATGCATGCTGAATAATTAAAAATGTTCCAAAATCAAAGGTAAGCAATCTTCCAAAATATATAACTTTACTGGGAAACCTTGACTAGTCTTTATTTCGAAGTCATTGGAAATCGTTCTATGTACGAATATATTTTCTGAAAAATGTTCGAAATCGTCCAATATGTCCGACTTTACCCAAGTTAAATACCAATCGCTTTTCAGTGCGAATATTCCAAACAATGTTTTTTGTTTGGTAATGTGAATGCCCGTATGGTACGAGCTGTCCCTGAAATGCATAATGTATATACATATGTACATGTGTATAAAGTTTGTACGGGGCGGGCGAAGCCTTTATAGTCATCCTATGGGATATTTCATTTATAATATACGAGTATGGCAGTGGTGAAGGCGTACGGAGATTAACTAGTAAATATATTTTGTAATTTCTCTTGAAAGACTATGAGCTGTTATCAAGAATGGGAAACACACACGAAATTGTTGACTTCTTCTTATTTACTATATACTTAAGTAGATATATCTATATATTTTTCTAATTAGGTCTGATTCTGATATGTGACATTTTTCGATAACAAAAGACTGCGCACTATTTTAACCACCCCACACTCATTCGATGTGCAATATCGTCATCACAATTTCCCTGATCATTTACAATTGAGCTCAAGTATTTAAATTTGTTCCATTTCGTAACGATAACTCCATTTGACAGGATATCCGGGGTCAGGTTTGCAGACTTGGAGAAACGGCAATGCAAATTGTTAAACACATTTTGAAGGTCTGTCCCATCGCTACTTACGATGGCACCATCGTCTGCGAACAGAAAAGAAATCGTTTCAATTTCATCGATATGTCCCTTCAAAAAAAAATCTTGCACGGCATGGTAAAGGAAAATCGATAACGTAGGGAATTGGAAGTTAAAGTAGGAGTGCACCAGGGACTTAGGCTCCTACTTGTAGTCAAGTCAAAGCCGCATTGACTACCATGAAGTTTATTTATATTGCGTTGTCGACTGTCTAAAATCGGCTCATACATTTTCATTATATGAGATATTGCACAATATATAAATTTTCAACAAATTGTACGAAAACCTAAAAATGTATCTGAAATTCATATTAATCCATATCTAAATATTTAATTTTTTTTAAAGATTTTTATTTTCGCAGTTTTTGTTCTACTTTTCGGTTTTTTTTTTTACTTAATCATGAAAAGGAAAACCTATAGAATTATTAGAAACTTTCCATTAACTGCAAAAAACAGAATGGAGATTTGATCAATCTGTGTCCGATAACCCATCAGTCAAAATGTCCTATTTTTAAACAATAGATTCATGTGAGCGTAGGAAATAACAAAATGAATCTTTTCCGATGAGCTTTATATGGAACAATAATCCGAGACATGCTCTTTGAATAAAACTAACAATAGGAACAACTCAAAGTTTCTTTGTTGACGACAAAGCCCTTTAAAATATGCGCAGGGGTGGGGAATAATCTCAGGTATTAGCACAAACAAATATGAACCACGTGTACGTACAGTAAATAAATCTCCCCACTCGTATCACAATGAACAAAAGAGGAAATAAAATATTGTCGCGTCGTCAACAAAGATTGATAGTGGAAACAATACAGAGGACAGCAACCCTTACAGAGTGACATAAAAGCGCACTTCTGTGAATGAGATTACCGCATCTTATATTCAGCTGATTGTAATCATTTTTTCAAAAGAAATATATTTTCGTATATAAATCTCTTCAAGCATTAGGTACTTTGTACTAAATACAATATATCAACTTAAATTTTCACTAGTGATGGGAACTATCGAATAAAAGTCCATAGGGACGTTTTCTATAGTATCGAAATATTACTGCAGTGGACGCTCATTAACTTGAACACATACGAAACCAGGGCTATTCAAGTTATAGGGTTGTTCACGTTACTGGATGAAAATAATATGAAACAGATTTGTTCTTAAGATAACTTTGAATAAATTCTTCTTATTTTATACAGCTTATTCTTGTGTCTTAGTAACCTTCGTCTTCTGTGTAGTCCTGTTAGAATGAACATAACGTTTCTGTTACATTTTTTTGTTTTAGGTTCGCTGATTATGTACTCTTACCAGCAAATATTTTAAGGATTCTTTTTCGCCGCTGTTAAGGTTCTCTCTCCATCGTTCTCTGAGAATGGACAACGCGACATCATCTTCATCATCTAACAACTCATCATCGCCATCATTTAATATTGGGTTCCAACACTTTTCAAGATTCTGAGATCGAAATGACGGCATGACTCAAAATGAATTTTTTAAGGGCGGAAACGATGTTCAAATTTGCCTTGATTATGATAGACGAGCGCAAGCTTGATTTACAATGCAGCTTTGTTATTCTTATTCCATTCTGATATCAAAGCAGTAACATTTATTGGTAATAAGTAATAACAATGTACATATGCTTCCATTTTGAGCCTTTAATTCTTCTTCTGGATGACAAGGAGCATTATTGATAATCAAAAGTACCTTAGGTGAGAGATTTTGTGGTTCACAATGTTTTCCAACTTGAAAGAACCACTGTTAAAGAACCACTCCTTGAAACTTTTGTATTCTATTGACATTTCGAAATTTTTTAATGAACGCAGTTTTTTTATGGCGTTACAGCAGTAACGTTACTCTTTATTTTGGAATTTGTCTACATTAAAAATTTGCTATGTTTTAAGCTGAAGCAATGCAAATTTATCTTAAAGCCTTCTTTTGAAGGCTTATCCACTTATAGTCAGTATACGTATAAGAAATCTGTTTTTTCCATTTTTGAGTCATCCAGATCAAGCGTTAATAGAGCCCTTGTTGGTTGTGAAAAGTTGGGTTGGCTTTTTTCTTATAAGGTTTCCGTTTATTGGCAAATTTCTTTTACGTCGATTGAGAAACCGGCTTTTTTCACTGTGCACATTTTTTTGTTTTTGTTTTTCCAATTCTTTCATTAATTTTTATGGCATTACGCTTGACATTGCAAACTGTGCCTTTTAAAACATCAAATTCCTTTGAACAAGACGTGATGCTGATTCATTTTTTTAATTTTTTGTCCTTTTTTTAAACTCATTTTTCACTTTTTAATATGACTTTTTGTCCCAAACAAGCACTTGTTACAATAAAAATCAATTGGAATATTAATAAAAATTTTCAAAACAAATACAAAAGAAGTTCCACGGGTTTCCCCTTTACAAAAGCCATTAATGTTTGTACCAATATACGAGTACATAACGAAAATTCAAACTTAAACCTTTTTTTTTTTTACATACAATTTTTTTTTAAGTTAAAGAACTCGCAAATATTTGAATTGTTCAACTTATAGAGACCTTACGAGGGCAAGGTGACAAGTTCTCGGCCTGACGCAGAGATGGCGTTCCAATCAGCAAAAATTTATGTTTCCTGCCTGGATGCGCTTCTCATTAGTTCGTATGACACGACCCTCGAAGATGACCCACGTGAAGGACGGCCAAAAACCGCAACCACACCCGAAACCTTCGAAAAAGTGCATGATATCGTGTTGGACGATAGGCGAGTGAAGGTGAATGAGATAGCTGAGGCTGTGTGTATATCGGAAGAGAGGGTGCGAAACATCTTGCACAAAAACTTAGGGATGCGAAAGCTCTGCGCAAGATGGGTGCCGCATTTGCTATCTTTGGACCGATTCAATAGGGATCCGACCGATTTTGTATGGCGATTTGTCACCATGGGTGAGACATGGGTCCACCACTACACGCCAGAAATGAAACAGCAGTCGAAGCAGTGGGTGGAAGCCGGTGGTTCAGCGCCAAAGAAAGCGAAGTTGATCGCGTCTGCCGGAAAGGTTATGACCAGTGTGTTTTGGGATGCTAAAGGGATCCTGTTAATTGATTACGTGGAGAAAGACAGAACAATTACAGACGAATATTCGTATTACTCCAACCTTCTTGAACAGCTGGATGCTAAAATTCGCGAGAAGAGGCCTGGCTTGAAGAAGAAAAAAATCTTGCACAAATGTGCGTTCGCGATGGGAAAACTACGGGATTTGGGGTACGATTTGCTCGGCCATCCTCCCTATTCACCTGATTTGGCACCCTTAGACTTCCATCTGTTCCCAAACTTGAAGAAATTTGTTTCTGGGAAGCGCTTCGCATCCAATGCAGAAGTTGAGAGGGCCGTAGATGAATATTTTCACAGCCTGCCAGACTCTCACTTCCGAGAAGGAATACTGATGTTGGAGAAACGTTGGACCAAGTGTGTTGAACTCAAGGGAGATTATGCAGAAAAATAAAATCATTTTTTAACTCAAAATCGCAGTCTTTCATTGTCAGGCCGAGATATAGACAAATTCAAGGTATCGAGTATTAAAAACTGTAATACTTATAGGAACAAAATTGTGTGTTCAAGTTATTGGATTGTTCAAGTTATCGTATGTTCAAGACAGCGAGAGCCCGCTCTATTTTCGTTCATTATTACTATTTCCATTCAATCAATTTTTCTTTTATTCTACAATCAACATGTTCCCTGAATGAGCTGAGTAGGTATATATGTACATAGGTACACAATCTTACAAAATATACGACTTTATACCGAAGTTAATTAATTTTTCTTGAAATTTTAAGTTCAATAATAGGTGGGAATTTTTTTTTTTTAAACAAATTTAGGTTTTAGTTGGAATATATAGCATTTTGGAAGATTAACCCACTTTACTAATGGTTTAATCCTTTTTGTAGGCGAATGTCCACAAAAAAAAAATATTGAAGCAGACATTTTAGATTCTGAAATTCTCTACAAAATGGATGCCTCCAAAATGTCCAGCTTTATACAGAAGTTAATGGAAAACGTTCTCCAAAAACTGATCTATGTACCTAGGAAGCTGTTTTTTTATTCCTCGCTTTCTGTTACTAACTGTCTATAATCGAATTCATTTGATAGTGCCCAACACAAATTTTTCCTGTATTAAGGTGAGCAAAAATTATTTTGTTAGTATGGAAGAAGACTCAACGCAGAGCTTTGGTGGCTCGATTCCTCATAAACAAATGTCTTAAGCAGTTCTATTTCGATCAATTCAACACACAATTTTGAGGAATTTTTTAATTAAATCGCTGAATTGTGTACTCGTATGACATTTGAATACATATATACACTACACAGTCTACGACAAAAAAAAAAACCTTTAAAGGCAAAGAAATTATACACTAAGAAGAGTTGCGAAAAAGTAAGGGTGTTGTTAAAGTATTGCTGTCGTAAATGTTGCCAACCCAACCGAATAAAAAGTGCCGAAATTTTATGTGGGAGGACGCGAAACACACGGAGGTGTAGGTACATATATCTCTGATCTTAGCAGAGGACAACTCATTGTTTTATATGTGAACGTTTACACACATCCGGTTTTGTGGGAGCAGATTCCAGTACAATATTTTCCATCTCGGATGGTGTAGCTCAGTGGTTAACCACGTAGACTACTACGCTGGAGGTTCAGGTTAGAGTCCAAGGAAATATCGCCAACATATTTGTGCACCTCTCGCTAACGTCTGACAAACACGCGAGAGTAAGTAAAAGAGTCATAAAAAAAGCTTTTCAATTAGTCCAACATTTTGTGGGCATTCAATTTTGATCTAGAAACATAATTTTTAGAAATTATATTTTTATTGAGCCATGCGCATAATCCATTAATTGCAGTGGATTTTGAGCAGGGCGCAGTGAAGCAGAAGATTTCCAAATTTGTCGAAAAACGCAGTAGATCTACTGTAATTGGAGTCAAGTTTAAACCTTGCTAACGACTCACGACGTAAATTTGAATAGTGAGCACAATCGTTAGCTAACTCTGCTACGGCGATGTTGTATCTGGTTTGGCCAAAAGCTATGCTAGTCATTTAAACACGCTAAAAAACTTAATTAGTATGATATATAACCGTAATTGAACCATGGAAGAGCTGAAGCTGTAGAACACGCGAATGCAGTGCTATATTTTATTATAAAGCGCTCTTTCACACCATGCAAGAATTTCGAGGTTTTTACCATATCCAGGGTATATTAAGTTTGATACGTAGCAGATCCCTTCCATTCGTGTTAAACCTTTAACACGCACACTATTATGACGTGAAATATTGTTTTTGTTACTGCTTAGCTTCAACCTAATGAATTGACATGAACAAAAGTGCAGGTTCCAACTTCCAACAGTTTCTACTATGAAACTACAAGTATATTTAAAAAAAAATGTTTTTTTTTGCATTTTTCAATCAAGCAATAAATGTGTACATATTTTTGAGATCGACCGAGAAACACTCTTGATTTTCAAGAAATTTCCTTTTTTCAATATTTTTACTAGAAACTGAAAATAAATTGTGAAAGCCTTATTTTGAAAATCTCATCAAATATGTGAATACGGTGTACAAAGAGTGACGGCCGCGCCTAATTTCGCCAATAAAGGTCCTAGTTTCTATGATAATATTTCTTAAAAATCGTGAAACAAGACATCGGAAAAACGAAATAGATATATAACGCCAAATTAAATTGTTTTGTTTGCGATAGAATTCTACGAATCATTTGGACAGAGTGAAATGTTCGTTCACTTGATGAAAAAGGCGAAGTTTAAATACCTATACTTGATATCCCGTTGATGAATTTGTAAAATTTATTTAACCTACCGTCTGACATTAATCACAAAATTATTGAAGAAATAGTAGCACAAAATTTAATACATATATCTAAAATAAAATTAGTTGGAGGGGCTTAAAGTGTATAAAAGTTAAACAGCACATTCGACACTCAATGGGCTCTACATTTGTTATTCACAGAGTATTCCTATAACATTAACGATTTCCCTCAGCGACATGGAGCGAGGCATCTAAATAGGACAAAATAATAATGTTATTAAACGAAGCACGCCACACGGGCACCGTATTGATGAAGCAAACGTTGTTTTATTAAGTATCTATATATAAACATAGTAAACTATGCTCTGAAGAAAAATAAAATAGTATTTTTCAAACAATAGTCTCTGGTCAAAACATACAGTTATTTACACATACGGTGACCAGTTTTTCAAAAGCAAAATAAGGGATAAACAAAGTTTAACTTTCTTCTTTACCCAAAAGCGAAATACAATGACGTGATAAGGGGCTCTCAAAAGTAAAAATACACAGAAAATTAATTCCACGCACGCAGGCATTGGATTACATTCTATGTACATATGTATGTACTTTGTAATGCTGTAGCGATAGATGAAATTTAAGTTTAACTTTAAAGGATTGGACATTTTAGAGGACATTTATTTAGAAACATGTTACAATCCATCTCATCTGTTGTGCACCAAGCTCATTTCAATTGTCACATTCGCAAATGTCTATAGTATTGATAGCAGAACTTATGTTTTTCGTTCTTCGATTTTTCCCCTTAAAATAAATAAATATATTGCGTATGTATTAACATAATGTATCTCTGTATTAAAAAAAATCAAAGAGTAAAGAAATATAAAAACATATTTTTCAACTATTGTAAACCACCAACGAAAGATGGGCTATTGTACTCAGATCCATAACAAGTGCGCAGCAAAGAGTACTGCATTCCTTTTTGCGTTATTTCCCTCGTAATAAATGTTAATTTGTTCTATAGCTTACTTTTCTTTCCAGGGATACCAATTTAGCGCCTTCGGGCTATATTTGACACTATTTCATGATTTAGACCCCAAAAATTGCAATTTACCCGCGTGAGTAACTTGACCCTTTTTAGGGTATTTTGAGCCCACAAACTAGGCCTTAATTAAGTATACGGAAAATATAAGAAGCATAACCCTATTTTGGTTTTGCGTTGTCGGATAATAAGTTTTATTAATTTTTTTTAGTTAATTTTATACCGTTTGAAGTTTGATCTTAAAAAAATTAATACAAAGAACTGTATATGAAGTATGGCCGAAATATTTACTATGGATTAGAGTACATTAATGCTGCACGGCTTCATTTGCAGGAGGCGATCTGTGAGACCCAATTTTATATGACTCTTCCACATAAATCGGACTGGATTTCAGTAATGGCTTGAATGATGTTATTCACCAGGTTATGAGCTGGTTTATTGGCATAGGCCAGAGAGTTAACATAGCCCCAAAGAAAATAAATTGCATGACTGGTTCGCACATATTTGCACCTATGTATATTGTGTTTAATTGCAAATCGCAATTTTTATTATTTTATTTTATTTATAAACAATAAACATTTTTAAGATTTTCCAAAACTCTATACGACATAATCTTGCTTATTTCAAATATTGATTTCGAACAAAATCGATCGAATCATAGAAGAGAAATAGCAAATTTTCAAAAACCAGATAAAGTAGCGCTATATCAATTTTTGGCAAAAATCCTGGTACACCGTCGGTTGGAATATATCCACTTCAACTTAAATATTAAATTTTAGCAAAATCGGTGCAGCCATTTTCGAGGAAATCGATTTTTTTTTTTAAATCGGCCTTTAGTAAAGTACCGGTAATTTTTGGGTTAGAATGAAGTTTGAAGAAAATTCGTCCAGCCGTTTAGGTTGCAATCGGACAAACATACAGGCAGACAGATAGACAGAATTGAGACACCCACTTTTTTTTTGAGATTCTCCATAATACCAAAATTAATCAAAATCTTGAGGTCGAATTTTTTCACGAAACCAATACTTGTCCTTATTATTAGGTGCAAGTAAAAAGTATAAAGAAGTTAAAACGCACGATCGTGGCGGTGTTGAGTGTAGAGATTTAAAATTCCCCAAGATAAAATTCGACGGTTAAAACCTTTAATAACAAAACTGTTTCAGAGTCGTATCTGAGTTGTTAGAGGAGCGTCACAAATGTTTAAAAAACGTTTCAAAAAAATAATATAGAAGCTCAGGAATTTATCAAATCTTTTTGTTTTGGTTTCCCTAATTTTTTTGAAAGACAGATTATTGTCTCCGGATGGAACTTGAACTTACAACTCCCACTCAAGAAGCCAACATACTAACCACCGCACCATGCCACCCCGTAATCGGAAAAAAATACTTATGAAACTAGGAATCAGAAGCCTGTGTTAATCAACAACGAAGCGAACCTATCAGAGAGAGCAATCAGCATGGCAAAATGGCAACAACGATGAAGTGCATCAAGTAAAGGGCGATGGACCTATCGTCTTATACAGCTTCTTGAGACATGGACAAGTCTGAAACATGGTGAAGTTGATTTCTATACAACGCAACTACTTAGTGGGCATGGTTGTTTTCGAGGGTATCTTTACAGATTTAAGCATGACAATTCCCCTTTTGTCCGTACTGCATCCAAACTGCGGAAGATGCGGAGCATGTGTTCTTCCACTGTTCGCGATTCGAAACCGAGAGGCAAACATTGAGGAATAAACTGAGAAAAATACCAACCCCCGACAATATAGTGCAATACATTACGCAATCACAGGAGATGGAGTGCTGTAAGTGACTTTGCAAAAGAAATCATGATACAACTAAGAAACATTGAACGAGAAAGGCGTCAGAGTGAAGAAAACTCTACAAGAATGTGAGCACACAGCCAATACAAAATGATAGGCAAGGAAAGCCAAAATCCCCCCCTGTGAAGAAATGCTTAATGGTGGTACCGCAGGGCACAGGGAAGAGGAGGGGAGGTGGTTTTAGTCGGCATGCTGTTGAACCGACTATTTCTACAGTATCTTTTGAAGATTCCCACCTTTTATAAAAAAAAACATGCCCCGTAAACAATATAATAAAAAAAGGTTAGTTAAAGTTCTCTCTTGAATATTTTTCTTTTTAAATTTATTGAACAAGTTCATTCATACCGAATGATGTTAACAAATTCTCAAATAATTAATTAACAGAGAAGAAGAGAGGAGAAAAACAAAATAAGGTCAATGAGAGGAACTGCAATAATTTTTTTAAAATATATATAAATCAAACTTGAAGTTATTGTGCTGGTAAAACATAAAGGAACAAGAGACGCCGAGTTCCTAAAAAAGAAACAACACAGAGATGGAAGCATTGCAATTTTTATTAGAAATACTATTAGTTATGCAGACTAACTAGTAACATATTGTCATGAAAGTATATGTTAAAGACCACCGGGTTTCAACGAGATAAATATCAACAATGAATTAGAATTTGTCATTGATCGGAAAAGGTTGCGAAGTGATGACGTCATTTTACTGGGTGACATGAACCTAAATGTTCTGGATAGGGATAAGAAGATAAAGAGTAATTTTCTGGAGATAATGGCATCTAAGGGGTTAGTCAATATTATTGGCAGGGATAGACACCTAACCTAGTAATCACACTTGCGTAGCCTATGTCTTCAAGGATCATAGAATCTTGTACATCAGACCACTATGCTACCTTCTATGAAACTTCTATAGAAACTGAGATTACCTTAAATAGAAGTAAGAACGAGTGAATTCGGAATCATATCGTAAATGAATTGATAAAATCCACAGACTGGGAATCAGTACTTTTGGAGCAGAAAACACCGAAGATAATACACAGATGCGAAAACACTACCTCGACAAATGAAAACAGCAGCATCCCAAACTGAATATATTTGCAACAGGCCGGCGTTACTGGAATGGTGATTATAGTGTATTATGAAAGTTGAATGCTTGTTAGGTACCAGGTATTGATGGAATATGGCCAGTAGCTTTAAAAGCA
Source organism: Pocota personata (assembly GCA_963082735.1). Lineage (NCBI taxonomy): Eukaryota > Metazoa > Arthropoda > Insecta > Diptera > Syrphidae > Pocota > Pocota personata. The sequence continues at coordinate 5,420,473 of OY720433.1, forward strand.
AATGCGGAGATTTTTGGACCGCTACTCACAAAAATAGTTAACAGTAGTTTGGTGAAATGTAATATTCCAAAAACACTCAAGACTGCTTTTTTCCGTCTGATATACAAAGGAGGAATAAAAAGCAATGTTGGAAACTGTAGGCCAATCTCAATCCTACCAATTGTTGGAAAACATATTGCAGAGATTATTGGGGAAAGACTCAAGACAAGTCATCACCAGTTTCAAGTCAAAACTTCTAGTAGTCACAGTGAACCGAATAGTATATAATAGGGTGTACCACAGGAATCAAAGCTTAGTCCACTACTATTTGTAATCTACACGAACGAACTGCTACGAGTTTTCACACAAAGCATTCCCTGCGCATAAGCCAATGATACATATAGCGATTGTACTGAAACATCAACCCTTGGATACCGCGAAGCAAATAATGCAGGCATACTTCGACAATGCTGTAAGATGGTGTCAAGACAATGATCTTGTTATAAATGTGTCGAAAACGAAACTGATGATGCGCGGACCTCATTGTCGGTCCGTTAATATGCGCATCATTTACCAGAAGAAGGATCTTATCGAAGAAGTAAGGATCTATAAGTATTTAGAGGTCACTATCGACTGCAAATTTAGATGGGACACTCATATTACAAATCTTCGCGGTAAATTAAAGAGCGCTATGTTTGCACAATTTTGCGCTGATAGAATCATAGATGCGTTGCTGATACATATCTAAAGAAGCGCTAGCGACGATTTTTAATTTTTTTGGAACATCATAATCAATTGTTTAAAATTAAAAGTTTTAATAATAGCTTTTTTGAAAATTAATATTTCTTAACTAGAAGTCATTTTTCTTTTAACAAGTTGCCAGCAGAATAACGTCCTGTAGATAAACAATAAGATTAGTTAATATAGCTTCTTGCAGCCGCTCCACGAATGGTTTGGACCTACAGTTTTATGCCGTTTCCGAAGGTCAATTTTTTCAATTGAGAAAAGCTTCTCATGACAGTTTTTACTTTGCTCCAATTATCTGCAATCTGGATTTATCGAGACAGATTCTCAAGTGGCTTTGCAAATATAAAATCCTGAGTAAAAGGGAAACATTAGTAACAGTTTCTTTATTGGCTATCTAATGAACTACTCGTAACCTTCAAATATATATTTTTTCCCATTATCGTTTATAAAAAGTTTTTATATACTCGTAAAAGATATATTCTAAATAGGGGTTAGAATAAATACATATATAAAATGTTTACACCTGTCAGATGAGTAATTCATCGTTTTTGACGCAAAAACTATTCCTAGGAAAACCTTACGTTACGAATGCTTCATCCTACCAAAAACATGTGAAAGATGAAAATATTGCCAATTAAATTTCCTCCTGCATACATTGAATGGTTGGTGTTCTTTTAGGTAAAAATGTCCCTTCAAAAAATAACAGCATGTCATTCTAATGCCCAAAAAGGGGACTCTGTTATTCCGGAAAACAAGAAATGTTAGCAATAGTTGTAAAAGATTGTATGCTACGAACACTACTCGTACAAAGTCGAGAACTATTTCCGATTTCCAGTTATCTAATCTGATTTGACTAGTTACCCGGAAAGATAAATACTATCTTCGAAATTATCAGCAAAATCGCTCTCTTTATATACATTAGATAATAAAATTATTGTGTACATAGGTACACACATACATACATATGTATCTCTGACAACCACCGCCAAGTAGAGCTCAACTTTACCCCAGCAGCTGATTTTACAGACTTTTTTTAATTAAAAACTCGTGAGAACAGTAAACAAATTTGTCGTAACCTAATGAGATATCCCATGGTAACTCGCGTTATATACAGAGGACTAATTAACATTATTATTAGTTTTTCTTATCGCAATATTTACATAAAATTAGCATTCCTTGCTTTTTGAGGAAAGCTTTGTGTTCGTTAATGCTAATAATACGAAAAACTACGATGGTCGTAGATTATTTATTTAGAAAAGAATTAAACTTAATCGTAACTGACGTTACAACAGCATATTTTCTTCACAAACTTTATTTATCAAGTTCTGCTTAATTAACCAATTCTACAAGTTGAAATGCACAAATATTGTCAGGTCACTTTATATACAAATGAAATATGACTCAGTAGTTTAAAAAAAAAAGCAGAGTTGTTCAGCGTTGCATAAATTTTATAACAGGTACTGCAATCAATCTTCATAATGAACAGTGTATATTTTTTTAATATTTTAGTAATAGTGGAGTCATTCTTCATTAGCGTATCATTGCAACAGATTTGAACTTGTAATTCCGGCTTTCACTGGAAAAGAAGCTCTGAGAAAACGAACCGTATACTTATTTGTACCTATACATGCTGATTTGCACTATTTTGCTTATTTCCCTCATGTTATACATTGCAAATATTGTGACACTGACAGCTGATCATACATACAAACTACAACACTGTGAAGTTAGCTAAGACCCGCTCTACTTTCCTCTTGGGTAAGTGGGTTTGCAAGTCCTCGCGGGCAATATAGTTATCATTCTTTTGCATGGTGTTTCTGACCAGTTCTCTCATAAAGCTTTGTCATTTGAGATAAGGTTTGGCCAGAACATTCGCAGTTTGCAGCTTTTTTTTTAATTCCGTGGTCACTTTTTTGTGCTGAGACCATATAACAGAACAATCGCAGCTTGGTAATAAAAATGATTTCACTACCTTTTTTGTGGCAACATACTCGTACCGAACGTATTTTGCGTTTCAACTGGTTATATCCCATTCGATACCAGCGATTTTAGTTTACCTTTGTCAACAAACTGGAAGACTTTCGGTATAAATCCACGATTTTATGCGATAGAATGTTAATATCATCGTGGTACTCCACATGTTTGACACTGGTTGAAAAAATTTCACCACTTCTCACCGACAAAGGACTCCGTAGAACGTCACTGATTACCATAAAAAAGTAGTGTCGATTGTACACAACCTATCTTATGAAGGACGTGACATTTCAGGCTTTCATAAGGGTCAATAAAAAATTAGTGTAGCAAAGATCTATACTCAAAGCAGCATTCAAAGTAGTAAGTTCAGTGTAAGAGTAACTGCAAGGTTAATCTGCTTGTTCAGTGACGAGAGTGAATGTCAGGTTAATTTATTATTTTGGCAAACGCGGGGAGCACATTAATACTTCTCCAGCTCTCATATAGTTAAGTTGCCCTTTTTTAGAAGCTTGACAATCGTTGTGAGGGACAGTCACGGTTTCCTAAGCCATTGCGTCTCAATTGCTGAACCCAAAATACGTACATGTATTTAGTCTGGTGTTTCTTCCCAAATATTGTAAGAATTTACTTTTGCTGTATCTGGAAAATCCTCTACAGATAGGTTCAGCTTTTGTTGTACATTATGCCAAATGAAGTCCACTTATTGTATAATGTAATAGATATTTAAATTTCATAATGTGTGGAGAGAATCGTTTTATTTCTTAATAAAATTTACTTGAAAGTCATTTAAGGTTTCAGTTAAAGTGAAGTTCTTGTAAAAATTCAATCAGAAAAAGTGGAAACCTAGTAAATACGAAATGTAAAAAAGGGAAGCAAATCTAGCTCGAATATAGTAGCCTAGCAACCCTGGCAACCGTGTTCCCTAACCCAATTTTTATTTATTTCACCGCAACGAACAACCAACTTTTATATTGTACGGGGCCAATAAAATCGGAAACCCTATAAGGAATTTAATTTATACTTTTCCAAAGCATTGTTAGGGATTCATCTGGAAATTTCGAGATAGTTGAAATACATATTCCGTGCAGCACAACCCATAATGTCGTACAATTAAGATTGTGAGTTATTCCTAGCTACACGTGCCGTACGTAGTACAGTGCTTCTATTAAATGGCTAGGTATATTCAAGTTTTATCCATTGATTCCCAGTGGGAACATCAAATTTAATAAACGCATCAAAGCTTCCTTTTGATTATTCCAACTAAAGCAATAGAAATGTAAAAAAACACAAAGAGGAAGCAGAAAATAAACCTTTCTTTGCATTAATCAACTTTCCTGTGTACCTACTTCGCTTTTGATTTCCCTTGAACATCACAATACCATCTAAGTTTGTTCTATGAAATCTCTGCATTACGAGGTTGTATTTATTCTTGTTCGAGAATAAATTTTAATAACTCTAACAATTTGTCGCAAAGAAATAGAGAAAAAGGTAGAAACTAAGAAATTAAACAAACAAGGACGAGGAGGCATAACATGCTATTCATAAAATTTGCATACAAACTGCCTCCGACTCTCAGTTGGCAACAGCAGCAGAGTTTCCTTCTTGGCATTGAGAAATCAATGAAAATTATTCATTTTTCTAAGAATATATAATTGTACTACACCTTTATTTACTTGTACAGGCTCTTAAATATGTACCAAAGAAAGTTAATTTTGTACACAAGACTGCACGCAAGAGCCATTTCGAAAATTGGAAATTCAATGAAAGAAAGTGTTATACAAGCCTTACCCTAAATAAGTGGTGGATTTACTTGTAGGTAGATAATCTGATAACTACAAAATGATTGGAAGTTAATGAAATCAATGAGAAGTACAAAATGCTCTACCGCACGTGAAAATCTACTGATTGCAATGATTACACTCAAATGTCAACCAAAAGCGTTCCCAAGCTCATTTCCAAAAAAATTAAAATTGTTAGTTTGCTAGTGTGTTTGGAATGCAGTTAGGACTGCTTCGCTTTTAAAATTAATTTTTCTTACAGACAAGCTTTAGACTCCATGAACATACATCCATCACTTTTATATTGGGTGTAATGCATGTTCAGAACGAGAAGCATCACCTCAGAACTGGAACGATGACAACTCGTGTTTCTTTATGGATGTTAGCCGGAAATGGAATTCGACTGAACTACTAATGCATAGTGAAATAAATGGCTCGACTTGGTCGCAATACTTGCTCCATATGCTCTGTTCTTTTGTAGATTGTTGAGATCTCAAATCTTAGCGAAATCGATAAAAACCAAAAAAAAAAATTATTTTTCGCAAAATTCATTAATAATTGTTCCAAAATTTGTATTCCAAATCCTTACATATGTCGAACAGAGCTCAGATATCAATTTCTAATAAATTCGTCGTACCGATATCCGAAAAATAGCCAATTCCCGCAAGTCCGCTAATAGGTAAATTACCGTTATTATTACGAACATCCGTGTTACCTAAGTTATGTTATTTTATTGAAATCAATAGAAAATTGCACATTTTCAAAATTGTGAAGTACCGCTGATTTTGAGACCCCGGATATGAGGTTGAAAGCAAATCCATCCAGACGTTTAGGCTGCAGTCCAAGTTACAGACAGACGAACAGAATTCCGAAAGTCTAGTTTCTCTTTAAAGGTAATACCAACATTAACGAAAACCTTGAGATTGAATATTTTGACGAAAACAATATTTGCTCAGGGTGGCCGCGGTTTAGTGGTAACATCATCGCTTGTCACGCTATTGATTCACGGTTCGAATCCTGATGTCAAGAATCATCTATTTATTTCGCATGAAATAAATAAAAAAGTCGATCACTTGCGAAAGCTAAGTCTACTCTACTGTGAAGGCATAACACTGGCAGTAGGGTGGTCATATGGCTAAAATGCAACTTGATCGTGATGATGACATCAGGAGGATGGAAAAAATACTGTGAATCATAAGCAACGACAATAATAGCGAATACAAACAAAATACTCCCCAGTTATCTGGACAGCCACCCTAGGAGTTTACAGAAACTTAATAGCACCTGAGTTTCAAACTACACCACTCTGTCTTTCTCTCTGTCTCTTCCCCTTTCCACAAAACGCACGTGTTCTAAAAATTAGTATAAGGGTATTCATATCCCCTTTAACACGTGCAAATTATAAAAAAAAAAAAAAAATCCTTGCTCTATAAGAGTAAGTAAAAAAGCTTGCAGAATTTGTCGAAGTCATCGTCTTATCGGTAACAGGTATGTTCCTGTTACAACCGGCCCTGGGGAATACCAATATTAAATGAAATATAATTCTGAGTCTCGCAAAAAGCGAAATCACTTTTAGACCGGAAATTGAACTTCAAAAGGGGGAAAAAAAATAAAAAACATAAGGAAACATTCATCGGATTCTATCCATGAAAATAATTTTTTTAAGTCCCAAGTTTGTATTGTGGCCAGCTGCTAAAAAATCTATAACAATAAAGGCACTCAAAAATACCTAATGCTTAGCATGCTCTGGCACCATCAGCGACGTGAGAATAACCCTCGAAATAATGCGTGCTCTAATACCACTTGATCTGTAATATACACAAAAGGAACAGTCTTCAATAATCCAATTAGGTAATGGTAATGCTTCCAAATAAAATTGCCCTCACAACAGACTGCGCTGAAGGAAGGATCATAAATTCTCAAAACATAAGTATCTGTCTTTACAGATCGCTTAAAATGTTAAATGATTTAAAAAAAAAATTAGGACGCACTCGCCACTGCGAGTACACACCACGGTAGTACATTTCAAACAGACGCCAATGCTTCTAAAGAAGTTTTCTTACTGACACCCTTGCGAAGGGGTAAAAATAAATTTAATTTTGGTAAAAACAAAAATCATTTATTTTAAAGTCACCCATCGTAGGAATGCAAGATTTTGAAGAAACAAATCGTACAGGAGTAGTACAATTGAAATAGTTTGAAGTACTGAAAATAAATGTACTAAATAATCGAATACTAAAACAATGACCTTTAGTAATAAATGAACTTAAACTCAGATTTTTCTTAAAGTTCCCTCCAACTCAGAAGTAATAAACACGAATGGTACTCCTAAAATAGGAAACCATTTAGGTGCGGTTAACCCGCCTGTAAGTCGGTTTTAAATTGACAGGCAATAGTATTTCAAGTGAAAATGGGGGATGAACAATTTATACGTTATTTTGATATTCTTCATGATAAAAGCATTAATAGAGCACGGACAAATTACAAAAGAACGATTGAATGCGTTAAAATGTTAAACTAATGCATAATTTCTGTCAAAAATCAGCTGTGATTGACTGCTTCACATTAGCGAAAATGTTAAAATGAATCATAATAACTATTCTGGATTACCAATTTTAAATGCAGCTTACGATCACCTAACTAATAGCGCTTTTAGGAGTTGCTTTTAGTATTTCTATTACAAAGGGCCAATGACTTTTATTCATATATTGATTAATATAATTCATAACATTAGTTTGATTGGTTTTGTAATTGAAAGCAAAAATTTGGACAATTTCATATGTACGGCGCAGAATAAAATATTTTTATGTATTTTTTTTATTTCTCATATTTTAGATAATTGAACACAATCAAGCCCAAATCCATAAATTCATATATACTACCTTGATCAAAAAGTTTCAGGAATGACTACCGTGTGGCGCTTTCAGTCACCTGATTCGAGTTTTTTTTTATTAGATGCGCAACTAAGTTCTCGCCGTTTTTTTTTTTTATGAAAATGCAACTTTATTGTGAAAAAATGGTTACAAATGAATCATTCAAAGTATTGCCCATCGCTAGCTACAACTTTTTCCCATCTTTCTGGCAGAGCTCAAATACCGTTACGGTAAAAGTGTTCATCTTTTGAGGTCATCCATAAAACAAGCCATTTTTTGATGTCTTCATATGAGCGGAACTGCTGATCAGCCAGACCATGTGCCATCGAACGGAACAAGTAATAATCGAATAGCGCAATATCTGGGGAATATGGTGGGGTAGGACTTCCCATTTGAGCGTTTCCAGGTGGGTTTTAAAGGGGTTGGGCAACGTGAGGTCGATCGTTGTCATGCTGTGGAATCTGTTTTTCGTACCTCTGCTCGTAATGTGGCCGTTTTTCGCGCAGTGATCGGCTCAGTCGCATCAATTGAAGTCGATACCATTCCCCAGTGATGGTTTCGTTGGGTTTCAACAGTTCATAATAAATGACACTGACCTGGTCCCACCAAATACGCAGCTTGAATATTCAGCCGAGCCGACGACGTAGCAGCATGACCGAGCAGGTCCCATGACTTTCTTTTCTTTGGGTTGCTGTAATGAATCCATTTTTCATCACCCGTCACGATGCGATGAAGAAAACCCTTCCTTTCTTGCCGCTGGAGCAGTTATTCACAGGCGAAAAAACGACGCTCAACGTCACTTGGCTTCAAATCATAAGGAACCCAAGGTCCTTGTTTTTGAATCATTCCAAATGCATGCAATCGCTTGGAAATATCTTGACGGGCAAGTATATGACGCCAAAACAAACTCACTAATGTGTCAAAACAGTTTGTTTACCATATGTCTAAGCTCGGTTCATGACGTTTTGGATATGTCAAAATCGACCAGCACTTACTGCTGGAGCCTTAGTTGCGCACCAAATAGATTGACACATCTGTCATTAACATTCCCTCCAAATTTTAGCATCGTAGCTTGACATTTGTAAAAGCTACGCTGTCGATTACGATTTTAAAAATGGGATCGACTTGTTAAAAACAGATTCAACGGCTAAATCCGACCAAAAATTCATCAAACGCATAATTACTGGAGACGATACGTGGAGTTATGAGTATAAAACAAGTTTTATTATTTGGGCGTTATGAGATGTTTGCGTGAAGCAATTCGCCAAAAAAGACCGGATTTATGGGCGTTATCATGGTGCAAAACCCACGAGTTTTGCACCACGATAACGCACCTTCGCACAATGCCATCCTTATTCGTGAGTTTTTTCTGTTCGATCGACTCAAGACGAGGAGATAATAGAAAGCAGATAATATAAAAATCGAAGATGGATGGCTATACCAAAATCCGATTATAACAAATGTTACGAGGATTGGATCAAGCGCTGGCATGGTGCATTTCAGTCAATGGAGAGTACTTTGAAGGGGACAATATCGATTATAAAGCATAAACTTGTATTTTCAATTTTCTGAATAAATTCCTGAAACTTTTTGATCAAAAAAAGAAAATTTTACAATAATTGTATTGGAACTATTCCAAAAGCATTGATTGATTTACATATGTGTGATTACTGGAAATTTAGTAACGGCACTTACGTCCGTTTTTTCAAATGAGTCAATTGTGTAAAAATCGATTGTCAATGACCAGTCTTTGATCCGTAATTTAATAGAGTTAAATCATTTCGACCCTTTGTAGCCTCAGAAGCGCTGGCCTTAAATGGCTCAAATTTCATAACTGTATCAAACTGTCCATTTCCGTTTTTTAATTGGAACTCCATTCAATGCTGGTGAGAGGTGGGTGTACCCATCCTTAGTTTGGCAATTTCGTTGCAGTATCATGAACAAATCATTTCGATGAAATACACGTAATTGTATGGCATCGTACATGCCCATTGCTCGTAGATTTCCATACAACAACATGTATGTATATGAAAATCCATTTTTTCGCTAATTGAAAGCAGGGGCACTAGGGAATCCCACTTGTAAATCTGAAATTGAATAGGAATTTACAGTTCAGATCGGCAATTTAATTGAAATGCGTTTGATTTACGAGAGGAAATACATTCCAAAAGAGCACATGATTCATCTGCATGATTTTTTCCTGTCGAAGCAGAGACTGCTATTATTTCAAAAAAGTAATGTAATGGCTTTGGGGTATGTACTCGTAGATGTACCTCTATACACATTAATGAAAGATTATGGGATTTCATAATAACTTTCCATGAATATTTGTGGCTGCTATAGACTAGCTTTATGGGAGAGATGATAGAACTAATTTTCCACTCACAGTGGGCTCCAAGTAGCAAGGGTAGGCCAGCCTCTGCATGAGTTGCATAATCACATGTTTTACTGGTTCCATCACATAAACCGCACCCTTACTCTGCGGATAAAGAATCCCATCAATCGGGCATTAAGACTGGAATATGTTCAGTCCTTTGAAAATTTGTTTGTGGCCAAGCTAATTTGCTCCCTGACAACAGACATTAGCATAGCTCCTTGTATCGGGCCACGCATTCTATTCTTCTCATTTCCATAACCTTGCGATATGTTACGCAACCCAATGTGTCGAAAAATGGATCTGTAATTTCGAATCGATTAATGTGACCAGACTTGACTGCTGTTTTCTACCCAAGGCATGTTATTTGCGCTATGCAATTCATTTTGGAAGCTTTTGTATATCTCGAGGGCTCTGCTTCGAATATATATTCACTTAAGCAGGCATGTAACCAAGAATTTTGTTATTTATCTGTTCTGGCTTTTTTTCCAAAGCTGTATTGGCACACCAGATTCACATATTCATTAATTCATTAAATTATTATTTGTTTTTTGTCAAATTCAATACAATTATTTTTGAATCTTTTAAGGGGATTCGTTCACCTTTGTTTTCATCAGGTATGTTGAATTATTGAGCCACTGCTGTGTGGTGAAGCTAAAACCTTAAATCACCCGTATTTCGTAGTTGATATGGTTGTACATCACCTACAAACATTATGTTTTCGGTCAAACATTTTGGCACTTTCCCATTTTATATCTTAAAAATCGCTATCACGGTATTTAGCTTGAGTCTCCGAAAAATATTTAAACATTTTAATGTATCTCATTATTACCGAGGTAAACTGCAGGATTGGTACTTGCTAAACACCGAGTTATTCCCTTTTTCCAGTATTTTAAATGAGTTTATCGGACGGAATTCTTCACATTTTTCAACCGGTAACCTTCCACGAATTAGAGAAATCTTCATCTCTTAGAGATTTATTTACTATTTCTAGTAGCATCGGTCCTAAGGTTTGTCCATTATCATATTGGAACTGATACTATCAAAATCCTTATTTCTTAAAGATTTACTAGTACAAACATTTTTTACCTCACTTCTAGTAACTTGGCGAAATTTAAATTTACTAGTTTCAAGTTTCACTATTTTTGCATAGCACAAAAAATTTAATCCGGCGAAAACCTTACATATTTTCCACCCTACTAAGTTTTTCAGAGGGTAGTACCTTTGGGAAAGAGTCTGGATCGTTTTCGAAAACTGCACTATACCATTCTCCTTTATTTCTTTTTTACTTCATAGTAATTTAGAATCTTCATACGACTTTTATTTAGAATACTATTCTACGATTCATAGTAGTTGGCACTTTTATTTAACACTATTCAATTTCTTCTGATAAGAATTACTGCATTATGTGTGTTTTTAGTGGTAGATATTTTTTGGATCCACGTTTTTATTTAAATCCTTTTTTTTTTGGACGAATGGCATTATGTGAGTGGTTTTTCTAACGGTGAACTCTGAATACCTGGGGACCTTCAGTTTCAATCAAATTTCCCTTACCTGCACACAGGAGGTGAGTGCGGGTAGACATCGTGTTCCTCATGGGACCAACATGAACCAGACTAACAATTCAAATAAATCCCCTAAAGCGGATGAGGATATGCTTCTCCATGCTTCGGATGAGGAAAACGTGGGGCGGTTGACGCCAGCCTAGAGAAGCTCTCTCTCAAAGTTATCGACACTTGCTCCATCGCTAGCTCATCCATCTCTAACGTGTCAACATAGTCAAAGAGGTCCAAGCGGTGTAAGTTGACTATAAAGAGACTAGGGACCAAAACATGGCATGAACTTAGCGAGAAAGATCTAATAGTGCAGATTATCTGCAGGGATTGACTTTGGCGGCTAATAAGCCCACTGCTAGCTCTCTAGAGAGAATAGTGGCTGTGGTAGACGAGAGCTAACCAGCATTGTCTTTGACAAGCCTTCGCCAGTCGGAACAAACGTTGATAGTATCGGGTATTCCGGAGTCGAAGCCCAGTTCTACAGGCATACAGGACGAAACCTATAAACCATCCAACTCGACGAATGCGGTAAACCCGACGTTGTGTGAGGATGTGAATCAGTAGGCTTCCAGTACGTCGAGTCACTGCTCTTCACACCGGAAGGACACATCGACTCCTCTCCCACCCGGTGAATGCAGCGTGATCCAAAGTCCCATACGGACGAGGATAGAGTTGCTCTGGATAGAGCCATCAACATGGTGAAGTCCTTAGAGAGGCCCACAGATAGACGACATAACAGGACAGACCCTAGTGACAAAAGACTGTCCGGAGCGAGGACGGGAAGTCACCTGCTGCCCACCTCTGCTGCGGAAGTGAACTTGTTCAAGCCAGATGTGGGCTGCGACAAAAGGGCGGAACAGGACAAAGACGCTAGTGCTACTGGATGATCTGGTAAGATACCTCTTGTGATGATGAGGCCGCTTGAAGGGTGATCCAAAAGTAATCTACTCGACAGGGAAAATAAACTACTTAGCGCAGTGTAGGGTAGAGGGACAGGCAGGAGGCTGTTTAGGGCGAGAAGGGAGAGCCCCTTGCTGTCCACCTCAGTTATGAACAGGCTTAGGCCAAAAACCTTGGGTTTTCCTATGCAAAATATGTGGGCTCTATTCTAAGGACTTTATAACATACAAATCAGAACCTCGGAGTGCCAAATGTGAGAACAAAAGTGCATTGCAGTTAGAAAACATACCTATTAACTTATTTCCTTTATCTACTCGTACCTACAGTAATATGGACGAAAGGAATTATTCTCGCTGAGGATTTCAGCCGATTACATATCTCACAGTGCTACGGAAGGTCCACCACCTAAAATAACTCGCTGCATAGTTCAAAAAGTGGTGGAATAAAGAACTCGGCAGCATTAGGAAAGAAACTAGTAAACTTCTGAATGCAGCCAAAAGAACAAACTCTGATGAAGACTGAGAGCTTTACAAAGTCAGTAAAAAAAAAATTATAATAATATAAATTATGGAGACCACAGAATCTGTGAGACTGAAGTAGATCCTCTCAAGAAAGTCCTGCTCAGAAAAACTGAAAGCGAACAGCAAACAGCAAACCAATCTAAAGAAGTAAAAGCTATTAGTAGAACAGAGTCTGTGACACCAGTGCAAATGGTTACAGGGGAAAAAATTCAATTGGCTATCAGTTCATTCTCCCCTTTCAAATCACCTGGGATGGACGGGATTTTCCCGATCATGCTACAAAAAACCGCAACCACAGTCATTCCTATCCCGAAAAATATATTCTGTGGTAGTTTTATATGAGGGCACATGCCAAAAGCTTGGCGTGAGGTAAACATTGTCTTCATTCCCAAAGCAGACAATGCCAGTCATACCCATGCAAAAGATTTCAGACCTATTAGTCTTACCTCCTTCGTCCTAAAAACATTCGAATGGGGTTAGTAGACATATACATTTGTGGCAATCTGAGCTCGGGGGATGTATCTCCAGTACCAGAATGCCTATACGAAAAGAAAATGTGTCGATGCAGCACTGCATAGCGTTGTTTGTTCAATCGAAAAACACTGAAATATAAAGAATATACCCTGGCCGCGTTCTTGCACATTGAAGGGCCCCCTCAATAATGTCAAAAGAGGTGCGCTTGGAAGAACTTTAGTTAACCTTAGCTTAAATCACACCCTCATTAATTGAATTTTGAGCAGTGAGCATGGTTGAGAGAACCAAGAGGAACTCAAATAAAGGTTTACGCTTCTAGAGCCTCACCACAAGGCGGGGTTATATGCCCTCTGTTATGAGTTCTAGTTTTGAATGAAATACTTCAAAAGTTTAAGAATAGCGGAATTAAAGCCACAGCATATGCGGATGATGTGGTGCTGCTAGTGACAGGCAAATTCCTTCAAGGAGCCTTCAATATGTTAGAGACATAGATCAAGAAATGTGGACTGGCGGTAAACTTCCAGAAAACTGAGTTGGTAGTGTTTACAAAAAAAAGAAAGATAACGCAATTCAAAACACCTGCTGTTGGGGGCATCTCTCCTAGGATCTCTGACAAAAAGTTGAATTGGAAACAGAATATCAACGAAAGAATTAAAAAGACTACGATAGCTTTCTACTCGTGCAGTAGAATATTCGGAAAAAAGGTCAATATACTTGCCAATTGCAGTCTAGTGTGGTGGCAAGCCGCTGGCAAATCCACCAACCTCAAGGCCATTACAAAGACTGGCATGTATTGTAACTACCAGTGCTATGAGAACTATACCAACAGCAGAATTTGAGGTTATTCTCAACCTGTTTTCATTAGACTTGTTTATACAGAAATTTGCGGCCAGAAGTGTCCTGACAAGCAGCCAAACAGATGGCTGGCAATGAAGCAATTACTGTCTACACAGTGTCCTATATAGACTTTAAAAGATCATTCTTCTGTTCATAGAGAGGAATGGATAAATGGCACAATGCCAAGCACGCAAACCAAAGCCATCTATACTGATGGGTCCAAGATTAAAATTGTCATTTTTTCCAACAAACTGAGCCTATCAGACTCCTGGACCATAGCAACGGAGGTCCTAGTAGTGACAATTGCTGCCCGTGAGACTGTGGTGAAGGCAATGCCACACGATGATATCACCTTTTTCATCGACAGTCAGACGGCAATAAAAATGTATTTCTACTATAAAGATGAAAGGGCATGAGGTAAAACCATGCTGGGTCCCCTGAACATGAGGGTATGCCAGGGAATAAGAAAGCTGATATACTGGTAAGGAAAGGATTTGCGCTGGCCCTGGAGAAAGCTGATCCCTCAGTAAAAATCCCGCCGTGTAAGCTTAAGCATGAACCAAGGAATGGATCTGCCGCAGAACCGAACAGCAGATGAAGCTCTTTGAACACGTGTAAAATAACGAGGAAACTATGGCCAATGTACAACAAGGTCAGAACTAATACACTGATGCAGAAGGACAGGAAAATCATTTCCACCCCTGTAGGGCATAATACTCTGCGATATCATATGAAAAAGCTAAGGCTAAATGAGGACGACCTCTGTAGAGGGTGCGGAGACGACGAAGTCAATGAGGACATAACCCATAACCCATATTCTATGCCACTGTCCAGGCCTCTAACATCTCGGACATAAATTCCTTGGAAGACACTTCTTCCAGGATATGGAAGAACTATGCGACATTCCCATCAGGTATATTAGTAAGTTTATCAAAGTTTTAAGGTGGTTTGAAACCCGAAGTTAATAGGACATCACAATGGGTCTATAATCACCTGAGTGTAGCGCAGAAGGTTCTCTTCCCCAACGTCAACCCATATACCTAACCTAACCTAACCTAAGAGATGCACATGGCCGCCTGCTCTGTGTTTCTGTGGTAATCGTTCACGAAGTTGTAATCTTGTATACCTCTGACAGTTGTAAGTAACTGTACCATGTACCCGTGATCACCACCCTTGTACTTTTGTGGTGATCTGTCCACGAAGTACATAATGTATATCTCCTCAAAATGAATTTCCCGGTGTCCACAAAACTCATCTTACTAAGAGTATGTTATAATTTGGAATCAAGTCTATGTAATGTTCCGTGTAATGTATTTATAGAATTGAAATAAAATATTCTACATCTAATGCTAAAAAAACATGCACTTAACCGCTGTGCCAGGGTGTCCAACGAAAGTCTACATAGAAGTTGTAATTTAGCAGATTAGCCTTTAGCCCAAAACGTATGCTCACAGCACACTGTTTTTTATTCTATTACTTAAAATTAATTTTAATAGTATTACTAAGAGCTTTGACAAATAGTTCCCTTAGCAAACCTCAAACCCACATACAAGTAGTTCTAAAATTCTAAAGAAAAACCATACTCTCTGCTTGCTTTAAAAATATTGTACATCCGCTTTTAAAGTCAGGCGTGGTTTTAATATTTCTTCATGTCATGGTTTCCCTTAAAACAATTCAATGGTTATCCATGAAGTACTTCTTTTCAAGAAGCTCAGTAATTTTCACGTACAAAAAATACCTCAATATTTCCCATCAAGAATCTACTATACCCCTTCCACTTACTTCAACATAGGACAACATATTTAGCAAGAAAATGGAAAGATTATATCTTTTTATTCTTTTCATGTTGAAAACAGATTATGGTCAGACTCTTTTCATGTTTAGCGGATAACTGTATTTAACAAGAATCATCTGATGAAGTGGCTTAGTGGATGATTTTGGTGTATAAGTGGATTATTTTGATCTTATTCTTTTGAAAAGTAACACCTCTCTTCCGGAGATGTATTTAATTGTAATTTTTGCTCTGATTTATGCGTCGGATTAATTATACTCGTATAACTTGCAACCACTCTCAGGTAATAATAAATATATATAATGGAATCCGATTGGAGCGCTATGATATGTCATAAAATAAAGGACCTTCAGAGGCCTTTTTTAGTACAACAAATAGATAGATAATTTTTTAAAGTTGTATTCACCTGCGACTATTTTTAAAATGTCGTACAATTTCAAATCAGCTGTTCTAGAGTCAAAACAAATTCAAGCCAAAATGGTTAAGAAATTGTATGTTGAAGGCAAAAATCAATCGGACAGAAAAATATTCACCGCCAGACCTCATTATTTACCATTCTACCACTATACGCTCTCCAAATACCATCTGCTTTAGAGCGTATCGTTAAGATTAATTATCACATTTCACGTTTTATATTGCACAATTCTGCTGGCATACATATCTGCTAGTGACACAACATTGTCTGCATACATATGAACTTTATGCGCACTACATCTCCCAAAAAGTGATTCACCCCGACAGAGGGTAGATATCGATTATATCACCCATATCATATATGTATGTAGGTACATATAGCACGAGAATTGAAGGGAGCATAGCTTGCAACAAACTTTGCTGTAATTCCATAAAGTGGTGTCACCACCACCATCCCCATACAATATAGCGCAGTAATAGTGTTTTTTTTTTTTTTTTTTTTTTTTCCAAAAAAATTTTCGAAGACAAGGCTTAATTACCAAATAAGTTTAGACATTTTTTCCCTGCTCGGTGGTATCTTCTTTTCATAAATTCCAGTTGAGTTAGGTTTAAAATTTAATTTATTCGATGCCGTTAGGCAAATCCACTTCGTAGAGAGATAACTTAACAAGAGGAATTCGTTACAAGAATCTTTCAAAGAATTGCTTCAAAAGCTTTCTTTTATTTATAGAAAGAAAGGGAACATAACAAAACTTTCAGTGGAATTATTTGAAAAATTCAACGTTTTAAGGGCATATTCGGAGCAGACACAGATAAAGTTTATGATTACACCCTTCATTATTATTAAATATTATACCTTTCACTGCAATATGCTTTTCCTATGCATTACATGTGGTTTTGCCATTTATTGGTAGGAATATAAACATTAAAAAATAATATTTTAATGCTTTTTTAAAGCTGAAATTTAGCAGCTGATGAAATGGCTATAATATTTCGTAAGTACCTAGCCTTATCAAGGTTTCCTTAATTATTGCGCCATATGATAACATTAGCATACCATTCCGGGCCTGTTTGTTTATTTGCGATAGGGCACAAAATTCCAAATTTATTAGTAGTAAGCCGTCTGTACATAGAAACTTGTAAAACATACAAGGGGCGGCTGATAAGTTCGCGGCCTATGGCATTAAGAGAAAGAAGACATCCGATTAAAAAATTTTATTTCTCAATATAATCTCCCTCGAGTCAAATGCAATTCTCACATCTTGCATACAGTGCCTTAATACCATGGAAAAAATATTATTTTCTTTGCCTTTAAAACGACTTTCTACGGCCGCCTTGATCTCCTTCACATCTGCAAATCTCCGGCCTCGTAACTCTTTTTGTTAAATTTAAAAAAAAGGAAAAAGTCGCTCGAAGCCAAGTCTGAGTTGTAGGGTAGGTGGTCTATCGTTGAAAAATTTGTGTCTTTTAAGGCCTGTCTGGAAACCCGCGCCGTGTGAAAGAGGCGCATTATCCTGTAAAAACAACACCCCGTGCCTAAGTTTCACACGTCGTTTCCGTATGACCACTTCACGTGCCTGAGTCAATAAATTTGCGTAATATTGACCATTCATCGTAGTCCCCTTTGGCAGGTAATCAATCAGCAAAACACCTTCGCTGTCCAAAAAAAAACAGTCGTCATAAGCTTCGCAGCCGTCAATCCACTACATAGACTCTTTTTGGACTTCGGATAGTATTGGCAAACCCAACTCTCATCTACAGTTACGATTCGGTTGCAAATTTCGTCGAGATTATCCCCGGCTAACTCTAAAATATCTTCGCTGCACTCTAGTCGTCGTTGCTTGTCGATGTCGAACGGCGTGATTGTTTTCGAAAATTTCTTTAGGCGATATTCCTTTCGAAAATTAACCTGGACCTTCAGCTTTCAGACGGTACTCAAACGCAAGCAACGCTAAGGGTTATGTGATTAAAATATCAATTACATTGAGTCTGACAACTGTTTAAAAAACAGAAACTTGATATGGATCAAAATATTGGTTTCGGAAAAAATCGATAACATCATAGTCGAGAAATAGGAAATTTTCAGAATCCGGTAACTAAGCAAAGTACCGTTAAACGAATTTTCTGAAGAAAAAAAACTGGTACGCTATCTGACATCATATATCCACCATTACTCAAACACAAAATTTGATCAATATTGTTAAAGCCGTTTTCGAGAAAATCGGCCATTAGTAAAGTACCATTAATTTTGAGTCGAAGAATGAAAATTCCGATTTCGCCTCGAATTGTGATCCTACTGATCCTAGTTAAAAAAAAAATCCATCCAGCCGTTTATTTTAAAAATTTTGTATGCATATGTCACACATTGAGTCATACCCGAGGAATAACCAATATTCACGTTGAAAGTCCAACTTCCTCATTTGTTCCTTTATTAACACATCAAGTACTACTTCTGTGACAAATTTCAAAATTCTAAGTTTACGGGAAGTATACTAATGTTTTGATGATCAGTGAATCAGTCAGTCAGTCCCGAAATAAGTCTCCGAAGTCTTGTATCTTGGCAACCGAGTATGTCTTTCTACATTTTATTTTTCTAGAAATCGTGGTGCACCCCCATTCGGAATATCGGATGTTAGTTTTTCGATTTAATGAGTTCTTTTCTTTCCAAAATCAAGGGAATGGAAAAATTCATGGTTTTTAAGAAGTTTTCGTCTTAGAGAAGTTCGATTTATTGAAGTTCCGCGCACAATATTTCCAGTGAACAAATGGGTATAAAGAATTCCCCAGCTTTCTAATTACATCATAACTATCTTTTGATCTAGGCTCAGAATCCAGGAGTTGAATCACCGCATTTGTGAACGAATAGTCCGTCACGTAATTTGCGTTATGTTGTTGATAGATCTTCCAACAACATAATACAAATTAGGTAAGTAGTCATTTTTTGTCCCCAGGTCAAGGCTTCTGCATTTTAGTTCTAGATAGAGAGCGTGCAATTTAGTTCAGATCCCTTTAATAAGCTTATACATTATTCATGATTACTTACTTAATAAATGTATCGTTTGCTCGAATAACTGGTATAGGTTTTGACCATGCCGTGGGTAACACCGGCGAAGTTTAGAAGTTAGTCTGTCTGCTTTTCATACGTTCACGATTTTTATTTTTTTTTTTTTATGTTTTTGGTTGTTTCTTGTGCCGTGAAACGTATTAAATTTCGAATTGGTGAATCTTTTCTTAATTGGTTTATCAAATTATCTGCACACTTGGGGAAGGGAAATGCATAAAATATCCAAAGTGAATGATGCATTTTTTTAATGTAACGTCGTGATAGGCTGCAGAGGTTTAGGTATAACATAAAAATCTACAATTCTCAGGCGGGGAATATGTTCTTTTGTAGGAGACGGGCGAAGCAGTTAGTCTACTAGTATAATAAATTAGGTTACACTGAACCACATAGTGTGCAAAACAGAAACAGTTTTCATCAGAAACGTTTAAGTAATGCATGTGTATTTATTTATTTATTTTACTCATTTATTACTTCTCTAAAAAAAAATATTTTTGAAGGAGAAATCGTTTGATAGGGCGGAGGAAAGATACAAAGTAGTGTCTCCATCCCAAAAGTACACTGTTAGAGCCCAGTCATAGACCAAAACTTCCATACTCCTTTAGCTAACATACGAGGTAAGTTAGAGTAGCATTGTCTATCATAAATAATTTGTAAATATTTGATTAGAAACGATTAAATCCCAAACCATGCTTTCCATGTCTATTTAATAAGCAATCTAAACTAAACCCCAGCACTAATATTTAGAACAACATAGTCCATTTACGTGCTTCCAATACCAAACGATATTCATAATTTATTAACCATACAAAAGATGTCGATTAACCAGAACGCCCGCCAAATTGAAAATTTCAAACAATACTTCATATATAACGACATTCATGACTTCAGTCATTAAACCTTACTTAATTAAAAATGTTTGAATTCCATTGCTGTTGACTGAATAATGCAAAATTTTTCCATCCGGAGAATAAATTTCAATGTGCATGTTGTGTGCAAGGATTCTTTTTTATTTCTTTTTTCATGGTATGAACTTTCACTGTGCAAACTCATTAAAAACTTTTGCAAAGAACAAATACATGAATGGTATTTCAATTGTACCAAGGAGGTATACATTTATCTTTTCTCTGTTCTATTTATACTGCATCCATTTATATCGATTAAATTGATTTCTTTTCGTTTAATATCCACAGATATGCCGATATAAGACTTATCCTGAATGAAAGCCTACGTAATTGGAATTTTTTTTAATATAACTAGAATTGATTTGAAATTCCAATACACTATTTACTTCACACTCGTACAGTTACAGTAGTACTCAAAGGTCTTAACAACACAAAGATGGTTCTCCAATAGTTTTGAAGAGGTGTTCCACGCTGGCAAAACCTATGCGTAAGCTTTGCTGTCTATCCTACCCTTCAGGGCTCCGAGTAGGTGGAAAACAGCATTTGTCCCTGTCCAATTACCTACTCATTGCACTTACGGCCCTTTTCTTCAAGGTCATGGAAACGCTAATAAATCGGCAGCTCCTCAACGACCGGTAGTATATAATAACCATCTTCGATGGAACGATCACATATTCGAGGTTGCTAAAAATGCTGCAAAATTTTTAGGATTCCTTAAACGGTGCAAGAAATATTTTACTCCGTCTGATCTGGTCTCATTTATAATGCATTCCCGCCCAAAACTGGAACATAAAGGCAACATCTGGTCTGGTGCATACAAGACCGTTCTGTATATTCTAGACAGGGTACAGAAACGCGCGTTAAAACTTATTGGTGATAGAGACATTGTGAACTCCATAAATTCACTTAAACATCGTAGAAATGTCTCGTGTCTTTCCCCATTTTATCGATTTTTTTTTTTAAAAAGAATACTTCAGCGAAATAGCCAGTTGAATTTCTCCCCTTCAGAATTTCACCCACAATACGCATCATGCTTCGAATACACATCAGTTCATCCTTAAGCCCAACTTCGGTCGTACGGTTAAATATAGGGATTTGTTTATAAGCCGAACGACACGAATGTGGAATGTTCTACCAGGCTCTGTATTTCTCCACCACTTCAGATTTCAAACATTTAAAGCCAACATACAGGCACCTCCTCTGTTCCTTTTCCCAAACGCCCGTGCTCTGAAATAATATAAGGCTATTCATAACCCCTTTATGGCGCACAAATTATAAAAAAAAAAAAAATTTTGACTTCATTGGAACCAATTACTTGTACACAAAAGAAACATTTTTAATATAATCATAAATTATTGAAAAAATGCAAAAATATATATATATATAAAAAAAAAGACTAAGAACATAAATTTAGCACACTACTTGTTAAGGTACTAATTTTTAAAATCTCATGCGAAAAGAAACGTAAACGTGTCCTCATCTCACATGGCTTATTCCGCATGGGTGAAACAAAACATTTTCTAAAGTCCATACGGTCCATTTTATTTAATCACTAAAATATTTAAATTGAATTTATGCAAAATCTATGGGTGGGTTACATAAAGGAGGAAATCAGGCTTATTAACTTTAAGATAACTGAGTTGCAAAAAGAAAATGATGCTGAATATCTAAATATGGAAATAATGAATAAACCAACCTCTGTCAATCTGTCACTTCTCTCTCAACTCGCAGTTATTGCTTCACCATTGCATATAATCGGCTTGAGGTTAACCTACCGCTCTAACGAATATAGAAGCAAAATCCTCTCCTACCTAACTGTTGTGACACACTTCCTTTACTGTATAAAAACGTATGTAGATTCTTTGCCAGTATTTTCCATTGGAGATTTTCATTAGAGATACGTTTCAGCCCCGGAACCAGATGTATCGGGTTACAATGCAAGCATATCCCTTCCCATTGAGAGTCAGAAGTCCTTGTTACTTTTTACAATTGCTGACTCTCAATGTGCGTCGTAGTGCGATATCTTTACATTTTTGTTTTATTTAATGTCCAAAGCGAAAGGATTCTGATGATGACACTGAGTGACAATATGTCAGCAGGAGGCTGGCAATGTGGGAAATTTGACATCAATTGAATTATAGAAATTGAAACGAATGTCGATTTTATTTTGCTTGCGTTGTCAGCCGACTGTTTTTGAAACCAAATACGGTATCTGAGTATTGTTGGTTATAGAAATCAGGTGCTCCTGGATGCGTCAAGAGTACATACCGGTTTTTTTTTTTATGAAAGCCCAATAAATATTTCACATGCAATGGTAAGTAATGGTTAGCTGGTGATAAGGGCCCACCATCTTATCGTCCGGTGAGATACTATCACACCGTTCAACCAGAGTGGCACCAAGAAGTCATTATGTCACTTCCGGGGATAAAATATTTTATCTCAGGTCCAAATGACGACCAATTGGCCAGACTATTTCGACATTTATCTGACAAGGTCGACTAGATTCAGATTCATTAGCCAATAGCCGAAATGATTGTCCTCAGCGACCTTAACATCCACAACTCGAAATGGATTTGATACATTGCCATCAGTACCCATCTCTTCTGATATTTTCCACTTCACTTTGGTTCAACAGGAATTGTGAGCAAGCCATTGCTGCCGAAAACCGAGCTTGTAGACAATGGCGGTCCGAACCTAGAGAGCAAACAATATCTAACTTCATCAGCCTCCGAAACACGCGTAATTTAACGATAGATTTCGCGAAAAAGAACTACAATAAAAGAGTCACTAATAAGCTTCATTCATTCTATGGCTCGCGTCCTTTCCGGTTAATGGCAACAATACTAAACAACAACTTAAGCCACACCTTACTTCTACCTATAAAGAAAGAGATAGGTTTTCGCAGTCGCCTTTTAACTAGAAATCTGCTCAGCTACGTAGCCCACCTATGGACGTCAGCCATTTCGCTGCCCTGGACATTTCAAAAGCATTCGATCGATTGTGGCATTGAGTTCTATTAAGCTTGGTTGGGAATTTCCCTCATGGCAGATCAATTCCGATACCTTTCCTGTAAACACTGGAGTGCCTCTAGATATGTAGATATGATAGATGATTGTTCTTTAAATTTTTTGTTATCCCATAGTACGAGTATAAACTTCTTTGGTGTTTTTCTCTGAGACTTCCTCTAGGGAATTGAAGAAGGGTTTTCCTAATGCTCGTTGTCTGGCCCTAGCTCAGGCTCATAAATAGTAGATAAGGGTTTCTCTTTCAGTTGCGACATTGCAACTGCGACAGCGTGTTATGTTGGATACCTAGTTTGACTGCGTGGTCTCCTATAGGCCAGTGACCCGTAGTGATCGCTGTTAATCTGGCGACGTCTTTACGCATTCTAGGAAGTGGGTTGTTTTAATTTTGTTATATTCTGGCCACATCTATCTCGATATGACACAGTTTGTTAGCTTAGTCCATCTGAGGTTGGCTTTTTTTAAAGAATATTGAGGAGATTTCTGCCTTGACCGCTCCAAGCGGAATGTGAACTGATTCCGCAAGTGAGAGGTGGAGGGCTGAGCCTTACCTGGCCAGTTTATCAGCAAGTTCGTTTCCACAAACGTTCCTATGTCCTGGAACCCAGATCAGAGTTACTTTGAATTGTCCATCTAGCGAGGCTAGCTCATTTCGGCATTCTAACACTAGTTTAGAGGATATAGTTACCGAGGCGATGGCTTTGATAGCAGCTTGGCTATAAATGAGTATGGCAATCTCTTGCCTCGGCATTATATTTGTATGTGATTTGATCTGGCGACAGGCTGCGCAGATAGCGTGTAATTCCGCCTGGAAAACACTGGCATTATCTGAAAGTCTGTAGGATTTTGAGATGTTTAAGGATTCGGAAAACACACCATATGTAAGAATTGGTCGTACCACGGCTACGTACACAATTTTGGTTGCAGGCCACATTTTTTGCCGAATGTTTTGTTACAGTCGTAGAAGGCTATAAATGCCTTCTTTACCCGTATTTAGCTTCCAGTTGAGCTTAGGATCCAGGATAGCTACTAAATACCTATTAATACGCAGTGAACATTCAATCAGGCTAACAACTTAACCATCATTGCTTTAGAAGTAGCTTCCTAGACATCCTAAACAAGCGTGGAACCGACATTGGAATGACCTGCTATGATTGCTGTCATACTACTTTGTAACAATTGAACTTGACTCATTCACACATTCCTAGGTACAATACCGACAGGCTTCGAGACTATCATCTCGCCGAAAGAGCCGTAGCATAGATGTGCTCATGATTTCGTCGGACTAAGCACATCACCATCAACTGACACCTGAAAAAAAAACCAAAGATCGTATTTTACTCAGAGCTTGAATTGTGACTGTCTAACAGTAGAGAGAGTCGAGCTCAAAGCCAAAGGAAACCGCCAACACCCTTGCTTCGCAGGCTGAGGAAGCAAAAAATAGGTATGAGAGTAGGATCACGGAGGTATATGTGATCAGAACTCTAAACAACTAGGTATTGAGAGCAGACAAATTCAGAACCGTACAACGTGGTCCCAAACTCAGCTGAGCTATCCAAAGTCATAAAAAACCGAATTAGCATCGAGTAAAGCAGAAATTTTAACCGCGATCAGAGTCAAGGGGAATAGAGTGGTCGGACTTGACCTTCCTTCCAAGGAACCTCAGCCAAATGTGTCGGTAGAGTTTCTGCATCCTCTTATAAAGAATGCCTGAGAAGAGTAGAAAGGGGGTGAAACTTCCAAAGAAGGGTAACTTGATGGAGAGGTATTTGCACTCTCCCTGTTATTTCCAAATTAATAGCTAAAATAGTTCTGGTTTGGTTAAAAAAAATAAATAGATTCAATTCTCCATGTCGAACAAGCAGATTTCCGCTCAGGATCCTTCTGCATAGACCATATTAATGTCTTGCGGACCATCATAGAACAGTGCATCAAATATGGGTCTCCACTTCACGTGCTATTTATCGAGGAAGCTTTTGACAGCGTGAGTGGTATCCCCGATAGTCTATGCTATTATAAAAGAAGTAGTGCCTTATAAGTGTTTAGTATGCACGTAGTGAGTGACAGCCCCTCTCACTCGTAAGCTGCAGTTATTCATAAACAGATGTCCTTGTTTGGTATCATCTTAAGGATTTTCTGGTCGAATCGTATGTCGAACTCTCAGCTTTATGCGAGAATGGATCGGGAAATCTTTGAGCACAACAATTTGATGAAGAAAGAGCTAAAGAAATTCCTTCGTATTATATGTCCATTAAGGAGGAATCGATAACACCGAAAATGAGTTGGTTGACGCTCTATAGTTGGTTGACGCTCTATAGTCAACGAGAGGTGACAGGACATAAACGAATGAACATAGTATCTAACATATGCACCGAGTTGAAAAAAAATTAGGAAGAGGACAGGAGTTGACAATCGACTGATTTTAAATTTCTGGCATCAGACTTCCGTTTCAACTTTTAGTACCCATCTAAGTTCCAGTGCATCAGACTTTCATATCAATTACCCCTTAAATTCTGTAAGGCCTGGTAAATATACTTAATTCCCATGACATCCTCGCCCTTTCTGATTCATCTACGACTATGTATCGTATGACCTTATCCATTGGATTATAAATTCTCTATGGAACAATTAGGGCAAAAAAGCTCTTTAAAATCTTTGGAAGCTTCTCTGTATCTACATGCGTATTTTGATTTGGCATTTTCATGCTGCACATTGCACAAACAAAAGAACTTGTTTCACGCAGGACTAGAATAAACCGCACGTACTTTATTAATAAGTGACAATGTGCTACGCCTCCTCGATGCAATACAAAGCTTCAAGAGGGTGTGTCTTGCCGTATGAATGCACTATTTTCGGTAGAAGATTTAATAATAGTATTTATTAATTCAATGTAGATGTGCATACAGATTTGAAGATCCTTTAATACAGATAAGAGTGTGCACTATATTACACTGATAAGGGAAGTATTTCCCATTCATAAATACATGCATAGATTTATTCTACATAAATAGTTGTGTTACTACTCCGTATTTTTGACCTTCAAAAATTAATACTGTTATAGTATTGGTTGCATATAAATTATACAGGTATACGAGTATCTAGCTTTCAAGGCTTCTGTGACATTATACGCTGTATTTTCGAATTTCACATTTCTAGGTTTATCGGATAATTGAATTGATTTCTAATATTTTTGAGTTTATCTTAAACGTAGGACAACGCAAAAATAAATTTAGGTTAGTTACGAGCGTTGTTGAGGCAGTTATAACTAAAAGCTTGCATAGGTTTTCAAAGGCCTTTAGCCTCAAGTGAAAAACTTAAATACAAAAGACGAGAAATGTGTTAGAATAACATTACGTGGAATTGTTATAGTACCACTTGCTACGACCATGAATTTTCGCATTCTGGCCTGGTGAACAAATGCAGGATGGATGTGAGCTGTATGTTTGTCACTTCGAGTAACACTCCGAAGGAAGGGTTCCCAGGGAGCGTCAAACGACATTTATAATAATCCAAATAATTTGATAATCTACCAGCCTAGAGCTTTAAATTTTGAAGGACTGCTTAGCTGCCTAAATGTGGAAGACGCACTCGAACCTATTTCTTCCTTCATCTTCGATTTATCGGTATAGATTAAGATTTCTGAGCTAGTTCCATTGAAGTTCATCTACATCTTCAGTTGCTTTTAGTATATACCTATATATCTATTTACTGTTCTTGAATGCAGGAGTTTCTCTTATACTCTTATTAATCTCTAGGGCTCGAGGTATACTCCGACAGACCACTCTTTGTATTTCGGTTACCAGCGTGCAAATTCTGAATTTGTTCATTTCTATCCACCAGACCATTTGGTCGTTATTAATATTCTCACTATTGCCACAGATCATGCTTGAAGTGCAGAGCAAATATTGTTTTCTTGAAAAATTTCGATCCCAAGATTTTAATTAATCTCGACATTAGTATAATAGAGGAACTGAAAAAAGTGGATATTGCAACTCTATCTGTCTAACCGTCTGCCTGTACCTGGGACTGCAGCCTAAATGACTAAACGGATTTTCTTCAAATTTCATATTTGGGGTCTGCGTAGTAATGCTCAGATTCAAAATTTAAAAAGTTACTCAGTTTTTTCCTAAAAATTCGAGTAACAGTACTTTACTTATTACCGGACTTGCAAAAATCAACAATTTCTTGGATGTGTCTCAAACGATTTCATTAAAAATTTATATCTAGAAAATCTTTAATAGTTTTAAGAACATGGCATTAAAATTGTTGACATGTGATCAAACAAGTTTTTCAGCCTTTTAACAATTTGTTAACTTCTTATCGCACCATTGACAAACGCACAGCACATATGGAGTCGGTACGTACCCAGTCGTGCACTTTATTTTTTTTAATACCTTTACTGTCGCCTCGTTCTTCGCATTGTTGAAAGTGATTTTCACATGAAGGAAAGCTGCTAAAGTGAATTCCTTGTAATGTATCGATTTTTCTGGTATCATGCATGCAGTCTCTACAGATTTGCCTTTGCTTTGTGTGTTGTGTCGGCAAGGCAAGGTTTTTTAGATTAGTTTACAGTTTGCCAATGGTCTTTGGCTATGTGACTTGGCTTACTCGCTTGGGGTAGAATAATACTTTTGCTTTACGCCAACAAAAAAAAAAAAACTTCAGAGTAATAAACCTCTCTCCTTTTTGCGGCATGAGAAAGTGTACTAGTAAAACTCTTTGTCCCTTAGAAATATAGAATATAAAGTTGACTTTAAACTAAAAAAAAAACGCACCTATTAAAAGTCTATTTTTCATCCCTATTAGTCATTTTTGTATTTTCATTATTGTAAATAGTTAAATATAAATTTTCTGCGTTTCCTGCTTGTTTCATGTGCCCTGAAACAATTTAAGGGTATTCATACTCACTTTGACGCTTGCAAATTATTAAAAAAAAATTCATGCCATGTACCCCTTTTACATAAAAGATGTGTATAGGTACTAAAAGATGTGCCCTTTTCGAAATTACATATTCAATTGTAGTCATTTTTAAATGAAACTTTTACTGCAGAAGACGCGTGATTACAACCAAGCATCAAACGATTTGTTTTGATCTCCCGTGTGCTACTCGTATGTGCAATATAGACTCTTAGTAGAGTGAACTAATTAAAACCAGGCCTGTTCACTCTTACGAAATTGTCCCTACTTAAGAAGCAACCATAATGTACATACTACAGTTCGCGTATCCTTATGTCAAAACCGAACTAAAATTAAACTTTAAGATCTGTCAAATTATTTACATTCGGTTTTGTTTCAGCGTAGGAAAAAAAATATGGAAAATAAGCTAAACTAATTAAAATCCTTACATATTGCAATGAAAGGGATAAATGTCCTAACAAAAATTAACGAACCTAACAAATAAACAACTAAAGAGAAAGAGAGTTTATTTCTACTGCCATCGTTTTTTTCTTTTTTTTTTGCCATCTGCTGTCAAAATTTCCATGCGGAATGTGCCATTTTATTCACACTTTCCGTAAGCCCGTTGAAGTTAACGAGAACTTGACAAAACTGAGTATAATTCCATTACGGTCATGAAATACTATTTGCATGTGATATGCGATATTCGATTAAGCTAGCTTGAGCTCCTCCTGGTCCATTAAAATTAATCCTTTACGAGCGTATAACACGTAGGTCCTATTGAAGTAAAATTGTTTGTTAAGCGCCTTACTTTCAAATAATTGATTATTTCCACATACATGCGCACATCTAGAGGCATAAGTTGGAATACTGGCATGCTGGGCATCAACTGACAAGCCCCCTTAAATTAACGTGTTTAATTTATTAGTTTCTGGAAAAAAATATTAATTGTCGATTTGTTATAGTCATAAGATATTTAATTTCAAATTTCAGGAAAATCGGAAGAAATAGAGACGAGAAATCTTAAAACTACCGTGAGTACGGTCGAAATTCCGCCGCAAATACAGGGAGAAATTAGCTGTGTTATTGTCTTCGAGTGTCGTTGTCAACTCAACCAGTTGCAAAATGCTTATGAAGTATATTGATGGTTGGATGTTGTACAAGTAGAGTAAGCACTGACTGCCGTCAACCCGGCGATGCCAGTGTTGTAACTCTTGCTACACATCAATTGTGCTTATTTTACCTCCAAGTGGTAGCCATCGGATACTGGTCAAATCCACCCTGACTTGCTGAATTTATAAGCGCGAGTGTGTATCAAGAGACAAAAAAACAGCACTATTATTCTAAAATATGCGCGAAGTAAGGTATGCCAGTAGTAAAAAGCGAAAAAAATAGAAAAATATTTCGCAAAATTAAAAATGAACAAAACAAATGATTATAATACCCTAGGCAAGATGAATTGGTAAATCTACCCTTTTCGATTCCACGGATTTTTTTTTTTTTTTGACCATTTATTTCTCAACAACGATCCTTTTGAAAGATGTAAAAGGGTAAAGAGAAAACCCCCATCTCGAAACGCAGAAATTGTAGAAATATTGAAGGCTGACTATGCGAAAGCCTATGAAGAAAGAGATAGATTCAAGCAACTCAACAAGACACTGCTTATAGAAATTAACAATCTAAAGTAAGAATTGCAAATGTTGAAACAACAATTAACAATTTTTCAATAGACGAAAAAAAGACAGACAAGGAGAATAAAAAAATGAGTACATCCAGAAAAATCTCATCTCCAAAAGAAAATAAAAAACAAAAGTTAGCCAAACCTCCACCAATATTGCACTGCAAATAAATAAATACTGGGAAAGAGTTGGGGAGAGCTGAGACACATTTCCAGAAATCGCACACAAAAGGAGGCGCGTAGGCAATGTAGAGGCCCTAGGACCCACAAGGGAATACAGGACATAAGTAAAGTAAATAAATAAGTACGAAAGCTTAATTAACTTATTGGAGGAAAATAAAATTAAAGCAGCTACCGCAATAATAAACAATAATGACATTAAAATCAATCTGGTTGAAGAAGAATCCAACCACCAAAATATTAAACCAGAAAATAGTGCAATAGTGCTTCTATGAGAGCAAACGAACAAGACAAATTAAGGTTGTTTGAGAAAAAAATACACTTCTCATTTTACCCTGAGAGAATGGTAACAGACCCAAAAAAGAAAACTTCAAAATTACAGAAGCTATCAATATGCTAACATTTAAATGCAAAGTACCGCTCCCAATGTTTATGCTTACTTTCCAGTACAATGAAGATATCAAAAAGACGTATGAAATCATAAATATCCTGGGAATGAAAGTTGAGACTGATAGGTACCTCAAGGAAATCAACATACGCATAAATACTGTAATAACTGTTGGATGCGCGGGAAATCATCATACTAAAGTTTGTATGAAAAAAAAGAGGAACCACGGAGGTCAGTCGCAAAAAAAATTCAACTTACTAGAGATAAGAAAGAAAGCAAAACACAAAGAATTTCAGAAAAGAACGCACCTGAAGTCAAAAAGGACTTACAAATAAAAAAGCCAAAATATATACCCAAAGTCCAAGAAATAATCACAAAGGACTCAAAATCAAAGACAGCGGGTGCGCAATTGGCATATGCGCAGGCTGCTTCGAAAAAACCAAACTGAAGCAACAAAAACAAAATCAAACATCTTGTAAAAAATTGTTGATTGTAAGGAAAGCATGAACAAAAAAAAACAACAAAACTATATTAAAAAGACTAACACTCCTTTTAAGTCAAAGCTGTTGCTGCTTTAAAAGGCTACATTTAAAAGATAAACATGATCCTAGAATGGAATGCTAATGGTATCGAGAACCGAAGAGGAGAATTTCAAGTGGCCCTAGATATGAACAAAATAGATATACACATACGAGGGTGGGTCAATAAGTCCCTGAAAAATGAAATAAGGTATAAAAACATTTTATTGCCATTGCGACTGCGGACTTGTACGCCGGTGTGTTGGCCTGGTGAAAAATAACTTTTTTCTTCGCCAAATGCGGCCGTTTTTGCTTTAAATCGACTTCGAATCGATCCAACAGCTCTGCGTAATATGCGCCGGTGATCGTTTTACCCTTTTCAAGGTGATCGATGTGAAAAACACCGCGCGCATCCCAAAAAACTGTCGCCATGACCTTGACAAACCCGCCTTGGCCTTCTTCTGCTTCGATTCACCAGGAGAAGTCCATTGTTTTGACTGTTCCTTAGTTTCTGGTGTGTTGTGGTTAATCCAGGTTTCATCCACGGTTACGAAACGGCGCAACAACTCAGCCGAATTTTTCTGGAACATCGCCAATCACACCTTTCAAGTTGTCAAACGAATGCGTTTGTTGTCGATTGTGAGCAAACGTGGCACCCAGCGGAAAGCTTTTTCATGTCCAAATATTTATGTAAAATCAAAATCAAGCCTGTGGCCTTTTCAAGCTCGCGCACTTTCACTCGCCGATCGTCCATTTTCAAACCATGGATTTTGGCGACCATTTCTGATGTGGTGACCTCAATTGGGCGACCAAAATGTTCGGCGTCACTTGTGCTTGAACGACCGCACCGAAATTGAGTAAACCAGTGGTGAATGGTTCCAATCTATGGTGAAGAGTCCCCATAATATTTGTCAAGCTTTTGTTTGGTTTGCGTTATAGTTTTTTCTCGCAAAAAATTGTGATTAATGAGCACTCGAAATTCACTTTTTTCCATTTTAACGAAAATGCTAGTAGGCGTCTATATAAAATGGCTGCCACAACAAAACTATTTGACAGATCTGTCTGAAAATTTGGGTGCGTTCTTTTGAAAAATTCTTGACAAAAAAAAAAATTAATTTAAGGTGACGACACAATTTGTGTTAATTTTCAGGGACTTATTGACCCACTCTCGTATACATGTTTTATTTCAGAAACTCACTTTAAACTGAAAACTGACTTTAAACTGCAAGGGTACAAATTATATCATTCCCCACATCTCCATAATGCAACAAAAGGCAGTTATGATTAAGCAAAAGATCGATCATCATATAGACACCAAATTCCAATCATGTGCGATTCAAGGAATAATAAAAATAGAAACAAACAGTGGGCAAACTTATAGTTGCATGAGTATACTGTTCTGCTAGCTATAGTCTTGAGAAAAACGACTTTAAAAACCTCTTCTGCATATTACACAACAAATTTATGACAGGTGGAGATTTGAATGCCAAAAACAATTATTGGGGAACAAGATTAACAAATACGAGACGAAGACAACTATAAAAAATAATAAAAGAAACTGACCACAAGGGAAAACCTACTTATTCGCCTACAGATAGAAATAAAACTCCTGACCTTGTCAACTTTTCACAACAAAAAATATCTCTTCAAATAATATAAAAGTAGAAGAAGGGCCAAAACTTGATTCAGATAACTATACATTATTTCTTACACTATGAAAGAAAGTAGTAGAAGACAACTACGAGTATGTATACAAAATAATAATAGAAACTAACCACAAATGCCACTAGAAGGGAAAACCTACTTATTGGCCTACTTATTAGCCTACTCCTGACCTTGTCAACTTTTCACAACAAAGAATATCTCGTCAAATAATATAAAAGTAGAAGAAGGCCCAAAACTTGATTCAGATAACTATACATTACTTCTTACACTATGAAAGAAAGTAGTAGAAGACAACTCGAGTATGTATACAAAATAATAAAAGAAACTAACCACAAATACCACTAGAAGGGAAAACCTACTTATTGGCCTACAGATAGAAATAAAACTGCTGACCTTGTCAACTTTTCACAACAAAGAATATCTCGTCAAATAATACAATATAAAAGTAGAAGAAGGGCCAAAACTTGATTCAGGTAACTATACATTATAGTCTTAAATTAGTAAATATACGTAGGCTTACTAACTGGAAATACTTCAGACAGAATTTTAAAAAAAAAAGTATTCAGCTATCAGAGTTAACATTGAATGTCCAAAAAGCTGTATGGACTGCCAGTCCTAAGATAAAAGTTAAAATAAAACAAAACTCCTATTATAAAGAAATATGTGAAATTATTTCAGAAAAAAGGAAAGCTAGAAGACATCAGTAACAAACAAGGGCGCCACGCGACAAAAAACTATTCAATACTTTAAATAATAAGCTTAGAAGATCGATAAGAGACTTTTAGAACATACTTTAATAACCTGACAAATGATGCTAGTACTGAACACTCCCTCTGGAAGTCGACGAAGAAATTGAAAAGGCCAATAGCACACATTCCACCAGTGAAAAATGGAGTAGTTAATTGGTCAAAACTCAACCAAGACAAAGCATACAAATTTGAAGATGCCTTCCAACATTATGAAGATAACGAATACCAAGGAATGGAAGAAATATGCGAAGAGGAGATTTAATAGTTAAAAGGCATTGAATAACATATCAAAATAGACTAAAAAATGGGAAAATAAATTAAATGACCTGGACTCAGTCCACATCAATTTTACTAATAAAAATATACAACACGTCCCAGTATACATTAACAACGATATAATAGAATACTCGAACACAGCTAAATATCTAAGTATAACCCTAGGAGCCAAACTGATGTGGAAACCCCAAGTAACATGCGTTACAGTAAAATATATTGGCTAATTGGGAGATTATCCTTAGTCCAGCCGCAACAAAGTCATAAAACCAGTTTGGACTTATGGACTCCAAAGCATATAAACCTTCCAAAATAAAGTACTACGTAGGATAATAAATGCACCATGGTACATAAGAAACGTCAATCTACATACATAGGGATCTAGAAGTTGAAACGGATGAAGATGAAGTCAAATAAGTAAACTTAGGCTTCTCCACTATGTGAATTTGGAAATGACACATTTACTTAATAATGACAATCGAACTAGGGGATTAAGAAGGATGAAACCTTTTGATCTAGCTAACTAAAGTGAAAAAAAAAGAAAATGAAAAGAAAACCAACAAACTACGGTTTCTTAATCAATTTACGAAGAATAAATTGCTGATTAGTTGAACGACTAGGTGCGATTCTTTGAATGCAGACGTAAGTCAGTCTTCGGGAGATTTTTTAGATTGGGTTCCACTATTGCAGAAGTTTTCCTCGCGCATCCTCTGCCCTGTTTTTCGATGTTTTTTTCTTCCAGCGATGCTGAGAAAATAAAAATATATGCACTATTTCTTGTGAGTATTTTCAAAGATTCCAGACTGCGCATTTTTCTGTAAAGGACGAACCTCGCGAACATTGCTCAAAATCTTTGACCGATGATAAAACTGTGGCCCTGCTGAAAAAAAAAATGTACGAACATCCAGAAAATAATGGGTGATAAAATGGGCTAGATTGTCATTGTATTGTCAAGAATAGTAAATTATAACCTGAATAACTCGAAAAAATATGCTCCATGCATAGCACGAATTAGAAATGACGAGCATAAAAAAGGCACGTGGGTCATCACCCACCCAATTTTGGTTCTATAAATATGATCTCAAAACCAAACAATAGCCTGTGGCATTGAGGCCAGAAGGTGCAACGGAAGTGATTTCATCAGCAGGGCGAAAATGGCTGCAGTGATCCTACTGATGCTAAAGGATATACAGAAAAACTGACAGGAAGAGTCCTTACTTTGAATGCAGCCAATGTCGGAACTGAGAAGCATCAAAAAGGACGATTTTCTCTAGTATTGAAATAAATGGAAATTTTTTAGAAAAATTATGAAATTATAAAAAAAAACAAAAGGTTTAAGCCAGAATGGTTTTCTTTTTCAATTTAGCGATTTGTACTCAAAGTCTCTTTGGCAATAATTGCAAACAGTTTTACTTATTTTGTTTGACTACTTAAAACAAACAATAATATTTCAATCAAAATCCAATGAATATACTCTGTTTTTTTTAAGTTTCTCATCCGAAGTGACCTTTGGGGAGATACACATTTATAAAAGAAATTAATTTCGGTGTATTTTTTTGATAATTAAATATACTCGTGCAGCGAATAAACATGACAGAAGTTGATTTCCGCTTGAAATTTAAAGTTTGCAAGCCAAACAATTTACATCTTCTGTCATAATTAGGAAGTTCATCAAACATAATTAGTTTGCGAATAGCATATCTCGTGAAGTTTTTTTCTTTTTGAACTCTTTTCAATCTAATCTCGTGACTAATAATCATAAAAATGCTGTATTGTTATACAATATGGTGATAAAATCTTACATTTTGATATATTACACTCCAAAGCATTGTAAATTACACCATTTCGACAATGTCTGATTGAAATCTAATGCAGTCAGCTATATTATTTATATAAGAAAATAATTTAAAATCATCGCGGAAGTTAAAATTTTACAGAATTGGAATATTTCATGTATATAACCAATTTTACAAATAAAATAAATAGAACCGGGCCCATGTGACTAACTTGTGGGACGTAAGGGTTACATCTATAACGCAAAATGTCAAACCATCAGCCGTACCATTTGCATTCTGTTAGTTAAATAATTAAAAAACACTTTAGCATTGAGGACTGAAAACCCGACTACTTTAGCATTGCTAAAAGAAAGGTGTGATGCACTCTACCTATCAAAGTCATTTTTAGAATCTGTTTTTGTCTCGAAACGCTTTTAAAAATTAGAATTTCAAAAAAAATTGTCCATTCATTAAGAAAATTACTAGTACCAAGTGATTGGTTGAAAATAATTTGAAGTGAATGTATGTTCATATTTGTACGAGTATAGTTGTAGTTAAATCACCGAAAACTTATGAAATAATCACACTAAGAATGTTCAGTCTTGGAATGGCTAAAGCTGATGTCATTTGTGACCATGCTTTGCATCGTAAAAGTCAATGGCGCAAATTCTTAGTCAGATAAAACGGACTTTAAAAACACTTAATCACCTACTCGTAGTTAAATTAAAATCGTTTTTTTCGTTAGTTGTCATAAGGTTCATATTAAACATAAAAGCCATTTCAAAATTCATTAAATGTTATTAAAATGTTTCCGGAGGATTGTCAAAATTTTATATAACCCCATCGAATCCATTCGAACAGTTGAATGAGGAAGAATTTTATTCTAGGTATAGGTTCACTGAAACCAAGTTTCAATTAACTCCAAATGAATCGTAGGCTACCGATTCCAACATACTCGTATGTATTTACAAGTGCTAGTGCTGTAAATTTCTTTGGATGAAATGTCCATGAGTATAATGTTTATTTATTTTTTTATTATTGTTCCACTTCATAAAATTTGCATCCAATATTATAATAGCTTCACTTGAGTTAGAATTCTTTGGTTTTGTCTGTTGACATTTGAAAAATTCAAAGAAAAATATTCAGATGTGGGACTAGCTATTTCTTGAAGTCCGAGAATATTGGCTTTTGGTTTGTTCGGAAAAGTGTGTCAAAAATTAAAAATGGCTTTTAAATTTGATATCTTGTGGATTTATTCATGAATTCAAGGTGGTATTAGCAGCACAATATTTTTAAAATTATTCCTGTTGTTGACTTGTAAGATAACCAGATGTATAAATGTAATGCTGACACTAACGAGATTTGTTTACTTATAGTACTTAGAGTAATCTGTATACAATTGTGTGTTGAATAGTTCACTCTATTGGTATTCACTCTACCGCGAGTGACTATATACAGTATAAATGGTTACTCGTTTATATAAGAATCAAAGCAATTGTGTACTTCAAACAAAAAAAATATACATCTTCCTTTCCATTTGAGAAGACGTATCATGTATACTAAAGAGTTCAGGGCAATTCTCTCAACAAAACCGGGATGCTTCTTTCGTGTTAAGAATTGATCCAAAATTGCTCTTTCCTTCTATGAAGCATACAATAGCATAGAAAGTGCACTTCCAAAAGTGCTCTTTTGACAGAAGTGTAATTCTTTTCTTTAATGAAAAATGCCATAAGAATGTTTTTTTTTTTTTGCCTCAATGCCTGGACAGTATTCTGCGTGAGACCTTGACTACAGATTGCTCCAAATTGCGAGTATACTCGTATCGTCCCCTGCGACAAAATAACAAATTACAACCCATGTGCTCTTGGAATGCGCAATTTTATTTTTGCCTTGGCCCAATTTTT
Source organism: Pocota personata (assembly GCA_963082735.1). Lineage (NCBI taxonomy): Eukaryota > Metazoa > Arthropoda > Insecta > Diptera > Syrphidae > Pocota > Pocota personata. The sequence goes on from OY720433.1 coordinate 5,457,707, forward strand.
GGTTTTCAGCTTATCCTATAAATGTGGGCTTTAGTATTTTGTTGTAAATACGAGTACATTACTATCAAAATACTGTTAAGCATAAATGAATGATAGGATAAAATTTGAAGTTGTTTCACTACAAAAATGTGAGGGTTGACTACAATTATCAGCAACCAGGGCAACTGCATCAAATTATACTACTTTTATCTACCTAACGTAACATGCGAGTATAAACTGACAACATTGTAACTGTGTGCTGAGTGTAGGGAAAATCAGTATAATGACAGTCTAATCTCGTTGAAATTCATTTCGTTGAGCGCGAAATCATTCCTTTTGAGGGGGACTATCTTTTAATTGTGTGTGTCTTCATATGGTTTTATTAAAAGAATACTAATGACACAGCACGCAGCGATCGATAAATGTAACTTTTAACACTTAAACTGGGGGCTGCCAAATAAACCATATGCTTAGCTGAAGCGACTGTTAGATGTACGAGTCGACAGATAGATAGACTGACTTCAGGGACACATACCAAGCTTTTGCTTGAAAGCAAAAAAAAGAGCTAAGAAAGAGTGGCATGATATATCCACCACCAAACTCTACACCCTCGAAAAAGGAGATGAAAATTGTCTTTCTCCCCTTAGGCAAGATTTGATGTGGTTTTGCTTTCTGTTTTTGCCTTCTATGGAATGTTAGCCCCGACGGGGGTTGGTGTTATTTTCTAACTTCAAGCCTAGAGATACACAAAGAGAGGAAAATTCCTTTTTTTATGGGGATGATGCTACATAATTTTTGACATGAGGATTTTCGAATGGGACAGGTTCCACATATGTATTTCCGTTCGTAAACATTTCGTGTTTTAGGGGAGGCTGAAAGAATACAAAAATGTGCCGTTGTTGAAGGTCAGATAATTATGCATTCTACACAAAGGGTGAGTGAGTGAAAATATTATATACACTATATGTATGAGTCAGTTGATTATTTCGTTAATTTTAGGCTTGGTGGTAGTGTTGATGGTAGTAGTTGTACATGCTCGTATGTCGTGCCCTGGCAAGGGCAAATTGTTAACACTAAATAGAATAATACAAAAAAAAAATGTGTTGATTAATTTTTTTGAGCCTCTGTTCAAAATTTTGTTTAACCCAGACCATAAATTCATGCAAATTAATTGAATAAAACAAAAAAAAAAATTTTTACTTACGAGGGGGGGAAATCGTTAGTAATCTCTTGATAACAATGTAGGAAGATAGCCTAAATAGCTGTTGGATTGGGTTGAATATCTAATTTCTCTATTAGATAGTAGCCAACTTTAATATAAACTTTGAATAAATTTTAACTATATATTACACATAACAGATTCACGTATTTTCAAAATAAAATTTTGAATTTAAATTATTTTTTTTTTTTCTTTTTTTTTAATATTTAAATTTATTTATATACGATTTATTATATTTATTGGAAAACATATCTTATTTCCGTCCTTGACAAATATAAAAATTTGTTTAAATTTTTAAAAATATAAGCTTCTTTGCGAGAAGTTTAACGGAAAAACTTATTTATTTCCTCGTTTGGTCACGGAAACTTGCAATTTTTTTGTTTTATTTATTTAAACTCAATAACAATTTTATTTATTTATAAATTTTTCTATAATTTAATATTATTATTTATGTTCGTTTGTATTTATTTATTTATTTTTATTTTTTTTTTATTTTTTTTTTGATTCTAACCGAAGGAGAAGAATTTTTTGTACGGTTTATTTCCGGAAAAAAACCGTTTGACAACTGACTGAAAAAGACAAAACGAAACGCAGAGGCAAGCAGTGTGAAGAAATGGTAAGTGGGAAAATTTGTGTTTCTTTGGGAATTTATTTTGCTTTCTTTCTTTTTTGTGTGGACTTTCTTTTGCCTGCCCCCCGCTTGTTTCATTATCTCGTTCGTAGAAGCATTGTCGGGGTATTAGTTGTTGTTTTTGTTGTGTTTTGTCGAATTCGAAACTATATATACATAGTCCTATTGTTGGCGCGAAATGAGTGTGTATATGTATGTGTACGATAGCTTAATGGAGGGGGTGGGTAGCTTTAAGAGCTTTTGATATGTTATTTCTCTTATTTGATAACATGCTCTATGACAGGGACCAACCCCCTTTAATGCGCGCGTTTGGACTTTTTCTCCTCATAATAATGGTAGTTGCCACGAGCTTTTATTTCATTTGTGAATGCACTTTGACATAGGTATTACCACTGCCAGTGCCCTGAGTGTTCCACATTTGTTTCGCCATTCTTCAATCTTAAATACATTTTTTAAATTCCATTTTTTTCATTTAATTCCCTGTTTATCTCGCTGCTCATTTGAATTGGAGAGTCACCTCTTCTACTGAAAGCACTAGCCTTATCCAGGTGCGATTGGCACAGAACATAACAGAAACTAAAATATTAGCTTGGAAGGGCCTGCAGGACATACCATGCAGGGTTACCGCTGAAAATTTTCGCAAGTCGCAAAATTGCTGACTAATCAAAAAATTCACACTTTACCCTAATTCCAAAGAATAAATACAAAGGTTTTAAAATAATCTCATAATATAATTTGGCTCATAGAAATAGGAAGAAATCTTAAAAGTCGACCTTACTTTAGTTAGTTGACTAAACTTAATAAAAGAATCACCAGCACTAGTGCGTCGTACGAATATATGCCGTACATTTGAAAATCACTCAAATTTTAAATTCAATTTTTTGTATTTATTTTTTTTTTAATTAGGTTAAACATCAACAAAATTATATATATAATATAATGCAATTTTCAAAACTTGATATACCATAACATTATTGTTCAGGTATTACATTAGAACACATATTTTTTATTTTTTTTTTGGGTTTACAGAAACTTAATACCACTTGACTTTCAAACCACTACACAAATCTTTCTTTCTCTCTCTATGTCAATCTACAGATGCCCGTACCCTGTAATATAAAAGGGTATTCATATCCCCTTTGGCGCGCGTAAATTATAAAAAAATGTTGTCGATTCGTCACCGAAAAATATGAAATTTTTCAAAACTGGAAAAATAAGTAAAGTACTGTTATACGTTTTCTTTTTCAAAAACTTAATACTTAATCGTGAGAGCGAGAAATGGATATTTTTTTTCAAAATTGGCCATTAGTAAAGTGCCATTAATTTTGGCGTTACAAAGAAAATTCCAATTTCGGCCTGATAAAATGCTTTAGTCGGTCATTCATACGCATAAACGAATAGACCAATAGATAGCCTGCTAGTTATCTTAGTTTTTGAACAAAAAGTCGGAAAAGTCTCATTTTAAGCGTATTTCTGGAAGGCCGCCTCATAGCAGTCAAAATATTCCCCAACTACGACTTAAGTCTCACAACGGTAACCCTAATGCCATGCCCCATATACTTTACATTGGTTGAAAGCTCAAGCAATGTAAATGCACATACAAGTATGTGCATAAAAAAATATGCACATGTTTTTTTTTTTTTTTTTTTTACTGAAAATAATCGCCCATAATTCATAGGATTGTAGGAATGTAAGTCGGCTACAGAAAATGCATAGAAAACAGTATTTGCTGAAAAATCGATTTAAAAGTATTAATCCTCGCTAAAGGAAAATAGTATTGTTACTTTTTTTCTCAAATTATATATCTACAACTTTTACATTAGAAAGGCGAAAACTTTTCGAAATCTGAAGAAGTAAGAGACTATTTTAAATCTGTCCACAAACACTCCCTTTGTAATACTGATTTTTTGGTCAAGGCCAAAAGAGATTGCCCAAAAATATATGGAGCTTAGGCTTCCAGGCTGTTTGCATAAAATAGAATTGTCTATAAATTATTGTGCAGGACCTCTGTATCTAAACCTGAGTTTTTGTTTTGAAATTTTTCGAATTCGTCTTTGACAGTAGAACTAAATTAGTTCTATACGTATTTTAATTTTATTTTTCTAAATACTTTTTGTCGACGCTAAAAAAAAAGGATAAAGAAAACTAAAGTATTATACAAGTAGCTCTAATCTGCCTGCCCGTCTTTTCATTTATAATCTAAAGACTCAAGAGTAGCTGAACCGATTCTGATACAATTGCTTTCACTGGACATTGGAAATCTAGCAAAGCTCAAGATAATGGCGTATAAAAATCGATTATAGAATAAGTTATAGAAAAATTGTCAAAACAGTTTGTTCGAAAGTCCTTTAACCTCCAACAGAGTTCTACAAGAAAGTCGGCAGGGGCATGTACCGAAGGTCAATATATAACTCAATATCAGAACTTATATGTTTTTAATGTTAAAACGTGCACTCAGTGGCGTCCTGTGTCTTATGGTGTCTGTTGTTTAAATTCTATAAACAAATATTTGGTATGGAGAACTAAACATGAATCGTGATCTTCTGGTTTTTTCTTCATATAATTGTGGCCATAGCCTGCAGAATATAACACATTCACATCTTGACTGTCCAGTGATGTTGGTTAGTTTCTTTATCCTTAGGTTAATCTTTCCTTTCACTACACCAACAGGGAAATTTATTAGTGTATGATTACGTCCTGTGCCAAGTGCTGGTCCCTTTGTTGCCAATTATCTGCAATCTCATTCCCTTATATATCACTATCTCCGGGAGATTATTATTATTAATTATTATTATTTCCATTAATTATTATTATTACCATTAATTATAATTATTATTATTATAGATTATTGTTCTTCTTCTTTTCCTTATGGGTAGGTTATGATTCGGAGTAGAAGGATCACAACCCTCCCACTTTACGGCATCCCTACTGGTCCGCCTGTGGGGTTTGCCGGTTTGACCTCAGGAAGTACCGGCAGACTTCCCGGTTTCGGATCACTTCGTTACTGAGGCCAATCAAATGCTGGTGTTTTCGCATTTGTGTGATCCAGTTGTTTCTTGGTCTACCTTTTTTGCGCGATTGTGGAGGGGTTTTTGACGGGGTTCTAAGGATCTCTCCTTTAAACATGACAATACCAACTGATCCGGTAGTGCTCTATCTTGCTTGTGATGGATTCTTTATATACTTTTTGTACATTGTCCAGCATTGTGAACCGTATGTGAGTGCCGAACGTACAACTGCGGTGTAGAGCCTTCCTTTCAGCTTAGGGACATTTTTCGGTCACAGACGATTACGGAGATTTCCGCCACTTTATCCACTCTACGCTTACGCGATGATTGATATCATCATCACAAGTTGCTTCCCTATTGACCATAGATCTCAGATATACTCAGTCTTTTTTGAACTAATACGGTACCCATTTCCCCCCAAAACATCCACCCATACATCAAGTGCTCGTTGCAGCGACGTTTGATCTTTACTTATGATAGCTCCATCATCAACAAAGAATAACTGATGCACTTTGGGGTCCATGATTTTTCCTTCAAGCAGATAATCAAGGACTGCAATAAATAGCAAAGGACTGAGGACGCTTCCCTGGTGTACACCGACTTTAATTGGGAACTCTTCGGTGACTTCTGCGGGACATCTTACTCTTGTCCTTGCTCCCTCATATGTATATATCCATGATCATGCGCACGTAGGTTTCTGGAACTCCTCATTGTCTTAGCGCAACCCATAAGAGATTTTTTTAAATATCCAGGTGAGCCTAGCAACACATATACCATCTTAAAACTGTCCCGCAAGTGTGAATGCGAATCCGTGGGTTAACACGACTGGAGATCACCGGTGTTGTGAAGAGATACCCTCTGAGTTATGGAAAAAGATGGGAGAGATCGGGTCCAGATGGCTAATGATTCTTATCTCCAAGCGGATAATGAGCGGTGATCCAATGCCTAATGAGTGGAGGGAAAGTTATCTTCTTTCTTTGCACAAAGGCAAGGGTGATACGCGAAACGGCGATAACTTCCGTTCTGTAAAGACCCTCAACTAGGAAACACCTTCCAAGTGAAATCCACCAAGAGCGACCAACATGAGCCTTCCGTCGTGACAGAAGAATATCAGTTTGGATATTGAGAAAGGCCTTGCCGACCTGGAGGAGTCCTAATAGGATCCTTTAAAAAGAACAGCAATTCGAGGCACCACCAAGCAAAGCAACCTGAACCACAGATGCTGCAGAACAATCGAACTAACGCAAGCTACCAGGAACCATCTGAGGATATAAGCAAGACACCAACCTCGAATCAGGAGCCCAAGAAGAGACTACCATCAAGCCCCTTGAAAAGGAGACGAAGAAATAAAGGACATTGCCGAGGATCGCAATCCCGTAAACCATCAGGAATCTAGCAAAGATTTTATATACAACTTAGACCGAAACGGAAACTCTTCAAAGAGAAAAAGGTGACTAAAAAGTTGATCAAAAGCAAGAAGATCAATAAAACAGCGCTGTTAGAAAAGAATCACGAGTGACAGAAAATAAGGCAGGGGTGAAAACTAGCCATGGGAAAGATAAAAGGCAAGTCAAGCACCGACGCGTAGTGATCATCATAAGACCCAGAGGTTCAGAAACGCGCTCAGAGATACTCCGAGAAATCCGTAGAAAGACCAATCCAAACGAAACGCAAACATAAATAATAACTATGCGCCAAACAACGACAAGGACCGCTTGAGCTCGGAGCCAAAACAAAAGACAAGGAAGATTTTAGTTCATCCTTGAAGGCCGTCTTGGGGGAAAAAGCAACTGTCCTTGAGCCATAACCGATACTGGAGATTTAGGGATATGGATGGCCTGGCAACGGTGGATAAAGTAGGAGAGGCCATTGAACTAGCAGTTAACGAAACGGCAGCAGAACTTCAAATCACCTTGATGAAGGCCAACAGAGGGGCCCAAAAAATGGCTATATTTCAGCTGAACGACCGAGTAGCGAGCGAGCTGCTAAGTCCCACACTACTGGAAACAGAGCGGGCCTGTTTCTCGTGAGCAGTAGCAATTTCTACCATCCTCAATTATTACTATTATTAACAACAGACTATAACCACATGGGTAATACATAGTTTATTCAAAGTTCTACGATATTTACATACTGTCCTAAATCTTATGGTCTCACTGTCCAGTGCCTTGATAGCATACTGTCCACAAATATTGTAATGTCAGATGCATTTATTTGTAAGGATTGTCAATGCTACTCTATAAATCGTTAGTTTGTAGAGACTTGCAGAAAATTGCTGCTCGGGTTCCTCTTTCCATTGTAGACCCATCAGTGTATTACTGGATGCCTTGTTCATTTGTTAATGTGTTGGAGTTCCAATCTTGTCTTTTGAGAATAAGTATGGGGTAGTTCTTATTAAAATCTTGGTATAGAATGCCGTAATCTGAGATCTTGTTATGGCCAACAAATCCGTATCTGTAGAGATCCATACTCTAGCCGTAGGAGCTTTGTTTGCGGTCGCTTTCTCCAGCGTAGATTACATATAGTACTTATTTCATACATTCCTCTGTATTCCGTTTCCAAGTAGGCTTTCAATCGAATGGTTCCAATATACTTTCATTGGAGAGTTTGAGAGGTATTCCTTTAAGTTTTGGGAGAATGAAATTCTCTATTTTCATTCTTCTGGTGAATAGGACTAGTTCGGTTTTCTCTGCTCTGGGTTCACCTGTAGTCCATTTGATTCCGCCAATAAGGGATATCTTTTAGTGCTGATTCCATAATATCGCTGATGGTTAGCAGGTGTTTGCCATTTAAAAGGAATGCTATGTCATTTGCGTATGCTACGGTCTTTATTCCTTACTTCTTTAGAGACGTCAGAATTTCGTTAACGACAGGAATCCACAGGAGAAGTGAAATAACTCCTCGCTGTGGAATTTCTCTCGTAACTGTTTTCTTTATAGTACTCTCGCCTATCTGTGAATTAATAACTCTACCATTGTTCTCCATTCAATGCCATATAAAGTCGCTTTAATAGATTATGTTTTCACTTTATCAAAAGGTCCTTCTATATCTAGGAGCGCAACTAGAGTATATTCTTCGTAGTAAAGGCTTTTCTCGACTTCGTGTAAAGCTGTTTCCACGGATTTACCTTTTTAGGTAAGCGGTGGACCTGATACAGCACAGTTATGTACGTATTTGATCGAAACCCTATGCTAAATTTACAAAACATTTACAATCCCTCTGGAACGGATCATATGATATCATATCCTTCATCTTATAACCCATCCCTTATAAAGTGTCCGTGACTTTGAAATATTTTTAATTCAAATGCAATGATATATTTCTATTCAATGATATATTTCTATGTGCGGCATACTGCTCAGCGTCTGACCCCAGAGAAGCGACTGGTAGATACACAGGTGGTAGACCCTTGTATAGGTTCCATGAAATAGTCGTGATTACATGGATTGCATGGAACTTGGTCGACGGACTAGTACTATAGGCATCTCTGGGAGCTGATACAGCGATATACGAGTAGGTTAATTTTTCTTGAGAGAAGGAGGCAAAAAGACAATAGGTGCAGTAATAAGCATTTATTTAAATCTTGGATCTAATATTGCTGCTGTCGGTAGCTGTTGTCTTCAATGAATTAGTAACTTTCACGGCCAAACTTTTATATAATAGTTATTTAATTTTTAATGACGCGAATGCTTAACTCACTCTCTTTCCCGATTTAACGTTTCTCAGAAACAGTCACGCATGGTATCAATTTATGTAAATAAATAAATTTCGAATTTCATTTTAGACCCTATGTGTCTAAATATTTATCTAAAATAACCGGTTATTTAGTTAATTGTGAAGATAAAAAATCACCGGTTAGCTGGCTAGCAATATTCGAAATTTCATTAGACCACTTGTGCTGTTGATCACCGATTACACTCACATCCACATCGCCGAAATCAAGGAAACATTTTCGTCAGAAATATGTAGGTATTTGAAATAAACAATACCGCCCATCACGCGATTGACGTTTTCGCACCAGTGTGTCCAGAGTAGAATATAATATAGAATTTCGGTAAGGGACTTTTTTCTAAAAATATTCGCATATAAAGTGGAATATTATTTTTCTCAACCAAAATTTTTAGAGAAAAATATATTGCATTTAAAAAAAAAAAAACTGTTTTCCACCACTCAGAACTGTGTTCTTTGAAATTTGTAAAATTCAATGATGGAGTGAAGGGAAAATTTATAGGGAAGACGTAATGAGTGGATAGAATAGAAGAGAGAGTAACGTAACGATGAGTGTTAATTTGAAGGCAGCTTATTCCACATTCGTGTTGAATGGCTAACAAATGACCTTATACGAGCGATCAAATAAAATTTTATATTATTTTTTAATTCTTCGTTTTAGATTTAGAAAGTTGTGAATTTGTCTTCCTTGTCAATCTGGAAAATAAGAGAAAGCTATGATCGTTTTTGAATGGTCAGGTGAATATAAAAACTTTTTGCTTTCTTTGTTTGTTCTGAGACGCCTTACTTAAGAGCAACTAGACAGATTTTGATGAAATTTGGTTATTGTTTTCTAATATACATATATAATATACATATATATAGATAGTTTCATCAAAATCGAATTGGGTGTCGATAACATATGATGGAGCGGGGCTTTGAAGGTTTTTAAATCATCGCTGTTAGCTGCCTTACTCAAAAACAAAATTTGGATTGTGAGTTAAGACTACTAGTCCCGCTTGAAAATTACAAAAATCAGATGGGGTGCGGGTAAGAAATAATAAGTCTATATTTCACTTCCGTTATTTCCGCTAGCGGGGGTAAAATATAGCCCTATTATCCACTATTTCTTGTTTATGTTATTATTTGCTATAATTTGGCCTATTCGTGGCTTTACATATTCTTATTTTTTCCAATTTTTAATTTTTAATTTTTTTTTCCGATTTTAATTTAAAATTTACTTTGGGAGATATGCCCCAAAATGTTTTTATTTTTTATTTTTTCCAAATTATTTTCGGTTCACCACATTCCACTTTTGTGCAAAATTTCAGCTTTCTTTTTATAATTTGCACGTGTTAAAGGGGATATGAATACCCTTATACTAATTTTTAGAACACGTGCATTTTTGTGGAAATGAAGAGACAGAGAGAAAGACAGAGTGGTGTGGTTTGAAACTCAGGTGGTATTAAGTTTTCTGTAAACTCCAAGGGTGGCTGTCCAGATAACTGGGGAGTATTTTGTTTTGTTTCGCTATTATTGCTTATGATTCACAGTATTTTTTCCCGTCCTGATGTCATGTGATTGACACTGTTTTTAATAAATGCCAACAAAACATTGTGTTTAATTATTTACATGCATTTACAATTCATATTTGTGTATTGTTTTATATAATGTAAAAAACCAACATTCGGAAAATATTGAATAAAGTGGAATATTTTTGATGGAAGCCTCTAATTTAAATTAAAAACAAAGATAAATTTCTTCAGCTTGTGAAAAAAGTCACGTAGAGCTTAGAGTTTAGGAGCTAGAAGGTGGTGGCAGACATTACATAAGTGGTCTATATATGAAATTGAACTGATGATAACATTAGACTTGGGCTTACACGTTTTAGTCCCACTTAAAACACAGACCAACGGACAGATAGACATAAATATTCAATTTTAGAATTCACATATTATTTAAAAAAATAAGCAGGGATGATAATTTAAAGGAATAGTAACAACACAGAGTTTGTATAATACCACAAAGTTTTAAAATCAATGGAATTTTATAAAAAATTGAAATAATTTTATTAAAAAAGTAAGAAGGTTCAAAAATTGTGGTAGAAAACAATTGAAGATATAGATTTAAAAAAAAAATCAAAAAGCAGTTAAATACATAAAAATCCTGGTGCAGAAACAGCCGGACAGTTTTTAAAAAACCGTTCAGCTAAATACGACTCAATCTAGTCAGATTTGACTGGAAGAAAGTCGAAATGGCAACACTGATTCTAAACCCAGAGTAGAGAGCTTTGTCATTCCCAAGTTATCAGCAATCTCATTTTGATGGTACATGCCAATGAAAGCGCCCTGTTATCCCAAAGTATTCGAAAGTAGGGCAAAAGTTATCGTTGTTTTTTTGCTAATTTCGTGTGACACCCTTTTGCTGCAAATACACATATGGAAGGAGTCGACTAGAAGTGGTCTTTCAAAATCGATTCGAGAAACACGCGTTTAGAAACCATGAAGTACCCCTAGTGCTTTCGGTGTTAGGTCTGATGGGGAAATATAGTGGGTGGGTACTGCGCAGGTCTTTACACACATACACCAAATTTAAACAAGATAATTATTTGGGAATAAAAACATAGCCCCTACATGGGGCGCCGCTAATACCAACCACCCTCTCTGCTGACTGGATATTTTAATAGATTTTCTCTGCAGGGCAGAGGGATGGAATGAATTTACATCCCCGGAATATTATTTATCCAAATAACGGGCGGCACTGCAGAGTTCTTGTATGCGTGTGTGCATTGCTTTCAAAAACTGTCGGAGAGGTCCTTAGTTAATTTTATGCTAATGCAACAAATATTTTTACGAAATTAAATACATAGAGGCAGAAAGAACGAGAGAGAGACCAATGTAAGTATATGGGACTCTGACACGGATTGCTTAATGACCTTACATAATATACATCCCTTTATAACTTTAACATTGAGTATCGCATAACCTTTAATGATGATTTTAGCTCTTTGGACGTTATTTAGAGAGCACATGTTGGAATTACATTTTGACAGGATACCCTCGAGTGTTGTTCTCTTTTCGTAATTTTATGCTTTAATTTTTCTTCTTACCTACACCCTCTCGTTGAAGATTGTTGAGGCCTTAATCGATGCGAATGGTTCCACTTAACGGACTACAACAATTATTATACAAACATTTTTATTGATTGTCTTAAGTTGGCCGTTAGATTTCTGGGTTATGTAAGAGATCCAACAGCTCTTTGTTAAGTATGTACTTGGATCCCTCAGCGCCAGGCTTTCCAAGTGCAATCTTCTTCGTTCTTCCATAGTATAATGGTAGTTACACTCGTACTTAAAATGGCTCTCTAAGGAATTGTTATCATTGCATTTGTATGACAGCGCATTTTCTGTTGGTGCCACTCGGGCGACATGATACCTAATTACTTTTGTTCTTCCTAACGTCTCCGTTGCTAATAATGCACCCCACTCTAGGTGACGGATGTTTGCTATTTATGTATGTATATCCAAATTAATTGTTGTGGAATATTCTGACGCCGCCTTACACTAGAGTATACTTTTTCAAATTAGTTTCATTCGCGAAAACAGAATGGAAATCAAATGTGCATGAGAACTGCTTATTTTGTTTGCATCTGAAAACTATGCAATGGTTTTAAACATGATGGTTAGTCACTGTTTGGAAATGAGTTATAGAAATAAGATTACGAATGTAAAATCGCTTACGAGACAGTCTAGATTTTAACACATACTCGTATGTATGTATCTACATCAAGTAAAGCTGCATTTATAGCATGTACTCAGTAGCGAGTACATAGACGTCAACTAAATGACGTTATATAGATATCTTACCTGTAAAATAATTAAAGCGTATTCATATCCCCTTTGGCGTACGCAAATTATGAAAAAAAAATCGTACCTGTACATGTACTTGCCGGACCTAATGAAACACATCTAACGTCCCCTTGCAGTGCATTATGCAGTGCTTTACATACCACACGTGCTCTGTGATGAACAGAGGTTTGTCTTTATGTGCCCAGGCACTTACGCTAATCGGAGAAACCGTCCGGAAGAGCAGATAAGTCTTATGTGGGTCTACTTTTTACCCCACACCATACACAAGCCTTATATAGTGAAAGCCTTTCAAAAATCGTATGCTTACGGCCAGATTTAGGACAAGAGGAAGGAATAATTCCACAATTCAGTATTACGCTCCCACGAAATCGGCTGTTTACAATTTACTCGCCTTATGGAAACGTTGTCATTTTGATGGAATGTCTCAATGCCAAAGTAACGGGTGGGCCATCTGCTGGTTTGCCTTTAAATTACATGTTATTTCGACACTGACAGCTCTCTCGCTCTCAAAAAATTGACAGAAACACAATATTGAGAAATATTGAAAACTTATTTCCAAAGTGAGTGCTATGTTGCCGAAACAGTGCGAATTTTGAAAAGATATTTCGGTCGAAATAATGCACAAACCGTGCCTGTTGACATGCTAATTGATAACACAAGTTATCCCCACGTGTGTCCTGTGCGCTTTAGCATCATTACGAAGGATGATATAAAGTCTTGTTACGTTAAAACAATAACAAAAAAGATACCTGCACAAAACTCCAGTCAAAAATCCAGCCCACCAACTTTGTTAAGGAAATCGATGAACACTGTCTGCATCAAATTTAAAAAAGATTCTGGAATGTAAACAGAAAGTTGTTGAAAAATAAACGTAAGAAGTTGTCATCGGATTTATTTGGCGTAGCTGGTAAAAGCCTATATTCACAAATCAAAGTTTGTCACCCTATAATAGATATCTGTTTAACAAAGCCAAAATAATTAAATAATTAAATTAGATAAAGAGTTTTCATTTTGATGGGTTAGTAATGGAGTAATTTCATACGGTCTTATCGTGCTAAATACTGTGTTCGTCAAACAAAGCCGACACCTGATCACTTACAGCAGTGGCGGAAATAAAACCCAGATTGACTACCATTTGGTAGAAGCCCCGAGTTAAAGATTGCAAAGTGATACTGGGAGAGGCGATCGCTCAGCAACACCGTCTCCTCCTGACAGACATTTTTATGGAGACGGGGAAGAAAACAAATTAGCAAACAAAGGAGACTGAGAAAATCAATGGGTACAAGCTGGGCAAAGGAAAGGCGAAACTTTTATTACCAGCATGACAAATTACCTCTTTACCGTCATCGATGAGGTCGGTGATGAGGAGTGCAGAGCACAAGATATGTGGGATTCCCTACAACGATCTTGCTTGGAGAGAACCAAATCACTGCTTGGAATGTCGAAAGGCCAATGCCAATACGCCAAAGAAACATGGTGGTGCACAGATGAAGCTAAAGATACGGAAAGAAAACGGCTTTCAAGGCTTGGTCAAAGTGCTCTTCTACTAATAGAGATGGGAAAGCTCGCCTTGAAGTAATATATAGATATTGCAAAGGTCTCGCGAAGAAGAAGTGCACCCAATTTTAAGCAAAAAGTATGGAAGGCCTCTATCGGGAGTTAGAGGAAATTTCGTCTTCGGCGTCTGATAGGAACCACACTACCCAGGAGCTTCGACAAAACAACTTGAATAAGGGAACAACTATATTCAAAATAGCCGCCCAGAGAAGAAGATCAGGAGATTCGTTTCCCAAAGTTGATTAACAATGCTCAAGGCCAGCTTCTGGTGGAAGACGACAAAATTTACCACAGATGGCGACAGTATTGTGAAAGACTTCTGAACGAACAGTTTCCCCGGGTATACTTTCCAAGAGCCGCTCCTAACCATGACAAACTATCCGACTTAACTGTCGAAGAAGTTAGGAATGCGTTCTAATATTCAAAAAAAAAGAAAAGCGGTTGGGCCAGATCACACAAGCAGGAGTCACCGAAGAGCTCCCAATCATATTCGGTGTACACCAGGGAAGCGTCCTCAGTCCTTTGCTATTTATTGCAGTCCTTGATTATCTGCTTGAAGGAAAATGACGGACCCCAAAGTGCATCAGTTATTTTTTGCTGACGATGGAACTATCATAAATGAAGATCAAACGTCCCTGCAACGAGCACTTGATGTATGGGTGGATGTTTTGGGGGGAAATGGGTACCGTATTAGTTCAAAAAAGACAGAGTATCTCTGATCCACACCGGCCTATTCCAGATATTTGCTTGAATGGAAAAGTGCTTCCCAAGTGCGAATAGTTCAAATATCTGGGATCTATGATCAATAGCGAAGTTACTTCTGATGATGACATCAATCATCGCGTAAGCGTAGAGTGGATGAAGTTTCGGGAAAACTCCGCTATCTTCTGTGACCGAAAAATGCCCCCTAAGCTGAAAGGAAGGCTAGAGCCTTCCAGTTGTACGTCGGGCGCGTCAGTGACGAAGTAATCCTAAATCGGGAAGTCTGCCGGTACTTCCTGAGATCAAATCGGCAAATCCTACAGGTGGACCAGCAGGGATCCAGTAATAATCTCTGGGTCATAATCTCGTCGTAAGGAAAAGAAGAAGAAGAAGAAGAAGTAATGGAGTATTTTTTGTTAGAAAACAAGAAGGAGAAATCTTATCTTGACTTTTTCCATTCTTCTGTGTTTGTTAATTAAATTATAACTATGGTAATAAGTAACAGAATTGAAGATCTTATAAATAGTTTACTCTCTTTTGTAAATATGAAAAAGAATTTTATAAAAGTGTTTTACATTCTAGTGAATTTAAAAATAATTTCTTCATTATTCACCAAACATTAGAAGCTTACGAACAAATTTTGATGTGTTCTTGGCTCACCTGTAATCATTTATAAACAAGCCTTAATTTTTTTCTCGAAATATGGATTTACGAAAATGAAAAGGTTTATTTATAGTATACTGGGTTATAAATTGTATTCTAAATGTAACAACTTTTATGCGTTGGGTGGTACTGTGGTCATTCGTTGATAGTTTATTTGATAAATGTGAGTTTTTTAGCTCTGAGCTAATTAGTTCTAATATGGTTAAGGTTTCGTACACACTTGATGAACAAAAATTTGTTTTCATGGACTTCTATAGATTCATGATGTAAGTAAGGAGGTTTTCTTTGAAGAACTTTCTTCTCTCTTTAGTGAGGAACGAACAGCGATTTCAGAAAAATACCTATCTTTAAAGTCTGCTAATGGATTAGAGAGTTGTACTCGTATAAATGATCCAACTAGGCATATAGCTCTTCCCAAACTTGTATCGACTGTATCTTTGCCAGACTGGATCGTAATGCTAATTTTTCTTTGATTAGTACGATAGCAGATTTTTTTTTAGAGGTGGACAGGCGGAGCCTGTATAACACCAATTAGAATTGATTTTGATAGTCTCAATGCACGCTTGATACGAGAAAATTGGTACTCGTACGTTTAAAATGTAAAAAAAAAACAGAAACAAAATAATGTTCAAATCCCCAAAGCCTATGAAAAAATATCTAAAAAAGTTGCCATTGAGGTTCCTATTTGTAAAGAGAGTTTCTACATGGATAAATTTCACAAAGCTAAAGGGGACCTTAAAAAAGAATGGCGCGTTGTAAATGAGCTGTTCAGTAAAAATGCCCTTTCTGATTCACCATTATGCATGAGTTATGAGAATAGGGATATTACTACTTCTGAAGACTTGGCCAATATCTTCAATAAGTCTTTTACTAGTGCTGCCACAAATACCATGGCTAATACTGACTTTGGTACAATATCATATAAAGACAGAGAACAAGGTAATAGTTTTTTCTTTCTACCTATATCTCCTTCTGAACTGCTTAGGTATATCATGATGCTAAACAAATCTAACTCATCTACTCGGAATAGTTATTCAAATGATTTTTTGTAGAAAATTGCACCGAATATTGTTGATATCTTGTCACACATCTTTAACAAAACTATCTATAATGGAACTTTTCCCGATAGTATGAAGATTGCTGAGGTTATACATATCTTTAAGAGAGATTTCAGTATTTTCAAAGATTTTTGAAAAAGTGGTCAAAACCAGATCTATTGCTTTTCTTGAAAAAGGTTCTTCAGTCGCAATCAATACGGATTTAGAGCTGGTATGTCGACGGAAGATGCACATTTTGAATTTTTGTACTCATGTATATGATAGTTTAAATATATATAGATATTAAAAAGGACTTCGATACCGTTGACCATGAACTATTAGTCAAATTAGAAAAGGATAGTTTCAGAGGTAGAGGAGATATGTTAGTTCTAATACTTGTAGTGCTACCAGAAATATGGAAACATATAATGCAATTAGGAGCTACTCTTCTAAATGCTTCACTATCGAAAATGTAAGTATCTATAAATACCTGGAATTATACATCGATAGTAAAATGAGCTGGGGTGTTCATACGTCTATATTAGGGAATTATCTATTATTAGCAACGTATATGATGTACCACCTTAAACAAATTTGCTCTCGTAAACTTTTATAAACGGTGTACTACGGCTTGGAACAATCTAAATTGCAGTATGGACTGGCATGTTGGGGTGGCACTTATTCCAATAATCTACAACCCTTGATTGTAACTCTGAAATGCAACGTAAGAATCATTTCAAAAATACTTCCGTTGGAAAATTTACTCGTATATTTTTACAAAGTCCAAAAAATTGTTTTCTTTAGAAGTGGTAATCTACCCAATCAGAACCTTACCGCCTACGAACTTCGCAGTAATGATAGATTTCTGGCTACTATTCAACCTCATAATACTCACATTTTCTTAAATTTCTATACCACAGTGGTCCTCAGGCTATTTAATAGTTTACCAATTGAATTACGGCGTCTTCGAAAAATTTTTATATTCTAAAGAGAAATTAGAAAATGGTTGTTAAATTTTTGGTTTCAATGAAGCAACAATCTAATCAGGATGTTTTCGTAATGGCTGTATAACTAGCTTTTATCTCTTTTTATTTAATCTCATGTTTTACACATTCACCCCGCAACCAACTTTTGTATATGCTTTTGTTTTTTTTACCCAGCTAAATGCATCGAGTTTCTGCAACTAAAGGATGTACTCGTATCTTTCTATTCCTCAATGAGTATTAGTATGGATAACACTTAAAAGCTTGCCTATTGATTGAATATCCTAAATGATCTATAATGTTAAACATTAGTTTTTAAGTCTAAGTTGTAAATTGTAAATGTGAAGACATTGAATGGAATAAATTTTATTTTCTTATTCTTGAAGTACAGTCTTATTTAATGTTGTATCTACTTATTTACATTTATTCAAAAATTGCTAGTATTATATACCTATATAGGTACATATGTACGTTATAACTGGCCCTAAATTTCTGAAGTATGTAGCTTACTTATATGAGCAGCCCTTACTCTTTTCAAAGTCGACACTAATGGTATATGTCCTTGTAAAATAACGTTTTTTGGAAACGTAGCATTAAATTGTTAAATATCAGTTATTATTTTGTATATTAATAACTACGTCGACGCGGATTGCAATATACAAATTGCTGAGTGGATTTTTAAAAATATAAATAAATATTTTAAAGCAATTGGAATATCTTTAAAGAAAGCTTCTGGTCACACTGTTCGGAGGAATGTTATTCGATTTGATAGTATCTTTAAAATACTACTAGATATCTACTGATATGGAGTAGATCATTTGTGAGTGTAAATTCTTATCATCTTTGTTGGCTACAGTGTTTTATATGGATATATTTGAGGTTGCGTTAATAAATATTCGTGGTTTAAGAAGCAACTTCTTTTTCGTTTGTGCTCATTTATCCCAGCACAAGCCAGCGGTAATGAATCTATGTGAAACCCAGCCGCACAATGACACTAATCCTAGTGAATTTATCATAGCGGGTTATACACTGGTGCCATTATTTCTGCCACATCTACGTAGAACTATCGCGCTCTGTGTGAATAACGAAGTTAACTTTCAACTACAGCCCCAATACAGTAGTTCAAACGACCTCTTCTTTCAATTCTTCTCGGTCAATTTTTACACCGGAAAGCATGTTGTTCACTTCTGCTTTCTGCATAGAAGCTCGAACTCGGATAAATAATTGACATTAAACCACCTCGACCAAATTTCCGAGTCGATAACTAGTATTCTCTCCCGCAGTCCCACAAGTGAAATCGTTGTTGCGGGTGATGTCCACAATGCCAGTTGGCTTCGCCACTCTGGACCAATATCACCTGAAGGTCGTTACACCGAAATCTTCTCCGAGTTGAACAGCCTAACTTAACTTATTGACAAGCCAACACGCATTCCTGACGTTGACAGTCATGACCAAAATACGCTAGACCTGTTTCTAGTATCTCATCCAGACAAATTTTGCGGTTGTAGTTTCTGCCCCACTTGATAGGTTGGATCATTGTCTGGTGTCAGCTAATTTCTCGTATTCAAATCTGCATTCGAACAAGAACAATTTGGCAATACGAGAATGTCGATTAGAGCGGTCTCAAGCTTCCTCGATAGAGACGTAAATGCCGCCGCTGATATGGTTGCAGACCTTATTTTACTCGGAATGCGCTCCTTTATTCCAAGTAAATCATTTAGTCTCAAACCAAAACAAGAACTCTGGTTTATTGTGACATATGGGGTTGGTGTCTGGAAAAAGGAAGAGGATTTCGCGTTATAGCATCAAACACCTACTGAGGAAAACCTAAATCTATTCAAACGACCTGGGAACGACTACAAAGGCATTTTAAGACGTACTAAATTTATAGGAGACCAGAAAGTTAGGAACAGAATACTGCAATATCCCAAGGGCAGTAAATCCTTTTGGTCTCTTATAAAAAGAATTAAAGGCTCCGCAACATCGACCATCCCATCGCTTAACCACAATAACAAGAATATCACGGACTCTAAGGAGAAAGCCAATGTGCTAGCTACATTATTTGCAGCGAATTCCACCTTAACTAACAGCTCTCTCTATCTACTAACTATTCCTTAGGTCAAATATATTTCCGAATCCGTTCAGTAGCAGGAGTAAAAATCTTAATTGAAATAAATCTTCAGGTTCAAATGAACGTCAGTACTTTCCAAGGTCATGAAGAGCAAATTGTCAATTTCCACTTTATGTGATATCTCAAAATAAACCATCTCCTTAATGACAGATTGTACGGTTTTCGGCAACAGCGTTCCACGGGAGACCTAATGGTATACCTATCCGAGAAATGGAATCAATGAATACGATGAATGCAAAGTAGTTGCCCTTGACCAAAGGTTTCGATATACTCGTAGTATAGCATAGCGCTCTTATAAAAAGTTTCAATCTCATGGTCTTGGGAGCATCTTTTCGCAATGGATTGCGAGCTTTTTAAGTAATAGATCAATACAGGTTGTATTAGATGGATTTACTTTCACCACCTTCTCAACTAATGCTGGTGTACCCCAGGACTCAGTCCTCTCTCCGACCGTGCATGATAGCACTCTTGACTTCTCTTATACATTATCGACTGCACTACAAGGGCCCCAAATTGTTAAGTCCGAGCAAACAGCAAATTTTAACCGAACTCAAGTCTGACATTGATGAATCATCAATTGGGTTGTAAAATACCGAGATGAATTCAATGTGTCAAAAACCCAATGCTGTCTCCTGTCTCTGAAGCTGGATACTAACGTAGATAAACTCACAATGAACGGAATAGATGTTTAGGAATCTGATGGATTGTCAATGCTTGACATGCATGTTAGCCCAGACCTTCACTGAAATCAGCAGATCACAGATCCTCCTAAATCTGGCTCAATATGCTTTGGATTCCTCAAAAGATGCAAACGATTTTTCATTCCCACAGACTTGGCTACGTTCTATAAAGCTTATATTTGTCCAAAACTTGAATATAACTCGCATGCTTGGGCAGGAGCTCCCAGCACATGCTTGAGATTACTCGATCGTGATCAGCGTTAAGCATGTCGATTGATATTTGGAATCTTATTCCATCGCTCGAACACCGTCAGAACGTTGAATGCTTAGCACTCCTCTACCTAGGTAGACTGCGACAACGAAGGGCTCAAACATGTTATGGGACGGCACGGACTAGGCAATCGGAATGACAACAGCGAAAGATTTGTTGACTTTTGCAACGCAAATCGTCTTGTCATAGGTGGCACCATGTTTGAGCACAAAGCCTGCCATAAAATCAGTTGGGTGTCAACTGACAGGCAAGCAACCTCCAACCAAATTGACCATTTTGTCATCAGTCGCCGTTTTAGAAGTAGTCTCCTAGACGTCCGAAACAGGCGAGGTGCCGACATGGGGTTGGTACGAGATCACCATCTTATGATAGCTACTCTCCGACTACGCACTGCTGCCGTTCGTAGATCTAACGACACAAGAATACCTAGGTTCAATGTAGACCGACTGAGAGTTCCCACAGTGCGCCAAGAATTAAGGGACCATCTCTCACGTGGAGTGGAAACAATCAGCAGCTCCCTGCCCGTCACCATCCAAGACCATTGGTGCGCTGTGAAAACTGTTTTCACATCAGGTGCTGAAAGGATTGTCGGTCAATCACAGGGAAACCATAGGGCGTGGCTTTCCGAGGATACCTGGAGAAGGATCAACGAACGAAAACAGCTAAGAGCTCAAATTGCAGCAACCACCCTCAAAACCGGTAAATAAGGAAAAGTCGAAAACCGCTGCAAGAAAGGTGACTAGAGACAACCGAGCCGACCCTGGCGCGCTTACGTACGCTCAAGCTGCGACATCAAACACCGATCAAATTCCACACCGCGTTAAGGTAAAAGCGCCTAAAGAAAAGCCATCAGATTCTGACATGCAGACGCGTGCTCAAGCATCAACATCAATAAAAACGAACACTGATAATTCGGAAAACCCCGTATCTCACGTCTTTTCTATTATCCTTGCGAGGCTTGAGGAGCAAACAAAAACAAACACGCTAATTGTCGAAAGGTTGGAGAAGCTTGAATATAAGCTTAACAATAGGAGCATTTCAAAACGAACATGACGAAACTTCTTAAAATTGTTGCATGGAACGCCAACGGTCTCATACAAAGACTAGAAGAGCTAGAAATATTTCTACGGGAAAATGACATTGACATATGTTTGATCTGTGAAACTCACCTGACGAAACTATCGCGTGTAAACATTACTGGATACAGTACCTATCACGCTTATCACCCGTCGGAAAGAGCCAGAGGCGGATCGTCTTTAATCATAAAAGATTGCATCGAACACTCTGAAGAGATTATGATAGAGCTTGAAACAATCCAAGTGAGCACTGTACGTGTGAAAAATGGACATTACTCTTTCAATGTCTCGTCTATTTATTGTCCACTGCGTTGCAGGCTTGAAAAAAATGATTTTACAAATATTTTCAACTCTCTTGGACCGAAATTTATTATTGGCGGTGATTTTAATGCAAAACACACCTTCTGGGGTTCAAGATGTGTCTCACAAAAAGGCAGAGCACTTTACAACGCCTGCATGCAACACAGATGCGACTTTCACTCGACTGGTAAACCAACATATTGGCCGACTGATAACAACAAAATACCCGATCTGATCGATTTCTTTGTTGTAAAAGGAATACCAGACAAATGTATTAAAATTGATGAAAGTTTTGATCTCTCTTCCGATCATTCCCCTATCATTCTAACGATGACCGAACGCCTAATTAAAAAAGATGTACCTGCTAGACTAACTAGCAGAAAAACTGATTGGGAAGGCTTTAAAAAAGACGTTGAAGAACATACCGAACTGAGAGTATCACTTAGGACGTTTTCTGAACTCGAAATCGAAATTGATCGTTTTGTTGAAGTTCTGCAGCGCGCCGCGTGGAAAAATACTCCCTATCAAAGGAAAACGCCAATCAATCATGCCCAAAAATATCCACCGGAAATAAAAGAAATGGTAAGGGAGAAGAGAAAAGCGCGTAAAAAATGGCAACAAACTCGTGCTCCGCAACATAAATCGCATTTGAATCGCTTGTGTAACTTGCTAAAAAAGGCCATTATTGATTTTAAAAACCGGACAATACAAACCAGCATTGAAAGCTTAACAGCGGACAAAGATTCCAATTATTCGCTCTGGAAAGCTATAAAAGGCATTAAAAAACCGAAAATACAAGCGGCCCCAATCAAGAAAAATGACAACGAATGGGCCAAGAATGATAAAGACAAAGCAGAAGTCTTTGCCGCCCATTTAGAAGAAACATTTAAACCATTTGATGGGCAAGCGCTTGCTGAAAATGATAATGCGTCGGATATAGCATTTCACAATTACACAGTAAGAAATGCAAGGCTGACCGAACTTCAACAAGAAATAAAGAAACTGAAACCGAATAAAGCTCCTGGATACGACCTAATCACAGGAGAGCTTCTTAAATCGTTACCTAGAAAAGCGTTAGTTAAGTTTCTTTACATTATAAACGCAGCGATAAGATTAGAATATGTTCCGAGTCAATGGAAAGTCGCGGAAGTAATAATTATTCTGAAGCCAGGAAAACCACCGAATGATAAAAAATCGTATAGACCTATTTCGCTGCTGCCGATTATGTCTAAAGTTTTCGAAAGAATAGTACTTAAGCGATTACAGCCGGTTATAGAAGAAGGATCTCTTATTCCCAATCACCAGTTTGGGTTTAGAACCAAGCACTCAACAATAGACCAAGTGCATAGAATAACTGATTTAATTGAAAAAGCTTACGAAGAAAAAAAGATTTGCTCGAGCATATTCCTTGATGTTTCTCAAGCTTTTGATAAGGTCTGGCATGAAGGCTTGAAATATAAATTACGACAAGTTCTGCCGGAACACTTATATAATATTCTAGAAAAATACTTGACGAATCGACTTTTCCGAGTCAAACACGGAAACGAATATTCGGAATTTAAAGAAATAAGGGCTGGGGTGCCGCAGGGAAGTGTCCTTGGACCGCTTTTGTACCTATTATATACTCGCGATATACCGCAAGAAGAAGGCACCGTCTTAGCTACATTTGCCGACGACACTGCCATCCTGGCAACGGGTAAAACGATCGAAGAATCGACTGAAAAATTGCAAGAAGCATTGAATAAAGTAAATGAATGGACAAAGATTTGGCGACTAGCTTTAAACGAAAACAAATCTGTTCATGTCAATTTTACTTATAAGAAAATAAATAATTTGCCCATCTTTTCAAACTCGGTTCAAATTCCGTTTGCAAACGAGGCTAAGTATCTTGGAATGACACTTGATGCTAAGCTGAAGTGGAAATCGCACGTGAAGAAAAAACGTAAAGAACTCGAAACCAAATACAGAGAAATGTACTGGTTACTTGGAAAATATTCCAAGCTTAATGTAGAGAACAAACTGCTTTTATACAAGCAAGTGCTAAAGCCGATATGGACATATGGAATACAACTTTGGGGTTGTACCAAAATAAGTAATGTCAATATTTTACAAACTTTTGAAAATAAAGTGCTAAGATCAATAGTTAATGCACCGTGGTTTATTAGAAATAGCGATATCCATAGAGATTTAGGAATTGCGACAGTCGAATATGAAATCAAAAACTTCACACGTAAGCATAAAGACAGATTACAAGGACACGTTAACAATGAAGTCCTTCGAATTCTAGATGAGAGGAATCTACTGCGTCGTCTACAAAGGACTAAACCTTTCGATTTAACGCGATAGCAAGAAACCGCGCCTAATTTGCGGAACAAGCAGGAACTTTCAATGGAAAGGGACCTGCCAAACGATCTCAATACGTGAAAGAAAAACTGCTGGATAAGTCAAAACTTAGTTGTAGTATGTAATCAAAGAAATTTATCACGAAGGGAGGTTTTTTTAGTGAGTAAAAATCTCACACTACTATGAGCACGCGCTACCGATCCTCATAGTGTCTTCATGAAGATTTTTTACCTACCCTCGGAAAAAAAAAAAAAAAAAAAAAAAAAAAAAAAATTGCAGCAACTCCAGCAGCAGGGAGGATCGAGCTTGAGTCCCTATATCGCATGAAGATGAGAGAAGTACAGCGTAGCGTGAGACGTGACAAGCGCAATTACATCAATGCGCTGGCTACGGAAGCAGAAGAAGCAGCAGCGAGGTGCGACAGCAGAACCGTTTATAGAATCACTAAAGAGCTTATAGGTGGCCGAAGCTCTACTCAACACCCAGTGAAAGGCTTAGACGGTTCGTTGCTAATATCGGATGAGGATCAACTGAAGAGATGGAAGGAGCATTTTGCTTCGGTTCTAAACCGAGTATTCGCCAGCAATATGCACCCAAGTCAGACTGAAGTGTCCGTAGAAAGAAGTTCCCGAATTCGCACCACAACCCCCAGTAAAGAAGAGATTATTACCGCAATCAAAGCACTGAAAACTAATAAGGCGGTAGGACTTGACGGCATACCCGCGGAGCTTTTTCAAGCTGCGCCAACAGCATCGGCAGAGCTACTGTTCCCACTTGTCGGGGGAACATGGGAAGCCGAGAGTTTTCCAGATGAGTGGAAAAAGGGAATGATTGTCAAGCTCCCTAAAAAAGGCAACCTAATGCAGTGCGAAAACTGGAGAGGTATCTGCGTGCTGCCTGTTGTGGCCAAGATAATAGCTAGAATCATCCTGGAGCGAATCAAAGAACACCTTGAAGACACACTTGACGCCGAACAAGCAGGTTTCCGCTCTGGATCCTCCTGTGTCGACCACATCAACACCCTGCGGATCATCATCGAGCAATGTGTTGAATATCGATCACCACTTCACCTGTTGTTCATCGATTTTGAAAAGGCGTTTGATAGTGTCAATCGGGAATTTATTTGGCGTGCCTTGCGCAGGAGAGGCATTCCGGATAAATTAATAGCAATTATCAAAGCTACATATGATGGGTCCACATGTCACGTTTTGCACAGAGGAAGGCTGTCTGAGGAATTCGAAGTCCAAAGTGCGGTTCGGCAAGGCTGCATACTTTCACCAATATTGTTTTTATTGGTGATTAGCGATGTGCTGAATGCGGCCTTATCAACAGGAAATGGAGGAATTCGATGGACTCTTACATCTGAACTCAAACACCTCGACTACGCCGACGATGTATGCCTACTGTCTCACAGAATAATGGACCTTCACCAAATGACAGCAAATGTGGAGAGGGAAGCAGACGTCGTTGGGCTGAAAATTAACTCGGCAAAAACAAAAATGATCAGCCTAGGACCAAACTCATCAACTCATATATGCATTGCTGGACAAACGGTTGAGAGAGTAGAGAGTTTCCAATACCTTGGGAGTATTGTCTCAACCGATGGCGGAACCGAACTGGATATAGCCAGCCGAATAGGTAAAGCAAAATCTGCGTTTGGGATGCTATCCATAGTTTGGCGAAGTAATGCAATTAGCTTAAACACCAAGCTACGACTGTTCCGTTCCAACGTTGAATCCGTGTTGCTATATGGATGTGGTACCTGGAGAGTGACCGTCACTATCACGAGGAAGCTGCAAACGTTTGTCAATAGGTGTCTACGTTACATCTTAAGGATATTCTGGCCAAACCGTATCTCTAACGAACAGCTTTATCAGAGAACGGGCCATGAACCTATAGGCACAACCATACGACGACGAAAGTGGCAGTGGATCGGTCACACTCTCCGAAAGGGTGACAGGTCCATAGCTAACCAAGCGATGCAATGGAACCCGCTTACCCAGGATGGCAGGATACGCGGCGGTCCTAGGAGTACGTGGCGCAGAACAGTTGAGAAGGAAGCACGGCAACTGGGAAAGAGTTGGGGAGAGCTGAGGCACATTTCCAGAAATCGCACACGATGGCGCGTAGGCGTTGTAGAGGCCCTAGGACCCACAAGGGGATACAGGACATAAGTAAGTAAAGTAGTCCTCTACCTGTACTTCCATCACAAGTGTTCGGTAGATATTGCTATGTGTATATAGTTGTATACCGCCTGTCCGTCAGTTTAATCGAGTTGTGTGGAGTACCTCAGGAATCTGTTAATCCGTAGACACTCACTTAATATTCTTCGATGGCGTTTCTAAACCATGATGATGAGCCCATCATTGGTTGCACAGAAAAATGAATTTTTTTTTTTATATTTTATTTATTTATCTCATAATTAATTTTAAGCATTAAACTTAAGAGTGTTCTACTTTCAAATCTTAAAATTTGTTCCTTTAATATTTTTTTTTTTTTTTTTTGTATTTCTATTTAATTCATTCTCTTTTGTTAAATATACAAATTACATTATATATTATATATAAAAAAAAATATAAAAACACTGACTTCATCATAACAATCTAGACATTTTTTTTTTTATTATCTTTTGATTCTTTTTCTTTTTTTTTTAAACAGTTTTTCTTGTTTTTTAAACGAATAATTGGTACACTAAAAAAATTAAAAAATTAAAAAATTAAAAAAAAAAAATTAAGAAATAAAAAAATAAAAAATACAATAATATTACATCAATCTCACGTCCACTCGTTTTTTTTTTTTTTTTTTTCTTTTTTCTCTTTCGTTTCCAAACTTTTGCTCAAATTGTTTTTAAATTAAAAAAATAAAAATTATAAATACAAAATTTTCGGTTTAGAAAAAGGCGACACAACTAGAGGAGATAAAAAAAAAAAAGTGATTTATGGGACAGGGTTAGGCTGAGGTTAGTAGCATTCTAAAGAAGTGTTCCAGGCTTTCGGATTGGCAAACGCCTTCTCTGCGCTAAAAGTCCTAGTCCACGTGCTTGTTTCGTTGTCGTCTCGGGGAGTTCAGTGTTGTCATCTTGCTGCGCCTCGTCTGTAGCAGTTTGACTTGAGTCTCCGTCTTTTTTATCGGAATCATCGGATGAGGAAGAGGTGTTCTCAGCACTCTCTTCTAATGGCTCCTCAGCGGCTGCAACAGATTCTAAAAGGATATATGATTTGAGCATTGTTTTCAGCTTTGAGCACCCCGTGCTTACCTGTTGTGGATGGTCCTAGGGCTAATTTTCTTCTCGCCAACAATGGATTCACTTTCCTTGCGGGAATTGGTGATACTTTTGGTCTATTATCAGTCTTCGATTGAAGTTGCAGGCGTGGACGGGTCTTCAGTCTATTGAGTCCACCTACAGCTGCTGCTGCGGTTGTTGTCTCCGAATCGGATTTAGCAGCATTCTCATCTTCGGATTCGTCTTTCACATCATTACTACTCTCGTCAGCTGCATCGACTGCCGCTGGTGTTGTCGAGGTTGTGCGAAGTGTGTTGAGGCGTGCACGTGGCAGTAGACGATTTCCACCAGGGGCACCACCGCCACCAACACGGTTCAAGTTGAAGCGAGATGGTCTAGTTGGCAGTGAAGATGAGGCAGGTTTCTCATCAGCAGCTTCGGGTTGTGCAGCTGGAGACTCGCCTTCTTCGACAGCGGGCGCTTGAGTGGCAGCTGTGGGTCGGGAGCCGATGCGACTTCTGCCGCGGAGATTGAGAGTGGGACGGCCGCGCAGGGTGCGTGCTGTGGTGCTTGATACTTGATTTTCTTCGTCGTTTTGTTCTTGTTCCTGACTGGGCTCAGCCGTTGTAGTTGTGGAGGCTTGCCCACGAATGTTGAAACGATTACGGGCTAGAAGTAAAATTGAGTTATGAATAAGTATGAGAACTCGCTCAATACCCATTAACTTACTTCTTCCACGAAGTGGAGGTGAAGATGCAACTGGTTTTTCTTCTTCTTTAACTACAACTTCTTCTTCAACTGGAGCTGCAGATGGAGTGGCAGCAGAAGCAGCGCGGTTACGGTTACCAAATGATGGACGATGGAATCGGTCTAAAAAAAAAGGAATTTCTAGAGGTAATCTTGGACAGAAATTCTAGAAACACTTACTTCGTCCCTTAAGTCCTCCGGTATTATCTGGTTCAGCAGCTGCAGCTGCCGCTGTTGGTGCTTCTGTTGTGCTTGTTGTCGTCGCCGCAGCTGCTCCGGATTTCAAACGGAACCTGTTCCTTCCAGCTGTAGCTAATCCACGACGACCGGCGCCGAACAATGAAGCTGGAGCTGCTGTAGTGGTTGTGGTTGTTGTAGTCGTAGTTGTGGTGGTTGTTGTTGGTGCTTCTGTTGTCGTTGTTGTAGTTGTAGTCGAAGGTGTTGTTGGAATTATTGTCTCTGCCTCCTCTTCAATTGTTGTCAAGCCCTCTTCGTCAGATTCAGTGGTATCTGGCAAATCCGTAGTCAAATCTTTGTCCAAATCAGTGGTCATATCCATTTCTAGATTCTCATTTGCCAAAATAGCATATAAGTCGAAAGCGGCCTTCTCCATCAACGGCGTTGTCTGATCAACTTCATCAGCTACTGGTGCCTCCTCTGGTTCTGCAACTTCTACCTCACTTTTGGCTTCTTCGACTTCTTCAGATTTTGGTGGTTCACTCACGACCGCTAGCGCAGGCTTTTCAGAGTCACCATTACGTGGGGATCCTTTAACCTGCTTCTCGTCTGTGTTGAAAGTCTCACTATCGACCAGTTCCAGACTCGGACGTTTCACACTGATCTTCTTGCTCTTCTCATTTGAAGCGCTCGCTGTATTCTCGAGGCCTTCCAACGACACTGTTGGTTGAACTTCAATATTCTTTCCACGTGATGGGAATCGAGTTATAACAGGTAGACGACCCTCATCAACATCTTCGGTTACTGCCGGTGTATTGGCACGTCCTTTAGCCTTTCCACTCACCAAAACATTATCCGGTGCAGATGTAGTACTACGTTCAATATTGGTGTAGCGAGACTTGCCACGTTCCTGAGGCTGTGATCCCTTTTTGCTGCTCTCCTCGACAAGAGTTGACTCGGCTTCTTGTTGTTTCTTACCTCCAGCACCCTCATCGTCATCATAGTAGTAATAGACGTACTCATACTCGTAGTCCATTCCATTAGGACCCTTCTTGATTTGAATACGAGACTTTTGGTTATTCTCTGAACCGGCCACATCTAAATTGGTTGGCTGATCGATAAGGCCAACATTTATATCATCCTCCAAAGAAGCGTCCTCTGTGGCCGGTTTAGCAGTTGTTAAGATCAGCGTTGGACCTTCTGTAGTCGCAGCGGGAGCAGAAGTAGCGGCCTCAGCAGACACAGCATCTAGTTCTTCCTGCTCGATGGCACGCTTTGCTTCTATGCTCTTCATGACGTCTTCGTTGATGAGGGCACTCAGGATGGGATTCAGTTCGGGGCGTTCCTTTGTCGAGAGGAGATTCTGTGTTTGCTGTAGCTGCATTAGTGAGCTGGCAGTATCCTCATCTTCATTGTGCATCTTGAGATACTGCGCTTTTGGAAGGTTTGAGATCTTATGCGATGTATGGAATTCCACATCAGAGCGGTGAATTTTGTGGGCAGTTTCGAAGGTATTCCCTTCGAGAATGACGGGAGATGGCTCATCCTTGTCTTTTGTTAAATTTTGTACAGAGTCCAGACTTTCCGCATTGCATAGGAGTATTAGTGAACCCAGAAAACAACTGCAAATAAATTGGAGAAAATTATTGAGTTAGTATTGTTGTGTTAAACTAGGTGACAATGTCAAACAAAGTATAAAAGCTGTGCGAAGACGAAGAACGTCAACTTTAACCTAACATACAGAAATATCGAATGTGAATTTAGTAATAACGAAAATAATAACAAACAGTTGGCGACTGATCTATAGATGGAATATTCGGATCGCAGAAAGACAAGTAGTCTTCACCAGCTAATGCACATATCCAGCCAACATTTCCAAAAAGTAGAACGGAAGCACACCACATGGTTTTATGGACATCATTGAAGGAAAGAGATTGCGGAGGCACATGGTCGTCTACTCATTCGAGTTCTAAGAAAACTTCTCTAAATAATTGAAATGGATTACAGATACGCTATCTTTGACCTTTTGTTGGCGCCGTGGCTCAGTGGTTCGAGTCAAGATTCGAGTTCCAAAAAATACAAAAAAAAATGTTTCACGGTCCCACCTCTCACGAACGTCTGACTAACATCCGATAGTAAAATTATTATGCTTTATCTCAATCGAAAAAATTGCCTTACAGACACGGCATACAACTTTAGATCCCTCCCTGTATGGGCTATTAGTGCCAAAATATTTATATATTCATTTATCTTTGATCCTTCAACCAAGCTTCAGTAGTGTAGAACAATTAGATAAGCTCTGAACTCCCTGAATATCGACTGATCTTGCAACACCATCATTTTCTATGCGTGCGACTGGAATTTCTGGAAAATATGAGAAAGTAACCAACCAACACTTGGCAGCGGTTCACTTGGTCTTGAATCAATATTGCAAGAGCAAGTTGGGCCACTAATTTTGTCTGGAGGTTGTCAATAGTAACAAATCTTCAGGACCAGATTTGATTTCTTCCTCTGCGTAAACTCTTCCTTTTATCGTATACCATAAGAATTTGTCCAAATAGATGAAATCTTGCACACGTACAGCCAATTCCTCTCTAACTACCTATAAAGAGCGTTAAAGTTATTGCTATCCAAGGTCATAAAGAGCATTGTAAACTTATGAATTATTTCTAAAGAGTTGTTTCGAAAGAAACCATCGTCTTAATATATAATAGTTTCCGACAACAGAGTTCCACAGGGGACTTAATGTCCTACCTGTCTAAAAAATGAAACTAGTGGATTAAAGATTGTGGTGAATTCAAAGTTGTTACCCATCAGAATGTCAGCGACAGGCCTGTAGATTGAACAGTGAGAAGTCTATTATGCAGTCAAATTCGTTCACTCTAACACAGCCGGAATGTTGAATGCTTTGCGCTCCTGTACCGGAATTTCCGTCAGAAATGTTCGGAAGAAATATGTAGTTGTATCCCACCTGTATGTCTGTTCAAACGTTATACGCGTGCATGTACTTTAGAGCCTGTTTCCCCATACCAATGACCGTAGAAGATTGTGTTTAAGCTATTCAGTGTGAAAAAACTTGCCATCGTCAGTATTTCCAGAAACATATAACTTGTAAAAATTTAGAATTAGTGCACATCGTTACCTCACTCTCTTTTACTCCCCGTCCAATCCTCAACTCTTTGATTTACCTTTTCCTTTCACATTGCGAAGTGCACTACTATTCGTTTTATTCATTTACGACATAACGGATGCTGTAAGTGGTGGAATCTGGCCGAATTCCGACACTAAAGTACGTAGATGACATTGATTTCCTTGCAAATGCAATAACAGGTATGGAGTTAATAATCAATAGACTTGAAGAGTACTGGAAAACGTGGAACTTGTTGGTCAATTTCAAGAAATCGATGACAGTGACATCCAAGAATGCCAGGTGAAGATATTCTTAGAACATCGTATTAAAATTGTACGAGAGTACAAATATCTGGGATTCTTAACATCATCTAAACTGAATATGAACAAATATCTTAAGTCCAAGTTATTTGAAGATAAGCGGGCAATCTCTTTGGTCTCTAGTCGCTGTATTATAAATGTAAACCACATAACAAATCAGCAAATATTCCGTTCAACTGCTACTTCTATATTTTTCTACAGCGTTCAAGTTTGCGGTTACCGCTCGTTTGAAGCCTTTGGTATTTTCTTAAAAGGGTCATTCAATTGCCGAATAGTACTCCCAACTACATGCTGCACCTAGCAATGGGTTGTTCACCTCTATTCTTTTATACGCTAAAGCTAGACTTTGATTATATGGTAAAATTAATTTCACTGGAAGATGAAAAATCACCAAAACTTTTACTTTCTCATATCGTCGTCCAAGAGTGGGAGGAACTAGCGTCTAATTGTGAATTTAATCTTAGCATTTCGCTCGATAAGGAACCCACATTTTTAAAAAAAGAAGTTCAACATTATACTTTAAAATACGAGGAGTGTTGACCGATTTCCATTATATACCACATCGACCTGACCTTCCGATTTTGTGTAAGATTTGTAATCTTCAACAGAAAGAAGACGTGCAACTGGCCCCATTCATAAAGAATTCCGTATAAGATACCTTGGCTCTCATATATTGGAAACATTCGAAGCCATTAATATGTACTTTGAACGATGATCACGAATGGGATATACTACACAACTAAAGGGTGTCCCAAAATACACGTAAAAAGAAATTTTGATAGAAAACACAGGCTTCTAATTAAAAATTGTAAATGCTTTATTTATTCATAAAGTATACAGTATAGGGTTATGTATGGAATAGCATATCGGGTAAATGCCTCCACGGCTTTGCTGGCACATACGCACTCTTTTATCAAAATTTTCCAGACCGTCTTGCATAAATATGGCTGAATTTCGTTAATACAGCACTCAATTTACTCCTTCAAGGCATGGGTGGATGTGGGCTTTTTGGCATAAGAAAGAAGAAAGTCCAACGGCGTTAAATCGCATGGTCTGGGCGGCCAATTCTGATTACCAAAACGGAAAATTACACCACCAGGAAATGACTCATGCAGTAATTGAATTGTTTCTCATCTTGTTCAAACCACATATCATCCACATCATATATTGCAATTTAGACACAAAAAACTGGATTATCATGTCGCAATAGCGAGCACCATTAACTGTTATTGCCTGACCAGCCGAATTTTTAAGGAAGAATGATCCGATAATGCCTCCAGCCCAAAATCCGCACCAAACAGTGACACGTTGTGGATACATTTGTTTCTCAACAATCACTCGTGGATTTTCTGAACCCCAAATTCGACAATTTTGACGATTAAGAAAGCCATCAAGATGAAAGTGAGCCTCATTGCTGAAGATGATTTTGGTTGAAAAATCAACATCCACTTGTTGTTGTTCCATAATCCATTCAACGAACACTATTCGCAGTACGTGGTCAATAGGCTTCAGCTCTTGAGTCAATTGCACTTTGTATGAAGATGAAAGTCTTTCGTGAGAATACACTGTAGAGAGCTTCTCGAAATGTCTAATTCTTTACCATGGTGCCGAATTTATCTTTTGTGTTAAACGATTTGTTGAAGGACGACCAGAGGGTCTAAGATCATTAATTGATCCAGTCTCCATGATTTTTTGAGTTGATAAAGTTAAATCACTATTCCGACCATATTTTGTATGAAAATTGCGAACTGTAGCTTCCAAACCTTCATTATTTTTAAAATATTGCTCAACAATAAAAATGCGTTGTTCTTTCGTGTAGCACTCCATTTTGAATAACCCGGAACTATCAGCTGTCACGTTTTCTTTATTTTTTTCGATGGCAACACTTTACCGCACAAATGGCGGACAATTCAAATCTTGCGTCGTTTTTGGGACACCCTTTCAACTATAGAGTGAAGGCAATTTTCAAAGCTTACTTTTGTCTATTTGCATATATTTGTAGTTTACTAGACTAAAAACTCTAGTAGATGGCCATAAGTAAATACTTGTAATGAATACTTTCTTTTTTTTTAATGAAATTAAGGTGTCTTAAAATTTAAACTACAACTACCCAGTAAGAGAAGATAGGATGTATCATTTTGTTTAAAACAAAAAAAAAATTACCATGATGCTCTCTTTACTATATACAATATTATGGGCCTAACTGTATCTGTAACTGACCACATAAATCGTTTTCACCTAAAACCTATTCACTCATCCATTAACTGCTTAATGGCTTATTACATTTTTATAATTTTTTTCTTTTATAACTATCTTAAATATTTTGGATATTTTAATGAATTCAAAAGAAACAAAAAAAAAAATAAAAATTGGTTAGTGGGCCGAAAGAAAGTTCAAATCATACTTGTTCCATCTCAAATCCAAATAGTTTTTGATCTACCTATACATTTTCTTATGGCATTAGGTACATGGACAACTGGTTAACAAGCGGAAATCACTTAAAAGTAACTCGTTCCGTACAACAACGTCACCTAAAACATCAATACGGCGCATTAGTTATGCAGTGACCTTTAAACGTCATCAAGCCTTCACTTTATGCAACATGACAGAGCAGCAAGGAGCAACTTTTACCAATACCAGCTTAATCTTATTTAATGGTTTCCTCGAAAGTGAATCTCTTGCAAAATCTTTAAGAGCCACTCTGTCTCCACGTCCATGCTATGTATAAGTTGGAGCAATCGTTTGACATTTATACTCTGGAATTGGAATGTTGTTTCCTTTGAATGGACAGAAGAAAAAGAGACAAAAAAAAAAACTACAGGCCTGGTGTAACAACAAAACAAAACCGGAATGTTTGAGAAATACACAACAAGACTTGTTTCGTTTTATTTCTTTCGTTTCTTTCTACTCTCGATTCGAATTTGCGCGAAGCGGTATATAATGATCAACATTAAATGTGCGGTGATGCCATCATCTTTAAATTATACAAAGTTGATATGCGGAAGAGTATTTTCCTTAAGCTGCAAGCGGTGCATAATTAATTTATTCATTCAATGGGTGGGTGGTGTCTAGTACGGTGGCACAAGCCAACTCATCTTGAATAACAATTTGAAATAATCTTGATAGTGGTATCTATGGTGGGTGTCTGATGACTGGCAAGGCTACAATAATTAGGTGCCTGCAAGACTCTTGCTCCGTTCGTATTTTGGAGTTGTATTTTTAAAGAAGGCTGTAATGGCACTAAAATGTATCTATAGGTACATATCTCGATTAAAACAATTCTGGTGCACTGGTTTTACTTGAAATCTTTGGCCTAATGAACTTTAATTCTATTAAGACATGAAGTGTGACTGTCTATAAGATGACTGAATTCGAAGATTCACAACCCGTTTGACTGTAGTTTAATTGCGCATCCCATTGAACCAAAGTAGATGCGAGGTATTTTAACTTGATGGACTACATCTTACATCTTTGCCGAGAAAAAATTTAACCTTTTAAAGCACCAATTATTCTAAAAAGCTCCATACAACCTACATCTAAACTCAAGTGAGAATACATACAGTAAGGGCAGGTCTACAGAGCGATCACTTCAATACCTGGTAATATAGGTAGAAGGAGCTTTTCGACCAACAAAATCGCACCATGCGTCTTTTTGGATATCGAGGTTACTTTTGACAATAGTAGTATGCGTCCATTGACAGGATAGTAGAATGTAGAGGTATCGACGAGCATAATGGAAAATCGCATGTAGCACCGACTAAGCACCAATGTGATAGATCGTTATAGATAATCTTCTAATAAAATTTAGGAATCGGGTTTATATTGTCCTTAATTATACGAATGACCTGGTTGTCATTATTAAAGGTAAGCATGACAGCAAAATATGTATTTGATGTCATGCAACATGGCCTTCTAGTAGTTTCAGACTAGTGCATCAAGGACGGGCATTTGATCACCCCTGGCAAATCTGTCCCAGTTCCTTTTGCTAATAGGAGAAAACTTTGATATAGTTAGTAATGAACATAAATACTTAGGTGTAGCTTTGGATAGAAGACCAAATGACAGCATTCACTTTAGAACCTGAGGCTTGACTCAAAATATATTGTTGCTACTGTTGTATTATTGACAAAAGTAATTAAAAAATCCACGATCATCATACTTCTGTGGCTACAAAGGTTGACCATGTATGCCTGTAGACGTAGAAACCATCATTGGGCTCATTTCTCTACATCTATTCTTTAATAATGTGTCAGCATGTAGTGCAGTTAATTTGCAATAAGTATAAAATCTTAGACCCTAAAACCAGTGTTCAACATGCTCAGCACGGTTTCAAACTTCATACCCAAATTTCTCTACTTTGACAAGAGATACGATGAGTAAAATCAGGAATGCTAAAAAGAAGAAATATGTATGTATTACAACCTTCTAGGCAGATCCTGTCAACCCACTTTTTCAGCAGCTCAATTTCAGACTCAGACTATTTGGATGCCTATGGATGCCTGCAGTAAGAAATTATTAAGAATACTTGAGTAAATGTCTCTTCCGTATACAACTACCAGTCACACATGCGAACAACCAGTGGATCCAGAATCGCACCACCGGTTAAGGTAGTTAAGGCCACTAGAAAATAGCCCGTGATATACCATTGGTGTATTCTTATGGGGGAGCAATTGATCCCCTCTGGCACAGCAGTCCTTCGAAGAGACCTATTGTGCCAACCCATATAGTTCTAGAGTAAATCGTTTACTCCAGAGGCTGTAACTTATTACGGTGTAATGCAGTCATTGGCTCAGCTGATCTCTGTAAAAGTCCCAGTCAGTGTTTCTCTTTGGGCGATAGTTTAGATTGACTGAGGTATTGATAGCAACACGAAATCTAATGTGTCTGTGTTTATTTGAGCATGAGGGTTCGTGCCAATTAGGTCTAATACTTGCTTTCTAGTAAAAGTAACCAAGATTATTTCCTTATTTAAACCAACAAATATTTTAAAATCGACCGTCTTTACACAATTTACTCGTAATATAAAAATGCCATCACTTACACTTAAATAAATAAATATTTCAAAGCTAACAGCTCATATAGGGTCTGACCTAGCTTCTTACAATCATTTGTGTTACGCATGTTATATTTGTCGCACGAGAGAAAGGGAGATGTAGTTTTATTGACAAATGCGAACGGCAAATTGAAAAGCATCTCATGACAAGTTGTGCCAATCAAAATTACATAAAGACTGCCGATATCGCGTGATCAAGATCGTCTGCAATGCACGATGCACCGAATATTTGTCGGTGATATGAATTAATCACTACGGTCACTCAACAACGGTTCCCACTATAATGACGAATTGACATAAGATGGACACTTGGAATATAAAACTCTGGAACGCAGTAAAATTAAAAAGGCCCGTCGAAATTTATGGTCGTAAGAGGGTGCTGTAGGCTGAAAATTATATGGACAGTTAGCAGCATCTTTACAGCACTCCATAACTATTGTTGATTATTCTAACAGATAGCTTAAAGCCTTTCGATTCTAAACGGTTTTCTTTATCCTTTTAAAAGAAGCAAATTTCTTTTCTGGCTGTTGTTAAGCTCCATTTTAGCCTCTCACGAAAATTTGGGTTGATTTAGATGTCAGTAATTACACGTATTTTTCCAAGAAATTGAATCCTTAGTCTAATCGAGTCGATTAGGAAGGAAAGGAAAGTCTTGTTCAATTTTATTGTCGTCTCGGAACAAAAATTTATTTAGAATACTCGTAAGCTATCGAATTATCCCCATAAAGTTGTTCGGCCTTTTGTACATACGAAACTATTGGTGTGTTTATTGGAACATATACGTAATGTCGTTGAGAATGTGTGATCCTCGCACATGATTTCTCGGTAATCTTCCGTCTCTAACAGATATTCGTAGCAGTTTTTTTAAGTTACGATTTTTTTAGAGTTTCCAGATTCGATTTCAATTTTGTCTGAGAATTATTAGATCAGCGGACATGACATCCTCGATGCACATTGTTAAGTCATAATTGCCTTTTATTGCATTTTCGTACAGTTTCATTAAGTCATGATTGCTTTATTTATTCTACTACATTCTATTAAATCTAATCCATCCAATCAATCAATTGTCAAATTAATTAATTGTCATTCGCTTAGCTTTTCCGGTTGTCAAACAATTTGCCTTTTTTTAATAAAACTTTTAGCTGTTCAGATCGTGTCTGCAACATAATCTTTTATTATCTTGAGCATCCATTAACTCAGTATGTATTTTCGATAAGCAAATAACAGGGAAACAAAAACGCTTGCTTTCTCTCAACACACATTATGCTGTTGTATTTGCGTGCTCGGGAATATCATTATCATACTCAAATTTCCAGGTTTGAACTTCGTGGTGAAGTAGAACATTTTGGATACGTTCCTATAATTTCCGACAATTTATATAAATCTGGCACCCACCTGACTTTTTTTTTTTAGCAAAACCGTTTGCAAGAAATTCGTACTCAAAAAGATTTTCATTAGCTTCACCGACATTTGAAAGCGCTCCAACAATTTTCTAACATTTTAAAGAATTTAAAAAACTAAGATTTCGATAGTATTCATATGTTTAAAGGACGTTCCCTCCGGAATGGGTTCGAAGACTTTCCGGGTCGGAGCGTTGATGTCTCTTAAATATTTTTAGAATTTAGAAATTAATTTTTACGTGAGACTTTTTTGAAACGAGATTGCAAGTTCAAGTTCTCATATGCTCCTATAGATGAGTTGCTACTGTATACAATAAAATAATGTTCGCACCGAATCATATTTCACAAGAGAGATGAGTTGAGCACGTTGTGTGCGAGTTGCGTAATCATTCAAAAGGTCAGCACCCAATATAGATTTATAAACTTTACCCTCACTAACATTCTCCCTCAATCTTGTGATGTAGGAGTCTTTTCCAAGATATGACTTAAAACAAACTTCGGAGTGTGGCAATAATCATAAATTTCACCTTTCTATTTCTTAATAATTACAACTAGATTAGTAGTTAATCCCTATTTGGTACTCGTATACGAAGACGAGCAAGGAACATAGTACTGGGATAATCCCATAGCTTCCTGAAAGGATAGCAACTACATATACCCTCCACAGTATTTTGATTTTAGAAGTTTTGAGTGAGAATGTGATCTATTCGATATAATTGAATTGTCTCGTGGCACACTAACCAATACCGTGTCTAACCAATTACGGGCAAATAACTTACGAGTATGCACATATTGATGTGACGCTCGCACTTTGAATAAGAAAATGTGCAAATAAACCAGTTCAGCAAAGCTGGGTGACCTTTTTTTGATAAATCAATTAAAGATGTAATTAATCTTCGGGGTGTTTCTGTGTGGAAGGAATCTTTTAGATACTATCTTATTTGAACTTTTGTCGGCTCGTGTCCTTCAACTCCAATCATACAAGAGATACTCTTGTGACGATGCATAAATATGTGAGTAGTACAAATGTTTATGCAGAGATAACAGCCATTGATACGAGTGAAAGAAATGTGACCATGAAGACAAGTTTTTTTGTTTGTATTTGTGTGCTTTCCCTCTTTAAGCCTGAGTCTATTAGTTTTTCCATACATTTCGTGACTAACAACTGACATGAACTGGTTTTTAATGGCGAACATGCTTTCTTTGCAATCCACAAGCCAATAATATGCTGAAAGTATGCACGACACGTCTTATACTATTTTCCTTTGCAAATAGTAGAATTTCGATTCAACACCTCTCTCTCGCTAGGCTAATGTGAGTATGAAATATGTCTGGCAAAGCCAATGTGCACTTGACCGCGATTCATAGAATGAATTGGACACTCGTTCATAAGCCGGCTAAAGAATGTCATTTTCAACAGATTATAGATCCATTTATAAATCCACACCAAGTTGTCAGGGCTTCGACCTACCTCACTCTTTATACTTGTACTTTCGATTTCGATTAAGAGTTTGACTAACTTTTTGTGTTTGCATGTTATCATGCGTAATCTCTCGTAACGGTGAAAAGTAGGTACCTAAAACAAAAACCAAAAGTAGTTCCACCAGTTCATAACCTGGTCGAATCGATTTGGTTGTTTGGCGCTACCACAAACAACATTTCTCTGTATAATCCCCCGCACGTTGCGCGGCCAGAAAAGGCCTTCACCAAAGACCAACGAAGGTGTGCTAGAGCCAAAGAAAGAAATAACCATGCCAGCATGTATTTATTTTTTTTTTTCTTGTATCTATCTCGCCTACTTTAGCCAGCACCACCAGCGCTATGTCGTCTTGCATAATCGTTGAATTTATTTTCGGGTTTTCTTTTGTCGGTCACAAAACTATGCTATGATATAAGGAAACACTCAGTATTGTGGTGCCTTGCCCCTCTCACTCTCTTTTGACATTTCGAATGTTTTTTTTTTTTTAGGTGAACAATTTTTATTTTTTTTTTTTTTTATCAAAGATTAGCCTTCACCTGGTATACGCTAATTAATGTTAAATTAGCATTAGCCACAGAGAGATAGTGAAACTTGCAAATCTTGATTTGGTAAAACACGTACTAAGAAGCAAAAACGGCAAATATTAATTTAATTTGCAGTTGGACGTCTAGCTATACTTAATTCATTACTATTCTTGAAGGAATGTTGTTTTGAGTTAGTAATACATAGTAAGCACAAGTCAACACGTGGTTATTATGGAATGTAACGTTGCTATGAACAAATGGTTTCCGAAATAACTTGTTTTAATGGTAGAAATTTGTCTTAGAGAATTTTTCGAAAAGTCTTCTAGACACGTGGCATAACTTTGGAGTTTCGTTTGAAATATTCTCTAGTTAGCGATTAATTAGCTACCCATATGGCTATGGAAAGTGACACTTAAGAAATACGGCTTACTATAAAGAATAAGGTATACATATATCTCCAAACTGTCGAAACAACAAACGGAAAATGGAAAATAAAATTACCATGTAGCGAACTTGAAAACCAGGAAAGGGTTGTTGCACATAGACAAGCGTTGACTTCAACAGACCCAAATTCACAAGGTTAGATTTGGACTGGAAGACCCGAATCCCACCTGACACTTTTTATAAAAAAAGAGGTAAAGAAGCCAAATACATGACCTGAAGGTATTGTACTCCAAAAGTCCCATTTTCTTCAGATTATCTGATTATATTAGACTGTAGTGGCGAAAAGGCGTCTAAGAAGCTCAGTTACTGTGGTGCCTTTTGTGCTATCACATTAAAGCATATATTTTACTGCAGAGGAAGTCAGTACGCCAAGAATCACTTCAGGATGGAAAGCAGCAGTGCTTGCTATTGAAACTAACTGCTGGACATTGCGTAAGAATGACCGGATCTGTTGCATAATTTAGTCGGTGCAGAGGGCCACTGAATATTCCGGTCAAAACTTTTTCTTTCTTTCAGATATTACAGGCTTAATCCAGAGTAGTAAGCCGGACATCATTTGATTTTTGATGTCTTTGGTTTGTCATACATTGCTGACACCACAGAATGGATCAGAGCCAACTAAATAGTAGCTTGATTTATTCCTATTTCTGCTTCATTTTTGATGATACCCACAATTACCATCTCCTCAGGATATCGCTACGCTTCACTTGAGTGTTTAAAATCACCGTAACTCCCGTAGTCACTGTGACAAATTTTCTCGTACATGTACGGGAACAGGCATTTTGTAGACTATCTTTTGTGTGCACCTCTAGGTACCTTATAGTTGAGTAACACGAATGTGAAATGGTGAATGGGTATCATGGTCATTGTTTACAACCTTCCGAGTTTTCTTTTCAACGTGATAATTCCAAATTTCTTAAATTTATATTGGTTGTCGTTCCAATAAGTTGCAAGGGTTGGAATATCACACCCGCGTACAACCCCTGCTATCTGTACAACAAAGCTTGAACTTCCCATCGAATATTTAAGGCCCTGTTATCCATCGTCCTGGGCGTCGTGGCGTAGTGGTTAGTGTGTCGGATCACTACGCAAGAGGTTCCAAGTTCGAATCCCAGAAAACACCAAAAAAAGTTTTTTCACGATCCCACCTCTCGCGACCGTCTGACAAACATCCGAGAGTATTGTTGTCACGAGAAAGCTTCTCAAAATAAATTGCCGTTCGGATACGGCACTAAACTGTAGGTCCCTTCCATTCGTGTGAAAAATATAACGCACACAACACGAGTGGTTGCGAGAAGCTAGTCCCTGGCACTTAGTGAGCTGTTGCGCCAAATATTTGTTTTTTTTTTTTTGTTTTTTTTGTTATCCATTACATTGTCTGTCTTACCCACTCATTTAGACTACTACCGGTCTAAAGGACTTCCATTCTGTGTAATCCTTTTTACCCAGTTTTGGTAGGAACATTAGATTTGTTTCCCTCAATAATACCCGTACATACCCAGTTGCTGGACAGGTAATACATATATTTTTTTACAGACTCCTCCAGAAAACTAACTCCTATTCAATCTCATATGCCATCTTCGATCTAAGCTTCCAAACAAAATTGCCCTCGCGAGAAGACTGGGCTGAAGAAAAGGATTGTTGCTCTCCGTGCATGGATGAGACTGTTTGGTAATGTTTGGCAAAGGCTATGGTGTTAACTTTGGAAACGACA
The DNA here is from genome assembly GCA_963082735.1 of Pocota personata. Classification (NCBI taxonomy): domain Eukaryota; kingdom Metazoa; phylum Arthropoda; class Insecta; order Diptera; family Syrphidae; genus Pocota; species Pocota personata. The sequence continues at coordinate 5,500,075 of OY720433.1, forward strand.
TCAGTGTGAAAATCAAAGGCAGCATTATTCGTCCCAACCGCTTTTCTTAGGCCAAAGAAAAGAAATAATGAGATAAGGAGACCCTTGCCAAGGTCTTATAGAACGAATGAATGTCATGTCAATACTCCGCCCGTACTGTCTTCAAATCTATCTCAGAGGGGCTATGCAGAAGAGCAAGACCTCGTAGCGTGCGCAAGTGGAGGTGGAGCTTCAATAGAAGCTTTTCGAATGAGACCCAGGACAACCCCGGCAATACCATTTTTTTTTCTTTAGAATGCAGGAACTAGAGTTCCTTACAGTGGATGCACATAGACTTGAGTCATAAGGAGCAAAGATCTATCTACTTTGCATCAATTCACCTAATATTAGTAGAAATACCATATCAAAAGATTTGAATATGTTAACCACATTCATCTGCAAAGACAAAAGCCACCCTATGTAGCAAATTCAGAAATTTCAGTGACCGCCTAATTGCAATTTTATATAATTTAAATGACCATTCCAAATGTCAAGTGTTGACCTAAATTTAATAGAATTTGGTCAAGTTTGGCATTAGTGAATGAATCATAGTGAAAATGGCCTTAAAGGTCAACTGCATTTTTCTTCTTATTTTCTCTTTTATCGGTCTATAGCACCTTACGCTAAACCTGTTTTGTTACAAAAACAAAACTCACAGAATCTTTATAATTAATGAATTATTACTTATATGTGCGATGTGCAAGCGAAACCAGTGTTACTTGCACCTAAAGAAATACAAACAGTGAGAGGATGAAATTAACCGGTGATTTGGGATATTATACAATAAATTCAACCAGTAAGCTAGAAGAAAAATATTTCAATAAAAGTCTGTAATAAAAAAAAAAAATAATTAATTAATTAAAACACCTGGGAACTGAAATTTCACTCAAGCGAAATGTCATCATCCATTTATGCAACTTGTACTCCTTCTTCTTCTTCTTTTTCTGTATTGCTATGTGTTAAGTATATTTGTTTTCTTTTTTTTTATTTTACCAATCCGTCGCATCCGTGAGATTAAATAATCAACCTAACATATCATTTTCACAAATAAATAGAGTACAACCACACAAGTGTACAATAATCTCGCTCTTTTATCCACACTTTGTTTTTGCACCACATGTTTACTTTGTGTACTTGTACGTATGATGTATACATCCTACCTAAAAACTTGCAGCAGATACACTTAATGCATGTAAACTAAAAATAAGAAGAATAAACTGCAGCAGCACCACCAGCAGAAGCCCAGCAGCACCCCGAATAGGCTTGGCTGGGGTGGCACATAAACCTTTGTTGGGGCAGAGAGATCAAATGGTATTTCTAATTGCCTTATAAAAAACCTGAATGGGGTATGAGAGATGGTGTGAAGCCCTACACCGATGTACAGAGAATTAAAGAGTAGCACAGTGTTATGAACTATTTCAAGGTGGTTTGTTCGCATAGGTCAGCACACGCAATGTTGGTAGACCATTGGCCACAGTATGGGAGATATTATGATTGCTATGTAATTAGTTCTTTGCGACAAATTAACCCTGCGACGGAAATTAATCCTTTAGGTCTCAAATTATGGTAAACGTTGGCATTTATGATAGACTGGTTAATCTGTCTCAGGGAATGACAAAGAATCTCTTAAGGAAGTGGTTGAAAGGCGGCATTGATGAAACTTGTGGGTGTGGTAAAACTGTGGATTCTCTGTGGTTCACATGGGTACCCTTGAATTGAGATAAAATGTTGGGGAGGCACAGGATGTCATTTTAATCTTCATTAATATAAAAAGGCGAAATCCACCTTTTTCCTTATGTTATATCCCTAGATGGACTTGCACCTCAACTCACAAGTCACTCCATCCAGTTGCGTAGTCAAATTTGGTTCAGGTTAACTACTTAACACCTATCTAACGTAGTCCTTTTGAACAAATTCGAAAACTTTTCGGGCCTGAGTGTTGTATTTGTATATAGTGTTATGGAGGCCTGTACAGCCTGTATATATTTTTCTCTTGAAGGCTCCAAGATTGCTTGCATCCAACTTTGATAAAGTCCACTCTTTTGCACTATACAGCATTACTAGGGTGATGACGGTTTTATACATCCTTTCTTTTGTCCTTCTGGATAGGGTCTTACTACTGCAATGCCTAAAGAAACAATAATTCTCCGTTTTATTACTGCACTGATGTCGTTGGATGTTCCCGTCTTTATCATCGCAGACACCAGTTTGGGGAATTAAACTTTGGTTGCCCGCTTGACCTTTTTGAAGGTCCATTTCCTCTACTTTTCCTTGCTGCGATTCGTTTTTCTTCCACGTGTAATTCGTCCCTCTTTTTTTCATTAGATCCGATGAGCCACTTTAGTCTTCTTTTACAGCGCAGCTGTGCTTACATTTATTCGATGTTTATGTGTGCACAATCGGCATCAAACCAGTGGTTCGATATCCAGCACAACATTAGCGTTGATAGTTTTCCGCGCTAGCCGTTGGCGTTTTGGAGAGTTCTAGTTCTAGGGACACCCGATCCGCAATTCGCTGGCAGTGTTTTCAGATTTCAACTCTGCAACTTTGAACTTAATCGTTGGATATTCGCATGTCCAGTACACTTCCATCAATCGCAAAAGGATACATTTTATTGAGAGTACTTCTTTCTAGGTACCATGTTCCATCTCGCAGTAAAGCCTATTAGTCTGAGTCCGTTTCCGGAGGTGGTGTTCCTCTTTTTCACAAATTTCGCATTGAAATCGCCAAGGGAAATTTTAAAAAGTGATATCTACACGTATTGTCTTCATCTTTTTCCTCCGTTGGGGAGAGCAAATGAGGCTGATTGTTATAAATCATTCACTTACTCGTAAATGGCGACAGCTCAAGACTTTTTATCTAACTTCACCTTTGACAACAAATCCGTACCCAAGTAAATATTGCTTGTGTTCATGGTAGTCTCCGAAGAAGAGTCCGTCTCAAATCACTATACAGTAGGTCGGCGTATGTTTTCTATTTTCCAATGATCTTCTCTTGTATACATACAAAACAGAAGAAGTCGAATCTAGTATACCCTCCCTCTGATGTTGACTGCGCCGTTTGTCAGCGCACACTGAGCAGCAAATAAGTAGTAAATATTTTGTTGCTCTTTTTGTGCAGCTTTCCAGCTGCATAGTGATTTGAAACAGATTCTAGATGTCGCAGATCTCTGTTTTTCCCGCCCATTCTATCTAACTTCCTGCACAAATGTGTGCTAGTTAATCGGCCGTATGCAGTCTTTTCAAGGTGCAAACTCTCCACGTGCAGATCCAAAAACCGTTGTGCTCGATGCATTTGTTGGCGTCGACAAAAGTTGCATCCTCCTTATCCATAGTTGCTTCGTGGCACCCAAAATGGTGAGTCACATTCTTAGTTAGAAAGAGCAAGGGTCCGGGTAACTCACTTCGCGTTTTTTTTAGAAAACCATGATGCAGTCTTGAAGAACCTTACAGATCTTAGGTTCAAATATATGTCGAAGTAGCTCATAAAAACTATTTACTTGGTAGTTCGCCCTGACTGGAACTGTGGACGCCACCACTGATTCCATCTGGATTCTCGGTAGGGATTGAAACACAATTTTCAGTCAAGGTACTAGACACCCAGGGTTCACTGTAAGAGTAGGAGTTGATAGACAGCGTATAACGTATCAACGTTTGTGTCTTCAAAGATTGTTCTTTTCTACCCTCTGAACACCTAATTATTGCATATTATATCCGTTATATATCGGCTTTCTCCTTACTGGAAATTGTCATCTACAATAATAGTATAATATTGTAATAATAGAATTGTCATCACGTCGTGAAACAATCGATTTATTTCTCTCCAAATTTCTTGATCAGCACAAATTAATGGCCTAGATCGTACGATCTATCGCCAATAGACTTTTTTTCTTTGGGCCTTCACGTAGGTTTACCCGAACGGTCCGCTAACGATTGTAGACCTGAAACATAACTACAGAGCTGTATTGGAGATATCAAGCTTTCTGCCTTTCGTCGAGACAGATTCATCTATGGGTTAAAATTATTTTATGTACATATGTATAAGTGGGGTGTCATTGAGTAGAACTAGTTATGATCGTAGCTGTTAGACACAAAAGTTGTTGGGTAAAGTATTTTAGATAGTCAGCCAAGAACTGTCAACTTGCGTGCGGGGGAGAAAAAAAAATCCCTGCACATTCGTACAACCGCAGAAAGCCAAATCAAGTATTTCGTCCTAGGCTATGAAAGCTAAATAAGACCGATAAACCTCCACATGGTCAGATTCATATGGTTCAGCAATAGAAGACTGTTTGACCATGGAGGCATCGTAAGCATTGCAAATTGTACGAACCCAAATAATTGCGGACGTCTACACCGAAGTTTCGGTGGATCAGCCAACGTCTTGGATCCATACAATACTCCGCCACTCTCTGGTAACACTAATCTTATCAGAGATAATAGGACTCAGAAAACACAACGAAAATACACTTAGACGAGCTGGACATCAGGGAACCCAAGAAAGAGATATGTTGTATTTACGGTCAATAGGTGCTCTATCATGTCACCCATCTCCAACCTTATATTGTAAATTACCATTTGTGGAAAGATACATCCTGAGGGAGAAGATCGTTGAGCTTTTACGGCAATGATAGATTTTACTTTGATTTCTTTTGCAAGTATTCGCATGGGTTTAGAATGTGAAACGCATATGAGATGGGGAACCGAAATATCTTCAATCGACAAAAAATCATTAGAATTTAATTGCAATTTCAACGTTCAGATCTAATTCCAAGCGAGAATGAATTCGCTTACGATTTTATTCTCGGGGCTCTTGTATTGTACATACAAGTTAACAGAAAGTAAGAACGGAACACTTATAGTAAGAATCAGTTGTCTGTTCATCCATCTGCCCGTCTGTCTGTCTCAGACTCATAATTTTTAAACCGTTAGAGTTAAGTTTTATTACCCCCCGAAAACAGATCACGGGGAACATTTTGGAAACCAAAAACTAGAAAAAAAAAAATAAAAAATTTATAGATGCACCCCTGACACTAGAGTTCATGTTGATAGTGGGCAATAGCCTGGAGCTCAGCCTGGAGCTCAGCCTAAAAATATTGAGATATATTCGTAGTGATTCTGCGATTTTGTGGTTAGATCCAAGGACTCCATATGAACAATTTTACACATCATTTTGTTCTATCACGACTCATCGCGTACTCATTTGAACAGAAAAATCCTCTAACCAAAACAAAAAAATCATTACGAGTAAAGTCGGTCGTTCGTCACCGAATGTTGAATGAAAATATTTCGCATTCAAATCCGAGAATCTGCAGGATGCAAGCATGCCATTGAATTGACTATGCCGCCACCCCAGCAGCATTGAAGCTTTCATTCAAGATTTAATTCTGAAACCGTAGAATGGGCCAAATAACTGACTTGTTTTACCCTACCACTGGATACTTCACAATAGGAAACAACCCTTTCAGAGAGTACGTTTGTATCCGGATGTACAGCACATGGTCCTATATCAGACTGAAGAGACATCTATTGCACACCATGTAAATTTGAGGTGGGGGATAGATTCTTGATGTGCATTATATTTACCTATACATACTCGTAAATGCACTAGTCCACTTGAATAATGGCGTGCAGATTCAATTGGCAATCACATCTAAAGAGGGCTAAGTACTCAACTATCAAGGTTTAATATTGAGAAGGATGAGATAGTAAGTATGTATAATACAAGTGAACTTCTCCACATTGAATGGTAGAAATAATTTAATAGAATGATACGTTATACCTCGCTGAATTGAAAAAGGAGTAAGTATAAAGTATTAGAAACACCATTTAAGACTTTAAATTCATTCCAGTAAAATCCAATTTACAATCTGAAATATGTTCAGGAAGACATCATTAACTTCATTCTACTCCTCTACCTCTCCACAGGATAAACATTCCTTTGCTCATCACTCAATATCCGTTTCAGATACTGAATTGAAGAAGTCAGAGAAAAAACTTTGTGTAATTAAGATCCTTGTACTTATCATTAACTCATTTTTGACTTTAGTTGAATTAAACTGCTCAGACATGTGGTCATATTTCCTCGAATTCTTAATCTATTTTTAAGCCTTGCATCTATAGGCAGATGAATTTCCATTCAAAGAAGAAGATTTTCACGAGAGTTTTCGCCCTCTTCAACCAATTACTTATATGGCTGTTTTGAACAGCAGACATTTAATTGTTAATCATTTGAAAGTCTAGCAAGTTTGAGGCTAGTACACCAGCGTTAAAAATTAAAGCTATATCCTTGAAGGAAGGACAATTTTGGCATCAATATCATGCCGCTGATTCTCTGTGTTGTAACAGAAGTCGTTTTTGGTTTCTTTGTGAAAAGCTCAGCTAAAAAAAATTATAATTTCTCCTTTTTGTGATTAACCTCTTCAGCAGACAGCCCATGGGCAATTAACTTTCTGAAGCTTTTGTCTTCGGCACCGGTAGCACCTCAAAATATCCCTTCATCTCATAATCAGATTTTCGGAACTTGGTTCGATTTTTTTTTTATAAAGTGACATTTTAATAGGTACTATGGGATAAATAAATATTGCTGCACAAAATACTAGTTACTACAATTTTTTTATTTTTCAAAAAAATTAAAATTTTTTTTTTTTATATAATTTGCGCGCGCCGAAGAAGATATGAATACTCTTATACTATTACAGGATACGAACGTTGTGAAGAAGAGAGAGTGGTTTAAAACTCAGATGGTATTAAGTTTCTGTAAACTCCAAGGGTAGCGTCCAGATAACTAGGGAGCTTTTTGATTTGCTTTTATTGTCATTGCTTATGATTCACAGTATTTTTTTCCGATCAAGTTGCAGTTTCAGCCATATGACTACCCTACTACCAGTGTTATGCCTTCGTAGTAGAGTTGACTTAACTTTCGCAATTGATCGACTTTTTTATTTATTTTATGCGAAATAAATAGATGATTCTTGACATCAGGATTTGAACCGTGAACCAACAGCATGACAAGCGATGATGTTATCACTACACCACGGCCGATAAAGATCATTTATTTTTGGCAGTTTCTACTGGCTTCAAAAAATTCAAATTCAAAGCGATCTGTTATTTTGGCTGAACAAAATTAAAGGCCTTCATGTATGTATATCACCCGCATGCACTTCACTCAAGTTTGCTCCCACAACTTCTACTGGCCTTATTTAGTTGTAAATTGAAAAATACCAGGTTATTTTAATCTCTACGAAAATGTATTGTATTGGAAGTAGCCGCAAACGAATTACTAGGAGACTTAAGTGTATGTTGGGAGGAAAGCAAAGCAACCGAACTGACTTCCAACATCGCCAGATTTAACTTCATTGTACTTTTTGTATTTGGATTTTTGAAAGGGAAAGTCTTGGTATAACAACAAGCCACAACTCGCCGCTATACAAGTTGAAACATTAAAAATGTGCTCAGAAGGCTGCACATCTATATGACTAGCAGAGGTACCAATTTAAATGAATAAGTATTCCAAACATAATTGTCAGATATAAATAAAATAAAAGTAACATTTGGCAATTGTTTAATTTTTAGCCCAGTTATTCAAAAACTAAATTTACCGGGTCACGTTCGGACACTCAGTAGAACGCGTTTTATACAAATATACATGTAATACATACCTTTCAATTACAGTGAATAGATTTCTTTTAATGCTTTTATCTCGAAAATAGTGCGTCACCGAAAAAATTTTAAATTGTAGGTTTTGAAATTAGGCGCATTGTACTTAACAAATTGAGATTTTCAAAGGTGTCTTTCAAAGCATTTACAATTGCAGTACAAGTATAGTTTTGTCATCTTCAGGTTAAGGCTAAAAACTTTTTTTCAAACGACCTGTGTATATTCACATATAACTAAAAAATTTAATTAAGTGTACGTGTCAGTACGTAAAATAAAAAAAATAAAAAAATTTAAATCCTAAATCTACGAAATGTAGACGAATCTGAGATAGTGCTAGATAAAAGGAAAGTAAAAAGAATGGTGAACCATGAACCTTTAGCAAAAAGTTGTATAATCTCTGGAGTACGGGAACCGGAATCCTGGGCGCAACTTCAGTTTAAGTACCACATTTTCAGATGAAAAAAAAACCCGCTGCTCTACAGACGTTAAGTTATTATCCCAACGCACGTTCATATACTATTATCTATTGAATTTTAAATAATTGCTATTTTCGTCATAAATCCATTTGACTGTCCATTACAGCATAAGCTAGACCGAAATTAAATATTTAAAAGTAATTTATTCCATCTCATGTTATTTTCACAAACAAATATTGACTAGTACTCAATCAGTACCGCCGCGCCACACTGGTTTGTGAAATTCCGAAAACTCTCCCTTTCAATGATCACCCACTCCCATAACTTACGGTTTTTTTTTATTATTAAAAATATAAACAATTCACAATTGCCGTGTGTACTTACATTTTAAAAAGAAGCATCTTTGCTTTGTACTTTCACTTTCCTTCAAAAACTTGCTGCTGCTATCAACCTAGTGAACGCGCTGCAGACACTTTTATAATATTGACAATAATGACCAATGGACGTATGTGTATCTCTACGTGTGGTTACAGATGTTAGTCACTGCCAAGTGAGATATTTCTTCTTCTCGTCGAAGTCTGCAAAGCCGGTCCACAAAATATTTCAATTAATCCTATATAAATAGTATGGTATAGTATGCTTATATATTTGAACCGAACTGGTTCCGGAGTAGAATATCAAGAAAATAGTGAGAAAGAGATAGAGAGCGAGAGAGGGAGAGAGAGAACAAAATGTATCTAAAAGATCTACTGTTAGCAAAAAAACCGGGCAGCGTGATTGTTACTACTGGTGTCCGACTGGGCTACACAACGGTGAGTGCTTTGCGATTGCTTGCGGGATGACAGTATATTAATCTCTTTAACAATACTAAACAACAACAACAACAACAAAAACAAAAACTCACTTTCAACTTGAAGGTGAGCCTGAAGAAAAAAAAAATTGTTTGAAAAAAAAATATCGAGTTGTTCTGTCATAGTTTTGTTTACCGATTTAATATACTTTGAATATTATAAGGTTACTTAGTCGATTAAAAGGGGGATTGCTTTTGGCTTTTAGCCTTTTTGCTTATGGCTGCAGTTTAGCCATTGGCTTGACTTAGGTTGATGGTGATCTTTTGCGTTATGTTGTTGCATGAAGTATTTTTGTAAGTAGGTATGTGTGGTTTTATTAAAATATTTCTTTTTTAAAGTAGAAGCCAGTGTGACAAGTATTCGTGCTGCTGGTGCATAGTTGAGTGCTGAAAAGAACAAAAGAAAGAAAGGCATTAAATCAATTACAACATACAATTATGGAATATTTTATATACAAGTATACGTAGTTGGGTGGATTTTAATGATGTTGTATGAATTTGTTTTATATCAATTTAAGGAAGTTAATCTATTTGTAGTTCCCGTTTGGCGGGAATGCTCAGTTACATTTATAGAGGGTGGCCGTGGTGTAGTGGTAACATCATCGCTTGTCACAGTTTTGATTCACGGTTCGAATCCTGATGTCAAGAATCATCTATTTATTTCGCATGAAATAAATAAAAAAGTCGATCACTTGCTAAAGCTAAGTCAACTCTACTGTGAAGGCATAACACTGGCAGTAGGGCGGTCATATGGCTAAAATGCAACTTGATCGTGGTGATGACATCAGGAGGGCGGAAAAAAATACTGTGAATCATAAGCAACGACAACAATAGCGAAAAAACAAACAAAATACTCCCCAGTTATCTGGACAGCCACCCTTGGAGTTTACAGAAACTTAATACCACCTGAGTTTCAAACTACACCACTCTGTCTTTCTCTCTGACTCTTCCTCTTCCGCAAAACGCACGTGTTCTAAAAATTAGTTTAAGGGTATTCATATCCCCTTTAACACGTGCAAATTATAAAAAAAAAAAAAAAAAAAAATATTTTCTCTTAAACGTTCCGCAAGTTTTTCATCCATATAACGAGTACTCTAGGTACTCTTTTAGTACCGAAAAGCGCAAAAAGCTCATAAAAGTCTTGAAAGCAACGTATTACGATGGAAGTTAATTTACAAAATTATCAGTATGTACAAGGAACATTGAGAGCGTTCGGACACTAGCTACCCTGATTAATCAAAATACCCATTATGATTACTAGAAATATCCCTTTCTAATTGCTGAGCTGCAAGTGCAGTCGATAAATGTCAAAATCAACTATTCCATTAAGCTTATCTTCCAGGAAATTTTATTTTTATTTATTTTTTGTGCAAACTTTGATTTTAATGTCTTTGACATTGTCTTTGGGTTATAATGCATTTGTAGCTTAGGATCTAGAAAGTACCATGTACGGAGGACAAATTGGAAATTAGACGAACGCTACATGAATAGCTATCATCAGTTGATTATACGCCTTCCTAATATGAAGAAATGGCTCGGCGGAAAAAGATTTTTATCGAATGAAGAAATTATCGATGCAACAAATACCTATTTTACACTGACTTATAGAGCAGCCCTCGTACATGCGACTTTCTAATAAGGCAAAGCAGAATATCTGTAAAATCAGACTCTTTTGCATCTTCTTTACGTATAGAGATGCCGAATTGATAATACCTCTGCAAGGAGTAAATCCATGCAAGTCAATAATGAGCTAATTAGAGCATGGAATGCCGCAATGATAATAAGAATTTCACCAGTTTGCTGGTGGAATAAGGAAATTGCACGGCTGCACACCCAAAAAGCGAACAAGCAAGGAGGCATTTTTACGCGCTCTATAGCAAGCGCCATCTTCAGTCATCATTAAAAGAAATGCCGATGAAATCACCCTAATATTATCTTGCACGAACAACATGCCGCTGACTGCAAACACATCGTACATCGTCAAAGATGTGACCAAACCAACTCATTAAATACAGAAATCTTGCAATGGGGAAAAACTAATTTAGTCGCTCAATGCGAAGAAAACCAAATTCACCGCCTTTTCTAGAGGTGACTCGTCTGCTATACCACAGTTTCAAATAGACAACCAAATTATGCAACAGAAGCAAACCATGCATCTTCTTGGTATGACAGTCAATTCTGGTGTAACATGGCAGAATGTGGTTCTGCCAACGTCGCAAAATCGGCCGGCGTCCATGAAGTTGAGGTACGAGCACTTGTTTAGAGCAAAGAAATAGTTTAGTATTGTTCTCACGTACGGAGCTCGACCGCAAATCATTATCTTCATCTATCCGACAACATACAGAGGTGAGGGGTTCGCTTAATAGTTGATGAATCTTCAACTGTTGACTAAACGGAGGTTGGCAGATCTACATATGTATACTTTTAATTTTCAGCTATTCAAGACTAGAATCAGCAAACATTTACAGGCACCTTGGGGCGTAAGATATAATAATACCATATAACGTTCGCTTTATCATGAATATCTAGGGTTGAGTGATGCCATGGTAAATTAAGCATCACTTTTAATAGATACCTGTAGCTTTTTTTAACAATGCACAACAGCCAAGTATGGCATCTATATAGCAGAATTGACTAAAATATTACCTTATGGATGATTATTTTATTTTCATTTGAGAGCAGTGACTTTCGATTTATAAAAGGATATACTCGTAACATCTTGCTTGCAATAGCAATTTTCCTCAAATTTGCAATATGAGTACCAAAATATCTGACTATTAACTGTCCACTGAGAAGATAACAAGCATTTCTTTTCCTAGTGAAAAATATGGCTTGTATTTTTTTTCTTATTCAATTTAATTTTCCATTTAATAGAGTATCCCTCTAATATTATCATTTTAGATTCCTCTCAATGTAAAGACGGAATTCATGAGACGAAAATATTGCTGCTCACAGTTAGGTAAGGATTGAAAATCTGAGGTTTTATATTCACAAGAAAACCATCAAGACTTATTACGCCAGTATAAAAAAAAATTATAATATACCAAATTAATTTGCCCGACCATGTTCTTCCCAAAAACCACAGAACTTAAGAAAATTCTCAGAAAAATTAAAATCTAAATCGTTCAAGACGTGCGAAATTTCCAAAAATACTTCCTCATCGCCCCGCTAATAGCAATCAGGGGATGACGAAACTACTTCATTTCAATGAGTAAAAGACCCACAATTAAATTTTAAGCAACATGAACGTGTGTGCACTTTTAAAAAAATTTAAGTAACGACAATGACCACAACGAAGATGTTCGTGATGATGATTTCACTTTTTCTTTCGCTTAGCAATTTCGTCGGCTTTGTCTTCTATTGTATAAAGGTTGTATGTACATTTTTTTTTTTGAAATATATTTCAAATAATGCCACAGAGACTCTGGCGAAAGAAGTGCCAATTAGTGAGCGTGAAATTGCTGGTCTACTGACCTGTTAATTGTTAATGTACCACCGTGTGTGGTGTGCTGTGCAAGTATTGTTAACACCTACTATTGTCAAAAGGATTTCCCTGATTTTAGAAAAAGATGAATTTTACAAGGTCAACTAGGTATAATTGGCTTACTAATAAATTTCGTAGTAATGAATTGATGGCGGTTGGCTATTAGCGACTTGTGCCGATTTATTGGGAAAGTAAAAAATATCAATTGGTTTCGCGAGTTGCAAGAAAGAGGGGTGCGTTAACAAATTAACACAACTTAAGCAATTTAAATGTTACTTACTACAACAAACTCTACATCTAAGCTTCAGATCATCTCTCCATTAGTTTTTATGCATTCTTTGTTAGGTGGCCTGCACTATAGAGGGTCCCAACCTAATAGAGTCACGTTCTTACATTTACCGACCTATGAAGATGAATGATCCTTTCAAACCGAGCTCCGATTCTTAAAGGTTGAAAGGTAGAGCGACAAATTTAAGAGAAAGAAAACATAGCGTCTGGTTACTTTAAAAATCTTCTACATCTTCAATTTGCGATTTACGATTTTGGTGATTTCGGCTATTCAAAATTTATGTAACACTGACACATAAATTGGACATTTTTCAGAAGTCCAACACTACGTATTATATACACATCTACCTAGCTACGTTAATGCCACTAAACAAACAAGAAAGTGTCTTTTGAGCCTCCTATAAAAATATATCAAAGGGACTTAGGAGTTTTTGAAAGAAAGTCGACGATAGCATAGCGTAGATTTATACTACGGCGTTCAGATGTTTTTTCAAAGATGTCGCTGTCGACCGCATTTTTTTCTGATTCTTTCACAAGCTTTGACATATCAGAAAAATAATTTGTCTTCCATTTTTATCACGCGGTCAAATAAAGTCATTTGCAATTAAGGTGCTTACATTTTCGAACCATGATTGTTCCAGTTAGGTTTTGTTCTTGCTCGTGACTTAATGGTTTTACATACTCAGTCTGGGTCCAAGACCGAGACCAAGTGAAACTAAAAGAAGGCCGTGTTTATAACGCACTTCTTCCTTTGAACTTCAGAAACAAATTCTGAACTGAAAAATTAATTGTATTCGCAGAAATGTTAGACTCAAAAGTAAAAGATTGCATAATTTTCTACACCATCTCCTTCCGTAAATTCTCATAAGTGCAAGGTAGAATCAAACAAATTATTCACTCTCAGAGGACAAACACTTTTTCCAGAAATGAAAAAAACCATTAAGATCACAAAAGCGGGCACAATAAACGATTAGGTCGCAGTGCAAGATAACCCTACACAAGATCACAAAGCGAAATCAATTTATCAATTTCAAGTAATAAAACTATTCCTTTGGGTTACGTTAAATTTTGTATGTCCTTTTCATCAAACTTAAGTTCATATACATAGAACTATTGTGATGTCCAAGAATGTGGAATATAAATTCTCATTTCTTATTTAAGGTCACTGGCCTCTGGTTGCCTTTGTAAATTTTCAAAACAACAAACTATCAGGTATTTTTTTAATATCTTGGAAATAGAATTTTCCTAAGCCCAGTCTCTTAAGTGCCAGAAGCTTGAGTGAAGTGATGCACAAAATGGGTTATGTTCCGATGATAAATACATCTACAAAAATATTCACCTATTGTGATTTTTACTAGTTATTTGCTTCTCTTGGAATTAGGTTGGAGACTTAACCGTTTGATCGACTTGCCCTCTGTCTAAGCAATAACTTAACCGATTTAATGCCCACCATGCACACGAACCAGCGGAGTTTAAAATTTTGCTAGGGATCTTGAGATCTTTACGACGAAATTTGAAAAATATTGATTTCATTGCAATAGCGAAAATAACTTTTGTAGCCAGGCTGTTAATACAAATGGCGATATTTTCTCATGATATTGACCCTACTGCCTCTGCCCATTTAGAGTTACTCGTATATAGTATGTATTGACACGGGCGTTGTGAAAAAGAGAGATAGAAATATAGAGAGATTCAGTGTAGTGGTTTGAAACTCAGATGGTATTAAGTTTCTGTAAACTCCAAGGGTAGCGTCCAGAGAACTGGGGAGCTTTTTTGTCTTGCTTTTGTCATTGCTCATGATTCACAGTATTTTTTTATTCCATCCTCCTGATGTCATCATCACGATCAAGTTGGATTTTCAACCATATGACCACTCTACGGCCAGTGCTATGCCTTCGCAGTAGAGTTGACTTAGCTTTCGCAATTGATCGACTTTTTTATTTATTTCAGGCGAAATAAATAGATGATTGTTGACATCATTATTTGAACCGTGAACCAACAGCGTGACAAGCGATGAATGTTACCACTACACCACGGCCACCTATTTGGAAAGATACAGGAAAATGGTCCTTTATAACGTAGAACAGATAGAGCAGTATGTAATTTGAGATAAGATTTGCGCCTAAATTGTTGTTCAGTTCAGTACCCTAGCGTGTTCTAATCATACTGGCTAGCAACAGAAAGAGGTTCTATCATCCTGGCGCCAGCAACTAAATAAATTAGAATTCGGAAAAATCGCTCACCAAAAGCCTCCTGATAGACCAACACAAAAGGCGTTAGTCCCTTTGCCAAACCTAGCCTTACCCCAAACTTAACCATGGATACATTAAAATGTATAATAACCACATTGAGGGACACAAATGGCCTCCCACTGGACCCTCTTTGCTTTCAACAGAGACGGACTCTTCCAACTGACTTTTAAATTCCACCTTAATGAACAAGTAATTTGTAGCTTCCACATCTCATTAAAGGATGGTTGAGGAAATAAGGTTAAACCTAGAATTCTGTATACGGTGTATTTTTGCGGGATCCGCTTTAGTGGGATTAAACATTCGCTGCCGTCACATTTAAAACAATGTATTGTACTCTGCATCCCGCAAAAATGCATGGTTTTTGTATAGTCCCATGCAAAAAATTATTTTATAATTCTTCCCACAATACTGAAACCCATTTTTTTAAACTTTCGCACTTTCCCCTCCAATTCTTTCATTAGAGATAAATTGCGCATGGCAAGACTTTTGCTTGAAATCCAGCATCTCTTTAGTAATTCTCTCGTTGAGGGGAAAGCAGCTTTAGTCAAGCTTTAGTGCCTTAGCTCAGGATTATACTATGCGTTTCTGCGGGATACAGAATACTGAAGCACTAATCTCGACATTAGCTGTATAGTATACGCTCACGACATTGTACTCGGGGCTCGAACTTATAGACTAAATAAAAAATCAATATTTCTAGCCCTCTAGACTGGGCAACTCAAATCTAGCCTTTTCTCATTTCTGCCGAGTTTCAACCAAAATCTAAATTCATCGAAGCTCCAGAAGAAAAATTGCACGTGATGTAGGTATTTATTCATCAGTTTTAAATTCTGATTACTCAAAGAACCTTATTCCGTCATGTTTGGTGTAAATTGGCAAATTAGGAAAAGAACTTTACGAGTATTTAAGCAGACAATTCCACGTTTAGACACTTTTTCGCTGACTCTAGCCCTCATTTATAGATATGAAGTCCAAGCCCTGATTAAACTAATAGTTAGAGACGAATTCGAAGAGACGCAAGAGCCCAAGCAAGATCAGCCATAACCGTGTTTTATTGAGAAAAATATCTACAGTAGATAAAAAAAACAACATTTCTAGTATTTTGAGCTGTCAAAATAGTAAAGAAAGTAGTATCAGAACATATTTCCAAAGTAGTTCTATAGATGGGGATGACAGCAAAAGTAGTTGACAGTTAGTTGTTGTATTTACTCCACATGTAAAATTTTACTTTGGCTAGAAAAAACTGGCTGGCGATACCTCAGTAAAAAAAAACGCCAGTGCAGTGTACGAGTACTGATGAAGCAACAAGCTGACGAAAGAAGAGGCGGTTACGCCTTTGGGTAATGGGATGACCTAGCAAGTTCATGCTACCTCTGGATGAATGCAAAAGAAGGGACTTACAGTTCTAGTAAAGGATTCGAACGGCAACTGTGAAGCTTCTAACTGAATTTGCGAGATGTAGGACCGTGAAAAACGTTTTTACGTTCCGTTTTTTTTACGTTTTTACTGGGTTTTGAACCTGTACCCAAATGCGTCAGCATTCTTAGCAGCCAAATGCATTAACCACTTGAGCAATGGCGCCCATCTTTTAATGGACTAACAAAGCTGTTACAAGCCAAAATGTCCTAATGTCTTTAACCGAAAACATCTAAAGCTCGCATCAGCTGAAAACGTAGGTATTTGAAGGGAACTATCATTTAGACGAAAGACTCTTACCAGGAGTCGGAACGTAGGCTTCTATAAGTCGCATTGACTTTCATCCTTCATATCATCCTAATGTTTTTCACCACTCGCTTGGATGAAATTTTGATGATAATAACCTGTTCATCGACTTGAATCTGATCTATAAATAAACATTAGTGGTTACATCATAGTGTGTGTGGCTCTAATACCAGGAGTCCTACGAAACTGGGATATATTTCGTAAAGCTTTTGAAGAAAGCAAAATTACATTGTAATTAAAACCCTTCAGATTCCTATACACTAGAAGTATCTTATGTTGTGTATACCCATGAGTGTAGGTACTCAATTAATTCAACAGAATAATGGAGATATACATGCACGTCAACAAGACAGAAAGGATCATCATTTTACCCAGTCCTAAAAAATTAGGTATAGCTGTAGGAAGCTTTTGAATTAAATACAATTGAATTAGATGCAATGGTTTGTAGAGGTTATTTCCTCGATTTTTTAGAATTTTGATCAGATAAGCTATTGATAGGATATCTTTTTAAAAGGGAATTGCAGTCGATATTTATAACCCAAATTCTAGGTCTCCGATCATATTTTTAAAATAAAGTTCTTTTAAGAAAAAGCCGAAAAGAAAATTGCGCATAGCTTTACACAATGTATGGATGAGATGGTTTATATATTTTCTTGAGTTTCGAGTAAAATGTATCGAAAAATCGTGTTTGAATCTTTTAGCGTTCATTGTAAGGTGAGAGTGGGAGATATTTACGCTTGTGCATTACATTTAAGGCCTAGAAACTGAACTGATTGTACATTCTTATAGTTTCTGGGGTGTACCTTTATTATTTCTCTACATTACAATCTATCTATCAAAATTAATATACCCTATAGAATGGGGTATAAAAAGGAATAAATCGACAACAACGATGTTGAATGGTAATTGTCCCTCGCGGTAATACCATACACACACCCGCATATACGGGTGGGAGGGTTAATGACACATAACGTGCCATACTTCTTTACAAAAAAAAAATACGTGCCTCGCCGAAGAATGATATAAAACGCGCCGATATGCGACAAATTTGCTTCGGAGATACAAGTACAAGTTCTTTAATTTTTGTTGTATTACCACCACTCACTGCGAGAGTAAGGCCACACCCTTGTGTATATGTCATCATGAAGCTTTATATATTTATTTTTTATTTTTTTTTTTTTTCGAATATCAAGATACAAGGAATATGTCTTTAACTCGATGTTCTAAGGTCAGTGTCTGAGACCGTAAGTACCTAATTCTATTAAATTTGGTTGTTTGTTTTTTATTTCCGCCTTTGGTGGTGGTGTAAGCAAACGTGACTGTAATACAAGATAGGGGGTGATTATCAACAATCGGTTGAGGTAATACCCTGCTGATGGTGGTGGTAATAGTTTTTTTTTCTTTCTTTTATAAAGAGGACGGTATTTGAAAAAGAATACCACTGAAGGCTTATGGTGTGATTTTTTATTTACTCTGTTGGTTTGGAGCAAAGGAAATAATAAATAGAAATGCAATTACTGGAAGGTAGGTGTAACAGAGTTGATTGGTTGATTTAAATTAATTCGTGGAAAATACAGTTAATGTTCATTACTTCGATGTTTTGAGGGCTCTGAGGAAGAGAAAACTGATTGATTTTGTTGTGTTACATGTAACATATTATTTTATTTATTTCATTTATTTATATCTGACTCAAAGTTAGGTTCTCGAGAAAAGCCCAATATTAAACAGCCTATTCTCTATACTGAAAGATGTCTGCACGTGCACAATCTATCGAAATAACATGTTGAGCCGTTTTGGAGCTGTCATCTATTTTAGATGATTTATAAATAAGGTCTTATGTATAACAAATAACTTGCAGTGAGAGTTTGAGAATTTGTGCATATGTTGCTTTGTTCCTATATGATTCATAGGAAAATTTCCACTTGCATCAAGCTAAGGGGAAACTTGGGAGAAGAATGAACTGCTCTGCTTCTCCTCAACTACATAGCAGATAAGACTGGGAAGCCAATCCCTGATGAATGCCGCTAATAACCTACTGAATCTTCTAGACAGATCACCTGCCGCTCTTCTTCACCACATACGTAGGTCAAGGAAGTCGTATTTTAGTTGGCCAGAATGTCTTTGTAATCTAAGATTTCTCCAGATCGTGTTAATGGCGGCAGACCGTACTGCAATAAGCTTTTTCTTCCAATGACAATTATACGTACCTCCTTCCTACTTTACGAGTGAGGCTTTGTGCTTTTCCCAAAGACTTATAAAGTTCGTACATAAGCTGACGCGAAATGGAGAATCAGATAGGGTTGCATCTCTTTAACACACAGATTTAATACTGTGATTTCTATAGGCCATAGCATGTAAATTCAGCAAACTAAACCCCTTGAATAGCAACAGTTCGCCTATGAAAGCATAGACGATATTTGTCATGCAATAAGAGCTGTGACTCGATCAGTGACCGGGTTGCAGACAGAACGGATTCAATGTGTGTGAGAATCACTGAAAGTACTTGACTGATTCTTTTGAACTTTGACTATTGCAGTCGTTCTGCAGTTTCTTCCTTCTCTAAGCAGGTATGCGGCAGAAGAGAAAGTCCACTAGCCTTCTGATATTTTAAGCACTATACTTTAGAATGTGATTGGTTTGTCCATTTTAAATCAGATGGCTCTCTTAGCTTGTCTGAGCCCTTGGGTGTTATTCCAGTGGGATACACAACTAATGTTTTATCATCTATTGATAGCCCTGTTGACACTTCGTGGGCACCAACGGTGCAGTGTTTATATAGATGTGGGCACATAGCATAGAGTATAGAGGCCTGAAAAACATTTCTAGTGGATTCGAGAGTTCTCGTTGATCCAAAAACGCCAGCACCTACCCCAGAGTAGAGTTTGGAATACCAAATGATTTATTTAGAATAGATTTTCGGACCCCCATTTGTCCAAGTTGAGAGAACTGAGATTCCAACTTGTTAGTAGGCTCTCTATGACGATTGAGGATAATAGAACTTCTCGCGGGGGGCAGCCTTTTAATGCGGTAACTGCCACAGATACATCGCCAAAACTGGATATAACCATCCGTCTTGTTAGCATTGCTCTAACTCATTGGTTAATTTTGTTTATTAATGCCTGTGCCAGTATTATCAAATGCATCTTAATTGTCCAGACAGACTTATAGTGTTATTTCTCTCTCATGGAATTTGCTTGTTGTGACTATTTGTACTTAGAGTTTTTGAGGCAGTGTGACATATTTTGACCTTGGGCGCTAATGTCCTATTCCATGTCAAGAGGCTATACATACACAGATCAGTGAAACAATTTAAGGTGAATCATCTAGTTATAAGCTACATTTATTTGAGGGAAATTCTTGGTGTTTGAGAAGTGGTTTCAAACAGCTTTTTCTCCCACTCAAGAACAATAATTGCAAAGTAAATACTCTAATAATCTACTTTAAAGCTGTTGCGCTAGTGTAAACATAAGAGGCAATTAAATGTAGCTTAGCATACTCTAAGTCTGAAATCGAATCACAAATCACGTTAACTACTCACCAACTCATCAGTGGACCCTAGCACATTTCGATTTTGAAATATTTATCAGATTCAAATTTGAATTTCAAGCTAAACTACACCAGATGAAATGGAGAAACCATTTCATGTAACCGGAGTTGTAAAACTGCCAAAAATTCCAATTCGAACTATAGGTGTATCCGCTTATAAATTGATTCAAATTTAATACTATACCGGATGTGTTAGTCATAGCAAAAGCGGCAATTTCAAGAATGTGTTAAAGAATATTGGTACATGACCGCATCACTTGGACTGGTTATTGACATTTAACCATTTGGCGATAAATTGCATTCATGCAACACACTCGAAGTGTAACAAGATATATGTTGCAGGGAGAAAGAAACTATTTATTGCATTGTCTATCGTAATCGGTTTTGTATATATATATATATAACTTTTTTTTTTGTTGCTTTTAATTTGCAAATGGAAGTCAGTAATGCAGAAAATCGATAAATGTCGGTGTCGGTGCCGAAGTTTTTTTTTCGTATACGTTGGCTATTTTTCCAAACTTGTTGCCGTTTTGTTGTGCTTTGTGTTTCTCTTTCATTTTCTCGCGTCTAGCTTGTGAAAGTTGCAAACAACAAAACAGTATTTTTTTTTTAAACAAATTAAACGGTAGGTAAGAGTATGTAGCTAGAGATACTTGCTTCGTATCAGCTAAGAAGTTGAAAGATCGTTTTGTAATTATTAACCTTAAGCAATCCATCTATTGGTCATTGGGAAAGGAACAGTTTTTAGAAGAATGTGAATATATGGACGGATGAATTTTTATTCACGGGCGGCTCTTTGGTATGCAAATAATTTTATATTCTATCTGACCTCTGTGTTGAGATGGTTACAACAAAAGTAAATTTTAATTTCGAAAGTATCGTTAAATTCTTCATTTCTTGCAGACCATAACAAAGCTATGAAAGTACCCATAAAATGGATCGTTAAGTTTATTTGTAAAATTCAACTGTTGTACGAATATGATTTTACTTTACAATTGTTAACTCAGAAGAAAGTAATGTTCTAGTGCCTGTATAAATAATATGTAAATAAAATACAAAGTATCATAGGTTTGTCTAACAATTTTTTTTATGGGAAAAATTTGAAGCAATAGCGTAATAAGTAACTGCATGTGTAAACAGTACGTATGTATACATATGCTGGGACATTGTGGATTCTGCTCTTGAAGAACTGTAGGTTAAAACCTTCAAGAAATACTCGTATGAAATCGAAAGTTGACTAATTCTGTAACAAAAGCAATTTTCATAGAGAGAAGTGGAGTGATAGGAGCTTGCTTGTATCGGAAGACACACCATCGACTAGAACTTGAGTTGATCTGTTAACAAGGAAATTGTCCATCCAGCCGCAGAGCTGTTGGTGTAGTTCATATTATGCTACCTTGATTAATAAAGCTTTATACCAGATTCCATACAATCGTTTTGAGATGGACAGGGCAAGAGGACTTGATTCCCCGTACATAAGTGGGTTACGTAGGCCAGCAGATCTCCAGTTGAACGGCGACTTGAAAGTCATACATACATATATATTTCATTGCTTTAGCATTCATGGATTTTTTACATCACTTTGAATAGCATAGTCAGCAATGCTAAGGGATGCTTTTGCAGCAAAGTCTACAAAGAATAGACGTTAGGTCTGGTGCACAGTTTTTAAGGACTATCGTTAATTATCCAAATGTTTAAGTACGTGCCGTTCAATACTTCATATTGATGACAGTACTTCCGGGAAAGTTGGTGGCTCGACTTATACCGGACCTTAGTGTCGAATTGCTTGAAACATGTTTGCAAAAAGTCAGGATTTATCATAGAGTATGATCGAACTCCCTTTACTAAAGGTGAGTAGAATTTCAATTATCAATTTTTTCATTGACCAGAATGGACGCCAGCCACTGGGTCGCCGGCAACAATAATTATTTCGCCTGTCGAGTGATGACTCTTTATGCAGCAGAATTTGTCAGATCGGTCATCATTTAAAGAACGATAACGACTGTACAATGGAACCATGTATAATAGAATAAATTTTAATCATATTACATGGAGAGAATCAGTCCCTTCCTTGGATATAAAGCAGGTATGAAGTTTGTTATCGGAGATATGAATTAAGCTCCAGCTCGAGTGCCTTTTCAATATCTTATAACACTCGCCTATTATCCCTTTATGTTTTGAGTCCTATTTTCTACTTCCCTTCTGTCATAGTGGTGCTCATGATACCATACATATATTAAGCGTCATTGATGATCGAGGAACAGCAACCTTTTTATACAAGTTTTTCATTCAATCTAGGTAGAGTGCTATCATATATTTTATAAAAATTACTAAAAAAAGGTTTCATGGTTATCATTTGCACTTGAACGGGCGATTCCTATTTATAACCGTGCACATTACGACGGTCATCCACAAAGAATAACAGAGAAAGAGATGATCATACTACAGGATCCGTTCACCTGCGTATATATCTCGAATAAAGAAAGCTAAATTTGAAGTGTGCTACACTTGTTTACTGTCACTATTTACAATCAATTATTTAGAAGATACGTCTTATTTAATTCCATTCAAGTCTGAAAGGTAGGACTGATGCAAGACATTGCAAGAGAGCATCGTTTGTATACTTTTATGGTCATTTTCATGCAATTTATGATTAAGAAGCTCTTCAGCAGGACATTCCCCTATGTGAAGAAAAATAAGAACAAATCAAAAGCATTTTTCATC
This sequence comes from Pocota personata, assembly GCA_963082735.1. Lineage (NCBI taxonomy): Eukaryota > Metazoa > Arthropoda > Insecta > Diptera > Syrphidae > Pocota > Pocota personata. The sequence goes on from OY720433.1 coordinate 5,523,030, forward strand.
ATCAAGTGCATTTATCGTGCGCTGTTTATACTTAAATCCTATAATTTCTGAGTTGAACTTAAAGATCAGGTAAAGAGCATCAGACTGGCACTTTTATATGGTAAACACCAGTGACTTTGTTTTCTCTTTTTTCATACATTCTCGTCTTTCAGTCGTTAAATCAATCAATCGTATTTGGAATGCTGACAAAAGAATGTGTCAGCAAATGAACACTTTCAATTTTTTTTTTTTCCAAAAAATATTGACACCTTGCAGAAGCTCCCAGACACGTATAGACTATGGGAAGTTGCATTGGGTATTTTTCTTAGTATGGACTTAACGTGAATGCAGCACAGTTGGAACTAGTTTCTTTCACCAGAAAATAGATGATACTAAGCCGAAGACAGTCAAACTAATCTTATCGGATCGGATCACACCAAATATTTTAGTATAATGCTGGATCTTGAGCTGCACTGGAAATTATTCTGACAGAAAAGAAATACAGGGCCAGTGTTTAAGCCAGCAATAATGTTTTGGGTTTTCCTGTTTCCCATGATTCACTCACAGGACAAACAGATAAAGCAAACTGGACCATAAAAAATTAAAAGAAACATACAAAAATAAGAATAACATTGAAAATCAATTTTATCAATTTTAAGTAATTAAGCAGTAATCTGCAAACAAATTGTACTCGTAGGTGCAATTTTGCAGGGTTGGGAAAACTTTCTTGTATAGTTGCCCATTTTGGTCATTCTACCTTTCCTTTAAAGACAGAAAAGTTTAGAAAATACAGTGAATGAAGCTGTATATGTATGTTTTTGTGTGGATACCCTAACCTTTAACACAACAACAAAATATGTGGACGACGAATAAATGAAGAACCATATATCGTACATATGTACATATTTTTAGATGTCTTTCATGTTACGAAATCTTTTAATTTGAAGGAATAATGTTACAAAATTTTTGCTAATCCCCTCTTAATTTGTTTCTACTTGAAGTAAATATTTCGCAGAAGCATCACTTTTGCAAAAGCTATCGTAAACGTTAAAAATGGCATCCAAGTATTACGAGAACTTTCAAATAGTTTTCTTCTTAAAGCTGAAGCTGAGTCCTTGAGATTTAAAACCCTTGCCAATGTTGTTCATGGGATTCATTATTTCTGTTAAACACTTCGTTAACAGAAGCACTGTGCACACCAGCTTAAACTATGATGACAATCATATCCCATTTGGCGCGCGCAAATTATAAAAAAAAAAATTATAAAACAGAAGGGCATATACTACCGGAAGTCCCACTATGACCCTGCCAATCCAGGAAGCATTCTGTTCTTTCTGTAAGTGGTAATGATCGTATTGGGTCCATAATACTGTCGACCACACACAACCCAGACAGGAGTATTGGACTGCATCTAACTCTTATTTGAAAGAAGTAACACATTTTAAACAAATAAAGATAGAACAAATGTCCTGCGCCACCTTAATATTGACTCAACTTTTTCTACAAAATGAATACCATTTCTAATTGGTAAATTTTTAAGTTTTATGGCTTTAGCTAAGTGGTTTGGTTGATCCCCTTCTGGAAATGCCATTCAATTTATGGAAACCTCACTGAAGTTCGACCATGTCACCTAAAAGAGCTATTGCGTTAAATCTTTCCCCCCATAAGATAAAAACTCAACAGAAGAGAGTTAACGCAATGAAATATTTTGAAAGAAACTAGTTTTGGGCATGACTAAACTCTTGAAGACTTCAATTTATTGATAAGCTTCCACCGGCTTTACAAATCCAAACCAATGCTTCGCACTTGCAATATAAAACACAATGAGCCCTGTCTGCTTCGTTATAGGATATAATACAACAATTTGCATACACAAAATAAATATCCGAATATCTTTTAAATATTCACACTTTTTTAAGTAAAAAAGGGTTAAAAGATACAGTGCTGCTATTTCATAATACGAGTAACTCCTCAGTAGCAAGATGATACCGGTAAGACTTTAACTTTCTGAAAATTAACTTTGAAATCTCTTGAGCGCGCTTCACTGCAAGAGATACCTTCTTGACTTGAGTGCTATTTTGAAAGTTTTTAGCTTACGGCTACCTATAAAAAGTACTTCAGTCCCAATGAAAGCATATCCGTTTAAATTCAAAGTGGTCCTTGTAGGCCAATGCATCACCGGGTGTCTTAATACAAAAACCTAAAAGAAAGTTATCCATTCGAGACCTGACCAGTATTAGTCTACCAGTGATATATGTATGTGTGGTAAGCCGTGGCACCGAAGGTGTTAAATAACCTTGTTCGCAAGTTTATAGAACCGCTGTTGGCTCTGCTAATTTACTGACCAGTAGCACGCTATGAATATCTGTCCATTAGTCTTGATTAATAATGTCAATAAAATTTTGAATTATATGAAGAAATTAGACTTTTAAAAGAAATAAGCTTTAAGCTACTTACTGCAAATCGATTAATATCACTGCACAAAGACCTTCTATATTGAAATGGATAAGGATTTGTGGGATCCAACCGGATATCTTATAGGCATACACCATTCAATATTTATCTTCAAGGACAGGAATTTAATTATAGCCACGAAAATTTATGTACAGGCCTTGAAGAGGAACTATAATAAAATAACTTTGGCGGGATGCTCTCAACCATCAGTTAAGTATAAGATTCCTTCATCTACACCAACTGTAAGCCTTAAGGCGACATATCAATTTGGCCCTGAGAATTAACAAGTCCGGAAAACTTGTTTCTTAATAGCTGAGGAGGATCCCACAGATAATTGCCAGTTAAGAATTGGCAAAGTAAAAAAAAAAACCGCCACAAGTTCTTACAAAACAAAAGAGTTGACGCACGAACATTATTGCGTTAAAACTATTCCTTTTCGTTCACAATCTCGAATTGGTTTTCGAGGTCAGTGTTATATTGAATACATTTTATATAGCACATGAATAATAATGAATTAATTATGAAATTCAAAATAATCCCCATCAATAGATGTTGAATTTATGGATATGAGATGGCAAGATGACATTTTTTTTTATTTTTATTTTTAAGTTAACTCCAACAGATTCAGTACAATTGAATTTAAAAAATTTCTGATTCTGTTTATTAGTACATATATTTTATTATTTATGAACAAAAATCACCTCAATCTAGCAGCAGCAACTTGTTATTGTATTCCAATTTTTTTAATGTATATATATTTTTGCAGATTTATCCTTTTAAAGTCATTTCTTTAAACTTATAATCCAATACTTCATGCAATAACGGGCAAAAAGCCAACCAATTCAACATCACGATATGCACATTTCTTTCTTTCTCTCTTCCTTTCTTATCTCTCTCGGACTTGCTGATATCGCAATTATGTTTGAAAGTAAAAGTATCCAATGGTTATTCCGCAATAAAAACAAAATGCTTATACACTTTTTTTTTAAATTTGTATAAATATGATTTTTTTTTTTTTTTACTTTTGAAATAAGCACCATACACTTTTTTCCACAGAAATAATATTGTTATTATTCTTTTTCTTCGACGAGACCACGAGAAGGATTTTAAAAAAAAGAATAGTTAAACGGTTAACTTGTTCGTATTCCGTTGCTTGTAACACAGCCTCAAGTGTATACTGTGGCTCCTTTCACTTTAAACACTGGAATGGAATATAAAAACAAAGTGGGGCTTTAAGTATGCAACGCTCCCACCTTAAATACAAAAAAAAATATATAAAAATAAAATCAAAAAAAAAATCACAAATCCATTGAATACTCTGCGTGCCTGCCTTAATGTATGGCATTTACACTCAATGGCCATTCCCAGTTGAGTAATTCGATTGTGAGCAACACAAACAAGTATAGTAGTATAAATATCATTGCACTGCGGCACATCAGAGAGAGAGACCGAATAAGAAAACTACAGTGTGGCATATTCGCTTTGATTATGTTGGTGGTATGGTATGTGAATCCGGTAAGACTGGCCTAGTACAACGAGTGAGAAATATATGAGTGAGTCTTGCAGGTTTGAGTTAAATGCAATGTAATAAAAATCGAATTTTTTTTGCATCTTCTTGTGCGCTTAGTCAATAGCTTAACAACCTTTTGATGACTGTCTACTTCAGAATGCATACATGTAATGTCGTGAAAAGGCCAAAGTGGGTGATAGGTAAATTTCTTACGAGACATCGGCATTTTATCAATCAAATTGTAGTTTTGGTTGTAGAGTATTACAGAAGTACTTGTTAGAGCTCTTATTCGATGCGTCTCTTATTTGATTTCGAGGTTACTTGGAAGTCGAATTTGTTTTGCTGCTCAAATGAATGTAGTCTCATGTGATTAAATTTGTTAAAGCCCTTAAATATAAGCAGTCTAGTCAAGTAAACAACTTCAGCATTAAATTGGAAAATGTCCGGAGAGTCTGAGATTCTCAGTACATAGTAAGGTGAAGGAAATTCGTTTGGTTTCTTAATGTTTTTATTTCATTTTTACATTTTGAATAAAATTTATTTCTTTTTATTATTTTCACACCTTATTATACATGCGAGTACTTGGAAACTAATCAAAGAGCGAATTCTATTCAAAGCTCGATTTGCAGTGGAGAGAGTAGATCTCGCAGTTCAGTACCATAAAGGGGAACAAGCTGATTTCGGTACAAAATCCTACTGCCTTTTATCCACTTTGATAAGGTATTCGACAGTGGGAACCGGAATTTTATTTGGTATGCCTTGCGCAAGATGGGTATTCCCGATAAACTTATAGCTATTATAAAGGCTACCTAAGAGGATACATAACGGAATACAATGAACAATGATATCTTACCTAGGACACCTAGATTAGGCTGACGACAAGTGTTTTCTGTCGCACATAATGATAGGCCTACACCAAATGGTCCATTATTTACAAACCGAAGCAAGCAAAATGGAGCTGAAAATTAACATGAAAAGACAAAAGCAATCAGTCTTTCAAATTTCACGCTCAAATAAATTAAATTGCTGAACAGCAGGTCGAGAAAGTTGACAACTTCCTTTATCTAGGAAGTTTTGTCTTGGCAGCAGAATTAAGAAAACAATATTTTCAGCACAAAATCTAAGCTATAGCTATTTCACTTCAATATGAATATGGTTGGCGTCTGCCACTATCACTAGTAATCTGAAGTCCTTCATAAATAGATGTCTTCATATCATCTGAAGGATCTTCTCTATGCGAGAACGGTTCAGCAACTATAGATACCAGAATTCAACGAAAGAAGTGGAAGTAAATTTTGGTCGCCTCAAAGCACGAAGACAATATCGTTGCAAAATATGCCATACAGTGGAATCCAATTACCCAATTTGGCAAGAGAAATTGAGAACTTTGAAAATGAGTTGAAGAGGATTGAGAGATTTTATTGCCATCCTATGCTCCACGAAGGATGACTAGACATAATTGATTGATATTTTGTTGCGCTCTCTTAGCATAGAAAGTTTTAATAAAGAACCCATGAATCTTAGACCGAACGCACGTCAAAGCCACCATTGCATGTGATCTGATAGCGGTGACATAGTGACATAGCATCCAGCATACATATTTACTTCAAACAAAGAAAATAAGCAACTAGGTACAGCTAGTCAGTACTCCCTTACCTTCGCGAGCTACTTTCATACTCCTCGTTTATGTGCATTCGAAATACCAATTCGTAAAAAATTACATTTCTTAAATTTATGTATATGCGCGAGAAAACTACCAAGCAATCCTCCTGTGCATTTTATTTCATCTCTATGTATTTCGTGAGGGATCCCGACCAGTACCCACTTTATTCAGCTGGAATATTCCTGAATATGCCTGTGACATGCAACTAATCACTAAAACACGCAGTATTTGTCTGTAATTTCGTTATTTTACCAACTTGGATGGAATTGTTATCTAGTTGAAATTCAAAAATCATTGAAGTCCAAGTATCCAAGTCTCAGAATGCACTCATTGCTGCCTCAAAATTTTGTCTGTATTTTTACAACAGTTACTATAAAATACCTTGTGGTTTCCTTGACGGGAAATTTATTAAAGGTTCGGGGAATGATTAGAGTTTAAAGACCACTATTCTAGAACGATGTGTTCTTTAATTCTACTTTTTACAATATTGTTTGAACTTCAATGAAGACATAAAGTATTTTTGTGTTTCTAACATAAAAATATAAGTGTAAGATGCAAGCAGCTCATAGGGCACCTTATCTAGCTTCTCATAACCATTCATGTTATATATTTAGGAGGAATGTAATAAAATCTAGAATCTCATTGCACAATCTGATCCTTAAATTGAGATTCTTCTCACAACAATTCAAAAGTTTGGCAGATAATCGCGAGAGGTTGTGCCTCGAAAAATTAACCTTTTGGTACTTTTATTGGGCTCAACAATCCAATGCACCAACCACTACATATAATTAAGAAAAAAAAGTACTAGCTATTCTCTAATGTAGAGTACGCTATGTTTATTTATTTTTCTAACCGTTATCTAAAACGAAGCAGCTGACAAAAGCTAGTTCGAAATAAAACTCATACTAATTTGCAGAACAAAAGAGTTGAGCAGCGAACTTACTGTTGGTGCAATAACAAAATAAAAAAAAATTAAAAATATTCCATCAGACTAGTCTTGCAACTTAATTACTTGCTCCTAACTACAGCTACGACAACAAGTGAATTAGATACCACAACGACGACGAAAACCAAACAATTTCCAGTTGAATCTAGATTCCAGAAATTCGAATTCGGTTTTTCATTAAGTATGTACTCGAATTACAAAAAGTATTTTTCAGAATATGCACTTTGTACACAGCAAACACAATTACAGCCTATACCCGTCACAGAAGGTTAACGATTCGTATTTTTTGCTTCTTTTTTTTCTTTTACTTCTTCTCTTCCTTAAACAGTTCATCAGAATTTTGCGAGTGCATTTTTATGTATGTATGTCACATCACCACCGGATTTTCCCTACGCAGACCTTGGCTGCTTCCACTGCAAAAGCAATTAACAATAACCATCTGATGACGACCGTATGGGTGCGTTTAATGTGAATAAAAGAGATACAGAAACCTAGAGTTATGGTGGCAATGGTACATAGTGCTGGGTATTATGATGTATTGAAGGACGTTTAATGACATCATGGGGTTTTGCCTCTTCTTCAATATTTCTTCAGACAAGAGGGGGATGACCTTTCTTAGTCACCAATGCCAAATGGTTTTTATTGGAAAAATACAACGAAAATTATTGTAGAATTTTCTTCTGAAGTTTTGAAGTTTCAATTAATATTCATGGGTATTACCAGATTAATATTTAGAGATCATTTTTTAACTGTCATCTGGATGTTAAATCTTCGGTTTATAAGTTTTTATTTGTAAGGTTTGCTACAAGACAGATGGACTTCTTAACTATTATCTTTCAGTACAGCAACACTTCTTTGTTAGTCGGTATGAGCTTATTCTAGTTTACTTTAAAACGATTACGTTTATAAAAAAGAAGAAAACATTATTGGAAGTGTTTCCAGTAAAAGCAAAAGTCGCAATACAAAATTAGTTGTTCGTATATAATCATATGAATATTCGTTGTGCTTTTTGAACAGAATCAAACAAATTTGTTTCTTCTAATTAAAATGGAATATGGAATGGTGAAATGTTTTCGAAAAGTGAGTGTCCCCCTAGTCGCATTTCCAAAGTAAGTGACCCAAAAGCTTGAAAGAAATTATGGTAATAGAGCAAATAATGACATAAAACAGTCTGATTTTAATATTTCCACTAATTTGCGAGATATCACATTTCTTATGTACATAAGTAACGGACTGTTTATTTTATATCGTTTACCCATGCCTCCTGAAGTAGCTCCCAATATTTGATCTCTTCCCAAGAAAGCCATCTAACAAACAAAATAATTCACCAAAATCGGTCCAATAATTCAGAAGTTTACGACCGACAGGATACCCTGTCCACTTTTTATATGGAATAATAGTTACAATTTTTACGTGTCTTTGTTCTAACGGAAACTTCTATGCGCCAGTGAAGTCACGCTTGAAATTTTTTCTAATGTGCAGAGGAGCATAGGAAGATCAGCTAAAATGCAAACTGCCCTTATTGAAGTTATGTCCGAATCGTAGCTGTTGAATGACCTTTTTTCACGACAGCATATATTTGGCTCGTTAACCACTGAATCCAAATAGAACATCAACCTAACATGTTTGCTCTATATACGAAGAAGCTATAAAGAGGACAATTTTATGACGTCTTGGAAGATGGATGTGCACGCATTCAGTGGGACCAACGTCGACTCTGATCATTTCTCAGTAGCAACTAAAAATTAAGAAGGCAAATTAATGGTTGAAAGCCTTAGCACTCTACCAGCAGCCAGAGTTTACAGAGAACTCCTGGGTGTAATACTTTTTAATAAAACCAACATTATGGATGTCAATAATACCAACAATCAATAGATTCTGTGATGCACTATCATCACCATAGGTTTTCAAACTCTGACAAAAAAGAACTTTTGGTATGATGATGTGCACTATACATAACTAAAAATACTCGTAGTAACTACAAAGGGCGCTGCGTCGTAAAACTAGAGCAGGAAGATAAAAAGACCAAGTCAGAAAATGGGAACTGAGAAAAATATTTCGTAGAAATATTCCTACCTCAAGAAAATCGAAGAATACCGCAATCGAAGCAGCATTCGAATGTTTTATAAGAAGGCCAACCAACTTGACTGCTAGCTTTAAGCTCGGAGGATATCTAGTCACCGATACTCCGAAAATATTAGATATTTTTAAACAGATGTTAGAGCTAATAGGGAATAGATGGAGAGGGTTATAGAGCAAGAAAAAAACTCAACTCTTGTCAGTGGTGTAGCAGAGCCCACCCTAGCTGAAAAAGAGCAAAGCTCTTGATGATGATATCTTGCATCAACCAGATATGATATATCAGATTTATATGCCCCGTCTACAAAAAAGGTACTCCTATCTCTTGTAAGAATTACTATCGCCCTGTTAGAAATTTCGTACAGAATTTTATTCAGTATATTGTACTAATGTATCAAGCCTTTCTGTGCTACACTGATTGGTTCATACCAGTGCGGCTTCCGGCCCGGCAGATCGACAATCAATCAAATTTGCACAATAAAACCAATCCCGACAAACCGAATGGGATTGGAGAAATCTGCGAAAGCTGAGCTGCAGGCTACAGGACGGATTCACAGGTTGTGGGTGGTGGAACGGCTTTTATGTATAAAGGTTAGGTGTTAATAAGTATGTGTTTACAAATAAACAGTCCCGAACAAGCAGCGGAATGTGGATAGTGTGGCTCCGCGATATCCTAAACAAAAAAACACATACTCGTATACTATTGCGAAGACGTAACACTGGCAGTGGGGTTGTTATATAGTACGAGAGTTCCTCCGTAAATTATGGGTGTCAGATATAGGGCTCTGCATATAGCCACCTATTTTGAGGACTTTAAAAAAGTATAAATATCTTACAGGTAAAATTTGCATTCTTCTAAATAATTCTATGGAATGGGTTAGGCGGAGTTGGAGTTTATTAAGGTATGTACCTCCCCATGAGCTTATTCCATACTGCGGTCTGGAGTGAAAAATCCCAAAGTAAATTGTTTTAGTGCAGAACTCAAATTGCGGTCAATAATTTCACCTAAGTATTTATAGTGCTCAACTAATTCTATTTTGAAGCAATTCGAATTGCAGCCAATATTTTCGTTATGTAGGACATTGGGGCTTTCCACATCATAAACACAGTTTAGCAAGCTACATATATCTACAACAGGTAGATGCATGAAATTCTCTCGCGGTAAGTCTGAAACACATTAGTTTAATCTTATTGCTTACAACTAACTTGTGTTTGGTGAACCAGAGTCTTAGCAAGTGGACATCGTGATTATTGTCAGCAACTAAATTTAAGAGGTTGGTTGATCCATATACAAATGTAAAGTCGTCGGCAAAAGCCTTTTCATTACCAATAAATGTTAGTGCAAATATAGAGTTGACATGGATTAGAAACAAGATGGGACAAAGGACGGATCCTTGGGGTACACCTAGATTGATTATCTTCGAACTACTTAAACTATCCTCGATTTTTACTTTTTTTATTCTGTTCTTTAGATAAGAAGCAAGCCAATCTAAGATAAAACCGCGAAACCCCACATGATGCAATTTGTCCAAGAGAATGGTGTGGTGAACCATGTCAAAGGCTTTTGGAATATCTACAAAGAGTCCGATAGGAATTATATTGGCGCATTTTAACAAATCTGGAAGATTTTCCGAAAAGATACTCAAGTTAAAAATATGAGCCAAAATATCAACGATATTCAGGGCAATTTGTTTCATGACAATGTTGGAAATTCCATCGTTACCACATGAGTTCGAATTTTTGAGACTGTTTATTGTTTTTAACAGTTCGAACCCTGTAATAGGTTCAAAGAAGAAGCTGTTCCTTACAGGAGTGTGGTCCCCAAGACCAGATGTAAAGCTACAGCTGCAGAGGCTTGAAAGGTCTGTAGGAAAAGATATTTGTCCGTCTGTGGCAAAGTAGTCATTAAACTCGTTAGCAACTGCTGCGCGATCTGTGATATCAACATTCCCATTTTTAAAAATAATAAATTCGCTATGGTTTTTAGTTTTACGATAAATAATGCTGTTTGCAACCTCCCATTCTTTTTTAAGATTTCCTTGTGAATTTTTTATTCTACTCTGATAGTAATATCACGACAGATTTTAATTTCGTTATTAATTTGTTGGCACATGTGATTGTAATGACTTTTCAAAACAGGATTCAGTGGGTGTTTACAACATTTATTACTTAGCTTGTGCTTGAGTTCAATTTTTTTGAGAAGATATTTATTCATCAAGGTTTAAGTTTAATTTCAGATTTTCTTTGCTCGATGGAAAAGCTATAGATATCAATGTGATTAGTTAGAGTATTTAAGAATAGTTCATATGCCTGAGAAGCATTTCTAACGGTATGGGATTTCTTCCAACAGCAGCTTATCATTCAGTTGTCTGTAGTTGATTTTAGTTACCCTAAGAGGAGCGGTATCTACAGACTTTTTGTTGTTTAAGATATTTAGGGTTATACCGCTCAAACCCGCGCATAGATTAGTTGCAAATTTCATAAAGCGACCAAACACATGATCGAGGCAAGTATTAGAAATCGGTCTTGTAGGTTCATTAATAGACGAAGTTAATCCATACTCTGCCATTAAGAATCCATATATGTCAACTGCATTATTACAAATTAAAATATCCACAATAAAGTCGCCAAGAATAATAAGATTCTGTATCTTTAACGAGTAGTTGTAAATATAAGAGAATGCGCCAGGAATGTGTAGTAACGTTGACTGCGGTTACACAGAAGTGTAAGTGATGACTAGTTGTTGATTATCAAAGTCAATTAACCAGTCTGAGCAATAGCATCCATCAACCGAACAACCACCCGAAAGGAGCCTTGAGCGTTTGTGAAGAACTGAAGGAAGATGAGTTAATGTAATGGCTTGGCGCCATTAAACCGAAAAAGGTGCAATTTTAGTAAATTAATGAGATACAGATACTAATTGAAATTTCGGTTCCCCAGTATTTCTACAACCTATTGAGCTAGATCCTTCTTGTGTGCTTTCATGTTGCTAGGTATTGTGGACTTTAAAAATTGTTTGGCCTAGACATTAGGCGGAAGAAGTGATACTCATTATACATGACGCCCTGTTGGCAGTAAACAAGTTTTGAAACCACTAAGAACGCTGCCCCAAATATCGATTAGCCGAAAGCTTGTTTTAAAGAGTGTTAACTGATTATGCAATCGTTATGTCAATGTATGCGCCATTTGCATCACATTTTTCGCGCCAAAAACTATGAAACCAATTCAAGCAAACTTGAATAACTCCATTTTGGGACATTTAATTTTTTATCAAGTTCATTTGTGTGTGCATAAGTAATCAGGCTGATTATAATAACGTGAAGTGAAGATGATTTAGATTTTTTTTAAGTGGTTTTGCGATCATTGTTACATAGAGCTAATGATAATTGGTAGTCAGCTATGCTAGGAAAGAGCCGCCTCGTCTCTAAGCAGATTCCACTCCTCTACTTTTGCATTTGACTTCCTATGACTTGAATAGTTGTTGCATTTTTTTTTTTTTTTTTTTTTTCTTAAAAAGAGGGACTATAATGTGAATTAAATTATGTTGTGTGTTGTTATGGCGTTTGATGCCAAGAGATACTGGTTTGACTAATGGCATTTGAATGAGTAAGGTTGACGTCGAACTATATGCATACGGATGTGTGTGATACATAAATGTACTTTCGAAAAATGTATTATTTAAATAGACGATAGCATTTGTAGAGTGTTAATGACACTATTTTTTCAGATTGTTATTTGTCTTTTCATGTCTATGAGTTTTGAAGCTGAGTGATGAAGGAGATGAACAATTGTTCTGTGAACGAAAACATCACCTAAGTGTTTTAAAATTATCCGCGATTGGTCTGCATATTGTATTCTTCATATTCAAATAAGGAAGAAGTTGAATTTGCTGTCTGCACTATGGGGCGCTAGCGGAATATGAGGAATTCTGCGAAAGCCGAGCTGGAGGCTATCGGATTGGTAAACGAGTTTGTGGTATACCCTAAAGTGAGTATTATATCTAAAGATATAGAAGTAAGCTGTGAATAAAAATGTATTCACAAATTAACAGTCCAGAACAAGCAGAGGACAAATTGCTGAGACAGTCAGCCCTTAGCGCTACAGGTGTCTTCCCCCACCTCTGAGTCTCCGAAACATCCGCAGACAGTTCTTATCCGTCCTGAGTGTTTTTTTTTTTTTAACAGTGGTTGCTACAAATATCGAGAATTTGCTTAGATATAGTACTTTCTTTGTTTCGTTGCCATCCATATTCGGCCGTTCAACTTTGCACCCTTGCATTTTTCACCTTGCATATATACATACCTACTACAGTCGGAACCCATATTGGCCATTTCATCTACTTTTTCATTTGCAAAGTCAGTATGATCTGGCATCCACATAAATAGATCAATGTTCTACCTCCTCGGAGTTATAAATTCTGTGAGACAGAGTTCAACTATTTTCGATTTTATAGTAACCGCTGCTATTACCTTAATAGCTTCTTGACTGACTACGTAAATAGAGTCATCCTATTGACATATGCCTACTACAATAAGCCTTTGGGTGGATTTTAGAGTGGCTAAATCTTCCGCTTGAAACACGCTTCATGAATCCAGAAGATACATAAACGTGAACATACCGAGTTTCTCTGAAAAAACACAAGCACCTGTTCCTTCTTTCATCTGTGATCCGTCCGTATTGTGATAGAGATTACGTTGTTTGACGTGCATTCCGTCCTGTTGAGTAGTCCCGATTAAAGTTCATGTAAGTGGTGAGGTAGTGAAGACTGTCATCTACAGTTTCCATAGTAGAAATTTCGTAGAAATTATTGAAATTTCTTCTCTCTAAGATTGATGTCAGTTGACGTACATCCATTGTCCATACAATCCGAACTGATCTATCGCATGGACATGCCCTATTTTATACCAACGACCTATAGCAGGAGTAGAGAGCTAGCGTAGCTTTCCTGATGCGTTCTTGAATCGTTCCAATTCTTATCAAAAATAAGACCTAGGTATAATACCTATTTGTTTGTGAAATCATCAACCCATTTGGATAGTTTAGACAGGGCAGTCAAGTGATTCACCCTACCCTCCCAGATTTCGTAATACTTCCTTCGCCGCCAGGTTCATTTACGTGCTTGAAATGGGTGAAGTTCATAGTGTGCCATGCCATAGAAAGGACTCCCAAAATATAAGGCCACGAATACTAACTGGCTTCTTCACAGGATACTATCATCTCCAAAAACGACTTATATACGTAAAGATAGACCTAGATAGCGATGCAGCTCCTGCAGTGAAGCCGAGGAAACTGAGAACCATATTCTAAGAAACTGTAGGCTGTATGGGCATCTACAAAATAGACGAGAGATACCTTCCCCCTCTAAATCCAATCCACATTCTTAATTTTCTAATGCAGAATAAGCTAGGCGAGATGCTTTAACCCGAAAAAAACCAGAAGTGGGCCCAATATCATATTTATTTCATTCTTAAATTATATTTTTTTTTACAATTTGCTTACGACAAAGGTGATATGATTACCCTTATACTATTTCAGGATAGTTTTTTTTTTTTTTGGGGGGGGGGGGGGATGAGACAGAGTGAAAGAAAGATTGGTGGAGTGGTTTGAATCTCAGGTGGTATCAAGTTTCAGTAAACTCCAAGGGTGACATCCAGATAACTGGGGAGAATTTTTTTTTTTTTATTTTATTGTCGTTGCTTATGATTCACAGTATTTTTGTCAGTCCTTCTGATGTCATCATCACGACCACCCTACTGCTAGTGTTATGTCTTCGTAGAACAGTTGATAGAAGTAAATGGATGATTCTTGATATCAGGATTTGAACCGTGAACCTGCAACGTGACAAGCTGATGATGTTACCACTACACCATAGCCACTCTTACTTATATATTACTCGTATGATTCTTATAAGAACTCAATTCTATAGTTTTTTTTTTTTTTTTCTCTCTCACGTTGAAAGAAATTGAGGATACGTCTATCTGTCGCCGTTGTAGAAAGATGATATATAATATGTATGAATGTGTCATGTGCACCCAGATGAAAGAATGCCTCTGATTGGATATGACCACTCTCTAAAGTATTTCTGAATTAGCCAGGGTTAAAGTAAAACAAGCACGGCACAAGTTTGTGTTTCCAACGTTAGCTGACTGCTAAAATAACTCCTCACAAGATCCAACGTTATTAATTATCGGTTTTGGACACACCAGAATCATCCAATTGTCTTTTATTACAAATATAACTACTGTTGTCGGAATGTGTTAATGTGCTAAATAAAGTACAATATTAATTATAAGTAAAATTCACTCTTGCCTCTACCACGAATCGCGCCCTATAAAAAACTAAAAATCCAGGTATCGTATCGTAATTGAAAATCGTAAACGCCTAGTTCTTGGACGGAACATTATTTATTGGAAGCTGCCAACCAGAGAATCCTCTGTTTAGGTAGGGATACATACATACACCCCCCACTTGAATAGGCCAGCCCATGTTGTATGTGTTTGTTTAGCCAACCACCTAAAATCGAAATCAAATTCAATGTGGAGCATTTTCATCCCCCGCTTAGAGTTGTTAATCTTCATTACCTGCATACATGGAGTACACGTACAGTTCAAGTGCGAAACAATTAGTCTGCTTGTTTTCCCTTTGACACTGTGCCAAGGCAGTTAGTTGTTATTGTTTTTTTTTTTTTTTTTTGTCTTCTCAAACGAGTTGTATGACCGAGAAAGTCCATTTAGACTTTCATAATTTTCATAAAAATACCTGGGCTGTGGCAATTGTCTTTACTGTCGAATTGGCTTTTAACGATTAATTTGCGCTTAGATTCATACCAAAGTGTGTATTTTTCTCGTCTGTCCCACTGTCGTAGTAGGTAGTCGTCGTCATCGTTGTTTTTTCCATTGGCACAATGCCATGCCAACAATCTTAGGTGCTGCTGATGATGATGTCGTAATTCATAGACGAAAAGGTTTCAACTGTGTGCAGTGTGTATGCACTTTTACGGTCTTCGATAATGTACATATGACCAAATTCAGAGAGGAAGTGTCTGAATGAATGGGCTTGGTAATTGAATGAGAACTGAACTCCTATACCAAAAGAACATTATATTTGCCTATGCAGTCAACGTTGACGATCGTATACAAGATGGATCCAACAACAAAGAGGCTTGCATGGAAAAATGTGTATTATCCGGTAACGATCTTTAAACTTATGCAGTCTCAGCGTGGAAACACTTAAAAATACCCCTTTAAAAAAAGAACGGGCAACGATAAAAAGAAGACGAACCGCACGTCAAGACGTGCGAGACATTTCAAATGAGTTGTGTTGAAGCACTTTTATCGTATCGTCTTGTCATGTAGCTTTTGGCAATGCATTCGCTTCAAATGCAATAACTGGCAGAGAATCGTAAGTAGTTCCACTGAACTTGTAAATGATCACGTATAGGTAAACTAATTTTAGAAATTACCAGACTTGTGAAGAGATTTTGCTTACCCATTCAGTTTTAAAGGAATATGTATATTAACCAATGGACTTGTGAAGGGTTTGAGAAGATTGACAGAATGATCGTCATGCTGTCGATGCAAATAAAAGAACGGTAAACAGGAACTGGTTGATTATATGTATATTGAAGTTGATGTTGACTCTGGATATTCTTGAGGCTAATAACCTTATCAAGGAAATAAACTGTAAAGGAATGAGGCACCTGGGATACGGAGACTGATACGTCTGCATTCTACTGCTCTGCGTGTCTTTGTCGTTCTTTTCGGTGCTGTTCTTTCATTATCGTAGCCACAGTGTCACTGGCCGCGTCCCAAATTTCTTGTATATTTATCATCTGCCTGTTTATATTCTCCGCGGTCATGCTCTCTCCCAGTTGATTAAAACATTATCTTCAATTGTTCCTTTCAAAAACAACTTTCGTTCCACCTTTACTACCAGAATGTAAGGTGAAGGTAAAGTTCACATTAACGCAACAACATTATGCATAGATGCATGCGAAGCTAATAATATACTTTTCTTAACTTTGCTTTCTCTGATTTTGAGGTATATCGAAAAATAGATGCGTGTACTTGAATATAGCATGTCCTAATAGTGGTGGCGCTTTCATTGCTGTTGGAAATTCTTTACAAAGCTGTATTTTTTAAATTTTCAATGGTGATATCTTGGAGATAATTTGTGTTAAATTAAAATAAGGATCTAAATTTGTTTATATTACAAACAAACCGATAGCTCTGTCGAGGTGTATGAACATGCTACAAATACCATAAACTATATATCCTCTTGACGATATTTTACTATTGGGTAATTTTAATTTACCTAATTTAAAATTGACCCCCGCAGATGGCGAAACTAGTTGCGTGACCGTTCGTTCGTCTTCACCCCAAGAAATAATGTTAGTGGATAATTTTATGTCTTGTGGTATAAAGAATTGTCTCGATAGACAACTTGACCTGATTTTCTACACTAATTCGAGCAGTTGTATTGTAGAACCTAGTTTCATAACGTTTATTGACTCGTATCATCCTCCGCTTCATGTAATCATTTAACACGACAACGAGTTTGGTGACGATATATGAGT
Source organism: Pocota personata (assembly GCA_963082735.1). Lineage (NCBI taxonomy): Eukaryota > Metazoa > Arthropoda > Insecta > Diptera > Syrphidae > Pocota > Pocota personata. The sequence continues at coordinate 5,540,236 of OY720433.1, forward strand.
ATGTGCATAGAAAATCTCACTCTTGAATTTGATTTTAAAAATTCAGATCTTAATTTATTGAACAAATGAATTTCTAACATAGACTTTGACGGCATTTTCAAAAGCAATTGTAATATTGAACAATTGGTCGGCAATTTCTACAAACAAAGTATTGTTAACTGCTTTGTTTCCTCTGTGTTCACGAATTACGTAGATACATAGCTCATGAAACAAAATAAATAAAGCTTGGAAAAAGTATTTAATGACTAATAGAACAAGCGATTACAACTTTGTCATTATACTCTATATAGATTTTCAGAATCTTTCAAAAAAATGTGCATGACAATTATATTGATAGCAAACAACAAAACAAAACATTCTACTATGTCATATTTGAGTGAGTCTAGTAACAGTCCTCTTGTAATTTGCAAAATGTTCTCCTCATTTTTCAGTTTATCTTTTTGGTCCAACGACTACTCATCTTGCCACAGTAGTTTTGCTCACCTTGATGGTTTTTGCAGAAGTTCAATGGGTCATGTCCTTATAACCGTCGAAGATGTAAAGAACATTTAGCTTTACTTAGCAGCGACACTACCAGTGGTCCGGGTGGAATTCCTCCAATTATTTTAAAATATTGTTACAATCACCAAAAAATAAAATCGACGTAAAATGTCTAACTACAGACCAATAGCCAAGCTTTCATATTTGCCAAAACTATTTGAGTCTGTAATTGTTAAAAGTTTTAACTTTAGTAGTATGCCTTTTTTAACAGCCAAGCAAGATGGGTTCATGAATAATAAATCCACTGTTACTAATTTATTAGAATTGACCTCATTTACCAACAAAGTCTGTCTAAAATGGCATCTTTGGATTTCCCTGAGCATTTCGTTCGATGGATAGACTCTTGCCTTAAAGGACGTGCATATCAAGTTATATTTAGAGAAATAACCCCCCGAATGTTTTCTGCTATATCCGGTGTACCCCAAGGAAGCCATGTAGGTCCTCTTCTATTTATAATTGCAATTAATGATGTGGTGGCAATACTTGAAAGCTCCCACGTACTGATATACACAGGTAACATTAAAATATTTAAACCTGTCCTCTGATTGCACTAATGTGTTCTAACAATAATTTATTTATGATTTTCAAGAAAACGTTATCTTACCATCTATAATTATAACTTGAATCAATCTGTTCTCAAGAACTTTACATCAATATGTGACTTAGGAGTGAAATTCGCGCAAGATATACATTTCACATCTCATATTAAGCAAATTGTGAATAAAGCCAACTCAATGCTTGGCTTCATAAAGAGCTGGAGTAAAGAATTTTCATGTACTATGATAACGTTCACGCTGTATAATACTTTTGCATGTCCCCAGTTAGAATATGTATCTAACGTTTGATCCCCAATTGTATTGAATCCGTTTAACAAGTTTGTTCGCTTATGACGCTGATATGACGTTTTTTCACCAACTTGCAAATAATTTTGTTGACCCGTCAGGTCTTCTAAATGAAATCGGCTTAAACGTAAGGCACCACAGATCTAGAAATACTAACACATTTTTCGCATAAATTTCCATCGAACGAACTACGGTTGTAATGAACACCTTACGCGGTTTTAATAGCGAATTTAATAACCACAAAACATAAACTTTAAGATAAATGCTAACTTTTGTTGCACGTTACTAATTACGAGTACACTTGACATCTATGAACACTTATTTATTTTATGATTTATGTTTTGACTTATGCATAGCATATTACTTTTTTTCAAATACTTGTATTTAGTATGTACTTTAATTATTTATTTACTTATGCAGTCTCTTGTTTACCGTGTTAGGATTTATAAATTTAAATAGATACTGTGATGATGACTGTGACAAGTTTGGTATTACTCATTGACTGAAATGAGATTTTCTCCTTCAGTGAAAAGTAGTATTGTGACAAAAATAAACTCTCCATATTTCAAATTTTTTTTTTTTTATAATTTGCACGTGTGAAAGGTGTTATGAATACCCTTATACTAATTTTGGGACACGGGCGTTTTTTGAGGAAAGGGGAAGAGACAGAGAGAAAGACAGATTGGTGTAGTTGGTTTGAAACTCAGCTGGTATTAAGTTTCAGTGAACTCCAAGGGTGGCTGTCCAGATAACTGGGGAGTTTGTTTGTTTTTGCTTTTGTCGTTGCTCATGATTCACAGTATTTTTTTTCCGTCCTCCTGATGTCATCATCACGATCAAGTTGCATTTTAGCCATATGACCGCCCTACTGCCAGTGTTATGCTTTCGCAGTAGAGTTGACATAAGCTTTCTCAATTGATCGACTTCTTATTTATTTCATGCGAAATAAATAGATGATTATTGACATTAGGATTCGAACCGTAAACCTGTAGCGTGACAAGCGATGATGTTACCACTACACCACGGCCACCTAATTGATTCATATCTCGATATTAGGTGTAACTAGGTGCGTCCATCTACCTTTGTCTGAGAGATCCCATCTTTGTTGTCATCCTTTTAGACATGTCACTCTTGGTGGTGAATGAAAGCGATTAGTGCTCTTATGGCTGCTCTGCTGAATGGTGACCAGATAGTACTTCTCTTGTGCTTCCTTTACCAGCAATTCACGCCGCATTGTATGACGTTGTGTGAAAAGCGCTGTTTCTCCTCAATTCATTGAATCGGTAGACCATCTATACTTGGCTTTAACCTTTCTGGTATCAACCTAGTTTTGGATAGAACGTGATTGATACTAAAACTCTTATTAAGATGTTTTTGACCCACCAATGTTCGCCACGATCAGTGCTTTGCTTCCTTATCAGCTACATATTTTAAATGTTGCCCAAAGGTTAGCCTTGCACCTTATCTCCGGTTTGCCGACTGTTAAGAACTCTACGGACAAGTAGATCGAATGTTCATAGTACACACACAGCTCAAACATTCTCTTCATTTGCTCGAAAGTATACAGAGACTAGCAACCGTTTGGATTACTCACGGCTGATAGCAAACTAAAGCGTCAATTATAATGCTTGCGATCCAATCCATTGCGTAGATGGTGTGTTTGGTTTCTGTGAGCATAACCTCAATTTCTGTATTGTTGGTTCACAAATGTAATTTAATTTTGTGAACAAACATTTGGGCCTTCAACTCTGTGTTCACCTGGCAAACATACGAACTTCTTTCTATCGAAATTTCTTGTATTACAGAAGAAATCGATTTTAACATTCACCAGAAAACATAAAACAAAAAAAATATCCAATAGTTCCACCTCTCACGAACGTCTGACAAACATCCGAGAGTAAAATCGAATTAATCGAAAAATTACCCATCGGCATAAAACTATAGGTAGGATGCGATTCTACTAGTATCACCCGTGTTCCATAATTCGTGGCAAGTACTTCGTTAAGTATACCGTTAAGCATCCAACATTCCGTCGATATTCCGGGGAAGCAATTTGGCTGCATGTACATAGACTGCGACCAATCTACAAGATGTGACTGGAGATCCCGCCTAAATATGCGAGTACTCGTACATTTAAATTTCGGACGAACATATTAAGCTTTATTGGTCATGGCCAAGTCCGCAAGACTGAAATCGCTTACACCAATTGAGGGGTTGTAGGCAATCCATAACCCCTTTGTCAACATCAGTAATCAGTAACCAAACATTATGCTACTATTGCGATAGCTACCTATGCTACTGCACCAAATCCTGTTTTTTTTTTTTTAAAGTTAGTAATTTCTTAACCAATCAACACATTCTAAATTTGGGTAAGGGGTATATTACGATCCCTAGTTCCTAGATTAATTTGAATGCGTCCTTCTTCAGTTCATTTTAACAAGAATAAAGTTCTAAATGTATTCATTGATTTTTTCATCATTCAGCAGCAGAACACAAATTTCAGAGACTTCCTGACAGTGGGATACAAGAAACTCAGGGGCATACCGAGAAGTACTTATATGAGATATTTGTTTGTTCTTCCTTTACATTTTACCAGCGGACGTATATGGGAAGTTGTCTTAAAAGTCTTGGTATCCATTTGTATTGACTATTGGGAATGTTTCCTGTTGTACAAAACTCTTCACTTTTGCATTAATCTCAAATATCACTCAGCTTTAAATTCACAGCACATCGTTCCGAAAAATGTTATTCATTCCCTAGATGCAGACAGTTTTTTTTTCTTTTTTCTTTTTTAATTTGCTTTAGTAAAACTAGAACCAACTTGAAGGTGCTGTCAACTGGCGTAACAGAAATTTCATCTTCTCACAGTCATTTGCGGTTAAATTCATGTACATACAGCAAAGTTGGCGTCCTTCGAACAAGCGTGTTTCATTTCTTGTGCTCTCTCGAATGTGGATATTTGATTTCTTCCCACAAAAGATTCACGAAACATTTCTGTTACTATTATCCATAATTTCAGACGACTAAGACAATGATGCGTCATTTCCGCTCGACGTTATTGCATACAAAATCTGATCTCTCGTCATGGTCAAACTGGTTTAATAGAAAAAAAATTCAAATTAAAGCTAAAATTAATAAAAACAATCGGCCACCATCTAATACATCAAGCTGTGACATTTAGACGGTTCTATTTAATTAACAAGGATATTTGGCGTGTGTGGAGTGCGTTGTCATGCTACCGATGCCGAAAGGAACGCACATGTGATTTAATCCACAGTGGGTGTGAAATATTTAGATCTGGGTATGAGGTTAGAAGACACTTCTTCTCATATTACAAACCTTTTTGTGGTGAAGTAAGTAAGTGAGTATGATGTTGATTACTGCAAAGCTATGACGGCGGTAAAGAGACGTAACTGGATTGATTCCAGATGAGACCCACACAACTAAGTGGTTAAAAACAAACAAGTTTAGAAAAAAAAATTGATCAGGTGCAAATCAGATTCATGGACTTGTGAGGTATTTACAAAATTTCATATACTTTACTTTAGATAGCGCTACAATCCGGGTTGGACCTGGGCCTCAACAATCAAGCGTCTCCAGTCAGCTCGATCTTGCTGCTAGCCTCCTCCAGTTAGTAGAGGTCCCTTAGGTGAAGTCTCCCTTTACGTGTCGTCCATCTGGGATGGATTCGATGAATTTCCGAACCGGAGCGTTGACATTCAATCACTCTACATGTCCTAACCCTCTCAGACGGTGTCCACATAGCTGTACAACCGGTATAGTTTTTTTTTTTTTTTTTTTTTATAATTTGCGCTCGCCAAAGGGGATATAAATACCCTTAAATTACGAGTATATTAGGGCACGGACGTTTGTAGGAAGTGAGAGAAAGAGAAAGAAAGATTGGTGTAGTGGGTTTGATAGTTTCAGTAAACACCAAGGGTGGCGTCAAGATAACTGGGGAGCATTTTTGTTTGTTTTCGCTATTATTGTCATTGCTTATTAACAGTATGTTTTTTAGTCCTTCTGATGTCATCATAACGGTCAAGTTGCATTTTCAGCCATGCCTTTGCAGAATAGTTGGCATGAGCTTCACAGTTGATTGACTTTTTTATTTATTTCATGTGAAATAAATAGGTGATTCTTGACATCAGGATTTGAACCGTGAACTTGCAGCGTGACAAGCTATGATGTTACCACTACACCACGGACACCCTCGCATCTTTTCCTTGATTCCGAGTCAATTAAATAATTAAATAAATAATTGACTAAAGACATAAAAAACAAAACAGATTTTCTTTTGTTATAAGTTTTTTATTATTGTCCACACTCTATGGAATTAGATGATATAACAATCAATTCTTACAATCTGCAAGATTATTTATACCCTAGATTTGCTAACTTAACAGAAAGAAGGAATAAACAAACATTTATTAATTCTTAACTGCTTAATAGACATTATTTGATTTAGGTTATGGCAGTTCTTTAGCATTAATAATTAATTCACCTCGTTATTTATCTTCAGCATATACATATGTATGTGCCATCAGCGAGTTTTCCAACTCTGTCCTGAGGGCTACATCTAACTTCTCCCATGAGACATGAGACAATTTTAATGCTATTACAATTATTGACTGTTTTTGTGATATTTTAATTCTTTGATTTCATTAATGTTTTCAAATTTTGTTAATACAATATTTTCGTATGTAATGGATTTACTAGAATTATACTGAATGTCTTCGAAATAGTGGCAGTTCGCCTTAAATTCATAATTTCTGTTGGAGAAAGTTTTATCGAAGATTGTAATAGTTGTACTTGTAGTTGTTAAAATCTTGCCCTGGGCAAGATGACAATGATCCGCATAGATAAGTAAATTAATAGACCAAATAATAAGAATACCAGCTCTAAACTTATAATTAACTCTAGATCTAAGCATCATACTTCTAAACGCCCGCCCTCCAATTCTCCCAACAACTCCAATAATAACTGGTCATTTAAAATGAGTTTATTTCTTAACTTTAATCGAATTTCATTCGACATCTCGCATGCTCCCTCTCCCTAACCAAACACTAAGGACACTCCCCCAGCCAACTACCCTAATTACATTCATTCTCACACTCTTAACCCTGTTTCCTTCTTATCGCCAACCCCACCTAGATCGTCTAACCTACCATTTTGAAATGCCAGCGCCACTAACTCCACCATCACATAGCATGCCGTTTTAGGCCCGCTGCTTCCATCCACTGTTAAATTTACGAAACAATTTGCAGATTCCTGTGACGATAGTCGCTACGTAATCTCGCATTTGAGAGATAGAAAAATTTACGAAAATGTCCGTATTTATCTTGTCTTTTCTTCAGAATAAAGATGATTCCATCTGTATTGATGGAAAACCTAATACCAACATTAAGGTCCCCATCTCTCAAGAAGTTCTCCGTACTAACAAGAATTCTTTGATGAATATATTTGTTCAGTTCCATGAGAGTCTCCAATATACCACTTCTCCATGTAACAAACGGTCTCTCGTCTTTGGCATCTTACATCAGCTCCAAACGTAAGTCCCACCTCCAAAGAACTCGCCCCTAATTAGTTATCATCTCACTCCCCACCTCCTGATAAAGTTTCAACCCCAAACATCTCTGACGTTACTGTTACCTTCCCTGAATGCTTGTTTATTTATTACCAGAACGTAAGAGGTTTGTGAACGAAAATCTCCTCCGTATTTCTTAACTCTCAAAAGCTCCCCTATGATATTTTTGCTCTCACTGAAACGAACTTATTTTCTGATTTCATGAATAATGAGCTATTTACCTCTGATTTCATTATCTTCCGAGATGATGGTCAATTGAAAGATGACGATTCCTCTGGTCGTGGAGTTCTTTTGGGGGTAACAGGTAACTTCGAATATATTTGCACCAAAATCACCTTCCCAAAGCGTAACCAAAACAAAAATGCTAAATGAAACTATACTATAATACCACCTGAGTTTCAAACCCACTACACCAATCTTTCTTTCTTTCTCTCTCAATTTCTACAAACGCCGGTGTCCTGAAATAATTTAAGGGTATTCATATCTCCTTTGGCTCGCGCAAACTATAAAAAAAAAACTCTAAATACTGTGTAGCTTCTCAGTAACATTAACTTTAGTCCTATCCAAGTTGATAGCATCGACAAAGCTCTGGCGTATTTTTATGACCAAATTTTCACCTGCCTCATTCAATCAGTCCCTTTTTGCCTCAGAAGAACTTTACGTGAGCCCACCATGGTATAATAGAGAGCTACGCTCACTTCGTAATAAAAGAAACGAAATATGGCAAGCATTCTTCAAATCTCGATCTGACTCAGATTTTTCCCATTACCAACACGTGCACTCCCAATTCTCTGAACTCTGTGAATATCTTTACATCGAATATCTGGACCCCAATCGTTTCTATCCACTTTGTAATTTGCTAATGAATCCTCGGCAGACCCTAAAACAATCGCAAACCTGTTCGCTCATTTTTCCAGCCAATCGTTTACGGACCACGTTACTCAACCTTATCATAACTACTTCCGCTACTTAGACAACTGTTCCCAAACCTACTTAGTCACAATTGATATAATTTCGGCGTCGTTAGTAGATAAGATTAAGAAACTAAAGGGCGAATATGCGTGAACTACCTAGTCCAACCCCTTACTACTCTATTCTAACTATCTATTACACAGGGAGTTTTCCCCGAAATCTGGAAAAAATCGTACATAATCCCCAGTGAAATATCCAACTACCGGCCCATAGCTAAACTGTCCTGCATACCTAAGCTCTACACACACAATATTTTTTCACTGCAAGACTTTCCTTTCACCGAACCAGCATGGATTCCTTAAGGGCATATCAACAACCACCAATCTTACCGAGTTTGTATCTAGCACTCTGTGCGTTTTGGAAGAGATAATGAAGTCAATGTAGTTGCCACCGACTTCAGCAAAGCCTTCGACAAAATTTCGCACGAAATCAGTCTCCTCAAACTTAAAGCTCTTGATTTTCAATAGCGGTTTATCTCATGGATCAAATCTTACTTGGAAAAACGTATTCAGATCTTCTATTTCTGATCCTATTAAAGCCACATCGGGAGTCCCTCAAGGCAGCCATCGATTGTATATGACTCCCACCATTCTATATATGCGGATGATATGAAAATCTTCAGACCTATATCATCCCGTGCCGACTCTCTATCACTGCAAGATGATTTGAACCGATTTTCAGTCTGGTGCCATAATAATTTTTTAAAGCTCAACGTCAGCAAGTTGCAAGCTATTACATATTCTCGTAAAGGTATACGACCATCCCCTATTCTCTTTGTCGCTTCACTGCGCGATTTGGTGTTATCTGTGCTAGGGAACTCAACTTTCGTTCTCATATTGATAGCATTATCAACAGAGCTAACTCTGCGCTCCGTTTCATTAAACGATGGTCTAAGAAATGCTCAAACCCCTACGTTACAAAATACTTATACATCGTATTCGTCATACCCCTCCTTGAGTATACTTGCCAGGTATGGTCACCTTACTACGAAATCCATATCTTGCGAATCGCTTTGCCTTACGTGTTCTTGCTTGGGCTGATAGCTGCAATTCACACCCATGCGCGGACCGTTTGAAAATAATCAATTTACCTCCCTCCATGAGAAATGCCCTTCATTCCTTTAATTCTTACTCCTGTCCGAAAAAACGGTTACTTTTAAGTCCAGTTTTAGTTTAGTTATTTTTAGTTTTAAGTTTAGCTTTAAGTTGTTGCTTGTATTAAGCTTAAATAAATAAATAAATAAATATTAAACAAATTCCTACTTACGTTTAATTTTCTATCATCACAGTAATATTTTATTTCATCGTAATGCATATTTGTAACTATGATAAAATACTCGTAGTTTCTTCGTAAATTTTTTTAACTTCCTTATTATAGTTTCCCTAAAAAAGGCGAATCTTCCTCCCCGTCCAATTTCCGACCCATTGCACTTACGTCCCTTCTTTCCAAGGTCATGGAAAAGCTGATAAATCGTCAGCTTATGAAATATCTCGATTCACAAAAACTCCTTAATGACCGGCAGTATGGTTTTCGTATCAACAGGTCCACTGGTGATTTGATGGTATATCTCACCGAGAAGTGGAACCAATCTCTCCATCACTTCGGCGAAACCAAGATGGTTGCGCTTGATATTTCAAAGGCATTTCACAGAGTTTGGCATCAGGCTCTTTTGTCGAAAATGCGTGCATATGGCGTCGATGAGTCTCTTCTTCAATGGATTAGAAATTACCTTTCGGAGCGTTCAATACAAGTTGTTTTGGATGGCTTTAAGTCTGCAATTCACCAAATAAATTCTGGTGTTCCCCAAGGCTCTGTTTTGTCTCCGACTCTCTTTCTTATTTTTATAAGTGATCTCTTGTCTGCAACTTCTAATCCAATCCATTCCTTCGATGATGATAGTACCCTCAGTTTTTCATATTCGTTTCCGAACTCACTCCTTGCTCTTCGGCCGTAGAAGGGGAACGGCAACGTATGTTAAACACATTAAATTCCTACCTAGACATCATAATTAAATGGGGTTCAACCAAGAGAGAGGAATTTAATGCTTCCAAAACACAATGCTGTCTTCTGTCTCTCAAGCGAAACCAAAATCCTCAACCATTATCCATGAATGGTACTTGCATCATTGAAACCGAAAGACTTGCCATTCTCGGTATGTGTATTAATAACCATCTTCGATGGAACGATCAAATATTTGAGGTCGCCAAAAATGCTGCAAAATGTCTAGGATTCCTTAAACGGTGCAAGAAATATTTTACCTCGTCTGGTCTGGCCTCACGCCCATATCTGGTGTGGTGCACCCAAGACCGTTCTGAACATTCTTGATAGGGTACAGAATCGCGCGTTAAATCTTATAGGTGATAGAGACATTGTGAATTCCATTCATTCACTAGAAAATCGGAGAAATGTCTCCTGTCTCTCCCTGTTTTATTTGTTTTTTTTTTTTATAAAAATGCTCTAGTGAAATAGCCAGTTGCATTCCTCCCCTTCAAAATCTCACCCGCAATACGCGGCTTGCCTCGAATGCACATCAGTTTACCCTAAAGCCAAACTTCGGTCGTACTGTCAAATATAGGGATTCATTTATAAGCCGAACAACACGAATGTGGAAAGATCTACCAGGCTCCCCATCATTACAACCTTCAAACATTCAAAGCCAACGTGCATAGGCTCCTCCTCTGTTCCTCTTCCCCTTTTTCCCCGACGTCCGTGCACTGAAACAGTTTAAGGGTATTAATATCCCCTTCGGCGTGCGCAGATTATAAAAAAAAATTAGTACATGTTATACATATTATAATATATATGTATAATTTACTTCATTATTAATGACGTATTCTTTATTATTAAATTCTATTATTGTCTGGTTTTCTTGAATGTGAGAAATTTTATCATAATTTCTATTACAGCTGTGGGGATATTTATTGTCTTTATATTTATTTCATCATTCCTACTTTAATTTTGTAATAATTGATTTTAATTGTACTTATTTCTTCTGGGGTTAATATGCCTGGTTGTAGAATATTATAAATATTTAGTTGGGGAAATATTGTCTAATACTTGGTCGACTTTATCTTCTATTAAATTAAATTTAACTAGTTGGTCTAAAATAATTTGTTGGTATATTATATTCTTCTGGGTTTGTTTTATTAAGTATTCAAGCTCTATCCCCTTCTATTAATGTTTTTAAATTGTTTGTTAATTGTTTCTTGTTCGACTGCTTTATAATTTAAATGATCGATTAGGTGGAGGATTATAACAGTCCCGCTAATCATTTCCTTCGTTCCCATGTTTAATTTAACAACATAACTTCTAATGCTTTTTTACAGAGAACCATTACAATTATTAAAATCAGCAAATTTACGTGTTATTTAATATTTGAATTATGTTCATTAGTAATATATTTTATTCGTACTTATACCTTAATCTTTATTGGTTCTAAGTTTCAATTTTCTACATAATCTTCCATTTTCGTATTAGCATTGCTTATGTATTTATTTTAGTCTTCAATAATAACGGGTGGGCCATCTGCTGGTTTGTTTTTAAATAAAAAAACAGAAACACAGTATCATATTTCCCCGGTATGAAATGAATCAATTTACGCTTGAGCAACGTTGGGAAATATTGAAAACTTATTTCCAAAGTGAATGCTGTGTTGCCGAAACAGTGCGAATTTCGTACAGCGTGCCTGCTGTACGCAAGTTTGTTAAGAAAGCTCGGGGGTTGGCATGCTAATTGATAACACAAGTTATCCTCACACGTAGTCGTAGAGAAGTGAATGCATCCCCAGCGTGTGGCTGTTTGGTGTGGTTTGTGGAATGGCGGCATTATTGGTTCATTTTTCTTCGAAGATGAAGATGTCAACAACGTTACGGTTAACGAAGAGCGCTATAGAGGCATGATAACCGTTTTTTTTTTTGCGAGAAACTGAAGAAATGGACTTGGATGATATCTGGTTCCAGCAAGATGGCGCTACGTGCTATATAAGCCATCCAACAATCGATCTTTTGCGCACTAAATTCAATAATCGTGTAATCAGCCGTCTTGATGATGTTGTTTGGCCTTCGGAGAGTTGCGATTTAACGCCATTGGACTTTTTTATGCTGACAATCCAGAAACGATACAGGGACTTTAACACAATATTGATCGAGCTACTCTTATTCGTGAAATAGAGCCCCGAATCATAGAAAATTGGGTTGACAGGATGGGTTACTGCCAAGCCAGCCACAGCAGCCATTTAAATGAAATTCTTTTGCATAAATAATCTTAGAGTGTACTTTCTTCAATAAAACAAAAAAAAACTTTGGAAAATATCAAATAATTTTTTTAATTAAAAAAAAAAAACAACATATGTCCCACCCTTTATTTTGCTTTAGATATTGAGTGTCTGTGTGCGTTGCCTGTTCTGGTGTCATTTTTATAGTATGTACCACTTATTGTTGTAATGTTTTATAACTTTATGTAGTTTTGAAATAAGTTTTTCTTGAATTATCGAATGCAATCTTTCTATGTCTACTGAGTTTGGTTAAGTGTAATTCTACTTTTTTAGTTATTTAGGTTAGGCTTAGGCTTTGAATTCATTATCAGTTATAGTTTTCTTTTGCTTATATTTCTAAGCTTTTTACCCAATTTTTATTCTGTGAATGATAAGCGCAAGCTTTCTTTGTTAGTTTGTCAATCAAGGTTACAAATGATAGTTCTTGGAATGATTAAGTTGTTTTTTTTTTAGATTAAATTTAAACTTTATTTCCTTTATCATGTTAGGATAATATATTTTATATTTTAGAGTGCTATATATTTCTATTATGCCACTATGAATACTTTCTTTAGTGTGATACCTCCAAATTTGTAGGCGTAGTTCCTCCTGAGTTTTTATTTCTCTTGCCTTAAGTGTACATTACTTGTATATATATGTTTTTTTTGTTTTTTATAATTTGGGCGCACCGGGAATATGAATACCCTTAAATTGTTTCAGGACAAGGGCGTTTAGGAAAATGGGGAAGAGGAACAGAGGAAAAGCCTGTGTATGTTGGCTTTAAATGTTTGAAGTCTGAAGTGGTGGAGAAATTCAGAGCCTGGTAGATCATTCCACATTCGTGTCGTTCAGCTTATAAATGAATCCCTATATTTGACAGTACGACCGAAGTTGGGCTTAAAAGTGAAATGATATGCATTCGCAGCATGACGCGTATTGGTTAGGTTAGGTTGGGGGCTGTGCGTCTCAAAGAGAGCTTACACGGGGGCCTATTGGTCCATTGTGATACCCCATCTAACACTGTTTCTAGTTAGCTGGTTCTTACTCGAATCAGCATGTGCTCCTTATGAATCTCGTTAAGTCCATCAACGAAACATGTGCACCTCACCCAGTTCTCCGAAGAGTCTGTTTCCCATATGGTGGAGGCGACGGTTGTTGAGATTAGAGCAATTGCACTATAGGTGTTTGTTGGTTTCTATTTCTTCCTCATCTTGACAGCTCCTGCAGTAATCCGGGGAGTTTATGCCGAGCTTTTTGGATAGTGCCGATTGCACAATGTCCCGTCAGTACACCTACCAAGATGCGAATTTCCTTTTTCCCGTAGCTAGTAAGGTTCTCCCCTCATTTAATTGTCGCCATAAGCTGCGAGATATAACACAATCCCCTCTTGATAACCAAGCATTGTTGGTTCGTCCCTGGTCCTAAAGTTTATATTCTCTTTCATTACACCAATAGGGATGTCTATTTGTGTATGTACCTATACTCGTATATGCTTTATACCTAGTGCTGATCCTTTTCTGGCTAGTTCATCTGCTATCTCATTCCCTTTTATATCACTGGGAACCCAGCACAGATTGACCACATGGATATTACTAAGTTTGTTTAGGGTTTTACGACATTTACATACAAGGGGAGGAATGCAAGTGGCTATTTCGCTGGAGCATTTTTTATTAAAAAAAAAACGATAAAATAGGGAAAGACACGAGATATTTCGACGGTGTTCAAGTGAATGTATGGAGTTCACATCGTCTCTATCACCTATAAGTTTTAACGCGCGAATCTGTACCATGTCTAGTACGTGCAGAACGGTCTAGTATATGCAGAACGGTAGTGAACCAGACCAGATATGGGTGTTATATTCCACCTTTGGGCGGATGGAATGCCTTATTAATTGAGGCCAGATCAGACGGGGTAAAATATTTCTTGCACCGTTTAAGGGATCCACGACATTTTGCAGCATTTATGGCGAGCTCGAATATGTGATCGTTCTATCGAAGATGGTTATTAATACACATACCGAGAATAGCGAGGCTTTCTATTTCAGCGATACTAGTACCATTCATGGATAATGGTTGAGAGACGGAAGACAGCATTGTGTTTTGGAAGCATTATTTTCCACTCTGGTGGTTGAACCCATTTCATTATGCTGTCCAAGTCGGAACACTTCTATGGTTGAAGAGCAAGTACGTGAGTTAGGGAACTGTACAGGGTACAGTCATCAGCGAAGAAATGGATTGGATTAGAAGTTACAGACAAGAGATCATTTATAAAAATAAGGAAGAGAGCCGGAGACGAAACAGAGCCTTGGGGAATACCAGCATTTATTTGGTGAATTGCAGACTTAAAGCCGTCCAAGACAACTTGTATTGAATGCCCCGAAAAGTAATTTCTATATGAAATATGCCTATCAAAATTTGTTGGATTTTATTGTATTGCTGGTATGAGAGGTCTGTACATCTATGTATATACCTGTTTCCCTCGGTTTAATAGTTTTTCAATATGTGTGAGTTTTAGTCACATCAACTTGTATTATTCTCCTCCCTTGAACTACTTCTACCTCTGCTGTAACATTGTTGGTTAGAATTTATTCACAATTTCTTCTTTAATTGGAAAATGTAATTGTTCTGTTTCGGAGTATGTTCTGTAAATCTGACACTACCTCGTGATCTAATTATTTTCATTTTTTATCCTACTTAGAAAGTATGCCATTTTGTTTTCTCTCCATTTCAAATATTCAATTGCATAATTGAATTCCAATAATCTTAATAGCCATTGTTGATTTCGTTGAAAAAAATTATGTTTCACTATACTTACTTTTTATTTAAATTTGTTTGGTTGGTGATCCGTTATTTTTTTAAATTTGTTTGCCCATAAGTAGGGTCTGAAATAGGTGACTGACCAGACTATCGCTAAGAATTCTTTGTCTGTCACTGAATAATTTCGTTCATGGTCATTAAGAAACCTTCTGTCCTTCCTGAGTGAGTACAGCACCTATTGCATAATTGGAGGAAATTTTGGTATAGGGCGGTTGATAATATTAAGTTTTAATATTTCAAATGCTTGAATGTATTCACGGGAAATTTACGTTGAACTTAGTATCCTTTTTCAAGTATCTGATCATGGAATATACTATTTTAGAATAATCGTTTATTCTGTAAAATCCAGTGGTTCCAATGAACCCTTTTAATTCTTTTTCTGTTTGAAGAATTTTGTATTCGACAATGCATTTTATTTTATGCGGGTTCGGTATCATACCATTTTTCGTTAACACATGACCTAAGAATTCTGTGTCCTTACTTAGAAATGAGCTTTTCGTCAAATTTCAAGTTATGTTTGGCTAATACGTTAAATATTGTCTTCAGGGCAGTTAGGTGTTCTTCTTCAATAGATCATCTAGATATACCACACAGATTTTATTGATGTGTTCCCTCAATATTTCATT
Source organism: Pocota personata (assembly GCA_963082735.1). Classification (NCBI taxonomy): domain Eukaryota; kingdom Metazoa; phylum Arthropoda; class Insecta; order Diptera; family Syrphidae; genus Pocota; species Pocota personata. The sequence continues at coordinate 5,555,871 of OY720433.1, forward strand.
CATAAGCCTTTGGAATGTCGCTGGGGCATTCTTCATTCTATTCATCTAATCCATTTGGTGTAATAAATGTGGTTTTATGAATATTGTAGTGTACCCACCGAAACAAAAACCCAAGAACACATTGTAGGCACAAGAAGAACACACATTGTATAAATTATGTAATATCACATAAAGTCAACGATCACAAAACAAAACCACTTGACGGCACACGCCAAAGTGCTGACGCATAAGAAAGGCAAAAATACTTCGATAGAGAAGTCATAAGTGATGCACTATGTCGCAGTGCATAAAGCTGACCTACTAACGTGTCATTTGAGAAGTGGTTGACTCTTTGTGTGATCGATACAATGTGTAGTAAGTGTTTGGGGAAATAGAAATATAACTTTTTAGGTCATGACTAAGAAGCCGAAATATGATGGCATGCGACCCACTGCTGGTGGGGAATTAGTATATAAAGATCGATTCTTTTAAAATAAATCAGATTCAACTTGACTTTAAAACAAGGCGTTTCTCATTCTGGCTTTTCAGCCCTGCTACTCGTTAGTAGACTCTGGCAACTGCTATGGCGTTCACGCCCTGCCAATCTTTACCTTTACATGGCGATCCTGCCATGGTTCTCGGTAGAACCTCTACCTTTACATTATATTAAGGATGCATTTTAATCTAATGATAACCTTTGGCTAAGTCCAGTGTTGTGAGATAATGGGCTTGTCCTAACTTATCTAATATTCTATCTATATTAGGAAGAGAATACTTCTACTATTCTAAACTGCGTACAACTAGCTCTAATAGTTGATCCTGTATCGAAAGAGGCTTTATACATTTTATAATTTATGGTAGAGTTTGTATGAATTTTCTTCTGAGGCTTAATTGAGAAAATCCGTCGGCTCTATATTATTAATGCCTTCAGTTATTTCATTATTAACTACTTTACGCTGTTCAGTCGTTTTAACATTATTTATTCCCGTAGGACTTTGATTTTGGCTTCTATTTCTAAACTACCCTGGAGGGTTGAACATATTTTGTCTGGATCTATCTAGATTACCCTGGAAAATTAGTTTTGAGCTGGTTCTGATTTTTAATGATCTAGTATTTCTACGAGAACTAGAATTATTTATTTTACATACTATATTATTATTAGTAGTATGCTTGTTGGCTTTATTCTGTAGTGATTTTGATCAGAATTATTTTTCGGAAATATTTTAATATTTCCCTTAGTATCTGGTATATATGTGTATACTGATGCCTTAATGTTATTAAAATCACATTCCTGGCTAATGTTTCTCTATAATTGCCCAACATTTTTTTTTTTAATTTTAATAAATAACATTTGATCTAAATCTTTAGACTAATTTATTCTTATTCGGTTCGTAAGCTGTTTAACAGTTTTCAGCTACTTTTTCTAAATCCATACCATGGCATTCATGGCGGTTAACTCAGCTTTCATCAGTTCTTCCATATTGGCCATTTTTCAGTTGCTCTCGAAAATCTTGTTTCACTTTGATTTTTTATTAATTTTTGTTTCACTTTACTCTTTGGGTTGATGATCAATACACTTATGCAGTTTTTGTGTATTACTCTAACTACTAGTTATATTTTTAGTACTTATAACCATTCACCGTTTACTAGTTCCTTCACGATGAATCCCAAATTCGACGGAAAGGATCCTTTCACTTAAATAATTAACTAGAAATACTAAAAACAAAACAGATTTTCTTTTGTTATACTTATTTTATTATTCTCAAGAGTGCCGCTCTCTTCATATTGGCTGCACACTCACTTTTTTTATTAATACTTAACTGCTAAATAGACATTATTTGAATTCATTAGCATTAATAATTAATTCACTTCGATATTTATTTTCAATATATGTGCCATCAGTTACTGAGTTGTCACTCAAAGAATTTCCTTTCAAAACAACCAAGGATATCTTCAAACGCCTTTGCTAGCATCCGTGCTTAATGTCCGTGCGTGATGAAGGTCTTATATAGAGTCTCCATAGTATTTCTTGACAAGGCCTTACTACTCAATTGCCTTCTTAGACTAAAGGAACAGCGATTGGCAAATGTAACTCTTCGCTTGGATTCGAAGAATTTCAGAGCCGGAGCGTTGATATTTATTCACTTTACATGTTCTAGCCATCTTAAACGACTGATGCGCATTTTTCTGACCAAATCGATGTAGCTGTATAGCTCGTAGAGTTCACTGTTAAATCTCCTCCTCCAAAGCCCGTCAACACAAATTGGACAGAAGAATTCATTTTGTTTTCAAAATGGTCAATGATATCTTCATACGCCTTTGCTAACGTCCATGCTTCTGGGGCCATAGAGCAGGCCTGAGATGATGAAGGTCTTATATAGAGTCTCCTCACTGTTTCTTGAAAAGGCCTTACTACTCAATTACCTTCTTAGACCAAAAGAACAGCAATTGACAAATGTAACTGTTCGCTTAATTTCTGTTGTAATGTCGTTGTCAGAGTTTATAGCGGAACCGGAGTACACAAAGTCCCTTACTACCTCAAAGTTAAAGCTGTCTATTGTGATGTTCTTTCCGATTCGTTGATTTTGAGTGTCCCTTCTTGTTTGCATCAAACACCACTGATAGCCCGCTGCATTCTTCCAATTATGTGAATGTCATCAACGTACGCGAGTAGCTGTACAGACTTTTAAAAGATCGTACGGCTGATGTTGGCTTGAAAATTGTGTACAATCCTTTCAAGTATTATGTTAAAGAAATAACATGATAACGCATCACCTCGTCGTAGTCCTTTTCTGACATCAAAAGCCTCGGTGATGTTGTTACCGACGTTGATTGAGCAGCGTACATTCTCAATCGTCATCCTACACAAGCAGACGGTGGTGTGTACCGATTTGGAGTTCCTGAGTTTTTTTCCAAGATCTGCCGCAATGTGAATGTAGATTTTCCTGGACTAAAACCACACTGATACACACTAATCAGATTGTTGATAAAAGGTTTAAGGCGATCACATAATACGGCCGATAGGATCTTATAAGCGATGTTTACGAGACTAACACCTCTGTAGTTTGTGCCATTCAGAGGGTCTCCTTTCTTGAGGATCGGGTAAAAGATGCTGAGGTTACATTCGTTGGGCATACTGTCATCCAACCATATCTTACAGATGAGTTGATGTATTCTTTGTACCAAATCATCCCCAGCTTCTTTAAATAGCTTGGCAGTTAGACCATAGGCTTCAGCAGTCTTGTTGAATTTAAGATTAGATATTGCAATCTTTACTTCACTTTGGTCGAGTGGACGGAATTGTTGATCGTTATCGCCCGAGTTGAATGGAGCATTCTGCCTGAAAGTGGAGTTTTGATCATCACAGCCATTTAACAGGCTGCAGAAGTGATCTTTCAAAATTGTCAGCACCGACTGTGACTTTACTATTAGATTCCCTTCTTCATCCCTACAGGCTTCTATTTTGACTTTATAGCCTTGCCATGCTCTTTTTACCTTTTCGCAAAAAATTTAAAACATCATTGCTGATATCCATTAACTCGATCTCGCTTTTTTCATATTTTTTCTTCTTCTTTCTCAAAAACTGGTGTTTTTCCCTTCTCTTTTGCTTGTAGATGTCGTAAGCTACTCTCGTCATCCTATGCAGCGTCGCTTTATAAACCGCTTGCTTTGCTGTGTGCGCTTGGCAGCACTTTTCATCAAACCAGGGATTTATTTGTAGCGGATGCGAGAAACACAGTACATCAGAGGAGGCGAACTTGTTGGCTTGCTGACAATGATGTCATTACTTATCTGCACTTAACGTTGGCAGCATTAAACTTCTTCAGAGGTTCAGGAACACACGATCCCTTCCCAGCAACAAGGTAGTATCAGAGTCAATGTTAGCTGCTCGAAAGGTGCGAACAAAATATTGGCATTTACAAGGCACTCGCCTTGCATCAATCGCGACGTGATCAATCTAATTGACAGATAGTTGATCCGGAAAATGCCAGGTGTTCTTATGAATATTGAGGTCCGGGAATCGTATGCTAGCTACAGTGATGTGTCTGAGTCTATTTGTAGTGCATGCTGTATTCTCCGACAATATTTCTGAAGATGCCCTCCTTTCCAATTTTTGCGTTAAAATCGTTAAGCACGATTTTGACGTCATAGCATGGACATTGGTCAAAAGTCCTATCGAGGAGCTCATGGAAGCTATCTTTGGGCACGTCATCCTTATCCTCTGTGGAGGCATGAACGCATATTAAGCTGATGTTTTTGAATTTGCCTTAATGCGGATTGTCATCAGTCGTTCGCTGGCATGTCTAAAGCTCAAGACTTCTTGCCTACTAACCCACTAAGCAGATATTGTAGCCGATGTATGTAAAATATAAATAATAGCTTGTTAAAACAATGCTCAATTATGCATAAAAACCTAAAACTGCAAGGGAACGAAAAAACAGAGATACGACTGTTGTCAACCAACCATAGTGATGATCAGAATTGATCTGTCGTCCAGTTTAGTCCTTGTTTTGCAACTTTTACGAGACCAAGAAAAAGAGCAATGGAACCAATGCAAGACCAAGACCAAAATTGCAAGACACGGCACGGCAAGATGCGAAGCTGTTGCGATTTGAATAAAGAAGATCCGCATTCCATTTAGCCTGAACAAAAACTCGCATGTACTCGTACCTATGCATATAGCTGCCACCAAACAACTACACATGCTCTCAGCAGAGGGTAGATGAGCCGTGTAGTTGCGGTTAAGGTTTTCACTCGATAGTTATCGATTCGACGACATCTAGTGGGGGATTTTCCCTTACAAGAAGCTAAATCGGTGATTATCCTTGCTATTGAAATACGAAATGAATTTGTTTGTGCTGAAAATCGAAATTCTTTGCTAAAAAGCGAAAGTCTTAGCAAAAAATTAAAGCCTTTGCAAAACAACGAAAGGCATTAATGAAAAGAATAAAATGGAGGTTAGGTTTTGCCACTGGTGAGAAAAAAAAATGCTTTCCACTCAATATCTGCATGTACTTGCTAAAGCCCAATCGACCAAGGCTAATATGTAGTATTGTATTGCCAACCCATAACTATGGGTGAGTTAGTAAGAACCATCGGTGCAAAGCTCAAGTGTCTACGTTAAACAGTTCAAAAATGATGATACTGTGATAGACAGAAAGAGAGTACAAGTAAACGTACAGACAAATGAGTTCCTAAAGAGAATCTTGACAATAGAACATACATTACATAATTTCGAATGCAGTTCCGGTTGTTCTGTTTACATTTCCACTGAGTGCGGTTTTTTTAATGGCAAACAAACCAAGTTATCAAGACCAGTTTGGGCAAGCACTCATATGGAATGTTTGTGGGGGTCTCCCAATTCAATGTGAGCCACAACCAAACAAAAATTAGTTTTTCTCTTTTGTTGTCTCGTTGTCATCAAGTATTGCGCGCTTTAACATAATGCTTGCTTTCAAGCTGTAACCGAAGGTGGATTATGTAAAATAGTGATCACCATCATGATCACCATCGCCATCATCCAAGAAGTAACACAAATTAGTATTGCAATGCTAAAGAGACAGCTGCGTGCAGGACGGGCCAACGGTGTGGTAGGTGGTTCACTGAGGTGAAATTGATTACGAGTATGAACAAAACGCTCTCTTCTTTTCTTTTTTTTTACTTTGCCATCGTCTTCTTTTGCTTCTTCTTTTTGGTTTTCTTTTGGTGATGACGAAGATGTCGATTATACCAATCGGTAATGTTATGGCGCTAAATGGCTCGATTAAGTAACCCATCTTCATCATCAACCCCAGTCACAGTTGTTTGTCTGTGGTTTTATTTAGTTTTTTATTTTTTTTTCCTGTTTTTCTTTATTTTTGGGTATACAACGGATGATGAAGACTGTTTAACAGTTACTACATGATCGAAATAAAGTTTTTAATAGACTGATAGTGTAACAGCTTTATAGAGACACGTTCCCGCTTCATCAGTTGTCGCGTAAGCCTTTGCTGAAGATAAAGTTATGAAGTGAAGGTGTTAATGAAGATAATCGGGATGCCTTTCAACATTTTATTGTTGTTTGAGTGGTCACTTAACGATTGGCCAAAAAGGAGCAACTGAGGTTTTTTTTTACTTTCTCAATGAAAGAGAAGGTATTGAGCTTGAGTCTGCCTTAAGTGATTGATCAGATTTCTTATTAACCAGAATGTGTTGACTGATGTGTAAAACAGCATCACTACCAAGTAATCGGGTAAAAATGAAAAAAAAAAATTAAATATTTAATAGTTTTGATGTGCCCTAAAAGGACTAAAGAGGATATTTACGGTATTCTGAAAAAAGTAGGGACATGTTTCATTCCACGAATTCCTACCATTCAAAAAAGAATCAATAAGTGTGACAGCTAAAGGAAAGAAAGAAGCATACATAACATTCAGAAAAGTCACAATCTGTCTGGAACGGATGGTATAATTCCATATCCGCTCCCATAACCTAAGTACTACATATTTGGACGATTTTTAAGTATTCTTATCAGGAAAATGATTTTGAGATTTTGTCTTAAAATAAAACTGGGAAAACAAAAGCTTCTTTATGATGTTTGCCTGGCGTTCGTGAGGGACCATGGCGAAACTTTTTGGTGTTCTCTTTATTTTTTTCCTGGGATTTAAACCTAAACTTCAGTTCACCAGTCCAAGGCACTAACAACTGAGCCACGGCGACCACCACAAACAAAAGCTTTTTTCTGATAGTTTTACTTTCGGATGTTTGTCAGACGTTTGTGAGGGACCATGGCGAAACTTTCTGGTGTTTTTTTTAATTTTTTTTTCCTGGGATTCGAACCTAAACCTTCCGTTCAGTAGTCCAACGCACTAACCAATGAACCGCGGCGCCCACCATTGTTAACACTCAGTTCCACGTTAATCCATTGGCGCTCTTTGAGGTTGATATATCCGATGTTGGTTTAATTTAAATGGTTCGTACCCACGATGAGTAGAATATTCAGATGAAACAATTCCCGCCAGGGGACAAGTCAAGTTATTGTGAATTAAATTATCAATCAACTAGCGCTGTTTGATTTCCTGTGACAAAGTACAACAAGCTTCTTGTTTTCGTATGGTATTTAGGACTTGTCGAGTAGAAACATTTCGAATTTGATTTAGTAGCGAAATGTATGAAATTAAATTCGGAAAAAATTAAACCAGGAGAAGTTTTCGGAGAATATGGAATTTATGGTGCACATTTGGATTAGATTAGATTGGTGAACATGGTGGTTTGATAAATAGGATGTGTTCGGATAAATTCGTATTCTTTCGGTGGTAAATAAGGTATTTAGAATTACTAAGCTTAGCTGCGAAACGGGATAACAAGGGGGTATTTTGGGATAGAATGGAGTTTTTAGTGTAATATTCCATATTTAGTTGTTGTTTAAAGCGGTTACTAGGACAAAATTAAATATATGCCGTCACCAAAAAAGGACGCTCAACAGTGACTGCTCGGATAGAACATCACAATAGACAGCTTTTTTTTGAGGTATTTAAGGACTTTCTCTAAATAGGCTACGCTGTAAATTCGTATAATGAGTTCAAGCGAAGAATCGCTCTTGCTAACCGCTATTTCTTTCGGGTAAGGGGACAAAAAGTCGTTGTCGTAATTTTTCATTTTTTTCAATAAAGTACTGGCAAAAGTCTGGGAGTGTGTACATACACTTTGGGACAAAATTATAAGCCATCTCCACAAATTCTTCAGAAATAAAAAGTGTGGGTAACATTTACCAAATCTGATTCAATCGTTAGGTAATAGGATATGTTTAGACCGCACTGCCATAAATTAAAGGCATTCCAAAAAGTGATCCATAGAGCCCTGCTTAAGTGGACTGAGAACAGTAATATAATTCCGGATAACCAATTCAGTTTTAAGGTGGGGCATGATACAAAACATGCCGCGTCTAAACTGGTATCGAATATCAAATGAAACAAATGCAAGAACCAATGCACGGGTGCCTGCCTGATTGACTTGGAGAAGGCCTTCGACACCGTATGGCTAGAGGGACTCTTCTACAAGCTGAACAGGCTGGGCATAAGCAAACCACTGCTGTACATACTTTATAACATGTTCACCAGTAGAGAGTTCATTGTCAAAAATGGCAATGTGACTTCTGCTGGAACATTTCAAATCAAAAACGGTCTGCAACAAGGTGCGGTGAATTCACCCATCCTTTTCAACATTTACACGAGCGATGTCATATGATCACTCCACCATGCTATAGCGTACGCAGACGCAGGACCAAAAATAGAGGTCACTGCACTTCTCTTGCAACGTGACTTCTATAAGATTTAGCGATATTGCGATGACTGGAAGTTGAAGATCAACTTACTGAAATCGGAAACCATTCCTCTAAGAATACCAGAAAGGTTTGGTGAAAGTTTTCAATTGTGGCGCCGCACGGGCAGAAACTTGCGTGTCCAAGTGTAGTCAGATACCTGGGGCTCTGGTTAGACCTATTTTATCTATATTTTAACAAACGTAGGTAAAGGTAATCTGCTATTTGGATGTCCCGTGTGGTTCAACGTGAGAGCAAGCTTGTTGAAAAAGATTCGGGTGTTTGAGAGGGCTCGCCCTCATTTATACACAACAATGAGGTCCTGTACAACAGGGCTATCCTAATAAGAGTGGATAATTTCGTGATCAAGCTGATTCGGAAGCACATTGCAAGAGCAATGAGCTCGATGAATAACCTGATCTGCGGGGCTTATTACCCCAATTACAGGTACCACGAGAGAGTGCGCTTTAACAGCTTTGTTCCCTCAGAAGCATTCCTCTATCTGGATGAGAAAGGTCTGATTCAGGACAGAATATCGCTAATCTTCCATGTTGCTCGGACAGCTGTGGATAGGCGACTCAACTACGACAGACACGGTGCACACAGCAGTGTGGAGCGTCTCCGGTTTAGTAGAGCGGTATCGGAGTAGTTAGTTATATATGACTTTTATTTTCATTATAAATTCATTACATTCTTCACGAAATATTCTATGTCTACAGTGGTTTGGCCTATGGCCGTCTACCAGACTCCTACATACATATTTATTTTTGTTTTAAGAATAAATATATTTAAGCTTTATGTGGCTTCCACTTAAGTTTTGCGTCTAGTGTCATTCCTAGATATTTTGCCTCGTTTTCGTACGGTATTTGTACCGAGTTAATAGAAATAGGTAAGTTGTTTATCTTTTTGTACGTAAAATTGACATGCGTTGACTTGGTCTCGTTAAGGACGATTCTCCAAGTCTTTGTCCACTCGCATACTTTGTTTAAAGCTCGTTGGAGTTTTCCAGTTGATGATTCGACTGACTCATCTTCGATGATTCGACTGACAGTCCCTTCATCTTGTGGTATATCTCTTGTGTAGAGCAGGAACAGGAATGAACGCTTCCTTGCGGAACACCGGCATGGATTTCTTTGAATTCCGAATATTCTGCCCCAAGAGTCTGTTATTAAGGTAAGATTCCAATATTCTGTAGAATTTATCTGGTAAGATTACCCTTAGCTTATATCTCAGGCCTTCGTGCCGAACCTTGTCGAACGCTTGCGATACGTGGAGAAAAGCGGTAGAGCATATCTTTTTCCCTTCTAGAGCTTTTTCAATTTCATTTGTTATTCGATACACCTAATCGATTGTGGAATGTTTAACCCGAAACCCGAATTGATGATCCGGGATCAATCGCCTTTCTTCAATTACTGGGTGCAATCTCTTTAGCAGAAGTTTCTCAAAGACCTTAGATATTATCGGCAGAAGCTAAATGGGTCTATATGATTTCTTGTCGTTTGCACATTTCCCCGGTTTCGGAACCATTATTACTTCGGCGACTTTCCATTGCCTTGGAACATATAGAAGTCTCAATGAAGCATTTATAATGTGCTCCTTCAAAACTTCACCAGTTATTAAATCATATCCTGGAGCCTTGTTATTTTTCAGTTTTCTTATTGTCATTCGAAGTTCGGACAGGGATACAGTTTTTAATTTAAAGTTGTCGGGTGCCGTATTTGCATTCGGATCTTCGATCAATGGTTGTCCATCGAATGGCTTGAACGTTTCCTCTAAATGTTCGGCAAATAATTCCGCTTTCTCTTTGTCTCCTGTTGATTATTAGAAATAATATATTTTATCGCGAAAAGTCTTATATTTAAAAAAATGTACTAGTTGATCAGGCTAGTAGTTTGACTGGACTAATAGTTTTGTGAATGTCGACGGAGTAGCATAACCTGTTGATGAATATGTATTCATACAAACCTTTCAGCGCAAATAAATGAAACAACAAACTTTGAGTTTTATATTCAAGTGGCTTTTATTATTTTAAATTAAAAATATAAGAGAAATATCAGATAAGCAATCAGTAAACTGTTTCCAACTCTACTTGACATGGCTTATTTTTTTCGTTAATGGTATACACTGATTGTTGATAAGTTATAAGTAGACTCTAAAATGCATCTAATCTATGTTTATATGTAAATATTTAATTGTTACAGTTGTTACAGAGACATCTTCAATTCATTTCTTTTTCTAATAACGTGAATTCTTTCAGATATCTAAGTTTCTATTTTTTGTTTGTTTTCTTTTAGTACTTACTAAGTTTCTATTTAATTGAATATGAGCTTATATATATATTATTTACTTGCAAGGGTTTTATTTAATTGTATTTTTTTTTAATATTTTCTTTGTGTATGTCAGAAATATGAACTACTATTTATAAAACCAAAATATATAAAGAAAATTAAATTTGTAAGATCAACTTAAAGGACTGAAGTTATATCTTACAAAATGGTGGAAGGAGTATGCGTGACGGTAATGGAAAACACAAAGTTTTCTGGATAAGCTGCATACGTCGACTCTACAGTTACTACTCAATTCTATTGGTCTTCAATAATATAGAAATTAGCAAATCAAACTGTCAAGATGTTCACAAGTTAACAGAGACGTAACTAGTTGCTCATTCAATAGGGTATTAGTATTACCCGATACCCATATTGACCACCATTTGTTAGAGTTTTTATCATTGTTCCACAAATTTCCCATTTTTGAATGGAAAATATTGCTTCACATTTTCCAAAACGCAAACATACACAAGTTTTTACTTTATATATTTTTTATGTGTTATATAATTATCATGATTATTGTTAATAACTATTCCAATAACTTCAGGGATAGTCGGGCCTGGCTGGCCTCGTAGCTAACCAGAAGCTTGGAAGATTGGTGTTGTGGTCAGTGAGAGCTTTCGCTTTTGTATACGTATACTTACGAAAACTATGTAGAAGGTTAAATGATTTGAATTGATTTGATGGAATTGAATGAATTGAATTTGTTTTTTTTTTTTTTTTGGTCTCAGAATTCCGACTGTTTGAAAGAAGGAAAAAACAATCAGATTGACATCAAGAAAACATGTTAGAACACAATATCACCACTTTATGAAAAGAAAATAAATACAACTTGAAGCTATCGGAAACTTACTAAGCAAACTTAATTTTATAAACGAACACTTTCTAACAATTAAACGACTTGGACTGCAACCCAGGCTTATCCAGAATTTGTCTGTTGGCCTACCAAAGATTCAAAGCTAGACTGCTAAATATACTAGTTGAATTATTATTGAAACACGGAATAAACCGCCGCCTTTGACAACGGTCAAACGTAGATAAGACATGCTGAACTATTTGGGCGAGTTACTGTTCAAAAACTCCTGCTGCGACCACAAAACAAGCAGAAAAGGTTAGAAACATTTGGCACAAAACGGAGAGTTTTCGTTCGACGCAGCGCTGAAGAAAATATGCTACCACACTGTGTGGTTCCTACCGTCAAGCATGGAAGCGGTTCTGTTATGGTCTGGGGATGTTTCTCTTCAAGTGGAATGGGAGATCTGGCTCGAGTGATTGGAAAAATGAATAAGGAGGCAATATTGGAAGAAAACGCTGTGACCAACGACCCTAAACACATGTCAAGATTATGTCAAGAATACCTGAAATATATAGAACGAAGATGAAGAAATCTTACAAATCATGATATGGCCGCCGTAATCACCAGATAGGGCTGTTGTGGGAGGAACTGGATAGAAGGGTCCGGGATCAAAGCCCATCATCAGAATCTGCGTTGTGGAATGAACTATTGGATTGCTGGTGCAATATACCACAGGCAAGAATTCAAAAACTGATACCAATTAAAAAAAAAAAATCGAATTTTCGAAAATCGGTTTAAATCATTTTTTCTTCTTTTTAATAAATTCCTTTATATTAAGAATAAAATCAAAATATGATTCTTCTTATTTTGGTTTCATAATGTTCCCCGTTCATTTTACATGATTATTATTCTACTAAATGGTTTGTTTCTATGTTAGATTTTGTTTTACCTTCGAGCACTGAGAGCGGCCTCAAATGTTTGACCTGCAGTGTATACGAGTAGATATACTTATTCATCCTGATTTCCGGCGTATGTCTGTTGAATATACTCGCAATCGTCGAAAAACCCCAAGTAGTGTGGGTGAATGACGTTGTTGAAGGAGTACAAAATTTAGCTAATAACGTCATTATGGATAGAGAAAGACCCAAAAGTTCTAGAAAAAAACCTTTGGGAAATTTTAGAAACAAAATTCAAATTAAGAGTATTTGGAAAAAAAAATGAGAAGTCGACTGATATTGCTTGGTCTCTCAATCAACAAATATTTTCCTTTATTAAATTTATTCAATAAAATTTATTATAAAATATTGTTGCCAAAGAATTGACCGTCACACGTTAAGGGTTGAATAAATTCTCTTCTTCTTCTCTATTCGCCTTTTCACTTATTTTCCTGAGTTTTGCATGTATGTCGTTATTTATGCACAGTACGAACTCGATTAGCGCAACTCCTCGATTTGTGCAACACTAAAGTCTTCGCCCTTTTTAACTCTATAAGTGCAACTTTTACAAAAAAAAGTTACATCTATTAACAGAAGAACAGATAGATAGAGAGAAAGAAAGAAAATTTTGGGGTAGTGGTTTGAAATTCATGCGGTATCAAGTTTCTGTAAACTGCAAGGGTAGCGTCCAGATAACTGAACATTATAAAATCAAAGGCAATTCCAATTGCACAACAAAATAAGGGAAAAACCATCATTTAACCCTAACAACGGATGGATTGCGAAATTTAAAAAACGGCATAGTATTCGGATGTTAAAAATTGTTGGTGAAAAGTTATCCAATAAATGTGAACTTGTCGAACCGTTTGTTATAAAATTTTAAAAAAAAATTAAGGAACCGCAGATCAAATTTATAATGAGAACGAACCTGAGTTGTTCTACAGAATGTTGACAAACAGAAAACGTGTTACTTTTGATGAATCGTCAGCGCCAGGTCGGAAAGTAAGCAAGGAGAGAGTAACATTCTTTGCATGCACAAATACATCTGGGATGCACAAAGTGAAGCTGTACGTCATTGGTAAAGCAGCCAATCCAAGAGCATTTAAAAATGTTGAGATCAAGCCTGTTACTTACAAAGCAAATAAAAATGCATGGGTGACTTTTCTTTTATTCGAACAATGGTTCCACAACATGTCTGCTCCCGATGTGAAATACAAAAAAAAAATTAAAAAAATTATGTTTTTGTTGATGAGTTTTCCTTTTCAGGTAAAAAATTTTCTCGAATCAAAGGGACTCGAAAACAAGGCACTGCTGCTTTTGGACAATGCTCCGTGCCATCCCAAAGAAAATGAATTGCAAAGCGATGATGGGATGATAAATGTTATGATATCTCCTGCAAATTGCATTGCAATACTTCAGCCTATGGATCAAAATGTTATTAACATTACAATGCTCTACTACAAAAAAAAGCTTATTGGCGCAATTAGTTGCCAGTGAGAGGATGGATTTGGAAACAAAAATAAAAGCAATCAACTTAAGAGATGGCATTTTTTTACTAGCAGAAGTAGACCCTTATACTATCAAGAAATGTTTTCATATTTTAATGCCTACCAAGAGTAAATAAGATGAGGAGGACGAACGAGCTACCATTATCTACAAATACCTTAAGGGAAAAAGGATTGATTTCATCTGTTTGGAATTTGCTTGATGAAATTGTTCCCGACATTAGAATCTCTAATGAACAAATCAATGATTGAATTCACGAAAATCTTGAGGTCCCTGGTAATTGTGAGGACCCGACAGAAATTGAGAGCACAAATGAAAGTCAAAGTGAGATGTTCCCCATTTGTCGAAAGTTAAAACAGAAGTTGCAGTTCGATCCTTTAAATTTTTTTTTTTCTAATTTGCACGTCTTAAAGGGGATATGAATACCCTTATACTAATTTTAGAACACGGACGTTTTTGTGAAAAGGGGAAGAGACAGAGAGAAAGACAGATTGGTGTGGTATTAAGATTCAGTGAACTCCAAGGATGGCTGTCCAGATAACTTGGGAGTATTTTTTTTTTTTTTTTTTTGTTTCGCTGTTATTGTAGTTGCTTATGATTCACAGTATTTTTCTCCGTCCTCCTGATGTCAATATCACGATAAAGTTGCATTTTAGCCATATGACCACCCTACGTGTTATACCTTCGCAGTAGAGTTGGCTTAGCTTTCGCAAGTGATCGACTTTTTTATTTATTTCATGCGAAATAAATAGATAATTCTTGACATCCGGATTCGAACCGTGAACGAACAGCGTGACAAGCGATGATGTTACCACTACACCACGGCCAACATATGTTTACAATGGGCCGAAGAGAATAATATTCCACTAAAAGACTATTTAACTGAACAAAAAATAAGAGTTCGCAATTTTGAAAATTATGGAACCCAAAAAAATATTTAATATTAATATTTTTACTGTATTATGCTAATTTTTGTATGTATATGTATTTTCTAATCAGTCGTATCACCGAAATAGTGGGTAACAAATATCTATTTTTATAGTCGATTCAAGTGATAGAAATTACGAACTCGCCAACACGCAGGGCTAGAACGGAGTTTTTAATTTGACAAAATCTATTCTTTCCTCTCTAATCTTTATTTATATAATCTTTAATTAACTAACGCCCTTTTCTCTCTCTCCATCACTGGGTTAATAAACTTTAAAAGCTTAATATTTAATAAAAAAAAACACATTTTCAGTGACACAATTTCTACAGGGCGTTTAGCTTTTCATCTTATGCGACTCAGCGAATACAAAAGTGAGGCGATGCGACGGCGATTATACATACATATGTCAATTTGATCATGAAAATAAAATAACAGCAGACTACTGGAGCAATCATTTGAAAGATAGATTGAAGCCACAGAATATCTGAGTAAAGAAGAAACGGATTTACATGTTTCATAAGGTAATAAAAGCTATGGAAATAATACTTTTGTTTAAACAAAATTGATTGATTGTAAGGTTAATCTTCGTTATTTGACAAATATAATAGCAGAAATAGTAAACGCAGATTTTGATGGTTTTAGAAAAAGAAAAAATAACCTTTATAGGTTTCTGTTTGCTATCTAGCTCTAAGTTAAATTATCGCGATTCGCGAAGATTAAAAAAACACCAACCGTTGTATAATTATCAAACGACCAAACTTCCTCGTTATAAATTAAACTTTGTTTCTTTTTTTTACAAAAAACAAAATTAAATGTACAGAGCTACAACATTATAAAACGGAACATATTCAATCCACAACGATACCAATTGAGGATAACAACGGATTTCTGCCCTTTACTGCCCACCACAAAACAGTATAATAGCTACATCGAAACACTAGGACAAAGATTCATAGCTGCAGGAGATTTTAATGTTAAACACACGGACTGGGAATTAAGACTTACATACAAAAAGGGGAAAAATCTTATAGATGCCCTAAAAAACAATAACTGCAGTTTTTTAAGCACAAGAGAACCAACCTACTGGCCAACTGACCCCAAGAAAAAAACATACTTACTAGACTTCTGTATAACCAAAAATACATGTACTTCAAAACTCAAAATAAAATCTTGTTTCGAACTTTCTTCCGACCATTCGCCTGTTATAATAGAGTACTCAAGCAACATCATGACCAACAATGAACGACCAAAACTGTATAACAAAAAAAAAAAAAACAGACTGGGATGCATTTCACTTTGATCTAAGACTACAAATACAAGTTCCTCTTAAATCACTGACGGATATTGAAAAAGCCATTATTTACTTCAACGACATGGTCAAGGAGGCTGCCTACCGGACAACACCAGAAATGGAGCAAAAAATATACGAGAAGTATACACCAGACATAAAAAAAAACAAATCAAAGTAAAAAGGAAACTCAGGAAAAGGTGGTAAATGACAAGATCACCAGCAGATAAGCAAAAATTCAACAAAGCAATAATAGATTTAAAAGAAACACTAAAACAACATCAGAATAATAACATCAAAAAATATCTAAAAATACTGACTCCAACTTCCGAAACGAACTATTCACTTTGGAAAACAACCAAACATCTAAAAAACAAAATGACCTTCTATCCACCCATCAAGACGGCTCTAACATATCAGGGGAATGAGGGGCTGGCATCTTCAGTGCTAACCCACCGATTGAACTTGCTATTCACCTAGAACCATTTGTATCGGTGTTCCAAGCAGAAGTCTATGCAATTATGAAGGCAACCGAAATACTCGCAGAACACACCAGCGAAGGAATGCAAATCGACATCTGCTCGGACAGCAAAGCAGCAATTAGCGCGATTACAAACCCCATGTCGAAATCACGACTAGTAAGGGAGTGCAAAACTAAATTGAACTTACTTGCCAGGCGCAATAGAGTCCGTCTCACATGGGTACCGGGGCACGAAGGTGTACCGGGTAACGAAAAGGCAGACGAACTAGCAAGGAAAGGAGCAGGCAACACAGAACTGAACCCGGATAATACAATAGGGGTCCCTCTGACAACTATTAAAATAATAATCAATGAAAAGATACGACAGGAGTTCAATAACTACTGGTCGAATCTAGACACGTGCAAAGTGGCTAGATCTGTAATAACTAAACCGAGTAACAACACAGCAAAAAGAGCTCTTAACTCAAGCAGAATACAATTGAGATTGATGGTGGGACTTTTAACAGGGCATATCAATCTCAACAAACATTTGTTCAGACTCGGAATAGCTGATACAACAATCTGTGCCAACTGTGAGGAGAAGGAGGAAGATATAGAACACTTCCTCTGCCACTGCCCTGCTACAGCGAGGCTAAGACTGAAAATTCTGGGATCTCCAAGGATTTCGGATATTACACACCTCAGTAAGAAAGGAATCGGATATATATTGGAGTTTGCTAGACGAACACTACGATGCCCCGATCACTATACGATATAGTTTCTCGTTGATACTACCCATGATCCCTAGACCTAAATCCTCTCAACACATAATTCCCAAAGCACAGCACTATTCCCTACAGTTACATAGATGAGGGGAACACAACGGACCCAATGGAGGCCTAAATGAAGAGCATAAGCTCACCCTCTCAAACCAACCAACCAACCATCCACCCATCAAAAAAACAGACGGAAGCTGGGCCAGGGAAAATCAAGAATAAGGTCAATATTCTGGCTAAACATTTTTGGAATACCTTCTCTAACGACGTCAGCAATTCCCATATCCCACAAATGAACAGAAACGTGACACACAATACACCAATCAGAAAAATGACAATAAATGAAATTAAAAGCTGTGTTACAAAGAGAGTGAACCACAAAAAAGCACCTGGATATGACCTTATGACAGGAGAGCTACTTGACAAACTGCCCAAAAAAGCACTTGAATATCTACGAAACGTCACATCACTTTTCTAAAGTGTGGAAAGTTGCTGAAGTTATAGCGATACCCAACATCTTACAGACCTATAAGCCTACTGCCAGTGCTATCAAAACCTTTTAAAAGACTATTATGTGACCGCATGAAACGTATCTTGACAACGTATCTAGAAAAGAAAAGATTCTGCATCGGGGTATATCTCAACGTCGCCAAAGCTTTTGACTCTGTATAACATGCCGGACTACTAAAAAAACTAGAGCAAATTCACCCAATTGACTACTACTTATTAATTAGAAGTTTCGTAACGTACCGGTATTTCTATGTGAAGTACAAAGACGAGTGCTTAGATCTCTATACAACTCGAGCTGGAGTTCCACAAGGCAGTGCATTGGGACCATTATTATACAACTTATTTACCAGCGATATTCTCCTTCCGACTCAGATAACATCACAATGATAGCTACCTTTGCTGACGATACAATACATACAGCAAAAACGTAACCAAATAAAGAACAAATTCAGAAAACTTTACTGGCTACTATGCAAAGACTCACCACTGTCAATTAATAACAAAATACTACTGTATAAAGCTATCATAAAACCAATATGGACCTACTGAGCACAACTTTGGGGTACAGCAAACAAATCTAACATAAAAATAATACAAAGACAACAATCAAAGATCTTAAGAACAAAAGTCAACGTCCGAATGGTACATACAGTGAACCAAAAAAAAATTGTACAGTTCATTTGATAATATTTAGAGTTTATTATCTCTGAAACTATTTGCACCAGTGAAAGGCAAATTTCGGAAATTTTAAAAAGCCGCATTCTACAGTGCATTATATAATCAACATGTACAAAAAAAAATGCGTTTTTAACAAGGTCAAGTGGAAATGGACGCCCGAGTAAAATTACATCTTCATAAACTAAACGACAAAACGACAGCAAAAAACTGAAGTGGAAATCAAATTGTTAATGTCTATCCACAAACAATCCGAAATTTGTTACATGCCGAGGAATACAGAGGATTTACACCTCGAAATAAGCCCCTATTGTCCGCAAGGAATATAAAGAAGCGATTGGAGTATGCAAAAGAATACATTAAAAAGCCACCAGAGTGTTGGACTTACATACGTTATATTCACCGATGAGTCAAAATTCAACATTTTTGGTTCGGATGGTCGAAGTTTTGTATGGAGAAAACAAGGAAAAGCGTTGGATACAAAAAATGTTAATTAAACACGGTGGTGGCCATGTAATGGTGTGGGGTGCGATGGGGTCAAACGGCGTGGGTAATTTTCAATTTATTGAAGGGACGATGAACAAATTTGATTACCTAGACATATTAAAAAAATAATCCGCAACTTACTGCAACAAAACTGGGTGTCGCCGAGAATTTCTGCTTTGTCGATAACAACGACCCAAAACATTCCTCACTGTTAGTTAGAGAATGGCTGTTGTACAATGTCAAAAAAGTTCTTCCACATCCACCTCAAAGTCCCGATTTGAATTCAATCGAGCATTTGTGGGCTCATATAGAAAGAACATTATGAAGAAAAATCCGTCAAGAATAAAAATAAGCTAAGAGTAGAGCTTCAAAGGTTATGCGATATGATAGCAACCTAGCGCTTTCAATGCCAAAAAGGCTTCAAATGGTCTTAGACGCAAAGGGACACCATACAAAATATTAATGATACCAGAATATTTAATAAAAAAAACTTTTTTTAATGAAATTGAAGTGTAGAAGTATTGTTTTGGCTTTGTGAAGAGTGCCTTTTAGGTTTGTTCTTATTTTTTTTTTATAAACTTATTTATTTCTAAATTTCAAATAAACACTATTAAAAAGTCAAGAGAAGAAATTATCTACTGAATTTTATTCCACTTGGTTGTCGTGTTTCGTTCTGGAGATAACGTATAATGAAAGTTGGTTGGTCCGGTGTACAAGTTTTTTTTTTTTTTTTTGGTTCACTGTACCTAACTCAAACATACACAGTGATCTTCAAATTCCTATGGTTGAAAAAGAAATAACCAAAACAAGCGATTCGCACTTGACAAGAATCATTACACACTCCAATAATGACATCAATACCCTGCCAAATCAAGATATTCTCAACAGACGTAGATTAAAAAGAACAACACCAAAAGATTTAACCAATTTAAATGTTAACTTTTAACGAAAGCTGTGTCAATAATGTAAATTATGTATGTATATTGTTACGGAGTTCAGATACACTCAGATAGCAAAAACAATTGTAATCGTCATCAGGTTCCCACAGTGCAACAAATTTCATCAGGTTCCCACAGTAGATCGGAAAACTTCCAGACGCTGACGCCGTAAAATACACACAATCAAATAGAGGTGCAAAACGACGCTGCGAGCGAGTTTTAAATTAGAATCGCTTGGAATCAGTATGACTTGAATTTTAGAAGAATTGTACTTAGAATAATTTAGACAATAACATTTTCATTAGTCGCTCACAAAGATTATTCGAATAGGTATTTTAATTTTGGAAAAATAGGTCACATAGCAAGGAATTGCCGAAACGAGATGGGGTGACACAAAATGAAGAAGGATTAAACCCCAGTTCAACCTCAAATTTGAAACCAGAAAAAAGAGAATTTAAGCGGAAATCCAATGTAAGAAATGTCAAAGACTAAGATTCTTAATGATTTGGGCAATTCCGAGAGCCCGCATGTTAATATTATTATTAATAACGATATAGGAAAATTGATCATAGATACGGGGGCAGAAGTATCAATGATATCTGCCAATTGTATATTTACGAGTGAGGCAATTAAATTTAAAGGTTTAGGAGCGAAACCACATGAGACGATGGGAGAAGTCATTAAGGATATAGAGTTATTCCCAATTAATATCGGAAGAGTGAAAACAAGCGTAGTTAATTTGCAGGTAATAGAAAACAATCTATTAGGTAAATATGATGGGATATTATGTAGTCGGTTTCTAAAGGAGGGAGTATATTCCATACATTATGACAAAGGGGCTATAAAAAATAAGGGTGAGCACATTACTTTACAATATTTAAGTCAGGATAAGCTATTGATATGAAGGATAAAAGTATTTACTTGTAGGTTGCTCAAAATGGAAAATTCGATAGAACTCGATGAGGATGTAGTTGTTCCCAAACAGGAGTTAAGTAGCGGAATTATTGTATCAGAATGTTTGACAAAAACAATGTGTGGCTACTGTTGTAATTAAAAGAAAATGACTTTGATTTAAGCCAAATTCGAAGTGTTAGTAGGAACTTAAAACACTTTGAAATCAGCGAACAAAGAATACGAGAAGTCTCCGGAAATGTAAAAACAGAGCTCGTGAATCACGAGGAAAAAAATAGCATTTTCGAGATAATTAAAAATTTATAGCGACATATTTAGTGCTCAAAAAGAAAAAACACATAACCATATAACTAAACACAAAATTAGGACAATAGAATCAGCACAACCGGTTTTTACTAAAACCTACAAATATCCCAAAGTACATGAGAAGGCAGTACGAAATCAAGTAGAAAAGCTGAAACAGGACGGTATAATCAGGAACAGTAGCTCACCCTGGAGCTCTCCCCTTTGGATCGTTCCAAAGAAGGCAAACGCGAGTGGCAAACAAAAATGGAGGAGGTTATAGACTACCGAAAGCTGAATTAGCTGACGATAGCTGATAACTATCCTCTCCCCAATATAAACGAAATTCTTGATCAGTTAGGTAAAGCGAGATACTTTTCAACACTCGACCTTACTTCGGGATCTCATCAAATACCCGTTGATGAGAGCGACATCGAAAAAACGGCTTTTAGCACTCCTTACTGCCATTTCGAGTACACGAGAATGCCTCTCGGTTTGAAAAATGCCCCGACATGTTTTCAACGATTAATGAATACCGTGCTATCAGAGTTACAGGGCATCGGATGCTTTGTTTACCTCGACGATGTGGTGGTGTATGGACAGAGCTTCGTAGAACATAATGAGAAATTAGTGCAGGTACGCGACCAAATAATGGCCGCTAATCTAAAGCTGCAACCGGATAGGTGCGAATTTCTTCGTAAGGAAGTCCAGTATTTAAGTCATATTATAATCGGCCAAAGCGTAAAACCTGATCTCAACAAGATAGATAGCATAGTTAAAATGCAACCGCCATGTAATCAGAAAAGAATCAAGTCATTTTTGGGAATGGTACGATATTACCGAAAGTTTGTACAAAATTTTAGTAAAGTAGCAGAACCCCTAAATATATTACTAAAGAAATACTCGTATGTATTATTTAACCGGGGAAGTGAACAACAAGAATCATTCGAAAAGTTGAAAGAAGCGATTACCAAATTTCCAGTTTTACAGTACCCAGACTATAATAGAGAATTTACCATTACAACGAATGCGTCGAACAAAGGTATAGGAGCTGTTCTTAGCCAACAGCATGGTGCAAACAAATTTGCCCATACAATACGTCAGTAGGACATTGAATAAGGCCGAACAAAATTACAGCACTACTGAAAAGGAGTGCTTGGCCATAGTTTGGGCAACGAAACAGTTTAGACCTTACATTTACGGGAGAAAGTTCATCGTTCAAACGGATCACAGGTCACTAACCTGGTTATTTAATGTCAAGTATCCCGGATTCAGACTAGTTAGATGGAAACTCAAACTAGAGGAGTTTGAATATGAAATTAAATATAAAAAGGGATGAGAAAATGTGGTAGCCGACGAATTATCTAGAAATGTAAGAATGTTGCAACAGGAAGAGGCAGGCAATAACAATAAGGAAATTAATAGTTCAGGAATAGAAAATTTTGAAGACGTAGACCAAATAATAGACGAAATGATTAAGAATATTACAGATGAAGATGTACGAGTAAATGTATAATAAGAAACTGGCTATGACATTAATATGAATGAAAGTGAGGAAGGCAATTCAGTAGACGACATAGAACACGTATCAGAGAACGAACATTGCCTTGGTAAGAAACGAATTGAAGTATTTGATTCAGATGAAAGAAATAGAATAATCAGGGAAAGTCATAATGGGCTTTTAGGGGGGCATAGAGGTCAAAATGCCACTTATGCAAACATGAAAGACAAATTTTACTGGAAGGGAATGCAAAAAGATGTAGAGCTATGCCAATATGATAAAGTTATCCGTAAGTCGACTAGAAATCCAATGAAAATAGTCTCAACTGCTGATAGGGGATAAGAAAAAATTTATATGGATTTAATAGGACCATTTAAAGAAACAAAGGAAGGTTTTAAATTTGGACTAACCATCCGGGATAACCTCTCAAAATCTACTAAATTTATACCACTCAAAACTAAGAAAATCCAGGAAATAGTCAAAGCTTTCACCAAAGAGTGGATATTGAACTTCGGGTTACCTAAAATAATTTTAACAGATAATGGAAAGAAGTTTTGTAATGAGCTGTTTCAAAATCTCTGTAAAATCTTTAAGATGAAACATATTACCACAAGTATAGTATATCCACAAGCAAATGGAGCAGTCGAGCGAGTCCATTCTAGGTTGATTGAGTATTTAAAAGCCACTGGTAGAGAGTTATCTGATAAAGATGAATGGCAAAAAAAAAATGCCCTATGCGAGTTTCAGTTACAACACAAGTGTAAACAATACAAAGGGGTATACACCTTATGAACTTGTATATGAAATAAGAGCTAATCAACCAAGTGAAGTAGAAGATTTAAGTGAAAAGACTATGACCATTTTGATCGTCAATTTGATCGTCATTGCAGCACTTAAGGTTTGCGAACGTCAAACTGCAAACGTTTTTTGCTACCATTGATCTGTGTCGCCTCCATGATTTTTTTTTTTTGCAATCGCATTTGACGTTTTCAAACAGGAAAATGGAGCCCTTAACAAAATTTATTGAAAAAATTTGCAATATTCCAATGACTCGATCCACACTTGGGTAGGAGTAGGTGATGGAGTTCTATAAACATAATATTTAGTTAAAAGAAATAAAATAATCGATTCAGTCATTTTTCTTATTGCGCAGCGCAGCTGTCTGGCTGCTTTTTTGCAGCGCATATGACGTTTATGAACATCTGCCCTGCAAACAGTGCATTATCGAACATGCTGCAAATGCAGTGCTATTTATAATGGTGTTTTCGAATAAACGACTTATGCAGCTTGCGTTTAAGAACATTATGCAAAAGCAATTTGATGCAGATGACGTTTTCGAAAACAGCCTATGTTCGATTATTTAGACGAATTGAGTGTCATTCTATTGGATAAAACATCAAAGGCAAGGACAAACGTTTTAAAATCCAAACAAAAGTCTGAAGCAAGATACGATAAGAAGATAGGAAAACAAACAGAATATAAGGTAGGAAAAAATGTTAAGGGAAAACTTGAACCGAGATATAAGGGACCATATGAAATTTTAAAAGTAAATAAAGATTACGCGATAGTTAAAATCAAGAATAAGGAACAAAAATACAACAAAGCTAATACTCGTATTAGACCCCATTTTTCAGAATCATCTGGTGTCATAAGTCCAAGTCCAGGAACGTCGACATCAGGAATTTGAGAGAAAACAGCGGTTTATATTTTAATTTTAAGGGACAAGTCAGAGAAATAGAAAGTAAGTTTACTTTAGTTAATACAATAAGCGTTAGAAACCTAGAAACATAGATAACATTTGAAGTATAGTAAATACGATTGATAGAGCATGTCTAAGCCATTTAAGTAACTGTAAAAAGTATCAGGAAACTGTAATAAGTAATCTAATAAAATTGGAACACAGGGTCAATATAATATACAATATAACAGGTTAGAGAATAAGAGTTCGTAGAGGGTTAGGTAATTTCATAGGTTCAGGATTTAAGATATTATTCGGTCCCATGGATAACGAGGAGGATGCTGAATATTATTCAGAAGCTTTTAGAACAATAAAATCGAATGACATTAGGATTAAGGACGGAATGGAAGATAATGTTAAAATAATGACCAAATTAAATAAGCAGGTAATCGATGTTGTAGTGAGTAAAAGTGTACAATGAGTAAACAAAGAGAAGTTACATCGAAAGATAGATTTTATATAAATGAACTTGAGGATTGTTGTATAAATATTAGATTGGATACTGTTAAGTTAGATAATAAAGCCCTAAGTAAAATAAAAATTAAAGATGTAAAGAACTCAGCGAATTAGCCGCTGATATATAAAATTATTAACATTTTTGGGCAAATATCTTCGATCCAATTCCAGAAAGTACAAAAGGCGTTGCTACGGGAGTTGTAGGCATCTTAGTACTTATTGTATTATCTGTCATATTGTATAAATGTTGCTACAGCTCCGGATGTCGAACAACTGCCACCATATTTAATAAATGTTTCAATAGAAAGAAGAGAAGATATGTTCAAGAACTACCAGCTCCAACAAGATCACCTTCAAAAACGTCCTCAGAAAGCATCGAAATGGAAAGTGTTGAGGCTGGTTTAAGGGTAAGGTACCCATCTAAGAAGGGAGAGACGCTGACGCCGTAAAATACACACAATCAAATAGAGGACGTTGTAATCGTCATCAGGTTCCCACAGTGCAACAAATTTCATCAGGTTCCCACAGCAGATCGGAAAACTTCCAGACGCTGACGCCGTAAAATACAAACAATCGAATAGAGGTGCAATACGACGCTGCGAGCGAGTTTTAAATCAGAATCGCTTGAAATCAGTATCGCTTGAATTTTAGAAGAATTGTACCCAGAATAGTTTAGATAATAAAATTTTGATTAAGTCCCTAGTGAACAAAAGAAAAGTGTTTTCTTTTTATTAGTTAATCTCCCAATTCTTCGATACCGTTTAGATTATTCGGTTTGTACAACGGGTTGTTGTTTCGCTTTGTTCAACGGGTTGTTGTTTTTTTGTTTTCTTCTATCCTCACTCGAAAGAAAACGGTAATACTGCGGCAGAAATCCCGTCGTAATACCCAGCCCGATTCGTGAATGAAAATAATAATAATCTAAAACATTTTTTTTTTTAAATAAATTTGCGCCCAGCAGTAACAATATATATATAATATATATTAATTTCTTAAACTTTTATGTGGATTTGACCACACATTATAATTAATATTGTAAAACGTCTCAACTTAAATTCGAAAATGGATAAGTTTGCATTGGCAGCAAGTCAAATCTAATTGTATCCTGTAACTTCATTATAAAAAATGTACCTAGTGTCGTCTAGACAGATGTACCATATGTATATTATCCTGGGGACATTAAAAAAAAATAAAAATTTCTGAACTGCACAATACAAAGTCAAAACTAAGACTAATTCTTAAAACTAGTCTGCTCCCATAGGAAGACGCTGTTCCCACCGTCCAAAGAATTCGTGAAGTGTTATTTGAAATTCGTTACAAACACAGTGTCTTCCTTAACGAATTCAATCATTTCCTTCGTGTTCGAGCGGAAAGTATATATTGTATGTCCCTACTTCAAGAATCTGGTCAGTAGCTGTCCTCTTCCAGTTTCTCCAAGGACTTCTCGGCATTTTCCAATAATGCCGGACGTCTCATGATGGTTAACTAGCATTCCATCAAATTGCATGTCGATTTGTAGCCCGTTACTGATTGATGCTCTTGTTAGAAGCAACTTGAACTCCTCGTATTTCATCTTCGGCATCGAAGGGACACAGAGTATCAGTGACTCGTTCATACAGATAGACGGCGACCAGTGTTCTACGGCTTCAATTTCGTTAGCATATGGTAGTGTACGTAAAAATGGTGAACAAGTTGTGTTAGGTGAGACGCAGTTTTTTCAACAAAGAAGTTCAGGGTGAGACCATCCTTCGTCACATATCGTCACATACTTTAAATATAACGGTACTTTACTTATAAGTTGGTTTTGGAAAATTTACTATTTCTCGGCTATGACTCTGTCGATTTTGTTCGAAATCATGTGCGACCCAGCTCATGTGCGACTCTAGTAGTAACGTTTTGTACTGTAGTAACTTAAACTTTTATGTAGTTTCTTGAGTGAGTGTAGTTTCAACAATTGAAGTCTTGGAAGGCGTCGACTATATTCATCGTCTTGTCTGGTCTTCAATTTCGTGGATATAGTGCTGATTTCATTCGGGGTATGAGTGATTAGATATATACGTATGATCCGCAAATAATGTCAATTAGTGTACTTTCTTCTTTCGTAAACAAATGTATTTCTCTCTTCAATGTTGGATACTTACATAGGACAGAATGTTGGTGCATTCCGAGGATGAGTTGAGGGCTTGGCATTCTCTTTCTGTTTGCGGGATCAGATTGTGTAATTCGAACCAGTTTAGACCCAATTAAAAAATGCAGTGTGGGGACAGTGTTGCGGCAACATAAAAGCAACAAGTTCAAAAAAGTGATAATTTGGCAGTAGTGCTCAAATAATTTATTGTCTGTAACACCAGTGCAACCAAACGTCAAAACAGAATAACCTTCGCAACAGTTGTTTTGCTGTTGATTTCGTTTATTTTAGATAAGCTTTTGTTTGTTACAGTTCGTTAGCCAGGTCTCAGTTTTAGCCCTAAGAACATACGCATACCAGCGTTCCATATTTAGAGTATATGACGAAGGATGGGCTCACTCTGAATTTCCTTGTTGACACGGGTGCCAATAAAAACTTCCTCAGCCCATCCGTTATCGAAAAAACTGCGTCTGCCCTAAAACAACTTGTTCACCATTTTTACGTACACTACGATATGCTAACGGGGACGGGTCACTGTTACTCTGTGTCTTTTCGATGCCGAAGCTGAAATACGAGGAGTTCAACTTGCTTCTAACAAGAGCTACAAATCGACATGCAATTTGATGGAATGCTAGTTAACCATCATGAGACGTTCGGCATTATTGGAAAATGCCGAGAAGTCCTTGGATAAACTGGAAGAGGACAGCTGCGTGGCCAGGTTCTTGAAGGAGGGACATATAGCATGTAGGAGTACCTTCCGCTCGAACACGAAGGAAGTGATCGAATTCGTTAAGGAAAACACGGTGTTTGTAACGAATTTCAAAGGTCAACTGTCAAAGAACAGTTCCCGAACTCTTTGGACGGTGGGATGCGTCTTGTTATGGGAACGGATTAGTTTTAAGAATTAGTCTTAGTTTTGACTTTGTATTGTGCGGTTCAGAACAATAAAGTTGAATTTGTAACGAGGAAGTTTGGTCGTTTGATAATTAACCCGTGTTTTTTTTTAACTTCGCGAATCGCGATAACTTAACTTAGAGCTGTGGCAAACAGAATCCTATAAATGTTATTTTTTTCTTTTTCTAAAACCATCGACATCTGCGTTTACTATTTCTGCTAGCAAAAAAAAAGCCAGCTAGAACCGACAGCACTGAATCTTTGTAAAATAATGAACATTAGCGTTACAATCAATCAATTTTATTTAAACAAAAGTATTATTTTCATAGCTTTTATTACCTTATAAAACATGCAAACTCATTTCTTCTTTACTCATATACTCACTTGTCTGTTGCTAGAGTCGGAAGGTAGTCTTCTGCATGTTTTGTCTACAATGAATTCGATCGGATCCAAAAGTCACTTGAATTTCACTCGAAGAACAATTGGCATTCTACCAGCTATCTGTGGCTTATCTTTCAAATGTTTGATCCATTAGTCTGCTGTTATCGGGAGTTCGATAATAAAGGAAGGGAACTGTAACACCCACATCACGAGTGGCTTCGAGGGACTAGGCCGAGCCCTGTATCTGCTGTTAGCGCCAAATAATTATTTATTTATTAAATCAAATTTATCTCATACCACTAGTCAGCTCAAATTGTAAGTGAAATCTCTATAAAGTGGCAGATATGTAATCATGTTTCCTTGAATACAATAATTTCAGCGAAAAATGTCGAAGTCTCCAGTAACGCGAAAAGATTATGTTTATGTGGTGATTCAAAAATAAAAATAAATAAATAAAAATTATTTCCACAATATTATCATCTTTGAATAATTAATTCTTCTAATCTGTTTTGAGTTTTTAGCAATATAAATATAAAATAATAATTTCAGAAAATTTTACCCTTAACTTACTTTCTTAAATATATGTATTTACATGTAAATATATGTACATGTTTTTAAATATACATGTAGATTGTAGTTTTTTTTTTTTTTTTTGTCTTTATAAATGGGTTTCGTTTTTTTTTTTTTTTTTTATTTGTTTATTTTAAATATACATTAATTTGCTTATATAATAGTATATTTCTTCAAACATAATTGTTAAATACTTATATGTATGTGATTTTTTTTTTGTTGTATATATGCATATATATAGTTTTTAGTAATTATATGTATATAATTATATTCATATGCACTTGTATGTACAGGTAATATATATTTGTGTATGTATGTATATCTAAAATGCAGACATTTAATTGTTGTTCATCTATATATTTATATATTCACACACATGTATTTGTAAATTTAAAATTATTTAAGTACAAAAAACAATATTTATATGCCACACTTACAATTTTCAAAAATTAATTGTAAAACTTGCATGGATAAAAAAAAAATGTGAGAAAAATATTCTATGGGAGCAGAGATTCTGTATTTCCTTTCTTTACATAATATGTATGTATGTATATAAAAACATATATATGTATATGTATATATATATATATATATCAAGATTAAATAAAAATTGTGTAATTACAAAAGAGTAGTGGAATGTTTGGTTAGTTGCACAATGAGAACTATTACTATTATATTATAATATTCATGCTATAATTCGAGCTTAAGTGTACGTATAGGATTATATTAAACAATTTAAACGCTCTTTCAAATATTAGTTACCTATTATTTTTATTTAGGAAACTACATGACTACATGACTTTTTAATGGGATAATTAGAAGTTTTTCTTTTACGTTTTCCTTTTGAATTAAACTTAAGGCTCAACTTTTTTATGGTCAAGTTATAGTTTTTTTTCTCAATTTTTTTTATATATCTTTTTGCCATTAGAATGTCAATATACGTGTTGAGTTAGATTACAAATGGAACACCAGTCTGTATCAAAGAAAAAAAAAAAAAAAACAAAAAACAAAAAACATCGTGAGACATACATATTTTACTCGATGTGTTTTCTCATAAGATTATATTTAATTGGGGGGAAAACATTTAGCACAATCCTACGACTTCTTTGACAACCATAGGAAGCTTTCGTAAATTACGGAATGATTGTACAAAATTTCGTTTTATGTGGAGACATATCCACTATTTATTTCTAGATTCAATCCTTTTTCGTTTATATAATAAGCAATATAATAGAGATAATTACACATATAAATCTTTACAGTCTTCAAATAATTCTTACATTTATTATCTACTATTCCTCCGTAAATGTGTTACACAAATTAATATTTGTTTACTATTTAAAGATTATCCTGTGAATATTGTTTGTAATCAATTAGACATTTATACGTCAATGAATGTTATATCGTATACAAACAAAAAAACTATCTTCGTTACATGAGAGAAACAAATATACATATAAATTGACCCAGAGATGGCAGTGTGAAAATGAATTAATCAATTCGCAAAACAAATATACATATAAAGTACGTACTGTTTTTCTTTTATTAAAGGAAAAAAAATTATGCAGGGTGCTCCGTAAGTCGAAAAACATCAATGTAACAAAAGCTATAGTTTATATGCACAATCATTCATTACGTACGACAAATGTATAAGTAGCTAAATTTTCATCAAAATATCGGCACTTAGTGAAAGCCAATGGAAAAGTAAACAAATTTTTCATTTTTGTTTTAATTACAGTGATCTAGTTAAGAGTAACTACATCGAATTGTATGTAACCATGCATTGGTTATTTAAAAATTATTCATTACTTTTATTTTTTTTTTTTTATGGATTAAATGGGTAAGCTTAAGAACATAATCTTTTTTTTTTATTTTTACTTACAAGAATCACATAGTAGAATATTAAAAAAAAAATAAAAATATTTCTTTTTTTTTTAAAAAATATTCCATCACCTGGTTTCGTTAAAATCTAACGGCTTACGGCTTACCCTATACATAGAAGTTAGTATTATTATTTTTAATTTTCTTATATTTTTGCATTCCATTTTTTTTTTTTTTTATAAACAGCTAATATAACCAATATATTAAATAAATAAATGTATACACACTGACCTTTATTTTTCATTTTGTTACCCTTTAGAAAGACGATATTGAGTCAAGATATAGTCTAAAAAGGTTAGGGCAACCCATCGACAATTCTTAATTGCTTTTTATAGACACAAACTTCTATGTTTTCTTTGCCTGATCGAGTGCCTTTTTCTTTGGCAATAAACCAGCTTTGATGTTTTTCTTAAATTAAATAATGGTTAGAGAGGAGAAGTTATTTAGTTCCAAAATACGATCAGTTAGTCTTAAGTTCAAGACGCAATGAAGGCTTTTAGGCACACTTTGATAACATACGTTCGCCATTTCCCTACCCATTAGAGTTTTCAAACCGCTACGTGTCTAAAGCTTCATTGTCATGTGACTAGCACCGAGACGTTCCAAATTTAGTCTCCTGAGTTATTTTTTTTTTTTTTTTAAGAATCTCACGCCTTCTCCTCAAGAAATCTTTAAATATAATTAAATCTAAGTTTTAAATTGATTGAATTGCTCAAAGCGATGCACACTAAGACTAACTAGTTTCAATGGCAATCTAATTCAAAATCTCAAACTACCAATCTATCCCGTTTGTCGATAGTGTGCTAATACGAGTATTTTGTGTACAAAATTATTGAAAAACAAAAAAAACACACAGACTAAAGTTGTGGGGTTAGT
Source organism: Pocota personata (assembly GCA_963082735.1). Taxonomy (NCBI): domain Eukaryota; kingdom Metazoa; phylum Arthropoda; class Insecta; order Diptera; family Syrphidae; genus Pocota; species Pocota personata. The sequence goes on from OY720433.1 coordinate 5,587,393, forward strand.
CAAATTTTGGCTCCTAGCGCAAATTCAAGTTTTGAGTTTATGTTGAAATGAAAATTAAGTTCTTGTTTGCTTAGGCTGAAAACACACCGGATCAAACAAAACGTTTTTGGTTCGATAGTCAAAAAAACGTTTTTTATTTGAACACACACCAAGCGAAACAGAATATAAGAAAACAAAACGTTTTGATTTCTTGTTTCGTTTGGTGTGCGTTGAAATAAAAGCCCGTATGATACTAAATTTTTTTCACATTTTTAATGCATTAAATCATGTTAAAATGTGAGCTTTGCATGAAAGAGACAACAAGTTTTTTTTAGGAAAAGAGAAGCCATTATTTTGCAACGCAATCTACTTACAGTGAGTAGAAACACTCTACACATATGCAAATGCTACTAACACAAGAAAAACCTAAAAACGTACAATAAGCGAAAAGAACACATTTCCTTTTCATGGAAGTGAAATTAGTAATAAGTAATTAAAGCGTATAAAAAATGCCTGGATATTTTTTTTTTGGAAATTTGAGCAATAAAAAACGGATTTTCTAGTTTGCAGAAGTAGCATAATTGAAAAAAGGGTAATAAAATTCAATACTAACATCTGTGCAGATGCAGAAACGAAAGAATAAAATAAAAACAACGGAATCAAAATTTTGTTTTGCAAAAAACAACAGGTCAGCTGTTTTGCTTTGGTTTTTATGTTTCGTTTCATTTGGTGTGTGTTGCGCCATAAGAAAGTAGGCAATTATCGTCAACGACACTGGTTCGAAACAGTTTTGTTGCATTCGGTGTGTGTTGCTCGTATACAATGGCATGTATTTTCGACAACCACCGCCGAAACACTTCAAAACAAAAACGTGTGTTTTGTTCTCTTGTTTCACGAAACAAAAAAACAGGTTTTGCTTTATCCGGTGTGTTTTCAGCCTTACTGTATATATTGTAGTATTCAACTAGTGGCAATTGTACGTCACTGGGATACTTTAGTAAAAACAAAAAGTCGTCGAAATTAGGGTCAAGGACGCAGTCGTGGTTACAGCGAGCGGAAACTATTATCAGTCAAATTCGTAGTTGAAGGCGTAGAAGAATTTGTATGTCAAACTCCATAGCCTGATACATAAACTACAATACGATAGAACTAGAAGGAAATAATGCAACTATTGAAAGAAGGTCAAACAAAATACGTAAAACAATCATCTTTCGCATACCCAAAGAGCATGGAATGACGACATACGTACTTACATATGTATGTGTGTGTTATTCAACAGTACATACCTTATCAATCACTAAAGAAGTGATATATTTGATGTTCAATCAAACCTTATGCTTACTATTGGTCCAGAGTTCTTCGCGGCCTTTAACAACATCTAGAAGTCAAAAATGGTTTGAACGCATTTGCATCACTTGTATATATTCCCCGAAAACGCTATTTTTTCGCACATACAAGTATCTTGTCGTCTTTATCGTTTCTCAACAATTACTCTACAATTTTTAGGTTGCATGCTACCTAGCTGAACAAATCTCAACTTCCTGGGTCTTCTAGACTTCAAGACATGATTCAAAGATGCCAAGCAAGAATTTCTTGGAAATGTACCTTACTGTCATTATTTAAAAAAGCTCTTCAAGACAGCTATCAGTATATCTTTCAAACACGACAACAGAGGGCGTTAATCGAAAGAACGACTCACTGACAACATTCGGATCTTTTGTTGAATTTTTGTTATGAATCTATTCTCAATAGAGAAAATATAGCAGTACACAACATTAAACACATCTCTGGAAGACATCACTTGAAGGTATGAATTGGATATATCTGTGGAAGAAATTTTGTATGGCATCTCTCGAAGAAATGATAAATCAGCCTTCTTGGAAAAAAAGATACACAAATCTTAATAAAACAAACAGAGAAAAGTAAAAATCTTAGGCAGTGCCCCAGAATTAAATTAAGTATAAGGGCTATTTGGATGCGCCGAAAAAAGGAGTGACGGATGAAGAGTAAAAAAAATGGCTAAGTAACTTACTTACAACTAATTTATTCAGAGGTATACAAATACGTACATGTATCCGAATGTAATTGAGTAATTATGGAAACCTTATTTAATCTAATGTAATATACATATATAATGTAAAAAAAAACCCAAACACTAACATCTATATACTGTTTTGATTATATCCAGCCTCATTCAGTTAAGAATCAAAAATATACAATTATTAATAGCTAGTCGTTAGTTGTAGGAATGTACCAATCATTTAGATCTGAAGAATTCGCCTAATATTGATGATTTACACTTTAAAAGGTGGTGGGGTTTTAAAAATGTCATAGCAAATCCGCGTATAGTGATCTCTTTAAATTTTATTGTTAATTTCCCATGGCATACTTTTAAATATTCAACAACTGATCGAAGAAACATAGTGCAAACGATTTTAACAAAAAAATATATAAATTTGATGCAATGACATTTCCCGGGCATATAACGCCATTTATAGAAGATTTTAATGGAAAGCATTTCTTAACCAGGGTCGGCAACTTGCCGACATGCTATACACTACATTAGAATTATGTATACATATCAGGTTGGCGCAACTAAATAATTGCCGATTTTTTCAGATAAATAAAACACTTTTTTTTTTAAATACAACGAATAAACTTTAATCAATGATATTAGGTGCGCAACTAAGTTTTTTGATGAAAATGCAACTTTATTGTGAAAAAATGGTTACAAATGAATCATTCAAAGTATTACCCATCGCTAGCTACAACTTTTTCCCATCTTTCTGGCAGAGCTCAAATACCGTTACGGTAAAAGTGTTCATCTTTTGAGGCTATTCACGAATCAAGCCATTTTTTGATGTCTTCGTATGAGCGGAACTGCTGATCAGCCAGACCATGTGCCATCGAACGGAACAAGTAATAATCGGATGGCGCAATATCTGAGGAATATGACGGGTGGGGTAGGACTTCCCATTTAAGCGTTTCCAGGTAGGTTTTAACGGGTTTGGCGTTGTCATGCTGTACAATCACTTTTTCGTGCCTCTGCTCGTATTGTGGTCGTTTTTCGCACAGTGCTCGGCTCAATCGCATCAATTGAAGTCGATACCGTTCCCCAGTGATGGTTTCGTTGGGTTTCAATAGTTTATAATAAATGACACCGACCTGGTCCCACCAAATACACAGCATAATCTACGCAGCGTGGATATTCGGCCGAGCCGACGACGTAAAAGCATGACCGGGCAGTCCCCATGACTTTCTTTTCTTTGGGTTGCTGTAATGAATTCATTTTTATCACCCGTCACGATGCGATGAAGAAAACCCTTCCTTTTTGGCCGCTGGAGCAGTTGTTCACAGTTGTTTGAATCATTCTAAACGCATGCAATCGCTTGAAAATGGCTTGACGGGTAACTCCTAATGCTGAAGCAAGCTGTTCTTGCGGGTGGCACGGAGGATCCTTCCTTCACGCGGACGGTCGTCAACGTCGAAATCACCGTCTCTGAAGCAACGGAACCAATCACGGCACGTTTTTCACTTAGAGCAACTTTTTGGAGCTCTCGATGCGCTTCAGCCGCCGTATTCTTCGAATGAAAGAGGAAAATCAACACTTCACGCAAATGACGATTATTTGGCACAAAATCAGACATTTACACACAACAAAAAGTATATGTATATGTCAAAACAGTTTGTTTACCATATGTCTAAGCTCGGCTCATAACGTTTTGGATATGTCAAAATCGACCAGCACTTACTGCTGGAGCCATCTATTGACAAACAGCGAGAACTTAGTTGCGCACCTAATATTTTCCATTTTGTTCGATGACCTTTTGCGATCTTTCTGGCAACTTCATAATTCCACGTTCGTAGAACTTCTGATCTTTACCGGCAAAAAACTGAATCAAGTGCGATTTCACAGCGTCATCAGCATTGAAAGTTTTACCATCCAAAGAGTTTTGCAAAGATCAAAATAAATGGTAATCTGATGGAAAAAGGTAAGGGCTATATGGAGGATGTAACATCAATTCCCAAACAAACTCCAATAATTTTTGACCAAAAATGTATGTAGCCTTAGCGTTGTCCTAGTGAAAAATGACACCTTTTCGATGGACCAACTCTGGCCGTTTTTCGTTGACCGCTGTATTTAATCTGTCCAGTTGTTGACAGTACACATCCGAATTGATCGTTTGATTCCTTGGAAGCAGCTCAAAATGCACCACACCTTTCCAATCCCACCAAATTGAGAGCAACAAAATCTTCTTTTGGTGGATATCAGCTTTCGAGGTGGATTGTGCTGGCTCATCAAGCCTGGACGAAGATCATTTTCGATTGACGTTACTGTAAACAACCCATTTTTCATCGCCAGTGATGATTCGTTTCAAAAAAGGGTCGGATTCTTTGCGTCTAAGATGCAAATCGCAGCGTTGATGCGCTTCGTTAAATGAATTTCTTTCAAATCATGTGGAACCAAAATATCAAGCTTTTTAACGAGTTTCATACGTTTGAAATGTTTCTCAATCGCTGTATGTGACACATTTAACTTTTTTGCTATCTCTCGTACAGTTACATGACGATCCGACTCGATTATGGCTTTAATTTGATCATCAACCTGATCGTTGTTCATCTTTCAGTGAAAAATCTCCGAAACAAAATTTGTCAAACCAATTCCGGCACTGTCTTTCTTTTAAGGCTTCTTCACCATACACATCACGTAACTTTTCAGCAGCTTGTGTTGCATTCTTTCCTTTACGGAAATAAAAAGCAAAATATGACGAAAATGCTCGTTTTTGCACTCCATATTAAAATTTTTTTTTATATAATCTGCGCGCGCCGAAGGGGATTAAGGGTATTTATACCCTCAAACTGTTTCAGGGCACGAGCGTTAGGAAACGGGGGAAGAGGAACAGAGGAGGAGCCTGTGCACGTTGGCTTTGAATGTTTGAAGGTTGTAGTGATAGGGAAATACAGAGCCTGGTAGATCATTCCACATTTGTTGGTTGAACCCCATTCAATTATGCTGTCCAGGTCGGAGTTTAATGTGTTTAACATACGTTGCCGTTCCCCTTCTACGGCCGAAGAGCAAGGTACTGTCATCAGCGAAAGAATGGATTGGATTAGAAGTTGCAGACAAGAGATCATTTATAAAAATAAGAAAGAGAGTCGGAGACAAAACAGAGCCTTGGGGAACACCAGCATTTATTTGGTGAATTGCAGACTTGAAGCCGTCCAAAACAACTTGTGTTGAACGCCAAACTAATACCTTTTTACGCACAATTTGCTTCTAAAGCAAAGTAAGACTGACAGCAAATGTCAAAAGGAAAAAAAATATGTCATTGACAGAAGCCATTCAAAAATATGACCAAAGACTATGTGTGAAATCGGCAATTTATTTTTTTGGCGTTAACAGCCCAATGCAGGACCTGGCTTAGCTTCTCGCAGCCACTCGTGCTGCCAACCTACAGTTTTATACCATTTCCGAAAGGCAATTTTTTTTCGATAGAGAGAAGCTTTTTCATGACAATTTTACTCTCGGATGTTTGTCAGACGTTCGCAAGAGGTAGAAAACTTTTATTTTTTATTTTTTGTGTTTTCTTGGATTCCCTCAGTGATCGCGCACTTAACGACTGAGTTACGGCTACCATAGTCTGTTGATGAAATCTACATATCATTCGATATTTATAGAAAATATCTCTAAAATACATACGTATAACTTTCAAAGACATCATTCTAAAAGATAGATCAAAACCTAGGAGACATAACATGGAAGAGCCTAAAAACATTTTTTTTTAATATTCTAAATACTGAAGATTATGTCTTTTAAAGTTTATTAGCCCAGTAATGGAGACAGAAGATATAAAGGGAAATTAAAAATTAGAGTAGAATATAGATTTTGCCAAAATAAAAACTTAAAGAAATGGCCAAGCCATATCAATCGAACACATATCACGAAACTCCACTGGAAGACGTTATTCAGTCTACCAGCTCAAATAATCAGTAAATCGATTTGCAGAGTTAGTTAATATCATAAAAGAAGAAGTCATTTAAAAGTACAAGCTTCTTTAGGAAAGTGTTGTAACACATTTTTAAATAACTCTTCTGAACTTTCAAAGTCTTTAAATAATAATCTCCCACGAAGGGAATAATTTTTAATTGCGGCAGTAAATGCGAAAAATGTTTTCAACAGTTAAAAAATGAATTAATCAAGGATACGAATAACGTATTGATTGTGAACAGAGATGATCCTTAAATAACTTTATAACTTGATGCAAGTAGTGAAAACTTGCACGTACTCTAGAAAGATGTATCGGTGGCATCAAAACAGGACAAAACCTTACGGAAAGTAATGAAATTCATGCAAGAGTGCCCTAATACCAGTCGTAACAAAAAATTTAAATTGAATTCAAACCGTATTTGGCTCCTAGGCTGGCAATGTGTTCCCACAAGTGTACTATTGCTGCAAACACACTATAAATACAAAAGTAGTCATACCTAATAAGCTACGAAAACAAATATTAAGAATGCTGCTTGAGGGGCACTGGGGTTCCGTAAGAATGAGGCAGATAGCGATGGCGTTACTGTTGGTGGTCGGACATAGGCAATGACGTTGAAACGTTAGTGGCAAAACTACAAGTCATGTCAAACACAATAAAATAAAACCACTCCTAAACTTTGAATAAAATCATTTACACTTCTCAGAATTTAAAGAAAATTTATTTACGCTACTATGCATTTCGAGTAAAGGTATTATTCTTCCATCGTAGCCCCATAGTGGGATACAGACCCAAAACAGGTGCAAAACATTTTAGCCGTACTGGGCAATGCATAAGTATAATACGCAACAATACATGCATTTCATTTTCTGTCTATAACTGGAGACTATATAAGGCTGTACCGCAAATCCAAAAAAAAAAAAAAAAAATTTATGTCAAACCGCCGTTTTTATTATTTTCTTACATTCTATCAGGTACCCTTTTATTTACCCGTCAAACTTCAAAAATGTTGCAAACGTTAAGCCTAAAACAGTCCCAGAATCAGCAAATCTCACTTCTCACGCATTTATAACGATTAGGTATCAGAAGACTTCAATAGACAGTGTTTCAAAGGGAATGTAAGTATATAATAAAGATCCCACAAGATTCCATACTAACAACACTATTATTTCTAGTGGGAACAAATTGACTATAGTCTAAAACGTGGGGATTACATACTGCCAGACTGATTAGTTTTTCTCATTGGTGAACGTCGCATTAAGCTAAACTGCAGGATTGTGTTTTCCCATACAGTCCAAGGCTTCTCCAACACAAAACATCGGAAAAGTGGTTCGCACTAGTCAACAGTACCATAGAACCTTTGAAAAAATCATGATTTCATGGCGGAATCACAATTTTTGGGAATGATTTAAGCAGAAACGCGTTGCAGAACTTTGAAGATGATGGCGCGCATGCGTTGTAGACGCCAATGCCAAACGCTGGTCATTAACTGATTTTTGCAAGGCACAACTGAAGTTCGGTTGGCTATAATACCTCGCATTAATAGTTCTATTTTTTTTTTAATCAAAAAATGTTTAAACAAAAATTGTTGGTTCACGATGCGTCTGATACGTTCCAGACTTTCACATATCAATTGGAATCTAGCAGTTGAAGTTCTAGATGACCGTACATCTGATTCTCTCCCGAAGGGGTTTTATTCAACATTCTACTTCAAATTTTATTAAAAAATATATATACATACGAGGGCAAGGTGAAAAGTTCTCGGCCTGACAATGAAAGAATGAGATTTTCAGTTAAAATATTATTTTATTTTTCTATATAATCTCCCTTGACTTCAACACACTTGGTCCAGCGTTTCCCCAACATCAGTATTCCTTCTCGGAAGTGAGAGTCTGGAAGGCTGTGAAAATATTCATCTACGGCCCTCTCAACTTCTGCATTGGATGCGAAGCGCTTCCCAGAAATAAATTTCTTCAAGCTTGGGAACAGATGGAAGTCTGAGAGTGCCAAATCAGGTGAATACGGGAGATGGCCGAGCAAATCGTACCCCAAATCCAGCAGTTTTCGCATCGCCAACGCACACTTGTGTACAGGTGCATTGTCCTGGTGAAAGATGATTTTTTTCTTCTTCAAGCCAGGCCTCTTCTCGCGAATTTTGGCATCCAGCTGGTCAAGAAGGTTGGAGTAATATTCGCCTGTAATTGTTCTGCCTTTCTCAAGGTAATCAATTAATAGGATCCCTTTCGCATCCCAAAACACACTGACCATGACCTTTCCGGTAGATGCGATCGACCTCGCTTTCTTTGGCGCTGAACCACCGGCTTCCACCCACTGAGCTTTCGCATCCCTAAGTTTTTGTGCAAGATGTTTCGCACCCTCTCTTCCGATATACACACAGCCTCAGCTATCTCACTCACCTTCACTCGCATATCGTCCAACAAGATATCGTGCACTTTATCGATTGTTTCGGGTGTGGTTGCGGTTTTTGGCTGTCCTTCACGTGGGTCATCTTCGAGGGACGTGCGATTACGTTTAAATTCAGCTGCCCACTTTTTGACGGTTGACATGGAAGGAGCAGGTCCCCGTAAACTTTTGTCAACTTTGCATGAATTTCCATAGGGGTTAACCCATCCAAAACGAAGAATTTTATCACCACACGATAGTCAAGTTTATCTATTTTAACGAAAAACACGCAAGACGTCTGGTGCAAAAATTCGTGTAACGAAACTACTTGAGAGAACAAGTTGAAACTTGTCATACGAACTAATGAGAAGTGCAACCAGGCAGGAAACATAAATTTTTTCTGATTGGAACGCCATCTCTGCGTCAGGTCGAGAACTTTTCACCTTGCCCTCGTATAGTAATAATACATTGGCGTTTGACATTGAGAAAATATATTCGAAGCAGTCTCAATTTTCATAGGATTGACTCAAAAAGGAAACTAATGAACAATAAAAACATGTCTTAGCCGATATTTTAAATATTCAATTGCATTTATTTCAATGTTGGTGAAATATTTAAGCACCCTTATATATGTGGCGGGGGGTTAAGGCTCGATAACCAACAACGTTTTGGCAACGCCGTACACCACGTCAATGAGACAGCGAACGATAGAAGCCGACTGCAACCGACCAATCAGCGGCTTCCGAAGTAAAAAGGATGGTGGACGATAGAAGCCGCCTGCAACCGACCAATCAGCGGTTTCCAAGGGATGAAAAAAAGGATCCACCCAACCGAGGGACTACGTTTTATCATCGACTCGGAGAGGATCATTTTTTTCCGTTGTTAAAAGTTAAACGTTATAAACGCATTTTGCCTTTTCACAATTTAAAGTATAAACATTTTAATTTTAATTTTGATTGTTTTATTGCGACTAAATATATCCTAACGCAACCTGAAACTACTTACTGGCCAACTTTTTAATACTGAAGTATTGTCTAGTATTCTAAGTTTAACAAAAATTCAAAAAATATTATACTAGGAAATGATCGAAACTAAAATTATTCGCTAGGCACAATAATAAAAACACATTCTAGCTAGCGTTCTCAAGATAGGTAGCCGCTGTGCTGTGTACACATAAACAACTGGTTAAGGGACTGGTTGGAAACTATCGAATAAAAAAAATCGACTTATTCGAGGGTTGCAAAATGTTCATTTATTCGATAGTCGAAAATCGTTCATTACTATTTCATTCATTCATTCAAATGAAAAAAAAAAAAAAACATTCAAATGTTATTACTATTTTCATTCGAATGAAAAAAAAAAACATTCAAATGTTTAACTATCGATAGTTTACTTCTACTGAATAATTTTTGTGTATGTACACTGTCTGACTCTTGCGACGGCTGCTCTGCCCTTTTGTGTATGAACACTGTGTGACCATGGAACATCGAACGAGTGAATGATTTTTTTTCACTTGTTTCGACTTTGAACCATCGCACCGGTTGGAATAATTGTTCGATGGTTTTTCCAGTCGAACGAATGAATGAATTTGTTTTCACTTGTTTCGTCTTTGAACCATCGCACCGGTTGGAATAATTGTTCGATGGTTTTTCCAGTCGAACGAATGAATGAATTTGTTTTCACTTGTTTCGTCTTTGAACCATCGCACCGGTTGGAAAAATTGTTCGATGGTTTTTGCAGTCGAACGAATGAATGATTTTAAACTTTGTGTTTTAAACTTTGAAAAATACCGGGCTTCCTCCCTAGGCCTAGCTCACATACTAAGTGCAAAATTTTTAAAATACCAAAATCCCAAAAATATTAATTGGATTTTGAAAACTCATAACTAACAATTTTTTTTTTTTTTGATAAAATATTCCGATTTTGAATAATGGTGCACTGGACGATCCCACGGATTTTCGTTGTCGAACCTTACATTAGACCAACTCCTTAATTGTAAGGACACAACGAAAATTACGCAGCCATTTTAATGTAAGAAGGACAGTCCAAAACCCAGAAAAACTACAGCCGCCGTCGATAAAGCCATTCTCCGAAAATGCAAGAATCATCCCTTCAAGCCATCTCGGCAAATAACTAACGAAATTTAACGAAGAATTTGATGTCAATGTATCGAGCCGATTAGTTAGAAGATTAAATTAAACTCAGCTATTTGAACGAATAAAGAGACAGAAATCTCTCCTGTCAAAAAAAACATTCAAAAATGTTTTACCTTTGTAAGAGAATATAAAAATAAAGACCTACAATTCTGGGAAAAAAAAAGTGGTATGAAGCGACGAAACCAATGTAAATAGAATTGGGCCAGATAGGAGGATAATTGTCCACCATCCAAAAGGCCAATCTTTGAATCTCAGCTTCACTCAAAAAACAATTAAGCATGGTGGCGGCATGCTTCATGCCATTTTCTTGACATGAGTAGGACCGCTTGTAAAAATAAGTGGACAAATTGTCAAATTTCCGTATCTGGATATATTGAAAAATACGATTGAGACCTATACTTTTGACTTTATGCCAGTAAATTGGATATTTATGCAAGATAATGATCTAAATCAAAAGATAATAATAAAAGATTGCTATTTATGTGTCCAGACAGATTTCTTACTTATTATTTTCTTTCTGTTTTGACTTTTTTTCAATGCACAGTAACAAACATTTTTGAAGTTCATTACATTCACTATTAATAACGTTTTCAAATAAAACTAAGTCCATTGTCGTTTTTAAAATATTACTTAATACAATTATGTGTTCATTCTGGCCATTGCTATTTATGTGTCCATGGCTATACGTATGTTTGTATGTAACTTATGGCAATGTTTTTATATAACTCCATGCAACAATTTTTACTACGTTTACGTAATTGTCTAAAATAAAGAATGACAAAGTTGAATGCTGCCTACAAACAAGTTAAAGATATCAATTTGCAACAGAGTTTTTCGTATCTACGTGGCCTGGGTAACAACAAAAAAAAAAAAACAAATTCGATTAGACATTTTAAAGCTGAGGTTGCAGTCGACGGCATACAGACGCTGCAAAAGTTTGTTGTGGTACCAAACAACACACTTGAATGTGACGCACTGCTTGAATATGACTTCACACAGAAGTTCTACTTTACGTGATGCAAAAATGGTTATCAATTTTCTCCGTTGTTACTTGAGGAAATTAATATAGAGAAGAATCAGATAAGTATTTGTAACATTATTAAATAAAGTACTGATATAGATACTCTACCCAAAAGATGATCGAGAATTATCGGCCAGCCGAGGTAAGCATAGTAAGTAAAGTTTTATATTGTGCCAGATGGAGAAGTTGTACCATTTGGTCACCCAGTTGACGAAGCTAAACCAGTTCAGAAACAGATTGATTGATGAGTGCCTGGAAAAATGCATTATACGCAAATCTACATCTAACGTTGCCAGCAAAGTTGTTGTAGAACAACATGGTGCTCAAAGATTACTTTCCAGTACAACTGATCGACGATGTGTTGGAAAAGTTGCAAAATGCCAAATATTTTACAGTTATGAACCTGGAATATGTGTTCTTCCATGTGCCAGTTGAAGAGTCGAGTGCCGTACGGCTTCTGCAACTCATCAAATGATTCATTATCTTTTCAATCACGTGTTTCAAAATTTGATCAATCAAGACATGATGGAGCTTTACATTAAAAGTGCCTTCATAAAATGAAGAGAGTATTTGACGAAGCTGCAAATTATGAGCTGAAAATTTAATGTAATTTCCTTCAAAACACGGCCAACTTTCTGGGGCATACAGTTGAGAACGGGCATATACGTGAAATCGATGCAATCGTTTTTAGGCCTAACTGGCTTCATTAGAAGATTCGTAAGAGGTTACGCACATATCGCCTGTTCGCAGACAAACTTCTTGCGCAAAGATGTACTGTTCCAGATGGAGCAAGCTCAAGTCGATTAAGCAGGTTAAAGATGCACTTACTAGAGATGGGTTCAGCGCTGCACTGTTGCAAAATCGTTGGAGGTCAACTACACCCTCTTACTACGAAAAGAAACATGTAGGTATTACAGTCACCCCATTCCCCATAAGGAGAAACTGGACGTTAGTAATAAAGCACTTCTTTTAAAAAAGAACAAATAAAGTAAGTGTAAAAATGAAATACGATCGTGTTATTGGCGAATTCAATTCTTCAACGATATGCATGGCCCTAAATTTGAAAGACTCCGGCGCGGATTTATAATATATTTTTATTTGTATAAAAGGGGCTACTACCACCAGTTATCTGAATCTGTTTTTCATTTGCAAGACGTAGCATTTAGATTATTGTTTTTAATCTATTGGAAAGCTATTACAGTGTAATCATCAATAAATGTTCGTATCAGTCACATATTATAAGCAGTTTCCTGATGTACAGGCAAAATGTAGTAGCTTAGACGCTAAATTAACTTAATTTTTTTATAAATGAACCATACGAGTATTTTTCATTGCAGCTAAACTTACAACAGGTCGCTAAATTTGTGTATTTGTACATACACATACACATATTCTTAGAGCGACTAAATGAATCAATATATTCAAGTCATTTTTAATAGTTTTGTATAAATTATTTTTAAAATATTAATCCGTAGAAGTAACAACATATCTAAAGAAAATAACAAATCTGTAAACAATGACATCAAATTCGAAAATTCACCCAAAACAAGCTAAAATGGATACATCAGAAACACAAGCAGTACCTCCGGAAACACCATCAGTGTCCTCCAAGAGAAGAAATGTTGATGTAGATGGACAAGAGCTTTCTGGTGCCAAGAGAAATCGAGCAGTTCCAGCAACCAATCAATATACCCCTGCAATTTTCCTTATACTTCATTGGCACGAATATCTAGCAAGGGAATTTGGCATCACAGATTTAAAGAATATTGACGACATGGTAGACATTATTTGTGTTATCCAAACGATCCATATTAAATTCAGGCAAAAGGCAAATATGAGCGGATCCCAAAAAGGAAGGATTACAGACTCCTTTTAATTTAAAGTCAAACAAATTACGAAAACCGTTGGGATCATTCAAACTTCCATGAAGGTCTTAGCAACACTTTATGGATTTACTTATGTTACTACTGTTGAAGGAAGGAAAGCCACTGGAACCTTGAGCTCAAACTTAACCTCGATTGCTCCAGATCTAGGTTAAACGAAGTAAGAATAGGCAACAGTGCTATATATCTGTAACTGAATCAATACAAGCTGAGCAGTTTGGTCTTGACAACACTCACCATAATTTATTCACAGGGTCCTACTCTCCAATCATCAATGAAACAATCATTATTACCCATGACCATAGCTAAAAATGTATGCATGTCCACTGAAACCCAATATTCCAGGTCCTGGTTGGAAACTTTCTGCCAAACATTCCGCTTCGTTCCATTTTGCAAAGAGTTAGGAAAAATACTAAGAGGAAGCAAGAATTCACGTGTGGCATGCCTAAAACAACTTGCTAATCTATTTAATTTTGGAGTTGCTAGGTCATCCAACAAGGCCATTCAGTAAGGCCTCTTTCCTACAGCAATATTAACGGATTGTGCAGAGTTAAACAACGCTTATAGGAGCAAATTTGAAGCCACTGGTTTGCTTTCTGCTATCAATGAAGTGCACCCTTCAGTTGAAAATGTTGACTTTTCTGGACATGGCATATTTAACGCCTGGAATGTTGCTGCAAATTCAAAATACTCCGTCCGAACTGCATCATTGGTTTTCCCTGCTTGTTTTGGCACTCACAAAGAAGATCTTGGTCTGCTCATACTTTTCACAGGACATTCATTTTAAACTCGAAAGGAAATAGGATATCAACTTCAACAGAGGAGAACTTCAACAGACAATGCTTAATTTTGACCTCTAAAGTGGGCTTTGCTTTGCAAGCTAGCAAACGCTACTCAAACAGGTGATAAAGGTCAAATCATACGAAACCCTACTTTATCTCCGAATTATTTAAAATTCTAGCAAGGAATATGATATGATATTGGTGAGAATTCAGTGAAGCGAGTCATGTGCAGCATTTTAGATATTAAAGCCAAATTTGTAAACAGGATTAGAGCAGAAAACAGAATCTATTTTAGCACTGCACAGACTTACCATTTTGATGCAGCAAAAGAAGGGAAAGAATATAGAGAAAAATACACAGACCGATAAATTTCGAGAATAAATATTTCTATCAGCAAGATGTTTAGGAATTTTCCAATTTTATTGTGTTATATGTTTGTTCTTTTAAATTCATTTGCTTTATATTGATTTCCTACATTCAATTTTATAGTAAAACATCCTCCTTTTTATATCATTGAACAGCAATACCAGAAAAAAAATAGAACCATTTTTTTGTTTGTATAAAGGCCATGGATACTAATATTTATCTCAATCTATGGCAAGCAATAAGTCTCTTTCTATATCTAACAAGCAAAACAATGATATCTTGTACTAAAAACATTGTGTATGTAAAAATAATAAATGTAACTTTTTTTTACCACACTAAAAACACACCTCCTCTATTATTTTGTTTTAATTTTCTCAGCTAGTTTTGGTGTTCATAGAATTGTATCTATAATTTATAGAATATACGTATCTAAAACTAGTGTATATGTATATACATATGTTTGTATGTAACTTATGGCAATGTTTTTATATAACTTAATGCAAAAATTCTTACTACGTCTGCTGCTGTTGATGCTGTTGCTGTTTTGTTTCGGATTTCAGCGTCTTATATCTTCCCTTCTCCTGGTTATTTTCAGGTGGTTCACACTCAAATGATGCCATTGACAGAGTATTCTCATTGAGTACTGGACTCATCTGAAGGAACATTATCACTTTGGGGAGTTTTTCAAATGGACATGTGACTTTTTTCCATGTATTAAATTCCATAACTTGTTTAGCGAGCTGCCAGAACTTCTCAAAGTTAATATGACCATTTGGTAATCTGTAAGCAAAAAATTAAAATATAAACAGTCTGGTAAGAAATAGACAGAAAGGTTATAATTCATATGTAACGGATCGTATAATACCCTATCCTCCCCATATTTTAATCAAACCCAAATAATTGAGACTTGAAATTGAATAATAATTGCTGCTTGTGTACTATTTCGTCGAATTGTAAGAGGTCTTTGTCCAGGTTCAAGACCTCGTCGAGTCTAAATAAACTATTGTTTCACTAAATTTAAAAAAAATTAAGAAAGAATATATACCGTACATATGGAAATTAATTATTATTATATACATATGTACATACGAATATAACAATTAAATAAAAAAAAGTGCACAAATGGGTCGCATTTACAAGGGTGCGTCAATAAGTCCCTGAAAATTAACACAAATTGTGTCGTCACCTTAAATTTATTTTTTTTTGTCAAAAATTATCTTTCAAAAGAACACACCCAAATTTTTAGACAGATCTATCAAATAGTTTTGTTGTGACAGCCATTTTATATAAACGCCTACTAGCATTTTCGTTAAAATGGAAAAAGCTCATTAAACACTATTCTTTGCGAGAAAAAACTATCACGCAAACCAAACAAAAGCTTGACAAATATTATGGGGACTCTTCACCATCGGTTGAAACCATTCACCACTGGTTTACTCAATTTCGGTGCGGTCGTTCATGCACAAGTGACGCCGAACGTTCTGGTCGCCAAATTAAGGTCACCACACCAGAAATGGTAGACAAAATCCATGGTTTGATAATGGACGATCGGCGAGTAAAAGTGCGCGAGCTTGAAGAGGCCACAGGCTTATCACCTGGCTCAGTGATTTCGATTTTACATAAATATTTGAACATGAAAAAGCTTTCCGCAAGATGGGTGCCGCGTTTGCTCACAATCGACAACAAACGCATTCGTTTGACAACTTCAAAGGTGTGTTTGGCGATGTTCCAGAAAAATTCGGCTAAGTTTTTGCGCCGTTTCGTAACCGTGGATGAAACCTGAATTCACCACAACACAGCAGAAACCAAGGAACAGTCAAAACAATGGACTTCTCCTAGTGAATCGAAGCCGAAGAAGGCCAAGGCGGGTTTGTCAGCAAACAAGGCATGGCGACAATTTTTTGGGATGCGCGCGGTGTTATTCACATCGATTACCTTGAAAAGGGTAAAACGATCACCGGCGCATATTACGCACAGCTGCTGGATCGTTTCCAAGCCGATTTGAAGCAAAAACGGCCGCATTTGGCGAAGAAAAAAAATCCTTTTTCACCAGGACAACGCACCGGCGCACAAGTCCGCAGTCGCAATGGTAAAATTGCATGAGTTAGGCTGCGAACTCCTCCCTCATCCAGCATATTCCCCAGATTTAGCCACCTGCGACTATTTCTTGTTTCCAAACATAAAGAAATGGCTCGGAGCTAAGAGATTTGGGTCGAATGAAGAGGTCATCGCTAAAACAAACGCTTATTTTGAGGGGCTCGAGAAATCGTATTATTTGGAGGGCATCAACAAATTGGAGAAACGTTGGATGAAGTGTATAGAGTTAAAAGGAGGCTATGCTTAAAAATAAAATGTTTTTATACCGAAAAGAGTGTTCCTTATTTCATTTTTCAGGGAGTTATTGACCCACCCTCGTACTTGAACATACGAGTACATGGTATGTAAGCGCGAAAAAAAAAATTGGACGCAATCACGATTTTAATCATTATCGTGCGGTGATAAAATGTTTGACCAAAGAAGGTCATTCAGCAACGGAAATTAATAACCCCATTTTATGTTGTCTAAGGGAACACTTCTCCGTCTAATTCCACAGTGAAAGAGTGGGCAAAGATTCTCTGGAAGACTATCTGCGCTCCGGTAGACATGCGGAAACCATTGTTCTAATGGAAGATGAAGAACATTTACACATGAATAAAGTCAGCGCAAGATGTGTTCCGCTACTGCTTTCCATTGCACTAGAAGTAGAACGCATGCTATGCTGCCGAAAGTGTTTGAGTAAATAGTCTCAATCCAAAAGTGGTTCTAGAATATACGAGTAGATGTAATTGAAGATGAGGCCTTTACTATAATTCTCTGTCCAAAAGGGAGTCAATGAAGTGGAAAAAATCATGATAGGTGTCGTTTAAAGAGGCGTTCTAGCATTTCTGGGAATCCCTCATCATTAATTATAAAGAAAGAAATTGAAAAAAGAAGATTTAGTAACGGCGAACATGTTTCAATTCGTAAACTTCAATCTTATTGCGCGACCCCCAGTATTTTTGAATTTCAGTGAAATTGTTAAGGAATCAAAATCATATTAAGGGGTGAGACACACACAATTTTAACTATCAACATTTTTATTCAAATTTGGACTACATTAGTATTAGTACATAAGTATTCTGCCAATTTTTCTTAGTGTCAACAAATTTTATGCGCTGTGGAGAGAATTTCATTAGAGGGAAATTGACTATATACCCGTAGAGAATTTGGTTATCAAAATAATGTTTATGTTTGAGAGTTCGCTATAAGGAGGTTTCACTGTACTACCAAAACCGATTAAAATCTCGAAATCGAAAACTTTCACTAAAGCAATACTTGCCCTTACAGCTGTAAGTAAAAATATCTTCGTGTTCATCACGGATAAGTATAAAAACGAGAAAGAAACGTTTTAAGACTTCCCGGGTAATCGAGTAAACATACATACATTATGTATACATATATTTTGAAGAGTTCGATTTCATTATTTCTGTGTGTTACAAACTAGTCATTCATATTTCCTTTCTAGTTATATTTCTTATAGAACTCAACTAATTATTATACATATAACATTCAGTATTTAAATGTTTAAAAGTATCTGTATTTATTTATGAAGTTAGACTGGGAATAGTGTTTAGCACGTGGACGACTGGATGCCTAGAACACATTTCGTGCTGTTTTTTTTGGTGTATGGTGGATTGTTTAGTTTTATTATTTTATAGCATTTTAGCAAATTGGTAATACTATGTTGATGTCATCACTGAATGACTATAGATTTATGAGATAATTTCTTTTAGATTGCATTTTTTTAAATCACTTTATACTTTGGATGCCTCGAGATTTTCTAACACAAAATATTCAGAGCACTTCCACTACCTTTAAAAGTTGTTTACTCACTGAGTAACAAGTTCCGGTGGAAATTAATATGCACTGGACAATAGGCTGAGCTAATTATGAGTGGCAGATACATACAAGAAATGAAAAAAAAACACAGTTTGGCGCATGTTTGCAAATCCTTTCAGTTGCAAGCTCTCATCCTCCCACAACACGAAACCTGTAAACCATATATATGTATCCACATAAAACAAATAAGACAACCCAGGTGTATTTGTACGTACCTATCGCGTGGGATGAGTTAATTAAAACGCTTTCTGAGAAGAAAAAAAGCCCACCTCCCCATACATATCCTTGAAGTAAAATTTAAGCTTTTAGTCGTCCTTTAACTGATTCGTGATACATTTTCCAGAGAAAAGCTTTCTCTCAACAAAAATTACATTCATATTCTTCAGGTAAAGCAGAAGTCTGTTTAAAAAGAGATGTTAAAATCGGTACAGATTTGGTAGCAAATACATAAAAACAGCTAAAATTTCAGAACGATAATCGGACACAAAACTTCTTTTTTTTGTCGATGAGAGAGAGGAACATAACTCCATATAGCTAGCCCAATCTTTTTGAAATATCATGTATGCACGTACACTAAAACTTTCTTTTAATGTTGCACTATTTAGATACATTCAAATCCACAACCTTAAAGCGAAAGCTTCCAAACATACCTTCCCCTGATTAATGCATTTTCCTCCCTTTCAAAACAATGAAACTCCACACTCATACCCTTCTTGAAAAAAAAATTCAGTTGTTCTTTTTCAAGGAGTAAAGCTCGCTTTCCGAAGAGTAAAATTGTTAGTTTGAGCTTTTCATTGGAACTGATTAAACAGCAGTATATATAGTCAGTCTTTCCTTGAATCACAGCAAGTTACCGAAGACAATTAACTACAAAAACATTTCGTTGGAAATTTGCTGCGCGTAGGTCGAGAATGGAGAAGGAAGATTCCCACAGCTTACCAGCCATTTCCGTGGAAACGCATCCTATTATTATTGAAACTGAAGCAATCACAAAAAAAAAAAAAAAACAATTGTATTTGCTGCGCGTAGGTGGAGAGTGGAGAAGGGAGATTCCCAAAGTTTACCAGCCATTTCCGTGGAAACGCATCCTATTATTATTGAAACTGAAGGAATCACAAAAAAAAAAAAAAAACAATTGTATTTGCTGCGCGTAGGTCGAGAGTGGAGAAGGGAGATTCCCACAGTTTACCAGCCATTTCCGTGGAAACGCATTGAAACTGAAGGACAAAAAAAAAAAAAAAAACAATTGTATTTGCTGCGCGTAGGTCGAAAGTGGAGAAGGAAGATTCCCACAGCTTACCAGCCATTTCCGTGGAAACGCATCCCATTATTATTGAAACTGAAGGAATCACAAAAAAAAAAAAAAAACAATTGTATTTGCTGGGCGTAGGTCGAGAGTGGAGAAGGGAGATTCCCAAAGTTTACCAGCCATTTCCGTGGAAACGCATCCTAGTATTATTGAAACTGAAGGAATCACAACAAAAAAAAAAAACAATTGTATTCGTAGCTATCATGCATGTGGAGTGAGGGTTATTGGATGTGTGTATCGATGTTGCATAGCAACGATGTAGGAGGGAATTATTGAAATAGATAATTGAATTGATTTTAATTAAAAGATAATGTTTGTTTTTCCTATTTACGCACTGAAATATAAGACGATTAACGAGTAAACTCAAGTAGTCAGGCAGATTAAACTCAATTTTAATGAAGAGGGGTATGCGAATGATTATCACTGAATTTCATTAGAAAGAGGATAATTATCATAGAGGTAACTATGCTGAATGGTTAAGAATCCACAAATCGACCACAGACAACGGGTACCGACTAACTAACTTTGCGGTGCTCGTAATACGGTGATAAGTAGCACTAGGTTTCCAAGGCTAAGGATCCACACAGCAACCTGGCGCTCTCCAGACGGTCGAACCGCCAACAAAATCGACCATGTGCTAATCGATGCGAGGCACGCATCCAACATCATCAACGTGCACACATTCCGAGGGGCAAACGTCGACTCTGATCATTTTTTTTGTTGCGGCTAAGTTCAGAGCTCGACTATCCAACGAGAAGAAGCTGCGAACCGTCCAGAAGAAGAAATTCGACGTTGAACGCCTTAGCACACCTGGAGTAGCCAGAGTCTACAGAGAGCGCCTGAGTGAGAAACTCTCCGCAGTGCATCCATACGCCAACATCCAGTGGTCCCAGTATCGCGACATCATCAAAGAGGTAGCCGAAACCACTTTAGGGTACCAGCCACCCCAGAGAAAGAGCCCGTGGTATGATGATGAATGCGTACGCCGGAAAAAGGTGACAGAAGATGCACATATGAAGACGCTGCAGCGCAAAACAAGAGCAGCGAGGGAAGAGTATCGAGCCAGGAGGAGGGAGGAGAAGAAAATACTGCGTAGAAAGAAGAGGGCCTACGCAGTCTCCCAGCTCAAGGAGATCGAAGAGTCTCATGATCGAAGCAACATCCGGAAGTTTTACAAGAAAGCCAATCAACTGGCTGCTGGCTTCAAGGCCGGAACACAGGCTCTTCGAAACAGCGAAGGAAATCTAGTCACCGAACCGTAGGGAATAGTAGATGTGTTTAACCCTTGTGTCTCCACCTAATTAAAATTCATCTTGTCTACACAAGGCACACCCTTGGCACATTTGGCTTTTGTTATTGTTCAATTTCTTTTATTTATTGTAATTATATTATGAAAAATTCTAATGAAGAAATACTAATGATACACTCTTACACAGCAAGCACACCCGGGTGTACTGGTGTAGACACAAAGGTTAAGCAACACTTCCAGCAGCTGCTAAATGGGCATCATGTAGAGAGAGTGATAGGGCAAGAAGAGAACCCACGTCCAGTCAATGAAGAATCAGTTCCAGCACCCAGTATAGAAGAAGTTGGCTTAGCAATAAAAAAGCTTAAGAACAACAAGGCCGCCGGCTCTGATGGTTTACCAGCGGAGCTTTTCAAATACGGTGGTGATGTTTTGGTAGGGCGCATGCACCATATCATCAACCAAGTATGGGTGGAAGAAAGCATGCCCGATGACTGGATTATCAGCTCCATATGCCCCATCTACAAAAAAGGCGATCCTATGTCTTGCAAGAATTATCGAGGCATATTCCTGCTTAATGTCGCATACAAGATCCTATCCAACGTAATGTGTGAACGTCTCAAACCATTCTGCAACACACACTGAGGCAAATCCTGGAAAAGCCCATTGAACTTTAAGTCGAGACTCACCACCTATTCATCGACTTCAAGGCCGCATATGATAGCATTCATCGTCAGGAGCTTTATGTGGCGATTGCCGAATTTGGGATCCCGGCAAAACTGATCCAGCTTTGTAGCGTGACGCTGGAAAACACGCGCTGCAACGTGCAATTTGGAAGTAGTTCCTCCGAACTATTCCAAACATGCACCGGATTTCGGCAAGGAGACGCACTATCATGTGACTTCTTTAATCTCGTGTTAGAGCAGATAGTGCGCAGGGCAGGTGTCAACACATCGAGCGAATGGACAACAATGCTCCAGCTAAGAGAATCTTCGAATCCCAGCCGCCAGGTTCGAGACGACAAGGAAGACCGAACCTCCTTTTCAAAGACCAAGCCATCGCGGATGCCAGAGCGCTTGGTCTGGATGACTGGAAGCAACGTGCCCGAGATCGCAGAGGATAGAAGGTTACAGTGTCCCAGGTAGAGACCCTTCAGTAAGTAAGTAAGACGTAACCATGATGAATAGTATAACGCTCACCACCAATGTTAACAGACCGGTTTTACCAAAGAAAGAACTGAAATCGTCACTGTTCGGCGTAATAACGGAAAGTGTATTATTGATTCAATTAGAAAGCAGAGTGGAAAACAGAGCAAATCACAAAGAATAAATAGTTTCCAGGAATGGGCAGTAGAAATCACTCTGGACAAAAAAAAACAGATTTGCTTGGGGAGTGCCACGACAAGAGTAGCGATGATAATACTTGTACGGTGTTCGATTGGCTGACAGTCTCAATAACAATTTCCAGAAAAATATTTTGGTCAAACTCAATGGCGGTGTTGTGCTGGATTCGAGCGGATCGTCACCATCAGCGAATTTTTGAAGTCGTCCAAAGTCCTGAAATGGCGATGTTCCAGATGAAGGGACAAAATGGCAGAGAAATAATACCCTTTTTTTTGCTCTCAGAAGGTGAACGGCCTGCAAATATTACTACCTCTGTGGAGGAAATCCGGCCGCATCTTTGCGTACACAAACTGATGCCCAAGATCATCACCACACGTTTCTCAAACTGGAAGCGATTTCTTCGAGTATTTGTTTCCCTTTTCATCCACAACATCCAAGCTCACAAGAAGTTCCAGTAATGTGACGGAGCTGAGACTTTTCTGCATCAAAAATATTTGGACATGGGAGGAGTGCTACGATTTTATGGAGCAAAATACTTAATGTTGATTATCAACTATCAACTTAGCCGATTCCACCGCACTGCAACTAACTTCGGACGATACGAACGGGATCCTTTGACAAATGATGGATGATCACATTACCCATCGTGATCATTGCGAATTCCCCATGACACGATCCAAAGCGAAGTTTTTTTTAGATCATATACACGCACCAAAACCGTAGAAAAACAACACCATTACTCGTATCGCCCCAATTATTATTATTATTATAAATTTATTAATTCGCAAATCAATTACATAAATACGAGTAAGTCGCGCTAGTTGCCTTGATGGCTATATATTGTACATCGTTTATGTTTTTTTTCTGTGATATGGGTTAAAAGTTCGATAAGATTTTTGTTAGAGGTGTTATTACATGTATAAGTGATTTGTTTGCATAAAAAGAGGCGGCTAATATCGTGGCAGAGATGGCAAAGTGGTCGAGCCTATTTAGTAATTAGGTGTTTGTGCGTGATGGTGCTATGACACATCCTTAGTCTGAAATATATTGTTAGTTTCTACTGCGACATGCATTTAGGGTGTATGGCTTCTTTTTAATTTGGTATTATATAAAGATGGTTATAATAAGGCCAGTTAGTTTTCTTCTTGTCATAAGCAAATAGGTTTTTTTTTAGGTTTTTATTGTTGTAAGCGTAGAAGGTAGTGAGAGGCTATTTTATTGCTGATTTTGCTGCGGCATCTGCATTTTCGTTTCCTTCAATGCCCATGTGCCCTGGGATCCAGACGATTTTTAAGGTGTCAGTTTTTGAAATTAGTTTGTCCCGAATGGATTCGATATAGTACTGTAGTTGTTTATGTTTCTTATAGCAGTGATTGAGAAAGGGATGTCGGTAAATATTATAGCTTTTTTGCTGTGAAGATTGATGTAAAATGTGGTACGAGACCCTTCGAGATTACAGAGCGATTCTCGTCACCAATAGCAAATGATGTTCCATCATCCGTTTTTGAGGCATCTGTAAAAAGAAAGCGCCATCTGAGTGCCTTTTTTAAAATTTGCGAGCCTGGTGTCTTTCTCAAATGTCTGAGAAAAATTATTTGCATATTTTAGTGCAATTTGATGTTTTCGGGTACTTGTTTAAGTCAGTGTTTATAGAATCCTTGGGTAACTACCAGGCGGTGAGTGCTGTGCTTTTACTCGTCTGCGTAATAATAGGCATGTTAAGCTCTTTCGCGAATGTTAATGCCACAGTAATTGTTGAAGGATATTTTTTTGTTTTTTTTTATAATTTGCACTTGTGAAAGGGGATATGAATACCCTTATACTAATTTTAGGGCACGGGCGTTTTGTGGGAAGGGAAAGAGACAGAGAGAAGACAGATTGCTATAGTTGGTTTGAAACTTGGGTATTATTAAGTTTCAGTGAACTCCAAGGGTGGCGTCCAGATAACTGGGGAGTATTTTTGTATTGTCGTTGCTTATGATTCACAGTATTTTTTTCCATCCTCCTGATGTCATCATCACGATCAAGTTGCATTTAAGCCATATGACCACCCTACTGCTGGTGTTATGTCTTCGCACAGTCGTTCACAGACTTTCATAGAGTACACACGTGTTTCGGCTTCTCATTTAAAATCGGTGTGATTTAAAGTACAAAGTTAGACAGTGATTTTTCAAGTGGCGAGTTAGCCTATAGGTAGTGGTGGTGTTCTACCAAACCAGTGACCCTGGTTCAATCCCGGACTGGGAAATATTAAATTCTGGACTTTTTTTTCATTTATTTAAAATAAGTGAAAACCAAATAAATAAAAAGAAATATCAGGCGATGGAGAGTGAGCGGTCCCCGCTCCCAATTGCGGGACCAGCTGGTGGGGTGACAGCATCAGCCAATGCAGTACAGACAGGCCACCCAGCAACAGTGGCAACCGAAAGTATGGGGAAAAGGAGAAGGAAATTGAAACCTACTCCCAACCTTGTAAAGCGTCCCTCCACATCAATTTCAGCTGAACAGCTGCCAGGTGGAGTGAGGGAAGGGGCGCCGAGTACAGCAACAGCAGCAGCAGCAGATAAGAAACGACAAAGGTCGGATGAGTCTGTCGACTTCCCGTACCGACGGCGGGGAAGGCCGCTACATCGGAGACGACAACAATTGCTTCGCAGTTCTGGCATCCTCCGAATCGGATGATGAAGATGAAGAAGTTCAAAGTCTGACTAGCAGCATCAGACAGCTAAAGCATGGCAAGAAGAGAGAGGGAGCGGCAGCTAGAGCTCCAGCGCGCTCAACAACAACAGAAGCAGCCAGAAGGCTAGCTGCAACAACAACAAATGCAGCAGCAGAAGCAGCAGCAAGAACAACAGCAGCAGAATAAGCAGCAACAACAACAGCAGCAGAATAAGCAGCAACAACAACAGCAGCAGAAAACGCTGCAAAAACCGCAGCAGAAAAAGCAGCAACAACCGCAGCAGCAGCAGCAGAAACAGCTGCTCGAATTCGTAGGGGTCAAGCCATTCACCACAGCTAAGGTAAAAAGGGAGAAGCGGAAACTGCCGTTCTTCCTAGTTCAGCTTTCACCCAATAGCAAGCTGGATGGTCTAAGGAGTATTAAAGTCCTAGACTACCAGGTTGTCGCATGGGAAAAATTAAGAAGGAGCGAAAACATTTTACAATGTGTTAAAACATTTTACAATGTGTTCGAAAACATTTTACAATGTGTTCGCTGCCAAAGGTTCGGGCACGCCGCGTCGAACTGCGAAATGCAGCCTCGATGTGTCAAGTGTGGAAAGAACCACAAAGCAGAGGAATGCACTCTGGGTAAGGATGGAGTGGCAGATAAGAGCCAGCTCTCGTGTGCTTTATGCAGGAACTCGGGACACACCGCAAACTATCGGGGTTGTCCTAAGTTCCAGTATACTAAGAAAGTAAATCTGGTTCGTCAGGAGAAGGTCGTAGTGAAACGTCCACCTGCTCCAATTCAAACACAATCCGTGACTTCCCAAGTGACCTACGCCCAAATGGCGGCAGGTCGGGGAAACGCGGAACAGAAAAGACCGAAGGTTGCTTCTCAGGCCCCAGCGCCTAGAGCACCGGAGGCTAAAACTGACTAGCTGGCCATCTTGCTCTCTATCCAAGGGAAGATGGAGCAGCTTCAGCGTCAAGTACAGGAGCAGGCGGGTGGACCAGATCTACGCACTTCTGCCGGGCCTAACGCTCCTCCAGTCGTAATGGGTACGAACATGGAGGAGCAACCCTTGAAAATCCTTGCGGTGAATGTGAATTCACTGATTAGGATCGAGCGAAGAGCCGTATTGTTTAAGTTGCTAGAAGACCAAACCCCTGATGTGCTTATGGTTAGCGAAACAAAGCTATGCCAGAAGCACAAATTGGGGCACAATAAATACAATATTGTTAGAAGAGACCGACCCAACTCCACACGAGGAGGAGGTGTTGCGATCTTCATACGCAAACAACTGCAATTTAAAGTTATGTACAGCGGTGAAGTGCGAAGGTTCCAGGTGCTGGAAGCGTGTATCGTGTGCATCCCTCTCCGTAGTGGAAAGAGGATGTACTTGGTCGCACTCTATGCACCTGAAGCTACTCAATCTACTTTATTTGTTTCAGAGCTCGAGACACTTTTTCGATGCCTAAGTCTGGAGTCGGAGGAGAATTATTTCATCATGGCCGGAGATCTAAACGCCAAACACAAGGATTGGGGAAATAACACACCAAATCCTAGAGGGAACCTACTATTCAATTGGTGGGGTCGGCACAGTGTCGAGTATAAACTCGATTTGAAAGCTACAGATAGTCCGTCGTTTCCTAGAAGCGGCTCCTATCTGGATCTCATGCTGTTCGACGTACGGTTACAACTGACTGACATGGACCGACAAATTATAAACTGTCTGCACACATTTGTGTATGACAGTGACCATTGCGGACTCAGTGCCGTAATAACGATTCCCAACGAAATTGCGGAGTTAGAGGAGTTTGTCCAAACGTACTCCTACAATTATAGTAGGACGCGTTGGTCTCGCTTCTCAAGAACTTTGACAAGAGCACTCTCCTCGAATTCGCTCTACCCACCGTCCAATAGGAATCTGTCAAACGAGGAGATTGACTGGTACCTAAAACAAATGGACGAAACAATTACACGAACTATGGACAATACGATACCTCGGTATCAACATACTGACAACGCAGACGTATTCCGCAATGCAACAATTGACGCACTACACCAACACAAAAGTAGACTGCTGTCGAGACTAAAAACCTTGTACAGACAGTTTACTGACAGACAAAACTCGGAGGTTAGGACGCTGAAGTCGTTGATTAAAAACCTCCAGAAATTAATTAGAGAAAATTACAGACTTTCTGTAAATTTGCATTGGAACAACAAAATTCGGGCTGTAAAATCCAACAACCCGAGTATGTTCCCGCAAATAAATAAAATATTTCGGAGGAATAATCAAAACGACCTTCCATGTCTTAAGATCCCCCGAACGACGAACAATGAACGAATACTTATAACAGCAGGTATAGATCCAGATAACGCAGTAGAGGATGACAATTTCTTTGTGATCGAAGATCCGCAGGAGAAGGTAGAGGCTATAGGAGCGACTTTCCAGGAAGTGTACAAGGTGAATGATACCATTTGCCCGAACCACGACCTGGAAAATCGGGTCCTTGTGCACAACTTCTACCTTCGAAATGATATAGAGCACTGGCGATCCGAGAACATAGGTTTTACCGAATTCAATGACGATAACATGGCAAATAATGTCATCGCCGATGAAAGGGTACATCCCCCATACATATCGAAGGTGGAGCTCCAAGCGATCTTCGACTCATTGAGGAGGAAGAAATCTGCGGGAATCGATGGAGTATCGAACATTGTGCTTCGACATCTCCCTCTAGAAGCGGTGGACATTTACACCACTCTGTTTAACAATGCGCTGAATAATGCACATTATCCAGCGCATTGGAAAACAGCAGTGATACAACCCATCCACAAAAGGGGTAAGGACACTTCCAATCCGGCAAATCTCCGGTCGATAAGTCTCCTTCCGAACATCAACAAGGTATTCGAGAAAGTGATCAATAGAGCCCTGCTTAAGTGGACTGAGAACAATAATATAATTCCGGATAACCAATTCGGTTTTAAGGCGGGGCATGATACAATACATGCCGCGTCTAAACTGGTATCGGATATACAATGGAACAAAAGCAAGAAACAGTGCACGGGTGCCTGCCTGATTGACTTGGAGAAGGCCTTCGACACCGTATGGCTAGAGGAACTCTTCTACAAGCTAAGCAGGCTGGGCATAAGCAAACCACTGCTGTACATACTTCATAACATGCTCACCAGTAGACAGTTCATCGTCAAAAATGGCAAACGGTCTGCAACAAGGTGCGGTTAATTCACCGATCCTTTTCAACATTTACACGAGCGATCTCATAGGATCACTTCACCATGCCATAGCGTATGCAGACGACTTGATCGCGTACAGATCAGGACCAAAAATCGAGGTCATTGCAATTCTCTTGCAACGTGACTTCGATAAGATTTAGCGATATTGCGATGACTGGAAGTTGAAGATCAACTTCGAGAAATCGGAAAAAATTCTTTTTAGGACGCCGTTGTCTGGTGCCTCTAGGGATACTCGAAAGAATTGGCGAAAGTTCTCAATCGTTGGACCGCACGGACAGCCACTTGCGAGTCGAAGTGTAGTCAGATACCTGGGGCTTTGGTTAGACCAATATCTATATTTTAACAAACATATAGATGCTACTCTTGCCAGAGCCAAAGGTGCTTTTGCCCTTACAAAGAGACTTTTTTATAGCAAGCAACTCGATGCAAGGGTAAAGGTAATCTGCTACATGGCCCATGCTCGTATATGGTTGCCCCGTGTGGTTCAACGTGGGAGCAAGCTTGTTGGAAAAGATTCGGGTGTTTAAGAGGGCTTGCCTTCATTTGTACAGAACACCAGAGTCCCAGTACATAAAATTCTATCCCAATGAGGTCCTATACAACAGGGCTAACCTAATAAGAGTGGATAATTTCGTTATCAAGCTGATTCGAAGGCACATTGCAAGAACAATGAGCTCGACGAACAACCTGATCTCCGGGGCTTATTACCCCAAATACGAGTATCACGAGAGAGTGCGCCTTAACGGCTTTGTTCCCCCAGAGGCGTTCCTCTATTTTGATGAGAAGGGTCTGATCGAGGACAGATTGGCAGTGCCGCTAATCTTCCACGTTGCTCGGACAGTTGTTGATAGGTGACTCAACTACGACAGAGACGTTGCACACGGCAGTGTGGAGCGTCTCCGGTTTAGTAGGGCGGTGGTATCTGGTCGCGATATTGATGACGTACAACGTCAGTACGGTCATTTCTGGTGGCTAACCGAAAGAGAGGAAACTCCTTCGTCGTTTCCTCCTAATCAAGGGTTGCCTGTTGATGTTTAAGGTTGGCTGTTCTATATCCATGACCGACTTACATAGTTTAAGTTTAAGCTTGTAGGTAATAATTTAAAAAAAAAAAATATATCCACAGCACTTGGATGAAAAAATACAAAAAAAGCACAAAAAACATAAAAAAATAAAAAACGATAAAAAAAAAACAAAAAAAAAGAAAATTTTACGTAGAAAAATACGTAAGGTAGAATAAGATAGGCTAATTTAGAATAAGGTAGTTTAAGATTTATTTTAAGGTAGATTTTTAAGTTTTATATATAAGAAAAATAAAAATAAGTTCATATACTTAGTTTTTTCAATTGATTAAACATTTTTCTTAGTATCAATAGTTAATTGAATAATAAAATAAATAAATAAATAAAGTTAGTTAGACATAGTTTTAAGTATTAGGATTAGCTTAAAGCGCCCGCATAGGGCCAGTAAGTTAGAATAAGAATAGTTAAGTTAGTTAAGTTAGTTTTAAGGGCTTTTTTTTAATTTAATAAAAATGCATTAAAAATGAAATGAATGAATTCTTCTACTAGTTGTCTTAGACCAGTACTGAGTAAAAACCTATTTACATAATTTAAATCACAGTTATTTGTTTTTCTGAAGTTTATATTGAAATCACCGGCTACTACTAAACATTCGTTCGCATTCACATTACTCGGAGGCCATTCATTCATAATATCACAAAAATCCTTCTGTATATTGTCATTATATTCAAGACTTTCTTTTTGTAAGTTATTTTTGACAATGTATCCAAATTTATTTCCACTGCAACAAGCTATTGTTTTGAGACGATCTAAGTCTATCTTTCACATATACTGTTACGCCACCAGTATGCTTAAACAACCATATCTCCTATGTACGAGGGCAAGGTGAAAAGTTCTCGGCCTGACACAGAGATGGCGTTCCAATCAGCAAAAATGTATGTTTCCTGCCTGGGTGCACTTCTCATTAGTTCGTATGACAAGTTTCAACTTGTTCTCTCAAGTAGTTTCTTTACACGAATTTTTGCAGTAACGTCTTGCGTGTTTTTCGTTAAAATGGATAAACTTGAATATCGTGCGGTGATAGATAAAATTCTTCTTTTTGGATGGGTTAACCACTAAGGAAATTCATCCAAAGTTGACAAAAGTTTACGGGGACTCTGCTCCTTCCATGTCAACCGTTAAAAAGTGGGCAGCTGAATTTAAACGTGGTCGCACGTCCCTCGAAGATGACCCACGTAAAGGACGGCCAAAAACCGCAACCACACCCGAAAACCATCGAAAAAGTGCATGATATCGTGTTGGACGATAGGCGAGTGAAATAGCTGAGGCTGTGTGAAACAGCTTGCACAAAAACTTAGGGATGCGAAGGCTCTGCGCAAGATGGGTGCCGCATTTGCTGAATACCGATCAAAAGCAAATGCGCAAACGATTTTCGCGGCAATCTTTGGACCGATTCAATAACGATCCGACCTATTTTGTGCGGCGATTTGTCACCATGGGTGAGACATGGGTCCACCACTACGCGCCAGAAAAGAGACAGCAGTCGAAGCAGTGGGTGGAAGCCGGTTGTTCAGCGCCAAAGAAAGCGAAGTCAATCGCATCTGCCGGAAAGGTCATGGTCAGTGTGTTTTGGGATGCGAAAGGGATCCTATTAATTGATTACCTTGAGAAAGGCACAATTACAAGCGGATATTACTCCAACCTTCTTGACCAGCTGGATGCCAAAATTCGCGAGAAGAGGCCTGGCTTTTGAAGAAGAAAAAAATCATCTTTCACCAGGACAATGCACCTGTACACAAGTGTGCGTTGGCGATGGGAAAACTGCGGGATTTGGGGTACGATTTGCTCGGCCATCCCCCATATTCACCTGATTTGGCACCCTCAGACTACCATCTGTTCCCAAACTTGAAGAAATTCGTTTCTGGGAAGCACTTCGCACCCAATGCAGAAGTTGAGAGGGCCGTAGATGAATATTTTCACAGCCTTCCAGACTCTCACTTCCGAGAAGGAATACTGATGTCGAAGAAACGCTGGACCAAGTGTGTTGAAGTGTAGAAAAATAAAATCATTTTTTAACTGAAAATCGCACTCTTTCATTGCCAGGCCGAGAACTTTTCACCTTGCCCTTGCTTTTCACGTCCTTCTTCGGCGACCCTCTGAGCATTTACAAGTATTCCACTTATGTAAGTAAGAAAGTGATATTTCACTATTGCTTTTTAATTGCTAATATAAAACTCGACTTCGTGTAGTCTCTAGCTTCCTTAAGTAGACTGGGCAATTATAGTCCAAAGTTCAATTATTCACGTCCAAATTTATACCCATTCTTTTTTTATAATTTGCACGTGTTAAAGGGGATATGAATACCCTTATACTAATTTTTAGAACACGTGCGTTTTGTGGAAACGGGAAGAGACAGAGAGAAGACAGAGTGGTGTAGTTTTGAAACTCAGGTGGTATTAAGTTTCTGTAAACTCCAAGGGTGGCTGTCCAGATAACTGGGGAGTATTTTGTTTGTTTTCGCTATTATTGTCGTTGCTTATGATTCACAGTATTTTTTTCCCGTCCTCCTGATGTCATCATCACGATCAAGTTGCATTTTAGCCATATGACTACCCTACTACCAATGTTATGCCTTCACAGTAGAGTTGACTTATCTTTCACAAGTGATCGACTTTTTTATTTATTTCATGCGAAATAAATAGATGATTCTTGACATCAGGATACGAACCGTGAATCAACAGCATGACAAGCGATGATGTTACCACTACAC
Source organism: Pocota personata (assembly GCA_963082735.1). NCBI lineage: Eukaryota > Metazoa > Arthropoda > Insecta > Diptera > Syrphidae > Pocota > Pocota personata. The sequence goes on from OY720433.1 coordinate 5,619,501, forward strand.
CACGGCCACCCTTCTTGTATTTGTTATTGAACAATTAACGCACTAACTAATAAACTCAACGGTTCATTACAATTTCTAGAGTTGTGACCACCACCGCATTTTCTACAATATCTCTTATTTTTACACTCATTATACCCTAAACATTTATAGCATCTTTTAATTTTTAGCTCCTCAAAAACCTTGCACCTATCCCAACATATGTTCACTTTTATGAAACCATCACCATCGTTTGCCCAATCCTCAAAAGAGAAGACTGCGCCAATTACAGAGGCATCAGCATCCTCAACACCGTGCATAAGATCATATCTGCCATATTACGAGTATGTGAACGCCTTAAAATCTTTCTTCAACAATCTGATTGGCCCATGTCAGTGTGCTTTTAGCCCAGGAAAGTGCACCATAAATGATATTCACACTACGGCAGATCTTGGAAAAAACTCAGGAGCTCGAAATCAATACTCATCACTTTTTCATCGATTTAAAAGTAGCCTATGAGAGCGTTTATAGAAACGGGCTACTCATAGCAATGCCTTGTTTTGGCATGCTTGCCAAACTCATCCGTCTATGCATAATGACGATGCACGCAAGGTCGGTAACAACGTCACCGGGTCTTTTGACGTCAGAATAGGGATACAACAAGTAGAATTTAACAACTACTTGTGTACGCCGACGATAACTGAGTTTTGAAACAAGAGCGACAAAAATGGGTTTAGTGGTTAACGAGGTCAAAACAAAATATGTATATGTGCCATCAAAATAGGACACTCAACTTCAGCGACGTGGACTTTGCCTACCTATGATCCACTGTAAATTCAAATAATAACAGCAGTGTTGAGAAGGCAATTGAGTGGGGTGCAAGGTGACTTTATACAAGAACCTCTTCATGCCAGTCCTACTATACGGCGCAGAAGCATGGACATTATCACAGACGGATGAAAACACTTTTGGTTGTTTTGAAAGAAGAAATGCTTCGACTGATTTTTGGTCCCTTTTGAATCGACGGGGTTTTGGAGAAGAAGATACATCGACGAACTATACCAGTTGTACAGCTACATCGACCTAGTCAGAAGTATTCGAATTCATCACCTAAGATGACTGGGACATGTAGAGCATCAACACTCCAGTCCGGAGAGTCTTCGAATACCAGAGGCATACGGAGATTTCCCTTCTCCGGTGAAATCGGTAAAGTAGTTCCATGCTTGATGAGTTTATCAGCCATACAGTTACCTGGAATTTGTCTGTCAGGCACCCAGAATAGATGATTGTTAAACTGCTCAACCATCTCATTGACGAACAAGCGGCCCGGTATTATAGTTAAGAAGGACCGATTCCAGAGACTTAATCGCGACTTGACTGTTGGTAAAAATGCAAATACTCATCTTACACATTCCATTTCAGCTACGACAGCGCATCCTTGTGATCAGGTATTTGGCACAAGGGATGTCACCGGTGCTTGAACCCGTGAGACATTGCCCTACATCGAAACAATATTATTGTTCAATGCAATACAAGTAGTACAATTATATTTTAACACTTGTCGGGGCGGGTACACCCTACTGGAGCACTCAGACTCAAAAACAGGTCCATTGTACAACCAGGCAGAGAACCCAATTTTAATGTGTTTTTTCGTCTTTTGTAAAAAGACGAATAGACGCTTCAGTGATGAAGAGCTTAGGTCATCAGCACTCACCACATCAGCACCGAAAATCTGCCACCTGATCCCAGCAAAAGAAGGACAATCACATAGGAAGTGTTCCGCAGTGTCATCGCCCTCTCCACAGGAGTTGCACACAGGGGTAGCGCTAAAACCTAGCACATGGAGGTGCTTGGCAAAGGCGAAGTGGCCCGTAAGAGCGCCAGTAAGTTGTCTGCAGTCTTTTCTGCTAAGGGATAGCAAGAAAGCCGCGGATTTCTTACAGACGACGGGGACCATTCGTTTAGTCTGCCTGCATCCTGGAGAGTCATGCCACCTTCGATTGTGTTCACTGAAAACCCAGTCGTCAATGGAAGCCCTAACCGAGGACGCTGGCAAACCCAACGTGGGTTCAGGTCCTGAGAAATTCTCTTCTGAGCCTTGTCTAACAAGCTCGTCAGAGATCTCATTTCCTGTTATCCCTTTGTGCCCTGGGACCCAAACAAGATTCATTGAGTTCAGCCTTCCGACCGAATTCAAGGATGTTTTGCATTCTCGAACTATTTTGGAAGTGGTGAAAGGATTGAGCAAGGCCTTAAGCGCAGCCTGACTGTCACTACAGACGCAGATACTTCGCCCCTTCCACCTGTTCTTACCAATATAGAAAGACAGATGTGTGTTTTCCCAATGAGAAGTGAAGTCTAATGTTGTCGCATTCCACGAAAACACCAGCACCAGACCCCTGTCCAGTTTGAGAGCCGTCCGTGAAAATGCGACTACATTCCTTTCCTGGCTCAGACTCCTGCCAAAGCCAATCCTGAACATGAGGAAAGTTGACTTCAAATTTGCACCGCAGCCGTAATTCAGGTGTCATTGCATCAGATGGCATATCCATGAGACAGGGGTCGTAGGATAATCGTCGCGCAACGTCATCAAAACTCCAGTGCGAATCGTGCCAGAAACCACTTCTTTTTAAACGGAAGATGGCTCTGAGTGTACACCCCATGATATAAATATCAAGGGGGGAGATTCATCAAGGCGTCTAGAGCAGAGCCAGGCGTACTGGGGAAAGCTCCCAAGTAACCGAGACAGACCGTTCTTTGCAGTTTGGCGAAAGCAGCAGTAACGTATTTACGTGAGAGCTTATTCCACCAAACAACTGACGCATATGAGAGGAAAGGTCTTATCATTGCCGTGTAGATCCAAAGGACTTTCCTTGGCGACAAGCCCCATGTCTTGCCGAAAACACCTTTGCATTGCCGGAAGACTGACAGAGCTTTGGAAGTTTTCAGCTAGACATGTTTCGTCCAAAGAAGCTTGCTATCTAAGATTACTCATAAATATTTGGCTTCCTTATAGAATTCGATAGTGCCGCCTTTTAGCACTGGCTAAGTCTGACCAGTCAATTTCTTCCTTCTCGTAAAGAGAACCACTTCAGTTTTGAGAGGATTAACTGAAAGCCCATTCCTAGCGCACCAATCGTCGATTGGGTCTAGGGCCATCTGCACCTTAGAGCAAACAGTCGCTAGGCACGATCCGACAGACAGTACGGCGACATCATCTGGGTATGCTTGAGCGTAGACGTTAGAACTATTGAGTGTGTTCAACAGGGAGTCAACCAGCATGCACCAAAGCCGTGGAGACAGAACACCGCCTTGTGGCAGCCCCTATTTACACCTGCCATGACACGCCGGCCACAATCTGCATCTACAGTCAATGTTCTGTTCACCAGCATTGCTTTTATCCACAACACTAGTGATTCTTCTACGCCGTGACTTCTGGCGGAGCTACACATGCTGTCAAAAGTCACATTGTCAAAGGCACCCTCAATGTCTATGAAAACGCCTATCGCGTATTCTTTCCTGTCAAGCGCACATTCTATTCTGCTGACCAGATTTTGAAGAGCAGTCTCGCAGGATTTTCCGCGTTGATAGGCATGTTGCACCTCTGACAGAGGATGTACCCTCAAAGCAACTTTGCGCACATGTAGCTCAACCAGTCTTTCCATGCTTTTCAGAAGGAGAAGGCGAGAGAGTAGTCATCTCTGCCGATTTTCGGTATGAAAGCTACTCTAACTGTTCGCCAGGGGGTCGGTATATATGCCAGTGCCAAGCCAGCAGTGAAAATTCTCTTCAGAGTTGGCAGCAACTGACTAATACCTTGTTTCAGCATAGCTGGGTATATTCCGTCAGTGCCAGGTGACTTGAAGCTGTCAAAAGATGCAACAGCATATTTGATAGCTTCATCCGTCGCCACGCCCGATGCAGTATACCAGCTGCGCCGAGTTGTTCGGCTCATTCCGCTAACAGCTTCACTAGTTGAAACTGAAAGCATCCGTTTTCGACTCAGTGAAAGTACCATCAGGTTTCCTGAGTGATTCCGGCTTGATTGGTTTTCCATTCTTGAGAACTTTGACCAACCTACTGGTTTCACCGAGAGTTTCGATCTTACCACAAAAATCTCTATACGAGGTACTTTTCGAAGTTCGAATTAACCTCTTATATTCTCCTTGGTTTGATCGCTAAAGATTCCAAACCTATTTAGAAGTTTTCTGTTTTCCCTACGAATTCGCTGCAGATCTGGGTTCCACCACCGAACTGACCTTCTGCAGGGGTTTTTTGTCAGCGGACACGTTAGTTCAAAACATCTGGTAAGGGTGCTGTTCAGGTCTTGCACGGCTTCCTCTACCTTTTGCCTCGTTCTAAGTTTAGGTAGATCTTTGATAGATTTGCCTAACTCTTCCTTAAACCGTATCCAGTTGGTTTTTCTCGGATTCCTTCTCTCCTGCAAATTCGATTTGGAATTCAATGTATCTATGGTCTGAGAGGGAAATTTCTGGCGAATCTCTCCAGTTGGTAATAGGCTTGAAATACCTGTTGGACAGGGCCAAGTCAATCACTTCCTGTCTTTGCGCCGTAACAAATGTTGGTTGTGAGCCAACATTGTTGATGGTAAGATCAGACGATAGTATGAAGTCCAGAAGATGATCTCCCCGTGCATTGCATTTGCTGCTGCCCCAAACAGAGTTTTGAGCATTAGCATCGCAACATATGACAAGACCTATCTTTCTGGTATCACAATATTCTATGAGCTCGACCACTGTCCTTGGTGGTGGGGGCAGACGCAACGACGTAGGTTTCCCATTTACCGTTCGTCTTGTAGCTTATAGCTGCAGCGACTAAGTCCTGGCCACAAAATTGTCCAAGCTTAGTTGCTGAGAGGGAATTTGGTACAATAAGACAAGCCCTAGGCCTTTCGAACCGCTCATCATAAAGTACCGTGTTATCACGCATACCTCCAAGGCCACAAATGAGCTTGTTCCGCACCCAAGGCTCCTGGATTTTAACACTTACATATCAACGGGAAATCTGCTAATCATGCTAAATAACCGACCTCGTTTCGACTACAGCTGGAGATGGAGGAGTCTAATTTCGTAAACGAAACATGACAGTTATTTCAATTTCGGTACTGGACTTTTCTTTAATTGTATCGAATACAACAACTCCTCCTCCTCCTAGGTGCAGCACCCTTACATAAGAACCTCTTCAGAGAAGCTGAGCCTATTTGCGATCGAAATTAAAGAGATCATACTCACCTCTCCCCGTAACTCTAATCTAATCTAATGTATATAATTTGCAAATACTCACCTATTTGAGCATCCCTCGTTCAAGAAATACAAATCCTTAACTAATAAACTAAAAAATGGAATGATGATACGTTCACGTTCGTTTGTAGCTCCTTCAGAACGCCACATAGCTGCTTTTAATGTTGATCGATAACTATTAAAATTACTTGTCGGATCCATTTGATGCTCAAGTACAGAAAACTTCGCCGATTGTATCTTTGACCACTATTTATATAAAAAAAAGGTTTACTTGAGTCGTTGATTAAGGAGAAAAAAAGATAACACTTACAGTCTTCTTGAGCCTCGATATCGGTGATAAATTCAGACCAGCAATAATTGCCATCAGGCTATTGAAATTGCCAATGTTGAAGCATTCACGTGCTGTTTCAATCCAGAATTCAATAATCCGAACACGTTGCTTCTTCTTTGGGTACTGTAAGAATACAAAGACAAAATATTAGCTTCAGTTGTGGTCTCAAAAATGATAATAACACTCTTCTCACCTTAACAATTTCTGTTGCGGTAAAATAACTTAGCCTGTTGAACCACTGTACGTAGGACTCCAAATTCCTCGTCTTCTTCATATCGCTAAACGACTCCAAGTGGTTCTCCTTGGCGAATGCCTGAACAAACTCCTCCGGGCCAATGTGCGACAATCGTTCCAATTCAATGTGTGTCAACTGATGTGCCAATAGAGCCGCATTTGGGCACAAATCACAAATGCCTATCAGTTCAGCACCATTGCTGACTGCACTAGAGCTTGTGCAGCCACCAATGCCCATACCTCCTCCTCCTCCTCCTCCTCCACCTGGACCAAGAGTATTCACTGAATTCGATGAACTATCACTTTGATGACTATTATGATGGTGCTGATAATGAACCGATTGATATTGATGACACGTTCCAGACGCGGTAGAATACGATGAGGACAATGATTTATGGGGTATACCTCCCACCATTGCAGAGGAAGCAATTGCACCCGCAACATTCGATGATTCCACTTGGGTCGCTACATTTGTATCATCCCGGTCATTGGATGATGTTGGACCAGCCGCATGTACGTAACCGCTATTTGTATGGCAACCAGACGACAATGATGATGAGAATGGCTTATGAAGTGTGACTAAGTCTTCGGTTATAGTACTCGATTCGTTGCTTTCGTTGGCTGTAAGCGTTTGCAGAAACTCCTCGTATTTTTCTAAAACCGTAAGTCGTTGCACAAGATTTTGTAATATGTTTGATACCGTCTTTCCCAGGCTGTTATCAATGTAAACACACTTTCTGGCCAAAACTCGCACATGCTGCATCAGACGTTCATCACGAAAATCATAGGGGAACGTATCAATCCATTCAGCTAAAAGCTGAATACAATTTTGAGCAGATTTCATTGCTTTCTGGTGAATCTGTTCGTCGGCAAATTGCGGTGGGTACATCTGTTGAGATCTGCCACCACAGCAGATAGTCGGTGCTTGTGAGGATTTCTCGTCAACAACATCTATGGATGGTGCCATTGTGTGACTTTGTTGTTGTTGTTGTTGCTGATTTTCCCAGGTATCAGAGATTCTAGCGAGCAACTCATGCGGTCGTATAAAAAGACGAGCACTTAAAAGAAATGAGAATATGAATGATCGATCCGGATAGTACTGACTGGATGGCACCATATGCGCTATGAGAGCATCTAAAGGACCCGAAATGAGATTCCCATCACGAAATACTAAACCATTCTCCACAGATGTTGTTGAGATTGTGGATGTCGTTGAGGCTGGAGCAGCATCAGAGGGATTTATGTTGGCACTTGCCTTATTGCCAGCTGCTGCATGCTGCAATGGCGAATGATTTTGAGGTTGATGCTGCTGCTGCTGTTTCGGCTGTGATGAAGCGGAATTTGTTGGCACACAACTGCTGGATGACATTGACAGTTTTTTACCCAAATTGGGACTTTTTACATTTTTATTATTGGATGACTTGAAAATATGCGACAGTTCCTGGAAAAAAAAAAAAAAAAAAACTGCGTTAGAAAGATTTGGTATTAGCTATACATAAAACTATCTAGATCTAGACTCCATACTATACTCTATATGTACATGTAATTGAGAAGCAAATAAATATGTACTCAAGGGCTGATAAACTGCATTGACTTGGAAATATCGGACAATTATAGCTTGAGTCAACTAAAACGTAAGCCTTGGCAAAATAATGCAACCAGTTAGTAACATCTCACTTTTAGAAAGACTGCTCGGTGGAATTGAAAGTCGCTTCGAACTTCGATCGCTGGAGAAGAAAGAGTCATCGCCTCTAACCTAATGCGACGAAAAAAGTCGAGAATTACGCTTCCAACTTTTGCAGCGAAAACATCACCCTGTCAACGGTCATGAATAAATCCAATATAGAGCGAAGAATTTCGAGAAATGAGGTCCGACAGAATGAAGGATGATGATCCACCCAGTTGTGTCACGATTAAACACCTGAGAGCAGTCAAATATGAATAGATGACAGCCACCTTATATAATACATACGACTCAAATTTTAAACCATTATAAAAATAAGATTGGAAGAGCGCAAAGATATTAATAAATTCAGAACGGTTTAGACAAATTGACTTAACACTAGGTTTACGGACATTTCTTATATACCTATCTCTACGATCATGCGTCAATTTGACGCTTGAACGAATACATATATCTAAAGAAAGAACAACATCAATATTTCAATACTTTGGACTTCAATATATATTTACCTCGTTTACCTGATAAGTCAGTACAAGAAATAAAATAAAAATGCGAACGGTGTTGTAATTTTCTTTATAAAATTCGAAATGCGTCAAAATTACGCGTCCCGTAAACCCAGTGTTAACTTCGTTCGTATTTGTAAGGATCATTTCGTTCTTGGACTACAAGCAAGAAATCGATGAAACTGTCGATGGGCACACACTTTATGAGCTGTGCCAGATTAGATAACACAGAGCTCCAATCAATATGAACGTCTGGCAATCAATCATATCTTCGCTGCAAGTTTTGTTACTTCTGCTGCCTATGGACATACATTTAAGGCAAACGGACGGAAGTAGACTTACTCGTAGACCGACCATCTAGAATTTTCGAATGTCCTAAATGGTGTGTGCTCTGACCCCTTCTTTTGTGTTTTGTCATCGTTTGCTTCGGTCATGGTAGGTAATCGTTGCAGTCACCGTCAGTGACAATTTTGAAAGCGCCGTTTCAGAGGTGCTACAGTTCGTATTTCTTTAATAATAAAAAGGGGTAGATGTGCACATGGGTCTCCTTTTCTAACTCCCTTCAGAATGATTTGATTGTTTCGTTCACTCAAAATGAATCGATAGTGCCTTAATTAGCGGAGTAGCAACTGGTGCACATTATAATTGTCATCGATTCTGCGAACAGATTTGAGATATTAGATCCAAGGCGATATATTAACTGTGTACTCTCGTTTTCAAAATCAGCGTGACTCTTGGGTACTCGCAGAGTCCACCGTTTGCCACCCTAATGTTCACTTGACATTTTTTCCAATTGCGTATCATCTCTGCAATTTTACTATCCTATACTAACTTATGCTGGAGAAATGTTAACAAAGTCCCCACAGTTAGAAAGCTTAAAAGCGTATAATGTGCCTATATCTGGCACTTGTATGATGTCTAATCCCCTTCTTTATTCAAATCGCACAGAGCTCGCATATGCTCCAATAGAGCAAGAAACCGATAATTGTAGTATAACTTTAGGTGATATCGACTTCAATGAATCTTCGTAGATAGGATTGGAAGATTCTGAAACTTAATTAATCACAATATACACTTATCTGGTATTCAAGATCAATGTAGTGGCAGAACCTGGTAAATACGAAGAGACACTTATTTATGCCCCAGGCAAAGGCATTTGCATTTAATCATTGCGTGTAATCAGTGTATGAGGATCAATTGCACTTCTAATACTATAAGCTTCTTATGCTCCTATCTTAAAAACCGGACTGAAATAATTATTTTTAAAAAAGATGCATGTAGCACCGGCCTATCCACCAGGCTACGAAACGTAATCGCGTCACGGCTACTTCGAGTTTTTAGCAAGATGTGGTTGTATCTCATCGGGCGACATATCTGTCTGTCTAACTGCCACTATCTGGGTCGGGTGCTGAATAGTGTGCCGCACACTGTGTGACAGACGCACATGAATTTTGTTTTCATTTTCAGCTTTCAACTATCCCTTAAAGGGATAGGGGTCGCAGAAAGCATTGCTCATAGCATTTCAGTCGCCTCATATGACAGACATACTTTACCTCATAGCTATTCTTGACCCCGACCCCGGCCCTGACTCATTTTGTAGACCGTGCTTTGAGAGTGGCAGAGCCTTTATCGTTATCCTCTCAGAATAGCCAACTACCCACAATTTCGCAATGCCACGCTCAGTTTTTCTCTCTCACTACAACTCTCATATTTTTTAAGACCAATGTGCACCAGAACCTCTCATAATATTTCTGCCTCGTGAAGTGTTTCAAACGTGGCGTCATAAGGGTATAGGAACAAATATTCGGGAACAAGTTCATCCCCTCAGCAAACTTTGCTTATATTCACCCAAAGAAGATGTTAGACTTCTTGTCAACGCAAGAAACTACTTGATACCTTTCTAAGATGTGGAACAGTAGGATTTTTCAGAGCTGCTCAGATATTCTGCTAAAATCTATACCTAATCTGTTCACCGGTGACTCGGGATAAGAGAACCAAGCTGTACACAACGAAAAAAGCTTTTGGAAAGCGCAAATATTGGCATATGTTCATCCCCCAGCGCATCTGAGAAGAATTACAGAAGAAGGAAATCAACAGAGCTAAATTTAGAAAATCATTCTCAAGGCTTTAGCTATAACCCTAGGAAACTTGACCTGTGAGACCCAAAAGCGTATATGTTTTCCTACATCCGTTTACTAACATGTCGTATCAAAAGACTCAAAGTTGAACAGATGTATAGGGGGCACATTGAGAGTTGAGCTAATGAATGAAAGTGAATAGGCAAAGAAGAATCGGCTGCTGAACCCACTTAGAGTTACAAATTTCTCTGAAAACTTTATTTCAAGTTCTATAGAAATATAAACGCAATCTGGATTTTTACTGAAATTTCTTGGAAAGGATTCGGACTGGATAAAGTAAAAATAAAAATAAAAAATTAAAATATTTGTAGAAGAAAAGAAAGAACCCTTACCCGATGTTGTACATCCGCATAGCTTCGTTCCTTCGTTGCAAATATTGTTTTGCAATGTTTTCCAAAGTTGCTGTTGCTATTATTTGTCGCGGTTAGGAAATCTGCTTCATCCGAACTAATAAAATCGTAACACGACGATATTGAGTTATCTGTGTTATTTGTCGTTGACTGCTGCAGCGGTGCCATCACAATATTACTCGTTGCCGTCTGTTGTGATGGACTGTGAAAAACCCCATCATGCCCAGAATCATAACTCAAAAGGCTGGATTTCTTCCCCGAAGCTGATGCCACAGATGATTTCGATAGTGCAGTACTTTTCTGGTACTTTCTCAAGAGATCATCAGTACTGTAATCGTTAGAATGAGTAATGATAGTGGTAGCATTCTTAATCGGTGGCAGTCTATTTGCAAATGGCGATGAAAGAGGGTGACACGAAGTTGGTGGTGGATTCAGCAAATACAGTTCGCCATCTTCATCGTCATCCTCATCATCATCATCTTCTTCTTCGACTTTACGTTCGTTTCCTGCGTAATTGTAATAATAATCATGACTACCGCTATCTCCACTCAATAATTGATTTGTGATATCTGTTGTAGCTGCCGTTGTTGATCGTGTCACCGTCACTGTTGATGGTGGTTCCGATACTATAACCGCACTCATTGAACTACAATTGGGAATGACTTCAGCTAAACCACCAACAGCACCCTCGGTCGATTGTGTTGCCTGCTCAACCAATCGGTATCTTGGCGTATACGGCATTTTCTCTCTCTCAGGAACCACCGACTGTGCCGCAATGACTGGCTCCCAAATTTCTTTCTTCGAACTACTGTAGACGTAATCTTCTTTTGTTTCGCTGGTTCGCCCATCAAGTATTTGACCACCACGTGCCACAGACACCTCTTCGGTTGTCACCATGGACGATTTAACCGACAAAGATGTCTCTAGCTGAACTGGTTGCCTTAATATTCCAGCTTGATAGAGCAATTGATTCAATAGTTCAACAGATGGCACCTGTCCGGTAAGGAGTGCACTTTTTATTGCATCACCATCTTGCCCATCTAGTTTGACCGGGATGCCATTGATTAGGAGAATTTCCTCCTGACGAACCGATGAGGTCTTCTCACAGTCGACTATTTGCACACTTTTGCCAAAAATTGAATGGACTGTCTTTAAGATCTCATCGTCCATTATATTAAATTTTGATTTTATTCCACTCGTTTCTTTATTATGTTAAAAATTCATTTTGTTTTGTTTTTTTCTTTTCTCTGAGCACAGGTTTTCCGGATCGAGGGTAGATTTTGGGACATGAACTATAAGAAACAAGTAAGCAAGCACTTAACATAGCGTATGATTTCCCAAGTATGTATATATTTTTATTTTATTTTTAACAAAATTGTTTAGTTTTCAATTCTTTGGGTTGTGTCCTTTATATATGGGTTTTATATGTCCCATTCCATCGTTGCACTTGAATTAAAAGAAATTAAAAAAAGAAAAAAAATCAAAATAAAAAGATGGATCAATAAATGGGATAAAACTACTAGTACTAGGAAGGAAAATATATATGTATGCAAACAAAAAATATGGGAAGCAAAAGAAGTTGAAAGGATTTTTGTACGGGTTTTTTAAGGCCAGTTTGCATTGTTTTAATGAATAAATGATTCTACTTCCAAGCGACATTAACAACTAAAATAAATTCCACTAGGTAATTCCAATTCCACTCAAAACTCCAAAGTTCCTCTTGATCTGGCTACAGAACGTTGCGGTTCGATGTTTAGTGATTAGATTTATTCGTACCTCAAGTCATCAACTATACGACGTTTTGTTAAAAAAAATAAAGTGCACGAGTGGGTCGCACGTACTTGCACCTACATATCGATATGTTGTCACTCAGATTTAATTTTTTTTTTTTTTTTTTTTAAATCCATTAAACAAATTTTCGAAAATTTGGTATGTCCATAATTTTGTATATGCCAAATATTATCCAAATATTAATAGTCGAGAAATAGAAAATTTTCAAAAACCAGCTAATAAGTAAAGCACCGATATGCGCATTTTCGGCAAAATCATGGTACGCCATCTATTGACAATAGGAAAACCCAGCGGACAAAATTTGACCACATTCTAGGGAAAATTAAATTTAATTTTTTTAAGGTATTTGGTTTAGATTGAACACTTTTTTTTGATCTAATAAGATCATCCACCACGTCAACGTACATATACCTTTTGAATGAGACCCTAACCATTCATACAAAAACATTCATTCTTAAACTATGTTTAATATTAATAACATTTATCAACATTTGACATCATTTTTGGAAAATTATAGAATATTTATTCATGTTACGGAAACAAATATTAAGTATAATATCATGCTGAAATATAGCTTGTTTTTGCAATTAAGGGCTTATAATTTCTCTATAAACAATAATTTTTGTGAAAACTCTGTTATCATCATTACTATCTGATCAAGGTATTTATACCTTGATCAGAAGTATCTGAAATATAATGGTCGAACTTTACTAGCAGCAACATACGAGTACATTTGTCCATGGGTAAACACAGGTTGTCGCAATAAAACGGCTACTTTACCGAATGCTTGTCCTTGAGATTTATTTATAGTCATTGCAAATGTAGGAATGACTGGAAACTATGTACTTTGAAAAGTGTAGTGGCAAAAGTGTGCCAGAATAGGTCAAATAAATGCGTGGAATTAAGATTCTTGTGTCGCGTACAACAACACCAGTCAAGACTTCACAGTCGATTGAATTTTTATAAATTTTTTTTACTCGCATTTAAGTCCCATTCACCAATGCTTTCGCTATATTCAAATTACGAGTGAGTAATACAATACAGTTCTCTTTAAAAATTAATTTATGTGGAGGTAAACCGCTAACAGTCAACGAATTCAAAAATTCGACAGAATGATTTCCCTGTTCCCGAACGCCATCACAAACAATTTTATCAAAACTGAAGTATCCTTTTTCCTCTCCTGGCATACGATTCAAAATTTCAGTATTTAAACAGGAACAATCGTCATTCTTTGGAGCTAATACCACCGAATTCAGAATTTGAGAAGATAAAAAAAAGTATATGAAACATTGCCAAAAATATCGTGTATGATATTTTCCGTTTGGCCAATCAATCTGGAATTTCAATGATATCTTGACCCAACTGAGGAAAGGTTTGCATTTACCATTACCAATTGATTTAAGAAATTGAATGAATTCGATTTCATGAGGGAGAGCTCTCATGTTTTGTGATAATGTAACCTTATTAGAGTGACACACGATCCATGAGGTATTACTGGGAAAATTAGCCGAAGGCCACCACATAACAAAATTGTCTTTCCTCCAAATAATTTATGTTTATTTTCATTCACACTTAAATCTCTCTATAATCTATCAATTACAAACAAAGCATGAAGTGGACACATTGAAGTTTCATCAAAAATTATCAATGAAGCTCTAATAATGAATTGACCTTGTCGACTGTTAGATGTTATAGTTGACACTGAATTTTCTACTATCGGTATTGATAATTTTAAAACACTATGCAAAGTTCGGCCACTAATTAAGAGAGTAGAAGCTATACCACTGAAGGCAGTTGGTATGCATAGGAGATTCAATGAATTAATGCTGTTTAAACGTATGTATGTTTTGCCACACCCTGCATGAGGCGTCAATCAAAATACATTACTATCAGTATCATGATATAAAACTTCACGCAAAACATTATCGATATCATTAGCGCTTTCATACATTTCTTCAAATTTATCATCCTCTTTAATTGGATCAAAATGCTCGAAATTGTTGACATCAGTCATTAACGTTGGACTTGCAAGTGCAAATTGTTAACACGAAAGATGTGTCAATACTCGTATCTTCCATTTCCAATAGAGCTCTATTAAATGAAATCTCTTCGCTGTAATTTTTCATAAAGTCATCACTCATACATATTGTAGCATAATAATAACTACGCGCCTATGTCTATGCAGCAAATTCCGAAGTGACTTTCCATTCTGGCAGAATTTTGGTTCAAACTGTCCTTCATTCGAGGTTCGTGTCGGGGACGAAGTCTCCACAGCTCATGTCAACGAAAGAGACGAATAATATTAGGGATAAAAGGGAATTATAACTGCAAGAATTATTCCAGTGGTCGAAGAATTTGCTAGAAGTTTCTGGCTATCAGAAACTTCTGCTATATAAGGACAGATGGCGATCAAAAAAAAAGACAGTTGGTTTAGAACCGTGGCGAAGAGATTAGAAAAGTGATAATGGGCGAAGTTGTAATTTGGTGATAAATTGAAAGTTGAGAGTGAACAAGAAAAAGTAATTAGTTTGGATTTGTGAATTAAGAAATTGAAAGGAGATAAAGTGATTTGAGAGGAAAGAGACCTTGTAAGAAAAGAATAAGGCGAAGAATAGTATAGTGTGAACTTGAATTGTTCTATAGAGTAGAAAATAAAGAAATAGTTTCTCAGAATAATTGTTTTATCTACTCGAGCCGTAGCTCGCATATTACATTGGTGTCAGAAGCGGGATAAAACTTATTCTGTGAATAACTATTTCCGTGGTGTGAAATTGCACAAAAAAAAAAAAAAAAAAAAAAAAAAAAAACGATTTCTGTGTTGAGTTAATTAGTTGCGCAAAATGGGTCGCAAATTGGGAAAACTAACTATAACTCAACTAAAGGCAGAACTCAGTAAGCGGAACCTCGACACAACTGGGGGAAAAGATGCCCTACTGATTCGTCTGGAAGAAGCAGTAACGCAGGAAGGTGAAAATCCGCATGACATAGAGTTTGACGTGGAAGAGGAACCAGCAAGTACAGTAGCCGACCCGGGTATAACAAGTCTGCTCCTGCAACTTAAGTTAGTCATGGACGAACAAAAGAAAGCAATAGAAGATCAAAGTCATAAGCTCGATGACCAAAAGAATTCTCTAGAACTTAAGCTGGATGAACAAAAGAAAGCGATGGACGAACAAAAGAAAGCAATGGGCGACCAAAGGAATTCTCTAGAACTTAAGCTGGATGAACAAAAGAAAGCAATGGACGAACAAAAGAAAGCAATGGACGAACAAAAGAATTCTCTAGATGCTCTGGAAAGTAAACTTGATGAGCAAAACAAGAACTTGGAATCCAAATTCGAAGTGATCGAAGAGAAAATCGAGAAGGTCGAAACGCAACTCGAAAAAGTCGAAATTAGATTCGATGAAAATTTTGAGAAACATGAAACTCAGTTCGGGAAGATAGAGACTCAGTTTGAAAAAGTGGATACGCAATTCGAGATAGTAGGAAAGCAAGTCGAAAATCTTGCTAAGGAGCTCAGCAACGTGAAGAGACAGAAAGCACGGGAATATTCCACTGACGGTCTGAGAAGAAAGGAGATGCAGCCTCCTATCTTCGATGGTCAAACATCATGGCCAATTTATAAAAGGCAATTCGAAGCGGCCGCAATGACCAATAGCTGGGACGATGAAGAGAAGTCCATTGCACTCACACTTGCACTGAGGGGTCCAGCTGCGGAGCTCTTGCAGACCATCCCGGAAGATAAACAGCAGAACTACGACTCTCTGGTTCAGGCTATCGAGATGCGGTTTGGGGATGAACACATGCAGCAGGTGTACAGGGTTCAGCTGCGTAGTCGAGTCCAGAAAAGGGGGGAAACGCTCCAACAGTTGCAAGCGGATATAGAGCGACTAGCCCATCTTTCATACCCTAAAGCCGGTGAGGAGCTTATCAACGAAATGGCGGTGGAAGCTTTTATTCAGGCCATAGAGGACAGACAACTGCAAATGGCTGTAAGGATGGCTGAAAAGCGAACACTCCCCGAGGCATTGGCATTCGCTTTGTCAATGAAGGCTGCGGACCAAGCATACCAGGGAATACACCGTGTCAGGGAAATGTCCGTCGTGGAATGCTCATGCCAGAGAACAGCCGTCATGGATGAAGACAGAGCTCGCGGAAGTCAAATCCGTTGCTGGAATTGCAACCAAACGGGACACCTACAACGGCAGTGCAGAAGTGCACCTAGACGAGGAAATTGTTCACATTGCGGAAGTAGGAGAAGCAGAGAGGAAGCATCTGGCTGTCAGTCAGACTTCGCAAAACCAGCAGTCGGGAAATGCGTAAGGACCAACTTCGCGGGGCAGAAGTTGGTTACTGGAATCGAGGCCCCCAGGACCACCATTCAAGTTTCGCAAACCAAACGGGGTAACAAGAGCCTGACAGTGGAGGCACTAATCAACGAGAAGAAGTGCGTAGCCACCATCGACACAGGTGCCACTGCCTCCATTGTAAGAAGAGATATCGTCAAAAGCTCCTGGCTGCACAACACCAACAGCTACTGCCTGAAGACTGCAACAGGGGAAATGGCGAAGGTATTTGGAGAAGTTCGTCTTACGATTACTCTGGCAGGACTGACGTTCTCCCATGCGTTTCTGGTGGCAGATATATGCGACGAGTGCATCATCGGAGTAGACTTCATGAAAGCAAATGAAGTAATCTTGGACATCGGGATGCAAGTACTGAGGTATCGAAATGTGGAGATTCCGATGGTGTACGGAAATGAGAATGCCGTAACTCTCAGGACAGTCATCAGCAAAGACGAAGTTTTGCCGCCGTCTTCAGAGACAATCATTTGGACGAAGCTGGAAGGTGATCTTGGGAGCCACCGATTCTACATAGTAGAACCAGACCCAGAGAAGAATTCTCAAGACTACATCGTGGGAAAGACGTTAGTCGAACCAAAGAACACCATGGTTCCAGTGAGGGTTTTGAACGCAAGACCACACACTGTCAAACTAAGGCGAGGGGAGGTGACTGGAAAATGCACGCCGATTACCGCCGTCGCAACAATATCTGAACGTGATGCTCCAAAACTTCTCCCATCACCTTGGACAGCGGAAGCGAGAGAGACGATTCTCCAGTCCAGTGAGCTGAATCAGGAGCAGCGAACTATGGCAGAGAATCTTATCAATGAGTACGCTGATGTATTTGCCTCACAGGACGGAGAATACGGCCGAACACACCTGGTACAACATCGAATAGACACTGGTGATACTAGACCAATTCGTCAGCCTGCTAGGCGCCTTCCATTGGCAAAGCAGACAGAAGTTGCAGAGATGGTGTCGGCAATGGAGAAAGAAGGTCTGATTGAAAGTTCCAAAAGTCCGTGGGCATCACCGGTTGTACTGGTTAAGAAGAAAGATGGCAGCACGCGGTTCTGCGTGGACTATCGGCAGCTCAATTACGTCACCAAGAAAGACAGCTACCCTCTGCCACGGATTGACGACACGCTAGACACACTATCAGGAGCCCGATGGTTTTCCACTCTCGACTTGAAGAGTGGCTACTGGCAGGTACAGATCCATCCAGAAGACCGGGAGAAAACCGCCTTCACCGCAGGAAATGGGCTATGGCAATTCACGGTAATGCCATTCGGGCTGTGCAATGCTCCGGCGACTTTCGAGCGATTGATGGAATGTGTCCTGCAAGGGTTAACATGGAAAACCTGTTTGGTATACTTGGATGATGTCATCGTCGTAGGAAAAACGTTTGCGCAACACCGAGACAATCTAAGGGATGTGTTTCAAAGGCTTCGAAGTGCCCACCTGAAGCTCAACCCCAAGAAGTGCGCCCTGTTTAGAGCGGAAGTCAAGTACCTGGGACACATAATTTCAGCGAAAGGAGTGAGAACCGATCCAGAGAAGGTCGAAGCGGTGAAAAACTGGCCAGTCCCCAAGGATAAACACCAACTAAGGAGCTTCCTGGACCTAGCCACCTACTACAGACGGTTCGTGAAGGATTTTGCCGGGATCGCAAAGAACCTGCACCAGTTGACGGAAAAGGGAAAACAATTCAAATGGACAATTGAGTGCGAGAAGAGCTTCAAGGCACTTAAACAACGGCTATGCGATGCCCCGATACTGGCTTACCCCACTCCCGGGGAAACGTTCATTGTGGATGCAGATGCTAGTAATGTTGGGGTAGGAGCCGTACTCTCCCAGGTGCATGACGGCCAAGAGAAGGTGGTTGCGTACTTCAGCAAGGTGCTCTCTAAGCCAGAAAGGAACTACTGCGTGACAAGGAGAGAACTTCTAGCTTTGATCTTGGCTACGAAGCATTTTCACAAATACCTCTACGGGAGGAAGTTCGTTCTTCGCACAGACCATGCAGCCTTAAGATGGCTATTACAGTTCAAGAGTCCTGAGGGTCAGGTCGCAAGATGGATCGAAAGGCTGCAAATCTACGACTACGAAATACAGCATCGTAAAGGAAAACTCCACTCTAATGCGGATGCACTGTCCCGGAGACCATGCAGAACGGATTGTAAACATTGTGCGCGTCAGGAAGAACGGGAGTTGGTTTCCATCCAAAGAATGAGAGCCGAACCTATCGCCGGCTGGAGCGTAGATGAGATCCGGAACGCTCAGAAGGAAGACCCGGATATCGAGCCGATTCTGGCCTGGAAGGAGAACATGGAGAAACCGGATCATCAGGACATCTCTCACAGAAGCCCGACCTTAAAGGCATATTTTGCGCAGTGGGACTCCCTCCATGTCCAAGAAGGTGTTCTGAGAAGAAAATGGGAATCCTCCGACGGAAAGTCGTTTGTAATGCAGCTTGTCGTACCGCGGACGAGGGTCAAGGAGGTGTTACAGGAAATGCATGGCGGGGCGACCGGAGGCCACTTGGGAGTGAATAAGACGCTAGAAAAGGTACGAGAACGTTTTTATTGGTTAAGAGCGAAGGAAGATATCGAAGACTGGTGCAGAAAATGCGACGTGTGTGCAGCTAGCAAGGGTCCGAGAATCAAAACTCGAGGTAAGATGCACCAATACAACGTGGGAGCACCTTTCGAACGAATCGCCATTGACATCGCAGGGCCCTTTCCGGAAACCGACAATGGTAATCGGTATATCCTCGTAGTGATGGACTACTTCAGTAAGTGGCCGGAAGCGTTTCCGATCCCTAACCAGGAAGCCAGAACCGTGGCGGAGCAGATCGTCTACAATTGGGTTAGCAGATTCGGTGTGCCCTTGGAATTGCATTCTGACCAAGGGCGGAACTTCGAGTCAAGAATCTTCCAAGAGATGTGTCAACTACTCGGAATCAAAAAGACAAGGACAACCCCGCTTCATCCACAGTCGGACGGTATGGTGGAGCGTTTCAATAGGACTTTGGACGAACATCTCTCGAAGGTCGTAGGTGACTACCAACGGGATTGGGACCGGCAGATTCCCTTGTTTTTGATGGCCTATAGAAGTGCCGTGCATAGCACTACTCGACATACGCCGTTCGAAATCTTATTTGGTGGAATAGCTCGTTTACCCAGTGAGGTGAAATTTGGATCTCCTACCAATGAGCCCAGAAATGAAGAAGAGTACGTGGCGGACCTTAGGGAAAGGCTTAGGGACATACACCAAAGGACCAGAAGCCAGATTAAGATGACGAGCGACCGCATGAAGACCAGGTATGATGCCAAGGCAACAACGTCAGGATTCCAGGAAGGAGATCTGGTGTGGCTGTATAATCCCCATCGCCAAAAGGGGAAATCACCTAAGTTACAGCGGAACTGGGAAGGTCCCTACAGAATAGTAACCCGCATCAACGATGTTGTCTACCGCATCCAGCGAGGACCAAGGGCCAAAATGAAAGTGGTTCATGTGGACCGACTGAGTCGATACAATGGCCGAAATGAGGATGCACTTGTTCGGGACGAACACGTCTAAGAGGGGGGCAGTGTAGCATAATAATAACTACGCGCCTATGTCTATGCAGCAAATTCCGAAGTGACTTTCCATTCTGGCAGAATTTTGGTTCAAACTGTCCTTCATTCGAGGTTCGTGTCGGGGACGAAGTCTCCACAGCTCATGTCAACGAAAGAGACGAATAATATTAGGGATAAAAGGGAATTATAACTGCAAGAATTATTCCAGTGGTCGAAGAATTTGCTAGAAGTTTCTGGCTATCAGAAACTTCTGCTATATAAGGACAGATGGCGATCAAAAAAAAAGACAGTTGGTTTAGAACCGTGGCGAAGAGATTAGAAAAGTGATAATGGGCGAAGTTGTAATTTGGTGATAAATTGAAAGTTGAGAGTGAACAAGAAAAAGTAATTAGTTTGGATTTGTGAATTAAGAAATTGAAAGGAGATAAAGTGATTTGAGAGGAAAGAGACCTTGTAAGAAAAGAATAAGGCGAAGAATAGTATAGTGTGAACTTGAATTGTTCTATAGAGTAGAAAATAAAGAAATAGTTTCTCAGAATAATTGTTTTATCTACTCGAGCCGTAGCTCGCATATTACAATATTTTAAACTTATTTGGTTTCTTTAAAAATAAAAGTAACCGTAAATGAAACATTTCGATGTCGTTTGGTGAGACAACAAACAACCGAGAAATTATTTTATCTGCCCTACCCTTTCTCTTTGTACATTTCTTCCCTTGATCATTCCACACGTGCACTGATATTTCAGAGTACAAAAATTCATGGGCTGTTTGGTCACTTCTATTCAATTCGTAATAGGACAAAAGTTTTGGTTTTGGTGGATTACCAACTGCCGCTTGTTTAGATCCCTTTCTGAAATACACATTGTGTCGTTGAGGGGAGTGGCAATCAAATCGAACTACTGTCTGCGATTGATAGTGCATGGAAAACTTGAATATATGCCATGCAGCTTCAGTTGAACCTACATACCGTCCATTCAGGAAATTTTGAATTTCATCAATCCGTAATTCACCATTCACCCTTTGTACATATACTTGTAAATATATTTAACATTCTTAACAATCGTACAAACTTCAACATTCAAATTACAGGCTAAGAGGTATGGATTGTAGCGAACAACGAATCGATTACCAACTGTGGTAATTGGTCGTAATTGGTACGATAAAAGAACGTGTAGCCTATTAATATGCAACGCATTCTTCCTTGTGTTTTATTCTATAGTGTATGTAATCGGTACGACAAAAAAAAGTGTAGCCTGTTAATATGCAACGCATTTTTTCTTTTGTTGTTTTGTTAATTTTTATCATTTCTGACAAAATTTATCAAAAACAAATTACATTCTGCACATCTACGGAACTTCATCTTTCATTTGGTCCATATTTCATAAAAATCGGTTTTTAAATAACGCCGTAATCGCTAGGACAAAAAACGTTTAGCCTATTAATATAATGATATGTCAAACAAAATCGTTTGAGAAGTTTTCGAGAAAATCTCTATTTTATCCAATTAAGCCATTAGTGAAGTACCATTAATTTTGGGATTAGAATCAGAATTCCGATTTCACCTCGAATTGTGATATCACAGACCCCAGATATAAAGTTTGGAGAAAATCCGTCCAGCCGTTTAGGCTGTACTAGACCATATATACAACAGGCAGACAGACAGACAGAAATGGTATGCCAAGTGGCTGTGATTGGCAATGAGGAATAATGTCCCTTATGGGACTTTCGGTCCCTGCCAATTATTGAAAGAAGTTAAATTGTTTTTATTTTATCCCTTGTCCATACCGCAATTACTAGATTTGTATGTCCTACAGGCTTTGATTACCTTACACTAGGCGTTGTCAACTTTGTACTTGCAGACGTACCACTCTATAGGACTAAAAATTTCGCGTAGCACCCATCTAAAAATGATTACTGTATCGATATTCACTTCATTAGCTTGAATTCAGTCGATCCTTAGGCCCAGCGCCAACTACAACTACGATCCAAAGTCTGCGATCACTGGCTGCAGCGATTTTTGTTCACATACGAGGGTGAGTCAATAAGTCCCTGAAAATTAACACAAATTGTGTTGTCACGTCAATTTAATTTTTTTTTGTCAAGACTCATCTTTCAAAAGAACGCACCTAAATTTTCAGACAGATCTGTCAAATGGTTTTGTTGTGACAGCCATTTTATATAGACGCCTACTAGCATTTTCGTTAAAATGGAAAAAAGAGAATTTCGAGTGCTCATTAAACACTATTTTTTGCGAGAAAAAACTATCACGCAAACCAAACAAAAGCTTGACAAATATTATGGGGACTCTTCACCATCGACTGGAACCATTCACCACTGGTTTACTCAATTTCGGTGCGGTCGTTCAAGCACAAGTGACGCCGAACGTTCTGGTTGCCAAATTGAGGTCACCACACCAGAAATGGTCGATAAAATCCATAGTTTGATGATAATGGACGATCGGCGAGTGAAAGTGCGCGAGCTTGAAGAGGCCACAGGCTTATCACATGGCTCAGTGATTTCGATTTTACATAAATATTTGGACATGAAAAAGCTTTCCGCAAGATGGGTGCCGCGTTTGCTCACAATCAACTACAAACGCATTCGTTTGACAACTTCAAAGGTGTGTTTGGCGATGTTCCAGAAAAATTCGGCTGAGTTTTTGCGCCGTTTCGTAACCGTGGATGAAACCTGGATTCACCACAACACACCGGAAACCAAGGAACAGTCAAAACAATGGACTTCTCCTGGTGAATTGAAGCCGAAGAAGGTCAAGGCGGGTTTGTCAGCAAACAAGGTCATGGCGACAGTTTTTTGGGATGCGCGCGGTGTTATTCACATCGATTACCTTGAAAAGGGTAAAACGATCACCGGCACATATTACGCAGAGCTGCTGGATCGATTCCAAGCCTATTTGAAGCAAAAACGGCCGCATTTGGCGAAGAAAAAAGTTCTTTTTCACCAGGCCAACGCATCGGCGAACAAGTCCGCAGTCGCAATGAAAAAACTCTCCCTCATCCAGCATATTCCCCAGATTTAGTCCCCTGCGACTATTTCTTGTTTCCAAACATGAAGAAATGGCTCGGAGGTAAGTGATTTGGGTCGAATGAAGAGGTCATCGCTGAAACAAACGCTTATTTTGAGGGGCTCGAGAAATCGTATTATTTGGAGGGCATCAACAAATTGGAGAAACGTTGGATGAAGTGTATAGAGCTAAAAGGAGACTATGTTGAAAAATAAAATGTTTTTATACCGAAGAGTGTTCCTTATTTCATTTTTCAGGGACTTATTGACCCACCCTCGTATGTATCAGACATACATACGTTTTCTGGAAATGGAACTATACATTTTCTTTGAATGAATAAGCGCATTATTGCGCGCATTCAGCCGAATACTGAAGAAGGAAAAAAAACTTGCCACAAAACTATCGCAGATCTGCTGCCTATGCTACCCAAAGTGATGGAAGAAGCCATCAATGCTAATAAACGACCTACAGTATGGTTTTCGCAACCGCCGTTCCATTGAACCTCACCCATTGAGCAAAACGGGAAATTAAAAGTTGGTAAGGTATTGTATTTTTTAAAAGCTATTTTTAGTAAATAAACTAAACTAAATTAAACATTTCCAAGGCGTTCTATCGAGTTTTGTACAGAGCTCAATTAAAGCTCTTCCCTGATTTCGATGGTGCGGTACGGTATCTTTTCAATCGGTTTAGCGCGTATATTACAATGGGCGCTCCCTGACCAGGCGAGACACGCTGGATGGTATCGGTAGTCTCGGGACCGGATTTACCGCATACACAATGCGTACCATACGACTGCACAATACGTGGTATTGGTATTCTCTCGATAACTGCAGAAATTAGAGAGTACAGATACCGTACCGACAAATCAGGGAAGGACCTAGACCAGGGATGGCGAACCTTTTAAGAGCCTCGTGCCATTTTCAAAAAATAAATAGTTTGTAGTGCCTTTGGCGTGCCAACATACAGTCTTGAAGTAGTTTTCTAGTGACTACTAGGAAAAAAAATGGAATAATTGCACAGTGCGCAGCATTTTATTTGTAAATATATTAATTTAATTTCCAAATTAACAGTTTTTAATTTATTTTAATAAAAGAAACAAATTTCAGATTAACAAAAAAACAAAGAAACAAACAAAAACAACAAACAATAAAGAACTATTTTAGTGTGACTTCTGTTGTTGCAATTTCGACGACAAGTAGCTTATATGAGGGCTGTATTTCATCAGGGCTGAATTTTCTGCTCTCAGCGTACATAAATATGTTGCGTTGGGTGTTGGGTGCTTGAAGTTTGGAGTTAAGGGATGAAAATCGTAACATGCATGTACCCTTTGTAGGCTTTAAGAATGAGATTCAAAAATAAGAAAACTTAACTCGCTGCAGACAGTTTATGCTGCCGCTCAAAGGTGCAATCGAGTTTCTCAGTTGATGACGTGCCGAAAATAATTCGTCGCGTGCCATTGGTTCGCCATCGCTGACCTAGATAAACTATCCTCATACGGACTACCGGAACATTTGTGACTAGGTAGACATTTTTCTTCAAGACAGATTAATTCAATGTGTGGTGGATGGTGTGTCTTTCAATACCTTTGTTGTAAACGTTGGAGTGTCTCACCAACTTTCATTCTTCACCAACTCCGTTTCTACTCCATATCAGCGACATACTAGAAACAACAATATCTTTGGTTTTGTCGATGACAGCACCGTAAGATGCGACTAAATTCCTTCATTAGGCGAAGAATTGCAGAACATTTTGCGGGAGAAAAAGAAAACTTAGTCCATTTCAAACGACGAAGAGAAGGTATTATTTACAATAACTAAAATATAATTAATTCATTTACTTTTACCTCCGATAAAACGAGACAGGGCACACAACTGGGATTGAGAGGGAAATAGAAATACTACGACAATTGGTTAAGCAGCATTTGAATGTCACCCAAATCAAAGGCAACGACATAAGAATGGAACGGACAAATAAGGCTGTTGGTGATGTATTCAGATTCTCAAAGAAGTATTAATAAGATAATGAAGCAATGGACCATAATGAAAAATTTACATCGTTGTCAGTCCAACAACCGATTTAGTCATATCGCTACTGCCAATCTTTTAACCACATTTGACAGTTTCATTGCTAAGAAATGAGAGGTAACACCTGTTTAAATATTCAAACTGACCGTTCAACTGCTTTTCAATTTATTCATGTGCATAAATAATTTTAAAATATTTGTTATATGACGATGACTTTTCGCCCTTTATTTTTATCTGAAATCAGCAAATTCTTCTGCAAAAGAAGTTAAAAGAGAAAAAAACTAAGCTCAACACTTTGAAAATGTCGCCTTTACCTCGAAGCGCTTCAATTATATTACAAAATTATGCATATCTGCCATTTTGGTCAATGTCAATCAATAATAAATAGACACGTTACGTACGAGGTCAGAATGAACATTGCGAAAAAAATACGAGGGTCTATAGCAAGACTGCTACACTGACATTTTTTTATATCCCCTCTCTCACTCCACCATAGTAATTTATTTTATATTTACAAGAAAAAAGTTTATTTGATGAGAGACCAAATGCTCTTAGATACAAAGCTTATGATGCGCGGACGATGATCTGAAGAATGTATTCCATTGTTTTAACTGGTCACTAAGCTTACTTGAGAGTGACGTGATTTGCATCCACCGTTGCGCAGTGGGGACAAATCGGAATCTACTGAAATTAAATAATTGGAACAAAACATCTACCTAGTGATGACACAGCGATTCTTCGTGCTAGATACCCAAATCTTACCCCCACTCCCACTAATCCAGCCAGATTAATATAAAAGGTTAACCTAGAAGCTGAAAAAAAATCTGGTTTGATCCACCATATTTACAAAAAAAAAATATTGTACGGGATAACAACAACCTCATAAATAATATGTTAACAATTTTTTAAAACAAAAAATTCGACTTATACTCAAATACGGGATTATATTATAGAGCAATAATAATATAACAATAAGGGCATGCTGCGTGGCGTGCCTCAGTGATTGGGTACTAAACTTGAGGATATCGCGATCTAGGGTCGAATCAAACATGCGCTACCCTAATGATCACTCAGCATATTTCCACACGTTCAGTGAGATCTGCTGATTATAAAACACTCACAAAAGCAGGTAGGTGTATGTAATATTTAAGTTGAATTGGTATCGTTGACACAGTTACCCCTAAAGGTACTAATATAGACAACCATGGATAAAAACCTAAATTTGAATACTTATAACCAAAGCGGATAAATATATATGGATAAATATACGTACTCCTTTCGGGGCAGATCAATTAAATTTATTGTCGATGGTGTGTCATCCTTTGTTGCAAATGCTATGTTTAGAAAAACTCCATATGATTAAAAGAAGACCTACAGAAAATCTTGCGGTGGGGAAAAGCAAATTTAGTTGGCTTCAAATAAAAAAAAAAAGGAATTCACCGCTTTTTCCGAAAAGAACTCGTCTACTGCACCATAACTTCAAATGAACAACCTATTTATCCAGAGTTAAAAAAAAAAATTCTTGTAACTCAGCTAACTCACGAGCCACTTAATTCGTTCGTTGGTTCGGATGTTCTGCACCACTTAGGATTTTATCCTTTAAAGTGATGGAGTGAAAAGAAAGGGAAGTTGAAGATTGAATAGAAAAGGGAAAATAAAGAGAGAACCCCTTTAAATTATAGGTTTCTGGGAATATTGAGGAGGGCAAGTAATTCCACATTCGTGTTGAGTGTTTGAATAGCGATCTTCTGAATTTAACTGTACGCTCGAAAGCAGCATCACACTTGTGATGAAAACATCCGTACGGAGCGTTAAGCATACAACATTTCGTCGGTATTCGAGCGAGGAAATTTTATTGAAAATAGACTGATCAATGATCAATCTACATGCGTGTCCCTTAACACGAACAAGTCAGTAGGAGTAGAAAATCAATGGCTTCTCTTAAGGAATTCGAAGCATTTAGCACCATTTTTTAGCAGCATCTGTAGTCTGCTGGTTCCAGCGAACGTCTGCGCTAACATGCCAAGCAGGAGACATTAAAGAGTGAGCAAAGTCAAGAGTACTGTCATCCGCGAAGAAATGGATTGGATTGCGAATGAAAGAGAGCTCATTAATAAATATTAGAAGCAGAGTCGGAGAGCGGAAATATTAATTTGAAAATCCTAAAAATTGGATAGTGTCCCCGTCGTCGCACAGCTACATATATAACTCATAAGCCATTGCAACCATGAATGGAATGACGATTAGATATGGGGATGGGGTATAAAAAAATGTTTTTTAAACACCTAACTCGAGAAATAATGACAGGGTTTTGATTAAATTTGATTCCTACGAGGGTGGGTCAATAAGTCCCTGAAAAATGAAATAGGCAACACTCTTTACGGTATAAAAACATTTTATTTTTCAACATAGTCTCCTTTTAGCTCTATACACTTCATCCAACGTTTCTCCAATTTGTTGATGCCCTCCAAATAATACGATTTCTCGAGCCCCTCAAAATAAGCGTTTGTTTCAGCGATGACCTCTTCATTCGACCCAAATCACTTACCTCCGAGCCATTTCTTCATGTTTGGAAACAAGAAATAGTCGCAGGGGACTAAATCTGGGGAATATGCTGGATGAGGGAGAGTTTTTTCATTGCGACTGCGGACTTGTTCGCCGATGCGTTGGCCTGGTGAAAAAGAACTTTTTTCTTCGCCAAATGCGGCCGTTTTTACTTCAAATAGGCTTGGAATCGATCCAGCAGCTCTACGTAATATGTGCCGGTGATCGTTTTACCCTTTTCAAGGTAATCGATGTGAATAACACCGCGCGCATCCCAAAAAACTGTCGCCATGACCTTGTTTGCTGACAAACGCGCCTTGGCCTTCTTCGGCTTCGATTCACCAGGAGAAGTCCATTGTTTTGACTGTTCCTTGGTTTCTGATGTGTTGTGGTGAATCCAGATTTCATCCACGGTTACGAAACGGCGCAAAAACTCAGCCGAATTTTTCTGGAACATCGCCAAACACACTTTTGAAGTTGTCAAACGAATGCGTTTGTTGTCGATTGTGAGCAAACGAGGCACCCATCTTGCGGAAAGCTTTTTCATGTCCAAATATTTATGTAAAATCGAAATCACTGAGCCATGTGATAAGCCTGTGGCCTCTTCAAGCTCGCGCACTTTCACTCGCCGATCGTCCATTATCATCAAACTATGGATTTTATCGACCATTTCTGGTGTGGTGACCTCAATTTGGCGACCAGAACGTTCGGCGTCACTTGTGCTTGAACGACCGCACCGAAATTGAGTAAACCAGTGGTGAATGGTTCCAGTCGATGGTGAAGAGTCCCCATAATATTTGTCAAGCTTTTGTTTGGTTTGCGTGATAGTTTTTTCTCGCAAAAAATAGTGTTTAAAATGAGCACTCGAAATTCGCTTTTTTCCATTTTAACGAAAATGCTAGTAGGCGTCTATATAAAATGGCTGTCACAACAAAACTATTCGACAGATCTGTCTGAAAATTTGGGTGTGTTCTTTTGAAAGATGATTTTTGACAAAAAAAAAAATTGAATTTAAGGTGACGATACAATTTTTGTTAATTTTCAGGGACTTATTGACCCACCCTCGTAATGTACACAGATGATCAACATTCCAAACACGTCTACTAATGAGGTTTGATTAAAAGACAGGGGATAGGATACCAAACGAAGCTCTTCAGTCGGATTGTAACGGATTGGTTGAGGTGATCTGATCACAATACAATTTAAGGCATATAAAAGATAATATGAATGATAGCACATATGTACATACATACATACATATGTACGAGTATTTGTATCACGAACTTCTGATTGACCCCACCTAAACATATAGCTTTAAATTTTGTCTATAATATTGCACCTAAAAATATTTCCATTGTCTTCTTATTTCATCAAGCGTAGCAGCAATTCATTTGATAGCAATCAATATCATGAAGAATATTAGGCGGTTGCTTTTCAATTCCAAACTGGCGAATACATTTTCATTCTGCTTTTGCATTCGCAAATAAACATTTCTTATAAGTAGCATCACGTTTTTGCAAGCAGAGAAAAATATCAATATTCAATCTCATTCAAACGAATATAACTTCAGTTCTCAAGAATTCACTGAATCTTCGTCGTCTGCCGTTACATCTCTCAGTTATGTCTTTATCTCGACACAATAGAAAAAAAATTTACGTACAAAATTAATTCCCATTTCTTTTTGAAGAATCATTACAATAAAAATCTAAAAATTCGTCACAAAGATTATCATCAAATCGACTGCAAACTGATTTTTAAATTCTAGCATATGGTTTTATCTTCCTATTGACCCCATTCTATGCCGAAGTTCGTATTTAAATTTATGTGCATTTACCGTCGTCTTTACGGCTGATTGATTAGAAATTCAATTTAGATCAAAAATAATGGAAAAAAAAAACTAACACAAACGTGCACGACAACAGTAAGGTAATAAAACAACGAAGAAAAAGAGGAGTGACGGAGAGGCGCCGTCAGTTTGCTACAACATCAAAAAAAAAAAAGACACGGCAAATTTAAGCTGTCGTTTGCAAAAATCAAATAAAAAAACCAATATACGTTCATACAAAATATCAAAGAATAAAGGAAAAAAACCAAAGAGGCTTAAGTTTATTTATACAAATTTATGATTTGACGATAGTTTCAAGTAAATAACAATGCACGATAAACTGCATAATAATGCGGTTGACTTGTGCTCTACTTTAGAAAGCTTACCGGAAATTTAAAATTAAATGTCGTAAAATCAATGCAACGACGAATATAAGTAGAATCTAGCTGACATCGGAATAATAATTAAAACTTAATTGTTCTGTACTTGCATTCTATTTTTGTCAAAAATGTTAAAAAAAGGTATCTGCAGACATCAGTTGCTTGTGTTCTTGAAATCAATAGTAATCTTAAATAGTAAAACATCTTTCCATAGAGATGTATCATCAAAGGGTTGTCTATCAATAGCTTGATAATTACGTAATAATCTATCTGTGGAGAACTTTACAGTTTTGGCTCTGCGATTTGCTATGAAAGAAAAAAAACACATACACCTGGATCCAATACTCGTATCAACAAGGCGAGCAGACCTCACGATACAATAAACACAAAGCCATGGACTATGTTCTCCAGCTTAGGAGCGGCTGAAATCAGAAACTCGCCAACACGCAGGGATAGCTAGCGCGGCGTTTTTTAATCTGCCCAAAATCTTGATCTTCAAAATCAAAACCTTTTCCACTCTCTCCATCACTGGGTTAATAAACTTTAAAAAAAAACAGTCTTAAGTGATGCAGTTATCTCAGAAACGACGCATGCGACATTTTCAAAGTTTCAGTAAAACGAAAACAAATTTATCAAATAACAGTAAAACAAAAATACTCCTCAATTATCCGGACGCCACCCTTGGAGTTCACTGAAACTTAATACCACCTGAGTTTCAAACCAACGTCCCTGCAGTTCCAGCAGAAATCGTTTGAAAAGAGAACTAGTCGTTTTAGCGCGTAAACCTACGAGTTTCTCATGGTACCTCATGACACCGATGACGGTACTGATCTACAATCGTTGAAGCAAAACCAATCTATATTGGAATGTTTTTGATCTATCTTAAGCCAGATCTGTCTAAAGACTTGACACGTCGTAAGAGTCTTCCATCTGTGGTTAGCTTTGCTGATTGCTTCCAGTATGAGTAAATGTTTACATGTAGCGGAGACGCATACCTAAATTTGGGTTTGCCAGCAGAATTGTGAGTCTGCTACATTTTCTGGTGAGCTTGTAGGCTGTAAGGCTGACAATAATCAATTCTTAAATGTATCCGGTGTAAGGGAAAGTTCTGTAGTTTTTTTTAAGAAAAAGAAATGATTTGTTTTCACTTTTTATTCTAAAATGAGTCCAAAATATAGTTTCCTTCATCGGTTAAGACTCCTTGCCAGCGTTCTGGTACTTTATCCAATCAATTGGAAAAGAAGGCCTCACTTTTGGCGACGAAAAACTGCCATTTCGACACCCTCAAAATTTAAATACTAATTTCCATCAAGAAAGTTCTGTAGAGATCGGAATATGTGGTAATCCGATGGTGCAAATTTGAATCAAACTGTAAATGGATACAAGATATACCATACCCCACATCCTCTTAATACACGCAGTTATAATTAAAGAAAACAATCATCAAACAATCGTATGAAATACAAGCCACAGCAGTAAAAATAAAAACAAGCAGCGGCCATATAACGGTAGCCGAAGTATATTGTTCTCCTAGGTACAGATTGAAACAAAATGATTTCAACAACATCTTCCATATAATCGGAAATAAGTTCATAGTAGGAGGAGATTTCAATGCTAAGAACAAATTTTGGGGATCAAGATTAATAATTCAAGAGGAAGAGTACTTCATGAATCTATTAACGAAATCAACGATAAATATCACTCAACGGGAAAATCTACCTATTGGCCTACAGATCGGAATAAAATCCCGGATGTTGTCGCCTTTTTTATAATTAAGAACATCTCCTTAAATACTACCAAAGTCACATGCGTGCTGCTTACACTTAGAAATAAGATTACAATGAAGGAGAATAACCCACGTCTAGTAAACAAACTGACTGACTGGAGTTATTTCAGACAATTGCAGGAAGAATACATTTAACTATCCTATCGAGAGCGCCAAGTGATAAAACAAGACTTTATAATTTAACTAATAAGCTTAGAAAAGGGATTAGAGAATTTAAAAATTCGTCGGTAGAAAGATGTCTTATCAATCTGACAAACGATGCTAGTACAGAACGGAAGTGGAAACTGGGCAAAAGCAAACAAACAAAAAGCATATTTATTCACTGAATATCTTGAGAACGTCTTTCAGCCATACGAAGATAAAGACTACTCTTAATAAACTGAAGAAATGAGCGAAGACGATAGATTAATAGTACCAGTAAACACTAAGGAAATAGCGAAAGAAATAAATGAAAAGCTCAACTCAAAAAAAGCTCCAGGATTTGATCTTATTACAGAAGAAATTCTCACACGAACAGATAATAAATGCAGCATTTAGACTAAGTTATGTCCCACGAATGTGGAAAGTCGCGGAAGTAATTATGGTACCAAAACCCGGCAAAGTACCAAGTGAAGTTACTTCATATCGTTCGATTTATTTGCTACCAATACTGTCTGTTATTCGGAAAAAATTTTCTGAAACCTCTTCATCCGATCATAGAGGAAAAGACATTCATACCAAACCATCAATTTGGTTTTAGAAATAGGTATTCAGCAATAGATCAGGTACACCGAATAACTGATAAAATAGAAAAAGCCTTAGAAGAGAAAAAGATATGCTCTACCATCTTTCTTGATGTCACACAGGCTTTTGATAAAGTGTGGCACAAAGGATTAATACATAAGCTGCAAAAATATCTGCCAAAACAATACTCATATATTCTAGAGTCCTACATAATGCAGCGATTATTTAGAATAAAGCAAGAAGATGAGTACTCCGCATTGAAACATATATAGGGACCCGTTTTATTCCTTTTATACAAAAACGACCTACCACAAAATGAGGAAACTAATCTTGCCACATTTGCAGACGATGCTGTTCTTGCTGTTGGTAAAACCGTGAAGGAAGTAACCGAAAAACTGCAAAGGACAGTAAACGATATATTTGAATGGACTAAAAAATGGCAAATAAAACTAAATGAACTTAAGTCAGTTCATGTCAACTTTACAATTAAAAATGTGCACATAAATAACAATGTAGTTCTTTATACGAACTCACCTAAATACTTAGGTATGACTCTTAACGCTAAATTGCGCTGGAAGAATCATGTCAAGAAAAAACATGACGAATTAAATATTCGCATTTCACAAGCAACTGCTTTATAGCAAATATTAAAACCGATATGGACATGTAGTCTCCTGCTTTGGGGGTGCACAAATAAGACAAACTTACAAAGTATACAATGTTTTCAAAATAAAGTACTACGCAATATCGTTAATGCGCCATGGCTCATAAGGTACGCTGATCTACATAGAAATCTAGAAGTAGAAATGGTAGAGGACGAGGTCAGGGAGGTCGCAAGAAGACATGAAGTAGACTTCGCAAAGACGCCAATTTAGAAGTAGCTGAACTACTTAATAATAAGTTATTTAGAAGATTGAGAAGGATAGAACCATTCGAACTAGTTAACTAGGGATAACATCATAGCATAACACCATCACACGAAATGAGTGATTTAACATACCTACATATGTACTTAGGTACTCCAAAACAAAGGGTAACTGACAAAAGACAATTCCTCAATATATGATATATAACCTCAAGTGATAAAAAAAAAATTTCTGATTAGTTTGAGGACTAGGTGCGATAATTTGAAGGATGACATAAATCATACCTTCTTCGGGTGTTTTGAGTGGATTAAAGTCCCACACTATCGCGAAGTTCGCATGCTGTATCTTCCACGATTTTCACCCAGCTACACGAAAAAAAAAAAATATATTTCAGCAACTCATAGTACATCGGACCCTTGCAGTCCCACCAACAACACAACATAACCTTCTTCTGATGTACATCAGCATTTGATGTTGATGGCGGAGTTTCCCCGTTGTAAACATAGTCTCTTTTTCTTACAACATTTTTAAATCTATCCACTTTTTATCTCCAGTAACCAGGTGATCCAAAAACGGCTCTCTATTCTGACGTGCAAGGTTTGAAGCACATATGGAAATTCTCTCCATTAAATTGTTCTCGTTTAATTCGTGTCGTACCCAGAGAAAGTTTTCACACAAAACCAAGCCTTTTGACGTGATCCAACGCAGTTGTCTGATGAACTCTAAGCTTAAAGGCCACATCTACGGAAGTTAATGAAGAATTTGTCGGATCATACTGCGTAGCACTTCATCATCACATGTCAACCTGTTGGTTTACGGTTCAAATCCTGATGACAAGAATCATCTATTTATTTCGCATGAAATAAATAAAAAAGTCGATCACTTGCGAAAGCTAAGTCAACTCTACTGCGAAGGCATAACACTGGCAGTAGGGTGGTCATATGTCTAAAATACAACTTGAACGTGATAATAACATCAGGAGGACGGAAGAAAATGCTGTGAATCATAAGCAACGACACAAACAGCGACACAAAAAAATTATCCCCAGTTATCTGGACTTAATACCATCTGAGTTTCAAACCACTCCACTACCACTAAATCTTTCTTTCTCTCTCTCTCTCTTCTTCACAACGCTCGTGTCCTGTAACAGTATAAGAGTATTCATATCCTCTTTGGCGCGCGAAAATTATAAAAACTTCCCAAATCGCCATTAAATATTAGTTTTAATTGTAGTCATCGACTATCTTTCAACCCGTTCAGATCGTGGTTCTTCCCTTTTCATTCATTTTGTCTCCCTCTTTCCCGGATTTAACGTTACATTTACGCAAGTGTGGTCTACTCTTAGTGACAGTGTTCTGGTATTTCGCGTAAACAACATGGCCCCGTGCCAAATACCATGCCCGACAATCGTTTTGTCGACTTAGGTGAAATGTTACTTTCCGAACATCGTCCAAAAAGGAACAAATTATCCAACGCTTCCATTAAAAATAACATCACAGAACCCATGTTTTGTTTTGATTTCCTTCAAGAATGCCGAGAAACCTTTAACTTCAGTTAGTGTGTTCTTATTGAAAAAAGCTAAAAAAGTCAGTGTAAACAAAGAATACGAGCAATTTTCGTAGCTAAGAGACGACAGCATCCTGTTAGCAAAAAATAAAAATAAAAGTTGAGTTTTCCGACACAAATTAAAGGAAACACGGTGAAATCGTTGTTAACTGCAACACAGTTTATTCGAGAATGAACAATATAAAAAAAATAATAACAGGAATATAAGATAGTACATACATTACATATGTATGTATGTACATATGTGTATGTGAATGTACGATGATACAATATTTGACAAAAATTGCGAACAAATTTCTCGCTGCACTCTAATCTCAACTCCTCAAAGAGTGTAGTTTACGCGCTTTGCGCGTCCCGAATCGGAAATTATTTCAGAAATGAAGACACAAGGTGTTACTGAAACTTTTCTCTGATAAAATCAAGCAAACCGCCTAAACAAATGAAAACATCACTGCGAACCCGCAAATACAGCTTTCCAAAAACTCACGGAACCAGTTACCTACGCCTCAAACCCCAACAAACCAAAAGGATTAGCTCCTACCCCTCGTTCCATCTCGCAGCCTGAAGCTTCTCGCTTTGTCACCTGAACTCAACACACAAACAAAAACTACGCAAACTCAAGTTCCTAACAGCTCGAATATACAAAGTCAAAGCCCAGCCTTATCAATCGCAACTCTAAATTCAACCCCTTTTGTAAATTGAAGCAATAACAAATCTTGAAAGCTTAATATATTTTTTTATTTTTTTATAATCTGCGCTCGCCAAAGGGATTATGAATACCTTTATATTTTTTCAGGGAACGGGCGTTTAGGAAAATGGGGAAGAGGAACAGAGGAGAAGCCTGTGCACGTTGGCTTTAAATGTTTGAAGGTTGTAGTTATGGGGAAATACAGAGCCTGGTAGATCATTTCACATTCGTGTCGTTCGGCTTATAAACGAATCGCTATATTTGACAATACGACCGAAGTTGGGCATGAGGGTGAACTGATGTGCATTCAATAACTATCTTTTTATCTTTTTTTTGTCACTTAGTAATGTAATATTAATATATACGAGTACTATAGTATTGTAATAAGTACTGAAGCTTGCACTATTTTAAAAGATTTGTATCTTAGTATGTGAGACTAATAAAGAATAAATGATTTGAATTAATAATATAATAATATTCATAAATTATTTGCAATTTCATTAGTACAGGGTGGGCCATTCGGAATTGGGCAATCCCAAGAGTTTAATTCATGGAAAAAAAAAGTGTCGAACTGATACTCGAAATCTACGAACAGATCAAGGCTACTCCAAAATATTACGGTATATTATCCGTTATTAGAAACAAAATAGCGGGACACGCAGATATAGCCTTAGATCCTTTAAACACCCCGTTAATTTGGGAAAAGATAGCGAAATTCTTAACGTTACACTACGCGGACAAGAGGGACTTGGGCACCCTCGAGTATAACATGACAACTCTGGTACAAAGTAACAACACGATACCCGAATTTTACCAGGTGGGCTATCATCATGTATGCCTTATTCTAAATAAGCTCAGATCTTTGTATATGAGTCAAGAATCTTAATAATATGACCCAATGCTACCGTGACAAGGTACTCGATACTTCTGTCAGAGTTTTAAAGGGTGACCTATCCAGACTGCTCAGCGTAAGGGGCCGTGCAGACTTACCACAAGCCCTGCATCTTTGCTTGAAGCTACAAAATATTGACTTTCGGACTCAACATGTCAACAATTCTCTGTACAAATACCACCGCCGGTTCCTCCTAGAAGAAATGTTCTATCTCATCCAACACCCATTCCAGCTTCTACCCGCAGTTACTTCATAACCCTCGTAATCCTCAACCACCTAGATTTTATAGACACAAGCTCTACCAAAATTCCAATACCAACAACAACGTCCATCACCAAACCAACGTCCGCTTCCTCCAAAACTAATGGATGTGGATTATTCTCTGCAATCCGAAAGGGTCAATTACCAAAATAGACCGCGGAATCACCAGTTTACTCAAAAATTCCAACAATCGCAGCAAGTTCACCAACCGCAATAAATGCAACTAGGAAGAAAAGAAATTAGAAGAATGCGAAAGCACGATAAGCCAGTAAGACGAAAGTTATGAGCTGACATTCGCAGACTATAATACTGACCCAAGTGAAGACTACTTACTACTTTGACCAACCACAACAACTAGACGATATTTTTTTTTTAGATTAAAGCGCTCTTCGCTCCCATACTTCGAGCATGTTGCAAAGAGTGGACAGGCACTCAAATTCCTCATAGATACGGACTCGAGCAAGAATTACATTTAACCCCGTCACATCCGAAATCCTCTCCCGAATGAAAAAAAGGTTTTATACCAATTCAGTCGGAGAGAATATTAAAATTACACATCATTCTTTCATTCAACTTTTAATGACACGTTAAAAAAATTAAACGCTGTCATTCACACGAAGGAAAATTATATGACAATTCACCACACATAATTCATAGCGCTCAAACAATAATTAAAACTGTTAATAATGTAAGCATTAAAACCTCCCATTTGAGTAATGACTACTAACCTTACCAACATTATCAATACTTATACCAATCTCCTTTCCTACCCAGACGAACAACTAACCAACACGACAACCGTAAAGATAGAAATCTGAACCACAACTAGTCTACCAGTTTATTCGAAATCATACCCATATCCAAGAGCACTTAAAGAAGAGGTCGAGAAACAGATAAGCTACTAAAAGATGGTATTATCAGACCATCCAAGTCGCCTTACAATTCCCCAGACAGAAAAACTTTCGCATGGTAATCGACTACCGAAAGTTTAATTCGGTCACCATCGCACGTAGATACCCTATCCCTGAAATCAATGAAGTTCTCGCTAACCTCGGTGAAAATAAATGGTTCACAATAATAGATTTCAAGAGCGGATCTCACCAGATACAACTTAAGGAGTCAGATATCGAAAAAACGTCTGATCGCGTTCGTTCTTAGGTATGCTAGGCTATTATCGCCGTTTTGTTAGGGATTACCCGAAAATAACGAAATCCCTGGCATTCCTTTTAAGAGGGGAAGATAGACGACGGGTGTCCAAACATCTTTCTAAGAACAAGCCGATTGAACTAGACACGAAGGCCTTCAACTCTTTCTAAAAAATTAAACAATCATTGGTTTCCAAGGAAGTTATTGAAAAGGAAATGCTCGCTATCATCTGGGCTCTCAACTCGCTTTGGAATTCCCTTTAAGCATCAAAAAAGGAAAAGATCTTTACGAATCATCAGCCACTAACATATGCACTGAGCCATAAAAACACGAACCACAGGATGAAGTGACGGAAGGCAATACTGGAAAAGTACAACTACGAGTTGAAGTACACACCAGGAAAATCAAATCTAGTTGCCGACGCTTTATCACGACTTCCACAGAAGACAAATTCAATGACAATGATGCAACACAGTGGCGAAAATTTGATTTCAACAGTAGAAACACCTATTAACTTCTTCCGCAATCAACTCATTATCAAAATCGGAAACGAAATTAACCACCAATTTCTATTTCCATCCCCAAACTACCATAGGCATATTTTCATTCAGCCCAGTTATACTGACACCGATATCAACATATTCAACAAAAAAATACCTTAACCCTAACACAATAAATGATTTATTCACAAAAGAAGAAATTATGGGACGAATATAGAACATTTATCCATTACACTTTGCTAATCACAAAGTTAGGTTTACTCAGACAATGGTTGAAGACATTACAGATGAAACTGAACAGGAGGATACAATTCTAGAAATCCATCGAATAGCACATCAGAATTCAGAGGAAAACCGTAAGCAACTGCTTGAAAACTTATACTTTCCACGAATGGCAGCGAAGTTAAAAGAGTTGAGAGTTTAGTGAAAAATTGCCAAACATGCAAAGAGAACAAATATGAAGGACACCAAAATAAACATATCCTTGAACCAACCCCTATAAATTTCAATTCTATACATTGTTAATATTCCAATAACTGATTCTTACATTTAAGAAAAAATTTACCAATAGAAATTAATTATAAAGAACTTGTAAAAAAAATAAAGAAGACATTTTTGGGCTAGTTAATGATTGTAAGACGATTAAACTCAGTCAGCACATTGCCACAACCGAGGAAATATCACCTGGAATAATATTACTAAATGATTTCAATGGGAATCTCGAAGATGAAGCCACACACCGTAATCTTACTGGTGCTTTCCTCATCAAATATGAAAAAAGAAATCACCATCAACAAGATATTCGCGGCGCAAGAAGAATCCACGCATACCGTCCGTCCCTCCCAGCGATTTTACAATAAACTCCAAAAGAAAATAAATTTCACAAACTACTGTCCCTCGAGATGACATCAATAATAAAAAAGAAATTCAGTTACTCCAAATGGAACACAAATCACAAACATTCATTAGCTATGGGACAATCATCTTCATAGGGATCCTCCTTATAATCCTAGAAGCTCACTTGACCAGACAGAAAAACACAAAAATAGTTATTCATCAACCTGAGATGAGAAACATTGAAATCCCACACAAAAAAAAAACCATCGTATTATTCTCCGAATAAAGTTCTATGACCTTCCATACTTTTAAGCGATTGAAGATCATCGTATTTCAAGAGAAAAGAGTTAACACAAAAAAGATCAATTTTCCGAATTACACCACCTAGTCGTTCACATGACCCAATTTTCGTTAAATCCATGTGAAGTAATGCAGGGAATTTAGTCTCAAGTTTGAGTTTAATAAAGGACAGGTAATCTGCCTGATATAATATATATATTTTTTTTTTATAATTTGCGAGCACCAAAGGGGATATGAATACCCTTAAATTATCATATTTCAGGGCACGGGCGTTTGTAGAAAATGAGAGAGAATGAAAGATTGGTGTAGTGGGTTTGAAACTCAGGTGGTATTAAGTTTTATTAAACTCCAATGGTAGCGTCCAGATAACTGGGGAGCATTTTTGTTTCGTTGTTATTGTCGTTGCTTATGATTCACAGTATTTTTTTTTTTTTTTTTTTTTCAGTCCTCCTGATCTCATCATCACGGTCAAGTTGCATTTCCAGCATATGACCACCGCACTGCCAGTGTTATGTTAGAGTTGACATGATCCTCGCAATTGATCGGCTTTTTTAATTATTTCATGTGAAATAAATAGGTTATTCTTGACATCAGGATTTGTGCCGTGAACCTGCACCGTGACAAGCGATGATGTTACCACTACACCACGGAAACCCTTTAAAAACAGCGTAGCATATTTCTTTAACTTATATGAAGTTCAATTAAGTTAAAAAAAAATTCCTATTTTGTATTTTGAAATGTGTTACATTGATCAGAATCTAAAATTAAAGATATGAAAGATACACTTTCTTCTTGTCTACGAAATATGAGTGAAACACCTTAGTGCGCCATCTGTTTCCCTATAGAAGAAATGCGCAATACTAATTTATTATTGTTACTGCGAATAATATCGAATGTTGCTGGAACTATAGGTATATACCCAGTTAGTTGTTGTTCTTGTTTGCCAAGCGAACTTATTCTGAATTTTTTTTAACGAAAAATCTGTGTAAGCGGTTTTTGTTGTACTCAATAAAAAAAACTTTAATGTTGAGTAATGTTGTCAAGATTATTGCATTTTCATTTGAAGTCGTAATTATGAATTCTCTTCAATCGTTACACCCATAAGCGCATGTCTTTATTGGCTTCGTGAAAAAATGTGACCTCCACATCTTGACCAGTCTTGATCTTGAACTTAGATTTTTATCGTTTCTCTTTTCTGCTTGAGTAGCTGTGGTTGCTATTCCCCGCTCGGGCTCAAATCTGTACAACTCAGGTCACAACCAAAGGTAGTTTGTTCAAAAATCATCGAAATCGGATGGAGTAGGATTCTATTGGGTGGGATTTCAAATATCTACTTTATTACTCGTCTAACTCAGGAACTACTGAACCAATTTGGATCGATTTTTTTTAAATAGTCCATAGTTGCACGAGGAAGCGCTCTGCCATCACAGCGGATGTCTTCTTTGCACTATCTCAGTATAAATTTATTTTTTTGGATACAATAATTAAATAATAAATAAATATTTTAGAGCTACAGAGCCAGGCCTAGATTCTCGCTGTCATTCGTGCTGTACGACACACGAAAAGGAAGGACATATAGTTTTATCCCGCTTCCGAAGGCAATTTTTCGATTGAAAGAAGTTTCTCATGAGAATTTTGAACCGTTGGACCGTGAAATTTTTCTTTTGTATTTTTCGGCACTCCCGCACTTAACCATTTAACCAAATGAACCATGGAGCCCACAGACCCCCATAAAGTAAATAGGTACAGAAAGTTTATCACAGATATAAATTTTAGTGTGAATGGGTTCTAGGTGCTTTCAAAAAACCCGAGTTTTTAGTTCGAGGTAAAGATGTGAATTTCGAGTAAATGTCCCGTCAAACAGAAAGCGTTGTGACATCGCGTTCCGTTATTAAGTTCTGCCACGATTTTTGACGTTTTCGAAAAGTTTTCGTTTGTGTACGCAAATACATATGTATGTACATATATGTGAGGGCTTATGGATGTAGGCTGTAGAATTCTTCTGCTGTCATATCGCTGAAGACGGTAGAAAAGATTGCATGGGTATGTAGGTTATGTAGTAAATAAGTATAGCCAAGGGGCCAAAAAGCCAAAAGTCGCACTCCCCATTCGGATTTCCAGTGGCTAAGAAGGAGCTCTCCGTCTTTTCTATATTATATAGAAACTACCTTCTTCGAAATGTATACTGCTTTTTAGAACTCTCAGTGCTAATTACACTTACTCCTTTTTAGAATTTTTTTTACCACTCTCTCAGCATAAGCGCGTATAGTGAAGTGGTTTAAAACAAAAAAATTTTTGATGTCACGTCGTTCCATAATAACGTGATTTTGGAACGTTACTTTTCTGTAACGTATGAAACGTTCCACAAGAGAAACCGTTATTTACACCTTTATCCAAAATACACCAGTTATCTTTGCCTTCCGGATAGATTGAAATTACAACTATTATGTCGAAGTTTATCGATGCAAATTTTGTAAACCATTTTAGAAATAGGCACAATAACGGAAAGTTTTTTAAACGCAAACTTCAAAGTATTCTAAAAATGCTTTGCAAGTGTGCACTTGAAAAATTAAGAGATTTCGAATGCCTTAACTTTGCAAAAACTCCACCACTTTTCGAGTTCCTTGAAATTTTATTTACCAAGTTTTTTTTTTTCAAAACCGCCGGCCTTTAAAATTTAAACATGTAACCACTTACCGGTTACCGATCGTTTTCCTTTAGCTTAATTCACACGAGACTAACTCAAAACACTTAACTTTCCATTTTGCGGTCTGTCAAGCACTGGTAATACATTTCAAATGCATCTAAATTAAATAGCTTTTGGAAAACATATTGAAATTAAAAAAAAAAACATTTATTGCACATCTGCTCTATAAGACGAAATTAATATAAAAAAATAAATAAATAAAAAATATATATGTATAAATAATGAAAATACTATGTACTTTTGTAGATCACTGTAAAAGGAAAGAAAGAGTGCGAATGGAAACGAAAAAGGATAGAGTAAGAGTACCAACTAAAAAAATAATATAAACACACACACTAAAACAAAAAATTTAGAAATAAAAACAAATCAGGAGCAGACATTTTTTTTTTCTATTTTATTTATGTGCATTTTTCCCAGCAGCGATTTTACACTATTTCCCACTTATTTTGTGTCAAACAGAAGACACAACCCAAAAACAGAAAAAACCGAACTGAAACACTTTGTATACAATAAAAATCAGAGAAAGGACTGAGAAATTAAATGAAAAAAAAAATAATAGTGAACACATAAATTTACTATTCAACTCACCTTTCACTTGCAACTCGTCGTCGTCGTCGTCGATGTCGTCGAAGGTGTATAGAGTTCGATGTTGATTGTCACTGCTTCAATATGAAGGATAAACAAATGAAAAGTTGGTGCACTCCTCCCTTTCTTTATACACACGCACAGTGGATAAACCAAGAAAACAAAAAATAATAGCAAAATAAAGCGGAGACACAAATCGATTAGAGTTTATTCTAATTCGCTATAAATTAAACATGCCACCAAATTCTTATTGGAATTCGTTGGTTTCTTTATTTATGCAAAAAAAAATCCCGATTAAGACGCGGGGTGGTACTATCTATGAACGAGCTATCACAATTCAGTGGCTTAACAGTGAAAACTTGGGCTGAGAGAGCTTTTTCCTGCCCTGCAGATTTCTTTCACACACACACATACTACTCAGCAGAAATCCGGCGGTCGCGTATTGCATTCGCATCATGTAGTTAAAGTGAGACGGCGCATCATGCTACAAACAATAGAGTAGGAAATCAAAATAAAAAAAAATATGGGAGGACATGGAAACACAATAATGTCTTGTTCGTTATGTTGCCCCTTGCATTTCACTAGGCCAACTAAAAAAAAAAAAAATAACACACACACACACGCATACACACACAACACTCAGCTAAGGGGCCGAAAAAATCAATTTTTTGTAATCATCAACGAACTGCCTTAGGCCAACATGGGTATAACTTTGTCAAATCGAATATCGAATTCGATTTTGAAATTTCGAACTAGAATGCAATGGAACTTGTAATAAACAATTGATACAGCTACACAATATAAATGGGGTGTTCCAAAATAAGACGCACGAAATGCATTTGCCTTATAACGTATGGTGAAAACACATTTCTCTTTGAGAAAGTTCAAAATATTTATTTGTTGCAAAGTTGAGGAAAATGTAAATACGGACGCCCATTACGATGAACCCACCATTCTTGCACAAACAACTTTAGTAAACTAACTTAAAAAAAATATATCTGATCAGGAAAACCAGTCGTGATTGTGGTAGTGGGAACGTTAAATTGGTAGTTTCGTGGTTTGAGACTTTGCTTATCACTGTGTGCGTGTGAAGATGAGATAATGAAAAAGAAGACGATTAGCGAAATTTAGTTGCTGAACGTTTTACTGAAACGATACATTAACAGAGCACTAACTAGCGCTAGCTATTCGCTCCAAGATTTCTTGACCTTCTGTGGAAGACTCCCAAAGTGTACGACGCGATGTCCTAGGGCACCTCCGCAAAGGAGGCGAAGCGGCCCATATCAAATTGTCGAGTAGGAACTAATTATTTTTATTTATAATTTTTCTAAATTATAACATATTGTAACATATAGAAATAATTATGATCGACGCCCAAAAGTATATACATACATACACTCCGTGGCAAAAAGAAAACACCGCACCCATGCATCTTTTCTAAGGCGTATTGTATTTCACAGAAATTTAAATATATTTATAATTTTTTATGAGGCATATATGTGGCCAAATTTCCCACAAATGCGACAAAAGTGCAAGAGCAGGTAGACGCTATCAGAAAAGGCTATAAAATAGGAACTTTTATAGTACTACACATCAATAAAAATAAGAAAATATATATTAAGGGTTTTTTCCACATTTGTTGTTAAACTTAATTAAGTGAACATTGGAATAACACTAATTAGTCATTATTATGGGGAATCCAGTTTTTTTATTCCTTTGTACTTTGTAGCACCGCCTTTAGCTTTTAAGACCGCTTGAACCCTTCGTGGCATAAAGTTTTTGGATTTCCTTTGTTGTTATATCTTTAGTCCACTCTATGACTGTTTTGAGATCTTCAATTGTTTTAGGTGCCTTGTTTCGTACTTTCTGACCCATAATTGACCACAAGTCCTCTATTATATTAAGGTCTGGCCAATTTAGGGATTCAAGGCCAATATCTGGATTGCATTGGGTTACCTGTTGAAATAAGACAATATTAAGAAGTGGTTTTGAGTTTAAATTTTAGGTCAGAATTTGTTTTTACTTACGGAATGAGCGCGATGACAGGGAGCGGAATCATCCTGATTTGGGATGTAGCAGCATAACTCA
Source organism: Pocota personata (assembly GCA_963082735.1). Lineage (NCBI taxonomy): Eukaryota > Metazoa > Arthropoda > Insecta > Diptera > Syrphidae > Pocota > Pocota personata. Next base: position 5,664,433 of record OY720433.1, read on the forward strand.
TCAATTGTAGGAACAACACCATCAGCACTGATTTCTTTGTATTTCGCTGCATTTACGGATCCGTCCAAAATCAAAATACGGCCAAGACACAAATTTGTCATGCATCCCCAAACCATAACATATGTCAAATGCTTAATGGTGGATGATAAGCAAACATTTGTCTAAATATCGCTCCTTAGTTCTCCTTCGCACTGTCTGCTTTCCTGTTTGGCCCACATCAATCTTTTTTTTTTTCTTCATTACTACAGAGAGAAGCGGCTTTTATGCAGGTCTACGGGCTTGAAAACCCCCTTCATTTAGCCGGCGTTTAACACTTCGCTTACTGATATTAATAGAACATCTCTCGTTCAAGACTTTTCTCAATTCCTTGGCAGTTGCGAACCGATTTTTCAGAGACATGCGCTCCAAAATTCGATCTTGCCATGTTGTCGTTTTTGTGGGTCTTCCGCTCCCAGGTTGCCTCTCCGTACTGCCCATTAAGCTTCATTTCTTCAAAGTCGTTTCACAGTGCTTTCGTGGCATCTGACAACGTCTGCGATTCGCTTATTTGAAAAATGTTCGCCATGAAGAGCGAGAATACGTCCTTTATCTGCTGCCCACAAAGCCATCGTAAAATTCCTTAACTGTTCACAAAACACTTTGTCGCGGTCTACAGCACTAATGCGTTATCGACTTGAGTATTTTTTTCTTTTATACATAAAAAAGAATGAGCATATCATAGGAAAACTGTAATCGTACCTACATGTGTTAAAAATATGAGAGGAACGCACCCGGAAGTCATAAAATCATAAAATGTTCATAGTTTTTTTTGGCACGGTGTGTACCTATGAACATTTGTGATCAGCATCGAAAGCCTTCCGTCTGTATGTCCCTAGTGTTTGGGACATAGTGTATAAGCTATTTGGAGTCCGAAGCAATACAAGCACAAACATTTTTGAAATTCATCCAGACGAGCTCACTTTTCAAAAAAATATGCCTCTTTTTCAATATTTTTGGGAGTATTAGAAACTGAATATTATAACCTAATGAAATAAATCCACATTATCTACAATTCATCGATACATTGTGTATAGGGCCACGGCCTTTTTGGATGCATTTTCTTTAAAAAAGCCATATTTTCCTTCCTCAGTTCATTTTGAAGAGCTTATCAGAATTCATGAGTTTCGGTAAATAACGGTGAAACGCCCACTCTTTAAAAAAAAAATTTGTATCGTAAAAACAGTTTTTCAGATCGTAAAAACAGTTTCTGATAGGTTTTGATTAAAACCTCGTCTTAATTTACGACAAAGCCACAACTCTAAGTTGACAACTGTACACTAAGATGAAGCGAAAAAATTGCTATTTCGAAATTCAAAATGTCAATATCATAAAAAGAATGCAATTCACTTATAAATCTCATAACCAACATTTAAAGTGGATTAAATATTGTTTTGAAGTTCCTATGTTATTCTGAAAAGAAAACAGTTTGTTTGAAGTAATCGCTGTATACCATGAAAGCTCCCATAATAGAAAGGAGGGAATTAAATATAATAAACTGTATTTTGAAGAAAATAAAACAAGGAATAGGTTCTCGACAGAACTGAAATAATCATATAAAACAGGGAACCACCGATCTTATACGAACGTTTACTTTAATTAGTTCGTTTACTGGAGCTACGGGTCCGCTTAAGCGAAGTTTTTGGTGTAAAGAAAATCATATTGACCAATTATTGTCCGTTTATTAGAGTCTCAAGTCCGTTTTTGAGAGTTTATTCGTACAGAATATGTAAAAATGTTGCATCCTTATGGAAGCGTCCGCTTGTCAGAATGTATTTTACTACAAAACTAGCAAAATGGTCATAGGAAAATTGTTCGTGTGATGTCCGCTTATTAGAATTGCCGGCAAGGAGAGCTTTCACTGTACATAATTTCGATCACATTTGAACAAAATCTGTATATTATACATATGTATGTAACGTACAAAAAATTTTAAAAAGTATTTTTAAAATAGTTTTTTTTATTATTTTTCAATATTTAGAAAAAATTTAAACTTCCCCTCTTTCAGCTGCCTTGTGGCGGCAAGACTTAAGAGTCAAAAATCCCAAGGGTCTAAAAAAAATCATAGGTGAGACAGGGCTGAAAGCGTCTTAACTTTGACGTTATTTAGTTACTATAGTATGTCGGCACAACCAAAGGATATTACAACTCCAGGTGGTACTCGCAATAGCAAATATCTACCCGTGGTCCGCTCGAACGCAGCCGGGGGAAGGTTGCTTAAGGCCCCAACCAACATACTTCAACTCCACGCTAACATTGCTTCAGCTTACTTTCCCTACGATTCAGTAACGCCTCCACCACTAAAGGCAGTGACTGAACTCATAGAGTATAGTCAGTTTTAAGTGTAAGTTAACCTTCGTCTGGTGTCATGAATACCCTTATACTAATTTTTAGAACACGGGCGTTTTTTTGTGGAAAGGGGAAGAGACAGAGAGAAAGACAGATTGGTGTAGTTGGTTTGAAACTCAGCTGGTATTAAGTTTCAGTGAACTCCAAGGGTAGCTCTCCAGGTAACTGGGGAGTATTTTCCTGTTTCGCTGTTATTGTCGTTGCTTATGATTCACAGTATTTTTTTCCGTCCTCCTAATGCCATCATCACGATCAAGTTGCATTTTAGCCATATGACCACCCTACTGCCAGTGCTATGCCTTCGCAGTAGAGTTGACTTAGCTTTCGGGATTGATCGACTTTTTTATTTATTTCATGCGAAATAAATAGATGATTCTTGACATCAGAATTCGAACCGTGAACCAACAGCGTGACAACCGATGATGTTACCACTACACCACGGCCCTGTTTTACCCACTTGCCGAGGAGCAAAATAATTTTGTATAGAATACTTAAACAGCCTAAAATTTCCCAATATTTTGAATTCTTAAAATTCAAATGTAGACGGTACAACTCGGACCATACATATACACTTATTCCAACACATACTTTCTATGCCTCGATCTGTTTTTTAGCAACTTTATAGTCAGCAAAAAAGCCAGTTTCACAATAGCATACCACCAACCACATATGCTAGCAGTCATGTTCAATAACCTCGAACTAGCTAGCGCTGGATATCGACTCGAATGCACCCCAGAATACATAAAGCGACGAAGAAAATAAAACGCCGCTCCCATAAATTACGTTAATGGCTATCATATCAGGCAAGTTTTTATGTGCTTCCAGACATTTTTGTTTATTTTAATAATTTTCAATTAAAAATAATAAAATAAATCCTTCTCTGGTGTGGTGATATTTCAGTTTCTGCCAAGAGCATAACAGCGGCCTCCAAACTGAATCAATTAAAGGAAGACTTGCCAAAAATCGTGAACGTCTCACCACCTCCCATCAATATCCAGGACATCCAAGATATAGGTAATTCATACAAGACAAAGAAAACATTTTTTTTTTGTTTTGTTTGTTAAGTTATATGTTAAGTAATATTTCGTCGGAAAACTTAAAAGTTTATACGTGAAATGTACTCCATGTGTATGTTAGCAAATAATATCTACATACATTCTTTAAAATTTAAATTTAAATAAAATAAGGTACTTCAACAAATTGGTAGAGTATATTTCCCGTTGTTTTCTTTTTTAGACCATGGTGACATCGAACTGGATGACGAGGATTGACTAGACGTTCACAATTAATTTCTTTAATTTTTCTCCTATCCCCCGCCCATCATGCCAACTGAATTTTCAATCGATACCATCAACGACTACTTCACCAAATTAAATCCTATCGCCACGAAAATTTCCCTAGACATCGATGAAACGAAATCTGCATACGAGCACATTTGGGCGAAGCTGAATCCCTATGAGCACAACGAAATCATTAACGAGACGTTAATGAAGCCCGAGATCTCGTTAAGGTATTTCGATAATTTCTCCATAACCACATCGACATCTTCTTTGTCGTTGGCATCGGTTGTCACTCCAAGTCAAGGTGAGACTAACAGAAAGCCTACACGGCAACCAATCCATCATCACCACCAATTGGCAACGCGGCGTTTCTACGACTTTGATGGGCGAAATCTTTCAACTTATGCTGAGCAGAAAATTGGGCTCAAAGTAATCCATGACGAAACCTTCGGAACATTCCGTGATGGTCACTCAATGCCGTTTAGCTATAAGACTAAATCTCAGATTAATTTAAGACTGTTTCTGGATGAAGAGGCCAATATGCGTTCGCAGATTAAGAATCGCAACACGGAGGGGCTTGTAAGGCCAGTCAAATCGATGGAACCCAAGTTAGCCCCCGCTGAAGTCGAGGTTTTACAAATATCGGTTGAGACCTTTAAAAAGCTTCAAACTGAGCTGACTACAAACCTTTCCAATCGTAATAAGATTGAATGTGTAGCCGCAAATACAAGCGATATAGCTCAGGATCTCAAGTCCTTTGATAAGATTGACACGAAATATCAGCGGTTCTATGATGATTCAGTGATGGCTTCCGATGGTGGTGTAGGCAATCAAGCATCTAATCACACAGAAATGAGTCTTCTTAAGTTGATCTCGAAGAATGGAAAGTCTGCGGCGACAAAATTCCATCATTCCAAGTATGGCTACGAGGGCGATGCAGGAGACGATGAGGACGAATACGAGCGTGTAAATTTAATGATGGCAGGTGGAATGACCACATCATCATCATCAGCACCATCAGAGGATGACGAGAAGACGCTGTGTGAAGATTTAAAGTTATTACTGGATAATGATGGTCTGCGAAAGGGATTTGATTTTTTAAATAACTGGTAAGGCTGAGTAACATAGGGCAGTTCGAGGTGGGGATTATTAATTTTTGTGGGGGAGAGATAAAAGCTACTGATATGGAATTCTTTGTAATTTTGTATTTCTGGGTAAAGAGCACCTCGGCTGTCAGTCATTTAACGTGATAAATATGATTTCTAGATTTGTCATATCCAAGTTTTACTAAGAAACCAACTACAACACATAGAATGTTTGTAATTTTATTTTTATACCCATTAAATTATATCCCAATAAGTTTATTTCGATATTTATTTTTTTTTTCTACATAGCTAATAACAAAATTAAGAATCTGTAATAGTTATTATATTTTACATTTTATTGGACACATTCGTCAAAATAGATCGAAACAGTTTGAACAAGTTACAGCGACAGTACCACCCACCACCAGTAAGCTCATTATTTAGAAATAATGCTGAGAAATTGTGCAGAACATATTAAAAACGCGGTGCTCAGAGACGCTGAAGCTAGCGGTAGTTTTAATAAGTTTTTCGAACTAAGAAGAACTTAGAAACTTATTAGAAAGCGCCTTCAATCAAGTAAATTGAAACGCTCAAATATATCTGTGACCGTATGTCAGGATAGCTTAAATTCATTTTTAAAATTTTTCAGGGGACGTTTAAAATGTTCATTCATCTAAAATATTAGATTTAAGATGTTCTTCCTCTGTCCACAAATCGGCAACCGTACGTATAAAGATATTTAACTTTAATTAACTGATAACATTTTTACCATTGAGTCGACTTAAGCTACCCTGTCTTGCAGCTACAGACACATACATATAACTACTTGTTGAAAATTAAATGGAGAGTGATAAGTGTTAATTTTGATACTTGTCATTAATCTCATAGGCGAAATGCGTTCGCGTAGTTTTCTCCATTTCCCACACTGAGAGGTTTCTCTCTAAATCTTTGACATTCACTTTTACTTTAAGCCGCTTCATTTCATTTTGATCGTCGTGTTTCAGATCCCCGCCTGGCTAGCACATCTGCTACTTTATCCGTCTCCCCAAAATCTTAGGATAGTTTTTCAGTACTTTTAATAAAATTATTCTCTACAATCCATGACTACCAAGACTATAATCCTATCTAAGTAAGAAACATTTCACAAAAGTATCACATCTTTATGCAAACCATATCTCTTACCGCAGAAAAATTCGTCTCACCAAAATCGAAGGATAAATCTGTGGTATTCCTAAAAAAAAATTTACTATTTATGTCTAAATGCAGGCTTGTCAATAAGCGGAATCAAAAGCATACATCAGTACTTTTATCGGAATCAAGTATTGTTAAAAATTGTATTCCGGTCACATTTTGATCGGGATCACCTAGGCTAATTTTTTGTTGCAATTCACGTCCTTTATCGATAATTTAGATTGTTAATCCCCAATCGCAAGAAAAAACTTTTCGAAGGTTGCTAAGTAATTTCTAATTCAAATCACAACAAAATTGACTTATTTCCATTATGTAGTGTCTAGGCTCATTAGCATCTATGGCGACATAAACAAATGTCGATTGGCGTTGAATCATAAAAAAAAATACTTAGTAACATTAGAGAAACTGAAATTTCCGATAAAGAACATAAATTGTATAAAATGAGCATTGGCAATTCCGATTAAAATTTAATGTGAAGTAAAATTAGATTCCAACGATCGAATTTCACGAATGCAACCCGTTGGAGACGTTCGATAAATTCAACACTAACAATTTATAGTCAAGTTTAAAATTTTTAATTTCCTTTACTGAACTAAATATTCCCCTTGCAATTAGAACAAGAAAAGGAATTATTGACTAAAACTAAAAACTAAGTCTAACTTTTAAGTATATAACAAGTTGAACATACCTAGACCTTATTATACAATGTGGCCCATAAGCTGTGTTATTTGTTCTTGCCAGTGGACAAACAAAAAACACATTTTGTTAATACAAAACTACGTGATAATAAAAAACGACTATTATCTCTTAAATTGCGGCCTTGAATACACATTCTGCAGCTAGAGCCTAAACACCTGAAGTTATTAAACAATTCGTTTTGACTCTACCAGTGCACTGGGTACAACTGTCGGTAGACGCCAATTTGCAAAAGTTGTCATCTCACCTAATCTCCCAACTTTTACAAGTTTGTCACCATGCAATTAATTGCTAAGTAAGCAACGATCTATTAAATGTTCTTTTAAATGCTATCGTTATCTGACGCAAACTAAACTATAACTTATACCAGTTTCAGCGCTTAAGCCTAGTGCACATAAAATGTTCGGGCGGAAATGATTTACTGCATGCCGCTTTCTCGTTTTTCGAGTTCCGGAATGCTTTTTTGTGAAGATTATTGAACAAGTTTGTTCACATGGAAACAATATTGTTGGCAAGGAGTATTGTTCCTCTAATCCCATCGTTTGAGAATGGGTGAGCCGATTTTGATACGGTTCTCTACATCGTATTGAAAATTTCTCTGAAGGTTTTAAGCTGTATATGAATATTGTCATCACGGTCCGACAACGGAAAGCTAAGCCCAAAATAAAAAGGTGATGGCTAAATTATAGGAGATTTGTCGAAACGACATGAATTTTAAAAGTTTAAAAAGCTCTACGCCATTATGGGTCCACTAGAATCTGCTAAATTGCTTTTTTTTAGTTAACATAATGAGTATAACTCGCATTATTATTAATGATAATTCTCATAACCATATAAAATAATAGTAATTACATATACATACATATGTATGTTTAAATAAATAAACATTTTAAAAAGTTGAAGGCATTCGATATGTTAGACACTATCTAATGCATTCGCGATTGTGGTCGAGGTACACGTGCGCTAGTACTAACTATGTTTGGAATAAGCAAATCGCGAAACAGCTAAATCTCCTAAAAAAAATTTTAGCTTAAATCTAAAATGTTTGTGATTAACAAATTGAATGCGTTCAATCTTAAACCAAAAATAAACTATGATTGTATGTGTCTATTAAAATGTTCATAATTGTGCATTTGTGTCGTAATAAAAAAAATAAAATAAAAATAAAGTGAATATTTTTTATTGGCTGTGACGACAAACACTTCTTCAGACAGCACTTCCAGCAGCTACTAAATGGACAACAGGTGGGACTGTTAAATCCCAAAAAACAAAATCCAGCCAATAGGGGCCTATACATACAGGCTCTTTAACGCGTGCTCCGGAAATTACACACCAAAATTTGGTATAGAACGCATGAAATAATGTACACCAGGCGTATGTTATTTTAAAACACCCGATCATGAGGCGCGCGAACGGCGTGAGTGTATAAGAATTTGGTTTGTCTTGTACAACAATTTCTACAGGAATGTGAACTTTCGTTGAGTATAGAACTGCTGCGTTCCATCGCGCGGGGAAAATCTAAGCTACTTACGCCTGGCCCGTGAGCAATTCGCCCGTGACTAAGTGTTCGCTTTTCCCGCTACCCAACTTGTGTCATTAGACAAGCGCTTATTTCCAGAAAAGAGCGTGCGTGCATGTTAGAGCATTATCACACGTCCCCAGTGAAATAAAACTATTCCTAGTAAAACAGAATACAACGCCCACATTGAATTCAATGTTAAATACAATACCAGAATTACTAGCAAATGTTTGGGAATGTAGAGACTTTTCAACAGATCTGCGATAGAGATATATAAACTTAGACGAGTCTAAAACAGTGTATGGTACGAGAACTGGAGTTTTCTCGGGTGCACCTGAATGACTTTAGTGCATCCGAGAAGCAGCGGATTAGCTTTCAATTAACGCAGTAGAAGATAATACTGGTGTATTTATTGAGGCCGCGGTAAAATCCTTGGATTCGCCAAGAATACGATTCAAGCTGGTAAAGCAATGTCGTAAATTTCTGAATGAGATTGCTGATAGATGCGATGTATTCTCGTGCTGGATTCCAGGACACAATAACGTTTAAGGCAAGCTAAACAGTGTGTAAGTTACAACTTCTCTGAATATTCTCTCTAGAGGCATCAATGGTGCAGATAACGGGAAGGGTATAGGAAATAGTTAGGTAGAATGTGAATAAGAGTGAGACAACGGCGTGCGTATATTAAGGAAGGCAAACTATTCCACACTTGAGTTTAACGAGACAGAAGCAGGCTCTAAAGTACGTGTGTATACACGCCGAAAACGCCACACATGTATCACGATTATAAATATTAAAAATAAAACGAAGGATTCACAGCTCGCATGGGCAATCTGGAAATTTCTTCCTGACTTTGATCCAATTACGTCGAAAGCAACCCTGAAAGGTATTCAATTCGGCCAACCTAAATGGGACTCCAGAGACCACCGTTAACTCTATCCAAGGAACTCGTCTCCTGCGTCTAGAACAAGGAGTGTCTAACCGTTCCCCCTCCCTCAACTGCTGCCGCTAAGACCATCCACAGGAATTGGTTACCCCATATCTGGTCAAGGTACTAGGCACTGGTGTTTTTTGTGAAAGGGGTTATGAATACCCTTATACTAATTTTAGGACACGGGCGTTTTGAGGAAAGGGGAAGAGGCAGAGAGAAAGACAGATTGGTGTAGTTGGTTTGAAACTCAGCTGGCATTAAGTTTCCATGAACTCCAAGGGTGGCTGTCCAGATAACTGGGGAGCTTGTTTGTTTTTGCCTTTGTCGTTGCTCATGATTCACAGTATTTTTTTTTCCGTCCTCCTGATGTCATCATCACGATCAAGTTGCATTTTAGCCATATGACCGCCCTACTGCCAGTGTTATGCCTTCGCAGTAGAGTTGACATAAGCGCAATTGATCGACTTTTTATTTATTTCATGCGAAATAAATAGATGATTATTGACATCAGGATTCGAACCGTGAACCTGTAGCGTGACAAGCGATGATGTTACAACTACACCACGGCCACCCACATGGTGGTCGCCAAAGTGGAGGCTGAGAGTCGGAATGGGTAGATCTCCGCTAAGTCAAAACGCTCGTGTTTTATGTAAACGCAATCCTACCTTTTGATCACCAATTGGACTAGAGCTGGACATTTAATGCTTCGGTCAAGAGAACTAGGCTATGAACAATAACTCCAAAATGCTCACAAACTGGAATAGAAGAAATAGGAAAGGGAAAACGAATCGGGCTCAAAGACCAGGATTCACTCTCTAAAACATGAAACTGAGTGCACAGAAACTGAGTGCACATAAAGAATGGACCAGTGATTTTGCGATGTATGCCTTCAACAGCCACACCATACAATAGTATACAGATGGACCTCGAGAACAGCTGAGGGCACTAGTACCAAGCACTGAAAACTAATGAGCACGCGATGAGGTACGCCCAACTTAGGCTCGACAGAAACTATCGCAAGACAGACATTGCAATCATGTCAGACAGCGAAGCGGCCATCAGAGATGTTACGAGTGCCTCCAAAAGCGCAACAAACTCGGGAAAATCAATGAAGTTAACCTATGTATAAGCCACACTGGAGCGAGTGGTAACGGGGAAGCCTATAGGGGCCAAAAATTCCATTCGTCGGAACAGAAGAGAAGAGCTACAGAAAAAGAAGAAAATCAAAAGAGCTAAATTCTTTACGGAACTTCCATAACTAAGGCATGCAAAGGCCTGCATCAGCTTAAGTATGACATTGTAAGCTCAGTGAACACCTCAGAAAGTTATATAGGTTTAAAAAGCAATGGAATACGCAGATTTTGCAAAAAAGCAGACGAAACTCTAAGATCACACATCCTTAGGAGCACTGTGGATCATTTACTCGTACTTTCAACAGAGCAAGTTGGTTTACAACACCCTCGACTGGCGCCAGGAGGGAGACACAATAGACCTTTTAGGTCGCAGTTCACCTAACCCCGCCGCAATTCATTCATTCATTCATTCATTCATTCACAATGCGCACAACGGGCGAAAATGGGCCATGAACATTACCGAATGCAGCTAGTTTTAAAAGAAAAATTCTCCGAGTGATCTTTGGTCTCGTTTGTATCGAAGGGGTGTGAAGATACAAAAACAAGCTATACCAGTTTTAAACGACATCAACCTAGTCAAAAGGGTTCGAATTCATCGCCTAAGAAGGCTAGGACATATAGAATGAAGGGATATCAACCGGAAGTCTTCAAATCCAACCTAAATGGACGACGCCGCACACAACTGAAAAGGAAACTGGCCAACTTCGTGAACAAAACTGGTGGCGATTCTTGGTTGAGGCCCAGGTCCCCAGGTTAAGGCCCTAAGCCATCTAAAGTAGCTCGTGGACGAAGATGACAGGGAACGCAATGAGATGATATAAAACGAATAGCCGGAGAAATTTTCAAGGAAAGCCTACATACATGTCTGTAAACAGAGGATGTCAACCGACTGAAAACGACGCACCATTTTGGAATGCTGCAAAGGGTAATAAACACCTTTTGTTGTTCGATATTGGCACAAACCTTATTTCGACGCCTTTAAACCAAGATGGCGCTGAACGCCAGAATGCTTTAATTACAGACGGTGACTATGAAAAATTTGGATTTCTGAATTTTTGTGACTTTCTTATTTCTTGACGCTTGGCGGATATTATAAAATGCTGACACGAATTCAGTTTGACCCCCAAGAGAACGTTTTGTACCGAAAATTGTAATTTTTTTTAACAAAATACCTCGAATGACATCAACAATTAAATAATTCACTTCGAAGCTAAACAGCATTCGTGCCTTGTTTTAATATACATACATAAATGTGCGTACATACCTTTACTCTAGAAAAATATCATTTATCCTCTTTGTTCGAGGGAGGCTTTAAGCATTTTGGCTTTTCCTCTGCACAGCTACATCGCACAACGCAATGAAACCAGTTCAAATATGTATCTCTGCAAAGTGTAAAGAACATCAAACCAAAACCCAAGCCTCGAATTAACAGTAAATTTGGATGAAAACCAATCAGGACAAGGCTGCCACTTTACTTTCTTATTTGAAAGAATTTCCAGTACTTTATTACAAGATTTTTAAGGAAAATTGATTTCTATAATTTTAGTGAGAGTCAGTTGACTGTCGTACAGAAACGCGCGTTAAAACTTATAGGCGATAGAAACATTATCATCTTCATACATGAAAATCGACGTAACGATTTTTTTGCGGAATTAAGGAAACGTAGCTTCGCGGGTATATGAGAAACAAATAATGCAATAAGTATGCCAATGCAGTTTAAAATGTGTATTGATTGTCTGTTAATATTTTAATTAAATCATTCAAAACTAAATCATATTATGTGAAGTGGTTTAATGAAGAATTAAGTGAGCTTAAGCAAAGCAAAATAAGATCATACAAAACAAACGCTATTTTGAGAATATCTGAAAGTTGGGAAAAGTACAAGGAGGTTCTGAACAAGTATACGAGTAAAAATAAATGTTTGGAAATCAAAAACAGTTATTGTCAAAGATAAAACCCACCAGCGAAGGGTAGCACCGAATCCACGGTGAATGCAACCGATCGTGACATTCTAACATATAAAACCTCATGTTATGTAAAAAAAACATTTCTGCAACGCTATTTGCTTTTTTTGTAACCAGCTTCTACTGAGTCCAGACGCCAGACAGCCAAGTTATCTAACTGTACGTCAATATAATATTAATTCACCCACTATTGAAGTTGTTATTTCTATTACAAAATAAACGCTCTCGCCCATTAAACATTGTTTTTACTAAGGGAACTGGTGACAGTTATATTGGAAAGAAAATTGAAAGAAAACACATAATCAAAAAGCTATGTCTTGTCAGAAGTACATCAAGAATTGTGTGAAATTGAAGTGAATAATATAAATAGTGTGATTGCAACACAGTGCATATTTCTAACATAAATAATAAAAACGACTTTAATGGTCTTAATATAGACATTCTCTTGTATTGTAAGGAAGATATTTTTCTGCGTTAATGCATATTATAAATACTTCCGTGAGAGAGGATATTGCGGTTCCAGTGGAGAATGAAAAAAACTGCTAAAAAGCTGGAACAATTTTGTCTCATAAACATGATGCTTGTTCACGAGAACATTTTGGAAAAAGTATGCATGCGATTGGGGTCCTCACAAAATGGAACACTGTGCGAAGAACAATCTGGATTTCGTAAAGTACAATCGACGGAAATAACCTTAACATGGGTGCTTAATGAAAAGAGAGATGAATAACGGAAGCATCTGAAACAGTCGACATTAGTATTTTACCGAATAATGTCGTATTCCATATTGAAATATGGAATACGACACAAGGAGCTTCGAGTCTTTCTTGTCTTCAAGTACGCAAGGAATAAAAATAGGCGAAGTATATTCATAAAAGCAGTGAACTTGGGTGTGTCACAGGGAACAATTATAGGGGTTATTTTACTCCTAGTGTATGTAAATGATATGAAAGATTGAGTCAAATTTTCAGAGGTTTCCTTATTTGCAGATGATACATTACTTTACATTGTTGGGATAAATTTAAATACTTGTAATCTTAATTCTGATGCTAATATCTTGTTTGAATGTTTATGTAAAAATAAACAAATATAATGAGAACCAAATGTATGTGCATTTACAGTAGTGATCATAATATAAACATAAAAATGACTAAAAATAAATTAAAATAAGTAATAAGCTCAACTAACATGTTAAATCTTTTCTTCATATGCAGAAATGCAGTTACGATTCTTTGAAAATTCTTATTCAATTTGGAAATACTTCGGTAGTAACTTAATAATTCATCTGGATTATGTTGATCAAAATCGCAAAGACCATCAAAGACATCTTTTCTGAACCTTTGAAATGTTGAGAGAGGAAAAGCCTTGTTTTAGATGGGTCAACTGGAAGAATACATGCAGTCATTGTTTCTGAGAGAAACACGCAAGCATGTAGTCTTTCTGCATTTGAAAAATTGAAAGGAGAGCTTTCGTTAAACTTGTCATAATTGAACGACATATTTATACTTGGTCCCTATTTTGAATGCTCACCAACACAAACAGATGCAACACCTCTACCTATCACTAACTGATGCATTTCTCTTTTCTTTAATTTATATATATTTTTAAATAGTGCGTCTGGTGGCAAAGAACTTCGTCAGTTACATCGCCTTATAGTTCAATCCTATATGTTTGGTGAACTGTCTTGACTTTAGCACCGCGAACGCAAAGATTGCTTCCGAGGTTGATTTTAGCATTCGAGACTTTTCTAAACCTAAATCGATAAGTATTTGATAAGTAGGGAGTGCCCTATTCAAAAGGGCCTTATGAAATAAAAGCAGATTTTGGGAAAACTAATATAAAATATATCTCATTCTCTGATTTGTACTTTTGCCACAGCATATTTCAATTTATACAAAATTGTTTCTGTTAATTCATTCTGTCCCAAATATTCTTTAAAGTATTATTTTCCTTCTATTTTTCGCATAAAATTAAAAAAGACACACCCATAAGATTTGCTTATTTTTGCAACGGGCAAACTGAAGTGGCAGCACTGTGAAGAGTTCACTATTCACCAATCAGTTACCACGTTTATATGGCGGATTGAATCCGGCTTCAATTCGGATTGAGTGTCATGTAAACTCAAATTGGATTGAAACAGGATTAACTCGATCCGATCACAAAATTTTCTGCGATCGAGTTGAGTTTTTGCATGTAAACGCGGGTCGAAAGAATGAGTTTGACAGATAGAGAAAAAAGAGATATCGATAAGGATGTTTGGCTTGCATACACAACTCCGCACACAAGAGAAGTGTCAAACTCAATCCTCTTTCGATACCATTCTAACTCGATCCCTCAATTCGGTTACAGCGAAAACCTGGAGCGAAACTCAATCCGTATATGAGCTATTACCCTGTTAAAACAGGGATGAAATAGGGTACGATTCGTTCCCAGCTAATTGTCTGGGACATCATTTTGTACGGTTTTCCGAATCGATAGATTTCTTCAAATGACTGCAGTTTAAAAAAAAAACCCTTACAGGGGCTTGGCCTAGCCCCTCCTAGCCATTCCTGCTGTGTGACTCAAGAATGGTAGGGACCTAGAGTTTTATGCCGTTTCCGAAATACTTGACAATTGTTATGACAATTTTACTACCGGATAAGTAGTAGTGGTCTTAGTCCGACAGACGTCCACGGGAGATAAGACCATGAAAAAAATTGTTGTGATTTCCTGCTACTTGAACATTGAATCCCCCCCTCAGTCATAGCTAACTTAATCAGTGAGCCGCCTCGCTCTTTGTAATATACGCAAATGTATAAAATTGTCTTTTGTCATTAAATCGCAACTAATTCAGTAAACATTTTAAAAAGGGAACATTTCCAATACTAAACATATTATGTAATTTATATTGACATCAGATGACAACCATATTATGTATATTATAATAAACGGTGAATAAATTTGTAGTTTTGCTCTGTGATTTCATAATAAAAAACACATATATATACATACCTGGGAGCACATGTCTTCTTCAGGTTAACAACAGCTGAAATTATGAATTCAGCAATAAGCAGGGCTAGTACTGCCTTTTTAATCCTGAGAAATCTATCCTTTCCTCTCTAATCATAGATTTTCTCTATACGCTTTTTTCTCTCTCTGTCATTGGATATACTCTTTAAAATACATATTCTATGGTGATGCTGAACATTGAAAAAAAAAGTAAATGTCAAATTTTGTTTAGGGTGGCCGTGGTGTAGTAGTAACATCATCGCTTGTCACGCTGTTGATTCACGGTTCGAATCCTGATGTCAAGAATCATCTATTTATTTCGCATAAAATAAATAAAAAAGTCGATCACTTGGGAAAGCTACGTCAACTCTACTGTGAAGGCATAACACCGGCAGTGGGGTGGTCATATGCTGGAAATGCAACTTGACCGTGATGATGAGATCAGGATGACTGAACAAAAAAAATAAAAAAATACTGTGAATCATAAGCAACGACAATAATAGCGAAAACAAACAAAATATTCCCCCGTTATCTGGACAGCCACCCTTGGAGTTTGCAGAAACTTAATACCACCTGAGTTTCAAACTACACCCCCTTGCTTTCTCTCTGTCTCTTCCCTTTTCCACAAAACATGTTCTAAAAAAAAAATTAGTATAAGGGTATTCATATCCCCTTTAACACGTATAAATTATAAAAAAAAATCTTGTTCTATCAAACCGTTTTATCTCCATTCTTCGAATGTTAATGCTATTATTGTTATGTAAACAATTAAAATTGCAAAACTTCCATTCGATGTAGAATGTACTATTTACTTTTCTTTCATAAACACTATTCTTTCTTTCTTAAAAAAAAAAAAATAATTGTCAAAAACTTATTAAGTTTTAACGTTCTTCTGTAAAACAAAATAAAAAGTGGAATTGTGACTTTTTGATCCCCTGTTCAGCGCCTTCATTTAGGAGGTGCTGGCGTGCCTCTCAACTGACAATCATTTCGTGATGCTTGGTGCCATGAAGAATACATGTTAAGTGAAAACAGGCATAAGCTGTTAGCAAATTTCTTGCGTATGACAGTGATTAGATTGTGCTTGGATAACAAATTAGAGTGGGGATGAGAGAGGATATTAAAGAAGAAAATATAAAAATACATGTGAGCAAAAACGTTCCACATATAAAATTATAATTTTTTTTTTTTTTCATATTTTCTTTCTATTAGATCCGTACGGTTTTTTTGACTTGTCGAGAAGGAACGGTCCGATTTTTTGTTAATACACTGACCACTTTCATAATTCAATAAATCGAGCCGCAGAACAAAGTGATTCAATTCATGCGTTCCACTACTACTAATAGCACATGGGTGAGCAAGACAGATATTAACACGACATGCATACTTATGGCGCCGAATAGAATGTTTCCGATCCGATCCTTTCCATTGCTTCCGAAAAACTTGAACATTTGACAGAATATACACTTTATAGGGTTTACCAGAAAGATGCAAAAAAATGAACGGTTAGGATCGGAAAGATTGATATTTGCCGAATTGGCAGCAAAGTATAACCTATGAATTTGCTATTAATTAAAGAATTAAATTGCATTTGGGAACCCACAAGAAAGAAATTGAGGTTATGTTCACACAAAACAGACACGCCATTTTAGTTAATGTATTGTTTTTGGGCAAATTTTTACTTTACCGGAACACCTCAAAATTAGACTTTTTTGTATCGTTTTGGCGCTCGCTTATCAATAATTAATTATTATGACATTTTTAATTTTATTATTATTATTTAATTTAATACGTATTGCACGCGAATTAAATGTTTGCAACATTTTAAAAAGAAAATACTTTGTTTCGACCTTCGTTACTCGAATTTTCGAATTGAATTTCGAATTTAACCATAGTTTTAAGTTCGCCGTCCAAGCGTCGCTGCAACTCGTTCAATGTGGGATAGTGTTCACTGTTGAACTCATGTTTGGCTGAAGTTGCATTTTGTTGATCGGAAGTGTGACCGCTATTGAACTTCTGAGTTGTTGCATATGTTACTCGTGTGAGCGGCTCACCCAAGATCTATTACAATAACACTAATACGCGTTAATTAAAGAAATAATAAAAACAATTTCATAATGGGATGTTGTATGTTATAAATACATTTGCTCTATACTACAAATGGTTTTAACTGCTGAACGGGAAAAGTCCGATTTTTGTATTACAGTTTTGAAATCAGAACAATGAAACGCGTCATTAGCGCCAAATAAAATTCAAATTGTTATACCATCTTGACAGATTATCGGTAAGAGAGAGCCAACATTATCTATACGATAAAAAAAGGGATTTGAAAATGTTCCGGTAAAGTAAAATCCAGTCTGTTTTTGTTTTGTTGTGCACACAATACGTGCAAAAACATTTAAAAATGTCCAAATATTAATTTTCCTATTTTTCGGCTATTTTTCGCAAAACATTAAATGCATTTTCAGTTCAAAAGCATTTTGTGCAGCACTTTTTCGGAAACCAACGGATCGGATCGGAAGCATTCTGCGTGGAAGACTGCTTGCCCAAGCATAATCTAATCACGGTCTTTTGAACGTGGCCATTGTCAATGTACTAGATTTGAATGAAATCTGCATGTACGATTGGACGCACTTCCTGGAAATTTCTGCCAGGAATCCAACAAAGTACAGGCAGGCTTCCTTCTTTCCCCATCATCATCTACCAATCCATTTGCATCATGGCGGATTCCAGCGAGCAGAAATGCCTTTGTAAGTTGGCGCAATACCGTATTTTTGAGATACATTGAGGAGAATTTATTTCTTTTTCCCAATTTGAATAGCTCGAGAAATGCTTGGAATGAATCGACAAGTCGCACCGACCGGCAAATATAAGGGGGGTAGTTCTGTTGAGAACGTTTCGTTCCGCTTCCCGCGCAAACGCAAACGCGCGTCGGTGGATTGCACGACTTTCACTGATATAAATCCAGGTAGCCTTCCGTAAAATAACTAGATTTAGTCTATTCACACTGATTTATCTAGAAATGCGATCTGAGGCGTCAGTATTGTATGGCATGGACTCATCTGTTCCACGCGCGGTATATTATGTTTGCAAGGGGGCCTCCGCATCTGGTTGTTCCTCCAATAAACGACGTAACGCATATTCCGTGGATGAAATGTCTGCTTCCATTGCCAGACTGAGCTTGCACCCCGATCAAGCTGAAGCTGGAGGGGAAGGTGAGTTGAACGTGATTTATTTAAATTACAAATTCGAAAAACAAGGTCCAGACTGGAAATACAATCGTCTACGCTTACCGCAATTGTTGCTATTTCCAGAAGACCGAAATGTTCCATCGAACGTCAAGTCCTTGGGCATTGCATATGCTGTCAAGGACTACATATTTTTTCTTAACCCGTGTTATTAGCGCCTGGAACATCAGCAAAGCTTATTTGTACATTGCCCCAGAGAGTTTGAATAAAGTACATTTTTCCTTTGAGTCCGGATTTTGTACGAATGTTTACTAAATTGTAGCGCCCTACGAATCCTTTCGTGTACTTTGTGTTAAAACTTGCCATAAGCTAAAGTTCACAAATTGAGAGGAGGAGGCCAAATAAAATGGCTAAACTCGCTTGTCTTCTCTCATAATTCAACTACGCTTTGACGCTATGACTTTGTTGTAATTTTGGCTCCTAGTTCCAAAGATTCGGCTCAAAATTTCCACAAGCCTAAAATTTGTTTATCACGTCAAATAAACAAATATAAAATCAAATTTCTTCGTAAATTATTGAAGTAAATGAAGGGATCTTAATAGCACAAAACTATTTTCTAGGTCGGTCTAGAGCCAGAAAATCAAAAACAAAACGACGGATTCAAAATGGCCCATAAAACCGCAAAAATATAAATAAATTACATTCTTTCGTAAGCTGGTGAAGTCAATCAAAGAATAGTAGAAGTAAAAAACCAAAACCAAATTCCACAATTTAAGAATTCAAAGTGACAACATGAAAATTAAATTTAAAAATCGTTAGAGCATTGGAAATTTAGAACGTTTCTTCTCTGACACCGTCTGGGTTATAATTACGGTTTCACAAACGGGATCCCGTAATAAAATGCAAAACTCATAATCCCGGGAAAGCAACCACACTATCCCGGCCAAACAATCAAAGAAAGTATTTCAAGCGTATTTATATTTCAAGTGTTGTTTCTAATGGATTTTTAAGACAAAAAAGTCAAATCGATATTTTGTATGAAGGCCTTAGTAGACTAACGCTTATAGTAATTCTCGAAAACTTTTGCGTACCACTATGAATTTTCAAGTCGTCGGTGAAATATCGACAATCGGGGTTGTGACGCACATAATTGCATATGTACTTATTACTGCCTCAATGTCCGCATTAAATAACGTATTTTATTTTGTTAACTTAATTATTTTTAAAATCAGTTCCATTTCTAAAGGGTGCCCCAAAATTCACGCAAGATTTTAATTTGGCGTCGTTTGTGCGGTAAAGTGTTGCCAACAAAAAAAAAAAAGGTTTGGCAGCTACAGTTCCCAATTTTCGTACAAAATATGGTCGGAATAGTGATTTAATTTCATCAACTTTGAAGAAATTAATTCAAAAGTTCAGGGAGACTGGATCAATAAGTGATCTTAGACACTCTGGCCGTCCTTCAACAAGTCGTTCAACACAACTGTTTGGTGCGGACTTTGGGCTGGAGGCAGCACGGATGATGCTTCAGACAATAACAGTTAATGGTGCTCGCTATTGCGACATGATAGTCCAGTTTTTTGTGATATGGATATGGACGACATGTGATTTCAACAAGACGGTGGCACATGCCATACAGCCCGAAAAACAATTACTGCATGAGTCATTTCCTGGTCGTGTAATTTCCCCTTTTGGTGACTTTTTTCTTTGGGTTTTTTTTTAAGTCTAAGGTTTATGACAACAAGCCCACGACCACCCACGGTTTGAAGGACCAAATTGACCGTTGTATCAACAAAGTTCAGCCACAGTATGGAAAAATTCATTTCGACGAAAGAGTGCGTATATGCAAGCAAAGCCGTGTAGGCCATATACTCGATATCCTATTCCATACATAGCCCTATACTGTATACTTTATGAATCAATAAAATATTTACAACTTTTAATTAAAAACCTGTGTGTTTTCCCTTATGTTGCTAAAATGTTATCTTAATCTCCTGGGTATCTAGCCATTGCTATGTACATATATCTTGGAAAACTGTACGGCTGATGTATTAGCTCAACAAATTTTAAACAGCAGGCGTATAGAGAATATCAGCGCGTCAATGTAATCTGTCACGTACCTGACATGCTGATACAGGTGGACACACCTTAATACACTGATAGGCTAATTTGGCCTGAGAAATAACACCTCCAAGCCCATAAACTTCATCACTGGACACTGCGTCATTGCTCAGAGACTGTTCACTTCAAGCAGTAATTTCTACAGGAACTGCAAAGAAGATGAGGCTATGGTTCATTTCCTTCCCTTGCTCATATTAAAAGGGCTACTTTTACGATCTGAACAAAACCTGCTCTGCCAAAATCAATGGCTTCATCAGAAAGGGTTGTTTGATTCCGGAGTAGATTGTAATATATGTACCTGCTCATTGGTGGTATCGCAATGAACCTATGTTAGTTTAACTGCATCTCATCGATGCCCACTTTCTTTCTATCTTAGGTTAGGTTAGGTTAGGTAGATGGGCGCCTTGTTACAAATAGAGTCACTGCTCACTTAGACCAACAAATTCGGGTCCATTGTGCCCAATCGTTTAACCATGGAAACGTTAAAAATCCGCTGTTAGAACGACCCAGATAATGATATAAATCTCAGGAGGTCCGCAAGCTCTATATTACCTAAGTCATCCAATTCCAAGAAAAAGTAACTTC
The DNA here is from genome assembly GCA_963082735.1 of Pocota personata. Taxonomy (NCBI): domain Eukaryota; kingdom Metazoa; phylum Arthropoda; class Insecta; order Diptera; family Syrphidae; genus Pocota; species Pocota personata. The sequence continues at coordinate 5,685,496 of OY720433.1, forward strand.
CGAGAGTCCTCATTCTTGTAATGGATAGGGCAGGACAATCACACAGCAGGTGACGAACTGATTCAATTTCTTCTTCGTTTCTGCAGCTTCTACAGTAGTCGTTATGTAGCACACCGAGTCGCTCCGCGTGAACTGCAATGGCACAATGACCAGTAATTATTCCTGAAACGACCCGTGTATTATAACGACTAAGTTTCACCAGAGAAGTTGATCTCTTCTTGCTAAAAGCCGGCCATAGCACCCTGGCTGTTGCGCATGTTTCCAGATGAATCCATCGTCTGTTTGCTCGATCGGTGGTTTCGTCTTCTATTTTCTTTCGTAGGGAACTGATTGGGGTTGCTACAAAAGGGAGGGCCCGCTCGTCAGCCCTTTCATTTCCTTCGATATTCATATGCTCTGGAACCCAGCAGAGGGTCACCGCATTGCCTCTGGATATTCCATTTAAGACTGATTTGCAGGTTCTAACAAGCCTTGATCTAATTACAGCAGAGTCCTGGCTGTCTATATAGACAGTAATCGTTTTACCAACGATATTACTCTCGCGTATAATTTCCGCAGCCTGTATGATGGCTGTGATTTCGGCCTGAAAGATGCTGCAGTCGTCGCTTATTCTAAAGGAGTTGTTTATTCCTAGGGTATCACATTAAACTCCGGCTCCCGTGCCAACGTTCATCTTAGAACCGTCGGTATAGAACGCCAGTTCCTTTTTCTTCATGGTTATCAGGTTAATCCAGTGCTTTCTGTCAGGAATTCTTATGTTGAATCTCCTTTCAAATGCTAGCGTAGGGGTCATGAAATCAGTTTCCGCCGATCTGCTGGTAGTTCCCCACAATCGGCCTTTTTTCAGTCTTACAGCGGTTTTAGCCGCCAGACTGCTACAGTTCATATCAAGCGGAATGAAACTGAGCATGGTTTCCATTGCCGCTGTAGGTGTTGTTCTTATTGACCCCATGACTCCGATACACGCTACCCTTTGGATTTTGGTGAGGTTTGAAAGCTGATATTGCTTCTCAAGAACCATCCACCAAACTAGTGAACCATATGTGAGAATGGGTCTTACGACCGCTGTGTATATCCAGTACACCACAGCTGGTTTGAAGCCCCACGTGTTGCTGAATGCCTTTTTGCAAGAATAGAAAGCTACGCTAGCTTTTTTGATGCCTTCGGCAGTGTTATCCTTCCAGTTCAGTTTGGAATCTAAAATTACGCCCAGGTATCGAGCTGAACTTGAGATACTTAGTTCAACACCACCGATGTTTGGGGGTCTAATGGTAGGAATTGATTTCTTAGTGAAAAGAACTACCTCCGTCTTTGAGGGGTTCACTCCCAGCCCTTTGCTGCTGACCCAATTATTTACTAGTTGTAGTGCAAGATTTAGTCTTTCGCTTAGGACTGGAGGGAATTTTCCCGAAACCAGGATGACCACATCGTCGGCATAGGCCGTCGCGTTGGAGCCGTTTTCCTTCAGTATCACCAAAATCTCATCCACTACGAGGAGCCATAATAAAGGAGATAGAACTCCGCCTTGGGGGGTTCCTCTGCAAACGCTTCTCCGGATGGTTACATCTCCTAGCATTGAAAATATAACCCTCGATTGAAGCATCTGTGCAATCCAATTGCAGAGACCCATATTTAAATGAGCTCTGTGTAGGCTGTCCAGGATCGCGTCAGTGTTTACGTTGTTAAAAACCCCTTCAATGTCAAGGAACGCCCCGAGAGTGAACTCTTTAAAGTGGAGGGATCTTTCTATACTTGATACGACCCTGTGTAGCGCAGTATCTACCGATCTGCCGCAGATGTATGCGTGTTGTGATTTAGATAGGTAATTATCGCTGATCACGTTTCTTATGTATACATCTATTAAACGTTCCAGTGTTTTTAGCATAAAAGACGACAGACTGATAAGTCTCAGGTCTTTTGCGTTTGTGTGGCTCGCTTTCCCCGGAATAAATACGACACGCACGTCCCGCCATGCTTTAGGAACATATCCTAGCTTAAGGCATCCTGTGAAAATGCGCTTGAGCCATGGAATAGCAATATCCACTGACTCTTGCAGCATCACAGTCGAATGTTATCCATTCCTGGTGCCTTATATGGAGCAAATGATTTAATTGCCCAGGCTATCTTGTCATCATCTATTATATTCCTCACGTCTTCCGCGCTCTTAGATCATCTTCGGAGATCGATGTACATCCGGGAAAATGAGTACTCAATAGTATATCCACCGTTTCCTCTTGTGACTGCCCAGGTACCATCACGTTTCCTAATATTAGATGCCGGCGTTGGTGTCTTGGCTAGAATGTTCCGTAAACGGGACGCTTCGTTTGTTAATTCTATAGATGCGCAAAAGGACCTCCAGGAGTTCTTCTTTGCGAACCTAATCTCTTTCTTGAGCAACTTTACGCTTTCTTTATAGGTGGACCACTCAACGACCCCCTCTTTTGCGGGGTTCCATCCTACTCTTGAAATGCGAATGAGTTCCGCTATTTTATCGCTCCACCATGGTGGACGCTTTTTACCGCTATGCCTATTAATCGGGCAGGATTTCTCGAAAGATTGCGTTAGAGAGTCGGTCAGTGCATCGACTGCATTGTCAACTGCTTCTATAGAGTTGAGGTCCTCGGTGAATCTTAGGGTGGCCGTGGTGTAGTGGTAACATCAACGCTTGTCACGCTCTTGGTTCACTGTTCAAATCCTGATCTCAACAATCATCTATTTATTTCGTCTGAAATAAATAAATAAAAAGTCGATCAATTGCGAAAAGCTTAGTCAACTCTACTGCGAAGGCATAACACTGGCAGTAATGTGGTCATATGGCTTAAATGCAACTTGATCGTGATGATGACATCAGGTGGAGGGAAAAAAATACTGTGAATCATGAGCAACGACAAAAAGTAAAACAAACAAGCTCCCCAGTTATCTGAACGCCACCCTTGGAGTTTACTGAAAACTCAATACCACCTAAGTTTCAAACCCATTACACCAATCATTCTTTCTCTCTCTCTCTCAATTTCTACAAACGCCCGTGCCCTGAAATAATTTAATGGTATTCATATCCCATTTGGCACGCGCAAATTATAAAAAAAAAAATGAAAATATGATCAAATATTTTTATCTTAAATATTACAATTTGTTTTGCGAACTTTTCGATTTTGAATTATTTTTTTCCCCTATTTCAATTCCTGGGAATATCGACCTGACTTCCCCGGAATCCCTGGATTGTTAAAACCCCTTCTCAAAAACTGGACAAAATATATAACAGATTAAACTAAGTCAAGCGATAATAGAAAAAAAAAACACCCGCAGGCATGCATCCCCAGCGTTTTGAGAATTTATAATCACCAACAACAAATAAATTAGAAAAATACTAATTTCTTGATCTGACTAGTGTTATTGAACAAATTTCTTGATACGTCAATAGACCTATTGATAACCTTATGAAATCCTTTGTAAATTTAGGCAAGCTGGAGCAAGCACAGATAGATGTGTGCCATGAAGTGGTCCAAATAACACCAGTGAACATTTCCATGAAGAGCGTCATTCCGAAGGATAATATGAAAAACATGTGTTCTATGAATGCGGGTTCAGGCGTGAATTTACTTCAGAATTCCCTCAGTGGATCATATTTTAAGACTGGCACTTACCTCGTTGAGAATCTGAACGTACTTTTAAATCGGCTGATGGAGGTCAAGGCAGCAGCTTTTTTCTTCGTAAGGAGGATAGTCTAACATGTTTTCGCTTTAATATTGTCCTCTCTAGATTCCAGATTTCATGTTGAATACTCCAGATTTTATGGATGTCCGTGCAACCATTGAAAAATGCAAAACCAGGGGGTATGGCAACATTTTCGAAGTCGTGCATGAGCTCAAAGGGATAATCTATCAAGCAAGGATGTGTTTGGAAGTAGATTAATTATTTGTTTGTTAAATCCTTTGACATACCCATTCTACCCCTTAGAATAAACCACATCGCTATTCCAAGTTAAGGAATGCAATTGTGGGCCTTCAAGCCGATATTGAGAGGATGCTTGCAGAGGATTTCGAAGATATCAACGGAAGACGAAACGAAAACCTTCACGACATTATCGAATAGGATGTTGTCTTGTCAACAGTATATGTTATATTATTTTTAAAAATCAATTTCGAAAGGAGTCTTTGGCCACAGAAAAAGCTTTAATGTGTGTTTGTCGTGCTTGTTTTTTTTAGATATTCTGTTTACTTATATTTTTGTTTGCTTCGTCTGAATCTTAATAATTTTTATAAAAACATCGCCTATGGCCTTACTAATGTTTTTTTTTTTTTTTTTTTTTTTAACGGAATTTTCCAGACGACGCGTCAATCACTTGTGTTACCTTTGATTTTTTTTTGTTTATTTAAATATTTTTATATATATATATATATATATGGAATACGTAATACGTAATTTGCAGCAAATGAAAAAAATAGTCTGTCCTATAAATAAAATAGAGCATGCGAATAAATAACGTTTGTTTGAATTGTGTGCATTTCCATGAACGGGGGTGATTCCGGAATGCTCACACTGCTTGTGGAAATCTCCAATATGGTAATGCAAAACATTGTGGGTATGTTATTGGTTTATTGCCAGTGCCAAATCATCTCCTCATCCTTTGTCACATAATACTCGTAATTCCTTGTTTTCAGGATATCGTACACTAAAAAAATAAAAATAACTCAAAATTAAAAGATGATTAAAGTACTATTTTTAACACATATTTCACCAGTATGGACGTTTAAAACGGCGACAAAACTATACATACTAACATGTAGCAAAAGACAACGGGGTAAAATTTTCTATAAGTCCGAATAAAAGGCCATAATTCCTTTTCGAAATGACTCTTATCTGCACTGCCCACATGATAGAATAGATAGAATAGATACTGTTAGGAATCAGATCACACCTGCAGCTTTTCCACTAAGCCCTAACCTAGCTTAACATAAGCATTCTCAATACACACTGTCCATTCATCTTATCCCACACGCTCCTACATAGAACGTAAGATATCATAATACACACTGTCCATTGACCTCATCCCACACGCTCCCACATAGAACATAAGATATCGTAATGCACATAGTCGATTCACCTTAGAAATGTTCACATCATATGTTCCCACGCTCAGCATAGAATTTTCCCACTAAACTTCAGGTGGTGTCACATTGCGTCCAGGCGCACTATGATAATGCCAACTCGTCAGAATTATTCGTGAGAACATTTGATGAAATCACCTGTAAATCATGTATAAATAGTTCGTAAGTGCACTGAATAAAGGGACTTTGTTTTTGTCGTTCGAAAAGAGAGTCGTTTTTATTATTTGCCACCCTCCACCCGAGGTAAGGAGCAAATTATGAACCAAGGGTTGAATTGGTAACAAATCGCCAGGGTGATACTGTCGTGACGAATCTTTCTGTTAGTCCATAGGGGAATCAAAGGAGATTCTCCTCAAAACAGTTACTATCCGCAATTATAGCCGAGGTGGAGAGAAAGTTTTCGAAATGAACTCATTGATTGTTTTTTTAAGAAAATGTCACTACTTTATGTTTAGGACAAGAATAGGTAAAAAGATAAAGCACTGTGTTTGTCTACGTAGGCTCTGTTGTCTAAATATAACGTCAACGTAAAAAAAAAAATTAAAATACGCGAAGGTCATTTGGAAGTCAGGACCGTACTTAAGTAATCTGAGACCTTACTCTGTATTTCTATTCTGAAGCGGATGATTAGCACTTAGTAATCCCAAAATCAACTTTTTGTTGCTGGCAACAATTCAATTTTCATTCGGAAAATTAGCACTTCGTAATTCAAAAGCTAGTGTCAAAGTAGCTCGAATTTCGGATATTTCATTCGTTAAGGGTTTAGTTGCGGATTGGTTCTTTTTTCTTTCATAATAAAAGATTTTTCTATAAAAAAACATGCAGCATTTTATTGAGAAGGTGTCAGTTGATATAAACCATTGTCACAAATGAGCGTTTTATTGGGTTTTTGTACACTTTAATTTTGTTAATGAAGATATTTTCGCCAAAAAGTGATTTATTTTATGTGGAGCCATATTTTACTTGAAATTATATCAGATTTGTGTGTTAAAGCACCTCCAGTGGATGATGAAAATTTACGTTGACGTTGCTATCCATTTTATTAAATTATTAATCACTTACAGAAACACATCGCTTAAAAGAGTAATTAAGAAATATAGCACAATCAATTGAAACTAATCTTTTTTGTTTTTTTAAATTATCGCTAAAGCCAACGTAAATCAAGAACATTTTTAGCAAATATGCTGCACACCTTCGATGAATGCTGAATAACATTGTTAAGATTGTCTTGTTCCAGCTATGTACTCGGTGTAACTTAGCGGAAATAGCATTATGTTTGTCCCAGTATGTTCTGCGACTGTTACAGAAGACTGACTGGAGTATGAAAGTGATTTTCCAAATTGAATTCTAGGTTACGATAATCTGAGAACAGTGGCTGCCAGACACAGCCCAATTTGAGATCGCAGCATATAGATGTTGAGAGACAAAGGTGACGCCTATCACCTCTTGTCGGGTTTTAGTAATACCTAATGTTGAACTACTTCTTTTGTTGCATACTACAAGATTAGTGCTAACAAGATTCACGAAAATAGACTCACTTCGGGTGCACCATATGTCGTGGTGTGTATTAGTATCGCACCCCGCTTCCCTTAGGCATTTTGATGTTGCGTTACCTGATGCCACTCAGATGTTAATTTCCGAATTCGATTTGGTAGCAAATGTGTGAAATAAAATTCGGAACCTTCCTTCTCAATAAGTAGGTTCCTTTGAAGAAAAAATTCCAACAGGAGCTCTTTCGAAGAATTCAAATTTTAGATGCAGCAATTGCAGTACTGACTGGGGTGACGTGTGAGAACATACATATACGTATAATTCCAGTGCTGTCCGGATGGTAGTATAATTACAATGCTGACCGTTTTATCGTGTTGATATTCATATGTATAATTGCGAGACTGACCGTTAGGAATAGTCATTATAGCGCATGGACACCAATGTTCCGGCCCGAAAAATCTTAGTACAAATATCACTAAGTTTATTATCAGTATGAATATACTCTATGTTAAAAAAATCATCAGCATACTTTTCACCAATGAAGTGGAATCGCACGCCGATGTGCTTTGTCCTTTTATGAAATTCTGAATTTCTAATCAAACGGATGATTGTTGACGAACAGAACTGGTTTGACCTTCTGATCTGGAAATAAATCGCAAAGTAGTTGCTTCATCCAAACTAACTCCTTCACCGCCTCGGCTGCTGCGACGTACTCAGATTCTGTTGTGGAAAGGGAAAGCATTTTTGGCGCTACGATGCCCACATGATGCAACTGGAGTCCAAGAGAAAAACTAAGCCGCTTGTGGAGCGTCGAGTGCTTACATCTCCAGTATAGTCCGCATCACTGTAACAATTTAAAGTTAAAGTTTAGTTTGTTTTCGAAAAATAAACCTTGGTCGAGTGTCCTCTTCACCATACGAGCATTGACGTGAACTCTAGATGGAATCTACAGGTAACGACTAACGCAACTAACAGCAAACGATAGATCTAGACGCGTTGACACCATTAAGTACATCAGCCTACCAACGGCTTGCCGGGAAAGAAACTCGATCTTATTCATGTTCGTCACCGCATCTGCTAAATTGACATCTGCACCACCCTTGCTGTATACTGCGACTGAATAAGGTGGAGATTAGACGTCTCGAAGATGGGTATCTTGGAGACGTTTAATCTCCAGTCCCAGGAAGTGTTTAGCAGGAAAAACTTTTATTTCGAAGTTCCTTTTCAAATATTCACACAGTCTTACGATGTCATTCTCGTCTGTAGCAGCCATGAGACCATCATCAATATAAATGGCTAAGAATACTTTCTTGTTGTTACGATGGCTTACAAATACACATGTGTCAGCATCGGTAGGCCTTAGGTTGAAATCTTTTAAGAGCTTGATGAAAGTCTGATTCCAACAACGTGAAGACTGTTTAAGAACGTACAAACTTCTTTGAAGCTTACAAATTTGTCCGCTATTATATTTATAACCCTTGGGTTGTTGCACGTAAATTTCCTCATCAATGCTTCCATTCAAAAACGTCGTCTTTACATCAAATTGCAGGATTCTTAAATTTTCCGCTGCATATGCTCAGTATAACCCTTGCTGATGAGAATTTCGCCACCGCACAGTGGGGCCGAAACGGGTTCACTGTCTCAAAAATCTGTACCTCTTATGTTTTAAGTGATAGCAACTTGAAAATTTTTACATATATGTATGCTTTTTAATGAAATTAGTTTTAGGTGATAACGAACGAAAGAGAATTAAAAATGGATAAAAATTTTTGGTTGATGCATGTACAAAGAGTCTCAATGGACTTTTTACTTGATTTTGGTAGGTTATTTTACATTTGTGTTTTTATTAAAAGGGAGCAGTGAACGTAATTGACAGTAAATTGTAGCAAGTGAAAGATTTTAGTTAATTAGCGATTAATGAGCAATTAAGTTTTGAGCATAAATAAGGCATAAAAAAAATTGAAAAAATTTGAATTTAGAAAGATTGAAGTTGGAAGTTAATATATTTTCGAACAAGTATAATATGGTGATTATTCACTTACAGGCAGATCCAATTCCTTGGAAACGGTCTCGGTCGGTGTCCTTAAACTTGCAATATATGGATCTGATTTAAATAATAATGTATTTAAAACATCTTCATTAGTTGCTGAACGAGGACACTTCCTGGACTGATGTAATCGGTATCGTCTGTAGTCTTTGTTCCGCGCTTCCTGTGCATCTTCAAACAATTGGCCTAGTGGTAAAATTGCGAAATGCCTTATAATACTCTCCCCGTGAATAAGGATTTTATGAACAGAGGACGACATGTAATACCAATTGTATTTATTCACAAATATTTGAGCTGTATTCATTGCGTATTGACCGAATTTGGTAGCATTTACTGCGATTCCAGATGATATTGATTGTAGTATAATATATAGCCGTTTTATCAATTCATTTGCACATATTTTTTTGTTTTGCTCGTTTTATTTTTGGAGTTGTTGCTGACCATTTCTCGAACGAAATATTATAAGAAATATGCAGAATGGTTTCCATACATCTAATCCAGGCATGAAGAGTGGAAAGGCCATATTTGGAAGTAATTTTGTTCAAATCATTCATCTCCCTGGGTCTTGAGCAACTTTTCCGTCAATCATCGTCAAGAATAGTTCATGTTTGATTTCAACTACAGTGTCATTTTTACTAACCAGTGATGGAGTGAGTTGGTCAATTTGACGCTTTATATTATCAACAGTCTCTAGTCTGCTGTGGAGTTTCTTTGACAAATTTTATAGAAATAGGTCGGTACAGGTAAATTTTATGACCTTTTGGGGAAAAGCGTAATAAAAGTTGCATTTATCAACTTAATCCCTTTTTTTTTTATTATAATATAAACATAATATATCCTTCATTCCTTGTGCAATTGGTTTTTCCCAGATAAGCCAGGGTTTGAAAAATATCGTAAAATTAAAACAAAAAACTGCCTGTTCGTAATCAAGTGAGACGGAGTGTACTGCTAACAGTTCATACCACTAAATTGATTGTTTTAAGTCATTTTTTATTTTTAATGATCAATTAGTAAGCAAACTCATATTAAATATTACTTTTATTAAGGGTTTATGTTGGGAATGTAATCAGAACCAAATAAATCTTCCTGGCAAATACTCTACACAAGAGTTATCACTTCCGGATCATCTCTTCTATCCAACTGGGAACTAATAAACCAATTTCATACTCCAATCCCAAATTCAAAACAGACTCAGCCGACTGGCCTAAGTTTCAATCCAACATCCTAAGATAACTATCACATACACCACCTTCCACCAATATCAATAGAGAAGCTGCTTTACTACATAAGTCCATCCGTTTCGCAGCCAACACTTCTATTTTTTATTTTATTATTGAGGTGGCCGTAGTGTAGTGGTAACATCATCGCTTGTCACGCTTTTGGTTCACGGTTCAAATCGTGATGTCAAGAATCATCTATTTATTTCGAATGAAGTAAATAAAAAAGTCGATCAATCCCGAAAGCTAAGTCAACTCTACTGCGAAGGCATAACACTGGCAGTAGGGTAGTCATATGGCGGAAAATGCAACTTGATTGTGATGATGACATCAGAAGGACGGAAAAAAATAATGCTCCCCAGTTATCTGGACGCTACCCTTGGAGTTTACAGAAACTTAATAACACCTCAGTTTCAAACCACTATACCAAATATTTCTTTCTCTCTCTCCCTTTTCTTCAAAACTAACTATACCCCCCAATACATAAAATGCATACACACGCCAAAAGGTTTCACTTCTTCGCCGCGAGAAATCAACAACCTTTTTCCCTCTACTTGGTCAAATATGACAAAAGACCACATGTTTTACACTTCGAAAAAGCCTTCGACAGGGTAGGTATACACCTTATACTAAACAGATTGCAAAATGGAGTATAGGCCGAAACATCTACCCATATGTTAAATCATTTCTCTCGAATAGAAAACTATCAGTTAAAGCTAACAACTCCTTTTCTCCAATCTTTCCTTTTCCCAATGGAATTTCACAAGGTTCTCCACTATACGTGACTCTATCCATCATCGCATTTGATGAATTGAGTTATAATACAAAAGCATAAACACCTACGATAGATGATTGCCTTTACGCAGATGACGTCTTCATTATGTATAAATTCAACGATCTAGAAGAGAGTTACAAAACGTAACTAACTACAACGTAGCTAAACTACACGTTTGCCGGAAATTATCTTGTATACAACCTAGTTTAAATGTAAATAATATTATCACAGGAAGTGTACTGTCCTTAACATCCTCGGTATTTTATTCAACAAAAGATATAACTGGAAACCAAATTGTACATAATTAAAGAAGAATCTAGATGTACGCACTAACATCATTACTTACCTAGCTAGTAAGAAGTTAAATGTCCATACTAATACTTTATGCTACTTAACTAAATCACTCATCTTAAATAAGATTGATCGGCTGCAAGGAGGAGCATCAAAGCCTTTCAAACAACCCCAATAAAAAACATCCTGTGGACTACCATCTCTAGAAGAAAAGCAGCTGGAAATAGCAATTAAGCTGATCTCCAAACTATTTTTTTCGGCTAATTCAATCATTGACAAAACGGTCTCATCATCCACTATCTCCAAAAGAAGTAGACGTATAACATCAGCTATATATCGTACAATAAAACTTGCAAGATATCATGATCTACCTGTTATGAAAGTTGGCCCCCACTTTCCTTCCCACCCACCCTGGCAAATCAAACCTTCATCCTTCATAACGACGCTGCATAAATACTACAAAAACAATACGAAAATCAGTATATTCCGTTCTCTGTTTTATGAATTCACGGAGGATTTAAAATCAAGAGGATAGAATCTAATCTTTACAGTTATCAAACATTAAACCGCACCGTCAGCACACGCGCCAAGCATTCGACAGCATTCGCAGCGGATACGGATCAGATATCCGTCTGGCACATTCATCAGTTATGCTGACTCTGTGAGATCCAGAAGAAATATGCTTTCCCATAATATTGTAATTTAGAATCTATAAATAGAAGTGTAAGACTCATTATATGTTAGATTTAATTCAGCAATAAAGCAATCGAAACACTTGTCTCTGAAAAAAGATTTTTTTTAAATTCGTAATTAACAGAAGTTAATAACTTTACCGATGGTTCAAAAACGACCAAGACTGCCTCTTTCGCTGACTCACTAAGAGTTGGCATACTGCCAACAACTGTCTCAATTTTCACCGCAGAAGCCGTCGCCATCCAAGCAACAAAAATTAAATGCGAAACGGGTGAAAAAGTCATAATATGCAGTGATAACCTGTCTGTTATTAACGCAGTAAGGAACCCTAACCACAATACCAATGTTATAAACAAAATTAGAGACACCCTTATCAGACGCCCAACAAAAATAAAGTTGATGTGGATCCATAGTCACACTGGCATTCTCGGCAACGAATTGGCTGACAAGACTGCTAAACTTTATAACGATTCATCGATATATTTATTTAACTACGTGACCAAAGTGGACATACAAAAATGTATAACCAATACACTCGTAAAAAATCGTCGCTTGAACTGGCTCAACCATAAACATCAGTACTCAAAAATCAAACAGGGACTGTACAGCTCCTACTTACCCTACCACCACCACCAAATCGACGAATTCTAACTTTATTATATTGCGTTTGGGACACACTGCCTTAAGTCACCAACATCTTCTCAAAAAGGAACCACAACTGTAAAACAGTGACCAATATAGAACCATCCTGGGCCTTACTCCAGGTCCTGCCTCTTCATCTTTACACACAATGATATGCACAAATCAATCAATACATATATGAACTACACAGAAACGTAAACCAAGAAAATATCATTAACATTAATAATCATCAGTAGCAATAATCTTTTAATTTAAGTTCGTTCTTAATTACCCATACCATACCCATACCATAATATAATCCCTAATAATACCTCTAACTCCATCTTTATCAAAGAGTCGAAAGTTGTACTCTCCTCTAGAATTTAACATGAATTTTGTAATTTTATGTTAATACTAATAATAATAATAATATTTAACCACAGATAATAAACTAGTAGTTTATTATCTGTGATTTAACCTTCCTTCCTTCCTGTAAAAATAAAGAAACTGACGTTTTGATCGACTGCTCCACAACTAACATTTATGTCGTGCCGCTTGGAGCCATGAGGAATTCATGTTGTGTAAATAGGTATTAGCGCTTAACAAATTGATTGCATATGGAACGAGGCCATTTTCAATGTACTAGATTTCAATATGATCTGCTTGGACGCACTTCCTTGAAATCCCGGAAACGAACAAAACACGAGTTGGCCTCCTTCTTTCTTAATTTTTCACCAAGCCGGCATCACATCATGGAGGATACCAGCGAACAAAAAATCCTTCGTAAGTCCGCGCAAAACCGCATTTGTAAGATACTTTGAGTAGGATTTATATCTTTTTCCTAATTTGTGTAGCTCGGAAAATCCTTGGAAAGAACCGACAAGTCGCATCGACTAGCAAATCTAGTGGGGATAATTCTGATGGTGTAGGTAAGTCCGTCCCGCCGCAACCTACACTCACGACTTTGATGGATCGCATGACTCTCACTGATATAAATCCAGGTAGTCTTTTATGAGATAAATCTCTAGACATTGTCTATTCACATTGTTTAATCTAGAATTGCAATCTGGTGCGTCTGTATCGCACGCGACGCCTTATAATGTTTTCAAAGGTGCCACCGCGTCGGGTAGTACCTCCAATAAACGACAGGGCGTATATTTTAAGGACGAAAAGTCTGCTTGCCCTGCCAGACAGAGTCTGAACTTCGGTCGAATTAAAACTGGAATTAAAGGTAAGTACAACGAAATATCTTTTGATTCAAATTCCCCGGACTGGCAATACAATCGCCAAGACTCATCTACGCTTACCGCAATTGTTTTTGTTTCCAGTGGGCATGCACCCACTTATGCACGAAAATCCGCTCCGTTCCGATGTTCTTCTGTCAAACACCAAGTCTTGGGCATTGCATATGCTTCTAAGAACTACATGATCGTCTCAACCAGTATGATTAGCGCCTGGAACAACATCAGCTTATTTGTATGTTACCCCAGAGGGCTTGAATAAAGTACATTCGCTTTCGAATCTGGCTATTGTACGAATGTTTACCGAATGGTAGGACTAACGGTCCTTTCGCGTACTTTTTGTACTAAAACTTGCCATAAGACAAAGTTTACAAATTGAGAGAATGATAGAAATACGAAAAGGAATTTTGTGCTTAAACTTTCCAAACGCCAAATGAGTGCTTATCACTGCAAATAAACGGATATATAATAAATTATTGAAGTAAATGAGGGGACGTTAAAGGATGGGTCGCTGAATCTAAATAGTCATAATTTTAAAATACAAAATGATGGATTCGGAATGGGACCATCTGATTATTGTAGGGGCTTCGTTTCTCCCGTACAAATGTAGCTACCTATTCCCGACTCTTCTGAATGCAAAAAGAGTTAAAGAATTCAATTGAATGCAAATGAATGTGATTGGCTTATAAGACTTTAATTGAATGCAAGTGAATGACTACAAATAAATGCAAATTCACACTCTTGAATTCAAAGACCTGAAGTCTTTTGATTTCACTTTACTGAATGCAAAAATTGATTACTCAGTCAATAACTTAAAAATGAATGGTGATTTATACTTGTAAGTCACTATTCAAAAATGAAGTCAATGAACGAATTAATTTTTCAGTTCACACACCGTTCACACAGTCGTTATCGTATAGAAAAATCTTACGGTAATATTTGCTCGTAGTTGGATTTCGCCACAGTCCTGCACAAATTTGAAAGACTTCCTTTCGAACAACTGAATCTTCATGGTGGTGGGCGATATGGTGAACCATATGGAGCAGCCACATGTGATGACTAGTCTTATATACTATAACTATGCAGCGCATAATTGGCCCTCTTTAGGATGATTTCAGTGTGAGGAATAAATTTGAACCTCTCACTGAAATGGATTCCAAGATATTTGATGGTTGTCTTGGTTCGTACCTAGGTGTTGTCTGGAAGTGATATCCGAATGTTGCGGCAGCGAGTTGCGAACGCTCGACGTCCCTTAGCATCTGCCACTGGATTTCTAAAGCAGATCAGCTCCGTATTGTTGCTGTTAATTTTGATTCCCAAAGATTCCAAATATGCTCAGTTGGGTATCGGATCTCAATCCGAGTTGAACCTAGGATCAACTCCGCATATAAACTCGATAAATGTGTTAAAGAATGAGGTATGCACAAATTTCATAAATTGTCTTTGAAATTATGGCTAATTCCTAATTCTTTATAGCTGAAACGCATTAGCACAGCTGCAGACAAAATTTTAGAACCAATGTTTTGAATTCGCTGTGCTATTCAAATGCAGCGAACTTTGAGTCTACAATTTTCCAGTCTTAGCAACCTGAAAACATGGTTTTTACAATGGAAGACAGTTAATAAAAAAAGCTTGTCACGCTGTTGATTCACGGTTCGAATCCTGATGTCAAGAATCATCTATTTATTTCGCATGAAATAAATAAAAAAGTCGATCACTTGCGAAAGCTAAGTCAACTCTACTGTGACGGCATAACACTGGCGGTAGGGTGGTCATATGGCTAAAATGCAACTTGATCGTGATATCAGGAGGACGGAAAAAAATACTGTGAATCATAAGCAATGACAATAATAGCGAAAAAAAAAAAACAAAATACTCCCCAGTTATCTGGACAGCCACCCTTGGAGTTTACATATACTTAATACCACCTGAGCTTCAAACTACACCACTCTGTTTTTCTCTCTTCCCCTTTTCACAAAACGCACGTGTTCTAAAAATTAGTATGATGGTATTCATATCCCCTTTAACACGTGCAAATTAAAAAAAAAGTAAGGAAAAATCCGTTCTTACACAATAAGAAAGGAAGGCTTTGTGAAATTGATCACTATCCTTATCCTTGAATACGGCGAGAATTTTCGAATAAAACCCATGCAGCTCCCTCTCATTCTTGTCGAATATTTCTCGAGTCCACATTGTTCTCCTTTTACTGGGAATGATAATATATACTACTCGGGAGTACGACACAAATGCAACGTTAAGTAAAATAATTGCTTGGTAATTCTATTTTTGTTCTTCCCGCAATGTCAAATTTCATTGTTGTGTCAATGTGATTTACATCACAGTTTAGATTATTAGTTTATGACAGTCAAGTGCCAATGCTGGTGGTAGTGAACCAGTGACAGGTTCTTCGGTGTTCAGAATTTGTTTTTAGGGGTTGTTTTTTTTCTATTCATTGTCAGTCATGAATGGACTGCTGACCATGGTTGACGGTTGTTCATATGCGGAAAGCGAAATATAAGGGAAGTGTACAAAATATTTGTTTCGTCTTTCCCTTATGTTTTTCTGCCCGAACACAATGGAGAAGCGCTGCAGCAGATAAAGTCGCTGTAGTACAGACTGTCAAATAAGTCGCTCACTTAAATAGCAATGCGCGCACGCACGCAATGGTGAAGCGCAGCTCTATTGCTCAAGCTATCAAAACGGAAAGCTAATCGCGCTGTGTTTCGTGAAAATATTTTTTGTGGTGGATTTTATAATTATAATTTTTATAATAATGACTGAGAAAGATGAAATTGCATGCTATGAATTTCTCCGTAGACGGCTCTGACATTTGCGTTTTTTGTTTTTGTTTTTAACTGTCAAAAATTAATGCGCTTGTTCGGAAGTTGAACTTGTGATGCAGCTACTTTTCGTACTTCAGCTGCAGGTTCCCATTGTGTTCGTGCTATAGGGAGTACGTGTATTTCAACTTTAACAGCGCTGCGTACTGCAGCTTCAGTTTCACCATTGTGTTCGGGCAGTTAACCCTAAGAACACACTAAACTGCACTGCTCCTAGTGCGATTGCTTACTGCCGAATAGCGATTCCTCACTGAACACCATTTTTTTATTCATCGCTTCATGAATTTTGAAGCGAAAATGTGCTTCATTGAAGCGGTAGCGGTAAGTACTTTCCATCGGTCATATTAAGAGTCAATTTTAATCTCGAATTAATAGTGCGGCATTTGCATTTGTAAACAAATAATTAATATTTATTCAAGAAAATTTATCAGCATATCATTATTAGCGCGACGTGGATAGTAAAAGTAATTGCTGAACCTGTTCAGTTGGTCATTAAGCGATTAGTGCCTTAGCGGTGCAATTCATCGTAGTGCTTAGGCCAACTGAACCGACCATTCCATTCTACGATCTTACCCTAATGCCCGTCAAGATGCTTACGCATCAAAAACACTTAGAAAATTGTCGATGAATCTACACATACTCGTATGTTTTCGGGGTCGCTGCATTTCGACTTTTGAAATTCTAACTTCGCATTCAGATTCAGCGTCACCGAAGACGCTTTTGCTCCTTTATTATCCCTCGATTTTCTTTAACAGTTTACAAACAAATTGAATCTGTTTATATTTGCTGTAATTAACAATTAAATCCTGATCGGATTTTTGCAAACTTTTGATACTTTATTTCTTGTATTTTTGACAAGTTTTGGAAATGTTGCAGACACTCTGGGGTCCGCCCCCTCTTTTGCGGAATTTGACTATATAAAAAATTTATTGACATTTTTGTAATCAGCAGCCACAAATTAACAAGAAAAAATACCAATTGGTCTTTGGGTAATAATCTTGTTGAGTAGTGTTATTGAACAAGTTTATTCCCATGGAAATGAAAATGATGGTACGCGAACGGACCTATTAATAATTTTTTGAAATCCTTTTGTAAATTTAGACACGCTGGAGCAACCGCATATGGATGTATGCCATAACTTGGTCCAAATAACACCAATGAACATTTCCATTTCCGGCATGTTGGGGGGCAATAAGAACAACCTGTGCCCTATGGTTGCGGGTTCAGGCGTGATTTTAAGTCAGGATTCCCTCGGTAGATCGTATTTTAAGACTGGCACTTACCTCGTTGAGAATCTGGACCTATTTTTGAATCGGCTGATGGAGGTCAAGAGTGCAGCTTTCTTTTTCAAAGCCGAAGTCTGTTGGATTGCTGTAGGGAGGATAGTGTCGCATGTTTTCGTCCTAATAATCTCCCCTTTAGATTCCAGATTTCATGTTGAAGACTCCAAATTTTATGGATGTCGGTGCAATCATTGAGAAATGCCGAAAAGGGGGGTATAGCCACATTTTCGAAGTCGTGCATGATATCAAAGGGATCATCTATCAAGCAAGGATGTATTTGAAAGTGAATTCATTATTTGTTTATTAAAACTTTTATACTTACCTACTCTACCCCTTAGAATAACCCAAATCGCTATCCTAATTTAAATTATGCAATTGTGAGCTTTGAAGCCGATATTAAGAGGATGCTTGCAGAGGAATTTAAAAACTATAAATTCGAACATATCAAGGGAAGACCACACGAAAATCTTTACGACATTGACAAATAGAATGTTGTCAAAAGTATATGGTTAATTATTTTGTCTATGTTATCAACAGAATAAGCTTTAATATGTGTTTGCCGTGCTTATTTCTTGGAGAATATTTTTTGTTTGTTTTTTTTTTTTTTTTTTTTTTTTTTTTCGTTTTTGGATCTGAATAATTTTTTTAAAAAAAAAAACCATTTGTGGCCTAATTTTATGGATATTCGTGCAATCATTGAGAAATGCCGAAAGGGGGGTATAGCCACATTTTCGAAGTCGTGCATCATATCAAAGGGATCATCTATAAAGCAAGGATGTATTTGAAAGTGAATTCATTATTTGTTCATTAAAACTTTTATACTTACCTACTCTACCCCTTAGCATAACCCAAATCGCTATCCCGAATTTTAAAGTATGCAATTGTGAGCTTTGAAGCTGATATTAAGAGGAAACTTGCAGAGGAATTAAAAAATGATCAATTCGAACATATTAAGGGAAGACCACACGAAAATCTTTACGACATTGACAAATAGAATGTTGTCAAAAGTATATGTTTAATTATTTTGTCTACTCAATAATTCATTTTGAAGGTCTCTATCAACAGAATAAGCTTTAATATGTGTTTGCCATGCTTATTTCTTAGAGAATATTTTTTGTTTGGTTTGTTTTTTTTTTTTTCGTTTTTGGATCTGAATAATTTTTAAAAAAAATATCATTTGTGTCCTAATGTTTGTCCTTTTACAATGTTCTTGTTTGGTTTGTTTGTTTTTTTTTTTTTTTTTTTTTTTCGTTTTTCGTTTTTGCATCTGAATAATTTAAAAAAAAATATCATTTGTGTCCTAATGTTTGTCCTTTTACAATGTTCCCTAAACAAATGAAATAGATATTGAGACGGACATATATCATATGTTACATAAGTTTAATTATTTTGTCTGCCTTAAAAATTAGATTGAAAAGGTGTCTTTGGCTACAGAATAAGCCTTCATTTATGTTTGTTGCGTTAAGTACAGTGTAATGTATTTGTCCTTCTTAATTTATCATATAAATAAAGTAGAGCATGCAAATAACGGACGTGTCTTTTGAATTTTGTGCAGCTCCAAAGAATGAGGTGATTCTGAGAGACTCATACCTCAGGTTCTCCTTATGTAAATCGCCAATATGGACTGTAAACCGTGGTGGGGGATATTAGTGGTTAATTGGCAGGATGAGTATCATCGTCACACAATTATGTTATTGGTAGAACTACCTATGAGTTATCCGTTTATACATCGGACGATTTGGTCCCGGGGCTAATGATAAATTGGATGTGCGAACTTGAAGCTATGGGCAGTATTGGCAATCTACGCGTATATAGCATATTTTATTTTAATACACATCAAATATATTTAATGTATCAAACTATTTTGCTGCATACTCTTGTTTTCAAGATGAACTGACTGCACAAAGTATGTTGACCTTCTTCATATTTGTCACCTTATAACGTCAATAATGTTGATTGAAGTTATTTGGTATATAAATGTAAAGAATGAAACATTGGAAAATTGTAAAAAAAAAAAAATACATTTGAGCCCAAGGCATTGGTGACTAAAACCATATACATATGTATATCGCAGGAATGTTCCCTGCTCTTGGATTAAATGTTATCTTTTTCGTGCAGTTTTCCAATAATGTTTCATTCTTTACATTGACTTTAAATCTATATATAACGCATTTTCCAAATCCCGGAGCACTCAGACAGTACTACAAAGCAGAACTCCTTCGTTTCTTTTTTATGCTCGGGTGGCTATGGTTGCTGTTCGAACCTGCACTTGCTTTTCGTTATGTAAAAGGATACCATCTGCACTGAGTTAAACGTTACATTATTAAATAACGTATATAATTAAATATAAAGTAGATTTATTTTATTTATTTACGTTCGTATTGTCGCAGCGACGAACTGTTCGAATTGTACCGACACCGATTTAGTCTGAAAGGTTCGAATTCATCTCTAAAGATAGCTTGGACTTGTAAGCTCAGACTCGGAGAGTTTTGCAGAGCCTCTCTTCAGATGGGAACCTACACCAAAAAACTGGTAGTGGCTAGCTCGTGATCTAACTGGCTAGAGACGCATATTTGTTGAGGCCCAGGGTCACTCCACTTTGTTCGGCGCTTAAGGCACTAGTTAAAACGACTATAAAATTGCTTACGAATAAAACCGAAATTAGTTTACGATGAAGCGGTCAATGCAATCAAATTATTTGTTTCTGTTGAGGTCGCATTGGAATTATTTTTCAAGCAAGAGAAACTGGAAAAAATACAAAATTTCAGTGGAACAATTTTGTGTCATTTTACTCAAATAGCAATCAGGTACTATTGAAACAACTTATTTGTAACCGTCGTATGGTGTGTATGGATTTCGTAGGCCATCAGGTGAAGTACAAATATGAGGGTAGTTGAGGAGAAAATCGATTAAGTGACTCTTGAACAAGGTGATTGAGAATAAACAGGCGGACTGACATGTTTGTTTTGACCTGACCCTTTCAAAAACGATCATAGCTCTTTCACCGGGTTAATGAGGAATCAAAATTAGATAAAAATTAGTATGACGGAAGACCTGACTCGTACTTGGCGAATTTGTTCCATTGTTTGGATGAGGTAGTCATTTGCTTTCGACAGAAAGTGTTAGTTTTGACCTGAAATGAAAATATAAGGGCAGGCCTTTATTATACATTATTATGAGACGAGGCATGACAAACGATTTCCAGATAACGACACCCACGATTTGCAAATATTTATGTGTAACGAGAGCGATATCAACAATATTTTCCGGTGGCCTTATTATATTCAACCATTCTCGTTACCTATGTATCGTAACGACACAATTGAGATTAAGTGTTACGATTTCTGTCACATCTATGTATAGTTATCGTTACGAGAATGGTATCTCTAATACCACACCTCACAGAACCTCGTTAAGGTTTAATTGTCGTTCGCCACTATGTTTGTAAGTGATTGTTTGAAAAGTGTAATAAATATAAAAAAATGAGCGGCCTTTAATTAACAACAATCACCTTGATATGTTGGTTTCGTCAACGACATGAAATTTATCCTATGTATTCCAACGAATTGGCAGCCGGCTATCAACCTCACCCAAAACATGTAAATGCATCTTCATTCAGTCGAAAAGTTATTTAAAAGTTAAAACAATAAAAAAAAAAGTTCCAGCTGGCAGCATTTTGCTACCTTCGTAGGCCTATCTTCATTAAATCTGTTAATATAGAAATGATTGCCTATGGCTGACTTACATAGCTCGATTGTGTCCTTAAGTTCCTTTTTGAAAATATTGATTGGAGGCACCTTTGTCTTCGTTGCCTCCTGCTGCTGTTGTTGCTGCAGCTTAGGGTACCGTTGCTGCTTTGACTGCTCCTTTTGTTGTTGCTGCGGCTTTGGCTGTTGTTGCAGGTGCTTTTGTTGTAGCTGTTTTGGCTGCTGCTGTTGTTGATCTTGTGGTTGTTGTTGTTGAAGTTGCTAGAGAAACGAAGCTGTTGCTCTCACATTTGCAGTAATTTCCCCCACCGTCGGAGACGTATGGGAATGTCGATGTCTTTGGCCTTTCTTTGTTGCTGCACGTAGTCGCTGGCACCCCCTTCCCCCTTCATAACTTTTCTATTGTAGTTGATAGATTGGGGCGTTTTACCAGTTTGGGAATTGGTTTCAGCTTCTTCCACCTCTTCTTTGCGGTGCCCTCGGTCGGCACTGTTGCTGGTTGGTCATCTTTGACTGCCTCATCGGCTGATAGGTACTTGATGGTTCACTACTTTCGCTATTGGGGGTGCGGACTTCTCATTATCTCCGATCACGTGTTGCTTTTTATACTTATTGTTTTTTTTTGAATTAAAGAAATGAATAAAACGGTCTGATCTGTGCGGGGATTGAACCCGTGACCACCGCTTGACGATCCACTGACACTGCCACTAGGCCAAGTTATTATTCTAAGTCTAAGTCTTTTTCACCAACTTAACGTTGACTGTGCACTTACTACAAGTCTAAACATGTGTGTACTCCACCAAGGTCTGGTGGCTAGGCTAAGTAGGCGTTTCTTATCGAATGTCTTTTTCACCACTTAAATGTTACTATAAGCCGAAACACGTGAGTACTCCACGAAGGTCTGTTAACCACTGATGAGAAAAGTTTTTCCTAGCACTCTAATATCATCTTGATCGAACAACGTGCCGGTGAATACAAATATGTCACATCTTTAGAGATGCGATCAAATCAACTTATTAAATGAATACTTGCAGACATGTTGCAGTGGACAATGCGAAAAAAAACATCTCACCGCCTTTTCCAGAAAAAACGCATATACTGTACCACGCGACCATATTATATTTGCATCTCCTTATCGTCACAGTCAACTCAGTCGATACTCACGACTTGTAATGATTAAGTGTGACTGTTCTCATGTTTGGACTTCAGACCAAAAACATTTTTTTTATCTGCTCAACAGCATACAAAGATGAGCAGTTTGCCTAATAGAAGATCCTGCACTAACATCCAATCTTCAACCGTTAGATCATTGGAGGCTGGTAGCAGTCCTATTCCTATTAATACCGGAACTATTAATTATTTTTGTCAGTTCATTGGTTACCGCAACTCATCTCAGAAGACAATACCCAACAACCGAGCAGTAATTGATTTGTCTCTTAAAGTTACCCTTTTCTTCAGTTCTTTCTCTCTCTAGTTTTTACCACACCACCACATCTGTTTTCTTCTAAGATTACCGACGGCATTACCTGTGGCACATACTTCCCTGCATCGTCGAGGATTCTTCTACATTCTGAATCACACGTAATCGTAAGACATCAATTTATTGGTCAAGCCGGGTAAAACATTCTTTACTAGACCAAGCCAATGTAAAAATTGAATTATTCTTTTTCATGCATTCTCCTTAAATTGTCAACTCGGAAGCCTTTACTTGCTGTCTAAAAGTTTCATCAATTCTCTTTACACCATCAATCACCCCAGCATATAAACTCTTGCAACACTGAACCATTTTTTTTTTTATAATTTGCACGTGTCAAAGGGGGTATGAATATCCTTATACTAATTTTTTAGGATACGGGCGTTTTTGTGGAAAGGGACAGAGAGAAAGACATATTGGTGTAGGTAGTTGGTTTGAAACTTTGGTGGTATTAAGTTTCAGTGAACTCCAAGGGTGGCGTCCAGATAACTGGGGAGTATTTTTGTTTTGCTGTTATTGTCGTTACTTATGATTCACAGTATTTTTGTCCGTCCGCCTGATCAAGTTGCATTTTAGCCTTTTGCCAGTGTTATGCCTTCGCAGTAGAGTTACATAAGTTTTCGCAATTGATCAACTTTTTTTATTTATTGGAAATGAGGATTCGAACCGTGAACCTGCAGCGTGACAAGCTATGAGTTTACCACTACACCATGGCCACCCATGATGGAGAATTCTAATCAATAAATGACTACCGATGCTGAATGTAGAAAACAATACAATTTTCCACCTAAACAATGCCTTTCTAAACATCATTCTATCCACTTCTGGTAAAAATAATAGCAAAAGGCGCGTATGATCAGTTATATATAATTATTTGCTAGTTAATAAATTACTTATTGAAAATCAGTCGCAATTTCGACCAAAACACTCTTGTGAAACAGTATTAAACTGGTTGATCATGACATTCAAATAAAAAGACATACAAAAATTTAATAGTTGCAATACTTTTAGATTTTCAAAGAGCTTTTAAAAGCAACGAATTTTGTCAGCGATAGAAAACTCTTTAAAACTCAGCAAAGTTTTAAGCATTCCACCCAAATGCTTCCCCAAACACACAGCATCGCAGCCATCTTGGTCCATCAAGACTGATTCCATTATATTGAACCCCAACAAGTACCAAAATAAACACTCAAACAATCGTATATTTTAATCAATTTTCCTAAGTATATCCTCGGACCTGATCTCTAAAGGTCTTACGGTGGATACTGACTCTATTTTTACCACTGAAGCACAGGTCGTATTAGAGGCGCTGGTGTTAGCAGACAATGCGCATGGAAAGTACGGCATCTGTTCAGACAGCCTTTCAGTGCTACAGACAACTACAAATCCAAAGAATAATTCTCAGTCCTCTTTAAAAAACCGGACAAGACCAAATTAATGTGGGTACCAGGACATGCAGGTATAAGCGGCCAACTCAGCTAGAGTTGCTAGACACATACAGCAAACGTGTCCTACACACACAAATGAATGATTGTAAACTGTACATTCACCATTACTCGAGGAAAATCACCCCCAGCAAAACACTTGCTTCTTATTCACCCTCTGCTTTTAAGTCAACCACCGCCAATTTCCTCCGGCTTCGTCTTGGACACTCTATAGCTACTTACCAACACCTACAATCTGCACCTCATGTAATATCCACATCCTAAACATGGAACACATTCTTAGTTCCTGCTTCTTCTCTTCAAACACGGCTAGTCGTCATCTTAGGGACAACATTTACAAAATATAGTATTAGACAATCCATCGCAATGCTGTTTTTTTTTGTTCTAAGTTTTCACCTCACTAATTTAACCGGGGTTTGTGTTTGTTGTTTTTTTTTTTTTTTTTGATTGAAGAGTGTTAAGGCAGATGCTTTATCCTAATATAACGATCCCACCGCTGCCACCAAGTGTTGTGTTCGACGCAACAAAACAAAAAAGAAACGTGAAACACTTTAGTTTATTTTTGAACTTTATTTTGTTAATATGCTATTTTGTAGATTATTAGTTATTCTTGTTTTAAGGTGCGCGCGCTGCTGCAGCCAGCCATCAACTGTGCATTCTTCGCGTCATAGTTCTTTTTCCATTACCTGCTTCCAATGTTGGCATCGGGTCAAGTCCGTAATGTGATATCGGGTTGGTTCTGTGACACACATGTATCATTTGCTCATTGCATGGTACGTAACACTTGGGTGGCACAATTATGTGACACACATGTTTCGTTTGCGGAAGGTAAAGTGAACACATGTGGATATTGACTAACCTCAGTTGAATATTGGATATTAAATGACCTCGGTTGTTCTAAATGACTCACGGTGCCACTGTGTTACGACGAAATGTGTGTGGCCTGATTTGGGCACAACAGCAAGAAAATTTAAATATAATAAATAAGCTTGTAGCATCATTCAGTATCAAATTATAATATATAAATGCACATTAAAACAAGATGAAAGCCTTTGCAGCTATTGCTCAATAAAAATCTTTGCATTAACATATTGCGAAAAACTGTAAAAATAATATCAAATGTGCAAAATGCGGCAACGAACACGATACTAGAGGATGTAATTCAGAAACATTAAAATGTACAAACTGTGTACGTTTACTTTGTGAAATTTACATTAAACCTAGATAGTAACCACGATAGTAGAGACGTGAATTGTGCGGTATACCAGAAGCTTCTGGAATCGGAAAAAAACTAAACGGTGCACTAGCAATTACAAGTAAATAAAATTCGCGGTATTTATTGCAACATACAAGGACTGACGGGAAACTTTGCAGAACCTCAATATAACTGCGCGAATAAAAATTATGATTTTTTAATATTATCAGAAACTCATACTACCGAAGATATAGAAGATAGCGAAATCTTCATAGAAGGTTACCAAAAGCCTTTACGCTGCGATAGTGACTCGAGACATACAGGTGATATATGCATATATGTAAAGAAGAGTTCGTTGACTGATCGAGATCGGACGTGTTTTTCATTAATAGTGTCGTGGGGTGCGCGCTTATTTTCTTAAATATAAATCCGTCCTGAAAAGTCAATAAAAATGAACTGTGGTTTGCAAAGAAAAAATAGAGCGAAGTGATACATCCAAAATCACCTGCTCTGATTGCTCTTGCATCTTTCACTGCGCATGCGTAAATTTAAACACTTCGGATCTAGAGTATATGAATTCAAATAGCATTAAATATCGATGCGACAAGTGCTCTGTGCTACGGCGTAAATCCCTACAACAACAACCCGTAGGGTCAATGGTCGCTAAATCTCAACCGCAGCAAAAGCTCCTTGAACACCAACAAAAACCTGCAGTAAAGCATCCAAAGTTGGCTAAGTTACAACAACAAAAACCAACTAAACACCACCAAAGCATGCAGCTGTTCTTCCAAAAGCATCAACAGCAAATATACAGCATGATGAAAAAGAAAAAGAACAGCTTCTAATGTCATCGCCCGGACCAGCCTCTTCAAATGCATCACAACAACCTAACGGCCCGATCACTCTTCAACTTTTGTACGAGGAGATTATTAGCATGAACAAAATTAACTCCTGTGGCAAAAAATAATTGGACTTGAGTGCTAATTAAACTGGAGGGAGCAGCAGCTGATGGAGAATGCAATTGAAATAGCGGGCATTCCAAACGTAAACAATGGGAATGCTAGTGCGTGTGTGCAGAAAATATGTAATGATGCCTTGAATGTAGCAATCTCTACCGAAGAAATTAAGAAATGCTATGTTAAACGTGTTAAGAAGCCAAATTCGAATGAAGAGAGAGGCATTGTGTGTTATGGCAAGTAAAAGTACCGGAAAGAAGAAATTAAATACTTCTCTTTTTGATGGCGATAAAGAGAAGAACATCTTCATTAATAATTATATGACGAGATGCACCCGAGCCCTGTATATGGCAGCAAAAAAATTAAGAACAGAAAACAACTTTAAGTATTTATGGTTCAAAAATTCCCAGTTGATCTTTTGATGATTTAGCTAAAATTGGAAACTGCTGAAATTTTTCGTTTTTGGTAATGATTTTTAATAATAATAATCTAGATCTTTTAAACAATAATCTCACCATACCTATTATAAGAAACAATTGTGATAGCATATTTAGTTCTGGCTCAAATGATCTCAAATCTTTCTATGTAGTTCATCAAAACATTCGTAGTCTGCGGCGTAATTTTGATTTATTGATTTCCAATCTTGATGCCTTTGTAAATTTACCTGATATTATTTTTTTTGTCTGAGATTTGTATTTATTCTTGCGAAATAGATGATTATATTTTACCAAATTATAATTTTTATGCCTGTTCTAATGATTCGTATTCTGCGGGGGGAGTAGCAGTTTTTATACGCGATTTGTTTCAGTGTGAAGTAAATTGTTATAGTCTGAAAAGTGCGGACATTTTAAAGATCTCTTGCTGTGTGTGCAATGAATTGATCACCTTTATTGGTGTTTATAGATTTCACTCTCAGTCAATTCAATTCTTTATTGATGAATTTTCTTCATTTCTACTAAATAAGCGAGCGGCAAATCTTATAATTTTGAGCGATTTCAATTTAGACTTGCTGAGTTGTAGCAGTGTTTCTGATTCGTACGGTGCTCTTATGTCTGAAAATGGTTTAGCGTCTTATATCAACGAACCAACGAGATCAGTTTCAGGTACCTGTCTTGATCATATATTTGGACGTTTTTCTAAAATAGCCCTAAATCCTTGTGCTGCAATTAATTTTGACCTGCAAATCACAGATCACTGCATGACGGGTATTGTATTCAACAGCCTAAAAAGTAAAATAAAAGACAAGTTTATTCCAGCTCGAAGAATTACCCAAATTGATTTCAACAAATTGAACAATGTCCTACTTCATGCTGTTTGGGATGAAGTCTATTTTGAAGTTAACCCTTTAAAGGCATACGATTTGTTCATCAAAAATTTAAAGGAACATATCTCTTATTCTTCCCACTTCATCCTTAGGAAAAGATCAGATATCAGACTGAAACCATGGATAAATGCTGCTCTTCTTAAAAAAATTAGACTCAACCAAAAGTTACGAAAGAAGTCTTATAAGCATCCACATAATCTCAGCTTAAAGAATAGATTTAATAGAATTTGTAAGGAACTTAACAATGAAGTGCGATTAAGTAGGGATAGGTATTTCCACATGAAAATCAGAAATTCACAGGGTAATTTAAAAGAGGAGTGGAATGTTATAAACAGTATTGTTAATAGAAAAGTCTCCAATCAATCAAATGAATTTTTGCTGCAAAGCGGTAGTACTGTTATCGTAGATCCCACCGAAATAGCAAATAAATTTAACATTTACTTTGTCACGGTTACAAAAAATACTTTTTCCAGCAATTGTGTTTTATATTGCAGATGCTGTACAAACTTCAGCCTTTCAAATAGTTTTATTTACAGAAGCAGTTTCTTTTTTGAGCCAATTTCTGGTTTGAAACTCTTAAAAGCAATCAATTCACTTAAGAACTCTAATGCCTGTGGAAATGATGGTATTTCTAGCATTGTTCTAAAAAGAATCGCCTATAATGTTGTTGACATTTTAGCACATATTTTTAACTTGAGTTTTAGTCTTGGTATATTTACTGAAAAATTTAAATGTGCAAATGTCATACCTCTTTTCAAAAAGGGTAATAGAAAGGACAAATCCAACTACCGACCTATTTCATTGTTGCCTGTAATTTCAAAGCTATTTGAAAAGTCCGTTAAACATAGAGTTTTGCAATACCTAACAAGGATACATTTTCTAAGTCCTTTGCAGTTTGGGTTTAGGGCAGGTTTTTCTACGGAAAATGCACTTTTGGACTTCACCTCCTTCATTCAAAAAGGTTTGGATGACAAAAAAACTTGTGCTGCACTTTTCGTAGATATAACCAAAGCATTTGACATGGTCGACCACAATATTCTTTTAAACAAACTGTATAATATTGGTTTTTGTGGTTTTCATCTTATTTAAAAAATAGGACTCAAAAAGTCAAAGTTTGTAACATTTTTAGTGAAACCAAAACAATTAATCTGGGTGTTCCGCAAGGTTCCGTTCTCGGTCCGATTCTTTTCCTCATATATATAAATTCAGTTTTTGAGCTTCCATTTGTAGGAAAAGTAAAAGCTTTTTCATATGATCTCGTTATCGCTTATGACTCATCTAGTCCCTTGAATCTAGTTGCTGACATTAACCATGATGTTCACTTGCTGAGAACTTGGTTCGCTGAACATAAGCTTATGGTCAGTGAAAAAACAAAATTAATGCTGTTTAGCCTTGCATTTAAAGAGCTTGCAGATATAAGTGTTATATTTCATGCTCCGGATTGTACTAAACACTTATTACTTAATGCCAGCTGTCCAGGACTTAGCTCTACATATTTGTATAAAGAGGAAAGTGTTTGTAATGTCAATTGTTTTAAAATTGAAATAGTTCAGCAATTTAAGTATTTGGGGTTAACAATAGATAATCAATTAAGCTGGACTGAACACATCTTTAATTTAAAACAATATTTTCTATCAACTATTCGATGTTTTTACCGTTTGCGCAAGTTTGTCTCTGATACTACTCTTAGAACCATTTATTTTGCAATTTTTCATTCCAAGTTAGAATATGGAATCTGCTGCTGGGGAGGAGCCTACCTTAATAAATTGCAACCGCTTACTCTATTGCAAAAGTGTGCCGTAATGAAAGTCTGTAATGCAATTCGGTTAGCCCACTCTATGGATCTTTTTCGACAGATGAACATTCTTCCAGTAAGGCACTTGTTTTACTTCAAGGTCCTTAAAATATTTTTTATGAGAGGTGGTTATATGCAAAGTCCTATCTTTGACTCATACAGCTTACGCAGCAATACTTCCGCTGCTGTTGGTTTGCCTACTTTTCGGACTACATTTTTTAGAAACACTTACACTATCGTGTCTCGTAAATTGTTTAACAAGCTCCCAGTAGATATACGAAATATTAGAACATTGTTAGCATTCTTAAAACGTGTAAAGTTATGGCTTCTAGGTTTTAATATTTATGAAATAGAATTATTGCTGCGCTACTTTGTTTGATGATTTTTTTTTCTTTATAGACAAATCCTTATTTTCATATCACTTCAAATTTACTTGTTCGTTTTTATTGAATTTCTTCTTTTTTTTTATTATATTTCCTTATGTATATTTTTTTTTATTGATCACCCCATAATGTAATACAAATTTAATATGTGGCATTGTCTCTATTTGTTTAATATAAAATGTCACAAACTATTCTCTAAACAATGTTAATAAATAGTTGTAGTTATTAAAAATATTGTATTAAGGAGAATAAGAATAAATTGAATTGAATTATTTTCAAGTCAGTGACATTAAAAACAAACAATAGATGCTAGAACCTGGTGGCTGAAATGTAAAATAAGAAATAACAATCAGTCTGTATACTCGTATACAGACATTTAAATTTAAGTGTATTAATGTTACGCACATTAAAACTATCTATGAACCAAAAAAAAAAAGACTTTAATCGTATAAGCGCTAAAATGCTGCTGGATTTATTGAACATAATCGGAGATATTATTGTGCTTGTAATAAATAACTCGATGTGCAGTGGTTTATTTCATGAAACGTGGAAAGAGTCAGTAGTGACACCTATCGAAAAAGTCCAAGGTACCGATTTATGTGAAAATTTCCGTCCAATTAACGCCCTTCCTGTTCACGAAAAAATTTTGGAAAAAGTGGTTCAGGTCCAATTAGAAGAGTATTTTGAATCGAATAATCTATTCCTCGAAAGTCAGTCTGGGTTTAGATGAAGACACTCCTACGAATCAGCTTTAAACAGTGTCATAATTAGCTGGAAGGAGAAAATTGCAAAAAAAATTACGTCATCGCTGTTTTCCTCGACTTTAAAAGCGCCTTCGAGACCATTGATAGGGACATTCTTCTGTATAAATTAAGCGGATATGGCATAAGAAGTGCTGAACTTATGTGGTTTAAGCCTTTTTTGAGCGGGAGAACACAACGGACTGTGGATCCTCAGGGATCTATACTTGGAGCGTTACTTTTTATCATATATATCAACGACATAAAGAGTATCCTTAAATACTCGCAGATCGCACTATTTGCAGACGACGCACTCCAACTTATAACAGGAAAAAACATCGTTGACTGCGAACAAAAACTTCATGACGACCTGTATGGATTGAGCATTTGGCTCAAATCAAACAGACTAAAATTAAATATATCTAAATCAAAATGTATATCCTTTAAATGTGATCACAGGTTGAACTTAAGATTTGACGGGCAAATTTTTGAGCAAGTTGAGAAAATTAAATATTGGTAAATAGGTGTCGTAATTGACTCGAAATTAACGTTTAATTTGCATATTAAAAAAGTGTCCAAAAAAGTATTGTTTTTGCGTAGAATAAAAAATAAGATGTCAACAATTAGTGCAATATACATTTATAATGTGATGATTAAACCCCATTTTGAGTACTGCTCGTCAATTTTATTTTTATGTAGTGATTATATGTTATTAAATTTACAACGTATCCATAATAGAGCGATGCGAATAATTTTAAAATATGATAGATATACCTCAATTGACAGAGTTTGGCATCAGGCTCTTTTGTCGAAAATGCGTGCATATGGCATCGATGAGTCTCTTCTTCCTTTCCTACCTTTCAATACAAGTTGTTTTGGACGGCTTCTCTGCAATTCACCAAATAAATGCTGGTGTTCCCCAAGGCTCTGTTTTGTCTCCGACTTTCTTTCTTATTTTTATAAATGATCTCTTGTCTGCAACTTCTAATCCAATCCATTCCTTCGCTGATGACAGTACCCTCAGTTTTTCATATTCGTTCCCTAACTCACGTCCTTGCTCTTCGGCCGTAGAAGGGGAATGGCAACATATGTTAAACACATTAAATTCCGACCTGGACAGCATAATTAAATGGGGTTCAATCAACAGAGTGGAATTTAATGCTTCCAAAACACAATGCTGTCTTCTGTCTCTCAAGCGAAACCAAAACCCTCAACCATTATCCATGGATGGTACTTGCATCATTGAAACCGAAAGACTTGCCATTCTCGGTATGTGTATTAATAACCATCTTCGATGGAATGATCACATATTCGAGGTCGCCAAAAATGCTGCAAAATGTCTAGGATTCCTTAAACGGTGCAAGAAATATTTTACCCCGTCTGATCTGGCCTCAATTTATAAGGCATTCATCCGCCCTAAGCTGGAATATAACGCCCATATCTGGTCTGGTGCACCCAAGACCGTTCTACACATTCTTGATAGGGTACAAAATCGCATGTTAGAACTTATAGGTGATAGAGACATTGTGAATTCCATTCATTCACTAAAACATCGGAGAAATGTCTCCTGTCTCTCCCTGTTTTATCGTTTTTTCCACAAAAAATGCTCCAGCGAAATAGCCAGTTGCATTCCTCCCCTTCAAAATTTCACCCGCAATCGCAATACGCGACATGCTTCGAATGCACATCAGTTTACCCTAAAGCCAAACTTCGGTCGTACTGTCAAATATAGGGATTCATTTATAAGCCGAACAACACGAATGTGGAACGATCTACCAGGCTCTGTATTTCCCCATCACTACAACTCTCAAACATTCAAAGCCAACGTGCATAGGTACCTCCTCTGTTCCTCTTCCCCCTTTTCCCTGACGCCCGTGCCCTGAAACAATTAAAGGGTATTAATACTCCCTTTGGCGCGCGCAGATTATAAAAAAAAAAAAAAAATTGTGTTTATGTTAAATATGTTATAATACAATGGTTGAGTGTCAAGCAAAGAATTCTTGTTAATGTTTTGAGTTTTGTTTTCAAAATTAAATATGATTTGCTACCCAAGTATCTAAAAAAATATATTAAATATGTTGGTGAATCCCAACCATACCATTTAAGAAATGGAGGGGACTTCAGACTACCTCCCTACCTACCAAACGCAACTCAAAACAGTATTGTGTACAAAGGTTTTCAATTATTTCATTCAATGCCTCAAGAAATTAAAAATGAAGGAAACTTTGCCATATTTAAAAGAAATACTATAAGCTTTATGTAAATATCCTCATAGGTAAATTCGTTTATTAATCTAAAAATTATAAAATGAAGTTCTGTGTAATTTTATAAAATGAATTTAAATAGTGGATTTTCAGCTAAATAAATAAATATAAAAAAAAAAAAAATGTAATTTATTTCATGTCAATAAATATTAATAATAATAATAATTCAGTTACGTGATTTAAACCCAAAACACGTCCAGCAAACACGAATCTACTTATATTGAGGTAAAAGTAGAGCACTATTTATTACATTAGCGCAACTATTCAGCTGATAACAGGTAACTACAATATGTTCATGACCAAAATCACTCTAAATTACCAATTTCATCCTTAAGGGAGGTAAATTCAATTTTAGAGCCACTATATCTAATTAGTAGTGGAAGCCCAAAATCATTTACGTGACACAAACGAGAACATAACACCCAGCAATCCAGAATTGCTCTAAGATGACGACGCCCATCTACGGTAAGTAGTTTCCATGAAAGCTTCAATTTTCTAAAAAGTTTCTTTACTGCAAAATAGTAGAAGTCTTTAATACTCTATCTGCGTGAGCTGTATACATTGGGACCGTTCGGTAACATGGTGCTGCGGCGTAGCAACCAATGCAGCCTAGCAAATTTGCCACGCAAAATGGCAGCGAAATGGTAACAGAAAATCTGCTACGATCCGTAGCAAGTTAAAAACAATCAGCTGTTTATATTATAGCAGTTTGCTCGCTTTGCTATCAAAACGGAAAAAATTGTCAATTTCTCTTAAATTGTTAAAGTTATGTTATTAAACTAAATTCAAATAAGTAAATAAAATTGTTGAATACATTCTAGTTTTACATGTAACTGTATAATTTATTTAAAGATCAGATATTCATTGAAATACAGGCAAAATACTAACATCAGAATCTTTCAATTGTCTTCTGTTCTTCGCGCAGCAAGATATAAGAGAGGCGCTGGGCGATTTATCAGAACTTGCCACTCCGTAGCACCATTGTCGTCACATGGCTGAAGATCATCATTTAGTTAAACAATATGAAAAAATCGCCAACACAAACCTCAAGCTCTTCGTGGCAGTCAACACCAAAAGCCCCTGCATTGCTCTAACGTCACCACTTCCTTAAATATTTTTTATTTACACTACAAGCACTTTCGAGTATCTCTCTCCGGAATCGACCAAAAACTCCCAACTCAAGCCATCAAACCATACTAATTTCATTATTTTAAATACACTTGTATCAAATATATAATCTATATAATCACAGATCTACAGGATGGTCACAAATAAGCTTAAAATAAATAACACCCTTCAACCTCATTTATGGTCTGTGTTCCATTTCACTAGGTCCATCTAAAACGGGAGACTATCAATTTGGTCATCACGCAAAATATGGACCACCCTGTTTTTTTTTTTTTTAATTGCGCGCGCCAAAGGGGATATGAATACTCTTATACTATTACAGGGCACGGGCGTTGTATAGATAGACCGAGAGAGAGAAAGAAAGACAGATTTGGTGCAGTGGTTCGACACTCAGGTGGTATTAACTATTCAGGTTCTGTAAACTACAAGGGTTGTGTCCAGATAACTGGAGAGTTTTTTGTTTGCTTTTGTCTTGGCCCTGTATTTTTTCCCGTCCACCTGGTATGATATATGACCACTCTACTGCCAGTATTATGCGTTCGCAGTAGAGTTGACTTAGCTTTCGCAATTGATCGATTTTTTTTATTTATTTCTTGCGAAATAAATAGATGATTCTTGACATCGGGATTTAAACCGCGAACAAACAGCGTGACAAGCGATGAAGTTACCACTACACCACGGCCACCATGTATTCAAAAATATGCTAAAAATAAAATACACCCTTTAATTTAAACGTTGGTCCTAGTTTTATGTCATTATTTATGACGTCAAGGAGGAGAGAAGTAGGGAATTTAAGTAAAACGTTGTCAATTTAGTTGTAAAGTGATGTTGAAACGATGTTTGCAGTGGTAACTTTAAAAAACTAATTGGATCCATGGAGAGACACAGTTATTGATGCTAAAGGTGGTAACACCAAATATGGAATTTGTAACATTTTCAGCATTTCCTAAATTTTTAAAATAATTTACGTTATGATATTTAGACTTTCTCTTGACAGTACAATTTTGTCGCTTTTATTGTTGTAATTAAATGAAATGAAGTATTTTTTGTATGCTATTTAATTTTTGAAACATGATAAGTTAAAAACCAGAAATTAAATAAAGTTACTAGGAGTGTCTCTATTTCTAATAAAAAAGTAGAACTTGTTGTGTTTTTACTTTGTGTAAACACTTTCTTGATAAACTGTATTTAGCAACAAGATTTTAACACATAATGCAACGGCAATAAAAATTAATACGCATTTTTGGACTTCGGTTAGGATTGTTGGAATTATGAATAAGGAAAAGTGCCTCGATATTTTACAAAACAATTTGCTAACGCATTTAGCTATAACAGGCTATAGTGGATCTGAAATCGCATTCCAACAAAATGGCATGCCTCTAAAATTTTCAGGGAATGGGGTTTGGAAATCAAAAATTTCAAACGATGAAATAGTCATTAGAAAGCCCCGACCTCAATCCAGTTGAAAACTTGTGGTCAATTGTGAAGTGACGGACAGTATGAGAACCAATCTTAATGAGGTTTGAGATCAAATTATGGTCGAATGGAGCCTCATTCCAGAGCAAATCCAACACAACTAGGTGGAAAGTATGCCGAAACGTTATGTCCATATTATTAAAAATAAAGGGTTGTGGGCAGAGTACTAAAATTGGGACCTATTATCAAAACGTGCAAAATTTGACAAGTATTCCTCTAAAGTCATATTCTAGAATTAGTATATCAGTTTATATTCAATAATTAAAAAAATAAAAACATCAAGCATTTGATAGTATTAAACGCTCAAAACTAAAAGGAGCATTGATAACACAAGGTATTCCCCGAAAACTAGTAGAAATAGCGATGACGACGATGAAAGAGTCAAAAGCAAAAATTCTAATTCAAAGCAAGGAGTCAGGTGAATTGGACATCAACAACAGGGTTAGACAGGGCGACGCGTTATCTGCGCTGCTCTTCAATATGGCCCTCCAACATGCAATAGGAGATCTAGAAAATGGCGGTAGCATATTCAACAAGTCATACCAAATAATAGGATACACAGACGATGCCGCAGTATGGTTGAGGTATTTGTAGCATTGGAATCAAGAGCAAAGCAGGTTGGACTGAAAATAAAACAAAGTATGTATATGAGAATGTCTAGGAACAGCAGAGTAAGAACCCCCCAAAATATAACCATCGCCGACTTTAACTTCGAAGGAGTTGATACTTTGGAATACTCTTAAGGAACGACAATAGTATGCATCACTGCGTTCAAGACAGAATACGCGCAGGCAATGCCTGTTATTTTGCACATAAAAAACTACTACAGTCAAAGCTTTTGTCTAAAAACTGAAAAACTCATTATACAAAACGATAATACGCGCAATAGTAACATACGGTTGAAAAGTCTGGTCTTTTCGAAAGGAAAATAATCAGAAAAATATACGGACAAGATTAGAAAATGGAATATACATATATGTTACCGGTAAAGTGAGAAATGCCGGTAATTTGCAGATTTACTAGGTATTCTGCAGATTACCTGATTTGGCCAGCTAAAGTGCGAAATATTACGCTCGCAAACTGCAGATTACCGACTGAGAGTTCGTTAAAGTGCGAAATTTATTGTTTTAAATGAAACAGAATTGTATGTACTTTAACACGGCCAAGTAGGAAAATTGATGAGAAAAAAAAAAAAATACTATTTCACAGAAAACAATTAATTTTTTTTTTGTATTGTAATGTATGAAGGATTTGATATATCCCGTATATAATTTTAAATGAACAGTTCACAATATTCTATATTAAAAACAATATTTAAACAAGAAGACGATAGACGCTTGTACCTACTGTTCTTCTTTTCACCGATTCAATTAAAATTTCGCACTTTACCGGGTGGATGATCGTTAGAGTGCACACTACCTAGTTAATGTTCGAAAAATTTGAAACTTTAACTGACCAAATCAGGTAATCTGCAGATTACATAGTTAATCTGCAATTTACCTGATTTCGCACATTACCGGTAACATATATAAGACGTACGAACGAAGAAATCAACGCAATAGTTGAAGACGAAGACATAGTGCGGTTCGCCAAAGCCCAAAGGATTAGATGGCTTGGACAACCCAGAAAGCACGAAGAAAAAAATAAAAACTCTTAATTTCTGATGCGAAGTTATAAGGACGTATATTATATAATTATAATAAAAACATTTGTCCACTCCTGCTCGTCATTGTAGGTACCACCTTCAGTTTGCAATTAATATGAAAATCATTTTGACTGAATAACTCATACGAACAAAATTATTTCAGTCGAAAATGTATGTAGGTTTTGAGATTCTATACAAAGTGGGTGTCGAAATTTTCAAAATACATATTCAAAAATTGCAGGAATGTATTCAAAATGTCCGACATTAACCCGAAGTTAATGGAAATCATTTTTGAGTGCAATAATGTAGAAAACATAATAATCCCGTGAAGAAAATTATTACGGTTGAATCTTTAGGCTTTGGATGCCTCTGCAAGATAGATGCCAAATTTTTAAAAATGTTCGACTTTAGTTCTTTTAGTATTCAGTTCGAATATTCCGAAAATGTTTTTTATTTTTATATTTTTTACTTGCTGCTGATTTCGCACATTACTTGCTGCTATAGAGGAAGTATTGTTTTCGTGAAAATTTTAATTTTTTAAATTTTTACATTTACTCAAAAAAGTGGGTCTCGTAATTCTGTCGGTCTGTCCGTCTGTCTCTCTCTACCTCGGAATGGAGGCTTAACTGCTGAACGAATTTTTTTCAACTTCATATCTGGGGTCCGTGTATCAATGGGCAGAGGCGATATTCGAATTTTCATTCTAGCCTCAAAATTAACGATACTTTAAAGGCCAATTAAACAAAAGTTATTTTTCTCTCAAAAACGGCTTTAATGTTTAAATAAAACAATAACAGTGTGAGATATCAAATTGATTCTGACTTTATCTTGAAGCTACATTCATGCCATTATGTATGGAATAGCACATCATTTCAGTGACCGCCTTGGCTTCACTGGCAGTGCTTCAGGTGGTCGGTCCAATGTTTGATGACTCGGTCCAATATTTGCGACGTTATTCCGGCAATAGCTCGAGCTCGTCCAAAGTCGTTGGCTTGTTAGCGTAGACTAAGGACTTGGCGTAGCCCCAGGGAAAATAATCGAGGGCGTCGGCCAATTGACAAAAATGGGCCTCGTTCGGGAAGTTGATTTTTTTTTTAGCCAAAATCCGGATCTCCGGCCAACATTGCCAGCACCCAATTAGCGAACTCACGGCGTTGTCTATGGTCGTCCGGCTTCAAATCTTGCGTCAGCACAATCTTATACGGATGTAGGCCCAAATCCAACCGCAAAATAACCCTGGTTGACTCTCTGTCGATGCCCAATTCAGCTGATCGGCGCCGAATCGACATTTCTACAGCGGCTATGTTTTCTTCACTTCGCACCAATCTCTGTCTAGTTGGTGGCTTAAGGTCCAAAAGAGTGTACTCACGCGCTTGCCTGCGCACTGAAGCCATGATGACGACCGACTTTACGACGAAATTCACGTTGCGTATTTACAACTGAGCCGGTATTTCGATATTTTTTAATAATTTCCACACGTTCGGGAAGCGTCAAACGATGCATGACTGCATTACTGAATATTTTGACAGCTGGATGTCATTGGTAACTTTGACAGCTGCGGAAACATAACAAAGATTCTTAGTTATCGCTTGGGTAGTTCAGAGTTCCCTATGTGTTAAGCCATATGTTTCGTAGTGTGTTTGCTTGTTTGGGGGAAATTCTTAGTTATCGCGTGGGCAGTTTCGTCCAATCAGAGTGCCCTATGTGTTAAGCCATATGTTTTGTAGTGTGTTTGCTTGTGAACCGAACTGTGCACGTTCGAGCCCGTGCCCGAGTCACCCGAATATAACAGAGAAATGAATAAAATTAAAGTTACACCACTACATCAAAAATCAAGTTTGAGTGTTCTCGGATTTGGAATTAAAAGAAAAATATGTGTCAAGCTATCCGTTCACTATTTTCCACTCGAAAGAGTATCAAGCTTGGTGTTATTCTTGATAAGACACCAAGCCACCAGGTAGGTAGTGACAGATAATCCTGAACGCAAATGAGTTCTCATTCGCTTTATAATCCCGGCTTTCTACTGCTCCTTCGAAAAGAAGAACGTTGCGTTTTTAAAAATCCTGAATTCCGGACTTTAGATTTTTTTTTTTTTTTATTTCTTTACTCACCCAATAGAAAATTGTATGTGTTAAAGCAATTTGTACTCCGGGTTCATAAACTTTTTATATTGTCTTTATTTTCATATTTCATGTTCATGGTATGCATATTAATTCACATTTATATTATAGATTTATATTTTGATCAATCTTGAATGACAGATACTATGTAGTTCATAGTTTGATTACAAAACGTAATTCAATCAGTTTTTGTTTCTGCTGTAGATATAAGACAAAAAAAAATAAAAAAATAATAATAATATAAATAAGACAATGTTTGTATCACTTGAATAAATAAATTATAAAAAAAAAAGAAAACGAATAAATTACGAAGCTTCAAAAAATTCATTCGTTGCGTTACGTAAAATTGATGTTACTAGCATAGAGTATACTATTAATTATTTATAGTACATACATTAAATATACAAAAAATTCTTATCACAATGTTACACTAATTTTATTTTTATTTATGTATTTTTTTTTTTTTTTTTATTTTTTATTTCAGCTTAGAATATGCTTATATCCTTATATGCATTCTCAGTTTAAATTATTTAATTTGTTTCATATTTCAAATAATAAATATAAAAGTTGAAATAATGAAAATTGGGTACACATTACAATTTAATTTAAAAATTTACAGAAAAAATACAAATTATATTCTAGCTATAGAATAAACAAAATTTTATAGATTCATATATATATATATATATATATATAATACATGTGTATGTAATTGTATTTATTTATTTTTTCATATAATTTTTGGTATCACATTTAAAAAAAAAAAAAAAAAACAAAACAAAGGTTAAAATATTCTTGTTTGTTTGCTTCAAACCGAATTTCATTGGAATGGGTATTGTTCTGATAAATTTAAATGAACTTCATTGAATACCCCCAGACGTTTTAAAAATATTTTAAAATAAATTATATTATGACAAACGGTACAAAAAATAAAATAAAAATAAAAACCTCTCCTTCTAGACAAAATCTAAATTAAATCTACACTACTAAGTTGAGTTATAGAAAATATCTATGTGTATAAGTCTAAAAAGCTTATAAAATATATTTATATTTACATACAATTACAATGACGCACTAAAAACAAAAATACGTGAGTTTGTTGTTGAACTATGAAAAATTCAAGAGAAAATAAAATAAAAGTCAAACATTTTCTAAGACTGTACTGGACTTAAGTGAGAACAATGGAGAGCTTGATTCAGGAGGAATTTAAATCGTAGTCGTTACAGAATCTGTAAACGACGTTCGATCTTCCGAATCGAATATCTAAAAATAAACACAAAAATTACAACAAATATTACTTCACACATATGATGCATATTATACACCAAACTATGTACAATAGTGTAACTTTCCATAGTGCATTTACCTTAACCGTCTTCTAGATTAGAGCTCACGTTTACAAGAGTCATTCGAAATTTTAGGGTTAATGCATAAAGAACAGGTAAATTGTGTGTGTATAGTGTGATCCGGTCTAACCTTCTTCATCAACAATTTTTTTTTCTTTTAGTTTCAATATGAGAAAAATGTGAATACCTAAATACATGCGTGTAGATTGCTGGTTCTTTTTTTTTTTTTTCGTTTTATGAGTCAACACATTTTTTTGTTTTTCGTTTTGGGTGGAAAAAATTATTATAAACTTAAAGACATCTATACATATTTTTCTTTTTCCTGATATACATATTTTTGCAGATTTAGTACATTTTTAAAAATATTTTTCAAACTTTTTAAATACAACTTCACTTTCGATTTTGTTTCTTGTATATGCATGCAAACTTTACCTAAACAATGAAGAAATATTTCTCAATAATATTTCATTCTATGCTCTTAACAATGAAAATTAGTACATTATGTACTTTTCTTAATAGATCA
The DNA here is from genome assembly GCA_963082735.1 of Pocota personata. Taxonomy (NCBI): domain Eukaryota; kingdom Metazoa; phylum Arthropoda; class Insecta; order Diptera; family Syrphidae; genus Pocota; species Pocota personata. The sequence continues at coordinate 5,726,624 of OY720433.1, forward strand.
TATTTATAGATAGTAAAAATATGTATTGCTGTGTGTAACTTTGCCAAACGTACAAATTATTTTAAGTTCAATAAATAAAACACCTGAACAGGACTTATAAGACGTGCGTAGGCACGAGCCAATTCGTAAACGCATATATTGCGCTAGTTTATTATAATAAAAAAAGCTGTTCTGAAAACCACATACACATAGTAGCGCATATGTGCATCCTTGAAAACTGTACTTCACTCTTGAACTGCTTTTAGAATCTCTTGATTTGCGTTTACGAATAGGCCCGACCAGTTCAAATACATTGGACAGTGATACTGTCGAGCCAGTTCTTCGTAGGCTTGGTATTTTATATGTGTTTGCTCCACTAAAAATTTAAACTGACTATAGCCTGCCTGGTTGGTTGCTGTCTGGACAGTTCAATTGTTTTATTTATAATGTGAAGTGGATCATTTGCAACAATTCTTATGAATTTCTTTACTCGAATATTTTCTTTCTGCTGTTATTTTCACAGAATAAAACGAAAATAAATATAAAATATGAAATAACTGTACCGCTGTCTAGGAAATATACAAAAACAGTCACCCCAATTTTGCAAGTCGAATCTACGAGTTGTATACGACGACAGTTATCGTATGTCATTGATACAGTGATTCGACTCAGGGATTTTTGTATTACTATAGGAATCGTATTTTGAAGAATAACCGTAATGCTTTTTATAGAATTCTTACCATCAAAATTTCCGAGGACAGTATGTACCTATGTGTACCGCAGGACAATTCATTCGCTTTTCAAGGAAAAATGTCATTAAATTGAGCTTTAATTAGGTTAGGACGACCACCGATCAGAGAGAATTCACACAAATAGAATCAAGATTGAAAACGCTTTAATTTTACATTAAGCGCCGATCAAATCGCATATTAGTGTGAGATTTATTTACAAATTTACTTCGAATGAAGGAACGAATTAGAAGTAAAATTAGGGGCAAACGGCGTTGCCAAGCGAATACCCTCCTTTAACTGAATCACATTAAAGCAACTGTCACAACCAGGACACCAAATTTATCGGAGAAATTTCTCATGTCTCTTCCTGCTCCAGCGAATAGCCAGTTACATTCCTTCCCTTCAAAGCAAGCCATTTTTTTTTTAGACACAGGTCACGCATTTTTTTCCGACTTCTTCTGACAGAAAATTGTTGCAGCTTTCGCTGTCCGAAATAATTATTGCACTCTATCTGTCTTAAATCATATGTTTGTCAATTAAATGCGTTTATACGCGTTGAAGATTTATGTAAGAAAACTGATAGCATGAAGGTGTTATACATACATCTACACAGTTGCGATGGATTCTGTCATTAAAAAGGTAGCTCAACGACTTCAGCCTCACCCGTGTAGCAAAAAACGACAATCGAAATTGCTTGACAAAAATTAATTAAAGTAAGTAAAGTAAAAGTATGAGTTCTTTTACATGAAGGCTTCCTCGAATCTTTGTACTTCGTATACCATCAATCTTCGTTACTCCTGCTGTCATGCGAAATAAATTATATTGTAGATTATTCTAAGCTTAGCTTGTAGTTCTTCGGTAATGAACACATATACTTAAACACTGTTTTCCAAATAGACTAACATTTTTAATATAACATTGTGTTCAGTGGAGTAGTAGTTTTTTTTTTAGGAAATAGTGTAGTATAACAACATCCAGACAACATCGATACATATTGTGAATTAATTTGTTTTTGTTTTTTCTTGTTTCTTACCTATTCATTTATTTATTTGTTTAAATTATCTTATGTTAGATTAAAAGTTTGGTGATGTAGCCCAAATTGTTTACCACATAGACCGCCTATACAAGGTCAAATACTAATAATAAACTAGACAAAGTGTTATAGGGTGTGACAAACAGTAGTACAGTGACATACAATGAAAAAAGTCTTGTTTTAAGCAAATTTGCAAGAATCAAATCTCAAATGTTACCTTCTGGGCCTAGAAATTTAAATCAAAGGTCCAAGAAGCTGGGAAAAGCGGATGGACATGCCCTTTCTCTCAATTATTTCAGTATGTGATAAACTATGAATCAAAGTTATAAGCAAAAAAAAGAATATGAAATAAATTAAATGCTTATCAATGCTGACGGATATTTTCAGATTTATAATAAACATCTATTGTCTTTTTCCGCGCCTGATAATTGACACCGATGGGGTAGACGATGATGAAGAACTCGAACTCGAGGACGAACTCGATGAATTCACCTTACCTAAGACATGTCCGTTCCCAGTGCCGCCACCGTTTGAAGTTGATGGCGATGATGACGCTGATGAATTCGAAGAACTACTTGATGTTATAGTTAAACTACTCCTGCCAATATCAATGCGATTCCTAACTGAATCCAATAGCTCAGCCACAATTTCACTGCTTAGATTTTTGGTTTTTGTTATCATTGCAGCACCTGTCTGCGGTTGGAGGGCACTGCCCATAATTAGTGATCGTTTGTGCAATTTAATTCGATCACTTGTGTTGTTGTTTAGCACACTGGTATTGTTGTTGTTACTTGTGATCACCCCAATGCTACCAACTGTTGGCTTGTAGTACAGACTAGCTGAAGTAGAATTGTTCGGACCAGCACGTACAATTCCACTACTTCCGCCATTGTTATTTCCAATCACGTTGACTGGGGGTGCTATTACTGTTGTTGCTGTAATGGTGACCCCTCCGGCTGTACTGCCGATGGCAATCTGACGACATTTCGGCGCAGTAGAGCTATTCAGCGAATTCAAAGCGACTATTCGCCGTGGTTGAGGTTTGGTAAATCCACCGATGATTGGCGCATTTGTGTTTATAGCACGAATTGTTGCACGACTGGTAAAATTGTTCGTCTTAATGTTATTATTAGTTGCGCCTGTATTGTTATTGTTGCTAACCTCAAACTTGTGTGCGAGCGATGCTAATGATGTACTAAAAACGGACACCTCACCATTTTCGTCAATCATAAACGAATGATTTGTCTTTCTGGTGCAAAGGATGTCCTTGCGAAACTCTGTACATTCACTTGGTGTCCTCACCATTCCAAAGGCATTCAGCGCAACCGGTTTGGGCACACTTGCGAAGAAACTGCGAATGGGAAGTCCCGGAGATGCAATAGGTGAGTGGACAGCATCGTCATTCTCCTTCTCTGGTTCGACTTTTTCACTATTTTCAGCTTTGTTCCCTTGTTGTGAGTCCTCTTCCAGATCTTCAAGCTCAAACGACAACGCTTTTTTATATTTCCCAGTAGTATCGAAAAAAGTTATTTCACCCTTTGCTACTGGAACCACCTCCGGATTCGGCTTGGGTGGGGCCTCTTTGGGTGGCTGCTGGTCCTCGGCTGGGGTTTCAATAATTTGGACATCATTCGCCGAAGATTCTGCTGGCGTTGGCGTAGATGTTAGTGTTAGTGTCGGCGTTGCTGACGGTGTTTGTGTTGGCGTTACTTCCAGTATCGAGTCAAGAAGTGGAATTTCTGTTGTTGCTATCAGGTCTTCTGGCGAAATAACTGCTGCAAGACTATCGAGTACCCTCAGATCGCAGCTATTCGATCCGCTCAACATCTCTATATCGCTCAGACTAATATTCACACTGTCGTCACTTAGCAAAGTTCGCGGATACTGCACAGCGAATATATCCTGCGGTTGCAATCCATTGGTACCTGCTGTCTGGAAAAGATCAAAGAGTCCAGTAGTTGAATTGTCGTTGCTATTGTTGGTAATCTCATAGATGATCTGCTGATGATGCTGGCTTAGTCCTGTGGTGTCAATTATGCCATTGCTGTTGTTTCCACCAGGCAGCACAATTACATTTTGCTGCGAATACTGGTCATCACCAAGTGTTGGTAGATTGTAGATCTGATAACCATTTCCTAGCACATCGTCTAAATTATGAGTGTTTCCCTGCTGTTGATGCTGATAGATGATTTGCTGGAACTGTGCTGCATCCAAGTTGGAAAAGTCGCCCAATCCGCTAATATCCACTTGTGATGACGAAGTCATCATATTCGAACCGCCGATATCTGATGATGCCTGGCAATCGAGAATTGGCGGCAAGTCATTACCGAACATGCTTCCAGACATCATGGTCATTGGTTGGGAGTTGTCAACATTGCCCGACGCAGCGCCCAACAAAGAACTGATGTCACCTAACATGGCACTGGCTGATAGATTCTCCAGGGAATGCTGTGCTGACAGAGGCACTTGCAGGGTTGGTATAATTTGCGTAGAAGATGACGTTGATGAAGAGGAGCTCGAAGTCGATGAAGACGAGGACGATGAAGATGAGGACGATGGTGACTCAGCAATGTTTTGTAACTGAGAAGGTAACTGGTGTTGCATAGACATCTGTTGTTGCTGTAGATTCTGACAAACTGTATCCACTCCAAAGGTTGCAGTCAAATTGCTAAGGTCATCTTCTAGCCTTTGTTTCTTTGACGATGGCTGCCCACCATTGCTACTTGATCCAAGAGTGCTATCATCAAAGTTAATGTCTGTATCGGGTGTATTTAGAATTTCGTTCAATAGTTTCGTGTCATTCAGAAAGTCCAGCTGCGTATTTTGATCAAAATATCCGTCAACAAGAGTGAGAATGGAATTCGCGTCGACCGCAGATGATGAGTTCGATTGTTGCTGATAGGCAGAGTTGGGATCGAATTGCATCGTTGAGGTTTCTTGCGATTGGTATGCTTGTGAATTTAAATCCATGAGATTCTGCTGTGATAAATGCATCATATGCTGCTGCTGCTGCTGAGTCATACCCTGATTACCACTCATACCGGACATAAGCAATGACGAAGGTGACATGCCTGATGTATTGGTACACATGATACCAGAGAGTTGTTGTTGTTGTTGTTGCTGCTGTTGCTGTTGGGCTTGTTGCTGTTGTAGTTGTTGCGGTTGTGCACCCAAATGGATTAGACTTATGTTCGGCAACAGATTTGCAGCTACGCTGGCAATAGATGCAGATGAGGCAGGAGAAATAACCATGCCACTATTATGTCCCATTAGACATGATGTGGACGATGAACCCATTGCTTCGGGCATATTTGAACCCGACGACAAAAGGGAGAATGTTGACTGAATAAGATTAGACTCGATTTGAGCCGCTGTTGTGTTGTTGTAACCCATTTGTGGTGGATGGTTATTTGGATTGTTCGTGCGCCTATCCAATTCAACGCTGGATGCTGAATTTGATGACTCAAAATCGGGTATCACCTGAAAGAGTAACACATAAAGATCATTAATTTCAATGATAATAATAAGTTCACTAATGGAATATCCCTTCTTATTGCTTACATTGGCTTACAAACAAAAATCTGTGTAAATTTTGAAAAATTAATTAAAAAAACGTCATCTGCTGTATCCTAAAGAAACAGGTCCATGTATACTTTCAAATAGTCGAAAGAAAACTTTGTAAAATTTGTACACACAATTAACGATGATCTGTAATAGCTTAAAGGTTTTCTTTCGCTTGCTAAAACTTCTTTTTATTTTTATGGAACTTTGTGCAACATTAAAAAAAAAATTACACTAAAGTAACATATGTTTAATATAGTTGATCCCATGGATTAAAGGTCGTCTAATTTCACTTGCTTTAACAAATTTGTATAACACACTTGTACAGTCAACTAATATGCTCGATGTTAAAACTAACGAGATTAATCAAAACCCCGAGGCATAAATAAAAATACGAGTAGGCTCCAGACTATTTGCAAGTTAAGTTTTGATTGCTACGATTTCTACCGCCAAAAAGAAAGAGTACCTATAAAATTCTACGCAAATGTCTCATTCTTATGGAGGTCAATAGGAGAATTTGCTGCAGGCATGCACACGAGCATATGCAAATTTGTACGTGCAGAGATCCGAGAGCGTATTTACGTGTGCAATTCAGCATCTTTGATGCTCATATTGCACCACTACGCGTGGTGCAATATGAGCTTTTGCATCGTATTAAGAGAAAAGTGGATACGGCCGTCACCGTTAACTATCAAAATCCTTAAATTAGGATAAAATCTTCACAATATGTCCTTTAAAAGTTGGCGTGAAGCTATACGGAGAGACTAAAAAAAGGTCCCTAAGAAAACTAAAGTTGTCGATTTATTATAGTTTTTTTTTTTTCAGGAAAATCGGAGACAATGGAGACGAGAAAAAGTAGAAATAGTAATCTAACTTCGGTAGAAATTCACACTAAATCGCATGAAATATTAGATCGACGATACAAATATAGCCCTGGTGAAGGCAAAAACTGACGAAGATCCAAGAATGACTCAGCAAATGATAGGTGATGAACTAGGCTTAAATATCATGGCTGTGTTATGAAATCATTGCCTGAAGTAATCGACAAAAAACTGCTCGAAGGCTTTCAAGTGTTTTGAATGACGAGCAAAAAGGCACGTGTTCGTTTGCTCGATATTTCTTAGACAAAAATTAAAACATAGAGTCGAGCTGCGTAACAGGTGATGAATCTTAGTTCTATGTATAACTCGAAACCTCATCAGCAGGTCCATGGCATTGAGCGCAGAAGATGCAAGCTCCCCAGTTAATAAAGCAAGACAATAAAAATCAGCAACAAAAGTGATGATGTCGATTTCGTTCACCAGAGTGAAAATGGTCGTTATCCTGCTAGAAGCTAGTCAGATGGTAACCGCTAAATGGTATATAGAAACTCGCCTAGCACAAGTTTTCAAAAATTTGTTACGAAATCAGAAAAAAAAAACTTCGTCGTTAGTTTTTGCACCGCGATAATGCAGCTTTCTTGCGTTCTCGCGTATCCATTAAATTCGCCCAGCGCGGTGCTACTACCGATTTACATAATCTGTAGAGAAATAAAAAAAAAAAATTATAACTAACTTAGCGAACTTTTGTTCGTCTCCTCGTATGGGGTAGGATATAAAATGTCTTTCAAGCAAAGGTCACATACGGATCTCCAGTTTGGGGAAATTGTCTTAAAAGCTAATTAAAAAATGCTTAGATATGTAAAATGATTTAACGTCTCCCCCTTGGGACTTCTGAACTATGGTTTTACACGAACAAGTTGGAGCCCCCTTCAGATTACAAGGATGATTGAAATAACGGATTTTGTTACTTTACTTTCGGATTCATTTCTAAAATTCGGTACTTTGTTTACTTTCTTATACATATTTATTGTTTACTTACTTATGCATTTGCATGCTTCTCATGGCAATTTTACTTGCGGACGTTTGTTAGACGCTCGCGAGGGGTGTGACCGTGAAAAAATTTGTTGGTCTTGTTACTGGTTTTTAAACCAGAATCTCATGCTTAGCAAGTAGTCCAGTGCACTACTGCTGAGCCGGTGCAAAACGAAATGTATACATGTAAAATTCGATACTACCTACAATATATAATATATATACATATGTATTTCTATTAGTTCAGAAATGGACCTCTAACTTAGAGTGAATAGTTGCGCCAATAATAAGTAACTCACAAATTGCAGAGCGAAATTATTTTTTAGGTTCAATAACCAACGCAATTTGCATATGCGTTCTGATGAGTAGTTGCCGGCACGAATTTCTAAGAGTTCTTGGTTTCTTAACTACCACCCTGCCTAATACATTTTATATCTGTGGATTTCTAGAATAAATAACGAAAAAATCTAATAAAAATATCCTTAATTCTAAAAATGTTTGCATTAAAAAAGAATAACCCAGAATTTCAACATTTTTAATACATAAATGAATAATTTATTGATTGATGTTGTACACACCACACCCACCCGATTGATATCGAAACGTCGCGCGTGTTTTGACGCGTCTCTGTTCATCTGATGATCAGCGTAGATTTTCTCAAATGGTTTAATACGACCTTGTACCTGTCGTCGCATTGACATTGAATGCATTTTACATGACATTAACGATCTCGTACAGGGCTGCATATGTGGTCCATTCGATACTCCACAGTGTTTAGTGGAATCATATTGGCGCCCATATGAAGATGGCGACGACGATGGGGATACAGATGGTGTACGTGACGACGACGTAAGAACATGTTGCTGATCGTCTTTTTTCATTTGGGTGTTGGCGTATAATATGTTCTTGTTATTTTTGTTGGTATTATACTTAACATCCATATTGTTATCCATGATTAATTTGTTTATCTCCTTCTGTATATAATATAATTTTTGTATAAAAAAGTGGGAAGTGTTTCTATTTTTTTTTTTTTCTTTATGGTTACATAATTTAATCATTACAATTACACTCTATAGTTACGATGATACTCTACAAATAAGATGCCAAACAGTACCAGAATATTAGGGCCGTAGTTTACTTATTGTATTAATTGAAGCTTATTACGATTCAAAGCATGGTACCTCAACAGTTTTTTCACAACATAGACTACTATACTGATGAAGACTTACCTTATTCTCCACGACCCAAACAGCAAATGGAAAGGGGTCCAAATCAGTCAGCGTTAATCTCCATTTATTTTTTGGACCAAGTTTAAGGAAGTTAGGCAACTGCAAGGGCACAACTCGCAGAATTCACCCAGGGTTCTAATAGTTCAGGAATGTGAAGACAAAAAACGACGCCAGAGTTCGGACTTATGAAATTATGAGCTCCTTGAGAAGACGTGAGGTACGCAACATTGTTAAGAGACATGGGCAGATCACTGAGATATTTTGGTGAAGAAAAATACACAGAAAAATAAAACATCTTAGAAAGGTCACACGTTGGACGCCTTTTTAATTGCACTTATAAGGGAAAGTATTGGTTTTGCGAAACAAATCCACCTCGAAATTTTCATTAATCTTGGTATTACTATGATATAATGGAGAATCTCAAACAAGTGGGTTCCGCAATTCTGTCTGCCTGTATGTATGCTAAACTGCAGCATATCTTAGGTCTACGGGTTCAAAATTCGGAGCGAAATTGGAATTTTCATTTTAACCCCAAAATTAACGGTACTTTGCTAATGTCTTTAGTAAAAAATCGATTTTCTCGAAAACGGCTCTAACGATCTTATTGAAATTTAATATTTGCATTACAGCAGACATATGCCAACAGATCGCGTACCATGTTTTTGCTATAAAAAAAATCGTATGACGATACTTTTCTTATTAGAGGGTTTGCAAGTACGTGCGATCCAGTCGTACACCTATTTTTATATATATATTTTTTTTTTAAGAGTGAAACGAAGAAAGCAAAGAGAACGATTATATATAATAGATTAGACTAAGAAAATAAGGCAAGGAGCTAAGATGTCGGTGCGCACACAGTTTGAATGTAAGTGTCAGGAAATACTCAGACCAGTAACATATTGCATAGCGCTTTTGTTCCGTTAAAAAAGTAGTTCTGCCAAAAATAGGCTTTAAAGTATATGCGTGAGACAAAGGCGATTCAAATTTATAGCTGTAAAACATAGATTATACTTGCCAACATTTAAGAATAAGTAATTACTTGCACACCAAGAATAAAGCGCATTTCGTTTAAGTTGCAAATCCTTACAATCTCAAATGGGATCGACATACATATGTATGTATCATGACAGCTTGAGTTTTTAAGGCTAATGACAAGTCATTAACGAATAAAATAAATAAAATCGAATCCAAGTGGCAACCCTGAGGTACTTCAGAATAAAAGGTAAGTTTCCTCGCAGAGTAAACATTAATAAGGGCTTAAATAAGATTCAAGCTAAAGTAAGAGATCAAAGACTTTAATAAAATCTGTTTGTTATTATTGAATCGTGTTGATTGGGAACAATTAGAGATTTGACATATTCACAAACGATTGCTTCAAACATTTTAGGATAGTCTTGCGATTGGTTAATAATTTTGAACACCTAATCTGTCCGAACCTTTTTATGCAAAGAGATTATAAAGGAAATTGTCCACTCTTGGGAAACTTACACAAGAACAATGAATCGTTAAACAGCCCAGAAAATGGTAACTTAAGATGACTATCACATCCATTTTAACACAATAGATGATACACTATCTGGACCAGGTACAACACTATCATGTGATCACTATATCAGGCAAGCGGTAATCAGATTTCAGAGTTGAAAATGATAGAGTTAGTAGTAGTGTAAGTATTACAGTAAACAACCTGAAAAAAGTTTGAAATTAATGACTAAAAATATCAATAAATTTGAGAACAGAAGGACAAGGTCCACAGTTTCTTTATATCACATTTATATTATATATGTATATTTAAATATTTAAGCACACATTTGGACGATTTTCGAGACCTCAAACTTAACCAGGAATAGAAGGGTCATCGATAAGACTAAAGGTCAGCTTCTGCACACTACTCAGTGTACTCGAATTATATTATATAGGGTGTAGGTTATTGAGTATTTTTCGGAATATAGACATCTTCGGTGGGCGGCATTGTTATAATACAGAAACAGCTCACGGAAAAATATCAGATAGATAAAAGATAGTTGAAATATAAAAGAAGAGAAGATTGAGAAGATACAAGTTAGCCGTCGGTGTGACTGCACGAATTTCCCCTACGTAATTAGTGACATTACTTAGGCCCAGACTAAAAACAAATATTCATAACATATATCGATAAACGTTCAGATTGTTTCTTTTTTTTAAAAAAGAAGACCACGAAGAAATATCAGATCAATACTTACCATTTTTTTGTTGAACACCTACGTTGTCTTTTTCTTATCCTTTTCTCCTAAATAATATTCAACGAATTCAGGCTAAGAAACTCGTTTTTGTATTGGAGAACTCACAAACGAGCTCTCTACTCCAAGGAATAGAGTAACTAATTCTGTCTCTTGAAAGTCCCCTTCTTTAATCACGTTCACACAAACGAAAGCTAGAAAAGAAAATATGGAAAAAAGAGCACAACTCCATCGTATCTCGGCTAGAATAAAAGTATACCAATGCTTTCCGACTTTAAAAGGCCACATTAAATAGACAAAACAGACCACAATCGATTTAGTGTGTGTACGAGTTGACGACAGAGGGCAGGACCTATCGTGGATCTTAGAGCCTTTTAAAAAAGTAATATTCATGCGAACTAAAATCTAAAAATAGCGAATCATCTTCGAGAAAAATTTGGGTGAACTACATAAATTATCTCAGATTTGTGATGGTCTTCTTTTTTACGACCATCACAAGCTGGTTGGCCCTTTAATTTCTGGTACTGTATTAAATTATATCTGTTTGTTTTCGCAATTCTTAAGTATATACAGTAACTATTTAGCTATTTCTACTCAACAACTAAGGCTACTTTAAACATTATTTCACTAACCTTTTGTTTGCCAGCATTGTCAGTTGTTTTATAGCCTCCTCCAGTGCTGCCGCTGTTCGGCTGTGTCCCCTTGCCTCCTGATCCATTTGTTGGATTTTTCATACCAGCAGTAGAGACCATATGCGTGGTAGTCCCCATTGCATTTCCAACTATAGGATTGGAAAATGTGACTGGAGATGACACAATCGTTGGTGATGGTGATGGTGCCACTACAACGGTTGTGGACAATAGACTCATTGAGGTAGACGAGTTAGAAGATGCCGAAGAAGAAGACGATGACGACGAAGATGACGACGACGATGAGGGTGAAGATGACGATGAAGATGACGACAATAAAGAAGCTAATGTGACCGGTGTTGCACAATTGCTGGCAGTAGGAGTAACAATAGGGGAAGTTTGAACTCCTGTTGTTGCCGTATCCACTATGATAGTCGCATTCGAGCTACCTGATGGACTTAGCGTGATTGACGATCCGGCCGAGGGCGAAGCCGATAAGGAACACACTGATAAAGGGGATGGAAATGACGACGAAATCATCGAACAGGAACTTGAACCTTGACTGTTTATTAAATTTGGACTGTTGTTGTTGGAATTAGTGGATATGGTTACTCCGCTTGGTACGGGTTGAGGTGCAACGGGAGCTGCTGTTGTTATTACTACTGACGCTGGCGCCGCCGCAAGTGGTACCGTCGATGACAGTGACGCCTTTCTTTTGACACTTTTCCCATTTTTTGAACGTGAACGCCCCACACCACGACCTTTTGCTCTTGGTGTTGGTGCAGCTGATGCAGGTGTTCGAGTGGCTGTGGCGGCGATTGATCGAGTGGCTGCTGGTGATCGGGAGGTTGCAGGTGATCGAGAGGCTGCAGGTGATCGAGTTGCTGTTGCAGGTGATCTGGTGGATGCTGACGCAGGGGATCGAGTGGCTACTGACGCAGGGGTACGGGTGGATGCTATTGCAGGTGACCGAGTTGATGATTGAGAAGCTCCAGACGAAGAGTGAGCCCCTCGTTCCTGCAATATTGATGAAACGCCTGCCGATGAAGATTTGGACGTACCTGCGCCTATTCCGGCAAACACTTCACGATCAGTCCCGCCATGTTGCAGCGATGAAGCACTAGTTGATGCGGCTGCTGCCAAAGCACCACGTAAACTGGAACGATGTTGAGCCCTCATGTGTCGTTCCAATCCAGGCGGTTTAAGTATTGCATTGCAGATATTACATATCGACACGAAAAAGGTCTCCGTCTTTGGGGCTACACCATAATGATGCATGTCAGCTCCATTTAATTTAAGCACTTCGCCCTTATACCTGGCAGCCTTATGATTATTGCTAGTAGAGGATTTCGATGTCGATGAAGAATTTGTACCACCGCTACTATTGGCAAGGCTTTCATGATGTCTCTTGAGATTTGAGAGAAGAGTCTCGAAATCACAGTGTTGGCTCCATTTTTGTCCTTGCATGGAAGCCAGGGGATTTCCCTGGAGGACATCAAATGCCGATGGTGTCGACGAATTAGAACGGAAATGTGGTGAAAACGGTGGATTTGAGTTATCAACCAATGACGCGAGATTGCCACTGTTTCCCCCCAAGGAGCCAGTCGGTGTGGGCGGACAGGGCGAAGTGCTGGAGAATTGAAATGAATCATTTGTACTGGAATTGGTATGGCAGCTGTTGCTATTGCTACCCCCATCCCCCACCGACGACATCATGAAGCTTGCCATTTTGCCTGTTAAAATAGATAGAAAGCGTGTATTAAACCGTAGAATTTGCCTGGATCTTTAGTTACCTCGTGGCAGCCGAGTTTTGATAGTTTTCCGGGTTGCTTGTTTTCTACCTATTTTGATAGTCTTATTTTTTACTTTGCAGGTGTATGAAATATTTCTCTAGAATATGGATTTTCAATTTAAGGTGATAGTGAAGTTGCAGTTTAACCTTTTGAAAATTTTCATTGACATTGTTACGCGTTAAGATGACGTGTAAATTACTTGCTCCTTAACGTTAACATCTGTAAAGAAAAGATTTAGAACAAAACAAACAAATTATGTTAAATTTTAGCAATAACTTCGACTTTCGTCAAATTATATAAAACTTCAAAATCAAGAAATAGAGGAAAAAAAATGTATCAATAAATCAAGCAAAAGTTTTATTATAAATGAATAAATGAGTACGTGAACGCATAAATCGTTACGTAAAATGTTTATTTGGTATTATGTATATTGTTTGCAGACCTACCAATAACGTGCTCACTTTTACGTGACGCGTTATTCATTCACGGATAAGACGATTTGGCCCCTGTTCTCGGATTAAGGCCCTTTCCTGATTTATCGGTACAGTAGTGTCGCTGGGTTTCTTCGGTACTGAAGGAATGAAATTTTTTTTTTTTTTTTTTTTTTTTTTTTATAATTTGCACGTGTGAAAGGGGTTATGAATACCCATATACTAATTTTAGGACACGGGCGTTTTTTGGGGAAAGGGGAAGAAACAGAGAGAAAGACAGATTGGTGTAGTTGGTTTTGAAACTTAGCTGATATTAAGTTTTCAGTGAACTCCAAGGGTGGCTGTCCAGATAACTGGGGAGCTTGTTTGTTCTTGCTTTTGTCGCTGCTCATGATTCACAGTATTTTTTCCGTCCTCCTGATGTCATCATCACGATCAAGTTGCATTTTAGCCATATGACCGCCCTACTGCCAGTGTTATGCCTTCGCAGTAGAGTTGACATAAGCTTTCGCAATTGATCGACTTTTTATTTATTTCATGCGAAATAAATAGATGATTATTGACATCAGGATTCGAACCGTGAACCTTTAGCGTGACAAGCGATGATGTTACCACTACACCATGGCGCTAACAGGCCATGCAGGGCCGGGCCTAGCTTCTCGCAACCATTCGAGTTGTGCGACACACGAATTGTAGGAACCTACAGTTTATGCCGTTTTCGAAGGGCAATTTTTTCGATTGACAGAAGTTTCTCATGACAATTTTACTCTCGGTGCCCTGTGAAATTAATTTTTTTTTTCTGGGATTCGATCCTCCCACTCAGTGATACCACTGAAGGAATTCCGAGCACATATATTGCAGCGGGCTTTCCCTGACTATACGGGACACAATGGATCGTGTCGGAAACTTTTCTGTTCGGCCACTCTGTATAGTGATCAGTTTCGGCACGATATTTATTTACTGCATAGACAATGGCTAATTTTCTACTACGCGGACGATATCTACACGATTCTAGTCGAATATATACCGAATAGTGAGGGGAAGGACGTGGTATCGGTGTTTTCTCGGTGACCGCAGTAATTAAGAATTTGAAGTGGAAAATTGGAAAGATCCCTTGTCTGCGAAACGAATTTTTGCCGAAAGTAAAGCCGGATGAATGGTGTAGTACTTCCGGATTCCCACTGATGCGACGACGACTTAATAGTGCGTCGTTTATGTTGTGAGTGACCCGAGATGTCAAATCTGCCGTTATTTTCCATAATATTTGAGATTTAGTTAAGCTGAAGTGTGATCGTCATCAAATTTGATTTTTTTAAGAAAATAAAAAGCACGACTGGATCACACGTACGTGCCCTGTATGCTGTTTATATGCAAATTGCTTTCAGATATATGATATATAAAACTAAAGCAACATCTTTCAGAAAGAAAAATCTGTTTTCTTTAAATTATTCCAAAACTTGGTATGCCAAGAATAGTAAAGTACCGTTAATTTTTTGGTTAAAATGAAAATTACGTTTTGTTTCGAATCGTGACCCCAAATATTCCAAATAAGAATCAGCTGCTTAGCCTGTAGCTGTGCATATGTAAATACAACAGACGGTCAGGCAGACCAAATTGAAAAACCTTTTTTTTTAGTCAAAATCTCGATTAGAAGTGGGCAACTCATCAGTGAGTCAATCAAAATGTGCCACTCAGTACACTGAGGCAAGTGAATCGACTCAGTTGAAAAAATTGCACTTTGAGAAGAACATACATAGAGTGCGATACCTACGCCTCTGAAAAAGTCAGAGAGTTCTCGAATTGCCTAATGAACACCTTTTCGCCTCTTAGAGCTTTGTCCCTTTAGTCTATAAGAAGTTTGGAGTTCGACCCCAAAACATTCTCTTCATATACTTAACAGCATACAGAGGACGTCTCTAAGCATTGAGTCTGCTGTAAGCGTTGGGTCACCCCAGAAATTTTAGCCAAACTTCGTATGATGGAAAATCGTTTGGAAATATGCCTCCTCTAATTCCCATGTGCGAAACTCACATCTACGTAATATTGTTTAATGAATAACATTATTGCTACATGGTTTATCGTGCTTTATCGCTATCTCAGAAAATCATAAGAGGGAACTTGATAGTGCCAATATTTGATTTTCGAAATACTGGGTACACACAATTTTCCTTCTGACTTACTCGTAATTGTCGATTCGCCTGCAAAATTCAACAACAGAACGATAGTATTTGAAAGTCAAAGAAAATGGAATTTTCAAACACTCTAGTAAAAAAAAATATTAAAAACTAGTTATTAACATCTAAGGACTAATTAATTAATTAATATTTTAGCGCTAACAGCCTATGCGGCCCTGGCCTAGCTTGTCGCAACAATTCATACTGTGTGACATACGAATTATAGGCGCTTAAGGGAATTTTTTTCAAATGAGAGCAGCTTTTTTTTACTCTCGGATGTTTTTCAGACGCTTACGAGGGGTGGGACCATGAAAAAACTTGTTGGTGTTTTCTGGAACTCGAACTTTGAATCTCCCGCTCAGTGATCGCGCATCACGGCGCGTTTATTGAGCCACAGGGCTCACCTATGCAGGTACGAGTCCGCTAAAACCATAAATTATAAACTGTTATTAATTGCATCCTCTTCATTTTAACTCCGTATAACTTTCTTCTACTGAGCACCGAAATAACGATATTTTAAGAAATTAAATTTTAAAACCGAATTTAGGAAATTTTCGTAAAATTAGCATTATAACCTTAATTATTAGGTAGGTATCGAAGAAAACTACTAGGACATAAATTGTGAGAAATTTCGTTCTCTTTATATTTGTCCAACACTTTTTTTTGTATAGGACGTACCACAATTGAAAAATGTACATATATTGCAAAACAAAAATGTTTGCCTAAAATTTTGAAAGTTTTTGAAAATTTACTGACCGATTTGGGGGTTGTATGCTTCATTTACAGCTCCTTGAATTATTTGCACCAAAAGCCCCTTTTCTGTCTTGACTACTGGGCTGCGTCTTCCCACACTTCTCTAAAAGTTTTCGGATGACCTAAAAAGCTTAAACTTTGCAAAGTTTAAGAACGGATAACACGGAGAATGTAAAGTAGACGAATTCAAGATATCCAAGTATAGGTTGTTTTTCAGAACATTTTTTTTATGATTTATGTACAATTTACATGTGTTTGCGTGACTTCCCACTGATTTTTGAAAATTGGCTATTTCTCGGATATATTACTCAGTCAATTTTGTTCATCCGGAGGAAAATTCAATACAAGTATGACAAAAAAAAATGTTTGCAACACCTTGTTTTTCCAAATTCAACCATCTGGTTCCGTTAAGATATTTTCTGAGATCCAAGCTATAATTTGTGCGCGCCAAAGAGGATATGAATACTCTTATACTATTACAGGATACGGGCGTTGTGAAGAAGAGAGAGAGAGAAAGAAAGATTTAGTGGTTTGAAACTCAGATGGTATTAAATTTCTATAAACTCCAAGGGTAGCGTCCAGATAACTGGTGAACTTGTTTGTATTGTTTTTGTCGTTGCTCATGATTCACAGTATTTTTTTTCCGTCCTCCTGATGTCATCATCACGATCAAGTTGCATTTTAGCCATATGACGGCCCTACTGCCAGTGTTATGCCTTCGCAGTAAAGTTGACATAAGCTTTCGCAATTGATCGACTTTTTATTTATTTCATGCGAAATAAATAGATGATTATTGACATCAGGATTCGAACCGTGAACCTGTAGCGTGACAAGCGATGATGTTACCACTACACCACGGCCACGGGGTTTTTGATAGCTTTAAGTACAGATATGCTATCGGGAGCATATGATATGTTTTCCTCGGCGTTTCATTGATGTCTTCATGGCTTGAAGGATGGCGAAAGCTTCTGCTGTAAATATCGAGGCAAATTCATTTTCAAATGATACAGCGAATGATGTATTTTCCGTCATCTTTGATCCATCAGTAAAGATTAAATTCCATCCATCCGATTTTAAATCTGATGAGATGCTTGCGAAAAGTTGACAGTAGGTTGTATTGCTGGTTTTTTTTTTTTTATAACTGACTAGAGTCATTATTAGCGATTCATAGTTAATTAACCTTGGGGGGTAGCGTGGAGCAGCAGTGTGTTTTCGTTTAGCTGGAAATTCTATCTGCACTGTTTTTTAAGGATGGTAGCGATGGCGGGTGGTATCCTCTTTGCAAGTTTTTGATTCATTGCCTTCTTTACATCGTAATCGATTATTGAGTTTTTGGAAAAAGCAAGTTTTGCAGATAGCTTTAAAGTAATAGCATCTTTTCGTTCCTCAATGGTCGGTAGTCCTGCTTCTGCTAAAATATTTTTTAAAGGAGTAGTAGAAAAATCGTTTATGCTTCTTCTATCTGCTTGGTGGTACACGGGTTTTATTATTTTTAAAGTTGATTGCGAACAGTCTCCATATATATACAACCCATAGTCGATTTTGCTTAAAACTAAAATTTTGGTAATGGTTGAAAAAGTGTTTATATGAACACTGTTTTTTTTACAAGCTAAATATTTTACAATATTAGTTCTTGCAGCTAGGGATTTCTTAAGTTCTAAACAGTGTTGTTTCCAGGAGTATTTATTATTAAAGACTAATCCTAAAATTCGTAAATTACTAACATTTTCAATTTGTACACTATTTACGTTGATGTTAAGTTGTGAACAATCCAGTTTACGACAAATATAAAGCAGTTTACACTTTTGAATTGACAATTTGACACCTGAACTTTTTGACCACTCTAAAATATCTTCAATAGCGAGTTTAAACAAGATTTTGCATCTGTTAATATCATTAAATTTACATAAAATATAGATATCAGAGAGGTGGGTATGTTTGAGTTTGATGCTGTGCAGCGGCAGTAGGTTGGTTATTTGCGTTTGGGTGTGACATTTTGGCAGTGTAGAAACCGATATATACTGATTTTGGGATTTGATAAAGATCAAATGTGAGGAGCATGAGACCTGTTGGCTTTTGCTTTCCATCATCGCTATTCTTTAAAAAATTATATATTTCCGTGACACCCTGGGGTTTCATTTCGCTAACAATTTCAGTTTCGGACACGTTTATTAGGCAAGGAGCATAAGCTATTCCTTTCGATTGGTTTAGGCGCTCGTGTAGTTTTACTGTGACTGGGAAAATACCAGC
Source organism: Pocota personata (assembly GCA_963082735.1). Taxonomy (NCBI): domain Eukaryota; kingdom Metazoa; phylum Arthropoda; class Insecta; order Diptera; family Syrphidae; genus Pocota; species Pocota personata. The sequence continues at coordinate 5,745,259 of OY720433.1, forward strand.
GAGATCTTTAGCTTTAAGGAACGAAGTTGGCTTATATTTTCATAGTCTTTGCTAACAATGTCAATAGCATTTTTGAGAAAAAATGGACTAAGGGACGAAATGGGCTTTTCACTATTTTTCGGAGACATAATAATAAATCGAAGATTTTTTATATTGGAATGTGATGGGAGATCTGGGAAATGTTCAGGAGCGAAGTCTTGTGTTTTTGTTTCTTTCTTGGCTGGGGGTCGGGGTCAGGATCGGGATCGAGAATCCCGAAAAGACCACCTATCTGCTTTGGCCCTGGGGCCATTTTTGAACTTCAGTGGGAACACTTACGTGCACTAATTGAGTATAGCATGTTAGAAAAAATACGGCTTTAACGGGAGGTACCGGTTTACGCGCGGAGTAGAAGGATCACAACCCTCCCACTTTACTGCATCCCTACTGGTCCGCCTGTGGGGTTTGTACCCTATCAAGAATGTGCAAAACGGTCTTGGGTGCACCAGACTAGATATGGGCGTTATATTCCAGCTTAGGGCGGATGAATGCCTTATAAATTGAGGCCAGATCAGACGGGGTAAAATATTTCTTGCACCGTTTAAGGAATCCTAGACATTTGCAGCATTTTTGGCGACCTCAAATATGTGTTCATTCCATCGAAGATGGTTATTAATACACATACCTAGAATGGCAACGCCTCTCTGACGCCTCTCTTTGACGCCTCTCACGCCTTAGACAGGTTATTGTTCGAAGGATTAAAGTATAAGCTAAGACAGTTTCTTCCGCAACAGTTATACTTCCACCTTCACGGACATACTGGCAACTGAAATTTCAGTCGAATCAGGAACTGAAAAGCTCCAACGACCTTTGGATAAAATTTGCGAATAAAAAACGCATGTTAACTTTACTTACAAAAAAGTAAGCAACATACCCATTTTCATTAACTCGGTACAAATACCGAATGCAAATAAGGCAAAATATCTAGGAATGACACTAAACGTGAAACTTAAATGAAAGCCGCACGTTAAATAGAAATGCGACGAACTGCTTTCATATAAGCAAATGCTGAAACTTATATGGACGTATGGTATACAACTTTGGGGTTGTACTAAACTAAGCAATATAAATATATTATAATCAAAACAAAGTGCTAAGAGCAATCGTGAATGCTCCATGGTATATTCGAAAAAATGATATCCACACAGACTTGCGAATATCTAACGTCGTAGATGAAATAACAAAATTGGCTTGAAAAATCCGTATTCATCTTCATGGTCATTTCAACAACGCCAAATTCGAGACGTAACAAACCTTGTGCGCCGACTATAAACAAGTAAACCCTTAAATTTAGCGCAATAAGGAATAACCGCAAGTAATGGCGGAATCAGGAGCGACATTTGGTGGAAAGCTACCTGCCCAACGCGAATTTTTTTCGAAACTTATACTACTAGATAAGGTAACCTAGTTGTATTTAACAAGAAGAAGAGAGGTGTTTTTAGTGAGTAAAAATCTCACACTACTATGAGCACGCGCTGCCGCTTCTCGTAGTGCCTACGAACATATATATTGTGTAGGACCCCGCACATTTTGGGAGGCTTTTCCTTAAAAAAAAAAATATTTACGGTGATGGATAAGTCTAATTTTGAAAATCTGATCAGAATACGTGAATTTTGGTTACAAATAATGAGAAAACAATATATATTGGTAGGCTATCAAGAGATATACAAGAGAGATAGGCTATCATATGATCTGTTCCAAGCGGATTGTAATGTTCCTGTTTGTTTTTAAATACTGCTGTTATCAGCAACTAAAAATAGCAAAATCGTGAAAAAGATTAATTAAAAAAGACCCTTAAGCGGCAACACACTGGGCCGTATCCATAAAAACTATGCTTTTAATAGACAATTTTTAAGTAAATACTTGATTTTCATATGCATAAAATTTAAGTAAATGCTGGAGAACATGCATTTACTAGGGGACATAGTACTTACTAGATGCAGATGAATTTCACTAGTAAGTACATTATATCGTACTCGTATGTATAAAAACTAGTAAGTATGTACTTATTTTTTGTAGCATTTACTTGACTTTTTTCAAGTTGGTGAATAGCAACTTGAAAATTTGCTAGCAAATACTTTTCTGTTCTAAATACGAAATTTTGCAGCTATAATCAAGAAGGATAACAGTCGTGAGTCTCATTTTGAAGCAATCAGGTCGCTATATTTACCGAAATGGCATTAATTCCGAAAAAGTTTACAGGAAGCGTAAGGTTAGCGAGTCTAATTTTAAAATGCTTTACCGTTTTGAGAAGGAAAACGTAGAGTGGTTAAGTGAATACTTTATTGGTAAGCAATCACTACATATGTATATGATTTTATTCGAACGAACGAATTGTTTCACAAATTCATATATGTTATGCCATTCAAACTGAACAAGAGGAGGGGCAGGATCTTTTTACGATACATTGGAGATCCTGGATTTCAAGTTGACGTTGGTGAAGATATTGGCGTAGATCAGAGTACTGTTTCTAGAACAGTAAATTCTGTTGGAAAACTCATAACAGAAGCTTCTCATTGGATAAAGTTTCGAAAGGGATATCCCTCCATCAATATTCAAGCAACATGTGATGCAATGGAATGTTTTACAAGTGTGGATTACCAATGGCCAGGCTCAGTTCACGATACGAACCAGGAATACAAGACATAGATGGGTTTTTATCAGGATTCAACAGCTCTTTTTGGGATTATTTCTCATTTTATTCAAGTCTGCATTCTTCTTAACATATCTCTTCCGAATTTGCTCTTCGGAAGAGATAGTTGAACACCGGTCATAGACCCCTTTTTAATGGACGGTTGTTGTGACTTTTTCATAAGTACGGTATGCTCTTTTAAAATTCACACAAAAGCTAGTTGCATATGACTAGTGGGAGAAGCTTCGCTTGTCATGGCTGTTTCTTTTGCGTACTCTTTACGAAATAAATAGCCCAACGAGATTGCTCACAAAACAAAAATTAAAGAAACAGTAAATGACGATAGGAGCTACCGGTATAGCTTTCAAAACATTTTTTTTTTGCAATAACGATTGAGAAATAATAAAAAGCAAAATAAGTATATACTACCAATTTTGAATGAACTGTAGTATTTACTAGAACTATACCAAATCTAGTAAATACTTAAAATATTAGCTTCTACTAGTATTACTAATATTTACTCAGACCTTTTACTACTAGTATGTACTTAAGTTTTATGCATACGGCCCACTAAGGACTGTCTTCGAAAAAAAAGTGGTTGTGATAAAAGTTGTATAGAGACAAAACATTTTCGTCTTTTTTATGCAATTCTTTTGTTCTCGTTTTATATCTAATCTTGTTTTTAAGTTTTATCACTGGCTAATGCTTCTTCTGCATTTACCTTTTCTTTGAGCTCGTCCATTAAGTTAAGTACAAAGTTATCCCTAACTTAGTTATATTTGTGTCGCCTTTTTCTCGAAAGTGCATTTATCGTTTTCTAACTATTTCATTAAAGTCAAATATTGCGAGATATTTTCTTTCTAAATAGCATAGCTAATAAAATAAAAATAATATAATGAGCAGTCATTCAAAAAACCATCGGACCATTTTTAGTGCAACATTGCTACCAAACAATCTCAAAACACAAAAAGAAACATGAAACATATGTATATGTATTGCGAAAATTTACATAATAAACAAGCAATACTGTCGCTTGAAATGCAAAAGATAAGTTAAATAATACACGCTGCTAGTCTAACATGTACGGTTAAGGGATGAAGACAACTTTAATTAAATTCAATCAATGACGCTGTATCGATTTTTGCCACCCTCGTTCTTGTGATGGCATTTTGATAGCTGCTGCACTATATACATACATAGAACGTTAATCTCATACAATTTGCGATTTGGTTAGAATCTGCATAATGTATGTATATATATATGTATATATGTATGGAAAAAAAAATCTCATTGATTGCAAATCAAATGCAGAATGAATGAATACGTTGAATGAAATCGTTATATTGAATGAAAATAAGGAATTGTTAAGAAGATTTAACAAATATAAATTTATTACTTTTAAAGAAGACTTAACAAATATAATCTTTAATAAAGAAATTTTCTTACTTTTAAGGTACTATCAGGTCTGTGTCGTAGAGTGCTTATTACAAGCAGCTCCGACGTGTGTATGCCAAAGCATACACAATGCATCTACAGGCTCATCATTTAGTGATGTTAGTGGTTAGAAACAAACAAGACAAACATCACTAACACGAGCAAATAAAAGACAAATAAATACAAATATTTAGCGTGTAATACTGGAAAGTAATTTGTTTTTTTTTTTATTAATAAAAAAGCCTAGAGTTAGCACGTTGAGTGCCACAGTGTAATCCGAAAAACGGCTCCCACATGGCTAATATAAGTAGGAATTGATATTAGACTTTTTAATTTTTATAATCTTGACCACATTTTACAGTTTTTATTTTGCGGTGACACCCTCCACCCATTACCCTTTTGTATTAGGTTCCCAAATTCGTGTGAAGCCACATTGTTGTGATGTCATGTCAATTATGACATGACACCATAATTCGTTCTATGATACGGTACTCGTATATTACAATAACTCCAAACTACGTAGGTTTTAAGATCCAACACGATAGTTAAATCAAATTGAGGATAACAAATCGGATGGATCAATTAGGCTCGAAATGAGTTGTTGTAAAAAAATTATGTCATTATTTACGCGTCTTTTATGCAAAGGTAAGGTTTGTAAAACTTGTATGCGGTGTGTGTATGGTGGAGAGTTAAATGGATCGTCCCATGGAAGACCTTTCAATGAGAATCGGATAAAGTTTTGCGGAATAGCCTCAATCCGATCTTGATAAACTTTATAAAAGGGAGTCCAAACTTGTGAAGCATATTCAAGAAGAAAGCATATTATACAGAGAAAGAGTGATGTATGGGTTTTGAAATTCTTTCGACCATCTTTTTACAAAAGCTAACATAGCATTGGACTTATTAACTATATTAATATGAAACCCTTATACTAATTTTTAGAACACGTGCGTTTTGTGGAAAGGGGAAGAGACAGAGAGAAAGACAGAGTGGTGTAGTTTGAAACTCAGGTGGTATTAAGTTTCTGTAAACTCCAAGGGTGGCTGTCCAGATAACTGGGGATTACTTTGTTTGTTTTCGCTATTATTGTCGTTGCTTATGATTCACAGTATTATTTTCCGTCCTCCTAATGTCATCATCACGATCAAGTTGCATTTTAGCCATATGACCACCCTACTGCCAGTGTTATGCCTTCACGGTAGAGTTGACTTAGCTTTCGCAAGTGATCGACTTTTTTATTTATTTCATGCGAAATATTAGATGATTCTTGACATCAGGATTCGAACCGTGAATTAACAGCGTGACAAGCGATGATGTTACCACTACACCACGGCCATCCTCAGTTAATATACTTCGTGAAGTCAAGCTTAGGGTTAAAATAAAGCCCTAGGTCCATAAAACAACTGACACGATACAGATTATGTTCCGTTAATGAATAATTAAACGTGGTTGGCATAAGCCTTCTAGACAATGTCACAAATTGGCATTTGAGAGAGTTCAGAATAAGACTGTTTTTAACATACAAATTGGAGAACCTGTCAATTTGTTGACAGCACGGGCACGGGCGTTTGCAGATAGACAGATAGACACAATATCGGATTGAAGAAGATTCCGGTCGTTTTTTTATTAATGCTCTGATTTTCATGTCGTCAACATAAATAAGAATATGACTAATATATATGACTAATACTTGACGCAACTTCATTGATAGCGAGTATAAAGAGGATAGGACCTAAGTGACTACACTCAAGAACACCAGATTGGGTTGTGAAATAGTTGGAAAGTAAGCCTCTAAATTTGTATTGATAGGAGGAAATCCATATACGAGTAACAGTCGTTAAAATAAAGAACATAGATGGTCCTAATCGCATCCGTCTACATGGCACACGACCGACAAGCACCGCCGGTAGAAGTCCATGACATGATAGCCACCATCTCAAAATCAAACACCAACCTGCTGATGGGCTGCGATGCCAATGCCAGACATACGATATGGGGCAGCTTGGAAAACAACGCTTTTTTGATTATACTATTGAAAACAACCTCTCGATTTGTAACAAAGGTAACACCTTTATCTTTCCGAGTACGAATAATTTTAACGGTTGGGAAGATGTTATTGATGATACACTTTATAACAACAACAAAGTGAAAGTTGAAAATTGGAGAGTATCCAATCGAAATCCTTCTCAAACCATAGTTGGATCAAAAGAATTGACTGGGCAAAGTTTGGACAAATTATTAATTCAAAGCTCCGTAAAACCCCCAAGCCGAAACTCACCTCAATCACAGAACTCGACAGTAAAGTAAAGACTTTCGAAAAAGCTTTTAACACAGAGTCTCATGTCCAATCAGACATAGTAAAAAACCATTGGTGGAATGAGGAACTCTCTAATCTTAGGAAGTTAACCAGAGAGACCTTCAATATCTCCCACAGGTGTAAATACTGGCAGCCTTATAAAAACTGCCTTAGATTATACAAACAATCTGTCAGAGTGGCTAAGAAAGAGTCATGGACAGAATACTGCTAATCTATTGAGACCCTCAAGGACTCTGCAAGACTCGGTCCAATTTTATCGAAAGAACACTTCAATCCATCCACGGACTCAACTACAGAATCTTTAGAACTTCTAATAAACACCCATTTTCCCGGGTGCAAAGATAACAGAACAGGGCCTACCAGCTCGAACACCCATTATTACAGAGGAAAAGATCTCCTGGGCTTTAAATAGCTTAGCTCCTTATCGCAAGACCTAGCAATTCAATGGCTAACACCGATCTTCAGGAGCTGTTTACTAAATAACCACGTAGCCCAATCATAGAGACGAGTGAGAGTAACTTCTTTTGTACTGAAGACTCTCGAGCAGCTCCTAGACAGTCATCTGCGGAGTAAAATAGAACAATCCCTCTCCAAATCGCAGCATGCAAACCTCAAAGGAAGACCGACAGAGGCAGCCCTTCATGGAGTGTGAATTGTTGAAAAATCTATACACTGCAAAGAGTACACTTTAGCTACCTTTCTAGATATTGAAGCAATTCTAGAGTCCCTAACGGAGCTGGGAATAGAAAGTTATCTAAGTCATTGGATTGTTTCTATGCTTAGCACTAGAATTATTCAGACAACACTAGGTAACAATATAACCAAATTTGCCAGCATTCGTCAGAACAACTCCTCGCAAACTTCGCCATGGCTAAAGTCAACATTAGAGCCCAAGAGAAGGCAGGTTGCAGACAGCGATCCTCCGGAGCCAAAGCGGAAACAACAACACCCATCAAATGCAGTTGCCGATAGCGCACCCCCGGAGACAAAGAGAAAGCAGAAACATCAATCAAATTATGTTGCAGACAGTGAACCCCCGAAAGAAATAAGCGGATAAACGCAACCACAAGCAAGAAACAGGTGGCAGGAGAAAACCAATGGGTAAATGCCACCAGGAAGATCTCCAAAAAGAAACAAAAAGAAGCCAAGAAAATTAAGGAGACGGGAAACAAGACCACTGAGTTTAGAGGTGTCATCAACGAATGTACACTCATGCACCGTACTATACTCGAGGTCAAGGACATCAATGAGGTCACTGCAATAGATGAATAGAATTTTCACCGGCAGATATTTTATCTCTACAAAAGGCGTACAAAAGAACTCAAACAGCAACGATCAGCTTTCCCGCAGAAGGGCGGTCATGATGTAGTGGTAACATCATTGCTTGTCACGCTACAGGTTCACGGTTCAAATCCTGATGTCAAGATCGCATGAAACAAATAAAAAAGTCGATCAATTGCAAAGCTAACGTCAACTCTACTGCGAAGGCATAACACTGGCAGTAGGGTGGTCATATGGCTGGAATGCAACTTCATCTTGATGATATCAGGAGGTCGGAAAAAAATACTGTGAATCATAAGCAACGACAATAACAGCAAAACAAAATGCTCCCCAGTTATCTGGACGGCCACCCTTGGAGTTTACTGAAACTTAATACCACCTGAGTTTCAAACCACTACACCAATTTTTCTTTCTCTCTCTGTCTCTTCCTCTTTTTCCCAAAACGCCCATGTCCTGAAATAGTATAAGGGTTTTCGTATCCCTTTTGGCGCGCAAATTATATATAAAAATAAAAGACGTAAGAAAGATGTTAGAAGACGGACGAATTAAAATCGGCTGGGTTAACTGCCGCATCCTCGAACGGACCCTGATTAAAAAATGCTTTAGGTATCTAAAGTTTGGTCACCTAGCCGGGCAATATAAAAACGAAGAAGACCGCTTCAAGCTATGCAGAAAATGTGGATCAGAAAGCCACACCGCAAAGAACTGTGACAAGGAGCCATCATGATTGCCCAGAAGATGCGAAACATGTAGCCGGTAGCAGCAAATGCCAGATTTTAAGGAGAGCTATCACAAGCAAAAGATCATGAAGATTCTACAAACAAATCTCAATCACTGTAGAATAGCTCAGGACATCCTAGCGCAAACGACCAAAGATGAAAGAGCCGACGTCATCATAATCAGCGAGCTATAAATGTCCTGATCAGAATAATAATTGTATCTGTGATAAGGCAAAACAAACGGCAATACGGATATGCAGATATGCGGCCATGCCTTCCAAGAAATGAATGGCCAAACAGAAGGCTTCGTGCGAGCGAAAATAAATGGGTTCCATTTCTATAGCTGCTATGCAAGACTAACGGCAAGTGAATACCAACTAATGCTAAACAATCTAACCGCGGATGCGTTCCAGAGAGCCCCAGTGGTTATAGGAGGCGACTTTAATGCATGGGCCACAAAATGGAGCAGCAGACTCACCAACACTAGAGGCCAGGCCTTACTGGAAACATTCGCTCCCTTAGCGATAAGCATCGCTAATAAGGGCCAAGCAAATACTTACCGGATGACTGGAGTAGGTTCAAACATTGACATCACCCTTGCGAGTAACTCCATCCTCAGAACAATAGAGTGGAGGGGAGGGTCAGTAAGGAATACTCACACAGCGATCATCAGGTGATAATAATGAAAGTCAAAGAAAAGAAACCAGCCCAGCTCCCAAAACTTATGGGCCCAAAATGGAATGACAGATGTTTCGATAAGAACACATAATTACTAAGGAATGCGGCAAGATAGGCGCTCGGACCCGACGGCATCCCAAATAAGGCATTAACAGCGGCCGTAGAAAAGAGACCAGGCCTCTTCATAGCGACAATGCAGAAGTGTATCGAAGAAGGAACCTTTCCTGAAAAATGGAAAATACAGCATTTGGTCCTGCTACCAAAAGGAAAGCAGCATTGGATACCATTGGTTTATTTTGTGTAGATAAATTACTGCGCCGAACTAGAACTAGCCGACCATGAAACAGAAGCTGTCCTTATAACCAGTCGAAAAACCGTAGAATTCCCGAATTTTCAGGTTGGTAACCAAACAATCAACAAAAAAAGCATTGCAAATACAGGGAGTTCTATCGCGTATGCCTAACATCGGTAGACCTGGATACGCTAGAAGGATACTGCTCTCCAGAGTTGTCACCTTGGTTCTGTTATATGACTACGACGCTTTGTATAGGTAGTAGTGTGCGCAGAGTTCAACTCAACATTGGTCTCTGTTAATGGATTGAGTTTGTGCTTACGTCACGGGGACACGTTAATAGAATAAGGTAGATCAGCGGAGAAACACATCAGGACAGCATTCTCTTGCCTCATACTCATACCTTTGGCTAATTAATATTGACCATATTCCACAAATTGTGTCAAGAGGTGGCTTCAACATGAAGGACTTGATGTTTTAATCTTAGTATCAGATAAATGTCTCCCATTACGTACTTCCCTTTTTTAATAATTATTTCAGTAGCCGACGTTTAGGAGCTAATCATTGAAAAATTATCAAAAGAGGGGGTTAACTTAAAAATTTCAAGGCTGAAGATATTTATATTTTTATCCCCTTATGGGAATGCAACAGTCGCCGCAATATGTTGTCCTTTAAATAAAATAATGTCTAATGAAGAAGTACACACGAAAAGTATGATAATTATGGGTCCAAATATTGTCTAATCCTTTGAGTGAATATCCTTATTAATAAAATTACTTTATTTTTTGAAAATGTTTTCGGAATATTAATATTCACAGCCAAATGCACTGCAAGGCTGACTACTGGAGTTAAGGTTACCAAAACTCACCAATGTTTAAAGGTGCCCGAGTACTGGTATTAAGACCGTAAATACATCTTAATTAAGAGTTTAAGAGTATTGAGCATGTTGCAGAACCAATTTCAACCACATAGACGAAAAATATATTGTTTCAGTCACCGACTAGCTTTCGAGACGACAACACCGTTCTCAGACTGTGCTTTCCTCGTTCTCCCTGTAGTTTTCGGTGTGATTCCGCAATTTCAATAGCCTTTCGATCGCTCTGTCCTTTCGTGCAATTGATTACAAAAAAAAAAAATAAAAAAAGCAAAACAAATAGTGAAAAACGTCAAATTCAGATGGCCTCAGGGCCACATGTTCTTTCGGGTAATCAGTATAGCGGACTCGAAACAGATCCACTTACCGAACCCAAATATAAAAAACCAAAAAAAAAAAAATAACTATTAATCTTTTGAATTGAATAAAACCCTTCTCACACATTCAAATGCAATCAACCCAAAATTTATTGTGATCTCCCCAATAAATTAAGGAAAACCACTATCTTCATACAGCGTCTTCTTACTTAAAAAAAGCAATCGATGGCATCAGCACCTCTTATGAGTACATTACGCAGCTACGTGACGGCAATCTTCTCATTTTGGCTAAATCTCAAAGCATAGCAAATCACTTGCAAATATATGTCCAATTTCTGTTGCTCTCCACGAACACCTCAATTCATCCAAGGGGACAGTATATGCCCCATGTCTCATTAATGTCCCAGAAACAGAAAGAGTAACAGAAATGAAATCCCAAGATGTCACTGAAATATTTAAATTTAAAAAAAAAACAGAAGAAGGTAAACAACGCGCGACAGGTCTCATGCTGTTCACATTTGACCTTTTTCGCCCCCCCTAGTACGGTCAACGTTGGTTGGTATAACCTCAAAGTTGAAGAATATTTTCCGAACCCAATGCGGTGTCGCAACTGTCAGCTGCTTGGGCATACCTCTAAAATGTGCAAAGGAGTTGCTTCTTGCGAAACATGCAACCTTCCTCCTCACAACCCTGACAAATGTTCACGAGTTTCCTGCGCTAGCTGTAAAGAAAAACATCCTTCCTCTTCTAAAATTTGTAAACGCTTCCTGCAAGCAAAAGAAATTTTAAAAATAAAAACTATCAATAAATGCACCATGACAGAAGCTAAACAAATTTACAGTGAACAAAACTCAACTCCTTTAACCAGCTCACCATATTCCGAAGTCGTAAGAAATGCAACACAAACCGAAAAAAAAACCTCAGGTACTCAAAAAACCGCAACTGATAACAATATCAGTATCTCGCCCAAAATCTCCACCCCCTCTCTACCCATGCTCTCAAAAAATCCTCTGGCAACGCAAGTAAAAAGCACAGTCTCCCAAGTTTCCAACGAAAACACTAATAATAAACCAGCACTCAATTTACTCCCTAGGACACCAAAACAGCAATCAAATAACAAGCCAGAAACTGTGACACACGTCTTTCAAATATACATCCAATCTACGGTAAGTGCAGCAAAACCACATTGCAGATAATAAAACCACCCTATCATGCAGCTATCAGATGTTCGTTAAAGGCTTTTAGAACGACACCAATCAAAAATAAGCTTACTGAAACCGGACTTCCATCCATTGAAGACCGTAGAGAAATATTAACTGTGCGCCTTGCTCCGAAAATCTACGAATCACATAAACCCCCCATCATAGATGACGCCTTTAAAATTTTAAGACGAAAAAAGGTTCCCAAATTCCCTTCAACAATTTTGATTGCGCTAAACTATGCCAATAGTGCAGGTTTGCCAACTGAGGTAAGGCCAGCAACTATCGAAAATTACTCCCCCTGGTTACTACCAGCAGATGCGGTAAACACCAAGCTCGCTAATACAAAAAAGGATGCAACACCCCAAGAATCTCCCTCGTAACTTTTTAAGGAAATTATGAGCAAATACTGCATTAACTTGTGGGGTAGATTGTATACAGACGGGTAAAATAGCACTGGCTACGCGGTAGTCTCGGCTAACGGCGAGGTACTATGTAGTGAGAGAATACCAAACTACTTTTCTATATTCTCAGCAGAAGCCTTAGTTATTTTTAAAGCTACAGAACTGGCAAAAACATCTCGCAAGAACTCGATCATATGTACCAACAGCCTCTCTACTGTGAATGCTATTCGAAATATTGGAAACCGATCAACAATCATCAAGCAAATCCGGGACAACATCATCAAGGGAAGAACTAAATTGATAATCCTCTGGATCCCAAGCCATTCCGGTATCAGAAGAAACGAACTTGCAAGACAGTGTTGCACGCAGCGTTTCAACAGAACCAATCATCACACCCTACCCACCACCCAAAACAGATTCCACTCACACTTGGAACAAAAAAGAAAGCAATCATGGGCACAATACACTCATCTCTACAGATACTTCAATTTAGATGGTGACCCAAAACTTTATCCTACAACAACTACACCTAGAAGCAATAAATGTTTTCTGAGACTCCGGCTAGGACACAAATGACTCACAACCACATTCAGCGTAAGGAAAATCCGCCAACATGCTATCTCTGCCAATCCAATCATATATTATCAATCAAACAATTTATTTACGAATCCCCGAAAGTATCCAAGTTAAGTCGTAGCCTATTTAAACAAAAGTTCTCTGATCTCCTAACTGTACCTTAGAACTTAATTTAGACAATAGCATTTAATTAGATTATTTTAAGCCCCTTAATGGGACTCTTACATTTTCCTATGTAACCAACAAACTTAAAAAAAAAAAAAAAACAGCCAAAAGCCCTGGTAGCTAGTGCTGTACATTATAATTAAATTGTAAATTTAATTTATCTTTTAATAAAGTAATAATAATAATAATTGTTGTTTTTTTTAACAACATATCGTACCTTTTTAATAAATGAAAACCACGAATAAAGGCTGAAATACTTAACAATGAAATGAGCCCCCATTCTTAGCAAAAAAAAAAAAAAATAGTACACCGGCATACATTAACGAAGCTGTTGATTCTCTCAGAGTTGAGGCCTAGCTAGACAACAGACTTCATGGAGATTGAATTTTATGAATTACATTGGGTTTTTTACCTAAATTTTCTACCTGAACAATACACAACACATTCAGATAATAAACGTCCGATTTTACACCCGCGTTTATGAACAGTAGGCGTGTTTAGGTTTTTCATAATTATTAAATTTGATGACTTGTGGTTGTTGATTCAGCATTTGTTTATGACTCCTTACATCAAAAGGGTTCTCAAATCTCGAAATTTGTCGCCTGGATTGCAAGGGCCCTACATAAAGGTTACACTTTAAAGTCAATTTATTTGAGATTCTTCACGTCTTGAGTAAACAACTCGTTACAAATAGGAAAATTCACGGAAACCACAATCGAGAAACGTTCTGCAATCATAATCCTTCTTAAAGAAGGCAAATCGCAGCGGGAAGATGCTTCGCAGTTGAAAGTATCAAGTTGCTGCGTTCAACGTCTCATTAAACGACACACGCAAACCTGAAGACGTGAGGATAAACCACAGTCAGGACGGCCTAAATCTACAACTAAACACGAGGATCGGCTAATAGTCACAACAACAAACGAAGTAGATGAAAAACAGCACCCAAAATACGCCCCGAAATAAATTAAACATGGAATAAACCGCTGTCCTTTACAACGGTCAAACGAAGATTAAGACATGCTGGACTATTTGCTTTTCGAAAACCCCTACTGCGACTACAAAACAAGCAGAAAAGGTTAAAATGGGCTAACAAGCATAAAGACTCGACGGAACAAGATTTCAACAGTGTTTTATAGAGCGATGATTCCAAGTTCGAGGTATTTGGCACAAAGCGGAGAGTTTTCGTTCGACGCAGCGCTGAACAAAAGATGCTACCAGACTGCGTGGTTCCTACCGTCAAGCATGGAGGCGGTTCTGTTATGGTCTGGGATGTTCCTCTTCAAGTGGAGGGGGAGATCTGGTTCGAGTGATTGGAAAAATGAATAAGGAGGCATAAAAAACAATATTGAAAGAAAACGCTATGATCTCTGGACTATGATTAATTTGCGAAGGATTCATATTTCAACACGACAACGACCCTAAATATACGTCAAGACTTTGTCAAGACTACCTGAAACAGAGGGAAGATGAAGAAATCTTACAAATCATGATATGGCCGCCGCAATCACCAGATTTAAACCCTATAGAGCTGTTGTGGAAGAAATTGGATAGAAGAGTCCGGGATCAATGCCCATCATCAGGATTTGCGTTGTGGAATATACTATTGGATTGCTGGATCAATACACCACAGGCAACAATTCAAAAACTGATAGCTAGAATGCCAAGAATTATAGAAAATTAATTAAATTTAAAGGTTTTTCGACGAAAAATCGATTTAAATCATTTTGTCTTCTTTTTAATAATTTCCTTTATGTTAAAAATATATTTTTTCTTCTTACATGATTATTATTCTACTAAAGAGTTTTGTTCGATGTCAAATTTTGTTTTTCCTTCGAGCACAGAATTTTTGGCATGCAGTGTAACTGCTGTGAATGTATGAGTGGTGGTAGCTAGTCTATAGAATAATTTAGTATTTTTTGAGTATTTTTCATATTAAACAATATTTATAACTATACAAATCAAAAAAAAAAAGGCTGAATACTACAGCAGGATAGACTACCGGATACTTTGCCCTAAGTTTCAATTTTACATGTTGTGAAGTACAGCAGTAAGAAGTTTCAAAAGAATCGCATTTAAATTGACGGAATTATGTACAATTATTCTTTACGGGGCTGGTGGTTTACATTTGAGACGTTTGTATAATTGTTCCCTCTTGGAAATGCTATTTTAGATCTTTCGTTTTCAAAACAACATGGATTGCGATGCTTATCAGATTTGTCTCTTTCTGATTTGCATCTCATCAATAATTTAAGAAAATAAAAATATTTACTGGTAAAATATTTATGTGCATATATATTCTTAAGATAACAAAGTTATGTAGATTGTTGGAGGGCGTTGGTACTGTATTGTATTTCGGGGCCCAAGGAGGGTTAAATACTGCTGGAGCACCCTGCTGGACCGAGTAACTTAAACTTCTATTGGGATTATGCCGACAAATAAACACGATCTAAAAAGAATACACTGCAGCAGTAATGATGAAGTATTCCCCTATTTGTCATAAGGAAGGATACCTGTGTTACAGTATCTATTACTGAACCCACATTTTCAATAGTTTTATGACAAAGGGTGTATACCTAGTACCTGTAATACAAATACAAGTACGTTATGTACATGCTGTGGGTACCTGTTTAAATCGAAAATGTTTTGTTTCTTTTGTATTTATCAGCCTTGTTCTTACCAATAAACAATCATACAAATCTAATCATACAACTTTTAACTACATATCTACTACATACACTTGAGTACTACCCTAGATTCCCAAGGATTAAAACTATTCAGTACAACACCTACGAAAACTTTGAATAAAATTTTACACTGTCAGATGAATTCACTCATTTATCATGATGTTATAAACTAGACTTTTATTTATAATTAACAACAATTATGATAACAATATATAAAAAAGTTAAAAAGGATAAAAACTACAAAAAAAAAAAAAAAAGTATATAAAATTTTCATTATATAGCGTTGCTGTCAGCTGTTTATTTCAGCTTAGACCTGGTACTTCAACACTGAACGAGCCCAATGACATCCTCATGATAGAAATTAATTTCTTAAAATGTTCACCGCACTACTCACAACTCGTACTACATTTATGTTTCTTTCACAATTTTGTCGTTCAACCAGGATTATTGTTTTTTAAACTAAAAACAAAAAAAAAAAAAAAAAAAAAACCTAAACTAAAATAAAAATTCATACAAGATGAATACCGGGCGCACTGTATTCATCCGCGTTTATTACCACCCATTTCGACATCGAAATTCATTCAGAAGAAAAAGTCAATCTGCACCGCTCTCGCATGAACTCTTACAACAAAATTACTTTACACAAAGATTGGAGAAAAGCTTAACTCACCAACTTTCTCGTCGGATTTCACATGAAAATTTTCAAATTATTATTCCGTAACCCTGTTCACCTTGTTTTCCTTCAATTAAAACACATTTTCTTACGAAGAAGAAAATGTTGCCTCAGAGAATAAATTGCCATTTCTGTGTACTACCACGTTTACTCTCTCTCTTTCAAGTGTATAAATCCGCACAGCTGGTCTCTTTTTTTCGAACGATACACCACACACACACACACCGCTGTCCCACTCGCGTTCGTAACAAAAACAAAAGCAACCAGCTGAATATCCGCTGACAGTTGAATGAGACAACAATTCGCTGAGTATGCGAAGCAAGAACGTGCTTCTGCTACCACGATGAACCGTACACAACTTCACAATAGAAAATTCATCCAGGTACACTGCTGCTGCATCTATTCGAATCTCTACACCGGTGGTTTTTTTTTCGCACACAATGTTAATAGCGCTTTCCCGTTTCAACGCACTCCGAATGCCTCTAGATGACAGGATAAACGAATACAACTTCTGCTATTGTATTGCTGCTGCTGCTGCTGTTGGTGCGATGGTGAATGGATATGTTCTGATTCTGTTACAGTGTCGGGCAAGAAATTTTGGATGAATGAAGTTGTCATAAATTTCTGAAATGCGAGTAATCAACATTGTTTACCGAAAAGTATTCAATTGTCTGTAATCGAAGCGCTGACAAATTCAGTCATTTCTCAATGGTTGGGCAGTTTGATTGAGTCAAATTAGTTAATTTACGTGCAATGCATGCAACTTCTTCTCTTGATTCAAAGGCGAAAATGTGTAATTCTGGTATGAAAAAAAAAATAAAAACACCCCAGAAAGACACTATGTACCCGAGGGAACAAGAAAAACTAAAACTAAATGCCAACATCTAAATGAATTTCAGTGGATGTGCCATTTTTTGGAATAAACAATGAACAGGGATGCAACTGAGGATAGAGAAGATTTTTTTTTTAGAAGAACAGAAACGATGCTCGAAAATTTTACCAGAAAGTAAAAAAAATTAATGCTACAAATTACGAGAAGAAACTTTCATGACCAAATGAGTAAGGCTGTGTCTAATATATTTTTTCTGTTCTCCACCACTTAGAAATGTGTTGTTTGAAGTTTGTAAAACCCAGTGATGAGGTCAAAAAAGCGGCATAGGGAAGAGTTCAAGAGTGGATAGATAAGGAGATAGAGTGAAGTAACGGTGTACGTTAATTTTAAACTTTTCCAAGTTATTCCATTTTCGCGTTGAATGGTTAAAAAACGATCTCCTACCGTGATCGGTGCGTGCGAAAGCTGGCTCTAAAGTACATGCATTACGATTAAACAGATGGACAGGCGGGACACAATTATATACTTCGTCCGAATATTCGTTGTGTAAATACCGGTACAAAAACGTTAAGCGTCCAACATTATGGCGGCGTTCCAGCGAAGGGATTTTACCATATATAGACTGATCACGGTTCAATCTACAAGCTTGTTCTGAACACGATCAAGTAAACTGAATCATGTGAGCTCCCACCCAAACATGCTAGTTATTTTCAAGTTTCGGACGAACGTAAACTTTATAGGCATAACTATATAATATAAACTATATGTGGCCAAGCTCGCAGGAGTAAAAACTGTCAGTTTATGGCTGAATTGTATCCTCTGGCTAAATGTTGATACCTAGGTAAGGGTGAAGTGAAAATTAAACTTTGGAGAAATTCAGCTGTATCAATTGGGTTAATAAGTCGATTTACGTCGTTACGCCCCCTACACGTGTAGAAAACTATCATAGAAGAAGAAGAAGTTACTTTTTTAACATTCGCGCTAGTTCTAGAGGTATAATATAAGTATATGAATTAAGAAACTATATCGACAAGTTGTATTTAATACAAATCATAACCTAAATAAAGTTAACAAAAACTAAAATAATATATTCGCCACTTCATTATTATTACTTATTTATTAAATATATCATGTGCTTGAATGACTAATACAGCCTTTGACCATGCCATGGACAGTATTGGCATAGCCAAATTGGCTACCGCTTGTATTGGCTTTTCAAACGTGCTTCGAGAGTCGTAATGAGTTAATGTCAAAGTAAAGGATCAAACATTGTTGAAAAATTGCATAAAAAAAAAAAAAAAAACATTTGATCTAAGGTATGTAGATATGGTTTCAGCCACCAAAGTTCTACCAACTGAGCTATTCCTGGATATGACTCATAATGTATTTGTGTCACCTTTAACTTTTTTTACTTTTGAAAATCTTCGATCTTAAAATTTAAACTAATCTTGACATTACTATAGTAGAGGGAATACAAAAAATGAGTCTCGCAATTCTGTTTGCCTGGTCTGTGGAGTTATGCCCAGAGGCGGAATTTTAATTTTCAATCTAGCTTCAAAATTAACGGAACTTTGCTAACGGCCAATTTAAAAAACAAAAAATTTTCTAAAAAACAGCCTCGAGCGATTACGATAAAAGTTCATATCTGGGGTAGTGTGCAAGAAATGGATTTATACGTCATTTTTGATACCCAGACGTGCCCTTTATTTTAAATTTTCTTGTCTTTTATTTGCGTTACATTTTAAAAAGTAACCTCATTTTGTACAAGATTGGAAATTAACCTTCTTCTACTCCTTACCTCCCACTTTACTGCATTATTCCTTTCAGCTTAGGGGACATTTTTCGATCATAGAAGATAGCGAAGTTTTCCCGCCACTTCATCCACCCTACGCTTAAGCGATGATTGATATCATCATCACAAGTTCCTTCGCTATTGATCTAGATCTCAGATATTTGAACTTTTCGTACTTGCACTTTTCCATTCACATAAATGTCTGGAATGGGCCGGTGTGGATCAGAGAACGGGCAGTACTCATTTCCCTCCAAAACATACACCCATACATCAAGTGCTCGTTGCAGGACGAAGCTAGTAAATGCTCACATGCAATTCCAAAAGACCACAGAGCCATAAGTCTATCATCGCTCCTTCTAAAAACACTAGAACGACTGATTGAGATCCATTTACATGACAGTATTGACACACACCTACTGTCCGAGGCTCAACATATATGCTGCAAGTGTAAATCAGCAGAAACAGCATTACATACGTTAGTTAACATTCATCGAGTATTCTCTGTATCATAAGGAGTTCACAATAATGACTTTCCTGGACATAGAAGGCGCTTTTAACAACGTCTATTCATATGCGGTACCAAATGCACTATCAAATTTGAAGATGGGTAGCTCATTTGACTAGTTGACCAACTCATAGCTAGGCAGGCATTTGGTAAAAGATTTGTCAGTAGGGGTATCCCACAAGGTGGTATTCTATCCCAACTTCTTTGGAATTTGATGGTTAATGAAGTATTGATAATCCTGGCTGAGGGGTTCGAGGTTATCGTCTAAGCGGATAACGTTGCTACAGCAGTCTCCGGTAAACACATCATTACCTTAAAAGCACTCTTACTATCTAGTTAGACAGCTCTGTGTGGTCTAGAGTTTAGTCCCCACAAAACTGAGCTAGTCCTCTTCTTAAGGAAATATAAAATTTCATTAATTGATCCTCCATCCCTTAATGTTATAAGCTTAACCTTCTAGAAAGAAGCAACAAATATCTGGGTCTTATTTTGGATAGAAAACTAAGCTGGAAACCCAACATACAAGAAAGAGTAAAGAAAGCCACTGTCGCATTTTTCTCTTGCAAAAAAGCCATTGAGAACAAATGGGGCTTACAATTCAGAATAACTTACTGACTCTCCATCTCAGTCATTACACCGATTCTCATGTACGGGTTTACCTTGGATAAGGCCATAAACTATAAGAATTAAAGCAATGTTCAAAGTTCACCTTGTCTGTGCATTAGCGGAGCAATGCGAACGACACTTTCTACAGCTATGGACACTTTATTTCATCTGACACCCCTCGACATTTTTGGCAGGCAAATGGAAGCTAGTTCAGCTATTCACCTTAAAGCAACTTCACAGTGGTCCGGCAAAGTATATGGCCATGCCTCCATTTTAAACAGCTTTATAATTTTCATAGAAGCATTGAACCTATTGACCCAAGTTAAATTTTGACAAAAACTTTCAAGTCACCATCTCTCCCAGAACATTCTGGGAGGAAGATAGATTTATGGAAGATAAGTCGATACATTTTTACAGCAACGGTTCAAAAACTAACGATGGGGTCGTCTCTTCTCTGATAAGTTTAATATAAACCTCTCTTTCCGTCTCCCAAATCATTACAGCGTGTTGCAGGTGGAAGAAGTCTTATCTTGCCCAAGGAAATACGTGATATCAACCGTTAATATCCTTGCAATCATCGTCTCTAAATACAAAAACCGCTCTAGATTGCCGATCGTCTCTTATAGAGATGGCGGAGCAGCTCAATGTTCACCTATGTTGGCTGCCGGGACACAAGGACATTCCAGGAAATTGTAAGGCCGATGAACTTGCCAGATAAGGAACAACAATACCCACTCTACTAGAAAAAAGTTCACTGGGTATACCGATCGCTACATGCAAACTTAAATTAAAGCTAGATGCTATTGAAAAGGCAAATTCTAGGTGGACAAGTGGTACAACTTGTCTAGCGATAAAACAGATTTGCCCTAAGCTGGATCTGAAACGCTCTAAGAATTTGATTTAAATTCTCAATAGAATGCATATCATATCTCAATAGAATGCATATCAGCGCTGAGCTGCATGGACGAGGAGGAGGTGGAGACTATTCTTCACCTTCTTTGCACCTGCCAAGCTCTCTGCCAAAGAAGGAAACTTCACTTAGGAGTCTTCTGTTTCTACCACCTAAATGATCTGAATAAAATAGACGTTAGGGACCTTCTACGCTTCATCAGAAGCTCCAAATGGTTCAACGAGTAGGCTAGAGGCCGCTTCCCAAACCCATGTGGTATCACAAAGGACCTATTACTGATCTAAGTGTGTTGACTTTTTGCTGGCAGCAACCTCAACCTAACTTAACCTAAGCTGCTTAAACATGATTTAGGGAAATGTCTCCCGTGGAAGCGAACAGCAGATAGAGCTCTTTCACCGTCTGTAAAACAACAAGAACATTATGGCTAATGCACAACAAGGCTAATACATTTATGCAGAAAGACAGGAAAATCATTTTAACCCGTGTGGGTGTGATTACAGGGCTTTCAACTCTGCCATAATATATGAAAAAACTAAGGCTAAGTGAGACGAGGAATTCAAAAAGACACGACGCTCTTTCTGTGCCACTGTCCAGGCCTCTACCACCTTAGACACAAATTCATTGGCAGACACTTCTTCCAGGATATAAATAAATATAAAAGAAATATGCAATATACGTATCAAGGCCAGCAGACTTTTCGCTATGTTTTATTGCGCCTTAAACTCCATAAATAGTGACCTAAAGTGAATGGCTATATGGCTAAAGTGAATGGCTATATGGACTTGTCATATGATGGGATAGAAACTGATTAAATTGCTTTGAAATTTTTTTTAGATTTGTTTATCAATGAATAATAATATATAATACTGGGTTTTCGCACTTATTTATTTGCGAACATAAATATTTTCATGATGTTTATTATTTATCGATTGATTTAATTGCCGATTATTATGTTTCCTCCATGAGTGCTTCCTCTCCCCTCTTCCCTCCGATCTTAACCACAGGGTCTTCGTCTCAAAAATGCCCATATTTTGGTCTAGTTATGAATTTTGTTTGTTATTTTTTAAAAAGATTCTACGGCATAATTTTATACGGCTTTCATTCATTTCATTTATTTATTACATAGACATAATTTTATAATGCTGACAATGTGGAGTTAACTATTTATGTTCAAATTTATGTACAATTTGAATTCAGATAGTTTTAAATAATTCAATGATGAGGCTATA
This sequence comes from Pocota personata, assembly GCA_963082735.1. NCBI lineage: Eukaryota > Metazoa > Arthropoda > Insecta > Diptera > Syrphidae > Pocota > Pocota personata. Next base: position 5,767,417 of record OY720433.1, read on the forward strand.
CTATGAACATCAGATATTAAATTTAATTGGTAAACACATATAATAGAATAATTAAAAAGATAGGCAAAGGTAAAGAAGAATATATGAACATACATAATAAAGAGAAAAGAAAGTGAAAGAGAGGGGCCATGCTCGGTCGAAAAATAAGGTTTTAAACAAATCTTTGTTTTTGTACTTTTTTTGTTTTACAGTTTCATTACATTATTATCTTATTTTAAATTTCTTAAATTTAATAATTATTTTTTACAAAAAATAATGCAGCTCGTTTCAGTTTTTTCATTATTAGGAAGTTCATTAAAAAATTGAATTCCTTTGTAAAATAACATGTTTTGTGTTTTTGAGTTTCTAAAAAATTCAAGTTATCACTATTTCTTAAGTTATAAGGTTGTACACTGGCTCTAGTTGTTAGTCTTCTACTTAAATAGCTGAGTAGCATTTTGTTTTTAATTTTGAATATAAAAGAGAGCAACATTTTTGTAAAAAAAAACATACATTTTTATAACAAAGTGTAAATAGAGGACATACAAAAAATGTCCACCATTAGTCTAGTTTGACGAATCAACACTGCTAGCTGGTAACAAAGTTCTCCAGCCATATCTGTTTTAAGTTTCCTCCCACGACTGAATTCAGAAAAAATTCATTTTCAAACCAATTCTTACGCGCTGAATGAATTTCATGAGATAACACCATCATCTCTCCTCACACAATGCTTTTGTTCTTTTTCCCCTTTTGTTTGAACTTGTGCAATAAAAAAAACTCGTCCTCGTCAAGAATTCACTGTGTGAAGTTAGCTACTCTAAACACAAAAATTAAAAAATGGCTGCCTCCTGTGGTGCGTTATGTGTGCCGTCTCTCTCCTTCGAGTTTATTTAATTTAATAATTAACTAAATTTTATTTGGCTTGCAAAATTAATCTCATCTACCTGCGGACAATAAATTGATGGTGAAAAGTTATGCATATGCATTGATCGTGAAAAGAATTTTCTCACCGAAATGCCAAGTGGAGCGCAAGTTCTAATTCATATTGTATGTGTGCGTCCGTGTGTATGAGATCTCTACACTTGTGCAGTAAATACGAAAATTAAAAAAAAAAATAAAGAAAAATCAAACAAACAAATGAAACAAGGTTTACAACACAACCCAAGTGCCAGAGTGAGATAACAAATGAAAACAACTTTTCTCTTGTTTTTCTCTGTTTGTTTTTTTTTTCGGGGGCCTTAACTTTTTTTTTGTGTTCTCGCCCAACGAATATATTTAAGTGACCTATAGTAGAGTTTTTGATTTAATAAATTTGGAGTTGTTTTTTTTTTAATTTATTTTCGTTATTTTTCCTCGAATTATTGAATGAAATGAACAAAACTAAGTTGAGCTTAAAGAGCACAGATTGTTTGGTCTTTGTCAAGTGGAATTCGTGAAACCGGGCATGGAAGAATTACTGACGTGAAATTTGTGAGAAAAGACGACTATCCTGACAAAACGTATTTTGTGTGATCATAAAAAAGTGTCTCCTATGGCTGCGGGATCACAAGAAGAGACATTGTTTTGCTTTCCAGTTCCTTGTATTCGTTAAGTTTGAAGCGCCAGCAATTCTCCAATTAAAAAATGTATGTTTTTTGTAATGTATTTTATTTTTCATTTAAATAAAATAAAAATAATAATTAAATTATATGAGTAGTACCTGCAACTTTAACCCCACCTTTAACTTCCCATTATGCATAGAAAAGCCACAAAATCCTGTGGGGAATTTACTGCGGCGACTGTGTCGTATGTTAATGACCTTTTTGAAAAGTGCTATTTTATATGCTCAGGTACTACTTGAGTTTTACAAATTTTCTCCCCTATTTGAATGTTTTTGCTGTGAAATTGTCTTGCCCAATTTGTATTTGCTTTTTTGTCTGATATTCATGCAAAAAAATGCGTGCCTTGAAAATTTTACATTACATACGTGTAGGTACATATGTAAAAAAAAATTTGTCTGCTTTTGAATTCCTTAAACTGTTTGACAAGCTCTAGAATCTCCAAAATTCTGTGTGATCATTATTTTGTTGTTTTTTCATCTTGACAACATGTTTTATCACTCCTTGTCTGTCCACTTTGCACCCTTCATATCGAGGTCCTTCCTAGAGCGAGGCTAATCTCTTAGAATGAGAAGGGGTTAAGTGATATTTTCAAAGTTCTGAGTCCTTCTTAATGTATGCAATTTTGAAATATGCCATAGGAGCACTCTTTTACAGTGTTGGCCAAAACTAAAGCACGAAATGACCTCACTTTGGAAAAATACTAAAAACCATTAAAAAAATCTATGATAGTTTTATAGTTTTTATTTTTCTTAAATGACAATTCAATTAACAATTATTAACATATTGAAAAAACAACAAAATAATTCAAGACATGTTAAAAATAGCTGGACAAAACTAAAGCACATTTTTGAATTCATGAATAAAAAAAAAAATAAAAAAAATTCTTAATGCTAATATTTCGTGGTGTAACCATTATCTTATATTACGGCAGCACATCGCCGAGGCATGGAGGCAATGAGGTTGTCAATTATATGCATGGGGATGTTATTCCAGGCAATTTCCGTTTGGTGAAGCAAGGACTCTAAATTATTGCATTTCGTGCGATCAATCCTCTGATCTACAATTTCCCATAGATTCTCTATGGGGTTGAGATCAGGGGATTGTGCTGGCCATTTCATAACAGCAATACCGCTTTCGTTAAATCAATCCTTCACAAGTTTAGCGGTATGTTTAGGATCGTTGTCATGATCCATCGCAACGGCATATTTTCCTCAGCTTGAGGAAGCATGACATTTTGAAGAATCTCCCGGTACATGAAATGATCCATTATACCACTAATCTTGTAAATTGGCCCAACTCCTTGACTGTAAAAACATCCACAGACAAGAATATTGTCTCCACCGCACAGTGTGACGAATCGCTGATTTAGAGGGATTAAATTAATAGCGCTCACAAATAAATGTTTTTGTTCAAGGTTGTTGGTTTTTTTTTTATTGAAATTGTTCACAGAATACAGTACAATAAATTATTTGAACATATGAGCACAAATTTCGAGACAAATAGCACATAAAAACACGCAATTTTCAACTTTCTTACTCATTTGGTATATCCAAATTGCAAAACTTCATGCTCAAGAACACTTTTTTTCTTTTGGGAAAGCATCTTAAACTTGTTAAAAATGGATCAGAGGTCATAAGCAATCTGTTTAGAAGGTCAGTGTTCGTATCTATACGGGAAATTTTCCTAGTAAATAGTTCCCTAAACTTCCTACTTTTCTTGTTTCTTGCTTCTTGGGCTTCTTCCGAAAGTTGTCCGATTGGAAGTATACAAGAAGAAATTATTTGTTTTCCATGAAACAAGACTTTATGTACACTTACGGGCATATAATACCAGGCATAATTTTTAAGGTACAGTTCCCTTGTTTCTTTAGCATAACTCTCAAAAGCATCTGTATCAATTGGGAACCCAGACCCAAGAGCTTCTAATATGACATGAAACTTTTTGATCATTTCCTTATCAATTCCTGTAATTTGTGCAGTTTTTTCTTTATCTCTAAAGAATCTTCTAGCCGTGTTTCCATCATTAGTATTCCCAGACTGTTGAGTTGGCATATCAACTAATAACCCAGTTTCACTTTTAAACCTTTCTTGGATTAACTTTTTTCTGGCTTTGACTTTTTCTTTACTTTCTTGGTCTCTAACCTGCCACACTTTTACATCTAGTCTATACGCTATGTGAAGGATACATTCCATAAATCGTATCCATGAGTGAAGCGGACTTAATGCAAAGGATATTGCTTCTTGGTTCTCGTACTTTCTTGAAAGATTAGCTAAATTGTTCATTTCGGATGGTTTGGCTGCGCAAATGTAACAGGTTTGTGATGAAGACGTTACAGATGATAAAGCAGTGCAAATTTTTCCATCAATCATAGTTAATAAAAAAATCCTTAGCAAGAAGGATTCCTTACCAAAATTTAATTTAATATGTCGACAATATCTGGTTGATTATGGGGCTGGGTTTTGCCAAAGCACTCGTTTAGTTTCATCCATAGAGATGCAAAACAGATTTTCATCGGAATGATCACCAGACGAAAATTTTTGTTTATATGATTTCTGTTGAGCACCATCACAACCCCATTTTATAATCAGAGATATTTCTTTTAGACCCTTTTTGAAATCAGCAATAGAATTTAGAACATCTTTTTGAGCTAAACATAAACGCTCAACGCTGTGATTTACTAAGCTTTGTAATCCACATTCTGCAGAAGATTCGCTCACAGTTTTATCATTTGGGTAGCATTTCGTCTTGGCTTTTTTCATTTTGTAATACGATGGTAGTAAATTGGGAACGGCGTTGTTGATTTTTTGACGTAATATTTCGTACTGATGAGTGGAAAGCTGTATGTCCGTGATCAATGCTAACGCATCATCTGCAGATATTGGTAAAAACCCTGAAGTATGTGTTTCTAGTGTTTTCCTCACAATTGAACCTTAATATTAAAAGTTTTAACAAACAAAATGATTAAACAAAAAAGAAAAGAAAAAACAATCATACCTCGGTTTGGAGAACTTATTGATAATTGTTTCACTGCGATAGCAATATTTCTTTTTCCGTCTTTTCTAAGTTTTATTTCATGATCCATTGCAATTTCTTCAGCGCTATAAGAATCTGAAATGGTTTGTACTTTTCTTTTCTTGTTTTTTTTTCACAGCACTCATCAAAGCTTTTTCTCGGTCTTCTTACTCTAGTTGAATGAGATGAAGAAGGTATTTCATCTAAAACATGTTGTGGTAATGTTAGGGTTTCATTTAGCCCCGCGGAATTTGTATTTTCGAAGCGCTCTCTATGCCGACCACTTGTAATTTTTTTGATTAAATCCCGCTAAATCAGCGATTCGTCACACTGTGCACCGTGCTTGACTGTGCCCTTGGAAAATCGGGGCTTTAGACGTTCGGTCTTCGTACCGTACGGACTCCGTCAGATCCCTTCAAATTAAATTTCGACTTGTCAGAAAAGAGTACTGTTTTCCACTTTGCCACAGTCCAGTCTAAGTGCGCCCTTGCAAACTCCAGTCTTGCACGTCGATTTTTTGGGAAATGAATGGCTTTTTTATTGCACGATATGATAGCAAGCCACTATCAACAGCTCTTCGCCGGATGATCCTACTTGATGTCTCTAGGCCTAATTCATTTTGCATACTTCTTAATGATATGAAGGGGTCCTTTTTGATAAGTCTGATGATTCTTTTATCACAGCGACTGCTGGTTATTCGGGGTCTACCGCCATTATGAACCATTTGAACATTTCCCCGAACACGAAATCGAGATATTATTCGTGAAATGTTACTGTTTCTCTGTTATTAAAATCAGACACTATTTTTTCTTTTACTTCATTAGAATATTTAATGCGAGCCATTTTATCACTTTTTTATTTTAATAATTATAGGCTTTAATCTAAGACGTAAACTTTGCAGCATATTGAAAATGAACGGTACAATTTACTAACTACGAACGAAATAGGGTGCATGTGTTTTGTCCAGCTATTTTTAACATGTCTTGAATTATTTTGTTGTTTTTTTAATATGTTAAGCGGTATAGTAAAATTAATAATTGTTAATTGAAGACTAATATATTGTCATTTAATAAAAATAAAATCTATAAAATTATCATAGGTTTTTCATAGTCTTTTAGCGTTTTTCCAAAGTGAGGTCATTTCGTGCTTTAGTTTTGGCCAACACTGTGCATATTATCGTTATGGTGTCGAACGCCTTCTGAGAATAATTGTAGTCTCTGTAGACGGACTAGAAATGACTGTAACGCCATCAGATTCTGCGTTTGAATAGCTGAAGATTAAAATCTGAAAATATGTATGTCTGCTGGGAATTAACTCCAAAGTTAACGTATTCTAAAAAAAATTGATAGGCGGATGTCCGCGTGGTTCCTAGTAGAACGCTCAAATGTCGCATTTATAAGTATTATTCCATTGAGATCTTCGGAACCTCTGCTTGCATCTATAGGATCATCTATTAAGTGAACTGTTTGCCTCTATGCTGTCAACGGTATATTTTGTGGTTTCGTTTCAAACGTAAGAAAAATACTTAAGACGCGGTCTAACTTGTGCTTTGTAGAGAATCCGCTGTAAAGTATCACTTCGCTCTAAACAATTAGCTCAACTTCATGGACGCCGATTTTGCGATGGTCGTTCATTTGAAGGCTATGGTACAGTGGACTTGTTTTTTTCCTGAAAAAGGCAATATATTTGTCTTAGGTTAGGTACTTTAACTACGACTGAATCAGTATAGGGCTACGATGGTCCTTAGGGCTACCCTAAGCTGGGAACTTGAAATTATAAATAGAGAAGTAAAAAAGAGAATATTACAATAAATGCGACTGGCGGTATAGTTTTCACAGTATGGGTCCGATTTGTTTTAACTTCAAGTAACGAAACTGGCTTAGGCTGTGAAATCCCTCCCGTCCCTTGCGGAAGACATGAATATTTTTTTTTTTACCCAAGGAATATTTCTCGCTTGAACTAAAATACTGTAGACTTCAAAAAAGTATGCATCATTTTAATTTATAAAGAACTATCCTACCTGCCTGGCGTTGTTTGGGTATTTTTTTTTTCTTTAAGATTTCAGTTTAAGTCCAAACTTTTTTAGACATTACAGTTAGCTCTTAAAGAACAGAGATTTGATACGCTTACGAACGGATATGCCATCTAAAACGGATTACAAATTGTATGTAAAATAAAATGTTCTAACCCGAAACTAGGGCCTAAACATGTCTCGAAACAGAACGAAGACGCTGGAGTCGTCAATTCGAAATGCTTTAAACGCTAGATACGAGGGGCGGGTGATAAGTTCGCGGCCTAAGGCATTAAATGAAAAAAGGGATCCGATGAAATATATTTAATTTCTCAATATAATCTGACTCGAGTGAAATGCATTTCTCACATCGGACATACAGTGCGTCAATACCACCAAAAAAATATTATTTTTCTTTGCCTTCAAAATGACTTGGGTGGTGAAAAACTTGTGTCTTTCAAGGCCTGGCTCGAAACCCGCGCCGTGTGAACAGCCGCGTTATACTGCAAAAACAACACTCCGTGCCTGAGTTTCCTCACCGACCGCTTCACGTGCCTGAGTCTATAAATTTGCGTAATATTGACCATTGATCGTAGTCCGTAGGTAATCAATAAGCAAAACACCTTTGCTGTCCAAAAAAACAGTCGCAATAAGCTTTGAAGCCGACTTTTCCACTTTGAATTTCTTCGGCGGCCTCTCCCCTTTCTCAATCCACTGCATAGACTCTTGTTTGGACTCCGGATCGAATTGGGGCGAACCCAAATCTCGTCTACAGCTACGATTCGTGCAAAATTTCTCCAATCCATTCTTTGCTTATGTGTAACTCGTCCGTTATCTGCCACATGTTTATTCTTTGGTCGGCAAGAACTAATTTTTTCAACTTTTCCGACGTTTTCTTCAGTGACCACTGACACAGGTTGGTCTGGGCGGGGGTCGTCTTCTTCTTGCCCTTGTTGAAATAAGGCTCAGAATCCTGACATTGGGCGCGCCATAGAGGATATGAACACTCTTATACTATTACAGGGCACGGGCGTTGTGAAGAAAAGAGAGAGAGAGAGAGAAAGAAAGATTTTAGTGTAGTGGTTTGAAACTCAGATGGTATTAAGTTTCTGTAAACTCCAAGGGTAGCGTCCAGATAACTGGGTAGTTTGTTTGTTTTGCTTTTGTCGTTGCTCATGATTCACAGTATTTTTTCCGTCCTCCTCAAGTTGCATTTTCAGCCATATGACCACTCTACTGCCAGTGTTATTCCTTCGCAGTAGAGTTGACTTAGCTTTCGCAATTGATCGACTTTTTTATTTATTTCATGCGAAATAAATAGATGATTTTTGACATCAGGATTTGAACCGTGAACCAACAGCGTGATAAGCGATGATGTTACCACTACACCACGGCCACCCTTAAAGGTTAAATATTTCTGGAAGTATTGAGGAAGGCAAGCTATATAAGAGTGTGCGGAAGATCACCATAAGATCGAAAACGTTTTTAAACTGCTACACTTTACTACAAGAGCTCAGCAGAAGCAACACGGTTTGCTTATATTGGGTCCCTGGTGCGACTACAACTACTTTAAGATATAAGAGTGTGCGGAAGATGCCGTATGTGTATTGCGATTGAATAGATGGATTGGCTCAGCAAAGGCAACACAGTTTGCTTATATTGGATCCCTGGCAATCAGGGTATTCTAGGAAATGGAAAAGCGAATGAACAGGTTAAAAAAGGAGTACTATTTACTTGAGAACCCGAGACCATCGCAGCACCCATTCAGCACTATTTCTCTGTAATCGATGAAAAACGTGGAATCTGGTCATTTCTTGCAAAACAACCAGAGTGGAATGCATTCTACTACTTGGCATTATTACCGGACACTGTCTTATCGGACGTCATGCTCACAGAATAGAATTAGTCTCGACGGACAACAATAAGTTAATAGTAAAAGAAAATTAGCACTAGCTACCCTACCAGGGCTTTCGGCTATATTTAAATCTACGAGTAGATGGACTTATATACTATTTTCAAGTTTTATAGATGAAAGAAGGCTATATACTTTTTTGACATTTGTTTCAGAAGAGAAAGAGATTAGGTCAGGAAAGTTGAAGTTAGGAAAAAGACTACGTATTTTATCTTTGATGGTGTTGCATTCGTAGATAAGATGATGTGTGGAAAGTATCTGATTGGAGTTGCAGAGGTGACATACGGGGGGGTTACTCCTGGTGATGAGGTGTCCATGTGTGGCCAAACCGGAGACGAATACAAGCCTTAATCATGTTTTTCCGGCAGTTCTTTGGATATGTGGCAGCTTTGGCGTCAGGATTTATTGTTTTGTAGTAGTGGGTGTAGGCATTCCACTCTTCTTTTTGTTTCTCACTCCAAAAGTGATGCATATGGTTTTTGATGTCCTTTTTATTGGAAATACAGAATGGCTGTAGACTCAGCTGAAAACACTGTTTCAAAATCCGGTAACAACCCTTTCGATAGGATATCTCCCTTTTCATCGATCACGGCAAATGCAGTACCGAGGTCGGACTTGGAACCATCTATGAATACGAATTTCCAATCGTGTTCTTTTTCAGCCGTCAAAATTTCCAGAAACATCTGTTGGTAAATTTCGTTGGACGTTTAGGGAGAGGTTTACATTCTCGTCCTTCAGTGCCCATGGTGGAGAGGTTCCTATGCTGCTGCGTTAGATGCATATTGGTACTTCTATATTTTTGGCCAATATTATGGTGTTGTTAATAGCAGATGATGTCTTCAAGCACTTGTTGCGTAGCAGTAATTTGTTGGCATCTCTCTTGATCAAACTGTCATTTGGCTGGTTTAACTTTTCCATAGATGCATAGTCCGTAGTCGATTCTGGATAGGATTATTGCACGGATAATACTTATTAAACTATTTATATAGATACTTAATAATATCAACCCTGGTAGATAACTTTTTCTTGAGACTAACACATTGATCCTTAAAAGTAAACCCTTTGTCAAAAATAACACCAAGTATACTTAAGTTATGTACATTGCTTATACTAATGTGATTGAAATTTACAAAAAATTGCTTAGGGCAGTTTTCCTGCATACATATATGTAAAATGTTGCATTTTTCCATCGAGATCTTGGCACCTGAGGACTTACCCCAGGTGTTAAGATCTGTTAGGACTTGGGAGAAAATTACTGACACTTCACCGATGCCTTTGCATTTAGTAAAGACGATAAGGTCGTCTGCGTAAAGGGAGTGGTTAATACTTTTGTATTTCGAAAGGATTTTGTTTATATGTATCATTGAAAGCAATGGTAAAAAGAATGACAGAAAGAGGAGATCCTCGGAGTGTGCCGTTGTGGAGGGGATGGATGGACGAGAGGGAACCATTAAATATTACCCGGAATTTTCTATTAGTGAGAAAAGACTTTATGAAGTTGAACATTTTGGAGCCGATGTTCCATTTAGCAAGCTTTTTTAATATGATATGCGCTCCAACTCTGTCAAAAGCCTTTTCAAAGTCTATAGACAGTATCGAGACGTGGTTTTTGGTGGATAGCGGTTTTGATATGTAGTTATCAAGATGTAGTAGGACATCTAAAGTGCAACGTCTTTGTTGCTTGTTATTTTCTAGGCACCAGATAAGCCTTTTTGATATAATTTTCTCCAGTATTTTACTAACACAAAGAAGAAGGGATATAGGCCGGTAACCGCTGATGTTTGAAGGACACTTGTTAGGCTTGGGTATTGGAAATACAGTGGATGTTTTGATCCCTTGGGTAAAGCATTGGTTGTATAAACCCAGCAGGCAGCTTTTCAAGAGATCGGGGCTGTTTTTTAGCATAACTTTCAGCAGACTGTCATAACCAGGGGTTTTCCCTTTGGCAGTCTTGAGTTGGTGCTCAAATTCAGTTGCAGGGACTGGGTGGTCAACGAAAATGGAGGTGGGTTGCAAATTTTGGGATGGAGGGCGAATTCTTCCCACTAACGATTTTAGATGTAGAAAATCAGGGGAAAAGTTGGCGTCAGCTGAATAGTTAGACAAAGTCCTGGCAAAGAGCTGGAAAATTCGTGAAGGGTCAGATATAATTTGATCATTGTCCATGATAGTTACCGGAGGTGGTGTGAAAACTCCAGTGAGTGACTTTACATCTGTCCATAGTTTTTTTGGACGAAGACTTTGGGTTTATGTTTGAGGTGAAATTCTCAAAACATTCTTTTTTAGCTGCCTTTGCCACCTTACGGAAAAGAGCATTAGCTTTGCGTACGTCTCATGTTGCATTGGGTCGATATAAATGTTAGCTCTACATGGGTGAGAGTTTTATGGGTGGAGAAATGGGTGGGTCTCCCGTCATTCATAATAATTAAATAATTAAGTTGGAGTTGAGTAGAAAGCTTTCTATTATCTTACCCCTATTATTAATGCATGGAGAGCCCCACATGGGGCTCCAAGAGTTAAAGTCCCCCGTCAAAATGACTGGTGTATGAAATGAATCGACAATATCATGTATGTCTTTAGCGATGAGGCTTTGCTGCTGATAGATGTGTAGGGATACTATTATTTTAATTTCAATAAAAATTTCTGTTGCTACAATTGATATAGGAGAAGTTACACTAATAAGTTTGTGGGGTATTGATTTATGGACAAGTAAACCCGTACCTTGTTTCGCTGAGTCATTGGCCTCAAGGTTGTGGAAATAGGATTCGTAGCGCTTAATGGGTACCGAGATAGTGGTGTACGGAAAATGGGTTTCTTGCAGGGAAATTATAGAGGGATCAAGTTCAGATAAAAGAATTTGAAGTTCATGTAGGTTGTTGAAGTAGCCATTAAGATTCCACTGAAGAACCTTAAGTACTCTTTTATTAGAACAGTCCGAATTTTGTACAGTATAAGCTGGGTTATGCTGTAAAAAGTCAGAGTGGGGAAGGTTGGCGATATGAAGGTCGCGACCCCGCCGTTCGGTCGTTGAAACTTTCAGGCCCCTTGTGGAGCCTGAATGATACAAAGTCCGGGTGGTAGGCTCGCCATTCTGGGTGCATATATTGTTATTATTAGATGTCATCATCATTTTCGGTTTTTGGGGGCTTTAGGTAATATTGGTTGTTCATAATGAGAGATTGCGTTACAGTAGAGATAGGGGAGGAGTTTAGAGTGTAGTGAGCAGATTGAGATTGTGGGTTGGATAAATGTTTAGGGGGCTTTATAGGGGTTAGGTTTACACATGAGTTACAGTTGTGAGAAAATATTGGGATTCCAGGTACGGATTGAGATTCGGGAAAATTTGACGTAGATGATGTGTATTTACTGTCGGATTTGGTATTTATTGTTTGATTCTTATTGTTGTTGAGTGGTTTAGGTGTTGAATTTTTGTTATTGTGTTCGTTGGAAGAAAGAGAAATTAGGTTTTGACGCTTGTTTGCTATGGATACAACTGAGTTTGATTTTGGTGGGGGTTGACTTGTAGATGAGTTGCTATTAGAATCGAGGGGGTTGTTATTGGATACTTTGTCCTCAGTGGCTACTGTATTTGATGCAGGCTGGGTTGAATATTTTGTTACATCAGAGTATGCTGGAGTAGAGTTGAAAATTGAGTTTTCTTCTCTGAATATAGATTTCGCTTCTGCCGTACTGCACTTCCTTATGGTTTTAATTTTTAAAACTTCCTTGGCTTGCAGGTAGCGTTTGCAATTTTTGGAGGAAGATGGATGCTGTTCGGCACAGTTGGCACATTGAACGCGTGTACACTTATTTGGGGAGTGGGGTGGTAGGTTACAAGTATCACAGGACGCATTGCCCTTACATCTTTTGGCTGTGTGGCCCAGCAGCTGGCAATTCCGGCAACGCATGGGATTTGGGAAATATTCCTCAACTTTGAGGTTATACCACCCGACATTGACTGTGCTGGGAGGCTGGAAAAGATCAAAGGTGAATAACACAAGGCCTGTGGGACGTTGATTCCCGTCTTCCAGTTTTTTTAAATTTATATATGTACATCAGTAACTCCCTGAGATTTAATTTCCTCAAGTATTTCACTTTCGCGTACGTTGATGAGGCATGGCGCATAGACTGTACCTTTTGATGAATTTAAGTGCTCGTGTAGTTAAATAGGGCAGAGGGTAGAGAGAACTTTTTTTGAGAGGAAGCATTCGGCAATTTTTTGGGATTTTACGAGTATTAATAGGTTTCCGTCGCGAAGTTGCGTAATGTACTCGTAAGAAGTGCTTATGCTGTGTATTCCTTTTTTAAGGAGGAAAACACTAAATGTTGAAAGAGGTTTATCCGGGTTAGTTGGGGCGATAGTGATGAATCTTGGATTTTTTGTGTTTGAGGTGGTTGGGAAAACATTTTCTAATTCGCATGGACTATAATTTATTTATTTTTTATTTTTTTTTATATTGGGCTCCGCATTAAATCTGCATTAAAGCCATTAAAACGATTGTCCATAAGCACACGTGGCCCGGGGGCCATGGCAAATGAAGAGATTTACACTTGTTGTTTTTTTTTTCATTCAGAAGGGAAAAAGATTTACCACTTTTATATGCAGAATCGAGGGATCGAGTTGGAGCAGACAGATAAGTATAGCAGACATTCTGCTTTTGATTGTGTTAGTGTTCTGTTGTGTTAGATTCGTTATCTGAAATCACACACACACAGAGACAACATGTCAGTTAGTTGTTAGCTGAATCGAGTTGAGTCAATCCCATTTCAACTCGATCTGCGTTTATATGAATCTCAAGCCGGGTTGAACCTGTCTACACGTATGCATATAAACGTAGTAATTGGTTGCTAACGAAGTAGCGGGATTTCACCGACAGAAAAACAAGAGCGATTAACACGATAGCGATAGCGATCTTAACGGCTCGGAGGTTAGTCAATGACTGACCATGCAAAATTTAAAGTTTCTAGGTCCATCAGCTTCAAAGATAGGGTGATGAATGGGTCAGTCAGTGGGTTTTGCATTTTGTAATACCTTAAAAGGATGGGACTGAAAGTTATTAGTTTTTTTTAAAGAAATGTTTATTATTCATTTCATTATTTTACATACCTTGCATTACACAAACTATTTCCGTCTTATGGTAAAAACAAGTTCAGTACTGTCTAACGGCACTTAATGACTTGATAATTGAAGATTGACTTTTTTCCATAGCAAGTTCAATTATTTTACAAATGATCCAAACAAAACACACATTTACAACATAGTACTCGTATGTACATAATTTATGTTATCTCCATGGATTCATGAAAACTTTATGACCCAGAAAATATAAAATTCATAATTTTGTCTTTTAAATTAATCGGAATGAACATATGTTTAGTTTAGTCAATTGCTTTTCTATACAGAACGTGTCAAACTGCAAATAAAATGTGTTTGTGTTTTTTGTTGACTAATTGTCGAAGTTATGTCTTTGTCAAAAGCTAGTTAGTGTAAAGGAACCTCTCCGGGTCATGTATTTTCGATCTAAGTGCGTAAAAAGTAGATTATAACCGCAAAAATGAGTGCTTATTTAAAATATTCACGATTAACTTAGTTGTAATTGAAATACCCACTCAGTTAATTACGAGGGCAAGGTGAAAAGTTCTCGGCCTGACAATGAAAGATTGCGATTTTGAGTTAAAAAATGATTTTTGATTTTCTACATAATCTCCTTCGACTTCAACACACTTGGTCCAGCGTTTCTCCAACATCAGTATTCCTTCTCGGAAGTGAGAGTTTGGAAGGCTGTGAAAATATTCATCTACGGCCCTCTCAACTTCTGCATTGGATGCGAAGCGCTTCCCAGAAATAAATTTCTTCAAGTTTGGGAATAGATGGAAGTCTGAGGGTGTCAAATCAAGTGAATAGGGGGGATGGCCGAGCAAATCGTACCCCAAATCCCGTAGTTTTCCCATCGCCAACGCACACTTGTGTACAGGTGAAAGCAAGATATTTCGCACCCTCTCTTCCGATATACACACAGCCTCAGCTATCTCACTCACCTTCACTCGCCTATCATCCAACACGATATCATGCACTTTTTCGATGGTTTCGGGTGTGGTTGCGGTTTTTGGCCGTCCTTCACGTGGGTCATCTTCGAGGGACGTCCAACCACGATTAAATTCAGCTGCCCACTTTTTAACGGTTGACATGGAAGGAGCAGAGTAAGATCCCTTACAACTGTTATGCAAGTTCTTTGCAAGGAGTTATCAGACCTAAAAGCTACTCAAGACGTCTTCGCAGCTAACTTATCTGTTCTGGAAGTCCAGAACTCTCATCTAGAAGCTGATATAGAAAGGTTGCTATAAAAAGATACTGAGAACAATTCACTAGTCCACTTGCCGGTAGTTAGAAAGCCTGATATACTGACGCGTGAACGACAACCGAGTAGAGGCAGTGCAATCAATGCAGTAGAGGTAGTGCAATCAATGCATCAGGTTAAATGCAATAAATCTGATATAGCCAGTGTCGTGATACATCTGAATTCGCACTCGTCGGTAGTTCATAAAAGCATTTTGAAATTTGTAATGCATTGCCAATCTAGCATTATTGTGTGTCAGGTGGAGGGTATAAGAAGATTAATTGTTCCAATTAATTGTCTACTTGAACGGCAATCATTGGAGTGGAGAACTTAACTATCTGGCAGATCTTCTCCCAGAGCTGGATGAAATTTTGTTAATGGGATTTTAACGCTAGAGTCAGAGTCTAACAGGGCTGGTCCACTAATTCACTGCTCAAAAGATAAACAAAGTAAGCAGGTAGTAGTTTAAGCGATCTCGCAGGCGAGTTTACTTTTGTGTGTTTCGCTATTCAACCATAGACTTGGGTAGTCCATGAATATGTGCCATACAGAGAGGATTGTTCCACATTCTTCACGTTGTTCTGCCGCTTCCTGGTTAAAAAAGTGTCTGCTACTAAATAGGGTTTTCCCGACTCTTATGCGAAACAGTTTGATGCACTCTTCTCTTGTGAACAGACTGTTATATGGAATGTGAGTGCTTTACGGATGATGGGTGCGGAGAAAAGTTGTACTGTTTTTCCATGATTCTTCAATTTCCTCGCATATGCTTCGCGTTAGCTGAAAAAAGTTAGTATTAGTGGCAGTTTAGAAGTTTCTTTCGCTGCCAAATCGGCTGCTTCATTTCCCGGGCTACTCAGGAATTCCAGGCTTAGAATAATATGGTTGTTTAGATTGCTCCTAATGGACTCTAGGGATGGGCATTTGTTTGTCTCGCTCTTGAGCCCCACAAGGATCCCAAGGTTGTCCGTGCAGACAAGTGTTTTCTCTGTCCTGCTGGATTCCGAAGTAGTCTTTGATGCAGCGTCACAGTTCGTCCATGTCGCTTCCGTTCAATTACTACATATGAGCAGTACCCTCCTACACATGACCCATCAGTGTAGAGTATTATTCCAGGGTTGATAGATTTAATCATTTGATTGTGCAGTTTTATAATATCCCGCTATGCTGGTATCTATAGGGAGTAGTTGTCTTTCCCATGGTGGACTTTGATTTAGGCTCCTCGTGTATTCATCTGAAAGAACAGGATGATGAGGATAATAGAAGTGCAATATTTTTAACTGCCGATATGATTTTCCGCATAGGCTTTGGGTCTGTTTGAGTGCATTGTATTTGCATGTGTAATGGGTGGCGGATATCAGCCAATGCTTTACATCCCATGTTAATTGCTCTTTTCTTACCCAGATTACTAAAAGAAATAAACCCGGCTTCGGTACGAAGGGCATCGATTGGTGTAGTTTTTAGCGCACCTGTTGCTGTGCGATAGCACTCATTGATGGCAATATCTATGCTTTTCCTGCTGTGTTCTGATGTCATGTTAGACCATGCTGTAGAGTACCTTCTACTAGAATTTTTGCAATCCGTAGTGCAGTTTCCATATGTGGCCCTTTTTTCAGTGAGCAGATCATTTTAAGTGATTTTAATTTGTTAACAATATTTTTGGTATGCAGGTTCCACTTTAGGTTACCTGTAAACGCTATTCCTAGGACCCGGAGCTCTATTTTAAGTGGAACTATTGCGCCGCGAAGTTGAAACGGGCTCGTCGTGCATTTATGTTTTTTGCACAAGTGCAATGTTTCTACTTTAGGGAGGGTACAACTACACCTCGTTTCTGTGCCCAAGCATGGATAGCTGCGTCTGCTCTTACTAGATTATGCTCAACAATTTTTTGTAATCTGCTCTTACTAGATTATGCTCAACAATACTCTTATCACCTGACGCTAGTAAATATATATTGTCCGCGTATATACCGACAAAGTCTAGACTGTACATTGGTAAGTTGAGTTCTTCTACCAATAAGTCGATGTAGGTGCTATATGCAATCCCCGAAAGTGGAGAGCCTTGTGCGATTCCATTTTCAACATGTGCTATTGGTGAGTTATATCCATCCATATTGACGCTAAAGTATATCATATCACCATATCACATTTAGGATTTCTTTTGGAATTGCCCAGTGATGTAGCTGTCGAATTACGGGGGCTGCCGTTACTCGGTCAAACCCCTTTTCTAGGTCAAAGGAGTGCAAGATGTTGTGTTTGGATGCTGCTAGGTTTTCTACTATTTTATGTTCCACGAGGTGAACAAGTGAGTGAACGCCTCTGTTATGCCTAAAGGCATGTTGCCCCGAACTTATTTTATCTTCTATGACCCAAGTAATTCGTCTTGTAATGATTTTTTCAAAAGTCTTTGAGAGAACCGGGAGAAGTGAGATGGGACGATATTCGTCATAGCAATGGGACGTTCGTGGTTTTTTGTGGATCGGCTTTAACTACGCTTGTTTCCAGTTATGAGTGAACTGTCCTGTTTTAAGGACTTGATAAAATAATGAGCAAATTGTAAGCTTGATGCAGGCTCGTACCATATTGCATGTAATTTTGTCTTTACCTAGGATACTTCCTTTAGCCATTCGAAGAGTCATATCGATGGGGGACAGGTTGTTAATATTAAAATTATTTTTTCCCTGGATTACTTCACTGGGGTAGGAAAGATCAGCGCTGTAGTTTTTGCATATCAGAAAATGTATTTGAGGTCACATCTTTAGAAATATACTCCAAGCCGCGATGTATTTGGAATGGGTTATAAGAGAAGAGTGGGCGGACATTTTCACCTGTTTTTTCCATTCCTGAAATAACAATACGACGAGGAATATTGTCATCATTTTTTGTAACCGATGACAAAGTTGGGAAATCAAGGGCACTGCAGCAACTGTGCAAGTAAAATGTTCGCAAGCAATTGGTTTCACGAAACTTGTAGGCTACAAATGTGAGATATTTAGGGTGAGACCTCTCTCTCTCGGTTGGCGTATATAAGACTTGGAATTTAGGATTTTGTTTCTAAATGTCGTATACCTACCCATAGGTATAGGTGGTAGGTGGTAGGTGGTATAACTAAATTACAGCTTCGACTTAGGCAGCCTTTTCGTTTATTAGAGGATTGAATTCTGAGCTATGTTTGATACGACATTGAACTTTTAGTCGAGAATATACTTTCTACTGATACTGTTATAGTATGGCCTCAGCGGCTTTGCTGGCACATACGCACTCTTTTATCGAAATTTTCCATGATCGTTTTGCATAAATGTGGCTGAATTTCGTTGATACAGCGCTCAATTTGCTCCTTCATGGCGTGGGTGGTCGTGGGCTTGTTGATATAAACCTTAGACTTCAAAAAAAACCCCAAAGAATAAGTCCAACGGCGTTAAATCGCATGATTTGGGCGGCCAATTCTGATCACCAAAACGGGAAAGTACACGACCAGGAAATGACTCATACAGTAAATGATTGTTTCTCGGACTGTATGACATGTGGTACCGTCTTGTTGACACCACATGTCGTCCACATTCATGTCCTGCAAATTAGGCACAAAAAACTGGATTGTCATGTCGCGATAGCGAGCCCCATTAACTGTTATTGCCTTACCAGCCGCATTTTCAAAGAAGAATGGTCCGATGATGTGTCCAGCCCAAAATCCGCACCACGTTGACACGTTGAGGATGCATTTCTTTCTCAACAATCACTTGTGGATTTTCTGAACCCCAAATTCGACAATTTTTGCGATTAACAAAGCTATCAAGATGAAAATGAGCCTCATCGCTGAAGATGATTTTGTTGCAAAAATCAGTTGTTGTTCCATAATCCATGCAACGAACTCTCTTCCCTTCTTCGCGTGGTCAGTGGGCTTTAGTTCTTGATTCAATTGTACTTTGTATGCATGAAGATGCAAATCTTTTCTGAGAATACGCCATAGAGAGGTTCTCGAAATGTCCAATGAACAATAGTCCCCGTAAACAGTACCTGTTATTTGCTGTACATGCGTTGGTGTTAATCTCTCTTTAGTTAAAAAATTTATCACGCAATCTTCGACATTTTTTAAACTTACTCAACTATGAATTCATTCTAGAACTGTCGCAAGTAAACTGGTAAGCGCAACGTGTTGAAGCACTGTGGTTGTTTTGTTGAGATTTGTTCTTTATCCACAAATAAAACATTTTTAGGAAATTCCCCTTTTTAATATATAAGTCTAAGAACACATGAACCGAACTACGTAAATATAGTATGCCTGGCGATAGTTTTTCTTGTGCTTTCGGACTCTATTGGGTACAGTTGTTCGAGTGAAGCCAGTCACAACAGTTGTGGCACTTCTTAAGGCTTGCTGGCAATATTGCCACAATCTTTCATGCTACGTCGTTTTATATTCGTACACGTGCCTGCTGCAACCTGGGATCGTTCGCACATCCAGAACGAATGATAAATTTGGTTGGAAGTCAATTGATCAGGAGACCGCCATGATGTTTTATAGGCATTAAGATTTGAGAATCTCATGTCTCGCAGCAATCGGTTAGCTAGAGTTCGTTTTTCAAGGTGGTTTCCAAACCGATGACTCGATGGTCGTCCCAAAGACGTTTTGCTCTCCAATTTGTTCGCTGAAACCGACAATGACTATGGGGATTAGTGGTATAAAAGCATTGAAATTTCCGAACCTCATTGGAAATCTTAAATTCTGTAGTGGCTTACTGAAGCTTACAGATCGTGAATGCTTTTGGGTGCTTCGTTAGACTACCACCAACTGAAAAAATTTCAGAGTTGGTCTATACAATTCGTAGCATTGCACATTGATTAATGCTATCGAGGAGATCGGAGAAGCAATATTTAATGTCTTTGTTTGTCTTCTTGGTGGGGGCGTAAGTGCAAATGAGCCTACTGTTATGAAATTGAAATTAGCAAAATAAATTGCAGAGTTGTGGGTCTCTGACCTTTCTAAGCCTAATCAATCTAGCTGCACGCAATCTGTTCATGTTGCGAATGTGTCACTTTTTAAGTGTATTGGATCTTTGGCTGATTCTTTGCTCTTCCTAATTCAGAATAAGAGAACAAAAATACAACACCTACTCTACTACCTAGTAGCTCAAATTGCATTGCGTCTCAATCGATCATATCGATTGGACAGGATTGTTTAAGCTAATCACCTATAAGCCAAAAACTACAACATCACTGAAATCAATAAAATTTTAATATAACATCTGCACGCTTTATGCTACACTCGAAATTGATTAAGACAAAGAGACAAAAGCAAAATGAGTAATATAGTCCTGCACTGCAGTGAGTAACGATATATTAAAATTTTTTCAAAATGCTCTACAGTTTCGGAGACTGCAGTCTTCAAAAGTGTACTCGTAAGCGATGATTTACAGACACATGTCATCTCGAAAGTCGGCTATATATCGAATACTCAGCTGAAGCAGTTGACATTTCGCACCCTTGTAACTTGTCCTAATTATAGTTCTATGCTTATTAGGAGATACCTTTTTCATGCTCCACTATTCCCTGACAAAGTCTATATTCAAGCTATCCGCATTGGAAACATGTTCAGAGTAGGTACAGTCCATAGATGTTCCATTAAATTTCATTGATAATTGTTCCAGGTGTAACTTGTCCCATCTGCTTGAATCACACACATCTTCTCCTTTTTAGTGGTTAAGTGATCAATCATTCAACTAATATCGTTGGTCTATCTGTTGCACTAATTTTCTGTTTGCACTAAGAACTTTCTTGGCTTCATGGTGTATTCAAAAATCAGTTAACAGTATCAGCTGTTAATTGCGTAGTAAATTCCATAGCCAACCTTAGCGCAAAAGTGCATTCAATTTGAAGTATATCAGAAGTTTCTATTGAATGCGGTAAATAATTCACGATATAATGACTAATAAAACGTATGGGGCGATGACTACCACAACAGTTAGTTTCTTGAAAATGCAATTTGATATCACCGATAGAAGAACTCATTGAGGGGGTAGTTCCAAAGCGTGGCATTCGGTTTTTTCATTGTGCTTTTACAAATGTTTGGTAATGCCCCGTTGTGCATATTATGCGCCTTTTGACGACAAAATATTGATTGGAAGCATTAAATTATTCTAACTTTGGCCTTTGTCCTAAGTGGGTACAAACCTGTAAATTTAGTGCTAATTTAATAATCGCTCTAATTTAGTGATCAACACGTTTTCAAAGTTTATTGTTATGGAGTGACGTACAAATTAATTATAATACATAAGTAAATATGCATGCCGTTTCAATTTATTTTTTAAACATTCGGTGATGGAATTTCCGAGAAAAACACTTCGACGGGTTAGCAATTGGCGATTTGTTTTATTAAATCTCAAATTTCTTTATTATCGTTTGTATGATATATTTGTTTGGATCGGTTAAATTGTGGGATGTACTGAACGAATCGTTTTTTCTGCGTATTAATGGAAATTCCTAGCAGGTATGGATTATTATTGTTATTATACTTAGTTCATACATTAGACAAAAGCAAAATGAATAATATAGTCCTACACTGCAGTGAGTAACGATATATTAAAATTTTTTCAAAATGCTCTACAGTTTCGGAGACGGCAGTCTTCATAAGTGTAAGCGATGATTTACAGTATATCGGATACTCAGCTGTTAAGTGATCAATCATTCAGCTAATATCGTTGTTCTATCTGTTGCACTAATTTTCCGTTTGTACTAAGAACTTTCTTGGTATCAGGGCGTTATTATACTTAATTCATACATTTCAATGATTACTGAACAAGGGGTACTAAATAAACAGACAAAAAGTTAACCACCTTCCACGGTTAGATCAGTTTAACAGACTTCAATGAAATTTGTTTATTTAAAAAAAATATATATAATTTTTTAAGCTGCAATAAATCGAATGCAATAATTTTAACTTCCATGTTCTAAGGAAATGGAGGCACATTTATAGTGATCGTGTCAAAAATCACGTCCGAGATATAGTTAGATTCTAACTATACAATACTATAATGTATGGTGGTTTGGCATTGGGTCTGTCTGACTGTATTTTGTCTTTCATTCACGATTACTTCTGCAAAAATGCATCGATTTGAATGATTCTTTTTACAAAATGTGGAAGTAGGACTCAAGAGGGGATTGAATTCGAGGTAGAGTGAACATCGATGGAGTGAACAATCCAACAATCCTTCTTGCATTTAACAATTACGTTTAGTTTTACGACACAAAGGCATGGACAGCAACTTAGTCGTTTCAAGAAAAATTCTAAGCGTATTTGTGGGTTAAATTCTCGGTGATTTAACGACAATACAAATATATTTAAACAAGTCTGTTTGGTGCCTAGCGCGCCAGTTTTCTAATATACCAGGGTGGGTCAATAAGTCCCTGAAAATTAACACAAATTGTGTTGTCACCTTAATTTATTTTTTTTTGTCAAGAATCATCTTTCAAAAGAACGCACCCAAATTTTCAGACAGATCTGTCAAATAGTTTTGTTGTGGCAGCCATTTTATATAGACGCCTACTAGCATTTTCGTTAAAATGGAAAAAGCTCATTAAACACTATTTTTTGCGAGAAAAAACGATCACGCAAACCAAACAAAAGCTTGACAAATATTATGTGGACTCTTCACCATCGATTGGAACCATTCACCACTGGTTTACTCAATTTCGGTGCGGTCGTTCATGCACAAGTGACGCCGAACGTTCTGGTCGCCAAATTGAGGTCACCACACCAGAAATGGTCGACAAAATCCATGGTAATGGACGGCGAGTGAAAGTGCCACAGGCTTATCACATGGCTCAGTGATTTCGATTTTACATAAATATTTGGACATGAAAAAACTTTCCACAAAATAAGTGCCTCGTTTGCTCACAATCGACAACAAACGCATTCGTTTGACAACTCCAAAGGTGTGTTTGGCGATATTCCAGAAAAATTCGGCTGAGTTTTTGCGCCGTTTCGTAACCGTGGATGAAACATGGATTCACCACAACACACCAGAAACCAAGGAACAGTCAAAACAATGGACTTCTCCTGGTGAATCGAAGCCGAAGAAGGCCAAGGCGGGTTTGTCAGCAAACAAAGGTCATGGCGATAGTTTTTTGGGATGCGTGCGGTGTTATTCACATCGTTTACCTTGAAAAGGGTAAAACGATCACCGGCGCATATTACGCAGAGCTGCTGGATCGATTCCAAGCCGATTTGAAGCAAAAACGGCCGCATTTGGCAAAGAAAAAAGTTCTTTTTCACCAGGACAACGCACCGGCTCACAAGTCCGAAGTCGTAATGGCAAAATTGCATGAGTTAGGCTACGAACTCCTCCCTCATCCAGCATATTCCCCAGATTTAGTCCCCTGTGACTATTTCTTGTTTCCAAACATGAAGAAATGGCTCGGAGTTAAGAGATTTGGGTCGAATGAAGAGGTCATCGCTGAAACAAACGCTTATTTTGAGGGGCTCGAGAAATCGTATTATTTGGGGGGCATCAAAAAATTGGAGAAACTTTGGATAAAGTGTATAGAGCTAAAAGGAGACTATGTTGAAAAATAAAATGTTTTTATACCGAAAAGAGTGTTCCTTATTTCATTTTTCAGGGACTTATTGACCCACCCTCGTATGCCACTAGATGTGAGCAGTTCACTCGTTCGTAAATCTTATCTTAAGCTTTGAAAAGAACAAGGCATAGGTTTGCCTCTGAGCCACTTCAAACTAGACTTAAACTCTTGGGAGCAACAAGAACTACTTACTAAATAAAAGTCAATACAAAGCCTTCGTCAAGCCAAGAAATACATAAACTGGGCAAAACTTCTCCAGATCTTTGCCGACTTTGTTTCGAAGATCGAGAAACAGTCGAGCATATGTTGTGCGAATGTCCTGCCATTGCTCAAAGTAGACACACAGAATAGGTCCTTAACAGCAGGATTCATTTCTCACCCTGAGATCCGAAACATATCTACGGAAAGCATTCAAATTCAGATCTATACCGACTACACCCTAAACAGCTGGATACATTTTCTCCAAACTTCATATCTGGGACTTTATATTTGAGTTGGGGTAGACACATGCTAGCAAATGACGTTCAAGGGTTTTGCCAAAAAATGCTTATAACGATACTTTACTTATTAGCCGGTTTTTGAAAATACTCGTATGTGGCATATGCAAGTATACTTAGTTTTGAAAAATTGTCAAAATATTTCTTCTCGATTTTTAGCGGGTTTTTTAAAAAAAAAAAACCCTAAATCTGAGTGTTTTACAAACAAACAACGTGCTACCCAGTCGTGTAATTTTATTTTATTTTTGTATTTATAACAACTTTTAAGTTACTTATAATGATAATTATAAACGCTTTTTTGGTGCTCATATCTTATGTATTTAATTTCTGCTGTAAATAAACACATTGGCTTCTCGTTAAATAACAGCTGTAGTAATTTTTTTTTCTTAATATTAAGATCTCAATTTTGAAAACATGGAACACTTATCCATACGCTAAATAAATACAATTTAAATTGACTCTTAATAATGATAGGAACAAAAACACTGTTGAGATAAGCCAATTTGGGAATCGTACAAAATTTTAAGTCTGTAAGTCAGGCGGTTGCTGAGATAAATGGTGTCCCAAAATTCACGCAAAAAGTATTTATGATAGAAAATGCAGGTTTTTAATTAAAAATTGTGAATTTTTTATTGGTCATAAAGCGTACAGTATAGAGTTATGTATGGAATAGCATATCGGGTAAATGGCCTCTCTTTGCTCCTTCAAGGCGTGGGTTGTCGTGTGCTTGTTGGCATAAACCTTAGACTTCAAGGCATAACACTGGCAGTAGGGTGGTCATATGGCTAAAATGCAACTTGATCGTGATAATGACATTAGGAGGATGGCAAAAAAATACTGTGCAATATTAAGCAACGACAATAACAAAAATAATCCTCAGTTATCTGGACGCCACCCTTGGAGTTCACTGAAAGTTAATACACCAATCTGTCTTTCTCTCTTTTTCATTTCATATCCCCTTTGATACGTGCAAATTATAAAAAAAACCTCAAAGAAAAAAGTCCAACGGTGTTCGCATGATCTAGGTGGCCATTTCTGATTACTAAAACGGGAAGTGACTCATGCAGTAAACCTTAAACTTCAATAAACCCCAAAGAAAAAAGTCCAACTGCGTTAAATCGCATGATCTGGGCGGCCAATTCTGATCACCAAAACGGGAAATTATACGACTAGGAAATTACTCATGCAGTAATTTCTGTTTCTCGCGCTCTATGGCTGTGGCACCGTCTTGTTGACACAACATGTCGTCCACATCCATATCTTACAATTTAGACACAAACAACTGGATTATTATGTCGAGATAGAGGGCACCATTAACTGTTATTGCCTGACCAGCCGCATTTTCAAAGAAGAATGATAAACGGCACGTTTTGTGAGCTTCGATTAAAGGTGGCTTCCGAAACAGTTTTCGCCTTTGGAGATGTTCGCATTGTTATAAAATTCTTTTATTAAATTTGTCAGTACTAGACTGCACTTCAGTAACTTCGATTTTTTTCTACTCGTAATACTGCAGCCTTCACTCCTAAATTTCAAAACTGTTTGTACTTCAGCTGAATTTATCATATCCGCGTCACATTGTCCTTTTTTGAAAAAAGTTAGTTAATTTAACACCAAATGATAATAAAACAAGCACAATTATTTTCACCAATGTCCTCACTGAACGAAGTATCGATACAAAATGATCAACAGTTTTATCTTTTTGTCCTACCCAGTTCTCGTCTTTTACCCCAAAACAAGATAATTAAGGTTTTTTCCATAAATTATTTTATGGCAGTGAGGTCTAAAGGGTGTCTCAAAATTCAGGCAAGATTTGAATTTTGCGCCATTTGTGCGGTAAAGTGTTGCCAACGAAAAAAAAAAAAAATTAAAAAAAAATACAGCGTGACAGCTGACAGTTCAGGGTTATTAAAAAATGAGTGCTACACGAAGGAACAACGCGTTTTCACGTTGAGCAATATTTTAAAAATAATGAAGGTTTAGCTACAGATCGCAATTTTCGTACAAAATATGGTCGGAATCGTGATTTAACTTCATCAACTTTGAAGAGATTAATTCAAAAATTCAGGGAGACTGGATCAATTAGTAATCTTAGACACTCTGACCGTTTTTCAACAAGTCGTTCAACACAAAACATCGAAGCAGTTCGTGAGAGTGTTATTGCGAGTCCAGGAACGTCAATTCGGCACAGTGGTCAGAAATTTGACATTTCGAGAAGCTCTTTATAGCGTATTCTCACGAAAGATTTGCATCTTCATGCATACAAAGTGCAATTGACTCAAGAACTGAAGCCTACTGACCCCGCACAGCGAAGTGAGTTTATTTAATGGAATATGGAACAACAACAAGTGGATGCTGATTTTTCAAACAAAATCTTCTTAGTGATGAGGCTCATTTTCATCGATAATGCGATTTAACGCCGTTGGATTTTTTTCTGTGTGGTATTTTGAAGTTTAAGATTTATGCCAACAAGCCTACACCTTAAAGGAGCAAATTGAGCGCTGTATCAACGAAATTCAGTCACATTTATGCAAAACTGTCGTGGAAAATTTCGACAAAAGAGCGCATATATGCCAGCAAAGCCGTGGAGGGCATTTACCCGATATTCTATTCCATACATAACCCTATACTGTATACTTTATGAATCAATAAAACATTTACAATTTACCTGTGTTTTCTATCAAAATTACTTCTTGTGTGAATTTTGGCACACCCTTTACATCCTGTTACCTATGGAATCAATCAAATTTGTCAAATGTTACGCAAACTTTTTTTTTCTTAAGAATTTGTGGGGGTATCTTTTTTTGTCACGGAGTGTATATACCACGTAGTAGGCGAGGATGCCACAATAATCTGCGCGAAACTCCAATACAAAGCCAAAATACCAAATGATAATGGAGCTGAATTAGACATATTTACCATTCATAGACCAACCCCACAACTGACATCAGAGTGAGACGTTTGCGAATGATACCTGTATGAAACCTGTACGGATCAAAGGGACGATGCCGCTGGTGTACTAACAAAGACTTCAATACTTAACAAATTATATAAATGCAATACTACCCGCAAAACGATGCAATATCAGCAATAGAGAAACGTGGATATTTTTATTTGAAGTCCTTACACTTCTCTAACTGGACTAAAAAGGAAAAACAAGTGAAATATTTCACTGGCTTTGTAATCGTTTCAATAGATGCTAATTATAATTGTTACCTATCGTTGAGAGCCTTCGTGGAGTGTCGGCAGTTTTAATTACTTAATTACTCGATTAGAATGAGTGATTCCTCGTTTGATCTCTGCGGTGATGGATGTTGACAGAGTTTACTTTAACGCCTTGGGGGGGTTGGAGTATTTTAATAAGCGGTAGTCGACATTGAGTGCCATTTTGCTTAGGAGATATTCTGTTTCTCTTTAATATTGAAAAATACTTGCATAGTCCGGGCTGGGTTATTCCTGCATGCGCCCTTATTTAACATTTCCAGATAAAATAAATGACAATCTATTCTCAAACTTCTGAATTTACACACTTGCACGGTGATTTAAAGAAACATGTTATACAATAAATAAATAAAAATGGCAAAATGATATATGAGTGGAACCCAATCCCCATACATCCACTATACATCTGATTTTGATGGCTTTGAAGTGACATTTCAGATAAAATACAGAAACCATCTTCAATATCCGTTCGGTGCTTGAGTTAAGAGTGCGACAAGGACTTAGGGGACAGGTAGGCAAGGAACAAAAACTGTTTGTTTTCACTTGAGAAATCGGGGATCATACATTTGTGCAGTTTCCGGAATGATGCCTACTATTCTGCGAATAACGAGAAAGCACAACTACAATAATCACTAGTAGTAATGCAAAAAAGAAATCCTTTCGCATGAACTTCTAGTAACGAACTCTCCTATAAGTTGACTGCAATCAAGATCTTCAATTATGTAAGTATTTCTAAAGCAAACGCCTATACAAGTACATATCATCACTACAATGCAGAACAATCCTAAGTCCAAATTACGTGTTTTTCCAAAATGTTGGTCAGAGCCAAGCCTTTTATATTTAGCGTGCTTGGATATACAAATTAAGTCTCTATCTCACGTAACTACCGCGCAATGCCATTTTCCCGCACATAACTTACATCATTCTGCATGATTAAAACAATTCGAGTATAACTTTAAATGACTCTCCTGAGAAATAACAAAATGGACTTAAGCTTGTTCTGCACTCGTATGTGCAGTGCCTGGGGATCGAGTTTTTTCAAATTTCTCATATTATTTCTCATATTTTCCCAGTACAGTGATTCTATTTCAAAATATGAAAAAACGTGAAACGTGAGAAACAAAAACTGGTTTGGAAAGAGGCTTTCACCGCCGTTTATCAGTCCGCAGAAGAAGTCTTTCCATATGTGTCTCAACTATGGTGTCTTTAGAAATTCTGGATTTCTTTTCTGCCGTAACATCTCTGCATCCCCTCGATCTCGCGTTTCTCATGCTCTTTCTTTCGTGCGAGTACGCGTTTTTCATGTCTCCTTTTCTGCTCGTAGAGCGGCTCTGTTTTTTTTTTTTTTTGCAGTGCCGCTTTATAGGTATCCATTTTGTTTGTGTTTGGCAGGCGCGGGGTTTCTGGTAGGTGGTACAGTGAAACCTAGACCATCAGTCGCGGCATTCGTGATAGATTGCTGGCAGTGCTTCCACTGGTCTTCTGCGCTTGCGGTTGCTGGTGGAAGAATATTGGAGAGCTCTAGAGACACCCAATCGGCAAGGCACTTTCTGCCGATTGCGATTGCCGCCTTCTAACGACGTTGAACTTCTTCATTTTTTGCCGTGACGTACTCGGATATTCCCATCCGTACTTTCACTGCAACTAGGTAATGGTCCAAGCCGATGTTTGCACCACTGAACGTTTGAATAGCCAATTCACTGGAGGAGTGTCTTCCGTCGATCACCAATGTGATCCATTTTGGTTGGAGATGGATTGATCAGGTGACTTCCAAGTTACCTTATGGATGTTGAGATGTGGGAATTTTGGGCCACATACTACCATTTTTTGCCGAGTCCGTTTCCGGAGGTCGTGTCATGCAGTCTGCTCTTTCCGATAGTATCACCAACGTCCTCCTGTCCGATCTTGTCATTAAAATCCCCAAGGATGATCTTAACGTCATATCTGGTACATTGTTCGTAGGCGTTTGCGATGAGCTCGTAGAAACAATCTTTTGTGGTATCGCCTTTCTCCTCCGTGCGGGCGTGAACAAATATGAAACTGATATTATGAAACTTGATGTGAATAATCATCACTCGCTCACTTACGTGGCGGAAGCTTAAAACTTTTTGCCTTAATCTGCCTCTAACAGCAAAACCGCATCCGTTCATGGTAGCAGTCTCCATAGTAGATGTTTTTGGCCGTGGTGTAGTGGTAACATCATCGCTTGTAAAGCTGTTGGTTCACCGTTCAAATCCTGATGTCAATAATCATCTATTTATTTCGCATGAAATAAATAAAAAAGTCGATCAATTGCGAAAGCTAAGTCAACTCTACTGCGAAGGAATAACACTGGCAGTAGAGTGGTCATATGGCTGAAAATGCAACTTGAGGAGGACGGAAAAAATACTGTGAATCATGAGCAACGACAAAAGCAAAACAAACAAACTACCCAGTTATCTGGACGCTACCCTTGGAGTTTACAGAAACTTAATACCATCTGAGTTTCAAACCACTACACTAAATCTTTCATTCTCTCTCTCTCTCTCTTCTTCACAACGCCCGTGTCCTGTAATAGTATAAGAGTATTCATATCCTCTTTGGCGCGCGCAGGTCCTTATGTGATTTCTGTTGTTGTCAATAGTTAGATCATTATTTTTGTCCTAGGCTTGGGTTGTCTTCATCACTCAGTAGTTTCCCTTTTGTGGTAGGCAAGTGAAACCCACGTCACGACGTCTGATGGATCTCTAGCCGGTTCTTCGTGGGTGCTCTTTGCACAGTCCCCTATTTTCTCAGAAGATAACTGAGTTAGCTCATTAGCAAGGGGGCAACACCTGGAAATCGACGATTCGTTATACCGTGTATTGCATGCATGTATTTTCTTCATTCACGTTAACTTGGACAACAATGCACCAATTTTAACGATTCCTCTTGTGTGGTATTTGCCTTAGTGAGGACTGGAGCCCTATTGTTTTACGTGTCAATCGGATTAAAGGTTTTGAAAAAACTGTGTTAATTCTGCATGTTAGAAGTAGTACTATAAACCGTCGACAGTTTTCCAATGGAAATCGTGCGTGCTGCGAATGATGAGTGGCCAACTCGTCTCAAGGCCTGTATAAGAGTAAATGGAGGTCATAATAACAAAATGAGATTATTATTGAAACGAGGCGATATTTATACTACTAAAGAGTACCCTTTTCGAACTTATTGTACAATTGTAAATTAATATTGATAGCAGTCTACTACTAATTTTTGTCACTTTTCTATCATTTGAGATATCAGGTAACACATATTTGTATATTTAAGAGAGTAGTAGAGAGTAGTTTTGCCAAAGTGTTAGATTGATAAATAACAATTTACTAGGGTACGGTCGTTCTTTGGTGTAAAAAGCATTGCTCCTGTGACTTACTAGTATACAACGAAACAACACAAAAGCTGCAAAGATTAAATACACTAAATAATACATGTTATTTATGTACCTACTGTATGAAATGCTAAGCCTGAATTTATGAAACAATTTCTTCCTTACTTTAATTTTTTTTTGTTTAAGTTAAATGACTCAATTGACTAAAAATGTGAAGAATTGGCTGATAAAGGTTGATTCAAATATTGACATTAAACCTGAAAAATGATATCGGCCAAATGGGCGCAACGGCTGGCCTTGCAGTCTTCCGTCCTTTTGATGAAATTTTCCATTACTTTTCGGCATAAATCCTGTGGTAGTTCATTAATAACTAAATAGCTGGTTCTGGAATTGTTTAGGGGTCATTGGCACACATAACCACAAAGAAAAAAATCCAATGGCGTGATATCGCACGATCTTTATGGCCAATTCTGGTCGCCGAGACGAGAGATGACGCGGCCGGGATTTTGTATGCACTAACTCCATTGTTTATCGCGCTGTGTGGGATGGTGGTACCGTCTTGTTGAAACCAAAAGTCGTCCAATTTGTGCCAAAAATAATTTGTTATAATGACCCGATAACATTCACTATTGAAATTACAGCAGCACCACGAGAACTTTCTGCCTAATTACCCCGACGGCCCACAATCCGCACTAAACAGGGACTTTTTGTGAATGCATTGTTTGTTCGTGAATGGCGGATTTTCATGACTCCAAATGCGACAATTATTTTTTTTTGTTTACGTTTGTTCTCTAATACTCAATCAACGAAGTCACGACGCTGTTCATGGTCTACTGCTTCAATTTCTGAGTCAATTTGATCTTGTAGGCATGCAGACGCTGATCTTTTGTTAAAATACATTTCCAACACTGACCCGGTTCGATCGAATTTTTCCATTAATTTCTTAATCGAGGTACGAGATGGACTTTTATGTATACCGAGATTATTTCGTAATGCGCGAATCGTGTTAATTAAATTTACCCCATTTCGGAGATGGGTTTTATCAATTAAATAACGTTGCTCTCTCGTATACCGCTCCATATTACAAATGTCAATCTTTAGTGTTCACAGATGTCAAATATCAATTGTTTATCTTTAACAGAACAGTAGTGCGAGATTTAACCTCCAAATCACCCTAATTAATTTTTGAAATCTATTCGGGCTCAACAAAACTTTCAAAATCGGTTTCCCACAAGTTTGATTGTTGGAACTGGGGTGACGAAATGTAAAACAAAGTATGCGGATTATTAAACAGATTATCAAGATTCTACAAATTTACGCTATACGAAAATAATTCGTTTTTGCATAGTAGGATATTGTAATATGCTGGCTACGGCTCGAGTAGATAAAACGATATTCTGTGAAATTTATTTCTTTTGGTCATCGAGCTTAAGTTCCAGAGACTTCTTTTGGTCTTCTATTGCTTTCTTTTGTTCGTCCATGACTAACTTAAGTTGCAGGAGCAGACTTGTTATACCCGGGTCGGCTGCTGTACTTGCTGGTTCCTCTTCCACGTCAAACTCTACGTCATGCGGATTTTCACCTTCCTGCGTTACTGCTTCTTCCAGACGAATCAGTAGGGCATCTTTTCCCCCAGTTGTGTCGAGATTCCGCTTACTGAGTTCTGCCTTTAGTTGAATTATAGTTAGTTTTCCCAATTTGCGACCCATTTTGCGCAACTAATTAACTCAACACAGAAATGTTTTTTTTTTTTTTGTGCAATTTCACACCACGGAAATAGTTATTCACAGAATAAGTTTTATCCCACTTCTGACACCAATGTAATATGCGAGCTACGGCTCGAGTAGATAAAACAATATTCTGTGAAATTTATTTCTTTATTTTCTAGTCTATAGAACAATTCAAGTTCACACTATACTATTCTTCGCAAATTCTTTTCTTACAAGGTCTCTTTCCTCTCAAATCACTTTTTCTCCTTTCAATTACTTAATTCACAAATCCAAACTAATTGCTTCATCTTGTTAACTCTCAACTTTCAATTTATCACAAAATTACAACTTCGCCCATTATCACTTTTCTAATCTCTTCGCCACGGTTTTAAAACAACTGCCTCTTCTCGATCGCCATCTGTCCTTATATAGCAGAAGTTTCTGATAGCCAGAAACTTCTAGCAAATTCTTCGACCACTAAAAATTTTGATGTAATAATTCCAAGATGACAATCATTTCGTGCAGTTATGATTCCCTCTTATCCGTGATATTATCCGAACTGTGGAGACTAACCGCAGACACGAACCCCGAATCAAAAGACACTTTGGAATGGGCTGGAGGAGCGTAGTTATTATTCTACATTATTGTAGCATCCTTTTAGGTGATGTTACAATATATAAAGGGAACTTTTTGTTTATAAAATGCCACTGTAAAATTGAACTCATTTTACATGGTACATGTTTACGTGAAAGATCGTGATTTCGCGAGAGGTACATTTTTTGTTGAATTTTGTGCTGAATCTATTTCTAAAATCTCCTATAGTTTTTTAGTTACAGCGTTTTTTATGAACGTGTCTATGTTAGGTTAGGTTGAAGTGACTGTCAGCAAAAAGAAGCCAACACACTTAGACCAATAATAGGTCCATTGTGATAGCACATGGGTTTGAGACGCGGCCTCTAGCCTACTCGTTGAACCATTTAGCATCCAGCTTTAATTTAGCATGTAGCGATAGGCATACCCAGTAAACTTTTGCCTGAAAGGATGGGTATTGTTGTTCTATGAACATGTCTAGAAGTCTTTTAAATTCCACCGAATTTGGCCATATACCGATGTAATGTCACGCAACATTCATAAGCAAATTGTGTAACTTAAAAAATATACGTGCTAGAAGACTTTGATTCAGTGATGACAGTACTTTTTTTTTTTTTTTGATTTTAGGGCTAGATTAAGGAAAAATGAGGTCTAGATTGGACTCAAAAGGATAAGTTATTGGTTTAAATTACATTCAACCCTCTCACTACCAACTTTTTTTGGGTTCACAGAAACATGATTTGAATATGTAGACATCATGAGGAGTGCATCCTGAGCATAATATTTAGAAAAATATTTCAAATATGTTCAACTTTCGGAGTTATGAAGTGACTTTGTTTAGGCCTACCTTACTTACGAAAGGCAAAATCTTTAAAATGTACGACTTAATATCAAAAATAACCTCATAATCTAAAAAAATTGATTTGGTGAATTTAAAAAAAACTACACTAACAAATGCATAGGTACATCATAGTCACTAGACCTCAGTCGAGAATTGAAAGAGAATATTTTAAAATCCAACCTTTCCTCCGTATTGGATGATAGTTTAACCCTTTCGCACCTGTTGGGACACATATGTCCCACTCAATGTTCTTACTTACTTACTTAGGTCCTTTAACCGCTCGGGAAGCATAGGGCGTCAACCACGCCTGCGCGCCATCTTGTCCGTACTTCTGCAACGCGTTTGAGCTGCCTCCAACTCATTCCTAGAGAGCTCGATTCCTACTCAACTGTTCTGCGCCATGTTTGCCTAGGGCGACCCGCTATTCTGCCTGCTTGGGTGAGCGGATTCCACTGCATGGCGTATTTCGCAATGGAGTTGTCTTCGCGCCGTAGGGTGTGTCCAATCCACTGCTACTTTCTCCTTCGTATAGTAATGTTTGTAGGTTCTTGGCCCGTTCTCATATAATGCTGTTCGTTGGAGATCCGGTTCGGCCAAAAAATCCTCAGGATGATTCTTAAACATTTATTTACGAAGACTTGCAGCCTGCGTGTGTTA
Source organism: Pocota personata (assembly GCA_963082735.1). Taxonomy (NCBI): domain Eukaryota; kingdom Metazoa; phylum Arthropoda; class Insecta; order Diptera; family Syrphidae; genus Pocota; species Pocota personata. The sequence goes on from OY720433.1 coordinate 5,801,694, forward strand.
GTGGTGTCCACCTTCCAGGTACTGCACCCATACAGCAGTACCGATTCTACGTTAGAGCGGAACAGTCGCAGCTTGGTTCTTAAGCTGATAACATTACTTTTCCAGATTGTGGATAGCATACCGAACGCAGCTGTAGCCTTCCCGATTCTACTGCATACGTCCAGTTGGGTTAGCCGAGACCACACTTACACACTATAGAAAGCTGTCAACTTTTTTGACTTCCTGTCTGGCAATGTTAAGTTGAGTATTAGTGTTGGAAGTGCTGAGGGCTTTTGTTTTGGCCGTGATTATTTTGAGCCCCACTTTGTTTGCCTCAGTTTCTAGATTATGGGCCCTTAGATGAAGGTCCATTATCCGATGTGAAAGTAGACTAGGTGTTTAAGGTAAGATGTCATAGTCCAACGAATTCCATTGTTTCCTTCCGTCAATGCTGCACGGAGTACATCGCTGATAACCACCAAGAACAATAGTGGTGACAGTATGCATCCTTGAAGTACTCCACTTTGGACACCAAATTCCTCTGACACCTTACCGTTGTGTAAGACGTGACATTTACCGCCCTCGTATGTAGCCTTGATAATAGCAATAAGTTTTTCCGGGATCCCTCTCCTGCACAAGGCCAGCCAAATAGCATCTCGATTCAAGCTGTCGAAAGCCTTCTCGAAGTCGATAAACAACAGATGTAGCGGAGACCTGTACTCAACGCATTGTTCGATTATGATCCGTAAGGTGTTTATGTGGTCGATGCAGGAGGATCCAGCGCGAAAGCCTGCCTGTTCGACGTCGAGAGTAGAATCTAAATGCTCTTTAATTCGATCCAGAATTATTTACTTGATTGCTGCCATAATTTCTATTTTGCTGGGAGGTGCCGTGCGTATTCGGGAATTTGTTGCTCCGGAATACTCATTCGAATTTGAGATCATATAGCCACCGTCTAAGTGATTTAGCACTGAAGCAAAATGTTCTCTCCATCTATTGAGCTGATCCTCATCCAAAATCAGGAGGTTACCGTTCAGACTCTTCACCGGGTTTTGTTTGGAGTTTCGACCACCAATGAGCTTCTTGGTGATGCTGTAAACAGTCCTACTATCGCACCTGCTCGCTGCTTCTTCAGCCCTAGAAGCCAGTGTGTCGATATATTGACTCAATGTTCGCATAGCCCTAACATCGAAAATTTGCATCCAAAATGGGTGAATTACGTCCCACGACGTATTTTAACCATTTTTAACGGATTATTTTCAAATTTAGTGCTAAAAATGTTTTTTGCTAGAAATGTGCTAAAAGTAAGTCATTTGAACAGATGACTGCATTCCGGGTCGAAAGGGTTAAAGGGACTTTAAAAGTGTGTGCACATTTGTGGACGTGGGTGAAAGGGTTAAAACTCAAATTACAAACGTAAATAAACTTCCTTTTTTACTTTAGGTATCCTTTGCGCCCTTCAAATAGTTGTTTCGTATTCGAGGAGAAAATATAACACTCATAAAATAACATGAAAAAATACGTAAACTGGCCATATTTTGTAAATTTTACTTATTGGTTTTTCGATCTCGAGATTTTGACAATTTTGGTATACTAGTGCTCCTTCCTCATTTAAATCTTGCACTGAATTGAAGGTATTGTACAATGTTACCCATAGACAGAACAAATATTTCCAAATTGCTCAATGTACATATTGTAACATAATGTAGCATAATAACTACGCCCTCGAACAGGCAACAAATTCCGAAGTGTCTTTTCATTTGAGGTTCGTGTCTGAAATTAGTCACCACAGCTCGGATAATATCGCGGATAAAAGAGAACAAGAGAGAATTATAACTGCACGAAATGATTGTCATCTTGGAATTATTACATAAGAAGTTTTCTTGTTCCAGTGGTCGAAGAATTTGCTAGAAGTTTCTGGCTATCAGAAACTTCTGCTATATAAGGACAGATGACGATCAAAAAGGGGCAGTAGTTTTTAAACTGTGGCGAAGAGATTAGAAAAGTGATAATGGGCGAAGTTGTAATTTTGTGATAAATTGAAAGTTGAGATTTAACAAGAAGAAGTAATTAGTTTGGATTTGTGAATTAAGTAATTGAAAGGAGATAAAGTGAACCTGAATTGTTCTAAAGACTAGAAAATAAAGAAATAAATTTCACAGAATATCGTTTTATCTACTCGAGCCGTAGCTCGCATACTACAATATTTTAAACAATTTTTTTTTGCACGCATTATGTTGTAAATACGTTCATTATTATAGAATAGCCTGCCAATAATATTGTGTGGTAGTATGAATCACATAAAGCCCGCTTAATATAACATTTTTTAAAGCTGATATGTTTAAAGCTTCATCGTTGACGGCTAGATTAAGGACTAAAATGAATTAAAAAGGTTAAATTTCCCTTAAGGACTAAAGCAAGTGAAATAGGGCCAAAGTGAAATCCCTGCTTTTTATTTCAGATATAGGATCAGTATAGAACTGCCCTTCCGAAAAACCTTCAAAGTTACATGAGGCATTAAGTGTGTTTAGCGGCGATATATAAATATAAATATTTTGGCGCTAACAGCTCAATACAGGCTTAGCTTCTCGCAGTCACTCTTGCTGTGCGCCGCACGAATGGCTGCGACCCTTTCCGATGGGCAATTTTTTCGATCGAGAGAAGCTTCTCATGTGAATTTTTACTCTTGGATGTATGTCAGACATTCGCGAGAAGTTGGACCGTGATAAAATTTTTTTTTTTTTTATTCGAACCTTGAACCTCCCTACTATATTTACCTGCGCATTAATTGTTTCATTATATGCACCACCACTCTCTCTTGTCCTATGGGCTATAATCAACAGAAAGAAAAAGAGACTGAAAACCCCAAAAACACTTAACCCATTGTAAAGGCAGAAAAACGCCTCGAGACACGAATAATAATTCCACCCTTAGGGATCATCTAATCCCTTTGACTTTGTCTGGATTTTTGTAAAATTTGGTGACGACATGTCGGTTTTTAAATAATAGTTTGTGAAAAATAGGATCACATAAATTCAGTGATAGTCAAACCTTTACTTAACATCTATTTTGATAAAACAATTTTATTATTTGTACGTGTTATTGAACAATATATCCATCCATGCTGATTTGACAAAACAGACTGAATAAATGACAGCCAATTTGACAGATGTGGCTTCAACAATATGGCCGCTTTCAACTGTCAAAGTTCGGAAGTCCCTATTGGAAGCCCCTTTATATGTTTTTTTTTTTTTACAAGTTGGATTGTATTATTGTATAATAAAGAACAATTTCATATTTTATTTGCAGATCTACTTGTGTGAATCAAGGATACCATCGTGCAATTTATCGCTCTCTCTCGAATCCCTCTACATCGGTAAGGGAAATTATTATTAATCATCATTATCATTAACCGAAGGCAGTACATTTTTTTAACAAAACAGAAAAGACTATAACAAATGGCCTATTTAAGACGTTCAAAGTTGGTCAACTAGACTATAATAATTAGTTTTACTGCCTCGGAATCGAAATACTACTGAAAGAGTCTTTACAAAACAAAAGAAACATGTCAAGAACCGTCCTTATGAAACTAATGCAATTGCATGTGATGACATGTGTTTTGCTGATTACATTACCAGTCAGAATAAGAAGTGTGCAAAAATCTAGCAGTAGCAGTAGTTTAAGTAATAGTCGTAGTAAAACAAGTGGATCTCTATCCTGTATAAATGATACCCATATTCAAAGTGACATTGTCGCTCAATTTTGCCTACCAACATCCCCATTGTCGATTGCTGGAGGATTAGGAAATTCACCAACGTCTACAGCGGCAACATTGGGAAACAGCACATCAACGTCATCCTCACTTTTGTACACAAATTATTTCACACACTTATCATATGACAAGAAGAGAAATGTATTCTATGCTGGAGCCACCAATAAGATTTTGCAGCTGAATGAAAATTTAAGGGTACTTACACAGGCTGTGACTGGCCCAAAGCACGATAGTCCACAGTGTCATGCAGGTGGCTGCCCCGATGAAGTAGAGACTCAGCAAATGAACAATCATAATAAGATTCTGATAGTGAACTACGTGGATGATATTTTGATTGCTTGCGGAAGTATAAGACAGGGAGCTTGTGAGATCTACAACTTGTCGAAATTTCCTCAATCCCCACTGTTTATAGCGATTCCATTGGCAGCAAACGATGAGACTTCATCAACGTACGCATTTATCGGTCCATCGCAATACCAATCATGGAAGAAGGAGGATATTCTATATGTCGGGACAACTTTCACCAACGTTGGTGACTATCGACACGACGTTCCGGCAATAAGTTCTCGCAAGCTAGATGATCTAAATTATGCTGAATTCTCCATTCAGCAGTCGATTATAAACATCGATGTGAAATATCGCGATCACTTTCTTGTCGATTATGTGTATGGATTCAATTCATCGGAGTACGCATACTTTGCATTGGTGCAAAAGAAATCCCATTTGGCAGAAGAGGCGGGTTATGTTACACGTTTGGCACGAATTTGTATAACCGATTCGAATTATGACAGTTACACCGAAATAACCATACAGTGTCAAGCGACACATGCAAATATAGATTATAACATTTTAAGGGATGCAAAAATAACACCGGCGGGACAGAAGTTGGCTCAGCAATTGGGCATTAAGAGGGATGATCACGTGTTGGTAACAGTGTTCTCACCATCGAAGGAAATTACCAATCAACCAGAACCAAAGTCGGCGATGTGTATTTATAGTTTAAAGGAGATCGAGGAAGTGTTCATTGAAAATATTCATATGTGTTTCAATGGAACGATAAAGGATCGAAATTTGGGCTATATATCGGGTACTATCAACGATGGACGGTGTCCTTTGGCTGGGGTAAGTGATATTTGATTGTTAATGGTAATGTTTGCGTGTGTAATGAGTGCTTGTATAGTTCTGGTATAGTTTGTTAGTAGTTGTCTTAAAAAAAATAAAGTTCAATTATCCCAGCTGCAGTCGCCTCTGTTTTTTAAGCGCTCTTCTTCTTTTGTTTTTTGTTAGCCGTTTCCTCATTATACGAACTTATGTACAACGAGTTTTCCATTTTGTTCAGTCTTTGAACTGAATCCATTTTCTTCCAGGACAGCCTATTCATATTCATATTCGTTTGCGATAACTGCATCGTCCCCAAATAATATCGACGTAACGTTTGGTTCGTTGACATTACCTTTCAAAAAGTAATCTAAAACTACGTTAAAGAGAAAAGGGACGCTACCCTGGTGCATGCTGACATTGACCGGAAATTTCTTTACGCACCTCACTGTAGTTCTCCGTGGTAATCTGATATACGTCTCTGGGACCTTTTTTGTCCTGAGCACAGTCCATATGAGATATCTAGGAACCCTATCAGACGCTTTATCGAGGTGGATGAAAACCATGTGCGGATCTATTGAGGCATCTCGGTTTGTCTATCAGGATCCTTAGACTTTGGATTGCGTTGACGGTCGACGTGCCTTCAACAAATCCGCATTGGTTGTCATCTATCCCAATTATTTGACGAATTCGGGCGTTTAGCACCTTTTAAGGCTCCATAAAAGGAATTTTTTTTAAGCACAACTTTTTGTCGCTTGGTCACTTATAGTTCTTTTATATAAAAAAACATAAAGAAAAGTTACAAGTCTGGAACGGGTCGTATGATACCCTATCCCTCATCTTCTAACCTATGCCTAATAAAGTGGTTCAAATGCAATGAAATTTTTTCTACTCAAAGAATATTCTCTCTCTTTTTGAAAAAAAATTTTATTACATAATTTGTGGCTAAGACTTAATCTTAGAAGAAAGTGAGCGTGGCGGTCGTCAATTTTTACCGAGGGTCAAGGATTCTGGTGAAATATTCACAATACGTTTTAATCATCATCGTAAATAGCTTGAAGAAAGCAAAATATTTTTTTTTTTTTAAGAAAAGGGGGGCATTTAGTGGGCGTGGCATTACGAGTATATAATGTAGGAACGAGTTGAGAGTATTTATAAAAGGGCATTTTTTTTTTTTTTTTTAAGTGAGCGTGTGTGAGCGAATTTTAAAATTGCTTACACTTGTACTGCTTCGGGTCGGATAACTTTTGATGCTAGTCACAAATACATAAGGTCCGCAACTAAATTCTTTTTGATGAAAATGCAACTTTATTGTGAAAAAATGGTTACAAATGAATCATTCAAAGTATTGCCCATCGCTAAGCAACAAGGATGAGAAAGCAGCAGTACAATTTATTGCTAGGCCTGGTAAAAGAAAAATTGAAAAAAACATCTATACGTAAGCCAATTGTAGCTTTGACAACTCCTAAACCCTTCAATTTTTTTTTGCACTCATCAACTGTAAACAATGGAAACAAAACAAATGTAAACAAAATTTACAAATACTTTTTTTTTTACTTACTTGATATTCCAAATTCGTCGGATATCTCCTTTCATTTTTGCATTTTTTTTCTTAAATTTTTGTAATTGGGATTCGACAAATTTCAAAGAATTTTGTTCGCGCGCACAACTTCTATAAATTTTTCGACCTCCATTTCCAAAACAACAACAACAGACGCAGACACATATTGTTTTGCGGCTTACGGCTTTCCATACATTTAACATTTTGACAGCTTGCGACTCAGACCCAGACGCAGATACACATTCTGTTCGGCTCTTTAGGCGTAACAATTGACGATAAGTTTAATTTTAAGGCTCATTGTCTAGAATTAAGAAATAAACTAGCTACCAGGCTAAACGTAATTAAATTTTTATCCTCGAAAAATAGTTTTGTTCATGTAAACTCGCTCATTAATGTAACCAAAGCAATAGTTTTATCTAAAATCGACTATGGATTGGCAATCTACGGTAAGTGCAGTAAAACCACATTGCAGATAATAAAACCACCCTATCATGCAGCTATCAGATGTTCCTTAAAGGCTTTTAGAACGACACCAATCAAAGATATGCTTACTGAAACCGGACTTCCATTCATTGAAGACCGTAGAGAAATATTAACTGTGCGCCTTGCTCCGGAAATCTGCGAATCACATAAATCCCCCATCATAGATGACGCCTTTAAAATTTTAAGACGAAAAAAGGTCCCCAAATTCCCTTCAACAATTTTGATTACGCTAAACTATGCCAATAGTGCAGGTTTGCCAACTGAGGTAAAGCCAGCAACTATCGAAAATTTATTTTTGTAGGTCTCACAATTCTGTTTGTCTGTCTGTACCTCGGATTGCAGTCTAAACGACTGTGGTCTATGGGATAATGCCCAGAGGCGAATTTGGAATTTTCATTCTAGCCTCAAAATGAACGGTATTTACTTATGAACAATTTCGAAAACGGCTGCAATTTCGATAAAATTCCATTCCTAAGGTAACACTGACGTTTGCAATATGAATGCGTACTAAGTTGTCCGCTAAAAAATTTAATAACAGTACTTTACTTATAAGTGGATTTGCAAAATTTTGATATTTCTCGGACATGGCTAATACGATTTTTTTCCAAATTGATATCTAAACTTCTGACTTGTGACATATGTAAGGGCATGGCATTGAAATTGTTGACATGTACAAAATATTTTTTTTTTTAACGTAATTTTCGAAAACTAAAATTTGATTCCCTCTTTTAAATTTTGCATCCATTTCAAATCTGAACAATATACGAATGAATAGCACATATGGAGCAAGTACGTGCGAACCAGTCGTGCCCTTTATTTTTCTAAAGATGTGTGCGGGCGGAAAAGAATTGTATACTTGTGTGTGTGAATGTGTTATACAAGTGTGAATATATTATCTTTGGTTAGAACTCTACAATAACAAAGTTCCAAATAGGCAACCTACCTTATAAGATGTCGCTTCTCATTTATTTTACCAGTCTCTTGGCAACATCTATAGTTTCTGCACGGTTGGTCTAAAAATCAGTGGCGTATCACCAATTACAGCTCATGCTTTATTCCATTTTGACAATGTTTCGATAACATCGGTAACAGCAACCACAACGGGTCCTCATTCATTAGCATTCCTTGGCACCGAAACAGGCTCAGTTAAGAAAGTCCTAATCTCGGGTCAGCAACCTGGCGAATACGAAGAAGTTGTTGTTGATCCAGGTAATCGAATTCTGCAGGACACCATGATGTCACCAAAGAAAGATTTTCTCTATGTGCTGTCAAAGAAAAAGGTTTGTATCATATATTTCGTTTTACATACTCGTATGTTTCTAATAAAATGAAATACAGATCTCAAAACTGCGAGTGGAACACTGCTCCGTGTACACCAACTGCTCATCTTGTCTAGAATCTCGAGATCCATTCTGTGGATGGTGTTCATTGGAGAAACGCTGTACAGTCCGAAGCGCCTGCCAAAAGGATACCAGTGCTGCTCGTTGGTTATCACTTGGAAGTGGACAGCAATGCATTGACTTTGAGTCGATTGTCCCTGATAAAATCCCAGTGACCGAGTTAAGTCATGTTCAGTTGATAATAAGAACTCTTCCAGAACCCCTGAATGCGAAATATCGTTGTGTTTTCGGTAATTCGACACCAATTGATGCAGAGGTTCTAGAAAATGGTCTCGCGTGTATGACACCACCCATCGAACAGAGACCTATCATAGAACCAAATGAAGATCACGTGCTTGTACCACTATCAGTGAGGAGTTCTGAGACGAATAAAGACTTTGTATCGCGCTCGTTTGCATTCTTCGACTGTTCCAGGCACAACACTTGTCAGAAATGTGTTAAGAGTCAATGGGGCTGTAACTGGTGTATATTTGATAATAAGTGTGTCCACAGGACCGAACAGTGTAGGAATATGGAAAATGTTATAAGCACTGTTGAGGTAAGGCTCATCATGGATTTTATTTTTTGTCTCTTACTTATACTAGTATATTTTTCTGCAGGTCTGTCCACATTTAAAGCGCCAACGGAATCCCACCCTGCTTCCAGTTCGTGTACCCAAGGAAATTCGTTTGGAGATTGAGAATTTACCGAAGCCGAAAAGCGCTCACTCAGGCTTTCTCTGCACAGTGCACATTGAAGAGGCACAAATGCTTCTTCCAGCAAGGATTGAAGCAAATAAAATTGTTGTCTGCGAGAAGACACCGGTAAGTCAATCTAAGTACCACCCGTAGAGGCTTTTTTCTAAATATATATTCCAACAGTACTTTTATGAAACCAACGCTCATGAATATGAAGCCAAGGTGGACATTACCTGGAATCGTCAACATTACATTGACACAGCCACTGTCATTCTTTACAAGTGTGATGTCCTGGGATCGCATCGCGAACATGCAGATTGTAGTTTATGTGTCACTCGTGACGCAAAGTACCAATGTGCGTGGTGTGGTGATTCCTGCGTCTACAATGAGACATGTAACATCGAAAGAACTAACGAATGCCCTAGACCTCGAATCGATATTATAAGGCCTATGAGCGGGCCAATAGAAGGAGGAACTTTAGTGACAATCGAAGGAAGCAATCTGGGGATACGGGAGGAAGACGTTCGAGGCAAGGTTAGCATAGGAAATGTGCCATGCGAATTGGTCAATTACGAGATATCTGTTAAGATAGAGTGTCGAACCGGAGCAGTTGGTCACGAGCTTATAGCGCCCGTTAAAGTAGCCAACGAAGCTGGGTATGCCGAGTCCAATGTCCAATTTCAATTCAAGGACATACAATTAGAGGGTCTACATCCTACAATGGGTCCTCGTAGTGGCGGTACACATGTTACACTGATTGGAAGGTATTTGAATATTGGATCACATATTCGAGCGTTCCTTGATGAGTATGAGTGCCATATAAACGTCACCCAAGCGTCGAGTAATCGCCTTACCTGTATAACATCAGAAGCTACTCAGCCAGAGCCAATCCGTCGGTTGAAGTTGGTGGTAGATGGAGCTAATCGCACTTATGAGAGATGCAGTTCCTATGATCAAAGGGGAAACTTTGCATACCGCCCGAATGGACAGTGTTCAATTTACAATTACACTCAAGATCCAGGAATCATGCAGATCAAACCATTGAGGAGTTTTGCAAGTGGAGGTCGTATGTTGACCGTGCATGGGACGAATCTTCACTCTATTCAACGACCAGAGCTTGAGGTGTTCTTCGACGATGGACGCATTAACAAAACCGCCTGCACTGTAATCAATCCCAGTCAAATGGAATGTCCCTCGCCGTCGGTGAGTGCGAAATTTAATGCCTACAAGCTGTCCATAGAGAAGATTCAAGGACATTCATCGTACCAAGGTCAATCTTATCATAATTACGAGAATCTTAGGCAACGTCGTAACCTGCAAGATAATTCCTACTTTACTACAAGTAGCTATGGCAGTGGTGGTGCTAATGATATGGCAGCTTTAAAAATTCATGAAACCCAATTGAGCCTACAGGTTGGATTCATTATGGACAACGTACAGAGAGTTCGCGATCTTAGCAAGTACTTTCAAAATATACGCAGCACAATGGTTTATGTTGGCGATCCGAATTATTTTTCCTTCCCCAATGGTAAGAAGTTATATAAGGGCGACACTCTCGTGATCGAGGGTGAACTGCTAAATATCGCTTCGGACGAATACGATGTGAATGTGACCATCGGTACTGCCCAGTGTAATATAACCAGCTTAGCACTTACACAACTCGTATGCATACCGCCGGAACAACAACCTGCGGCCACTGATGAGAATGGCATCGAAACTAATACCGATCTTCCATTGGTTGTAGTGAAAGTTGGACGCAACCTACGCTTCCCAATTGGTTATTTGAAGTATGACCTGCTTAAGCCGTATTCTTTTTCGCATGCCATGTTTGGAATAGCCTTTGCGATCATCGTTGTTCTGATATTCTTCGTTGTGATTATAATTTATCGTCGAAAAAGCACCCAGGCAGAGCGGGAATACAAACGAATTCAAATTCAAATGATTACTTTAGAGAGTAACGTCCGATTAGAGTGTAAACAGGCATTTGCCGAGCTACAAACCGATATGACTGACCTAACGGCGGACTTGGAGAGTACAGGAATTCCAACTCTGGATCATGTCAATTATATTATGAAAGTTTTCTTCCCAGGTGTGTCAGACCACCCAGTTCTTAATTCACCTAAGGTTTGTGCCAAAGAGATGTAAAGACCTTTTTCAAAACTAAAATGCTTCTTTCCACAGTTGCGGATGAATACACCTCACACAAACTACGACACAGCGATGTTACAGTTTGAACAACTGATTAGTAATAAGTATTTTGTTTTGGCGTTCATTGAAACCTTGGAGGCTCAAAAGTCTTTCAACATTCGTGATAAGTAAGTATTAATGCATTAAATACATATAATTTCTCATTCTCCCTCGTTTCAGAGTGAATGTCGCGTCATTACTGATGATTGTTCTGATGAATAAAATGGAATATGCAACTGAGATTCTGAAATGCCTTCTGCTGCGCCTTATTGATAAATCTGTGATGAGTAAGCATCCGCAATTGATGCTGCGTCGTACGGAGAGTGTTGTCGAGAAGATGCTCACAAATTATATGGCAATATGTATGTACGATTATTTGAAGGAGTATGCGGGATCGAGCCTATTCCTCCTTTTCAAAGCAATTAAACATCAAATCGAAAAGGGTTTAGTTGATGCGGTCACCCATGCGGCGCGTTATTCACTATCCGAGGAACATTTGCTACATGAGCAGATAGATCATTCGGTGGTGATGTTACACATTGTCCAAGATGATCTTGATGAGAAAGTCCAGTGTAAGGTACTCGATTGGGATACAATTTCGCAGGTGAAGTCGAAGATTTTGGATGCGCTCTTTAAGAATACACCATTCTCGATGCGTCCGTCAGTACATGAAGTCGATTTGGAGTGGCGTCATGGTCGTGGTGGTCACTTGACTCTGCAAGATGAGGATCTTACGACAAAGACAATTTTCGGTTGGAAACGACTCAATACGTTGGCTCATTATGGCGTCAAAGAGTCGGCTGTTATGTCACTGATAGCTCGACAAAATGACAGTTATAACATAAATTATAACAAGCAGCAACCGCCTTACCATAATTGTGAGAACGCTTAAACATGTTTCAGCTAATCTTTCATTTGCTTTCTTTTTCTTCCAGTTTATTACATAAACAATTCCCAATCACATATAATCATCAACAGCGATTTGGAGTCGGGACTACATCAGCCACGTGTTTATCATCTGGTCAAACCTGTGGTACCGGACCATTACATGAATATGAAAAATTCGGCCATCTCAGGCGGTGGTGGAAGTAGTGGCAGTGGTCCAGGAGCCAATGAACGTGCCCATAAAACCATCCCAGAGGTTTACCTGACTCGCTTACTGGCTACCAAGGGTACAATACAAAAATTTGTCGACGATTTCTTTGCCACAATACTAACGGTCAATGAAGAATTACCTCCGGCGGTAAAGTGGCTCTTCGATCTGCTAGATGAAGCAGCACGTCGTCATGATATTAGTGATCAAGAGATTGTGCACGCGTGGAAATCTAATAGCCTGCCACTGCGATTTTGGGTGAATTTTATTAAGAATCCCGATTTTATATTCGATGTGAATAAAACGACAACAGTCGATTCTTGCCTTAGTGTGATCGCGCATACATTCATTGATGCATGCTCGACCACAGAGCATCGTTTGGGTAAAGATTCGCCCTCGAATAAACTTCTATTTGCAAAGGTTTGTTAGATAATAGTTGTGCATTATTAGGCATATTATATACGCATCTGTATTTTATAGGACATTCCACAATACCGTAAAATGGTTAAGCAATTCTATCGTGAAGTTGCCAGATTACCACAGATAAGTGATCAAGAAATGAACACGGCCATGCAACAGTTATCGGTGCAGCAGAGTGAAGAGTTTGATACGATAGCAGCGTTGAAGGAACTCTATATATATGTCACAAAGTACAGGGATCAAGTAAGTATAATAGCACTCTTGTAAGATAATATAGTTTTTTTTTTAATGTCTTCTTTCCTCTACTACAGATAATGCATACGCTGGAAGTCGATGTGAATTGCAAGAAAATGCATTTAGCCCATAAATTAGAGAATGTCGCGTGCACGTTAGATGGAGAAGAGACATCAGCTTGCTGACATCAAACTTATGATTCGGGTGAGTAGAGCTTAAGAACATGATTGACTTTGCTCTCCATCTTAATATAAACGATGATCATTGCATCACCTCTGTACACATATTACATATGTATGTAGTTGGTCATAAAACGTATTTTATTTAATCGGTTTGCAGTTTTGATGACTAGATTTCAGGCACGAGTTTACAAACCACAGGGGACCATTCTGAAAAATACTTTTCGATCCGTAGACAAAAACACTGTCCCGATGTCAGTGGAATTTTTCGACATCTGCCGATTAACCCCTGAAATACTTTTCTGCTATCGTTTGATTCAATGCCTATAACATCTCGGTTTAGTATCCTGTCATTGAGTGATGAGCTCAGAGACATTAGCCGCCGCCTCTAACATGGGCAACAGATGCGGTTGGAAGCCACTTCAGTTAGGAGAACAAACTAAATCAATATAGCTGCAGCTATTTGAATCTATTATAGATATATGTATGTACGAGTAGGTCTCAGTAAAACTTTTAACCAACTGAGTTTTTAGATTACTGCATCTAATTGTATGGTTTAAATTCATTAATTCATCTTTCTAATCCTAAGCCTGTTCCCTTTTTAATCGGAAGCTTTTCAGCTCAAGTACTAAATGGTGACAACAATTTTATATAAAAAGAAAATCTTTCCCGTTTCGAAAGTTTACTCGTTTTTTTCAACGGCTTCTTTTCGAAGTTTCCTCACGGTGGCACCATCTCTCGTGAACGTCTTACAAACATCCGAAAGTAGAATAGTCTTCAATCGAAAAAATTGCACTTCGGAAACGGCATAAAGCTGTAGGTCCCAACCATTCGTGCGGCGCACAGCACGTCCTCCAAAATATTATTATTACGAGGGTGGGTCAATAAGTCCCTGAAAAATGAAATAAGGAACACTCTTTTCGGCATAAAAACATTTTATTTTTCAACATAGTCTCCTTTTAGCTCTATACACTTCATCCAACGTTTCTCCAATTTTTTGATGCCCTCCAAATAATACAATTTCTCGAGCCCCTCAAAATAAGCGTTTGTTTCAGCGATGACCTCTTTATTCGACCCAAATCTCTTACCTCCGAGCCATTTCTTCATGTTTGGAAACAAGAAATAGTCGCAGGGGGCTACATCTGGGAAATATGCTGGATGAGGGAGGAGTTCGTAGCCTAACTCAAATCGGCTTGGAATCGATCCAGCAGCTCTGCGTAATATGCGCCGGTGATCGTTTTACCCTTTTCAAGGTAATCGATGTGAATAACACCGCGCGCATCCCAAAAAACTGCCGCCATGACCTTGTTTGCTGACAAACCTGCCTTGGCCTTCTTCGGCTTCGATTCACCAGGAGAAGTCCATTGTTTTAACTGTTCCTTGGTTTCTGGTTTGTTGTGGTGAATCCAGGGGGGTTCATCCACGGTTACGAAACAGCACAAAAACTCAGCCGAATTTTTCTGGAACATCGCCAAACACACCTTTGAAGTTGTCAAACGAATGCGTTTGTTGTCGATTGTGAGCAAACGCGGCACCTATTTTGTGGAAAGCTTTTTCATGTCCAAATATTTATGTAAAATCGAAATCAATGAGCCATGTGATAAGCCTGTGGCCTCTTCAAGCTCGCGCACTTTCACTCGCCGATCGTCCATTATCAAACCATGGATTTTGTCGACCATTTCTGGTGTGGTGACCTTAATTGGGCGACCAGAACGTTCGCCGTCACTTGTGCTTGAACGACCGCACCGAAATTGAGTAATCCAGTGGTGAATGGTTCCAATCGATGGTGAAGAGTCCACATAATATTTGTCAAGCTTTTGTTTGGTTTGCGTGATCGTTTTTTCTCGCAAAAAATAGTGTTTAATGAGCATTCGAAATTCACTTTTTTCCATTTTAACGAATATGCTAGTAGGCGTCTATATAAAATGGCTGCCACAACAAAACTATTTGACAGATCTGTCTGAAAATTTGGGTGCGTTCTTTTGAAAGATGATTCTTGACAAAAACAAATTAAATTCAAGGTGACGACACAATTTGTGTTAATTTGCAGGGACTTATTGACCCACCCTCGTATTATTCTCTTTGAAGTGTTTAAAAAAAAAAATTTTTTTTTATAAATTATCTCTTATTCACAGGTGATAAAATAGATTTAAATCTCGTTTACAATAACAACAGCAGCATCATTGAGATAACGCCACTAATGGCAGCTACCAATAATAATTACAATACATCGTCTAACGCTGCAGTTGCCGTTGCCATAAAGGATCAATTAAGAACTTCTGCCGATTTTAAACGTTTAGTTTTAAAATTTTAATCAAATAACCGTTCCGTAGATGAATCCTTCTCGTTTATGATAAACTCCATTACATTTTATATTACGTATGCATAGAAAATTAAGATATTTTCACCATATTACGTTCATTTAAACCATTCATATACACACTCTCTCACACACACCCACACACATACACACATAGACATGAATAAGTAGAAAACAGTATCGAATACAACATTGATGGTATTTTTTTTTTTAAATAGCAATTTTGTTATATGTATCCTATTTTTAAATATTTTACATCGTATTTTATTGAATTGTGATATTTTTGTAAACAAAATACTTTTTTTTTACAATCTACTTATTGCCTCCCATAATATTTTCCTTTAACGAACAAAAGTTTACATATTTTTTTTTTTTTTTTTTTTTTTTAAATTGCTCTCTTAAATCAATTGTTGCAATTCGAAATATTATTTTTATGGAATGTTTTATATTTAATGAATAAATTTTTGTTTTGTACATAGAGAAGAACTGAAAAGAAGAAGTGTTTTTCCAGAACATTCTTGCCTTAAGACCTTCCAATGTAATTTTGACATCTTCCTCGAAACAGTTCATTATATATACATATATATATATATATTTTTTTTTTTACTTTATAGTTTCTCTTATATTTTGAAAAAAAAAAAAACAAAAAAATATGTCGAAAGAGAAATATCGCCTATTGTATTCGTCCCAAATGTTTAAGGAAAAAAAAAGAGAACATAGTGTTTTGTTTCTTAAAAGTGTATATAAGATATATACATAGAACAAACAAAAAAACTAAACGCATTTTGAACGATAATGAACAATTTTAGACTGGTTTAAAATCTATATAAATATATGTATAAAAATACGTACATATAAATATGTGTTATACAAATAAAAAAAAAAAAGTATTTAAAAAAAACCTTTAATTAATCCGTGGTAGACCTAAAAATTAGTATATTAATAAGAAAACGAATATTATTTGATTTAAATGACAGAACAATTTTTAAATTTTAAATTTTTAAACAAATAACAGAAAAGACGATACGATATTCTAAGTAAGCCGCCATACCATTTTATATCTATTTATATATTTAAACAAATAGGTGTATCAATGTAATATAAATTTATGGATTTTTTTATACAATATTATTGTGGTCTCATGGCGCGAATCAATTGTTAAAATATATATAGTTTTTTTTTTGTTTAGCGAGGGAACACTGTCAGTGAGAGAGCATAGGTTTTCGATTGCAGTTTGAATAGAAATTGAAATAATGGTAATTTTAAATATAAAGCAAAACAATAGAAAACAAGACATTTACACTTATAATTCGGCGTGTTATGGTGACACACATTTCTAAATATATGTGGAAGAAGGTGTGTTTTTGAAATTTTGCATACTTCTCCTACTATGCAATATACTCCTATTGATACATCCTGTAAGAGCAATATAAAATCACAGTTACAAATTTGACTTTTTATAAAATATACGCGTAAATCTCTTACATGGAGAAAGGTCTAGTGAAGCCTAGATATAAACTATCGGTTCAATGGTTCCGTGGTTATAAACAATTATGATTTTGCTCAGAATTTGATCGGAATAAAATCTATTCTATATCGTTTTTACGCGACATGAAATTTTGTGCAGAAAATAACTCCTTTAGAAATACACAAAGTTAGACAAATTATACATTGCCACAAAGAGAATAACGTCAAAATGTCCAAACCTACAAGAAAATCTTTTTAGCAGAATATAAAATTTTTAGTAACACATATTTAAATCCGATCAAAGCACTGATCAAAGACTTTGATTCCACTCCTTTCCGAACCTGGAAATTAATGAATGTATAAAATTGAGCAAATGATGGTTAAATAAACTATCGTATATATCGTTTTAATTAACGATACTCAATTTTGACAAATGGACGATTGCTTATCCCTTAATTAGATTTAGGAAAACTGAAAAAGTTATCCGGAGAATGTGAGATCACGCATAATGTAGGTAGATTCCTTAATTTATGGATATACAACAAATGAACACTATCGACTGCTCTAGTGCCGTATTTTCGTCTGAAGTTTGACACGGTGAATCGAATCACCGTACTTTGCAAACCTTTCGCTACGTGGTATCGTCATTGTCCTGACTCGTGAAAAGACTCTACCTGAAACACTGCAGTCCTTGTTGATCCATGCATATTGCTTCTATTTCGCTAGGCCAAGCTTCCTGACATCCGCGATCACATAGTCTTTAAAACGAGGATTCGCTCTTTGTCGCTCGATCCTGGGGGTTGCGATTCTAAGTGCCTGTTAGCTGGAGCGTTACTACGCTGTCTTGACTTTTTTTTTTTACTACGTCAACATCTTGTTATAGCGTTCGCGCAGAACTGTTTTTTACCCAGTTGTTGTGCTATACCTAAGTAGCAGTGATTTCCCATGTACTGTCTTGGTTAGATCTCTACGCGAGTGTCATTTGTAGAGTTTAAGTTTACTCCGAAGTAGATGAACTCCTTAACTACTTCGAAGTTATAGCTATCGGCAGCGAATGCTCTCTAAGAGAGCATTTCGAGCAGAGCTTGTAAGCTGTAAAAAACTTAGGCTTTTTTGAGTATCGATGAAGGTACCAAAATGTCTAAATCCGAGTTGCAGAAACTGTCAACTCTGCCGTTTTTGTTGGGAATTTGCCGCATTTATTAGAGACTTTTAGAGAAAAGCCGCTTTCTATCATAAATGTAATGTTATCCGCATATAGTGTGATGCACGCTAACAGTTCTGTTTAACCTGTTGGCATTGTGAGTCCCATAGATTTACTTAAGTATTCGCTACTTTCATTTGTGAGTCTTTAGTGCTCTCTGTTTTACAAATTATATTAATTCATACTATTAACTTGATTTTTCACACTTCAGAGCATCATCTTAACGTTTCTAAAGTTAAATTTGTCGTGTGATAGCTTCCCCTCCATTCACTTAGCAATTACTTCGAAGAAATGGCAGTTGATCCAAGGTTTCCAGATCATAGTTGACCTTCGCCTGGTGGTAAAGCATGTGTATCTTTAAGAGCTCGCCACAAAAAAAATAGCCATATGCGTGACAAAGGGAGGTTTTCCTTTCCGAAATAATGACTATCTTGTATCCAGCTAAATTCATATTAAGTTTTATAAATGCCCAAATAATCTGAAAATTGAGTCATTACTTTGTTTATTTAACACTTTGACTGCAGCATTGCATTTAATAGATACAAATAAGACACCTGAACATACTATTAAACATGGTTGCTTTGAAAATGGGAAGAGATACAAAAAAAGATACATTCCTGGCAACAGTTTATATTCATCCTTGTACAATCTCATAAAGACTTACAATCTATAGCCAGAAAGAAAAAAAAAATCACATACAAATACATACTCAAACACACAAGAATAGATACAAATGAAATATTCATTTCAAATTTCTTATTTTATACAATTTTTCTACTTAACAGAATTAGAAAGAAAATAAATAAAATGCAGAGATACACACAAAACAAAACTGCCAGTGTTTAGTTGTTAATTAATTACACTTCTGATTGTTTCCATTTTCTAATACACATTTGAAAAAAGAAAAACATTTAAAGGCATAAATGAAAAATAATAAATAAATCTAAATAATATGATAAGTGGTTAAATTATAGAAAATAAGTACGAAAGAAAAACAGAAAAATGCTTCTTATTACATTTAATATAATTACTTAATTATTAAAATAAATAATTTGTTTTTTTTTTTTTTTGATTCAGAATAAAATAATTCTATATATGTATATGTATATGTACATACATATATATGTCTGCATAGTTAAGAAATAAATAAATATATAGTTATATATTTACAAAACAAAAAACAAAAGAAAAATCAAAAGGGAAAATAAAAACAAATACATTTTTTGAAAGTAAGAAGTATAATATGTATACATTTTAATTTATGATTATGTGAAAGGCAAAAATAAAACAAAAGAAAGTAAAAAATATTTAATATTTAAAAAGAAAAAAAAACAAACTTAATGATTTAAACACATTTTTTTACAATATTATTTAAACGAATTTCGACGTCATTGCTTTTTTTTAAAAACGAAAAAAGGAACACAAAAGGATACATACGTGTATTTATGAATGCATTTTTATATGTAAACATAAGAGAAGGTATATATAATAAAAAAATATATTTCAACAAAAAGATAAATAAAAATTTGTTTTCTTTATAAATACATCTACCTAAGCTGTTGTTCTTGCAGCAGTTTTTCAAGATCGTTGAGTTGTTTCCAGTCCAAAGAATTGTGTCAAATTATTGGAGCGGGTCCACATTGCTTCATGGTACATGCCTGTAAGTTTGGCCAGGCAGTTGCAGAGGTGTTTCGCACCATGCGGATCATTGTTGCAATTTGGACATTTGTCCCAACTATTTAGATGTGTTTTTGTTTTTTTCCCATTTTTTGTTGAGTTACCAAAAAAGTTCATAATTTCACCAATTCCTGGCTGACTGTTACCTCATTGTTGCTCGTCGACCTACTAATTTTTGTTTTTTTGTTTTTTTCCTTTCCTGAAGAAGTTTTAATACACACTAAAACTTCTCGTTTATCTGACCTAACTAAAAATAAAAAAAATCTAGGGTAATGCACTTTGCGCAGTTGACGACAACAATGCCGAATGGATGGCCTGCAGGGGTTTTTGTTGCAAAAGATTAACTATCAACAATTTATTTTTCTTTTGCGATAAGTGCAAACAAAATTCATTCTCGCACGCTATACTCGTTATTAAGTGTTACAGCTTACCGAAAATTAGCTATCTCCGAAGAAAGTGTTAGAAGAGTTGAACAACAACATTGGGCGCTCAAGTGAATAGTGCAAATTTAGGTTCAAAAATATAGATAAACAACTTGCAGCGTTAACTGAGCTAACCAGTAAAAAGTCCCAGGACGCACTCACTAAATCCCATCTGAATTCTGAGCTGAGTAAAATCACGTGTTCTATATCTCTTATAAACACCCAAATTGGCAAACTAAAACTGTCACTGTGTAACCCAATTCACGGAGATATGAGCATAATCATTGAGTCACTTTCAAGCTATTCCGTTGCGCTTGAATCTTTGGCTCTTAAAGAGATCCAGCAATATCTAAGTTCCTTGAGAGACGAATCGGCTTCTACCAGGTTAACAAATAACAAATCCCTACATTAAGAACTGCTTAATGTAAATTCCACTGCTGAACACATCGATCTCAATTTACCTGCTTCACTTGCCAACTGTTCCACACGCTGCAACTACTTCTTCACCTGCATTGACTGCCGCACTTGATCCTGCTGCGAAGCTCATTGCAGCTAAGTTAATACAAAAATTCGGAACATCTTGGACTCTATCTGAATAGAACAAGCGAATTCTAGAGTTTAAAAGACGTACGCCTAACCCATCATCAAAAATAGTTTTTAGTGAAACCACTAGCGCCCATTCTTCCCTAGACTAAAAGCAGCTCCGAGACAAGCCGACTTATTCTGGATCTGCAAATTCTTCGAACAGAAATTCTGCACCCCTAATATGAGATGCCGAATGATCAATCGATTAAAGTCCAACAAGTTTCGCTGCAACAAGGGGTCCTTCAAAATACAACTGGCTTTTCTAATTTCCGAATGATGTGTTCACTTTAGGCGAGGTGACGATGACATACTATGATTATATACTATTCTTTAGGCGTAAAAATAAGGCAAACACCAATTCTAAATACGACAGCTCCAATAGACCCAACTCGTACCACAAGCCCCATCCTTCTTGCTTGGCTCACCTCCCTCCCACTAACAACATTAAATCCAGCAAAAAAATCAGTTCAAATTGGTCATACAAAGTGGGTGTATTTCCTAGCTTAACTATAAAACTGCTATTAAATAATTGTCTAATTCCAACCGCATGTCATTTGACCTTTCGCCCATTCATCTTTCCCATTAAGCCCTACCCTAACTCCTAAGGAGACTTCCTCCTTTAATTACCCTAATTTCATTCGCTCTCACACTCTTAATCCTGCTCCCTCCTCATCTTCAGCCTCTCATAGCACTAGCCCCAACAATTCTGCTAATGTACCCAAAACCAGAGAATTTAATTTTTATGATTTTTCTGAAAAATGAATTCATTCATTGACTGAATTTTTGATTGGTGACTTACAAGTAAAAATCACCATTAATTTTGAAGCCATTGGATTAGCTTAGGTTAGGGTGGCTGTCTGTACCTGTGTACAGACACACTTCAAGTGACCTCAAATTAATCCAAAATGATTTAAAATGAATGCGAATGACTTCAAATGAATGCAAATTCACACTCTTGAATTCAAAGACTTCACTTCTCTGAATGCTAAAATTGATTGCTCAGCCAATGACTTCAAAATGAATGGGACTTGTAACCATTCAAAAATAAAGTCAATGAATGAATTAATTTCGCATAAATTCGGTTGGATACATTCAGTGAATGCATTCCCAAATGAATGAATTCTTTTACAGCTCTGCCCAACGCGACTGTCTTAACTTCTCCCTTTTTAAATCCGCTGGTACTTCCCACTGTCAAATTTACTAAGGAATTTGTGGATTCCGATGACGACGGCTGCATGTACTATCACGCTTAAAAGATCGTAGGGTTTATGATATCTTTCCTACCTGCACAATAAACCTGAATCCATATGTATTGATGGAAAAAGGAATACTAATATCAAAGTCTTGATTTCCCAGCAAGGTCTTTCAATAAAAGAGCAAGACTTAATGTAAATTTTCGTCCATTTTAATGATAGCTTCAATGTACGGACAATTTTAATGGGTGGGAAGCGGTTATTGACATCACACTAATATCAAACAACGAAAACTTTAGGGTTAATAACTGGAGGATATTCAATTAACAATCTTTTTCAGACCATAAATGGATACTCTTTGAAGTCTATCTCGAGTCTGAGACTCCTAAACCCTATATAAATCCCAAACGAATAAACCGGACAAAGTTTAGTCGTATACTTCAAAGGTAGAGACCTTTGGGAAAGCAATAAAAATTGCATATAAAGTCTAGTGTCCAGTCAATTTGAGTAAAAAGAAAGTCCCAACGTGGTGGAATGAAGATCTGTCAAAACTCAGGAAGATGACCAGAGTGATTTTCAATATCTGCTATAATCACAACTTCTGGCAGCCCTACAAAGACTGCCTAAAAATATGTAAGAAATCCATAAGAACGGCAAACAAACAGGGCTGGATAGAATACTGCTCATCTATCGAAACTCTTAAAGAATCCGCGAGGCTCAGCAAAATTCTGTCCAAAGGACACAATAATCCCTCCTTTCTTAAAAAGGCGGATAGTAGTTGGACAGACTCTCCGCGGTTTCGCTCGAACTTCTTATGAATACTCGCTTCTCAGGCTGTAGGGACAGTAGCACAGAACAAGCTAGTTCTGATAGGTTACCGCCGACGGCATGGGAAAGCATTGCAAACATTACGGAGGATAAAATCTCCAGGGCCATAAACAGCTTCTCTCCATGTAAGTCACCCGGCCTTGACTGCATTATTCATATTATGCTTCAGAATGTGCAAGACATAGCTATTCCCTGACTACTACCGATTTATAGGAGCTGCTTATACTTAAACCATGTCCCCCAAACTTGGAGACTTGTTCGGGCGGTCTTTATTCCGAAGGTAGGCCGGCGAGGTCATGAATCCGCGAAAGATTTTAGGCCTATTAGCCTGTCCTCCTTTGTACTAAAGACCTTCGAACGTATCCTTGATTTTCACATCCGAAAAACCCTGGAGAGTTCTCCACTGTCGAAATCCCAACACGCCTACCTCAAAGGACGATCTTACATTAGTGTCAGGAAAGTTCCTCTCCACGATAAGTCAAATTATGGAAGTGCAAAACAAAAATAACACCAACATAAAAAAAATAACATCAACAGAATCAAAAAAGTACAAAGATCGGCGTGTATAGGCATCTCAGGAGCATTGAGATCTTGCCCAACAGATGCTCTAAGTGTGATCCTACATCTGATCCCCCTTGAACTCCATATTCAATTTTCAGCTATATGCAGTGCAGTCCCGCTCAGTGAAACTGGGTGCTGGACAGCAAAGCCATATGGCCACTGTAAGGTCCTTGAGACGATACCAAGTGAACTGGTGACATCTTCGACCGATTACAGGACTCCCACGCTCGACTTCAGCAAACCTTTTTCAGGAAAGTTCCCTACCAGAGCAGCCAAGCCACAATCAAGGCCATTGATTCGGTTACCATATCTTCAAAACTGGTAGAGCAATGCCGGCTTGAAATAAACGAACAAAGTATCCATTCTGGAATTACCCTCATTTGGGTCCCAGGACACAGCAATTATGAGGGTAATGAGCGAGCAGATGAGCTGACCAGGCGAGGGTCAGCTCTTAACGGCTTGCTAGCGGAAATAGTCAATATTCCGATAGGAGTCGTGAAGGGCAATTTACACCTTCACTTCCTCCAGCTCCCCAATCTCGGGTGGAACAACCTTACCAGTAGTGCCATATCAAGAAAGACATGGCCCAGTTCCAACAAACCTAAATCAAATGAGCTACTAGGCAGATCAAGGCCTGATATTACCAGAATTGTAGCCATTATTACAGGCCACAGGCCTATAGGGGACCACGCGGCCAAGCATTTCTCACAACACTTTCTGTCGCAGCTGCAAAGACAGTAACGAGAGGGAAACTCTTTTCCACTTTCTTTGCAGTTGTCCTGCCCTAGTAAGGACCAGACAACGCACGCTAGGTAAATCCTTCTTTGACGATTTCAGAGAGATAGCCCCTAAACGGATTGGAGAACTAATCCAGTTTCTGAAATCCACGGGCTGGGTTTAATTATATTTTCTATCTCCAATAACACACGTTAACAAACAGGGTACATGAGTTTTTGTGGTATCAAGACGGCGCACTTAGCGCTAATTGGGCTCTTCCGAACCACCACTTTACCTACCTCCTACGAGTACCTACCCAGTTTTCTGACGTATCATCTCATCAAGATACAATTTCAGGTCCAAACAACTCCAACCCACGGTCTAATGTAATGCCGAGCCCTCTAATCCATAATAGAGCTCCCTTCCGAATGCCTGTCCGTATATTATCAAAATGTAAGAGGCTTTCGTACTAAAACCTCCAATGTATATTTTAAATCCCAAAAGCTCCATTACGACATTCCTAACCTAAATAAAACTAATCTATCTTTTTATTATAAGAATAACGAATTATTTACAACAGATTTTAAGGTTTTTCGGGACGATGGTTTTGAGAAAGAAGACGATTCTTCTTATCGCGGTTTTTTTTTTGGCAATATATAACCGCCTCGACACTGCACTCTTTAAAACTTCGCACACAAATTTCGTGTCCATTCCAAATAACTGTCTCAAGGCGTAATCTTTACATACTTTGCTGTTACATTCTACAATAGATTAAACCCTGTGACGTTGTCATAAATCTGGGGGATTTTATGACGAGTCCCACCTCGTCGCTATAAATTCTTCCTCAGACAAACAGGTTCTTTCATTGACCGCCTCTCTGAGTCCGGGCTTTTTCAGTTAAGTGACATTACTAACAACTTAGGTAAACAACTCGACATTATCTTATCATCAGAAGCCAATAGACTGCATGGTTTCAGCAAGCAACCAACTTCTCTCTAAATTAGACCACTACCACCCACTTCTATCATTTACCTTCTCCTATGACATAATTAACAAAATTTTACACTCTTTCGTAAAGTAGACTTCGAAAAACTAAATAACCTGCTGTAATGCTAATTTCAATCTTATTATCAATAATGCTCTCTCATTGTTCTATGCCTATGTGTCGTATAAGAACTCCACATCGCCCCACCATCGTTGGCAAAAAGAGTAACGATCGATTCGCAACAGAAGAAATAAAATCTGAGTCGCATGTCTTAAAATTCGTTCTGGCTCCGAATTTTCCATGCATACAAGGGACGGCTGATAAGTTCGCGGCCTGAGATACGAGTACTCAACAACAACTCATCTTCTCATTATTGATAACACTAACCGCGGCACTCTTTAGTAGTATAAATATCACCTCGTTTCAATAATAGTCTCATTTTGTTATTATCTGTGATAAACATCATCATCAGCCGAAATCGGAAATTCTCCCAATTTTGAGCCTCGTGAAAAAAGGAAAATTATTTAAAGCAATTTTCGAAGACATGTTACCGATTATTCAGGATTCTGGGCTTTCGTATACCATAGCCAAAAAAATGGGCTGACTTATTTCAATAAGGGCGAAAGAGCTGTGAAAACTACCCCCGCCCAGGGCGCCCTGCGTCGGCCATTGAAGAAAACGTCAGAACAGTTGAAAAATTTATTTATTGATTTATTTATTTATAAGATATCAATATACAATTGAAAATTGTTACTAATATAAAGAATAAGGAGCAACTAGCAGCAACGGCTTTCGGCTCTTTGAAAAGATATTATAATTATAAAACGGTTTTAAGTTTTTCTAATATTTTTTTTTAACTTATCAATATTGCTTTGGTTTGGTTCCTTGAGGAGTTCCAAAAGATTTTGATTTGGACGAAAGTTGTTTTGTAGTGGTAAATGTGATGATAAGAAGAATGGGCTTAGTAGATGCGTTGGAGTTACTGCCCGAAGACAATGGAGAAGCGCTGCAGCAGATGAAGTCGCTGTAGTACAAACTGTCAAATAAGTTGCTCACTGAAGTAGCAATGCAAGTACACAATGGTGAAGGGCAGCTCGATTGCATTCTATAAATTTCTCCGTAGACGGCTGTGCCATTTTCTTTTTTTCGTTTTTGTCTTTAACTGTCAAAATGTAGTGCAGCTCGTTCAGAAGTTGAAGTTGACTCAACCATTTCAGCAGCTACTTTTCGTACTTCAGCTGCAGCTTCGCATTGTGTGCGTGCTATAGGGAGTACGTGTATTTCAACTTTGACTGCGCTGCGTACTGCAGCTTCACAATGGTGTTAGGGCAGTTATTGTGCTGAAACAGGTGGGACAGGTTGATGGAGAATCCCTTTTAAGCAGGTGTTGATGAGTGTATGCAGTGTGACCAAGACGGAGCCGGATAAATAGGATAGGTTTCGGTCAATCAAAGCAGGTGCACTAGCTATTGTTTAATAACTTGAACGCGCCCATTGATTTTCTGTACCGTTCCGAATAAAATTCTATCATAGTGGCAACACCGATACGAACAGCTGAGGTTTGTCAAAATCCCATCGGTGGTGTAAAAAAAAATTAAATTCGATTTCGGCCAGTAAAGTTGTGCGGCGTGTTTAAAGTGCTAAATTAGTGAACAAATGGGTGCAAATCAATCATCTGCAGAAACACGAAGTGTTTCAATGGATAATCCAACTCCTGCGGGTGTTATTGATGTGTCCGATGAGGTCGTACAACGTCTCAAATTGGGACTCAGCAGAGGTAAGGTGTTCCGACAAACTAATAATGCCGAGACATTCGGTTTGTTATGCAACATTTTATTTAATTTTTCCGAATGCAATAATCTATTTTTCCTTTTGCTAACCCTATCCTCATTATACGACTTATGCGTAACGAGTTTCCCAATTTTACTGCATTGCTACTGTTCCGCTTATGGGTCTACTTACTACCGGTGAGCTTAAAACTCGATGCAAATTTCCAATTCCTCCTGTGTCTAATTCAAATTCGCCCAATTATAAATGAAACAGATTCAGTAAAAGTGCGTTCCTTACAACCCCTAATGAATATCCTCACCATCATCCTCATCCTCAAATCGAAGAGGATGAATGAATTGACTACATTTACAGACCCTCAGTTAGTTCGACACTTCGGTGCCCAAACGCATCATTTGTGCGATGTAAAAGTTCTTTTCTGTGCCTCTTTTAATATTCGTTGGGACTTGAACTGATAATGCTTTTCTTACCGGGTTTGCCTGTGGTCGCATTTACACGTGGTAATAGCAACTGATCCTGTCTGTTTTGAGCGTTTCAACAATAAGCTTTTTAACATATAGACTTTCTCGAACAGGGGGAGACCTGATACACTCCTGCCGACATTCTTAACATTTTCATCTCCGCCGCCGTATACTCTAGTGTCCCTCGTATATTATCCAACATTGCGAAAGAGGGTCGGACAACTGTGGTGTAAAGTAAAGTTTCCCTTTTAACTTGAGCCGCATTTATCTGTCGCGAAAAATTCCCAGGCTTTCTTCCCATTTCATACATCCTACACTGCCTTACGTCGTCGTCACAGTTTGCTTCTTGGTTTACAATGGAACCCAAATATTTGAAATTTGAGCACTTGGTTGGTTGGTTGGTTGGTTTAAGAGGGTGAGCTTATGCTCTTCACTTAGGCCTCCATTGGGCCCGTTGTGTTCCCCTAATCTGCGTAACTGTAAGGAATAGTGATGTGTTTTGGGAATTATGTATTGAGAGTATTTAGGTCTAGGGATCATGGGTAGTATCAACTATATCGTATAGTGATCGGGGAATCGTAGTGTTCGTCTGGCGAACTCCAGTATAAATTTGAGCACTTAGGAAGAACTATTGTTTTTAAAAGAATATTTGGTGCATGCCTTAATGTGTCGGAGAACAAACTAGTTAAGTGTTCTGTCTTTGAACGACTGATTCTAAATCGGTTTTTTTTTTCGGGGAAACCTTCCATTAATTAAAAGCATTTTGTTAATCTACAGCATCTTCGCTTGCCATGTTCGTTGACATTACCTTGCAAAAGATACGGTCAACTTGCATTCAACAAATCCGCATTGTTTGCCGTCCAGTCCAATTATTTGACGAAGTCGGGCACTTCAAGCAAGAAACCGATTATCAGAGGAACAGCAGTGAAGTTTTTAAAATCAATGGTTTTCAATGGAGCAGAACGAGAGATGAACTATAAAGAGATATCCAACTTCGGGGGGTACTCTCTTTCGACTTACAAGCTGAAAAACTTCGGCAATTGCCAGTGTAAAGGTTCCAATGCAAAGATAAATCGTAAATAAATAAAGGGTGGTTAAATTTTAAGGGCCGATGTTGAATGTGAACCACACCTAAACGTCAAGTTTTTTTCTGCATTTCATTTGACATTTCTCAATTTCAGACTAACTCAATTTGAACCATGGAAAGATACACAATTGAGCAACGCGTTAAAGTTATTCAGGCTTATTATGAAAATGGGCGTTCAAATCAAAATGCATATCGTGCATTTCGTGATTCTTTCGGTCAATTTAATCGTCCAAATGTGCGTACAATCGGAAAAATTGTGCAAAAATTTGTGCAAACCGGGTCTGTAGGAGATGTGAAAACACCAGTGCATGCTCGTACAGCTCGTACTGCAGAAAATATTGCTGCTGTTCGCGATAGTGTGGCTGAAGAGCCGTCCACCTCAACTCGTCGTCGTGCCCAACAATTGCACCTCTCACGCTCGTCGTTGATGAACATTATGCATAAAGACTTGTATTTACGCGCTTACAAGGTGCAATTGACTCAAGAACTAAAGCCTCTTGACCATTTCAAGCGTCGTCAATGGTCACAATGGTGGCAAGAAATGGCAACAGTGGATGATCAATTTTCGAAGAAAATCATCTTCAGTGATGAGGCACATTTTCACCTCAGTGGATTCGTCAATAAGCAGAATTGCCGCATTTGGGCGAATGATAATCCAAGAGTGATTGTCGAAAAACCAATGCACCCACAAAGAGTGACTGTTTGGTGCGGTTTATGGGCTGGCGGCATCATCGGGCCGTATTTTTTCCAAAATGAGGCCGGTCAGGCAGTTACTGTGAATGGTGTTCGCTATCGTGAGATGATAACGAACTTTTTATGGCCCGAATTGGAAGATATGGATGTGGACGATATGTGGTTTCAACAGGATGGTGCCACTTGCCACACAGCTAACGAAACAATGGCTCTTTTGCGCGACAAATTCAATGGCCGTGTTATCTCACGTGGTGGCGATGTCAATTGGCCGCCAAGATCATGTGATTTGACACCGTTGGACTTCTTTCTTTGGGGTTATTTGAAAGAAGAGGTGTACGTCGATAAGCCAGCAACAATTCAAGATCTAAAGGATGAGATAATTCGGCACATTAACGGCATAGAACCTCAATTATGCCTCAGCGTCATCGAAAATTTGGACCATCGGATGGAGGTGTGCCGCCGAGGTCACGGCGGCCATTTGGCCGATATTTTGTTCCATACATAATTGAACCATACCAATATTATCATAATAAAAAGAAATGACAGTAATTTCCTAAATAATTTGTGTTTTATTCAAAGTCAACATCGGCCCTTAAAACTTAACCACCCTTTATATGGGGAGGTTTTTGGTCGGATTGGAAAATTAGCTATCAGAAGTGAAATAAGTTATCAGAAACCGTTTATTATTATTTTTTTATTGCGGCGCACTTGTGGCCCACTTGTGACGACTTATTGCAACACGACATTCTTGTCAATCGATCAGGGGTCATTGTGTACCCTAACACACGAGCTACTACTTGTCTATATAGACAATAAAAAAAACAATTTTATTTTTCGTGCAGTTCTTGAAAAATCATCGGCTTTTTGCAGAAATTGGTAGAGGAATCGATATGTATGTAATTTTGAGGGGGCTAGAAGGCAGCTGGGTATCTCTTATAGTTCATCTCTAAGCACAACACAATAACCACAGCAAATGCAATAGCAACTTTAACCTTAGACTAGTATCATCACACAGATAGTAGCATCTATGATATATACGATACATCCCTTCTTTTTTTTTCGAAATATGAACACACCAACTAGTGCTTTAATTGCATGAACATAGAGCTTTTACAAAGGGAATTTACAAAGAAAGCAAATTAAAGGAAACTTAAGAAAACAACTAATAATAACAAAACTTCAATAATATAATCTACTGTTCAATCTTTAATCCTGACCACTAAAATCCAAAATGTTTAGCTCAGTCAGCATAATTTATGTACGTCTTCTACAGCCTTAACTTCCCGAAATAAATCATCATTTAAGACTTTCCAAGACCCGTCCACCTCTTTGAGATAAATCACATTTCTTCGGTATTCCTTACCGGTTAGATCATTCCTTACTTGGACAGGATTAAATGTGGGAGTCAATTTATTTTCTTTACCCATGTTCTTAATATACACTTTCTCTCTCAGTTCTATGTCACTGTAAGAAGCTCTCATTTTCCGATCAGCATATTCCTTTCTCTTTCTTTACTTTATCTCTATCTCTAACCTCGAGATCAGTTACTAATATTTTTTTTTTTTTATAATTCGCGCGCGCCGAAAGAAATATGAATACCTTTATACTGTTACAGGGCACGGGCTTTTAGGAAAGAGGGGAAGAGGAACAGAGGAGAAGTCTGTGCACGTTGGCTTTAAATGTTTGAAGGTTGTAGTGATGGGGAAATACAGAGCTTGGTAGGTCATTCCACAATCGTGTCGTTCGGCTTATAAACGAATCCCTATATTTGACAGTACGACCGAAGTTAGGCTTTAGGGTGAACTAATGTGCATTCGAAGCATGTCGCGTATTGCGGGTGAAATTTTGAAGGGGAGAAATACAACTGGCTATTTCGCTGGAGCATTTTTTGTAGAAAAAACGATATCACTCACAACTTGTATGCTGTCACGGATTGGTCTTCGGTAGAAAAGTTCTGAAGGAGATTTCCCTGTAGTGGAGTGTGGTGTACTATTGTACATCATCAAGAATGCAAATATTTCTTCCTTCCAGTCCCTTTTCTCTAACTGACTAATCTTTAACATTTTCAATATATCTCTATTTTGTCTCTCAATTTTTCCCGTTTATTTGTGGTCAGTATGGTATTGTATTATAGATTCTTATACAATATTTAGATACAATACAACCTTCAAACATTCAAAGCCAACGTGCACAGGCTCCTCCTCTGTTCCTCTTCCCCCTTTTCCTAACGCCCGTGCCCTGAAACAGTTTAAGGGTATTCATATCTCCTTCGGCGCGCGCAGATTATAAAAAAATAAAAAATACATCACTTGTGAGTTGGTTTCCGTTATCACTTGTTATCGTAGTCCACCAGAACAACCAAATAATTATTGCTACGCAAAGGTCCAACAAATCGAATGCCACGTCTACCCAAGGTTCTCTTGGAAGCTCCCTTCGCTTCATTGGATTAGGTGGATTTGGCGCTGAGACCAATGTACATTACTTACAAAACTTGACCATAGTTTTTGCGTCTTTGTCGATTTTTGGTCACAAAACTTTTGTTCTCAGTCGGTCAAGGACTCTCTTATGCAATGTCTGTGGGATAACAATTTTATTATCCCTTAATAATATGTACTCATGAAAACACAGCTCTGTTTGAAAGATTTTTTTGTGTATACCATTCCTTACTTTTAAAATTTCTTCATCGGTTGAGGAAGCGGTTTTAATTTATTTAAATGGCACTGCAATTGGCCGACTATATTCGACGATTTGATTAATGTAGTTTTCATTATCAAATAGTTCCATAAAATTTGTTTTGCATAGTCTCGAGAGAGGATCTACAATATTAGTTTAACCGGGGCGACAAATGATTCTGTATTTGAAACTTGCAATCGTAGAACCCATCACTCGTTTCTGGCACATGGTTTTCAATTTTTACCAATCATTGTTTGAAGGGGCTTGTGATCACTTATTAGCACAAATTCTTTGTCGAAAAGGTACAAGTGTTCTACTGCCCACACAAGAGCTAGTGCTTTCTTTTCAGTTTGGCCATATGCTATCACTTTAAGACCATCCTTACCTATTTGTATAAGTACAGCTCCTATACCTACGGGAGATGCATCTGCTATCACCTCAGTTCTGTCGTTAGGGTCGTAATAACCCATGTATATTTGATAAGCTCTCTTCCAACTAACTAAATGCTGTGTCACGCTCAGATGTCCAATACTTCTCCATATTAACAGATTTAGATAATTTAATACTCAGTAACTTGCGGAATGGTTCAGTCAGGGTTGTCAAGTTTGGTATACACTTGCCCACAACGTTCACTAATCGCAAGAAGCTCTGAGTCTCTTCAACAGTAACTGGCCGTCTGCTAGATTGTATAACTTTTATATACTTTCCGAGAGGCTTTACACCCTGCTCTGCAGAAACTCTATCTTTCTCATTTTGTAGACACATTTTGCCTAATTCAAAAAAACTAATTCAAGTCTTTGATCCTGGATTTGTTCATCAGTTCCGTAGATAATAATATCATCAATAAAATTGTCTGTGCTTATGCAACCCAGCAACATATTTTCAAGTACTTTTTGGAATATTTCAGGTGCCCATGATACACGAAACATTAGTCTGTTGTATCTGAAGAGTCCGTTACTAGTGCTAAATGTTGTTATATAGCGGGAATCTGGATGAATTTTCAGTTGATGAAATGTTTTTTTTTATGTCTAAGTGAGAAAAGTATTTAGCCTATCGGAAGTTCAAAAGCAGCTCATTCATTGTCGGCAGTGGGTGATTTTCTCGAACAATTGCTTTACGTATATTGGCTCGTGGCATGTCTATACAGATTCGAATGTCGTTGTTTTCCTTCAATACTGGTACCATCGGGGATACCCAGGGTGAATGTCTGTGCACTTCTTCTATTATGTCACAGTCTTTCAACTTCTTATTATGATAACAACTTCTTTGAATTTTGGAAACGGTTGGATTGCAATTATTTGGAGTCCTATCCGTAAACCACAATTTTAGTTTTGCCTAATAGGTTACGTGTGCCATTCCGGATAACATAAAAGGTCGTCTTCTTGCTTGCATTATTGACAGTTATATTGGCTTGAAACGATCCAATAATGTTTAAAGGTTTCTGGTTCCCATAAGGCAGAAGAATTTTTTCAGGATTTCTGATTCGATCTCCCTTAGTTTTTTTAGTTTGAATATTTATTCCTCTAATAAACATCTTCCTCTTCTGTCTAGTCCTGCAGTGTTCCCGGAAATGACCAATAAGACCACATTTAATGCACCTTTTATCTCTTGCTGGATATTTCTTATTATCCTGTGAATGTTTGTCACTGCCAGGCCTGGTACATACGCCGTCACCAATTTGGTTTTTTGGTTTGTACGAATTTCTGAACTTTTTTGAGCACAATTTATTTACTTCTGTCAAAGTGCTCTAGCCGCCTGCCTCTGAGATGATTTGGTCTAACATGATCACCCGCTGATAGTATTTTTCTCCGCAGATCTACAGAATCACATTTCTCCACAATTTGATCAATCATATGTTGGGCATTATTAATGAATTTGCAATTTGCAGCTTGACTTCGCAGTCTTAGTAAGAACCTTTCTTCATTTTCTTGCCTGATGAGCCTAAACAAATGTCTTTCAAAGATCTTGCTTTGCTTTGACTTAAAGTATTCATCTAATTTTTGGAGCGCAACTTTGTACACATCAACATCATTAGCGTCAGCTTCAGGTATATTGTAATAAATATCTTGTAAAGAGATCCCTCCAGCGTGTAACAAAGTGGCTCGCTTCTTTGTAAGCGTATCTATATTCAACGCCACGAGATATATCTCCAGCCCTCGCTTTCACTTCTCCCAGCATACTCCAACTGAAGTTGGGTCCCCGTCGCAGTCGAAACTGTCAAGGCTAGGGAATAACGATCCTAGATATGTCATTTTGGAGCGATCTGCAAATACATTAGACTTTTTTTTTTGATTGCATGGCCCTTTAGCATTTGCTAATATTAAATTGCATGGTCCTTATTCATAGCACTCATATAATAAGAACATGTGTTCTTGTTGTATGGCCCTTATTTATACTGAACTCTTGTTTATGCACAATGGAAACTTCAATAGCGAAAGAACCTATACTTACATTGCGGCGTCTAGAGCAGAGGCGTCTAGAGCAGAGCCAGGCGTACTGAGAAAGCTCCCAATCAGCCGAGACGGCACTCCGAGGTTGAACAACCTCAGTTGACAATGAACTTGGTTTATGATTATGCTGAGTTTAGACAAATGATGTTTGCGGAATCTAACATTCCGCCACCCGTTGTGTTGAAGCTTCAACCACTAAAATTTATTTGTAACAATGTGCGCGTTGTACATACATAAGTGTGCAATTAGGTTATAAGAAATAATATTACCTATTTGTGATTTTTATTCTTTATTTCTTGGCTTATAATCTGGTAGCGTTATATATGTATACAGGGTGACCGAGAAGTCACAAACTGGTATGTTTACCCTATAATTTTTAAAATATTGATGAAAACATAAAAATGGACGATTGGGCTTTTTTATTTAATCAATCAATTTTTTCTACGAGTACACATCAATTACCACAAACAATATCACGTAGGTGACCTCCAATTTCTGCTTCGCACAAAATTGGTCTTTTCGCTACATTTCCCATTGCCTTACTTAGGCTGTATTTCTCGAATTTCATGCTCACTTAAATGGTCTGCGGCTTGTTTACGTAAACACGCTCTTTCAAGTATCCCCAAAGAAAAAAATCGGGTGCCGTTAAATCCGGGGAACGTGTTGGCCAAGAAAAGTTCACATTTTTCGAAATTAATCGTTCTCCAAAAGTTGTACGCAACAGGTCTATTGAAGCTCGAACAGTGTGTGAAGTTGCATCATATTGCTGAAACCACATCAGTGAAGTGTTAGCAACAGTTGGCACCAATAAGTTTTCAATCATTGTCCGGTATGGGTCGCCTGTAAGGGACACAGTATGACCGTGGTGATCATTAAACAAATATTTTCCAATTATTCTTACTGACGTAACACCGCACTACACTGTACAACGGAGTGTAACTGACGCTGGTTTGGCTTTTCCGAAGCCCAAATCCTACAGTTTTGTTTATTAACAAACCCATTCAAATGAAAATGAGCTTCATCGCTTCGATGAGTGTGTGAACAAAATTATTGTTTTGTCTGAGAAAATCTTGGAGTCTACGGGAATATACAAGGCGCTTATGTGAATTCTTTGCAGTGATGTTTTGGACAACCCAAGCTGTGATGAACGTCGCCTAGTGGATGTTGTTGCATTCTCAGCAACACTTTCCTTAAACCGTTCCATCGTGGCTGCAATTTGAATTGTTCGCGGTCTTCCGTTTCGGGGTAAGTCCGTAATTGTTCCTTGCAGTATTAAAATGACGTCGGTATGCTGAGTTCCAGCAACTTTTGTATGTCCCTTAATTATTGCAGGGCATGGGCGTTTGCAGATAGACAGAGAGAGAGAAAGAAAGAAAGATTGGTGTATGGTGTAGAGGTTTGAAACTAAGGTGGTATTAGGTTTCTGTAAACTCCAAGGGTAGCGTCCAGATAACTGGGAAGCATTTTTGATTTGCTGTTATTGTCATTGCTTATGATTCACAGTATTTTTTTTCGTCCTCCTGATGTCATCATCAATAATCAAATTGCATTTTCAGCCATATGTTATGCCTTCGCAGTAGAGTTGACTTCGCCTTCGCAATTGATCGACTTTTTTTTCCCACTTACCAGTACTGGTACTGGTATTACGTGAAATAACTCGAAGTCGTCCTACGATATTAATGGTATCCGATATTTCAAAGATCACGTGTTTTGGTAGAATTTTTCCTTCTATTTATTGTCATCAAATTGTAGAGGTTTGTTAAGTCTAGATTAGATACTTTATGTACCGTAGCTTTAGGTGTAGTTGAGCTGATGGTATAAAGAGTGGGCTAATTTGTCCATGTTGGTGAGTGTTTGTTTTGCAATTGATATAAACCCTTGTGATAGTTTGTCTTGATGCAGTTCCTGAGATATGTTGTTCGTTTGGTTGGTTAATTCATCAATGTGAGATGACATAGCCTTAAACTGGTTTGTTACTGTTTCTTGATCGCGATTCATATTATTTACGGTCGTCGCGAGTAATGATGTCTGGTTCTTGATGTGTCTTAGTAACAACTCTTCATTGTCTTGTACGAGTATTCTATAAATGATTTTTGATAATTTGTCTGCGTATTCTGAATCCAAATAATGCACTGTTTCTGAGTTCCCCTTCCAAATATTGTATTTGAGTAACTATTTTAATGCACAGGTCTCTCATAAGATTGCACAGGTATTCTAATGAAGCGCTTCCCTTTTTACAATAGTTGTGGTTCCTTCGAGTATAGCTCCATGTCATGGTATGCAATAATGTTCCATTCACTGATCAATATGTTTTCGAAATAAATTCCTGGATGGGTGTTGAACAGTACTAGTTGAACCGGGGATACCTTGCGCATTGGAAGTATAAACAGGGTCAAAAGTATCGTCGCAATAGTTGAACCCAGTGACCGCTTTATTTTTTTCCAAGATAACTCTTCTTCGTTTATTCGAGCCTTATTCACTTCCTGTATCGCTACTGATTGTTGTATGTGTTCTATTGGGGTTGGATCAGAGTCTACTGATAGTGGTGCGAGGTCTCTTAAGCATACCGCTGGGAGTTCTCACCTCCACCACTCGTACCAACATGTTGTTTCCTCTGATGCAGTTTACAATTCTGCCTATTTGTCATTGCATTGGCGGTAAGTTATCATCCTTTACGATTACATTCCAGGCATGACGTCACACTGTCTTTGTTTCCATTTGTACCGGTCTCATTGAGGTATTCATGCGACTAACGTTGTCAAAATTGTACCTTGATTGCGGTAATTGTCTTCCATATGTTGCTGAAACTTAATAATATCGGTGGGGTCTGATGACAGAGGAGATGTAGTGACGATTGGATCTCTTTGAGTTGGTTTCTTGCTGCAACAAAGTTTGTCGTATTGTTTCACTAATTTCCTCTCCTTCCTGTGAAACGTTTGAGCGCCCCTATGGATGCGTCTGTAGTTAGATCTGCTACTACTTGAAAGTGTGTGGCCTTGGTTGCGAAACAATAAAAAAAACTGCATTTTCGTACCATTGACCTTGCCATAATTTTTCCTTTGATGGGCCAGTATTTCTGATCTATTGGCTCCTGATATATTTTCCATTTGATAGTTGCTTGAGTTCTTCCTTCCACACCTGATGCTGCACCTCCTTCAATATTGTCTGAGTGGCGTTGTCTCTTTCCTTTGGAGAAAGATGCTCTGTAAATCGATTATTTCGATCTTGGTTCTTGCAATTATAGATGAATCGCGCTACATAGACTATAACTCGTTATGATGGTCAATTCCATTGATGATACTTGTTTTATATGACTGACTGATGCTTGATACATGCACTGCGACTTTTATAGATATATTGTGCTCCCCCGACTTGGAGCTCAAGTCGATGATGACGACTTAGAGCACCTCCTCCAGTCTAATTGCATTGATGAACCGGAGTATCTTGAGTGGATCCAACGATGGTAAATCTTTTTCTG
Organism: Pocota personata; assembly: GCA_963082735.1. Taxonomy (NCBI): domain Eukaryota; kingdom Metazoa; phylum Arthropoda; class Insecta; order Diptera; family Syrphidae; genus Pocota; species Pocota personata. The sequence goes on from OY720433.1 coordinate 5,839,366, forward strand.
ATAGTTGGTAGGCATCCAGGTGGTTCCTTCTTTTGTGGATCAATGCTCCACAGATGCTCTGGGGTTTTCTCAACGTCTCCGCAGAATCTGCAGTTTCCGTTTCTATACCCAGTTTCCTGAGATGTTCCTTAAACCTGCAGTGACTCGTCAGGAAGCCTGTTAGAATGCGGAGGTTTTTACAGACCTTACTTCTTTTCCGGTTGTAGTTCTTGAGAAGTTCTTCGGCTTGTCTTAGCTTCGGGAGTTCCTCCCAGTCTGCCTCTCTTGTGGTTTTCTTCTCTTTTTAGTCCTTTCCAGCCGCAGAATGGTTCTGGTCCGACGAATGCGGTCTCAGATCCCTCTCTTGCTAGTTCATCAGCTGCTTCATTACACTCTATATCCCACGTGGAGGGTGATTATGTTGTTCTGACCAAGTCTATTTAGCTTGGCAAGACACTGACATACCAGTTTTGACCTGATTTCATGCGATATCAGAGCTTCTACGGCGGCCTGGCTGTCCGACAATATTGCGATATCTTGTCCGCGATACTTCCTGTCGATGTTAAATTGGGCACATTTTTCAATTGCATGCACCTCTGCTTGGAAAATACTGGGGGAAGTTCCCATGGCTTCCGAGTACTTGGTTCTGGGGCAATATGTCGGTTTTCCCGTCGAAAAGAAGTCAACATTAAATTGCATGCCGGCTTCGTAAAGTAGTCTGCCTTTAGTCGAATCGCATCTTGAACTCCAAAAGGTGTGTTTCGAATTAAAATCACCACCAACAATAGAATTCGGTCCAAGTGAGTCGAAAAGATTTATAAAGTCGGTCTTTTCTAGTTTGTATGGCGGAGGGCAATAAATGGACGCGATATTATAGTACGAGAGCTTATTTCTTACGAGAACTGTACTTACTTGCATCGCATCGGTCTCAATAATTGTATTTATAGAATACTCAATACAATCTTTAATGAATAGGCAAGATCCGCCTCTAGTCCTTTTGGGCGGATGGTAAGCACAGTATCCTTTTTATTTTTACACTAGATTCCTTTTTCAAGTGCGTTTCGGCAAGAATACTCCAATAGTCCGTGTGCGTTCCATGTTAATATTTTAAGCAACTGTTTCATATTCATACTTGTGTTTCTGTTTTGCGAGTTTTATGTTTAAGATTGCTCAATTTTTGAAATATAAGTTTATTTGTTTTGCTTTGCTCCTTAAGTTTCGCGGGAATTATAGAATGAACTTGTGTGATTGGGTCTGGAGCAATACTGCTTTTCTTATTTTCTTGCAACGCGGCTTGCGCAAACGTTTGTCCGCCAGAAGATGACGGCTTTTCTTTTCGGACTTTTTCTTGCACAACTTTCATCTTTTCCTTGGCAAGTTTTCTTCCTGTCGCAGATTTGCCTGTGGTTTCGGGTTCGGACGTAAGTTTTTTTTAAACGTATCGCGCCTTTTTTTGAGCTCTTTAGCCACTTCGCAGCCTCTATAGTTCGCTGGGTACTTCCCTTTGCAGTTTATACAAGTCGCTGGAGCCTGTTTATCTAAGTTGAACCGAAAGATGTTTACCGGCGCATTTTACTCATCGCGGTTCTTTTTGATAGTAAGTCTGCGTATGACTGAAACCTTGACAACACTTAAAGAATGAATGACAAAAGAAAACTCCTTAATTTGTATTTGTGCAATCAATATGAAAATTAAATGTGCAACTTGATCAACGATGTGATAGCGTTCGCACTCCGAGATTGAACAACCTCAGTTGACAATGAACTTGGTTTATGATTATGTTGAGTGTAGACAAATGAGATTTCCGGATGGCTTCAGTATCAAGGCGGAGGTTTGTCGATTCTATAGGTGCAGACGGTTCTTCTCTATTTTTTAGTGAGGTTCCGACCCGCTCGTTCGCTCTGCAGTTGCCCGGAACGTCGCTGTATCCTGGAACCCAGCACAAGGAGGGACGATAGATACTTCAGGCTGAGAAGTGCTATAACCTCTGTTTTAACATTGTTGAAAGCTCCCTCAATGTCAAGGAAAGATACCATCGTGAAATCCTTGTTCCCAAAAGATCTCTCAATGGTTCCTATCACCAAATAAAGGGCAACCTCCGCCGATTTCCCCTTACAGTACGCATGCTGAGAATCTAATATAAAATTCTAGGTCTTACCAGTTTTCGGTATAAAACCACTTTGATTCGACGACTCCTAAAGATTGTGTGGAGCCAGGGACTCAATATATGTATTGTATCAAAGTGCAGTTCCACTGAAAAAATTTCATCGAGTCCAGATAATTTGCATGGATGAAAGCTGTGCACTGCCCAATGTAGTTTTCGAGGTGACAATATGCTTTGGCACCGATAGTTCGACTCTTAGCTGAAAAATAAGTATCCATGAGTAGCTCCAGTTTCCTCTCGCTAGACAGTTTCTGTCTGTTTTTTATAATCCGAGAAGAGTCGATAGGTCATCTTTACTATATTTTGACAGAAAAGATGCCATGCATTTCTCTGAGATTTCCCTATCTCCGGTATATATTTTCTCAGACTATGCAGGCTTTGTATATGGCCTTATTCATTTCCTCGGTCAACATCAGATGGCGAACGGGGCTGGACCAACGGAGTTCGTGACAAAGTGACATCGAAAACTTCTTGCCTACGGTACGGCTTTCTTGGCTTTCTTTGGATTTTGGAAAGATCATCTTGTGACCTGGGGCTCTTTGAGACCTGATTCTTTATGGAAAAAGAATTGTTGAAGGCCGTCTCGTATTGAGCTGACTCCTCTGCCTGTCACTAGTTGAGGACCTTCCCAAATCGGGTTGACTTCTATGTTTGTTACTGGCGGGTCTTCCTTTGTCGGGTGGCAATCCCTTTTTGACTGATTGCCTACCACTATCTGTTGACTTTTATTATTGTCACTAGGTTGTCCTGTAGTTTTGAGATTGAATAGGGCAGGAGCCCATTTCACTGCGACCACTTATGGACCTATTGTGATTTCCTCATATTAAAGCTTGTCCATTACGAGCACCCAATTCAGGGTGATTAATTTAGCAAGATCTTTAGGTTGTCTACTTTTCATACCGAGTTACCAAAAGTAAGTATATGTTTTGCTACTTCTTCGTTCTCGTTACACATTCTGCATATGTTGCCTTGTGCTTTTCGATGGCCGTTAGGTGTATTTTTTTTTTAACTCGACATCCTGTGGCTAGATGAATCTGAATCCTACTTTGTAAGAGTTGTTTCGTTCTCCTTTGGGAAGTACTTGGCATACCGTTTTTAGCCTATCTGTTTCTATCCAGTAGTGGTTTGCTTCTTTTGGTCACTCTTTTATACTGCTTTTAGCAGTTTGACGGGGATCCTTTTCTAGCTAATTCATCTGCTTCTTCATGACTATTGTGTTCAATAAGGTGTACTCTGTTTGAGCTTGCTAATATTGGAAAACTTTCCAATACGCGAATATAGAAAAAGTTTCTAAGCTCATGCTGTATACTCCAGCCTCAAGTCCTTCGTCTTTCCTTTTGGATCCATCTGTCTTATTATGCATGAGCAACAGTGGCAAAGGTAGGTCTTTTCTGTTCCCAGTTACTGCGTTTTGGACATGTTACCTTGAAGTTATATTTTCTTAGACATTTGTGTGAAAAGCTTTGGCTGCTGGTTTTCTTTGACTAACAGCCGAAGATTCTATGAGCAATTTCCATGGTAGCTAAGTTACTATGGAATTGAGTTTTTGTAAGAATCAATCAAGGGTGATTACAGATTTTTGTACAAATAATGCGAATTTTTTATAACTAACCTCGTTTTGTTGGGAAACGGTTGAAGGTAGGAAAAAATCAATTATGAGCAATGTTGTTGAGAATGGAGCGGTAATTTGTTAGTGCAACCAAAAATGCAAGTTTGTTGTGTGGGCTTTCTCTTTAATTTTAATTATTTTTCCTTTGCATGGTTTTTCTTAACTTTCTAATTTATTACATTACTTCTAAAATTTATTTTCAAATACATAATAGCTAATGCAGCGAAGAAGCAACAACAACAAGAGGCCAAGTCAGAAACACGTGCTGTGCCCGTAATTGAGCCTAAACGGGTTCCACCATCCCCGGCATCAGAACAACAACCGGCAGCACCCCTAAAAACATACTATCCGCCTCCTACACCACCTCCATCACAATCAGCTGCAGTATCACCAATTCAACGTTTCGCCGGTGAACCAACTATAACCGCCATCGAAATGCGCCGTCAAAAGGAAATCGAACTTCAGCAAAACGATCAGTTGTGGCGAACTCGCATTGCTCAACTGGAACAGACTTTAAACAAAACAAACGTCATTATGGAGCAGGAATATTCGGCAGCCGTTGAGGATGTACGAAAGCGTTTTACTAACGCCTCTGCAGCTCATCAATTGCCACCGTGCCAGGACTTGAAGGCTCAGCTGATTGCTTGCTACCGTGCCTATCCCGGGGAAACACTTAAGTGTGCCGAAGAGGTGTCTCTATTTAGGAATTGCGTTGGCGTACATCGTATAAAAAGATTGGACAGTGAGTCGGTCGCAGCTAAAGGCGCCTAAAGAGAATGATCCTTGAATTTGTTGCCGTATTGTAGTATTCTGTGTCCCAAAGAGAATTGAAGACGATATTAAAAAGAAAACGAAATAGTCTACTCTGAGTTAAGGAGTTTCACTTATTGTTGTTTTTTTTTTCTGAGAACCGATAATAAATATATGTAAATGGTACGACAGTTGTTTGACTAATAAAATTCATTGAAATAAGTGTTTGTTATATTGTTTAGGGGTAATGGGTAGGTGGGCAATGATATAATCCATCAAATCGACAAATACTTTGTTCGACTGGTCAATATCAGTTAAATTTGTAAGTCACTCTAATTTCGTATTTTCGGTTCCGTTTGCATTAACAATGAGCAGCCAAATCGAATTAGTCAGAGAGGTTCGAAATTACCGCCTAAGGTAAAGCGAATGGACATCAATTTTCCAGCCAGGAGAGTCTTCGAATTAATCCCAGAGGGACGACGGGATAAAGGAAGACTTCACCTAAGGTGACACGCATAATAAGTGCTAAGGAACTCCAACCAACATCATGTGCAAAACTGAAGATAGCTAGCTAAAGTTCAAGCTGGATGGTGAGCTCTTTGAGACGCAGGTCCACTCTAAGCTGTATCGCTATAAAGGGCATGACTGTGATGTTCGTTTGTAAATTGTTCAAGTCTCAAATTTAGGCGAAATTAATAAGAAGCGAACAATTGATTTTCCGTAAAATGCGTGAAAAGGCTGAACTTTTTTTATCATATGTCAAAAATTTGAATGCCATGAAATTATTTACATAGATATAAATTTGTAATAAAATCGTTCGAGCCATATCCAAGAAATGGCTCGAAGTAGACAGTCTTATTGCAAACGCCCACAATAACTCTGCAATTTTTCAAAATTGGCCTTAAGTAAACCACCGTTAATTTTGAGGCTGGAATGAGAATTAATGCCTCTGGCGATTAGCCCACAGATCCCAGATATGAAGTTTGAAGAAAATCCGTCTAGCCGTTTAGCCCGAGGTACAGACAGACAGAATTGTGAAACGCACTTTTTTGAGTTTCTCAATTATAACGCTTCCAGAATAAAGCCCTTAGAAGTATTGTGAATACTCCATGGTACATCAGAAACAGCGACCTTCACGGGGCCTAAGAATTCCTACTATTCTTGAAGAGGTCAACTCTAGGGCCAAAGCACACGAGAAAAGACTCCAGTAGCATGTTAACGAGGAAGCAACAAGTCCTCTTAACGTATATTGCGTGAGGCGACTGCAAAGTACAAGACCGTCAGACCTTGCAATCAACCGGAGATTACAGGACTAATCAGATAATCAATACAGTAATAGAGCGACAACAACGGGCGAAAAGAGGCGCTCGGTGTGAAATTAACCTCCAACGCTTTGGGTATATTAAATCCCATCCATGCTCCTGTTACTGTCATAAAATTATATAATTATAATGTATTTGAAAAGTAGTAAACTGTTAGTCATTTAATGTCTCCCCTCTACTAATCTTGAAAAGCAAACTGCTCGTTAGTTATATAACTAGTCGCAGTGTTAACAAACATTTGTAATAACTGTTATTATTATGATTGAAATAAAAAAAAATAAAATTATAGTACTGATCAAGAAGACTGATCAAAATCTCGAAAATGTTCACGAAAATAATACTTGCCCTATGGTTAGGTTAAGTTGAGGAGGCTATCAGCAAAAAGCCAATAAACTTAGACCAGTAATAGGTCCATTGTGATACCACGTGGGTTTGGGAAGCGGCCTCTAGCCTATTCGTTGAACCATTTGGAGCTTCTGATGAAGCGTAGAAGGTCCCTAACGTCTATTTTATTCAGATCATATAGGTCGTTGAAACAGAAGCCTCCTAAGTGGAGTTCCCTTATTTGGAGAGAGCTGGCTAGGTGCAAAGAAGGTGACGAATAGTCTCCTCCTTCTCCTCGTCCATGCAGCTTCTGCAGAAATCGTTTGAGAAGACGCCAAGCTTTGATGCATGCTTGCCTATTAGACAGTGTTCAATAATGACACCTACTCGTATTCTATTGAGAGAAATCAAATTCTTAGAGCGTTTCAGATTTGGTCTAAATCTGTTTTGTCGCTAAACAAGTTGTACCATGGTCCACCTAGAATTTGTCTTTTCAATCCAGCTTTAATTTAAGTTTGCATGTAGCGATAGGCATACCCAGTGAACTTTTGCCTGGAAGGATGGGTATTTTTGTTCCATGTCTGGCAAGTTCGTCAGCCTTACAATTTCCTGGAACTGCTCCGTCATCTCTATAAGTGACGATCGGCAGTCTTGAGCTGTTAAAGAATTTATTGAGGATAATCCCAAGGATTGGATTGCTGCTTGGCTGTCTGAAAAGATGCGGATATCAACGGTCGATATCACGTTTTTCTTTAGCCAAGACAAGACTTCCCTTATTGCCATTACCTCCTTCTGGGACACGCTACAGTGGTTTGGGAGACGAAAGGAGAGGTTTAAATTAAGCCTATCAGAAAAGACACCACCACCCACCCCGTCGTTAGTTTTTGAACCATCGGTATAAAAATGTACCAACTTATCTTCCGTAAAACCACCCTCTTCCCAGAATGCTCTTGAAGGGATGGTCAATGTCTTCAGGGAAGGTATTAAACTTTTTTAAGATGGAGACGTGGCCGTATGCTTTTGTGGACCACTGTGAAGTAGCTTTAAGGCGAATATCTGAGTTAGCTGCCATTTGCCTGTCATAAATGTCGAGGGGTGTTAAATGAAAAAGAGTGTCCATAGCTGCGAAAGGTGTCGTTCGCAGTGCTTCGCTAATGCACAGACAAGCTGGACGTTGAACTTTGCTTAATAATTTTGTCCCCTTATCCAAGGCTTATCCAAGGCAATCCACCAGACAATTACCCCGTACATAAGTATCTGTCTTATGACCGAGATATAGAGCCAGTGAGTTAATCTGGGTTGTAAGCCCCATTTGTTCCCAATGACTTTTTTGCAAGAGAAGAATGCGACAGTGGCTTTCTTAACTCTTTCCTGTATTTTAGGTTTCCAGCTTAGTTTCCTATCGAAAATAAGACCCAGATATTTTGTTTCGTTGGAAAAGCTTGTTCCATTAAGGGATGGAGGGCCAATAGGTGGGATTTTTTATTTCTTTGAGAAGAGGACTAGTTTGGTTTTGTGGGGATTCACTCCTAGACCACACCGAGCTGTCCACCTAGATAGCTTATTCAAAGCGTTTTGTAGGAGCTCTTTTCAGGTAGTGAGGTGTTTACCGGAGACTGCTATAGCAACATAACTTCGCAACCCTCAGCTTCCAGGATTAACAGTAGTTCATTGACCACCAGATTCCAAAGTAGTGGGGATCTTGAGGGGTACCCCTGCTGACATATCGTCTAGCAGATGTCCCACCCAGCTTTGAGTTGATAATCCGACTATTAAGCAGTAAATTAATCAAGTGAGCTATCTATTTTCAGATTTGACAGTGCTTTGATTATCGCATATGAGTAGATGTTGTTGAAAGCGCCTTTAATATCTGGGAAAGCTACCATAGTGTACTCCTTATGATACATGGAGTATTCGATCTTATTGACTAACGAATGCTCTATAGGAGCAAGTAAAAAAATCCGAAAGCTTCTTTTCCCAGCCAAGCCAACGAATAGGAAAATTCATCAGTGCTTCCAACAACCTCATTTTCGGTCAAGGTTGGGTCGCTCCACGACTCCGTTTAGGCATATACGGGTCCCGACCCAAGGTTATATGGTAACAAAGGAAAAAATATTTTATTTCAAGACAGAAAGAAGAAAAACCGGATAGTACATCTTTATTCTAATCATGCAGAAAGATAAAGGTTAAATTCGGAAACGCACCAGCATCAGCTCTGCATAACGTTCAAAACCGAACGTCAAAAGAGTTCGATACATCAATTATGCGAAAATGTACTTTTGGTTTCCAAAGTGATGATGCAGTTTTAAATTTTTGAAATAAAAATGCAAACCCGATGTGTTTCGAAATTTACCCAAAACTAATAAGAGTCGAAGAGCAGCTTTTTAGTGCTCCTAACACCATTCTACTGAATCCATGAATTAGAGTTTCAAACTAAAGACTACTCAAGTCGAAAATGTTTTCTTTTACATATGTAACTGAAACTTTATAAATTTTGTTCACCAACAGCTTTGGGAAGTAACTTTTTGTCATATTTCACACCAGACATCAAATGAAGTCAGTCCAGCCTATTAAAGTAATAGACGACATACTTGTCACCACACTGGTCAATAGTTCGCACTTATCAGGTCATTGAACTGAAGCTGAATACTTAATTCTGGAGAAAAATTTTCAAGTATGGCAACTTTTATAAAGCATCTTAGTCAGCCCCTCGAATCGATAGCAGAAATAAATTATAGAATTTTGCTGACTAACCATCTCGGAGGTACAGTTATCAATGCCAGATGCACCCTCCTCGTCGTATCATTAAATAGTTAAATATTTGGGTTGCAAACATTAACTGAATATGACGGAATAGCAGCCCTAGTCCATAAAACTGTGCACATACACCCATTCTTCGTAGACTTTTGTCTATGTCTTACGCGCAATAGCCTTTTCCTCATACTGGAAAACCGCTCGCATTAACAAAAATTACCCTCCAATAGCGCTGCTGTCTATGCTATCCAAAGTGACTGAAAAAGCCATTAATACCAAATATAGACGTCAAACATCGAGCAACACAAGAAATCAGGAGCCGTTGTCTTTGGACTACTCGTAACACAACAGTTCTGCGGTTGAGTGGAAAATGTTCTTCCTTTGCTGTAAACGCTGGAGTACTTCGAAATTTAATCATCTTCTTTGAACAACATGCCCATGAATCCAAATACTTACCTCACTTCGTTAAAGATGTAATCAAATCCACTTAACTTAGTTGAGTTTAGCAAAAACTTAATCTACTGTGCCACAGTTTCAAATGAAGAACTATGCTTCTTCTTGATGTCAGCTGTGGTAACATGGCACGACCACATATCAAACACCGCAAACTAAGTTTTCATGAAGTTAATGTACTTGTTTAGAGCAAGGAGATACTTTACTACGACGCAACTACAAAGCATGAGTATTGTTCTCACGTTTGGAGTTCGGCACCAAAACACTGTCCTTATCAACTCGACAAGTACATAGGCGAGCAGTTCGCTTAATAGCTGATCCCGCACTAATATCCAATCTCCAACCGTTGGCTCATCGAAGGCTGGTAGCAGATCTATGCCTACACAATAGATAATACACAATGGAATGATATCCCTAGTCACTAGTGTCACATCACCTCTATGTCCAACCGCTCAAGTAAATTCTACCATGCTCGAGTGAATTCCACCATGGCCGTGGTGTGTTAACATCATCGCTTGTCACGCTGTGGGTTCACGGTTCAAATCCTACTGTCAAGAACCATCAATTTATTTCGCATGAAATAAATAAAAACGTCGATCAATTGCGAAAGCTAGGTCAACTCTACTGCGAAGGCATAACACTGGCAGTAGGGTCGTCATATGGCTGTAAGTGCAACTTGATGGTGACGATGACATCAGGCAAAAGCAAAACAAAAATGCTCCCCAGTTATCTAGACGCTACAATTGGAGTTCACAGAAACTTAATACCACCTGAGTTTCAAACTACTACACCAAACTTTCTTTCTTTGTCTCAGTCTATCTAAAAAAAACGCCCGTGCCCTGTAATAGTCTAATGGTATGGTATTCATATCCCCTTTGGCCCGCGCAAATTATAAAAGAAAATCCTTTTGTTGCAGAACAAGTAAACTTTGGCATTCACTCCCATAAGACATATTTTCGGAAGTTAGGTCTTCGGAGCAGAGTCAACAGGCATAGGCAAACGTCTCAGCGTTTTACCTCTCCTGAAATAAAAAGAAAAAGATTGCAGCCATCGCAAGGCAATTCTTTGGTGCTGCATTTAAAAGTATTCTGCAGAATCTTCCGCTCCGCTTAGACACAGACCCTGATCCGTTATTTTGTTTTTTTTTATACTATCATCGACTTGATAAATACACATCTGTCGATAGCCGTTTCTGAAGTTGGAAGACTATGAAGTGTGTCGATATCTGTGACACGCTAGTCACACTTGCGAGTTCCGTGTATTAAGAAATACCGATTATGGTTGAATTGATTTGGAAATCATTTTTATAAATTTAAGGGAACATTTGCCGCGTTCCAAGATCACCGATCTTGCTGCTCTCTAGTAGCAAAAACATGAAACGGACAAACAACAGCTGATAGCTAGAATGTAGCAAAATCTATTAGAGATGTATAACTGCCTAAATCGTAAATATCGATAGTGTTAGATAGTATTCTATAGGTTGATCACTGCATTGCCAAGGCAAACTCTAAAGTGAAGCCCAACTTAGTTGCATTGGTCTATAAGGGAAGCATAGTTAATAGTAGCATAATCCCAGAAGATTTTAATCGAGGAATAAATAATTTCGAATATTTGTTGCATGTATTTGTAATAATCGATAGTTTTTAAATTATCGATTGTTTCGATAGTAGAAAACATTGATTACCATCGATATGTCTACAAACAAAATAATAAAATATGGATATATTTGATGACAGCCGATTGCTTGGTAAGTTGTAGAGTATTTTGCAAGAGTTTAATAACTTATTACCCTCAATATGAATTCCGTATTGTTGGAGGATCTAGCGTTGTGGGGGGTAAATGAAGAAGGTGTGCAAAAACTAATTTTTATGAAGTGGTAGTGCCAATGTATTCATCGGATGAGTTTCGCTGCCGCTTTCGTATGAGCCGAAGTTGCTTTTCTGTAAGTATACAAATTTTATACATTTATTATCAAACTGACGCTTAAACATATTTGTTTACTTACATCGGTATGCGAATATCGCGTAGTATTTACGGAAGTGCACATAGGGGCACCACGATGCCCATGTGTTTTGTACAAGCCCATTGTATGAACAAATGGGTAGGTTGCTTTCAGCAGAGTACCATCTTCTGTGGGACGCAGCATATCCGCTTATGCAGAGTCTGGTGACTACTTTTCGCAAAAATGGGCACGTGAATGAAACCCAAATAGGTTCAACGTTAGTCAGAGCAGATCGTGGGTCGCATTTGAACGTGCTTTTGGCTCCTAAAAGTGAGATTTAGAAGACTTAAGTACATAGACACGGATAAGCCAGAGCTGGCAAAAAAAAATCGTGTGCTGCTATGTATGTTATATTGCATAACAACATATAACTGAGCGGCGAAGAAGATGCTGACATAGACGAACACCTTTCTGTAGGACACGAGCATCTCTCTGTAATTAATGAGGACAAAGCCGATGTATCCAGAAGAGATGCCGGGAATGTAAAAAGAAATTACATACATAAAATTTGAATGCATGTATGTAAAACGAACTCTTCTAAACTTAATTAATTTTTTTTTTCTATTTGCAGTTAATCTAGAAGAAAAAAATAATAGTAATAATAAATAGATCGTGCCAAACAATAATTTTAATTATTTAAATTTGTATATATAATATAATAATTACTTATTCATTTCAAGGGAATTTCAAAAAATTCATAAAAAAAAAATTTGTCTTACAAATAAAAACTTAACAAACAATTAACTTTTATTTAAAAGGAATTAAATAGAAAAAAATAATAAAAAGAATATAGTGGCGCATACACGGATTCCTGTTAATAAAAAGTTATTTAGTTATACGAAAAAGTATATAAAGACATACTACTTACTCCTTTAAGTAGTCCAGACATTCCTTTTTAAGCAAGTTGAACTGAACAGCAGCCTCATGAAGAACAGCAGCAGCAACAGCAAAATACGCCAACTAAGTTCCCACACGCTCACAATGTCAGTCGTGTAATTTTGTTATTATTTTACTAATAGTATATATTGTACTATCACAGGCCTAGGATGCGATTCTATAGTACGAAAACTGAACCGCGATTCAATATTACGGTGCCGCATGAGAAACGGTGGTGAACTATCGTTTTGGTACTATTATTATTTCTCATTTTTTTCATCACTTTACAATATAGGAAATTCGTTAAATATATTTTTTTTATTTTTAATGATTTTTAATTCTAAAATGGTCTAAAAAGCATAAAAAAATTTTGTGAGGAAATTAATAATACTATAAACGAACAAATTTTTTTTTTTGTTTTTAGAATTTTTACCTTGAACTATTACTTAATAGCTAAAAACAATTCAAAAACAAGATCAATTAACTGTAATGTTATAAACAAAAAAAAAAAAAGGGTTTTTTTTTCAATTATTTATTGAAGTCGCCGTAAACATGTAAAATTGTTTTTAATAACTCCTCAAAAGGATCCAGTCTAGTTTTTCTAATAATTCTCCTCCACTGATATTCATAAACCCAATCAGCGAAATTGTTAGAATAGTTATCGTTGTAAAACTCACGTTTCATATCCATCCTCTATCATTCCTAACACCCAATGTCTATCAACCCGTCTGCCTTTGTTAATTTTTTTCCGTCCAAACTTGCTTTCGTCGATTTGCACAATTTTCCCCGGCCCTCCAATCTTGTCCTTTGAATCGAATGTTTCAATTAAGTATACTACTACTGTCTCATGACAGTAACTATACCAATCAGAAATAGTCCTTTGAAACAAACATTTTTCGTCTGACGAAAAATCTTCAACTTTCACTGTCTCGTAGGAATATTTCCTGGCATAGCAATACATTAAATAAAACATTCTATCCAAAGGAATTTTGGCAGTATCAAACCAAGTTCCACATGCGCGGCTTACTTTTTTGGTGGAGCATGGTGCTTTTATGCATCTAAACTTACCGATGGGGTTGTTTTGCTTAGCACCACTTGGCCTTCGGCAGCATTCCATGATTTTCGGCAAACTCAACAGCTTTTCCTTCGTCACCTACAATCTAAATTTTTCCACGTGAAAGATAAGTTACGTATGAAATTAAACACAAACTACCGAATTCCCTGATCAGACGAGCTACATATATTCCAGTATTCCACTGCTTTTTCACTTCTTCAGAAAATAGCCTCCGTTTTGCAGCTTGTTCTTCATTCTCATTTAAATTACTCGTATGTAAAAATGCAGTGCTTGTACTGGGCTGCGATTCTTGGGCCATATTAGCAAAATAAATAGTACACGACAGTTTGCTATCAGAAAACGAAATGCATGCATTGCAACGGTTGAAATTATCATAATCGGCTATGATATTAGCCGTTATTTAAGTAACCAATGAAATGCTGCTATGCAACTGTGTACAGTGTACTCTGTGTAATTAGGTCCCATTATGTACTTTAATTATTTTAATTTAAAAATGAAATTATTCCAAATTAAATTTGGATGATTTTTGCTAATTATTTCGAAAAGCTGAGTATATATCCAACAGTGAGTAAGTGGCGCGCTTTGCGCAATTAATTTATTGCACTCCACTTTCCGGAGTGGTTTAGACGCTCACGCGACTTCGTCGCTCCGCTAAGGGTATGTTAACAACTGTCAGGCAGGCACCTGGGGCTAAGTTTTTTAGAGAACAGTTTTGTGCCGGCCAACAGTGGAAGAGGAATCAAACCTTAAATATACATATCAAAATTCTCAGCAAAATTCTTGGTATCACATATTAAAATTTCATAGAAATCGGAAAATGTTTCCAATTTTTAAATAAAAACCATTAAAACTTATAATTATTTTCTAATTTTAACACCCTGTAAAGAAATATAATTATGTCCATTTATGTTAAATTGGATATACTTAGCACTACAAGTCGACTAAACACCATTTTGTTGAGTTGATAAGGAAGAAAACATGCATTTTACTAGTCAAAACCGAAAATTTTAATTTTTTTTTAAAAATGCAACAAATTTCCTCTCCAAAATTTTTACATAGTATATCTTAGAATAAGCCATTATATAGTTCTCCTCCAAACTTGTTGAACAATGCAAGGAGGAGCTTGCCGCACTCGGTCATAGGTCTAGGATCAGCCTCATCTAGGTGCCTGGTCATAGTAATATTGACGGAAACGAAAGGGCTGATGAATTGGCGATGCAGGGATCAACATTCCGGAGGAGGTCAACATTCCGTTAGGGGCCCTTAAGGGTAGGATCTTTGCTCATTTCCTTGCAGTTGTTGTGTTAAAACGGCGCCTCTGCGCTAATTATGTTTCAATATAACATGTTGTCACAACCACACCTACCTACCTACCTACCTAACATTATAAGTAAAAAATAATAATTTTAAGTGAAAAGCCGATTTTCTATATTGGAAACCTCAGCCAAGCAAACTATCGCTAAATATTGGAGTGTGGTGCCGTAATCATCCTCTCGATGATCTCTTCATCATCGCTAAATTCATAAGAAGTCCCCTCCTTATCACTTCGGTGCTTCATAATTGATGTGAATGACTATAAATAAATTATTAATTGATACTACCTAATAAAAAAACCAAAGCAAATACTTACACTTGATCAAATTGCACAATTGCCTGCCTTTGCTTGGTTCGCAAAAATTGTATTTTGTACGTGGGTTGTTTTGTTTTCCCGCCACAGACGAATACAAATTTATTCCAAATATTATACTAAATTTATTGCTATTGCAATATCTGGCTGTGATATTTCTTTTATATATCGCTGTAACATTGCTTGAATTAAATTTGTTATGCACTTGTGTTTTCTTTCCCGCCACAAAAGAATAAAGAAAATTGAATTTCACAATTGTTTTGATTACAGATTTAATTTTTTTTTTTTAACATCTAGCAACTTTTGGCAACTTATTTCTTGCTATTTCCCCTCCACTTTCCTCCTATAGCGCTAGTAGCAGAAATTTTGACGGCCCTGTCATCCTAGTACAAAAATATATGTCGTTTGCTACATTCTAGCAGAGTGCTTGGAACGGATCCGATTCGCTTTATTAATAAATTCCTCAATGGATGTTGAACTGTCAGTCTACCATGTTTTGGCTAGAGATGAATTGTAACTAAAGTTTTGTTCGATGTTCCCAGCTCCAGTACGCTCTGGGTAGTGTCAGTGCATTTTCATGACTGTAAAAAGCCCAGAGCAACCCCAGAAATTCTATTTTATATGGAACACAAATGTGTTGCCCTGAAAGATCTAATGTTTTGATTTTCACAAGTGAAGCGCTACATATTTTTGATTATTATATTATATATACATATGTTTGCATATCGTTTTTACACATTTTTATTAATATTTTTCTATACAACGCAAAGTATTTGGTCGTAAACACATCACCCCCGAATGGCGGCCAACTAGGGCGCCCTAGTGCGCTCATTGAACAAACTTATATTTCATCTCTGGTTTAAGCGAATACTGTCATTCTGCTGCATAATGGCGTATTTCGCATGTAGAGGACGCTGCTTTCAAGCATTTGTGGCGAACTCAACATAAAAAATTAACACATAGATGTCGCCCCAAACATCTCAGAGGATTCAAGAAGATTCTCAACGGGGGAGATTACTGCGACATACTGTTTCTGTCCTTTCGAAAACAAAATAGTCGTTTAATTTTTCTTTTGTGTAGTTTTCTGGCGCCGCAAGATTGCGTCATCTTTTTGTCTTTAATTTATAAGTAAAGCAATTCTAAGGAATAAAGGTTTAAATTATAACGTAGTTGGTTCCTTTTTATTTGCCATTGGCACAGGCAAGTGTCTATAGTGGTGACCCCGACGACCAACTCAAATCCATAATCAACCATGACAAACGGCCGATCGTCAGACGCAGATGCAGTCAGCTCAGGGGCTCCAACCGACACAGCACCTATAGTCGCTCCACCTCTCCACCTCTAGCTCCATCCGACATCCAAATAGAAATCGCTGCTCTAAAAAATCTCCGCATTCCTGCATTCTGGAAGATTAACCCAGCGCTATGGTTCGTTCAAGTTGAAGCGCAATTCCACAACAACCGGATCATCTCGGACAACAGCAAATTCAATGGCCATCATCGCTGCACTCGATCCAGAAATATTGAACGAGGTGTCAGATCTGGTGCAAAACCCGATGGACACAGATAAGTACATAGAATTAAAAAAAAAAAAACAAATTATATCTAGGTTTACTTAGTCTGAGGAGAGGCAGATTAAGAGACTCATGACGTCCGTAGAACTGCGCGATAAACGTCCGCCGAGTCTCTTTAGAGAAATGAGAAGGTTGACAGGGCTAAATGTTGCAGACGAAATGCTGTCCATGTTATGGATGGGTAGAATGTCTAGCCATGTTCGTGGAATACTTTCTGACAGCCAAGGCATTCAGCTGACTGCGCTGTCTGAAATTGCAGACATAGTAGACAACACATCCGCTCATGCCACTTTCTCAAACGATGTTTGTAATGAAGACCTGGAAGCCCAAACCAGCAACGCTCCTAGCGATATTACGACGTCTCTTTACCATTGAGTCTTCTCTATCAACTCTCACGGCACTGGTCAATCTTTAACAGCTGTTAGCTCTCGGCGACTGTCAAGAAACAGCAATACTGTTTCAAGATCGTCCACACCTCAAGAGCGCTCAGCATTATGCTATTTTCATAAAAAAAATTTATAGCAAAGCTCGCAATTGCAAAAAAACCTAATAGTTACGTTCCAAAAAAGAAGAACAACTGTGGACAACAGTTCTAGAATCAACAAAGAATACCGCCTCCATGTTTTGGTAAGGAAACGAATCAAAGATTCCTACTTGATTTCGGTTCCACAATCAGCGTATTATCGCGTCCAACAGACTGCAGATATAGCAGGGGAGCATTCACACTCTTAGCTGTAAATAGCTCACCGATCAACACTTATGGGGAGAAAACCCTCACACTCAATCTTGGTCTTCGACGAGCAATCACTTAGCCATTCATCATCGCAGATGTCAAAACAGCAATAATTGGCGCGGACTTGCTCGCACACTACGGACTTATCATCGATTTGAAAGCCAGGCGTATCATCGACAAGATGACATCTTTAATAGTCCCCGGCGAGGTTCTTGTCTAAACTCCTGACTATCAGTGACCCTGAAACATGCATAAACCTCGTCAAGGAATACATTCTGGGTAACAACAATAAACCTGGTTCCAAATCAAAAGTCAACACCATCCAACACTGCATCATTACACAGGTCAACCAATTGCCGAAAGACCACGACGCCGGTGACAAGTTGAAACAGACCAAGGCTGACTTTGAATACTTTCAAAAGAGAGGTTACTGCCGCGTGTCCAGCAGTCCTTGGGCAAGCCCCATTCATCTCGTCGAAAAGAAGACTGGCGGTTGGAGATACTGCGGTGACTGTCGTCCTCTGAATGCTCAAACACAACCAGATAGGTACCCGCTTCCCCATATTATGGACTTCACTGAGCAATTAAACAATAAAAGTTGTTTCTCAACATTGTATTTAGACAAGGCTTGTTATTAGATTCCAATGTCACCTTAGGACATCGAAAAAACAGCTGTAATCACGCCTTTTGGATTATTTGAATTTGTAGTCATGCCATTCGGACTCAAAAACGTAACTCAGACTTTCCAAAGATACATGGACACGGTTCTACGTGGACTCGACTTCGTTTTTTTGTTATATAGACGACATCCTCATTACCTCTGACTCAAAAGAGGGACATCGGCAACACCAACGCCTCCAAGAACATAGTCTAGTCATTAACATAAAAAAATGCGTCTTTGGGAGGCCGAGGTCTCTTACCTTGGGGACACAATCAACAAAGCTGGTTGCAGACTACCTGAAGACAGAGTTGATGCCATTTCCAATTACCCGAAGCCATCCGTCATCATGGAACTACGTCGCTTTCTCGGAGTCGTCAACTATTACAGACGATAAATACCCAACTGTGCCCACATTCAGGCGCCATTGAACGAACTCATCAAGGATTCCAAAAAAAAAAAGAAGACAGACGACCTGTTGCCTGGAACCCTTCGGCAGAAGAAGCGTTCATTATTTGTAAAAACAGCATCAAACAAGCTACCTTGCTTAATCATACAGATCCAAAAGCTGGACTGGTTTTAACAACGGATGCCTCAGATATCGCCGTCGGTGCCAATTTGGAACAGCACATTCTAGACGGTCGACACTGCGTCGTGCAAACCGATCACAAGCCGCTCATTTATGCATTCCAGCTGTATTCGGACAAGGCACCGCAGCGTCGTTTAAGGCAACTATCATAGATTATATTTCACAATATACCACGGACATCACCTACCTACCCGACGAAAACAACTCTGTTGCGGACACATTGTCGCGACTCAATGCAATAACTTTACCGATTCAATTCGACTTACGAGAACTCCATATTTCACAGCTACTGGAATGTTTGTTGAGATTGATGTGCCCTGTTAAAAGTTCTGCTTGAGTTAAGATCTCTTTTTGCTGTGTTGTTACTGGGTTTGGTTAATATAGATCTAGCCACTTTACACGTGTCTAGATTCGTCCAGTAGTTATTGAACTCCTGTCGTATCTTTTCATTGATTACTGTTTTAATAGTTGTCAGAGGGACCCCTATTGTATTATCCGGGTTCAGTTCTGTGTTGCCTGCTCCTTTCCTTGCTAGTTCGTCTGCCTTTTCGTTACCCGGTACACCTTCGTGCCCCGGTACCCATGCGAGACGGACTCTATTGCGTCTAGCAAGTAAGTTCAATTTAGTTTTGCACTCCCTTACTAGTCGTGATTTCGACATGGGGTTTATAATCGCGCTAATTGCTGATTTGCTGTCCGGGCAGATGTCGATTTGCCTTCCTTCGCTGGTGTCTTCTGCGAGTATTTCGGTTGCCTTCATAATTGCATAGACTTCTGCTTGGAACACCGATACAAATGGTTCTAGGTGAATAGCAAGTTCAATTGGTGGGTTAGCACTGAAGATGCCAGCCCCTGATTCCCCTGATATGTTAGAGCCATCTGTATATACCGATATCCCATTGGAGTTTCTTGTCGTTCTTTCATAGGTCCAATATTCTCTTGCGGGGAAAATTGTTTCGAAGTTGTTGGAGAACGTATACGATTTTCCAACAACATCACTGGGGCAATCGATGAGTGGTGTCATTACTTTTATCATTTCAGTGTCCCGTATTTGCACCACCGATGAAATGACCGATAGTTTTTATCCGTGAGGCTGAAATGCCGGCATTCTTCTTCGCTTCGAGGTGCACTGGTAGAATGTTTAGTATCGCTTCCATGGCCGCGGTTGGTGTTGAGGATTGTGCTCCTGTAATACCCAGGCAGACCATACGTTGCACCTTAGTTAGCAAGTCTGTTGCATACTTTTTACTCATCACTGGCCACCATACAACTACACCGTAGAAGATGATGGGTTTTATTACGCATTCGTATATCCAGTGGACCTGTTTCGGTTTCAAGCCCCATGACTTCCCGATGGCCCTCCTGCATATCCAATATGCTCTCTTGGCTTTGGTGATTCTTTCTTCCAGCTTCTTTCTCCAGGTCAGTTTCCTGTCCAATATAATGCCCAGATACTTGACGCTGTCGCGGAGTTGTAGTGATACTCCTCCGAGTTGTGGAATGTGAAAGTCATTAGGTTTGGTTTTCTTTGTAAAGAGAACCATTTCCGTTTTATTTGGATTTATTTCTAATCCACTCTCATCCGCCCATTCTTTAGTATCATAACTATGATACTTTGTCATTGTTATCAGTTTCTCTCTCTCCTTTAAGTTTTCGTTTTTCCTCCGCAATGCTCCGACTTCGGCTCGAATAGAAGTTATTTCTAATTTAACGTTTTCTATGTCTTGTTTTGTACCTTCATTCTCCCAACAGGGTTCATTTCTTTCTTTTATTTCCTGGCGGTATTTCCATAAGCTTGCTCTTTGATTTCTGCACTATTGGTGTTTTGCTAGATTTGACTGGAGTTCGTTGCATACTTTTAGCGACCCTCATGTGGTCTTCAAAGCTTTACACCTGGTGTCTGAACTGGGAGTAGTTGGTTGTTGTACAAACTTCAATGAAGGTTGCTGTTTATTTTATGCAAAAATCATTATTTTCAAATCACATTTCCACCACGTAATAGCTTAAATATATATGTACGAGTAGTATTTTGTAATATGTATAATGTACGAAAGTATATCTTTAGGTTTATTAATAGTGGAAAATGTTATTTGCATTTTTAAAAATAAAATACGTTTCCATATGTACGAGCACCTACAAGCGCTTTATGCACGGTGACTTTTTTTTAAAAAAAAATGTTCACCTCGTTTTGGGAACGGTTAGATGTACACTGCAGGCCAAAAGTTTGAGGCTGCCCTCAGACCTCAAAGGAGAAACAAAATCTAATATAAAAAAACTCTTTAGTAGAATAATAATCATGTAAAATGAACGGGGAACATATATATAAAATATTTTCATTTTGATCTTAACATAAAGGAATTTATTAAAAAGAAGAAAAAATAACTTAAACCGATTTTTCGTCGAAAAAGTCATCTTTAAATTCGTTTACTTTTTTTTTTTTACAATTCTTGGTATTCTAGATATCAGTTTTTGAATTGTTGCCTGTGGTATATTGCTCCAGCAATCCAATAGTATTTATATTCCACAAGGCAGATTCTGATGATGATTCAGTTCCTCCCACAACAGCTCTGTAGAGTTTAAATCTGGTGATTGCGGCGGCCATATCATGATTTGTAAGATTTCTTCATCTTCCCTCTATTTCAGGTAGTCTTGACAAAGTCCTGACGTGTGTTTAGTGTCGTTGTCCAGTTGAAATATGAATCCTTCGCCAATTAATCTTAGTCCAGATTTCTTTAGTCTTAGTTTCCTTTCAATATTGTTTTGTATGCCTCCTTATTCACTTTTTCCAATCACTCGAGGCAGATCTCCCATTGGAAGAGAAACATCCCAGACTATAACAGAACTGCCGTCATGCTTGATGCGTCGAACTTAAATCCTCCGTTTTGTGCCAAATGCCTCGAACTTGGATTCAGCGCTGTTGAAATAATTTTTTTTTTAGTAATTTGGGCGCGCCAAAGGGAGTATGAATACCCCTATATTTTTTCAGGGCACGAGCGTTTAGGAAAATGGGGAAGGGGAACAGAGGAGACGCCTGTGCACGTCGACTTTGAATGTTTGAAGGTTGTAGTGATGGGGAAATACAGAGCCGGTAGATCATTCCACATTCGTGTCGTTCGACCGAAGTTGGGCTTAAGGGTGAACTGATGTGCATTCGAAGCATGATGCGTATTGGCGGTGAAAGGGAGGAATGAAATTGGCTATTTCGCTGGAACATTTTTTATAAAAAAAGCGATGAAAGAGGAAAAGACACGAAACATTTCGACGGTGTTCAAATAGATATATGAAGTTCACAATGTCTCTATCACCTATAAGTTTTAACGCGCGATTCTGAACCCTGCCTAGTATGTGCAGAAGGGCCTTGGGTGCACCAGACCAGATATGGACAGCTTTTGTTTGCATAAATTGAGGCTAGATAAATTGAGGCCAGATCAGACGGGGTAAAATATTTCTTACGCCGTTTAAGGAATACTAGACATTTTGCAGCAAGATGGTTATTAGTACACATACCGAGAATAACAACTCTTTCGGTTTCAGCGATGCAGGTACCATTCATGGATAATGGTTAAGGGTTATGGTTTCGCTTGAGTGGCAGAAGACAGCATTGTGTTTTGGAAGCATTAAATTCCACTCTGTTGGTTGAACCCCATTTGATTAAACTGTCCAGGTCGGAATTTAATGTGTTTAATATACGTCGCCGTTCCTCTTCTATAGCCGAAGAGCAAGGACGTGAGTTAGGGAAAGAATATGAAAAATTGAGGGTACTGTCGTCAGCGAAGGAATGGATTGGATTAGAAGTTGCAGACAAGAGATCATTTATAAAAATAAGAAAGAGAATCGGAGACAGATCAGAGCCTTGGGGAACACCAGAAATTATATGATGAATTGCAGACTTGAAGCCGTCCAAGACAACTTGTATTGAACGCCCGGAAAAGTTATTTCTAATCCATTGAAGAATAGACTCATCGACGACATTTGCACGCATTTTGACAAAAGAACCTGATGCCAAACTCTGTCAAATGCCTTTGAAAATTTTGCAAATTCGACGCTCTCAAATACTGGCGGGGACAAAGCATTATCTGACAGCGAGGAGTTCGCTGCAAAGTGAGCAGCAAGTATATTGGCTTTGTCTAATGAGCTGATAGCTGGAATGTCATTGTAAATGAGTGTGGGGATGGCAGACGACAACAATTTATCCTGTGTGTATTGAAATCGTCGCAATGACGATTTCAGTATGAGGATACAAGGAGACAATTCGAGTGATGGAATCGGACAGTGCATCAAATTCGTCAAAAGTTGAGTTGCTGCCCACGACACGCTCAAACCGGAAGTCTTGAGGATAGACCACGGTCAGGACGGCCTAGAGCTACAACTAAACACGAGGATCGGCTAATAGTCACAACAAGCAAACGAAGTAGACCAAAAACAGCACCCGAAATACGCGTCGAAATAAATGAAACATGAAATAAACCGCTGTCCTGATGACATCAGGTGGAGGGAAAAAATACTGTGAATCATGAGCAACGACAAAAAGCAAAACAAACAAGCTCCCCAGTTATCTGGACGCCACCCTTGGAGTTTATTGAAATTTAATACCACCTAAGTTTCAAACCCACTACACCAACCTTTCTTTCTCTCTCTCTCAATTTCTGCAAACGCCCGTGCCCTGAAATAATTGAATGGTATTCATATCCCATTTGGCGCGCGCAAATTATTAAAAAAAAGAAAAAAAAGAAGGTCATAGGAAGATTAAGACATGCTGGACTATTTGTTGGGCGAGGAGGCCGTCTAACCCTTTGGGACCCGACTAAACCGTCTGGCATTGATAAATTAAGACATATAATAAAGTCGACTATTCATAAAAAAATCACTTTGGTCAAATGACGTGACCGCATTGATTTTTGTTTTGATGCCTTTAGGGTTTCCCCCGCCCCAAAAACGTTCGGCGCTAACATACGGTTCACAATGCTGGACAATGTACAAAAAGTATGAGGGGAAATTTACGGCAGCTGAGATGAAGATGCTTCGCATGACAGCAGGAGTAACAAAGCTTGATAGAATAAGAAATTCGAAGATTCGTGGAAGCCTTCATGTAAAGAACCCATTACAAGCAAGATAGAGCACGATCGGCTCAGTTGGTATTGTCATGTTCAAAGGAGAGATCCTTCGAACCCCGTCAAAAAGGCGATATCAATCAACGTTCCTACACAATCGTGCAAAAAAGGCAGACCAAAGAACAACTGGATCACACAAATGCAAAAACACCAGCATTTGATTGGCCTCAGTGACGAAGTGATCCGAAACGGGGAAGGCTGCCGGTACTTCCTGAGGTCAATCCGGCAAACCTGCAGATTTGTGGGGTTTGAACGAATTAACAGCCCAAGCTATTTTGTCCTCTGTGACAATATCATCTGTGTTTTCAATAAATTCATTGGATCTACCGGTGGATGGTTTTGTATATTCCGAGTGTTCTAGATCATTGCTGCCTGGAAAGTGGGTTTCCATCAAGAGTTGTAGCATTTCTTGGTCAAATTCCATCCAGGAGTTATCAGGACGCACAATGCATCCTGGGGCCACTGGGTTTTCAGATAGAATTTTACGTAGCCTAGCCGCGTCGCTCGTGTTCTCGATGAATTGACAGAACGTGTTCCAGGATTCTCGTTTAGCTATTCTTATGTCTCTCGTGTATAGGTAAGTTTGGTTTGGATCTGTAAACAGTCCAGCCTTCCTCTGTTTTGCTTTGTCTAGCCTTATTATGTAGTTTTCTGACCTCTGTTCTTTGCTTCTTAAGTTCTTTTGTCCATCATATTGGTTTGATGGGCTTTGTTCATTGTGTCGGTTATAGACTGAACGTAGAGACTCTGACTAGTTAGTTCTAGCCGGGTTTTTATATTCTTTCAGTGCCATAGGATTGATGTTGATTGAGAAGAGGATCCTAAAATGATCCGAAAAGTAATTTTTAGGTGACACTCTCCAATCTTCTACTACAATTTTCTTATTATTACTCACTCAGGTAAGGTCTACAATTTCTTCCCTGCTTCTATTATGGTAGGTCGAGTGATTACCTCTATTACACAATATTAGATTTGTAGAAAGAATGAACTCAAAAATAGACTCATCCCTTTCATTGATACCCTTGCTGCCCCATTGAGTGTGATGAGCATTAGCACCGTGATGCTGCATAATCAACCAGTTCTCGGACTGCTCTTGGTGGTGGGTTTTCATTATCGCGCGGCATGAATGAAGAGACTAGAATTACGTTTTTCGTCCTGGTCTACACGTTGACTGCCACAGTTTCTCCATTACTAAATCTAGAGAAAAAAAATACATATTAATAGTTTTCTTTGCAAGAATGCAACTTCTTCCTTTACCTTTTTGCGTGGTGTAGAATAGATTGTGCAAATTAATTTGCACCACCAGTAGATTCCGACTCTTTTTCACCATCATCATCTACTCTTACCTTAATGTTTATTTTTGTTATTGTCTCTTTGGTTTTGTTCGTTCATTGTTGTGTTAGTTATGTGGTCCCACGAGTAACTCGAAAAGTAGGTCCTTCCCAATATACTGGGATAAGGCTCTTATTCAACTAACCTTGCCTGGGCATCGGAGGGGACCGTTCTACTAGTTTTCTTTAACCACTAACTAGCATGAGCATGAGTACCTCAACACTCTGGCTTTAAAAGTGGGATTTAACTAGGGGTTTACTCCCCACGTCTTAACTCAAGGCGGGGTTATTTTGGTCTCCTGCAGAAGACAACTGAGTGACTGTAAGCACTCGGGATATCTTTGGAATCATATTCCAGTTACCTACGCCTCTCACATGTCTTCTGGATTACTCAGCCCCCTCCGCGACAAGGCAACAACCCCAGGGGGAGTTTTTAAGCCGAGGTCACAGCCATTTTTCGAGCGGCTAAAATAATCAAGAACGGTTATATAGTCGGGGAGATCATAACTGTGTGTGTTGAGAGTCAAACTCTGCAAACGGGAACTAAACGAAACATCAGGAACCAATACGAGGACCCCATGAATTTGCAAGACAAGGATCGGTATCCCATTTATGAAGAAACATTTGGCAAAACCAAAGCTCAAGAATATGTGAAAATCTGCGAAGATCTAAGGAAGTACATGTCTAATAGTTTCTTGGCACAGGCGAATACTAGAATTAAATAAATGTAAAAAATAACTTTGCCACGCCCTTAACATTTTCCCCAGTTACAAAACCACCCTTGTGATAGGAGGAAAAATTATTCCCCTTAGTATGATTGTGAATAGATTCCACATTAAATACTAGGGCGTGTCGCATTTTCTGGTTCAATTAAAGTCAATCGTGTGTGTGCGTTGCATTTTTATCAATTCCTACTTTATCCAATGTTTCTTATCATCGGCCTACATGTAGCCTGAATCTATGCATTGTATATACTCGTATACTTCGAGAGGGACTCTTATTCACCCTCAAAATACACTTCTGTAGGTAGAAAGATATTTTTAGTGCGGTAGAGTGTTTATTCACCGTCAAAAACAATGGTAGACTGAATGGTAAAGAGTACGAGTACATAAGTGCGCTGCAAAACATGCAGGAGAGGACTCTGTGAATGCCCAAGCCTGATCAGAACCAAAATGGCAGCCCTTTGAGAATTATTTTTCAACGATCTGGGAGGCTACTAATCTATAACTAGAACTAATCTGTTTACGGTGTAGTGGGTAGTGTGTTTGCTTGTGACCCGAACTGAGTAGGTTCGAGACCGAGCAGGGAACAATAACCACCAGCCATCGAGAATAAAAGAGAAACAAACAAAATCCATGCTTCTACAATCGAGTGTTCCCAGATTTGGGAATTTACTCATTATTTAGGTAGGTATTGTGTTCCACGTCCAATAGAGATCTCGTTTAAACGTATAGTATAGTCCCAGTTTATGTAAGCACGTATTTCTTCAGGGAGATCAGTCAACTTGTTGGATCCTTTTTAAATAAAAAAAATAAATAAATAAAAAATATCAAATGCAGTCAGTTTCGGCGTCACTTCCTGTTGTCTGTCGTTGGTATTCTCGTTTGCATCTAGAAGTAGATTCCTTGGAGCACTGACTACTGAGCGCAACTCGTCCATCACTGCGGTCTTCGTTTCTGGGTGCTCAAGTTCCAGGTCTTTATAACGTAGATCTAATAAGGCAGCAAGTTGTCGCGTCTGAATACGTCTTGATACGTTCAATGCCAAAGAAGATGCTAAGTCGCTGCAAGTGGCACTAGATTCTTCATTGGTGAGTCCAACGTTGTCACTTGCCAACTCGCTGTCGGAAAAATCTAACTTCAAAAGACTACATACTTACCACAGGTCGTACTGAGGATGTCGGGGCACTGGTTCCAGAAAATACGGTCGTGGCTAGAAGCAATGGTTTTAACATAGGTACGACCTCGTCTATTGTCTTCCAGTCAGCATCCGTTAGAGAGAGACAAGTATCAATGTTGAATGATGTGACTTTTCGATCACTCAAATGGACTGATTTAAGCAACATATACAATACACAGAGTTCCACCTGGTTGGGCAGCTCTGAATTAACTGTCCAGAGATTTTTGTATTTTGTTCAGTTCTTTGGTGGCAAGATTTGAATGCTGAAAATGAGAAACAAGCCTACTTACTTTTTTTTGGTTAATTCAGTTATTCCCTGTTGTTGTAAAGATTGAGTTACGCATAGATGTACTCGTAATGTGTGCGCCGCGCATGTCAAACCTGAAGTAAATTCTTAAAAAAATACATTTACGCACCGCTGCTTTCATATTACCAGCTTTGTCAGTTACAACTGCTACGATTTTATTTTTGATTTCTCATGAATCAGCTACTTCTTCCAAACGCATTTTAATGTTGAAAGCAGTTTGTCTGTCGTCCAGTGCAGCCATCGACACGGTAAAAGTGTGCTCGGTCCATCCGGAATCTATTATGTGAACGTTGACAGCTATGTACGTATCATGCACCCTAGAAGACGTATTTGTCGTCATTTAAATAACTTTCAATTTTTGATTTTAGCCCGTCGTATATAAGCTGAAGTCTAGTTTTAATTATTGACTCCCATGGAAAGTTATAACTGCTCTCCAAAGTCTATATGAATTACCGAAACCCCTGACCTATATAAAAACAAGAAACAAATATTATATGAGGATGCATGCTCTTCAGGTAAAGGAGAGACGTATGATTTGATTGTCATACTCGCGTGCGGGTAATAACGTCAAAAGGGATATATGTATGTATAAAAATCGATACTAAAACTGTAAAACTGTAGCTTACCATTAGGGAAAGATATTGGCAGATTGTCTACTGCTATCATTCCGCCAAAGTTTGATAGATTTCTTCATTTCTGTTAACTTTGGCCAGAGTCTTACGAAGTTTAGGTGAATGCTCCATTAATCGAGATCATGCAGGGCGCGAAGAGAGATCATCAAATCTAAAATATAAGGATATTATAATACCTACATATATGCTTCATCGTCAACACTCCTGTCTTGCTTATTGTCGTGCTTTTTTTGGAGGTGCTTATAGATGGGATGCTTGTTTAAAGGAGATGTCGATTTTCCATTCTTAAACACAGCATTGCATATATTACACGTCGGTCCAGCCTCTGTTTCTTCAAAATATTCCCATACCCAATTGGTTTTTACGCATTTTTTTTATATTAATTTCATTCAGTTGTAAAAAATATGAATAACACGTGTCACTTTCTCACATATCGTTTCAATAAAACTGATAACTTAATCATTGTGCTGTCTTTTATACTTTTTTATATATTGTAGCATAATAATAACTACGCGCCTATGTCTATGCAGCAAATTCCGAAGTGACTTTCCATTCTGGCAGAATTTTGGTTCAAACTGTCCTTCATTCGAGGTTCGTGTCGGGGACGAAGTCTCCACAGCTCATGTCAACGAAAGAGACGAATAATATTAGGGATAAAAGGGAATTATAACTGCAAGAATTATTTCTCTTGTTCCAGTGGTCGAAGAATTTGCTAGAAGTTTCTGGCTATCAGAAACTTCTGCTATATAAGGACAGATGGCGATCAAAAAAAGACACAGTTGGTTTAGAACCGTGGCGAAGAGATTGGAAAAGTGATAATGGGCGAAGTTGTAATTTGGTGATAAATTGAAAGTTGAGAGTGAACAAGAAAAAGTAATTAGTTTGGATTTGTGAATTAAGTAATTGAAAGGAGATAAAGTGATTTGAGAGGAAAGAGACATTGTAAGAAAAGAATTTGCGAAGAATAGTATAGTGTGAACTTGAATTGTTCTATAGAGTAGAAAATAAAGAAATAATTTCACAGAATAATTGTTTTATCTACTCGAGCCGTAGCTCGCATATTACATTGGTGTCAGAAGCGGGATAAAACTTATTCTGTGAATAACTATTTCCGTGGTGTGAAATTGCACAAAAAAAAAAAAAAAACGATTTCTGTGTTGAGTTAATTAGTTGCGCAAAATGGGTCGCAAATTGGGAAAACTAACTATAACTCAAATAAAGGCAGAACTCAGTAAGCGGAACCTCGACACAACTGGGGGAAAAGATGCTCTGCTGATTCGTCTGGAAGAAGCAGTAACGCAGGAAGGTGAAAATCCGCACGACGTAGAGTTTGACGTGGAAGAGGAACCAGCAAGTACAGCAGCCGACCCGGGTATAACAAGTCTGCTCCTGCAACTTAAGTTAGTCATGGACGAACAAAAGAAAGCAATAGAAGACCAAAGGAATTCTATAGAACTTAAGCTGGACGAACAAAAGAAAGCAATGGACGACCAAAAGAAAGCAATGGACGACCAAAAGAACTCTCTAGAACTTAAGATGGACGAACAAAAGAAAGCAATGGACGACCAGAGGAATTCTCTAGAACTTAAGCTGGACGAACAAAAGAAAGCTATAGACGAACAAAAGAATTCTCTAGATGCTCTGGAAAGTAAACTTGATGAGCAAAACAAGAACTTGGAATCCAAATTCGAAGTGATCGAAGAGAAAATCGAGAAGGTCGAGACGCAACTCGAAAAAGTCGAAACTAGATTCGATGAAAATTTTGAGAAACATGAAACTCAGTTCGGGAAGATAGAGACTCAGTTTGAAAAAGTAGAAAAGCAAGTCGAAAATCTTGCTAAGGAGCTCAGCAACGTGAAGAGACAGAAAGCACGGGAATATTCCACTGACGGTCTGAGAAGAAAGGAGATGCAGCCTCCTATCTTCGATGGTCAAACATCATGGCCAATTTATAAGAGGCAATTCGAAGCGGCCGCAATGACCAATAGCTGGGACGATGAAGAGAAGTCTATTGCACTCACGCTTGCACTGAGGGGTCCAGCTGCGGAGCTCTTGCAGACCATCCCGGAAGATAAACAGCAGAACTATGACTCTCTGGTTCAGGCTATCGAGATGCGGTTTGGGGATGAACACATGCAGCAGGTGTACAGGGTTCAGCTGCGTAGTCGAGTCCAGAAAAGGGGGGAAACGCTCCAACAGTTGCAAGCGGATATAGAGCGACTAGCCCATCTTTCATACCCTAAAGCCGGTGAGGAGCTTATCAACGAAATGGCGGTGGAAGCTTTTATTCAGGCCATAGAGGACAGACAACTGCAAATGGCTGTAAGGATGGCTGAAAAGCGAACACTCCCCGAGGCATTGGCATTCGCTTTGTCAATGAAGGCTGCGGACCAAGCATACCAGGGAATACACCGTGTCAGGGAAATGTCCGTCGTGGAATGCTCATGCCAGAGAACAGCCGTCAAAGCTCGCGGAAGTCAAATCCGTTGCTGGAATTGCAACCAAACCGGACACCTACAACGGCAGTGCAGAAGTGCACCTAGACGAGGAAATTGTCCACATTGCGGAAGTAGGAGAAGCAGAGAGGAAGCATCCTGTCGGTCAGACTTCCCAAAACCAGCAGTCGGGAGATGCGTAAGGACCAACTTCGCGGGGCAGAAGTTGGTTACTGGAATCGAGGCCCCCAGGACCACCATTCAAGTTTCGCAAACCAAACGGGGTAACAAGAGCCTGACAGTGGAGGCACTAATCAACGAGAAGAAGTGCGTAGCCACCATCGACACAGGTGCCACTGCCTCCATTGTAAGAAGAGATATCGTCAAAAGCTCCTGGCTGCACAACACCAACAGCTACTGCCTGAAGACTGCAACAGGGGAAATGGCGAAGGTATTTGGAGAAGTTCGTCTTACGATTACTCTGGCAGGACTGACGTTCTCCCATGCGTTTCTGGTGGCAGATATATGCGACGAGTGCATCATCGGAGTAGACTTCATGAAAGCAAATGAAGTAATCTTGGACATCGGGATGCAAGTACTGAGGTATCGAAATGTGGAGATTCCGATGGTGTACGGAAATGAGAATGCCGTAACTCTCAGGACAGTCATCAGCAAAGACGAAGTTTTGCCGCCGTCTTCAGAGACAATCATTTGGACAAAGCTGGAAGGTGATCTTGGGAGCCACCGATTCTACATAGTAGAACCAGACCCAGAGAAGAATTCTCAAGACTACATCGTGGGAAAGACGTTAGTCGAACCAAAGAACACCATGGTTCCAGTGAGGGTTTTGAACGCAAGACCACACACTGTAAAACTAAGGCGAGGGGATGTGACTGGAAAATGCACGCCGATTACCGCCGTCGCAACAATATCTGAACGTGATGCTCCAAAACCTCTCCCATCACCTTGGACAGCGGAAACGAGAGAGACGATTCTCCAGTCCAGTGAGCTGAATCAGGAGCAGCGAACTATGGCAGAGAATCTTATCAATGAGTACGCTGATGTATTTGCCTCACAGGACGGAGAATACGGCCGAACACACCTGGTACAACATCGAATAGACACTGGTGATACTAGACCAATTCGTCAGCCTGCTAGGCGCCTTCCATTGGCAAAGCAGACAGAAGTTGCAGAGATGGTGTCGGCAATGGAGAAAGAAGGTCTGATTGAAAGTTCCAAAAGTCCGTGGGCATCACCGGTTGTACTGGTAAAGAAGAAAGATGGCAGCACGCGGTTCTGCGTGGACTATCGGCAGCTCAATTACGTCACCAAGAAAGACAGCTATCCTCTGCCACGGATTGACGACACGCTAGACACACTATCAGGAGCCCGATGGTTTTCCACTCTCGACTTGAAGAGTGGCTACTGGCAGGTACAGATCCATCCAGAAGACCGGGAGAAAACCGCCTTCACCACAGGAAATGGGCTATGGCAATTCACGGTAATGCCATTCGGGCTGTGCAATGCTCCGGCGACTTTCGAGCGATTGATGGAATGTGTCCTGCAAGGGTTAACATGGAAAACCTGTTTGGTATACTTGGATGATGTCATCGTCGTAGGAAAAACGTTTGCGCAACACCGAGACAATCTAAGGGATGTGTTTCAAAGGCTTCGAAGTGCCCACCTGAAGCTCAACCCCAAGAAGTGCGCCCTGTTTAGAGCGGAAGTCAAGTACCTGGGACACATAATTTCAGCGAAAGGAGTGAGAACCGATCCGGAGAAGGTCGAAGCGGTGAAAAACTGGCCAGTCCCCAAAGACAAACACCAACTAAGGAGCTTCCTGGGCCTAGCCACCTACTACAGACGGTTCGTGAAGGATTTTGCCGGGATCGCAAAGAACCTGCACCAGTTGACGGAAAAGGGAAAACAATTCAAATGGTCAATTGAGTGCGAGAAGAGCTTCAAGGCACTTAAACAACGGCTATGCGATGCCCCGATACTGGCTTACCCCACTCCCGGGGAAACGTTCGTTGTGGATGCAGATGCTAGTAATGTCGGGGTAGGAGCCGTACTCTCCCAGGTGCATGACGGCCAAGAGAAGGTGGTTGCGTACTTCAGCAAGGTGCTCTCTAAGCCAGAAAGGAACTACTGCGTGACAAGGCGGGAACTTCTAGCTTTGATCTTGGCTACGAAGCATTTTCACAAATACCTCTACGGGAGGAAGTTCGTTCTTCGCACAGACCATGCAGCCTTAAAATGGCTATTACAGTTCAAGAGTCCTGAGGGTCAGGTCGCAAGATGGATCGAAAGGCTGCAAATCTACGACTACGAAATACAGCATCGTAAAGGAAAACTCCACTCTAATGCGGATGCACTGTCCCGGAGACCATGCAGAACGGATTGTAAACATTGTGCGCGTCAGGAAGAACGGGAGCTGGTTTCCATCCAAAGAATGAGAGCCGAACCTATCGCCGGCTGGAGCGTAGATGAGATCCGGAACGCTCAGAAGGAAGACCCGGATATCGAGCCGATTCTGGCCTGGAAGGAGAACATGGAGAAACCGGATCATCAGGACATCTCTCACAGAAGCCCGACCTTAAAGGCATATTTTGCGCAGTGGGACTCCCTCCATGTCCAAGAAGGTGTTCTGAGAAGAAAATGGGAATCCTCCGACGGAAAGTCGTTTGTAATGCAGCTTGTCGTACCGCGGACGAGGGTCAAGGAGGTGTTACAGGAAATGCATGGCGGGGCGACCGGAGGCCACTTGGGAGTGAATAAGACGCTAGAAAAGGTACGAGAACGTTTTTATTGGTTAAAAGCGAAGGAAGATATCGAAGACTGGTGCAGAAAATGCGACGTGTGTGCAGCTAGCAAGGGTCCGAGAATCAAAACTCGAGGTAGGATGCACCAATACAACGTGGGAGCACCTTTCGAACGAATCGCCATCGACATCGCAGGGCCCTTTCCGGAAACCGACAATGGTAATCGGTATATACTCGTAGTGATGGACTACTTCAGTAAGTGGCCGGAAGCGTTTCCGATCCCTAACCAGGAAAGCAGAACCGTGGCGGAGCAGATCGTCTACAATTGGGTTAGCAGATTCGGTGTGCCCTTGGAATTGCATTCTGACCAAGGGCGGAACTTCGAGTCAAGAATCTTCCAAGAGATGTGTCAACTACTCGGAATCAAAAAGACAAGGACAACCCCGCTTCATCCACAGTCGGACGGTATGGTGGAGCGTTTCAATAGGACTTTGGACGAACATCTCTCGAAGGTCGTAGGTGACTACCAACGGGATTGGGACCGGCAGATTCCCTTGTTTTTGATGGCCTATAGAAGTGCCGTGCATAGCACTACTCGACATACGCCGTTCGAAATCTTATTTGGTGGAATAGCTCGTTTACCCAGTGAGGTGAAATTTGGATCTCCTACCAATGAGCCCAGAAATGAAGAAGAGTACGTGGCGGACCTTAGGGAAAGGCTTAGGGACATACACCAAAGGACCAGAAGCCAGATTAAGATGACGAGCGACCGCATGAAGACCAGGTATGATGCCAAGGCAACAACGTCAGGATTCCAGGAAGGAGATCTGGTGTGGCTGTATAATCCCCATCGCCAAAAGGGGAAATCACCTAAGTTACAGCGGAACTGGGAAGGTCCCTACAGAATAGTAACCCGCATCAACGATGTTGTCTACCGCATCCAGCGAGGACCAAGGGCCAAAATGAAAGTGGTTCATGTGGACCGACTGAGTCGATACAATGGCCGAAATGAGGATGCACTTGTTCGGGACGAACACGTCTAAGAGGGGGGCAGTGTAGCATAATAATAACTACGCGCCTATGTCTATGCAGCAAATTCCGAAGTGACTTTCCATTCTGGCAGAATTTTGGTTCAAACTGTCCTTCATTCGAGGTTCGTGTCGGGGACGAAGTCTCCACAGCTCATGTCAACGAAAGAGACGAATAATATTAGGGATAAAAGGGAATTATAACTGCAAGAATTATTTCTCTTGTTCCAGTGGTCGAAGAATTTGCTAGAAGTTTCTGGCTATCAGAAACTTCTGCTATATAAGGACAGATGGCGATCAAAAAAAGACACAGTTGGTTTAGAACCGTGGCGAAGAGATTGGAAAAGTGATAATGGGCGAA
Organism: Pocota personata; assembly: GCA_963082735.1. Lineage (NCBI taxonomy): Eukaryota > Metazoa > Arthropoda > Insecta > Diptera > Syrphidae > Pocota > Pocota personata. Next base: position 5,873,720 of record OY720433.1, read on the forward strand.
GTTGTAATTTGGTGATAAATTGAAAGTTGAGAGTGAACAAGAAAAAGTAATTAGTTTGGATTTGTGAATTAAGTAATTGAAAGGAGATAAAGTGATTTGAGAGGAAAGAGACATTGTAAGAAAAGAATTTGCGAAGAATAGTATAGTGTGAACTTGAATTGTTCTATAGAGTAGAAAATAAAGAAATAATTTCACAGAATAATTGTTTTATCTACTCGAGCCGTAGCTCGCATATTACAATATCATCGGCAACAAGATGAAATACCCTTGACGTCCATAAACAATCCACCGGACATTCCAAGTATACGTCTAGGAAGATTTTTATTTTTATGTTTATATTTTTTTTTTTTTCCCGAGGGTTGGTGAAAAAATCTTCCATAGACACTATGAGGATAGCAAGCGCGTGACTAAAAAAAACCACCCTGCGATTTAATTTGTTATATATTGCAACTAAGAACGACCTTATCAAGGAATTTTTCTATCATGAAAAAATAACACTTTTGGCAGGTTACCTTCCACTGAAAGATCCTGCATGTTCCGCAATCTAGGCGCGGTTGATTCCTATCTCGCCAAGTCGAAAGGTTTCGTCCTTTGTAGTCGGCGCAATAAATTGCTTTCATCCAGAATTTGTTGGATTGTATTGTTGACATGTCCGATTAGTCGAGATCCCTGTGGATATCATCGTTTCTAGTATACCACGGTGCGTAGACAATTTCTCTTAGCACTTTATTTTGAAAAGTTTGTAAAATATTGGCTTTTGTTTTCTTGGTACAGCCCCAAAGCTGTATACCGTAAGTCCACACCGGCTTTAGCACTTGCTTGTACAAAAGCAGTTTGTTCTCAGTACTGAGCTGGGAGTGTTTTCCGAGCAACCAGTTCATTTCTCTATATTTGATTTCGAGTTCTTTACGTTTCATTTTCACGTGAGAATTCCATTTCAGTTTTGCATCGAGTGTCATTCCAAGGTATTTGGCCTCGTTTGCAAAAGGTATTCGGGCCAAGTTTAGGAAAATTGGCAAGACATTAGTTTTCTTATAAGTGAAATTCACGTGAACAGATTTAGATTCGTTGAGGGCGATCCGCCAGTCCCTCGTCCATTCATTTACTTTATTCAGTGCGTTTTGCAGTTTTGCAGTCGTTTCTTCGATTGTTTTACCTACGGCTAGGATAGCAGTGTCATCGGCAAACGTAGCCAGGATAGTGCCATCTTCTTTCGGTATATCTCGAGTATATAACAGATAGAGAAGTGGCCAAAGAACGCTTCCTTGCGGTACACCGGACGAAATTTCTTTTAGCTCCGAGTATTCATTTCCATGTCTAACACGGAAGAGTCTTTTCCCGAGATATGATTCTAGAATGTCGTATAGGCATACAGGGAGAACTTGTCGTAATTTACAATTCAAGCCATCATGCCACACCTTATCAAAGGCTTGCGAGACGTCAAGAAATACGCTAGAGCATATCTTTTTCTCTTCAAGTGCTTTCTCGATTACATCAGTAATTCTATGCACCTGGTCAATCGTCGAATGCTTACTTCTGAACCCAAACTGGTGGTCAGGGATAAGATTATTTCCTTCTATAACCGGTTGGAGGCGCCTTAGCAATATCCTCTCGAAGTAGCGAAATTGGTCTATAAGATTTTACCTCATTTGGCGGCTTTCCTGGTTTTAAAATCATTATAACTTCCGCAACTTTCCATTGGTTAGGCACGTGTTTTAATCTGAGCGCAGCATTTACAATATGAAGAAGCTTAATCAATGCTTTTCTAGGTAAAGCTTTGAGAATTTCTCCGGTGATCAAGTCATAACCAGGAGCTTTCTTAGGTTTTAGATTCCCGATCTCATGTTTGAGTTCCCTCAGCGTTGCACTTGTAAGTGCTAAATCGTCAGATGGTAAATCCGGCCTATTGATATTGTCGTAAAACACTTGACCATCGTACGGTTTAAAGGTATCTTCCAGGTGGGCCGCAAAAACGTCCGCTTTTTCTTTATCATCCCTTGCCCATTCATTGTGATTTAATTTAATAGGCGGCGCGGGGACCTTGGGCCTTTTGGTGCCTTTTACAACTTTCCAAAGTGAATAATTGGAATCTTTTTTCGCTGTTAAACTTTCGCACGATTCTTAAAATCCTTTATAGTCTTCTTCAACGAATTGCACAGGTGATTCAAGTGAGCTTTATGTTGCGGAGCACGACTCTGTTGTCATTTCTTACGCGCTTTTCTTTTTTCCTTGACCAATTCTTTTATTTCCGTAGGATATCGTAGACTGTATTTGTCCGGAGTTTTCCTTGGATTGGGAGTATTATTCCAAGAGGCTAGCAGTACGATCTCAACGAAGCGATCAACTTCAACCTCAAGTTGATAGGGTGTCGTAAGTGGAACGTTCATTTCAACATTATCTTCAATTTCGTTCCTAAAGCCTTCCCAGTTAGTTGTTCTACCGATTAATCTCGCTGGCTCTAGGGTATAGACTAGTTTTTCGCTCAATGTCAAAACAACTGGGGAATGGTCAGACGACAGATCAAAGCTCTCTTCAACTTTAATGTGGTTGGTAGAAATTCCTTTCACGACGAAAAACTCGATCAGGTAAGGTATTTTCGAAGTACCAGTTGGCCAGTAGGTCGGTTTACCCGTCGAATGGAAATCACAACTGTACTCCATACCTGCCTCATAGAGCATTCTGCCTTTTTGCGAGCTGTGTCTTGAGCCCCAGAATGTATGTTTCGCATTAAAATCGCCACCAATAAAGAAATTATTTTTCAGCAATTTAAAGAAGTTAGTAAAATCACTTTTTTCAAGCGCGGAACGCGGTGGGCAGTAGATAGATGAGATTTTAAGAGTACGCTGTCTATTTTTTACTCGAATCGTGCACAGTTGCAAAGTTTCAAGCTCGATCTACAGGTCTTCGGATTGTTCGATGCAGTCTTTAATAAACAATGATGATCCGCCTCTCGCTTTTCCCGAAGGGTGACAAGCGTGGTAATCATTATAGCCTTTTATTTTTAAATGCGATTCGTTTTTTACGTGAGTTTCAGAAATCAAGCAAATATCGATATCTTTTTCACGCAAGAATAATTCCAATTCGTCAAGTTTTTGCAAAAGTCCGTTTGCATTCCAAGTACATACTTTTAACATTCGTTTTCATTCATAATCTAGTTGAAGTACGCGTTTTCCCTGAATTACTTTCGAGCTTAACCAGCCTATCGAGAATAATTTTATTTATTTTGCTTTGTTCTTCAAGTTTCTCTAGAATAACTGAAAAAACATGAGAAACAGGGTCCTTCGAAATTTCAATATTTTTTGGTATTTCGGATGCAGCAGCCTGAGCGTAAGTCTGCACTCCTGTTGTTCGAAGATCGTTACCCGGTCGCTTTTCTAATTGTAACTTTTCTGTACCGTTTCTTTTAGGAACAGAGGTCGAGGGCTTTTCTTTCGTCACTCTTTCCCTGACCTTTTTGCGCTCTGAACCCGGTAGTTTTGATTTGCACTATTTCTCCCCCGCGACCTTACGCTTTGGCTTAGTTTGCGGTTTTGATTTTGCATTTAGGGACTTAAGGAGCGCATCTCTTCGTTTTTGTAACTCTTTGGCTACTTCACAGCCTCTATAATTCGCCGGGTGCTTTCCCTTACAATTAGCACAGGTTGCGGAGGTTTGTTTGTTTACTCCACAAACTTGGGAGATGTGATTTCCAGCGCATTTCACACATCGCGGTTCTTTTTTGCAGTACATTTGCGTATGATTGAATCCTTGGCAACGTTTGCACTGCGGAATCATTCTTATATTTCTACGCATAGGCTCGATTTTGACTACGATATTTAGTATGGTCCTAATTCGGTGGATATCGTCGATATTGTCGGACTTATCCAAGGTAAGCATAAAGAGCGGAAGTCCACGCCTTACCAAGATGTCTTTATCTATTTCCGTTTGTTGCTTCTCCTTTTTGATGATATTAACGGCATCAAGCATTTTAAAGCCTTTGTCTTGAAGGTCAGTCATAATATCTTCTTTAGTGCATGAGGGGTGGAGTCCCCTTGCAACAACACGATGTGGCCTTTCTGACTTGATTTCGAAAGTATACCACTCAATTTTTTCGGTATTTAACTTTTGGGACACTGCTTGGTATTCGTCGTATTCATCGACGTTAATTTTCCACGCATTGTCTCTCAAAGACGTGACTTTATATTTCGATGTTAAAGTTCCTTTAAGAAGGCTTTGCAACTTATTAAATTCCGTTAACCCGACGATGTTAATTGGTGGGGGTGGACGAGATTATGCTCGAGGTTGCTTTTCTTGCTGTTCTTTGTGCTCTTCTTTCTCTTTTTCTTTTAGGGACTCGACTTCGGGCGAAGAGCCGGCTCTCCGTTTCTTACTAGGTCTCTTCTTTGTGACCCGACACGTTTCGCGTGCGAGCTCTTCTTCGTCGGTGTGATATTCCCGACTAGCTAAGCGTGCTGGAGTACATTCGCGTTCTTCCTCTATACGTGAGCTCTTTAGGACCTTATTTTCTTCTTTTAATAAGTCTATTTCTTTCTTGAGCTCTTGATAGAGTAGATCCATTTCGTTAAGCTTCCTTCGGAGTATTTTATTTTCTTCCTCAAAGCTGTTACATTTCGCTGAGTCCTGAATTTCGCGCGCTGGCGCTTCCGGTGGACTTCTTTTCCCGGAGTTATTCGATCTTGGTGGAGGAGATCGAGATACCCTTGAACTTTTTGAAAAAGGGTCATTGGATTGCAATAAGCGGCTCTCCCCAGAATGCGTAGAGCCGACCTCCGAAGAGGGTGGATTTTCCAGTAAAGCTGGACTGCCACCTGGGGTAATATATCTTTTTGTTTTGTTCATTGCATATTTTGTATACACTATACGCTCGGTATACGGAGATTGGATTTTAGTCGCCTCTTACGACAGGCATGCCTACCTCGGGTATATTCTATCCCCTACCCGAAGGGGTAAACATGTTACAGCGATGAATGACCCAAGTAATTAAGAGGACAACACTTGAGTATTTTGTTTAGTCAGCTTCAAGTGATAAAAAAGGGGATCGGTATCCTGAACATTTTCCTTTCCTTTAAGATTAGTTATAATTTAGCAGCGTAAAATTGTTTTTGATAAAATAAAATTATACTTATTGTTTTTATAAAATTCAAGACATAGCAACTTATTTCGTATGTATAGTTTCTTGATGACAGGAAGTCAAAGTACGCCTTTTTCACAATTCTAGCGATAGAGCGAGGCGGGAAACCCTCTTGTCTCGTTCTCACTACCTGACACTATCTGAAACTATCAGAAGATCCGAAACTATCCGTAGATCCGGATACTCGGATTTTCTCGAAATTTCGTATAAAACTTTTCATTTCCCTGAACAATATTCCGTAAGGTTGATTTCTTAACCTGGGACACCCTGTATTCCTACATTTAAATCTATATTTCTTCTAAAGTCCTTTTCCAAGCCACCTTACAGAACATTAGACGGGTTTTTTACTTAGACCCCTTTAGGTCTAATATAAAATAAATATATAGTATAGGCCTAAATAAAAAAAGGAAGTTTGTATCACTGTCATGTCACATGATCATGAAAGGTTATCCTATTTCACTTTTACATACATAAAATTATACCTGGAAGTAGTGTCCAACAGAAAGTTCGGTTTCGGTCAAAAACCGTAGTTTCGGCCAAAATGTTGACTTACCTTCGGCCATCGCCGAAACTGCTTAAATCACTCATTTTGTGGTGCACAATATACAACTTGGAACCCCTTGATAGTCGTCTCCCTGGTAATATGTTTATGCGTGTTTGTTGTTCTATTTGAATTTGTATTTTTGTTGAAGGTTGTAAGTTTTGCCGTTTAGGGGATGATTTGTTACGCAAATAAGCTGATATAGCTTAGGATTAGGATCAGTTTTGGTTACGGTTTCGGCTGAAACAGGCGTTAAAACCTAAATTCGGTTTCTGTTTCGGCCCAAAAACCTACTTTCGACCCACTTTCGGTCAGACACTACCCGCAAGTTATATTCATTTTGCACATATCAAAGATGAACAAAATAAATCGACCACTTGCCATGTTTTTCGGTTTAGGTAGACCCCTTGCTTACCTGATATTATAATAATTTTCTGCAATTTCATCAACTTCAAATGTGTTTTTGACATCTGGTATAGTGCTACTCACTTTGAAAGATTTAAATTTCTAACTGTAGTGAAGTGTAGTGAAAAGAAAAGTTTTATACATTTATTAATTAAATTCAAATTAAAATTTAGTATCTGTTACATAAAATAAATAAGCAAAAAATAAATGCTTTTACTGGGAGTTAGGTTTAATCTCAAATCTCCTCGGTTACCGATGTCCAGTCTATTTCTTTTTTGTTGTTGTTAGGAGATTGACAACCTTCCCCTTTCCACTAGGTATGAGGATGGAAAAGCAATTCAAAATTTTCTCGCGATATTCCATAATACGGGGTAACAGGTATGTTTTTTTGAAGCCAGAATTGCTGATATCCGTTTCTAAAGTGTACATTAGTTCTTCGTTAGTGCTTATTCCGATCAGTTCCTCTTATAATATGACATCCATTTTTTCAATGCCACTATATGGATTAATTATCCACTGTGGTACTACCATAGTCAAAACATCCTCAAACCTAGTTTCAAGATCTGAATAGAGAGCATTTAAATGTTGAACGTAATTTGAAACGTCGTCTTCCTGGCAGTTTGTCTGTGACAAATTGGGGAACCGGAAAAATTCGCTACTTTTACTACATTCGGCAAAATGTGGAAAAAGTGTGAAAAAATATACATTCTGTCTTTTCATCTTACTAAGTACTCTGCATCATTCCATTTCATTTTTAAAAAGGAAATTTCTTTGGAAGCTCAAGGGAGTCCGAGCTTTCACTTTTTCCCAGCTCAAAAAACCAACACATTCTTGAAAAACTTCTCATCGTTTCTGCAATAGATGGCTCTATGATACGATGATTTTGAAGAAACAAACCTTATTTTTGACATAAATCATATTCCAATGATAGCTGCTGGCACTAAGCACGTGCAATCAACAATTAGTAGCAATCAATTATAGAAGAAAATAGAACTTGAAGATAACGAAATTTGAATTCCAATTAAAAACACTTGGAAAGGTTTGGTTTTGACATAAAAAAGTATATCTCATTTGAATTGGCAATTTGAATGGGCAAATCCCACAGGCCAGTAGGGATAAAGTAAAGTTGGAGGGTTGTGATCTCATTTGAATTTTGCTGCTTAAATATCGATGATGAAAATTTAATAATAATAAAATAAGCGGCTATCGAGATATTGTCAAGAAGCAGCGAATTTTTATCCAAATGTCCTTGCAGTTTCCCGGTAGCACTCCTGCAGAAGTTGGAAAAAGATTTACTGCCCTCAAGGAAAAGTATAGGAGGGAGAAGAAGAAGGAACATCTGCACACGAGATCTGGATCTGAAACTCACAACATAAGATTATGGTATTTAATGCTAAAAATGGAGTTCATAGGAAGAACTATGCAGCCGAGACAAACTATAAGCTTCGACCCTCGTCCTGTAAGTGCATCGGATGAGAGCAAATTTGTAGATACCCCGTTGCCAGATGACAATTTACCAGAAACACTGTCACCGACAGTACCAATATTCACCAGTACCACAAACAAGGAACTAAAATGTCCACCAAGTTCATCAAAAGCAATAAATAGAATTCGGAAAGACTTTTACAAAGAAAGCGTGGAAGCAATAAAGCGAATAGGCGACACTACGGACAATATTGTTGTTCAGGCACAGTCATTACCACAACAAGAAACATCGCTTCAAAGTGTTCGATTTCATGTCGCAAGAACCGTCGTCAATGAAGCCAAATCGGAGAAACAGATTCATTCGGGATGTTATTGATGTTTTCTGGAAATATTAACTTGATGAAAACTACTGAACCTCAATTATTGTGTTTTATTCTTTTTATCATTCTGTTCTCCAGAATCCATTAATCCAAATCCCATTAGCCTCGCTGCGCCTATCGACAAACGTAGGAGGAACATAAGTGTGCTGGCTACTATCGCTTAGCATATTATGCAACACGATGGTCGCTTTAATACGGGTAATGCTGTCTACTACAAGCCGGCACCTGATCAATTCCAGCAGTGGTGGAAATGAAACACAGATTGACTACATTTGGTAGCCAGTTTCATGAAGCCCCGGGTTAAAGATTGCAAAGTGATCCTGGGAGAGGCGATCGCCCAGCAACACCGTCTCCTCCTGACAGAAATTTTTATGAAGACGGGGAAGAAAACAAATAAACAAACAAAGGTGGCTGAGAAAATCAATTGGTACAAGCTGGACAAAGGAGAAGGCGAAGTTTTTATTACCAACATGACAAATTACCTCTTTACCATCATCGATGAGGTCGGTGATGAGGAGTGCAGAGCACAAGATATGTGGGATTCCCTACAGCGATCTTGCTTGGAGAGAGCCAAATCACTGCTTGGAACGTCGAAAGGCCCCTGCCAACACCCCAAAGAAACATGGTGGTGGCCAGATGAAGCTGAAGTAGTGATACGGGAAAAGAAAACGGCTTTCAAGGCTTGGTCAAAGTGCTCTTCTACTAATAGAGATGAAAAAGCTCGCCTTGAAGTGATATATAGATGTTGCAAAGGTCTCGCGAAGAAGAAGTGCGCGCAATTACAAGCAAAAAGTATGGAAGGCCTCTATCGGGAGTTGGAGGAAATATCGTCTTCGGCGTCTGATAGGAACCAGGCTATCCAGGAGCTTCGACAAAACAACTTGAATAAGGGAGCAACTATCTTCAAAATAGCCGCCCAGAGAAGAAGAAATGCTCAGGAGATTCGTTCCCCAAAGTTCATTAACAATGCTCCAGGCCAGCTTCAATTCCACAGATGGCGACAGTATTGTGAAAGACTTCTGAACGAACAGTTTCACCGGCTATACTTTCCAAGAGCCGCTCCTAACCATGACGAAATATCCGACATTACTGTCGAAGAACTTAGGAATGCCGTCAAATACTCCAAAAAAAGAAAAGCGGTTGGGCCAGACGAGATACACTCTGAGTTCTGGAAAAAGATGTGAGACATCGGGTCCAGATGGCTCATGATTCTTATCTCCAAACTTATGAGCGGTGATCCAATGCCTAATCAGTGGAGGGAAAGTTATCTTCTTCCTTTGCACAAAGGGAAGGGCGATACGCGAAACTGCGATAACTACCGTTCTGTCAAGCTGATGTCACACACCATGAAGATCGTTGAACGGGTATTAGATGGCCGACTGCGGAAAATAATAAGGCTATCTGATGACCAGTGCGGGTTAGTCTCGGGTAAATCAACAACAGATGCAATCCAAAGTATAAGGATCATAATGGAAAAACATCGTGATTCCTTAAAGGACTTGCATATGGTGTTGGTTGATTTTGAAAAAGCCTTTGATAGACAACCAAGAGATCTCTTATGGGTGGCGCTAAGACAACGAGGAGTTCCAGAAACCTACGTGCGCATGATCATGGACATGTATGAGAGAGCAAGGACAAGAGTAAGATGTCCCGCAGGAGTCACCGAAGAGTTCCCAATCAAAGTCGGTGTACATCAGGGAAGCGTCCTTAGTCCTTTGCTATTTATTGCAGTCATTGATTATCTGCTTGAAGGAAAGGTGACGGACCCCAAAGTGCATCAGTTATTCTTTGCTGACGATGGAGCTATCATAAGCGAAGATCAAATGGCCTTGCAACGAGCACTTGATGTGTGGGTGGATGTTTTGGAGGGAAATGGGTACCGTATTATTTCGAAAAAGACAAAGTATGTGTGCTGCTCGTTCTCTGATCCACACCGGCCTATTCCAGACATTTACTTGAATGGAAAAGTGCTTCCCAAGTGTGAAAAGTTCAAATATCTGGGATCTATGATCAATAGCGAAGTAACTTGTGATGATGACATCAATCATCGCATAAGCGTAGGGTGGATGAAGTGGCGGGAAAACTCCGCTATCTTCTGTGATCGAAAAATGCCCCCTAAGCATAAAGGAAGACTCTACACCGCAGTTGTACGTCCGGCGCTCACATACGGTTCACAATGCTGGACAATGTACAAAAAGTATGAGGGGAAATTAACGGCAGCTGAGATGAAGATGCTTCGCATGACAGCAGGAGTAACGAAGATTGATAGAATAAGAAGTTCAAAGTTTCGAGGAAGCCTTCATGTAAAAGAACCCATCACAAGCAAGATAGAGTACGACCGGCTCAGTTGGTATTGTCATGTTCAAAGGAGAGATCCTTCGAACCCTGTCAAAAAGGCAATACCAACCAACGTTCCTACGCAATCGCGCAAAAAGGGCATACCAAAAAACAATTGGATCACACAAATGCAAAAACACCAGAATTTGATTGGCCTCAGTGACGAAGTGATCCGAAACCGGGAAGTCTGCCGGTACTTTCTGAGGTCAAATCGGCAAGCCCCACAAGCGGACCAGTAGGGATGCAGTAAAGTGGGAGGGTTGTGATCCTTCTACTCCGGATCATAACTTTGCCGTAAGAAGAAGAAGAATGCTGTCTACTGCATTCGGTTCTGCTGTAATGGTACGATGGTAAATTGTCCACCTAGCAGCTAGTATGCCAAACGCATTTTCCACCACTCTGTGTGCTCTGGACAATCTTTTATTGAAGTAATACTTCTTGTCGTTCAGGTACCTACCACTGAATGGTGTAAGCAAGTAATTTTTAAGTGGAAATGCCCCATCACCAACAATGAAGTAGGGTACATTTGAATTTTCTGGGAAAAAAAAGGATACGAGTAATAAGCAAACTTCCAACAATAAATTATCATCTTACCTCCAAGTAAAGGAGCTGCACTTGGAAAGTTCATTTGGCCAGTTTGCAGTAAAATTCCAATTTTACTATTTGTAAAAATCGCTTTGAGATCCATATGCTCCGATGTCGACATAGGAGAACTTGTAATGAGCATCCGCAACCCCGAGCAGAACAATGCTGTAGTACTTATTAAAAAGATTAAAGAACAGAGTCCCACTTCGCCTTGGTGCTTGTATTGTAATGTGCTTGCCATCAATAGCTCCTAGGCAATGAGAAAAATTCCAATACTAGCAAAATTTGTTTTCATCGGTCAACCAACAATTCGTGGAATTTGGTGGCAAGTACATATATTGGTTTCAAAACATTCCATAATACGTTACAAACTTCCGGAATTATGGTTTGAATGGTTGATGTGCCTATGCGATATGCAAATGTCAAGGTACTGTTGCTGTCCCCTGTCGCAAGATATCTTAAATATAAAATAATCAATTGGTGTTGGTGAATTTACTTTTAACAAATTTTTACTTTACCTCAAAATAACAAATAGGCTTAATGCTTCTGATAATCCCTGTCGATTGCTATATTTAGTCAAAGAAGGTTTGATTAAATTCAGTGTGTAATCAAACTGTGGTATTCTCATCCGTGTGTAAGGGAAGAACTTATCGTCATCGTACTCCCTGATTTCGTTGACCAAATTCTCGTAGTCACCCTGTACTTCCCGATTTTGATGAATGGGATGTATCCACCACCTTCGACGGATTTTCGTAGCAACTATTTTTAAGATGCTTTCTTCCATTGTTTTTAATTCATTTAGTTCATCAACCTATGAAGATTTCCTTTATTTCAGATATGATAATAAGAGTATCTTAATATAAAACTATCATACTTACAATTTTAGGAGTTAAACTCATTTTTTGGCTGCTTAGGTGCTTTAAAATAAAAATTAATGAAAAATTATGATTCTTTTTCTTTGGCTTTTAAATGTTAAATGGAGCTTTTCTAGGAAAAATTCGTAGCGAAAGGTAGCGCCAGCATATGCACGTATTTTTCACTTTTTCCACTTTTTCCACTTTTTGCAAGTTAACCTCATTAAATTTAGTAAAATGGGCAATGTATGGTTTCCATTTGATTAAATTTTCTTTTCAAATTGGATCTTTAGCATCCAGAAACTCTAAAATAGTTTCAAAAAGTGCAAAAAACTTGTCAAACATTAGCCTTTCGACAGCCAGCGTACTTCAGTGTGAAAGAGTAATTGATGAAAGTTCTCGTTATTTTCTTCGCACAACTGCTCAAATAACTGCGTATTCAACGCGTAAAGAATCGCACAAATCGCGATTCTTTCCGAATTCATGGAGAAACACGCGGTCATAATAACATGTATAATAATAATAATGTATAACATAATAATACTACGTATTCCTTTTCGGTTGAAGAACATATTTTCATTTTCTTTTGGTAGAAGTATCATAATATGACTCCTGTCAATGCAGCCTATAACTAATGAATGGAAATACTAGTCTTAAGTTTCTTCAAATAGTAAGTTAATAGAGGTCGTTGCTTATGATTCACAGTATTTTTTTCAGTCCTCTTGATGTCATCATCACGGTCAAGTTGCATTTGACCACCCCACTGCCAGTGTTATGCTTTCGCAGCAGAGTTGAAATGAGATTTCGGAATTGATTGACTTTTTATTTATTTCTGTGTACTATCTGTGTATGTAGACTATTCTATTCATGGAAAGCCAAAATTAAAGCCACGACCTGCTTAAATGAGATTCAATATCGTTGACCCCCCATTTACATCTTATGGATAATAAATTGGAGTGAATTTTTGAAAACAGCATGCAAAAATCATTCAGATGTCAAATTCCGCAGCCCTGTAGAATAAATTGAATAAAAAAATTTAGTCAAGTGCCAGTTGGACCTCGCGCGATTAGTGTTCCGTACAGTTATTTTATCTATATGTACAGACTTTTTTTCAGATTTTTTGCGTTTATACTATCGGATATATAGGGATACATCATGCCTCCAGAAATGTGTTTTGTACAATTTTAGGGTCACATGTTAATAGTTGAAAACGCTCGTCAATGAGCCGGTTCATTGAGAAAACTACAGCGATTCTGGTTGTTAAAATGTGTAGATATCTTAAGGAAGAAATTGTACCCACATCTGCCAATGAGTGCATACATAAGGTTCCATTCTGTTCATGCAGACGAGGAATAAATATTTGTGTCGACTGCAGAAGCTTTATTAAACGTCCCTACTGTCGACGATTCAATTCCAATAAACTCGAGACAGTGCTAAAACCCAAACTGCTGCCAGATGAATCTTGTCCAGAAATTGTCACTGAAACAAGATCATTCACTGTCTGCTATGAATTCACTAAAATAATCTGCATCCACTTGGAAAAATCTAAAGAACAATCGTTCACAAAGTAACTCTTAACTGCACAACCACTTGTTACTCAATCTGCCAAAAACAACTTCGCAAACAAAATAAAACCAGCGTTTAGTATTCTTCACATTTTATTATTATACTCGTACTTATCGTTTGTTCAAGACAACAAATATACGTATATGTATCTTATAACACAGTACTATGTCTTTTTCCAAGTGGAAAATTCACATATCCAGAATACACAGTATAAGATCATACCGAACACTAGGACAAAGAAAATCCTCAGGACATCTCTTAATCCAGACGGGTCCCTCACTTCCGGGCCATTACGACGGATTCTATAGATAATCCCGGGATATTGTTGTTTTCCCATTTGCCTTGCCATCTTGATCTTGATTTCCAGAACTCAAATTAAATGAGATTTGTCAGAGTTTTCTACGTAAGTGTTTGTTAGAAAAATCCCAAAATACAAGTAATTCAAAGACTCACGTTTTGTTAAATTTGTATTTCTATTAAGGGGATTGGTCCAGATTCCTAGAGGAAACACTTCCAAACACTTAAAACTTACAGAACCAACTGAAACTAATTAAAAAGCCCCTGCAATGAGATGGATACGTCAACTATTTCTTCTCGCACTAGACCCATTAAAGAATATTTATTTATTTGTAAACAAAATAGTTTGTGGAGGCAAGACGTACTCATACGTAAGTGCATGAAAGCCACGAAGGGAAAACCTTAGAGGTGCATTCATAAAAACTTGTAAAAAAATTGCACTTTCTTAGGAGTAGGTACTGCCTTGGACAGTTCAAGGTAATATAATTCTATTCTATGCTAAGAGAAGAAGAAAGTAAAAGGTACACGTGATCATAGTAGACCGACGTACTTTTTTGCTTCTCTTGAGGTTGGTTATGGTTTTGATTGGAAGGGCACCAATGTGACAAATGAGGTAATTTGTCAGCAGGAGTAATTAGCATTTATGCATATTGGTGGCAAATCAATCTGTCACAACCTAGGAGGGAGTTGACCCTCGCTCTTGAATATCTAGAGAATAAATTCTTATAGAGTAAAATATTTATGTATGTACGTATGTCTCCTGCGAGTGAATTCCAAAAATTACTAGTACTGTAACAAAATTTTATTTGTGATAGAAATATGTTCGCGCTATTGCCAGGGTGGACATAAAAGTAATGGGCCTTTGCGACTTGTCTAGTAGGGCGCTTATTCTATTGCGTAACTGTAGTCTGTTAAAAGCCTTCGCTGAGCCAACGATTGGATATTGGATGTTAGTGAGAACAATACTCAAACCTCTGTCGAACTTATTTTTTGTACAGCAGAAGGAGGTGTTTCGCTGTAAAGTGACTCTTTGCTATAAAGAGGTACCTCAATTTCATGGACGATTTCGCGATGTTACACTGAAGTTTTTGTCCTCAGATTAAGATGATATGCCAGATTAAGTTTCTCTTCGAAGATATCTGCTCTGGCTCTGCTATTCATCATGAATCCATTCGTGAAAATGGTTATTTTTTCTGTCCTCTTATCCGGAAATGATCTATCATTAAACAGAGTTTTGTGATACCTCTCGGCAACTTCTCTTACTTCATTCCATCCAAAGCCATAATCAGCTCCTTTATTTAGTTTTTCACGAGTTACGGGATCTCTCTATGCCTATTTATGGTAGCGTGATGCTGCTGTATTATTCGTGAATAAATCCAGTAGCATTAGTATGCAGGGCCGGTCCGAGCCAAATGAGCGCCCTGTGCAAGCCCCACGTTTAGCGCCCCATTCTTCAGTTTTGGCAGCATAAGTTCCTTTCACATTACCCAAGAGGTAGACTTTCAATGCGTTTTATTTTATTGAGGTATCCCCGGTAGGCCTAATCCTCGGTAACATACATGCATATATAATATATGAAATGAAATTAATATTAATATAATTATATATACATATTTGTTAAAATAAAGGAAAAAAATAAGAAAAATAAAAATATAAAATATGAACAAAATATGTACAAATAAAAATTATTACTTCAAGGAATTTAAGTTAATTTTTTTAAGGTGAAAAAAAGTAAAAACCGATGTTAAACTTAATAGTTATAATAATTTTAAATGAAATAAAAAAATTTAAGGAAAAGTTCAATTTAGGAAACTAACTTTTCTGGCCTTAGCTTTAGCAAATTCTGTTATAAGGTCATCATAGTCTAAAGACTTTTATAACTCCCTTTCTATTGACATTATAGACAAACCTACCAATCTTTCTTGAGTCATGGTTGTCCTAAGGTAATTTTTTATTATCTTGAGTTTAGAAAAACTACGTTCTCCTGAAGCTACTGTGATTGGCATTGTGTTCCAAATTTGAAGGGCAATAACTACATTGGGAGCAAGATCTTCTAGGCTAACACTTCTAAACATGAGCTTTCTGGTTTTACAAGCGGGGATAATACTGTTAACTCTTGATACAATTCTGCCCCATCTAAATCTTTAAAACTTCCAAAACTTAAAACGCTTTGTAAATTAAGGCTTGAGAAACGTAAATTGTTATTTTTCAAACATTCGCTTATGTTATTTAAAAATGAAAAATTTGTGTTATATGCTTTCGCTTGATCTAGTATTTTGAAATAAAGCTCTACCTTAAATCTTTGTTTCGGTTTTAAAATAGTTTCGGAACATTCATCAGCATAAAATCTTTTTCACCGACGATATCGTAAGGAAGATGTTTCTGGAAATTTAGATGGTATTTCAAGACTACTAGCAATACCCTCAGTTAATTGAATATAATCATTAAATTTTTCATCTGAACGCATTTCAAAGTATGTTTAGTATTTCCCCATCTTGTTTCTGAAAGAGGTTTCAAAGTAAAGTTTGGCACAATTTTTTTTATAAATGTCCCACAGCGTTGTAGAACTTGAAACAAAGATATATAAGCATTGAACTGTGTCAAAAAACTTAACAGCATCTAATGAGCACCGAGCTGAATCATTGACTACTAAATTCAAGGAATGCGAGCAGCATGGGACGAAAAATGCTCCTGGTTCAAAGGTTCGAATTCTATTCTGAACACCAGCTTCTTTTCCCTTCATATTTGAACCATTATCGTAACTTTGACATCGACAGTTGCTTATTGAAATTCTATGGAATTCGAGTTTGTCTAAAATTAACTTTGTACGTCCATCTCCGGTCTTGTTTTCTCCTTTCAAAAACCTTAAGAAATGCTCTTGAACCGGAAATATGTTTTGTTTTCTATGCACAAACCTAACGACAATAGTAACTTGTTCTATACGACTTTTGTCGGTTGTTGAGTCGACAATAAGGGAAAAGTATTTGGCCTCTTTTAGCATTGACATAATTTGATTGGTAACAGTTGTGGAAAAGATACTTATCATTTCATTCTGTATATTTTTGCTCAAATATTTATTTTGGGTTTCTTGATTCGTTATTCTCCTCAAGTGCTCTCCTAGAACCAAATCAAATGAGGCTACTTCCTCAAGAAGCTGTAAAAAGTTACCATTATTGAATTCAAACAACTCGTCAAAAGATCCTCGAAAAGCTAATGCTTGAGAACCAAGAAATTTAACCAAACTAAATAATCTTTGCAAAATAGCTCTCCAATGCTTTTTTCCAGTTTGGATTGAGCTTTCGAAAATTGAGTCTATCGTTGTGCCTGACCTCAAACCTTTTTCGAAAAATTTCCACGATTTAAAATTTTGCTTGCGAAATAAGTTACTCTCATAACTTTTTTAAAACTGCACTTAAATGTGGCCAGTCGGAACATCCTGTACCTGTGTTTGACAAAGCTTGAGAAATTTTGTTCGTTGCAAACAAAACACAACAAAAACAAAACACAGAATCTCTTGATTTCAAATAAATCAGCCAAGTCCTTGGAACTACCTTGCCATTTGCTAAAGTTCGTTGATAACTGGAAGTTGTAAATCTCCTGTTATTAGTTTTTGGAAAAGAATGATCCTGAACTTGAATTGGGCCCTTTCCTACGATTTTTTTTTACATCTTCGCCTGATAAATTTGTCCAGTTACTTGGGTCTTCAAAAAACTCCTTCGAATTTAATAGAGCTCCTACCTCAACTTTACCTAAACTATGAGTACTTTCTGCTTCTACTGTATCGACATAGCTATTTACATTAATTGTGTTTCCCAAAGAACTTACGTCAATTGCAAATTCAACGCTGCATTTCAAAAATGTATACAGTCTTTTTCTTGATTTTTATCTTCGGCTTCAACAAGTCTACGCCTTTTCCTATTTTCTGTCCACGAAAGTTTTTTATGTCCATTTTCTTTGGTAATTATGAACAACACAAAAACCTGTTCGTTTTGAGAACAGGCACTTCCACAGTTCCACCTTTCACTTAACTTTCGTAAAATATAAAATGGCGACTTTGAAAAGAAATAAGTTATGTACTATATGTATTATTTATTTTATTATTATTATGTTCAATTGAATCGTGTATTCCTTACTTACACAACAGCTCAACATCGAAAAACAATCCAAATCATCTGGGCTAACTCAAAAACAATAACAAGTGCAACAAGAACAATAATGCACCGTTATTTGTTCAGTTTTCTCTCCTTGCCTATTTGCGTGTGTGAGAACGAGCCGAAACTATACCTACCTTATCCATTCTCTTTTCAAACAATATGTCAAATGAGTAAATCTCATACGTGCAGAAATAAAATCTGCACGTTTTCACTCAAATGATTCCATAGGAATTGAGGATTGAGTTTATTATTTTGAGATTTTTTCCTATTGAAATTTTTGAGTGTTTGTGCAAGATATTACCCTGCACAGTCTAGGTGGAATTTTTTTTGTTGGCTTTATTCAAATTAGTTTCTTGTGTCGTGTGTGAGTGGTATTTTGTGTGAACAGATGAAATTATGTAATTTGTATTACGCGCCCCGTTGTGCGCATGTATTATGTAGCACATCCTGCACATATGGGGGGTCCGTCCCTGTTAGTATGCCAGCAACGGTCCAAGGCAATCGAAAGGTACATTACGGGTGGCTATTGTACTGTTTACCCCTTCAGCATTACTATCCTTCTTGTTAGCTAATCGTTTCTAAAGAGCACAGGGCTAATTTAACTTGTAGCTTTCAGGAAAGTGTGGATCCACGAAATTTCAAAGCCTCCGAGATAGGAAAACTCCACTGGAGCACTCAGACTCTCAGTGAATGAAATTTCTTCGCCTTTCGTAGTAAAAGAAAGAGTAAGAGCTTCAGTTATGACGAGCACTCACCACATTGGCTCTAAAGATCTGCCACATGACACTTGCAAAGACAGGACAATCACAGAGGAAGTTTTTCGCATTATCGTCGGCCTCTCCACAAGCATAGCAGATTGGGGTGTCGCTAGCACTTTAAGATGCTTGGCAAACGTGAAATGGCCCATAGGAACGCCAATAAATTAACGGCAGTATTTTCTACTGAGGGACAGCAAGAATACCGTGGATTTCTTACAGACATTCGGGAGCATTTGCTAAGTTAGTCTACATCCCTGAGAGTCATGCCGTCTACGATTATGATCATAGGAAACCCAACTATAAATTGAAGCCCTGACCGAGGACGCAGGAAGACCCAACACAGTTTCAGGTCCTGAGATATCCTTCTTCGAATCTTGCCTAGCAAGTTTATCGGATTTTTCATCTCCAATAATACCATGATGAAATGGCATCCAAGCAAGAGTTTAGCCCTGCAACAGAATTGACAGAGCTCTTGTATTTTGGAAGTGATTAAAGGGCTGATGTGCCCCTCCACCTATTTCTTAAAATATAGTTCATAGCCATTAGGATTGCATAAGTCTCCGCTTGAAAGACAGTTGCATGTTTACCTAACGAGTAGTGAAGCCTAATGTTGTCATCCTCCACGAAGACAAAAGCAGACCCTTGATTAGTTTTGGAGCCATCCGTGAAAATTCGACTACAATTCGTTTGTGGCTCTGATTCTGGAAAAATCTAGTCCTGAACGTTATGAAAGTCGACTTTAAATTTACGAAGCAGTTTGAGTTTTGGTATCATTGCATTAGACATGTTCATAAGACAAGAGTCGAAAGATATGTGTCGCGTAAGCTGATTAAAGCTCCAGTGCTTTCATTTTGCTGCGTATGATATAATTTTCAAGAGGAGGGAGGTTCAATAATGCATCTAGAGCAGAGCCAAGCGTGGTAGAGAAGGCCCCCTTGCATCGGAGACAAACTGTTCTTTGAAGTTTAGTGAGAGATGCAATAATATATTTTCGCGAAAGCTTTTCCACCAAACAACCGACGCACATACTAAGGAAGGTCTTAGCACCTTTACACTGCCAGAAAACTGAGGGCGCCTTAGCTGTCTTCGACTGAAGTTTACGAGTACTATCAAAGATTACTCCTAAATAAATCGGTTCATCTACATCTTTCTTTTTCATCGATGTAGAGCTCTCTTCAACACTTTCTTCTTGGCTTTGTAATTATCCCTTGCTTAGGGTTGTTCCCTTCTCATATCACCATTAAAAGCCTTCCTCAATTCCTTCTTCGGGTATTTGGTTTCCCACGCCTTTCGGAATGCATCCTCAACAGCCGTTGCAAATATTTCAGCTGTGAGTCTACATGCCGAGCGGTCTGTAGTATCTCTTATTGTAAGACTTCCTTTCCGTGATCCTTGGAAACTTAATTAAACATGTTGGGCTAAGTGCACACTATACCTATCTGTCTATGGCTGGGTGTCGTCGCGACATCTGAATACCTAAGCATACACCGGTCCTATTGCAAAAAAGTGTCAAAATAAAGTGCACGACTTTATATATGAAGCTTGTAGTACTATGTTAGAACGGCGCCGGAGGAATATAAAAAAAAACTTTAAAGAAACACTTTGATGATTAACTTCAGTATTCAACGCCATATACCTATACTATTCCTTTAGAAAGAAATCCTAAATTTAATTCTCTATGAACATATCCCCTTACACACGTGCAAATTATAAAAAAAAAATATATATATATATACATTTGCAGCCAAACAGTCGGATTATAATTTCCATAATATGTATCTACTCTAAATACACATGCACATGTATGTCCATACATACATATATGTCGCTTCCTCTCGACAAAACTTCAATATGTACTCTAAACATTTCATTCATATGCTGCTATGCAAAAAAAAAGATGACATCCTTAGTATATTGCGTAATAATATAGGTCGTCACTACTCTAATCCATTATTCACAAATCTCGTGAGATAGAAAAGCCAGTGGCGTACAGAATTACTAATTGCCCAGTCAAATATGCAAATAAAACAGAACTAATCATTCGATAATTTTCAATGTTAACGTAACATAATAAAAACGCCATTTTTTCTCCATTCACAATTTGTACGAGTATTTGTATTTTATTTATTTAATATCATAAGTGCAGATAGTATATATAGCAATATCAATACAATATTCTTTTCTTAGTTACAAAAACAATTCATTGTATACGAGTATGGGTGAAAAATAAAAATAAAAGTAAAATGTGAAAACAGGGAAAATAAAAAATTGATTCAAAAGAGAAATCATTACAAGTATATAATATATGATAGTTCAATTATTGTAATGAGTTTAGCATCTAAAATAACGTTCAAGGGCCCCTCTAAAACTGCTGCCGCCATTCAATCTTCTCAGTTCAACTGGAGGTAAGTTCCATATACCAGAGGCGTTTTTAAATTCTGGTATTATCATTACTCTAGTTCTTTGCGAAGCGGACAATCGAAGTTTTTCGAAAAGATATTCAGGTTTATTGTTTTATTTAAGACTGGAAAAGGAAAGTAGTATTTGAAACTTTTGGTAGTTCTTTAAAAACATATCAAAGATAGTATTTGCGTAGTCGCAGACATGATTATATATAAAACGGACTATTTTGGTAAACGCAACATGTAGCTTGCGTTGACATATACTGTCCAGTGACAGTATATGTACATATGTTATTAAAAATGTATTGGCATATTATTGACAGCCAGTTTAAATTTGACTTGAATACCCCGAATCTATTTAAGGTTCTGATATTTTTGTTATAATTTCTAACTATTAACTTTGTCTTTAAATTAATTTCATTATAATTTATTATCTTTGTATATAAAAATAACATAACATGGAAATATGTGCTAAGCATAACTTTTTTATAAAGTATGACAAGCTATAAATAGACGTAAATAGGATTGAGGATACAATAATAATAATAATAATTCTCTTACTAGCAGGACTGCAATTGCAGCATAAGCCACTAGTAACTAATATAGTACTATTGATGTCAACTAATGATGGGGTACAACTCACCCCAGAATCTTTAGCGTTCTTACGCCACTGCTATTGGATTACAAGATGTTTACAATAAGATTCTTTAATGTAAGTATACGATAAACATCACCAACGAAATTTTATTACAGAAGCTTCAATCGTGTACAAGTAACCGCTGAGACTGGAGCTAGACACAAAGAAGAGAAATGTAAGCCCTGATTTATAATTTTATTCCCAGAAAAATTCTAATAATTTGTTTTTTTAGAAATCGTTTTAATATTGGAGAAGAAAAACGCGAAAAATGGGAAAATATCATGGATCTGTACTGATGGTTCGTGCTCGGAAGAAGAGTGTTCGCGTCAAGAATAACAGAACATTTCGTTGTGTAGTGATATTCTTCCTAATCCTGGTGACGCTAGTGGGAATGTATTCAAGCTGGTGGATTTGGAAGTTTACTAATAACTCAGTAACTTAAAATATATGATGAAACATACATATGTACAGATATAATAAAATTGTACATTCAAAATTGAGTTGTGTTTTATTTTTTTTTTCGGGAGAAAAAATATCTGATAGTGTCCGCGCAGTTTAATGATACTTCGATGGAATATGCATAGATATATCTGTTTTTTCCATCAAGTTGCCTCACAAAATAGTTGATAAAGGTTTTAGTTTCTGTCACTATTTTGTTTTTTTTTTCAGAGCATGCGCTTGGAAAGTTGTGGACTGTGAATTACTCCTATTCGTTTCTGCAATTTAGGCAGAGGAAATTCAAGAAAAGATAGGGCGTATCCCATTATTTCGGATTATAATTATATAATCCTTAAAACTTACACCTACTTAAATCGTAAACACTTATGGTATAATTCATATGAAAGGAATTGACAGAGCAGAATACAGGGTGTTGCGAAGAATATTTTCTTTACAGGGTGGCCATGGTGTAGTGGAAACATCATCTATTATCACGCTGCAGGTTCACGGTTCAAATCCGATATAAAGAATTTATATCGCATGAAATAAATAAAAAAAGTCGATCAATTGCGAAAGCTTATGTCAACTATACTGCGAAGGCATAACACTGGCAGTAACTGTGAATCATAAACAATGACAATAACAGCAAAACAAAACTGCTCCCCAATTATCTGGATGCCACCTTTGGAGTTTACTACATTTCGCAAATCAAAAACTTGGCTACATGCCCTACATGTACGAGTATGCTATGTGTAAAGTTTCATTTCAATTCGCTAGGGCATACGAGTACATGCGCTTCTGGAGTGGTGCAGAAATGGAAAATTAATAGTCTGGTAACGGTGCGCTCTTCTCTGTTTCGACTTTCTAGGTTATCCGCCAGATGCTGGATGGGTGTGTCCCATTTTATCACCTGGGCGTGCTGCACATCATGGTAAGGACGCACTTGTCCCTTCAGTTGCGCCTTTCGACTATGATCTTACTGCCTAGTGAGGCTCTGTCAGGGTCCCGGACAGCATTCAAGTTCCAATTCATGCCAAAAGAAAGTCTTACAAACAAGTCTTAACTTTTAAAGTAGGTATATACAGTAGATTCTCGATTTTTGCAAACCTCGATATTTGCAACCCAAGTTATGGATTTATTTTTTTGAAATTATATTTTAAAAATATTTTGAATGCAACAACACTTTTATGGGGATTGTTTTTTTGCCTTTCCTTTATAGGAAAATTTAAAACAAGTTCTGTATTCTGGAAATACACAATTCTTCATAAAAAATAGCTTTATGTAAATTTGGTGTTGTAATATGTACTTTATAAGCAAGCGTTGCCTTTGAAATGATCATTCGAGCAGAAAGTGTCGCAAGCACAGTTGTAGTGGAAATTTGTGATTCTGAAATTTAAGTTATACAAAGCGGAAATGTAGCAAGCGGTTAATACTCGTAAGACAGAGGAAAAAAGGCTTACTTTAAAAGAAAAAATTGAAATTTTGAAAAAACTGTTATTAGGCTCTCTAATAAAATTATTTTGTGAGCAGTATAATATAAACAAATCTACGGTATGCAGAATCAAGTAAAAAGGGCGAGTTTTAAAAAATTTTGTTAGACAATCCATTTGTGGACCTGACAATCGAAAAAACATAAAAGTTAAAAAGGAGGTAAAGTTTCCAATGCTTCTGAACTCGTAAGGCTCATTTTGATGGAGTTTGAGAAAAAAGTTGCTGAAATAGATGTATGTCCGGATACGAAATTTATAATGCTGGAAATTCCTTCCGGGCAAAACATTAGTCGATTTTAAGGAAAAGTCTGCTTCTGGAAGGAAGAATAATAACATTCATGGCATGTACAACATGTACGCAACCTGTGAACATAAACTGAAGCCGTTTCCGATCGGAAAAGCGAAAAATCCAAGAGTTTTTAAGAATTTCAGCAATATGTCAATAATCTACAAAGTTCAGTGCACT
This sequence comes from Pocota personata, assembly GCA_963082735.1. Classification (NCBI taxonomy): domain Eukaryota; kingdom Metazoa; phylum Arthropoda; class Insecta; order Diptera; family Syrphidae; genus Pocota; species Pocota personata. Next base: position 5,897,586 of record OY720433.1, read on the forward strand.
TTGTAGAATGATTAAAAAACAATTTCGCCACAGAGGTAAGTAATGGCAAATTTTATACAATACATAGTAAACAAAACAAATTTTCCATAATTTTTTTGTAACTTCTTCAACATAAAAACTTAGCCAAAAAAGTTCTACTTCTTATCGAAAATGCTCTTTGTTATCCGAAAGACTAGGTAATTGAAATTAAAGGTCTCAGCATTACAATAATGTGTTTTCCTCCGAATTGAACAGCCATACTTCAAACTATGGATCAAAATGTAATAAGATTGACAAAGTTCTATTACAAAAAATGTTAGTTGAACTAACATCGCTAGTTCGGTAGCGATGACATCTCTGAATGGATCTCCGAGAATCTACAAATCGTAGTAGATCGAAAGGAAGAAGTTTCTGTTGAAAGTGAGGAAATGGATATTATTGATATACAGCCCAAAGTAAAATTAGAAGACGCTTCATGTAGTTCAATACTAAATTGCATATTAAATGACTTAAAATTATTTTACCAATTCAAGTTTCGTTAAGAAATTATAAAAGGCACCGGGGTGCGTTGGGGGAGGGGAGAACTACAGTGTTTTTTTTATAAGTTTCTACTTTAAAGGCTGTGTGCAAGGGCGGATCCCACCCCCCAGATACGATTCAGATAAAACAGGCCAGTCGAAAAAACACTAGCAATTAGAATACTATGGGGTACACTCTTTACCTATCAAGCCTTTGTGCCCCCCCCCCCCAGAAATAAATCTGGATCCGCCCTTGGCTGTGTGCCCATCGGAGTTAGATTTTTCATTGAGTTAAGAAGGTTATTCCAGGGTCTGACAGCGGTAACGAAAATTAAGCGTTCACATTGTAAACACGAGTACAGGAAGACCAAGGTTTCTTTCTCTGGATGGATTTTAGTCACCTCGTATGATAGGAATACCTTACCTCAGGGTTATTCTTGACCCCTAACCTGCTACGTTAGCCTAGTATATGTCAATGAGTTTTATAGTCCCGCTCTATGATATTTAGGTTTATCTTGCAAGGTTCGCATAATATTTCAATTCAGAGCTAAAAAAAAAACAGATTCTGAATTCCGTCGCCTAAGTAGTTATGGACTATGAGGTTTGACCACTACACAGTCTGTTTGTAGCTCCATACCAATTTGAAATCTTTTACTCGTCTCACAACTTCATCCAGATTTTTTCAAATTTAATCCATATCCAGTGGGAAATTTGTACCAGTTGATGGTTAGAAGGTAAAATGCATAGAGTGCCTCAGTGTAATAGTGATAGAGACATTGGTCCTTCATAATAGAAACACTTAAATTAACTTTAAATACTACCCCTAGTTAGATGATTTTAAAGTTTTTAGTAATAGAAGTCATTTAATAAAAGCCAATCATTGTGATTTATTAGCAACATGTTTCACTACTGCGAACTTACAAAAAATGTATTGCCATGCCAGATTAAATTTTACTTAAAATCCCCCGAACTTAGTTATTTTTTTTTTATTGTTTATTACTATTGACTCGCCTTCAAATTAATTTTATTATAAATTTATTATCTGCATAAATATTACACAACATGACATTTTGTGCGAAGCATAACTTTTTTATAAATTGCCGTAAATAGGATTGAGGATACAATAATAATAGTAATAATCAGCTTATTAGCAGTGCTGCAATGCAGGACAAGTCACTAGTAACTAATACTATTGATGTCAACTAATGATGGAGTACAATTCGCCCCCGAATCTTTAGCGTGCTTACGCCACTGTTATTGGAATACAGGCTGTTTACAATAAGATTCTTTAATATAAGTAACCGATAAACATTATCAACGCGTCAATACATTTTATTACAGAATCTTGAATCGTGTACAAGTAGCCGCCGAGACTGGAGCTAGACACAAATAAGAGAATCGTAAGCTCTGATTAATAATTTCATTTCCAGAAATATTCTAATACTCGTAATTTGTTTTCTTAGAAATCGTTTTAATATTGGACAAGAAAAACGCCGAAAATGGGAAAATACCATGGCTCTGTACTGATGGTTCGTGCTCGGAAGAAGAGTGTTCGCGTCAAGAATAACAGAACATTGCGTTGTGTAATTATATTCTTCTTAATCCTGGTGACGCTATTGGTAATATACTCAAGTTGGTGGATTTGGAAGTTTACCAGATACGAACAATAAGATTCCATGATTGTGTAAATTTCTTGAAAATATTGTGATTGTATTTACTTATACTCGTATAATAGAGTTGTGCATTCCAAATTGAGTTGTGTTTTATTTTTTCTTTAGGAGAAAAAATATCTGATTGTTTCCGCGCAGCGTAATGATGCTTAGATGGAATATGTATAGATACTATATATCTATTTTTTCCATCAAGTTTCCTCACAAAATGGTTAATATAAGTTTTGGTTTCTATTACTATTTTATTTTGTTTCAGAGCAAGCGCATGGAAAGTTGTGACCTGTAAATCTCTCATATTAATTTCTGCAACTTAGCCAGAGGACAAGACTTGATGTATCCCATTATTTCGAATTAGGTATCTCCTGCTTCCATTTTGCGTGGCGACATATTCGTAAGTTATGTGCTCTTGAATATCAATGAAGATCTGCTGATCTGCTTAAGTGGTGCTAGTGTATCTGCAGATCTTCTGCATCTTCTCGTAGCGAGAGTTTGGGAGACCGAGAACTTTCCACAAGTAGTGGAAAAGGTTAAAAAAAGAAAACTTAACAGTGCGAAACCTGGGGTTTGATGTGAAATACCAAACATAATTTCGATTGAATGTTGGAACATCCTCAGCATACTCTTGATGTTGTACAGGCAAGTTTTTGTCCTGGATTGGATAATGCGTTTAATGCCAATCCTGGCCTTCACATGCTGTTCATAGATTTTGTAAATGCTTTCGAACGAGAAACAAGCAGTTCAGCAGAGGTGATTTATGATGGATCAAAGTGTCACGTTCTGTATAGTGGACGACTGCCAGATGATTAGCAACGTGATTTGCGATGGAATTCAATTACTCTGACAGTGTGGAGAGCGAGGCGAACGTTGTGTGAATGGAGATAGACACTACTTTAGTAAACATTGCTGGACAATCGATTGGTGGCAGAATCACCAAAGCCAAGTCTGCTTCAGGAATGCTGTCCAAGATAAGAGAAGCGGTGTGAATAGCTTAAGCATCAACCTGCGGCTGCCCCGCTCTATAGTTAAATCTATGAATAGGGAACGTGACCACCACTATTACTAGAAACCTACAGACGTTTGTAAATATTTGTCTACCAATAGAAATAACCACCTTTATTAGAGCTCAGGAACCATTAGATATCACCATTAAATGCCGGAAATGGTAAAGGATTGGTTCACTTATTGGAAGAACGAAGGAAGCTGTGCATTGTGGGATGACAGAAAACCTGGCCTACCGACAAATATAATATATATAAATAGAAATCACGGTATCTAGGGAAAGGTGGAGAGCTGGGTAATCATTTTGAAGCCCATTTAGGGCTTAGGTTACAAAAAGGACCAACAGTCTTACTGTGAATGTTATACAGATATTATTAGAAGCGAAAATGACTTTTGAATTTGAATGCTATCGCCCAGATCTGCAGTATGGAATGGAAGATAGTATTAGTGGTTGGTTGGGCGATCTTCAGATGGCTTAATTGCAAATCGGTCTGACCATTCGTTAAAGGCCACGAATAGGTGGTTGTATTATAATTTTGCTCCCTGATTTCGAAAATGTAACCCAAATTTTAACCCGAGATATATATGTATGTGACTATTTTTACTATATGAGTATGTTTACATAATTGAAATTTAAAAATGTATAAAAAAAATCATTTATTTGACAGTAATAATAATTAGGTAAGTCTAAATACTTATAATTTTAAAAATAGTTGTATTTTATCAGTTCCCTGTTGAACTTTAAACCCGTCGGTAGTTGTTTTTATACACGTATGGTTCATAAACAGCTAACATTCCTAAGAGAAATCGATCTCCCATTCCTGAAGACAACTTGTCTTCAATCTTAAAAATCCGGAAAACGGTTTCTAGAAGTGATAACTCTAGAAGGAATTCATTCGCCCCACTTCAGTGTTTGCCCGATTCGGACAATGATATTGAATGCGATGTAGTTATAATCCTCCCTAAAATTCCATTTCATTGTGTCTTACAAAAATAGGCTGAAAATGTTCACGCACTGTTACGAAAAAGCAACATTCAAGACTACAGTGTTAAAAAATAACAATCGGTATTAAAATAATTTGTGAAAGTGCTGAGACGCATAAAAGTATTTGCACTTTGCTTAAAACCAGCAACTGACAGTTTTTTACACGTGACCTTCCCTCTGTGACGGCACTTAAAGTAATTTTGTATGGACTTGATGAACTTCCACTAGATGATCTAAAAAATTAACTTATTCGCCTCGGACTGAAGTCCTTTAACGTAAAAGCGATTAAGAAGAAGTATGACCGCTTTTTTGAAAGCGGTTCCATACGACTAAATGGTTTCAAGAAAAAATATTCAATCCGTATTTAAAACTCAAGTCAAATTACAACCAGAGAAATAAGCTCACGCAGTGCTACTATTGCCAGATGATTGGACATGGGGAGCTAAATTGCCGCATCACTTATTGTGGAATCTGCTCAGAAAACCACGAAACAAAAACATGCACTTCCAAGAACATCAAATGTACAAACTGCAATGGCACTTACAAATCGACTGATGTCTCCTGCACAAGTTGAAAAGCTTTTTCGCTATCAGCGAAGAGATTTCTCTGCGAAACAGCAGCAGATCGATTCCAGCGAAGAAAATCGTTCGACAATCATATCAACTCGATTGTAATGACTTTCCAGTACTTGGGGCTAAATGAAAAAAATTGTTTACTTCGGCTACAACTGAGGTAAGGGGTAATTAATCCAAACGTATGGAACAACAACAACACCGTCGAACCAAAGGGAACGAACAACCAGTTGTTCTCAATGAAAGAAATCAACTTTCTTACGCTTCTAAGAAACTGCAGAACGAAGGTTGATCAGTTCACTTCTATTACACAGTCACCGTGGTGGCCGTGGTGTAGTGGTAACATCATCGCTTGTCACGCTGTTGATTCACGGTTCGAATCCTGAATCCTGTCAAGAATCATCTATTTATTTCACATGACGGCATAACACTGGCAGTGGTCAATGGACTTCTCCTGGTGAATCGAAGCCGAAGAAGGCCAGTTTTTTCGGATGCGCGCAGTGTTATGCACATCGATTACCTTGAAAAGGGTAAAACGATCACCGGCGCATATTACGCAGAGCTGCTGGATCGATCCCAAGCCGATTTGAAGCAAAAACGGCTGCATTTGGCGAAGAAAAAAGTTCTTTTTCACCACGCCAACGCAGGGCTCGTATGCCATTTCGGAGTTATTAAATCTTAATCCTGTCTCAGTCGATGAAAGACAGAGGAAATAATTGCAATTTTTGGACCACAGAGAGCTCACACGACTGAAAAAAAACCTTGCATTAAGTCCCAGGCAGCAGTTTTTCACAGCTTTACACCGGCTTGGAAATGGAAGACAGTACCATGGAGAGTTGCTGAAATGCACGAAATATTTAAGTCGACCGTAGACATGTTTACAGAGTTTGTACAACAATTGCTAATTTACTGTTTAAAAATGTTGTATGTTGGCCTAATGAACAAAAAAAAAAAAAACATATGTGAAAGGTTATTGCCGGTCAATACATGTTTTTCTTTAATTTGGTAGAATTTTTAGAATATATGAATCTTTCGTATTAGGCATCCCATGTGTTTACGGATGTGTACACAGGACTTTAGTAAACATAGATGCTCCCAGCGAGTTTGAATCTGCATATCCGATAGGCATGGAAAGCACTCTATTAATTGTATGCTGGTATGCGGGCCTTCCTATGACTTCTATAATGCATACATAAATTGGCCCGGAAATGTACACGATTCAAGGGTGTTGCGAAGAAGTCCAATTTTCTGTAAATTTTAAAGTGGCTTTCGACCTTATTCTCATGCTGTTTTACTTGGGGATACGGGATATCCGTTAACGGATTGGTTAATTTTACCGATTTTGAGAAACTCAACTTCTGAAATTGATCGATAAAATAGAGCACATAAATCAACTCGAAGAGTAATAGAATTTTGAAGGAGAAATTTCCATGTCTGAAGCACTTACGATTGTAACCGATAAAAGCAATCAAACAAATAACTATTTCGAGATGTCCACCACTGAAGAGGAAGAAAACTTAAAGTATCCAAATGAAAATGATGATAAATTGAATGGCCACGCTACCTTACAATATTTCCTAGGTAATTTTTCATGAAAATTGAATAAAACAGTGAGATTTTTTAATGATAAACAAAATATATTTATTGTTCATTTTTTAATAATAACTAAAGCTAACCGGTTTTTCTTCAGACTCTGAATTTTGAACATTCTGAGTCAGAATGAAAGTTATCGTTATCTTCTCCAGTTCCGCAGTTAGGCGACTTATTGGTAACCCTAGATTCCTCTCTTTTTTCTGCGCATCCAATTGCAAATTGTAAATCTCCAATTGCAATCTCATTTTCTTTAGGGAAATAATACCTTCTTTGTTGGATCTTAATGCCGCCTTCTGTTTGGTGCATGCCTTTTTTCATGGTATGGACAGGCTTAAACAAATAACCAACCTATTTGTGCAGATACAATTTTGTGAAGGATAAACGTTTTGTCTTACCTTATTTTGCTCTAGGTGACGAGCCATTTCCTAAAGGTATTAAAGAGGAATCATCAACAATCCCCCTCAATGTTGGCGATTCTTTACCGATAATATCGATAATGATATTATTAAGATCTGTAAACATGCAGTTCGTACTACCTGAGGAACGAGTTTTCTTCGAATTATCAATTTTTACCTTTAAAAATGTAATAGTTACAAGTTAACAACGCAAAAACAATAAATTACCAGATACAACTATAACTAAAGGTATCGCGATAAGATATTCTTACCTTCAACAAAGTTAACGCTGGCACCAAAAAATCTTTGCAAAATAAACCAGTCCGCATCGTGTGAAAACTGTTGGTTAAAATATTATAATAATATAGTCGCTAAGGCGTAACAACATAGAGTGGAGTGTACGTATCTGCAGAGGTGTAATTGGCTAGTAAGCAACCAGTTACTTTTCTTCATCTCATTGTTGTTTTTCGAACTTGCCGCACTTATGACAGTGATAACAAATTTGTGTAGATACTGTTGACATTTTTCGTCGCTTTTCATGACTGCTTTCAGAGTTACTACATACATACATGCAAATGATCTCTTGATTTTGTTTGCTATCAAGACCCGCCCATGAGAAGGCATTCATATATACCTTTCTAAAATTTAAGTGATATGAAAGCTTTTATATTGATTTAAATTTAGAATTCAAAGGCTTTTAAATTTGGCAATTCGAAAGTCTTCTTATACATACATAGTACTCACAATGTGATATATGCGCATGTTTTGGCCCATGCCAAACGTCAACAAACCGTACGAAAATAAACTAAAGGTTTTTTTTTTTTTTGTACATGAAACTAGACATTTAAGAAAAATTCGTCTGGTGCTAGTCGGACCTTACCCTGTTTTCTTTAGTTTGTTAAGGGCCTCCACAATGCCTTCCAAAATTCTCCATTCTTTTCAAGATACCGTGATTTCTCTTCATTTGTTCCACATTGTACGTTCCTTCGACAGACAGGTCATCTGCCATGCTCAATTTGCGGGTTCCACTACATTTCATAGCTGTCGCCCTTTTGGCCACTGTGACCAATTATTCACTGCCACTTCTTTCAGTTAATAGCGATGTATACTGGTTCCTGAACCTTTCTGTAATAAAGATGTTCGATTCGTAGACACCGAATGACAAAAGTCTGAAGCTTTCTAGTGAGAGGGGCCTATTATGTGCTGCACCCATATAACAGCAAGGATTTAACAATGGAGTGGAGCAGTTGGTGCCTAGGCTAAGGGCATTGTTTCACTATTCTACTTCCTAAATATCGAAACAAAACTAAGTCAACGGCTACAATCAATGACAGGAAGGCTTTAGAATACGTTGTTCAAACATTTATCAGTCCATGGTCTATAAATCAGGAATTCATAAATTCGGGATCGAAAATCTCTGCCCGCTTGTATTTCATGAAAACTTTTCAGAAATTGATGATTCCTTTTATTAGATTCTATTATAAAATGAAATTCGCAACATTTCTGTCTCTCACCTACGGTTATATCGTAAAAGAATGGAACCTTCGAAAAATAGAAGCTGCAGCTTTTCTTGATTACACGAAAACAAAGAAAAAATAGATGAAAATACTCAAGACATTTAGGATAGTATATTTGATTGGCAATATTTCCATTCGGAAGATAGATAAAAAACCTTAGTTTTTTCACCTCATAAACGTTTCAGCACCCACCGGACTTTTCAGATATTTATTCTTACCCATATTTATATTGTAATTTTTTATTCTATTTGCCTATTTTTGGTATAATTTGTTTAGATTATACATAGTGTCAATCCTTAATCCCACAAAGTTGGCTGTCTGCGTCCCGATACTCAAGGTAATTTGGTGGAGATCCATAATACTCGTACTGTCGGGGAGCGTGCACGACCTCATCGGCGCAGTCCAGATATTTGAGGATGGAAGTAAAAATCATTAAATATCAGCACAAATCACATCGCTAATATGGCACTCGTCCTCTATGCAGATAGTGACATTTCGACTCGTCATAAGTCGCACCTCTTGCACAAGACAAGCCAAATAAATTCCTTGTTGACACTGCCGAAAGCCTTTCTAAATCTATGAACAGCAGGTGAAGTGGCGATTAGTTTTCAAAGCATTGCTCAATGATGATCCGCAAGGTATTGATATGGTCAACGCAGGAGGATCCAGAAAGGAAACTTGCTTGCTATTACTATTACCTATTAAATTATAGACAAAAAAAAATTACAAGTTAAATACAAGGGAGAGATACCTAGTATAGCACGCTATAACTAAAAAGATATAGTTTTTGGTCGAACTTAGATCTAAAGCCGAAATAATGGAATTCTCTTAAGTAGGCAGCATGTCATTCCTTGAACGGTGACGTCTGGCTAAATTTCAGAAATGAATAGGAGAGAACCACGGGCGAAACTTTCCATGCATTTGCTCTGAAATAAAATAAAATAGTAACAGAAACTAAAATTTATATCAAGCGCCAGTGAGGCAATTTGATGAACCGATTTATATAATGATGGTTTTCACTAGTACATAATGATGTTTTTTTTTTAGTGAAGTCTTTGGAAAAAGAACCCAGATATATGTATCTATTGATGTATCTTTTCGAAAAATAATAGATATGCATATCTACACATTTTCCATCGTTAAACTGCGCACCTACACACGATCATTAAGAAAAATATTTGTTCTCCTAAAGAAAATAATAAAACCTAATTCAATTTGCAACGCGGAATTTTATTAGATATTAAATCGCATATTTCACGGTGTTTTTTTTTTTAAAAAAATCAACTTTAGTGGTGCTTGTATACCATCATGGAATCTACTCGATCATATGTGTTATACTGCCAAATCCACCAACCCAAGTACATTCCCAAGATGATCGCCATGAATAGGAAGAATACTATTACCCAGCGAGTAGTCTCCCTTGGAGCACGAAAAATCATCATAGAGCCATGGTATGCATATTCCTCCATTTTTCGTGTCTTTCTTATCCAATATTAAAACGATTTCTAACAAAGTAAATTATTAAGACTTCAAAAAAATAGATAATAATAATCAAAGTTTACATTTTTCTTTTCTTTGTTTTTAGCTCTAGTCAAGGTGGCTACTTATACACGATTGACGCTTACGTAATAAAATCGATTGACTTTTTAATGTTGTTTGTCATTTACTTACGTTAACGAATTTTATTGTAAACATTCTATTCTCTGATAGCAGGGGCGTAGGTCTGGTAAAGATACTGGGGGTGAATTGTACCCCATCTTTAAAATACTATCATACTTGTAATAAATTTTATAAATTATTGTAGTTTAAAGCCAAAGTAAAAGTGATAAACAATGAAAAAAACAAATCAAACCTATAGCTAGGTTTGTACCTACGAGTATCTAAGTCAAATTAAATGTGGCAGTCAATAATATTTTAAAACATTTATCATGAATGTAGTAAAAATAGAAAATCAAAAATTCCGAAAATCAAAAATTCCCAAAATCCAAAATCCCCAAAATCCAAAATCCAAAATCCCGAACAATTTGGTTGGGTACAACTGTAAATGTTTGTTGTCTGGCGGGTGCCTGTATCTTAACAGTACTTGGGTGGACCGCTTCGCGGGATAAAAGGATTTCACGTTATGGGATATTTCTTCGACTCATACACCTGACGGCCTTTGGCCTCACATGCAGGTGTTCAGGGCGTGTAATTAGAAACCAGATTTTTAAAATTTTTCCTACAATAAAATTTTCAGTTTCACTTTCGGGATTTAGGGTTTTCGAGATTTTTGATTTTCGGGATTATGTTTTTCGGGATTCAGTCCGACTCCTGTACAAATATTGTAAATAAATCATAGTTCGATTTTGTTAAGTAAAATTTTTCCTATGAAATATATCGAAACAAAACGTTATGGCCAAAGTTCGGGCAATAGCGTATGTGTGACAAGAGTATCATAGCGAACTTTCCTAAACCTGCCTGTCATGCCAGTTATTATTATATGAGAATAATTTGAAGTGGCATCAAGTCTGCAAAATAATGTCATCGAAGCGATACGTAGAAGAAGGTAAATTCCTTCCTTCCAAACCCAGAACAGCCCAGCACATATAAATCTAGAAACCATTTAATTGGGGGATTACATTTTATAAATTATTTAGTCTCAGTTGATATGGACAAAAACCAAAAAACCTAAATAAAAAGCCATGCAGAACATCACTCCTGGAAAACTAGTTCGACCTCGAGATGTTGACCAATCTTGGTATTATTATAATGGAGAATCTGAAAAAAGTGAGTCTCGCAATTCTGTCTGTCTAAACGCCTGGATGGATTTTCTACAAACTTCATATCTGGGGTTCACAATTCGAGGCGAAATCGAAATTTCCACTCTAACCCCAAAATTAATGATACTTTACAAATGTCCGATTTAATAATAAATCTAACGATTTTGTTTAAATTTAATATTTAAGCTACTGTCGACCTGGGCTTATGTCCTATATCCCCTTGTGGGTCCTAGGGCCTCGACTACGCCTACGCGCCATAGTGTACGGTTTCTGGCAATGTGTCTCTGCTCTCCCCAACTTTTCCCCAACTGCCGTGCTTCCTTCTCGACTGCTCTGCGCCATGTTCTCCTTGGACCACCAGGTCTTCTCCCGTCCTGAGTTAAGGGGTTCCATTGAATAGCATGGTTCGCTATGGAGCTGTCACCCTTTCGGAGCGTGTGACCAATCCACCGTCACTTCCGTCGTTGGATGGTTGTGCCTATTGGTTCCTGACCCGTTCTCTCGTGAAGATGTTCGTTAGAGATACGATTGGGCCAGAAAATCCTTAAGATGTTGCGCAGGCACCTATTAACAAACGTTTGCAGATTTCTGGTGATAGCGGTGGTCACTCTCCACGTGCTGCATCCATATAACAGCACGGATTCAACGTTGGAGCGGAATAGTCTTAGCCATCTGGAAGTCCGTGGGAATACTGTCGACCTATGCCAAAGATGATTTACCGGGTTTTTGCAAAAAAATGTGTATAACGGTACTTTACTTATTAGCTGGTTTTGGAAAAATTGCTAGATTTTGGCTATGACTCACAGCCGAGTTCAAAATCAATACTTAAACAATATTTGGCATATACAAGATTATGGCATATCAGACCAAATTTTAACGAATTTAAAAAAAAAAAATCTTTAAAGACTTTATTTCAATTTTAAATCGACCCAGTCGTACAATTTATTTTTTATATATTCCAACTCCCGGTATTCAATTGTATACAGTCGAGATTTCCACAATCAATTGAAATCAATTATTCCATTGTCTTATAAGTTGAATGATGGTAACATCCATGTAAGTATGCAGATACTGCAAGGTATGCTAAGTCTACCCAAATTGATATTATATGTATGTATGTTTATTCATGTGAAGTTATGATAAGCGACTTCTGACACGATTCTGGGTACATAATTGTTTTAGCATTGTGCGACAGTTCTTGACTATTAAGGTATGCTATTTTGTACAGCCGTGTCCATATCTAATACGGAAAGTATTTCATCCGTTCTTTTTGGATTGTCCCTTAAAAATCCGAGTCTTTGCACTCTCATAAACGTCAACATAATGTACGAGTAGGTATTCACGTCGGACACATTATGCACGGAAATCTAAATTGAAAATATGTACATACGAGTATGTTCCCGAAACATTGAAAATTTTATAGAAAAGTATGCACAAACCAATCCACTGTTGTACTGGTGTTAACAGTACGAGGGTGGGTCAATAAGTCCCTGAAAAATGAAATAATGAACACTCTTTTCGGTATAAAAACATTTTATTTTTCAACGTAGTCTCCTTTTAGCTCTATACACTTCATCCAACGTTTCTCCAATTTTTTGATGCCCTCCAAATAATACGATTTCTCGAGCCCCTCAAAATAAGAGTTTGTTTCAGCGATGACCACTTCATTCGATCCAAATCTCTTACCTCCGAGCCATTTCTTCATGTTTGGAATCAAGAAATAGTCGCATGGGGCTAAATCTGGAGAATATGCTTTATGAGGGAGGAGTTCGTAGCCTAACTCATGCAATTTTGCCATTGCGACTGCGGACTTGTGCGCCGGTGCGTTGTCCTGGTGAAAAAGAACTTTTTTCTTCGCCAAATGCGGCCGTTTTTGCTTCAAATCGGCTTGGAATCGATCCAGCAGCTCTGCGTAATATGCGCCGGTGATGGTAAACTATGTGAATAACACCGCGCGCATCCCAAAAAACTGTCGCCATGACCTTGTTCGCTGACAAACCCGCCTTGGCCTTCTTCGGCTTCGATTCACCAGGAGAAGTACATTAGATAGATAGATAAATAGATATTTTTATTTCGTATACAATTTTTTTTTTTACAGAATTTTTGTTATCGCACATTTTACAGAGATTTGATAATTTCGGATTTTACCTTTCTACTGAAACATTTTTTTTATTTCTATTAAGAACGTATAGCAAGACAATGAGACAAATTTGAAGGAAAATACGAAAAAAAACCTTCAATATAATGTTAATTTTCAGGAACTTATTGACCCACCCTCGTGGCATTCTCTGAGGAAAGGGTACAAAGACGATTCACATATACGAGTAGCTAATGTGATAAAACCAATTTAAAATTTAAATAAGTAAACGAAAAAAGGTATTTTTAAGAGCTTGCAGTCCCCTTTTCATCATTATACTTCGTCAAGCGTCTAAAAGAAACTATCATGCAAAACTTCAAATTTCTAGGTTGAGTGTTTTCGAGTTTTGCTTAAAGTACCCAATTAGATGAGTGGTTCGGAATATAAATTCGTAAAGTTCCATATAACGATTTAAATACATAAAAGTTAATTTTAAGCTTACCCCAGCTAAATTTCAAATTTAAGTGCAGTGAAGTAAATAGAAACACATTTCTTAAATCTATAAAATTTACAAAATTATATTCGGGTATTATTTCTACAAGCAACATGGGAACTTATTTTATTACACAAGAACGTTGTGTTTTAGAACAATTTTGAATAAAATCGTGATAGCCATATCCAAGAAAAAGTATTATAAATTTTCCTAAGTCCGGTAATAAGTAAAGCATATTGCAAACATTATTCTTACCTTAGATGTGAAATTTTATAGAAATCGGTAGTGCAGTTTTCGAGAAATTTGCACTTTTTCAAAATTGGCCGCTTAATTTTAGCCAACGGACTCCAAATAAGTAGTTTGAAGAAAATCTATCCGGCAATTTAGCCTGCAGCCCAAGGTACAGACAGACCGACGGACAGAGATCGAGATAGAAGATTTCCATGAAACCAATGAAACCATGAAACCCTATAGGAAGTAAAATGGGGATTACTACAAACTACCAAGCAAGCAAATGTAACATAATCCTTAGATTAAAAATATTCAAGCAAACAAAAAAATAAAAAATTACTTTTCCTAGAAGAGTAGCTACTACTCGTATGCTATGATGACGCAACACATTGCCAAAACAATTCAATTCTCTTCAGCATTACAATTTTATGAGATTAAGTTAAGCCTCCCGTAATCTATACATCTCCGCGCCACTGATTCATGTAGATATATAATTTGTTCTATGTAGGCACCCGTTAGGTATACATAATTCTTAAATCTGTCACTTACAAGCAAAAAATTGAGATATCTTTAAAAAAAATACTTCTCCTAGAAAAGTAGCATAATAAAGATGACGCAACACATTGCCAAGACAATTCAATTCTCCTCAGCATTACAATTTCATGAGATTAAGTTAAGCCTCCCGTTATTTATACGCCTCCGCGTCACTGATTCATGTAGATATAGAAACTTTCTATGGAGTATATATAAATCTGTCAACTACAGTGAATCAATGTCATCGATACATTATCTGGGTCAGGAGTTTTCAAAGTGTTGAGGTCGGGAGCTATAAGGAAAGACAATCATTTGTCCTAAATATAAATTTAATACAGACACAAAAAATTTTCCATGAATAAGAGTTGTCCTCAATTTGTTACCTGCAAGTTCAGGGTATTTCTCTTTTCTATAAATCCACAGGGTGTCTGACGTCTGCGGATAATTCAACATACATATGTACAAACATTACATCAGCAGGGAATCTATAATTTTTTTTCTTTTATCTTTAACAGCCACATCTTTTGGCATATGCGCAAAAGTACATAAATACATACATATGTACATGCGTATTCGTAGGTGTTTCTTGACACCCCCAAATTGCTTCTTATTATCGGTCTCTTTGGCTTGTCGTGTCTTTAGTTAGAGTGAGAAAATTAAGTTTAGGCCAATAGTGAATACTCATTCATGTCCGACGTGTCAAATTCTTATATGACCAACAAGTGAAGCAAAAAAAGGAAATTAATTGAATTTTATTTTTGTTATTCGTTGAAAATGTTAAGAATTCGGCTAATGCTCATTTACAGTGACGTCAGCTCTTAATAAATCTATAATTTCACTTGCGCTCTCATACAGTTGCAAGAGTACTTAAAGCTGTATCTCAACATAAACAAATCTTCTACCTTTGTATTTAAAATGCGGCGTGACATAAGGCCATGTGACATAAGGCCTTATAACGCTTTCGTAAAGCGACATAAGACCATATTTCGAGGTATGGCCTTATGACTCTTTGCGAAAGCGTCGAGACATAAGACTATATGGCTGTAAAAAGTCCACCGGCAATAAAGCGTGCATTAAAATTCGAAACGAATCAAACAGTGTGGCGCTAAAAAAAAACTATGAACACCTCTTCGACTGATACACCGGGCGGCATTCGGCCTTATAGTATAGTTCTGTTTTTCTTGTACTAATCACATCCATTTGAAAGCGACATAATATGGCCTTATGTCGAAATATGACATACTTTGAAATATGGCCTAATATCAAATAGCCTTATGTCACGGCACCTATGTAACATTAAACTGTAGATTCATTCAGGCCCTATATGGGCTATTGGCTTTTGTTTAGTCAACTTAACTTCTATACATGCCACTTAACGAACGTACATTTTTTGTATAAACTATTAGGTAATAAGGGATTTTTTAAACAAAATTGATTTTTTTTTATAATTTGCCCGCGCCAAAAGGAATATGAATACCCTTATACTGTTACAGGGCACGGGCGTCTAGGAAAATGGAGAAGAGGAACAGAGGAGAAGCCTGTGCACGCTGGCTTTAAATGTATGAAGGTTGTAGTTACGGGGAAATACAGAGACTGGTAGATCATTCCACATTCGTGTCGTTCGGCTTATAAACGAATCCATATATTTGACAGTACGACGAGGGGATGCAATTATAGGTGCATCCCGGGTAATGCTAAATGATCTATCACAACAAGGCTGCCAAACAATCAAATTATATCACTGATCTCCTGGCAATCAAGATTACTATCGAAACTAAATGCGGTCAATAAATTCTAACATAAGAAACGGTTCTTCTAATAGCTTCCTGACAAAGAGAATCGGACCTTCAGTCCGCATTCTCCAACTAAATATTGAAGGTATAAGCAAGTCCAAAGGCGAATACCTCTCAAAGATTCTTAAGGACAATGCCATCGACGTAGCAGTCATCCAAGAGACTCATTCAGCTTCTGAAGATGACTTTAGAAAAAGTAGCGAAATCCGTGGGTACACAGCCATTTGAGTGTTATTCCACCAAGTATATGGTTCTGCCACTTTTATTCGCAACGCTGGCACTCACATCACCAACGTATACAAGCCTCCATCCATGCCTTGGCCACGAAATGTCATACCACTCTTTAAGCACCCAGCTGTTTATGCGGGCGACTTTAACAGTCACCATACATCATGGAGATACCCAATTAAATGACCACAACGGGCTTGAACTACTGGAGTGGTCCGAAGTCAACAGTCTCCACCTAGTCTTCGACGCTAAGGATGCCGGCTCCTTTCATTTTAGATGGTGGCTTAGGGACTACAACCCCGATCTTACATTTGTGAGCTGCAATCGCGACCTATGCCCCCTTCAAACCAGTCGTCAAGTCCTCGGGAACTTCCCCAATAGCCAGCATAGACCCATTGTCATTGACATCAGCATTCAGATACCCATTGTTGAATCCGTAGCCCAAGCTAGATGGAATTTCACCAAAGCCCCCTGGAGCGGGTACACAAAAGATCTGGACGCCAATATAAGATGGATACACCCGCTAGCCAAAAACTATGATCGACTCGTTGGCACCATTCTTTCCACAGCCAAGAAATACGTTCCGAGAGGATATCGAAAACAATACATCCCTGGTTGGTCGGAAGAAAGCGATCGCCTTTACAGAGAGTTCGAAGCGAATGGCGTGCCCGAAACGGTGGATAAGCTACTCCAGTCCCTCGACAAGGCACGTAGCGAAAAATGGAAGCACACGGTCGAAAATAAAAATTTTGTGCACTCCAGCCTTAAGGCCTGGAGCCTGCTCCGCAAACTCAGCAGGAGTACGCCAATAACCGCTCCAAAACTATCAATCAGCCCGAACGCGATAGCTGATAAAATAGTAAAGCTTTCCAAGGCACCCCCCGGATAAAATCGAAAGCAAACCCATAAAAAAAAATCTTAAGCTGCTGAAAAAAAGCTCAAGTCAGGCAAGGGCGCTGGACTAGATGGAATATTTCTGGAATTCGTAACACACAGTGGCACCCATTTTAAGACCTAGCTCGCGCGCTTCTTTTCAAACGTACTCGAAACAAGGCATTTTCCCATAAACCCAACGACCAGCCAGAAAGCTACCGCCCAATCGCTCTACTCAGTTCTATATACACAATTTTTGAAAGGCTGATTTTCAACAGAATCGAAACCGTCATCAACGCAGTGGTTCCTATAGAGCAGGCTGGGTTTAAATCTGTTCGTAGCTGTTCGGACCAAGTATTAGGGCTGACGACCCACCAGGTCAACCTCAAAACATCGGTGGTATTCATCGATCTCACTGCAGCGTATGACACAGTCTGGAGGGACGGTTTGATTCTGAAGCTTCTTCAAGTCGTATCATGCACAAAAATAGCCACCATACTGAACAACATGCTTAGCGACAGACCATTGCAAGTCTTCCTAAACGAGGCGTATAGTTCACGCAGAAAACTGAACAATGGACTCCCTCAAGGATCATTGCTTTCTCCTCTGCTTTTCAACTTGTACACGCATGACCTCCCAAGTATACTATCAAGAAAATTTGCATACATGGACCACCTTGCCATAGCGACACAACACCAATCCATGTTTAAAACGGAAGCAGTACTAACGGAAGACTTTGTTCGTACTTCAAAAAGTGGAGACTGCGTCCAAGCATAAGCAAAACGGAAGTTACTTGTTTTCATCTTAACAATAAACTTGCCAACACTACATTGTCGGTAAAATTTAATAACGTCCAGCTTATCCACAACTTTTCACCAAAATATCTTGGAATCACTCTGGATCGTACGCTGTCGTTCAAACAACATCTCACTTACACAGCAGCGAAACTCAAATCCCACAACAGCATTATACAAAAGTTGGCCTCAACGACGTGGGGCGCTCCCGCTAAAACACTACGCTCCGCCTCCCTGGGGTTGGTCTTTTCCACCGCCGAATACTGCGCCCCCGTCTAGCTAAATAGCGCTCACACCAATAAAGTAGACGTGCAGCTAAATACTTCAATGCTTATAACAGGCACAGGCACTATCAGTTCTACCCGAACGAGATTTCTCCCGGTATTGAGCAACATTCTCCCAGCTAACCTCCGTCGCCAAAATTCCTTACTGCGCGAGTTCCACAAACTTAATGCCAACTTTCTCTTGCCAATCCACAACGACATTGAGTCTAGTTCAAGATCTCGACTTAAATCACGGCGCCCTCCCCTAAGTCTGCCACTAGAGCTTAACTCCAGCAACTTCAGCGCAAGGGAAGTATGGAAGAACGAGTGGAGTTCCTCTTCTGCGAACGACTTATTTATTATTTTTGACCTACATCCATGCCAGCGGCTTCGACTTACACAGGAAAACATGGGTGAGTCTTAACCGATGGCGAACGAACCATGGCAGATCTACAGCAACACTCTACAAATGGGGAGCATCCGATTTACCACACTGCGACTGTGGAGCTGCAATACAGAACATCAAACACGTGACCAGAGAATGCGAATCCCGAAAGTACCATCATTCATCACTGCCTCTCTCGCTGCTATCCAATGGCTACAGAACCTCTACATTCAATTTTGAGTCAATGTGCAATATTTATAACTTATTGTCTATAATTGTGTATACATACATATGTAATACTTCATATTTATGCAGTTTTGTAATAATGTAATAATGCCATACGCTAAATAAAAAAAATAAACAGTACGGCCGAAGTTAGGCTTTAGGGTGAAGTGATGTGCATTCGAAGCATGTCGCATATTGCGGGTGGAATTTTGAAGGGGAGGAATGCAACTGGCTATTTCGCTGTTTTTATTATTTATTTATTCTTTTAGTTAATAGAAAAAAATACATATTATTCAGACAAAAATTATAGCTTATATGAAGGGGTTTTTTGTTTTTTACAGATACAGGGTCTTTCAATGGGGACTTCCGAACTTTGACAGTTGATAGCGGCCATATTGTTAAAGCTACATCTGTCAAAATGGCTGTCATTTATTCAGTCTGTTTCGCCAAATCACCATGGATGGATATAGCGTTCAACAGTGAGTGCAAATAATAAAAATGGGTGTTCTGTTCGGGCAACGTTCCGCGCGCTTCGCCCATTTTACGGTCGCCATAATCGTCCTTCCGAGAGGACTATTCGCAGTGTGGTGGATTTGAGTCCACTGGTTCAGTAAACGATCAGCCAACACCTGTATGTCGACGAAACGCAAGATCTATCGAAACATCGCCGCTGTCCGTGTTCGAGGCAGTCGCTTTCGCGTCGCTCAGAAGAACTCGGCCTTCCGCAGACAACAACTTGGCGAATTTTGCGTCGTGGCTTGGGCCTGCACCCGTACAAAATTCAACTGACCCAGGAGCTGTAGGTAAACGACCATAGGCGACGACGTGTGTTCGCTGTATGGGCTCTGGAGCAGTTGGAAACTGACCCTAATTTTCATCGAAAAATCATTTTCAGTGATGAGGCCCATTTCTGGATGAATGGGTATGTCAAACAAAATTGTCGAATTTGGGACGATACCAATCCCCATGAGATCCAAAAGCGTCCAATGCAGCCCCAAAAAATCACTGTTTGGTGTGGATTTTGGACTGGCGGCGTCATCGGTCCATATTTCTTTGAGAACGACTTTGGCCAGGCCATCACTGTCAACGGCGAGCGCTATAGGTCGATGATTACCAACTTCTTTTGGCCTGAATTGGATCATTTGGATACCAACGACATGTGGTTTCAACAGGACGGCGCTACGTGCCACACAGCTCACGCCACATTGGAAATTCTGCACGAGCTATTCGAGGGCATGGTCATCTCACGTGGAGGTGATGTGAACTGGCCACCGAGATCGTGCGATTTGACCCCGTTAGACTTTTTTTGGTGGGGTTTTCTGAAGTCGAAGGTCTATGCGAATAAGCCACAAACCACAACGTCCCTCAAAGCTAACATAACTCATGCCATCGGTCAAATTCAACCTGATTTATGCGCCAGAGTCATGGAAAATTGGACATTTCGGATGCGCGCCACCCAGAGAAGCCGCGGTGGACATTTGAACGATTATATTCTGTACATAATGGCATCGATAGGCCTATCAAACGAATAAAAAATGTCGACGATATCTCATACACACTTTGTTTTATTTAAATTTAAAGATAGGTAGCGCTTAATGATAGACCCTTTATAACATATTTTATTTATGCAACGCAGTTGTGCATTTTATTTAAGTTTGTGAATCATTGGTTAAAATATACATACATTCCACGTATCTCTATACATGAATAGATAGACAAAGAAACGTCATTGCGCCTATCATGATGTATACACGTAATTTCGCATAACAATATTAACAAACAGCAAAAAGGCCTTTAGATGATTCTAGACATTAAAAAATGTGTTCATGTTTTTTATAGTTTTTCCCTATTCTATCGCTTTTTTATTATAAAACATGATGCAGCGAAATAGTCAGTTGCATTCCTCTCCTTCAAAATTTTACCAGCAATACGAGTCATGCTTCGAATGCACATCAGTTCACCCTTAAGCCCAACATCGGTCGTACTATCAAATATAGGGATTCATTTATAAGCTGAACGACACGAATGTGGAATGATCTATCAGGCTCTGCATTTCCCCATCACTACAACCTTCAAACATTTAAATCCAACGTGCACAGGCTTCTCCTTTGTTCTTCCTCCACATTTTCCTTAACACCCGTGCACTTAAACAATTTAAGGGTATTCATATTCCCTTTGGCGCGTGCTAATTATAAGAAAATAGGTATGAAAACTGTCATCCACCCTAAGAAGGCAGATTCACACCCTTCCTTTGTTCTAAGTCCATAACTCCAGCGAAGGAGCACTGATCTGGGTCAGGTTTTTCTCATTTAACCCCGATTCATCCACTATCTCGAATTTCGAATGTACCCGTTTCTTCAGTTTCATCCCTTTTTTAAAGTCCTTTGTGCATCTAACACTCTTCTTTTGGGTGAATATGAAACAATAAATTCGTTTTTATTGTGTCAGAGAAAAAGTTTGTATTGCAGTCAGTTACGAGTACAGCATCACTCTCGATTGTTAGGTACATCAGTAATTTACGTAAATGTATCTTTAATTTTAAAGTTAAATGGGATTGCGTAATTTTCTTATGCGCAGAAAGGAAATGGAATGGGGTTGGAAAATTATATCGTTCTACATTTATGCAAAAAAGGAATGTATTCTTCCACATGGTTTGTCTGTCAATTTGTGTGAGTGTCTGTCTGTGACACTTTCTTTTCTTTTTTTCATGAGTCAACGGTTGGAGATTGGATGTTAGTGCGCTGGCGACTAGATGAAGAAAGTGTTTTGGGGCGGAACTCCAAACGCAAGAACAATACTTAAGCCCCGGTCTAACTTGTGCTTTGTATAGAAGAAGGAAGTGTGCCGCTGCAAAGCATCTCGTGGCTTAAGTAGTTCAACTTCATCGACTCCAATTTTGCGATGTTGGATATGCGGTTATGTCACGTTACACCAGAGTTGGGTTAGATAATTTGGTGGTCCGTTTGAAACTTTTGTATTCGGTAAATTTGGTTTTCCATGCGTAGTGGCCTATCATAAATTCATTCACAGGCTTCACTTGTTGTTAGCATGAAAGTTATCGGCACTATTGGTGTCACCTCTCCACCTATTTCTCTTTCTAGGGTGTTCCTGACCGTAGTGTATCTTTGATATTCCATCAGAACATGTTCCGTGTTCTGGGTTTTGCCACCACAGTGCGG
This sequence comes from Pocota personata, assembly GCA_963082735.1. NCBI lineage: Eukaryota > Metazoa > Arthropoda > Insecta > Diptera > Syrphidae > Pocota > Pocota personata. The sequence continues at coordinate 5,919,648 of OY720433.1, forward strand.
GCAATATGGGTCATACGTGTAAAGATTTTGGCCTTGCTTTGATCGATTTCTTCGCTACGAAGTTTGGGATTCCATCAATTCCTGGCGTCTTGTTAATCTTTATCGCTGATGCAACCTCAAGGATTTCCTCAGTTGTGATTGGTGGTATTATCTCCGCTTCCTACGATGTTTCTCGGTATCTTTTCTCGGGAACAGGGCGCTAACAGTTGTATACTTCATGTTCGGACATGTTAGTTTTTTCATGACTATTTGGTACGCAACTTAGCTCATCCCTGAGGGCCTGGAAAGATTCCCGCTTGCTCTTCCTTATCACCTTACGAAGCATCCTCGGGAAAGGAACCTCGTCACTTCTTTGACTTGTTCTTCTGCTGTACCCCTTGATATGTCCATGCTGTCTAGAATATACTCTAGCATTTCGATTACGTTGCTGTTTTCCATCCATATTTTGCACTTTCGGAGGGAGGTTGCAGTACTTTCTATTTCGAAAATGATGGCCTGGTGGTCACTGTTCGTATACAGGTCTAAGACATGCCATTTCATCTTTCACGTTATTGACCTGATGGCAGAAGTAGATCGACGATGGAACGCGCTCTACCAATGTCAAACGTGGGGTCTAGCAAAGGCCTCTAATAGTGCCTCGCCTCTTTTGTTTGTTCTAACACTATTCCACTCTACTGCCCATGCATTGAAGTCTCTGGCTATAATGGTTAGTGACTTCCCCCGTGCCTCGGCTATAAGGCGTCCAGCCTCTGACAGTATTCAGTCATCGACAAGCTTGGCGGGGCATAGTAGCTAACGAGGTTCTCCCGACGCCGGTGGTCTTTACGTTCGAAGGGGTAGACGTCGGTGTCCATATCGCTGCCTTCTTATTTTCGTCCCAGTTAGGTGTTTGGACTGTTTGCAAATAAGAACTACATTTTTAAAAACCGGTCAATAAGTAAAGTAATACGCAAGTAAAAAGTAGCACTGAAAGCCTCTGACTCGCTCATGATAAAATTTAGACTACACGGTGCTCTTTGAGCTGACTCTCTCTTCTGTATTCCACCTCACTGCAACTACATTGGCCCCGGAACTTTTCTGTAGCCAGTAAAAGCCACTATAAAAGATTAAACAAAATAAAATAAAACATTAGATCTGGCTTCAGGTCAAGCGTATCCCAGACACTTCCGGCAAAACCTCCACAAAAAAAGACCAATCTTCTAAGAAAAATTGGCAGAAATTAACTCTGTAACGACCGGAACATTCAGCGGCCACTACGCCCTGAAACAAACAACACATCGCCACAGTGTCTCTACCGCTTAGACACTCTCCCGCCTCCACAATCCAATCCAATGTAATCTACATAATTAGCACGTGCTTAATTGCCCAGTTCCTTGTATTGTAGGTCTACCCCCTTGAGAATATCCGTCGACTCACGTAAACAATCTATTAAGCTTTTGTGTGTGCCCCACGATGCTACTATGTAAGTCTGAAGCAAAACAATAACAAACTCAATTAACTCATTTGCCACGCATATCACACCTATTACGGTTGACACACTCAATTACGTTTAATTAGCGACGTTTGTGTGGTACCTACCCGAACCGTTGCGTGTGTCACCGTTTAAATGATGAACGTTGAAGGGATATGTTAACAGGAAATGGAATGGCAAAGTGTCGAAAACGGATTAAATTATGAATATCAAGAGTTGCTACATGTGGAAGAGTGCAGACTGGTTGGTCCTTTTTTCCACTGGGGATAAATTGTTCCTCAACTGCATTTGCATGCATGGTTTGAGACAGACTTTCTGCCATCGACTATTCTTATTGTCAAGGTTACTGACAGACTCGTGGATCTACATAGTTGCCATTGTACTCAATCATTCGCATACAAGTACTCTGTCAGCAAGAGTTCGTTGCGATTCATCGGCATTGCTACGGACACTCACGTGTAGGTACAAGTATGTAGCTATATCTCATACCCACTCCACGCACTAGCAATTTACATGCATCCTGCCGCGACGATATGTACTTTTCGGCATCAATATTATCCCTTCGATCCAAAACAATAAGGGATTGACACGTGTATCTCCCCATCAGCAGACTTTCATGCTGCTGTATGCATAAATTCAAGTATAACAGTGTTCGGTACAAGGCATACACTGATTTAATGTACGCGGTTCACTAGGACTGTTTTAACTGTCAAACCCCTTTTTATGCCTAGTGCACTCGTAACGCATATATGGCCCAACGAAGGTCATCCAATTAGTGCCAATCAATAGGATAGCCGAGTGCTTGTACCGCTTTATCCGTCTTCGAAGGACTACGATAAAAAATTGTTACACATTTTTTTTTGTCTGATGACTGCCATTGCATTGATGAAAGCAAAAAAAAAAATAATAATAAAAATTGGAGGTGGTAGATTATCATCGTTTGTTTAGTACCTCATGTGATGTAGTCTGGGGTAAGTTTGATATCAGGCTCAACGTAAAGTGGGAGATGTTGGCGAAGAAACGGTCTCTTTTTTTCTGGTGTGTCTCCCCATTACAAAGCATGACTAGGCAACTGTCCTTCTCCAATTAGGCATATGTGAGGTCTCCATTAACTTTGTTGTTCTGTTGCAGCTTCAGGAGAGCGCGTTTGTTGTAATTGTTATGCGTTAAGCCTACTACTGATACATATATCACAATAAATATTGTTAATCTTTCTTTATATTTAGAGCCAACAAAAGGAAGAATATCATTTTAAAGGGCTTAAACTTCAATAATTTATCCTTTCTAATTTACAGCTACATATTTTAGTAATAGGTTGGAGTAGTAGATACTAGCCCCCAATCCCCTCCTTATACATATTTGAGCCTTCTTATCCCGTTGGGTACTCATTCGTCCAAGATTCTCTGATGGTTTCGAAATTGTTGACAGCCGTAATTCAGAGAATTCCGCAAGTTTTTCATCTCTAGATGCACTGGTGAGATGTTTAGCATCGCATCCATTGGACATTTGCTTCTAAGCCTCATGGCTTTTCAAAAGCCCCCTTGCCGTTGCTCGAATTTATTGAAAACAGAATAAATAGATATTTGTGTGCTATCCATATAATGGGTGGTATGACAGAGTACCTGCTCTAAACTCCACTTTTTGGAGCAGGTGTTCTATTTGGTATGAATAAAATGCCTGAGAAGATGCTCAATAACGGAGCACCTACTAGGTCCATGAGCACTTACTCAGTTCGAAGAGTACCTGCTCCATTCCGTATGAATAAAAATGAGCAAGCGCTTCATAAATGGAGTTTTTAGCGACCGACAAACTATAAACTGCCTGCACACATTTGTGTATGATAGTGACCATTGCGGACTCAGTGCCGCAATAACGATTCCCAACGAAATTGCGGGGTTGGAGGAGTTTGTTCAAATGTACTTATAGTAAGGCACGTTGGACTTGCTTTTCCAGAACTTTGATAAGAGCGCTCTCCTCAAAGTCGCTCTACTCACCGTCCAATAGGAAACCGTCAAACGAGGAGATTGACTGGTACCTACAATAAATGGACGAGACAATTAAACAAACTGTGGACAGGAAACAGGCCTGCAACAGCCTTAGGGTGGCCGTGGTGTAGTGGTAACATCATCGCTTGTCACGCTGCAGGTTCACGGTTCGAATCCTGATGTCAATAATCATCTATTTATTTCGCATGAAATAAATAAAAAAAAAACGATCAATTGTGAAAGCTTATGCGAAGGCATAACACTGGCAGTAGGATGGTCATATGGCTAAAATGCAACTTGATCGTGATGATGACATTAGGAGGACGGAAAAATACTGTGAATCATAAGCAGCGACAATAAAAAATACTCTCCAGTTATCTGGAGTTCACTGAAACTTAATACCAGCTGAGTTTCAAACCAACTACACCAATCTGTCTTTCTCTCTGTCTCTTCCCCTTTCTTCAAAACGCCCGTGTCCTAAAATTAGTATAAGGGTATTCATAACCCCTTTCACACGTGCAAATTATATAAAAAAAAAATTCTAACCAGATGATTTTTATCATTTTTAAAGATAAGAGCTATGACTGAATACTTACAATCTTCAAGGAATACACCACAAGCGAGAGATTGGTTAAAAATTATTTGCAAGAAGACCTAGCGCAGTGTCTTAAAACCATTGGGTAGAATACTAAAGTATCCACTTTAGAATTCGTCTCCAATTTGGCGAGAGCATTATAGATTTCATCCGTTTCAAACACGAGGCTAGATACATTAGCAAAACTTTGTAATGAATCGAAATATTCGTCATGAAGGTTTACGAAATTTGAGGAATTGTATATATTTTGGAAAAAGTTAGCAACATGTCCATAATTTTTTCCGAATCTTGATAGATGTTATTTTTATCTATGAAATTAGTAGCCAAGCCAGACATTTTCAAAACCTTTTATTTGTTTAAAACTACTCGTATGCATTGACTTAGAATCGAAGAAAGAATAGTGTGTTAAATATTTTCGAACCAAAACTGCAACGTTTACATCAAATTTTTTAAAAATGTTTGATAGTTTTACTATCGCGGTACTTTGATAATAAAAAAGGCTAGGTTATTACACAACTAAATTTCTTTAAATGAAATGAAACGGAATGGAGAAATCTTAAAATATCATTGTATTCAAGGCCACTGTGGGCGTTCTGATTTGATGTCTACCCCAACTCTAAACAAAGACATCCTACGTAAAACAGAATTAAGGCATTTCAGACGTCACAAACACCCCCATATCTTCCACATCGGCCTTGAAAGGGGTAAGAAAAGGACATATGTATGTATGCAGAAAAACACATTTGTCTACTGTTTTTCACCTAGAAAGAATGAAATGGTGTCTCTACTCTTAAAGCTCTCTTCACTAAATTTTATTGTGAAAGCTTCCACTATGTTTTTTCTTAGTGTTGCGAAATATCCTTTTTTTTTGTTTTATGGAAAAAAAAAGTGCACAACATAAAAGCGAACTATCAAGCCTGTAATGCTAATCAAAGATAATGCTGTTCAGTGTGGTCACTTCACTCCTACAAGAAGGTTCTGAAAAAACAACTGATACAGGTGTTATAAATCCAAAAAAGAACTATTTAAATTTTGTGTTTTTATGAGTGTTATTGCCTAAATTATTACCAGTGTTTTTTGCTGTTTGCCTGCAGTTGTTGTTGCCACTAAAAAAAAAACACTTTGTGTGGTGAGTGTTTAATGGTTTTTGTGAAAATTTCCGATCTCGAAAATGAATTCCGTAATTCTGTTCATCTAGGGTAGAGTCCCCTGTTCTCGAACAGTTTACAGACTTTGAAAAATGAATAGTCTTTAAAAAATGCTTACCATTGGGCCTAGAAACATAGTTTTGAAATATCAAATATTCTTAAACCTCATATAATTGATTTTATTTATTAATACAATTTATTAACAAATGAAATAAATATGAATACCAACCATTTTCCCCTATTTTCGAACACTTGTTTCCTAAAGCCGAACAAAAGGATTCCTCCTTTCGAACACCTAAATCATATCTATAAATTTGTCTAGAATGTTAATTTCAAGTACATACTAAGTAAAAACGAATTTGAGGTAACACTTTAGTGCTTGAACTGATTTTATTTTAAAAAAATAAAAGTAACAATTCATTGGATTTAAAAAAAAAAAACTTAAAAGAGATAAATAACTATAACTATTAGAACATTTATATATAATATTATCAGTCATTTTGTACTGTAACCAGGTATTACCCTTAATAATTAGTAGATACTTATTTAAAAAAAAGGAACAAAACCACTCACAGGTAATTCATTTCATTCTGTGCTTCTTTGCTAGTTTTTGTGCAAAGTTTGGTACAAGACAAATGATACCATCTGCTGCATAGGTAACACCCGATATTCTTTAATCCATCATCTTCTGTGTCCGTGTCCAGTTCATCCTCGCAGTGTCCATATATTTCTTTCTTGTGAGATTTGTCTGAAAGTTTGATTTTTCTGTTTTTTTTTTTAATTTGTTTGTTATTTCATTGAATCCGACGGAGATTTTTGCGGTTGTTAATTTCTTTCCTTCTGTCCTCTTTAATCCGCTCTTGGTTCATATAAAACTCTTTCCATTTCCCAGAGGAAATGAACATGGGCGCCCTAGTTTTAGGAAATAAAGTTTTCCCTTTTTTGTTCCTTGTGGGATTAGGATATCTTAAATGCTTGTCAAAACTGGGAGATGGACTACTAACTGGTGCATACGAGTACGTTTTGCAAGTTAATATCAGAGCAGTAGTTTCTGGTGTGTTTTTCGCGAAATCGGCATTGACCAACGTGTACTCGAAGAACAACTTGGTTTATTTTGATTGGAAAAGTTTCACCTTGTTGTTTAGTGTTTTACATTCAGAGTTTAATGTACAGAGGGTAAAAGCTTAATTGACCCAGGAAATTTAAAAGGTTTAAACCGCCGTAGCTTTTAATTTTAAAAAAGATACCTACTAACAAAATCAAAATTACGTATTCCTAAGATTAACGATATAAAGTTTCAAAACAAAAATGGGTCATTCAAGATGTTACCCACTGCATACTTACAATTTTAATATTTTCCATTGCTTCTTCCAACATTTTATCATCTACCTATACAATGCCATCTTTACTTGTTCGAATTAATGGTGACCTAGCGTCGAAATCGTCAAATACGAGTATTTCTATGTCGGATATGGTAGGGTTTTCCAAAATCCTTTCTGTTTCAGAAATAGCAATGACCGCTTCTTCTAATATCTGGTCGGTCTGTAAAGATGTTAAAGAGCTATCTTCCAAATGATGTGGTTGAGGAGATTGAGTAAACTGAAGTTTTTTCTGAGTTTCTGTGACTGTTTTCAATAGTCAATTCCATTATTTTTGAGGTAATTTTCAATAGAAAACAAAACTTTCTTTGTAACATCCACTTCTTCAATAGTTATTGCTGTTTCATTTTCAAAGGCACAGTTTAAGTTTTCTAAGTTGTTTTGAATACATTTCGTGTAGTCAATTTAATTGGGATCGAATGGGATCATTCACATTTTTTAAATGCATTCTGTATTATTGATGACCGATCAGATTTGTCCAGAACTAGTTTTAGCAGTTGGCTAAAGTTTGATTTTGTTACCGTTTTGCCATGATTTTCTGGTAAATTACTCCAATCTCTGACAGTTTTTCGGTAGATCACAAACAGATCGACCGCATTCATTGAAACCCATTAGCAAACTCAGAATTTTGTTGACATAAGATACATTTGTATGAATGCGATGCTTAAGGTAAATAAGTGAAAAGGGAATATGCATACTTGTGACGAAAATTAACGATAATATACTGACTTTTGTAAAAAGTGTTCGAGAACTGGGGATGTTCGGAAACATGCGACTCTACCCTACTTGCTTGTACCTCGGAGTTATAAAATAAATTATCTGAGAGAGTCGTCATATGGTATTAGGTGTTCATAAATGTTCGACAATAAAAAATATAACTCCTATCAATTTCCTTCGACTTGGACTCTAACATGGACAGCATCAAAAATTAAAAATATCAAAATATCGACTATTCGACATTGTATAAATTAACATTTGAATATAAATGATCTCTTGGAATACGAAATGAAAGGGTTTGTTTCGCATTTAACTATAATATTATGTATTTCCCCCCCTGCTTTTTCTCCGAAATTTTTAAGATGATTGTTATTATTACAAATCGGCAGTGTTTTAAGCTTTAACAATTCAAGTAATTGGCATCACCACATGAAAGTACACCCGCCAGTGAGAAGATTGTATGTATTTGCTTACTGAGCTCTCTTATATACAAACAAATACATATAGAAGCAAAATTTCTCTTTCGGTTTTTAATAGTGCAGCACTGACTATATTTCTCGTGTTGCCAAAATTATCCTTTTTAAATGGTCGTATATTACAGAAGGTCATACCTATTATAAACTTGTTATAAAGAAATCTATTTAGGGTGGCCGTGGTGTAGTGGTAGCATCATCGCTTGTCACGCTGTTGATTCACGGTACGAATCCTGATGTCAAGAATCATCTATTTATTTCGCATGAAATAAATAAAAAAGTCGATCACTTGCGAAAGCTAAGTCTGTGAAGGCATAACACTGGCAGTAGGGTGGTGGTCATATGGCTAAAATGCAACTTGATCGTGATGATGACATCAGGAGGACGGGAAAAAAATACTGTGAATCATAAGCAACGACAATAATAGCGAAAACAAACAAAATACTCCCCAGTTATCTGGACAGCCATCCTTGGAGTTTACAGAAACTTAATACCACCTGAATTTCAAACTACACCACTCTGTCTTTCTCTCTCTCTTCCTCTTCCCACAAACCGCACGTGTTCTAAAAATTAGTATAAGGGTATTCATATCCCCTTTCACACGAGCAAATTATATAAAAAAAAAAAAATCTATACAACTTAAACACACAAATTAAATATTCGCGATCTTTACACGGAAACAATCTAAAAACATTCCGCGGGGCGAAGCCCGCGTTCACAGTAAACAAAACAATGATTTTATTTCAAAATAACTCTTTATTTAGACGACAGTCTTCTATAGGAACAGAACTAAGCCTAACTTATTAGTATCCGAGTTCTCATCGATTTACATAAGCAAGTTTCAGTCGTCTGATCCCGTCAACTAATAATTCAGCGAATTTGCAATGATTCTCTATCACGCTTATAGGACGTGATTTACTTGTGCCTTGTTAACTCACATTACGCTTAAAAGTGTATGAATTATTTATTATATTCTACATAATAGAGTGAATATGAAATATGTATAGTACTATCCTGTATCACCTTACTACGCCTACGCGCCATCGAGTACGATTGCTGACAACGAGATTCAGCTTTGTCCAACTCCTCCCCAGCTGTCGAGACTCCTCCTCTATTGTTTTGCGCCATATACTTCTCGATGGATCTACTATTCTACCGTCTTGGGTTAGTGGGTTTCATTGTATTGCGTGCTTTGCTATGGAACTGTCACCTTTTCGAAGGGTGTGACCGATTTACTGCCAGTTACGCCATTGAATTATGGTGCCTATAGGTTCCTGCCCCGTTCTCTGATGTAGCTGTTCATTAGAGATACAGTTCGGTCAGAATATCCTTAGAATGTTTCGTAGGTACTGGTTCACAAATGTTTGCAGCTTTTTTATGATAATGGCGGTCACTTTCCACATGCTGCACCCACTCAACATTGGAGCGAAAGAGTCTCGTGTTTAAGCTGATTCGGTTTGCGACATCTGCTTCGGTTCCTCCATTGGCTGAGATAATCCTTCCAAGGTATTGAAAACTCTCTACTCTCTCAACCGGTTGTCCAGCAATGTCTATTTGCTACTCGTACGGTGGCTGAGTAATTTTGTTTTTGCCGAGTTAATTTTCACAAAGCACACGTCGTCAGCGTAGTCAAGGTGTTTTAATTGAGATGAAAGTGTCCATCGAATTCCATCAGTTCCCGATGGCAGAGCAGAGGTAAGCATCACCAGTAAAAATAATATTGGCGAAAGGATGCAACCTTGCCTGACTCCACTCTGTATTTCAAATTCTTCTGACAACTTTCCTCTGTGCAATACACTTTGAGTCACCGTAAGTCGCTTTGATAATAGCTTTAAGTTTATCTAGAATGCCTCTTACGCAAGACAAGCCCAATAAATTCTCTGTTTTATAGTCAGTCACACTTATGTATGTAAAAGATTGTTGAATTCACATCTTCTTTAACAGATCGAAAAATTTGTTCATTAAGAAGAATAGTACTCTTTGGTACTGTACATACATATGCACATATGTAAATGTTTTTTAATATTGGTATGCAATTGGTAATGCAAATTATAGTTGGCCAAAAACTTACAGTCAATAAATAAAGTCTCCGTACACCCCCTTACTTACAGAGAAAACGCCAAATAACTGTTGGGTACCTTTTTTGCACAATTACACTTTTTAATCTTCGGGGCATTGATGACACTAGCCTTCTTGTTGTTTTTTCTTCATTTTTTTGCCATTCGTCTTGGAGAATTGTTTTGAGATGTGTCTTACTGGTGATGCCATGTTTTCGAACTCGTAATTCCAGCTGATGCCAAGGGTTCATGTCTGGCGATTGGGGTGGAGGATTCACGACTTTTGGACAGTTATAAAGAAGCCAGGTCTTAACCATAAGTGTAGTGTGCTTGGGACCGTTATCTTGGTAGAACTTGAAACACTCCCCTATTCCCAAGTTTTGTACACTTTTCTTTAAATGGTGTTTTAAAATACTCAAGTACATGGCTTTGTCTATTATTTCATCGATAAAAACTTATTTACTTAGGTGGCGCTTTAGTCCGGGGTGGAAATGGGCCTCAACCAACAAACCCCTCCAGCCAGCCCGGTTATGAGCCAGCTGCCTCCAGTTGCGCACGCCAAGTTTGTTGAGGTCCCCCTCCACTTGTTTGCGCCACCTACCACGAGGTCGTCCTCTACTGCGCCGTCCATCCGGGGTGGATTCGAAGACTTTCTTGGCGGGAACGTTGGACTCCATCCGTCAAGTCATATTTGAAAACGAGCCACTTAAAAACGTCTTTTGTGCCAAAAACTTGGTACGTATATAAAATTTTATCGGAATCGTTAGAGTCGTTTTAGAGCAAACCGCCATTTTTTAAAATCGGTACCGTTAATTTTTGGTTAGGATAAAAATTCCTATTTCGCCTTGAATTGTGATCCATTGCCGTTTGAAGAAAATCCGTCCAGTCGCTTAGACTGCAGTTGGTCATACATACAGACAGACAGAATTGAGAGACCCATTTTTTTAACTTTCTCTGTTATCGAAAATTTTCAGTAAACCAATATTTGACATTATACTCGTAGGTGCAAGTAAAAAAATATTTCTATCGAAATTTTAGGTTTTGAAATTTCCTCCAAGGTGGCTTTCAAAAATTCAAGGTATTAATTCTTTTGTCAAAAAAGAAAATAAAGAGTACAACTGGGTTGCAATTACTTTCTCTGGTAATTTTTATGTAATTTTTAAGCATTCGAGAAAATTACCACACGGACTCCCCAGCCCAGTATATTTTTGAGGCATCGCGGTCGGTAGAGATAACCCTTTAGACGGCTTTCATCCCTTCACCGTCCTTCTATTCTGCGTTGGTCTGCACATCCACAGCGGAATCTCGGAATATTGCAGTGGAAGTGTACTGAATTCAATGTGAAGGTCCAGATGTTAAGAGTGCAAGAGTGCACCCTTCTTGGAATTGTCCTGACTAAGATTTTAAGCTTGTGGCCTTTACTGAAAACGGTCAACCCGATTAGTGTTTCCTAAATTGGGTGTGCATAGGTATTACGTCCTTGTACTACATCCACAAATTTATCTCGTCTAAAACTTCTTTATTACTTCAAATAAACTGGAAAATATAAACAAATTAAGTTTGAAGGGGACTTTAATGGAACAAAGGCGTTCCCTATCACTACTCAATTTACCTTATCAATTTGTCCAACAAATCAAATTGGTTTATATTTGTCTGCTTATTTGCTGTAATCACTAGAAGATAAACAAGTTTGTTCGTCATTATTCTTGGACGTTGTACAGGCTTTTGATAAAGTTTGGCATAAGGGTTTAGAGTATAAATTTCATAGAGATCTACCTAGACAGTACTATGAGACACTTATATCTTATATAGCACATAGATTCTTTAAGAGTTCGCTATAGTATAGCGCATTCTGAACTAAAAGAAATACAAGCAGGTGTTCCGCAGGGAAGTGATCTAGGACCCAATTGATACGATAATAGCCACATTCGCAGACGGCACTGCTCTTCTGTCATCTGATGGATGCGTGGCTAAAACAACAGAAAAGCTTCAAAATTCAGTTGATCGGATATGTGATTGGACGCAACGATGGCGAATTAAATTTAATGAGTGTAAGTCAACTCATATCAATTTTACAAATAACAGAGTAACGAATGTTACTGTAGTTATTAATAATCAAGTAGTTCCTTCTTCTAACACAGCTAAACATCTGAGTATGAATCTGGATGCTAAATTGAAATGGAAGGAACATGGGAAGAAAAAGTAAGAAGCCAACTATTATAGTGAAAATCAGCTGTCTGTCCGCTTGCCGGAGATGAGTTTTGCTAACCCACAAAGCAAAGTTTTGGAAAATTGAAAAATAAATAAAGATTTTTATCATAGGTTAGAGTAAAAGCCGGGAAAAAAATTATTTGCATTTACCTATATAATATGGGTATCAAATGATAAGTTAGAATGCCCTGACTCTAAAAATCAGCATTTGCTGCTACATTACAACAAACATACCAAACTTCTTAGCAAAGCCAAGTAAACTTGTGCCCTAACAATCACTTTTTACCATCTAATCAAACATTAATTACTCTATTTACTACATACGAATTAAACAGAAAAAAACAGCCTTGTCAGACAAAAATGTTAAGGCACGCTTAAAGTTCTGCAAAGAACATAAAAATTGGAAGCGAGTAATTTGGTCAGATGAGATGAAAGTTAATCGATTCCAGTCAGATGGTAAAGAATAAAAACTGGCATCGACCAAATGAAAGCCTACAAAAATACCAGGTTAAAGAAACAATGAAATACGCCGGAGGAGTTTGATGGTGTGGGGTTGTTTCACGTGGTGGAATATTGGCCCTTTAGTTAAAATTGAAGGTATTATGAAAAAGGAGCAATACCTCGATATTCAGCGAACCAATTTACCACAATTTGTTGACGAGTGCGCCTACCCTATTGACGAAATAATTTTTCAACAAGACGGCGACCCAAAACACACCGCGAAAATTGTTCAAAACTGACTTGGAGAGCAATTATTTCAAACGCTCAAGTGGCCAGCACAGAGCCCAGATCTAAATCCTATCGAGAATTTGTGGGCTATAGTTAAAAGAAGTCTGGCGCAATATGACAATCCTCCAAAAAATATAAACGAGCCGTGGATTAGACTACAAGAAGAGTTGGCCAAAATTCCACATGAATATATTGAAAAATTAGTGGAAAGTATGCCAACTCGAATGCAAAGTGTTATCAAAAACAAGGGACTATGGACGAAGTATTAATATAAAAAGAAACATGTCACCAGAAAAAATCGTGCAAAAATGAATACATACCCACTTCAACATTTTTATATTTATTTTAACTTTTAAGCAGTGAAGTATATTATTTGTATTGAAATGTAAATATTTTTTTTAATGTTCTAAGCGAAATAATAAAATATTAATCTATTTTCCTCTAATTTCTGCAACATGTACTCTTTTTTGCTCGCCACTGTATGTATATCAGATGTGCCACTGCAGATCTATAGATTTTATATGTATGTATGTATGCATGTATATATACATATTTCTTGAATTGTGAAATTGATGAATTTAGTTTTTTGTTGTTCCATTTATTTGTTTATATTAATTTGTATACACAATCATTTTCTGTCTCATTGCCTTTTTATTTGAGTCATTCAACTGGACTGTACTCGTGGACCGGCAATAGTTGTGCAACGATTTTTGTTGGCATTTTTATAAACAAACTCCTTTTCTTTTACTTACGCTAATGACAAAAAAATATATATATATTGAATAGGCTGAACATAAACAATAGCATGATGCCATCAGGTCATCAATAATAGACAAACAGTTGTGATTGTCCAAATACAGTGGTGGCTAAAAATCAAAATTCACTTGCTTAAAAAAAATTATTGTACTCGTATACAATACGACTTAAATGTATTTCAATATCGAACTTTTCCACTTTTAGATGAGAACAAAATCTAAGTTAAATTTCATCGTTTAGACATGATGGGTTCTAATTTCTCGCTTAGCTTAGATTAAATCGAAAAGCGAAGATAAGCTTTTACACTGCGGTTTCTTCAAAAGTCCCTTAAAAATTCCAGAGTAATTTGTTCACTTCTGATTTTTTCAGGAGATCAATGATCATATCTGAGTGGATAGCAGCAATATAGCGAATATCCGCTTTCAAGGCAGAGTTTGTGCATATGGTGATTTCAAGGGATGGCCCCTAGATGTAACCACAGATTATTTCATGCTGTGGGAACTGTCGATGTCTTCTTAATTCGTCATTCCAGGTTTGTGTTGTAATTCAGCTTATTGCCTATAGTTAAGCAGCATTTTGAAATAAGAAAAGAGAATTTGTTTAGTCTAAATTGAGTTTATTCCTAGATTTACACGGATATTGGCCATTTATTGAGCTCAATCTATGCTCTTTGAAGGGTTTTGCTGATGTCAGGGGTGAATTTCTCATACGATTAATTTTATCCCCGTATTTCGCAGTTTTCAACCGAATAAATGAATGAATTGTGATCTAAATGATCCATTGTTCTCAGTGCCGTTGTGAATTGAATTGACGAATTGCAATAAAGGAGCTAGTTTGGAGAGCGAGTCTCTCTCTCTTGCAAACGTCATGATTACCGCATTTTCTGCTTCTTCAACTTCAAAGTGTCCACTTCTGCTTACTTAGCCATTATCTATGAAGCTTATGTTTGTCTGAAACTTGAATACAACTCGTACGAGTTATTTGGAAGGGAGCTCCCGTCACATGCTTGAGTTTACTTGATCCTGTACAGCGATATGCTTGTAGCCACATCCCTTCGCTGGAACACTGCTTGAGTGTTGGCTGCTTAGCCCTCCTGCATCGGTATTTCATATGTAGGTATGTAGTTATGTCTCGCCTGTTTGTCTGTTTAATAGTAATTCAGAGCATGCTTTCACGAGCACTGCTCAGTATAGGAGATCATTTTTTCATTCAACACGAAGTTGGTACAAGCTGCCTTATTCCGAATTTTCAGAAATCTATAATTTGCAAAAATTTAGCGCGGATCGTTACATCACTCGCTCCCCTTATCTATCCACTCTTTGGGACTTCCCTATACACTTTGCTATTACTCCATCACTGGGTTTTTCAAGTGATGGAACACTTCCAAGAAACACAGTTCTTAGTGGTGAAGATCATTAAAAAAAAATAAAAATAGGTGTAGAGGTAAAAGATCGTTAATTACCTCAAACACCACTATTGGGCACAAACTCTTTGTCCCTTTGCATATGCCAGCGCGCCAAGATGATGATTGGTCTCACCATCCGGCGTATAATACAGGTTTTACCTACTTGTAAACCATGAGCGTTCGATTGTTTTTTTTTTCATTACTTCTTAAAATCCCGCTTTTGCTCAATGTCAACTCCTACCAGCCCAATAGGCCTTAGATTGATGTTTAGTTCCACCGAGAGACACTGTTCTCTAATCCGTATTATATCACTGACCGTCTCTTCGAAATTTTAACTTTAAACCCTTCCCTGATTTATAGGTAGGCTTTCTGCCTACATCCGCTCAGTACAATGATCAGTCTCAGCTCGTGATTTGCAGCATACACAATTGCTGATATTCATGTGACGCTTGTGACGATATGTTTCCTCTACAGATCTAGAGTACAGATACCGCACCGACAAATCAGGGAAAGGCCTTTATTCATAAAATTTGACATCTGGCAATACTTATTCTATACTACTTTTAAATCGCCTACTTTTTTTCATAAAAAGTACGCGATTACCTAAACCCTAATATTATGCATAAGATTTTTATCTGAACACATTAATTTGTCTTTCTGGCTATTCTCGCACTTTAGAAATGAGAAAGTGTAGATTGACCTTGATTCTAGTGTTATAAAGGATGTTCAAGCAAGAAGTAATTTTGATAGAAAGCACAGGTTTTTAATTACAAAATGTAAATCATTCATAAAGTATACAAATAAAAGACAAATTCAATTTGACTTATTCAGTTTATTCTCTGCACCAGCTTTAGCTGAGAGCAGTTTAAGTGATCCGAGTCCAATTAACAACTAACTCTACTTCTTAGACCTAAAACCCTACGATCCGTCGCACTCTGTCTTTCTCTCTGTCTCTTCCCCTTTCCGCAAAACGCACGTGTTCTAAAAATTAGTATAAGGGTATTCATATCCCCTTTAACACGTGCAAATTATAAAAAAAAAAAAAAATATGAGAAAATTGAAAATAGTGATCAATTCTGAGCTAACGATGACCAAATGCATATCAAAATCCCTAACTAACGATTCTACATAAATTTGTAGGTTTTAAAAAATTATATAAATAAACCATGAGTGATGATACCACTTAGTGCTTGTAAAAAAATCTGTTACGGGACTCCATTTCAGACTTCATATCTGGGATCTGTTGGGTAACAATCCGAAGCGAATACGAACGAATTTATTTGTTTTTTTTTTTGGAAATTGACCACATTTTGACTATTTTTTTCTTTTAGATGTAAATTGCACGCCAAGGATCACACACTTTGGAATTAAAAGTTACCACCTTAATATACAAAAACTGTGCTAATTAAAATGAGTTCTGACGAAATAAATGATAACCACTCGTCGTTTGACGAAGACGAACAAATGAGTGACATAGACGAAAGAGGTAAGTATTACAGGCAACTCAATTTTAAATATAATGTTTAGAAAAGCTCTTGCAGGAATCTCAACTATATCCAACAATATCGATATGCAGCCCGTGAACGCCACGAACTCGGATGACAGTAGTGATTCAGAAGATGGTTCAGAACTACAGCATTTACCATTTTGTAGATTGGCCATTTTAATGGCAGACCTCCTAATATCAATAATCATAATCATAACAATAACCATTATTGCAGTTTGTAGTGCGGTTCGAATTGAAAAGATTGCAGTCTTACACCGAATACCGAGCAGATTTCGAAGAGCGTTGGCTTATAAATACAATTAAAAAATATTTTAGTCTGTTTTGAATTCATTAATATGTAGGTACAAAAATAGCTGCGCAGATTTGAAAAAAAAAAAACAAAATAAATATTAGAATGTAATGTATCATTGTGTCATAGAACAATTTCCTTCTGTAGTCATGTATTTTCGGTTCAGGCACTCAGGTAAGCTATTTTCACTTAGCATTACATCACAATGTGCCTTCTACATAATGTCGGGTGTCGCAGAGTTTTTCAACAGAAGATTCCCTTTCCAACTGTGGTCTCTTCTTCCTTTCGAACCATCTACATACTTTGATCAGCCTTTGTGAACATCCATGCTTCTGCGCCACATAGTTGACTGAGATAATGAGGGTCTTATCAAGAGTCTCCTTAGTCGTGATTGAGAGGGTTTTACTTCTCAATTGCCTTCTTAGCCCAAAGAAATAGCAATTTGCAAGAGTAATACTTCTTTTGATCTCTCAGAACTAATGTCATATTCAGAGTAACTGCGGGGCCTAGGTAAATAATTATCCTTAACCACCGCGAAGTCCAATTCGTCGATGTTGAGTGTTCGTTGGCAGCATAAATTCCATTTTGTCACGTTTACCTATCTCTGCTGCCTCTCTTCCTATATTTATATGCCCCCCACTGTCAAATGCCCGCACGTATGCCAATACATTCTAAATTAAAATAAAATACTATACATAAATAAAGATATTTTCCATATTACCCCTTTTAACGCCAAATACTCCAAATTACCACAAAAATCCCACATTAAATACCACAAAATATCCCATTTTACACTAAATACTACAACATAACGCAAATTACTGCAAAATCTCCCATTTTAATACCAAATACCTTATATAATACCCCAGTTAACACTAAATATCTCAAAGTATCCACTTAAAACTACCTGGATCGAATCTAAAGAAGGAAGGTTTCTTTTGTCTGGTAGGCTTTCAGACCGCTTACTGTATTACAGGTCAATGGCCCGTAGTTCCTTAGAATATGCTCTAAAATCTCCTACGCTTCACATCCTGTCGCTTTCTAGTCCAAACTTCGCAAGGTGTTCTCTGAGTTACGGAGTCGTGTAAGGAAATCTGTAATTCCATTAATCTTCGAAGTATACTTCTACTTAAGTTTCAACTTCAGCCACAACTGCAAGGATAGAAGTAACTGGTACGGTACACAGATGGGTCCAAAACAGATGAAGGAGTCGGGGCCGGAGTATATGGACTAAGCACGAATACTCTCCTATACACAAGTATGGATAAAAGTAGCTCAGTATTTCAAGCCGAAATACATGTAATAGAACTGGGTATCCGGGAGAACATAAACAGATCTAGAACCAACAAGAACATTTATATTCTCTTAGATAGCAAAGCCGCGTTGCTTGCAATTAAGGGATATGAAATTACCTCAAAACCAGTATGGGATTGCCTTCAACTACTCATAACATTGACCAGCACAAACAGAGTTCATCTCATTTGGGTACCTGGCCACAGCGGTTATGAAGGTAATGAAAAAGCTGATGAAAAAGCTAGAAAGGATGTCTTTGAACCCAATTCATTTCTCTACTAAAGGGTGTCCCAAAATTCACGCAAGAAGTAATTTTGATAGAAAATACAGGTTTTTAAATTAAAATTGAAAATGTGTTATTGATTCATATACTGTATACTTTACAGTATAGGCTTATGTATGGAATAGCATATCGGGTAAATGGCCTCCACGGCTTTGCTGGCACATACGTACTTTTTTGTCGAAATTTTCCATAACCGTTGTGCATAAATGTGGCTGAATTTCGTTGATACAGCACTCAATTTGCTCCTTCAAGGCGTGGGTGGCCGTGAGCTTATGGGCATAAACCTTAGACTTGAAAAAAACCCTAAAGTAAAAAGTCCAACGGCGTTAAATCGCATGATCATGACCAAAACGAGAAACTACACGACCAGGTGATCACTCATGCATTATGCCTCCAGCTCAAAATTCGCACCAAACAGTGACACGTTGTGGATGCATTTGTTTCTCAACAATTACTCGTATATTTTCTGAACCCCAAATTTAACAATTTTGATGATTAACAAAGCCATCAAGATGAAAATGAGCCTCATCGCCGAAGATAATTTTGTTTGAAAAATCAGCATCCACTTGTTGTTGTTCCATAACCCATTCAACGAACTCTCTTCACTGTGTGTTGTCAGTAGGCTTCAGTTCTTCAGTCAATTGCACTTTGAATGTATGAAGATGCAAATCTTTCCTGAGAATACGCTGTAGAGAGCTTCTCGAAATGTTCAATTCTTGGCCATAGTGCCGAATTGATGTTAATGGACTGTCAACAACACTCTCACGAACTCGATGTTTTGTTTTGAACGACTTGTTGAAGGACGCCCAGACTGTCTAAGATCACTAATTGATCCAGTCTCCCTGAATTTTTTAATTAAAATAAAAACACTCACGATTCCGACAATATTTTGTACGAAAATTGCGAACTGTAGCTGCCAAACTTTCATTATTTTTAAAATATTGCTGAACAATGAAAACGCTTTGTTCTTTCGTGTAGCACTCCATTTTTAATAACACTGAACTGTTAGCTGTCACGCTGTTTTTTTTTTTGTTGGTAACACGCACAAATGGCGCAAAATTCAAATCTTGTGTGAATTTTGGGACACCCTTTACATCCCTGCTGTTCCTGCAAAAATTGTGTAAAAGGCGCTAGGTACCTGCGAATGAAGCTTCGCCCTGTGATGGAAACTACTGTTGTGCTGATGATTAATCTATCTGACAGTTACATGTGGCGAGATCTAGATTCGTCTTCCCCGTTTGAATTTTTCAAGTCGTATCAGCCCTAGCAAGTTTAGCTCGCTGGAATATCTTCATGCTCCGGCCCTCAGCATAGAAAAATGTTGACTAGCACAACCATTTCGTTGAAATACTAGCGACAATCTTGAAAAACCATCTCCCGAAACGTTATTACATGCAGATTGGGTTTCTATGAAGATGGTAATATACTGAACAGACATTAGGTGTGTTTTTCGTATCATATCAGCATACCGAAAAATGCGTGTGTTAAATATAACAACAACTATAACCTGCATCGGGACAGTTGTTTGCGTTAATCACGTTAAAAGATTCAAAAGGGCAATGTGTTCAGATTCAAAGCTATCCCCAAACTGAAAGCAAAACAGATTAGGGGACTAGTTCTTACTGACCGCTGTTAGAAGGATGATTGCTGAGAAAGCTATTTGTGGCGTATGCCACTTGTCTAACCTGTTTCGTTGTTTTGATAATGAAGCGAGGCAAATCAACCAATGAACCTTGCTGTTAATTCGTGTTAAAAGTGGGTGCTGCCGGTGGTGGATTAGAAAATGGTAGTTTTCATTCTGTGAATGGTCAAATTTGAATGACCAACGAATACTATAAACAATGTATTAGAGTATTGGGAGGAAGGTATGTACGTACATACATACTTGTATGTAATGGACACAACAGGTTACGACTTAAAGTTATTTCCACACTGAAAGCAAAATGGATTATAGAAAACTGGTTTTCAGTGTTGGTAGAGATATAGAGATAACACAAGAGCTGAGAAGGCGTTTATCGGTATCAACCTCTTGTTTAACCGGTATGCAAGTAACAATTGAACCACTCACTAACTGGTTTGCGCGTAGGTGCCGTTAGCGGTGGATTATTAAGTAGAAGTTATCACTCTGTGGATGGTTAACTCTGAGTGGCCAATGCGTAGCTACATTACACACATACTCGTATGTACATATGTATGTAGGTATAGACATCTTTCTTTGAATGAATTCAATGTGGTAGGTGGGATCGTTATAACTTTGGATGCTGACCTATACCCTATAGGCCTATAAAGGTATGACAAAGGTATAAAAAATGTATCAGACGATTCGTCTTATTTTCACGAGTGAAATTAGGTATGCCGCTATTTAAAATAAATAAGACTGTTGACAGCAGGCGCCATTTTGTCTATATATTTTTGAGATGTACGAAAATTAACAAACGCAAATACACATCTCAGAACCAGTTGATAGTCGTCTCTCTGGTAATATGTTCATGCATGTTTGTTGTTCCACAAGGACTAGTTTCGGTTTCGGTTTGGGCCGAAACAGCTAAATGGGGGACATACCTTTTGTAATTTTTATTGTTTTTATTTTCTTTCATTATCTCGGAAAGTAAAAACATCGGAACAATACATTTCTCACATCAGAGCATTGTCATCTTTCTTTGGATTTATACAAAATAATAAAAAATATCTACTTTCATTTTAACCTCCAAAACCTTTCATGTTTTTTCGTTTTTCCAAAATTTTACTTTATTACTATCTGTGCTATGCGTTAGCAAAACTCATACGAGTAACTGAGACAGAAACATTAAATAAAAAAAACTGAATTTTCAGTCTATTCTTTCCAGGAATGAAATTACCATATTTTGAACGATCATTTTCATCTTTTCAAAAATATAACAAAATTGTTGCGGAAACTTGTAGATAAGTACATACATAGTGCACATACGTGCAAAATTCTTTGATAATATCTCTTAATTAACAAAATATTGACGGAAATTATGCAAAAATCTCGAGATTTTGCTTGTCCCACCTTTCCACAGGTAGATCTTCAGATCCTTCCTTTTTCCTAAAATACGAGTATGTAGCTCACCAGACTATAAATATTGCCGACCTCTGAAGGGGGTAGGGTTTAATATTTCCAGTAAAGATATTTTCACACTTAGAATATACTCCTATATTTTAGACAATGATTTTGGTCGCAGCGGTGTCTCAGCGGTTATATGCGCGATCACTCTTCTCTCAATCGCAAAAAGTTGCCCTTCAGAAATGGCATACAACTGTAGGTCTCAAGCATTCGTGCAGCCCTGTATTGGGCTGTTGGCGCCAAAATATTTATTTATAACTGGGGAGCTGGTTTGTTTTACTTTTGTCGTTGCTTATGATTCACAGTATTTTTTTCCGTCTACCTGATGTCATCATCACGATCAAGTTGCATTTTCAACTGCCAGTGTTGTGCCTTCGCAGTAGAGTTGACTTAGATTCGACTTTTTTATTTATATCATGCGAAATAAATAGATGATTCTTGGCATCAGGATTTGAACCGTGAACCAACAGCGTGAAAAGCGATGATGTTCCCACTACACCACGGCCACCCTCCGTGCTCTGTTTTTGTTCGCTGATATAGCAGTTCATAATAATTTATGTAACACGACATTATAAGTTGACCTGACCTCTATCAATATTTTGATGAAACTGGTAATAAATAAAATAAAAGCAAAACACAAAGATTCTTTACTTCATAACAAACACTGAAGTAAACAAATTGCATCAAAAGTAAGGCAAAAGTCCTATCAAAGGACATTACGTCATTGCCTCCATAATATGTATTCCTTACCTTTTTGTTCAATACTTAAACGATAAAAGCACCTTGAACCATAAAATGCAATCCCTGAAGTTTAAAATAGAAAGCACTTCCATATGACATCACAATCACTTCAAGAACAGATAAAATAAAAACACTCCTATACAAAACTAACTTTAAACATTCAACATACACAGTTATGTATCTATATTTATGTACCATACATACTCGTAGATTGAAATTTAGTCACGGTTTACAATAGTTGTAGCCTTTCAAATAAGATCACAAAATATCCTACTGCAAGGAGAAAAACGGTCATCATACAAATACGCAAGTAAGTGTCCAAATCAATCAAATGTGGTTGTGCATCATTGTTGCGTGATGACATTTGTTCCAATTCCAATTCACTTTCTTCGGCGGCGCCTTCAACTGCAATGGTAACATGCTCCTGACCATCACCATCTGGTGGCTGCTCCTCAATTGGTGTTATTTTAAGTTTTGGTTTTTCGAATTTTATGAACATTTCGTAGACTTTGTTGTGGGTACTAAAGATGCTCTTTTCCACTGTTTCTTTTTTATAGGCACAACACAATTTTATCTGCAATCGACAGAAACAATAAGCAGTTCTTACTTGTACCTTATTAAATTTGTATTTTTTGATAAATCGCACAGACGGTGGTCACACGAAGACAGCACTCAACTGATCAATACTTTCCCTTCTGAAGTCGGTTTGTATCTGAATTGCTTCTGAGATGCCGATAGCGTTAGAGGTTTCGTAATATTTTATAACTGTTCACACGTGTGTAGGTATAGGTGCAGTGTCAAAGAGTAGAGATGGGGATTATTGATTCATTCTACATAAATATGTACCTACATTTCGCCAATGAGCTCCATCAGTGCAAATATGTACATATATAGGTGGAGAAATGAACATGAGGAGATTATAATGAAATTAATTCTTCTAATTGGAAATAGCAATCACTAAAAATAATATTTATCTTAATTGGTAGCCTCTATCACTAAAGTTGACTTTCTGGCTTTCGAAATATGAAATAAATTATTTACTTCTGAGTTGCAAGTTGCTCCATAGTCATTCATCTATCGGCTTGTTGACATGTGAATTCATTCTCTTACATATGTATATGTATCATATACATACATATGTAAATGATGCTGGATAAGATTGAGTAGTGATTCACCCGAGATATCCATAGTGGATATGATGCTGGTATACTTATTACTTAGTATATTTTCTTGAAACTATACTAAGTTGTCGCATGCAAGTGATTGGGGTAAATGTGATGAAGGTAAATGGGTGTTTGGGTTTGACGAAGATGCAATAAACTCTACGGCACAGTTATGTACGTCAATGCAGACCCATTGTTATGCATTGGGGGAAAGGTTGGTATACTTTGCTCGTTGAGCAATCCCACCCAAAATAGTCCCAAATACTTTGAATCTTTTGTAATCCCCATTTTCAATATACGGAAGAAATGATTCCCGAGGAATCCCGAGAAGTAGATATCATCGATAAACCTCAGCTTTTCATAAATTACCGCAGAGTATTACATAGGTATATGAAGTGATTAGCTACTTCTAGAAGAACAGATAGAGATTGTCTGTCTTTCTGCAGAAGTCTGTCGGTGGCCACTTTATTGTGTAGATTTTTTTGTGAACGCCGTCTGTTATTTACTTCCATGATACTCTTATTCCCACATCCATATTTGTTCTGGGTCCAGCGCAGAGCCCTTCCTTTTCAGTTCAACAGCACTCATATTCCTTGCGTTTCCTAATATGCCCGCATGCTCAGTTCAAAGAACATTAAATTCTTCGATACAGCACTTTAAAATCATCGAGGTCAGTATCTGGCGGGCAATGAAAATCGTCTCATGTCTCATGGGCGGCTATTGGAAACATTGGTGTGGGCAAACTGAGCGAGTGGAGCAACAAATTCAGAAAATATACCAATATGTATATATAGGATCAATATGTATCTATATCTCTTACAAGTATAGCCCGAACGTACTTGGACAAGGGTAAAAAACTATATGCCTTCTTTGTCTATATGCACTATTTTTCAAGCTAAGTAACCTAGGGCTTTCAAACAAAATGCTAAGAGTACTACAGCAAATGTATGCAGACAACAACACAGCAGTATGGGATGGAAACATTTTATCCGATTGGTTCCAATCGAAATCAGGTGTAAAGCAAGGATGCCTCTTGAGCCCCTTCCTGTTCTCAACCTTTTTGGACAATCTTGTCGAATTTTTACCGGGAGAGATACCTTTTGTGGGTTTATCTATAAAGCTGTTACTCTACGCTTCAACAATACTGTCATATGTGGAATCTGCAACTCAATACCAGCAAATCTAAAATTATGATTTTTCGGAACGGATGGGGTCTATACGCAAGGAATGGAAAATGGACCGGGCAAAATGAGGAACTAGAGAAAGTCAAAGAACACAAGTACCTTGGAGTTCTGGTTACCCCCCAGTTATCGTTTAAAAAGCATCTCCAGGAGAAGCTAAGGGAATTGAAACGTGCAATAAATTGCAGCTGGAAAGGTGTTTTACGCAAAAAGAATATTGCGCCGAGTACAAAGTATAAAATCTTCGAAGCAGTCATGAGATCTATAATGTGTTACGCGGCACAAGTGTGGGGAATTTGGGAATTTGAAGAGGTTGAAAAACTTCTAAGATACGTCCTTTTTTTTATAATTTGCGCGCCAAATGGGATATGAATACCATCAAATTATTTCAGGGTACGGGCGTTTTAAAGAAATTGAGAGAGAGAGAGAGAGAGAGAGAAAGAAAGATTGGTGAAACTTAGGTGGTATTAAGTTTCAGTAAACTCCAAGGGTGGCGTCCAGATAACTGGGGAGCGTGTTTGTTTTGCTTTTTGTCGTTGCTCATGATTCACAGTATTTTTTTCCCTCCACCTGATGTCATCATCACGATCAAGTTGCATTTAAGCCATATGACCACCCTACTGCCAGTGTTATGCCTTCGTAGTATTGTTGACTAAGCTTTCGCAATTGATCGACTTTTTTATTTATTTCAAACGAAATAAATAGATGATTGTTGAGATCAGGATTTGAACCGTGAACCAAGACCGTGACAAGCGTTGATGTTACCACTACACCACGGCCACCCTCCTTAAGGAAATATTCAGACTACCAAAAAATACACCGACATACATACTGTACTTAGAAACTGGACTACCACCACTCTATATATTTACACTTAAATTACACTTTCAATACATTTCGAGAATAATATCACAACCAAGTCATCGTCTCCCCCATAAAATTGCTATGCATCTTAAAACTAGGAACCTTCATTTCTTTGGTGAATGCGCAAGGCTGAGCCGTGAGCAAATGTCCCCCTGAACGAAAATCTTGTCAATGGAGCGGCATCGGAAAATGCGCTACAAGAACTACTTTTTTTTTTTTTTTTTATAATTTGCACGTGTTAAAGGGGATATGAATACCCTTATACTAATTTTTAGAACACGTCCGTTTTGTGGAAAGAGGAAGAGACAGAGAGAAAGACAGAGTGGTGTAGTTCGAAACTCAGGTGGTATTAAGTTTCAGTAAACTCCAAGGGTGGCTGTCCAGATAACTGGGGAGTATTTTGTTTGTTTTCGCTATTATTGTCGTTGCTTATGATTCACAGTATTTCTTTCCGTCCTCCTGATGTCATCATCACGATCAAATTGCATTTTGGCCATATGACCACCCTACTGTCAGTGTTATGCTTTCACAGTAGAGTTGTCTTAGCTTTCGCAAGTGATCGACTTTTTTATTTATTTCATGCGAAATAAATAGATGATTCTTGACATCAGGATTCGAACCGTGAATCAACAGCGTGACAAGCGATGATGTTACCACTACACCACGGCCACCCTACTTGTTAAGATCGAGGGATCTACACGGGATATATTTAAAATACAAGCCCAACAAAGTCAAGCAAGAAATACATATAAAAACCTTCATCACGATCTTGGGGAAAAAACTACTTTCATGACCGCTACGGATTAGATGTAATTTCAGCAATATTCAAAGCGAGGGGTGAAATGTTGCACTTGAACTACATGCCACATAGAGCTGATAGAAGTGGTAATTGTACGCTGTGCAATCATGGAACTGGACCAGACGTTCTGCATTTTATTGGAACCTGCCCTATACTGAGCTCAATCAGAAGTTACAACTTAGGAAAAAACACTCCCTCTTCGGATGAAGTCATTCGCTTTTTAAATGGAGAAAACTGGGTCTTTCTGTACAATTTTTTGAAATCTGCTCTAACATACCGGCAACAAATTATAAACGAAGCTTTTTAATATAATTTGTCAATCACTCTAAATGAAATAATAATTATTGAAACTTTTTCTTTCGGCTGACCGCAGAAGCCAATGTTTATTGTAAATTTTGTAACAATTGAATTTTTCTTTTGAATTAATAAAAATTACTACTACTACTACTACTACTATATATAGGACCATATGGTCTAAAATAGCAAAATAAGGAATAATAAAGGGTGTCCCAAAATTCGCGCAAGATTTGAATTTGGTGCCATTTGTGTGGTAAAGTGTTGCCAACGGAAAAAAAAGATGGCGTGACTGCTGACAGTTCAGGGTTATTCAAAATGGTGTGCTACACGACAGAACAACGCGTTTTCATTGTTGAGCAATATTTTAAAAATAATGAAGGTTTAGCAGCTACAGTTCTCAATTAAGTTAACATTAACATCTACATGGTCGTGGAGGAGGAGGGGGAGGAGGAGGAGGACGAGACTATTTACACCTGACTATTTACAGGTGCTTTCGGTTTCAACGACCTAAATGATCTGAAACAAATTAACGTTAGTGACCTCCTACGCTTCATCAGAAGCTCCAAATGGTTCAATAAGTAGGCCAGAGACCGGTTCCCAAACCCATGTGGTATCACAATGGACCTATTATTGATCTAAGTGTGTTGGCTTTTAGCTGAAAGCCACCTCAACCTAACCTAACCTACCTGCAGATCGGTTGCTAATAAAAGTATTTTACTACCCTAGCAGTTCTGCATCAATTAAGAACATGTCCTTTAGCCTTTATTAACCCAGTGATGGAAAGAGAAAGAAAATGGTGTGAGGAGAATTAAAGTTCAAAGAGGAAAGGATTGATTTCGCCAGACTAAAAACGAGGCGCTAGACCTGCTTGTTAGCGATTCCATAGCTTGACAGTGAGTATGAAAAACAAACGCCATGAATTTAGGTAATTGCAATGGCAGGGAATAAGGTTAATAGTTCTTGAGGAACGAGTGAAGCTAAATCTGTTATACAAATAAGACGGACATTGAGTATGAATAATTCCTGGCACTGATATATTCTTGTGGATTATAACCTAGAAAGCTTCTTGCATACACAGAGATATGGTCATATCTACGAATGCCGTAAATGTAGCGCACCGCATCATTAAAGGCTACTTGCAATTTACTCTGGGATAACGAGTCAAGGCTACTGTAGACAACCACGATATACGTTATTAGAGGTAAGACTAACGATATCACCAGCTTCCGTCGTGTTTCCAGTGGAGTAAAATATGCACTGAGTCACAATTTGCGTAGGCATCCATAAATACGACTTACTGTGTAGCCAAGACTGGTGACCGATTCTACAGCTTTAATTTTATTATTATTGAGATATATGTATGCCGGGTAAAAGATTCCAATTAAATTTTGTTTTTTTTTATATTGCAATTACTTGAGATTTTGTCGGATTAAGCAGTAATCCGTTACTTTCTGACCAAGTATGTATGTATGTATATGCTTCAATTCTTCGTTGATAAGAAGAGCGAGCTCATCAAGTTTATTGTAGGGTTTCGATAAGAGTAGTTGGATGTCGTCTGCATATAGAAGCATGTTTTCACACGTATGGAAGGTCACTAATGAACATGCAGAAGAGTATAGGTCCCAAAAATGGATGAACAATGTTCACCGGAAATAACCCTTGAGACCTACCGGAAAGAAAACTGCTCGTCAACTTCACCACCCTTTCACCGAATCCGAATTTGTTTCTAAGCTTAAAACCCAAAATTGCATGATTCACTTTATCAAAAGCATTTGAGAAGTCCAGCAGACAAAGTAGCGAAACATAACCCCTGTTGCAGTTGTAGGTCAACCACGGAAAGAAAAAGTTGCATTCCTCCCCGTCAAAATTTCACCCACAATATGCGTCATGCCTTGAATGCACATCAGTTTTCCCTTAAGCCCAATTTCGGTCGTACTGTCAAATATAGGGATTCGTTTATAAGCCGAACTACACGAATGTGGAATAATCTACCAGGCTCTGTATTTCCCCATCACTACAACCTTCAAACATTTAAAGCCAACGTGCACAGGCTCCTCCTCAGTTCCTCTTCCCCCTTTTCCTAACGCCCGTGCCCTGATACAGTTTAAGGGTATTCATATCACCTTCGGCGCGCGCTGATTATGAAAATAAAAAAAAAAAAAAATTGAATGACGATAATGCATACCTGCACACAGTGTACAGGCAACTTAGTGAACAACCACGCACGTTTATAGCATGCTTAAGCCTCCATTTGGGCATCATTGATATTGATACACCAAATCACTACAACTGTTTACTTTTGTTTGCTAAGTTACACATATCGTCGTCAGCATATGGGCCTATGTCCAAGACAGTTTTGTTGTCTTTTTTTTGTTGCATAGACACTAATAAACACATAATGTCAATCCATTAGTGAACTTGATGAGCATTCGATTAAGTTATGGTACACAAATTCGATAGTGCTAGCGGAAACATTTTTATAAACAAATCTTCGCGGGCGTATCAAAAGAAATTTCTCGGAAACAATCTGCGGACAGATGCGATTCCTTCAGAGACTTCATATCAGCAGAATTAAGAGATTCGTCTCTCGATGTCGTTCGTCCCATGAATGAGATACAATCCAGAGTTGAAATCATAACAGTCATCTAACCTTCCCTCGCAAGGGAATTTCAGAATGTAAATTTACTGGTTCTGGGAAATTCGGTAGTGATACCGCTATGAATCTTTCATCCACATACAGTTTGTCAAGAAAGTGTTTACACACTAGCAAAAAAAAAGAGCAAGTTCTACTTTTGCATTACAAATAGAGGCACTTGTACTTATTTTCTTCAATTTTTGTTTTTTAATTTTTGTTTTGTACTTCAAAAAATATATGTAATATGCTTTAACATACATTTTCTTTTTAAAGCGAATCACACGAGCCGGAATTGCCAACCAACTTGACAATATAATAACTTTACCCTCTTTTCAAGGCTACTTAAGTTAAAATTAAAAAAAAAAAACATTTTATGATACAATCACTACCCTCAGATGTATGACTACCATGACAACATCAAAACCCTATAGGTTTTCATCATCAATCCTTAGAATAACTTCATAATTTGATTTGCGTAATTAATTTATGGAACACAATTTATTTTAGTATTTGCTTTGTTTTTTTGCGGCGGGTTCTCATTTTTTCATACAATGCAAATTCAACCCTTTATTGTGTCCAGGCGGGTTGTGTTTCATTCTTTACAACCTAATAATGTGGGGTGAATACAATTAATAATGTAATTTGAGCTGGCAGTCTGCACCCTTTTTATACCGTATAGGGTATATTAATTCTGATACATGATACATAGTTTATAACGTGGACAAATAATAACTAGAAATTGAAAAATATCGCTTTGACGAAATACATATACGAGTATAGACGTTCACGTTCGTTTTCTTAAAAAAAAAAAGGATATTTTGCATTCTCAAAGCTATTTAAGGTAATGATTAGGTGTTATTGTGAATATTTCACCAGAATCCTTGACCTTCGGTTACAAATGGCGACCGTCACGTCCACTTTCTTCTATGAAAAAGTAGTAGTCACAAATTATGTGGTAAAATCTCTTAGAAATCGAGAGAATATCCTCTGAGTAGAAATATTCCATTGCATTGCACCAAAAGGTCCACTACACTACTACGTACACTTTATTTGGGATAGGGTATCATACGATACGTTAAAGACTGATTGTAACTTTTATGTATGTTTTTTTATTAGGATTGGATGACATATGTAGTATAATTTGGTCCCATTTTTTATTTAACTTTCACCATTGCTTAAATTATTTCAATCCCTCATGATGAATATTTTGCGAAAATTATTAACTGTTATGGGTAGAAGCCATAGAGTAATCGTATTATAAAAAAATAGCCTTTGCAGACCAAAGATAAAATATCATGAAATGCTGAATTCTAGTCTGTAATTAAATATTGAAAAATATAATATTAATAAATACAAAATTATGTCTTTTAAAAATCTATTCGTAGTTTTTGAAAATTTTGTAATTCAGTATTTTTCTCATATGATCTTGAATTAAGTGACCTGCGTTAACTACTAAGTGAACTTCGATAACTACCTTTCTGTCAGGCTGATGTCACACACCATGAAGATCGTTGAGTGGGTATTAGATGGCCGACTGCGGAAAATAATACGGCTATCTGATGACCAATGCGGGTTTGTCTCAGGTAAATCAACAACAGATGCAATACAAAGTATAAGGATCATAATGGAAAAACATCGTGATTCCTTAAAGGACTTGCATATGGTGTTGGTTGATTTTGAAAAAGTCTTTGATAGACAACCAAGAGATCTCTTATGGTTAGCGCTAAGACAACGAGGAGTTTCAGAAACCTACGTGAGTATGATCATGGACATGTATAAAGGAGCAAGGACAAGAGTAAGATGTCCCGCAGGAGTCACCGAAGAGTTCCCAATCAAAGTTGGTGTACACTAGGGAAGCGTCATCAGTCCTTTGCTATTTATTGCAGTCCTTGATTATCTGCTTGAAGGAAAAGTGACGGACCCCAAAGAGCATCAGTTATTCTTTGCTGACGATGGCGCTGCAACAAGCACTTGAAGTATGGGTGGATGTTTTGGAGGGAAATGGGTACCGTATTAGTTCAAAAAAGACAGAGTATCTGTGCTGCCCGTTCTCTGATCCACACCGGCCTATTCCAGACATTTACTTGAATGGAAAAGTGCTTCCCAAGTGCGAAAAGTTCAAATATCTGGGATCTACTCGTATGATCAATAGCGAAGCAACTTGTGATGATGACAACAATCATCGCGTAAGCGTAGGATGGATGAAGTGTCGGGAAAACTCTGCTATCTTCTGTGATCGAAAAATGCCCCCTAAGCTTAAAGGAAGGCTCTACGCTGCAGTTGTACGTCCGGCGCTCACATACGGTTCACAATGCTGGACAATGTACAAAAAGTATGAGGCCAAATTAACGGCAGCTGAGATGAAAATGCTTCGCATGTCAGCAGGAGTAACGAAGACTGATAGAATAAGAAGTTCAAAGATTCGAGGAAGCCTTCATGTAAAAGAACCTATCACAAGCAAGATAGAGCACGACCGGCTCAGTTGGTATTGTCATGTTCAAAGGAGAGATCCTTCGAACCCCGTCAAAAAGGCAATATCAATCAACGCAATCGCGCAAAAAAGGCAGACCAAAAAATAAACTGGATCACACAAATGCAAAAACACCAGCATTCGATTGGTCTCAGTGACGAAGTGATCCGAAACCGGGAAGCCTGCCGGTACTTTCTGAGGTCAAACCGGCAAACCCCACAAGCGAACCAGTAGGGATGCAGTAAAGTGGGAGGGTTGTGATCCTTCTACTCCGGATCATAACTTCGCCTTAAGAAGAAGAAGAAGATATTGAATTAAGTGAGAAGTGTGACTTAAATTCTTTTTTGTCTCAATCTCTAAGTTTGTTTATTTAACTTGTCCCTATTGGTGTTGGTTTCGTGCAGTCTTTTCGATCTAGTGATTTTGATCTATCTTGGTATTACTGCTAAGATATAGAAATGAAAAAATCTCTCTCAATTCCGCCTGTCTGTCCGTTTGTATGTACAGCTCCAAACCTTGCAACTGCGATCTGTGAAATTCTCGTTCTATCTAACTCCAAAATTAACAGTATTTCACTAATTGATTGATTTATTCGCATTTTTTTACATTAGCAAACATTTTTTTTTAATTATCACATTTTGGAAAAGCAGATTTAAAAATAAAAAAAAAAGAATATTGAAAAAGCCGAATTTTGGGTACAGAATTTTTGACTATATATGTAATGTATGTATAATGTCTGATTGTGCAAGATGATTGTTTTTGAAATGCTAAGTCAGATTGTGTATATATAAAAAAAATTAATTGTACTCGAAAACAGCCTATAGAGGGCTTTGAGATTGCAAAATTAATCTGAAAAAAAGCCGACTGGATACAGATTTATCACTTGAAACAACTTGAATTGGTTAAAATACTTCAACAGAACTGATGAGGAAGGAAGAGGCAATTTAATTCAAACAGTTTCGAAAATGCTAGAACAACAGGATCGCCATCGCTTGATTTGGAATGCCAAGTCTAACGGAGAGGAGCTTCGGGATTTCGTTTTCTTCACGGGTTGCAGGTTCCATTCGAGTGTCTCATTTATCAACATACTTTCAGCAACGTTTTTTTTATACTCCATACCAATGACCTGCTATAGTCAACTAACAACCAGCATATCCCTTGGATAACGTGCCCGTGAATGCAAATATAAAAAAAAACACAAGTCATCGACACTTCCAAAAACAACAATTTTAGGTAGAACAGCTTTAAATGACTAACCAAATTATCAAACCCAAGGAGAGTATGCATCTTATTTGCACCACAGTCCATTTTGATGTAACATGGCACAACCGCATACCTATCCAACATCGCAAAATCATCGTCCATAAAGTTGAGCTATATGAAAAGAGAAAAGTGATACTTCGTATCGGACAGAATACATAAACAAGCAATTTTCTTAATCGAAAATTCTAATATAACATCTAATCTCTAATCGATATTTAAAGGCTCTTATCAGACATTGGCAGGTATCCCGAAGAATTCATTCGAATAATCTCTAAAACTGCGCCATTTGAGTCCATCCTTCCATCATTTAATCTTCACCTATTCATGAACAAAATTAACATTCATCTCCTGCTTCTATTCCTCTCCGTAGAAAAGATATAAAAAAACAAATAAAATTACCAAATAACCTATTAAGAAACATAACATTAATCTCTTGTCACCAATTATCTTGGTATGCCCTGACCATATACATAAATATTTACTTTTTTTATTCTACATTTGAAAACCTTACCGCGGTAGTCATGTTAAATGTGATAGAAACCCTTGCACCAAGAGGTATGCAATAAGATTTGAACTCATCGCATTTGGTGATACACTTTCGGGTGCAAGATATTGGTACAAATTTCATCTCAATAAATTCTGTGACATTCATCTTCAGTATTTTTCCGCCTGAATGTTGATTTAAACTTCTGAATATATTTCGATAAATTTGTCCACACCAAGTGTGTTTCTTACTATAAAAGATACA
Organism: Pocota personata; assembly: GCA_963082735.1. NCBI lineage: Eukaryota > Metazoa > Arthropoda > Insecta > Diptera > Syrphidae > Pocota > Pocota personata. The sequence continues at coordinate 5,953,192 of OY720433.1, forward strand.
TTACAATTTTGTATGTGAGAATTGTAGTACTTTAAATATTGTACAGAAAATTCAGTGAGGTCAACAGGTAACTCAAAATACTCGTAAATGGGCGGTTATTCTTTTAAAAAAATGAAACTTTAGGTCATATATTATTTAGAAATAAATCAGCTTGTAAAGGGTGACCAGATAACAATGATAGGTTTTCCAATTGTTATGTTTCAGCAGCTGTTAAAGTTACCAATAACATCCAGCTGTCAAAATATTCAGTAAGGTTTGTTATTTCATCGTGCATCGTTTAACTCTTCCCGAACGTGTGGAAATTATTAAAAAATATTGAAATTCGGGCTCAGTTGTAAATACGCAACGTGAATTTCGTTGTGAGATCGGTCGTCATCATGGCTTCAGTGCGCAGGCAATTCGTCGCACCATGGAAAAGTTTGAGCTTGAGTACACTCTTTTGGACCTTAAGCCACCAATCAGGCAGAGATCGGTGCTCGCTATCGCGACATGATTATCCAGTTTTTTGTGCTTAAATTGCAAGATATGGATGTGGGCGACATGTGGTTTCAACAAGGCGGTGCCACTGCCACACAGCTCGAGAAACAATTCAATTACTGCATGAGTCATTTTCTGGTCGTGTAATTCCCCGTTTTGGTGATCAGAATTGGTCGCCCAGATTATGCGATTTAACGCCGTTGGACTTTTTTCTTTTGGTTTTTTGAAGTTTAAAGTTGATGCCAACAAACCCACGACCACCCACGCTTTGAATTAGGAAATTGAGCGCTGTATCAATGAAATTCAGCCACATTTTTGCAAAACTGTCATGGAAAATTTCGACAAAAGAAATTGTACCAGCAAAGCCGTGGAGGCCATTTACCCGTTTTGCTATTCCATACATAACCCTATACTGTATACTTTATGAATAAATAAAGCATTTACAATTTTAATTTAAAAACCTCTATTTTCTATCAAAATTATTTATTGCTTGTATTTTAGGACACTCTTTACAATGTAAAGAATGAAACCTTATTGCAAAATTGCACAAATAAGAAGACATTTGACTGAACTTGCGAGTCTCGGCGTTGGTTTGAATAGTCAACACAAGTGTTAACCAACTCGTCTACGCTGGTGTTGTCAATGCCATGATCAAAAACTATACTAGCCATTCTAGCATTAGTTGCATTTAATAAGTCAAATAATCATTATGTAATGTTGTCAATCTTCGTTAAGAACAGACGCTTTTTATATTGTAACATGCGAGCTACGGCTCGAGTAGATAAAACGATATTCTGTGAGATTTATTTCTTTATTTTCTAGTCTATAGAACAATTCAAGTTCACACTATACTATTCTTCGCAAATTCTTTTCTTACAAGGTCTCTTTCCTCTCAAATCACTTTATCTCCTTTCAATTACTTAATTCACAAATCCAAACTAATTACTTTTTCTTGTTTACTCTCAACTTTCAATTTATCACCAAATTACAACTTCGCCCATTATCACTTTTCCAATCTCTTTGCCACGGTTCTAAAACCAACTGTGTCCTTTTTTTGACCGCCATCTGTCCTTATATAGCAGAAGTTTCTGATAGCCAGAAACTTCTAGCAAATTCTTCGACCACTGGAACAAGAGAAATAATTCTTGCAGTTATAATTCCCTTTTATCCCTGATATTATTCGTCTCTTTCGTTGACATGAGCTGTGGAGACTTCGTCCCAGACACGAACCTCGAATGAAAGGACAGTTCGAACCAAAATTCTGCCAGAATGGAAAGTCACTTCAGAATTTGCTGCATAGACATAGGAGCGTAGTTATTATTATGCTACAATATTATCTCAAATGTGCATTTACGTTCATTCATTTATGATACTGTAGCATAATAATAACTACGCTCCTATGTCTATGCAGCAAATTCCGAAGTGACTTTCCATTCTGGCAGAATTTTGGTTCGAACTGTCCTTTCATTCGAGGTTCGTGTCTGGGACGAAGTCTCCACATGTCAACGAAAGAGACGAATAATATCAGGGATAAAAGGGAATTATAACTGCAAGAATTATTTCTCTTGTTCCAGTGGTCGAAGAATTTGCTAGAAGTTTCTGGCTATCAGAAACTTCTGCTATATAAGGACAGATGGCGATCAAAAAAAGACACAGTTGGTTTAGAACCGTGGCGAAGAGATTGGAAAAGTGATAATGGGCGAAGTTGTAATTTGGTGATAAATTGAAAGTTGAGAGTGAACAAGAAAAAGTAATTAGTTTGGATTTGTGAATTAAGTAATTGAAAGGAGATAAAGTGATTTGAGAGGAAAGAGACCTTGTAAGAAAAGAATTTGCGAAGAATAGTATAGTGTGAATTTGAATTGTTCTATAGAGTAGAAAATAAAGAAATAAATTTCACAGAATATCGTTTTATCTACTCGAGCCGTAGCCAGCATAGTACAATACATTAAATAAACAATCATATACAGTTAACGGGTATAGTGTGCAGAATTGTCCAGACTTTTATTTCGGTAAAAAAAAAAAAAATGCTTGTATTCGACCGTGCGAGACATATCGAGTACAATCTCTTCGGTCTAATCCACACGACACTGACACTACGTGTGCGAAAGCTCATTACCCTTGAATGAAGATTTTATTATCGGCATTTATCTTTGGGATGCAAGGACGCGTTATCCCTAAAAAATGACGATCTGCATGTCCACTTTCTTTATGAAATCATATCTCATATCCATACTCGAACGTATGTAGAATGATTGCATCAATACTCGTACGTGACAAATGTGTAAAAATACACATACAATGTTCCATTAACCCTATCTTCATTCAAAAACAAACAATACGTGACTGGAGAGCTCTTTCAGATTTCTAGGGCAACATTGGTTTGAGATTGGTCAAGGTTTGGGTTTCGTGAACGTCCTTGCAGTTTTATATTCATGTATGAAGTTTACTGAAACTTGATACCACATGCGTTCAAAACAACAACACCAATCTTCCTTTCTTTCTGTATCTTCCTCCACTCCCCAAAACGCCCGTATCCTGAAATAGTATAAGGGTATTCATATCTCCTTTGGCGCACGAAGATCATAAAAAAAAGAAGAAAATCTATAAAGTAGGCGGTAAACATTCACCCTTATTACGTCTGGGGTTTAAGTTGATCGACTCTTGTCGTTTTTTGAATCGTGGCGGCTTAGTGACGTTTTGTGTCGGTATTACGGGAGCGAAACGCCTTGAGTGTCGTTGTTCTTACGTTCCACAGAAAAAACTGACATTGACAGTTGCCTGCTTTGGTGAAACAAAATATGGACAGCATTTTGATGTTTATGTTGGAGAGTAGCGAAGCTGAAGATCAAGAGGAAGCACGGAAAACTGATTTAATGCGAATACGGGGAAGTATTTGATGAAAGTCCAATGCACTGGAAAGTAAACCATTCTCATTCAGATTCAAAATGTTCTTTCGGCTAAACAAAGAAGCGCAGGAAAGGCTTCCTGAAACAACATTGCCGTTTTCTGTGCCAGAAATACTTAACCTTGCCGCAACCTTGAGGTTCTTTGTTGAGGGTAGCTACCAAAATAATGTAGGCAACGATTTTGATTTAGGTTTAGCACAACCTACCGTAAGTAAGATTTTGAATGAAGTAACTGTTATACAATTCCAAAGCACGGAAGAAGAACCAAATCAAGCCAAAGTGGACTTTTATCATAAAGCTGAAGTTCCAGGAGTAATTGGTTGTGTCGACGGTACTCACATACGGATTTTAGCTACAAAACAATTAGAACAACATAGGTACTACAATAGGAAAGGTTTCTTTAGTATAAATGCTGTGATTGTAAGTCGGAAATCTTAAATTTTATGCTTCATTTTGTCATTTTTGTAAATTACATGTTACTCGTAGGTCTGTGATCATCGAATGTATGTAAGGTTCGTTGATGCCAGGCATGCTGGGGCCAGCCATGACTCGCATGTTTGGAATTCAAGTGAGCTCAGTGGAATATTGAAAAGATGCTTTTACAGAAGCGAACGAAATACTTAGTTGTTGGTTTAGATTTTTTCTGAAAAACTTTTTTTCAGGTGATGCTGGTTACCAACTTGAGGTATTTCTGATGACTCCGTATAGTTTACCAGAGGAAAACATCAATCAGGTAAACTTCAATGCAGTTCACTCAAAAACACCGAACTACTATATTCCGTAAAGAACAATCAGACTTTTAAAAAAACAATTGGACTTCTAAAAAATAGATTTTTTAAAAAATAGATAGACAGTTCCACTACAGCCCTAAAACTACATCTGCCTTTTATGTTCTTCAATATCTAGTTGTCTCTTTCTGATTTCTAGATCCACCATTTTTTTTTTCCTCTACTCCCTGCTTTTCCTCCCGTTTCAGTTGCACTTCGTACAATTTAAGGTGTTTCTCTTCCAAATAGAAACGCTTTCTATTATATCGGGAACTTTCTTTCAAATGGGCCTCAATGCGGTTTAAAGAGTCTTTCACTTCGTTGAGCAAATTTTCTTGTATTTTTATTTGTTTCTCTAGCATATTTTCGAACATTTCTTTATTACAGGCTTTTGATTTTCTTCTGCCTTTTGAAAGTGTTTTCGTTCTTTCATCTACGGTTTCATCTTCAAAATGCATCACAGGGGATGAAATTACTGTTAGGATGTCTCTAATTCGGCGTTTGTTGTTTGTGTGTGTGTCGAAAAAAAAAATCGATTTGATGTCTCTGCTAATGCTGTGGATGTTGGTGGAAGCGTTGTTGGTGTTAATGGTTTCGATCCTATTGAAGATGTACTTTGTGCACTTTGTATAGTTTACATGCCGCCAGATACTTTTCCCACAGCGTCGACTAGTTTATTCAGAGCAAGAAGTTTTACTATTGCTTCGCCTATTTCATTAAAGTACTTTTGCCTGAATGGTCCTCCCCCTGTGGCTACTACTTCGTTTTTGTTGAATATTAGCTTCTTTTTCACTTTGAATTTGGCATTGAACCAAACCTATAATTATATAACGATTAGTGGTTTTATCTAACTTTACATTTCCGGTGTTATGACCCCAGTAGACCCGATGTTCTCCTTACCAGCAAGAGTCAGCAGGTTGTGCGAGGAAAATGAAACATTCTCGTCAGATATGGTTTCGGTAGGTATGCTCTTGTTAGTTGCACTTGTGTTTGCTAGTCCCCGAAAAAACTTATTGTATTGCTTTGGGCGTGCGTATATTAATTAGGTACCGATAATGAATGGTCTCGTAAGCGAAAAAAAGCAGAAAAACACAAATACAAGACGAATTTAGGTAACAACATGGGTTAATTGTTGAAATGCAAAAACAAGGATTTGGTAATACAATGATGGGAATACTTCCCGAAGATTTTTCGACTATCCCATCATCTATAACCCAAGCAGATAAAGAAATTATTAAGAGATTACAGGCGATTTTAAATGCATTATCATCCAAAGAATCCATAAATGAGAATAAATTCGATGAGTATGCAAAAATAACTTGGGATTTGCTACAGGAAAAATACAGTCATGACGGACAAATCATAAAACATCAAACTTTGCCAATAGTAGAACTTTGGGTAGAAGCAATAAGGACTACAAACTATATCGATATCAATATACATGCAAAGTTTCACGTATACGACACAATGAAGATTTGTTTAATATTCTTGTATCATACCCACTTAGGTTTTCATCGCCATCAATCATCATCAGTGTTAATAATAAATATACCCGCTTTAAGGTCCTGTTCTTTTTTTAAGCTTTTTAAAGTACTGTTATCGACAAAACTTTTACTTAAAAAATATATTACTGGTCACCCTGTAGTCCGAAGTACATACATTTAACACAAGTTACAACTACAAGAATTCTCTTCAATATCTTTAACAAAGTCATTTGGCGCCACTATGCGCAGTTGGACATTTATTTGTGTAGGCCGTTATAGATCGATGTTATACTGACAATCCAGAAACGATTCAGCAATTTGTGAACCATCGAAAATATACTGCAAAATTTGGTTGGCAGGATGGGCTATTGTCAAGCCAGTCATAGCACCCATTTAAATGAAATTATTTTCCTTAAATAATCGGAAAGTGTACTCTCTTCAATACTCGTAAAGCAAAAAACTTGGAAAAACATTAAATGATATTTTTTCTTATAGCAATTTTAAAAAAGAAACCAGCAGATGGCCAAACATACCTCTACCCTATGCCTTTTCGTTTTGTAAGCTTTAAGAACTTTCCTGAGTGAAGTGAAGAGCAATTTAACACGCATTGACCATGATTTGTTGACTACGAAAGGTGGGTAACAGATAATCCGGAGGGAAAGGTAAGAGTCGGTGTGAACAATAGTGTTCCATCACTTGAGCAACAACGCAGTTTACAGTTTGGAAATTCAATTTTACTCCTGCAACACAATTGTGTTTGCACGACGATTTTTTTCAGTACGTTATCACCAGTATATTTGAGTCAATACGTACGTGCGTAGAGCATGTTCAACTTTCAACGAATTTCTTTCCTCATGGTAGTATTTTTTTTTTTTTTTTTTTAATTTGCACGTGTCAAAGGAAATGTGAATAGTCTTATACTAATTTTAGGACACGAGCGTTTTTTTTTTTTTTTGTGGAATGGAAAGACAAAGTAAAAGACAGATTGGTGTAGTTGGTTTGAAACTCAGGTGGTATTAAGTTTCAGTGAAGTCCAAGGGTGGCGTTCAGATAACTGGGGAGTATTTTTGTTTTGCTGTTATTGTCGTTGCTTATGATTCACAGTATTTTGTTCCGTCCTCCTAATGTCATCATCCCGATCAAGTTGCATTTTCAACCATATGACCACCTTACTACCAGTTTTATGCTTTCGCTGTAGAGTTGACATAAACTTTTGCAATTGATCGACTTCATGCGAAATAAATAGATGATTCTTGACATCAGGATTCGAACCGTGAACCTGCAGTGTGACAAGCGATGATGTTACCACTACACAATGGCCACCCATGATTTAAAGCGCCCTTGAAATTTATTGTATCAGAACATTTTCTGTAAGTACGCAGATTGACAGTTTAAAATTTGACAGATGGAAACAAATATCTTATATGCAATTCCTTATTATAACAGATTTAACAGAAAATTAAAAAGTTCCAGGTGCTAAACTCGATCAAATTTTGATTCAAATTCAATTTAATCTTTGACTTCATTGCAAGAGATTTTGAACGAACTTGATTATTACTATACTCGTAATAGAAAAACTCTAAATTATGTCTGTCTGCCAGTTTGTCTGTATATATGCTCCACTGCAGCCTAAACGGCTCTGCGGAGTTTCTTCAAACTTTAATTAAAAACTATGGAGTCTAACTCTAACTCTAACAGTACTTTACTAATGGCAGATTTTGAACAAATCGATTTCTCAAAAGCCTCTAATGATTTTGTTTAAATTGGATATTTGGCTTTATATGATGGTGTACCAGGTTTTTGCCAAAAATACGTGTAACGGTACTTTACTTATTAGCTGGTTATTAACAATTGGATATTTCGCGACTACTACATAGTTGATTTTGTTAAAAATCAATATCTGAACAATATTGGACATAACCCTGCATATGGTTATGGAATACAACATTTTTGGAAAATAGTCGAAATAAGTTTGTTTTTAACGGATTTTCTTTTAAAAACCCCGTTTAATTAAACTGTTTGAATTAAAAATTTGAATGATTTTTAAATGAACAGCATATAAGTACAAGTACATGGCTTACTAAAAATAAATAAATAAATATTTTGGCCTGGTCTAGCTTCTCGCAGCCATTCGTGCTTTGCGACACACCAATCATAGGGATCTACAGAACGAAACAGGCATTTTTCGGAAAAAAAATATTATAACAATTTCAATTAGATTTCAAATTAGAATGATTTATAAATGTACAACATACATATATAGGGGAGAACGGGCAAACTGGACTACTTAGGCTTCATATGCCCATCATATGTAAACTTTTGGTCACATTTTATTGCAACCATCTTCATGTAAAAGCACGAACTTATAATTTGAATAACTTATGAGGAAATATTAGTTAAGTTCATCAGAAATTTTGTTTATATAAAATTCTAACACCACTAAAATGGATCACTTATAAAAGTAAATAGATACGTTATGATTATTGTACTTATTAGATGCAATTAGCGCTAGAATGACTAGCATTGTTTTTGATCATTCCATGCACAACACCGGCATAGCCGAATTGGCTAACGCTTGTGTTGGCTATTCAAACCTGCGCTGAGAGTCGCAAGTTTAAATACCGTCTTCACCGATGCCAATTGGATTACAAGCCAGTCTTTTTCAATAGATATGGTTTTAGCCACCAACGCTCTACCTACGCCAGGACCAAATGCTTTCTTCTTTGTGCATTTTACAACAATCTTTCATTCTTTACAATAAAAAAATTCTAAATAATAATATTTGAAGTGAAAAAAAAAACTTTTAGAACTTTCTTAAAAGCTAATGCTAATCTTTTGTAAACTAATTCCGAGGGTGGGTCAATAAGTCCCTGAAAATTAACACAAATTGTGTCGTCACCGTAAATTTTATTTTTTTTTGTCAAGAATCATCTTTCAAAAGAACGCACCCAAATTTTCAGACAGATCTGTCAAATAGTTTTGTTGTGTCAGCCATTTTATATAGACGCCTACTAGCATTTTCGTTAAAATTGAAAAAAGTGAATTTCGAGTGCTCATTAAACACTATTTTTTGCGAGAAAAACTATCACGCAAACCAAATAAAAGCTTGACAAATATTATGGGGACTCTTCACCATCGATTGGAACCATTCACCACTGGTTTACTCAATTTCGGTGCGGTCGTTCAAGCACAAGTGACGCCGAACGTTTTTATTTAGCCCCCTGCGACTATTTCTTGTTTCCAAACATGAAGAAATGGCTCGGAGGTAAGAGATTTGGGTCGAATGAAGAGGTCATCGCTGAAACAAACGTTTATTGTGAGGGGCTCGAGAAATCGTATTATTTGGAGGGCATCAAAAAATTGGAGAAACGTTGGATGAAGTGTATAGAGCTAAAAGGAGACTATGTTGAAAAATGAAATGTTTTTATACCGTTTTTTCAGGGACTTATTGACCCACCCTCGTATTTGGTTATGGTACGATTTGGTCGGTTGTGCTGCTACTGTCCCCTTTTTTATAATTTAATTTATTACCTTTGATGTTTCATAAAACAAATACTTCTGAGATTGCTGCTGATGGCAAAAGATTTAGCTTGTCCTTCTGCCTCATGAGTTGTATTGAGAAAATGAGAAAATAAGAGATACGTTTATTTTTTATTAGTTATGCAATTTTTCGGTATTTGTTTATTGCTGCAATAGAGGCGGGTTGTGCATCTTGTGGGCGTATTATGTATACTGACAGATCAAAGTAATAGGTTAGCAAATATTTATCACATTCACTGGTCTCTCTGATCATATGGACTGTAGTCGATTTATTCTTCGTCAATGTCGGGATCAGAGCTAGACAGCCTTCGATTGCGTGCAGAAAATATTAATAAACAGAAGCTGATCTTTAACTTTATACGGCTTTTCCAAAAGCTTTTGTGAGTGAACAATCTCCTTATAGGCAGAAACAGAACACCTGTCATCTAACCAATTTTTTTCACCCATTTAGCCTAGATACTCTTCCGACTTTATTTAATTTTGAAATGGTAACTTCTTGGGAGTGCTATCCAATAATTGCATAAAATGCCGATAAGACGAAGGGTTTTAAGTCTGTACCTTAGAAGCTAAAGGTCACACGTTCTTGCATGGAGCAATGTGCTATTCGTTTGTAAATTGTTCAGATTTAAAATTTAGGAAAAATCGGTAAGAAGCAACAAAATGGACTTTTTCTTAAATTGCGTTAAAGCTAAAAGAAGATATAAAATCGTCTTAGCCATATACGAGAGAGCTAATTTAAGCTCAAAACTGAGTACGCAGTCCAATATCCATTTTATTCTATATACGAGTTTTTATTAAAATCGTTAGAGCCGTTTTCGAGAAAATTGGATTTTTAATGGTCAATTTTGAGGATAGATTGAAAATTAGAATTTCACCCCGAATTGTGACCCACAGACCCCAGATATGAAGTTTAAAGTAAATCCGTCTAGGCTGCAGTCTCGCGCATAAACATACAGACAGACAGTCAGGATTGAGAGACCCACTTTTTCGAGTTATACCAATGCTCTTAGTTATACAAATTTAAAACCATAAGCACTGGTTACGCCCTGCCATGGGTGGCTCATACCATATACATGTACTTCATATGTATATGTGCAATTTTTCACGATTCTCGCAACGTCGTTGGTAATCTGCTACCCGTAAGTCGTCGTAAGTGTGACTAGCACGAAATATGTTTACGAGACGGAAAATTACACCTATAATCCGCTTCTCATCGACCCATGATTTCCAACGAACATAATCCATGTTATCTTTATCACTAATACTATCATGCTGTGAGAGCTATCCCATAACCATGGATGAAATTGGAATCTTTTACCACTCCCTTGTATCATGCAGTTGTGCACTATCTGGTGGATGTACACGACAGCGGGCTGTTTAAAGAGAAGAAGTACAGAATGTACAATAAAAAGACGGAATAAAACTTGATGAGAGGATTCCGTACCCGTACCGCCTTAATGTGCAATTAATGGTTTCAATTTATAAATGCATGAGTGAGCATGGGCCAGTGCCCAAGTGACTAAAGAGAAAGTGAGAAAGGGAAACAAAAAAGGCGTCAAGCTATTCCTTTTATTTTTTTTTATACTTATTTGGCTTATAAAAATAGATAGTGATATGGCCACAGCACTGGTACGGTCATGGAATTAATTTTGACAAGAAAAATAAAATGTTTTTCTCATGAGAATTATATGCATACATACATACGAGTATGCATGATCTGCAAGTTTAAGTTTTTATGATATAAAGGAAATTTCCAAATTCCGGAGCACTCAGACCGAAGTCCATTGTACTACCAGGCAGAACTCCTTGCATTTTATTCGCTTTTTTTTTTTTATATAATTTGCGCGCGCCAAATGGGATATGAATACCATTAAATTATTTCAGGGCACGGGCGTTTGTATAAATTGAGAGAGAGAGAGAGATAGATTGGTGTAGTGGGTTTGAAACTTGGGTGGTATTAAGTTTCAGTAAACTCCAAGGGTGGCGTCCAGATAACTGAGGAGCTTGTTTGTTTTGCTTTTTCGTCGTTGCTCTTGATTCACAGTTTTTTCTCCCTCCACCTGATGTCATCATCACGATCAAGTTGCATTTAAGCCATATGACCACTCTACTGCCAGTGTTATGCCTTCGCAGTAGAGTTGACTAAGCTTTCGCAATTGATCGACTTTTTTTATTTATTTCAGACGAAATAAATAGATGACTATTGAGATCAGGATTTGAACCGTGAATCAAGAGCGTGACAAGCGTTGATGTTACCACTACACCACGGTTTCTCTTTTATGCTCGGGTAGCTGTGGTTGCTGTTCCCCGTCCGGGATCGAACCTGCACAGTTCGGTCACAAGCGAACACACCCACTACCCATTACACCGTGGTCACCCATAATAATCTGCAATACTTTTTACATGCGTATTGCAAAAGAAAATAATACCAACGAAACGCTAAGCGCACAATATTGGTATCAGTTTACCGCTGGGGAATTTGATAAAGTCGACAAGTTGATAAAGTGGGACCAATAGATTGTATTAATCGTGTACATCCGTACAAATTAAAAAAAAAATTATATTTTGTTATATTTTTTTTATATATGAATGTACACATATATGTATATGTACCTATGTACTTATGCATAATAAAATCAGTTTAATCATTATCGATGTGCGGTTTGCATAACACGTCCTATTATAGTTTTGAAGAATTTTTATCTCGATACGACGGAGGATATCTTCATCCGCTTTCGACAGAGTTCATGCTTCAGCGCTATAAAGCAGGGCTGGGATGATAAGGGTTTTATTCAGGATAGGACCTTACTATTTAAGTGCCATCTCAGCCCAAAGAAAGCAGCGATTGGCAAGAGTTATTCTTCGTTGGATTTCTGCTGAGGTTTCATTGTTAGAATTTATATCAAAGCAAATGTATGAAAGTTCCTTACTACCTCGAAATTATAGCTGCCGACTCTGACGTTCTGTCCAATTCGACGATGTTGTATGTCCCAGCCGTGTTCTACCAATTATGTTAATAGCGTCTCGTAGTTGCGTCGTAGCACAGATTTTTGAAAAATTGTGCCTCCGGTGTTGGCTTGTGAGTTTCGCACTCGGAATCTTTTTTTGACATGGAAGCCTCGGTGAGGTCGTTACCGACCTTGATGGAGTAGCGAGCATTATTCATCGTCATCCTGCACAGACGGACGAGTTTGGCAGGGATGCCAAAACTAGACATTGCTCTAGGTATATAGCTCGTCTCTATAAATGCTATCATTTGCGGCCTTAAAATCGATAAAAAGATGGTGGGTATCGATTTGATTTCACACAATATGACAAATAATTGTTTGTTCGCGATGTTGAGGAGGGTGATACCTCTGTAATTGGCAGTTGAGGGGGCTCCATTCTTGTGGAACGGGCAACCGATGCTGAGATTCTATTCATCAGTCATACACTCGTCTGACCAAATTTTTGAAATGAGTTGGTGTATGTTCTCTACCAAGTCATCTCCAGCTGCTTTGAACAACTCGACAGGTAGGCCATCAGGTTCAGCAGCCTTGTTGGTTTTATGCTTGGATACTGCTATCCTCACTTCGTTTTGGTCAGGTGGACGGAGGTTTTGGCTATCATCACCTATGTTGTCTGCAGAAGAAGTTTTTCCATATTCTCAGTACTGACTGTGACTCTACTACGAGATTGCCTTCTTCGTTTCTACCGGTTTCTGTACGGATCTGGTTAGTGTGACACGTTCTTTTTACCTTTTTGTGAAACTTCCTTACATTATTCCTGGAGTATAACATCTCAATATCTTCGATCGCGCGTTTCTACGATTCGACCTGAGCTTCGAGTATGTCGAAGTAGGTCAGATAAGGTGTTGTTTCCGTTCTGGGAAGTTTGACACCACCGTTGTTTCCATCGAGGGAAATCGTCCGCTGACGTGTTTATAGTGCTGCTATTTTCTCTTGATCACCACTCGCGCTTATAAATTTGCCAAGTCGAGCAAAAGCCAGTACCCGATGGCAACCAAATGGATGTAAAATAAGCACAATTGATGCGTGGTAACAGTTACAATACTGGGCTTTGCCAAGTTAAAGCCAGTTAGTGTCTACCCTATTTCCACAACAACCAGCAATAATACATAACATTTGATATTGATATTTTGTGACCTTGTCGTTTATTTATTACCTTACGTAAGTGGGCTAATGTGGCGGCACTCGTGTGTTCACAGCAGCAGTTCAGTATTTCATGTTGTCACATGTGCTGATGTAATAAGGATGTAATAGGATAGGATGTTACCGAATTGGGTTATCGGCATCTTGTGTGGGCACAATAATCTCCCCCCCTTGAACGGCTAGAAATAATTAATATTTGCGGAAATAAACGAAAGAAAGTTAGGTTGACAAACTAAGAGATACTCGTAAGGGATTTAGCAAAACATAATATGAAAACATCGAAATGAAAGTACAATCGAATTAATTTATGAAACAAGTACATTAAGTTAACAACAAAAAGATACAATTAATAGCTCTGCAGGAATTTATTCATTAGGTGACTTTTGAATTTTTTTTCGATTTACTGACATGTTGATTTTAAAGTATTTACGTATTATTATTATCACAATTATGATTAAGATAATTGTTGGCAATGGTTACATTAAATTTTTTCATAGCTTGATGCCAAAAAGTTTACTGCTGCCTTATTTGTAGATATTTCAAAAGCCTTTGATATAGTGAACAACACTATCTTGTTGAATTAACTTGAAAAAGCTGGATTTCGTTGTTTTATTCTAAATTTGTTTAGGTCTTACCTTTCAAATAGGTCTCAAAGAGTACAAAATGGTGATACCAGGAGTGAAATAATCCAGTTTTTTTTAATTTAGGAGTACCCCAAGGTTCTGTGTTGGGACCCATTTTGTTTCTCATTTGTATCAACGCGCTTTTTAAACTTAATTTTAAAGGTACACTTACTGTTCCTACGGCTCCGGCAGTACTTTAAATTTGGCTTGTGATCTCAATTGGGATCCTTATTTAGCTCTAAAATTAAAATAATGTTTTTAAATCTTACTTCCCTATCTAGTACTAATGCAGAAGTTTACTTTCACACACCTGAGTGTCAAAGATATAAACTGTCAGGTTGTACTTGTGTCTCAGCTCTGTCTTTTGGAACTTTTTGTAGCTCACTTACTTGCTTTCTAATCGAGAAAGTGGACGAGTTTAAATACTTGGGGTTCACTTTTGATTCTAGGATGAGCTTGTCAATACCGCACGGAGTCCTTAAGGAAACATTTTCGTTATTCCCTTCGTAATTTTTTTTTATCTAAAAAATGTTTGCTCAATTAAACTACTAAGAACTATTTATTTTGGTATTTTACCATTCGAAGCTCTAATATGGCATTGCGTGATGGGGTCGAGCATTCGAGTATGTATATGAATAAAATTCAGCCTCTCTTAATTCTGGAAAAAAATGTTTTAAGAAAAATATGCCAAAAACACTGTCGAAAAAATTCTTCCAGTCCATCAATTGTACGAGTATTGTTTTAAAGTGTTAAAAACATTCATTATGACATGGAGAAATCTTAATTGCAGATTAATTTCAGATTATAATGTATGTAGAAATCTTTCGAATGTTGTGTCTGTACCCACTTTTCGTACGAGTACTACTGCTTTTCGCAATTTTTATTTGGTTTCATCGTTTTAATTTCCCAGAATTAATTAGAGCAATAACATTTTCTGGTAGGTTTGAAAAATATGTAAAGCATTGCCTTTTCGATTTAATTTTTTCTGACATTCTGGTGTAACTAATGCTTTTTATTTTGTATTTCTATTTTTGGATCTTAACTTTTTCTGGTATTTGTAATTTATTAATGTATTTTTTTTTTATTATTTTATTCCACCAGTCTCTGTGTCTGAAGTTAAAAAGGAAATTAAGACAAGATTCAAGACGAAGAAAGCCCCAGGGTATGACCTTATTACAGGTGAAATTCTAAAAGAACTTCCACACAAGCTTACCAACTTAATTCAAGCTGCAATCAGACTTTATCACGTTCCTTGTCACTGGAAAGTTGCTGAAGTGATCATGGTACCCAAACCTGGTAAATCACCGTATGACGCAGCGTCCTATAGGCCCATATCCCTACTCCCAGTCATGTCAAAATTGTTTGAGAGCTTGCTTCTCAAATGCCTAAAACCAATCATTGAGCGTAAAAAGCTAGTACCAAGTCCCCAGTTTGGCTTTAGAGAAAGTCATTCAACTATAGACCAAGTTCATAGAATTACTGATGTCATAGAAAAGTCGGTAGAAGAGAAAAAGGTTTGTTCTGCGTGTTTTTTGGAAGTAGCTCAAGCCTTCAACAAAGTCTGGCACGAAGGACTAGTGAAAAAACTGAAAAATATTCTACCAATTCAGTATTCCAAGTTACTTGAATCTTACTTGACACCTCGTTTCTTCAGAATTAAACAAAAAGACGCGTACTCTGAGCTAAGGGAAATAAAAGCGGGAGTTCCTTAGGGCAGCATCCTGGGTCCAATACTCTACCTTTTGTTCACCAATGATTTACCTACTCCACCAGACAGCATAATAGCTACATTCGCTGATGTTACAGCGATATTCATCAACAACACCTAAATTCCTTATGCCAACACCGCCAAATATCTAGGAATAACCCTAGATGCAAAACTTCGTTGGATAGAGCACGTCAAGAAAAAAAGACACGAAATCAACCTAAAACTAAACAGAAAGGACTGGCTCATTGGAAGACGGTCAGTATGCACCTATGGCATCCAATTATAGGGGTGTGCTAAGGAAAGTACCATCAAAACCATTCAACGGCTTCAAAACAAAGTGCTGCGGCACATTGTTAATGCACTATTCGCTAATGGGAGGCATTGGATCATGAAGTTGTTGTTTACGTATATGGGTGTATTAATTGCTATTAGGTTGTGGGTATGTTTTATCTAGAGATAGTTTTTGAGAACAAGCTGCATTTTTTCTAGGGTTGAAATTAATGTCTCAGAGTTTAGGAATCGGCTCTTCATTTTTTCTAATTTGGCTTCCTGAATAATGTCTAGCAATTCAGACTGTTTTTATTTAATTTTTGAAGCGTACATAGTTACTATATTTGTTACTTCGTTAAAATTGTGCAGTGTTTTTTTTCTAATTTGGTTAGATTCGTTAACTTCATCGTGTTTTTGTTTATTTCTTTGGCAATGGTGTTGACATTTGTCTTCATGTTGTGTTGAATGAGTCTATAATGTTTGAAATTTTGGTTAACTAGTTTTCTGACAAGTGATATAGGTTCTCTTGTGTTTCTGCGAGCTTTTGTAATGCGTTGTCTATTTTGTTGTCTATTCCATTGAATAATCCGCTTTCGCCTTTTAATAGTGCATTTCGCCTAATTGTATATTGTTTTATTGAATTTCTCTTATGTAGTTTTGCAGAATCTTTAGTGTTAACCTGCAATGGCCTAGAGGGTATTCTTTGATTATAATTGTACAGAGGTCGGATAGATTTTGTATGTTTTCTTTTAGGCTTGCCACGTTGTTTTTCATCATTGAGTTATTGAAATAGAACAAAAATGTCTACTTCGTCAACTAAGTAGACTTCTGTTGTGTTCAGTGTTTGGTGCTGTACTGCCTGTTTAATGAGGCTTTGTAATATAATGGTAATATAATGGTGAGTACTATATTACTGGAAAAAGGTGATGATGTGCAAACAAAATAACAAAATTATTATCATTGTTATTGTGTTTTCCTTTTTGTTAAGTCATTTACTGAGTTCCTGCGTATGTATGGTTTACTGGGGTTATTATGTAGATTTTTTTCTTTTACCTTTTTTTTTTTTATAATTTGCGCGCGCCAAATGGGATATGAATACCATTCAATTATTTCAGGGCACGGGCGTTTGTAGAAATTGAGAGAGAGAGAAAGAAAGATTGGTGTAGTGGGTTTTGAAACTTAGGTGGTATTAAGTTTCAGTAAACTCCAAGGGTGGCGTCCAGATAACTGGGGAGCTTGTTTATTTTGCTTTTTGTTTGATTCACAGTATTTTTTCCCCTCCACCTGATGTCATCATCACGATCAAGTTGCATTTAAGCCATATGACCACTCTACTGCCAGTGTTATGCCTCCGCAGTAGAGTTGACTAAGCTTTCGCAATTGATCGACTTTTTCATTTATTTCAGACGAAATAAATAGATGATTGTTGAGATCAGGATTTGAACCGTGAACCAAGAGCGTGACAAGCGTTGATGTTCCCACTACAGCACGGCCACCCACCTGTTTTCATGTTGGACCTGTTTTTTTTTTTTTTTTGTTTCGTGTAGGAATGTTAATGTGCAGTGGGACTATAGACCCGTCTATTTTGGTGTCTAGCAGTTTCAAAAGTAACTCATGTACAAATCGGCCAATTTAAAAGAAGTAGGACTCAAGGCATATTGAATTTGATGTCAAATAAATAGGTTTTGGAAATACAGTTACTGTAAGTGCGCCTAAATGTTTTAATCAACTACGGATTGCTGCGAGAAGAACTTACTATTTTCACTTGTTTGTAAATAAAACAAAAGATTGGTATTCTCGTACTTATCGAATATGCTAATATTAAATCGTTCTTTTGGTATGAAGGGAAGAATTTTTTTTTTTTTTTTTTATAATTTGCACGTGTGAAAGGGGTTATGGATACCCTTATACTAATTTTTTTTTAGGACACGGGCGTTTTTGAGGAAAGGGGAAGAGACAGAGAGAAAGACAGATTGGTGTAGTTGGTTTGAAACTCAGCTGGTATTAAGTTTCAGTGAACTCCAAGGGTGGCTGTCAGGATAACTGGGGAGTTTGTTTGTTTTTGCTTTTGTCGTTGCTCATGATTCACAGTATTTTTTTCCGTCCTCCTAAAGTCATCATCACGATCAAGTTGCATTTTAGCCATATGACCGCCCTACTGCCAGTGTTATGCCTTCGCAGTAGAGTTGACACAAGCTTTCGCAATTAATCGACTTTTTATTTATATCATGCGAAATAAATAGATGATTATTGACATCAGGATTCGAACCGTGAACCTGTAGCGTGACAAGCGATGATGTTACCACTACACCACGGCCACCCTTACAGATATATGTATATAAACATTCAAATTTTTTCCTTATCCAAATTTTTAAAGTGCTTCCTTTCTCTTCTTATTTCTTGTAATGCTGATTAATACCCCACATCAGTTCCTCGAATTGTAAAAATTTTACTTAAGGGTCATTTAACACTAACTTTAAATAGTTACAGAGGGATTAATATTATTCCTTCCACTATTATTGAAGTAAATTATTAATTATTAATTGTTAAAATATTAGTTTTTAAGTTGGAATGAATAAAAGAAAAATACAAATACAAAAACAAAATGAAATTTGTTAAATTTCACCATGTACTATGCATTTACGATGCACTGATTTGAATGATTTTTTCTGAGGAATGCTTGCCTGAACTCGGGATCAAAATTTGTTGATTTTGGTGTCAATCAGATTAGCGGTTTTGCAAATATATTTAATTCATTATAACCTTAACGCCCGTGTCCTTAAAATTAGTATAAGGGTATTCATAACCACTTTCACACGTGCAAATTATAAAAAAAATAAACCTTAGCTGTGTAAAAATACACCGATTTGAATTATTATTTTGCAAAATATCAAGACTTGTTCATTCGAGCGTTATTCCAATTAGTGGTTTAAGAAAAATGTACGATTTGCATTACAATTGTATTTATTCAATCTTCAATCAGAATAAATGGATTTGAAAGAATTTTGTTACGATAATCATGTCACCTATGCAACAAGTGAGTTTCTGGTAAATTTTACAAAAATTTTGCGCAACATGGAAGTATGGATCTTCGTACCCATATTTTTTATTTTTTACTTTTAAAATAGACTTTGAAATAACAGTAGTCAAGACGGCAGCTGCGGAATTCCCCTTTAACGTTATTGACGCCATGCTTTACCATTTATCCAAATGGCTTAACTCCAAAATGATTGTTTCGTTTAATTCAGCAAATAGCTTCATTATGGGTAAAACGACAAAACATTCAGAATGTACCCTCAGACTTACTCGTAAATATAAAAATGGATAAAATTAGTTAATTTTTGTTAATAAAAACACAATATGGACAATATGGAAATAACTCAAAGATGGACTTTGGAGTGGGTGCGGGTTCCGAATCCTTGAACATCTTAAAATCATATAGACTTTAAGGCGGAATTACAATAAATTACAAATTGCTAGATGGTCAATTCAGGATAGCCCTGACTTGGGTTCCAGGGCATAGTAACGTTCATGGGAACGAACAAGCCGATGGACTGGCTAAGCAAGGCTCAGCCTTTCACTATTCACTCGCAGAACCAGTTCACGTTCCGCTGGGAGCACTCAAGGCAAAAATCTCCTCAATCTTCCTTAGAAAAGCCAACCTCAGATGTACTGAGCTAACAAACTGTGTCATATCTAGAAAGATGTGGCCAAACTACAACAAGGCAAGGACAGATGATTTCTTAAACAGAATGCGTAAAGATATGGCCAGAATAAGACCGATCACCATGGGACACTGGCCGATAGGAGACCACGCAAGATCAAATGCCATCGTTTTTATATTTCAGCTTAAAGCAATAAATCATAAATTAAATACACCCGATTTTGAGAAGAAAATTAAACAATCAAATTTAGATTGTGTTTAAAAGCGAGAAGAGAAGAAAATAAGTATAAGTAAGTTTCCTGTATTCGTACTTACATATAGTGCTTTCCTTTCAGTGCAATTGTCTGCAGAATGTGCAAACTGGAAACGGAAAGGCGTAAACGTGAAAAGCTGAATTTGTTTGGAATGAGTTCAACTCATTCAATTTTACAGAGAAGATCCTTTGGAAAGAGCTAATGCCGAACCAAACACTAACACTTCAATTTACATGTTAAAAAATACAACTTAGAACTAGCGATAGAGAATATGAGAAGTTTATGTAAATTATCCTACATTGATATCATATGCCAAAATCTGTAGCCAAAAGGGACAGGGGTAGTATTTCTTCCCTATCCCAGGAACTATATACTCTGTAATATGCACACTTTCCAAGTGTGGGAGAAGGCAATCTACACTTTAGAAGGTTAAAATCCATAAGAATCATTGGCCACCAGCTCTGAGTAATAATGTAGAGAGGATGCTCCTTTGTTCTGGCTTATGTAAGTTAGTCGTACACTTTAAGTTTAGAGGCCCCTCGGCGGCACTACCACCTTACTCGAACAATACATACGATTTAGTCAGTTTCACCAATGAAACATCATGGTGTCCTGTTAATAATGTGCAAGGTTTACAGACTTGAGAGTCAAAAGAAAATGCGATATGATATTTTTGCAACCAGAGACAATCTGCAAAGTGTGAGCATCAAATTGTTCACCCCACCCACTAATTGTCTACAATACACGTATGTATGTACATATATCCATGGGAAAGGTTAGTTTGCAATTGGAATCGTATGATTTTGAGTTTTCCTTTGCTCTTCTCTGATTATTACGGATGAGTTCGTGTCCTATTTGTAATTTCGCTTTAACTTCGGCTACATAGTCATCGTAATCGTATACTGGCTGTAAGGCTCTGTTTAGAACTGAAGGGATTCCTATGACTTCTTTTTCCAGAAATTTGCACTTGTCTGACTGTGTCTTTAGGTTGTAAGCATCTTAAGCTTGGAATACTTCTATTAACTTTTGTTGTGATCATTTAGGTTTTTGCCATAAATCATAATATTATCTAAATCTACTAGGCAACCCAGTGAGAACCTTGTACATGAGTCTCTGGAAGGTAGAGATGTTTGGATTTCATTCCAGCATTTTAAATTGGATTGGCAGTTACTTCACGAATCGCAAACAATATGTTAAAATTGGTTATGTTTGCTCAAAGGAGATTCAGAATTGCTCAGGTGTTCCTCAGGACAGCCGTATTGGTCCGCTCCTTTTTCTTTTTTTTTATAAACGACCTTCCGTCGGTTGTATTAACATCCAAATGTATTTTATATGCAGAGTAAAAATATTTAGTTCCGTAAATACTATTTCTGACTACAAAATGATCTTAATCGTATTAATGATTGGTGTTCTTTGAATAGTTTATATTTCAATTTAAATAACTTTCAATAGAATATAGTTTCCAATTGTCTTTGATTACAGTATTCAAAGAACTGTACTAAAGAGAGTAACTGATCATAAAGACATAGGAATAATTTTTGATGCCGAATTAAATATTTCGTTACACATGGATTATATAATCTGCAAGGTAAAACGCCAATCCAAGGACTTTTATTATCCTTCCACCCTTAAGTCCTTATTTATTTCATTAATTCGTTATATATTAGAATATTGCTGTATTATTTGGAACCCTTATTATCGCAATCATGAATTACGTATTGAGAGAATTCAAAATCGATTTACGAAGTTTGCTCTCCGTAGAATGAATTGGAAGTGCGCTTATTACTTTAAAACCGCTTGCTCAAAGAAGGACTTATTACTCGGTATTTTTTTGCTCACGATATAATAACCACCCATATTGATTGTTCGCTTTTACTACCGATGTTTAATATTGTACAATATACTCGTATATGGTCCTATTCTCATTCTTTGACCTAGAGAACAGTTTTTTCTTTACTTCTAGACACAGAACGAATTATTGACGAAGTGATCCTATAACAACGGCTTGTGTTATTACAATTTGTATAGAAACGCTATTGAGTTCAATATGTCATGACTGCATCATGAATTGTTTATATTTTGATTTAATTGAAATCGTTGAAATATATATATATCTATTTACGTCTTTAATTAATTAATAAATAAATAAAAAAATGTTGCTTACTGTTTCATGTTGGTCATGGATGTTTGTGATGCTGTTGGTGACGCTGCTGATGCTGGATGCTCTCGACTGTGACAATGTCTTCTTTTGTTGTTGTGAGTGTTGATGTTCTTCAGGCTTTAGTTGCCTTGCCTGTGGCAATGTCTTCCTTCCTTCGTTCGGATCACAGGAATTGGATTGCCTCTGCGATGTGTGATGTGATGGACGGGGTTTTTCTTTGGTTTCCTCTTCTTCTTTTTTCACTGAATTTTTTTAGTGTTTTCGATTTTTGTTAGTTGATATATTATTTAACCAGACGCAGTTAAACTTTATGCTTTTTAGTGTTTTTGGCAATATATTTTATTTGATTATTTATCATATTTTATTTTGTATTTTTTTTTTCACGGAATTTAATTTTTTTTTCTCGGGACTATAGGCAGATGCTTTATCCTAGAGATCCCACCGTTCTACTCGCACGCAATGGAAATGAAAACGATAAAGTTTAAACTAAAACAACACTTTACCGTTTTTGTAAATCACTTTATTTCTTATATTTTGTTTTTATATTATAAACTGGACTTATTTCTATAAACGACCTACTATCTTTTGATGCACGAATTATACTGGTCATCTCATCGTTCCCAATGCTTCCTTCATGTCTTTGCTTTGCCATTTACCCATCGTGCGCTAAATAGGTAATCAAAGTAATTCCATCCATGTGACGTATCCTTGCATTCGTTTGTTTATACAAGTAGTCGCAATAATACATAACATTTGATATTGATACTTTTTCACCTTTTCGTTTATTTATTGCCTCACGTAAGTGGGCTAATGTGGCGGCACTTGTGTGCTCACCGCAGTAGGTCAGTATTACATGTTTTCACACGTGCTGATGTAATGTGATGTAATAAAATAGGATGTCACCGAATTGGGTTATCGGCGTCTTATGTGGGAATAGCAGTGTGTGTGGGCACAACAAAATCGAAAAATTTATTTTAACAAAATATACTCGTACAGGTTGTTTAATTTTTAGCGTCAATTAATTCCGGGGGTGATTCCTTGGATTAATTTAAAAGAAAATAAAGTGCACAACTGGGTCGCAGCTACTTGCACCTATACTTATTCAGATCTAAAATTTAAACAAAATCGTTCTTTTAAATCTTTTAAAGATAAAAAAAATATTTTGAAGATTTTCCAAAACTTGGTATGTCATAACCTTATATTCGTATATGTTAAATATTGTTCAAATATTGATTTCGAAGAAAATCGATAGCATCATATCCGAGAAATAGCAAATTTTCAAAAACCAAATTGACGAAAAATTGGTACTCAAATATTAAATTTGAACAAAATTTTGGGAAAATCTAACTTTTTTACAGGATCAGCCTTTATTTACACTAAATAGTTACCGTTCATTTTGGGGTTGAAATAAAAATTCAGATTTCGCATGAAATTTTAAACCCACAGAGAGCAGATATGAAGTTTGAAGAAAATCCGTCCAGTAATTTGGGCTACAGTCGTGCGTACAGACAGAATTATGAAATCCAATTTTACAGTATGTAAACCAAGATTAATCAAAACAAATAATAATAATATTTCATATGCAAACAGTATACAATGTTACATATACATACATAGGTATTAAGAATTAAAAAAAAAAAATTATAGATGTTTTGACATGAAATAGTTAGAGGCATTCTGTTGTCAGAAGGACAAGAGGCGAATGCACCATTAAGTTTAATAATCTGAAAATTTGAATGTGTAGATGGGGATGTACATATCGAAAAAATAATAAATATATATAAAGTAAATTGATTAGTTACTATTATGCGAAGACAAATTCGTGTGTATAGAGAAATGGGCAATAAGAAGTGTTTTGAGGAGAATCTCTTTTGACGTTTCATCATTTCAAACTCAATGCTACCACGATAAGGCACTCGATACCTGCGTGAGAGATTGAAATGGTGACCTACCTAGACTGCTCAGCATAAGGGAGCCAGCTGATCTACCACATACAGGCTCAACATGCCCATAATTCTCAATCCAGTGCTCGCAAAATCTTCCAGCAAATACCACCCGGAGCAACACTTTATCTAATCCAACAATCATTCCCGCTCCTACGCGCGACTTTTACCCCCAGTTACTCCATAACCCTCGTAATCCTCAATCGCCTCAGTTTTATAGAGGGGCACAGATTCAAGCAAACCAACGGCCACCACCAAACGTTGATTACTCTCTGAAGTCTGAAAAGGTCAACTACCAAAACAGAGCTCGTAATCAACAGTTTGCCCAGAAATGTCAACATTCGCAGCAAGTTCACCAACCGCAAAAGATGCAGCAAGTTTACTACACCGAAGAATCCAACTCAGAAGAGAAGCAATTGGAGGAATATGAAACCACGATAAACCATGAAGATTACAGTTACAAATAAACATTTGCGCAATATAATACTACCCCAGATAAAGACCACTATCTTGACCAACCACAACAACTAGACGATATTTATTTTTTAGATTAAAGCGCTATTCGCATCCGACAAACGCTCAAATTCTTCATAGATAGAGGTTCGAGCAAGAATTACATTCAACCCCGTCACATCCGAAATCCCCTCTTGGATGAGAAAAGCTTTTACGCTAAGTCGGAGGAAATATTAGAAAAAAAACACATCATTGTTTTATTCAACTCTTTGGCCCCGACATACAAAAATTACAATTCTTTATTCTCTCCAGCCTTATTTCATTTGACGGCATACTCGTAATTGGTAACGACAAGTTAAAGAAATGAAACGCTGTCATTCACACCAAAGAAACGTATATGACAATTCACCCGAACCTCGCTAATCTCGGTGACGATAAGTGGTTGACAATAATAGAGCTGAGGAGTGGATTCCACCAGATACAACTTAAAGAGTCTGACATTGAAAATACGGCATCCTCCATCAATAACGACAAGTTTAAGTTCACTCGACTTACTTTCGGCCTAAAAAGTGCCCCGCCTGTATTTCAAAGAACTCTAGATGACGTCTTAAGAGAGTACATTGGAAAACGGTGTTATGTATTGTCATAGCCTTAAAGCCGTGTTTGAGACTCTAGAACGTGCCAACATGAAGATCCAGTTGGACATATGCGAATTTTTCAAAAGGAAATAGAATTCCTAAAATTCGTTATCGGTACAAACGGAATCAAGACCAATCTTAAAGACTTACTTAGGTATGTCAGGCTATTATCGCCGCTTTATTATGGAATATTCCAAAATAGCGAAACCCCTGACATTACTTTTAAGAGGGGAGGATACAAGCGTGTCCAAACATCTATCTAAGAATAAAGCGATTGAGCTCGACGCAAACGTCATAAACTCTTTTCAAAAAATTTAATAATCATTAGTTTCCAAAGAAGTTATTCTTACTTACCCAAATTTTGACAAAGACTTTGAACTCATGACAGACGCTTCTGAATATACAATTGGTGCTGTGTTATTTAAGGAGATGCTCGATATCGTATGGGGTCTCAACTCGCTTAGGAATTTCCTTTACGGATAGAAAATGCTAATATATGCGCTGAGCCATAAAAATAAGAACCACAAGATGAAGCTTATTACAACTGAAGATGATTACAACTATGAGTTGAAGTACAAACCAGGGAGATTAAATGTATTGTAGTTGCCGATGCCTTATCACGACTTCCACAGAAAACACAGATAAATCCAATGACAATGACCCAGTACAGTGATGTCACATAATTTGATACCAATAATAGAAACACCCATTAACGTTTTTCGCGACCAATTCATTCTCAAAATCGGAAACGAAACTAAATACGAATTTCTAATTCCATTCGCAACCTATCACAGGCACATTTTTATTCAGCCAAGTTATACTGACACTGACGTTATCAACATATTCAAAAAATATCTTAATCCTAGTACAATAAACGGTTTATTCACAAAAGAAGAAGTTAGGTGAATCTCTTCATCTTCATTTGCATCCTAACAGCTCGTAAAATATTGACCAGACGGGAAAACACAAAAGTAGTTACCAGAGATGAGAACCATTGAAATTCTTCCGTACATTAAAAAACAGGTGACCCACTGCCACGAACAAAGTTCTATGATCTTCCTTACTTCTAAGCGATTAAGGACCATCGCATTTAAAGAGGGATAAGTTAACACGAAATATGTAGATTAAGTCTCAAAATGCAATAGCCAGTGCATCACTCGATCCAATTTTCGTCCAGACAAAGTTCTGAGAAATAATTGAAACTGTCACCTGTCTGGGAAATAATTGACCGGCCGTCACCTGCTATTCATTCGATTATTTTTGCCGACATAAACATAATCATTTAATAAAAGCATCTGAAGTAATGCAGAGAGTTTTCAGTCAAACTGCCTGAAAAAAAATATTTTTTTAAATAATTTGTGCGTACATTTCTTTAACTTGTACGAGTATGTTAATAGAATCATCATTTTAAATTGTTTAAAGCAAACAAAACCTAAATTGCTGTGTTTACTTACTTTCTTCTGGAATAGATTTTTTTTTTAATTCACCATGAAGTACCTATACATTGGTATGCACATAAGGGGTAGATTCGAGTACTATCCTGTGTCAAGTTGTAGCGAAGTCGTTTCGTATACAATTAATTTTAATTTTTAAAATGTGCACAGAGTACTTACAACTCAGCCAACTCTGAAGACGCGATTCTATAAAATTTTCATAAAAAAAACCATCCACCTTACCTCAAGTGTTAAAGTGAATCTCTTTCCGAATCGAAATTAAGAATTACTCGTAATTCCATTAATTGTCTGGAATTGATGATGATTTCAAATACAAATATATTTTTTTGGATTTTTAATTCTCTATCGTCAAGGCGCTCGTCAAGGATTTCGAATATATGTAGGAATAAGAAAAGGAAATTAGACAATTACTTGTGACCATGCTAATTGCTGCATTATTATGATGAGTTTGTTAAAATAAAAACTAAGTAGGTGGAGTTTTTATTTAAAGCACTAACAGGGGGTGTATTTCTGATTAGTGCTACTGAATAATTCTGAACACGTGTGCTTGATGATGGATATCCATGGATACTGTGATGGTAAGTAAGTGATGTGATTTAAGTATCGCAGAGCCAAATGATGCAAGCAAATTAGTATTTAATGAGTATTTGAGTTATGACACGGCAAAGTGCAAATAAAACTAAAAGGGGTGATACCCCAGGGTACCGATGTATGAAGTGGTAGCTGCACAATATTGCATCCATCGATGAAATTGGACAGTCGGCCGGCGGGGTTTACTGTCACGTTGGGAATGTCTGGAATGTGGCTAGAGTGGAGAATCTAATCGCATAGTACTCGTAGGATGATATTATTTCGTAAAATAATGCGATACATACATACGTTTTATGAATATATATATACTAATGCAGTTATGTTAAACAATGTAATGTAGTTTCAACCAATTTCGCTTTAAACCAAACGTGCATATCTGGCAGTATCTAAAAGTAGTAGATACGAGTACATCACGGTTAAGGATCTGCAATAGTAGTATGCTAATCCTTGTAGAATTCCTCTTCGAACTGTTTTTCTCATGACACTCTCTCCTAACTCTGAATTCATTATTCTGCTATTAAGCATTTTATCTATCTAATATACTGTCTCCATTTTTACTCCTCAGCTAATATTGCTTTTATGGAATCCGTTTTCATGTTATTAAACGCACCTTCGATGTCCGAAAAGGCAACTCCATAGTCAATTATTTATAGTGTAGGTTTTCTCGATATTTGCGACTCATGTAAATTTCCACTGGTTTCCATTTAAGGTAGGCGTGTTCGTTGCTACATACGAGTCAGTTGTAGCAACAGTCACATGCAGATCTCTCTCTCGCATTTTTTGGTACATATCCTAGTCTTATACAGCTTCGGAAAATTACCTTAGGCCTGGGTGAGATTCTGGTTAGAGAGAATTGAAGCATTGCTGGTATGATATGGTCTGGTCGTGCCGATTTGTAAAGTTTAAACGATTTCACTGCCCATGCTATCTTGTACTATGTGACAATATCTTAAACTTATTCATCATCTACTAGACGGTTTGGAACGGACGAAGAGGTGGTTTTTGTCCGAGATCGGTATACCTTGGAAAGCGTGTTTCCATTAAGAGTTGTAGCGATTCTTGGCTCGATTCCGTCCAGGAGCGCCTGATTTCTCCTTTAGAAGTTCCACTCAGCTTCTGTTGACTGCCAGCAGAAGCTTCTTGCCTACTTTGTTCCGGCTTTGTCTGGATTGAATCACCTTTCAATCTTTAATTGGTAGGTCCTGATCCTGAATTGCCATAAGCTTAAGGATGATTTGCTCCCTTGCTGAGCAGGAGATGGTATCCATAGTTTCAAGTTCCATTACGATTTTGAGTTTGGCTCCCTCCCACAGTTCTCCAATATTGGCGATCGTTCGAGTGAGAAACTCAAGTGCTTTACCGACAATTTGAATACCTTTAAACCAACATGTGCTATCGAATTTGTACTCCATAGGGTCACAGTTTTCGATGCGTGCCATCATGGCTTTCAGGATTTCGTTTTCCACCAGTTACCAGTTCTCCAGATCTTGCCATCGGGATCTTTTAGATCTACAATGGCCAGTTAGTTTTGAGTTTGGTCGGTTTGTTTCTTTTAGAGTTATTTTTTCTTACTTCATCTTCTGATTTTTGTCTTTTCTTTGTGCCCGATATGCCTGAATCCGAGGCCATACAGATTTTATTACCCTGTTTCTGGACTTTTTAGGTATCGGAAAGCCTATGTAATAGTCCTTTCTCTATTGTTCGTACCAGCATTTTCGGTCTTGTGCTTCTTTACGAACTTATAAGCCTATCGTGTTTGATCTTTTTAGGGATCGGTTCAAACTTGGGGTGCTGTTCTCGTTTGATTGGCACAGTTATTTTTATTGCCTTGACTTGGCTAGTTCATTTGGGCACAAATTCAGAAGTGTTACGAACTTCTCGACGTTCAAAGCTCTTGATTGATTTCGAGTGCTTCCTGATCAGTGCCTTGTCTCATTCATTGAAGGAGGCCGGATCCTTTTTACTCATTCTTTTAAAAAATCTTTGAGAGGTTTTGATGTAAATCAGTCTTTCCTGGCAGATCCGATATATCAGGACAAGGTTACGACAGATGTTGTTAGAGTTCGTATGCGGCTGGTTTAAATCCCAACCTATCATTCCTGGCACGGATTGTGCACTATGCGCACTCACTCCACCTCTGAAATTAAGTACCTCAATCCTATGGTCAAGAAGCAGGAACTGGGTATTATACTATGGAAAAGTAAAGGAACGTCACAATAATGCCCCATGACTTTACCTTATCAACGCCTTGACAATTGTGGTGATAATTACTGGCCGGCACCCACTGGGAGGGTTTGAAAGAGGATTTCCTCAGATTGCATAAATATAGTTTTCGAAAATATTTTGAAAAATTCCGTATATATATAATTTGTTCGTCTTTAAAACATCTCTTTGTTGTTTGGCTTAGTATTTGTTTTTTTTTTTTTTATATTATCTATTTATTTATTTATTTATTTATTTCATCAATTAGACATTTTCTTACAAACTACGATAACAATCAGTGTATATTTTCTTTTAAAAACATCAAACTAATGACCTATATTGACTAGCTAATATGGTTAAAATATTAGACTTAAATGTATCTCGTATACAATTAACAAAAAAATCTATATTATTACAAACTAAGTTAGCTTCTCTAATGCAACACGAAATGGGTTAATTGCGGCCGTTTGATATGATATGATTGAAAAATATTTCCGTCGTTTTTTAAGCGTTTGTAATCCATTTAACAAACATCTGAAAGCAGAAGAAAGTACTCGTATCTCGATGTCTCAATTTAACTTGAACATAACATATTTTGACGATGTGGCGTTACTGGCCACGGGTAAATTCCTTCAAACCCTAAGCGACCAAATGGAAGGCGCCCTTAAGATAGTCAGCTACTGGACTAAAAGAAGTGGACTCGCAATAAATCCACTAAAAACGGAGCTGACACTATTTACGAACAAGAGGATAATACCGGAATTCAAAATTCCATCCATTGAAGACACTCCTCTTAGAATTTTTGACAGAGCTAAATATCTAGGGTTAATACTAGACCAGAAACTAAACTGGGAACTAAACACAAGGGAGAGACCAAGGAAAGCTATGATAGCTCTCTATACTTGTAGCAGAATATTTGGGAAAACTTGGGGGCCCAAACCAATATGGCTCTACGATACGATAAAAATCGTATAGAGCAAATCCTACACTTCAACAGATATATCTTATCTGGTTTAGTGGGGATGATAACTGGACACAACTTTTTACGTTATCACACAAAGAAATTGGGAATTAGCGAAAAACATATATGTAGAGGCTGTGGCAATGAGGACGTACGCGAAGGTACACCTCACTTCCTGTGCCATTGTCAGGACTCTACCACCTTAGATTCAAAATACTAGGGAAATATTCTTTTCAAGACTTAGAAGAACTATCAAATGTATCGGTAAATAAGATTACCAAATTTATAAGTGCATCGGGTTGGTTTAAGAACCCATAGAGTTCACGAGTGGGGAAGCTTCACTCCTTGGGCATCACAATGGATCTATACTGATCTAAGTGTGGGGTAGTTTGTTCACACTCTACGTCAACCCATAAAACCTAACCCTACCTAACATATTTGGTGAATCTTCTTTGAACTCTCTCAATTCTTTCTAATGTAAAATGAATTCCAAACTGTAGGATAGATCGTACAAGTGAAATATAAAGTGATTTTAGTGCATAAGGATCTGTAACTACTATTCCGTTTTACAGATCCAAGCATAGAATTGGCTTTATTAATAATATAGTCAATGTGGGACAGAAGCGTAACTTTAGTGTCAAGAATAACCCCTAGATCGTTTTTTACAATTTACTTTTTCTATGTACATATATACATATGTACCTATACTCTCAATATTACATCTGAAATTAATTAGCATCTAATTTCTGAAGCAAGAGAAGGCCTGACATTTAGAGACACTCAAGTACAGACAATTTAATTCACACCATTGAACTAATTTTTTCAGATCTTCCTGAAGAAGAATGCA
Organism: Pocota personata; assembly: GCA_963082735.1. Taxonomy (NCBI): domain Eukaryota; kingdom Metazoa; phylum Arthropoda; class Insecta; order Diptera; family Syrphidae; genus Pocota; species Pocota personata. Next base: position 5,984,289 of record OY720433.1, read on the forward strand.
GTCCCATTCAGAGGAGACTTTGCGATCATCATCATAAAGTAAGTAAGTACGAGTAAGGTCATCAACGTAAAGTAAGCGGTGCGAATTTTTAAAAAGTGATGAGATATCGTTGAAAAATAAAAGACAAAGTAAGGGAACCAAATGGCTACCCTGAGGAATACCAGATAGAACGTGAATATGTTCAGATACATTATTATCAATTTTAACAATTTGAATTCGACCTGTAAGATACGATTCAATCCATTGAAAAAAGTTGGAATGAAATCCTAAGCAAGAATGTAATAGAATCGTATGACTTACCCTGTTTATTATGTAGTTTCAGTTTGTAATAATAGACAGATTCGTTGTCGTTACTTTTCCTGACACAAATCCGTGTTGGAAAACAGATTCTTTAACAAGAAAGAACAGTTTTTGTGTACGATTTTTTCGCATATTTTTTTAGGGATTGCACACATTTTGCTAATAAGCATAGAAATAGTTATATCCTGTTTGGATTCAGATTTAAAAAACTGGAGAAAGAAATTCAATATTTCATTCGAGGGTTTCTTTAGAGAGAGTACGTTCCACTCGTCTATCTGGTAGGCGCACATACATTTTATTCTAGAACTTGGTCTGAAGTTTTCTCTACTTCGGTACCTACTGTCGCATTTTAGGCCAATCCCTTTAAAATCTTTAAAACCCAATTTTGCTTAAGGTCACGTATTCCCAATACAGTTCTTTGTTAAAATTTGCTATTTCTCAGCGTAGCTTACTTTTCGGAGTAGTCTCTTGAGTTTAGTTCTTTTGATTTCCTGCTCTTCTAAGAGGGGTGCTGGTAATATTTTTTTTACAAATTTGATAGTATCTACGAGTTGATAGTATCTCGTACATAGTTCTACTAACAATCTGAATTTTTCATTCATATTCAGCTCTTACTAATATGATATACTAAATGTTATATAACCCCTATCTGAGCCATTGGTAGCAAGGTCACGTGCATATGTTTACCAACAAGAGTTTAAATACCGCTGAGTTTATTAATACCTACATACATCGTGTTTCCTACCATTGTTTGCACAAATAAATGTGGATTTTCATCTCCTCTTATACCAAAACCAATCTTCGGCATTTTCAATCCTCCCCCAAACGTTACGGAAATGCTGGCTCAAATTGTTGCACCAAAATGTGTCATCGTCATGCGGTTAGTTAAAAATCAAAATGTTTACATGACAATACGAATGCCTGCTCTTTTGACGGACTAAGGTAGTGAAAAGTGGGCCCTTCTTTCATTGGATTTATTGCACAAATTTACCTATAAGCAAATTTGAAATCCATACCGTCTATGGTTCATTAGGTTTTTATTGGCATAACTGCAACTGACAGGTTTTACCTTTATTTTTTTGTTATCGCGTGCATGTCAATGTTCACAGTGGGAAACTATACTGAACTTGAAAACCATGCTGTAGAAAAAATACAAACCCGCTTCACCCTCAATAACGAAAATCAGACACACTACGACCACGGGTGCTGGTTTGACGAACGACGTAGAGGTAAAATCGAGCTGTGATGTACCAAAGTATTTTGTGTGTATAACCTTCGATATCAAATTTAAAAAAAAAAAAAAAAAAACCTCTTTGAAGGAGTCAGTCAGTTGGAGTGCTAGATATATTTTTCGGCTGAAGCTATGAAAAGTTCGATACGTACATACATATGTATGTATGTACTTGTTAATAATTCCGTCATGACTAAATTATGAGTGATTAACTTCTGGAAATTAGCTGTTAATCATTGAAAGGCAACTATTTTCTTGTGATTAAACTACTCGTACAATAGTACAGTAGGTGAGTTTTAGTTAAGAAACATCTGTGATAGTTACAATGGCATTCATCAAATAATTAGTTTAAGAGCAGTTTAACATTTAATTTGCATTTTTAAGTACAGTAGTAGCTACGTACTAGTTACCTCATCTTGATCACAGTTGCTCTTATACAGCTATTTAGATATTAAACAATTTAATACGAATTTAGTTTTTAGTTATAAGGGCGGTCGTAGTGTAGTGGTAACGTTATCGCTTGTCACGCTGCATGTTCACGGTTCAAATCCTGATGGTAAGAACGACTATGTATTTATTTCATCTGAAATAAATAAAAAAGTCGACCAATTGCGAACAGCTTGAGTCAACTCTACTGCGAAGACGTAACACTGTTTGCTAAAAGTGCAACGCGAACTTAATGATAACATCAGGAGGACAAACGCCCGTGCCTTGAATAATATAAGGGTATCATCGATCATAATTAAAATAATTAGTTGTCAACTGCCATTCCAAATAACTTTTCCTCAACTAAAAGAAATTAATCATCTACATACATACGTATATGCCATAAAAAGAAACGAATTTAATCATAAAAATTAATATTCGGAAAGTCTCTGTAAGAAACACTTTTCGATATCTGAATTAACCTCTCATATTAATTTTTTTTTTGATCGGTAAAGATTCCATACATCATCCAAGTTAGGCTTTAGTGAACTAATTATTTAGAAGTTGTCTGATTTTCTGTTCTGAGCTTCATCACAGAACTTGCAATCTGCAGTAGTAGTGGGAAATATCGAGTAAAAAAAACGTGCCCAATAGTATACAAGTACATTCCGCCGATAGTTGTTAAAATTCCTTCAAAAAAATTTCATTCATTTAATTGTTCTTTCATTCAGCCTCTTTCATTCGACTGTTCGCTGAATAAGCAGGTAATTAATTACGTAATCTTGTAATAACAGCCTTATCATGTTTCGTCTTGGTAATCAGGGTCAAACATGATTCCCTGTGTCACTAATATGAAATCTCCTTAACAGCATACAATTACACCTTGGGAACCATCACTACCTATGGTTCTCCAGGTGTATCATATTGTACACGTTGCTACATGCACGCGTGACCTGGAATTTTTGCCACAAGTTGTTTCATTGCTATGATTGATCAATGCGGAGAGTTCGATTTGAACTACAGATGAATTCGTTTGATTACATGGCGACCGTGACGAAAAACCCAATTGACCGCCATAGAATCCCGATTGTTTGCCAGCAAAATAGAACACTTAAAGTTTGTAATTAATGTATTGTGCCTAAACGAAAAACCCAATTGACCGACAGTGGAAGAAGTTGGGAAAAACACAATCTAAAGATGTAAAAAGGGACAATGCCGGTATTACCATCCATAAAAAATTAAGATGTAATTTGTTTCATTTATTTAATCGGAACAACCCAAGTCCTTAATTTCGCAATAACAGTGTATAAAATGTGTCATAAAAGCCTAAAAAAAAAACAAAAAAAAACCAAAGTTTCGGATAATGGATTAAAGTGCAAAGTGTGCCAAGAAAGTGTAAACTAAACTGAAATAATAAATACATCAGCAGATTTAAATTAGCAAATTACATATCGCACACTGAAAACAAAAGTGGCACTAAACAAAAAACCTAATTTTCGAATATGGCCAATTAAAGTTTTGGACTTAATTCAATGGTCAATAGTTCTAAAAAAAAGTTTTACAAGTTTTCCACCTCTTGTGGAAATTAACCGAAGTATCAGGACGGGTGCGTCGTATATATTGGCACCTAGATGTCGCTCTAACTCAAAAGTGTAAAATTTTGTATAGTGGTACTTTTGTTTTCAACGTGCGATATATTCGTGTACTAAATATTATGAATAATTCATACACATGACACATCTATGCTAAGATAATGCAAACTAATATTCGAACAGAAAAAAAGGAACGAAAAACAACCTCAGCACCATACAGCTAACGCAAATCAGGTCAAATTGATAACCAAACATAAAAACAACAGCAATTCCAGCCCAGTAACAGACGTACATACAGGTAACTACTTGATTTTCTTTTATGGAAACCTGGGAAAATAGGTTAAGTAAAATAGAAAATAGTAGTAGATTTCAATAAGATCTATAAATGTTACTCGTAAAAAAGAAACACAACACTGTGGTGTTTGGGAGAAATCTTATAACTCCAAACTCCATAATATAAATATATGATTTCTACCACAAATTTTAAAAATACACCATTTTCAGAAGAATGATAATAAAATAAATAGACAGATATTTATTTCGTTTTAAAATTACAAAGGTTCGCCACCACACAATTTACATACAGAGATATGATATAAATATGTATACGAGTATATTTCAACTGAAAAAATCTAAGATTATTTACAATTTTACTTTTGAATTACTTATGATTTTTTATTTGAGGGGAAACAACGAGAAAAACCCTCATTTGATTGAAAAAACAAAAAAGTTAAATTAAATAAAATTAATAGGTTGCAGCATTTATAGGAAATAACTTAATGCAAATATAATATATTAAAGATTGTTACTAAAGTAAATTAAATTAGGTTAATAAATTAACAAATAAATGAATAAATTAGCATGAAAAATAAATGATTAAATTAACAAAAGTAACACAAATATGTACATAAATAAATTAACAAATGAATAAATGAAAAGTAAATAAACCAACAAAAAATGTATATAAATGCTCCAGAAAATTTCCTTAAGCTACTAGCAAACACATACTCCAAAATGGTAGAGAATAAGAGCTTTCTTGAAACAGTTTTATTTCCTATCCACAAGAAAATCGACCCTAATGTGGTACAAAATTACCATGGAATACTCGTATCTTTTATGGATTGCATTGTAAAATTATTGGCGGGAATAATGCAAAACCGACTGAGTGAATGGGAAAGAAAACATAAGGTTCTGAATTAATTCCAATCAGGATTTCGAAAGGGTTATTCGACTGTAGATAACATCTATAGCCTAACAAGTGTAATTAAAATTAAGAAGATGGAAAAAAAGAAAGTGTATGGCTTTTTTGTGGATTCCAAAGCTGCATTTGATTGTATTGATAGAAAGTCGCTATTCTACAAACTAAGTAACATGGGTATTTCAACAAGGTTCCTAAATTTGCTAAAAGAGATGTACATCAACACTAAAGAGACAGTGTGGGACGGCGAGGAAATATCAGAACATTTTGATATTAGCATGGGTGTAAAGCAAGGATGCCTTCTCAGTTCATTGCTATTTGCACTTTTTCTCAAACGACCTTCACGATTTTATAGGAGGCGGCTTGTAAATCGATGAAATCTTCATACGAGTCTTAAAGTATGCAGATGATATTATTATTTTGAAAGATAAAATACAAATTCTTCAAGGAATGACAGACAAACTGGAGGAATACTGCAAACTCTGGAATTTTGCAATCAACTTGGAAATCTGGCCAAAGGGCTAGCGGAGAAAAATGGCGACTTGGCGACGAAGAAATTGAAGTGGTAGCAAAGTATAAGTACCTGGGAATTACATTGACACCTGAACTATCATTAACAAGTCATCTTAAAGAAAGAGAAAGTAGTATTAATACAACATGAAATTATTTTATTGGTAAAAAGAACATTAACATCTTAGCAAAATTCAATATCTTTCGAGCCTTAACTCAAGCCATCAATTGTAATTCTGCACAAGTCTGGGGATTTGGTAACTTTAAGGAAGTAGGTAAGTAGATAGATTCAGAGATATTTTATTAAAAGACTCTTCAACTTACCAGAGTTTACACCAAATTATGCTATTAATTTAGAAACGCGGAATACCAGATCTCCATCTGTTCTCACTAAAACTGCACATGGAATATATTCAAAAAACCATCTTACAATATGAAGTGAATTAACTCATTTACCTGTTGCCGATGAAAATTCTAGAAGAGAAAACCCTCTGGTTCAAAGAATGGCAGACAATTAGCGCAAATACAGGCATTGATTGGAACAATTGCGGCTTCAACTCGGACGTTTGGAATAAAAGTACATTGGTTGTAGTAGAATAATTGAGATCTGAGCAAATCAGAAACAAATTGGAAGAGGCAATAAAAAGCTAAATCAATAAATAGGACATACATACTTTAATGATGCATACAAAAAATCTCAAATCGCATGGACGTTTATGATAAGAGTGGGGTTAGTTGGACTAAACGCTAGTAAATGGAGGAGTGGGAATGCCAGAAAATGCTCATTGTGCAATCGGAATGAAGATGAAAATGTGGCCCATTTTATGGGAAAATATCCAATGCTAGCTGAATAAAGTCAATGAATGAAGTCAAATATTTTCAAAGACATGTACTTGAAGAAAATGAAGTGTTCCAGATATTGAATGGCGAATCTAGGCACCAATGGAACACTCTTCACAAGTTCGTTAACGAAACCTTTTGGTATAGAAAACGGCTGATTGATGAATTCAATTATTAATTATTAATTATTAAAATTGTAAATTATTAATAAAATAACTACTCTCACCAACAGACGACATAAATGTCAGTGTTGTAATTTTTTTATTTGAATCAATAAAAAAAACTATTATTATTAATTATTATTATTATAAACAAAATAAATAAATTAAAAAAAAGATAAATAAATAAACTAAGTTAATTAACAAATATATAAATTAACAAAATTAATAAATTAACATACACATATGCATATCAAATAAAGAACTTAAAACTATAGGTATGCAAAACATGTGAAATTATTACAATGTCATTCCAACCTGTGGTAACTGACAGTTAATTCGTTTACTAGAGGATTATCAGGTAGGTCACATCTGATCAGAAATGTGTCGATAAGCTTTTGTATTCTATCGGAGATTAGTTCAACATTAGCTATGCTATACAGATCGGAAATGGAGTGATGCCAAGGAAGATTCAGCATCTTTTTCAAAAGTTTGTTGTATTAGTAATTTTTTTTTTATTTGACACCTAGCACATTTACCCCACACTTGACAACCGTAGAGTAAGAGTGCTTGAAATATTACTTTATGTATGGTTATTTTATTTTGATCAGATAATGGAGACTTTCTGTTTATAAAAGGATAAAGAATTCTAGTAGCAATACCTATTTTATGCAGTGTTCTCCTTATGTGTTCTTGAAAGATTAATTTCTTATCTAGATATATACCTAGATATTTTACTGATGACTCCCAAGCAATCAGATGTCCATTTACCATCAATTGGTTGGATGGAAGGAAACAATGCTTTCTTTTCTACTAAAAAAAAATAGCTTGTATCTTCTCCGAATTCAGTTTAAATTTACATTTTTTTATAGTACCAAGTTATTTCTTTTCTATGCTTGATCAATGCGGAGAGTTCGACTTGAACCAGGGATGAAATCGTTCTTTAGTAGCCGAGCCCATTTCCCTCTTTCGGAATGTACAAAATCATTCAATAGTTGAAATAATTCAGCACTAATTTGAAGAAAATTGTTCTCACTGGTCACGTCACTTCGAAACATATGTTAGCTACATCATTCAGGTATTGTACTCTCTAACTTTCGTCTTCTTCCGAGCTTAGGTAGTTTTGACGGATGTACATACCTATCTCCTCCCTATAACGCATACAGTTTGTTTTCCTCAGATATCTTTTCTTCTGCAAAGGCATGACTACCCATTTCGACTTGAAATACTCTTAAAGACCAAAGCTAATTTTAGTTTTCCGGACGGCAACGGACGAAGTAATAACTATCATTCACTGTGTATTAGAAGGTAAAAACATTCAGACACAGTGAATGGTAATGATTGTTCGTGTGCCCGTTCAGGCAACTTTATATTATTATATGTGCACTTACGATATGTCGTATGTATGTATCGTACACGTGCACTTTTAACACGCACACTGAGCACATTCCTAATTGTTTCCTTGCCATCAAATATCGAGTCGCAATGAGGATTGTTGTTCACGCGAATTTCATTAATCTTCTCCATCTTCGTGGGAAGATCTAAATAAGAGGAACGCAATTTAGTGCAATAGGATCCCCATAATAAGTAAAGATAAGGTTGGATAAAAACTTTAGTTTAAGTATTATTCTATTCTGTCAGTTGTAAAAAAAAACACTCAATAAAATAACATTGCTAAAGAAAGCGAGGATAGTAAAGCTTCGATGGATAGTCTAAAACTATAAATTTTTGCAATCACTCTCAGTTTCCACTCTTACTGCAAAATAACTGCTTACAATACTTACATAACTGCTTATGTTGCAGAACGAGGTACCTACACCATAGGCACCTACAGCACACCATACATACGTATGTACGTTAAATTAACTTCCATTTTAGGAAATTGTATATATTTCTTCCCTATATTTTGTCATACTGACCCTTACTCCCACCTTCATCATCACCCATTTGTTTCATTACCCGTGTCAAGAAAAGGAAATATTTTCGATTTCCATCAATCAATACTTTTCTTTTATCTAGTTAATCACGTGAAGGTTAAGTTAATGAGCCCTCTTTCGCTCATTGTTACTAAACTGAAATAAGAATTATTCTCAAGAAACTAAAACGCCACTGCATCCAAACACCATCCGGATAGAATCACATGCGTCTTTAAGCACAATAATAAATGTATTTATATTCATCAGTGAATTATACTCAACTGAATATCTACACTTGTATCTATAATGCATCATTTCTAAACTCAAAGTAAATCACTTTCTTATTCTGAATAATCACACCAACACTTGATCCGCTGCACATCATTTTTGTCACCCCATATATCCTCCTGTCATTTAATAGCAAATTCCCGTTGACATCATACAATACCAATAGAAAATTGTTGCCCAAAACTCGTACACAAAACTCTGTTGATTTCATTAGAGGTTCCTTGATTTCAACGTGACTGCAACTCCTACGCCCGAAGATGTTCCAACCATATTTGAGGTGCACTCGCCTTCCTGTTCCTGTTCTGAAGTACCATCTTGATAGACGCTTTCCAAGTGGCCAATGTAGCTCAATATTAATCGGATTGACTAGGTCCTTGGAATTTCCCTCATCATTTCTGTCTTGCTGTAATTCAAAAAAAAAAAATAAAAATAAAAAATCTAACTCGTATCTTTAGGTCAACTAATGTTAGTTTACTTTTCCTTCCATGTTGATTAATTCGACTGCTATTGCAGAACTGTTTTGCTTTCATGCCCTTCATAGACTAAATTAAATACAAATATGTTATATTTCTTATTCTTATAATTTGCGTAAGAAATTACATATGCGAAAGTCTGAATTACATATATATATATATATTTTTAATTTTTTTTTTTTTTTTTTTGCACGTGCAACTAACGTAACGATGGTATGTTGCTAAAACACACACTTTTCTGTCAGACGTTAATCGTCAGTATTTGCAATGGGAATGGGATATTTCTTTTCGCAATTTCTGTTTGGAATTATCTGTGGGTGACTGGGTGCGCGGGTCGTCTATGAAGCTAGCAATTTACTGTATTTTTTTTTAACATACACGTGCATTAGATACTTGACATATGTACATAAGTATATGTAGTGATAGATGCATATCTCCCCCTTCAGTAACACTTTAAGCTTTTGCCTCTCTCTTAGTGCTTTTGTTCCCAACTTGATATCCTTTTCATACATTACGTTTTTGCATTCACTTGTTTTCAATAAATTTGTTCGAATTTCTCCTAGAGTGAATTTACATCTAGGGAGCAAGTGCGATGGCACAATGTCGGTTGTATTCTTTTCTTCATTTGGTGTTCTATTTGGAAATAAATTATAATAGAAGATGTTGAATCTAGAACGTTAATAGATGCTCGTTAGTTGTCGTGCATAGATGTTTCCGAATTAATTAAAAACTGTTGTATCTTTGAAGAGTTTTCTGGAGATCATTATCAGAGTTTGTGAATTCATACGCAAAATGTGTATATATTTATATATAATGAAATTCGTGGCTAAGGATGAGTGAGTTTTGAAAATACCGTTAAGTATTGTGGCACATATGTACACATATGATAGTCTGTGTTTTTTTAGTCCTCCCACCAGGAACATCGAGGTGGTCGCCCAGAATAAGAAATACAAGAAGCAAAAGTAAGTTTTTAAAGATTTTTTTTTTTTGTTAAAACTGCAAACTAATTATGAAATCTATTCAGACGTTTCGATTTGATTTCTTGAAGTATCTATGTGTATGTACATAGTCAGGTTTCGTTCTAGTTTACATATTAGCTAAGATTAGGTATTTTATAAATATTTTGAAAATTTTTAAATCCTTATAATGGCATAGAGGTAAAGATTGCGTTGTTTTTTTTTATCAAATGGTTGGTGTTTGAATAATTTAATTTAAATTGCTTTGGGCGTAGCGGGGAAATCGAATTTTAAATTTTGTTCATTACAAAATAATAACAAAAATGAATTATGCAACTCATGAATTTGACTACTAGACTGTTCTAATATGAGATGACAAGTTCAATCGAATTTCGTTCAATAATTTTCTACGAACTACAGATACGAGTATGTAAGTAAATGTATCGTGATTTGGTTTTATACGAAATCAGGTTATTTTTTTTTTCTTTTTACGCGAAACCAAATCTCGGGACTCCTTAGTACGTCAATACTACAAGAATACTGAGCAAGCTTTTTTCACTTATTCGGAAGTATACGAGCTCTAGACTCGGAGGTACTGATGCTCCATTCAGATAATAAAAAACCAATGAATTGAATCCTTTTTCCCTTCGAGATAATTGGAGTAGGATTTCGTAAGCAAAATTTTTTGCGTGCGCTTTTTGTACTTCTAATTTCTTGCGGAGGAAAAATGTATAAAAAGACAGTGCGGCTCAAAAAATGAGAAACAGTGGTAGTAAACTTTAAAATAACATACCGAAGAGCTACAATCCTTCTGATCGTATGATGACCTATTTCGCATTTAAAGTAGGTGTAGCATCATAGTAGAATTATATTCAGTTATTTACTTAATATTTGCCGATGTGTAAAGTGTAAGTAATTTATTCAGCAAAACTATTTGTAGCATTAAGCAATGAATACTATTTCAGGTTTCATAGGCTACTTGGATTATGTCTGCATTATTATATATCCTATAGTACTTATTCTTACATAATTAAGAATTGGTGAAAATATTTTGAGACTGAAAACCCTAAAACTAAAATACGTCTATTTTAATAACTTTTTCTGTATTTTTCAAAGTTAAAAATTTCTGTCCAATATTTAGGTATCATTATTTTTTTGTATTATATTTCATGTATTTATTTATTTATTCTTGCACATATCTATTTATTTATATACATTATTATTCATCTATTTACTTATTAAGTACTTAAATTAAATATTTTTTTTGTTGCTTTATTTGAAGGTTTTTCTCGTACTTTCCTTCAAGAAACCTTTATTTTTAAATATGATTTCTTTCAAAGATTGTTAAAATAATGTTTCAGTAGAAAGATATAAATATATCGTAACTCTGTATTGTAAAATGTGCGGTAGCAAACCTAATGTAAATTATAAAACGAAATAAATATCTATCTATCTATCATTTATAATTTTATGCCATGAGGGGAAAGTATGATCTTATACAGGGTGGACCATTTAAACCTTCGGGATGTTTTTTGGTAATAATAAAAACAAAACAAAAAACACAAACTATTTGTGAACCTTGCAAATTTGTTCTGATCACTTTTTGAATATGATATCGCATAAATAGTCGCCGTCAGAGCGAATGGCGCAATGTGCTCGTTTAGCATTTCCCATCACTTTTCCAAGTGTTTCAAGGCTTCTAGGGTCCGTCACATTTTGACATAAACTTTGGACTTCAAATAAACCCACAGGAAGAATTCTGGAGGCTTTAAATTGGGTGATCGCGGAGGCAAGTCAAAATCACAATTTTTCGAAATTAGGCGTCCGAGGAAGAAAGACCGCAATAAAGTGACCATGGATCATGCTGTATGAGCTGTGGTACCGTCCTGTTGGAACCAAAAGTTGTCCATGGCGTTATCAGTCAGAATGGTCATCAAAAAATCTGTTGTCAGTGCCCGATAACGCTCTCCACTGACGGAGAGATGCTCCAACATCGTCTTCGAAAAAGAACGGTCCAGTGAGTCTTTCCGCAAAAATTCCAGCCCAAACAGTCACGCGTTGGTTGTGGCATTACCAAGATTGCCGGTGGCGATAATTTTTTTGGTGTAAACGCCTGATGGTGTGGTCTGAAGGAGCTTCCCTCACTCGATATTTTACACGAATTGAGAACATGTTTTGAATGTAAAACTGCACGATAACAGCGCGTTGTGGTGGCGTGTACTGCTCATGGCATAAATTCGCTTGGACTGATGCTTCGAACGCTGGCTATTATAAGCCGATCTGAAAACAGATGACAAAGTTATAGGGTTGTCAGATGCCGAAAGTTTAAATGGCTCAGCATGTGTACGAGTATAGAACCAAAAGATTTTGAGTATAGTCTTTAAAGCAATGGATTTGCGTCTGGGCTAAACAGACTAATATTGAATTTATTTCCCATTTATGCATGTGCACATATACATATATTTTTTAAGCGATTATTTCTTGCGGTCACCTACACATAACAGTTTTTTGAAAAACGTTTTATTTTCTTATCTTATTTAAGGAATGTACGCATGTACAAAAAGTATTCTCAAAAAGAGCCTATAACCATTCAACCACATCGTGTTGAAGCATCTAGGGACATGAGACGGTATTTAAAACACACATTTACTTAGTTTTTTACTTAAATTTGCTTCTTAATTTTTTTTCTTACTTATTACAGCATCATCTTTTTGCCGACCTTGGTACCCTCGCCATATAACGCACCATATAGGACACCAAATAGTGCAAAAGCTGTCGTAGAAGGTTTTGTTTAAATGAATCTAACAACTCCTTTAAGTGTTGAATTTGTATGCTTTATTTTATGTAATAGTGTACGAATTGATTTTGTTTTCTCCCATTTTTAAGTAAATGAATTGTGAAATATAATTTTACTGAGTATCTTTATGGAGACTGTATACTCTATACAATACTATAAAATTAAAGAATATATTTATTTTTCTACCTGCATATATGTACATACATATGTATGCCCGATATTTTTCTATACTACATATTTCTATTCAAATTTTGAAACTAGATGTACATATAACACTTTTTGATCAAGGTAGTATTTCTTAGCATTTCCATAGAAGGAGAAGAATGGCAGGTACGAGCCTACTCATCATAATTTACTATTGTAGTAACGTGAACTGTGTGTGGTGTCTGTTTACCAACACGTAAGGTACGTAACCCAAATAAAGCCCACCTTATTTTAAATATTATATAGTTTGCATATTAAAAAAAAAAAAAAAAAAAAATCACAAGATGTTTCTTATAATCAAAACTACAGTAAACCATAGGCTAGAGGGTTAAAAACAAAAAGTCTTTTCTTTTGTTTAAATTGCGAAACCAAAATACCGTCTCCTTATAAGGCCCACATGTATTTTTAGGAAAACTGAACTGTTTAAGATAGTAACTCTAACACAAATCAACACAATTTACATAGAAATAACAAAATTAAATATTTTCTGATAAACTAATATGAATCTACAGCTTCCAGCTCAATAACTTAACGGATTTTATAGAGTGCATTCAAATTCCTCACAGAGTGAATTTGTTTGTCTTTAACCTCTATCAATTACAAGTAGGAAAGCTTCAGTTGGATGGGTCTTATAAGGAAAAATTGGCAGTTCATAAATAAGTAACGAAAAGAGGAATATTAGATTAAGATTACTGAATAAAAAAATTGAGCTTTTATACACAAAAATCAAAAATATCAAGTATTTTGTCGCGTTAGTTTAACAAAAAACCTTGTTTTTTCACTTCCGCTGACTTTGGGGCTGCAAACACAAACAAGTACAAACTCATATAATCTTCATTTGTGTTCTTGTACACATTTATTTTAATCTCATTCATATACTCTCCTTGTTAACATACCTTATTGTGGAGCACAAAGAACTTGTGCCTCAAGTATAATTCCCATAGGATACTACGATTGAGCGGTTGCCAAATTACATGGTTTCTTCACTGTCATCGTATAGAAAGACAAGTATACATATATACATATATGCCGTGGACAGATTTCAGTTAATGTAAATTGTTTTTGAGTTCGGATATCTCGACGAGCATATCGGAGAATGAAAATTCAGATTTCGCCTCGAATTGGGAACCAACAGATCCCAGATTTGGACTTCAGTCGACCGTAAATACAGACAGACAGACAGAATTGAGAGACTTATTTTTTTTGTGTTTTTCTATTATACGAGTAGTAATGCCAAGTATGTATGATCAAAATTTGGGGAGCGACAATTTTCAGGAAACCAATACTTGTCCTTATAGGTGGAAGCAAAAAAGAAATTATTTGAAAGGACATTTCAGGTTTTCGAATCCTATCCTTGAGGATGGGAGTAGAATTTTTGAACACTTTCGAAAATTGGAACTTAAAAACGGTGCGCCGTACAAAAAATCTGTCGGTCGAAATTGTTGTTTAAAATACTCTACAAGGTGTTCGACTTTTGCCCGAAGTTAATGGAAATATATTTTTTTTGTGGACCCCCGACCAATGGCAATAATTTTATGGGGATAAGTAAATGCATACCTACTTCTGGTCTTAAATTCAACTGATTCTTCATTATTAATAGAATTCCTGTAGGTATCGTTTACATTAATTAAAATGACATAACAATTCGAAGAACAGCAGCAAATGACACATATTCGTAAGTACTCATACCAAACAATTTCTACAAATATCCTCTAGTGCCCCGTGTTATTAACATGGTACATTCGCACGTGTAACGAACTACTATTCAATTAGCCATCGGAAATATGTACGAGTATGTATATTGGTAATTCCCTCTTAATCCTCGATTGTATTAGCCACGCTCTGCGGTTTTGTATGAAAATATGTTTCGAAGTGAAAATTATTTCAATCAATCACACGCGCCAAAGGGGATACGAATACCCTTGGAAAGGGTGGAAGAGACAGAGAGAAAAATAGATTGGTGTAAGGGTTTGAAACACAGGTGGTATCAAGTTTCAGCAACCACAAAATTAGTGGTACTTTATTTAGAACCAATTTTGTAAAAGCGCAATTTTCTCAAAGACGAGTCTAAAGATTTTGATAAAAATATTTGAGATATGAGTAATATGGGCGTTTGCAATAAGACCGCGTACTCAGTGTATCTAAAATTCGCTATTTTTCGGATATGGCTAAGCCGATTTTGTTCAAAATTAATATCTAAGGCACGTACTATGGCACAATTAAAGACATGGAATTCAAATTTTGAACATAGGTATGATGAAACAATATTAGCTTTCTACCGCATTTTACAAGAACTAGAAATTCATCGCTTCTTATCAATTGTGAGTAAACTTGGAATTTGAGCAATTTACGAATCCATATTATATTTTTTTTAAAAGTTTTACCGATCGGTACAGGTCGATCATATGTATGATACATCTTCAACATCCAAAACTGTACGAGTGCGAAAGTGCGACTTGTCCCATGGGAAATTCGACGTTCCCAAGAACAGACGGAGATAAAGCATTATCTGGAAGCGTAGAGTTGCGTAGAGTGCAAAGTGAACAACAAGCAGATTGGCTTTGTCTAAGGAGCTGACAGCTGGAATGTCATTGTAAATGAGCTTTGGGATGGCAGATGAGGCAGAATTTTTAATATTTTTGACGAATAACCAAAATTGTTTACTACCTTTGGGACATTCTAGGATTTCTTGCCTCAATTTTTGGTCATGTAAGAATTTTACAAGTCGGTAACAGTTACAGTCCTTATTCGGAACAGCTGGTACCGCCCGTGCGATATTTTATTCCACCATTATCTCAGCCTATAGAACAGATACCGACTTCTTGTTTTATGCTTTGTAGCTTATTTAACAACATTTAAGAGTTTAGCCGGATTCCACAGGCGAGAAGTATATTCAGCCGGCAATGTGTTAAGCAATGGACTAGAAAACTCATTAAAACTCGCACAGCAAGGATAGCTGCGAGAAGCTAGTCCAGAACCTGTATGGGCTTTTAGCGTCAAAATATTTATTTTTAAATAAATACTGGCAAGAATCAGCGAGAAAAGGGACTGAATATTAAGTTTGCGGGCTAGATTTCCTCCTATTTGAAAATTTACACCTAATATGACGTCTCAAAGTTCCTTGACTAATCAGAATTTAAAACTAATGATTTTTATAGCACTTTTGCACGAAGTGAATGCGCGTACAATATAACAAGTTCCTTCGCTTTTCTCGCTGGCTTGAATCTGTGGGTTTAAAATTATCCGATCATAAGACAGATGGGCCACTAATCAGTAGCAGAAAAGTGAGGGAAACAATCACTCTTACGATAGGGGGCACCAGATTACATCGAACGCCATGCCATTAAATACCTAGGCGTCATGACTGACGTTTAATAAACATCTGGAATATGTTAGTGGCAAAGCCTCACGAGTAAATAACGCACTCATACGCTGCATGCCAAATCATGGAGGACCGAGATACAGTTGACGGCGACTTCTGGGCGGTGTGGTTACGTCTGTGTTGATCTACGGGTCACCAATATAGGCCAATTCTATGAGTCATACCGGCGTAAAATTGAATCGACGTACCGACTTTGTGCAGTTCGAGTATGCAGTGCATATCTCACAATATCGGAAGATGCAGTTTATGTTATAGCAGGATTACTCCCAATCGATATACTAGCAGAGAGTTTCAAAAAACATATGAAAGGAAGAACCAGGAACATGTGTTAACCAACGGTGAAGAGAACTCAAACAGCATAGCAAATGGCAACAACGTTGGAGCGTGTTAAGTAAAGGCCGATTAACCTATAGTTTCATCCCGCTTCTGGAGGCATGGACAGGCCACAACCATGCTGAGGTAGACTTCTGCACAACCCAACTAATAAGTGGGCACAAATGTTTTCGCGCGTATCTCTACAGATCAAAGCATAACGATTCTCCCTACGGTCCTTACTGCATTCAGGCTCAGGAGGATGCGGAACATGTATTCTTTCACCATCCGCGATTCGAAACTGATAGACAAATGCTGAGAAATAAGCTTGGAGAAATACCAACCCCCGAGAATATAGTAAAATGCATGATCCAATCGCATACACAACTAAGACACCTCGAACAACAAAGGCTACAGAGTGATGAATTATCAATAAGATCGTGAGCATAGAGCTGTCTTTCATCTTTTAAAGATTCTTCACCTCCCTCCGAAAAAAAAGGCTACCGGATTCATGCAGCATCTTCCAGGCGGAAGTTCTTGCTGTACTTGAAACTTCCCGTCTATTGAATAACATCAGTACACCCTTCAGAACCATAGCAGTCCTCATTGGTAGCCAGGCCGCTATCAAAGGAATTGTATCCGCTACGTCTTCTTCCAAGCTGGTGGAATAATGCAGAGAGGATCTTGCCTAGCTGGGTCATCGGTTAAGGATCAGTCTCCTCTGGGTGCCGAGACACAGCAACAGCGCGACGGGAATTTGCTCTTGATAGATCCCTTGCGGAAGCGGTTCACGTACCGCTGGGGGTTCTCAAGGGGAGTATCCGCACTTGCACTTACATTCAAAAGCCAATAATCGATGGCATGGGTTGCTGAATTGCGTCATATCTAGGCAGATGTGGCCCAACTACAACTGGCGGAGAATACAAGATCTACAAAACAGAAACCGCACGGATATTTCTAGAATTGTGGTGATTAGTATAGGCCACTTGCCCATTGGGGTTCACGCGGTCAGACTATGCATTGCATCCAATGCACATTGTCACAGCTGCAATACTGCAAGCGAGACAGAAACTATCTACCATTTCCTCTGCAAGCGTCCGGCTCTAAGCAGGGGTAGACAGCGTGCACGAAGCAAACCTTTCTTTGACAACCTAAATGTTCATTGAGGATGTTATCAGTTTTCTTAATGCTACAGAAGAAGGTTTAAGCTAACGTCCTCATCTCTATATTTATCATCCGAACAACACCCGATAGGTCACACGAGTTGTGGCATTAAAACGGCCCTAAAGCGCTAATTAGGTTTCGACATGGGATGCTGTTACAGCCACTCCTACCTACTTATCTAATTACGTTAAAACAGTTTCAAACGTGTTTCTACATCTACACTGAAAACAAGATATAAAACATGACACCAGTTTACCATGACTGCTGTGGTGTCAGCATAAATAAGAGGTTAACGGAAGGTGTGAAACATGAGAAGATGATTACGCTATCTTCGTCTTTTATAACCGGTTTCTAATGATACGAGACAAATCAGCTTAGGTGAACAATGTGTTGTTATTCAAAGCTATCCCCACCTACACCAAACAAATTACAAGCAACCGGTTTTGCAGAGTAGGTAGAGATAAGAGGTTAAGAGATACAAATGAGAAGGCATTCGTTTTCTATACCGTTTCGTTTTTTTAAAAGCACCTGCATGCAAGTCCACCAATGAACTATGTCGCTCAGGTTTGAGTGTAGGTGCTGTCAGTGGTGGACTAGGAAAAATGGTAGTTATCACTCTGAATGGACAATGTGTACTTTAGATAGTGCTTCAGAAAAGAGAGGGGTTATACACTTAGTCAAATTGAAACAAGTTCTAGATACATTGAGTACGAGTATGCTGGTTGGAGTGAGTGTGTAGGATAGATGGAGATTGTGGTATGCGGTATAGAGATAGATCGGTAAATGTTTTGGAATAGGATTGGTCGGAAGGTATTTTGGTGCACATTTCATCCTATTTCCCCCATGAACGAGGGTTCTATATATGTACATTGTTTATGTAAATCCCGATGATTGTTTCAGATGAAATATTCTTCGAATGATTACTTGATATAGTAGTACATAAAAGCACTGAATTATTACGAGTATGTATACAAGAAGTGCAAGTCGTTCAAAAGGAAGAACTGATGATGAATACTGCCATGAGCATACCACCATTCCGTACAATGAACACAAAAGAGTGTCAGGTAGAAAATTGGAAGGTTTTTAGAGAACATTGTCAACATTTTGAGATTACTACCGATTTAATAAGCAAAACAGATCCGCAACGTGTAGCTATTTTAAAGCATGCATGGGTGATTTTTGTTGTTATATAATTTGCACTCTTCGGGTAGGGGTTAAATATATCCGCGGTAGGCATGGCTGTCGTAAGAGGCGACTAAAATCCACAAAGCGGAAACAAAACTGGCAAAAAAAAAAATAATTACCCGGTCCTCCTGGCAGGGGTTTGTGTGTAGAAATGACTGTACTACCCAATAAAACTAATACGGTTACAACAAATATGGCAATGAACAAAACAAATGATATGAATACCCCAGGTGGCAGACTAGGTAAACTGGAAAATCCACTCTCCTCGGAGGTCGGCCCATGGATTCTGGTCCCCCCAGAATCCATGCTTCCTAAACAAAACTCTAGAAGGAGTTGACTAACGCCGAAAACTTAACCAAAAACGATAGCGCCAAAAAGCCTTACGGCCAAAGATAGTGCTATAATTGCAAGTATTCCGAAAGTACAAAAGCAGAAATCTGGAATTGAAACCAGTATAGTTGAAAGTGATCCTAAACTAGATTCACAAGCGAGAACAAAAACAAATAACTATTACAACGAATGGCAAGGTGAACTCAAAGCAAGGAAAAATCTTGAAGTAATAGTTGCAAGTTTGCAAAACTAAATAAAATAACTGGAAAGAAGGGTCACCCTACTGGACTGCTCTAACAAATGTCCTGCCCAACCTGCAAAAGACTACCTCACAAGATAAAAAGAATACATCACAGATGAAGAGGAGCTCGCACTGGAAACAGACGGCCATCGAAAGAAAAATAAAAGGCCTACGAACAGATAAAAAACCCACGACTAACAAAGAAAAGAATGAACTGGTGTAAATTTAGAAAACATTTCGAAGGTCTCATTAACCTTAGATCTACACTTGTCACAACAAAACATATTAACTTTAAAACAAAACAATTCATTGCCGATGTACTGCAGGCAGCAGAAGATAGTACGCCGACTTATCAACAAAAAAAAGCAGACTTTGGTGAAATACCCCACGAAAATCAAGCAACGGATACATCAAAAGAGAAGAGCTCGTAGAAATTGGCAAACGACAAGATATCCTGGCGATAAAACCTAAACAACAGACAGAAAAAAGTATCACTGAATTTTTATCATAACTTTTCGAGAAACTCCTTCTTAAAAGAGTTTTTTCTGCAATATTCTTAGACGTTGCACAGGCGTATAAACTCCATAGGTATCTACCTGAGATACTTAAATCTTATATAGCAATTAGATTCTCTAGAGTTCGCTATGGTCATTGTATATGAAACTTATAAAGGGTCTTTCATTAAGGGCTTCCTATCTTTAAATTTAAATAAAACAAAGTATGTGAGAGATATCGTCAAAATTTATTATTGGTTTGAAAGGCCTATCGACGCCATTATGTATGAAATATAACATCGTTCAAATGTCCGCCGCGGCTTCTCTGGGTGGCGCGCATCCGAAATGTCCAATTTTCCATGATTTTGGCGCATAAATCAGGTTGAATTTGACCGATAGCATGGGTTATGTTGGCTTCGAGGGCCGTTGTGGTTTGTGCCTTATTCGCATAGACCTTCGACTTCAGAAAACCCCACAAGAAAAAGTCTAACGGGGTCAAATCGCACGATCTCGGTGGCCAGTTCACATCACCTCTACGTGAGATGAACATGCCCTCCAATCGCTTGTGCAGAATTGCCAATGTGGCATGAGCTGTGTGGCACGTAGCGCCGTCCTGTTGAAACCACATGTCGTTGGTGTCCATATGATCCAATTCAGGCCAAAAGAAGTTGGTAATCATCGACCCATAGCGCTCGCCGTTGACGGTGATGGCCTGGCCAACGTCGTTCGCAAAGAAATATGGACCGATGACGCCGCCAGTCCAAAATCCACACCAAACAGTGATTTTTTGGGGCTGCATTGGACGCTTTTGGATCTCATGGGGATTGGTATCGTCCCAAATTCGACAATTTTGTTTGACGTACCCATTCATCCAGAAATGGGCCTCATCACTGAAGATGATTTTTCGATGAAAATTAGGGTCAGTTTCCAACTGCTCCAGAGCCCATACAGCGAACACAGGTCGTTGTCTATGGTCGTTTACCTTCAGCTCCTGGATCAGTTGAATTTTGTACGGGTACAGGCCCAAGTCACGATGCAAAATTCGCCAAGTTGTGGTCTGCGAAAAGCCGAGTTCCTGTGAGCAACGCGAAATCGACTGCGTCGGTTTCTCCTGCACACTCTCACGGACAGCGGCGATGTTTTCGATAGATCTTGCATTTCGTCGACGTACAGGTTGGTTGATCGTTTACTGAACCAGTGCACTCAAATTTATCCACCACACTGCGAATAGTCCTCTCGGAAGGACGATTATGGCGACCGTAAAATGGGGGAAGCGAGCGGAACGTTGCCCGAACAGAACACCCATTTTGATAAAACAATTTTATTATTTGCACGTGTTGTTGAACGCTATATCCGTGCATGATGATTTGGCAAAACAAACTGAATAAATGACAGCCAATTTGACAGATGCTCAACACTATGGCCGCCATCAACTGTCAAAGTTCGGAAGTCCCTATTGGAAGACCCTGTAGTACTATCTTCAAGCGATATTTTTTCTTTTCCGCCTAGGTGGCGAGCTCTCATTTCTCGCAAGCAAAGAAAAATATTATTACTCTCTGAGAATGGAGTTATACGAGTAATGACAGGATGAGTGGGTGATGAGTGCAAACAAAGTAAGCAAAATCTATTTTGGGTTTCCATTCCCACTCTGAATTTTAGTCCACATGTTACGCAACTGAGTGAATGACTTTGCCAAGAAAATGAGTAAAGAAACTGATTAAACGACAAGCATTGAGCAGGTTATTACTGTGTACTTCTTTTTCTTTATTGAATAAAAAAATGTAGGTTTTTCTGATCAGGTAGTGGTTTGGTAGATGCATAAAAAAGTTTTACGTTATGCGTCAAGTTTTTAGTTCAAGTGGTGGTTTGGTTGAGGGATGGAAAAATATATTTCCAGCGGGGTGGTGGTGTTATTATGTGGTGGATGGGCGGAGTGCCAAGGCGATGTACCGTGGCTATGGATAGATTTGTTTTTGTTTGAATATTATTACTCCAGATGTTGGGAATCTTTCATTCGGAGAAGTATGTATAATTTCGGCACAAAGAAAAGAACTGAGTCTTAGAATATAAGTATATGAAAATGACAGCCTTTATCAGAAAATTATTATTTATTCAAGTATGTACATACATTTATGTATGTATGTACATTAGTTGGTTGGATTTTAAATACCATCAGAGCCCTGTTTAATATGAAAGAAAAACTTTGCATTGGAGAGGGGAGGGAAAAGTATGTATCTATCTACAACCGATTGCTACAACTATAATTCAGATATTCTTTTCCACGTCACCCAATGAGGTAGAATATAAAACGGGGTTTTTTTTTTGAGGTGTCCCCTGTAAGTAAGTACTTAATAAAAATATTCATAAAATGAATGAATAACTATAAAAACTTAACAAACAACAGTGAAAAACAGAAAACAAATACAAATTCACAAAAAAAAAAAAAAAAATTAACAAAACAAAGAAAGGATTAATGAATATGAATAATAAAGTGAAGTTCTCAGTTGCTCGCACTTTTAACTCCACAGAGATCCTTATTGGTTTTCTTAACCAAAAATTTGACTAGACCAATTAAAATGAATTTATAAATGGAGTGTCTGTGCTCATCATCGTCACATTTCATGCTCTCGGACGCTGTCATTTTCAGTGCGGATTTGAGCAAAGCTTCAATCAAGTGTTTTAATGGACTGCAGAGTCTCGCTATGTAGTGTTTATTTATTTATTTATTTATTTATTGAAGCTTAATACAAGCCATAACTTATAAGATAACTTAAGTTATATTTACCTTAACCTATTTTTAACCTTTTTTTATGCTCATTGACCGGGCCCTAGGGCCCACACAATTATTCTTAAACTAAAACTATTCTTAAACTCAAACTAATATTTAAGGGAAGAATGGGGACTTGTTAAGAGTGTCTGGCGTCAATCGCGATGTGATCGATTTGGTTAACGGTTTTTAGATCAAAAGATAGCCATGTCGACTTATGGATATCAAGACTAGCTACGACAACATTTCGTCCCGCCGCAAAGTCGACTAGTCTGAATCCGTTGTCGCACATTCCTTTCACTTCATTTTCATTATCATTCAGATTTACGTGCAGAAGGATCGTGCATTGCAAAGTATCTATCTTACTCGACACAGCATGATGTTTGAGTGGGGTGGGTTTGTGCATACAGAGTTACTGGCATGGTATTGGTTAGATTATGTTATGTATGAGTGCATATGGAAATTGTTGAGGCAAAAGAGGGTAATATTTTTGTGGTACTCAGCGACGGATGTTCACTTTGGCCGCTAGAGGCACCACCATCGATTTCCACAAGTGATAGTACTTTTAGTTACATATACAATGCTCTGGTTCAGCGTATACTGAACTTAAAGGAATACAAGCAGGTGTTCCACAGGGAAGAGTTCTTGGACCCACCCTATACTTATTATACACGAGTGATCAAGGACCCACAAATCGTAGTTTATATAGTAAACTTAATCTAAATAAATTAATATTAAACATCGAACCCACAAACGCAAGAAATAGATCATTTTGTTTCAAAGGCTTGGCCTTAACTATAGAAAGCATGTTAAGAATAAGAGACACATTATTCAAGGATCATAATGTTTTATATTACATTTATGTTAATAAATTTAATCAAGATCCGTTAGAGAACTTATTTGGTAAAATAAGAGTGCGGAATATTAATAAAAGTAATCCAAATGTTTCTGAATTTAACTCCCTGCTATAAAATTTTTATTCAAATCGAAATGTTCCAACTGCGAATGAATGTATACTCGTAAAGGAAATAAATATACATTTTCCGAATTGGTTCAATGTATGTTATGATTAAGGTAATTTAACTGCAATTTAACACTAACCTAATTAAAGTTAATGATTATTTTGTTAAGGTAGTTAGTTTTTTTATAATAATTTCGAAGATTAGTCACCTTCACTTAAGTACGCCAAGAGCAGTGATCAGTTATTATAAGGGCATAAATCTGTTGCAACTAGGAAAAACCGCTAAAGTCGACTTAAGACGAAATTGAGTTTTTGAAAACATTAGATTCAGCATGCCCAAATCTTCAAGGTACATTTTTTTCTAGCTCGTTATCTTGAAAATTGGAGCTACAATGTACAATGTTTAATAGATAGTCTAGAACCATTTGTAATTTTAAACTTTTAGCAAAACTTTAATATGCTCTCCTGAAAAACTATCAAACTCGACTTTAGCGGTTTTTCTTTGTTGCAGCAGAAATATAAAATGCAGTATGCAAAACTCATGTTCATACCCATTTTCAAAGCAATTTTATGTCCATAAAGTTTACAGAGTTTTTATTTATTTAATCAAGTGCTGAAAATAAGGTACATACATACAGACAAAATAACAAGCACACAACTTAAGCCCAACCATTTGCACACAAACGATCTATACAGATACTCCATATCCATCCTACCAACGCACTGTGGAATATATGGGTCAGTTTCTGATCAAAAATTTATAACTTTTTTGATTTTAAAGATACAGATTTGAAATTTTGCATAGACATAGTACTTTGTATATGAATTCAATCAAGTCATATTTAACAAAAACTTACCCTTGCTCGTGGCTTCACTCGCGTTTGAATTTAGAATGCTGTCCAAAATCCATATATATATTTCAGGTTTACGGATACTTGGGATGTATGGATCTGATGTATACAGTAATGTATGAAATACATCTTCATTTGTTGAGGATCTTGAACTTTTTCTCGCATGATGAGTCTAAAACATTTATAGTCTTTATTGCGAGACTCTTGGGCGTCTTCCGAGAGTTGTCCAATTGGTAATACAGCAAAATGATTTATAATACTCTCTCCATGAATTAATATTTTGTGTACTGATGATGGCATATCGTACCAATTGTATTTATTTACATATATTCTTGCCGTCTCTAGAGCATACTCGCCGAACTTTTGAGCATCAATCATAATACCTGATGACAAAGCTTGTAGAATTATATGCAATCTGCGTATCAGTACTTCATCGACACCTGTTATTTCTGCAGAACAACTGGCATTACTAAAAAATCTTCTTGCTGTGTTACCGTCATTAGAGTTGGCGCTTACTTGTCGCGGTTTATCGATAATTAAACCCAACTCTTCGCAAAAACGCCTTTGAACTATCTTTTTCTTTTCTTGTTTTGATCGTCTGTTTTCATCACTGATGGCTGACCATTTTTCGAAGCCCAGATTATATGATATATGTAAAATCATCTCCATACACCTAATCCAGGCATGTAGTGCGGATAATCCATACCGGAAACAATTTTCGTCTTCTGGCCTGGCAGTGACTTTTACTAAATCGTTCATTAGACGAGGGGTAGCATTACAAATAGTACATGTGGAACTTGAAGGAGTGTCAGTTAATACCTGAGCCACTTTTCCGTCTATCATTGTTAGGAAGAGTTTATGTTTGACCTGCTTTTCTTCACCATATTTCTTGGTCAATAATGGATATAAATTTTCAATTTGGTTTTCAATGTTACCCACAACAGCTAAGGAGTTTCTTTGGAAAACTCGATCAGATGAAGGCACGGGATTTTGCCAGATTATAGCACCAGTTGCTTCATGAACCAATCTTATGGGAACAAATTTAATTATGAACAAATTTGAATCTGAAATATGTTCAGACTCCTCTGGAAGTTTTTGTTTGAATTTACTTTGCCCAGATGAGCCGTCACTTGCTATATAAAATCAAATTTTTTATCCCATTTGCATGCACTGAGTCAATCAATAGAATCCTAGTTGCTGTGTGGTCCAACAAATCTTGTTGCATACGTGTTGGTAATTTCCATCAATGAGACAGGTGGGTAACAGCTTTGTTTACAGTTCTGTATTTTGTAATAAGGTGGCAGCAAAAAACAGTTTCTTTCATTTATTAGATTTCTCAGGTACCAATACTGTGCTTTGGTTAGATCTAAGTCAATGTAAACACTTAAAGCTTTTTCGCCGGACAACATTTCAGTTTTATCTGAACCAATTAAGTCTAACATTGTTTTCTTTTTTTCTGTGTCTGCAGTCCTTATAACCTCCACAAGATTTGCCTCAATTCCTTCACCCATCGATCGTAATCGTTGCAAATATGCTTCGTAGTTGTGCTCGAACCCATATTCTCTGAGAAGCGTAGTATTTTTGCGCCTTTTACTTGACTCCGAAGTGTCTTCGAAAGCAACACTGGGTCTTCCTGTGGTAACAATATCTTCTGAAAATCACAAATTATGAATTTTAAATTGTCTTCCGAAATTTGATAATTTTCACGTAAAAATGTAAACAACGCCGAAACTTTTTTTCCGTTCTCAATATAGAAAAGTAACACTTCACGTCTTGAACAGTTAAAAAAACTCATTGTTAACACTATAAATATCGTGAGTATATATTAATGTACACTAATGATTGTGACGCACTATTGCAAATTATTTTATTTGACTTAATGTGATAATGCACTGTGGGCCGTTTTATGTACAAGATATGCTATAATTTTCAAAACCGCAAATAACCGCTAACTTTTTTTTACACATGTAATAGGCAGACACCTTGTGCACGAAATGAAATAAAATTTACAACTTAAAAAAACTTAGCTAACTGTCAAAAGTCTTGTCGAAGTTCAAAGAAATTATTTTTCTTGGTCGTTGTATGAGAAAAACTATGGCAGCAATATTTTATCTCGAAATATAATGCCAATAACGGTTTCTCAATCTAAAAACCATATTTTTTCTATATAACTATCAAACAATATGGCTTTTCTTGTAACTAATGCCCGAAATCTTACTCTGAACGTAAAGAATTTTCCAGCCAAAATATACAGAATTTGGATAATGTCGGTTTCCAACGTAATTTACTCTCTAGTTTGTGAACTAAGTACATACAAAAATAAGTGAATACTAAAGTTTGATTTCGTAGCTAAAAAATAAGACCAAAAACATGCAATGGAGTCAATCCGGAGCTTTCATCTGCGTATGACGTCTCTATCCGACTATCGTAAGCGAGTTAATTGCAATAATTAGTAAGCGCGGTAGATCACCCAATTCCGAGGACAACCAACTGTCCTCGGACAAAAAGTTACGAGTCATTATGTCCGGTAGTAATTCTCACAAGGACTCCAGATTTAATTACTGGAGTCCCTTGCAGTGTCAGCCGGATGATGTCAATGTTGACAGTGAAAGCATGGACGAGATTGTTACGCCATTGCCAAAAAAAGTGTATGTGCCACCGATAAAACTATTGCAAAAATCTAGTGATTATGTACACCAGCTAATGCAATCTTTAAAAATCAGTCACTACTATAAAAAAAATATTTCCATTGGAATAAAAATAGTCTGTGAATCAATTGAATCATTCAACTCTGTGCTCGA
Source organism: Pocota personata (assembly GCA_963082735.1). NCBI lineage: Eukaryota > Metazoa > Arthropoda > Insecta > Diptera > Syrphidae > Pocota > Pocota personata. Next base: position 6,011,666 of record OY720433.1, read on the forward strand.
GAAACTAAAAATTAACAATTGTCAATATTTTTCATATGACCTGCGAAGCGTGAAGGCATTTAAAGTTGTCCTCGATGTCGATGATAGTGTACTTAAAACTGAACTAATCAGACTCGGCTTAAAGTGCATTGATATAAAAAAAAAATCACCAAAAAATATGAACTAAACAAAGCAACATACACCGATTTCATTTACCTTATATCTCTAGAAAGTGGTTCTATTCCACTCAGAGACCTACGTAAAAATTATCGCTCAATCTTCCACACCCAAATCAGTTGGAGTTTCCAAAGTTAACTTAAAGGTAAGATTACTCAATGCCATAACTGCCAAATGTTTGGCCATGGTGAGCGTAACTGTCGCGTTAAAACTTATTGCGCGATCTGTACTGGTTCTCACATGACTTCAGAGTGCAACAATGGAACTGCATTCAAATGTGCTAATTGCAACGAGAACCACAAGGCTACTGACGTCACTTGCATCAGCCGATCTTAATACTTAGAGATGAAAGCGAACGCAAAACGGAAGAGAAATCCAATTTCCAACCCAACTTCAGCTCTCAATGCTGACAAACAAATTTCGTTTGCCTCTATGAAAGATTTCCCCTCACTCCCAAAACGTTAACAGACTACAGCGACCATGCAGAGTAATACCTCATATGCAATTCCGCAGCCATCAAACGTCTGGGTGAACCACACTCAAACAAGTTCGAACGTAGTCAACACCAACGAGGTCCATGCAGCGAGCAACTCCACACTTTTCTCTTTTGAAGAGCTTAATACTTTAGCTATGGAGATGATAACAAAATTATCTGTTTGTAAAATAAAAATTGAACAATTTGAAGTTATCACACATTTAGCTACTAAGTTTTTATATTCTAATTGTATGTAATATGGTAGATAGTCACATAAAAATAATAACATGGAATGCTAGAAGTATACGTAGCAAAAACATTGAATTTTTAAATTTCTTAAGCAACAATAATATTGACGTTGCACTAGTTACAAAAACTTGGGTTAAAGCCAACGAAGAATTATCCACCCCTGAGTTTAAGTGCTATCGAGTAGATAGGATTAATAAAAGAGGTGGGGGTGTTGCAATACTCGTGCGAAGAACAATTCAACATTCGCTTTTGCCAATTATCCAAACACTTTTAGTAGGAAATGTGGGCATTGAGCTTCAATTAAATAATCATAAAACAATTAAAATCTATTGCCTCTATTTCGCTGGTGCTCGCAAGACAGTTGAAAATAAACGTTTGCTAAAAAACGATTTAAGGAAGCTTTTTTGTGTAAATGGTGATTTTCTGTTAGGAGGCGATCTCAACTCTAGACACAGAGACTGGGGTACACAGCCCCAGCAAATGTTTGGGGGAATTTACTCTCATGTTTTTCAGATTCATTTCCGATTTCGATCTTGTATCCTCCATGTCCTACTTTTGTCCCATCTAGTTCTCCTGGTTGTCCTTCTGTCCTCGACATTTTTATTACTAATTGTCCTAATTTTATAACGCAGCCAATATCTTTGAACGCGCTTAGCTCTGACCACAATCCAGTCCTATGCAAGCTTTTATGTTTGGGTAAGGAAAATGTTCAATACGTTCAGGACCTAAAAAATGTAAACTGGGTACGCTATCGCGCTATAATTAAAACGAGACTTCGTGAAAGTTCTGTGGATATTGAAAATATTTCCAGTAGGGAAGGAGTAGATGCTGTTGTCGATGACTTTAATGATCTCATCCTTAAAGCCATAGACGACTCTGTACCGAGAGTTGTAAAAAAGAAATTTAAAAAAAAATTCCCCCCCCATATACAAGAACTAATTAAATTAAGAAATCTTCAAAGGAGAAATTGGCAAAGATTTCGGCAGCCAGTTTATCGGGATAATGCATTATATCTAACACAGCTGATTTCAAAAAATTTAATCCAACTTTGTAATATGGAATGGAACAAAAAACTAGATTCTTTAGACAAAAATGCAAAACCATTCTGGAACATAGTTAGAATAGTCAAAAATAAAAACAAACAATTTCCTTGCTTGCGAAATGGATCAGACTTTTATTTTACAGATAATGAAGAAGCCAATGCACTTGCGCTTGCTTTCTTAAGTAACCACCGCGTGTCAGCAAGCTTAGGCGACCCAATTACGGATGCTCTGGTTAGCGACACTGTTCAGGCTTTCAACAGGCAGAGCACAAACACTCCATTAAACTCACTTCTCACTGAAGACGATCTTAGTTTTCACATCGATAATATAAAAGTTAAAAAAACGGGTGGATTTGATTTAATAAAAAATGTATATCTCAAGCATTTACCCAAAGCTGGATTGAAGTCTTTGACAGCCATTTTTAATGCATGTCTAAAAATCCAGTACTTCCCCGATGCTTGGAAAATAGCCAAAGGGGTTCCTATACTCAAAGCTGGAAAGCCGCCTGATAACCCCAAGAGTTGCAGACCTATAAGCTTGCTGAGTAACATAAGTAAATTATATGAACAAATTCTTAAAGAAAAAATAACAAAAATAATTAATGATTATAATATATATCCCGACGTGCAGTTTGGTTTCAGATCACAGCATAGCACCTCCCACCAAGTACTTCGTATTTACAACTTTGTTAAAAAATATCGTCAACAAGGTAGGTCCACAGGGATGATCCTTTTGGACATTGAAAAAGCATTCGACTCTGTTTGGCACGATAGACTGTTATATAAAATGATTAATTACAACTTTCCACAATTTCTATGCAGGTTAGTGCAAAGTTTCTTGTCAGGTCGTTCTTTCAAAGTTCTTGTCAATAGTCAGTCAGGTGTCCCTCAAGGTTCTGTTCTTGGTCCCGTCTTGTACAATTTATTCACGTCCGATTTTCCAATTTTGTTTAACTGCGAAGCAGCCATTTTTGCAGATGATACTGCAATACTTTCATCTTATGAATTTTCTCTCAATGTCGAGACAAATCTTCGTAATGCGATGGAAGTATTAGAAAGTTATTACAATAAGTGGAAAATTAAGCTGAACGAAGACAAAATGCAAGCCATCTTTTTTTCTCGAAAAAGAAAACCTTGCTATCTCCCGAGCAGCCAATTGCAACTTTATGGATCGTCAATAAACTGGAGCAATTGTGTTAAGTACCTAGGTATATATCTAGGCACCAAGTTAACCTTCAACTAACATATATTCAGAACTTTGCAGAAAGTCAATATAGCAATAAAGATGTTATACCCCTTCATAAATAGAAAATCGGCCCTTTCAAACCAAAATAAACTTATCATACACAAAGTAGTCTTCCAAGCGTTACTCCTGTATGGGTGTCCAGTATGGGGAAATTGTGCACATTGTCACATACAAAAACTACAAGTATCGCAAAATAAACTCCTTAAAATGATGCTTGACCTTTCATGGCACCACTCAACTTTGAACCTTCATAAAAGAGCGAATGTTGAATTGATATCTGTAAGAATTCAAAAATTAATGAAAAAATTTGAAAATACGTGTGTTTTTGCTGATAATCGCTTAATAAGCGATTTATTTACTTAAATTTGTTATATGTATGTTACTTATCAAAATTTATGTTTCAATGCTTATACATATGTACCAGATTTTGTCAATCATTTATTTATCTAATCACCTTTGTTTTATTTAATTAATTGTTAACCTATATGTTCACTTATTTATTTGTCCATTTATTTATTTAATTGTTATTTGTTTATCTACTTATTTATTTATTTATTTATTTATTTATTTATTTTTTGATTTATTTATTAATTAATTAATTTATTTATTTATTTATTTATTTATTATTCATTTATTTACCTATTTCTTTATTTATTGTTTGACTTGTTTGTATTATTTATTTATTTATCTTATTCATTTATTTGTACTCATAGATACTTATCTTTGTTATTTATTCACTCATCTGTTCATTCATTTGTTTATTTATTTTTTTTTTTTAATTTTTTTTTTTTTACATGGAGGTTTTAATCGCATTTTCCTTCAAATTTAAATTATGTTTCCTAATGTAATCCACAGTTAAATAAAAATGAATAATGTTTCAGTAGAAAGATATATATAATATCATATCTCTGTAATGTAAAATGTGTGGTAACAATCCTTTGTACAAGTTTCTTATGCGAAATAAAGATCTATCTATCTAAAAACATGCAATTTGCAGCATTAGCAAAATGTATTTTTGATCAGCACTTGTACTAGCATATTCCATTGTGCAACGTGTCGGCATCTGAACTCCGTGACCGCAGTCGCACAAAATATTTTTTTTTGTTTCTTTTTTGCAGTGAAGATAACCAAGGGTATGTGTGAGTGACACGATGGACTAAAAAAGTGAGCAGAAAAAAAAATGTCCTGTGTTCTTATTTTTTCCCTTTTGTAAGAAGTTTAAGCTTTTTAAAAAGCTTTTTTTTTAGTGAATTTCGTTTTCATATATCACTTCTTTCCATATGAATGAGACATCTGGGTAGTTTATTATCTGTGCTTATAGGTGATAGAGACATTGTGAATTCCATACATTCACTTGAACATGTCTCGTGTCTCTCCTTATTTTATCGCTATTTTCATTAAAAATGCTACAGCGAAATAGCCAGTTGCATTCGTCCCCTTCAAAATTTCACCCGCAATACGCGACATGCTTCGAATGCACATCAGTTCACCCTAAAGCCAAACTTCGGTCATACTGTCAAATATATGTAGGTATTCGTTTATAAGCCGAACAACACGAATGTGAAATGATCTACCAGGCTCTGTATTTTCCCATCACTACAACCTTCAAACATTTAAAGCCAACGTGCACAGGCTTCTTACGAGTATCTGTTCCTCTCCCCATTTTCCTAAACGCCCGTGCCCTGAAAAAATATAAGGGTATTCATAATCCTTTTGGCGCACGCAAATTAGAAAAAAAAATTTAGAAACTCTCTTTACAAATTGGAACCTTAATGTGAACTTCTTTAGATATTTTCTCATAGCCTTTGCCGATATGAACATTATTCAGCTATTTTTTCATATCTTAAACGTAATTTTTTTTTTTTTAAGAATTTTTTTCAACAAGAAATCAAGCATCCACGGTTTTAGCCTCTTTTTTTTTTTTCTTCTTCTGGTATCAGACTACAGAACACACCTAAACGTGACCATTTAAATACTTACAAAACAAATCAAATGCTCTTGAGGGATCATTCTCAATGTGTACAGCTGGCCAATTTTCTCGTATCAAGCATGCATTAAGACTATCAAAATACTAGGTCTAGGATTAATTGATTGCTCCGCTTGTCCACCACTGAAAAAGAGACATGTCATACAGTGATCAGTTATTTTAAAATCTGATATCGTACTAATCAAAGAAAATTTAGTATTACGATCCAGCCTGTGAAAAGGAAAGAGCTAGACAGCCTAGTGGAATCATTTATACAACTCTCTAATGCAATAGCAGAAATTAACGATAGGTATTTTTCTCAAATCGATTGATTTAAAATGTCTAGGTTCATGTCCCCAACAATAAAAAAGTTTTTAGTTCGTTTCTCACTACAGAGAGAAGAAACTCTTCCTAGGAACAGGTCAAAATAAGTTACAGAGATCCTAAATGCCTTATCTCCTTCCTGTTTGCTCTTAAAAATTACTCCATTACTACCCATAAAATGAAAACTGTTTAGTGTTTACTATGTGTTGTAAATGGCTCACTATACTCAGAAGAGATTTACTTTCTGTTTGAAGAGCATTCAAAATGAGCATTTCGTCTGGTCAATTGTTTGAGGGGGATGTTTTCTCAAGTGTGAAAACTGTGCAGGAGTGCTGATTACCCCATTGTGTTAGATAAGCGTAGGTGGAGAGCATACAGAACTGCGTCGGTGCGGTTTGCAAGATGCACATAGTACATCTTCACATAGCCGCAGTCGCTTGGATATTTTACCATCAGACGGGCATATAGCAGATTTTTACTGCACGGATAAATGCGGACAAATAATAGAAAAAAAAACATAACCCTCAACTATAGTTCTATAGTTATTAAATCTGTTTATTACTATTTTAATTCATTAAATTTTTCTTTCATTCAGTTTTTTTTATTCGGTTCGATTGCATGTATGCAATCTTCCGAATTGAAAAACTTTGAAGTGCGAATATCTTGAAAATTGTGTTTCGTACGAAGGAAATTATTTCGACCAAAATTTTCGGTTTTGAAATGAACAGTTCCTTAAATTTTTCTAAAATTGTAGGTACCCAATATTGAAAAATATCTGACTTTACCTCGAGTGCGAATATCTGAATATCTCGAAAAAGGTGAGTTTTAATTTTTTAATCTTACTTTACCTCAAAGTTAATGGAAATCGTTTTTGAAAGAGAATATCTTGGAAACTGTACAAAAAAAGTTCTCTACAAAACACAAAAATATCCTACTTTACTTTTAAGTTAATGGAAATCGGTCTTGAATGTAAATATTTCTAAAAGTTTTTGGGCATTTTTGTTAATCAATTTTGTATAAAAAAAAAAAAAAATAAATAAAAAATTATAGCTTCGCCAGTTTTGTAGACCTTCGCGGGAATGCCTCACCCCCTGGAGTTTTGCTTATTTTGAGTGCTTTGAGCGGGCAATGGTTTCGTCCTCATTATTCCGGTAGAATAGTGCTTCTTCATATTTTTAGTTTATCTTCATCCGAAACTGGCAGAGAACCATCGAAAAACTTCACTGAGTATTGACGCAAGCTATCTGTGGCCAATTATCAACCACTCTGCTGTCGTATTTACTTGCGACTTCTTTGGCTTGTATTGGATGACAGTGCGTTGATGAAATGTTTGGCTCCCGAAAATTAGGCCCTTAGCGCCGTGGCTCAGTATTTTTTTTTTTTTAATTTCCCAAAGTATTACACATCTGTCTATTGACACGTAGTGCATTTTTTTACATTGATTATGTTGGGGGTGGTTTGACCTAGGAGTCAGTCATTTCATTAAGACGTTTGAATTTAGGCAATTTTATTTTTTTATGGTCAATCTCTCGGTTGGTCGGACCCTTTTTAGTCGTCTTCTTCTTCTTCCTGATAACTCTTGGGTTGGTAGAGTGTTTATTTCTTTCATTTGGTGAAGTAGGCCTTGATGTACATAGCACTGGTTATATTCCACTCAGCATTGACTATTGCGTGTAGAATTTTTGCTTGCTGTTTTTATAATTGATTTATGCCTACAGTTGTGTGTCTCTTCTTAGGAGCCAGTGAAATTGTCTACATTTTTCTTTTATTTGATTTTTCTTTTTCTGTATATGATACTTCCAAGTGAGTTTATAGCCCATGTATATGCCTAGATGTTTATCTACTTTATCTAGTGGTATGATTTTGTCGTTTATTTTTATGGTTATTGGGGAGTTGGTAACTTTTGTAGCAAATACTCGTACCACCTGTGAAGTTTTGGCCTCGTTGGTTTTCATGAGCCAGTCATTGGACCACTTTACTGTTTGGTCTAGTGTGTGTTGAAGCTGCGTAGTGGCTGTAGGTAAATCCTTATGTGAGTTCATTAATATTACATCATCACCAAATGTTACAATCATTTTTGTAGGAGTACCTGCCGTATATATGTATGATTTACAGACACTACTCTGAGGGACCTCTGTTCTTATCTGATATATTTTTGAGGATTCTTCTTTGCAATTAATATAAAAAGAGCGTTCGGTTAGATAACTTTGAAGTATTAAGTTAGAGTCTGGAGGAAGCAGGTTTTCTAGCCTATAAATATATAGCAGTCCCTGTGCCACATTTGGTCGAAAGCTTTAGCCACATTAAGGAATACGCCAACACAATTTTCGTTTTCGTTTAGGTCCGTTGACATTTTGTTTACCACGCTGTGAATTTGTTATATGGTTGAATGTTGTCACCTGAATCCACACTGATGGTTAAGTATTAGATTATTTTGCTTTAATATGGGTTCCATACGGTCTATTAGTAATTTTTCAAATATTTTGGATAATGATGGAAGTAGGCTAATTGTTCTGTATGAGATTGCTTTCGTGGCGTCTTGCCCTTCGGAAACGGCACAAAACCACACATCCCCACTATTCGTGTATCGCACAGCTCGACATGAAAATATTTCTGAATTTATTTTATCCTATAAAATGTTAAAGCCAGAAGTTTATGCTGGTGCAGAAAGATAGTTCCAATAGAATGTAGCCAATATTTTAAATTTAATGGGGATCTGCAGCTTAAGTAATTTTTTAGCTGCACTCCTCCATTACTGTTGAAATTCCAAATTTTTATTTGTTGATCTTTTTTTTAGAGACGCTTTCCAATAACGAGCATCGGATAGATAAATATTTCAAACACTTGCAAAGCGAACAATAAAACAAAAACACAATTAACCTGCAAAACAATTGAAACTCAAGGTAACTAAATATGCATAGGCAAGCTCTACAGGTTAATTCACTCTGCCTGTGTATTTTAACAGGAATGTCGGCAAACTTCACAATGTCGTCGGTTAGGGATGATCACAGGAATAGCAACAGCAGCCATACTATTACAGGTCCAATTGATCCAGTTCAATTCTGCAACATATCGGTACTTCCGCCCACACCATATGTCTCTTTGATGGGAAAGAATGGGGAAATGGCACACTTGATTTCATCGGCGGGAGATGGTGGTGGAAATAGGGTCAGCTGTGATTTCAATACACTTCAACACTCCAGCATGTTGCAATGCCCACCGACACCGAAAGTCCACTTGGAGGATAAAAGTAACAGCTCAAATCTTACGAGAGATACTGGGCGCAATAGAGATAGTTTTAATAACTTGTACACTGATTATGAGTACTCCAATCTTTGGGAATGCCCGCCTACACCGACTATCAATTTGGAAAGAAACAGTGATAGTGTCATTAGTAGCTTAAAACATTTACTAGAAGATAATGAAACATTTTCGTCGGTGGGGAATACTACCAGCAATCTCTGTTTCAACAATCCATTTCAGTATTCAATTATTTCGCCATTCCCGCCTACACCGTCTTGCATTTCGGGACAAAACAGTGGCAGCGGTGCATGGCCTGCATCTTTATCTAACAGCGCACATCAAAGCTCCGTGATGGGAGATGATGTCAGTAATAGCAATGCATTCTATAGCAGTTCCAGAGTACATAATAATAATTTTGGTAATTATTGCAACACGCCACCTTGCCCGCTTGTACCGACTATTTCAAACAGTGGTGAATGTGAAAATCTTTCTACATGTTCGAATAATGCCAATTTATCATTTTCATCATCATTCTGTACCAATCCGCCAACGCCACTAAGAACTGATGTCCAGCAGAAAAATTCAACAGCAATCATTCAAGGACAAGATGACATCACTAACACTGTAAATCTGTTTCACTGTCCTGACAACCCACGTTCATCACATTTCCGTTTCAATTCGCCGACATCGCAAAGAGTTGATGTCCAGCAGGAAAATTCTCTGGAAACAATGCAAAGGCAAGAGTACTTTGGTGGTGAAGAAAATTTGGTTTGCTTTCCTGATGATCCCCTCGAAATTGTGCAAAAAAAATACTACAATGGTCTCGAGACCCTTCTCTCAGATGTAGCAGAAAAGACGGAGATCTTCCACATGTCTATAAGTAAAGCTTGCATTGCGATACGTGATGGTGTTTCATCATTGCAACATGGCCGGTCTGATGCGTTCACCGGAATAGGCAATAGAGTTTCATCACCTGCAGTTGTCACTCGATCACAAGCATCAGCTTTGCGATCATCTGCAACGTCTCGATCAAACACACCGAGAGCCACTCAATCAAGTGCAAGTGTAGTCCCGCGATCAACTGTAGCCTCTCGATCATCTGCAGCGATCAGATCAAATCTCGCAAGAGTCACTCGATCATATGCATTAGCCTCAGGATCGCCTGTAACAGTCGCGCGACCAATTACAGCCACCCCATCAAGTCGAGCAACAGCTACTCGACTACATGTATCAACTGCACAAAAACCAAGAGGTCGACCGGTAAGGCGTCCGGTAGGACGTCCGCGTACAGAAACTGACAAAGTAATACAAAAAAAAACGTTGGAGGGCGCAGTAGTAGTGAGAGTACAAACTCCTTTTGCAAATTCATCCAAACCAAGCGAAGTAACCGTATCTACTAATTCAAACAAAAACAAATCAAACTTCATTGTAACAGTGAAGGTTAAAGTTCCTTTCCAATAGTTCCGTCATCATCAGCCTATTTCTATTCCTATTCCCAACAATTGTCCAACACAAAACAAATTAGCCCTCATTTCCGACGTTCTTTCTTTGGCAGTCTACATCACTTAATCTACCATCTTCATCATTATTTTGGCATAACACCGATAAGCAGGACTGGAGGAGCGTTTAAAACAACCGAGGTTAGTATACTAATTTTTACAGTAGACTTTGTTGTTGAGTAGAAATAGATAAAGGGTGTCGCAAAATTCACGCAAGATTTGAATTCCGAGCCATTTGTGTGGTAAAGTGTTGCCAACGAAAAAAAAGATAGCGTGACAGCTGACAGTTCAGGGTTCTTAAAATTGGAGTGCAATACGGAAGTACAACCCGTTTTCATTGCTGAGCAATATTTTATTTCGCAATTTTCGTACAAAATATGGTCGGAATAGTGATTTAACTTGGTGAACTGTGAAGTGATTAATCTTAGACACTCTGTTCTTCAACAAGTCGTTCAACACAAAACATCGAAGTAGTACGTGAGAGTGTTGTTTAGAGTCCAGGAACATCAAATCAAAATATTTTACTTTTTTGTTGTTATTAATGTATTTATTTATTAATTTTTTTTTTTTTTCTAGAAAAAAATATTCACAATTTCATAGATCAGCGACCAAAATTGAAGTCAACTATAGAATGCTTACTCGCTAGCTAAACTAAGTTATTATTATTAAAAGAAAATATTTTCAAAAAACAAAACACTTAAAACGGTAACGCGACCTTTGACCTTGTTGGCGTGGCCGTAACTTTTACGTAACTTCTATGCAACGACAGAATTGGTCGAAGAGAAGCTTCGATGGTAAACATGTTTACTTACTTTTGCATTTGACTCCCGTTGAAAGAGAGACAAAAAAAAATGGCTTGGGTTCTTAAAGCGTGAACATGTTTACATGCTCGTATGCATTGACAATGCAACCCAGTATTGTCACGTGAACAGGTAAGTAACTCATCCCGCCAAAGTATGGGCAGAACGTCTTAAAAGACGTGAATGACCATAGAACTAAATATTACGCGTTCACTGTGTCGTATACGTTTTTTTTTTTTTTTTTTTTATTTATAACTAATTTTTTTTTTCTTTTTATACATTGTTTTACATAGCTAAATTAATGAATTAGAAATATATAAGAATTTATAGTTTTTTTTTGTTTTTTGTTTTGTTACAACGTTTCTCCAATTTTTTGATGCTCTCCAAATAATACGATTTCTCGAGCCCCTCAAAATAAGCGTTTGTTTCAGCGATGACCTCTTCATTCGACCCAAATATCTTACCTCCGAGCCATTTCTTCATGTTTGGAAACAAGAAATAGTCGCAGAGGGCTAAATCTGGGGAATATGCTGGATGAGGGAGGAGTTCGTAGCCTAACTCATGCAATTTTGCCATTGTGACTGCAGACTTGTACGCCGGTGCGTTGTCCTAGTGAAAAAGAACTTTTTTCTTCGCCAAATGCGGCCGTTTCTGCTTCAAATCGGCTTGGAATCGATCCAGCAGCTCTGCGTAATATGCGCCGGTGATCGGTTTACCCTTTTCAAGGTAATCGATGTGAATAACACCGCGCGCATCCCAAAAAACTGCCGCCATGACTTTGTTTGATGACAAACCTACCTTGGCCTTCTTCGGCTTCGATTCACCAGGAGAAGTCCATTGTTTTGACTGTTCCTTGGTTTCTGGTGTATTGTGGTGAATCCAGGTTTCATCCACGGTTACGAAACGGCGCAAAAACTCAGCCGAATTTTTCTGGAACATCGCCAAACACACCTTCGAAGTTGTCAAACGAATGCGTTTGTTGTCGATTGTGAGTAAACGCGGCACCCATCTTGCGGAAAGCTTTTTCATGTCCAAATATTTATGTAAAATCGAAATCACTGATCCATGTGATAAGCCTGTGGCCTCTTCAAGCTCGCGCACTTTCACTAGCCGATCGTCCATTATCAAACCATGGATTTTGGCGACCATTTCTTGTGTGGTGACCTGTGCTTGAACGACCGCACCGAAATTGAGTAAACCAGTGGTGAATGGTTTCAATCGATGGTGAAGAGTCCCCATAATATTTGTCAAGCTTTTGTTTGGTTTGCGTGATAGTTTTTTCTGGCAAAGAATAGTGTTTAATGAGCACTCGAAATTCACTTATTTCCATTTTAACGAAAATGCTAATAGGCGTCTATATTAAATGGCTGCCACAACAAAACTATTTGACAGATCTGTCTGAAAATTTGGGTGCATTCTTGAGAAAGATGATTCTTGACAAAAAAAAAAATTTAATTTAAAGTGACTACACAATTTGTGTTAATTTTCAGGGACTTATTAACCCAGCCTCGTATATTCAAAGTACGACCGATCTAATCGTATTATGTAGCTTTTACTATAACAATCAACATAGATACAACAGATGACAATTTCGTATTGTTCTGCATACTGGCAAATTCAATAGTGTCCACTTCTTACAAGAGTGTTTCATACAGTCATTTTATGTTTTTCCTAATTTTGGTTCCTCGATAATCCAGAGAAAAATAGAGAGATTTGCCTGTTTTCGAAACGGTCAGGTAAAAACAAACACTTTTTGTACCATGTTTGCATCGCTATCGGCTCTCTCTTTGTGGCTATGTAAATTTAAGAGTAGAGCAATATTCAGCAATCTCTGGCTTGCTGGCGCTTATTAAAAATGTTAAATTTTTTGTAAAAAAAAAAAACAAAATCGTTGCAGTACAAAGGGTATAAGTGTACATTTTATGAAGGTTGAGGTAAGAGCAGAAAATTGGAAAATTTGAAATATTCTGCACCCATCCACCTATCGGATAGAGATCTATTCAGCAGACAACGAGGAACCTGTATTCACAGCAGCAAATGTGATCTGATAACTGACTGTGTGACTGTGATAAAATGTATTATATACTGCACTCAAACAAAGTTACTAGCAATCACCAACAAAACCCAATTAAAAATAGAAATAAGCAACAAGGAAATACCAATTGCTGCTAAAACAAACACGCCAATTGAAAAAAGCAAATCGTATTTCCAAATTGTAAAAAATACACATAAAGAAGAAGAAATATCGGTAAATGAAATGATTTTGCTATTATTCAAGATTTGGATAATCAAGATAAAATAGTTAAGCTACTAAGCAAAGAAGATTCCACAGGAAAAAAAAATCAAACAAAATAATAACGATTAGAAATCTGAAAGTCGCAACTTGGAATGCAAGTGGTTTACTGCAATACATCTCTGAATTTCTGGTATTTTTCTGCAATGAAGGCATTAATGTTTGCCTGGTGAGTCGGATAGAATCCCGAAAGCCCACAATCCCGAAAATCCAAAATCCCAAAAAGCCAAAATCCCGAAAGTGAAACTGAAAATTTTATTTTAGGAAAAATTTTAAAATTTGGTGTTAGGTTACACGCCTCGTAGCGGCGCCCTGAGCACCTGCATGTGAGGCCGAAGGCCGTCCGGTGTATGAGTCGAAGAGATGTCCCATAGTGTGAAATCCTTTTAACCCACGAAGGGTGCCACCAAGTACTGTTAAGATACAACAAGCATTATAATTCTAACAAACCCAATTTTTCAGGATTTCGTTTTCGGGATTTTGGATTTTCGGGATATTAGATTTTCGGGATTTTGGGTTATAGGGATTTCGGATTTTCGGGAGTTTGGATCTTTGGGATTTTAGCAAGCAAAATTGCCATTATTGGAGCGACCACAATCCACAAGTTTATGGCACGGCGGCAACCGTCAATAGTCCTCGGTATAGAGCGATGTTAACCGACTTTCTGTAGCCAGAGCTCGACAACATCGATATATCTGAGTTGTGGTTCCAACAACACGGCGCTATATGCCATACATATTGAACCGAGGTGGCCATTTAAATGATTTGTTATTCCATACATAATGGCATGATTAAACTTCAAAATAAATCCAGAATCTATTTGATATCTCACACCGTTGTTGTTTTATTTAAATTTCTTTTCCTTTCGTTCTTATCTGGTCACTGTATACCTTCTCAAATGCAACTGAACGTTGAAAATAAAATCATTTGTCGATCTTTCTTTGATTGATCATGATTAAAGAGATGTTTTTAGTGCGGTTAGAGTCCCACACTACTCTGAGTTTCTAACCCCACAGTGTCTTTCGAGATTTTCACCTTAAAAAAATATATATACATACATACTGTGCACTCGTCTTACCTTCATAATTTTTCACTTACGAGTATACTCCTTGTGCTATACACCCCCTCCCCAAATATGGTTCAGATACAATGTCATCAGATCCATATCCAACAAATTGCAACCTTTTAGAGATGCGTCAATAACATAAATTAGAATAAACACTTTAGGCAAACTATTATCATTTCATACAAAAATCTGCAGGTCGTCATTCTTCATTTCTCATTATCGTCAACTTTCGATGTGCCACTCTCAGTGGTTAAATTCCATAGTTTATTTTCATTTCTAGAAATCCATTAAAGTATGGGAATGTATATAATGACGTCTCCACTAAAACATAAACATCAGATCATCCGATCCTAAGCTTAAAATTATATCAATAATAAAATTGATACACAAACTTCTATACAAATTACAATGTCAGCAGGTTTGCCTGTACTCGTACGTGATTATTGAATTGTGGTATGATTGACATGGTTCCCAGTGAACAAGGAAAAAGTATACTAGGCAAATTAAATTGAATTGAACTTTGACTTTGGTTAACAACTAAGCCAACTGCCACAATACGAGTATGCATGACACAACTTTTATACCAAGTAGACTTTTTACTTGCACCTATAACGGCATTCGTTTCCTGAAAATTTTCTCTCGATTTTGATTAAACTTGACATAACTATCAATTGTGTCTATCTGTATATAGTAAGCAATATTTAACATATGCAAGGTCATGGCCTATCTATGCCGTTTTTCCAAATTTTTTTTTTTAAATTTAATACGTTCTATGGTCATGCTTGTAATGGTCAGATCAAAACAAACACTTTTTGATCCATGTCTACTTGTCTGTTTGTTCTCATATGACTTGCTTGAAAACCACTGAAGAAGTTTTGATGAAATTTTAGTCAGTATGTTCATCCTCTTCGATTACATATGTGTACCTTGTTGTGATGGGGATGCAATCAACCTGATTCCAGTAGCTGTGTGAGCAGATAGCAAATAGTACTCAACAATGAAAGGCTGGATCAGATGGCATACGAGTAACACCTGCCGAATTACAAATGACATCAGACTAATGTTAATTCTGCAGAGCTGTCTTGATCTGGGTCATATTCTGCAAGATCGAGCTTGGAACTTTGCAACTGTGCACTATTCGAGTAAAAAATAGTCAGCGTACTCTTAAAATCTCATCTATCTACTGCCCACCGCGTTCCGCGCTTATAGTATAGTGGATAGTTGCTACATCCGATCTGATTTCGTCATTTTCTACGTAATTAGTATCTACCCGACTTAAAAAATCAACAACGTAGTTTTTTTGCCTTTGATATACTCAATAACAAAATCAAACCAGTTTAATTTGATTTGCCAGCGTTGTAGCTTAGAATTCGGTTCGTTTAAGTAGGTTTGTATTTTACATTTTCGACCGAACAAATACGGTCTAAAATATTTGGTAGCCCATACTCTTGAAAGCAGTTCTTTCTCCACCATGCTACAATTAGACTCATGACGATTTAGAGTCCTTAAGGCAAATCCAATTGGATGGTTATTTTGCAAGAGGGCTACAAAAGAGATGCGTTATTCGCATCGGTCGTTAATGCAAATATTTTCTCGAAACTTGGGTAAGATAAATCTGGGCAAATATATATGAGTTCTTTAAGATTTTTATGTTTGCGATGTCCATTGTCTTAAATTTTTTGAGACTTTGAGTCATTGGAAGGACTACTTTTGAGTAGTCCTTAATGAACTTTCTATAAAAGCCTTTAACATCCAAAAATGACTTTATTTGCATTATTGTTGTTGGCAATTTCATATCCTTTATGACTTGAATTTTGTAGGGTTGGGTTTAATCCCCTGCTTTAATATAACATGTCCGAGATATTCTGTTTCGGGTTTGAGAGAACTGCATATATCCACCTGCACTTTCAGATTATATTTGCGGAGCCTCATAAATATCTTTGTCAAAGAATCAATATATTCCTGTAACCATACGGAAAAAATAAGGACATCGTCCAAATATACAACACAAATCGTATTTAATTTCATCATCCTTTGAAAGGATTATTCGTTCATCATCCTTTGAAAGGATGCAGGGGCATTTTTTAGACGGAATGGCATTCGAGTAAACTCGTCTAAAAATATTGGGCATTTCCTTACTTGGAAAATATATCTTCCATGTTAGGAATCGGGAACCCGTCATCAGACGTTACGTCATTTAGTTTTCTGTAGTCCACTACAATACGTCATTTTTGTTGACCTGAATTGTAAAATTTTTTTGGGACACCCCATATTGGAACATTTTCGAAATTTGTTTTTCTACTTCGTTTTTATGCGCTTCTGTATATCGATATGTTCTGAAAAATATAGGTATGCCATTTATATTATACCTGACGACTGACGTAAGATAATCGCCTTCTTGATACATCTTTAGATTTTAAAATAATTGTCTTATTTGTCTATTTCTTCCCTATTTGTGTTATCAAGTTTAAGTTTACTTATCACATCATTAAGGTTTAGCTTCTTAAAATGAATATCTGTTGTATTTTTTATTAAATTGTTTATTTCTTTTTGTGATGTGTGATTTAAATGATTATTAAATATTAAGGGTAAACTACAATTTTTAGTAACAAGCTTACAGGTGCTAAAGTCTAATTTTGCTTGTAATCGTCTTAATACATTACATCCCATAGTTCCATCAAAAACACCATTTCAATTTTTTGTCAATGGTCTATTAAATTTCCTAAAAAGTGGAATTGTGATTTTTGAATTAACAGAAATGTTGGAACATATTGTGTTGCAGTGAGTTTGGCTGCAACGAAGACTCTTTTGTTAACTTGGAATGAAACTCTCCGGTTTCCTTTGTCACAGTTACAAAACCTTTATATAGGAAATTTACTAGTATATTAAATGTGTACAGTATTACAATGCTATAAGATAGTAACTACTTACGTAGACTCCTGACTATTTGGCTATGAGTAATGGCGTACTTGGCGCCTCGTGGCAATCTCTCAGCGAAAATGAGCGTTAAAAGCCAGGAAGTGATACCAAGGAAAAAATGGAGTTTGACAGGTCGGTTGGCTCCATCTATTTGTCATTAGGGGTAAACTACTCTTTTTAGGGTCCGTAAGCACTTTCCGCAACATATTGAGTTTAGCATAATGGGCTTTTCAAGTTCAATTTTGAAGGAACTGTGAAATAGTCCTTTATTTATAAGTGATATTCCTGCTCCAGAGTCAGTGAGTATTTTGATAGGAGTAGTTTTCCTTTGGACAGTTATATGGGGAAGAATTCTGAAGTGGTTGACTAAAGATTTGAAACGCTTGTGTCAACTATTGATTGGAAATTTGGCTCAATATGTATAATTGAATCGATCAATATGTATAATTAAATCGTTGAGGAGATACATTTTGTTAAATTAGTGAGGGCTATTGGAATTTTAAATATTATCATGACTTGATCTTGCTGAATTACTATTATATTTAAAATTATTCCAACTTTGAAAATTATTGTTGTTTGAAATATGGAATGCCTGAAAAATGTATATGGTTTCGTCGTGGGAAGGATTTGCTATTAGGTTGGAATTCTATTTTCTTATAAAAGTGGTCCGAATATATTAGAATAGCTTTTGCTTCTATTAAATTTGAAAATATTAAGTATTAGTTTTGGTTGACTTCGAAATTTATTGATGAACAATTTTAGAACCATTTTTTTCATTTTGAATGCTGGACGATGTTGGGAGATCTATATTTAATGAAGTTTTAATATTTTAAGTTTATTTTATATTTATAACGCAATTATTGGGTTGGTAAGAAGATTCACTTAACAAAACGAATCAATATTTGCGATATGCGTCTCAATTTGAAATTGATCCTTTTTTGAAACGAATCATAACTGGTGATGAAAAATGGATCGTCTACCACAACGTCAATCGAAATCGATCTAATCGTGATGAACCACATCAGAAGCTGCACTGCATCAAAAGAAGGTTATGTTGTCAATTTGGTGGGATTAGTTGTGTATTTTGAGCTGCTTGCAAGAAACCAAACGGTCAATTCAGATGTTTACTGTCAACAATTATGAAACTGAAGGAAGGAATCAAAGAAAAACGGCCAGAATTGGCAAATCGTAATTGCATCATGTTCCACCAGGACAACGCTAGACCGCACATGTCACATCCACCATACAGACCCGACCTTACACCATCAGATTTTCATTTGTTTCGAAGTTTACAAAACTTTTTGAATGGTAAAACTTTCACCAATGATGATGACCTGAAATCGCCTTTCGTCCAGTTTTTGCTAATAAGGGCGAGAAACTCTATAAGCATGGAATCATGAAGTTGCCAGAAAGATGGCAGAAGGTCATTGAACAAAATGGAAAATATATAATTGATTAAAGTTTATTCTATGTATACAAAAAAAAAACACTAAAAAACCGAAATTAATTTCTTGTCAACCCAATAGTTTTTAATATTTATTTTATTTGAGGCCAATAGGAAGGGTTATTGTTATTTAACAGGAATTCTGTTTGCTTAATACTCGTAAATAAATCTAAATCTTCTGGAAATCTCGTGAAGTCGGGTACTTCTTTTATTAAATCTAGATGGCAGGTCATACCTGGTTAATTATGTTGGGTTCAATTGATATCTGATGCCACTTTCTTCTTCTTCTTATATTTGCTTAAATCCTGCTAAATCTGCTTATCTGTTTTTCCTGTCTTTTTATTGGGATCTTAGGTGGTGAAACGTTTTTGAATTTGCACAAACTTTTATATATTTTCTTTCTCTTTCTTCAACTGTTGTCCTCAATGTTTTTTTTTATTTAGTTTTTTGAAGTCTAAGGTTTATGCTAACAAGCCCACGACCACCTTCGCCATGAGGGGTCAAATTGAGCGCTGTATCAATAAAATTCAGCAACATTTATGCAAAACGGTCATGGAAAATTTCGACAAAAGAGTGTGTATGTGTCAGCAAAGCCGTGGAGGCCATTTACCCGATATGCTATTCCATACATAACGCTATACTGCATACTTTATGAATCAATAAAACATTTACAATTTTTAATTAAAAACCTTTTCTACCCAAATTACTTCTGCATGGATTTCGGGACACTCTTTGGGTACAAATTGTAGGAAATATGTATTAGTACTATATATCGATATGGGTGGCCATGATGTAGTGGGTACTGTGTTCGCTTGTGAACCGAACTGTACAGGTTCAAGCCCGGACGGGGAACGGCAACCACAGCCACCCGACCATAAAAGAGAAACGAATAAAATCTAGATCTACGTTTCTTCAACCACTACACCAAAAGGCGTTTTGTTTGGCAGTACAATGGACTTCGTGTGAGTCTGAGTATTCCTGGATTTGGAAATTTCCTTTTTTTTTTTTAGAAAAAACCTATTTCCATAAGTATTTTATGTGGCTATTCCTAATATTTTGAGCTTAAAAATAATGTAAGGTCAAAATTTGGTTTTAAATTATAAGTAAACAAGCAAACAACAAAATGATAAATAGTAATGGTGAATAGAGATAATATTATAATAATAATTTATTAAAACCCGGTGGTTCTTAACACTACAAAATTGATTACTGTCAGCATCAAAAGAAAGTCTACTCCTCCACATTGCATTTTTAACATTTTATTTCAACGAATGGTTTGTAAATATGTATCTGCATTTTATAAATAGAATAAGTCAAAAAAAAGGAAATTAAAAAAAAGTGTACGTATGCAAACAAAAGTAAAAACTTAAAAAAATTTCCCAATTTCTTGATGAATTCTGTTGAAATTTTTGTCATTATTCCAATAAAGCATACTTAAGCGAATCATTGCTGGTTATGACACGTTTTCGAATCTACCTATCGAGGTACTCCCACAAATGCTCTATCATGTTATGGTCTGGGGATTGTGGGGATTCAGCTGCATAAGTATCAGATAAAGTAATCAATTTTTCCTTAAAAGGATGAGATTATCGGTATGTTTATTGTGCTGTCAATAAAAAAAAGATTTGCAACGCCCGACGCTGCCATACAACCCCAGATCATAACGAACCATCACCGTTCTTTGAATTGACTTTATATTATTTTATTCAAATTCTTTGTTTTTGCTTCTCCATTTTGGGCCGTTTTTTCGATCTAAATATTTCAAATTTGCTTTCGTCACTAAAAAGAACATTTTCCCAGAATGACGAAATCTGATTTTTATAAAGGGTGACCAGATAGCAATGATTGTTCTTCCCATTGTTATGTTTCAGCAGCTGTCAAAGTTACCAATCACATCCAGCTGTCAAAATATTTAGTAAGATTCGTCATTTTATCATGCACCGTTTGACGCTTCTCGAAAGTGTAGATATTATTAAAAAATATTACCGAAATTCCGGCTCAGTTGTGAATACGCATCGTGAATTTCGTTGTGAGGTCGGTCGTCATCATGACTTCAGTGCGCAGGCAATTCGTCATACAGGGGAAAAATTTTGAGCATGAGTACACTCTCTTAGATCTTAGACCACCAAACAGACAGAGATCGGTGCGAAGTGAAGAAAACATAGCCGCCGTAACGGCCAGTATCGAAGAAGACCCAGAAATGTTCATTCGGCGCCTATCAGCTGAATTGGGCATCGCCAGAGAGTCAATCAGGCTTATTTTGCGGTTGGATTTGGGCTTGCATCCTTATAAGATTGTGCAGATGCAAGAATTAAAGCCGGATAACCATAGACAACGCCGTGAGTTCGCTAATTGGGCGCTGGAAATGTTGGCCGGAGACCCGGATTTTGGCCAAAAAATCTTCTTCTCGGACGAGGCCTATTTTTGGCTCAGCGGCTATGTCAACAAGCAAAATTGCCATTATTGGAGCGACCACAATCCACAAGTGTTCGACCAAGCATCAATGCATCCACAAAGATTGACAGTTTGGTGCGGTTTGGCACGGCGGCATCATCTGACCGGCTCAGTTGTGAATACGCATCGTGAATTTCGTTGTGAGGTCGGTCGTCATCATGACTTCAGTGCGCAGGCAATTCGTCATACAGTGGAAACATTTTGAGCATGAGTACACTCTCTTAGATCTTAGACCACCAAACAGACAGAGATCGGTGCGAAGTGAAGAAAACATAGCCGCCGTAACGGCCAGTATCGAAGAAGACCCAGAAATGTTCA
Organism: Pocota personata; assembly: GCA_963082735.1. Classification (NCBI taxonomy): domain Eukaryota; kingdom Metazoa; phylum Arthropoda; class Insecta; order Diptera; family Syrphidae; genus Pocota; species Pocota personata. Next base: position 6,033,160 of record OY720433.1, read on the forward strand.
TTCGGCGCCTATCAGCTGAATTGGGCATCGCCAGAGAGTCAATCAGGCTTATTTTGCGGTTGGATTTGGGCTTGCATCCTTATAAGATTGTGCAGATGCAAGAATTAAAGCCGGATAACCATAGACAACGCCGTGAGTTCGCTAATTGGGCGCTGGAAATGTTGGCCGGAGACCCGGATTTTGGCCAAAAAATCTTCTTCTCGGACGAGGCCTATTTTTGGCTCAGCGGCTATGTCAACAAGCAAAATTGCCATTATTGGAGCGACCACAATCCACAAGTGTTCGACCAAGCATCAATGCATCCACAAAGATTGACAGTTTGGTGCGGTTTATGGCACGGCGGCATCATCTGACCTAATTTCTCTCGAAATGAGGAAGGAGACACCGTTACCGTCAATGGTTCTCGATATAGAGCGATGTTAATCGACTTTCTGTAATCAGAGCTCAACAACATCGATATATCCGAGCTGTGGTTCCAACAAGACAGCGCTACATGCCAAAGCGACGGAATGCTCGAAGTGGTGAAGGAGAAATTTGGCGACTGGGTCATCTCACGGCGAGCGTTCATCAATTGGCATTCCGCGATCATTCGACTTGACACCCCTCGATTACTTTCTCTGGGGCTACGTTAAGTCTTTAGTCTACGCTAACAAGCCAATCACTTTGGACGAGCTCGAGGTCAACATTCGAGGCGCTATTGCCGGAATAACGCCGCACATTTTGATCAGAGGTGGCCATTTAAATGATTTGCTATTCCATACATAATGGCATGAATGTAGCTTCAAAATAAAGCCAGAATCAATTTGATATCTCATACCGTTGCTGTTTTAATTAAATTTCTTTTCCTATCGTTCTTATCTGGTCACCCTATACTGTTGGGCGTAAAGTAGTCGTTACTTTTGCTTCTTTCCGGAAATATAAGGCGAAGCACTCTGTCCTGTAACTGATTACTATGGAATGTCCGGCGAACAGTACTTGCGCTAACGGGAACTTCAGTAACCCGGCTTATGTCTTACGCAATCTTCACTGCACTAGCCGCTTGATTTTTTCGCACTTTCCTGACAATATACCGTACTTCACCTTCGGACAATCTTTTTGGCCTACCAGGACGAGGTCGATCTCTAACTTCTTTGAACCTCGCAAATTTATAAAAAAAAATGTTAACTGTATTATGGCCTCTGCAAACTACTTTTGTTATGCCATGTAATGATTTTCCTATCTGTTTAAATTTTAACACAAGTTTTCACGTTCCAACTGAACTTTGCTTTCCCATTCTAAGAACGATCTGCTTTGAACACAAAATCATCGTTCACTTTCTCACATTTAACTTTTTCTCTTTCTATTTCAGTGCGTCCATCTCTCTCACTATTTCTATTGAAATTTGTCCGATTTCTAAGAATCTTCATTGGGTTGGAGCTGATTATAAATACCTGACTTATAATGCAATACATTCACAAATAATGCTTGTTTACATTGAAAAGATAGATACATATGTAATGTATATATGTTCATGTTTTGCCCGCCAGCAATTTGTTTTTTTTTTTTTTTTAGTAACTAATACTTATAAGAATCAGTAGGTATCCGACTCCAGTTCGTGTATATACATTAAGCACTGTATATGTGTGTGCATTTTTTTTTTTAAATTATAACAAGTTCTTTAAATTAACAGACTTGCGCCATAGGGAAAAGACATGTGGGTTGGCTATTTTTTTTTTTTTTACAAAATTTTATGTTGGTGTCTGTAGATTTTTGTCATAAAATTTTTAATTTGTTTTTATATTTCAGAAACCCAAGAGCACTGACGTCCACACCACGTTGTGAGAGACGATGAGCCAATCGCATTAACCAACTTTTTCGCTTGCTTCAGTTCGCTTTGGACGATGGTGCCAAATGGTTCTGCCTATCAATGGGAGTGTGCGCCATGTGTAGCAGATAGTACATAATAGATATTTTGCATTATTCAGTATTTGTTTAGAATTAAGCACATTTCAATGAATATATGACTTCTGGCATTACTGTTATAAATGTTCTTATTATATTATATAAACAAAAGTTCTAAAATTCTTAATAAAAAAAACTGTTCTTGCTGATTATCTGAGGCAATCAAATTTGTTTAATGTTCTCCACCAATTAAAACTGTGTTCTTTGAAATTTGTGATGATTTTTGGGTGAAAAATTACCTTGGAGTAAAACCTTTGAGGATATCGTTCATTACAAAATTTCTTAAAAGTATATGATTCCATTATTATGAACTTAAAACAATACCTATTTGACCAAAGAGCGAAGAAAAATGGATTAACTAAGTACTACAGTTTTGCTTTATTTATGTTCCCTTTGCATAGACACTTCTTACAAAATTTAATTTCGACTATACAAGTACACATAGAGTGTTCCTCAATTTTTTACTTGCACCTTCCTGAAAATTTGACCAAACTTGGCTCGTTTTCAAATATAATTCGGGAGATTTTATTCAAATTCGATACCTGTCGATACGGTACCCTTTCGCACCTGTCCCACTCAATGTTCGCATAGCCATAACATCGAAAATTTGCATCCAAAATGGGTGAATTACGTCCCACGACGTATTTTAACCATTTTTAACAGATTATTTTCAAATTTAGTGCTAAAAATGTTTTTTGCTAGAAATGTGCTAAAGGTAAGTCATTTGAACAGATCAACACAAAATTATTGATGTAAGTGCACTGACTGCATTCCGGGTCGAAAGGGTTAAGCAATATTTTATATATTCAAGGTCATGGCGTACCAAATTTTGGAAAATTTTCAAAATCTGAGTTTTAGCAGATAAATAACATAGTCCCACACAGTGGTGCACTTTATTAAAGTAGTGTTGACGTTTGGTAATGCGCTTCTTCAATGATAGGAATCAATCATAAAAACAAAATTTCCATCGCTCATTCGGTATCACGTCGCGTCGCATCGCACTCCTCGAAAAATGCCGCAATTACCTCCTTTTCAGTGGAAATGTGACGGCCTCTCAGACGCATTTTACCATTATAGGGAACAAACTAAAGTCACAAGGGTCTAGATCTAGGTTGTACGGAAGGTGATCTAAAGGACCAGTGCTCCTCAAATAGTCTGCAGTGAGTCCTGCTCTGTGTGCCGGTGCATTACATGTAAGTGCAACTGTTTGGTCGCATATTTGTTAAGGCTTCTATCTACTGAGGAGGACACTGTTCAGAATACCACTTGGTAGTGGAAATACGCCCATGTTTCTTCTGCTAACGGAAAGAGATTTTCAGTGTTGAGTCGGAACATCTTCATCAATAATTCGGATATGTAAAAAATTTAAGGTAGTTGAGCAAAAGTCTCCAAAACTAAGGTGAAAACGATATCCTACCCCCTCTATCTTTGAAAATATTAACGCGAAAAATCTAAAAGATCGTTGAGCCGAAAATACAAAAGGTCTCGTGGCAAAAGCCATTTTCGAAACAAATTGGAAGACGTTGGGTTAAAAATCCTCCTCCTCATATCTTACCCCTTTTTCATCCGATTTTGATGATATTAAGACAATAAGATATCTACATGTCCGATTTAGATTTGAGATGCAGATTTTATCAAAAGTCGTAATTCTTGAGTTAGAAGTGGGAAGAACAATTCGAACATTTTCAAAATTCTTCCCCATATCTAACCTCCACTTCTTCCGATTTAGATTATATTTCGATGAGAAATTATTGAATTAGGTGGTATTTATACCCCGTCCCCAACATCTTATTCACACTCCATCCGATTTTGACACTTTTTTGATGTACTCATACCTACATATCAGGTAGAAGTGGCTGCCAGTTGAAAGCCAACACACTTAAACCAATAATAGGTCGATTGTGATACCACATGGATTTGGGGAAATGGTCACTTGCCTACTCGTTGAACCATTTGGAACCTCTGACGAAACGTAGGAGTTTTCTAATGCCTGCCTTACTCAGAATGCTCCTACGAGGCGTTTCCTTCTTTGGGAGAGAGCTAGACAGCTGCAAACAAGGTGAAGAATAGTTTCTTCCTGCTCCTCGTCCATTCTAGCTTGTACAGAAACCATTCGAAAATACACCAAGCCTTTGCGCATGCTTGCCTATTAGACAGTGCATGACAACAATTACAGCGCTGATACGAGTATGCAATGTATTGAGAGAAACCAAATACTTAAAGTGTTTCAGATCCAGGTTAGCCCAAATCGGTTTTTTCGCTAGACCCAGTGTACCACTTGTCCACCTAGAATTTGTCTTCCTAATAGCATACAGCTTTAATTTGAGTTTGCATGCAGAGATCGGTATACCCAGTGAACATTTGTCTGGTATGGGTGTTGTTGTTCCATATTTGGCAAGTTCGTCGGACTTACAATTTCCAGGAATATCCCTGTGCCCCGGCATCCAACATAACATTAAATTGCTTTATAAGAAACGATCGGTTATCTAGAGCTGTTTTTGAATTTAGAGAGGACGATTCCAAGGACTTGATTACTGATTGATGTCATGTAGCCAAAATAAGACTTCTTTTATTGCGATTATTTCCGCCTGGAACATGCTGCAATGATTTGGGATACAAATGTATCGACTTATCTTTCGTAAACCTAACTGGTGACTTGAAAGTTTATGTTAAAATTTGACTTGGGCATGGTAGTCAATGTTTTCAGGGAAGATTTCAAAATTGTTTAAAGTTGAGACCTTTCCGTATACTTTGCTGAACCACTATGAAGTTTAAGGCGAATAGATGCCATTTGTCTACCAAAAATTTCAATGGGTGCCAGATGAAATAAAGTGTTCATAGCTGCAGAAGGTGTTGTCCGCAGTGCTCCGTTAATACACAGACAAGCCGTTGGACTTTGCTCAAGTTCTAATGGTTAATGGCCGTATCCTAGGCAATCCACCAGGACACCACGCCGTATATGATGATCGGTCTGAGCCAGTAAGTTATTCTGGGTTGTAAGCCCAATGTCCCCAGTTATCTAGACGCCACCCTTGGAGTTTACTGAAACTTAATACCACCTAAGTTTCAAACCCACTACCACTAATCTTTCTTTCTCTCTCATATCCCCTTTGGGGCGCGCAAATTATAAAAAAATGGCTTCTTGGCAAGAAAAAAATTCGACCTTGGCTTTATTTACTCTTTCTTGTATGTTGAGTTTCCAGCTTAGTTTTCTATCCAAAATAAGACACAGATATTTTGCTTTGTTGGAGAAGGTTAGGCTTATTCCATTAAGGGATGGAGGGTTAATGACTGGCATTTTATATTTCCTTGAGAAGAGGACTAGTTATAAGAATTTTTTTTTTAAGGTAATGATGTGTTTATAAGAGACTACTATAGCAACGTCATCCGCATAGGTGATAACATCGTACCACCAAATTCCAAAGAAGTGGGGATAGGGCACCACCACTAAGAGATGTTCTGCCCAGCTTTGAGTTGATAATCCGACTAGTAAGCAGTAAATTGATCAACTCGCCAAGTGAGTCATTTACCTTCAGATTTGACAGTGAATTTGTTATAGCAGATGAATAGACCTTGTTAAAAGAGATTTCTATGTCCAGGAAAGCTACCATTGTGTACTCCTTATGATACAGGGAATACTCGCGGGGGCAATAGTTGTGTGTCAATACTGTCTCGTAAATGGATATCAATCTAGTGTTTTTAGAAGGACTTGCATGTGGACATTTATTAGCTTTGAATATGAAAACCACATTAACTTCTCTCACTAGTTGCAGAATATGTACCAGATCAAGATAGCTCTGCAGAATTAACATTAGTCTGATGTCATTTGTAATTCGGCAGGTGTTACTCGTATGCCATCTGATCCAGCCTTTCATTGTTGATTACTATTTGCTATCTGCTCACACAGCTACTGGAATCAGGTTGATTGCATCCCCATCACAACAAGGTACACATATGTAATCGAAGAGGATGAACATACTGACTAAAATTTCATCAAAACTTCTTCAGTGGTTTTCAAGCAAGTCATATGAGAACAAACAGACAAGTAGACATGGATCAAAGAGTGTTTGTTTTGATCTGACCATTACAAGCATGACCATAGAATGTATTAAATTTAAAAAAAAAAATTGGAAAAAAGGCATAGATAGGCCATGACCTTGCATATGTTAAATATTGCTTACTATATACAGATAGACACAATTGATAGTTATGTCAAGTTTAATCAAAATCGAGAGAAAATTTTCAGGAAACGAATGCCGTTATAGGTGCAAGTAAAATGTCTACTTGGTATAAAAGTTGTGTCATGCATACTCGTATTGTGGCAGTTGGCTTAGTTGTTAACCAAAGTCAAAGTTCAATTCAATTTAATTTGCCTAGTATACTTTTTCCTTGTTCACTGGGAACCATGTCAATCATACCACAATTCAATAATCACGTACGAGTACAGGCAAACCTGCTGACATTGTAATTTGTATAGAAGTTTGTGTATCAATTTTATTATTGATATAATTTTAAGCTTAGGATCGGATGATCTGATGTTTATGTTTTAGTGGAGACGTCATTATATACATTCCCATACTTTAATGGATTTCTAGAAATGAAAATAAACTATGGAATTTAACCACTGAGAGTGGCACATCGAAAGTTGACGATAATGAGAAATGAAGAATGACGACCTGCAGATTTTTGTATGAAATGATAATAGTTTGCCTAAAGTGTTTATTCTAATTTATGTTATTGACGCATCTCTAAAAGGTTGCAATTTGTTGGATATGGATCTGATGACATTGTATCTGAACCATATTTGGGGAGGGGGTGTATAGCACAAGGAGTATACTCGTAAGTGAAAAATTATGAAGGTAAGACGAGTGCACAGTATGTATGTATATATATTTTTTTAAGGTGAAAATCTCGAAAGACACTGTGGGGTTAGAAACTCAGAGTAGTGTGGGACTCTAACCGCACTAAAAACATCTCTTTAATCATGATCAATCAAAGAAAGATCGACAAATGATTTTATTTTCAACGTTCAGTTGCATTTGAGAAGGTATACAGTGACCAGATAAGAACGAAAGGAAAAGAAATTTAAATAAAACAACAACGGTGTGAGATATCAAATAGATTCTGGATCTATTTTGAAGTTTAATCATGCCATTATGTATGGAATAACAAATCATTTAAATGGCCACCTCGGTTCAATATGTATGGCATATAGCGCCGTGTTGTTGGAACCACAACTCAGATATATCGATGTTGTCGAGCTCTGGCTACAGAAAGTCGGTTAACATCGCTCTATACCGAGGACTATTGACGGTTGCCGCCGTGCCATAAACTTGTGGATTGTGGTCGCTCCAATAATGGCAATTTTGCTTGCTAAAATCCCAAAGATCCAAACTCCCGAAAATCCGAAATCCCTATAACCCAAAATCCCGAAAATCTAATATCCCGAAAATCCAAAATCCCGAAAACGAAATCCTGAAAAATTGGGTTTGTTAGAATTATAATGCTTGTTGTATCTTAACAGTACTTGGTGGCACCCTTCGCGGGTTAAAAGGATTTCACACTATGGGACATCTCTTCGACTCATACACCGGACGGCCTTCGGCCTCACATGCAGGTGCTCAGGGCGCCGCTACGAGGCGTGTAACCTAACACCAAATTTTAAAATTTTTCCTAAAATAAAATTTTCAGTTTCACTTTCGGGATTTTGGCTTTTTGGGATTTTGGATTTTCGGGATTGTGGGCTTTCGGGATTCTATCCGACTCACCAGGCAAACATTAATGCCTTCATTGCAGAAAAATACCAGAAATTCAGAGATGTATTGCAGTAAACCACTTGCATTCCAAGTTGCGACTTTCAGATTTCAAATCGTTATTATTTTGTTTGATTTTTTTTTCCTGTGGAATCTTCTTTGCTTAGTAGCTTAACTATTTTATCTTGATTATCCAAATCTTGAATAATAACAAAATTGTTTACAATTTGGGAATACGATTTGCTAGTTTCAATTGGCGTGTTTGTTTTAGCAGCAATTGGTATTTCCTCGTTGCTTATTTCTATTTTAATTGGGTTTTGTTAGTGATTGCTAGTAACTTCGTTTGAGTGCAGTATGTAGTACATTTTATCACAGTGATTCATCAGATCACATTTGCTGCTGTGGTTCCTCGTTGTCTGCTGAATAGATCTCTATCCGATAGGTGGATGGGTGCAGAATATTTCAAATTTTCCAATTTTCTGCTCTTACCTCAACCTTCATAAAATGTACACTTATACCCTTTGTACTGCAACGATTTTTTTTTTTTTTTTGCAAAAAATTCAACATTTTTGATAAGCGCCAGCAAGCCAGAGATTGCTGAATATTGCTCTACTCTTAAATTTACATAGCCACAAAGAGAGAGCCGATAGCGATGCAAACATGGTACAAAAAGTGTTTGTTTTTACCTGACCGTTTCGAAAACAGGCAAATCTCTCTATTTTTCTCTGGATTATCGAGGAACCAAAATTAGGAAAAACATAAAATGACTGTATGAAACACTCTTGTAAGAAGTGGACACTATTGAATTTGCCAGTATGCAGAACAATACGAAATTGTCATCTGTTGTATCTATGTTGATTGTTATAGTAAAAGCTACATAATACGATTAGATCGGTCGTACTTTGAATATACTCGTAGCTATAATAAAATCCACCCTATCGGATCGGTCTGGGAGATATTGTGTCTCTCCGATCAATTTGATCGTGGTCTGTCCGTCGGACTGTCAGATGATTAGATGAAAATTAAACATATTTAATTTGCTGTGGAAGATACCGCCGATGGACTGATTTGATCGTCTTCGGCGATATTTTTCCGACTTTCGTCAATTGAGTACTCGTACGTAGGGTGACTTTCAGTGTCCCTTTTCATTTCCTCTCCAGAATTCGTTACTGAACTCAATTCATTGAACTAACTCTAGCATTTTCTTCTCGGTTTCCGACCAATAATAGCTTTCGTATCCCTTCTTCTGGTAGCTAGACTCCAGACTAAGATGACATGCTAAGTTTAGTTCCCCCGAGAAGATACGAATACCTGCTCCGGCTCAACAATGTATCATAGGTATATCCGTGGAGATAGTAATTTCTCCCGTGTTCTTATGCGGAAGTGATCCATCCTCAATTAGAGATTTGTGATACCTCTTCATCCCATCCAACTCTCTTCACTTCATAGACGGTGCCGCTCTAGGGCCATTTAGCATCTCGCTACAATCGAAGTTCTATGGATGCCGCTGTCTTCCTATGAATAAATTCTGCGGCGGAATTAAGGCTTATCGCACTTATAATCCACCCATAATCTATGTACCCTTTGTACCCAAGCACCTTTTTACAGCATCTTGTGCCACCAAAGAACCGAGGCATATGTGATAATAGATCTCACTATCACCATGTACACCCAATGCACTGATCTAGGTCCACATACCTACTGGCCACAAACTGATATAAAGCTTTTTTTACCTTATTGATCTTCCCTTCAACGTAATAATACCAAGTTAGTCCTGCTTTTTGGTATACATACTCGAACTTATAGACATCTTTTTTTCCGTTCCAAAAAGTACCAAGATTTGTTGTCTTTCTAGTAAAAATTATCAATTCTATCTTCTCCGCATCAATTTAAGATTGCTGTTCCTGACACCATTGCTCCATAACCTTCCTCTTGGCATTGTTGCTTTATTTTATCCATAACCAACGTGGATGACCGTTTCTTCAAGTCTATCTAGAAGAAACTTCAAAGTTATGTTCCACAGAATAGAGCATAATACACCAACCTGTGGACAATCTCTGCTAACTTTACCCCTAAGACTTGAACGGCTGAATGTGTATAAACTTGGCCAACATATTTTCCACCCAGCCCACAATAAGTGGGCGTGTTGATCCTACCTATGTTCAATCGACAATCATATGTATCTGTATAAATTCTTTCGAAAGCCCGCCTGTTGAGAAGCCATCGATGAAAGAATTACTTTGACTGCATTTTAAGATATTCCAAAATGGTAGCTTTTTTGATTGTAATATTTTGGGATACATATATTGGCTTGTGGTTATCATTTTGTGTGGTCTAAAATTCGGTACCCAAAATTCTGTATTCCAAAATTTTGTAAATAATAAAAGAAAAACTATTGACGAACAAACAAATTACTATTCTACAAGGAAATTTAAAATGATTACTCCGCTTTCAATAAAACCACGGATAGTAGACCAGAATTTTGCATTGCAAAATACGAGTACCCTGAGCAGCACTAATGAGAATCTAAAACTGAATCAAAAACTCCTCATTTTATGTTGCCAGTATTAGCCACGGCTTTGAATACTTAACAAAGTACGAACTAATTAAGGACTTCTATTGAGGGCAGAATTGTAAATCTCTTGTGGATAAAATTGAAAGGGAATATGACGTAGAACTCTAGGTACGAGTAGTCACAAACACTGAAGCTGATGTCTACTGTCAATTATGGCTGTTTTTCAATGTCAATAATTAATTTCAAAGCGTGTAAGAGGCCCAAAGATCTAATGAAAATACATAGTAGTACAATATCGAAGGGAGTAGAGGGGCGAAATAATACAAATACTACTATAGTAGTATAAATGACAGCACTGTGTACGGTACACATAAAATGCTATTTTATCTTCATCTTTTTTCACTCAATTTCCCCTTTGAGTCTCTCAAGAAAGCAAAAAGAAAATGTTCCCTTCCAGAGTGAAATAAACAGTACTATAATACTACCCCTTGACCCCCATTCTTCGTGTTTTCTAATTGTTTCCTCAGCGAATGCGGTAGACTGATGAATTAACAACCATGTGAATGTGTACAGGGGAAGGAAAAGCCATACATTTTTCAGCACATTTAGCATACCGTACCGTCCTTAGAATTTTCCAACCAGCGGAGAATTTACAACCAAGTGGAGAGCACGACTAGCGGAACCTATGTAGACATGCAGAACCAGATAGTTATTTTGTTTCCATATCACCCACATCTATTGGCTTATGTTTCGCAATCAGGGTTGCCACTTTCGTGAAGCTTATTGATTCAAAAACAAAATGCATAATAGATAAATAATTTTCACAAGTTATTCGATGGTCGAAAGCTTTTGACTGATAACTTTAATCTGAGAATTGGTGGAGGCAATGTTCGCACTTCTGAAAGGTAAAAAACGGAACACTTAAAAAAATATATAAATTGAGTAATGTGGGAGTGAGACATGCGGGGTGGCGCTCTAAGAATTACCTTTCTAGCCCGCCCAATTTTGATGACATTTAATTTCTGAGTTTGCTCTGTTAAGTCGTAAAATGGTGTGGTTTGGGGGATGGGGTGTATAATTTATAGCGTTAACCAGAACAAAGTTATAAAAATAGCCTTCTGATGAAATTTCTTTCGCACAAAGGATTTTTTGTTTAGTCTTTATTACCATTGTTTGTTTGTAGTGAACAACGGATTTTCATTTGCCATACAAATCCAAACTAGTCAATATTGTGTGCTTATATTAATTATTCCATTCTTTGGAGCATAACCAATTACTTTGAAAACTGATAAGGCAATCTCTTTGGCTTTTCTATGAGAGAAACCAAAAGGCAATATCCTTCCACTGCTTTAATTAATTTTCATTACTCGTACTCTGGTTAGAAATTTGGCGTACCTGAGATGAAATGTAATATACGTTATTTCACTTTAATCACTTATGTATAATAAAAAATACTTCAGCAAATAGTGCAAATAAATTTCCTATCATACACGCCAAAGGTCCATTCGACTTTGATAAAATCATGCTTCTGCATCATACAACAAGACTATCATGATAAGCGTTCTATACAGGATAGTCTACTTACTTTTTTTATTCGATATGATCCTCAGTCTAAAGTATCAGTTATAGGAAAATTTGGAAAAGTTATTACCATAACCTACGTAGGTGTTATGTTGAGTATCTATTAAGTTACATCTATTTATCTTGAACTTTTTTAAGCACTATTTTGATACATCTTGCTGTTCAAAAATGGGCTGCTTCAAAGGCGGTCCAAAATGTACAAATTAGAATATAAGGGAACCGTTGCGTTTTCATGATTTATAGTGAACAAATTTATTAACATTGTTATAATACCATTTTTAATGGGCAAATAATATCGGTGTGTGTTCTAGCGAACTACAAAACAGAAGTTTATTCAACAGGTTGACCCAAGTCGCTAAAAGAATTGTTGATTCTGTTTCTTCTTATTTCCCATGAAAATGTACACTGTGTTCTTAGGAGGATGTGTTAATCCACGAGTAACTTAAGGCGCTGCCGCAACTATAGGTAGGAGATACATCAGAACAATGTATGGTAGTTATATAGCGCTTTAATAGTACCTACTGCGGCGGTATTCTTCCCAGATCAATACAAATAAGAGTTGCACAACATTTATATAATGCAGTATAGTAAAAGTGGCAGCCTTGCAATGAAATTCCTTCTAATTTTCTAACTGCATTAGAGGATTGATTTGTGGTTCATTGTGATTTAAAGCATTGTGCGGTTGAGTTCGGTTCGTTTGTTTGTCGTGGGTACGTTGGTTTGAGTGGGACGGGAAACGGGAATCGTTTCTACTTCGTTCCTGGAAACGTGTGACCTAAACAAATCTCTATCATTCCAAAATTTGCTAATTAATCTTTTTTTTTTTTAATAATTAAAGAAATTAAAAAAAATAAAATTACTGCAACACCTAAGCTAAAAATTTGCTCAAAATTGCAAAAACTATTTTGCATTCGCTTTAATTAAATAAAAATATCAGTTTTTTTTTCTAATTTCCATAACTGGAGTGTCCTTACATAAATTTCCGCTCACGCCGGAGATTTTAAATGGCATGTGTTTTTCGGGCTCTTTCTGTCATTTTCGTCTATTAAAAAAATTGTTTCTTATTTTGTTTATTCAGAATTGAATAAACATTTTACAAATTACAAAAATCTAATTTGTTGTTGAATAATTTGTGAACTTTTGATCGGTGCCGTGAAATAACGCCGAGCGAAATAAGGCCGAATTTCACTTTCAAATGCGAAAGAAACCCGAGTCATCCTTATTACGCTTTGAATTTATACATACACGGCGCGTAGTGTCGCCCCGAGCACCTGCATGTGAGGCCGAAGGCCGTCCGGTGTATGAGTTAAAGTGATGTCCCATAGTGTGAAATCCTATGTTAAGATAGGAGCCTGTATGTATGTAATGCCAAACAACAAGCATTTACAATTGTACCCAGTAAAATTTTTCGGGATTTCGTTTTCCAGATTTTGGATTTTCGGGATTGCTTGCTAATTCTTTTCCCTTCTCTGAAATTCGCCTTTATGTCACAAATAATGTCCAGCTTTGTTTCGCATTTGAATTTCAAAATTCGGCCTTATTTTGCTTTCAAATGCGAAGCAAAACCGATTTTTAAAATTCGGCCTTATTTCGCTCGGCGTTATTTTACGGCACCCTTTTGAGAATGTACATATTAATCTATTTTAAACAACTAAAAACGAAAAAAAAAAAACATTTGAGGGTGTTGCGGTAAAGTAAATAAATTCGTATCTTCTTCAGTGTTATTAAATTAATAAAAAAAAAATTAGAGCGGTAGTAAGTCAACAGTCGATTGTATTCAGAAAAGAAAAAGAAGAGAACGGCCGTCGATAGTACCTAATTTGTTTGTATAAAATCTCTTAAACAAATTTGTATCATCTCAAAATTTATTTTAATTATGTATAGTGTGACCTCAGTAATCGGAAAAGATTCCACATAATTGTGTGGAAGTGCTAATTGCAACTTTTGAAAAATTTCACCTCGACAAATTCAACTTTGTATGACAAACCAGTTTGGGCCTTATTGCTTAACTAGCAGACCCGTCTGACTCTGTCCTTGCCAAAAAGCCACCAAGCACACTCCTGTGGTCTTTCTGTTAAGATGCTATAGCTCCTTTTAAAAAATCATAGATCATCTTTTATAGAACTGCTCAAGTCCTAAGAATTTGTCATACAACAATTTAATAGTATAGCGGTTATATTAAATTTATTGCGATATAAATAGGCTGAGCTGTTCTCAAATTATATGGTACGAAAGCAAACTGAGCATTAGAATACTGAAAAAATGTAAAGTGCTTATTGTTAGCTATCTGGTGGTCTTAAGTATATGCTACGATCTTTTTGAACTCTGATAGTCTCTCGTACGTTGTTTTCACATACCGTTTACAGTTTAGCCTTCATATCGATCTAATGCATCGCACTGATGATTTTGACCCGACTTCGGTGCACATGTAGCATAACGGTCAAGCGTGTGGACACCGGACGAATTTGCCGCATAACCTAGTATGTAGGTGCTCAGAAAAAGTTCTAAAGCACTGAAGAAAACCAGATCAAAATTTGTTAAGTGGTTCTTGAGATATAGGCGGTCACGCAGCCAGAGAAAAATTATTAATTTTAGAGATAGAGAAGAGATGTAGAGATGGAGACAAGAGATTTTCTGTCTGATAAAAGCTTATTTACGAGTAATCTCTGCAGTATTAGGCCATTTTCGAAAACGTCATTTAATCGTCATTTTGATCGTCAATTTGATCGTCATTGCAGCACTTAAGGGTTGCAAACGTCAAACTGCAAAAGTTTTTTGCTACCGTTGATCTGTGTCGCCTGCATGATTTTTTTTTTTTTTGCAATCGCATTTGACGTTTTCAAACAAAGCAAAATGGAGCCCTTCACAAAATTTATTGAGAAAATTGTTTTGGAAAATCTTAGTGAGAGTACAAGTCATAACAATAATTATAATTTGCGTGGACGAAACATTCTTACTGCTCACGAGATCGAAATTCCTCCGAGTAGTCCGATGCAGTCATTTTTCTTATTGCGCAGCGCAGATGACGTTTCTGAACATCTGCCATGCAAACAATGCATTATTGAACATGCTGCAAATGCAGTGTGATTTATAATGTTGTTTTCGAACAAACGACTTTTGCAGCTTGCGTTTAAGAACATTATGCAAAAGCAATTTGATGCAGATGATGTTTACGAAAACGGCCTTAGTGCAACTTCAAGCATTATGACAACGAAATTTCAATTCGAAAAATACATAGGTTAACTTTACACTATCTAATTTTGGGAAAAATAATAAAAAAAAAAAACTGCCAAAAACATATATTTGATTAGCAGAATATACGAGTACTTTTTCGATGAGCAAAAGCCAGTGGAAGATCAATAGATCATCTAAAAAATTGTGCGTACATTTTTTACTATTGTTTTCTGAAATTTCGCAATCGCTCAAGTTTTTTCTTGAGTAACTGTTTTTTTCGTTTTCTTTTTCGTAAAGCATTGCTTATTTCTGCTGATAAAATAATTCATTATTTGCTAATCGTTTAGTTTAGATTTCGATTATTTTTATTTTTTCTTGATCAACTATCTACTGGTCAAAAAATATTTTTGCTGTTTGAAAAATGATTTTCTTGTTGGTGATCCATTTGTCTACTGGTTGTTCGCTCGTCTGCATATTTTGCTGAATGTTTAATTGTTTAGCTGATCACTAACAATATTAGCGATTATTTATTATAACAGAAAGTTCAAATGTAAGTTTCAAATTTAAAGAAAAATATCTGCTGGTCAAAAAATTACTTTTTGCTGTTTGGAAAATGATTTCCTTGTGAGTGATCTATTTTTCTGCTGATTATTTATTTCCTTCGTTTGTATATTTTGCTGGATGTTTGATTGTTTAGCTGACCACTAACATTAATAGCGATTAATTATTATAACAAAAAGTTCAAAAGTAAGTCTCAAATTTAAAGAACTCACCTCATCTTTTAACTCACCCCTAATAAAGTGAGTGTATTGTTGCGAAATTTTTAAACACATACACTGATATCTTTTTATACAGAGGATATTTCCTCGATTTTTAAGAAATTTGATCACATAATTGTTGTTAAAGATATTTCTTATCAGAAAATGTGATGTGGCCCCCACAATTTTTAACCGAAGTTCACGTATTCTGATGAAATACAATATTTACAATAAGATTTAACCATCACCGTAAACAGCTTTAAGAAAAGCTTTTTTTTTAAGAAAATGCCCCCAAAGTCGTTGCCATGTATACCGTATAAACAAAGTGTAGAGAAAGTCATCGTGTACATATTTTGCCTCCTACTTACTATTTTTAGTTTCGTTCATGCAAATTTTCATTTCGTTCATGCAATTTTTTTGAAAAGTCTGCGGGTGGATTTCACAAGTGTTTACATTTGTACTGCTTTGGATTCCAGAAAGCTCTTATACCAAAAAGTGATGACATCCGGACAGACGGACGGACATGGCTACATCGACACAACTTTCGATTTGATCATAAATACATTCATAGGTCTATCAGTATTATTTCTTTATGTCACAAACTACGTATCAAAATTGATATACACTTGGGATAGGGTAGAATAACGAAGAGGTTAAAAATACTTGATACCGGTGTTTTTTTTATATCATCGATATGTGTTACAGAAACAAAATATTTTTTTCTTGACAACTAATAAAAAATTTACGCAAGAAATTTATAATTTAAGACTTTTACTTCTAATCTCTGAAAGTTTTTTTATTTGTTCATATTAGAATTGTCTGTTATCTAGCAAACTTCATCTCTGGTCTATTCAAAAGTTATGAGACTGTTACAGGCAGACGGACAGAATTGATTTTTTGAAACTTGTTAACGGCTCGAAAGTTATGAGACTGTGATAGACCGACAGACGGACAGACAACTGATTGTATTTTTTTTCTGTAAATAAAGGAACCCTTAAAAAGTTTATTTGCTCCGTGTCCTTATACCTAAGGACATTCAATTTCACTAACAGAGTTGTACCCTTTTAACTACAACATTTATGAAAATAATTTTTTTTTTACCAAAAATTACGAGTGTGTATTTCTACAAAAATAAAATAAAATTGGAATAGCTCAAGTTTCGAAACGGAACGCCATGTTTTAATTATCAAAACGATACAGGATGCTACTACTAAAAAAATTCTTAATTTACATGATTCTATGATTCTATTCAGACTAACTAAAAAAAAAAACGAGATGATACAGATTTTTCTAAGGGTAACATAAATATTGAGATATAAACGAATTACTATCGATTGCCGTACTTTCTGAATTTCATAGACTTCTGTTATTTTCGTTAGGAAACTAATCATGCATCATTACCCCCCATATTACAAGTGAGTAAAATAGTTAATAGTCAAGTGGCACTTCTGCTAATTGTATATTTTTCTAGTAACTTAAGTAAGGATGTTCTCCGCAAAATTATTATGATTAAGGAGTCGTAAGTGTTTTAGATAAATTCAGATATTAGGTATGTGTGTTAATTGAGTTATTTTCACAGGAATCCTGAATCGCTCTACATTGAGTATTCCGATGATGAGTATTCGGCTTTGAAGTGAGTTTTTAAAAATGTTTTCTATTTTCTAGTTTAATTTTATTTTTAAATAAATTGAGCGTAACTAACCGATGGGATCGAGATAAATCGTTTGATACTAATTTCATGACAATATGCTTAGTAGTTTAGGTTTTTGATAGCAGCACAGGTTTGCTTTATATAATTGGATAATTTAACATTTGCAGTCTATTATGCAGTACTTTTTATACATACTCGTACATACGTGTAGTTTATAAAGGGTGGTTCAATTTTAAGGGCCGATGTTGAATGTGAACCACACCTAAACGTCAAGTTTTTTTCTGCATTTCATTTGACATTTCTCAATGTCAGACTAACTCAATTTGAACCATGGAAAGATACACAATCGAGCAACGCGTTAAAGTTATTCAGGCTTATTATGAAAATGGGCGTTCAAATCACAATGCATATCGTGCATTTCGTGATTCTTTCGGTCAATTTAATCGTCCAAATGTGCGTACAATCGGAAAAATCGTGCAAAAATTTGTGCAAACCGGGTCTGTAGGAGATGTGAAAACACCAGTGCATGCTCGTACAGATCGTACTGCAGAAAATATTGCTGCTGTTCGCGATAGTGTGGCTGAAGAGCCGTCCACCTCAACTCGTCGTCGTGCCCAACAATTGCACCTCTCACGCTCGTCGTTGATGAACATTATGCATAAAGACTTGCATTTACGCGCTTACAAGGAGCAATTGACTCAAGAACTAAAGCCTCTTGACCATTTCAAGCTTCGTCAATGGTCACAATGGTGGCAAGAAATGGCAACAGTGGATGATCAATTTTCGAAGAAAATCATCTTCAGTGATGAGGCACATTTTCACCTCAGTGGATTCGTCAATAAGCAGAATTGCCGCATTTGGGCGAATGATAATGCAAGAGTGATTGTCGAAAAACCCACAAAGAGTGACTGTTTGGTGCGGTTTATGGGCTGGCGGCATCATCGGGCCGTATTTTTTCCAAAATGAGGCCGGTCAGGCAGTTACTGTGAATGGTGTTCGCTATCGTGAGATGATAACGAACTTTTTATGGCCCGAATTGGAAGATATGGATGTGGACGATATATGGTTTCAACAGGATGGTGCCACTTGCCACACAGCTAACGAAACAATGGCTCTTTTGCGCGACAAATTCAATGGCCGTGTTATCTCACGTGGTGGCGATGTCAATTGGCCGCCAAGATCATGTGATTTGACACCGTTGGACTTCTTTCTTTGGGGTTATTTGAAAGAAAAGGTGTACGTCGATAAGCCAGCAACAATTCAAGAGCTAAAGGATGAGATAATTCGGCACATTAACGGCATAGAACCGCAATTATGCCTCAGCGTCATCGAAAATTTGGACCATCGGATAGAGGCCATTTGGCCGATATTTTGTTCCATACATAATTGAACCATACCAATATTATCATAATAAAAAGAAATGACAGTAATTTCCTAAATAATTTGTGTTTTATTCAAAATCAACATCGGCCCTTAAAACTTAACCACCCTTTATATTTGTTTCGATACTCACATTTAATAGATTTCAATTGATATGTGGTGTCTAGAAAATTGTGTCTACTGTCTGCCATACTAGATTTATTAAATGGGCATACAAATATTATGATTTGATTTTTATATCTAACCTTTAAGAATAAAAATTGTAAGTAAAAATCGTAGTAAAAATATTAGAAAAAACACATTTACATTCTACTTTTTATGAGAAACACCATAACCATTAATCTTATCACTCATTCGGTACATAATTTAATCAGGCGGTCCGGTTTGATACGGTTAATAGATAAATAGTCTGACATATGTATAGATTGGTGTCAGACAATCGCGCGACAAAGTTAGATAATGGCTGGAAGGTGTCAGAGTTAGATCGTCGTGTCGGCAGCAAATTATAGGATTTGCGTGCTTTTGCCTTGCCCTGGGAATTTACCCCTTCAATTTGTAAAATTTTACGTTTGATGAGTTGTAACACTGGAAATACCCGAATGATCATATTGTGTACGTACCTATATAGATATCTTTAACGAAATAGTCAAATCGAAAGGAATGATACCGGCTTGGCGCATTTGGCAAGGAATCTACAGATTTTGGCGTTAACTTCAACTCCACAGACAAAACGCAATTCAAATCAAAATACAGCTCCATGTGATTGGCTATTTTCATTGCGTTCACTTCAGGAAGAGTTACAATTGTTAGCAAAAAAAAATCCAAATAAAACTTAATTTCCGAACATTGAACCAAAGGAATTCGTAGGCATAATTCGAAACACTAACTATGCGGGGCGGCGTTAACTTCAACTCCACAGACAAAACGCAATTCAAATCAAAATACAGCTCCATGTGATTGGCTATTTTCATTGCGTTCACTTCAGGAAGAGTTACAATTGTTAGCAAAAAAAAATCCAAATAAAACTTAATTTCCGAACATTGAACCAAAGGAATTCGTAGGCATAATTCGAAACACTAACTATGCGGGGCGGAAGCAATGCGACAAAAACTATTGATTGGGGTTTACAACTCCAACTGAATCCCAACTATAGGCCATGAAACTGCGGAACGGATAATCTATATTTAGAAAACACAATACAAATGCCACTTCATAATAGCTCAAAGAAATGCCCATTGCGTTCTATTATGTACTTTACTGATAGATGCATGTAGGTACTAAAAACTCATTAAAAGTAAACACAATAAACAGAAACCGCCTAGATCTACATAAATCTGAAGTTTGGATCGTAAAGTGAGTGCACCTCGTAAATTTGCTTGTTTGTAAATTTGCGGTGGATCCAGCGACCAATAAAATTTATTTCTTGTGGGCACAATCTGTTTTATATTAATTTTCAAACAGACTGTGCATCTAAATTTAATTTTTTTTTTCCTCACAATATTCTTCTACATGCTTCAAATCTTACACAATCACCCAGAGTGACATTTGCAAAGTTAAACACACACACATGTCGTTTTTAATTGAAGATAATTTCACACAAACAACCGTGTGGGTGGGAACATCACCCCAATCAATAAACCTCTTCAGCCACATTTATCCTATCATTTTTTTTAATTGAAGATGCGCTTGCTAATTAAACTGAAGAGACGAGGGATGTAAACAATTCAAGTAGGCGGTATAAAAATATTTTTCCTATGAATCTTTTTATCTGTGTCTGCTACCTGGTCACGTCAATAGGGGAAATCATTCAGCTAATTAACACAATTATGAAAGGTTAAACTGTGAAGCTACTTACACTACCGGTCATTTGATTACCCTCATTTAAAATTTCGACCTATGTAAATCTTAATGCAGTGGTAATATTTCTTCGGAACCATTTCTAAAACATTTATTTCCACTTGTTCTCTGCTGCCTGATGACGAACTTGAACAAATTGAATGAAGTAAAAAGGAAAATGTCAAATTTTTTTTGCCTACTTTAACAGGGACACTTGATTATCCTCATCTGTAAAAATAAAAGAAAAAACTAATGTCTTCAATATATTTTTTTTTTTTTTATTGTTAATATTTTGTAGGTCCTCGGGAAATGTATAAAACTTAAAAAAATCTATTTTCTAAGAGTCAATATAAATTCTTTAAAAGCGACTTCAAGGGCTGTAATAAGACCTTCTCTATCTTTGAATTGTCTTCCTTCTCCGTAAACTTCTCGCGACATCCCCCAAACATTTTCAATTAGATTTAGATCTGGAGGTAGAGGTGTTCAATACAAAACGTCTACATTGTTGTTTGTAAACCACAGTTTTACACGTCTGCGTTATCCTGCTGGAAAGTCCACAGTTGGCCCTATTTCGTGAAAATTTATTGTCTTCGTTTCGAGAAGCTAGATGTAATTCGCTGAATTCTGTCGACCTTCTAAGACAACCAGATCTATTACGCCATGAAATTAAATTGCAATGCAGCAACGTGACAAGAACAACTCCGATTTCCTCAAATCGTGAAAGTAATATTGAAAGCCACCATTGCCGTCCAAATTAAATTTTTTCTCATCGAATAATATCACGGCTTCCCATTCTTACTTCCCGCTTAAATGAGCACAACTAAATTCCAATCTACGATCCTTATGGCTCTGAAGTAAATGTAGCTTTTTGTTATCGGAGATGTGTTCAATTACTCAACGAACAGTCCTGACACTGACTGAAGTTCCAACTTTCTCCTTTATTTTGAGAGCGGATGCATCAGAATTTGAAGCTTCGCGATCAATGGATCTCCGTTCTCGTTCTTGCTGTGCGGCCTCTTCCGCTTTTCTGATAATTTTCTGGATCTTTTAGAAAATTGTTGACCGTCCAAGAATAATAATTTTAATAACCAAAAAGTAGCAATAAAACAGAACAAACTGATGAGGGTAATCAAGTGTCCCTGTTAAAAAAGGCAAAAAACCAAAAACGAGGATTTGCAGTTTTTCTTCATTAAATTTTTTCAAGTTTGTCATCAGGTCGCAGAGAAAAAGTGGATCCGAACAAATATTACCACTGCATTATGATTTAAATCGAAATTTTAAGTGAGGGCAATGAAATGACCGGGACTGTATGTATAAAAATTAACTTTCGAACTTTTAGATTTCATGTGTGTGCTCTGCTGGCTTTTGAACATGTCTGGTATCGTATGGACGACGGCAGATGAAAAAAGGAAGAGAGAATGAGAAATAAGGTCAAAGTTTTATAGCACAAATCTATATAAGACAAATTAGGTCACTTCACTCTCGGAAGGTTAGGAGGGTGTTCAATCCTGTATGATGATTTGTGACGATTGCTTTAAATTGTTCATTAAAATTTAATAAAAACTTTCAGTCTCTGTATATTCACCTAATGATACCAGTTTTGTATGAAATGATACTGGCTTCTTCTTTTACAATTCTTTTTGTTGGCACTTTAGAAAAGTAAATAATATTATACATACTCGTATATGTATATAAAGGGAACAAAAGCCAAGAGAAAGATTATACAGAAATAAAGGTTTTAAAAGTGGGTTGAAATACTCGTATGGTTTCTTGCGACTCCTTTGAATTCATAATCAAAAATGTTTACTTGAGGATTGTATTTGCCGTGGTTTTTACCTTTTATCTAAATTTTATTATGAACTGTTGAAACCCAACGAAACCATCACTGGGGAACGGTATCGACTTGAATTGATGCGACTGAGCCGAGCACTGCGCGAAAAACGGCCACGATACGAGCAGAGGCACGAAAAAGTGGTTCTACAGCATGACAACGCTCGGCCTCACGTTGCCAAATCCGTTAAAACCTACCTGGAAACGCTCAAATGGGAAGTCCTATCCCACCCGCCATATTCCCCAGATATTGCGCCATCCGATTATTATTTGTTCCGTTCGATGGCACATGGTCTGCCTGATCAACAGTTGCGCTCATATGAAGACATCAAAAAATGGCTTGATTCGTGGTTAACCTCAAAAGATGAAGACTTTTACTGTAACGGTATTTGAGCTCTGCCAGAAAGATGGGAAAAAGTTGTAGCTAGCGATGGGCAATACTTTGAATGATTCACTTGTAACCATTTTTTCACAATAAAGTGTCATTTTCATCAAAAAAACAGCGAGAACTTAGTTGCGCACCTAATATAGGTATACTCGTACTGTTTTAGAGAATTTCAAAAACTAGAATTTCGATGGTAAAATTATTATCCGTGGGAGTTATTCATACCTAAAAATGATGTCGATTAACTTCAGAGCAATATCGAAAATATTGAAAAAAAACCGGTCCCGACTGATGGAGAATTACATATGTATGTATGTACCTTAAAATGTTGATCATAATTTTGTTTGTAAGACGAAAAGTTTTACATTTTGACTGATTTCGTTGAAATTTTAAAAATTAACAAAACAAATCGTTGGGCTCATTTATGAAATCCTAAAATTTCAATCACAATTTCTCATTTATATAGCGAAGTATCTTACGCGAATTATCGTGATGAGCAAAACTTCCGTATCTAGACTTAATAACTTAAATAACAGGCTTATAAAAGAAATTAGAGTATTCAGAAATGAGTCTGTAAATAGATACCTTAAAAGTCTAACAAATGCTGCTTGTTCCTTTTGTCGCCATACGAGAATGTAGAACATGAACAAATGAGAGAAATAAACCTATTCAGCCGGTAACCGCTAATAAATTATTCAGAAAAATAAAAGACTGTATCAATCCCACAAAAGCACCCGGATTTGATTTAATCACAGGAGAAATACTGAAAAAATTATCACAAAAACACAAATTATAAATGCTGCATTTAGGTTAAGGTTTGTACCACGAATCTGGAAAGTCGCGGAGGTAATTACGGCACCAAAGTCATTTAAACCTTCTAGCGAAGTAACATCCTATCTTCCGATACCTTTATTGCCTATACTGTCAAAGCTATTCGAAATAATACTGTCTTCTTCCGATAGTTGAAGAAAAATCATTAATAGCAAACTACTCGATTTTGGATTTCGAAACTAGCAGTCAATGATAGATAGGGTACACAGAATAACGGTCAAAATAGAAAGAGCCTTAGAAGAAAATAATATTTGTTCCACTATTCTCCTTGGCGTAACACAGACTTTTGACAAAGTATTCATAAACGCAAAGTCATCAACCAAATAAATATTCAGAGATTCTAGGGTCCTATGTAATAAACAGATTATTCAGAATAAAAAAGGATGATTAGTACTCATCTTTGAAATGAGTAAAGGCTGGTGTGTATCATTATAGTGTATTACGTCTCTCTCTATTTCTTCTGAAGAATCTATTGTTCCCACATTTGCAGATGATACTGCCATACTTGCTGTGAGAGGAACAGGAAGTAACTGAGAAACTCCAGAGGGCAGTAAATAATATATCTTTATGGAGAAAAAAGGGGGAAATAATATTAAATGAGTTAAAGTCAGTCATATTAATTTCACAAAGGAAATACTCGTAGTGCAACATATCCCAGTGTACATAAATAACAAATATCTGGGGATAACTTTGGATGCAAAATTATGATGGAAAGTTCACGTAAAGAAAAAACGAGAGGAACTAAACATACATTACAGTGCAATGTATTGACTTTTGGAAGATACTTCTGTCTCTCAATATATAAAAAATTTCTGCTGTATAAGCAAATTCTAAAACGTTTATGGACTTACGGGCTCAAACTTTGGGGATGCACAAGCAGGTCGAATCTACAAAGTATACAATTCTTTCAAAATAAAGTACTACGTAACATCATTAATGTTCCGTGGTATGTACGTAACTCTGATCTGCACAAAAATCAGGAGTAGACGATGAAGTCAAAAAAGTCACAAGAAAGCATGCGACTGTTTTTAGTTCGTGTTAAAGTCCCACACTCTTGCAAGCAATCGCGGCTTCAATGATTTTCTACTGTGAAGATCTTATCCATTGCCGATTTGCCGAAACTGAAGTCACTCTGTCCGAAGTAGTAAATAAGCCTTGAAGATCGCTGTAGCATTATATAGCGGTGATAAGTTAAGATAACTATTTTGATGCAAAAACATCAGCATTTGATTGGCCTCAGTGACGAAGTCATCCGAATCCGGGAAGCCTGCCGGTACTTCTTGAGGTTAAATTGGCAAACTCCACAGGCGGACCAGTGGATGCAGTAAAGTGGGAGGGTTGTGATCCTTCTCCTCCGGATCATAACTTCGCCGTAAACAAAAGAAGAACACCATTTTTTAGGTATAAAACCTGGTCCTTAAAGCTTAGGTAGCTTATGTTCGTTGCAACTCAAATATCAAATTTGGTCAAAATCATTAGAACTGTTTTCGAGAAAATCGATTTAGAAAAAACGTAAAAACCACGGCAATGGCAATCCTCAAGTAAACATTTTTGATTATGAATTCAAAGGAGTCGCCAGAAATCATATTTCAACTCACTTTTAAAACCTTTATTTCTGTATAATCTATCTCTTGGCTTTTGTTCCCTTTGTATACATATATGTACGTAGGTACTTTCTTTTAATCTAAATAAAAATAACTTCTACTCTGGAAAGCTTTATTTTTTTTTTCTAATTTATTAAATGTTTTATTGCTTTTGAATTATGATAGTTGTTTGTGAAAAATCTATTTAAATATTATAAGTGTACACTATAAGTAATTATTTATTTGTTAAATACCAAAACAGGTATAACGAGGAGGCTGAAGTCCAAGAAATTGAAGAGCCTGCGGAACGTACAGATTTGAATAATGGAGAAAAGTCCGAAAATATAACCATGAATCCAATATTACCCAGGTTAGCATATATTTTATTTTTATTAAAATTTACAAGTTAGATGAATATATGTACATACCTAAGGAAGATTTCATGGGACAAAACAATTAAAAAAAGTAAACTTTCGTGTTGTTCGAGATGTTCGTAGCTTGTCAAGCTTTAAATCTTAAACATTTACTTCTGCTAATTTAGCAGCCATAATAACATGTTACAATCGTCTTCCGTGGCTCAGTGGTTAAGTGCGCGATCACTGAGCGAGAGGTTCAAGGTTAGACTCCATGAAAGCACAGAAAAAAAATTAAAATTCTCCTGCCACCTCTCGCGAACGTCTAACAAACATCCGAGAACAAAACTGTCATGAGAAACTTCTAAAAAATCAAAAAAAATGCCTTTCGGAAATGGCATAAAACTGTAGGTTTAATCTGTCCCTCTTCCACATTTACCTAAACGCTCGTGCCCTGAAAAAATATAAGGGTGGCCGTGGTGTAGTGGTAACATCATCGCTTGTCACACTGTTGATTCACGGTTCGAATCCTGATGTTAAGAATCATCTATTTATTTCGCATGAAATAAATAAAAAAGTCGATCACTTGCTAAAGCTAAGTCAACTCTACTGTGAAGGCATAACACTGGCAGAAGGGTGGTCATATGGCTAAAATGCAACCTGATCGTGATGATGACATCAGGAGGACGGAAAAAAACACTGTGAATCATAAGCAAAGACAACAATAGCGAAAAAAATAAACAAAATACTCCCCAGTTATCTGGACAGCCACCCTTGGAGTTTACAGAAACTTAATACCAACTGAGTTTCAAACTACACCACTCTGTCTTTCTCTCTGTCTCTTCCCCTTTCCGCAAAACGCATGTGTTCTAAAAATTAGTATAAGGGTATTCATATCCCCTTTAACACGTGCAAATTATAAAAAAAAAAAAAAAAAAAGGGTATTCATTATCCCTTTGGCGCGCATAGATTAAAAAAAACAAAAAAAAAGTCCAACCATTCGCTAAGTCAGACCCTGCATTGGACTGTTAGCGCCAAAATATTATTATTATTATTAATCCACAAGGAAGTGTCTTGGGACCAATTCTTTGTCTCCTATATACAAGAGACCCACCTCAGCAGGAAGAAGATAGCTTGGCGATCGCTGACGACACCGCAATTATGACTATTGGCAACAATGCTGATGAAACAGCGACAAAATTACAAAAGGCCATTAAATATGTAAATGTAGAATAAAGCTAAACCTATCCATATTAACTTTACTAACAGAAGAATAAATACTGTAGAGTTAAAAAGAGTACTGCTAAATATTTTGGTATAACACTTGACGCCAAGCTCAGCTGGAAGGAGCATGTCAAAAAAACATATAGGAGCTAAATATTAGACTCAGTCAAATGCATTGGTTAATGGAAAGGAATTCCCAGCCATCAATTAACAACGAATTGCTATTATACAAGCAAGTTCTGAGACCTGCATGAACATATGGGATACAGCTTCAGGGCTGTACCAAAAAGACAAATCTAAGAATGATACAAACATCCCAAGAAAAAAAAAGAAGAATATCTCCAAGACTATTTAAATCCTCAAATACAATACATGGAGGAAAAAAAACACCAATATCATTAGGCGGCTTATAATATTAAGGCCGTATAAGTTAATTTCTTAACAAAAATTTAGATATAAATATAAAAACATAATATCTATAATCTGTAAATAAAATTTTAAGTATACTTAGTCACAAAATTAATTTCGGGGTCAGCTAATGAGCTCCACCCCCTCAAAACGTTAATAATATATTAGACAAAAGTTACTGGATGAGACTACCTCTCAGTTGTAACAATAGGTGGTGTTTTCTGTTTGGGATGTTTTCCCACACTATGCAATCCATGACTGAACAATCTTAAATATCGATTTTTAATGAAATCGCCGGAGTGATATTTGAGAACGAGGCATTTTCCAAAAACCGGTCAATAAGTAATTTACCATTATATTAATTTCTCGGCAACAATCTGGTACGCCATCTATTGGCATATGTTCACCGTAACTCAAATGTCAACTTTGAACAAAATCGTTAAAGACGTTTTCTATAAAATCGGCCCTCAGTAAAGTACCGTTAAATTTGGGGTTAGAACGAAAATTCCGATTTTTCCTCAAATTGTGACCCTACAGACACCGGGTATAAAGTTTAAAGAAAATCCGTCCAGCCTGCAGTCGTCCGTACAAACAGACAGCTAGAATTGAGAGACACACTTTTTTTGAGATTCTCTATTATAGTAATGTCAAGTTTGATTAAAATCTGGAAATCGAAAAAAAAAAACAATATTTATAGGTGCAAGTAAAAATTTGGAAGAAAATAAGGGTCACATTACCAAGTCCAATGGAGACTATAGAAAAGATAAATGGACGAGGCTAATGCATGCACACACACCGTATACAGGCAACTTGGTGTACAGTCGAGCACGTTTATAGCATGCCTTAGTCTCCATTTTGATATTACAGATACAGGAAATCACCACGGATGTTTATTTTGCTGAGGTACGTATTTCCGCTTATTTTTTACTCCTACGAGTATGTTTAAGACTGCAGTTTTGTTATCTTTTTGTTCCACAACCAATTATTGTAAATACAGAGTGTCTTGTAAGTTATGATATGATACACAAATTCGTAGTTCTACCGGAATCTTATTTGTATACAATACAGACTTAATTTGTGCGATACCCCTGGGATATGTTTATGAGAGATCGCCAGCGGATCCATTATGAAGATATCACTAACAGTGTTTTTTTTTTTGCAATTCACACATTCCTCAATATTAGGTTTCGCTGAAGATAATGTGTTACGGATACATTGATTATGATTCTTACATCCGGTTTCCGGTGTTTGTTGTTTCAAAGACGGATAAATTAAATACTCTCCGATGAAGAAATGAGGAAATACATGAAAATCAATTTTACTGGTCACATTACGTCAACCCATAATAAATGCAAATCAATGGATAGCTTTTTGAACGGTTGTTGTAGTTCATCACATTATACGAATCATATGGTGGTAGTAAGCACCTATAGTAGTAGGAGAGGAATGCAACAGAGGTTTATGCAGAGTGATTCTATTTCATTTAGGTGATTGGTCGTATCATTAGAAGAAGGAAATTAAGGAGTCCATCTCTCGTTCGTTCCTAGCTCTGGAGACTAAAAGTTTGTTTTAACTCAAATCACTTGTACTACATTAACACCTTAAGAGTTTAATGGTTGAATAGTCAATCGAATTATTTATCAAATGGTGTACAACAACACTCCTTATAACAGCCTTCATTTGTATGCACTAGAGAACATGAAAGTCAGATTTTAATTTTTTTTTAATGAAGGTGAAAATCTTGAAAGATACTGAATGATTAAAATACCCAAAGTAATGTGAGAATCTAACCGCAATGAAAAAACACCTCCTAAAAACACACCAATCAAAGAAAGGTCGACAAATGATTTTTGTTTCATACCTATGTACGACTATATTGTTAAGTTGCTTTTGACAATTTATTATGAGTCCTCATTTTTTTGTACAGCCCATAATTGGATGCTATACGTTCAGACATGTTTTAATATCTGATTTTTTTTTTTTTATAATTTGCACGTGTGAAAGGGGTTATGAATACCCTTATACTAATTTTAGGACACGAGCGTTTTGAAGAAAGGGGAAGAGACAGAGAGAAAGACAGATTGGTGTAGTTGGTTTGAAACTCAGCTGGTATTAAGTTTCAGTGAACTCCAAGGGTGGCTGTCAGGATAACTGGGGAGTTTGTTTGTTTTTGCTTTTGTCGTTGCTCATGATTCACAGTATTTTTTTCCGTCCTCCTGAAGTCATCATCACGATCAAGTTGCATTTTAGCCATATGACCGCCCTACTGCCAGTGTTATGCCTTCGCAGTAGAGTTGACATAAGCTTTCGGAATGGATCGACTTTTTATTTATTTCATGCGTTTTCATGATTATTGACATCAGGATTCAAACCGTGAACCTGTAGCGTGACAAGCGATGATTTTACCACGACCACCCTCATTTATTATTTAATAAAATCGTGTTCTTAATGGACATTTCTGAATTATATCCCAATAACGAATACAGTTTTATATATCTGATATTTAACTCTTCTCCTTTCTTTTTTACATATTCCTTCGATTTCAATTTAGCGTCCAAATCCATACCCAGGTATTTAGCTTTATTAGAATAAGATACTGTTTGATTATTAATAAAGATAGGCAGATTCGTTATTATCTTATTTGTAAAATTGATGTGTGTTGACCTCGTCTTATTAAGTTTAATTCGCCATCATTTCGTTCAGGTTCGAGCTCGGGCGGGGAACAGCAAAACGTTTCTTCAACCACTACATCAAAAGGAGTTCTGAATGTAATACAATGAATAATACAAAAAGAATGTCGAAGGGTCCATATGAGGTCCAGAAAATATCGTCAGAAGAAAACACAAACTCAGATGTTAAGATTTAAATTTAAAGATAATACACAACCAGAAAGACTTTAAGGAATAAACAACATCCCACTACAAACCTACACAAATTTCGCACAAACCAATTCGCTGATCTAAAACATCCTTATTTTTTATTTTCTCTTCTCTTTCCTCAAATTATAATACCTAGAATGGCACGTAGGTGAGTGCCACAATGGATGCTGTAAAACAAGATAAGTGGGGAATTAAGTACATCGACTTTACAGGAGGCTCTCAGCCATCGGACGGTGTACAGATTATACTATATAACGATTGCATCCAACAATGTTCACCGAGAACATGCTATTGTTTTGTGTCATGCCACCGTGGCCAAAATCTCTATGTAAAGGACGGTATTTCTTATAAGAACACGACATGTAGACTTTACGTCGGTAATGTCATCCGATTGGGACTTTGCGTCAACAACCGCCAACTAGTAACAGGCGGGAAGTACAATATTTGTAGTTCTAGAGCTACTGAAAATTAGATTGTTTGAAAAATTAAAGTAAAAATTTTAAATTAAAAAAATTAGCTCAATCGAAACAAATACTCCCAAAATCGTAATACTAAGATGGTTCACGATTTCTCTGGCTGTTTTTTTTTTTTTTGGTTTTCTATACCCAACTTCACCACTTTCCTTTTGATTCGCTGTTACTCGTATTTTCATGAGAGCCTTTGGATTTTTTTCGTTGCGATTTTAGCTATTTTTGCGGCATTTGTGTTAGACTCACATTTGCTTTCTGTACATGAGAACTTTTCGCTTTTTAAGTACGCATTAATCACAGCCTTCATTGTTAACGGAATATATTTTGAATAAAACGCATTATTTGTCAGTATTTATCTGCAGCCAAAGACGGAGCTGTAGGTGAAAATTGAGCTGCTTATTATTGTTAGAATGTCTTCGTACACATTATAGTTATTGTTCAGGGAATAGTTTCTTTACAAAAATATAAAAACTCGAGATGCACAGACCTAAGCTCAAATTTGTTCAACCATTTTCACTTTAATTTCACAAACATTAAATACAAATATTAATTTTAAAACGTTAGGATCGACCTTGATGATCTCACATTGAACAACGACGATATATACCTCACATACATATGCTCACCTGTGTGTCTCATTGTCATCATAAATTTTACTTCGAATTCTTCGTAGCTCATTTTGATCTACTCGTATGTACTGCAGCAAAAAATCAAATTTCTAAATCACTGTCACTAGAGAATATAAGCTTTGTGTCCTTTGCCTTGTAAGGAATAACTCTGACTGTGAGTTGGTATTTCTAATTAGCACTTCAAACAGGTGAAATCCATGCGTTGTAGCAGTTTGGGGGCGAATTTCTTTTTGTACTGTGAATTCATTGGTTTTTTGTTTATTTTTAATTCCATTTGCACATAGGTGGGATGGAAAGCTAATTATCACACCCTTAGGGAAATCAATATAAGTTTATTTTTCTACAACACCACGTACTATTAAGATTAAAGTTTTACAAGATTTTAAAAGATCCGGCAATGACCGAGTGCTTAATTGTTAAAAATGTATAATTTTGCATCACTTTCACTCAATATAAAAGTTTTAACGTTTGGGTGTCTGTTTTGTTGTGGCAGTTTAATTAGCACACCCGAAGGTTCCAGTAAGTTTTAACTGGAAATAATGCATCACGTGATTCAAATTTAATACTCGCCAGTCGCCACCCCTGTATTTAATTTTTTTGCGGAGCCTTGAAAAAAATTTTTTAATCGAAATCTTTCTTTTTCTAAAAAAAAATCGTAACAACAGTTTTTGTGATAAAATCTTTTGAACATCAAATAAATATCCTCTAAGTAGATTTGGATTCAAAATTTCGCTGCGTCACACCCACTCTATTAGACATTGGTGAAAAGATAAGGGAGGGTATCATACGATCTATTTCAAATGGATTGTTAGTTTTCTGTATTTTATTTAGATTAGATACTGTACAAGACATCGTGTCGAAAAAAAACTGTATAAACTGAAATCCCATTGCCTCACTTTTCCAAATGTTGCGTTGATTAATGAAAAGTCCTTCCCGTTATACAAGAACCTGGCTAAATATCTGAAATTCAATAATATGGAAATTAAACACAATCCTTTAGTATTCCGAAAAATGGGAACATATAATTTTGCTATAGATGACACATAGTACATACATACATACATACACAACATTTACTTTTAAAGTTACTTTTTGTTTACTTTTGCTGTAACAAACATTATTCAGAATTAGTATCAATTGTTAATAAGTTGAGTACATGAGAATGTGTTGCCCTGCATGATTTCTTAATTTTTACCAAATTTGGTTGAAATTCATCCAGACCATCCATACAATGTGCTAGAAGGGTTATGGCTGTAACAATCATGATGTTGGCAATTATTAAAAGGCATATCACGGTCATCTCACAACGTGGTGGCATATACAAATCGATTTCCTCATAACGCAGGAAGCTAAAATCCTGAAAGCGTACGTGCCGCCCTTGGCGTCGTTGCCGCGTGTTGGGTGAAGGTAGAGCTACTACTGAGTTTTGAACTGCTGCCGAAGGGTGATCTACGGAATATAGAGCTATTGCTGAGCTTTCAACTGCTGCTAGATTAGCTTGAACTCCTACTGAAACTAGAACTGAAGGTTCAACTGCCGCTGTAGATTGAGCTGCTAATGAAGCTTGAACTCCTACTGAAACTAGAATAGAAGGTTGAACTGCAAACGAAGGTTGAATTGCTGCTGGAGCATTTGCTGAAAACTCAACTGTTGCTGTAGGTTGAGCTGCTGCTGAAGTTAAAACTTCTGTTGAGAGTTGGACTGCTGCTGAAGATTGAGTTGCTGCTGAAGGCTGAGCTGCTTCCACAGTTTGAAATGCTGTTAATGCTACTGCTGCTAAAGGTTGGGCTACTGGTGAAGGTTGAGCTGCAACTGAAAGTTGAACTTTAGTTGAGTTTTGAGTTGATGCTGAAGATTGAACTGCTGCTGAAGGTTGAGTTGGTGCTGAGGATTGAGCTGCTGCTGATGACTGTAGTGCTACTGCAGCTTGAACTGCTGCCGAAGCTTGAACTCCTACTGAAACAACTGAAGGTTCAACTGAAGCTTGAACACCTATTGAAACTTTAACTGAGGATTGAATTGCTGTTGAAGGTTTAACTATTGCTGTAGATTGAGCTACTGCTGAAGATTGAGGTACTGCTGAAGATTGGGTTGCTGCCGAATATTGAGCCCCTGCTGAAGATATTGGTGTTAAAAGTTGAAGTGCTGCTAAAGGTTGAGCTGATACTGGAGGTTGAACTGGTTCTAAAGGTTGAGCTAATGCCGAAGATTGAGCTGCAGCTGAAGGTTGAGCTGCTGCTGAAGATTGAGCTGTTGCTGCAGATTGACCTACTGCTACAGAGGGTTTTCTCTTATTATTGTTAGAATATCCTCGTACACGCTATAGTCGTTGTTCAGTGAATATTGTCTTTATAAAAAAAATAAAAAAAAGGGATGCACAGATCCAAGCCAAAATGTGTCCAAACATTTTCACTTTAATTTCACAAACATTAAATGCAAATATGCATTTTAAAACATTAGTATCGACCTTGATGATTTCACATTGAACAACGACGATATATACATATGCTCACCTGTGTGTCTCACTGTCATCATAAATTTCACTTCAAATTCTTCGTAGCTCATTTTGATCAACAAAGCATCTACTCGTATGTACTGCAGCAAAAAATCAAATTTCCAAATCACTGTCACTAGAGAATATAAGCTTTGTGTCCTATGCCTTGTAAGGTATAACTCTGATTGTGAGTTGATATTTTTAATTAGCACTTCAAACAGGTGAAATCCATGTACGAGTCAGTTTGGGGGCGAGTTGTTTTTATATGGTCAATTTGTTTGTTTTTTTGTTAATGCTTATAATTTCATTTACATATTTGTGGGATGGAAAGCTTTTTTTTTGCGAAGCATCTCTATTGAACTTGAAAATTTTAGTGGGAAAGCGATCCGAAGTTGGTGTTGTATCTGAACAAGCGTACTCGTCTTATACATAGCTTGTGGATTCATTTTGCCGCTTTAGAGGGAGGCAATCATTTGTTTATTTTACCGGCTTATGGTATACGCTGGTGGAGTTTTCCTTTTAAGATTGTTATGAGACTGGTGGAATGTGAAGATATTTTACAATATATACATAGCAGCTATACGGGTATCTAGGATTTAAAACTCTGATCAATTATAGTCCACTATTCAAAACAACCCATTGCAATATGTTAATACTATTGTTGTTACTGGGAGCTTTCTGCGACAATGCGGAATCTGGAAATCGCTTTTATATACTGTGAGAAAGAGTAAGGAAGACGGAGAGATAATAAAAAAAACGTCGTAAAAAGAAATAAAATCTTCCTCGCAATGTCCAATTGAATGTACTCGTATGTTAATAGTGGTGAGAGAATTGTTAAGTGGTAGTTTCACTTCTAGGTTTCAAGACTAGCCCATAACCATGAAACAATTTCTAGAACCAAAATAAATAATGTGATTACCATTGCATCATACATACAAACAATCGTTGTGTAGCCTATTATAGTGTAGGTTAGTCTTCAAACTTAAATTATTCGCGGAACCCGTTGTCTATGAATTTCATGTCCACGGAATCCAAGGTGTCTTCAAAGAACTCTAATAAAAACACTAACATTATTAATAATCAGATATATCATTAAAAGACCAGCCAACTTAAATAATTAAGCAACTACATTAATCATACCCAAAAAAATAATTTTCCAATCAGCAAATAGTAATTTTTTGACCAGCCGAAAACAAAAAAAACAAATCAGAACTTTTTCTTATTATTTTCTGAAATTTGTAGTTGCCTAATTTTTATCTTGGATAACTGTTTTCTTGGTTTTCGTTTTCCTTTTGCATATGAATCTTAACATTTTTTTGATGTCTAAGGCTTATATCAACAAGCCCACGACCACCCACTTCTTGAAGGAGCAAATTGAGCGCTGCATCATTGAAATTCATCCACATTTATGCAAAACGGTTATGGAAAATTTCGACAAAAGAGTGCGTCAAGCAAAGCCGTGGAGGCCATTTACCTGATATGCTTTTCCAAATGAATCTACATAACATTTACAATTTTTAATTAAAAACCTGTGTTATCTATCAAAACTATTTCTTGCGTGAATTTTGTAACATCGTAGTATATAAGCTACGATAAATCAGCAAGGTAGGTAACAGCCTTAAGAAAAAAATATATTAATGAAGATAAAGTTCTCTCCAATGTGGAAAAGTGTGGTGGCCACGGTGTAGTGGGTAGTGTGTTCGCTTGTGACCCAAATTGTGCAGGTTCGAACTCGGACGGGGAACAGCCACCACAGCCACTCGACCATAAAAGAGAAACGAATAAAATCTACGTTTCTTCAACCACTACACCAAAAGGAGTTCTGCCTGTAATACAATGGACAAAAAAACTGAGTCTGAGTTAAAAAAAAATTGTGGAAGGGTCCATATGAGATCCAGAAAATATCGTCAGAAGAAAACACAAACTCAGATGTTAAGATTTAAATTTAAAGATAATACACAACCAGAAAGACTTTAAGGAATAAACAACATCCCACTACAAACCTACACAAATTTCGCACAAACCAATTCGCTGATCTAAAACATCCTTATTTTTTATTTTCTCTTCTCTTTCCTCAAATTATAATACCTAGAATGGCACGTAGGTGAGTGCCACAATGGATGCTGTAAAACAAGATAAGTGGGGAATTAAGTACATCGACTTTACAGGAGGCTCTCAGCCATCGGACGGTGTACAGATTATACTATATAACGATTGCATCCAATAATGTTCACCGAGAACATGCTATTGTTTTGTGTCATGCCACCGTGGCCAAAATCTCTATGTAAAGGACGGTATTTCTTATAAGAACACGACATGTAGACTTTACGTCGGTAATGTCATCCGATTGGGACTTTGCGTCAACAACCGCCAACTAGTAACAGGCGGGAAGTACAATATTTGTAGTTCTAGAGCTACTGAAAATTAGATTGTTTGAAAAATTAAAGTAAAAATTTTAAATTAAAAAAATTAGCTCAATCGAAACAAATACTCCCAAAATCGTAATACTAAGATGGTTCACGATTTCTCTGGCTGTTTTTTTTTTTTTGGTTTTCTATACCCAACTTCACCACTTTCCTTTTGATTCGCTGTTACTCGTATTTTCATGAGAGCCTTTGGATTTTTTTCGTTGCGATTTTAGCTATTTTTGCGGCATTTGTGTTAGACCCACATTTGCTTTCTGTACATGAGAACTTTCCACTTTTCATTAATAGCAGCCTTCGCTGTTGATGCAATATACTTTGAATAAAATTCACTAATTATCAGAATTTATCGCTATTTATCAACCTGGAGTAATTTGATGGTAATTTAATTCACTATTAGTCACAAAATGTCAACAACTACCAAACAAAAACAAAAAAATCTTTTACGATTATGAAACCCAAGAATACTCGTCACTCTTTAATAGATGTAAGTTGCATTACGCCACGTGTTAAATATATGTATACATACATATGTATACGCATCTTACACACACTTAAAGACATGCATTTTGGATACCGTTACTTCGGAAAAGGATTCGCGATAGGGTTTTGCACTCAAGTAGGTACAAAAAGAATAATAAAAAAAATATCCAAATAAAAATATGGGAGTCCGACAGAATCCCGAAAAACATAATCCCGAAAACCCAAAATTCCGAAAATCCACAATCCCGAAAACCCACAATCCCGAAAGGCCAAATTCCCGAAAATGAAAGTGAACACCTCGCACCCACTCCAAATCCTACAGTGACCCCAAGCAGGGGAGTTGCAGGGGGGCAGCATGCCCCCCCATACATATTGTGCTGTTTATGCATTGTTGATATAATATATATACATATTTGAACATTTGACAAATTTTTAATTTTATATTATTTTTCGAGATTTAGTTTTCGGGGTTTTTTTCAGGGATTTTGGCCTTTCAGGATTTTGGTTTTTCGGGATTTTGGATTTTCGGGATTTCAGTTTTCGGGATTTTGGCCCCAACCCTAAAAAAATAGATGGCAACTTACATATATGTAAGCATGTATCACATGGACACCTTTTTTTATGCCAACGAGTAAGATTTCACTTCCCAGGTTTGCAGAAGTTTACTATTTGATAGTTTACTTATTATACCCAATCTCATAGGGTAAATTCATTTTGGCATAGTTTATAACATAGAAAAATAATGACGGTAGAACCCCAAATGTGTAATCACTGATCGACATCGGAATTTATCTCGATCGAGGCATGTACGTCTGCCTGTTGGGCCCTAAATTTTGAATATAAGCTTTCTAGAATTCGAAGCAGTACACATTTTTAAATTCCGCCTACATACACGCCCATTGTAAAAAAAAAATTTGCTCAATTTTGATAGGCACTGAAAAATATCACCTTATAGGCACTAATGTTCTATACAATTCGTCTTTATGTACATTATACAGAGCCACGCAAACTTTTTGTTAGCGTTTCCTGAAAAAAAAAAAAAAAACATATTTCGTCTTATAATAAGAATCTTTCTTTTTATAAAAAAAAAAATCGTAACAACAGTTTTTGTGATAAAATCTCTTGAAATCAAATAAATATCCTCTAAGTAGATTTGAATTCAAAATTTCTCTGCGTCACACCCACTCTATTAGACATTAGTGAGAAGGTAAGGGAGGGTATCGATCCAATACGATCTGTTTCAAATGGATTGTTAGTTTTCTGTATTTATTATTTAATTTTATTTAGATTAGACAATGTACAAGACATTGCGTCGAAAAAAGACTGTATGAACTGAAATCCTATTATATATTATATTTACTCAGCTAAATTCTATCCCAAGAACACTCCAACCCATCTCTTCTGAGAAAGTTGAATGGAGAATGAACAGGGTCAACTGAAAAATCTTTAGAGCATTTAATAAATACCCACTTTCCCGGATGTAAAGATAGCAGAACAGAGCACCCCATGCACCTGCAATCTGACGCCTGGGAAAAAATAACACCTATTATCACCGAAGAAAAAATTTCCTGGGCCATAAATAGTTTCGCTCTTTATAAATCGCCGGGCCTGGACGGCATCTTACCCATTATGCTGCAAAAA
Organism: Pocota personata; assembly: GCA_963082735.1. NCBI lineage: Eukaryota > Metazoa > Arthropoda > Insecta > Diptera > Syrphidae > Pocota > Pocota personata. The sequence goes on from OY720433.1 coordinate 6,071,382, forward strand.
TTGCAAGATTTAGCAATTCCATGGCTCACACCGATTTTTAGGAGCTGCATACTAAATAATCACGTACCCCACTCATGGAGACGGGTGAGAGTGGTCTTCATTCCAAAGGCGGGTAGGCGTGGTCATGAATAAGCGAAAGATTTCAGGCCAATCTGCTTGACCTCCTTTGTTTTGAAGACTCTCGAACGCGTTCTAGATAACCATCTGCGAGGTATAATAGAAGAAACATTCCTCTCCAATTCCCAGCATGCATACCTCAAAGAAAGATCTACAGAAACAGCTCTTCACGAGGTAGTACGAACAATAGGGAAATCTATACACTATAAAGAATACACCCTGGCCACCTTCCTAGACATAGAAGGAGCCTTCAATAATGTACATACTGGAGCAATTCTTGAGTCCCTCATGGAACTAGGGACAGAAAACTATCTGATTCTATAGAATTATTCAGGCAACACTAGGAAATAGCAATATAACCAAATTTGCCAAAGGGGGAACACCTCAGGGCGGTGTCATTTCACCTCTACTATGGCTCATAGTCATGAATAAAATCCTCTTACCAATAGACAGAGAAAGAATTAAGGTAGTCGGGTATGCGGACGACATGGTGATACTGATGTCAGGAATGTTTCCTTCCGTGATAAGCGAAATCATGGAAAATGCTCTGAGTAAGGTAATCACCTGGGCCAATAAGTGTGGTCTTATCGTCAACTCACACAAAAACCAAAATACCTGACTTCAAACTTCCTCGACTTAATGGCCAACCACTCTCCCTATCACTCAGTGCCAGGTATCTAGGAGTTATCTTAAATCCTAAACTTGACTGGAAACTAAACATAGAACAAAGGGTGAAGAAAGCATGTATAGCTTTCTATGCCTTTAACAGGACCTTCTGCAAAAGATGGGGCCTGCAACCAAAATTGACCCTGTGGGTGTACACAGCCACGGTACGTCCTATCCTTACATATGGCTCATCAGTATGGTGGCCGGCTCTAAGAAAAGGCTACAACATAACCAAACTTAACAAGATTCAGAGAACTGCATGTATATGTATAGGCATCAACACCATCGGATGCTCTAATGGTTCTTCTACATCTCTTACATTTAGATCTACACATAACAAACATTACAGCACATAGCGCGATCAGACTCAGAGAGTCTGGATGCTGGACTGCGAAACCTTATGGCCATAGTAATATTTTGGATTCTCTACCGAGAGTACTCGTTTCGACTCCAACAGATTACATTACCCCAAAATGATCTTTACAAAACGTTTTGACGTACATTTCCCCTCAAGTAGAGAATGGCAAGATGGACAGGTGATCAAGGATTTCGATCTAACAATCTACACAGACGGTTTAAAGATGGACTGTGGAGTGGCTGCGGGTGTGTTTTCCGAATCCTTGAACATCTCAAAATCATATAGACTTCCGGACACCATCAGTGTTTTCCAGGCGAAATTACTCGCTATCTGTGATGCCTACCGCCAGATACTACATACAAATATAACGCCAATACAAAAGATCGCAATATTTATTGACAGCCAAGCAGCTATCAAAGCTATTGCCTCGGTTACTATATCACCCTAACTAGTAAAAGAATGCCGAAGGGAGCTAGCCTCGCTAGATGGTCAATTCAGAATAACCTTGATTTGGATTCCAGGGCATAGTAACATTCATGGGAACGAACAAGCCAACGGACTGGCTAGGCAAGGCTCAGCCCTTCACTGTTCACTCGCAGAACCAGTTCACGTTCCGCTGGGAGCAGTCAAGGCAAAAATCTCCTCAATCTTCCTTAGAAAAGCCAACCTCAGATGTACTGAGCTAACAAACTGTGTCATATCTAGAAAGATGTGGCCAAACTACAAGAAGGCAAAGACAGATGATTTCCTAAACAGAATGCGTAAAGATATCGCCAGAATAAGAGCGATCACAACGGGACACTGGCCGATAGGAGACCACGCAGCCAGATTAGGTATCCCACATAATACAGACTCGAGGAGATCTCAGGGAAAAATATTAAGGAACTAATAACTTTCTTAAATTCCACAGGTTGGATTTAGAGAATTCTCATCAACACACCTTAATAGCCAGGTTTACATGAGTTATGGTATCAAAACGGCACCTAGAACCGCCACCCCTACCTACCTACCTACCGAAATCCTATTGCCTCACTTTTCCAAATGTTGCGTTGATTAATGAAAAGTTCTTCCCGTTATACAAGAACCTGGCTAAATATCTGAAATTCAATAATACGGAAATTAAACACAATCCTTTAGTATTCCGAAAAATGAGAACGTATAATTTTGCTATAGATGACACATAGTACATACATACATACATACACAACATTTACTTTTAAAGTAGCTTTTTGTTTACTTTTGCTGTAACAAACATTATTCAGAATTAGTATCAATTGTTAATAAGTTGAACATGCGAAAGTGTTGCCGTGCATGATTTCTTAATTTTTACCAAATTTGGTTGAAATTCATCCAGACCATCCATACAAAGTGCTAGATGGGTTATGGCTGTAACAATCATGATGTTGGCAATTACCAAAAGGCGTATTACGGTCATCTCAAAACATGGTGGCATATACAAATCGACTTCCTCATAACGCAGAGAGCTAAAATCCTGAAAACGAACGTGCCGTCCTTGCCGTCGTTGCTGCGTGTTGGATGTAGGTTGAGCTACTACTGAGTCTTGCACTGCTGCAAAATTAGATCGTGCTAAAGGTTGAACTGTTGCCGAAGTGTGAACTAAGGAATATAGAGCTGATGCTGAGCCTTGAACTGCTGCTAGATTAGCTTGAACTCCTACTGAAACTAGAACTGAAGGTTCAACTGCCGCTGTAGATTGAGCTGCTAATGAAGCTTGAATTCCTACTGAAACTCGAACAGAAGGTTCAACTGCAGCCGAAGGTTGAATTGCTGCTGAAAGCTGTGCTGCTACTGAAACTTGAACTCCAACGGAAACAACTGAAGGTTCCACTAAAGCTTGAACACCTATTGAAACTTTAACTGAAGATTGAATTGCTGTTGAAGGTTTAGCTAATATTGAAGATGTAACTATTGCTGAAGGTTGAACTGCTGCTGAAGATTTAGCTGTTACTAAAGATCGAACTGCTGCTGGAGCTACTGCTGGTAGTGTAACTTCTGCTGATTGTTGAACTTCTGCTAAAGCCTGAATTGCTGGTGAGGGTTGAATTGCTGTTGAAGATTGACCTAATGCTGACGATTGAGCCGCTGCTGAAGATTCAGCTACTGCCGAAGATTGAGCCGCTTCTGAAGATATTGGTGTTGAAAGTTGAACTGATACTAAAGGTTGAGTTGCTACCAAAGATTGAGCTGCAGGTGAAGATTGAGCTGCTGCTGCTGAAGATTGAGCTGTTGCTGCAGGTTGAGCTGTTGCTGAAGATTCAGCTACTCCTGAAGTTACTGCCACAGAGGATTTTCTCTTATTATTGTTAGAAAATCTTCGTATACATTATAGTCGTTGTTCAGTGAATAGTTTCTTTGCAAAAATATAAAAACTCGAGATGCACAGATCTAAGCCCAAACCACTTTAATTTCACAAACATTAAATAGAAATATGCATTTTAAAACATTAGGATCGACCTTGATGATTTCACACTGAACAACGACGACATATACATACATACTATAGTACATATGAATATATATATATTATTATATGCATACTCACCTCTGTGTCGCACTTTGGTCATAAATTTCAATTCAAATTCTTCGTAGCTCATTTTGGTCAACAAAGCATCTAAGTATGTACTGCAGCAAAAAATCAAATTTCCAAATCACTGTCACTAGAGAATATAAGCTTTATGTCCTTTGCCTTGTAAGGGATAACTCTGACTGTGAGTTGGTATTTCCAATTAGCTCGTCAAACAGGTGACATACATGCGTTGTAGCAGTTTGGGGGCGAGTTTCTTTTTATACTGTGATTTCATTTGTTTTTTTTTTTTTTTTTATGACTTTTATTCCATTTACACATGTGTGAGATGGGATGGAAAGCTTTATTTATTTATTTATATTTTTTTTTTGCGGCGCATCTCTATTGAACTTGATAATTGTGGTGGGAAAGCGATCCGAACTTTTTGTTGTATCTGAACAAGAGTAGGCGTCTAATATATAGGTTGCCGATTCATTTCGCCACCTTAGAGGGAGGCAATTAAGTATTTCATTCGTTTATTTTACCGGCTCATGGTATACGCTGGCGCATTTTTCTTTTCAGTTTGATTATGATATTGGTGGAATGTGAAGATATTTTACAATATATACATAGCAGCTATACGGGTATCTAGGATTTAAAACTCTGATCAATTATAGTCCACTATTCAAAACAACCCATTGCAATATGTTAATACTATTGTTGTTACTGGGAGCTTTCTGCGACAATGCGGAATCTGGAAATCGCTTTTATATACTGTGAGAAAGAGTAAGGAAGACGGAGAGATAATAAAAAAAACGTCGTAAAAAGAAATAAAATCTTCCTCGCAATGTCCAATTGAATGTACTCGTATGTTAATAGTGGTGAGAGAATTGTTAAGTGGTAGTTTCACTTCTAGGTTTCAAGACTAGCCCATAACCATGAAACAATTTCTAGAACCAAAATAAATAATGTGATTACCATTGCATCATACATACAAACAATCGTTGTGTAGCCTATTATAGTGTAGGTTAGTCTTCAAACTTAAATTATTCGCGGAACCCGTTGTCTATGAATTTCATGTCCACGGAATCCAAGGTGTCTTCAAAGAACTCTAATAAAAACACTAACATTATTAATGATCAGATATATCATTAAAAGACCAGCCAACTTAAATAATTAAGCAACTACATTAATCATACCCAAAAAAATAATTTTCCAATCAGCAAATAGTAATTTTTTGACCAGCCGAAAACAAAAAAACAAATCAGAACTTTTTGTTATTATTTTCTGAAATTTGTAGTTCCCAAATTTTTATCTTGGATAACTGTTTTTTGGTTTTCGTTTTCCTTTTGCATATGAATCTTAACATTTTTGCATATATATGTATTTTGTGCTGACAACAAACACAATACAATTTTCAGATGATTTATTAACACAATGATGATCTTCTACTTTTTCTACTCGTCAGAAAATTAGCTTCTGTTCATCAAAATATCATATTTCGATGAGAAAACATTTTTTCTCTTGCTAATCGTTTACTTTTTTTTTTGGCCGATTGTGTTTTTTAACTTTCTCATCTAAGAGAAAGTTATTGTTTTCGGGGGAAAATTCGATCTCGAGATTTAGATCAATCTCGTGTCCGTGTGTATATTGAAGGGCTAAACGTTCAACTTCATGTCTTAGGTCTGTGGGATAATGTCCACAGGCGAAATCGGAATTTTCATTCTAGCCTCAAAATAAAAGGTACTTTACTTAGGACCAATTTTGGAAAAGCGCTATTTTCTCGAATATGGCTCTAATGACTTCGATACAACTTCATATTTGAGATAAGCTTATTTTATTCAACATTGATATCTAAGTCATTTTTGACATATGAAAGGACGACAAAAAATGTTAGCATTTGAACGCACTCTACGAAAAATAACTTTTTTGTTTTTTTTTTTTGATTTCGCCTAAAATTTAAATCTGAACAATTTACAAAGTACGTGCGACTCAGTCATCGCCTCTATTTTTTATGATATAGACATAATTCAGAAACAAAAAAAAATAAAAAATTAACTTCTTTCCCCCCTATTACCCAATGGGTTTTTTTATTTAATTTTTTTTTTATTATCTTTATTAAACTTACATACTAGACAAAAATGACTAAATCTAACTTACAAAAAAAATTAACAGGTTTCTTATTCTAGCTTACTGGTCCTTATGCGGGCGCTCTAAACTTAACTATATCCATATAACATATTGCCTTTCGGCCTAAAAACTGTTCTACGAACTAATCTTATATATTATTATTTATCAAGAAAATATAAATCATAAAATAGAATAAAAACTTGGCACCGAGTGGTCACCATCCCAATTGCTATCCGGGAGCCTGGCAGTCACCAACATGGTGCATATGCGCCGCCGGGAGCTGACCGAGGCCAAGAGGCGTCAGTCAACTCTCGGAAGCACCAATTCATGTTGATGAGCCCGGCCTCTCCCAGAAACCCCCTAACTAACCTCGCTAACTTAAACTAATTTAAAACTAAGAGGATGTTACCGAAAGTAACGCACCGTCCTGGGAAGGCGTGTTGACCCTTTCCCCTTCGAACAGCCACCAGAACGTGGTGTACTGTTTTGCAGTATCCGTTTTGTCCCTCTCCGCAATTGCGGAACTAAAACGGAGGAGCTCTGGAGCATCGGCGACGTTCCCTCCGTGGTTAAGCCGTTTGTCTCTCGCTCTGCGGTGGCGGTGGTACAATACCGGGATACCATCCCTCGTTTGTACCAGCCCTTTTGCATCGATATGTATAAATGCCTCCGGCGGTATGAAGCCAGACCGGAGCGTACGCTCGAGGTACATTTTATTGGGGTAATAAGCCCCACAGATCAGACTATTGTCGCTGGCCATCGCCCTTGCAACATGCCTTTGAATCACTTTAATAAGGACATTTTCAATCCTGTTCAATTGAGCCCCATCGTATAGGGCCTTGTTGGGATAGTATTTTATATAGTTGGATTCAGGTGTTCGGAACAACCGGAGACAAATCCTAAGACATTGTCTCTCCAAAACCCGTTTTTTTCCATATAACTAGGCGCTATATTGAACCACAATGGACAACCATAAGCGATGATTGGCCTTATCAGGGCCACGTAGCATATGACCTTCACCCTGGAGGCAAGTTTACCGTTGTGAAACAGTCTCCTTCTCAGAGCAAAAGCCCTCTTGGCCCCGGCAAGACAAGCATCCACATGTTTGTCGTCAAAATATATGTAGATACTGGTCGAGTCAGATACCGAGATATCTAACTATGCTTCTCACCGCCAATGGCTGTCCGTTTTGTCCAATAATGGCCAATTTTTTTCCAGTTTTTTCTGGTATCCCTAGAGGCACCAGACAATGGAGTTCTAAACAGGATTGTTTCCGACTTCTGAAAGTTGATTTTCAGCTTCCAGTCGTCGCAATATCCCTTAATTTGATCGAAGTCATGCTGCAAAAGGATGTTGATGACCTCGATTTTAGGACCTGATCTGTATGCCACTAAATCGTGTTTGAGTGAACTCACCAGATCACTCGTGTAGATGTTAAACAGTATCGACGAATTCACCGCCCCCTGCTGTAAACCGTTTTTAATGTCGAAGATTCTACTCGAAATCACGTTGCCATATTTGACAACGAACTTCTTTCCCATAAGCATATTATAAATTACATATAGCAAGGGTGTGTGCATACCCAGCATAGTCAACTTATAGAAAAGACCCTCTAACCATACAGTGTCGAAGGCCTTTTACCCAATGGGTAAATGAAACATTATGTTCATATTGTATCATAGATGTTTTTAGTGTAATGATTTTTATATGGATATTATTCGTTATCGTTAATTTTTTTTTTAATTCGTCGACATTTATGATATTATTAAACACGACATAGAAACCTAAAACAGATCATCACTTTGGGAACATTTTAAATAATATATTCAAATTAGTGTGACTCGCAAATAATGAGAAAATTTCGTACAACTTGCATTGTATTTTTATATTTTTTGCAGATCAACAAAATATTTTCCTGTGATCAAACAATTATTAAATTGCTAATCAAATACATAATGTATGTAGTTTTGCTGGTCAAAAAAGCCTTGGCTACTGATCGATTAAATGGTCGCTATGCTTCCTCGATAGCGACGTGGATGCCGCTGCTGATATGATCACTAACACCATACTCTTAGGTATAAATGACTTTATTCCTAACAGAATAAAGAGCATTAAACCTAAGGTAAACTCGTGGTTTGATCAGAGCTGTAAAGAGGCTATCAGGTTGAAAGAAGTAAGTTTTCGGTCTTATAAAGCCAACAAATCTGAGGAAAACCGAAAAAAGTTTAAACAAGCCAGAAAAGACTGCAATGCCCATATTCGACGTGTAAAATTCTTACATGACCAAAAATTGAGGCAAAAAATCCTACAATGTCCCAAAGGTAGTAAAAATTTTTGGTCATTCGTCAAAAATATTAAAAATTCTGCCTCGTCTGCCATCCCCACACTCATTTACAATGACATTCCAGCTGTCAGCTCCTTAGACAAAGCTAACCTGCTTGCTACTCATTTTGCAGCGATCTCCACGCTGCCAGATAATGCTTTGTCTCCACCTGTATTTGAGAGCGTCGAATTTTCCATGGGACAAGTCCACTTTCGCACTCGTACAGTTGCAGGAGTACTTAAAGGTCTTAACATACACAAATCCGCTGGTCCAGATGGTATCCCCCCCATAGTTCTGAAGAGGTGTTCTTCTACGCTGGCAAAACCTCTGCGTAAGCTTTTCTGTCTATCCTACTTTTCAGGGCTCTTTCCGAGTAGATGGAAAACAGCATTTGTCCAACCCGTCCCCAAAAAAGGCGAATCTTCCTCCCCGTCCAACTACCGACCCATTGCACTTACGTCCCTTTTTTCCAAGGTCATGGAAACGCTGATAAATCGTCAGCTTATGAAATATCTCGATTCACGAAAACTCCTTAATGACCGACAGTATGGTTTTCGTAACAACAGGTCCACTGGTGATTTGATGGCATATCTCACCGAGAAGTGGAACCAATCTCTCCATCACTTCGGCGAAACCAAGATGGTTGCGCTTGATATTTCAAAAGCATTTGACAGAGTTTGGCACCAGGCTCTTTTGTCGAAAATGCGTGCATATGGCATCGATGAGTCTCTTCTTCAATGGATTAGAAATTACCTTTCGGGGCGTTCAATACAAGTTGTTTTGGATGGCTTCAAGTCTGCAATTCACCAAATAAATGCTGGTGTTCCCCAAGGCTCTGTTTTGTCTCCGACTCTCTTTCACATTTTTATAAATGATCTCTTGTCTGCAACTTCTAATCCAATCCATTCCTTCGCTGATGACAGTACCCTCAGTTTTTCATATTCGTTTCCTAACTCACGTCCTTGCTCTTCGGCCGTAGAAGGGGAACGGCAACGTATGTTAAACACATTAAATTCCGACCTGGACAGCATAATTAAATGGGGTTCAACCAACCGAGTGGAATTTAATGCTTCCAAAACACAATGCTGTCTTCTGTCTCTCAAGCGAAACCAAAACCCTCAACCATTATCCATGGATGGTACTTGCATCATTGAAACCGAAAGACTTGCCATTCTCGGTATGTGTATTAATAACCATCTTCGATGGAATGATCACATATTCGAGGTCGCCACAAATGCTGCAAAATGTCTAGGATTCCTTAAACGGTGCAAGAAATATTTTACCCCGTCTGATCTGGCCTCAATTTATAAGGCATCCGCCCTAAGCTGGAATATAACGCCCATATCTGGTCTGGTGCACCCAAGACCGTTTTGCACATTCTTGATAGGGTACAAAATCGCGCGTTAAAACTTATAGGTGATAGAGACATTGTGAATTCCATTCATTCACTAGAACATCGGAGAAATGTCTCCTGTCTCTCCCTGTTTTATCGTTTCTTCCACAAAAAATGCTCCAGCGAAATAGCCAGTTGCATTCCTCCCCTTCAAAATTTCACCCGCAATACGCGACATGCTTCGAATGCACATCAGTTTACCCTGAAGCCAAACTTCGGTCGTACTGTCAAATATAGAGATTCATTTATAAGCCGAACAACACGAATGTGGAACGATCTACCAGGCTCTGTATTTCCCCATCACTACAACCTTCAAACATTCAACGCCAACGTGCATAGGTACCTCCTCTGTTCCTCTTCCCCCTTTTCCCTGACGCCCGTGCCCTGAAACAATTAAAGGGTATTAATACTCCCTTTGGCGCGCGCAGATTATAAAAAAAAAAAAAAAAAAAAAAAAAAAAAAAATAACAATAGCTTTAGATTAAATTTTAATTTTAATAATTTCCTTTGTTTTAATACATTTCACCTTTCGGAATACATATTCCTCCAACTTGACATAGACTGCATTAATGATCTCTTCAGTTACACAAAATACTTTTTAGAGAAATTCCCATTTCTGTCTGTCTATATGTACGCACGATTGTAGCCTAACCTGGTGGATTGATTTTCGACATATTTCATACCTGGGGTCATAGCGTCACAATTTCAGGCGGAATTGGCATTTTCATTCTAACCATTAATCTGATAAAATTTGGTATTTGTGCTATCAGACGGTGTACCATGTTTTCGCGTATAGCTACTTATTGACTGGTGCTTAAAAATTTACAATTTCTCGTCTATGGCTCTATCGATTTTGTTCGAAATTAATATCTAAACAATACCTTACGAGTATATATGCAACGTCATCGCATACCAAGTTTTGTATAAAAAAATCTGTTTAATTGTGAAGTATTTTGAAAAAAAAACATTTTGAAATATTATAAAGGCTTTAAAAACAATTTTCAAAGCTTGCTGCTGTTGAAATCGAAAATTTCAGAGTTAATATTCGCGAAGTACAGACATTAGATGGTGAGAATTAGTATTAAAGGAGATCTGTTGAAGCAGTAGAGGGCAACCAATACTATCAACTAACAGCTGATTTACGAAAAGTATATCAGCAACATCATAACGTGTCTTTAGTCGGATCCATGGCATCAGACAGAAAAACAACCTTGTTAGCAAGAAGCTGGTATTGGCTATGGGTATGAGGAATGGATGTAATAATTCAATATGTAAGGCTTTGTGACGATAATTCTATCGCATATCAGTTCGAGATTAGCAATGTTAGAAGTTCACGTACATATGAGGCAAAAAGATCGTCTGATACCTTTTGGAAAGACAAGTTAAAAACTTGAAGAAACTTGGTGAATAGGTGGCTTCGCGATTTATAACGTAAGGGAACATTTTCCCGTCCTGACTGGTGTAGAATTTCAGAACAGGTGTAAATGGTAGTGTGTTCTACTTAGTCTTGGCAGGAGCAGTTGAATTGAAACATGTCTTCCTCCATCTAATGGTCTCCGACTACGTCTCCAGACGTATTATCTTTATAATTCTCATCTGCCTTAAGTGTTTACTTAAAAGGTTATGCCCCGGTATTACACCACTTGCTACAGATATCGATAAACCACTTAGAGATATTTGTTTCTTTGTCAATTTTTTTTTTTTATTACATCTCTTGATGTAATTCCGCGTACTTCTGCGACGCACCAAACCAGTTAAGTTCTCCGATAATAAAAAGCTGGCATCTTAGAGACTTCATCTAATAGTCTTCCTCTTTAATGGCTAAATTGCCACGAATACAATACTACCAAACTAGATTTCCGTTAAATTTTGGGGAAGTAATGGCATTCACTTCTTGAGTCAAGTATCTGCAAATAATTTAACTCAGAACCACTGGAGTGGACATACCAGCTTGGTATACGATCTGGGAGTTGACTCTATGTCAGTCTACTGTGTCCTGTAACATTAAGATAATTGGTTTCCAGCAAGAGATAAAAAGTTTCGCTATATGCGGCCGAAAGAGCACATTTAGTTTTCTCTTTTCTCTTTAGTGAATATATATATAGAGCAAAGCCGATGTCCCTGTTTAGTCAGCACAACTTGTCGTCCTATTTTCTCTTTTAACTGTAAACCGTAAATGTTTCAAATAAATACTACTACTACTCTTTCTAACCAATCATTTCAAGACAGGAACAAAATGCATATTCATGAATAGGGAATAGGATATGCCATGTAAGCCATTTTTATACATCAACCCAACAACACTTCCCATATTCCCACTCACTACCACATTAAATTGGTTCAAAGTTGTTTTTGACTGAGTACTAGGCTTCCTACTCCTACCTACTCGTATATGCCTGAAGTAGATACATATACGTTAGGTAGGTATCTACTCATTTTCTAATCCACATCCGACTACACCCACTTTCGAACCGGTTGTTCATTGGTTGATTTGCCTCGTTTTATCATCAAAACAACAAAACAGGATAAACAACAAACACCACTAATCGCTTTATTGCCTTTCGTAGCCTTTCAGTCACTAACAAGCACTCCCCAAAACTGTTTTGCTTTTGGTTTAGGAATAGATTTGAACCTAAACACATTCCATGTCTCTTGCATTGTAAAAGAAAATATATTATCAAAATAAATCAAAACTTATGAACAGGTTTTTATTTGTTTCTAATTGGGAACATTGGTATTTTCAGTTCATTTTACGCAGACGGTCCCAAAATTGGTAATGGAGTGGGTGTAGGTGTAGGTGTTTTCTCCAAAAAGCTCAAATTGAGCATGTCCTTCCATGCTCCCCGTCACGTTAGCCTATCCTACGAATAAATGCAACTCAAATGGTAGCGACTGCCAGTGAACCTTTTCCATTACCAAAGAGTTCGTTCGGTTCAGCCCACACCAAAGCATAGGATGTCACTTCGTCTTCGACTATTCTTTTTATTTTTCTCCTTTGCGTAACCTAGACTTAAATACAAATTAGATACATTCGAGTGTGCCACAACCGAAGATTCAGTTATCGAGACGAATTGAGAATTTGCTAGCAGTTTAATTTTCCCACGAGGCGACTCGAGGCATCCTAATACTGTATTGACACCGACAGTGCTATCTTACTCGCCACATGTGTTCTTTTTTCTAACTACACTCGAGTCTAACTAACCCTATCTCATATAAACAGCGATATGAACCATAAATTATTCTTCTTCTTCGTACTAACTCATTCAGCATAAACACCTTAAAACTGCAAAAACAAACGATGCCGATTACACAAGTGTTCTTTACGATCGCTGTTTTGATGGAAACTTTTCATATTTTAGTGATCGATAAACAATTAGAGTGCAATGCACTTTCGACGCGAAGCTAGTCAGCTACGTCGATCTTAGAGAAACATGATAGTGGCTTGGGCTTATGTTATTATTCTATCGACTTGAAATAATTTTCTCTGCGTTATTTGTAATCTCAACGACAATAATACATTTCTTACGTTCCGCTTCTATATCTGGGAGTCACCCTATAGTCTTAGATATCACACTGCCCTACAGTACATAGATCGCATTATCAATTGAGTCATCAAGTCGCATTCCCAAAAGAAGTGCAAATGTCATCTTTTAAAAAGAGTAGGTAAGCTACATGAGCAAAATAATAGAGTAAAGCTGTAGTACACTGTTTGCCAACCCTTTTCCGGTTCACGCGTCTGTTTGGTGTATTGAAAAATCCCACGTCCCCTTCCTATCCCTTTTATGTTTGATTGTTTAATTTCCATTACAAAGTAGAAATTGAAAGGGGTTTGCCCATTGCCAACCGAACACGGTCTTGATTTTGGAATATTTTCCCTGCTAGGACAGAACAAGATAGTAGTCGCTTGGTGACAGGTCAGGTAAGTGGGGAGAATTGAGCAAAACTTCATAAACAAGAGTCTGTCTGGAGTTTCTGCTTCGTTCTCAATCTATAGTCTTATATAACATATTTTTGTTCATACAAATGGGTCAGTTGGTTATTGTAGAAATTTGCTGTATCTCAATCTCACCGGATGTACAGCACCCAGGATGTACAGGCAAACACATCTTATTAACTGCAACTGCAACACTGCTAAGCTAATACTATGGAACATTGAATAACACTAATTAGTTATTATTATGGGGGATCCAGTTTTCATTATGAGCGCTTCAAAAGCATTCTTACAGTGCTTTCGTCAAGTCCCACTTTATCGCGGTCTTATAAGCATATCACAGAGAAACTGCAATCATACCTACATATGTGTTAAAAATATGAGAGGAACGCACCCGTAAGTCATAAAATCATAAAATATCTGTCAGCGTTTTTTTGGCACGGGGTGTCACCTTCTATTTCAAACCCCGGGGTTGTCCCGGGATCGCGGGGTTATAAAAAACCTCGTGAAATGAGAAATCCAAGTACAAATATTGCCCGAACCATGAAATAGTGTGACGGAAAAACAACAAAACTTTCTTGCCAACAGTATCAGTATTGAAATTATAGCATTTTGAAAGGTGTTCGTGTTGATCGTGCATAAGCATAATCTCAATTCTGTCAAAGGATAGCGTGGCGCTAAAATTTTTGAAAGCCTTGTCAATATCGAAAATGACTCCATAAGTTATTTCCGCATGAAATGCTGTATGAATCCCTGTTAATTCTACTCTTGAATAACTACGAGTAGATATCAAAAGCAACGGGAAATTTGTCTGCTGTGAGTGAATTCTAAAGTTTACTTGTTCTGCAGCAGAAGGAATGATTTGAATGAATTGATAGATAAATGTTCGTGCGGTTACTAGGTGAACATAAGTTTAATGGGCCTAGCGTCTTGCTCAGTAGAACATATGACTCATTTCTAGGCATCATTCAATGGACGTCTTTGGAACATCTACCATGAAAGTATCTGCATATAATATAGGCATAGGTCCGCTACCAGCCTTTGATAAGTCAATGGTTTAATAATCTTTTACATAAATAAAACATTTTATTGCGTGAGTTAAAATAGATTCGAACGTGTGGAATTACTGGGTAACTTAGTGAAAAAATTAGCTCTTACATTGTTGCCAACAACAGCACGGGGATTCTAGAGTATGTTTGACAGATTGGGAGCATTTTTGTTGCTTTTGTCGTTGCTTATGATTCACAGTATTTTGTTCAGTCCTCCTGATGTTAACATCATGGTCCAGTTGCATTTTCAACCATATGACCACCTCACTGCCCGTGTTTTGCCTCCACAGTAGAGTTGACGTAAATAAGCTTTCGCAATTGATCGACTTTTATTATTTATTTCATGCGAAATAAATAGATAATTCTTGACATCCAGATTTGAACCGTGAACCTGCAGCGTGACAAACGATAATGTTACCACTACACTTCCTTTTAGTTGTATTGCCAATAAATAAACCCTTATTTTAATTTTTTTTGAGCACTTCTCAACAATATATCCGTAATACTTATCACAGCATGATGTTCCTAATTGGATTCTACCCTAAGGCTCGATTTTACCCCTTGTTTAGGGTTTAAAGTAATTTACACATTGGTGTAATTTGAACCCTTAAATTACTTGGCACTCACACGGATTGTTACAAGGGTAGACGTACTTTTAATCTCTTCCATAAAGGCGCATTAATTTGGTTTAAGTTGCATGTTTAAAACATAGGACTTGTTTATACATAACCAAGGTCACCAAAAACTCCACCTTTCCCCAACAACAATTTTTTTTTTATAAATTTTCTCTTATTCTCCAAATGTTTCGAGATATTGAGTTATCTGAATTTAAATGCCTTATTCTTGTAAAATAAAATTTCTTAAAACTATTATCTTCGAAGTACCGTCTCCCCTGACGTACATCTTCCACAACGTGTTGTCCTACTAGAAGGTTCTGAAACAAATCCCGGTTTTAAAAAGCACGGTCGCCAAAGAAAAAGAATATCGTCCTATTTCCATACTCCCCTTTATTTCCAAGGTGTTCGAGAAGCTGATGAGCATGCAAATATATACATATCTGAACCAATTCGATCTCCTTTCACCGTTACAATCAGGCTTTACACAACAACATAGCTGCACCACCGCCCTGCTGAATCTGGTTGACGAGTTTCGCTCAGCGATGGATAGGGATCATATTACCTCACTAGTTCTGTTTGACTTCTCGAAAGCATTCGATACAGGTCCGCATGAGATTCTCTCACGTAAACTTAAACATTACTTCAACTTTGATGAAACTGCGTTAAAGTTATTTGGCAAATCGCACTCATGCTGTTTCATCCAATGGTAAGATGTCGGACTTTCTCGAATCCAAGGCTGATGTACCACAGGGATCTATTATGGGACCGTTACTTTTCTCTCTGTTTAATAACGACTTACCCTCAATCCTACATAACTGTAAAGTACAGATGTACGCCGACGACGTTCAATTGCACCTCACCTACCCACTCGGACTGATAGAAGATGCGACTTCGCGTATAAATGAGGATTTAAGATTAGTGGTTCGTTGGGCCCAAACAATCATGCTTAAACTCAATTGTGACACAAACCAAGCTATCATTATAAGCCGTACCAGCTGGATACTAGGTGTATCCTGTTTTCCCCTTATCGAAGTAGATAGTGTCCACCTTGAATATGCTGATCGGCTAAAAAACTTGGGACTAAACTTTAATCGAAATCTAACCTGGGACGATCACGTGGCTACTACTGTAGGCAAGATATACGGTGGTTTACGCACATTGTACCAATCTGGCTACTGTCTTCCAACTAGGGTGAAAGCGACACTTGTGAAGACCTTGCTTTTGCCAATGCTGGTATATGCACACCCAGTGTTTTGTGATCTGAGCAGCCTTACTTCGCGAAAATTAAGGGTGGCATTCAACAGCGCTGTGAGATTTGTGTACAATGTTCGCCGTCATGATCATATTTCTGGATATGTTGAAGATTTTCTTGGCATTGGATTCCAGGAGTATTTGGATTTCAACGTTTTAGTCTTTCTTTTTAAACTCGAATAAAAAAAATAAATTTCGGAGTACCTTCACCATAAAATTCAATATGCATCTTTCGAAAGAAGACGAGTCTTTATTTTTCCAACCAACCAGTTCCAATTTTTCGTAACACTACCGACTATGGAACTCACTTCCAGCCGATTTACGGAGCTGCCAGGGAATCGGTGACTTTAGCAGAGGGCTCAGGCAGCATCTGAGTACATGAAAATCAATGGTTTACGTCGTCGTTCTTGTAAGGGAGTGAGCTAATATTAAGGCTAGGGTACAAGCGTTTTTTTCTACTTGTAGATTTATTTTTAACTTTCTTCTTAAACTACCACTGTTTAACTCTACACAATAATGGATTTTGTATCCAAGTTTTTTTTTTTTTATAATTTGCACGTGTTAAAGGAGATATGAATACCCTTATACTAATTTTTAGAACACGTGCGTTTTGTGGACAATGGGAAGAGACAGAGAGAAAGACAGAGTGGTGTAGTTTGAAACTCAGGTGGTATTAAGTTTCTGTAAACTCCAAGGGTGGCTGTCCAGATAACTGGGGAGTATTTTGTTTGTTTTCGCTATTATTGTATGTGTATGATTAATTAAATAAATTGAAATTGAAAATTGAGAAGCTTCTCTCAATCGAAAAAATTGCCCTTCAGAAACGGCATAAAACTGTAGGTCCCAACCATTCGTAAGGCGCACAGCATGAGTGGCTGCGAGAAGCTAGACCAAGCCCTGCATTGGGCTGTTAGCGCCAAAATATATATGCTCGTATAAATTAAATTTTAGATTCATTAAACGACTCAAGATAAAGTACATATGTTGTATAGCATTGATTGCTTCAAATAGTTTAGAATTTATAATAATTTTTTTTGGTATTGTTTCCTATTAAATAGTTTATATTTTTTTTCAGTGATCATCGTCGTGGTCCGGAGTGCCGCCTATCCATTTCCAAATGGTTGCTAAAGTTGCTATTGCTCGTTTAGAGCGTGCTGCCATTAACTGGTCCAAAAGGGTCTGTATAATTCTAAAGTTGTGAGTCTGGGTATGTTGTCTGTTCGTAACGTTTTTCTAGTGCTTCCCTGGTTTTGTCTACAAAGTCTTGCATGTACGTCAAATTACATGGAATACGAGTATTGTCGATGTGTTCTTGTAGGCTAATGCAATGCCTGTTTTTATTAATACGTAATTGCTTCTCGTATAGTCGATTATTTCTGCATTTGTCATTAGGATTATCGCCGCGAAAATAATTGTGAAGTCCATTGCCTGAAAGTTAAAATGTCAGATTATCTTTACTCGTATGGACTATTTTTCCGTATCTGAGTTTTACTTTATTTCCTAAAGTCTTCACATACTTTCTTTGGTTTATATTTGGGTTGAAGTTAAACCCAGTGTGCTCCTACTGTTCTTTCGTATACTACTCGTACGAGTATGTCGTCTTTTTTTCCGAGTTTTAGTC
The DNA here is from genome assembly GCA_963082735.1 of Pocota personata. Taxonomy (NCBI): domain Eukaryota; kingdom Metazoa; phylum Arthropoda; class Insecta; order Diptera; family Syrphidae; genus Pocota; species Pocota personata. The sequence goes on from OY720433.1 coordinate 6,089,362, forward strand.
TTTCTTTTCCTATTGTGTGTTTCTAGCATTTTATCTTGTGTAATTGCGAGTTTAATAGGTATGCCTGAATGATTGATATTGTTAAATAAAACATCTGTTGATTGGAAAGAAGTTTCCACAGGAAAAACTTAACAAAGTAATAATGATTAAAAATCTGAAAGTCGCAACCTGGAATGCAAACGGTTTACTCCAACACTTCTCTGAATTTCAGGCTTTTCTATGCAATGAAGACATTGATGTTTGCCTGATTTCTGAAACCCATTTCAAACAGGGAACAAAGATTAGAACCTCTGTTGCCTCTCTCCCCATCCAGCTGACAGTGCTAGGGGAGGTAGTGCTGTAATTGTAAAAAGTAGTTTGGAACCTTATGAATTGCCAAAAATAGCAAAACAAACCATGCAAGTAGCGATAATAATATTTTGGCTAAAAGCAAGGAATTTAAAATAGCTGCCCACCCAAGTATTCGCCGACAGAGAAAGATCTTAATGACCTCTTCCGAACTCTAGGCAACAGCTTTATCATAGGAGGTGATTTCAATGCAAAACACTCCTACTGAGGGTCAAGATTAATAACAACAAAAGGCAGGAAGCTTTACAAAGCCGGGCGAAATTTTAACTGTGATTTCATATCGACTGGATCGCCTATTGGCCATCTGACCCAGCGAAAACACCAGATCTTATTGACTTCTTCATAATGAAAGGAATGAATAGAAAAGAAGTAAAAGTTGAAAACAGTGATGATCTGTCGTCGGATCATACACCCGTAATCCTGACGGTCAACGGCATGTTATTACAAAAGATAATAAATATATGACTTACCAACAAAAGAACGAACTGGTGTAAATTCAGAGAATTACTCGAAGGATTTATTAACCTTAGATCCCCTCTGACCACAACAAACCATATTGACATCGAAGTGGAACAATTCATTGCCGATATACAACAGGCAGCAGAAGATAGTACACCGACCTATCAGCAAAAAGAACAAGCATCGGCATATCCCACAGAAATTAGGGAACTAATATTAGAAAAAAGAAGAGCTCGCAGGAGGTGGCAAATTACAAGATATTCCGGTGATAAAGTTGTGTTTAATAGACTGAATAACAAACTCAAAAAAAGTATCAGTGAATTTAACTAATTACCTTTGTAACTTAACTACTGACAAAGCCACAGACTACTCCCTCTGGAAGGCTGCCAATCATTTAAAGAGACCTCAAGCGCAGGATTCCCCGTTAAAAACATCTGAAGGGAAATAGATCGGCGACCCAAAAGAAAAGGCTAAACTTTTTTCGGAGCACCTAACAAATGTGTTTAAACCTTTTCCACCTAGCGTGGCAAATGAACTAGAATTCTCTGATAAAATAGATGAAGACGTGAAGACGTCACAGTATTTCTACATGTATTTCTAAACTATCTAGTAGAAAATCACCAGGTTACGACCTTTTAACTGCCCAAATCCTGAAACAACTACCCTTCGTAGCATTGTTAAAACTCAAGCTTATAATTAATGCCTGTTTTACACAAAGATATGTCCCACATTACTGGAAAATAGCAGAAATTATTGTTATACCTAAACAAGGTAAACCCTTATCAGAAGTTACCACATATAGGCCAATATCGATTTTACCGATATTATCAAAAATATTCGAGAAACTGCTTCTTAAAAGGCTGGATAGAATCATAGAGCAAAGGAGGCTTATTCCCACACATCAGTTCGGGTTTAGAAATAAGCATTCGACAATAGACCAAGTGCATCGTATAACTAATGTTATAGAAAAAGCACTAGAAGAAAAACAAGTTTGTTCTACAATACTCCTAGACGTTGCTCAGGCCTTTGATAAAGTTTGGCATAAGGGCTTGGAATATAAACTACATAGGGATCTACTTAGACAATACTATGAGATACTTAAGTCATATATAGCTAATAGATTCTTTAGAGTTCGCTATGGTTCAGCGTATTCTGAACTTAAAGAAATACAAGCAGGTGTTCCACAGGGAAGTGTTCTAGGCCCTACCCTACTAGTGATATTCCACATGCGAATGATACCATGTTAGCCACATTCGCAGACGACACTGCTCTTCTAGCAACTGATGGATGCTTGGCCACAGCAACAGGAAAGCTACAAAACTCAGTGAACGAGATATGTGATTGAACGAAACGATGGCGAATGAAACTTAATGAGTCTAAGTCCACCCATATCAACTTCACAAATAAAAAAATAACGAACGTTCCTGTGGTTATTAATAATCAAGTAGTTCCTTATTCTAACACAGCTAAGTATCTGGGTATGCATCTGGATGCTAAACTGAAATGGAAGGAACATAGAATATAGAAAACTCTATTGGTTGTTAGGACATAATTCAGAAGTGTCCATTGAGAACAAAATCTTATTATATAACCAGATATTAAAGCCTGTTTGGACATATGGTGTCCAATTATGGGGTTGTACAAAAAAAAAAACCAATGTGTAAATAATACAAACTTTTCAAAATAAAGTTCTTCAGGGAATAGTAAAAGCCCCATGGTGCATTAAAAATATTGACTTGTATCGTGATTTGCAGATTAATCCGGTAACGGAAGAAATTAAAATGAACGCAATTCGTCACAAAGTGCGTTTGCAGATGCATATAAATCCTTCAATAGAAGACGTCTTAAATATACGAAATAATATTCGTAGATTAAATAGAACAAAACCTCAAAAAATCTGTTGGTTTATGTTCCGTTGAGGAATGAATTATTTGATTATACTCTTTTGCTGTTCGTAGCTGGGTCTAGTAGTATGTACTCTTCCTTGAGGCATCTAGCTATTTCTAGCAATGCACTATGGATTCTTTCCACTTGTCCACTTGAGGTACTATGATTTGAAGGAGTATAATAGATTAAAATATTCGCTCTTTTCATCAGTGAGACGAATGGTGCTGACGTGAAAGTGGGGTCTTGGTCGCATACCATGTTTTTACAATTGGGAAAAATCTGTAATATTTTTAATACTTTCAACCGCATGTCCTGTCGATTTTCAAGTATTTTTATTGCTAAGAATTTTGAATAAGCATCGATACTCGTACATGTTAAAATTTTAGTTTTTTCGGCATACATTACGTCTAAGTGTAGGGATTCCCTCTCGTTCTTCGGAATTGGTGCCTCACCAATTGGTTCTTTATTAGGATGTCTGTGTGTATGTGTTTTAGTTGCATACCTCACAATGCCTTACATATTGTTGAAATTCGTGTCATGGTTGGCGATTACTCGTATTTGTTTCAAGTTTTCTCTAAAGTTTCTGTATGCGCGTGAATGTGTTTGTTGCACAATTGCCGCTTGGTCATCTTTGTTTGTTATGTCTTTAGCGAAATGCTTGGCCTGTACAAATTTATTGTTAAAATAGGTTTTCAAGATATCTTTTACCTCGTAAAGAGTTACGAGCGTGGTGAAAATGGCTATAATTCCTTCTTTGAGGAATTATTTTAATATAGGTATAATGTCGTTCGGATCGTTATACGTTCTCGTTTAAAATTTGCATGTATCGTAAAAGAACCTTTGTCGATTATTATTTGTTGCGCGAACTGATTCACTGGTCGATTTATCATTTCAATCTGAGATTCTTCACTACTTTCACCAGAGTGCTGCGTATTTTCAGAAGAAGTACTCGTATCTGAGATGTGATTGAGATTTTGTCGCGAGAGTGCATCTGCTAAAACATTCGTTGCGCCTGGTTTCTTTTTATTTTGGCGTTGGGATTTCTGGGTGACACAGCAAATGCCAAAGGTTGATGATCAGTATGGGTCTCTAAATTTGTGACTCCGTGTAAATAGTTTCTTAGATTTTTCAATGCGAATACGATTGCGTACAATTCTTTTTCGTTAGTCGCATAATTGCGATCGGTTTTACTGAGAGTTTGTTATCTTGAGATAATACTGCTCCGATAGCATCGTCTGAGGCGTCAGTAGTTAAAATAATTTTGTTTGAAAAGTCTGGTTGTTTAAGATCAACTTCCTCTATTAGATGTTCTTTAAGTTTGTTAAAGGATTCGATTGCCTCATTGTCTAATTGAATTGTAGTTTTCTTTGCGACGTGTCTCGATATTTAGTTAGTAGTTTTGCTATGGTTGTGTAATTTTTAATGAACTTCCTGTAGTATTTTATCATTCCCAAGAAACTTCTTAACTGGCGTAAAGTCTTAGGTTCCGGGTACTACATGCACATGTATGCCACAACATAACCTAGAAAATCTACCTGTGTTTGATATAGAGATGATTTCTCTATTGAAATTTTCATGTTAGCTTCCTTGAGGACATTTATTATGGTATCTAAATGTTTAGTATGCTCATCCAGATTCTTTGAAAAAATTATAATGTCATCAATATAAACATGACATATTTTTCTTATATAGGGTCTGAGTATATTGTCCATTGCTCTCTGGAATATAGAAGGTGTGTTCTTTAGACCGAAGGGCAAACGTACATATTCGTATTTCCCGTTGTTCACACTAAATGAGGTTCTTCCTATGTCGCTTTCTTTCATTAGTATTTGGTGGAATCCACGCTGAAGATCGATTGTTAAAAAATATTTAGCTTTGCCTAAGTTTGATAAAATAACGCTGGTATCTGAGATTGGATATTTATCCGAAATTGTTTGTTAGTCTTCATTCGTATCCTTTTTGGTACTACCCATACAGGCGAGTTGTATGGATTTTTAGATGGCCTAATTATTCCAACTTTTAATAACTTTGCAATTTCTTTACTTACGAAGTTGTTGGCAGATAATGGATATGGCTACTGTTTGCTCCATACTGGTTTATCTGTAATTGTTGTTAATGTGCGGAATGGCAGGGTTTATACCTCCTTGAATATTTTTTATTTTATTTATCATTTTGTTTATTAAATTATTATTTTCATTTATATTATTAATGCCATCAACTGAATCGAACTCTTTTCTGGTTTTTAATAGGAAGCGTGACCTCATCGTGGAAGGTATTTGGTGCGCAACAGTTCCTATACTCCCGTGTCGATGAGTAATTTAATTTTTTTGTTATTTATTGTTCGTTTTAAGTGGGTCAATCCCACTTTCCTCCTAAAAAACCTTTCTATTCATTAATATTATTTATTCTCTCTGTTTTTCGTGGCGGAGGTTGCACTGATTGCTGACCGCTTTGTTCACTCTCTCTCTCGTTTAAATAAAGGTCGCGTATTATTATTATATGTATTGAATTGTGGTTTCTGCCAACTTGGATTATTGCCATTGGCTCGGAGAGGATTATTCTGCTGGTATGAGTTTCTGAATTTATTTAACTCATGCGTATTAATGGGTCTATGGGCAGAGCTTCCCAATTCCATAGGTTCGGACCGTTGATGTACTCGTAGTTGTCTGTGTTATTTCTGTAACCAAATTGTTCTTCATATTCTTTAACTGTGTTAGTTAACCCTAACGAGAGAATTTGTGATTCTAAATTGGTCAATTTTTCTTCGTATGTTTTCCTAAGAGTTTGTTCCCTTTCTAAGATAAGTCTTTGCATTGCCTCGTTGTTGTTGGCTTATGCTCTAGCTACTACACCATCGATATCCTGAGGAGTCATAATTGTCATTAGCTAGAGGACACATTTCGGATTCTGAATCAGAGTCGGACTAAATGGGATTTAGTAGAGAATGATAAGGCCCTAATGTTAAGAATCTATTTCTTGACCTCTTCATAAAATTATTCACTTTTATCTTAACTCTACGCATTTTTAATTTACAATTACTCTTAAAATAAATCTTACTCTAACTTATTATCGGCTTTCAAGGTGAGGTTCTTGTTCTAACCTGGAACTGTTGAACCTGCTTTCCTTTACTTGTTTTGTTGCTGCTTTTGTTTGTCTCCGCAAAGTAAAGGTGACTAGATAGCAATGATTGTTCTTCCAATTGTTATGTTTCAGCAGCTGTCAAAGATACCAATGACATCCAGCTGTCAAAATATTCAGTAAGGTTTGCCATTTCATCATGCATCGTTTGACGCTTTCCAAACGTGTGGAAATTATTAAAAAATATTATCGAAATGCCGGCTGAGTTGTAAATACGCAATGCGAATTTCGTCGTGAAGTCGGTCGTCATCATGGCTTCAGTGCGCAGGCAATTCGTCGCACCGTGGAAAAATTTGAGCGTGGGTGCACTCTTTTGGACCTTAAGCCACTAACCAGACAAAGATCGATGCGAAGTGAAGGAAACATAGCCGCCGTAGCGGACAATATCGAAGAAGACCCAAAAATGTCGATTCGGCGCCGATCAGCTGAATTGGGCATCGCCAGAGAGTCAACCAGGCTTATTTTGCGGTTTGACTACATCCGTATAAGATTGTGGTAACGCAAGAATTGAAGCCGTATGACCATAGACAACGCCGTGAGTTTGCTAATTGGGCGCTGGAAATGTTGGCCGGAGATCCGGATTTTGGGCAAAAAATCATCTTCTCGGACGAGGCCCATTTTTGGCTTAGCGGCTATGTCAACAAGCAAAATTGCCATTATTGGAGCGACCACAATCCACAAGTGTTCGACCAAGCTTCAATGCATCCACAAAGATTAACTGTTTGGTGCGGTTTATGGCACGGCGGCATCATCTGACCTAATTTCTCTCGAAATGAGGAAGGAGACACCTTTACCGTCAATGGTCCTCGCTATAGAGCGATGTTAACCGACTTCCTGTAGCCAGAGCTCGACAACATCAATATATCCGAGCTGGAGTTCCAACTATATGCCATACAAGCGACTCAACGCTCGAAGTGGTGAAAGGGAAATTTGGCGACTGGTTCATCTCACGGCGAGCGTTCATCAATTGGCCGCCGCGATCATGCGACTTGACACCATTCGATTATTTTCTCTGGAGCTACGTCAAGTCCTTAGTCTACGCTAACAAGCGATTTTTAGAGCGTTTTCAACATCAAACTTATCAAAAGGTAAATCGCCAAGATCAATTTTGGGCTGATAACTATGCGAGTATGAAATGAGAGAGTGGACAGCATCAAGAGAATATACCGATTTAAAATAGTCAGCAAAGAAATTGCACATAGTTTTAGTATCATCAGATGATGAATCTAAAAAATAAATAAAACAAGGCAATCCATTTGCACTTCTTTTAGAGTTTATGAAACTCCAGAAATATTTACTATTCGACTTTAAAATTCAAATTCCCGTCGGCAAAGTAGATACCGAGATTTCAACTTCATATTTGCTTTATCATCTCTGAATCGTTTGTATGCCTTATTTTTATTTTATTTTTTTGTTTTACTCCTATCAAACCAGGGTGGGTTGGCGTTTAAGTTTGTTTGTTTTTTTTTTTGGAACAAAACGACTCCTTAAATCAGAGATTATTGAAAAAAATATGCCGTACATAGGTCGCAAATCGGTATTATATAAAACAATGTCCCACGATACTGATTCCAAGTAATTATTCATTGCATCAAAATCAGCTTTCTTATAATCATAACACAATTTGGTGATGTGGAACAGTGTATTATTGAAAATAGGTGTAACGATGTTAACAACAAATTCTTTATCGACAAATATAAGACCTTGCAGAAAGAGTAAACCTTTGTCAACGAACTGTTCTTTTAGTGAAAAAGTGAAGAAATGTGCAGTCTACAAACAATGCTCCAGGCCGACCAAAACTTTTATCAAATGTCGACGCGCGTTTAATGAAAACCAAGGACTGCAGAACACCTAAGGCAGCTGCAAAATGCCTAAATAAAAATGTCAGCGAGTGGACTGCCAGAAGAGCATTGCGCAGGATAGGTTTGGTGTCCGCAGTTAAACAGAAAAAAACAGCCTTGTCAGACAAAAATGTTAAGGCACGCTTAAAGTTCTGCAAAGAACATAACAATTGGAAGCGAGTAATTTGGTCAACTGAGACGAAAGTTAATCGATTCCAGTCAGATGGTAAAGAATAAAAACTGGCTTCGACCAAATAAAAGCCTACAAAAATACCAGGTTAAAGAAACAATGAAATACGGCGGAGGAGTTTGATGGTGTGGGGTTGTTTCACGTGGTGGAATATTGGCCCTTTAGTTAAAATTGAAGGTATTATGAAAAAGGAGCAATACCTCGATATTCAGCGAACCAATTTACCACAATTTGTTGACGAGTGCGCCTACCCTATTGACGAAATAATTTTTCAACAAGACGGCGACCCAAAACACACCGCGAAAATTGTTCAAAACTGGCTTGGAGAGCAATTATTTCAAACGCTCAAGTGACCAGCACAGAGCCCAGATCTAAATCCTATCGAGAATTTGTGGGCTATAGTTAAAAGAAGTCTGGCGCAATATGACAATCCTCCAAAAAATATAAACGAGCCGTGGATTAGACTACAAGAAGAGTTGGCCAAAATTCCACATGAATATATTGAAAAATTAGTGGAAAGTATGCCAACTCGAATGCAAAGTGTTATCAAAAACAAGGGACTATGGACGAAGTATTAATATAAAAAGAAACATGTCACCAGAAAAAATCGTGCAAAAATGAATACATACCCACTTCAACATTTTTATATTTATTTTAACTTTTTTACTAGAATTATTTTGTTTTCTTTATTTTAAGCAGTAAAGTATATTATTTGTATTGAAATATAAATAGTTTTTTGTTCTAGGCGAAATAATAAAATATTAATCTATTTTCCTCTAATTTGTGCAACATGTACTCATTTTTGCTCGCCACTGTATGTATATCAGATGTGCCACTGCAGATCTATAGATTTTATATGTATGTATGTATGCATGTATATATACATATTTCTTGAATTGTGAAATTGATGAATTTAGTTTTTTGTTGTTCCATTTATTTGTTTATATTAATTTGTATACACAATCATTTTCTGTCTCATTGCCTTTTTATTTGAGTCATTCAACTGGACTGTACTCGTGGACCGGCAATAGTTGTGCAACGATTTTTGTTGGCATTTTTATAAACAAACTCCTTTTCTTTTACTTACGCTAATGACAAAAAAATATATATATATTGAATAGGCTGAACATAAACAATAGCATGATGCCATCAGATCGTCAATAATAGACAAACAGTTGTGATAGTCCAAATACAGTGGTGGTTAAAAATCAAAATTCACTTGCTTAAAAAAAATTATTTTACTCGTATACAAATACATATATGTTTATATGTTGACTTAAATGTATTTCAATATCGAACTTTTCCACTTTTAGATGAGAACAAAATCTAAGTTAAATTTCATCGTTTAGACATGATGGGTTCTAATTTCTCGCTTAGCTTAGATTAAATCGAAAAGCGAAGATAAGCTTTTATACTGCGGTTTCTACAAAAGTCCCTTAAAAATTCCAGAGTAATTTGTTCACTTCTTATTTTTTAAAGAGATCAATAATCATATCTGAGTGGATAGCAGCAATGTAGCGAATATCCGCTTTCAAGGCAGAGTTTGTGCATATTGTGATTTCAAGGGATGGCCCCTAGATGTAACCACAGATTATAACTGTCGATGTCTTCTTAATTCGTCATTCCAGGTTTGTGTTGTAATTCAGCTTATTGCTTAGAGTTAAGCAGCATTTTGTGTAAAGAGAATTTGTTTAGTCTAAGTTGAGTTTATTCCTAGATTTACACGGATATTGGCCATTTATTGAGCTCAATCTATGCTCTTTGAAGGGTTTTGCTGATGTTAGGGGTGAATTTCTAATACGATTAATTTTATCCCCGTATTTCGCAGTTTTCAACCGAATAAATGAATGAATTGTGATCTAAATGATCCATTGTTCTCAGTGCCGTTGTGAATTGAATTGACGAATTGCAATAAAGGAGCTAGTTTGGAGAGCGAGTCTCTCTCTCTTGCAAACGTCATGATTACCGCATTTTCTGCTTCTTCAACTTCAAAGTGTCCACTTCTGCCTACTTAGCCATTATCTATGAAGCTTACGTTCGTCTGAAACTTGAATACAACTCGTACAAGTATTGGACGAGTCATCAAAAATTGGACCGACCGCTTGAAGCACTGCCATCGAAGTCAAGGCAGTCATTTAAATGATGTGCTATTCCATACATAATGGCATGATTGTAGCTTCAAAATAAAGCCAGAATCAATTTGATATCTCACACCGTTGCCATTTGTATATTATATCTTTATTCGAAAAGTGCATCTGCCTTTATGTGGGGATGTGCGTGATAAAGTCGAAAATTACTGAACCGATTTTAATACTTTAAAGCATGAACACCTTAAAATAGTATAGGCTATAAATAAACTAAGTTTTCAGGGGACTGAAAAGGTTACATTTTCTACAAAATTTGTGTTTTTATTTTCTTTGGTTTGTAATCTGTATCTATCAGTGTGCTGCCTTTGCTGAATATAAAACCCCCTACAGAACATTTTAGGGAAATATATGACGCTAGAATAAAAGGTGAATAAAGCACATACTTAAATATTATATATATAATCTTCAAAATATATTTTTTTAAATAGCGATATTTTTCTTTTCTTTTGTATAAAAATCTTTATGCAACATTTCAAGTTAGGTGCTAACCACTTTTCTACACCTTCAGATGTTCGAGCAGATACAAAAATAGTGGCGCATACGAATCCTTTCGTATATACCAAATTTGTAATTCAGTAAGTGCTCGCTTAGGTCTATGATTCGAGGTGAATTGATTTCTGAGCCACGTCAGAATAGAGAGCCGTTTTTGGACCACCTGGTTACTGGAGATGAAAAGTGGATAGTTTATAAAAAATGTTGTAAGGAAAAGAGGCTATGTTTACAACATTAAAAGCTGGTGTGCATTAGAAGAAGGTTATGCTTTGTTGTTGGTGGGACCGCAAGAGTCCGGTATATTATGAGCTGCTGCAACAATAAGAAACGGTAGATGCTTGATATTTTGAAATAATCTTTCATCATGACAACGCAAGACCGCATGTGGCAAGGAAAACCGTCCCAAAAATTGCTGACTTGGGTTAGGAAATTTTATCCCAGCCACCATGTTCTTTTGATATTGCACCATCGGATTACCACTTACGAGTATTCTGATCTCTACAAAAGTTTCTGGATGAAAATGAATATTTGAATTTTGAGGGTGTCCAAATTCCAGTGGAACAGTTTTTCGTCGCTAAAAGCGAGGTCTTATTTTCCAATAGATTGGATAAGCTACCAGATCGCTTGCAAACAGTCTTAACCGATAAAGGAAATTATATTGTTGACTGAATTTTAATAAAAAGTGAAAAAAAAAAAAATATAAATTATATTTGTTCATTAAAAAAGCGATAAAATTTCCTCTTACACCTAATTTATACTTCTTTGTGTTTATTAGATTGGAGCAACAGTGTGCATATCTTGACTGACCAACTTAATTGACATTGTGGGTGAAATTCTATGAGGGCTGCAAGGCTCATAGGTAGTTTTTTGAGTGATAGGTCGCAGAGAGTAGTTGCAGGGGATACATGCTCTGAATTTAAACCCCTTGTGCAAGGTGTACCTCAGGGCTCAATCTTGGGGCCGATTCTATTCTGCATTTACATTAATGACTTACAGTCGATCTGCAATCATGAGTCAATCCACCTCTACGCTGATGATGTTCAACTTTCTTCCTCGCAGCCGGCTGATAAGATGAGAGAGCTTGTCTCAGAGTTAAATGAGGATCTACTCACGATCAATCAATGGGCCATGTCTAACGGACTAGTCTTAAACCCAGCGAAATGCCAAGCCATACCCATCTCAAACAGATACCTCGAACTAGCTTCTGTGCTATCGGGCACTAAAATAAAACTAGTAGAAACTGCAACAAGCCTCGGCTTTGTCATAAATCGAAACCTATCTTGTTACAATCACATTTACGTCATAATTGGTCGTATTTACGGATGCTTGCGCAAATTGTGGATTTCAGCTAGTTTCACTCCGTTTGAGACACGTCGAAGGCTTGTGGATTATGTCTATAATAGCATACGCTGAAGTGGTTTACAGTAGCCTTGATTCGCTTTCTTTTCATAAGCTGCAAGTAGCTTTCAATGATGCTGTCAGATATATTCATCAGCTACGTAGGTATGATCGAATCCTTTGTATTCGAGAGATTTCTAGGCTGTACACTACAGCAGTATAGGGACATGCAAAATTGTATATTCATGCACAAAATTATCAGAACCCAATCACCGCCATACCTATACTCCAAACTTGAATTTTCGCGCTCACTTAGAATTGTCAACATTAATACACATCACTACAATTATCTCAGTTCTTCTCGACTATTTTTCATTCATGCTATACGGTTATTGAACTCCTTACCGTCAAATATTAAAAATGTGTCAAACGACAAAAACTTTAAAACTGCACTATTAAGATACTACGCATCACAACATTAAAATTGAAAATAGAAATATGTAACTACTTTCTTTTACTTCCTTTCTTCTACTTTCTTCTCTAACTCTGTTTTGTCATTTCATTGTTTCTCTTTTCTTCCTTTCTTTCATCTTTTCTTTAATTTTTAATCATAATTATGAATTATAATATTATTATTAACTTTAAAATTTGTATAAATTCATTTTGTATACTTTGCTCGTTGTACTATTAAAGACTATGTCTTAATGTATACCTCTATAATAAATAAAAAAATTGCAATTGAAATTAAAATTGAGCACGGCAAGGGGTATTCTTTTTGTTGTTGTTTGGATAACGATTGTATTCTAGTGATATAAGCGCATTTTATTTGCATAAAAATATGAGTTTGAGTGTTCCGTACAAAAATAAAAATACATCAAAAGCACAAATTTTTTTTCATATGCTTTTTAGTCCAGTCTATAGAAAAATTGGATAATACCTACTTTAGAATACTTCGTGCAATATGTTCGACTGTAATAATTTTGTTCGTAAGACGTACCACTTTTCGCTAACAAATTAAGGCATTAACTACTAAAAAACAATTACTAATGTCACCAATCGATACAAGCGATTTAAAGATCTCCCCCCACACACATACATACACACCCAACCACCCTCACAAAAGAGCTATATAGAATGTTAAAACAGCTTTAGTAAATAAATTTCTTGTATCTTTTTGTCGTTTTAGAGCTATTCATAAATATGTGTACTCCCCGACAATCGAAAAACAATGCGAATGGAAGACTTTATGCAACTTATTATAATCCGAAGACTTCAATCAGCAAGTTCTATACTTACCTTAGAACATCATCGCATAAACCTGACCCCAAGGTATCATCAGAAAAGTAAAAATAGATGTAAAAATAAAAGTAAATAATTTAAATGATTATGTTGTATGTCTATGAATTTAATTTTTGTCACGAGTTGTTTATTTAATTAAAAAAAAAAAGACATACGAAAATCTGTAATTCCATTTTTTAAAATGAAAATAAATAAAATCGGGTTTTAATTTTCTTTTAATTTTAAATCAAAAACTTTTAAAAATTCTTATAATTCTTTTTCTTTCAAATTCAAAACCAAGGGATGATTAAAGTCTTAATATGAGAATCGAAGGTGAGTTTGCTATCAAAAACATCAACAATCACTGGTAATTAATTTCTGCTTGGACATTTTGGTCCACTATTTTTCATTTACGGTCAACATTTTTTAGCTACAGGATAAAATTAATTTTGTGAATAAAATAGAAATTAGTATTTTGATATTTTGAAAGGTGAATTTTGCTTTTGAATTGCAGCAGAATTAAAAATAATATACTCGTATCCAAATGAGAGATGAGAGATTGATAGTTAGTGTGGTGTCGACGCTTGTGTCTGATTTTATTAAAATTCGTTTTTTTTGTTTTTATTAATGAAAACTAAAGTGTCACAACTTTCTTCCACCCTGTAGTTCAAGTTCCTTTAAAATTAGAATGAAAATTCAGGATTTGGCTTTGAAGTTTGTAGGAAATGCGTTTAGCAGTTTAGGTTGCATTCAAAAATACCTTGAAACAGGCAAAAATCGGATTTAATAGTTGGTTTCGCACAAACCAAACAAAAATAAGTTGTCTATTAATCTGAGTGGGGTGAAAGTCCCCATTTATTTTATAATACGAATTATAATATATATAAATGTGTGCATATCGCTCAGGTTGTTTTAATATACTCGTATGTTAATATGTGCCAAAACTCAAGGAAGAAGTAATTTTGATAGAAAACACAGGTTTTTAATTAAAAATTGTAAATGTTTTATTGATTCATAAAGTATACAGTATAGGGTTATGTATGGAATAGCCTATCGTGTAAATGGCCTCCACGGCTTTGCCGGCATATACGCACTCTTTTGACGAAATTTTCCATAACCGTTATGCATTAATATGGCTAATCATGGGCTTGCTGCCATAAACCTTAGACTTCAAAAAACCCCAAAGAAAAAAGTCCAACGGCGTTAAATCGCATGATCTGGGCGGCCAATTCTGATCACCAAAATGGAAAATTACACGATCTGGAATAATCTCATGCAGTAATTGAATTGTTTCTCGGGCTGTATGGCATGTGGCACCGTCTTGTTGAAACCATATGTAGTCCACATCCATATCTTGCAATTTAGGTACAAAGAAAGGGATTATCGTGTCGCGATAGCAAGCACCATTAACTGTTATTGCCTGACTAGTGGCATGATGCCTCCAGCCCAAAATCCGCACCAAACAGTGACATGGATTTGGACACTCGTGGATTTTTTGAACCTCAAATTCGACAATTTTGACGATTAACTAAGCCCCTAAAATGAAAGCATACCTCATCGCTGAAGATGATTTTTTTTTGAAAAATCAGCAACTTGTTGTTTCATAATCAACAAACTCTCTTCGCTGTGCGTGGTCAGTAGGCTTCAGTTCTTGAGTCAATTGCACTTTGTATGTATGAAGATACAAATCTTTCGTAAGAATAAGCTGTAGAGAACTTCTCGAAATGTCCAATTTTTGACCACGGTGCAGAATTGATATTCCTGGACTCTCAACAACACTCTCAGGAACTGCTTCGATGTTTTGTGTTGAACGACTTGTTGAAGGACAGCCAGAGTGTCTAGGATCACTAATTGATACAGTCCCCTTGAATTTTTTGAATTAATCTCTTCACAGTTGATGGATATAAATCATTTATGCTGGCAACATCTTACAGCATAAATGATGCAAAATTTTTTGGGATACCCTTTATTTACTATGGTTTCGGTAGCGCCTTAAGTTTTTCGTACACCAACAGCAAATTCCCAAATTTTTTGCACATTTACCTGAACGATAAAGATACGTCATACAATTTTCTATACCTCAAGGCATAAGAGTGTAGGATAGTAAATCTGCATACTGCATAGTGATGATGACGATAGCAAGATTGTAGTAGTAGTTTTCCACGAAAATTAAATCAGGTAAAGAATTATTGTTAATAGTTCTGCTAATTTGTATCTTCTGTAACTTAATTTTCTTTTAATCTTAAAATTATAAATAGATAGAGGGATAGGATGGTGGTGTATTGTTTATTGTCTTTCCACTTGAATTAACTAGGATAATACTACTCGTATATTTTAAACATGATGTATGCACATGTGTACAATTATGTATTTACTCGTACGTTTCAATATTAAAGTTTTAAATAAATCCGTAGATAGATTGGGGTAGTATTTTTCCAGAATCAAGTGTTTCATTTTCATATCATCATCTCTAATACTCGTATCTAATCCTCGTATATGCCATAATTAAAAATTTGTTCAAAAGTGCATAGCAACTTAAAATGTTTGTATACATGTGTTAATATTTCCTCTTCTTTATTTGAAGAAGATCATGCGCGCGACTATGTCAAGCTCAAGGGAACTTTTTCATCACCCTCTCACAGTATAGGTAGAATCAAGGTCAGTTCAGTCTCCGTTATATAAGCAGTAAATTAAAAATAAAAATACCATAGTTATAGAGAGCGTGTGCCAATCTTTGGTATGTTGTAATTTCAGTTTTCTCCTGGGCAATGAAGTTCACAGTTGCTGGAACATTTTAGTATTTCCTGTGAGAATATTTCTCAAAAAATATTTTTGTGAGAACTTTATAAGAAATTGCAAAGAAAAAATTGACTTTTGTGTTAAGGTAAAGTTTAAAAAAAACGATAAATCTTTTTAAGGTGTTGTTTTTGAATTATTCAAAGAAGAAATTAACTATGGTAACAAGTATGTATATTGTTTTTTTTATGTACTAGTATTTATAAGTACTTTTAACCCTTTGACTGTAGATAAGAAAAACTAAAATAAATAAAAAATCATATCACACGTTGAAAACAAAAGTGGCACTATACAAAATTGTACACTTTTGAGTTAGAGCGACATCTAGGTTCCGATATATACCACGCACCCTTTCGGTTAATTTCCACAAGAGGAGGAAAACAATTAAAACTTTTTTTTAGAGCTATTGACCATTGAATTAAGTCCAAAACTTTAATCGGCCATATTCGAAAATTAGGTTTTTTGTTTAGTGCCACTTTTGTTTTCAGTGTGCGATATGTCCAGTGGAATTAAATAAAAAGTGACAGACTATTTTTCAAACATTCACTGATATTTTGTGTAATAGAAACAAATACATAAGAGGTGGAGTGAGGCTTTTGGGGACTCCTTCAGTTATACATACATTTCATACATGTACATATATTCGTTTGACGGCATGGAATAAGTGTATACTTAAGTACATGCAGTTGTTTTCTTGTACTTTATAACCAGTTCCTAAGAAACCGTTATATACGAGGAATAAAATAATAGAAGGTCTCATCAAATTGGCATTTGCCAATATAACAAAGTGAAAGACCGGGGCGGGGCGTAAGTATCTACTTACATCTGCATGCTGTTCTTTTGCAAATATATCAGATTTAAAATTGAAGCAGAACTCTCACTGAAAAAAATTCGGAGTCATGTTTTGCATACATATGTCAGTGTCTAGAAAATAAATTTGTATGATTCATATGCACGTATTTTTCACCGAAGTCAAATATTTAATTTTAACGAAATTAAAGGACCGTTTTCGAGAAAATCAAAATTATCAAAATCACTACCTATACTTACGAGTATACATACTATTTCAAGTGAAATAAGTGGAATGAACATTTAAATTTTGCCTTGGATTGTGATCCTATAGACTCCAGATATAAAGTTTAAAGTAAATCCATCCCGCCGTTTAGGCTACAGTCGACAGTACATACTGAAGGGCAGACAAACAGACAAAGTTGAGAGACCCACCTTTTTATTTTCTATTGCAGTGATAAAAATCATGAGATGCCTTGTAGGTGTAAGTGAAAATAAATAAAAAGTATGACTGGGTTGCACGTACACATGTGCTGCTGACGTCTGAAAATTTTTTAAATTTAAAGTTTACGCCAAGTAGATAAGAAACAACGGAAAATGTTTTTTTTTTTTTTTTTTTCTAAAATTCGTTAGAAATGTGAACAACTTTTTTGACCATAAGTCAAATTTGAATGTCATATCCTTACACATGTGAAAAATAATGTAGATAACGATTTTGAATAAAATCACCTCAGCCATAATCGAGCAATAGGCAATTTTCACAGTCACGCTAATAAGTAAAGTACACCCATACCTCGGTTAGCGGCCTAGATACGTTCCACAAAATCAGGCCGTAAAGCGAAATGCCGTATAACGAGTAATTTTTTTTGTTGTTATAACGAAAAATATTGGCAGTAAACGGAAACAAAGTAATAAAAAAAGGACGTTATAGCGAAAGGCCGTATAAAGAGCGGCCGTATAGCGAGGTATGAGTGTACCATTATTCGAATTCTTAGCAAAAAACTGAGTACGCAATCTTATTGCAAACGTCTATATTATTCCAGATATGAACTTTTATCGAAAGCTTGAGAGCCGTTTTTGAGAAAATTGAATTTTCTAAAAATTTGCCTTAAGTAAAGTACCGTTAATTTTGAGGCTAGAACGAAAATTTGAATTTTGCCTCTGGGCATTATCCCACACATCTCAGATATGAAATTTGAAGACAAATGGACAGACAGATAGAATTGCGAGACTCACTATTTAGAGTTCCTTAATTATAGAAATGTTAAGATTAATTAAAATCTCAAGGTCGAAAATTTTCACGGAAACTATACTTGCTCTATACGATGAAGTAAAAAGTTAACATCATTCCAAGCACCGATAAAAAGAGATTTTAAAAAAAATGGTATGCGTCAAATTCACCAATAAAAATAAACATCATTCCATATATTACGAGAGCTGAGTATACCATTTACAAGCACTGATACCAGTTTATGGAATTTTTTTGAACTGTCCCCAGAAAGTGGGCGCATATATGTAGCTTTCTGAAAATTTTGATTTTAAACAAAATTCATTAAAATATGTAAAAAAAAAAACAACTATACAACTTTTTCTCAAAAACTTGGTACGTCATGTAGTGATATAGAAGGCAATAAAGTACAGGTAATTTTAGGGACCCCAGATATGAAGTTTGGAGAGAGCAGCCGTGGGTACCTACGGACAAACAAACAGACCCACTTTTCACTTTTTCGAAATTCTCAATACTAGTAATATCAGAATTAACCAAAAGTTCGAGATTATAAATTTTTATAAAACCAAAACTTGCGCTATGGTGCATGGTAAAATCTGTGGTTGATATGTGATGACTCTACCCGGGATTTTTCCACTTTTTTCTGTCTTTTGTAGTCAGTTTTTTTTTTAATTATTTTTATTAACTTAATTGAACATTTTTGACATTTACATGGATTCCAAATTTATATTATATTTATTATAATTCTCACTACACTCAAGAAATATATCTGTTCTTGCTTCATCGAAATCCGTTCAGTGGGTGGTAAAAAAAAACTAACATACATGCATGCAGATTATACAAAAAAAATATTTTGTTTCCTTTCCTACTTAATGAATTTAAAATCTCTTTCATTAAAACTAAACAGATTTATTTATTGAACATTAAAAGCTTAAATGAAGCAGAGTTTATTCTCTGGTCGACAGCAGACGGACCTCACCATCACATTTCCATCTTTATTTTTTATTTTTTACCATGCACTCGTTCTCGTAAGGTACAGAACTATGAAAATCAATTCATAGTATATTAATTTATTGACGTAATGACATTTATCATCATTCCTTTAGTCGTACCTTTCTTTAGATTCCATTTATTATATCTGCCACTCTTGTCTCCCATTCGTGTGTATAGGCGTGTGTAAAGTCAGCAGCGCAAAGCGTTAACAATTTGTCATAAATTTTCACATTTCAGTGGAATTCGCGAAAAGAAATATAAGTGGCAGCAGCGAGAAAAAAAATATTAAATAACAAAATTATGAGAACATTTTTAACGATTGTGACGCATTCTGCGGCCCACGGAAGGGTAAGCTCATGCAAATAAACTATGAAGTTTAATTTGATTTCTTTTTTTAACCATATCCCATAGGGTAGGTGTATTAACTTTGACACATAGTTTGTAACATAGAGACATAATAACGATAGACCCGCAAAAGTACAGGGTGTTCTTCAGGAAGGTATTTTTTTTTTCTTAAATCCCGCGGTCCATTGTATTACCAAGCAGAAGCCCCTTTTTGGTGTAGTGGTTGGAGAAACTTTATTCGTTTCTCTTATATTGCTCGGGTGGCTCTTGGTTGCTGTTCCCCGTTCGGGCTCGAACCTGCACAGCTCGGGTCACAAGCAAATACACTATCCACTACACCATGGCCACCCTTCTTCAGGAACGTATACAATTACCATTCAACCTATCCATGATAAACCTGCCCTTAATATTTCGTTGGCCGACAGTCAATTGAATTGAGTAAAACTTCATTCGCATGTACGAGTAATTCGTTTGTATACATTTGTGTTACCTACAATATTTTATCATCTCCAGTTTTTTTAATCAAAAATCTAAATGGTAGCTGTCCGAAAGTTGATGGAATTCGGAAAAATTAAAAACTCCAATCGACGGTATTTCGCTTGTAAAGGGCTTATAAAGGGCTTTTTTTGTTTAGAGGTTTGTTTGTCAAATTGACAATACTGTTTTTATCGACAGCCAATTTGACAGCTGATAGCTGATTTGTGTTCAGTTTGGTTTGCCATTTGACCGTGAATAGACTTACTTCAGAACAACGTTTGCAAATTGTTTTTTTTTTTTTATAATTTGCTCGCGCCAAAGAGGATATGAATACTCTTATACTATTACAGGACACGGGCGTTTGTGAAGGAGAGAGAGAGGAAGAAAGATTTAGTGTAGTGGTTTGAAACTTGATGGTATTAAGTTTTTGTAAACTCCAAGGGTAGCGTCCAGAAAACTGGGGAGCTTGTTTGTTTTGCTTTTGTCATTGCTCATGATTCACAGTATTTTTTTTCCGTCCTCCTGATGTCATCATCACGATCAAGTTGCATTTCCAGCCATATGACCGCTCTACTGCCAGTGCTATGCCTTCGCAATAGAGTTGACTTAGCTTTCGCAATTGATCGACTTTTTTATTTATTTTAGACGAAATAAATAGATGACTGTTGACATCAGGATTTGAACCGTGAACCAAGAGCGTGACAAGCGTTGATGTTACCACTACACCACGGCCACCCTAAATTGTGCAATTTTATTTTGAAAATTGTGGTTCAGTTCGAGAAACTTCCCATGCGCTACGTCCATTTTACGGTCTATATAATCGTCCATCCGAGCAAGTAATTCGAATAACCATGACTCATTTTCGCACCACGAGCACTCCAATTGATAATACGAAGCCACAGAGACGCCGTACAGTGCGCACCGAAGAAGCTATTGCTGCTGTGGAGCCTTGTATTGAGGAAGACCCGCATAAGTCGATTCGCCATCGTGCACAGCAATTGGAGGTGTGTCCATCCACTTTATGCAAGATTTTGCGGAAAGATCATGGTCGTGGAAGAATTGAAGCTGCTGATCATGGTGTACGGCGTACGTTCGGTGAATGGACCGAAAACGAAATTGCTCTTGATTCTTATTTCCACCACTAAATTTTTTTTGCATCGATGAGGCTCATTTTTGGTTGAATGGCTACATCAACAAGCAAAATTTATGCATTTGGAGTGAAGAAAATCCACAAGCCACTATTGAGACGCCATTACATCTACATATAGTCACTGTTTGGTGTGTTTTATGGGCTGGTGGAATCATTGGTCCATATTTCTTCAAAAGTGATGCCGGGCAGAACGTTACAGTCAATGGGGAGTGCTATAGGTCCATGATAACTGACTTTTTCGTTCCCCAATTGAATGACATTAATGCGGAAGACCTGTAGTTTCAACAAGACGGCGCAACATGCCACACAGCGCATAATTTCGCGTAATGGACCTGTAAATTGGCCTCCAAGATCGTGTGACTTAACACTTTTCGTTTATTTTCTGTGGGAATATGTAAAGTCGCTTGTTTACACCGATAAACCAGAATCGATAGACAACTTGAAAGCTAACATTCCCCTTGTTATTGCCGATATACGGCCCCTGTGGACTTCCAGACTACGCTTTATTCGAGCCAGCCGCGGTGCCCATATGTCCGAAATCATATTTAAACACTAATGGCATAGAATTATCTTTCCAATAAAGTCAATATAATGGCCATTA
Source organism: Pocota personata (assembly GCA_963082735.1). Classification (NCBI taxonomy): domain Eukaryota; kingdom Metazoa; phylum Arthropoda; class Insecta; order Diptera; family Syrphidae; genus Pocota; species Pocota personata. The sequence continues at coordinate 6,110,859 of OY720433.1, forward strand.
CTACGATTTTTATGTGTTTCATTCCATTTTAAAGTTATATACCTCTAAAATAAACAGACTTTGTTTGTGTTACCCTCAAAAAAATGGTATCATCCTCAAGTTTTCTTAGTTAATTAATACCAATCGATTTCACTTCGCTTGTATATGTATGTCTGTGTCAGTTTAAAAAAATCAATGACCTACTGCAGTCAACAAACAACCAACTCTTTAATTTTGCGGATGACAGCATCGTAATATCAATTTGCTTGAACAACATGTCCATGAATACAAGTACATATATATGTATATGTTTGTATCTACCATCGCCAGAGATGTGACCAAATCAGCTTATGAAAGTGGGGTGCAGTGGCAGTGGGCAAAAGCAAACTAAATTGACTGCGATACAAAGACAATTCAATTAACCGTTTTTCCAGGAAGACGACGTCTACTATACCAAACTATACATACAACCTAAGTATCAGTATGACTGTACCGCCAAGATTTTTCCTTAGGTTGTATAGTCTGGGTTATTTTTAAAGTTCACACAAACATGTACAAACGAAGTGCAATCCATTAGCTATGTATTTCGTTTTTAATAATTTCGTTAACTGATTGCAAAATCCAGTTTTTAAGAAAATTCGGGGTTGATACAAATTTGTTTAAGGGTAACACAAATACAGTGCTTGCGGGAGCTACAATCGGACACTGAGGGTTAATAATTTTTTGTCCGGTTAAAGGAGAGAACTGAATATAATAAACTGTATTTTGAAGCAATAGAACAAGGGAGAGGCACTTCTTCAAACGCTCATGTCCGTTAATCCAATTATTAGAACTACGCGTTCACTTATGGGAGATTTTTGATGTAAGTAAAGATTTACTTACTTATCCATACTTACTTTAGATGGCACTACAATGTGGGCCTCAACCAACAGCTAGCTCTCCAGCCAGCTAGGTCTTGTGCTAGTCGTCTCCAGTTTTGCCCACGAATTTGGTTGAGGTCATTGTCCACTTGTGTGCGCCACCTTAGGTGAGGATTTCTTTTACCGCGTCCTCCATAAGTCGCGGTATCTGTACATCCGGTATAGTTCGTTGTTGTATCTTCTCCTCCATTTGTCCCTGTAAAAGAGATGTCCGGTTATTGGAGAGCTGTCATGGTATATATAGGTACAAACGAAATGATGTCGATTGGCGTTCTTCTTCTTCCGAATTCCATTGATTGTCAGCCAACTACCGTTTCGGTTTTTTATTCATTAATTAATAAAAATCTGAAGATGATACAATTTTTCTATGTAACTATAGTTACGTTTGATATTTCTGAGGCATTTGACAGAGTTTGGCATCAGACTCTTTTGTCGAAAATGCGTGCAAATGGCTTCGATGAGATTATTTTTCAATGGATTGGAAATTACCTTTCGGAGCGTTCAATACAAGTTGTCTTGGACGGCTTCAAGTCTGCAATTCACTATATAAATGCTAATGTTCCCCAAGACTCTGCTTTGTCTCCGACTCTTTTTCTGATTTTTATAAATAATCTCTTGTCTTCTAATCCGATCCATTCCTTCGCTGATGACAGTATCCTTATTCGTTCCCTAACTCAGGTCCTTGACCTTCGGCCGTAGAAGAGGAACGGCAACGTATGTATGTATGCTAAACACATTAAATTCCGATCTTGACAGCATAATCAAATGGGTTCAGCCATAACAGAGTGGAACTTAATGCTTTCAAAACACAATGCTGTCTTGTGTCTCTTAAGCGAAAGCAAAACCCTCAGCCATTATCCATGAATGGTGCTTGCATCGCTAAAACCGAAAGACTTGCTATTCTCGGCATTTGTATTAATAACCATCTTCGATGGGCATCTTCGATGGAACTGCAAAATGTCTCGGATTCCTTAAAAGGTGCAAGAAATATTTTACCCCGTCTGATCTAGCCTCAATTTATAAAACATTCATCCGGCCAAAGCTGGAATATAACCCCCACGTCTGATCTGGTGCACCCATTACCATTCTGCACATTCTGGACAGGGTACAGAAATGCGCGTTAAAACTTAAACGTAATAGAGACATTGTGAACTCCATAAATTCACTCGAACATCGTAGAAATATCTCGTGTCTTTCCCTATTTGAAAAATGCTCCAGTGAAATAGTTTTAGTCACGAATGCCAAATAAAAGAAAAACTGTCATAACTAACAGGCTCTGTATTTCCCCATCACTACACTCATCAAACATTTAAAGCCAACATGCACAGACTTCTCATCTGTTCCTCTTCCCCCTTTTTCCTTAATACCCGTGCCCCGTAACAGTATAAGGGTATTCATATACCTTTTGGTGCGCGGAAATTATAAAAAAAAAATATCAAAATGGCGACCTGCCAAAGTAGTATACCTTTCCGTATCTGTCATCGGCAAGGGCGGATCCAGGGGGTGGCACAGGGGCACGGGCCCAGATAAAACAGGCTAGTCGAAAAAACACTAGCAATTAGAATACTATGGGGTACACTCATTACCTATCTGGCCTTTGTGCCCCTCCCAGAAATAAATCCTGGATCCGTCCTTGGTGATCGGCATTGAAAATTAGCTCGATCTACCCATGTCCGTCCGTCACCATCTTTTGGGACTTAAGAAATTACCCTTTTCACTATTTTTTACTAGAAACTGAAAATAAAATTAAATTTAAGACAAAATATAGGCAATGATATTCTCTACAATTTCTCCATAAATTATACAAGACCATGGTGATGGATAAGTCCTATTATAAATTGTGGTTACAAATACTGACAACCACGCTCACTTTCTGCTAAGGAAATGCCTTAAAATTGTATTTTTTTTCTGATAAAATCACTTAAAAACCGATGAGACCCTTTTCGAGATGTAAGACGTCATTGCATTTGAAAGAATAATTTCACAACGCCACACCTTCTTTATTAGGTATGGGTTAGAATATGAGGGATGGGGTATCATACGATCCGTTCTAAGCGGATTGTAACTTTTATGTATGTTTTTTAATTGAATAGCGACGCCGAAGGAGGTACACAGTCACCAGATTTATTGAACGATGGCCTAACAGTGTGGTGCTGTCCAGGTGGTTTTGTTTGTCGCAAGACCGAATCACCAAGGTTAACCTAAAAGTAGGATGGAATCTCTTTGGACGAAGATTATCCAATAACATCCAGATGCAGGAAAGTAGTATGAGATCCTGCGAATTTTACATTTACATTTCGGCGGACGACGAAGAATTACCTATTATTTACACTGTGTATGACAATATAAGCATTGATGGATTTCGTTTGGATAGGAACTCGGCCACCTTATACCATGCGTCTATAATTCGAATACTTTTAAAAGCCCAAGATGTACGTAAAAGGATAGTAATCAAATTTTTCCATTCGGAAAATTAATGAATCAATTTTTAATATTTCTGCGCTTTTCGTTAATATATAATACATATGTACATAATTTCTTATAAATTGTTGTTGGTGGTTTGTGTCGTTTCGATTTGTGCTCAGTTCCATGGAATGGCTGCGAGTTTGTGTAACGGACAGTCGCCATCGCCTTTGAAATGTTATGGTAACAAGGTGAGTTAATCCCTCGTTAGAGGACCTGTGATTTTATAGCCAGGTAGCGTGTGGTTCTACTTTTATTTGTCGTACCTAGAATATGGTATCACGGCGAGTTACAGTGTTTTCATTTGCATAGAGAAGGTGGTCCTATTTGTTTGCCGGGTCGTTTGATATGGGTCGAGAGAGTACAGAATTTCCGATATATTGAAGTAGGTCGAAAGTAGTGGTGATTCCGAATTTCATAAGCGAAGTTGTATAGGATAAACAAACTTTGTCTTCGGTACGTCATCTATGATCTAAAAAACAGTTCAATCAGTTTCAACAACAAGCTGAGATTGTTTCGCAAAACATAGAATTGGTGCAATTCTACGGATGCAGCACCGACCATAAATGTCGAAGGAAAACTGCAGGAAGTCTGCTAGTCTGGCTGAATCGTTGTTGGTATTGTTGCGCTACTCCTGAACAAACGGCATCCAGATGAGATGTACCAGTGGATTTGTTAATGCAAAGCTTAAAAATTAATATCTGGTTAGTCAGTTTTAAGTTTCAGTTTGCCTCACCTCTTCAAGGGGTTAAAGCGATTCACTACTGAACGGTTTTAAGTCTGCAATTCTTCACTTGGGCAGATACGTAATAGTGAAGCAAAAGTACGTACGTACGCTACGGGGAGAAAAATGCTATTGATAGTTGCGACTGATGACAGCCCAAGCTGGTATTTCTGGTATCTTAAAACTTTATCGATTTTCCTCAAAGTTAAGTCGAATGGACGATATTGATTTGGGACAGCATGCTCCGAATCCAACTGAATTGGCTCTCCTATCAGAAACGGTGGACAAATGTGGACAGGTAAGAAAATTACTCGTACATTGTCGATATTACACGCCATATTGTGGAATTGAAAAGCAAATATTAATTGAAATCCATAATCAATTAAATGACAGGGTATTGTAGTACAAACACGTCATTTTGCTTAATTCGAAGAGCTAAAGGGTACCCAAACGGCTGAACCGATTGTCATGAAAAAAGTATCAAACAATTGAAAACAACTTATTTTCATCCCGTGAGTTGTACTATGTTCAATTCAAAATGATTGACAAACTAATTTTTTGTGCTTTTGATATTATTTGTGATAATTTTATATGTATTGCGAATACTGTGAATATCGAGTTTTTGACGATTGACTTTTAATGAAAAATAAAGAGAATTGGAGTGAAATTTTTGAATTACATATATCATAGAGTGAGTTCGTGGATTGTTAAATAAAAAGTCTAGTTACACAGTAGACAGTTTAAGGTCTGCTCAAACCATCACGAAACGCGAAAGCGGGAGCGGGAGCGAATTTCGCACGGGAAATATGGCATACACAGCTGCGTCAACTAACAGAGGCGAGAGCGGAAATGTCGCTAACAGAGAAGTTGCTGGAAATTATAAAAAAATTCCCGGTGCTGTACGATTTGTCACACCTAACGTATAAAAATATAATGACAAAGGACACAATATGGGACGAGATTGGTGCAGAATTAAAACAAGACGGTAAGTAACTTGAACATTTGTTTAAAAAAGTAGCACTGATGCAATATTTTAAGCCTTACTTGGAGGCATTTGCAGAAACGGATTTCAATGTTAAGGAGACAACATTGCTTCATGATACTCTTAATAATCTTGATGACGATGACCCAGAAGAGATTTTAGAAATGGAAACTGTTCCATCCTCATCGCCAGATAAGGATAAGCAAATATCGGACAAGACCCGTTTGCTTCGATACCAACAACTGCATAACAACGGCACAACTATACTCGTAGTAAAAATTGTATATAGTAATTTACTATTATACTATACTCGTAGTATAATAGTAAATAAAAAAGTGAAATCTAGAAGGATAAAAATAAAAAAGATGTATCACCGGTAGATACATTTTTGGAGTATCTTCAAAAGACACAAAGCCAGCGGGAGATGTCAAATATTTCTCAGTTAAGAGGCAAACTATGACCAAAATGCAAATTGCAAAAATTATTATGAAACAGGGATTGCAACATCTAGAAGTGATATCTTCCTTTTCATCTTAATTTAATGGAGAATTTGAACCGTCGACAAACACCTCTGCTGTGCTAAGCCCATTAACTGATCCACATTGAAAAAATATTCACTCTTCTGTATTAGAACAAAGTTCGTGTTTACAGGAAAACCAAGGACGATCTATGTATATTCTCATTCATTACATCATATAACCCATACGAAAAAATAATAACATGGATTCTTAATGATTTAATAAAACACGCAAATGAGTTGCTTGAATTAATATGTTTGCAAATGCATTAAGGTATAAACTTAATGCAGTTGCAAGACATTCTTCCGGGCAAATAGATTCAAGGTAATTCGTACACAACTCACGCATATCATCTTTTATAAGGTAAAGAATCTCGTCAAGACATTCTAATATGAATATAAAATCTTTGTTCGTACTTCCGAAGAAAGACTAATAAATACGGGTACCTGTTCTTTTCTTCTGTGTCGAAAACATGGTACATACCTCTGTGGGTACTTTGAAAATTAAATCACACATAAATAAATAAAAGATTCGCTCTCGCTTCGCGTTTGGTGTGAATGCATGGTAGTTCCCGCTCCCGTATATTTCCGCTTTCGCATTCTGCATTGGTTTGAGCAGACCTTTCTGCAACCGAGCTTGGAGAAATCAGAAAAAATTGTAAAATTCGTAGACTGATACAGAATCAATATCTTTTCCATGCTCTCAAAGACTTTTAATTGAGTCTCTACGCAGTTTCTGGCGGTATGGTTATTTATCGAATACTTTTAGATGGGCTCAGAGTACGTGTTCATTGCGCTAGTACTCGTATACAACAATTGGCTACCGATATAGGTAAATAAATGTAGATTGGCATATGAGTAAATATTAACACGCATACATTTACACTGCTCCATTTTATCGGTTATAATGGCAATACTGTGGGTAGCAAAATTACCGCGAATCAAACGACAGATGTTAACTGTAACATACTCACCAATGCAAAACTATGTGAGTGTGTCGCCCACTATTGCACTAGGTTACACTATACCCACACCTATAAAACATAAAACAATCTAACTATCAATCTAACACTATTTACTATCAGTTTCTGTTCGCTTACACTCCCTTATAAGCAGTATATATGTATAATATTACGACTTAAGCGACGGGACGTACCCAAACATGAAAAGAGAATCTGAATGAGTACTATAGTGACCTGCGTAATTTGTACGATACTATTGAGGATGGACAGAATTATATGTGTATGAACCAATGTAAGCCTCGAAATAGTAATTAACTGCGAAGTGAATTGGAGAAGATCGTGGAAAATCAGGACTCTTAGCGGTCAAATGTTTAAATCTTTGAAAGGAAACAAAAATGGGCATTGCTATAAGCAGATAAGGTGATGGAGTATTTTCTTATTTTATTCATACGATTGTCTGTTTTATTGCGTGGAATCAGCACAAAGATATGGTGGCGGATGAAGTCTTAATTCCCAAAGGCAACGTTTGCATCCACAGTTGTGGTTACTAACATCAATGTATCCTGTTTCTTAACATAAGGGTATTAACCAAGCAACTGACGCAATCTCTGATATCGCAAGCCCAGCTATTACCATTTAGCAAAGTCAAATACTAGTGTCATCTCGTAATACATCGTGTATGGGGTTCACATGTATTTAAAAAGAAAAAACTGTACCGCTCTTTTGTAGTCGAATCCAAGTGAGTTCGTCATGATCTAAACTGCAAATCCTATCTACTTTTCCAATGTTTGATTAAGGAACATGAACAGCAAAAATAATCCCCAAAATACAACAAAATCGAATCATCATTAAAAATGTTTAATGTACGAGTACATAATACGAAAACTTTTGTACAATTTTCAACCAAATTTAGAGACTCGACAACCATCTTGTAAAAAAAATTCAAAATACAGGTATTAATTTTCGACAGCATATATACATAGATAGTATATATTTATTTCGTATGACGCGTCGATTTTCATATACATACATAGATATTCGCAAATACGATGTCCATTAAAATTTGCCCAAATTTAATGCGGGTACCTTGAAAAATTCAGTAAAATTTTCAATAATTTTGAAAAACTCGATACTTTTAGAGAATTTTTAGACCAAAATTGTTTTCATACGACGCACTATCTTCCGGATACTCATACTCAAACACGATTTCTATTAACTTCCGGAAAACACCAACCTTTTTGGCAAATTTAGTAACATTTCCGAAAATATTGAAGTTTTCGGCACCCATCCTATTATTATTCTTTTTTTTTTTTGTAGAACACTTAGTTTTCGAGATATTTGCACTCAAAAATATAAACTTAGTATTTTCGAACAATTTTCGAAAGTTTTAAAAAATTTGGTATCCTAGTTTTTATGTAAATAATTTCTTTCGCTATTACAAATTTCGTAAAACACACCATTTTTGAGATACACAATCGTATGACATAATTGAAAATACCTATCGTATTTTTTTTTTTTTTTTAAAACTTACTATCTTGTAAAGGGTGGCCGTGGTTTAGTGGTAACATCATCGCTTGTCACGCTACAGGTTCACGGTTCGAATCCTGATGTCAGTAATCATCTATTTATTTCGCATGAAATATATTAAAAAAAGTCGGTCAATTGCCAACTCTACTGCGAAGGCATAACACTGGCAGTAGGGTGGTCATATGGCTAAAATGCAAATTGATCGTGATGATATCATTAGGATGGAAAAAATACAGTGAATCATCAGCAACGACAATAACAGCGAAACAAAAAAATACTCCCCAGTTATCTGGACAGCCACCCTTGGAGTTCACTGAAACTTAATACCAGCTGAGTTTCAAACCAATTACACCAATCTGTCTTTCTCTCTGTCTCTTCCCCCTTTCCACAAAAACGCCCGTGTCCTAAAATTAGTATAAGGGTATTCATAACCCCTTTCACACGTGCAAATTATAAAAAAAAAAAAAAAATTTCTGAGCATACAATTCATATCCATTTTCATTGTCGCACGTTAGTACGTACATATACACAGAATAGCGCCACCATATTTTCTCAAATATCTTCATAAATATTTTGTCTGAGATTAAGAACCATATGTATTATAATTTCGTAGTTATCATAGAAACAAATTTCTTAAGGATGCAAAGTAAAAAATAACGAAAATATACGTCATTTTAATGTGTCACCAGAATAAGGCCTGTTTAAAAATCGGCAAAAATCAATTGTCCTACTTAAGTAAAATTTTATTTAATTTTGATGAAAACATATAGAATTTTTTTAATTTCTGCATTGTCTATTGTAGACAAACAAAAATATCAAGTAAATACTGGGAATACATTCTCACGAATTATTTTGTGTCAATAATGTTAAAACAATATGAAATAGGTATGCATCTGAATGGTCAAAACTCGTTCTTCTTTTCTTCAGTAGTGAAAATAGCCACGAAGGCCATCTGAACTCAACTACCAATTGTGTCCGCTCTAATATCGAAGCCATGTACCTGCTTGAAAGGGAGATGCTTAACGATTGGAAAGCGTTTATCACGTTTTTGTCACTCTCTTATCACATCGATACACTTTAAGCGTACTGAATTCAATACTTCACGTAAAATAATGCTCATGTGTAGCCCGCCATATTTTAGCTACTATTCTTTGTGTCGTCAATGAAGTTTTAAAACACGGATATGCTTCTACCAATTCTGTGGAAATTGCACTGCAGGCTGCAACTTGGTCCATTTGTGTTCTGTGTTTCAAGCTTAATGAATTTCACCGTAATATTTTCGCGGATTTTACTTTCGTTTGGTATTGAATTATTGTTTTTTATGAAGATAAAATATCAAAAACAAGGTTTAGTCTGATGGGGGAATGCGTTTTTATTCCCTCTTGAAAGTAACGATATTCTGGTGACTAACTAAAATTGAGTATATTTCCTTTCAGGAGATATTTGAAAAAAAAAAAAAAATATATTCTAGCACTATCCTGGTGGTAATGACAGTATTTAGACATAAACTAACGAATTCCTCAATTTATTTAGTTATTTTAAATCGCATCCACTTGCTATTCAAAAATTATTCCCTAAAGAGCTATCATTTAAGAATAAATCATTATAATGTTTAAAAAATGATTCGTCTAACACTCAAAGAAAAACCCATCACACGCTTTAAAATATTCAAAATTTTCACCGGATCGCAGTAAGCCTTGACACGAATGTCAATTTCAAATTCATGTATGGTCGAACTCATAATGCATGCATTGGTCACGTGTACAAATTGTTCTCGAAAATTCCACGGAATCGTAGTAAGCCTTTACACAGGTATCAAATTCAAATTCTCATATCGTCGTTTCCATGCAAAATGTAAAAAAAAAAACATTTTCATTTCAACTACGAACCAATCACAGGCTTTAAAATTTTTTAAATTACCACGAAATCGTAGTGAGCTTTGACACAGGTGCAAATTCAAATTCGCGTGTAGTCAAACTCATTGTGCTTGGGTTGTTAGGTGTGTCAAATAGAAGCGTTTGTAATTTATACGAATACGAATCTTTGGTAAGTTAGAAAATTAATTGAAAAATAAATAATTGCATAGAAATCATTATTTTATTACAGAAATTACATAAATATTTCATATTATATATACTCGTACGTGTTATTTGGTGATTCAATAAAAACATAAAATATATCGGTAAGTCCAAATTTAAAAAAAAGGAAACTAAAGTAAGAAAACATTAAAATTTACAGACACAACAAATAAATACAATATCTGAACAAGAGGACATTTTAACGCCGCCAGAAGAAAATCTGCAAGGAGAAATGGAACAAGTACAAGTTAACATAGTTCCGCTACCCGAAGTAATCCATCCACAAGCAGAAGTGGATGATATACTAGAAAACGGGTTTTTGCCGCTCGAAGAAAATCGAGAAGAAGCAATGGATCAATTGCAAGAGAACATGGTTCCGCCGCCCGAAGAAAATCTACACGGAGGAGTGGATCAAGCGCAAGAGATGGTTCTTCCGCCCGAAGAAAATCCACAGGGAGTGAACCAATTACAAGAAAACGGGTTTTCGCCTCCCCAAGAAAATCTACAAGGAGGAGTGGATCAAGTGCAAGACAACATGGCTCCGCCGCCCGAAGAAAACCCACAAGAAGGAGTAGATCAAGAACAAGAGGACGTGATCCCGCCGCCCGAAGAAAATCCGCAAGGAGGAGTGGATCAAGTGCAATTGAACATGGTTCCACCATCCGAAGAAAATAAGCAAGGAGTGAACCAAGTACAAGAAATCGAGTTTCCACCGCTCGAAGAAAATCCACAAGGAGTGGATCAAGAACAAGAGAATGTCGTTCCGCCGCCCGAAGAAAATCCTCAAGGAGGAGTGGATGAAGTAAAAGAGAACATGGTTCCACCATCCGAAGAAAATCCACAAAGAGGTGTGGATCAAGTACAAGAGAGCATGGTTCCACCATCCGAAGAAAATAAACAAGGAGTGGATCAAGAACTAGAGAATGTCGTTCCGCCGCCCGAAGAAAATCCTCAAGGAGGAATGGATGAAGTACAAGTAGACATGGTTCCACCATCCGAAGAAAATCCGCAAGGAGGAGTAGATCAAGAACAAGAGAACGTGGTTCTACCGCCCGAAGAAAATCCACAAGGAGGAGTGGATGAAGTACAAGAGAACATGGCTCCGCCGCCTGGAGAAAATCCACAAGGAGGAGTGGATCAGGAACAAGAAAATGTCAGTCCGCCGCCCGAAGAAAGTCCACAAGGAGGAGTGGATCAAGTACAAGTGAACATGGTTCCACCATCTGAAGGAGGAGTAGATCAAGAACAAGAGAATGTCGTTCCGCCGCCCGAAGAAAATCCACAAGGAGGAGTGGATGAAGTACAAGAGAACACGGTTCCACCATCCGAAGAAAATCCGCAAGGAGGTGTGGATCAAGTACAAGAGAACATGGTTCCACCATCCGAAGAAAATCTGCAAGGAGGAGTAGATCAAGAACAAGAGAACGTGGTTCTACCGCCCGAAGAAAATCCACAAGGAGGAGTGGATGAAGTACAAGAGAACATGGCTCCGCCGCCCGAAGAAAATCCACAAGGAGGAGTAGATCAAGAACAAGAGAATGTCGTTCCGCCGCCCGAAGAAAATTCACAAGGAGGAGTGGATGAAGTACAAGAGAACATGGTTCCACCATCCGAAGAAAATCCGCAAGGAGGTGTGGATCAAGTACAAGAGAACATGGTTCCACCATCCGAAGAAAATCTGCAAGGAGGAGTAGATCAAGAACAAGAGAACGTGGTTCTACCGCCCGAAGAAAATCCACAAGGAGGAGTGGATGAAGTACAAGAGAACATGGCTCCGCCGCCTGAAGAAAATCCACAAGGAGGAGTGGATCAAGTACAAGAGAACATGGTTCCACCCTCCGAAGAAAATCCGCAAGGAGGAGTAGTTCAAGAACAAGAGAACGTGGTTCTACCGCCCGAAGAAAATCCACAAGGAGGAGTGGATGAAGTACAAGAGAACATGGCTCCGCCGCCTGGAGAAAATCCACAGGGAGGAGTGGATCAGGAACAAGAAAATGTCAGTCCGCCGCCCGAAGAAAGTCCACAAGGAGGAGTGGATCAAGTACAAGTGAACATGGTTCCACCATCTGAAGGAGGAGTAGATCAAGAACAAGAGAATGTCGTTCCGCCGCCCGAAGAAAATCCACAAGGAGGAGTGGATGAAGTACAAGAGAACACGGTTCCACCATCCGAAGAAAATCCGCAAGGAGGTGTGGATCAAGTACAAGAGAACATGGTTCCACCATCCGAAGAAAATCTGCAAGGAGGAGTAGATCAAGAACAAGAGAACGTGGTTCTACCGCCCGAAGAAAATCCACAAGGAGGAGTGGATGAAGTACAAGAGAACATGGCTCCGCCGCCTGAAGAAAATCCACAAGGAGGAGTGGATCAAGTACAAGAGAACATGGTTCCACCCTCCGAAGAAAATCCGCAAGGAGGAGTAGTTCAAGAACAAGAGAATGTCGTTCCGCCGCCCGAAGAAAATCCACAAGGAGGAGTGGATGAAGTACAAGAGAACATGGCTCCGCTGCCTGAAGTAAATCCACAAGGAGGAGTGGATCAAGTGCAAGAGAATGTGGTTCCACTATCTGTAGAAAATCCACAAGGAGGATTGGCTGAAGATCAAGAGAACATGGTTCCGCCACCCGAAGAAAATCCACAAGGACAAGTGCAAGAAAACATGGCTCCGCCGCTCGAACAAATTCCACTGGGAGGAAACGAGGGAGGAGTGATTCAAGAACAAGAGGACAGAGTTCCGCCACCCGAAGAAAATCCTCAAGGAGGAGTGGATCAAGTACAAGTAGACATGGTTCCACTATCCGAAGAAAATCCACAAGGAGGAGTGGAGGAAGTACAAGAGAACATGGCTCCGCCGCCTGAAGTAAATCCACAAGGAGGAGTGGATCAAGTGCAAGAGAATGTGGTTCCACCACCTGGAGAAAATCCACAAGGAGGAGTGGCTGAAGATCAAGAGAACATGGTTCCGCCGCCCGAAGAAAATCCACAAGGACAAGTGCAAGAAAACATGGCTCCGCCGCTCGAACAAATTCCACTGGGAGGAAACGAGGGAGGAGTGATTCAAGAACAAGAGGACAGAGTTCCGCCACCCGAAGAAAATCCTCAAGGAGGAGTGGATCAAGTACAAGTAGACATGGTTCCACTATCCGAAGAAAATCCGCAAGGAGGAGTGGATCAAGTGCAAGAGAACGTGGTTCCACCACCTAGAGAAAATCCACAAGGAGGAGTGGCTGAAGATCAAGAGAACATGGTTCCGCCGCCCGAAGAAAATTTACAAGGAGGAGTGGCTGAAGATCAAGTGAACATGGTTCAGCCGCCCGAAGAAAATCCACAAGGAGTGAACGAAGTACAAGAAAATATGGCTCCGCCGCTCGAACAAATTATACAGGGAGGAAACGAGGGAGGAGTGAATCAAGAACAAGAGGACAGAGTTCCGCCAATCCAAGAAAATCCGCAAGGAGGAGTAGATCAAGAAAAAGAGAACGTGGTTCCACCATCCGAAGAAAATCCGCAAGGAGGAGTGGATCAAGAACAAGAGAACGTGGTTCCACCGCTCGAAGAAAATCCACAAGGAGTGGAACAAGAACAAGAGAATGTCATTCCGCCGCCCGAAGAAAATCCACAAGGAGGAGTGGATGAAGAACAAGAGATCATGGTTCCGCCACCCGAAGAAAATCAACAAAGAGTGGATCAAAATCAAGACAACATAGTTCCGCCACCCGATGAAAATCTACAAGGGGGAGCCGAGCTTCAGCTTGGCTGTGTAAATCTGCCGGAAGAATTACGAGGCATTAACTTCAACGTTAGGGTGGTACTCCGGCGTCTCCGATGGCCACGAGTATTCAGAAATGGGCAGTTTTTCCTTCTCAGTCAACCGGAGCCGGATCAACCAGGACCAGATCAACCGCAGTCAGTTCAACCGGAGCCGGATCAGCCAGAGCCAGACCAACCAGAGACTAGTCAACCGAAGCCGGGATAATAGGCAGAATGCCCTGCTGATGAGACACCATACGAAGTGGTAAATTCCTGCTTGAGTGGTGACAATCCATAAAAGATTTTTGTAATACGTTAAATACATTTATTCAAATAAATTAATTTTCATTTCTCTTATTGTGTCTTATTTATATTTTTGGAATATGCATATTTCTAGGCATTCATTTTTGTTTCAGCCATTTCGAAATTATCATTAAATGAATTTCAAAGAAGGATAAGCTTTGCAAAACATGAATTATATATAGGCTGTACACCGTTTCCGCATTAGGATGTGTCAGTCACAGTAGTGGTGAATTTCAGGTTACGATTCTCGGAGATATGAACCCTTGAAAATAAGTTTGTTTTGTGGTTCCGGTATGGTTTTTTTTAGCTTAACTTTCAAATTCCGTGTTGGATTTCAATGCTTGGGCATGCCAATGAAGGATAATTAAGGGACCTTAAAACCTCTGCTGAGTCCATTATCTTGGCCCTTACTTTTTGAGGATTTGGAAGATTTAACGTAAAAAATATCGTTACTAAATATGGATTTGTTGTAAAATTTTGGTAAGTCTTCTCTGTTCTGTGTGAATTATGATAGTTATATCCATTTAAACATAAAAGAAAATGGCAAAAACACTTCTTTTTTTTTCTTTACATAAAAAAATATGTCTGTGCATAGATAATTTAAGATGGTTTATGTCAGTGTGACCACATTTTTTTATGAAAACATTTGAAAAATACACCGAAAATTACCAAAACCAGTTGGGGCCACAAAAATGCTGTATGCCTATACTAATTATAACTCCCCTATAAGAGTTTATCCTGACGAAGATCTCAATGGCATAGAAAACACTAGGTCACACACCCATTGGTACCAAGACTTTGGTGTTGGGTGCAAGGATCCAGATGCCATTTTCGACCCGTCAGTAAGTATACTATGCTTCTTGGGGTCTACGGTCTATTATATCTACCTGAAATAATCTTCAGTATTCCCTGATCATTAAGTCAGGGAAGCTGCAAATATCTTCAGGTGTCTCATAAAATTGCCTGATTTATAATTATGTTATAGCTGCAGTTTAATAGTATATTTGATGCTGCACTTGCATGGTGAAGGATTCTAATGCTGTCGTAAGGCAGACACGCTCCACAGCACCTGTGATACTAAGACAGACAATTCCTAACTTCTGAAATTGTATTGCCGTATTCTGTGCGACTACTTTCGGCCACCAAACCCTCATAATGTACAACCAATATTTAATTTTTGAATCAAGACCCCAAGTTCTGTCCTATAGACGTCAACGAGCCCACAATGCTCTGGTAATGCCTTCTGTGATGAACGGCTCTATGGAATTGTTCCTAAGGTATTTACTCCTAAAAAAAACGTAAATAAAACTTAAAATTTCCATACAAAGTTAGGAGTTACTACACATGAAACAACAATCTGTGCCAACTGTGAGGAGGACGAGGAAGATATAGAACACTTCCTCTGCCACTGCCCTGGATTCCGGATATTACACACCTCAGTAAGAAAGGAATCGGGGATATATCTCTCAACGCATAATTCCCAAAGCACAGCACTATTCCTTACAGTTCCATAGACGAGGGGAACACATCGGGCCCAATCGAGGCCTAAGTGAAGAGCATAAGCTCACCCTCTTAAACCAACCAACCAACCAACACATGAAAGAAGTCCTAAATATAAGGTTTCTTTTCATCGAAGTTAGGACTTGTTGCATGTTTTACTTACTTACTTAGGTTGCGTTACAGTTGGGGGTGAACCTGGGCTTCAACCAACAAACCTCTCCAGTTAGCTAACTGCCTCCAAGTTGGTTGAGATCCACTTCTCCTTGTGCGCGTCACCTTAGGCGAGGTCGTCCCCTAGTGCATTCCTCATCTCGTTGCTCATTCCCTCTACATGTTCTAGACATCTTAGGTGATTGATGGGCAATTTCTTGAAGATGTCGCTGTACAGCTTGTAAAGTTCGTCGTTGAATCTTCTCCTCTAAAGCCCGTCAACGCAAACGGAACCAAATATTTTCCGAAGAATTTTCCTCTCGAAACGCCCGACAGAGTTCATGCTTCAGCGCCATAAAGCAGGACTGGGATGATAAGGCTCTTATTCAGGATAGGACCTTACTATTAAATTGCCTTCTCAGTCCGAAGAAACAGCGATTAGCAAGAGTTATTCTTCATTTTATTTCTGCTGAGGTGTTATTCTCAGAATTTATAGCAGAGCCAAGGTAGACAAAGTCTCTTACTACCTCAAAGTAAGTCCAATTCGCCGATGTTGTCTGTCCTTTCTTGTTGACAGCATATATGTATTTGGTTTTGTCCTCATTTACCGCTTAACCCATTTTGGAAGCTTCCGTTTCAATACTAGAGAACGCACCAGTGACAGCCCGATGTGTTTTGCCAATTATGTCAATATTGTCGACGTACTTCCAGTGTTGGCTTGTGAGTTTTGCACAATTATTTCAAGTGTGATGTTAGAGAAGTCACATTACAACGGATAACCTTGTCTAAATCCTTTTTTTGGCATCAAAGGTCTCGGTGAGGTCGTTACCGACCTTAATGGAACAGCGAACGTTCTTCATCGTCATCCTGCACAAATGGACTAATTTGTCAGGGATGCCAAAACTAGACATGGCGCTGTATATGCGACCTTAAAATCGATAAAAAGATAGTGGCTATCGATTTGGACTACTTGGGTTTTCTCCAGGATCTGCCAAAATGTGAAAATTTTATCGACTGTGGACTTTCCTGGCCTGAAAGCCACTGATAGAGGCCAATCAGGTTGTTGACGAGGGGTTTCAGGCGTTCAGACAATATGGCAGATAAGATCTTGTACGCGATATTGAGGAGACTGACAACTCCCTAATTGGCGCAATTGATGTTGTTATATGTTTTAATGTTAGGAATTATTTCATAATGAAATAACTTTTAAAATCAGGCGAATGAAATAAATCCTAATTAGGCATTATTGCACCTAATGTTGTTAGGGGTTATTTCATGAATGTTAGAAGTTATTAAATTTTTCTTTAAGTGTAGGTACATGCGCTGTGTGGTCAAAGTCCACCCGGTGTATGAGTTGAATAAATGTCAGTAGTTTTTTTAGCGCCACCCAAGTACTGTTTAATTCACATCGAATTTTAGTTTATTCAACTTTTGTCATATTTTAATTCCTCATTTCAAAAAATTGGAAAATGTATCATATTAACTTACATTCTACTAAGGTTAAGTTAGGTTAGGTAAAAGTGGCTGCCAGCTGAAAGAGGACACACTTACACCAATAATAGGTCCATTGTGATACCACATGGATTTGAGTAAACGGTCATTGCCTACTCGTTGAACCATTTGGAACCTCTGATGAAGCGTAGGATCTAATGTCTGCCTTACTCAAATCGTTAAGGTCGTTGGACCCGAAGGCTCTTAAGTAGAGCTTCCTTCTTTGGGAGAGAGCTGAGCAGGTGTAAATGAGGTAAAGAATAGTTTCCTCCTCGTCCATGCAGCTCCTACAGAAATCATTCGAAAGTACTCCAAGAATTTTTGCATGCTTGCCTATTAGACAGTGCCCGACGATGACACCAATTACAACGCTGAAATGCAATCTATTGAGAGAAATCAAATACTTAGAGGGTTTCAGATCCAGCTTAGGCCAAATTTGTTCTGTCGATAGTCCACCTAGAATTTGTCTTCTCAATAGCATACAGCTTTAATTTGAGTTTACATGTAGCGATCGGTATACCCATTACCCAGTGAACTTTTGTCTGGTAGAATGCGTATTATTGTTCCATATCTGGCAAGGTTCGTTATTTTCTTTAGCCTGGAATACGTTACAATGATTTGGGAGACGGAAAGATAAGTTTAGATTAAGCCAGATTCTCATATAAGTGAACACACCACCACCTAAATGTTAGAGCTTATTTCATTTTTGGATTAGAGGATATGTCATCCTTATTTCATTTTAACAGATAGGAATTATTGCATTTATTGTTAGGAATTATTTCATTAGGAGTAAATACGTTAGGAGTAATTGCACAGAGCCGTGATGAACTTTATATGAGAATTCAAATTGAGTATTTTTTAGAGGACAACTACGTAGTACTTTTAAGGGAGATGTGATGGGTATGGTATCTCATCGGGCAACAAGAGAGCGTCTCTGCGATCGAGTAAACCGATATACGGGGATTCGAGCGCTGCCATTATCCCATTAAGAGTTCAATCGTCATCATCTCTTTCGAAAACCTTGACTTGGTTTTGAAAATGCGTATGGACTTGAGCTCGAGATATGTCGTAGTAGCTCATACATATAAGGTGCACACTAAATGGTTTGGTCTGACTGGAATGGTAGACGCCACCGTTGATGCCATCTGAAAAATTCTTTCGCTGCCTTCAGGATCCAAGGAAGAGCACCTTTTGTGCACACCCTTCTAACCCACTCTCGTTTGCTGCCACCAGCAACCTTGCAAAGGGATTGAAACCCAATCTTGGATCGATTTGTCAGCCATCCTGGGTGAGAGTAGGAGTTGATAGACATAGGCTAGTTGCCGATGCTTATTTCTTCATATCTTGAGCATATGTATCTACCATTCGTTTTCTTTAGCCAATTACATCCGCATAGCCAAATAGTTATGTGGACTCGTGAAATATGTATATTATTTGATGTGGTAGCTCGGGAGTCTCCAAAATAATATTAAAAAAACTGCATGGCAGCAAGTCGACCTCTAGCGGTACTGCCTTCGACACAGTTTAATAGTCCGCAGATAAGTTATCAACCCCGCCTGCGTTCTTACTATGATTTTTCCGTGAAGCCCTAGGTTGCCTGATTTACCTTTTTGTAGAATTGTCGATCTAACGTTGCTCTTCGTGTTTGTAATGCGATTACAGCCGCTCTATACGCTTCCATATCTTTCAGCTTTTTCGATCACTCAAATGGCACAAAATCCGGGGTTTCGAGCAGGTTGTCAAATGAAACGTAGCATTTTAGTTACGGTACTTCTAATGGCCTTGCTGCTTCTGTGATTGGACTTTTCAAAAGTTGTAAGAAGACCCAATTGGATAATGCAACTTTTTTACGATGAGTTTTCTGCGCGTACGTCGTTAAAAAGCTATGAAATATAATAGAAAAATGAAATTCTTAACTCCCCCTCATATTTCTGTGAATCACTGGTTCTTGAGTATTGAAGATATTAATTTATTTTTTTTTTTTTTTTGAAGACTACCTGGCAGCCAAATGTACAATTTATTCAAACTATTTTCAGAATATTCTTCTCAAATCTTCTCTTGATTTACGGAGCCAGCAATTACTGGCTTTCCAGTGAAGGCAAAAGAATCCGTCTATAAAATGACATTCGATTTGTGGTTCGACCTCGGAGGATGCTTATATTTGCCTAACTGCCATCTTTGCACTATCTTGGTACGGTATATTTATAAACTTCAACAGACCATTGCATTTATTTTTCTGTCGTAAAAAAAAAAAAAAAATAAGTAAATAAAATTCTTTGTTTTTCTTTCTTCCTAGAACGAGATACAAATATTGTTGGTGTGCCCCTAGAGCTGGCGTTAAAGATCGAACAAAGCCTGAATAACTATCCTATACATTGTGCTCATTAATGCACAATATGAAATGCACATACCGCATTTTTTCGATAGCTCGCTTAAGAGCCTCACCAAATATGTCATCGAATAGCAGGACATTTTGCAGGATTCTGCCAACTTTGCCCGCCTGAATTCGGTAATTGAAATATTAGAATCCATTAAATTATACTACTACGACTAACATCTTTTAGATGCTGCACCAGCTTCGGAGTGGGAAAAGACTGTCCTCTAAGTCATATGGAAATTTTCTCGAATTATATACAGTATTAAGAACGTTCTTGCAACAGTTACCCGGTGGGTTTCTGACAAAACAACTTGAAGTTTATTTTGTGAAGGCAGAGGGCTCGATATGGTATTTTGTCTGAAAATATACAGAAAATTAGTATCTTTTCGTCTTTATAGGAATAAAAGACCAATCGAGACGAACAGAGATAGTTAAATTCCTGGCTCAGGCCTAGTCACATGCTAACCGTGAAGGACTCTATCTGTTACTTTCACTTTTAAGGCAGGTAGCGACATCGAAGAAAAATCCGCTAAACACGG
The DNA here is from genome assembly GCA_963082735.1 of Pocota personata. NCBI lineage: Eukaryota > Metazoa > Arthropoda > Insecta > Diptera > Syrphidae > Pocota > Pocota personata. The sequence continues at coordinate 6,131,121 of OY720433.1, forward strand.
TGAGTTTGACTTCGACTTTCACATAATGTGCTTTTCAGTAATAATACCACATTCGATTTTTCTCTGGCAGGGCGATTGATTGAGTAAATCTATAGCTAAGGCATTGTTTGATCTCAAAGGTGATTATTAATTTTAAATATGTTTTTCTCTTCAAGGACTATGATCACAACATTTGAAAAAGTGTTTACACTGGATACCAGAACGCTCACCAACATTTACAAGCAAATAAACATTATCCATTTCGACAAGCTTGATTCTATCATAAAACGTCGATGAAATCAATGTCTCTGATCTACCAGAGGAATTACTTATCGTAACACAACATAGACGCACCTATGAAACTTGTAGGTTTAAAAGGTTTCACAGAGTTGGGATTGAAAGTGCCACAGAATGATATTTAGATGCGCTAGAGGCTTGTTGCCGACAATGGCGGCGGGATGAAAAGGATATTCGCTGACTAAAAGGAATACTAATGTGGGTACCATGTTTGCTGGCAGAAAACGGATTCCGTTGACGAAGATGATACTAGCTTAACCCAAGGTACATGTTTTTCCCCATACAGCATATAGTTTTGAAAAACTTTGAATTCAAAGGCGTTCCTTAAATGAAGCATCGACCTCAGCACTGTGTGAGGAAATTGTCAGATTGGTAGCAATATCACCCCTACAAAAGTAGGGGACTGTGATAGCAGCTCATAAATTGAGTTGGAATCAGCTAAAGTAATAGTCAAACACGATAATAAATTATTTTTGTCACATTATTTGTACAAATCAAGTAGAGTCCATTTCAAATCAATATACATTTGGAAAGCTGTGCAGAGAGAGCAACGAAATATTTGCTGCTCATTTGCTGCCTGGAAACACACCATATCGATATCGCACAATCCCATGCAAGAAACTAATCGGTGTGCACTGACAATCAGCCCAGTCTGTTTACTGGGGAAACGGGGATCACTTTATGCATTTCAGCTTCAAATCTGATTATCTCAAAATGTTGTGACACCATTTTTTATAAAAATAATGAAATTTGGATCAGCAAGCAATTTTCTCTCTACAAATGCATGTTACAAAGTTATAATCTTCGAAAAATGGGAATGTGTCTAGGAGGTGATTGATTGCTATCAATATTTAAAAAAAAAAAAAAAAATCTCATATTTACAAACAAAAATGGAAACCAAATAAGGGCTGCGAAATTTTACATCCTAAGTCTTCTATAAAAAAAAATACCTATCTTAATATCTTACCTACTCGTATTTAAAAAAAAATTTGCTTTCAATTAGGTGCAAGTCGTGCATTTTATTTTACTTTTTCTTATGGTTCCTTATATTTTTTTGATTTTTCTGTTCAGTAAGTTAGAACAAACGAATAGTCCTAACACCTTGCGAATGTAAACCATTGTACCGAAACGCATTAAAACAAAAGACGGTCTATTCCATTGTCAAAACAGTTTCATTCCAAATATACGTTTTTTCTACTTTAACTTATCATTTTCAGGGTTTTATAAGTTAAGTGAAAATGTAACTTAAGAGCATTAAAACCATTATACGAGTATCATAATACTAAACCAACGTCTCTTGACAAAGTTCAAAACGGAATAGATTACATTTGATTGTAATACACAATTTAAAAATTTATTAACACTTCTACAAACGAATTTTACTACATTTCATCAAAACAACTATTGATATGACTCCTTATCAAGTGTTAGTGCCTTTGAAAAGTTAAGTCTTGTTTTCCGAAAAAAAAAAATCAATTCTTGAAAAGCGGCCCTGGCCCTAAAAAGCGTATGTGTGGATGAATTGTCCAATTCCATAAACACCAATGCGAGTGTACATAAACGTTTCGGAGCGGAAAGTCTTCGAATCCATTTCTGAGGGGCGAAGCTATAAAGGAAGGAAGGCTAAGTGGATAGGGACCTCAAGCAACTTCGTCTGCAAAACTGGAGGCGGGTCAATATTTTTTTTTATAATTTGCACGTCTGGAAGGGGTTATGAATACTCTATACTAATTTTAGGATACGGGGTTTTTTTTTGAGGAAAGAGGAAGAGACAGAGAGAAAGACAGATTGGTGTGGTTGGTTTGAAACTCAGCTGGTATTAAGTTTCAGTGAACTCCAAGGGTGGCTGTCCAGATAACTGGGGAGCTTGTTTGTTTTTGCTTTTGTCGTTGCTCATGATTCACAGTATTTTTTTCCGTCATCCTGATGCCATCATCACGATCAAGTTGCATTTTAGCCATATGACCGCCCTACTGCCACTGTTAAGCGTTCGCAGTAGAGTTGACATAAGCTTTCGCAATTGATCGACTTTTTATTTATTTCATGCGAAATAAATAGATGATTATTGACATCAGGATTCAAACCGTGAACCTGTAGCGTGACAAGCGATGATGTTACCACTACACCACGGCCACGAGCTAGCTGGAGATGCTTGTTGGTTGAGACGCAGGACCATCCCAAACTGTAGGGCCATCAAAAAGTAAGATTGTTTCGATTTCAAATAAATTTATTTATTTATTTATTTCATCAATCAGACATTTTTTCTAACACACTACGGTAACAATCGGTACTATATACCAAATACTAACTAACTAGCTATTGTATATTTTGCACAGCCTAACCATGCGTGAATATCATTCAATATATTTTTCGATTTATTATATATGTATGTACAAATTTATTGTTTTTTGTAAGTTAAACGTTATAATTAATTTTTATTTTATTGGTTACGAATAAGAATAGAAAAATAATTGAAATGATGATTTAAGAATGACCGTTAACACCTCACGACTTGCACCAACTTTTAGAAAATGGCTGCACTGCTTATATCAACTGTGCTCGCTGACAGCTCGGCGCCGCCGACTCCATCTCCTTCACACACTTAAGGTAGGTTGTGCGAGATAGTCAACACCGCTACTGCACTTTTACATGTATAATACCTTTAATAATAATAATAATAATAATATATTATTAGATTTAAATTTCTCTTCATCTGGCAACACTGCTTTTGCTTTCTACAAAATGCTATGCTTGAGTCCGATCATTTTAATAATGGCCACGGCTGAACCAACAATCTCTAGTTAACCCTTAGCTAGAAATACATTCCAAACACAAACAGTAAGTGATTTTTTTTTAATTACATACGTTAACTTTACAGATTGAAGAATCTTTAAGTTATCTTAAAAATTGTTATCATCCGGTAATTGCCCTTATGGCTCACCATCGTCAGATTCAATTGACGGATCATCACTAGCGGATCATCCTCGCCATTGTCTGAAAGCTCTGCTTCCGGATTCAGGTTATTAGGATTAAGAACATGGTCATTTGTAATTAATGGTGAAATTAAATAGAGACGAAACCTGGGGTAATGGACTTCTTCGTCTTGCGCCTGATACCCATTGAGAACCGGATTTTATTCTGGCGGCGCACAGTGTGCGATATTAAATTTAGCAAGACAAAATTAATTGTATTAATAAAACAATTTACTTGTATTTAAAACTGTGAAATAGGCATCAAAACATAAAATAGACACATATTTACATAGATCTACATGTTACTAAGGCTACTAGTATTCGTATCGTCAGAATCACTCGCTTCTCGGTGGGGTTGCTCTCAGTTGTTTCTATCTGTACTTCTGATACCGTTGCCATATTTTCCCAGGGTAACAATTTTAAAATATCTGGGTGAAGAGGAGTTATTTTATTATTTACTTTCGACCTTAGCGATGTCTCGTCTGGGTCAGAAGTAATTAGAAGACAATTTAAAATATCTGTATTTGCCTATAATCTTGATACTTTTCTCGAGTGTTTAAATCTAAATTTTCGAAATTCTTTGGGGCGAAACTCCTGTGCTTTTACTGACATTTGTCTGTTTGAAAGTAAAATACTTTGTATTACTTCTGACCCATGCAACAATATTTAGTGTAATATTACTGGCATCGGATACCATTTATAAAACAGAATCTATAAATTCGTAGTTTCGTTTAAGCTTTAAAGTGCGTGAAATAATTCAGCCCCATTTGAAAAATAATTGTTAAGCTATTTACGCCTTCCAATTGACTAAAGATTGCAACTTAATTTCAGAGAGGAATTCAGTTATTATTCACTAGGGGTGGGGGATTGCACTGCATTTTGTTTGCATATGGGTAGAATTTTAGATGATTTTCTAATCAACTCGCATTTTCGGTAGCTCAATTTTGCGACAGTTACCTGGGCTAAGGCTTCTTCAGGAGAATAATGTTTGTGAGTAGAAGTTTGTCGTTCTTCTTCATAAAAAGCGTTTTTGATTTTATTTGATCCATTTGTCCCACCATACAAGCAGCATCTCTTTTACCAGATTACCTCAGCTTTATATAAGTAACATGAGTTAACTTATTTTTTTTTTATATATATATATAATTTGCACGTGTTAAAGGGGATATGAATACCCTTATACTAATTTTTAGAACACGTACATTTTTTGTGGAAAGGGGAAGAGACAGAAAGAAAGACAGAGTGGTGGTATTAAGTTTCTGTAAACTCCAAGGGTGACTGTCCAGATAACTGAGGAGTATTTTGTTTGTTTTTTCGCTATTGTTGTCGTTGCTTATGATTCACAGTATTTCTTTCCATCCTCCTGATGTCATCATCACGATCAAGTTGCATTTTAGCCATATGACCACCCTACTGCCAGTGTTATGCCTTAGCTTTGGCAAGTGATCGACTTTTTTTTACTTATTTAAGGTATACTTAAGAGTATACACTGCTAAGTACTTTAAACTAAAATTTGTTGCTGGCGCTCCAACTATTTTGCATCTAAATTATTTATATTTATATGTCCTCATAGGAGGGAAACTACTTACGATTGTATTAAGCTTAGTCAGCAGATAGTTGCTTTTGCAAGCTTATTATCAACACAAGCAATCATTTTATCGTTATCAATTTTTACATATGGCTTATTTAGTGTATCAGCCTATCTAAAATCATCTTAACAGTGTAAATTTTCATTGATGTTTTTTTTTACATTTTACTCGTAACCAGCTTGTATTGCGAAATCGCACACTGTGCGACCACTTTTTCTTGATCTTGGTCCATATTCTATTAGTTATGTCCGTAAAGTTGTCGTTATATTATTTTTGTTTTTTCTTTTGATTTTGGCAATTTGGACTTACCGATATATTTGTATTGTATCACCAAATAACACGTACCAGTAAACGCTATATTAGGCACAATATACATATACTCGTAGTATAGTATGTAATTTCTGCAATAAAAGAATAGTTTCTATACAATTACTTCTTTTTCAATTCATGTTTTTACTTGCCATATAAACCACCGTGTATTCATATAAACCACAGACGCTTCTGTATACTCGAATTTAAGTTTGACACTTGTGTCAAAGCTAACTATGACTTTATGGAAGTTTCGATCAAAATTTATTCACGTGAGCAGTACATGCATTATGATCTCTTTCTTTATCTTTATTGATTCATTCAAAATCTGTAATTACAATACGAGGGCAAGGTGAAAAGTTCTCGGACTACCGCAGAGATGGCGGGTGAACTTCTCATTAGTTCGTATGACAAGTTTCAAGTTTGTTCTCTCAAGTAGTTTCTTTACACGAATTTTTGCAGTAGACGTCTTGGGTGTTTTTCATTAAAATGGATAAACTTGAATATCGTGCGGTGATAAAATTCTTCGTTTTGGGTGGATTAACCCCTAGGGTGGCCGTGGTGTAGTGGTAACAACATCGCTTGTCACGCTATTGATTCACAGTTCGAATCCTGATGTCAAGAATCATCTATTTATTTCGCATGAAATAAATAAAATAGTCGATCACTTGCGAAAGCTAAGTCAACTCTACTGTGAAGGCATAACACTTACATCAGGAGGACGGAAAAAAAATACTGTGAATCATAAGCAGCGACATTAATAACGAAAACAAACAAAATACTCCCCAGTTATCTGGACAGCCACCCTTGGAGTTGGAGTTTACGGAAACTTAATACCACCAGAGTTTCAAACTACATCACTCTGTCTTTCTCTCTGTCTCTTCCCCTTTCCACAAAACGCACGTGTTCTAAAAATTAGTATAAGGGTATTCATATCCCCTATAACACGTGCAAATTATAAAAAAAAAAAAAAAAATCGTCCAAAGTTGACAAAAGTTTACGGGGATTCTGCTCCTTCCATGTAAACCGTTAAAAAGTGGGCAGCTGAATTTAAACGTGGTCGTGCGTCCCTCGAAGTTGACCCACTTGAAGGACGGCCAAAAACCGCAACCACACCCGACACCATCGAAAAAGTGCATGATATCGTGCTGGACTATACGCGAGTGAAGGTGAGGAGATAGCTTTGTCTGTGTGTATATCGGCAGAGAGGGTGCGAAACATCTTGCACAAAAACCTAAGGATGCGAAAGCTCTGCGCAAGATGGGTGCCGCATTTGCTGAATGCCGATCAAAAGCAAATGCGCAAACTATTTTCGCGGCAATCTTTGGACCGATTCAATAGGGATCCGACAGATTTTGTGCGGCGATTTGTCACCGTGGATGAGACATGAGTCCACCACTACACGCCAGAATCGAATGCGTGGGTGGAAGCCGGTGGTTCAGCGCCAAAGAAAGCGAAGTCGATCGCATCTGCCGGAAAGGTCATGGCCAGTGTGTTTTGGGATGCGAAAGGGATCCTGTTAATTGATTACCTTGAGAAAGGCAGAACAATTACAGGCGAATATTACTCCAATCTTCTTGACTAGGGGATATGAATACCCTTAAACTGTTTCAGGGCACGGGCGTTAGGGAAAAGGGGGAAGAGGAACAGAGGAGGAGCCTATGCACGTTGGCTTTGAATGTTTGAAGGTTGTAGTGATGGGGAAATACAGAGCCTGGTAGATCATTCCACATTCGTGTTGTTCGGCTTATAAATTAATCCCTTATTTGACAGTATGACCGAAGTTTGGCTTTAGGTTAAACTGATGTGCATTCGAAGCATGTCGCGTTTTGCGGGTGAAATTTTGAAGGGGAGGAATGCATTTTTCATAAAAAAAAAACGATAAAACAGGAAGAGACAGGAGACATTTCTCCGATGTTCTAGTGAATGAATGGAATGAATGGACGAAAAAATTCGCGAGAAGAGGCCTGGCTTGAAGAAAAATAAAATCATCTTTTACCAGGACAATGCACCTGTACACAAGTGTGCGTTGGCGATGGGAATACTGCAGGATTTGGGGTACGATTTGCTCGGCCGTCCTCCCTATTCACCCTCAGACTTTCATCTGTTCCCAAACTTGAAGAAATTTGTTTCTGGGAATATTTTCACAGCCTTCCAGACTCTCACTTCCGAGAAGGAATACTGATGTTGGAGAAACGCTGGACCAAGTGTGTTGAAGTCAAGGGAGATTATGTAGAAAAATAAATTCATTTTTAACTGAAAATCGCAGTCTTTCAATGTCAGGCCGAGAACTGTTCACCTTGCCGAAAATCCTTAAGGGCTTGTCTGCAGAAGACTGTTTACAAAAGTTGTTTTTCACATAGTTACTTTAATTTATAATGTTTCAATCTTATACTATTTTGAATTATTTGATTTTAAATAAAATTGTTTAACTTTTTTCATTGATGTTGCTTTTGACAGATTTCTAAATTCTATATGAAGCTCATTAAAAATTGATGGGATTGCTACATTGTATTTCCTGCGACCGTATTCATTCCAGTATCTCGGGATGGTAAAGGGTTTTTCAATAGGGAAATAACAATTTTGTGTTTTAGTACAAACGTACCCTTAAATGTGGTTACCATGGTGAAGTTCACGAATGAGCAACGTTTGGAAATTATTAAAAATTACTACCGAAATTGTGAGTCGGTGGTCGCAACTTTCCTATACCAGTAAGATAACGCACAGTGCTTCAGTTCAAAATGAGCCAAATCAGTCAGATTCCACGCTACTTACAGGAATTCGGAATCACTTAGTCCATATTGTGGAAAATTGTGCATAAAGATCTTGGCCTACACCCTTACAAGATGAAATTAACTCAAGAACGGAAGCCTCTTGATCATTTGGAGCACCGAAACTTCTCCGATTGGGCTCTGCAAAAGTTTGAAGAAAATCCTGAATTTCATCGAAAAATCATCTTTAGCGGTGAAGCTAATTTTTGGCTTAATGGCTTTGTCAATAAGCAACAAACCCACAAGAAACTCCATTGTATCCACAAAAAGTGACCGTGTGGTGTAGATTTCATGTCGGAGGTGTGATGGACCGTATGTTTTCGTCAATGAAAATGATCGCCATATTACGGTCAACGGAGTTCGATATCGTGCCATGTTTTTCGCCAGAATTGGATGGACTTGACATCAGTGATATGTGGTTCTAACAAGATGGTGCGATATGCCACACAGCTGGTCAAACAATTGATCTATTGAAGGGGAAGTTCGGTAATCGAATAATCTCGAGAAATGGTCAAGTCGAATGGCCAGCTCGCTCATGCGATATAACGCCGATGGATTTCTTTTTATGGGGTTACGTTAAGTCGTTGGTTTATGCCAACTACCCAACAATGTCAGAGAAGCTCATGCCGAAAGCGAAATTGCCAACGTTCCGGCCGATATGTTTGGAAGAGTGGTGGAAAATTGGCTCCAAAGAATCCATACCCTGTATATGGACCTTGATGTCTTCTTCTTGTATTGACGATTTGCTGGGTATGTGCTGTCATATCGAATATTATTTCTAGTCTGTGTAGTTGCGATATAGTAAGCAATTTGGTATTGTTGTCAATTTGTCGTCTGTTTTATTTTTCTCCTAATTTGGCTTGGTATATATTTGTTTGCGAACTTAGTTGAATGTTTTCTACGCTATTAAGTTGAGATGTGTTTATGGTATGATGGTTCCTTACTCTATGTAAACATTGATAGTCATGCATTTTTATCTTTAATTTGTGCTTTGCGATGTGTGGTGGACGAATATGCATGACTTTTGTTCTTTTAGCATTGATAACTAGATCGTGATCATGGCACCATTCTGTAATAGCGTCGAATTCTCGTGGCATTATGGTCTCTGCTGTCTCAACATTTCTATAGCTGTAACGTCAGCGTATGCATAGCCTGTACTTTGTTTAAGTATTGATAGCAAGTCATTAGTGTATATTATGATATAAAGAAGATGGCTTAACTTTGAACCTTGTGGAACTCCGCATAGAGGTTTCTCTTTCTCGCTATTATTCTCCATAATTTTGACTTTATACTTCCTATGTTTAAGCATCTTTCAAACCATATCAAAATGGAACCGCGTACTCCGACTTTTTCTAGTTGCCTTAGAATTTTTACATGACTTAAAGTGTCGAAAGCTTTTTAAAAGTCAATAAACAATACTACAGAGTTTTGGTTTTTATCCAGGTTGCTGTACAATCTATTTGTAAAATCTCCAAGCAATCGATTTATACGTCACTTTTTAATTTTTACAATGTTTGTCGACAACAGATGAATTTGCACGTGTTCTATCCGGGCACTTACAAGCCCATCGAAATCTGTTCGCTGGAATTTTAACTGATACTTGACGTACCATCGCAAGTTGTGCGGTTCGCCAATTCCACATAGAACTCTCTTGATTGGAAATTTAAAATGCTACTATACCTATAGTAGAGGACAGATAAAAGGTACCACGCTGAGTTTATACAAAAAAGCAAGGTTAGGTATGACTCCGATTTCTGCCTGTAAATATATAATTAACTGTGTCAATTAAGCTTATAATATGGAAATGTTCATAGGTATGTATGTACATAACAAGCCTTTCTTGTGAGTATTGGTGTAGTTATCATATTTTGAATTTCCTATATCGGGACAAGTTGAAAAGATATTTGAGGGAAATAAAAGAATTTAAAAAAAAAGCAGATTAAGCGATCTATTAGTCTCTTTTAAGCATTGTTATAATGTAACTCAGGCACAGTTGAACCGATTTCTACACAGTTTACTTTGATCATTGGGAAATTTTTGAGAGAAAGTTTGTGGATAGCAACAAAAGCCTACACTATACGTTTGTTTTTCAATCGCCCTAGATCTTAAATTGTATAAATCCCTTTTCGTTTCGTCTTTCGCGTTTCCATTCAAAAACTCGCCAATATAATCGATCACTTTTCCTCGCTATCTAACCCCGAACAAAAGTTGGCTAGGCGGTGTGCCTAACGCGTGGTGTAACGTGTTATTTATGGAGAACTCTATTTGGGGCAAAATGCCTTCCAAACTCGCTGCTGGATTACCGCTACTTAGTTTCGCTATCATTGGCCGCAAGCTCCTGTTTATCCTTTCTACCTGCCCATTTGCTTGTAGCGATCCTGTCGCTATTTTTATGTGACGAACGGTGATATGGCGATCATTTTTCATTTAATGAAAAACTACTACCTCTGTCTGAGATTAGAATTTTTGGTCGACTATATGTTTGAAAGTATAATTTCAATTGACTTATTACTTCTTTGGAATTGGTAGTACGTCCTGAGAACAACTTGCCAAATTTCATAAATGCACCCACAACCAACAGTACGTATTTCTTTTTTGAATTACCTAGCGAAACGGGACCGTAATGCTTCTAATACTTTGTCGCGCCCAATATGCCCCATCTTGTCGTGATATTTGCTTAGATATCATACTTCTGAGTTTGTATTAGCTCATTTATCGAGTATAAAGAACATCAAGTAATGCTTCTGTATAACAATAGGAGTATTTACTGACGAGTTATTACAAGCCCGACCGGTCGCTTGCACAGCTTGATTTGAACTGCCCTCAACTTAACGATCTATGCTGTTTGCAATGCTTCGTTCGGTTTCAGTGTTGCTACATCTACAAGTTTAGGAGCAACACAATTGGACATAGTAAAATAGGTATTCCACTTATCTAGGTACCACTTAAACAAGTTCGACTGTAATAAGTTAAAGTAAAAAAACAAATAGCGCAAAGAGCGCTGCATTTACGAAATCTTATTAGGTAGCTGGGAAGAGCTTATAAGGATTCCTCGAAATTGTACTCAAAACAGAATTTCGTATCGTACTAGACATTTAGTCAGGGTTTTTATTCGGTGAATAGAAATATTCGTATATTCGTAGCATGTGGCAATGAGAAGTTATAAAGTTTTTATGTACGGATGAACGGATTCAACTTTTAAAGACTGGAAGATATAGAAAAAAAGTAGGTGTGATTTCTGCAGCGGTATTGGTAGCAAGTATTGATTTCCTAAAAATTTTCGATCTCGAGATTTTGATCAAACTTGACATTACTGTGATAGAGAAACTCAAAAAAGTGGGTCTCTCAATTCTGACTGTCTTTCTGAAATGAAAGAAAAAAATTAAATTCTTTTCTTTTTTTTCTTCGTATAAATATCTCGAAAAGAAATTATTGGTTTCTTATTTATAATCTTAAAGACACAGAACTTTTCAAATCCTACGCTTGTTAAAATCGATTTTGAGTGCGAATAACTCTAAACAGTGTGTCCTACAAAAATGATCACTGTCGAAATGTTAAGTTTTGAAATTTACAGGAAGATGGCGCGAAGTGAATGAAAATCGGTTTTGAGTGTAAATGCGAAAACAATGTTTTTTTTTTCTTTGATTTCTGAAAATTATATTTTAAAGTTTACCAGGTGGCTGTACAATCTTTCAAACTTTTCGAAAATTGTACAAAATTTTAGATTTCTCTTTACATGGGATCACCATTCTCGTCGCTTGACCCTTATCACAGAGAAGATATATTACTTATTTAGTAAAATAAATTACTAGATGTTTCTTATAATCAAAATTTATCTATTAAACTACAGAAAAGTTATTGGACTATGCTTCGATTGGATCGGCTTTATTAGGAAAATGCACATTCCGTACTTAACAGCCTATAAATAATAAAAAAACAAAATCTTATATTAGACTTAGATTACATATATTATATTAGACTTAGATTACTGCACTACCATATCTAAATATATCCAATTATAAAGTGTCACGTAAAAAGTTGAGATTCTGCATATAAAAATCGAAAAAATCATGTTTTTCAATGCTGCAGTTTAACAGAAAGTCGTATTTTTCCAGCTCCACAGACGCTTTGTGGCTGCAACCACGCACAAGTTTGCAGTCAAGTGAATTTTGCAAGTCGTATGACCTTCATTTGAGTGCTTGTAGAGATTCATCATATTCTCATTGCAATCTGAAAACTGTTAATGAGACTTGAAGTCTGGGCCTTATCAGAAGCCGGGAATTATTTGGTTTATTGGTTTTTATTTCAAGCCCCTTTGGTTTGGCACCCCGCATGATAGATTTAATTCAACTTTAAATTTATCAATTTCACAAAATGGCGCCTGTGGTCTGCCATGTTATTTTCCCTTAATGAGAGAAATTGCCGGTGAGATGAAAATAATAAGTACTATTTTTCTAAATGGTAACTAGCTTACGGAGCAATCTCTTGAATGCAATTAATTGACTTATTAATTGCACAATGTAAGTTAAGAAGGCAGATATAGAGAGAAAGAAAAATTGTGGTAGTGGTTTGAAACTCAGGTATTAGGTTCCGGTAAACTCCGAGGGTGGCTTCCAGATAACTGCGGAGTATTTTCCTGTACCTACGACGTTTCCTTTGATACCCCATATGATAGATTTCAATTAACTTTTCCGATTTCACAAAGTAGCGTCTACTGCCCGCATTTGAACCCATGTCACAAAGTCCAGAAATCCGCTGGTCCAGATGGTATCTTTACTGTGGCCCTGAGTAGAAAACCAAAGACTGCACAAAATTTCGACTAGCAACGCAACAACCAACTACACATCGGAAACAGCATCCGTAGCCGTAGTTTTTTGTGACATTGCTGGTCACATTCAAGGTTCAATACCCACCTTGACGAGTCTACCGACAAAGCACTACGAAACATGGTAACAACACAGTTCTGTCTCACACCCCTTTAAGTCTCAAACTCCTCTCACGAATAGGTACGAAACATTTCCTTGGAAAGTCAAATTTAAACCACAAAAGTATTCGTAGAACTACTAACTTTCCACAATCTTGCGGTCAATTTCGACTGGCCTAACAGCTAATATCTAACATGGCAACTACCCGGCTGTAAAACCTTGTAATTATTCAGACTCTCACCCACTCCACAGAACTGAACACAACACTTTAGTATAAGCAAATATTTTATTAATCGGGTAATACATATGTTTACAAAGTATGTAAGTAAAAAATATGCAATTTCCCAATCGTCTAATCGCCGTAAAAAAACTTTATAATCAGCCTTTTGCTACAATAAAAATCTCCGGGTGTTCGAATATGAATTGTAATTGTCGATGCATGGTATAAAATTCCTGTGTGAAGCAGACGATTACCATTCAGGAATATGTTTACTTGCGCATTGTAAGCGCTCGGTAATTCATACTGATTCTCGGGAATATATATGGAGAATTCGACTTTACTCAAATCTTCTTCTTTGAAAATTAAATGGCAACATTTGCCTCTTCCAAAGATGTTCCACCCTATTCTGAGATAGACTCTGATGTTATATTGAGTTAGAAAATACCACTTGGACTCTACTCGGTCAGATGGCCAGTTCGTAACAAAGGACAAGCCCATGTAAATATTTTGGGGTAGCTATTTAATAAAAAAAAAACAAATTAGATTCAAAAATAAATTTTGTTAAACTTACCGTTTCAGACATTAAAGTTCACGAACTAGTGCTAGCAAGAATCTAGTGTTTTTTTATTTTCTTTTTTATTTTGTATTTAATTTTTTGTATTTTTAATTTTTATAGATCTGCAATTTACAAAGTACATGGTAAACCAAAAAATCATTGAGTGCAAGTCAAGTTCTGTAGCTTCATTTTAACTCTATCTTAATTTGGCTTTCTCGTTATGTCGCAAATAAAGGGGAAGCTTTTCAACATCAAAAGCATGCGAAAATTTAAAATACATATGCACTTAACTATGCATCAAACGCGAAAAGAGCGATTTCTTGGATATGACAGACGATTTTGACTACAAATTGATGTCTATATATTTCAGACATCGTACGAGTATAACAACATTTTAAAAATATCTTCAAAAAAAATATGAAAATTCTATTAACTTAAAAAAAAATACCTTAACTTTCCCTTAAAGCAATTAAAACTTACGACACAGGTCTTGCAAAATGCTAGAAAGCAAAAATTTTAGTTTTTATTAAGTTTAACCCTTTTGTACAAAGACTTTATCTATAGGTAATTGGAAAAAGATTAATTTCAATTGCGGAAAGAAATTAGGTTATTTAAGTAAAAATGTTGTAATTCTTGAATTGTTTTTAAGTTAAAAATTTTAGACAATGCACTTGCAATATCATTGGCACTTTGACTCATCGTGGTTTCTTTCCATATCGCGCAAAATACTTGCCCAGAGCTGGATAACTGAATTGTGAGATTGTATTATAGATATTCAGTTTGCTTAAATAATAAAAAGATCCAATCTCACGCTTTGGACAAGTTCTTACAATTTTCGAGTGTTTTGCACAATTCGGCTTCCGAAACGAAGTATTGAATTCAAAATTTAATATTTGCCTGTATTGGCTTTCTTTAACATAGGATTCTCCATTCTCTTTGCACTGAGTCTTGTACTGCCTATAAAATTCCGCAATAGAAAGTCCGGCCTCAAGGTATTTTTTTTAATCAGACTACAAGTCAGAAGGATGTTATACGAGTAATTTCTTTTTTATGTAGCCCGCTTTGAAATCGTCTAGGTACCAGTACTCTTGTTACTCAATCTTTGTTAATATGTACGTATATTACGAACGGGTTAATCACTAATGCTTAGAGTTCCCAAGTGAAACTTTTTGCATACTTGGATCGTAGCTTGGATCTTGGATCTCGTATCTAAAAGTGTATCTTTTTCTACCGTCTGTTGTTTTTCCAGCTCTACCCCCAATGCTTTCGAACTATTTCGTTGTTGAGGATATGAATAATTTTTATTCTGTGGCGTCAAGCAATAGTACGTTTGGAAAAGCTGGAGTCTTTTTTGTTTCGTTATGTATTTGCACTGGAACTTACATGCAAGAGCACAATTTGTTATTGTTTTAATGGAAATTTCCTTAATATTCTTCTTTCTGCCTGAAACGTAGTTTTGACCAGCTTGGATGATGGATGGAAGGAATGTCTAGCAATTGTATAAAAGTGAAAGATAGCTATGATTTGTCCCCTGATCATTCTCCAGTTATTCTACGAATGAGTGAAACCCTGATTAGAAAAGTAGAACCAGCTAGATTAACTAACGGTAAGACTAATTGGGAAGACTTTAAGCAACATATTGAAGAAAATATACGGGTATATCTAAGTGTACCACTTAAGACGCTCTACAAACTAGAAATTGAAGTCGATAGCTTCATTGAAATCTTGCAGTGTGCCGCCTGAAATAATACTCCGCACTGACAAAAAAGCAAGCAAATTATGCTCTAAAATATCTTCCGGAAATTAAAGAATTGGTGAAAGAAAAAAGGAAAGCGCAAAAAAAAATTTAAACAAACTCGTTTCCCACAACATAAAACACATGCAAAATTTATTAAAAAATGATAAAAGATTTCAAAATCGTACAATAGGAATGTACCTTGAAAATCTAACAGCGGGAAAAGATTCTAATTATTCGCTTTGGAAAATGGTTAAGGGCATTAAAAACCGCAGATCCAAGTCCCGCAAATAAAAAAAAAATAAAAATATGGCGAACCTGGAAGAAACATTTAAACTGTTCGATGGTCAACCACTCATTGAAAATATCTAAGCACGCGACATAATACTTGACTATACAATAACAAGTGCAACGCTAGTTGAACTCAAACAGGAAATAAAGAAATTTAAACGAATTTATCACAGGAGAGGATCTCAAAGAATTACGAGTACCTAGGAAAGTGGTAATTAAATTATTGTATATTATAAATGCTGCTCTAAAAAGCGTAGACTAAAGTATGTTCCAAGTCAATGGAACATCGCGAAAGTTATAATGGTTCTAAAACCGCCGAATGAAATAAAAATCTTATAGACCGATCTCGCTTCTTCCGATTACATATATTCGAAATCTTCGAAAGGACATTGCTCAGACGGTTGCAGCCGGTTATAGAAGAAAATCATCTTATTTCTGATTATCAGTTCGGATTTAAATTCAAGCATTTTATAACTGACCAAGTACAAAGAATAACCGATGTAATTGAAAAAGATGAAGAACAGAAGATTTGCTCAAACGTTTCTCAAGCCTTTGATACGGTGTGGCACGAAGGCTTGAAGTTCAAACTGTGACAAGTTTTCTAGGACATTTATATGCCATTTTGGAGTCATATCTCACGAATAGACTCTTGCATGTCAAACAGGGTATCGATTATTCAGAATATAAAGAAATATCGGCTGGGGTTCCGCAAGGAAGTATTCTAGGTTCGCTCTTGGTTCTGTTGTATACTCGTGATATACCCAAAGAAGAAGGCACCACATTAGGCACATTTGCCGATGACACTGCCACTTTGGCGACAAGAATAAATGTCGAAGAATTCACTAAAATGTTGCACTAAAGAGAAGCATTAAATATGGCAAATGAATGGACACAGACTTGGTGAATCGTTCCCAACTCTGTTCATGTAAATTTTATCTATAAAAAGGTAAATAATTTACCTATCCTTGTCAATTCCGTTCGAATTGAATCCTTTTTCAAATGAGGCTAAAATACCTCGGGATGACACTTGATGCAAAGTTGAAGTGGAAGCCGCACGTGAAAAGGAAACGCAAAGAACTCGAAAATAAATACAGAGGAATGTAATGGTTACTTGGAAAATATAAATATATGGCTAACGTAGAGAACAAACTGCTTTTTGCAAGCAAGTGGCTAAACTGGTGTGGGCATATGGTACCTATACAATTTTGGGGTTATACCAAAAGAACCAATTATAATATTTTACAAACTTTTAAAAAGAATAAAGTGCTAAAAAGAATTGTCAGTTCACCGTGGTACATACAAAACAACGATATCTATAGAGATCTAGGAATTGCTACTGTGGAAGATGAAATCAAAAACTTTCCGCGAAAACACAGAAACACATTGCGCCGTCTACAAAGAACGCAGACTTTCGACCTAACTAGATAAATCACAACCGCACTCTACTATGAGCAAGCGTTTTCCGTTCTTCATTGTGTCTTTTTGAAGATTTTTCACCTACCCTCGGGGGAAAAAAAAATCTAAGTAATTTTCTGCGTATCTGTTTGGTGTGAACAACCCTTTAGAAAAGAGTTTTAAGCTGATTTCAATTTGTTTACTGGATAAAAGCACAAGCTACTCGAGGTAGTAAAAACTGGGCTGTTAAAAGTTAGTTACTACAGCAAAGATCAACGGTAGAAGCCCTTTAATACTAGAACTAAACTGTCAATCATACTTATTTGAATAGGCCTTAAATATTTCTCCTATATTTAGAGTAATTTCTAACACTAACATGTAGATTAAAATTGTGTCTGTCTATCCATGTCTTTCACACGCTTTTAACTTTTGAGCCGCTAGACCTAGAGCACAATTTGCAATATTAAAAATATATTTTCGTGGCCTGTTTTTGTCCACAAGATAACCCAAGAATGAAAAAGTATTTTTTCTCCTCATCATGTGACATATTAAATTACAATTGTTTTTTGTACTAAAACGTTCAAATAGGTAAGTAAAAAAGATTCTATTTGGATAAAGTTCGTTAAAGAAAAAAGCTCAAAAACGATGGCAAAAGTGATTCAAAGATTTCTTAAGCCCCGTCCAATATCCTACCCCCACTCCAATCGATTTTGATAATTTTCAAACAGGACTACTAGAATATCAATCTTAACTTGCAAGTCAAATTGGATTAAAAGCATTTTAAACGTTTTTAAAACGTTTTTCCTAACCACATCCTACAAATACTTCATCCGATTTTGACTATTGTTAGAAGACAATTTTTAAACAAATTTTATCAAAATCTCTTAAGTGGTTCTCGAGCGAGCCCCGTGATAACAAACAGACATGTAGCTTTCATCTTTTCTTCGGACTAACGAGGAAGCATAATTAAAACAAAGTTACTTTACGATTTTGTTTATAACGGCGTTTATACACCAACACTTTATCACTTCACTTTACTTTATGCTTAATGAAAACAACACGACCGACTTCAACAGGAGTACAATTGCGAATGATATTCTAAAATCATCCCCCTCCACCGAAATTTCTATTCTATTGCACCATACTCGTACTACAGCACTACACTTTTAACCTGACCCTGAAAAATCAAATTATCCCTTTTGTGGTCTCACATCATTACAACCGTATAAATGCGGTTCGTATCAGTGTGCAAATACCCTCCCTGGACTGGTAAGCACTCGCTTTCCAAAGAAATTTCATTAAAAGTCTTTTATGAATTCTGTTAAAATAAAAAAATTAATAATCAAAAGAAATTATAGTCCAACTTCGTTAAGTGAAATATCTGTTGCCCCTTATGTTGGTTCCACTTACAGACTTGTTTCAATTACCACTCATACAGGTGTACCTGTTACTGTTTTTTTTTTAACTAAGAAAAGTTCTAGCACAAAGATTAAAAACTCACGTACGACAACACAACGAACTAAACTATAAATGTGTATTACGAGTTAAATCATGCAAATGCAAATATTAATAAAGAAAGAATTTCCAACAGCATGAGTGCTCTTAGAACTTCTAACAGTGAGCATCACATTTAAGAGGTGGTTATTGCAAAAGTTTATTGGCCTTATGGAATCAATTACATGTATGTACATATGTATGCATAGAAGTTTAGGAGGAACACAATCGGACATAGTAAAAGAGGCATTCCACTTATCCAGGTACCACTTAAACAAGTTCGACTGTAATAAGTTAAAGTGAACAAATTCAAATAAAAAAAAAAAAAAAAAAATTCCGCAAAGAGCATTGCATTTACGAAGTCTAATTAGGTAGCTGGAAAGAGTTTATAAGGATTCCTTGAAATTGTATTCAAAACAGAATTTCGTATCGTACTACAGACATTTAGTCAGGATTTTTATTCGGCGAATAGAAATACGAGTATTTTTATGTACGGATGAACGTACGATTCAACTTTTAAAGACTGGAAGATATAGAAAAAAAGTAGATGTGATTTCTGCAGCGGTATTGGTAGCAAGTATTGATTATCTAAAAATGGTTCGATTTCGAGATTTTGATCAAACTTGACATTACTGTGATAGAGAAACTTAAAAAAGTGGGTCTCTCAATTCTGACTGTCTTTCTGAAATGAAAGAAAAAAATTAAATTCTTTTCTTTTTTTTCTTCGTATAAATATCTCGAAAAGAAATTATTGGTTTCTTATTTATAATCTTAAAGACACAGAACTTTTCAAATCCTACGCTTGTTAAAATCGATTTTGAGTGCGAATAACTCTAAACAGTGTGTCCTACAAAAATGATCACTGTCGAAATGTTAAGTTTTGAAATTTACAGGAAGATGGCGCGAAGTGAATGAAAATCGGTTTTGAGTGTAAATGCGAAAACAATGTTTTTTTTTTTTTTTTTGATTTCTGAAAATTATATTTTAAAGTTTACCAGGTGGCTGTACAATCTTTCAAACTTTTCGAAAATTGTACAAAATTTTAGATTTCTCTTTACATGGGATCACCATTCTCGTCGCTTGACCCTTATCACAGAGAAGATATATTACTTATTTAGTAAAATAAATTACTAGATGTTTCTTATAATCAAAATTTATCTATTAAACTACAGAAAAGTTATTGGACTATGCTTCGATTGGATCGGCTTTATTAGGAAAATGCACATTCCGTACTTAACAGCCTATAAATAATAAAAAAACAAAATCTTATATTAGACTTAGATTACATATATTATATTAGACTTAGATTGCATATAAAAATCGAAAAAATCATGTTTTTCAATGCTGCAGTTTAACAGAAAGTCGTATTTTTTCAGCTCCACAGACGCTTTGTGGCTGCAGCCACGCACAAGTTTGCAGTCAAGTGAATTTTGCAAGTCGTATGACCTTCATTTGAGTGCTTGTAGAGATTCATCATATTCTCATTGCAATCTGAAAACTTTTAACGAGACTTGAAGGCTGGGCCTTATCAGAAGCCGGGAATTATTTGGTTAACGTGCCTTACGATATATGTACTATACATATGTAGATAATTTAAATTTTTATTTCAAGCCCCTTTGGTTTGGTACCCCGCATGATAGATTTAATTCAACTTTAAATTTATCAATTTCACAAAATGGCGCCTGTGGTCTGCCATGTTATTTTCCCTTAATGAGAGAAATTGCCGGTGAGATGAAAATAATAAATACTATTTTTCTAAATGGTAACTAGCTTACGGAGCAATCACTTGAATGCAATTAATTGCCTTATTAATTGCACGATGTAAGTTAAGAAGGCAGATATAGAGAGAGAGAAAGGTTCCGGTAAACTCCGAGGGTGGCTTCCAGATAACTGCGGAGTATTTTCCTGTACCTACGACGTTTCCTTTGATACCCCATATGATAGATTTCAATTAACTTTTCCGATTTCACAAAGTAGCGTCTACTGCCCGCATTTGAACCCATGTCACAAAGTCCAGAAATCCGCTGGTACAGATGGTATCTTTACTGTGGCCCTGAGTAGAAAACCAAAGACTGCACAAAATTTCGGCTAGCAACGCAACAACCAACTACACATCGGAAACAGCATCCGTAGCCGTAGTTTTTTGTGACATTGCTGGTCACATTCAAGGTTCAATACCCAACTTGTCGTGTCCACCGACAAAGCACTACGAAACATGGTAACAGCACAGTTCTGTCTCACACCCCTTTAAGTCTCAAGCTCCTCTCACGAATAACTACGAAACCTTTCTCTGTAATGACAAGTCAAACTTAAACCACAAAAGTATTTTATTAATCGAGTAATACATATGTTTACAAAGTATGTAAGCAACAAATATTTAATTTCCCAATCGTCTAATCGACGCAGAAAAATTTTATTACCAAGGTTTTATAACAATACAATCGTTCGGGTTTTCGAACATCAATTTCAATTGTCGATGCATTGTGTAGCACTCCTGTGTGACGCAGACGATCGCCATTCAGGAATGTATTTGCTTGTTCGTTGCAAGCAATCGGCAACTCGTTGTGATTCTCTGGAATATATATGGAGAATTCCACGTTACTCAAATCTCTGTCTTGGATACAGATGTGGCAGGATCTACCTCTTCCAAAGAGGTTCCACCCCATTCTGAGGTAGATTCTGTCTTTGTATTGATCTACAAAATACCACTTGGACTCTACTCGGTCAGGTGGCCAGTTCGTAACAAGGGACAAGCCCGTGTAAATATTTGGGGCTAACTATTTAATAAAAAAAAAAAAAATAAAAAAAACAAATTAGAGTCAAAAATTAATTTGGTTAAACTTACCATTCCAGGCATTAGTGCTAGCAAGAATCTAGTGTTTTTTTTTTATTAATGTATTTTCTATTTTATTTTATATTTATTTGTTTGTATTTTTGATTTTTATAGATCTGTCATTTACAAGTACATGGTAAACAAAAAAATCGTTGAGTGCAAGTCAAGTTACGTAGCTTCATTTTAACTCTATCTTAATTTGGCTTTCTCGTTATGTCGCAAATAAAGGGGAAGATTTTCAACATCAAAAGCATGCGAAAATTTAAAATACATATCCACTTAACTATGCATCAAACGCGAAAAGAGCGATTTCTCGGATATTTCAGACATGGTACGAGTATAACAAGTTTTGGGAACACTTTAAAAATATCTTTTTAAAAAAAATATGAAAATTCTATTAACTTTTTTGAAAAAACACCTTAACTTTCCCTTAAAGCCCTTAAAATTTACGAGACATCTTGCAAAAGGAAAGCGAATATTTCTGATTTTATCCATTTGCAGAAAAGTTTAACCTTTTTGTATAAAGATTTTCTTCAATTGCAAAATGGATTAATGTCGATTAGGTTATTGGAAGTAAAAATGCTATAATTCATTAAATATTCTTAAGTTAGGTAGCTACAAGAACGATAAGGATTTTTTTAAACCCCACCCCTATATCTTGGACAAACACCACCAGAATGCAATCATTCTCAGACACACCAGTCCAAATCAAAATCTGTTTAGTAGTTCTTGAGTTAGGCATGAAGCAAGAACAGATTTCAAGATTTGAAACCACCTCTCTGTAAAAATTATTACATCATGCCTTTCCAATTAGATTTCTGTAAAAATACTTTTATAACAAGAGTTGAAGATAGGATTAGTAATTTGCAAAATTTGAAAAAAAAAAACTTTCTATTTTCAGGGCACGGGCGTTTCGAAGAGGAACAGGGGAGATGCTTGTGCACGTTAGCTTTAAATGTTTGTTACAGTGAAAGTTACTGTGATGGGGAATTACAGACTCCGGTAGATCATTCCACATTCGTGTCGTTCGGTCTATAAACGAATCCCTATATTTGACAGTACCGAGTACCTCTTAAGGACGAATTGATGTGCACTGAAAGCATGACGCGGATTGATGGTGAAATTTTGAATGCAGTTGGCTATATCGCAGGAACTTTTTTTTTTATAAAAAAAAACGATAAAATACATAGATAAAGACACGAGACATTACTGCAATGTTCGAATGAATTTATGGAGTACAAAATGTCTCTATCACCTATAAGACCACCAGACCAGATGTGGGCGTTATATTACCACAGAAAATAAATTTTCATATTGGCATCACTGGAAACGAAATCCTAGTTTGGATGCTCAAAATATTTCGCGTGTCGTAACGGAACAAAATCATGTCAATGAGAAGTGGCTTTTCGTAGATATCCTCCTCTCGCTCTCCCCATTGTTCTCAAATTAACCCGTCAGTTTGTGAATTTCAAAGACGACTACTTTGACCGCTTTCCAGTAACTGAATTATTTGAACTTATGTACACACATATGCACACACATAGATATGTTTTATCCTTAATTTGGTGTACGAGTATGTATGAGAAACATAAGCCTATGAAAATTCTTACATTCATGTGAGTCACTTTTTGCACGTATTCTGTTCGGGCACTTACAAGCCCATCGAAATCTGTTCCCTGGAATTTTAACTGATACTTGACGCACACCATCGTAAGTTGTGCGGTTCTCAAATCCACATAGAACTCTCTTGATTGAAAATTGAAAAGGCTACTACAGTAGAGGACGGATAAAAGGTACCACGCTGAGTTTATACAAAAAAGCAAAGTTAGGTGTGACTCCGATTTCCGCCTGTACCTACTTATAATTAACTGTGTCAATTAAGCTTATAATATGGAAATGTTCATAGGTATGTATGTATGTTAAACATCGATAGGAAAAATGGTCTAACCCACAAGCCTATCTGAATTTCCTATATCGGGACAAGTTGAACAGATGTTTGAGGGAAATAAAAGAATTAAAGAAAAAGCAGATTAAGCGATCTATTAGTCTCTTTTAAGCATTGTTATAATGTAACTCAAGCACTGTTGAACCGATTTCTATACAGTTTGCTTTATTCATTAGGAAATTTTTGACAGAAAGTTTGTGGATAGCCGCAAAAGTAAAATTTATGCTGTGAAAACGCTAACAAAGACTTATTCGATTTGAATAAAGTTGGCATTTATCGATTCAAGCATTAATGTAGGAATATTTGAAGCTATAATTCAGCACTGTATCTTGTCATAAAGATGATTACCAAGCACAAAAGTGTGATTTTTTAATAAATTTATTTTCAATCTGCGGGTAATGCTGCCAACTTTTGGGGCAATTTTTGTTCAAAATTTGTTTTTAAAAACTGTATATAGGTATATACAATAAAATTCATTGATCATATCCGAGAAATAATATATTTTTAATAACACATCAACTAGCCATATCATAGCAGGTCTTTAACATAAATACAAAGTTTGAAGAAAATCCATTTAGCCGTTTGGCCTGCAGTAATGCAGTAAGTAAAGCTTCATGTAAACCGACGGACAGATAGAAATGCAGAATTGAGAGACATACTTTTTTTTGTTTTAGTCACACTCCTTTTTTAAGACGAATGCAAAATAATTCTAGGTCATATACAAATAATAGAGAATTTCTGAGTTTTCAGAATACTAGATTTACAGAACTTTAAAACAAGACGGAATTTTGTTCAAATTGATTTTTGGCGTATTGTAGTATAATAAATCATTTAAGTACCTGCTTTGAAATCATTTATTAAAATTAAAATAATTTTGATAAGTCGAAAACAATTATGTAGAAGAAAACAAGATATTCCTTCGAAATCATCTTTCCATTTCGTTTTTAATAAAATATTCGAAATATTACGAAATATTTTAAAACATTTTAACGATTCCAATTTGTTCATCGTGTCACACCGCAAGCTGTTAAATGTTAGTTACTGCTGGTAGCAAAGAGCAACAGTAGAAGCCTGTGTGAAATCAAATCAAATCAAAGTTTTAAAAGTTGCTGAAAATTCTTTTATGTTTGTTTTAAATTGCTCCAAATTATTATTACAAAGCATTAAAAATGACAAGAAAAATGCCTTTTAAGAGTTGTTCTAGACTGCACTAGTTATTCTGAACATTGCTCCAAATTTGTCACTTTTAGATCTCACCGTTTGCAAAACATGGTCGAAAATTAAAATTCCACTTTGTTCTCGAAGTGAATTAAAATTCTTTTAAATTGTATGTTTTAATCTTAAACAATTCGCCTGCAAAACTATTTTAACGTTTTAGAACAATTTAAAACAAACAACAGCCTGGGACAACTTTAAAAAATTTCATTTCCGAAAAAGGGCGACTAACTTTTCTAGCTTCAAGTTATATGCATGATTTTTCACAATATAATAATAACGCAAAGACAACGCCGGTACCATTTTTCATAATACCGTTATTCTGGAGGTGGAGGTACCTTCTTATAGTATAAGCAAAATATCGCTGAAAATATTTTTTTTTACTAGAATCGAGAAATACGTAGTGAGCCGCAGAACAAAAAGACATGGAACAAAAAGTGTTCATTTGAACTGAAATACGAATTGTGTCTATCACGACAGTAATATACAACTCTACCACTTCACGCCGCTTTATTCTTTATAAAATAACATGACCGATATCTGATTTCTATTCTCATGCCAATACACTGCAACACTACACTCTCCTCTTGACCGGTTTTTGGGGACAATTTTCGAAATATTTTTCCTACTATTTGTTTGTATCTGCCTATCCATGTCTTTTACACGCTTACAACTTTTGAACTGCCAGACCTAGAGCACAATTTGAAATATTAAAAATATATTTTCAGGATCTCTTTTTGGAGCACAAAAGTTTAGGAAAAGGGGGAAGAGGAACAGAGGAGAAGCCTGTGCACATTGGCTTTAAATATTTGGAGGTAATAGTGATGGGGATATTAGATAATTCCACATTCGTGTCGCCCGTGCCCTGAAACAATATAAAGGTATTCATATGGCAGAAGTGCTTCAAAGATTGTTTAAACCCCATCCCTACCACCACTCCAATCGATTTTGATAATTTTCAAACAGCACTACTAAAATATCACGCTTAACTTACAAGTCAAATTGGATTAAAAGCCTTTAAAACATTTTTAAGTTATGTAGCTAACACAAATTAATTAAATATTTGTTAAACTCCTAACCACATCCTACAAACACTTCATTCGATTTTGACAATTTTTAAACAAATTTTATTAAAATTTCTTTCGAGCGAGCCCCGCGAGAACAAACAGATATGTAGCTTTCACCTTTTCTTCGAACTAACGAGGAAGCAAAATTAAAACAAAGTTACTTTACGATTCTGTTTATAACGGCGTTTATTCACCAACACTTTACCACTTCTTTACTTTACTTTCTGCTTTACGAAAACAACACGACCTGCCTCAACAGGAGTACAATTGCGAATGATTCTCTAAATCATCCTCTCCTCCGAGAGAATTATATTCTGTGGCACCACACTACGGCACCACATTTTTAACCTGACCCGTTATTGTAGGAAAGAAAAGAGTGCCAGGATGCTTCCTGAAATCAAATTATCCCTTTTGTGGCCTCACATTATTCCAACCGTATAAATGGGGTTCGTATCAGTGTGCAAATACCCTCCCTGGACTGGCAAGCACTCGCTTTCCAAAGAAATTTCATTAAAAGTCTTTTATGAATACTGTTAAAATAAAAAAATAGATAATTAGATTAAATTACAGTCGAACTTCGCTAAGTGACTTGTTTCAGTTACCATTTATCCAGGTACTGCAACTGTTGTTTTTTTTTTTTTTTTTAAAAACTAAGGAAGGTTCTACGCACACAGATTGAAAACTCACAACTTACATATGTATGTACAACCAGATAACGAACTAAACTTAACGATATGTAAAGGGTGTCCCTAAATTTACGGAAATAGTAATTTCGATAGAAAACACAGGTTTTTAATTAAAAATTGTAAATGTTTTATTGATTCATAAAGTATATAGTATAGGGTTATGTATGGAATAGCATGTCGGGTAAATGGCCTTCATGACGTTGCTGGTTTTTCATGACCGTTTTGCATAAATGTGGCTGAATTTAGTTGATACAGCGCTTAGTTTACTCCTTCAAAGCGTGGGTGGTCGTGTTCTTGTTGGCATAAACCTTAGACTTCAAAAAACCCCAAAGAAAAAAGTCCTATGTCATTAAATCGCATGTTCTGGGTGGCCAATTTTGATCACCAAAATGGCAAATTACACGACCAGGAAATAATTCATATAGTAATTGAATTGTTTTTCGGGCTGTATGAAATGTGGCACCGTCGTGCATTAACTGTTATTGCCTGACCAGCCTCATTTTCAAATTCCGGACTAGATGCATTTGTCTCTCAACAATCACTCGTCGATTTTCTGATACCCAAATTCGACAATTTTGACGATTAACAAAACCATCAAGATGAAAATGAGCTTCATCACTGAGGCTCAAGATGATTTTGTTTGAAAAATCAGCATCCACTTATTGTTGTTCCATAATCCATTCAACGAACTCTTTTCGCTGTGGTCAGTATGTAGTATGCATGAATATGCCGAATTGATGTTCTTGAACTCTCAACAATACTGTCACGAACTGCTTCAATGTTTTGTGTTGAATAACTTGTTGAAGGACAGCCAGAGTGTCTAAGATCACTAATTGATCCAGTCTCCCTGAATTTTTGAATTAATCTCTTCACAGTTGATGAAGTTAAATCACTATTCCGACCATATTTTGTACGAATATTGTGAACTGTAGCTGCCAAATCTTCATTATTTTTAAAATATCGCTCAACAATGAAAACGCGTTGTTCTTTCGTGTAGCACTCCATTCTTAAAACCCTGAACTGTCAGCTGTCACGCTGTTTTTTTTTTTTGTCGTTGGAAACACTTTACCGCACAAATATTGCAAAATTCTAATCTTGCGTGAATTTTGGGACACCCTTTATAAATGTGTATTACGTGTTAAATCATGCAAATGCAAATATTAATAAAGAAAGAATTTCCAACAGCATAGAGGTGATTATTGGAAAAAACTAATTCCACTTATAGAATTCATATAGTTTCACTTATGTGTGTAGGTACATATGTATAGAAGTTTAGTTACGGAGCAACCCAATTGGACATAGTAAAAGAGGTATTCTACTTATAAAGGTACCACTTAAACAGATTCAACTCTAATTAGTTATAGTTAACAAATTCGAATTAAAAAGAAAAGTCGCGCAAAGATCATTGCATTTGCAAAGTCTAATTAGGTAGCCGGGAAGTGAAAATTGTATGCGAAACAGAATTTCACATCGTACTACAGTACAGACAATTAGTTAGGGTTTTTATTCGGTGAATAGTATATTTAATGAATGTGGCAATGAGAAGTTATGAAGTTTAAATGGTGAAAGATATAGAGGGAATTTCTGCACCGTTATTGGTAGCAATTATTTGCTTCACGAAAATGTTCGATCTCGAGATTTTGAGCACACTTAACTATGATAAAGAAACTCAAAAAAGTGCGTATCTCAATTCTGTCCGTCTGTTTGTATGCTGAATACATGTCCGATTGCAGCCTAAACGGAATAACAAATAAGCAGTCCCCAACCGAGTGGGGCAAGGGATTTGGGGCGTGCGGAAAACACAGAAGCCCTATGAAACTCTTGCGGCAGGCCGAGTATAGACACCGCCCTTTAAATAAGCATTTCCCACCCACACAGCTGTACATGTATAAGTGCATGTGTACGATATGTGTATATAGATATTTAAACTTCCAGAGCTCTCAAAATGCGACCGCAATGATATAGCAGTGGAAAACTTGGCTGCAATAGTAGATAATGCAACAAGAAAAAATAACCTTGGAGACAGTAACACCCCTGTTTAGAAATAATTTATTTTTTCTTGTTTTCTTTGTAATAATGCAATATTCATTTATTTTCTGTTCATTAATATTATTTTTGTTATTATAGGTAAATATTATTTTTTTGTATCTTTGTTCATGATTACGTACGATTCGCACACCACTGGAGTTGAATGCACATGGAGCGAGTGCATGTGTGTGGGTGCATTCTTGCTGCTGTGGTCGTAAGAAATAATATTACTAAACTAGATTTTAGTTCTGGAAAACTAAAGCAAGAAATCGCTGACTTGCAGAATGCCAGAAGCATCTCAGCACTGCACAAGAGAGTAATGAGCGCAGAAAATATGATACAACCAAAGGAAGGAATCCGGACGAGCTCTTATGATGGCCGAAGGAAAGGGAAACTCCGGAAAAAGAGAAAGCGGCCACTAACACAAGAGGGATAAGAAACCACATAGGGTAGGAAGGGGGTGCTAAACAGTGAAAAGAGCCGACCAAAAGTTGAAAACAAAAAAAGGTGACGAGAAAGAGCATACAAAAGAAGGAGAAAGAGAGAAGAAAATCGCACCGAACCACACACTGGAGTGGAAGGATGTGCCAATAAGGACAAAAGGCCGACCAAATGTGAAAATTAAAAATGGTGATGAAAAAGAGGAGAACAAAGGGACAAAGAGCCAAGAAGGACCCAACGAAAACCCAAAAGGCCAAATTTTTTTTATAATTTGCGATTGCCAAAGGGGATCATATCCCTACCCTATATCAGAGCACGCCCGTGGTTTGAAACATAAGCTTTCGCAATTGATCGACTTTTTTATTTATTTCATACGAAATGGATTATTCTTGATATCAGGATTTGAACTGTGAGCCCGTATCGTGAAGAGCGATGACGTATGTGCTATTATAAAAGCGAAAACTGGTGAACCATCGTATGCAAGCATCCTGAAAATTATGAAAGCCAAGCCAAAGCTAAAAGAATTCGACAAAAATGTCAACAAAATCAGGAAGACAGCTAAAGGCGAGCTGATCCTAGAACTGAAGAGAAGAAATGATGGTAAGACCGAGAAGCTCAAGGAGGACATGATCAAAATCCTCCAAAGTGAAGTCGAGGTCAAAACGTTATGCGACCAATTCAACATACAGTGCCGCGACCTAGACCTAGGTAACAACTGTGGAAGAAATCTTCAATGCAGAGCAGTTACCATCGCCAGTAAGCATCACGAGTGATGCAGTAAAGTCCATATGGGTGACAAAAGGAGGAACCCAAAATGTGTGCGATGTGGAGAAATGGGACACATGGCGAAAAGTGCATGGCGAAGCAGAGGTGTGCCATATGTGACCCAGGATGTAAAATTGGAAACGACAGTTTCAGATGCGCAGCGTATAAAGGCGCAGTACGTCAAATTGCAAGAAAGCCATGAAATGCATCCAAATAAACCTGAATCAATGCGAAGCCGCCCAGGGTCTATTTGCAAAAACAGCGAAAGAATAAAAGGCAAATGCAAACCTCATCTGCGAACAACACAAAATCTCAAGCGACAGTGGAAAATGGTTAGAAGATGGGACCAGCAATGCAGTGACATGGACATGCGGAAGCTACCCATTCGAACCCAAAGACTCCAGGTAGAGGCAGAACATCGTATACCCCAAAATAAAATGAATCCATTTCTTCAGGTGCTACGCCCCACTTAGCATGAATATGGCGGAATACGAACAGATACTGGATAGCCTCGCTGCCGATGTTAGAAGAAAATCACCAACTATCGTAGCAGGAGACTTTAACGCATGGGCGGTCGAGTGGAATAGCACCATGATAAATAGAAGAGGCGAAGCTTTAGCTAGCCTCGACCTAGTGCTACTTAATCGAGGTAACAAGCATACCTTTGACAACAGTAGAGCACGTTCCTACATCGACCTGACTTTCGCCAGTAGATGCGTTGCAAGGAGAATGAAATGGCAAGTCTCAGACCTGTATACAAATAGGGATCACCGCGCCATGGTCTTTCAAACAGGAGAACAACATCGATCGCAACACAACAAACCTCACCTTTAACAAAAGACGCAGGCACCGAAATGCTCTAGTAGATGTTAAGCAACATTAACATTGCAGGAAGCACGACAGAAGAACAAGCCGAAAAAGTCTCAGTGTCCTTATCCCGAGGATGCAATGTAGCCATGCCATGCAAGGGAAAAATAAACTGGAGGGCACCTGTGTACTGGTGGAACGACGACATCTCCAATCTTCGAGCAAACTGTCTCAGAATGCGGAGGCATCATGTACGACATTATGTACGCAATTGTCAGCTCTTTTTTCCCGAGGAAAAATGGATTCACCTTGCCACCAAGAGCAGCTGAAGTAGTAGAGACAATACCACCAGTCACAACTGAGGAAATCCTAGAAGCGGCGAAGACAATAAAGAGCCCGAACTTCGTGCTAAAAAGAGTCAACAAAGCGCCTCTACACGTCATGCCTAACGGAAGACAACTTTCCTCTGCAGTGGAAAAGTCAGTGATTAGTGCTCATTCCAAAGGGCAGCAAGTCACCTGAGAAACCGTCGTCCTATAGGCCGCTGTGCATGAAACAACGGCGGAAAGTGCTCGAAAAAATAATACACACAAGGCTAGAACCATTCACGGAAGGACACTCGGGGCTCTCCAACCAACAGTTCGGCTTCAGGAAGAAGCGAAGCACAGTAGGGGCAATAAGGGAAGTGCGCAATATTGCGCGTGAAGTAATCGCGTGACAAAGATGATTAGAAGGGAGAAAGCAGTACTGCGCCGTCGGAACACTCGACGTCGAAAACGCATTCAATTCAGCTAGCTGGAGCTGCATAGTGAGAGCGCTAATAGCGTTCCGAAATTTTTTTCTTGAAATTAATGAAAATTGTTTTTTTTTTCTTCGTACAAAAATCTCGAATCTACTTTTATTCCATCTGTTTTTTTATTAAATGTTAAAATGATTCTATTTGTTGCTGTCCGAGTTCCATAATAAAAAAAAATTAAGATGTTGGATTAGAGTTGCAGTTTAGACCATTGGAATCTCATTGGGATTCTGGCAGAAAAAGCGGTACCCTTTCTTTTCAGAAATGATACGAGCCGCAACTGTATAGGTAGTATTTGACTTTACTACGTGGTATTAACTATGTGGCCAATATCCGTGGCTGTAAGTAACTAAGTCAGATACTTAGTTAAAGCAACTTTAATAAGAAACAGGCTACATCGATAACAGTAACTATAACTGTGCGAACGCCTAGGTGGAATTACTGCACATGCACTGCTGCCTTTGAAGGGACCTTATTAACACACTGCAGGCTAAAAGTTTGAGGCCGCCCTTAGTGCTCGAAGAAAAAATAATATCTAACATCGAAAAAACTCTTTAGTAGAATAATAATCATGTAAAATGAACGGGGAACATATATAAAACCAAAATAAGAAGAAAAATATTTTCACATTGTTCTTAACATAAAGGAATTTATTAAAAAGATGAAAAAATGACTTAAACCAATTTTTTGTTTAAAAGCAACCATTACGAGTACATTCGATTAATTTTTTTTTTTTTTAATTCTTGCATTCTACCTTTCAGTTTTTGAATTGTTGCCTGAGGTATATTGCTCCAGCAACCCAATAGTATATTCCACAATGCAGATTCTGGTGATGAGCATTGATCCCGGACCCTTCTATCCAGTTCCTCCCACAACAGCTCCATAGGGTTTACCTCTAGTGATTGCGGCGCCCATATCATAATTTGTAAGATTTCTTCATCTACCCTCTTCTTGCAGGTAGTCTTGACGTATGTTTAGGGTCGTTATCCTGTTGAATTACGAATCCTTCGCACAATTAATTTAAGTCCAGAGGTCACAGTGTTTTCTCCAATAATGTTTTGTATGCCTCCTTATTCATTTTTCCAATCACACGATGTCAATAAAAGTACAATGGGTCAGGTGAGACAGGAATAAGTATTAGAATAGGTCAGACTTCGATTTACCGAATGTCCTTGGATTTTTAGATAGATTCTGATAGCGCTTTGCTTGATTGAAACTATTTCGTGGGTTATATTGGTACGTACTCGTACACAGTATGTCACTATAATACTCATTAAAATTCTCTTGTGTGTGAACATAGTGTAATATTAAGCGAAACATTTATATGTATATTCGTAGGTAAATACATACATATGTATGTTACAATTAACATCGATCGTTTGATTCGTTGTTGTTTTTCTACATACGCCATTACCGTTGTAGCCAATAACACGGAACAATGAAGACTTTATTATTTCCATATTAATCATGTATATATCTATAGGTGCATTCATTACCTATAAGGGCATAAAATAGTTGAGAAACAATAACCAACTATCTGTGTAAAGGCTCGATCTACAGAGCAAAAATCTCCGAGAGCATGGATAAGATATTGTTCCTTAGTAATAAAGCTTCTGAAAGTTACTCCTAAACACACTTTATGTACCTATGTACATGTATGTATGATAGTTGAGTTCATGTAGTTAATACGAATCATCTTAACATTGTCGCACAGCTTATAATTGGCTTTCAATGAACACTTTTCACGACAAATGGCTAGGCTGTTTACGCTCTAGTTGGAAACACACCTTTGGTTTTTCGAATCTTACAAATTTATGTCTATAATCAGCCATTTTACCCTTGATTCACAACATTTCGCATTTGGTATATTTAGCAAAATAAATTACTAGATGTTTCTTATAATCAAAATTTATTTATTAAACTACAGAAAAGTTATTGGGCTATGCTTCGATTGGCCGTGGTGTAGTGGTAACATCAACGCTTGTCACGCTCTTGGTTCACGGTTCAAATCCTGATCTCAACAATCATCTATTTATTTCGTCTGAAATAAATAAAAAAGTCGATCAATTGCGAAAGCTTAGTCAACTCTACTGCGAAGGCATAACACTGGCAGTAGGGTGGTCATATGGCTTAAATGCAACTTGATCGTGATGATGACATCAGGTGGAGGGAAAAAAGTTCTATGAATCATCAGCAACGACAAAAAGCAAAACAAACAACCTCCCCAGTTATCTGGACGCCACCCTTGGAGTTTATTGAAACTTAATACCACCTAAGTTTCAAACCCACTACACCAATCTTTCTTTCTCTCTCTCTCAATTTCTTCAAACGCCGTGCCCTGAAATAATTTAGTTGGTATTCATATCCCATTTGGCGCGTGCAAATTATAAAAAAAAAACATTCCGTACTAAACATCCTATAAATAAGAAAAATAAAATCTAATATTAGATTTAGATTACTGCACTACCATATCTAAAAATTCAATTATAAAAAGTTGATTTTTATATGCAGAATCTCGCATATAAAAATCGAAAAAAATTATGCAAACTTTTAACGAGACTTGAAAGCTGGGCCTTATTAGAAGCCAGGCTTTATTTGGTTAACGTGTCTTGCAAACTGTGTATGTAAATAAATGGAATTGTTATTTCAAGCCCCTTTTGTTTACTTCCCCGCATAATAGATTTAATTCAACTTTAAAGTTATCAATTTCACAAAATGGCGTCCGTGGTCTACGATATTGTTTTTCCCCTAATGAGGAAAATTACTTACGCCTAGACAGCAATCCCTTAAATGAAATAAATTTTCTTATTAATTGCACGGCGCAAGTTAGAAAGGCAGACAGAGAGAGAGAGAAAGATTATTGTAGTGGCTTGAAATACAGGCATTAGGTTTCGGTAAACTCCGCGGTGCGGAGAATTTGCGTGATATTATTGTTTTTGCTTTATGATTCAAAGTATTTTTTCCGTCCTTCTGATGTCATCATCACAATCAACTTTGTTTACCCTACTTCTTGACATTCGGATTTGAACCGTGAACCTTCAGCGTGACGAGCGATTATGTTACCACTACACCACGGTAACTTAGGTGTATTTTATTTCTTCTTCTTTCATGACAATCGGTTTCGCCTTTTATTCTCTAGGTGGTAACACAATCTTTAACTCCCCGAATTGGACAACATTTTGTATAATACATATATGGCACACAAGCCCTTTCGTTTGTACCCCACGCGATAGATTTGAATTAACTCTCTGAATTTTACAAGATCTACTGTTTGCACCTGACCAAAAATTGCAACATCCAGAAATCAACAGATCCAGATGTTATATTTGCTGTGGCTCTAAGCAGAAAACCACTGACTGCTTAAAATTTCTGCTAGCAACGCAACAACCAACTACACTTCGGAAGGAGTATCCGTAGCTGTAGTTTCTTATGGCATTGCTAGTCACATTCAAGGTTCAGAAATCACCTTGACGTAATTAATTTGTTCTGTACTACAGCATTCTGCCGACAAAGCGCTACGAAACATGGTAACAGCATAGTTCTGTCTCACACCCCTTTAAGTCTCAAGCTCCTCTGACGAATAGGTACTGTTCACGTGAAAAGTATATTAGTTAACTTTAAAAAAGTACCAAGATTTTATGTAAGAGGTCGCTACTCATTAAAACTCAAAGCCGACTGTCAACCTACCCATTTCCTTTTTCCAGTAACAAAACTTGTTCTGTTCTATCTGTGACTCTCAACGAGGTAAGACATCGAGCTCTTTTAATAAAGACCAACAACATAACCTGTCTTTGTTTTATTTTATTTCTTCACCCAACTCCTCCACGAGGAAAATTCCTAACCAGCGCCTACCCAAAGGACTACCCGAAAGTACCCGCACAGGTACCAAACCTTTCCTTGCAATGGCAAGTCAAACTTAAACCACAAAAGTACTCGTAGAACTACTAACTTTCCAATAATTGCGACACTGTAACTCGCCTTGAAGTCATGCATAGTTACCTACGACAAATTTAAAAGTACTGGCCGGTTTCGAGGGCTGTAACCTCTAACTAATACCTAACATGGCGATTATCAGGCTGTAAAACCTTGTAATTATTCAGACTCTCACCCACTCCACAGAACTGAACACAACACTTTAGTATAAGCAAATATTTTATTAATCGGGTAATACATATGTTTACAAAGTATGTAAGTAAAAAATATGCAATTTCCCAATCGTCTAATCGCCGTAAAAAAACTTTATAATCAGCCTTTTGCTACAATAAAAATCTCCGGGTGTTCGAATATGAATTGTAATTGTCGATGCATGGTATAAAATTCCTGTGTGAAGCAGACGATTACCATTCAGGAATATGTTTACTTGCGCATTGTAAGCGCTCGGTAATTCATACTGATTCTCGGGAATATATATGGAGAATTCGACTTTACTCAAATCTTCTTCTTTGAAAATTAAATGGCAACATTTGCCTCTTCCAAAGATGTTCCACCCTATTCTGAGATAGACTCTGATGTTATATTGAGTTAGAAAATACCACTTGGACTCTACTCGGTCAGATGGCCAGTTCGTAACAAAGGGCAAGCCCATGTAAATATTTTGGGGTAGCTATTTAATAAAAAAAAAAACAAATTAGATTCAAAAATAAATTTTGTTAAACTTACCGTTTCAGACATTAAAGTTCACGAACTAGTGCTAGCAAGAATCTAGTGTTTTTTTATTTTCTTTTTTATTTTGTATTTAATTTTTTGTATTTTTAATTTTTATAGATCTGCAATTAAAAAGTACATGGTAAACCAAAAAATCATTGAGTGCAAGTCAAGTTCTGTAGCTTCATTTTAACTCTATCTTAATTTGGCTTTCTCGTTATGTCGCAAATAAAGGGGAAGCTTTTCAACATCAAAAGCATGCGAAAATTTAAAATACATATGCACTTAACTATGCATCAAACGCGAAAAGAGCGATTTCTTGGATATGACAGACGATTTTGACTACAAATTGATGTCTATATATTTCAGACATCGTACGAGTATAACAACATTTTAAAAATATCTTCAAAAAAAATATGAAAATTCTATTAACTTAAAAAAAAATACCTTAACTTTCCCTTAAAGCAATTAAAACTTACGACACAGGTCTTGCAAAATGCTAGAAAGCAAAAATTTTAGTTTTTATTAAGTTTAACCCTTTTGTACAAAGACTTTATCTATAGGTAATTGGAAAAAGATTAATTTCAATTGCGGAAAGAAATTAGGTTATTTAAGTAAAAATGTTGTAATTCTTGAATTGTTTTTAAGTTAAAAATTTTAGACAATGCACTTGCAATATCATTGGCACTTTGACTCATCGTGGTTTCTTTCCATATCGCGCAAAATACTTGCCCAGAGCTGGATAAATGAATTGTGAGATTGTATTATAGATATTCAGTTTGCTTAAATAATAAAAAGATCCAATCTCACGCTTTGGACAAGTTCTTACAATTTTCGAGTGTTTTGCACAATTCGGCTTACGAAACGAAGTATTGAATTCAAAATTTAATATTTGCCTGTATTGGCTTTCTTTAACATAGGATTCTCCATTCTCTTTGCACTGAGTCTTGTACTGCCTATAAAATTCCGCAATAGAAAGTCCGGCCTCAAGGTATTTTTTTTAATCAGACTCTACAAGTCAG
Organism: Pocota personata; assembly: GCA_963082735.1. Classification (NCBI taxonomy): domain Eukaryota; kingdom Metazoa; phylum Arthropoda; class Insecta; order Diptera; family Syrphidae; genus Pocota; species Pocota personata. The sequence continues at coordinate 6,167,903 of OY720433.1, forward strand.
AAGGATGTTATACGAGTAATTTCTTTTTTATGTAGCCCGCTTTGAAATCGTCTAGGTACGAGTACTCTTGTTACTTAATCTTTGTTAATATGTACGTATATTACGAACGGGTTAATCACTAATGCTTAGAGTTCCCAAGTGAAACTTTTTGCATACTTGGATCGTAGCTTGGATCTTGGATCTCGTATCTAAAAGTGTATCTTTTTCTACCGTCTGTTGTTTTTCCAGCTCTACCCCCAATGCTTTCGAACTATTTCGTTGTTGAGGATATGAATAATTTTTATTCTGTGGCGTCAAGCAATAGTACGTTTGGAAAAGCTGGAGTCTTTTTTGTTTCGTTATGTATTTGCACTGGAACTTACATGCAAGAGCACACTTTGTTATTGTTTTAATGGAAATTTCCTTAATATTCTTCTTTCTGCCTGAAACGTAGTTTTGACCAGCTTGGATGATGGATGGAAGGAATGTCTAGCAATTGTATAAAAGTGAAAGATAGCTATGATTTGTCCCCTGATCATTCTCCAGTTATTCTACGAATGAGTGAAACCCTGATTAGAAAAGTAGAACCAGCTAGATTAACTAACGGTAAGACTAATTGGGAAGACTTTAAGCAACATATTGAAGAAAATATACGGGTATATCTAAGTGTACCACTTAAGACGCTCTACAAACTAGAAATTGAAGTCGATAGCTTCATTGAAATCTTGCAGTGTGCCGCCTGAAATAATACTCCGCACTGACAAAAAAGCAAGCAAATTATGCTCTAAAATATCTTCCGGAAATTAAAGAATTGGTGAAAGAAAAAAGGAAAGCGCAAAAAAAAATTTAAACAAACTCGTTTCCCACAACATAAAACACATGCAAAATTTATTAAAAAATGATAAAAGATTTCAAAATCGTACAATAGGAATGTACCTTGAAAATCTAACAGCGGGAAAAGATTCTAATTATTCGCTTTGGAAAATGGTTAAGGGCATTAAAAACCGCAGATCCAAGTCCCGCAAATAAAAAAAAAATAAAAATATGGCGAACCTGGAAGAAACATTTAAACTGTTCGATGGTCAACCACTCATTGAAAATATCTAAGCACGCGACATAATACTTGACTATACAATAACAAGTGCAACGCTAGTTGAACTCAAACAGGAAATAAAGAAATTTAAACGAATTTATCACAGGAGAGGATCTCAAAGAATTACGAGTACCTAGGAAAGTGGTAATTAAATTATTGTATATTATAAATGCTGCTCTAAAAAGCGTAGACTAAAGTATGTTCCAAGTCAATGGAACATCGCGAAAGTTATAATGGTTCTAAAACCGCCGAATGAAATAAAAATCTTATAGACCGATCTCGCTTCTTCCGATTACATATATTCGAAATCTTCGAAAGGACATTGCTCAGACGGTTGCAGCCGGTTATAGAAGAAAATCATCTTATTTCTGATTATCAGTTCGGATTTAAATTCAAGCATTTTATAACTGACCAAGTACAAAGAATAACCGATGTAATTGAAAAAGATGAAGAACAGAAGATTTGCTCAAACGTTTCTCAAGCCTTTGATACGGTGTGGCACGAAGGCTTGAAGTTCAAACTGTGACAAGTTTTCTAGGACATTTATATGCCATTTTGGAGTCATATCTCACGAATAGACTCTTGCATGTCAAACAGGGTATCGATTATTCAGAATATAAAGAAATATCGGCTGGGGTTCCGCAAGGAAGTATTCTAGGTTCGCTCTTGGTTCTGTTGTATACTCGTGATATACCCAAAGAAGAAGGCACCACATTAGGCACATTTGCCGATGACACTGCCACTTTGGCGACAAGAATAAATGTCGAAGAATTCACTAAAATGTTGCACTAAAGAGAAGCATTAAATATGGCAAATGAATGGACACAGACTTGGTGAATCGTTCCCAACTCTGTTCATGTAAATTTTATCTATAAAAAGGTAAATAATTTACCTATCCTTGTCAATTCCGTTCGAATTGAATCCTTTTTCAAATGAGGCTAAAATACCTCGGGATGACACTTGATGCAAAGTTGAAGTGGAAGCCGCACGTGAAAAGGAAACGCAAAGAACTCGAAAATAAATACAGAGGAATGTAATGGTTACTTGGAAAATATAAATATATGGCTAACGTAGAGAACAAACTGCTTTTTGCAAGCAAGTGGCTAAACTGGTGTGGGCATATGGTACCTATACAATTTTGGGGTTATACCAAAAGAACCAATTATAATATTTTACAAACTTTTAAAAAGAATAAAGTGCTAAAAAGAATTGTCAGTTCACCGTGGTACATACAAAACAACGATATCTATAGAGATCTAGGAATTGCTACTGTGGAAGATGAAATCAAAAACTTTCCGCGAAAACACAGAAACACATTGCGCCGTCTACAAAGAACGCAGACTTTCGACCTAACTAGATAAATCACAACCGCACTCTACTATGAGCAAGCGTTTTCCGTTCTTCATTGTGTCTTTTTGAAGATTTTTCACCTACCCTCGGGGGAAAAAAAAATCTAAGTAATTTTCTGCGTATCTGTTTGGTGTGAACAACCCTTTAGAAAAGAGTTTTAAGCTGATTTCAATTTGTTTACTGGATAAAAGCACAAGCTACTCGAGGTAGTAAAAACTGGGCTGTTAAAAGTTAGTTACTACAGCAAAGATCAACGGTAGAAGCCCTTTAATACTAGAACTAAACTGTCAATCATACTTATTTGAATAGGCCTTAAATATTTCTCCTATATTTAGAGTAATTTCTAACACTAACATGTAGATTAAAATTGTGTCTGTCTATCCATGTCTTTCACACGCTTTTAACTTTTGAGCCGCTAGACCTAGAGCACAATTTGCAATATTAAAAATATATTTTCGTGGCCTGTTTTTGTCCACAAGATAACCCAAGAATGAAAAAGTATTTTTTCTCCTCATCATGTGACATATTAAATTACAATTGTTTTTTGTACTAAAACGTTCAAATAGGTAAGTAAAAAAGATTCTATTTGGATAAAGTTCGTTAAAGAAAAAAGCTCAAAAACGATGGCAAAAGTGATTCAAAGATTTCTTAAGCCCCGTCCAATATCCTACCCCCACTCCAATCGATTTTGATAATTTTCAAACAGGACTACTAGAATATCAATCTTAACTTGCAAGTCAAATTGGATTAAAAGCATTTTAAACGTTTTTAAAACGTTTTTCCTAACCACATCCTACAAATACTTCATCCGATTTTGACTATTGTTAGAAGACAATTTTTAAACAAATTTTATCAAAATCTCTTAAGTGGTTCTCGAGCGAGCCCCGTGATAACAAACAGACATGTAGCTTTCATCTTTTCTTCGGACTAACGAGGAAGCATAATTAAAACAAAGTTACTTTACGATTTTGTTTATAACGGCGTTTATACACCAACACTTTATCACTTCACTTTACTTTATGCTTAATGAAAACAACACGACCGACTTCAACAGGAGTACAATTGCGAATGATATTCTAAAATCATCCCCCTCCACCGAAATTTCTATTCTATTGCACCATACTCGTACTACAGCACTACACTTTTAACCTGACCCTGAAAAATCAAATTATCCCTTTTGTGGTCTCACATCATTACAACCGTATAAATGCGGTTCGTATCAGTGTGCAAATACCCTCCCTGGACTGGTAAGCACTCGCTTTCCAAAGAAATTTCATTAAAAGTCTTTTATGAATTCTGTTAAAATAAAAAAATTAATAATCAAAAGAAATTATAGTCCAACTTCGTTAAGTGAAATATCTGTTGCCCCTTATGTTGGTTCCACTTACAGACTTGTTTCAATTACCACTCATACAGGTGTACCTGTTACTGTTTTTTTTTTAACTAAGAAAAGTTCTAGCACAAAGATTAAAAACTCACGTACGACAACACAACGAACTAAACTATAAATGTGTATTACGAGTTAAATCATGCAAATGCAAATATTAATAAAGAAAGAATTTCCAACAGCATGAGTGCTCTTAGAACTTCTAACAGTGAGCATCACATTTAAGAGGTGGTTATTGCAAAAGTTTATTGGCCTTATGGAATCAATTACATGTATGTACATATGTATGCATAGAAGTTTAGGAGGAACACAATCGGACATAGTAAAAGAGGCATTCCACTTATCCAGGTACCACTTAAACAAGTTCGACTGTAATAAGTTAAAGTGAACAAATTCAAATAAAAAAAAAAAAAAAAAAATTCCGCAAAGAGCATTGCATTTACGAAGTCTAATTAGGTAGCTGGAAAGAGTTTATAAGGATTCCTTGAAATTGTATTCAAAACAGAATTTCGTATCGTACTACAGACATTTAGTCAGGATTTTTATTCGGCGAATAGAAATACGAGTATTTTTATGTACGGATGAACGTACGATTCAACTTTTAAAGACTGGAAGATATAGAAAAAAAGTAGATGTGATTTCTGCAGCGGTATTGGTAGCAAGTATTGATTATCTAAAAATGGTTCGATTTCGAGATTTTGATCAAACTTGACATTACTGTGATAGAGAAACTTAAAAAAGTGGGTCTCTCAATTCTGACTGTCTTTCTGAAATGAAAGAAAAAAATTAAATTCTTTTCTTTTTTTTCTTCGTATAAATATCTCGAAAAGAAATTATTGGTTTCTTATTTATAATCTTAAAGACACAGAACTTTTCAAATCCTACGCTTGTTAAAATCGATTTTGAGTGCGAATAACTCTAAACAGTGTGTCCTACAAAAATGATCACTGTCGAAATGTTAAGTTTTGAAATTTACAGGAAGATGGCGCGAAGTGAATGAAAATCGGTTTTGAGTGTAAATGCGAAAACAATGTTTTTTTTTTTTTTTTTGATTTCTGAAAATTATATTTTAAAGTTTACCAGGTGGCTGTACAATCTTTCAAACTTTTCGAAAATTGTACAAAATTTTAGATTTCTCTTTACATGGGATCACCATTCTCGTCGCTTGACCCTTATCACAGAGAAGATATATTACTTATTTAGTAAAATAAATTACTAGATGTTTCTTATAATCAAAATTTATCTATTAAACTACAGAAAAGTTATTGGACTATGCTTCGATTGGATGGGCTTTATTAGGAAAATGCACATTCCGTACTTAACAGCCTATAAATAATAAAAAAACAAAATCTTATATTAGACTTAGATTACATATATTATATTAGACTTAGATTGCATATAAAAATCGAAAAAATCATGTTTTTCAATGCTGCAGTTTAACAGAAAGTCGTATTTTTTCAGCTCCACAGACGCTTTGTGGCTGCAGCCACGCACAAGTTTGCAGTCAAGTGAATTTTGCAAGTCGTATGACCTTCATTTGAGTGCTTGTAGAGATTCATCATATTCTCATTGCAATCTGAAAACTTTTAACGAGACTTGAAGGCTGGGCCTTATCAGAAGCCGGGAATTATTTGGTTAACGTGCCTTACGATATATGTACTATACATATGTAGATAATTTAAATTTTTATTTCAAGCCCCTTTGGTTTGGTACCCCGCATGATAGATTTAATTCAACTTTAAATTTATCAATTTCACAAAATGGCGCCTGTGGTCTGCCATGTTATTTTCCCTTAATGAGAGAAATTGCCGGTGAGATGAAAATAATAAATACTATTTTTCTAAATGGTAACTAGCTTACGGAGCAATCACTTGAATGCAATTAATTGCCTTATTAATTGCACGATGTAAGTTAAGAAGGCAGATATAGAGAGAGAGAAAGGTTCCGGTAAACTCCGAGGGTGGCTTCCAGATAACTGCGGAGTATTTTCCTGTACCTACGACGTTTCCTTTGATACCCCATATGATAGATTTCAATTAACTTTTCCGATTTCACAAAGTAGCGTCTACTGCCCGCATTTGAACCCATGTCACAAAGTCCAGAAATCCGCTGGTACAGATGGTATCTTTACTGTGGCCCTGAGTAGAAAACCAAAGACTGCACAAAATTTCGGCTAGCAACGCAACAACCAACTACACATCGGAAACAGCATCCGTAGCCGTAGTTTTTTGTGACATTGCTGGTCACATTCAAGGTTCAATACCCAACTTGTCGTGTCCACCGACAAAGCACTACGAAACATGGTAACAGCACAGTTCTGTCTCACACCCCTTTAAGTCTCAAGCTCCTCTCACGAATAACTACGAAACCTTTCTCTGTAATGACAAGTCAAACTTAAACCACAAAAGTATTTTATTAATCGAGTAATACATATGTTTACAAAGTATGTAAGCAACAAATATTTAATTTCCCAATCGTCTAATCGACGCAGAAAAATTTTATTACCAAGGTTTTATAACAATACAATCGTTCGGGTTTTCGAACATCAATTTCAATTGTCGATGCATTGTGTAGCACTCCTGTGTGACGCAGACGATCGCCATTCAGGAATGTATTTGCTTGTTCGTTGCAAGCAATCGGCAACTCGTTGTGATTCTCTGGAATATATATGGAGAATTCCACGTTACTCAAATCTCTGTCTTGGATACAGATGTGGCAGGATCTACCTCTTCCAAAGAGGTTCCACCCCATTCTGAGGTAGATTCTGTCTTTGTATTGATCTACAAAATACCACTTGGACTCTACTCGGTCAGGTGGCCAGTTCGTAACAAGGGACAAGCCCGTGTAAATATTTGGGGCTAACTATTTAATAAAAAAAAAAAAAATAAAAAAAACAAATTAGAGTCAAAAATTAATTTGGTTAAACTTACCATTCCAGGCATTAGTGCTAGCAAGAATCTAGTGTTTTTTTTTTATTAATGTATTTTCTATTTTATTTTATATTTATTTGTTTGTATTTTTGATTTTTATAGATCTGTCATTTACAAGTACATGGTAAACAAAAAAATCGTTGAGTGCAAGTCAAGTTACGTAGCTTCATTTTAACTCTATCTTAATTTGGCTTTCTCGTTATGTCGCAAATAAAGGGGAAGATTTTCAACATCAAAAGCATGCGAAAATTTAAAATACATATCCACTTAACTATGCATCAAACGCGAAAAGAGCGATTTCTCGGATATTTCAGACATGGTACGAGTATAACAAGTTTTGGGAACACTTTAAAAATATCTTTTAAAAAAAATATGAAAATTCTATTAACTTTTTTAAAAAAAACACCTTAACTTTCCCTTAAAGCCCTTAAAATTTACGAGACATCTTGCAAAAGGAAAGCGAATATTTCTGATTTTATCCATTTGCAGAAAAGTTTAACCTTTTTGTATAAAGATTTTCTTCAATTGCAAAATGGATTAATGTCGATTAGGTTATTGGAAGTAAAAATGCTATAATTCATTAAATATTCTTAAGTTAGGTAGCTACAAGAACGATAAGGATTTTTTTAAACCCCACCCCTATATCTTGGACAAACACCACCAGAATGCAATCATTCTCAGACACACCAGTCCAAATCAAAATCTGTTTAGTAGTTCTTGAGTTAGGCATGAAGCAAGAACAGATTTCAAGATTTGAAACCACCTCTCTGTAAAAATTATTACATCATGCCTTTCCAATTAGATTTCTGTAAAAATACTTTTATAACAAGAGTTGAAGATAGGATTAGTAATTTGCAAAATTTGAAAAAAAAAAACTTTCTATTTTCAGGGCACGGGCGTTTCGAAGAGGAACAGGGGAGATGCTTGTGCACGTTAGCTTTAAATGTTTGTTACAGTGAAAGTTACTGTGATGGGGAATTACAGACTCCGGTAGATCATTCCACATTCGTGTCGTTCGGTCTATAAACGAATCCCTATATTTGACAGTACCGAGTACCTCTTAAGGACGAATTGATGTGCACTGAAAGCATGACGCGGATTGATGGTGAAATTTTGAATGCAGTTGGCTATATCGCAGGAACTTTTTTTTTTATAAAAAAAACGATAAAATACATAGATAAAGACACGAGACATTACTGCAATGTTCGAATGAATTTATGGAGTACAAAATGTCTCTATCACCTATAAGACCACCAGACCAGATGTGGGCGTTATATTACCACAGAAAATAAATTTTCATATTGGCATCACTGGAAACGAAATCCTAGTTTGGATGCTCAAAATATTTCGCGTGTCGTAACGGAACAAAATCATGTCAATGAGAAGTGGCTTTTCGTAGATATCCTCCTCTCGCTCTCCCCATTGTTCTCAAATTAACCCGTCAGTTTGTGAATTTCAAAGACGACTACTTTGACCGCTTTCCAGTAACTGAATTATTTGAACTTATGTACACACATATGCACACACATAGATATGTTTTATCCTTAATTTGGTGTACGAGTATGTATGAGAAACATAAGCCTATGAAAATTCTTACATTCATGTGAGTCACTTTTTGCACGTATTCTGTTCGGGCACTTACAAGCCCATCGAAATCTGTTCCCTGGAATTTTAACTGATACTTGACGCACACCATCGTAAGTTGTGCGGTTCTCAAATCCACATAGAACTCTCTTGATTGAAAATTGAAAAGGCTACTACAGTAGAGGACGGATAAAAGGTACCACGCTGAGTTTATACAAAAAAGCAAAGTTAGGTGTGACTCCGATTTCCGCCTGTACCTACTTATAATTAACTGTGTCAATTAAGCTTATAATATGGAAATGTTCATAGGTATGTATGTATGTTAAACATCGATAGGAAAAATGGTCTAACCCACAAGCCTTTCTGAATTTCCTATATCGGGACAAGTTGAACAGATGTTTGAGGGAAATAAAAGAATTAAAGAAAAAGCAGATTAAGCGATCTATTAGTCTCTTTTAAGCATTGTTATAATGTAACTCAAGCACTGTTGAACCGATTTCTATACAGTTTGCTTTAATCATTAGGAAATTTTTGACAGAAAGTTTGTGGATAGCCGCAAAAGTAAAATTTATGCTGTGAAAACGCTAACAAAGACTTATTCGATTTGAATAAAGTTGGCATTTATCGATTCAAGCATTAATGTAGGAATATTTGAAGCTATAATTCAGCACTGTATCTTGTCATAAAGATGATTACCAAGCACAAAAGTGTGATTTTTTAATAAATTTATTTTCAATCTGCGGGTAATGCTGCCAACTTTTGGGGCAATTTTTGTTCAAAATTTGTTTTTAAAAACTGTGTATAGGTATATACAATAAAATTCATTGATCATATCCGAGAAATAATATATTTTTAATAACACATCAACTAGCCATATCATAGCAGGTCTTTAACATAAATACAAAGTTTGAAGAAAATCCATTTAGCCGTTTGGCCTGCAGTAATGCAGTAAGTAAAGCTTCATGTAAACCGACGGACAGATAGAAATGCAGAATTGAGAGACATACTTTTTTTTGTTTTAGTCACACTCCTTTTTTAAGACGAATGCAAAATAATTCTAGGTCATATACAAATAATAGAGAATTTCTGAGTTTTCAGAATACTAGATTTACAGAACTTTAAAACAAGACAGAATTTTGTTCAAATTGATTTTTGGCTTATTGTAGTATAATAAATCATTTAAGTACCTGCTATGAAATCATTTCTTAAAATTAAAATAATTTTGATAAGTCGAAAACAATTATGTAGAAGAAAACAAGATATTCTTTCGAAATCATCTTTCCATTTCGTTTTTAATAAAATATTCGAAATATTACGAAATATTTTAAAACATTTTAACGATTCCAATTTGTTCATCGTGTCACACCGCAAGCTGTTAAATGTTAGTTACTGCTGGTAGCAAAGAGCAACAGTAGAAGCCTGTGTGAAATCAAATCAAATCAAAGTTTTAAAAGTTGCTGAAAATTCTTTTATGTTTGTTTTAAATTGCTCCAAATTATTATTACAAAGCATTAAAAATGACAAGAAAAATGCCTTTTAAGAGTTGTTCTAGACTGCACTAGTTATTCTGAACATTGCTCCAAATTTGTCACTTTTAGATCTCACCGTTTGCAAAACATGGTCGAAAATTAAAATTCCACTTTGTTCTCGAAGTGAATTAAAATTCTTTTAAATTGTATGTTTTAATCTTAAACAATTCGCCTGCAAAACTATTTTAACGTTTTAGAACAATTTAAAACAAACAACAGCCTGGGACAACTTTAAAAAATTTCATTTCCGAAAAAGGGCGACTAACTTTTCTAGCTTCAAGTTATATGCATGATTTTTCACAATATAATAATAACGCAAAGACAACGCCGGTACCATTTTTCATAATACCGTTATTCTGGAGGTGGAGGTACCTTCTTATAGTATAAGCAAAATATCGCTGAAAATATTTTTTTTTACTAGAATCGAGAAATACGTAGTGAGCCGCAGAACAAAAAGACATGGAACAAAAAGTGTTCATTTGAACTGAAATACGAATTGTGTCTATCACGACAGTAATATACAACTCTACCACTTCACGCCGCTTTATTCTTTATAAAATAACATGACCGATATCTGATTTCTATTCTCATGCCAATACACTGCAACACTACACTCTCCTCTTGACCGGTTTTTGGGGACAATTTTCGAAATATTTTTCCTACTATTTGTTTGTATCTGCCTATCCATGTCTTTTACACGCTTACAACTTTTGAACTGCCAGACCTAGAGCACAATTTGAAATATTAAAAATATATTTTCAGGATCTCTTTTTGGAGCACAAAAGTTTAGGAAAAGGGGGAAGAGGAACAGAGGAGAAGCCTGTGCACATTGGCTTTAAATATTTGGAGGTAATAGTGATGGGGATATTAGATAATTCCACATTCGTGTCGCCCGTGCCCTGAAACAATATAAAGGTATTCATATGGCAGAAGTGCTTCAAAGATTGTTTAAACCCCATCCCTACCACCACTCCAATCGATTTTGATAATTTTCAAACAGCACTACTAAAATATCACGCTTAACTTACAAGTCAAATTGGATTAAAAGCCTTTAAAACATTTTTAAGTTATGTAGCTAACACAAATTAATTAAATATTTGTTAAACTCCTAACCACATCCTACAAACACTTCATTCGATTTTGACAATTTTTAAACAAATTTTATTAAAATTTCTTTCGAGCGAGCCCCGCGAGAACAAACAGATATGTAGCTTTCACCTTTTCTTCGAACTAACGAGGAAGCAAAATTAAAACAAAGTTACTTTACGATTCTGTTTATAACGGCGTTTATTCACCAACACTTTACCACTTCTTTACTTTACTTTCTGCTTTACGAAAACAACACGACCTGCCTCAACAGGAGTACAATTGCGAATGATTCTCTAAATCATCCTCTCCTCCGAGAGAATTATATTCTGTGGCACCACACTACGGCACCACATTTTTAACCTGACCCGTTATTGTAGGAAAGAAAAGAGTGCCAGGATGCTTCCTGAAATCAAATTATCCCTTTTGTGGCCTCACATTATTCCAACCGTATAAATGGGGTTCGTATCAGTGTGCAAATACCCTCCCTGGACTGGCAAGCACTCGCTTTCCAAAGAAATTTCATTAAAAGTCTTTTATGAATACTGTTAAAATAAAAAAATAGATAATTAGATTAAATTACAGTCGAACTTCGCTAAGTGACTTGTTTCAGTTACCATTTATCCAGGTACAGCAACTGTTTTTTTTAAAAAAAAAAAAAAAACTAAGGAAGGTTCTACGCACACAGATTGAAAACTCACAACTTACATACATACATATGTATAGTATGTACAACATCATAACGAACTAAACTGAACGATAAGTAAAGGGTGTCCATAAATTTACTGAAGAAGTAATTTCGATAGAAAACACAGGTTTTTAATTAAAAATTGTAAATGTTTCATTGATTCATGAAGTATATAGTATAGGCATAGATAATAAACTTACCCAGATGTCGCATCCCCATACAAAAAAATGTTGATCTTTTTTGCGATTAGCAAACAACGATGGACAAACAAAAAAAGCTTTTCTGCTTCGCAAAGAAAGAAAACGGAAAATAAATTTTCTGTGCGAAAAACTTTTTTCTTTTGCTTTGCGAAAAGCTTTCACCGCCAGCGTAGAGTTTGAGACATACCCACAGCGTAATATATTTTTTGTTTTGTATTCTCGTATTTTTTGTCGCGGCCTACAACTTTGGCACGGTGAGGAACAGAGAGAGCAGAAATATACCTACATATGTATGTATGTGTACCTAGATATGTACATTAAATTGGGGTAGTTTAAGATCAGGAATAATTTTAATGCGATCTGCGATGATGTTAAGAATTTGTAGGTACGGACTGTAGGTATTGTAGGCTAACTTTATTTTACTTTACTTTATTCATATGTACATACATATGTAGGTATGTACGTATTATAAGATTGAGGCTGAGACAAATAATTATGTTTATTTATTTCCTAATTGTTTGAATACATCTGTCTTTTACAAATGCTTGTGGTACTCCTACTCTCATTTACAGTATGTTTGATGTTTGGTCCTAACATTTTACATAAAAGAAGAGGTCTGATAGGTAGCCATAGCCACTCTTTTATTATTTTTTTGTTCATGCACGTTAAACAATAGGAAACAAAATCAACTCTGCTCTTAGCCCACTTTAGTTAAAGGCATTTATGTGAAAATCCATTTGTAAAATATTTTTGTCTTTAGACATTTACATAATACATATTAGAAGTATGATTTTTAGCTATTCACAGTACCTTAACCAAAGTGGTTTCCAGGGGACACGAACGCGGACGTGGCAGAATATTGACCCCCACCACTCCCTTACCACACCACCGCCTTAGTTTTTTTTCCAAATATTCATACATTATGTACATATGTAAATATTTATTTTAGTTTACATATTCATTAAATTTTGCAACTTTTTTGTCTTTTGTTTTGGATTCCTTTTATTGTTTATGCTCTTGTCAATAAACCACTTACAATTTTTCCAAAGCAGAACTACCACAAGGAAATTGACTGTATCAATTTTGTGCGAATGGACATTTGCAAATGGACATTTCTGAAAGCAAGTGGTAAATACTTGTATATGAAGTTGACATATTTTGAAGTACTTGTCTGATGGCCGGACACGTATTGGATTTTCATTCGAGTGTTCATATTCTTTCAATTTGATCAATATTTCCGTGAGATCGAAATTGGTTTTGTTCTTTGTCATTTCTTTGACACAGTTCTCACAAACTGCATTCATTTTTTTAAGTGTTTTAAAAAAAACAGTAACCTGCAAAATACCTTGTGGCTATTTCCTGAGCAAATTTCTTGCTCTAATTTTTCCAAAAAGGTTTTCAAGTGGGTCCTGATTGAACGTATATGTTAACAAGTTCAATCAGGACCCACTTGAAAAAATGTTTGTATAAGTATAATGATATTCTTTTTTTTATCATTAAAATACTTTCACTTGTCATAATCAGGCCCTTAAAGCAGAAGGGTTTACATTTTGCATTGATTGGCTGAATTTGTTTTAAATATGATTGCATTTCTTTTAAAAATCCAATATTTGCGTCATTTCGAATAAGTGCAGGTTTTCCATTCAATAAATCAAATATTTTATTGATTTTATTTATAAATTATGCGCAAACTGTGCAATTTTCTCTGGAAATTTATTCAAGCGCTGTAATGTATTAATTGCGCAAGCCACGGATCTGCTAAGTACTTGTACCGCTAGTTTCACATTCATTTTTTGAAATTCTGTGGGATCTATATGAGCATATTTTAGTTTGGGACACATTTTTGTCGTATTATTTCTTTCTGTATTATAGATATACTCAATTATTTTCCAGCTTACAACTCCAACCAAAGTTTGTAAGTCTGATCTTAAAAGATTGTTTCTTACACTTTAAATGTGTCACATCATACATTCCATACACTTTTTTTTTTCTTTATAAAGAAAGGAACTGTTGCCCTCATCCAGCTTTAATTTATTGAAAAGGCTACGATTCGTATGGCCTTGGTCATAGCAAATGCCTCTTACGTTTAGTATCAGATTTCTACATATGTCAATACAGTTGTATACTTCAATTTCGAGCTGCTTTGTTGGTATATTGCTTGGACAGGTCACATGATAAAGCACTTGTTTATATTTAGCACATATACCACCAAGGGCGGATGCAGGATTTATTTCTGGGAGAGGCACAAAGGGCAGATAGGTAAAGAGTGTACCCCATAGTATTCTAATTGCTAGTGTTTTTTCGACTGGCCTGTTTTATCTGAATCGTGTCTGGGGGGGCCCGTCCCCTGTGCCATCCCCCTGGATCCGCCCTTGTATACCACGAATCATGAACACGTAAACTGATTTCGCCCTCGATTATGTCTTTATATTTGCTGTATGTTAAATTCGCCTGGATACTCATCTCATCGAATATTTAAATAACTTCTTTGTCTTTTGGTTCCAATGTTAAAACATTTTTTTGTATTTCCTCAAAAACATTTTCGTTTAGACCAGGAGATAAACTTTTAAGTTTTATCCATCTATGCAATGAAGCTGGGTGTGGCAAGTGCAATTGCAGCTGATCGCGAAGAAAATTATATCCAATCGAGGCACGAGCGGAAAAATATACATTGGCAAATCCACGTTTCTTCTTGGGTAAATTGTCGTTTGCCTTGTGATAAAATGAGTTTGCAAAATGTTTTCGAATTTTTATTTATATCATGTAAGAAATCTATTTTTTCTTCTATTGTTTGGTTTTGATATTCTCTAAGCTGTGCTTTATCTTTTTTTGAGGATTTTGTTAATTTTTTTCAGTCTACTTATTTGTTGAATATAAAAAAATTGCTTTTTTGTGTTCGCTTCGCATTTCTTGCATAGAGATTCTGTGGAATCTATAGATCTGTTGCAGTCTATATGTGCTGAAACTTCATTTAGTTCATGAATGGATATATCGATACTCGTTTGCATTTTTAATCTTTTGTGATTAGAGTAGTTTATTTTGGCTTTCTTAGGATCAAAAGCAAGTTCATTGTCATTAGATTCCAAAAACATTTCATAAAAAGTGTAGGAACAGCGTCGTGTTTCAAATCGAAATGTTTACTACAAATGTATGGCCGTTCAACATTATCATGGGATTCTTCTGCCTGTGTTAGCCAGTCATTATATTTCTTAGTTACCTTTTTTAGAAAATCTAAGCATTTTCCTTTCTGAAAATTGGGCAGTTGTTGCATTGCAGCATACAATAGCGCACTTTATTCGCCACGACATTTCCTCTAAGTCTATTTTCTTCGCAACTTTTTGTATTTGTAAGTATCAAGGTACCTAATCAACCTGAAATAAATTTAAATAATATATTTTACCTTTCCTAGATTAACTCTGCAAAATTTTTACTGGACACACACAGTAAAATATCACTTTTCATTTCGAAAAAATACATTTTAAATATTTTTTACCACACCACAGATCTACACAGATCGAAACTTCGGTCAATATAGTAAAATCACAGATAATAAAAAAAGAAGAACAAATAATACTTACCCAAGAGCTATCACAAAATCACGCCATTCTTAAGAATGAGGAATGTTTTGAAAATAACATGAATACGAACAATATAGTTAATCCACCAGATGAAGACGCAATATCAATCAAGGTACCGCAGGTCAACGACCTTGCTACAAGATACTTTGCCGGATACTGGTTCTTTAAAACAATAATAAAAAAAATTAACAAAATCTGTGAAAATTGTGCTGAAGAAATGTCAAAGGTCAAACAGAATTTCGATATAACGGAAGTATTAATAAAATTAAAAGAATATAAAAATTCATACATAAAACCATTAACTTGCTAAACAGTTCGAGTTCGACAACGAGGCTTAGTTTTTCGAATGATCTCATTAAGAGAATTTCACTCTATATTGTTGATGTGTTAGCTCACATCTATAATAAAAGTATTTACTGTGGTATTTTTCCAGACTGCTTAAAAATTGTTGAGGTAGTACCTATCTTTAAAAAAGGGGATAGCAAAAACTTAAATAATTACAGGCCCATTTCTCTTCTTTCCGCTTTTTTCCAAAATTGTTTGAGAAAGTGATTAAAAGCAGAATCATCTCTTTTTTAGAGCGTTACTCTTTTTTTAAGCCAAATCAATATGGGTTTAGAGCTGGTAGATCAACCGAGGATGCACTCTTAAAATTTTGTACCTACAATTATGAGAGCCTTAATAACAAAAAAAACAAAAAAAAGGCATTTGATACCGTGGACCACAAATTATTACTAGAAAAATTGGAAAAAGCTGGTTTTAGAGGCTTCATGCTTAATTAGTTTGCTTCGTACTTTAATAGTAGAAAACAAGTGGTTAAGTTAGAAGGTAGTTTTAGCAATAGCCTGAATATTGAAACGGGTGTTCCACAGGGATCGGTGTTGGGCCCAGTTTTATTTCTGATTTACATTAATTCAATCTTCAATCAACAATTAAAAGGGTTACAAACCGGGTTTGCAGATGACATAGCTTGTTCGTATTCCAATGCTTCCACTTTGGATTTATTTGCGGATATTAGTCATGACTTAGAAAAACTTAGACATTGGTTCAGTAGTCATAAGCTAGTCATAAGTGATAAAACCAAAATTATGATTTTTAGCTTATCGTCTAATATTATTCAATTCCCTAAAATAACTTATCACAGTACTAATTGTAAACATGTGCTAGTTAGTTCCAATACTTGTAGCAAAACTAGTACGGAAAAAACTTTTAATTCAGATTTAAGCTGCTCATCGAAATGCTTTATAATTGAAAGGGTAACTACTTTCAAGTACCTGGGACTCGAATTTGATAGCAATTTAATTTAATAATAATTTAAATTGGAGTGCGCATACTTCAATACTTAGAAAGTATTTGCTAAGAACTACTAGCATAATGTTTCATCTAAGATTGTTTTGTTCTCGTAAACTCTTAGAAACAATTTATTACAGCCTAGTACAATCAAAATTGCAATATGGTCTTGTTTGTTGAGGAGGTACATATAACAATAAAATCCAACCTTTGCTAGTAGTTCAAAAACATATTCTAAGAATTATTTGGAGAAAAAAACGCTTAGATCATAGTTTTTTTGCTTTTTCGTAACTCTTTAATACTTCCTCTTAAACATCTTTACTTTTACAAAGTACTGAAAATATTTTACTTAAGGAGTGGATATTCATTGAATCGTAATCCCACTGTTTACGGGCTTCGAAGCAACGAAAGAATCCTGGCGATTGTTCCACCACATAACACCCACCACTTCTTAAATTTTTATAATTCAGTTGCACCTAGAATTTTTAACTCACTACCGCTGGATATACGTTGTAGTAACAATGCTCGTTCATTTTATCGAGAAGTAAAAAAATGGCTTTTTAATTTTGATTTCAATGAAGTAAACGATTTAATCAAAGCAATGCTTTAAGATCTGTGATATTCAATTTAATTACATTAACGTTTAACATAATACATATTCTCTATGCTTTTGTTTTTGAAAAATCACCCTCTTCACCTCACCTCTTTTTGAATTAAATTTTTTTTTTTTTTATAAAATTTTAACTATATAAAAAATTTACTTAATCGATACATTCCACACTAGTTGCCTTAACTATAGAATGTATCTAAATATTATTCAATACAAAATGAAAAACAGTTATAGTTGTCTATTTAGGAACGTTATATTAATGGATTTAGAGTATATAAAATAATTTTTTAAACTATGTACATATAATTTATTTTGACTTATTATAATGAATTGTATTGAATATGAACAAATAAAAAAAAATAAAAAAATACGGTTCTCTTATGGCCGTCGGAAAAAGATTTTCAAGTATGCCGTCTTCATGTACAAATATTTTCCAAATACTTTCGAAAACTACCTTTCGCATCTAACTTAAAAGAAAATATAATCAAAGAATGTATACTCGTAAAGGCAAGAAATATACATTTTCAGAATTGGTTCAATTTATGTTATTGATTAACGTATTTTAACTGCAATTTAATACTAACCTAATTTAAGTTAATGATTATTATGTTAAATTAGTTAGTTTTTTTTATACTAATTTCGAAGATTAGTCACCTTCACTTAAGTAGGCCAAGAGCAGTGATCAGTTATTATAAGGGCATAAATCTGTTGCAACAAGGAAAAACCGCTAAAGTCGACTTTAGATGAAATTGAGTTTTTGAAACCATTAGATTCAGCATGCCCAAATCTTCAAGGTACATTTTTTTCTAGCTCTTTATCTTCAAAATTGGAGCTACAATGTATAATGTTTAATAGATAGTCTAGAACCATTTGTAATTTTAAACTTTTAGCAAACTCGACTTTAGCGGTTTTTCCTTGTTGCAACAGAAATATAAAATGCAGTATGCAAAACTCATATTCATACCCATTTTCAGAGCAAATTTGTGTCCACAAAGTTTACAGAGTTTTTATTTATTTAATCAAGTACTGGTAATAAGGTACATGCATACAGACAAAATAACAAGCACGCAACATAAGCCCAACCATTTGCACATATATATATACGATCTATACAGATACACCATATCCATCCTATCAACGTGTCGGCATCAGAACTCCGTGACCGCAGTCGCACAAAATATTTTTTTTGTTTCTTTTTTGCAGTGAAGGTAAACAAGGGTATGTGTGAGTGAGCAGAAAAAACAAATGTTCTGTGTTCTGATTTTTTCCCTTTTGTAAGAAGTTTAAGCTTTTTAAAAAGTTTTTTTTTTAGTGAATTTTGTTTTCATATATCACTTTCTCCCATATGAATGAGACATCTGGGTAGTTTATTATCTATGGTAAAACGAAAACGGAAAATATGTACCTACATATGAATATATGTATAAATGAAATTGTGCCTCGCAGTCGCAGGTCGCAGACGGAACAAAGAGTAGCAAAAGAAAAAGCTTTTCGCATAGAAATTTTATTTTCCTTTTTTTTTTTCTTTGCGAAGCAGAAAAGCTTTTTGTTTGCCCATCGTTGTTTGCTCATCGCAAAAAAGATCAACATTTTTTTGTATGGGGTGGGTAAGACATTTGGGTAAGTTTATTATCTGTGCTTATAGCTTCTAGAAGCAATGTTTCTCCATGCCGCTCTTTGGATTGTTTTTACGAAACGATCAACTTCGTCCTCCAGTTAACAAGGTGTTTTAAGTGATACATTTAGGGCGATATTTGTTTCGCCATTTCTAAAGCCCTCCCAGTTTGTTCTATTGCTAGTGTAAGTCTTGGAGGTCCTTCTTTCTTGATCAATGCTTCACCAAGTAATTAAATTACACCATTAATGAAAAATGTACATATATTAAAGTTATTTAAGCTTTCCTGTGGGGAAACGGGACAAAGCGTGGATTTCCACATCTGTTGCATAACATGTACATATGCCTTTCGGAATTTCTACGATTTGCCCAACTGATACAAGAGGAATCACTAGTAAGACCAAAAACAAAGTTAACTTCTGCAAAAAAAAAAAAACTGTACCAGAACCACCTCAGACCTCCGGCTTAAGTATTGAATCGAAGTAGACAACGTTGTGGTTGATCCTGATTTTCAAGCAACTTTCTCATCAAATGAACCATATTTACTAACCCAAGGTTATCTCAATGACAGTAGAGATAGGCCAGTAGAGACAGGAAAAATCATTATGTCAAAAAGGATTAGCCCAAAAGAAAATCCCTTATTCTATGGCAGAATAATGTCAAAAATACTCCCTTATTAACACCTAATGATGTATTCTTACCACCTTTAAACATCAAAATTGGACTTATGGGAACTTTTGTGAAGACAATGGATCGGGATGGTGCTGGATTTTTATATTTAAAAGAGAAATCAGTGACGCTACCATCAAAGAGGGCAGAGCCTTTAGTAGGAATACCTTTTATTTCGAATCCATTTCTGGTCTAGAAATTTTGAAAACAATAAACTCTCTCAAAAATACTAACTCGTGTGGTAAGGATGGTATTTCGAACATTGTGTTAAAAAAAAACGCTTTGAATTTAGTTGACTTTCTAGCATACATTTTTAATTTGAGTGTTCTTTCAGGCATCTTCCCAGAAGATCTGAAAAGTGCTGTTGTTATACCTCTCTTTAAAAAAGACAACAAAAAAGATCGAAATAACTATAGACCAATCTCATTATTACACTCAATAGCAAAAGTCTTTGAAAAAATCATTAAAACTAGGATTTTGCAATTTTTGTTAAATCAAATTTTTTTTAGTCTCCTACAATATGGTTTTCGATCCGGGTTATCAACAGAAGATGCTCTGTTGGATTTTTGTTCCTTTATACAAAAAGGTCTTGATAAGAAAAAATGTTGTGGTGCACTTTTCGTTGACATAACCAAAGCGTTCGATATGGTTAAACATAGCATTCTTTTAAAAAAAAAACTGTACAACTCTGGTTTTCGATGTTGTATTTATAATTGGTTTGTTTCTTATCTGAGTAATCGAACTCAAAAAGTTAATGTGAATAATGTTCTAAGCGACTCGAAGGATATTAATTTGGGTGTACCTCAGGGATCAGTGCTTGGTTCTATTCTCTTTTTAATATACATTAATTCTCTTTTTGAACAACCATTTGTTGGGAATGTTAAGGCTTTCGCAGATGATCTTGCAATTGGATATGATTCTGAAAATTCATTAAATTTAGTTTCAGACATGAATTATGATGTCCATATACTAAGGTTGTGGTTTGCGGTTCATGAACTTTGTATAAGTAATAAGACTAAAGTCATATTTTTTAGCCTTGACGCATAGGAGTTGAGTAACATTGAAATTAGCTTTCATTCACCTGTTTGTTTAAGATTCAAGTTGTTTACCGAAAATTGCTTGAGACTAAGTTCTCTGACCCTTTTTAATCCAAATGCGGCATGTACCGAAAATTGCTTTGAAATTGAAGAGGTTAAATTCTTCAAATATTTAGGAGTAACCATCGATCACCAACTTAAATGGACCGAACATATTTCGAATCTTAAACAGTATTTTCTTTCAACAATTCGGTGTCTATACAGTCTGAGAAAATTTTGTTCTAGCGCTTTATTAAAATCTGTATACTACGGGATATTTAATTCGAGGTTAGAATATGGTATATGTTGTTGGGGGGGTGCTTACCATAATAGATTGCAACAATTGCTTGTCCTGCAGAAGTGTGCCGTAAGAAAAATTTGCAATTCTACTCGTTTTGCTCATTCAATGGAATTTTTTCGTAAATTACAAATTTTGCCTGTACGACACCTTTTCTACTATAAGGTTTTAAAAATATTTTTTATACGAAGTGGTTATAGGCAAAGTCCCATTATTGGATCATATAACTTGAGAACAAATTCTAGTAATTTTTCATATTTACGTTTTCGGACTACATTTTATAGAAACTCCTACTCTGTAATATCACGCAAGTTATTCAATAAACTTCCTGAAACAATACAAAACATTACGAATCTGTCTCTGTTTTTAAAAAGAATTAAGTCGTGGCTTTTTGTGTATGATATGAATGAAATCGAAATTTTGTTGCACAACTTTACTTGATATTAGATTTGTTTTCCTCTCTGGCTGTTAATTAAATAATAATTTATCTCCTATAATTGTTTTTGTAAAATATAACCTATTGTAAAACGCTATTATTTCTTTTAGTCACCCCACTATGTAATTGCTAAATTTAATGTGGCATTTGCTCTATTTTTTATAAAAGCTAAAAGTGCCACTAACTATTCTTATAAATTTAAAAAAAACTGTTAATTTAGATGTAAGTTGAATGAATTCTGTAAATGAGAATAATGAATAAACATACATACATACATTTGTAGGTCCTCAAATAAGGCAATTAATGAGAGACAACATTTTTAATGGAACACTATACCGTATTGAACGATCTGCTTGGACATCTTTAAGAAATGTGACTATATTTTTTGGGAAATCATCGAAAACTACAAAAGCTTAGTCGAAGAGCTCTTAATATTATAAGGCATTGGGATGTAATATGTCCTTCAAAATATATTTTTTGCATTCCCGCATGAACTTTATCCTGATAATTTGGGAGTTGTCTGCGATGAGCAATTGAAAGGCGACACCAGGGCAAGTGTAGTCCAAGTATATTAGGCGAGTCATCCCTTAAGCAAAATATAGAAGAAAACCTTAATATAATTTTATGTATATCATTATTTTCATGAATTAATTTTTTTATTTTTTTTTTTTTTTCCAAAATACTTGAATTTATTTGAAATCATTTTGTATCTTACAAAACCTTGTCTCTAACAGAATCAGGTTGGAGTTTTTAAAAAAAATAAAAAATAAATATTTGGCGCAACAGCTCTTTAAGTGCCAGGGCCTAGCTTCTCACAACCACTCGTGTTGTGTGCGTTATATTTTTCACACGAATGGAAGGGACCTACAGTTTAGTGCCGTATCCGAACGGCAATTTGTTTTTGAGAAGCTTTCTCGTGACAACAATACTCTCGGATGTTTGTCAGACGTTCGCGAGAGGTGGGATCGTGAAAAAAACTTTTTGGTGTTTTCTGGGATTCGAACTTGGAACCTGGTTGGAGTTTTTATGTTACAAAAAAAAGTTCGATTTTGTTGACCAGTGAATCCATATTTCCATCCATATTTATTTATTGACTTATTTGTGTACACATATTTATTATTTGAATTGTATATTGTTTTTAATTTATTTTCTTTTTCTAGTTTTTTTAAGCGCAATCTAGTCAGTTTTATATATGTATATTCTTTATATATGTATATTCATTTGCATTTCTATTTATTTGTTCATATATATTTATTAGGCCGTAGAAGAGGAATGGCAACATATGTTAAGCACATTAAATTTCGACCTGGACAGCATAATCAAATGGGGTTCAACCAACAGTGTTAAGGAATGGGTAAAAGTTCAATTAAATTTGCACCCAGAAGAGAATGAATATGATCCAAAAGCACACGTATTAAAGAAAAATTATAATGTATTTAGTTTAATGCAATATAGTATATGTATGTACGAATATATCACCAAAGTGTAGATAGTCCTGAGTCCGAAATCCAAGTGGACGAGATCATCGGTGGTCAACCATCAGCAGCCGAACTGCACCAGAGAGAAATGCATACACACATGCATTCAAGCGTGTGTGTGGTAGCTAAAGAAAGGTGAAAAACTGCATGTCTGTCTGATGCCTGAATGAGATGGCGTGATGGTGAATTCTTGTTTATTTGTTATTGCAGATGGTCGGCTGTTGGATGATGGACTTTGGCTATGCGTTTACATACAGTGACTCACAACAATTTTCATAAATTAACATTCAAAATTAACATTTAAATTTACAATAGAAAAATCATATTAAGTTACCAATTAACAAATTAGTAATTGTAAATTAACATTATTAAACAAAC
The DNA here is from genome assembly GCA_963082735.1 of Pocota personata. Classification (NCBI taxonomy): domain Eukaryota; kingdom Metazoa; phylum Arthropoda; class Insecta; order Diptera; family Syrphidae; genus Pocota; species Pocota personata. Next base: position 6,191,157 of record OY720433.1, read on the forward strand.
AGAGTGGAATTTCATACTTATATAACACAATGTTGTCTCTTGTCTCTCAAGCGAAAGCAAAACCCTCAACCACTATCCATGAATGGTATTTGCATCGCTGAAACCGAAAGGCTTACCATTCTCGGCATGTCTATTAATATAACCATCTTCGATGGAGCTGCAAAATGTCTAGTATTCCTTAAACGGTGCAAGAAATATTTTAACCCGTCTGATCTGGCCTTAATTTATAAGGCATGCATCCTCCCAAAGCTGGAATATAACGCCCACGTCTGTTGTGGTGCAGGCAAGACCGTTCTGCACATACTAGACAGGATACAGAATCGCGCGTTAAAACTTATAGGTGATAGAGACATTGTGAACTTCATACATTCACTTGAACACCGTCGTAATGTCTCGTGTCTTTCCCTATTTTGTCTCTTTTCTTTATAAAAAAAATACTCCAGCGAAATAGCCAGTTGCATTCCTCCCTTCAAAATTTCACCCGCAATACGAGACATGTTTCGAATGCACATCAGTTCACCCTTAAGACCCACTTCGGTTGTACTGTGAAATATGGGGATTCGTTTATAAGCCGAACGACACGAATGTAGAATGATCTACCAGGCTCTGCATTTCCCCATCACTACAATCTTCAAACATTTAAAGCCAACGTGCACAGGTTTCTTCTCTGTTCCTCTTCCCCATTTTAATAAACGTCCATGCCCTGAAACAATTTAAGGGTATTCATATTCCCTTTGAATATATCTATACATATTCATACACATTTATTTATTATTATAATTTTTTTTTCCATTTTCCTTATTTATATATATTGAAGAGTTTTTCGTATTTTCCTTCAAGTTTGTCTTGTATTATACGTTCTTAATATAAATAAAAATAATTTCTCAGTAGAAAGATAAAATTCCAAACTATCAAATCTCTGTAAAATGTGCGGTAGACTAGATCGGGTCTCTTCGCGAGTTTCGACAGAATAGGTGCATCTTCTTATTTGATTGCTCACTGTACATATACCTAAATACTTGTATATATTATTTGATTCTTCTTCTTCATAACAATGATAACTAAGCTGCTATGTGAAGAGTTTAGTAGAATTTTAAACCTATTAGTTGTTTCAACATACTCGCAAGTAAAAATAAATCAAACAACTTTTATTTTCATATATCCAAATATTCAGAATAAAAAAAGTTAGTTAAAAAAGGACAAATTAAAGTACACATTCATGTACAATATTAAAACTGCTATTAAGCTAAAGTTATTAAAGTGGAATACTTAGCCTTTCATCCTTTTCGCTTGACGGTACATGCAAACTTCCTTTGAAAGTACTTTTCAAAGGAAGTTCCATAAGTAGCACTAAAAATAATGGGCATCCCCAAAAATCACTTGAAAAAATCAGAACTAATTGTTATACAAAGATAATGAATTTTTCAAGTGCGGTGTGTAGAAAACTATAAGAAATCATAAGCGGGTCCCTTCAGAAAAACGCTTAATAAAGTATAACAAATTTATTATGACTGGGGTCGGTCAGGTCACGCAACTCAAACCAAATTAATACGCCTTTATGCAAGAGATTACGAGTACGTCTACCTTTGTAACAATCCATGTGAGTGCCAAATAATTTAAGGGTTCAAATTACCCCAATGTGTAAATTACTTTAAACCGTGAACAAGGGATAAAATCGAGCCTTAGGGTAGAATCCAATTAGAAGCATTATGCTGTGATGATTATTACGGATATATTGTTGAGAAGTGCCCAAAAAGAACGAAAATAAGGGTATTATTTATTGGCAATTAAACAAGTAAAAGATCAAGGAGGGTGGCCATGGTGTAGTGGTAACATCATCGCCACCAAAACGCGCCTGTCTGCTAAGTATTGCTTTAGTTCCAGGTAGTGTTGGTGGAGTCCGTTTGCATTCCATACAGTGATTTTTAAGTGGTGGATGGATCTACAATCATCATGTTTGTTAATTAGTAAGGTAAGAATATTTAACATATTGGTCATTTGCAAGATTAATTGTTTCATCATTTCTTTTAATTCTTTTATATCAGATGTTTGTCGGTATCTATATTTTGTGTTTATGGTGGTAGCAGATATTCTACGGGTTTTTGTGGGTGAGTTTGTTTATTTTGTTTGGTTATTGTCGGTAGTTGTGACTGCGAGTTTTGTTTTGGTGGCAAATTTTGTGCAACAGTGTCAGCATAACTACGTGTTTCCCTGCACATTTATCGCAAACTGGGTCCATTGTGCAGAAGTTTTTAGTGTTTCCACATCTTTGGCAGTTAGTGCATTGAGATATTACTTTCTTATAGTGAGGAGTCTCAAAGGATATTTTACAGTTGAGTAAGCTCGTAATGCTGTATATATTTTTATTGTTGTTACTGTTTTCTAACTCGACTGAGAAGAGGGGAAGTGGTTTTTTGGTGCCTATTTGTTGCATGTTATGTACGTGAAGTACTTGATGTCCAAGCTCTTCAAGGTCTTGTTTGATATCGTTTGGCTCGGTTGATGGGTGCATGCTTCTCAAAATTACTTCAAAACCTCCCTCTTCTTTCAGTTTATATGTGAAATATTTTGTTCCTTTTTGTTTTAGCATTTTCACGATTTTTGTGTAAAAAGCAGATTCGGCTGCTTGAACTCTAACTTGGTTCTTCGACAGGACTTTTAATTCATATTTCTCTTTTGCCTTCACGTCAAGAGCCTTTGTTAGTGTTTTGATGCATTCGACTTTTTGGACGTATATTGGTGGAGGTTTGTTTGGTTTTCGGGTGGGCTCGGATTTTTTCATATGTCATCATCATTTACAGCAAGGATGTCGAAGCGGTTTTGGTAGTTGTCTTGCTTGGGTTTACTTAGCCAGTAGTTAAGTGTAGGCTGGTCCCTCGTTTTAGGTTTCTTTGTTGATTAGTCTATTGTTTTATTCGGTAAATTTCTTGTTCGTTTATTGTTCGAATTTGGAGTTGTATTGTCTACTTTCGTGCGGATGATTGGTGTTCTTTTGTTGTTTGTTTCATCTGTTTGAGACTTTGAGCTTGTTATAAGTGGTGTTGTTATCATTTGTCCTATATTTTTTGTCATGGTTGATGTACTATTTGTCGAAGCAAAAGTTGTGACAACGCTATTCGATGTTGAAGTTGTTGTTGCCATCGTCGTAATGATATTATTTTAGAACCTAAGTTCAGCTGGGGCCGATCTTTGGACACTCATCTTTCTTGCGATGCAGAAACCAGGAGATCCTAACTCAGAGTGGATATTTATGTCTTAGTTTGTTCATCTTAGAATTTGCTTAGATATCTGTTTACTTAGGACAAAAATCAAAAGACGACAAAAAAACAATTCCACTGGCGTAGTCAGGCATTCCATGATTTTATTTACACAATATTTTATGGTATACATATTTTACCATCCACTATTGTTCTTACTTCCAAAAAATCATGTTTGCTTGATATTAGTTATCAGTAGAGAGAAGTGCTTTATGTTTCCTAGAATGTCACGTATTCTATGTGATATCAGATAACTTATGGTAAAAGCGAAGTCGACCGACGATACGCCTTGATTTACTTTAGCAACATGTAAAATCTCTTGCAATATATAAAGTGAGATACACCGATAAGTTTTTAAAAAAGTTTATTTTATCTATTCAACACGACAGATACTTATCAACTATCTTTTAGTTCAGAATTTTTAATATCAAAATAATTTTTTAGGCAACTTGCGAGTGGTTCTCACGGAGCAAATCGCTTTTGCAAGCCATTTGGTCCGCAATAATGTGTCTCATCCAAATAACGGCGGATGAAGGGGAACGGCAACGTATGTTAAACACATTAAATTCCGACCTGGACAGCATAATTAAATGGGGTTCAACCAACCGTGTGGAATTTAATGCTTCCAAAACACAATGCTGTTTTCTGCCTCTCAAGCGAAACCAAAACCCTCAACCATTATCCATGGATGGTACTTGCATCATTGAAACCGGAAGACTTGCCATTCTCGGTATGTGTATTAATAACCATCTTCGATGGAATGATCACATATTCGAGGTCGCCACAAATGCTGCAAAATGTCTAGGATTCCTTAAACGGTGCAAGAAATATTTTACCCCGTCTGATCTGGCCTCAATTTATAAGGCATTCATCCGCCCTAAGCTGGAATATAACGCCCATATCTGGTCTGGTGCACCCAAGACCGTTCTGCACACTCTTGATAGGGTACAAAATCGCGCGTTAAAACTTATAGGTGATAGAGACATTGTGAATTCCATTCATTCTTTAGAACATCGGAGAAATGTCTCCTGTCTCTCCCTGTTTTATCGTTTTTTCCACAAAAAATGCTCCAGCGAAATAGCCAGTTGCATTCCTCCCCTTCAAAATTTCACCCGCAATACGCGACATGCTTCGAATGCACATCAGTTTTCCCTAAAGCCTAACTTTGGTCGTACTGTTAAATATAGGGATTCGTTTATAAGCCGAACGGCACGAATGTGGAATGATCTACCAAGCTCTGTATTTCTCCATCACTACAACCTTTAAACATTTAAAGCCAACGTGCATAGGCTTCTCCTCTGTTCCTCTTCCCCTTGTGCTTAAAAGCCCGTGCCCTGTAACAGTATAAAGGTATTCATATTCCTTTTGGCGCGCGCGGATTATAAAAAAAAAAAAAACATATTTTGTACTCGTTTAAGGTAAAGAGACTCGGGTAACGCGCGTGTACCTTCACATGTCCGTACTTAATTATTATGAATTTAAAGTTGGGAGACTCGGATAACGAGCATGCGCCGCTATCAGATATATAACCTACATAACCCGTTCACTTATTGCTACCCTTAAGATGATGTCAGTTGTAGTGGCTCAAAATTTCGCGAATCGGTTTAGCATGTGTCGGATTAGCATGTGTCAGGACGAATTTAAAATAAAAAAAAATATTTTATGGGTATGGCTATTGCCTGTTCCCTTAGTTAACTCTAATATTAAAACAAAAAAAATTGTAAGTATAAAAAGTAAACAAAGAAATAATACAACGATAGACGAAGACTGGACCGTCCTCTTTCGGATTCGTTTCACAAATGACTACTGCTGCTACAACTGACATCCAATACCACTCACAGTTTTTCGACTTCTGCGCAGGGTATTTTGTCGTGACAGTCAGTCAATTCTGACTCCAAAATGTTCTCGATTTCTTATGGCTGAGTATCAGGATCTGTGTCGGAGTCAACATTATGGATATTTTCTTCGAGTTCGATGAGATTTCGGCACCAGGGCTTCATTTTGTCGGAAGCATAAACGGAACAGAATTTTCGGGACGTTATCTGCATACCAGGTGGATTTAAGTAGTGATCATTTCCAAGATCACTGGAGATGACATACGAAACTTCTCTCGTTCATGGCTAATATTTTCAGCGGCTTGTTCTCGTTTCTTTCTGGCTTCCGGGGTCTCTTTGCTTTCGGATTTGTCATCTTGTATGACGGCTTCAAATCGATATTGGATCACGTTGTATAGCTGGAAATAGAGCACGAGTTCATTCGGTGTAAAGCCAGTCGTTGAATTTATTTGCGAGCTGACGGTCCACTGGAGATCCCTCATCGTGAGATCCCAATCATTTTGGATTTTCAGCTGTTGTCCGAATATAGGACAATATAATTCAGTTCGCTCTTTCGACCTGTCCTTTGGCTCACGGCGTACGGACAGCGGTCTTCGTATGCTGAATATTGTTGTCGTCACCGAAAGCTTCAAATGTTTTCGAGTTCAAATCAGTACCTCAGTCGGTGCGCCAAGAATCTGTCGAGACGAGTGAGACCTTCGGCGACTGTCTGATGACATCATTCAGATATGCCAAAATTTTACCGCATATCAGCAACGAGTTGATTCATGATTTTCTGAAACACAGCGGGTGCATTGACGAGTTAAAACGGCATACGGTTGTATTCGAAATGACCCTTTGTGGTGACGAATTGGCGACGATTGGTCTTTTGGCGAAAGCTATGCGGTGTGTCTTCATATTTACGGGTTCGTCGGTTTTAACAGTGATGCTCATTTTCGCTATGGTGCATCTAACCAATTCAGATACGTTTTTGACAAAACTACGTCGATGTGATGATAGTAGATTCCTCATGTCATCTGTTTCGGCCGGCTTTAAATTTGATGAGATTTGTAGTTCTCCAAAGGTTTCTATGCGGCTGGTGCTGACCTCCAATGATGAGTCGGTTACCCTCTCGACATAGAATGTCTCAGCCCAATAGAATATCTTGGCTCATATTAGTCGCCTTTAACGATGAGAAGATCCGTGGTATAATCGTTGCCATCAATTTCGAGATCTACCAGAACTTTGCTGGTGCAAACATATCTACCTCCCGCGAAACCAATGAGCCATTTCGTACAATTTATGACCCTATCAAAGTTCTTAGCAAACGACTTACGTGCAAGCGTGCATTGGCTACCAGAGTCAATGAATGATACGATGTTTAGTCCATTGATTTTGATGGGTTTTCGATTTTGTGAACGTTTGATTTAGATTTTTGTGGACACCAATCACTTTTATGCGTAGTGCGTTGACAATGAATACAACGTTCCTTTCGTTGCGGCTCCAAACTATTTTTACGCATAATGTCCCAGTTGAAAACAGTTGTAACATTTCACGGAACGGTTTTGTACGGTTTTACCAGACTTTTTCATATTTATTGATCGCCTCAATTCGATTGTTTTCACTTTCATGTCGATTAAATCATTTGAAATTTTTTTTTTTCAGATCGGACTCGTTAATATCGTTTATGATATGCCGAACGATAGCTGTATCCGGTAGTGCAACTTTGTTTCCGATTGACACCATTTCCAAGACATTCGTTTTATTTCAAGTACATTTCATTATTGTACTCACAGCTTGAAAAGTAAAATGAATGAATCATCTAATATATGAAGTGATTACTATATGAGTATTGCACCCATTTTAAACCAAACACTTAGTGCAGTGTACTCATAAAAAATGGGTATTCATAAAAAAAAGTGTACACTAAACTGAGTACACTGTTTTATACTAGAAAACAACTAGTATTTGCAATCGTTTTATTCAGTGTACTCAGTGCATTCTTTACAGTTAACATTGCAAACTATTTGCTCACATCAAGCCAGTTCAAGCACCCAACGTGTGGGAGAGAAACAAAACACTCCACTCATTTTGCAATCAGGTGACCGAGTATTGTACAGCAACTGTCTTTTGTGGTGTGGTACTCTTTTTTGCTGTACACTTGTTCGAATTATTGCAATGAATAGAGTACACTGAAGTAGTGTATACGTGTAGAGAGAGTAAATGAATCCATTCATGCAGACCTCTACTGTGAACTCTTCTTGTGAATCGATCCAATATTCCGCAGTTTTTATTACACAGCGAAAAACACAGACTGATCACATCACTGTACGGTTGTTATGCATATGGTATAGTAACATTGTTACACATACATATTTGTGTGCATCTACGTCGGATTAGTGTGTGTGAACAAAGTTAACTGTGAAACAAACGGCACACTCCCATAACTTCTCGGTGGTGCGCATGCGTAATCGTTTTTAACATCATTATTCGGTAGTACATTTGTGTTAGTGCAAGCAGTTTGAACTCCACTAAACGGCTGTGAAGCAAACGTTACACTCATGTTTATGCTCGGCGGTGCATACGTGTGACGGCACAGATATACCTCCTCCACTATACGGTTGCGGAGCGAACGATAAAGGCGGGGTGTGGTGAGAATTCATTGTCGCCGCATGTGTAAACGAACTTTGCGGTGTATACATATGTATGCGTTTGGGTTGGTGACGTATTCAAACCAAACAGCCATTACAAAAGAAGCCGCTGTTGCAGGATTGGGTACCGATAAAGTTGGCGGTATGAAATGGGATGGAGCCAAAGTGTCATTAGTAGTCACACACACGGCGACAAGAATGAAGTGAATTGTGAAGACGGTGGTGCGAGGGTAATTTGTTTTCATATTGGCGAGCGACGAGCGTCGTTGCTCTCCGATGAGAGAAAGATTTGGCGACGGCATTACTGTTGGTAGAAAATGCGCTTGAATATTAGCTAGCGCCGGCGAGACGCACACGATACAACACATTTCGCGACACGTTACCTCTAGAATACTCATCAACTTTACACTTCTCGAGACGTTATATGAGAACTGCCTTTGTGTCACTTGATGGCAATCCCGCTTCATCAAACTTTTTACTAGAGCGACCAATTTCATGCTGCGTAAATTCAACACGTTTGTTTTTGTTTTCCCCTCGTTCTCTCTCTCGCTGACGTACAAACACTTAATTGCGAATACATACATATATATTTTGTTTAAGTTTTTCCAATGATCCTTTTTATATACATAATTGGAAATTTGACATTATCACACTTCTGATTGTCAGGACGAATTTAAAATAAAAAAAAAAAACTTTGATTTATATGGGCTATTGCCCGTTCCCTTAGTTAACTTTACTATTTAAAAAACAGTACGTAAGTATAAAAAGTACTTTCGGACTCGTGTCACAACTGACTACTGATACTGAAACTGACATTCAATATCACTCACAGTTTTTCCATTTCAGCGCAGGGTATTTTATCGTAACACATGTAAACAGTCTTGCTACCTGTACAAATTGTTTGGTTACAAAATTTATGTACATATGAAAAAGGAAACATGGAGAATACGAACAAGTGTACAAGTGTAGGTATGTATGTATGTACGAGCATATCATTAAAAAATCGGATGATCGGATGAAATGGTGGTAAGATAGAAGCAATTTTAAAAATCTTCGGATTGTCTTTTTCAGATTAGACATGGTAGGGTGATCTTTAACTCCAGGTCTTCCAACTTTTTCGAACATAATGCCCCCAAAAGCTTCCTAGTTATTTTCACCGCACACTATTTTTCAGCAAAATTTCAGCTCTGTAGGTATAACGGTTTAAGTTATAAGCGTATGACATTCTGACGGACAGACACACATACACCAGTTGACGGACGAAAATAGTAAATAAGCCACCAATGTAGGAATCGGAATTTAAGGAAGTTAAACTTTTGTAGGATGGCAGTGAATGGAGTTTGAAGACTTGAATTAGAAAGGGTATTGCACAATTGCATGATATAATTTTTTTTTTACATATTTGATATAAAATTAATAAATTAAGGTCAAAAAGACAACTAAGAAGGGAGTGGCAGAACCATAGATCACCCGATAACAAAAGGAAACTATCCGAATGCACAATAAAACTGCAAAAAAGTATTAAAACTTAAAATGGGAAATCCTTCCGAACCTACGTACGTTAAAAACTTGTCCCCGACGAAGTCTTCTGACTACTCGCTGTGGAAGGCCGCTAAAAACCTAAAGCGACCTATTAACGCTGACACACTAATTCGTCTAGAAAACGGTGACTGGGCGAGGGGTGATGCTGAAAATGTCACTGCTTTCGCAGAACATCTGAAAAAGTTGTTTACCCCGAATCCTCCGTTAGTGAATAACCAACTTAGTGATCTACCTGATGTTCCTTCTATAGACCTCTTCGTTTTCAGTTGAAAGACCTAAACTCGACCATAAAATATAACCAAGATCCAAAAAAAAAACTCCGGGAAATGATCGCATTACAGGCAGATTTAGTAAGGAGTTACCTCAAACTGCAGTAAAGTATCTACTACACATATTTAACGGTATCCTACGTACTGGCCACTATCCAGAAAAGTGGAAGCTCTCCGAGATCATTATGGTCCAAAATTCATCATCTTCTTACAGACCAATTAATCTACTATCAATTCTCTTCAAAGTATTCGAAAAACTCTAGACTTCAAAATACAGTCCTTGCTAGCGTCCGAGTCCATCCTATCAGATCACCAATTTGGATTCAGGAAAAACCATAGTACTCTTGAATGAGTCCATAGGCTCGTCTCCCATAGCAGTATTCTTTTTGAAGAAAAGGAATACTGCTCCGCTATTTTTTTAGACGTTGCCCAAGCATTCGAAAAGGTCTGGCATGAAGGCTTTTTGTACAAAATCAAAAAGTTCTTGCCTTCAAACTTGCTTCCTGTCCTCAAAAGCTATCTCCACAATCGCAAATTCATTGTCAAATATAAAAGTTATAAGTTGGAAATGCATCCCATTAATGCCGGTGTACCACAAGGAAGTGTCCTTGGTCCCCTCCTTTACCTGTTATACACTTCGTACCTACCAACGTGTGATAACGTCCTCACGTCAACATTTGCAGACGACACCGTAATTATAAGTTCTAGCAAAGATCCTACAAACGCATCAGTTAACTTGCAAAAGCATCTCTCAAAAATAAAAAAATGGTTGGAAAAGTGAAGAATAAAAATAAACGAGTCCAAAGGTTCTCACATAACTTTTACTCTGAAAACGAATACATGCTCATCCGTTAGAATCAATGACCAGTCCATACCCCAACGAACAGACGTCAAATACCTAGGCTTTCACCTTGACAGGAGATTGACTTGGAAAAAGTACCTAGAAGCCAAAAAATAAACATTAAGCGTCAAAACTACATTGGCTTATTAACTAGAAGTCCCTAGACTGCAAAATACTAATGTACAAGTCCGTATTGAAGCCGATCTGATCCTATGGCATTCAGCTATGGGTTACTGCTGCTGTTTCAAATATAGACAAAATCCAAAATTCTCCGTAACATTACTGGAGCTCCCTGGTATATTAAGAACGCACACACCCACAGGGACCTCGAAATACCTACTGTCACTAACGAGATTTGTTCACAGTATATCCGCTACTCAAACAGGCTAAGAAGATATCCCAACGTTCTGGCAACAAACCTGCTTACTCGCCGATATTCCAAGCGATTAAAACGTAAAGATTCACAGGATATCTTCATATAAACTATTCATCGTTAATTTTGTTCACACCCTATAAAATTTTAACCTCACATTAAACCTTAAATTAAATCTTTAAATTATATGTAAATGAAATTCCATCTAATCAATAACTTTAAATGAAATATAGTAAACCGTAAAATATTTTCTTTTACAACTAAATACATATCAAAAGATATAATTCTAAAATTTAGTTTGTAAGATTTGAAAACTTATTGTTAGTTTCTTAAACAAGAAAGATCCAATAAGAAATTGTTAAAAAAAAAATTAAAAAATTAATTTGAATATTAAACATATGTACATATTTATGCATACATTGGAAAAGAAGGCCGATGATTGTACTGTGTACATATATTACAGTCCTTTGAGTGTACTTTAAATCAAAAAATAATAATAAGATTGAGCTCTTAACAACTCAAATGGTATGCACTAGAATTAGAATATTGCGTTAGATATCTGTTCTGCTCACACATAGGCAGCCAACAAAAGTATAAACTCTAAAATAACTATCGCGGATTTGAATCAGTAGGAACAACAAGCAAATTCATATACATATACAGATGTAGTAGTTGGCCATGCAATTTATAGCTAGTTTAGTTTCTATAGTTTGCCATTCGACGTATTGATTTCGAAACTGCAAACAATCGTTCCAGTTCATTCCAATCCCTGTTCCAGTGCGTATCTGATTCATCCAAGGACTATTGCAACGATATTAATACACATTAAGTGAAAGAATAATAATAATAAAAAAAAAAAGGAATTTGAATTTGCTTGCTCCAAGGGAAGGAACATTTAAATCGCTGTAACTCGTGAACGGTAAGAGACCGACTTTTTTTTATTACAGTTTTGTCACCAGCGCAATAAAATAGCGCATCCAGAAAATTAGAAAAAACGCTTAGGGGCTAAACTCCATTTGTGGCGACAGCTTGACCAATGTGTTACTAAGAACATCCATACATATGTACGTATGTATGTAGTTGCCCATTCGATATATAAATAACCTGATATTGGATTGCTATTTCGATTGTTTGTATGACTTTTTTGCTGTGTGAGGTGTGTATTTAAATAAATATCGAATATCTTTGACTAATTATTCTTTTAATGTTTTGCAGAAATCGTATGACACAACGACATGAATCTCAATTACTTTATTGTAGAAGACGAGTCTCCTCCAATACCAAATAATGAAGGGCAAGCAGATGACAACCACAACCAACAAGATGACCACCCGGTGTTTATTGTGGAAGAAGTTTTTGGAAATATACAAGATGATGACTTACAGATGTTATTTTACGGACCAGAAACTGTGGATCCAGCATCAGGAAGAAGAATACAACCAGTGGTGGTGAGGAGACGCGAGATGATGGCGGCCAGTGAGTACAGGTTCGATTTCGCTGATTGGGTAATTTTTATTTTCTGGGTGATAATGATATTTATATTATTCTACATCTTGAGAATACCATGTAACCAGTTTCACCGTGGTCTTTAGGTCTTTAGACTTTCCCTATAAATAAACTTGATTGATGCACTACATTGGGTTTGCTTTTATTTTCTCCTTTCAGGAGGGTGTCTATCTTAGAATAACAAAAATAGAGTAAGTACCTGCTAGTACTCCTATTTTCCCGAATAAATCCTAAAAAGTGACATAAAGGAGGCCGCATTTTAAAGACAGCAAAGCAAGATAACGTTTTTCATCTGCAAAAAGGCAGCCAATAAGATACGTATGTATTAACACAACAACAAATATCACAAATTTCTATAACTGATAGGCTATTAGGAGTAGGTGCCAGTGGCGTGGGGTGAAATTTCAAGAGAGGGAAGCCGAACAAATTTTAAGTAAAATGTTTTATTCAAGACTTACCATTTTGGTGCTTATTCGAAACACAGACTTAAGATATGCAATCTAAGCCACCTTTGTTATACTTTAAGTAATTGGAATTTACTTAGACAATAAAAAGAGCTCATCGCATAAAAAATAGTGGCTTCGAAAAAAGCCGTTCTGGGCAGAATAATCTATGTAAGTTATTGATAACTCGGAGCATTGTTAAATATAAAAAATTTAGCAATTTCAATTATGTACTACCTATTTGTACTCTAAAGCTATTCTATGATTTTTTTTTACGAATTCTTCTAAAACTCTTTCATACAAATTTGAGTTATTTTTAATTTCTAAAAGAAGGTGTTTTTCGATAGATAAAAGTGCCAGGTCTGAGAGTCTTTCTTCTTTGTGGGAATTTCTTAAGTGTGAACTATTTTTAAAGTCGAAAAAGATCTTTCGACAGAGGCCACAGTCAAAGGCAGGATTAAAAAGATTTCACACAATGTTAGAGCTTGAGAAAAAGTATCTCTAAGCATTTCCGTATTAAAATGCTTATAAAGTTGAAAAACCTCAAGCTTTTTAAGTGAAGGGGTAGTGTATAAAACTTTGAGTTCCTTTTTTTGAAGTAGTAAAATTAAAAATTCCATGAAATAGGGTAATTAAAGAAGATGTTTTGTAATCCTGCATTGAATTAGAAAAATATTCATATTTTGATTTGTTTAATAAATCAAAGATAATATATGAACTAAATGAACTATACCTATTCTTAATCTGACTTGTAACATTATCTATAATTGCTACAAAAATTCGTCTATAATTTGTATTTGAATCAATATTAAGTAGTCGGCGTTTAAGTGGAGGTTCTGAGCAGTTACTTACGCTCTCATAGATTGAGTCAAATGAGTTTAAAAATTCAGAATGAATTCATGACTCAAAACCCTCGATCTCTTGCTTCGCAAGCTCTGTGTCAGTTTGTTTTGAACTAAACTAAAAAGAATATCTGTTTTTGCAAATATGACCGAAGTAACATGCAATAAAAAACAGAATTCCTTGTCCTGCAGTTTGTACAACAAACTTTCGGATATAACCAGAGTATCGTTATCCCATTCTCTTGGTTCACATAAAATCTGTTCAAATGTTTTTATAATATCTTCTCTGCAATTGAAAAGGCGTTCACTATACGCGAATGATATTCCCATTGAGTCTCTGATACTCCGGAATGCCAGCTCTTGTTTTCCTAGAAGAACTACAGTGTCTATGAAACGCTTCATTAAATCGCGATTGCGATCAACTTTTCTATTATGAGCCTCGTAAGAATTCCCTAAAGAAGTCTCTATGATTATGCCGTTCGAACCACTACATCACCCAATAAACCGATTTTCGTCGGCTTATTTTGTTGCCTTCAATAAAAAAAAAAACTCCTTCGAACTAAAACCTTTCTCCTCGACCAATGTTCATCCACAAAAGCCGAGAAATCCCGGGTTATTTTCCTCATAAGCGAATGTATGTTAGACAAAGAAATCGCAAATAAACTTCTACTATATGCCAGAAAGGAATAGAGTTGAAAGTTCGTACTGTGAAGAAATGAATGCATAAGCCGGGAAATGAACGGCTTTTCAAAAAAATTCATTGCACGCTCTCTCGCTAGAGGAGTTCATACTTGTCTCGGCTATGTGTGCGAATTTGTGTATGAGTAAAAATGAATAAACAACCAAAGTGGTCGCATCATTTCATCTTCGAGCGTGTATAAAATTATGAAAAATGGTTTGATGAACAAATAATTGAATGTGATGGTTGGCAAGTGGCAAAATAAAAATTTTTGATTTTTAAAAAGGGAAGCCGGAAGGAATCGGCTTGTATAGACGCCACGCCACTGGTAGGTGCAAATACATAGTTTAGTTGGTCATGCAGTTTGTATGCAGTTTATAGCAGTATTTATATTCACATCGCGAAGAGTACAACACGTCACCAATTTGTAACTGAAAACCTAGATAAATAGATAGTTTGGCCATTCAGCTAATAGTCAGCAATCACATGATTTCTTTTTTTTAAATCTCCTGTAATAAAAAGCCGGTCTCTTACCGTTCACGAGTTATAGCGATTTCAATGTTCGTTCCAATGGAAAATTGATGTTTTAAAGCAAATTTACATTCCTTTTCTTTTTTATTATTATTCTTTCACTTAATGTATATTAATATCATTGCAATAGGTCTTGGATGAATCGAGAACGTACTGGAACAGACATAGGAATGCATTGAAAGATCGTAACTCGTAAACGATTGTTTGCAGTTTTAAAATCAATACGTTGAATGGCATAAGAAAAAGGTTTTAAAAAATTCGCTCTGGCATTCGAATTCATGTCATTTCATTACGCACTTAAGTCAGAAAGAAATTTACAAGAAGATTCGAAATACCTTTAACAATCCATAATAGACTTTAGAAATAACATCTTCTTTTGCCGGTTAGCTATAAACTACATAGCCAAATACTATATATGTATTTGCTTGTTGATCGTACTGATACAAATCCGCAGCAATTATTACTCTTGCTGGCTGCCTATATGTGTGACCAGAACAAGCATTAACTGCAATATTGCAATTCTTGTGCATACCGGCTGATAAATTCGCGGCCTAAGGCATTAAATGAAAGAAGGCATCCGATTAAAAAATTTGACTTCTCAATGTAATCTCCCTCGAGTGAAATACATCGGGTCTTAATACCACCGGAAAAAATATTCTTTTTCTTTGCCTTCAAAATGCCTTTCTATAGCCGCCTTGATCTCGTTCTCATCTGCAAATCTCCGGCGTCGTAATTCCTTTTTCGAATTGGAAAAAAGGAAAGAAATCGCTCGGGGAAAAGTCTGGGCTGTAGGGTGGGTGGTCTATCGTTGAAAAAGCTGTGTCTTTTTAGGCCTGTCTCGAAACCCGCGTCATATGAACAGGCGCGTTATCCTGTAAAAACAATAGACCGTGCCTGAATTCCCATGTTCGCTTCACGTGCCTGAGTCAAAAAATTTGCTTAACATTGACCATCCATCGTAGTCCCGTTTGGCAGGTAATCAATCAGCAAAACACTTTCGCTGTAACAAAAAACGCCATAAGCTTCGAAGCCGACTTTTCTATCTCGAATTTCCTCGGCGGCCTTCCCCTTTTTCAATCCACTGTTGTTTGGACTCCGGATCGTATTGGTGAACCCAAGTCTCATCTACAGTTACGATTCGGTTGCAAATTTCGTCGAGATTGTCCCCTGCTAACTTCAAAAAATATTTGCAGCTCTCGAGTCGTCGTTGCTGGTCGAACTGCGTGAGCATTTTCGGTACCCAGAGCGCACAATTTTATTTTCATGTTTAAATGCTCGTGCAAAATTTCTATGTAACTCGTCCGCTATCTGCCACATTTTTATTCTTCGGTCGGCAAGAACTAATATTTCAACTTTTCCGACGTTTTCTTTAGTAACCACTGACAGAGGACGCCCTGAGCTTTACAGCTCACTCGCCCTTGTTGAAATAAGCGAGCCCATTTTTTGACCATGATACGAAGGTCCAGAATCCTGAAGAGTCGATGACAGTCAGGGTGGCCGTGGTGTAGTGGTAACACAATCGCTTGTCAAGCTGTTGGTTCACGGTTCGAATCCTGATGTCAAGAATCATCTATTTATTTCGCATGAAATAAATAAAAAAGTCGATCACTTGCGAAAGCTAAGTCAACTATACTGTGAAGGCATAACACTGGCAGAAGGGTGGTCATATGGCTAAAATGCAACTTGATCGTGATGATGACATCAGGAGGATGGAAAAAAATACTGTGAATCATAAGCACGTGTTAAAGGGGAATGAATACCCTTATACTAATTTTTAGAACACGTGCGTTTTTGTGGAAAGGAAGAGACAGAGAGAAAGACAGAGTGGTGTGGTTTGAAACTTAGGTGGTATTAAGTTTCTGTAAACTCCAAGGGTGGCTATCCAGATAACTGGGGAGTATTTTGTTTTGTTTTTCGCTATTATTGTCGTTGTTTGTGATTCACTTTATTTCTTTCCGTCCTCCAGATGTCATCATCACGATCAAGTTGCATTTTGACTATACCAACATAGAAGATTTGGCTAGCGGAAGACACGGAGAGGTGAAATATTACCTTACACAATTTTCGTCGGGGAAAAACACGCTGTAAAGGAAAATAAGTGGAGAGGTGACAGCACGAGGGCTGATAACTTTCATGCTACCGACGAGTGAAGGACACAGAGAGGTGAATTGAAGTGCTTAGAAAATGAAGGACTTAAGTGGCATTTTTTTGAAATTTGCTTTTTTTCTTACAGATGAATGTCTTATATGAAAACTTATATTTCTGTCTCATCTGGACTTCTCTATCGCCTCTAGATTATTATTTATAAAAGATTAAGGTGTTGTATGCAACCACTATTTCAATAAACTTAGTGGAAGAAAGTGTTAAATGCTGATTACTCAAATGTTTGAAAATGTCACTTAGGCCCTTCATCTTCTAAGCGCTTCAATTACTCGTATTACCTGACACTATTTTCTTTGGGGCATGGATGCTTCCGAGAGTACCTCTGCAAATATAAGCACGTATATGACCCATACTGCCCGCACTGTGATGGGAAAACACAAAATGTGGAACATGTTCTGATGGAATGTCGAAAACATACAACGGCCAAGCATACTGCAAATGAAATTAAGTGGAGAGGTGACAGCACGAGGGCTGATAACTTTCATGCTAACGACGAATGAAGTGTGGAGAGTGCGAATGAAGTTACCACTAGCATAATGCAGCAACTACGCCTGGAAGAATTTATAAAAAAAAAAAGAAATAAAAAAAAAAAAAATTCATTGTACGCTGTCTTTAATATAATTAAATTGAAGAATACATATTGGCCCACTACACATCGTTAGGGGCTTTCAAAATCATACGAACAGAGAAGTAAACAAATACAATGTATATAGAAAATTAATGCTTAACATATAAGGACATATAAGGTCTATTGCTCACTATTCTTGCTTCTTTTCTATTTTCTTTAACCTCCATTAAATTTGTTTCTGTCAGAATTGTTAGAAGATAATATAGGTACATACGAGTATACTCTACATTTTTTACCAGAGACGTAACAACGTGAATAAAGTGCACGACTGGGTCCCACGTACTTGCACCTTTGTTCCTATATATGCTGCTTATCTGCAAAAAGTTAGATTTTCAATTAATTTGTTTAAATACCTATAAGAACAAGTGATGGTTTTCCTCAAAATTGTCGGTCGACTGCAGCCCAAACGGGACGAAATCTCGAAATTGAAAATTTTCAAGAAACCAATACTTGCCATTACTTTTACTTGCACCTAGGTAAAAAAGGTATATTAAACTTATTATTATCTTTGACAACCAACGTCCACAAATGTGGACGCATCTCCAAAGTCGATTTAAGCCATCACAAAACAAGCCATTTTTGTTGGTCTCTCTTCCAACGGGAGCCAAATGCAAAAGTGAGTAAACATTTTTACGATCGAAGCTTCTCTTCTACCAATTCTGACGTTGCATAGCAACAACATCATACTAGTTGTGGCGACGCCAATAAGATCAAGGGCGCGTTACAGTCTTAAGTTTTTTGTTTTTGCAAATAAAGGGTTTTTCTATAGGGACATAACAATTTTGTATTTTAATATAAACGCACCCCGAAACATTTATTATGATCTGTCAATGTTAAAACATCAAACAAGGTTTACGTTTTTACTATGGTGAAGTTCACGAACGAGCAATGTTTGCAAATTATTAAAAATTGCTACCGAAATTCTGAGTCGGTGGTCGCACCTTTAAGAGCGCTAACTCCAATTTTCGATCGAAATAGTAGGCTGTGCATGCGATAGTGAATAAATTCGAGTCAACATATGCACTATTGAATGTTCGAATGCACCGGTTGAAGTACCGAAAATATCGCAGCCGTAAGTGCTTCAGCTCAAAATGAGCCAAATCAGTCGATTCCACGCCGTTCGCAGGAATTGGGAATCTCTCAGTCCACATTGTGGCGACTTTTGTGTAAAGATCTTAGCCTACACTCTTACAAGATCAAATTAACTCAAGAATTAAAGCCTCTTGATCATTTGAAGTGTCGAAACTTCTCCGATTAGGCTCTGCAAAAGTTTGAAGAAAATCCTGAATTTCATCGAAAAATCATCTTTAGCGAAGAACCTAATTTTTGGCTTAATGGCTTTATCAATAAGCAAAATATGCACTATTGGACAGCAACAAACCCACATGTGCTTCAAGAGACTCCATTGCATCCACAGAAAGTGGCCGTCTGGTGTGTATTTCAGGGGTGATTGGACCGTATATTTTCTTCGATGGAAATGATTGCCATTTTACGGTCAATGGAGTTCACTATCGTGCCATATTGGAAAACTATTTTTTTCCAGAATTGGATGGACTTGACTAAACAACTGCATAATATGAAATATGTGTAGATATGACAGACATCCAATTAGACCAACTTTAATAATTTCAAAGACTTCCAGCAAACCTAATGAAATCATTCATATCGTTATATGGTTTTTAAAGAAAAACAATATGTTTTTAAAATGTATCGATAAATTAACAAAACATTCACCCCATTACCGATAGAAATTCTATAATATAGTAAATATTTTAAAACATAGGTTTTCTGCTTTAGGTAAACCAACCAAAATAGTAGCTGACACAGCGTTCATAAAGAATTTTTAAGTAGCGAAAACATAATACATCACTTTACATCTCTAAATACACATGTAGGTATTTCTACTATAGAACGTTTCCACTCCACTCTTGATGAACACATACGATTACTAAAATCGAATCCAAATAATAAAGATATGGATAACAAAACGTTAGCTCTTAAAGCTGTTGAAATATACAATGATACGATACATTCAGTCATAAAATATAAATCAAGTAATCTTCCTCACTCAACTTTGAACGAAACCGATTGGGAAAAATTAACAGAAAAAATCCACGACTTGAAAGAAAATCGAATCGGCAAATTAAATAATACTCGGACAGATCCCCACGAGTTCCACAATATCAAACATCTACCTAGAAATATAGTTAAGTAGGTTAAATAATGAAACAAACCCCATACAAAAGTGGAACCAAACGCGATAGATAAGTTGTAAAAAGGTCTTTTTAAATATCAGCATTCACTTAAAGATATAAATTTTGATACAAGGCTAATAGAAATCGTTTGCTCATGTAGAAATCTGAAAACTAAAGCATTTAATAAAAATAATAAATAAATATTTAAATGATATACTACATTAACACAGAGCAAATAAAACAAAGCAAAGTACATATGCAACTAATAGTTGACTTGACAAAAAATAGTAATAATAATTAATAAGTAAATATGTAAATAGATTAGCGAAGGAACTTGAACCTAATGAAAAAAA
Organism: Pocota personata; assembly: GCA_963082735.1. Lineage (NCBI taxonomy): Eukaryota > Metazoa > Arthropoda > Insecta > Diptera > Syrphidae > Pocota > Pocota personata. The sequence continues at coordinate 6,211,244 of OY720433.1, forward strand.
AAAAAAAAAAACAAATTAATTATATACTTTTGAAAAAAAAAAAAAATTCATGACTACATATACATACATATATATATAAAAAAAAAGAAAATAGTTATTCTTTACGAGAATACAAGTACAAGACCATTTTACCCGAGAATTTGCTGTATTTCGAGGTTGGCCGTGGTGTAGTGGTAACATCATCGCTTATCACGCTGTTGGTTCACGGTTCAAATCTTGATGTCAAGAATCATATATTTATTTCGTATGAAATAAATAAAAAAGTCGATCAATTGCGAAAGCTAAGTCAACTCTACTGCGGAGGCATAACACTGGCAGTAGGGTGGTCATAAGGCTCAAAATGCAACTTGATCGTGATGATGACATCAGGAGGATGGAAAAAAATACTGTGAATCATAAGCAACGACATAAGCAGCGAAAACAAACAAAATACTCCCCAGTTATCTGGACAGCCACCCTTGGATTTTACAGAAACTTAATACCACCTGAGTTTCAAACCACTACACCAAATCTTACGTTCTCTCTCTTTTTTTTTTCTCTCTCTCTGACTATCTACACAACGCTTGTGCCCTGTAATAGTATAAGGGTATTCATATCCCCATTGGCGCGCGGAAATTATGAAAAAAAAAATTCCAATATATTTTACTATTTTATTTGTGCACAATTGTCAAAGCTTTTATCTTGGTAGCCGACCTTACCCCACACTGTAAATACTACCATGGTAGATGTATTTCGAGGAAGCTACCGGAGAGTCGCAAAAACCTGAGATAAGCTACTTCATTGGATAACAATTTGGCCCATCGTACTCAACGAGATTCTACTCTTGTAAATTGTACATACAAACAAATGCACGAAGTATCCATCCTAATCAACTCGATGAAAAGTCTGTACACAAACGAAGCGAAATACCTGGGAATGGCACTCGATGCGAAATTAAAACGAAAGGCACACGTAAAAAAAGAAAAAAATATATAGAACTGGAGAACAAGTACAGAGAAATGTTGCTCGGGTGATATTCTAAGCTCCATATCCAGAACAAGCTGTTTCTATACAAGCAAGTTCTAAGACCCGTGTGGACATATGTTATAAAGCATATGATATGGTTGAGCTAAGAAAATTAATAGTAACCTCCTACAAACTTTTGAAAATAAAGTGCTATATGTTCACAGAGATTTAAGAATAGCCTCCGTCGAAGACGAAATTAAAAATGTCACACGACTAGTAGTACAGCAGGCACTCACGTTGGAAAGTCACCTACCACACGAGGAAATAATGAAATATAAACTATGATTCTAAATCAGTTTTACTTAGTTGTAGTACTAATTTCGGTTGAAGAGAGGTGTTTTTTGTGACACTATTATGAGCATACGCTGCCGGTCTCATGAAAGATTTGTATCATCTGTATTCATAAAAAAAAAATATCTGTGAAATGATGCGTAGAAATGAGTCATTTGAGCGCTCTATTAAGCAAGCCGTTATGGCACATGAGCAAAATCATCTTTCATCTACATTCAACTTCAGGCGGTGTATCAGAGCTATAATTTAACCTTTCCTGAGAATATAAAATAAATTAAAGTAATGATTCAATAAAATAGTTTAAACCTTAAATGAGCCACTTTACGCCTTTATTGGAACATTTTTTACAGCATTAGCATACCTCGAGAAACAAAGATACCAGAAGATATAGATGATTCCCCCGCTGTTGTATTGCTGTGGTTCATGCGATGCCATTCCAATCTATTTTAACAACGATTAATTAATAAAACGATATCCATCCAATCTCCAACCGTTGGTTCATCGAAGTATGACAGCGAACTTATGCCCATTTATACTACATACTCGTAAACATAGGTATTACCGTGAATCATTTGATCATCCGATGAAACAAGCCGCTAGGGACATTTAAGATTTTATTCTTCAGTTATTCAAATAGGAACCAACATGCAGATTTTGGTGCTGTTCCAACGTTATAGGTTCCCCTTTCCTAAGAGAGGATTATAGGAATAAAATTAAATATTGAGTCGCACTTACTTGCACCTATAATATAAAAAATTCTTAAATCTGTTAAAATTAGAAAGAAATTTTGACAATTTTCGAAAACTTGGTACATATTGTATAAATATAGATATCGATTTTGAAAAAAAAAAAACATCCTAGTCATATTTGATAACGAGTACGAGAATTTAATAAATATTGTAGTATGCATTTTTGCCAAAAATAGGGTATGGGGAGTCGGACAGAATCCCGAAAAACATAATCCCAAAAAATCAAAATCCCGAAAACCCAAAGTCCTGAAAACCCAAAATCCCGAAAATCCACAATCCCGAAAGGCCAAATTCCCGAAAATAAAGAAACTTTCCACACACCCAACCTCGCACCCACTCCAAATCCTACAGTCACCCCAAGCAGGGGGGTTGCAACATGCCCCCCCATACATATTCTACTGTTTATGCATTGTGGATATAATATATATATATATATTTGAACATTTGAAAGTGACAAATTTTTAATTTTATATAATTTTTCGGGATTTAGTTTTCGAGATTTTTTTTCGGGATTTTGGCCTTTCAGGATTTTGGTTTTTCGGGATTTTGGATTTCAGTTTTCGGGATTTTGACCCCAACTCTCGGGTATGCCATCTGTTGGCGTATGTGCACCGTAAATCGAATATTGTATTTAAGTAATATCGTTTCATTAAATGCTCCTTTTTCGATTTTATAAAAAATTTTTACAGCATTAGCTTACCTCCAGAAACCAAGGGCGCTAAATATATTGAGGTTCCATATAATGTTGTTACGATTTGGGGTTGGCGTTGGGCAACACCTGCACGCAGTAGCCCACCACTTTGATTCCCATCACAATTCCAGTCTAATTTATCAAGAAATTGTGAAATAAAATTTTATTTACACAAGTAATTGATAAACCTTTGTTTTGATAAAATTATATCCATCCAAACTTCAACCGCTGGGCCAACGACATGCGAGCTAACATCTGCAACAAGTTACAAAGCAATGCTACAAATTCCGCAGTTTAAAATCTGTTTCAACAAGAACGCACTAAATAAAATAAAGTTTTATTTGTGAGCAATTGTTAAACCTTCTTCCTTGGTAAAATGATATCCATTATATCTTCAACTGTCTGGTCATCGAAGGCTGGTAACAGTCCTGTGCCTATATATATGTATATAGGTAGATACTATCATAGCAGATATTTCGAAGACCTGAATTAATAAGAAACTTTGGAATTACCGGCAGATATATTTGCAGAAGCTTTTAGCCTCCAGCTGATCAAGAGCAGAATCAACATGCATCTACAGGCAAATCGGGGCGCTGTTCCAGCGTTACATGTAGGTTTACCTTACGTCAGAGTATTGCAAAACAAAAAAAAAGCAAAATATTAAATTTGGTAAGTGATAACACAGTGGCAAGAGTTTAATCATTAAATACTCCTTTTTCGATTTAATTTAAAAAAATTGTATAGCATTAGCTTACCTCCAGAAACTAAGGTCGCTAAATATATTGAGGTTCCCCATGCAGTTGTTGGGGTATTGCGGTTGGTGGTTGGTAACACCTGCACGCAGTAGCCCACCACTTTGATTCCCATCACAATTCCAGTCTAGTTTATCAAGAAATTGTGAAATAAAATTTTATTTACACAAGTAATTAATAAACCTTTGTTTTGATAAAACCGTATCCATCCAAACTCCAGCCGCATACATAGCCAGATACTACCATGGCAGATGTTTCGAAGACATCAATACACTCCCGGCAGATATATTTCCAGGAACGAAGCAACATGCATCAACAGGCAACTTGGGGCGCTGTCCCAGTATTATACATATGTAGGTTCGCCTTTCCTAAGAGTATTGCAAAACAAAAAAACCAAATATCATATTTGGTAAGTGATGACAAAGCTTCCTCATTCTTGTTTTTGGAACCAAATCTACAAATCTTATCTGAACTGAACAGGGAACCAAATTTAATAAAAATCCATTCAGTATTTCTCGAGTAAGCTATTTAATAGAGATATTCAACTCCGTATAGCTACTCCCACTACATCCAATTTTAAAGACTATTTATACACAATTTAAAACAGACAAATCAAATCTAATTTAGTTACTCAGGCTAAAAAGACCAGTTTTTCGGATCCTTCGGAAGATCCTTTCCGCATATTTTACCATCACAGTCTACTTATATAATTTCTGTAGTTTTTAGCTTGGATCATCCTTGATAATGGATGATCCAACCTGGAACCAAATTCCATAAAAATCTATTTAGTGGTTCCTGAATTAGGAGTGTGAGAGTGACGAAGGTATCTGACAAACTCACAGACAGTCGGGACCGATTTTCGAGATGTGTATAGCCTTAAAGCTTAATACTGCTTGCTAGTGCGACTGTGTTTAGAACACATGTACATCTATCATTTGGTATTCACCATAGGGTATTCATGAGTATAGATTAGAAAAAATTTGAATTATAAATGTGTATGTTCCGCAAAGGTCACTTTGGGTGAGAAACTTATTTTTTTGCAATAGATTTGCAACGAAATTTATTGATTTTTGATTAAAATATTATTGTTTGTTTTAACAGGTCTATAAGATTGAGGATCTGTAGATGATTCCTAAGTCGCGCAACAAAAAATAGTTGTGTAAAGCGATACAGAACAAAAACTGTTTGTTGGGACTTGAAAGGAAAAGATCAATGGGATATTTTAAAATCGTTCACACAGCTTCCTAATGATCTCAGAAAAGGAGGACACAATATAATATGCCGTATACATAAGGAAAGGTCGTTTACTTTTTGCCTCCGGGAGCCTAAATGGCTAGACAGACTTTTATAAGAAATTATTGAAAGGTCTTGATTTTGAAAATTTGGTCCGTAAATGCAATAATATGGTAAACAGTGGACGATATTTTATCAATATTTCACAATATCCTTAGTTATTTTTTATTTTTATTTTTTTTCAAAAAACAGACACCTGAATTTGTTAAAATTTATTTTTTCGCCATTTTAAGCATTAATAGGTGGGTAGGTAACTTTTTTAGAAGTTTTTGGATTTTTCGATAAACGTGATGTTTCGATATTTTGACACTAATTTGAATGTTCCTTTGTTGAAACTGCTAATAATTATTGGTGTCACTTCCACAAATGTTTGCGATACTTGAGTTAGTCAACTATGGAGGAAATTGTCCCACAATAAAAAGTGTTTGGCCTCACTGGTTGATTATTACACTTTTTTTATTGCTATTTCCGTTTCTTACACTTCCTTTTCACTACTATTACGTGCGAAATCGAATTTAAATGGAAATATCTTGAGAATGGTGCGTCGTACAAAACAAATTATTATGACCAACACTGTGCCTTTTGAAATTTTTTTAAAGAGTGAGTGTGGAAATTTGTATTTCTTTTTCAAAATTGTTTTTGAGTATGAATATCTTGAAAGCTGAACCCTGCAAATAATGTTTAGATAGTTATAAGGAGTATATACATACCTAAATGGTTGTATAACGCTTCGAAGTTCTCCATGATCTTCGCATGAGTTGACACTATCAAGCCCACTCTCCTCCGATCATTCCTTTTCTCCATTTAGCAATTCCAATCTATTTTAGCAAAATCGCGAGATATAAAATAAAATTTGATATACGCCAATTTGCTAAACCTTTTATCCTCCTAAAACGATATCCATTCAATCTCTCCCTTCTGCAATGAATAGGCATCTACGTATATATGCAACTTTTGTCGCTGTGCCAGCACCTTAGGTTTGCCTTCCTGAGAAGTTATAAAAACAAAATTAAAGTAATGCAAAGAAAACAATGTATAGCAACAGTTTACCTCCAGAAACAAAGATACGAAAAGATATAGAGGATCCTGAAGTTGTAGTTCTGTTGCGGTTGTTGCGAAGCAATTCAAATCACACACGCAATCACTAAAATAAATTTGTGTTAAAGTGTTTAACCTTTTCATATTGACTTTTCAACGCGTTGACTTAGCGAAGGTTGGTACCACACTTATGATTATACATTAGATACTATCATCGGAGAAGTTCCGAAAATCTCAAAGAAATGATGCCTAGAAATGAGTCATTTCGGCACCATACTGTGCCAGCTGCCATTGTTGCTAATTTCAATCTTCCCATGAGTTGACACTATCAAGCCCACTCTCCTCCGATCATTCTTTCTCTCCATTTAGCAATTCCAATCTATTTTAGCAAAATCGCTAGATATAAAATAAAATTAGATCTACGCGAATTCGCTAAACCTTTTATCTTCCTAAAACGATATCCATCCAATCTCTCCCTTCTGCAATGAATTGGCATCTACGTATATATGCAACTTTTGTCGCTGTCCCAGCACCTTAGGTTTGCGTTCCTAAGAAGATATAAAACAAAATTAAAGTAATGCAAAGAAAACAATGTATAGCAACAGCTTACCTCCAGAAACAAAGATATGCTTATACCTATGCTTATACATTAGATACTATCATCGGAGATGTTCCGAAAATCTCAAAGAAATGATGCCTAGAAATGAGTCATTTCAGCACCATACTGTGCAAGCTGCCATTGCTCCCAATTTCAATCTATTTTAACAAAAACTTATCAATAAAATTGAAATTTATTCGTAAGTAATTGTTAAACCTTTATTAGATGATATCCATCCAATTTCCAACCGTTGGTTCATCGATGAAAACTCCTTCAATTACAAACTTTTTGGAATTTGCTTAGAGCTGAGTTTCTTGGGTGTGAATTCTGAGCCTAGAAATGAGTCATTTCAGCACCATACTGTGCAAGCTACCATTGTTCCCAATTTCAATCTATTTTAACAAAAACTTATCGAATAAAATTGAAATTTATTCGTAAGTAATTGTTAAACCTTGATTAAATGATATCCATCCAATCTCCAACCGTTGGTTCACCGATGAAAACTCCTTCAATTACAAAACTGGTCAACTTTGGAATTTGCTTAGAGCTGAGTTTCTTGGGTGTGAATTCTGGCAGGTATACTTGCTTGTAATGTCCGGCTATCCAAGTGAAAAATCAACATTCGCAATGTTTTCCTGAGAGATAATAAAAAAAATTGATCGTTATTTTTTGCGTCTACCAACAACTTGGAGCGTTGTTCCACTGTTTCGGCATAGTGTGTAAAATTGTTCGGTTTTTGAAAAAAAAACTATCAGCGACATTTTGTTTTTTTTTAGAAAAAATGTTCTTTTTTTAACAAATTCTTTTAATTTTGATCACCAACACATGGAAATCATTTTCACTTCTTTTCTCTAAAATCGCACATTCATAAAAAGTTAATAAAGTGCACGACTGGGTCGTACGTATTTGCACCCAAGTACGGCATTTTGACTCTATACCTAATAGTAAACATACACACATCTATTAAATTGCTATTGAATTAAATCGAAAGGTTTACTTTCTAACGATTTTAAAGACCTTCCCAGTAATTATACATAGAAGCTGGTGTGGTACGAACAAATTGGACCATTACATTTGAACACTATACCGCAATATTCCAAACATTTATGAATAACTTTATCAGGTACAGCTTTAAGATGCAAATTAGTGACAAAATAGCTAACATGTCAAAAATTATGCTTGTTTTAACCAGTAACGTGAGCTAACGCTCCATACACTTTCAGAATTCAGTTAATAAAAATCGTTTTCGATCGATATTTTGAGTTTTAAAATTCTCTGGTGTAGGCTTTTCAAATTTTTCCTAAAATCGATCTTAATTTTGAAAAATGTCATATGAACATATTGGAAACATTGTGTCATACCAACAAATTATCTGGAAAGAAATTCTAGATTTCAAAATTTTCTACGAGCTTGTGTCGAAATTTACTAAACTGAAGATAATGAAAATCGCTTTTGAGTGCAAATATCTTGAAACTTTGCGTCATACAAAAATAAAGGGAACGGCTGGGTCGCTCGTGCTTACTCATATGCGCTGTTCACTTGAAAGATGTTTTGGTTTCAAAATTTCAAAACCACCCGGGATAGCTTTGAACTGTTGCAAAATTTATAAATATTGCAGTGGTTTTTTCGAACTTTATTATTAAAAATATAATGTTTACATTCATTTGGAAACACAAAAGTAGAGTCAGTCGACAAGTAATAGGCAATTTGCCAAGTAAATTTTGCTATAAATATAGTACCTACCAAATCTATGTAAACGCAAAAAGATAATATAAAACTGAAAACAAAACAAAACTGTACTGTATCTACCTACTCGTATACATGTGATGGGAAAATTATGTATACGTCTCAGTCGTTATCTTTCTTTTCTTATAATTACGCCGCATTTTGATTCTAAATAATTACAAAATTAAATAAAATAAACCAAAAACTGAAAGCCACCGACTAACCTCCGAGCCGATAAGATCGTTTCTTCTCTGTTTGTGCTCTTGCTTCACAGTATGTGAAACTCCGCTATTTTGATAGCAAACACTCTTTTCACTATTTTTAATTCGTTAGTAAGTAGAAAACAAAAAAAAAGTCTTGGAGTGATATATAAATGTTGCAAAGGTCTTGCGAAGAATAAGTGCGCCCATTTTCAAGCAAAAAGTATGGTAGACCTCCTCTGGAGTTGGAAGAAATAGGCTTTCCAGGAGCTTCGACAAAACAACTTGAATGAGGGAGCAACTATCCTCAAGATAGCCGCCCAAGGAAGAAGAAATGCTCAGGAGATTCGTTCCCCAATGGGAAGGGAGATGGGAGACATCGGGTCCAGATGGCTCATGATTCTTATCTCCGAACTTATGAGCGGTGATCCAATGTCTAATCAGTGGAGGGAAAATTAACTTCTTCCTTTGCATAAAGGGAAGGGCGATACGCGAATCTGCGATAACTACCGTTCTATCAAGCTGATGTCACACACCATGAAGATCGTTTAGCGGGTATTAGATGGCCGACTGCGGAAAATAATACGGCTATCTTATGACCAGTGCGGGTTTGTCTCGGGTAAATCAACAACAGATGCAATACAAAGTCTAAGGATCATAATGGAAAAACATAGTGATTCCTTGAAGGACTTGCATATGGTGTTGGTTGATTGTAGAGATGCAGTAAAGTGGGAGGGTTGTGATGCTTCTGCTACGGATCATAACTTTGCCGTAAGAAGAAGAAGAAGAAGAAGAAGAATTGCGAAAGTTTATGTCAACTCTACTGCGAAGGCATAACACTGGCAGTAGGGTGGTCATATACCGGAAAATGCAACTTGATCGTGATCAGAGGGATGGAAACAAATACTGTGAATCATAATCAACGACAATAACAGCAAAAAAAAATGCTCTTCAGTTATCTGGATGGCCACCCTTGGAGTTTTCTGAAACTTGATACCACCTGAGTTTCAAACCACTACATCAATCTTCCTTTCCTCTGTCTCCTCCCTCTTTCCCCAAAAAATGCCCGTGTCCTGAAATAGTACAAGGGTATTCATATCCCCTTTGGCGCGCGCAAATTATAAAGTAATCAAACAAACAGTAAACATTCTGACCTCGATGGTGGTGTTAAAATTTAATAACATCACAACACAACTTAATCGACAACGATGCCACTGTTATTCCTTGTAGTAATCAGTGATCTGGCAGCTTTCTCTGGAGGAAACATGTGTCTGAGATGGACTATGACATCATACGAGTATCTCAAACACCTTGACTATGCTGATGATGTTTGCCTTCTCTCACACAGGATAATGGACCTGCATCAGATGGCTCATAATTTGAAGGCAGAGACGAACAAAGTATGTAGGGCTCAAAATAAATACGGCAAAAACAAAAGCTTTAAGCACTTCAATTTCTCAATAAAAACCAGCGCCACTCAACTCAACATAGTAACACCAAAATTGATCAAAATCGAGATCGGCAATTTTCTACCAAAAAGGTAATTGCACCTTATTATATGAGGTAATAGGTAAAATTATTAAGATCGAAATTTTACATTTTCTATAAGAAAGGGTGAAAGCATTTGTAAAATTTTTAAAAAATTTAGAGTTTTTCAAAGTATCAGAGTTTTATCCGAAGTCGACGGAAATTGTTTTTGAATGTGAATATCTTGAAAATGCCCTGAAAAGAACGTGTAGATAGTAAAAATGAGTTGCACATACCTTGGATTTCTGTTTGAAATTGTTCAGGACATTTTTAAAAAAAAACACACACACATAATAAAACAACATTGAGGCCGATCAAAGACTGGTAGCAGAGCTATGTATATACTATATAAAATACCACCATAGCAGATGTTTCGAAGAGCTCAATTGAAAGATGAGTAGAAACGAGTCGCCAGCTATTTAAGAGCAAAATCAACATTCATCTGCAGGTAACTTGAGGCGCTATCCCAGTGCTATAGGTTGGTCTTTTCTGAAAGATTATACATTATTTTTATTGGACAAAATTTGACGGTATTAACTTGCCTCTAAGAACAAAGATACCAGAAGATATACATAGTGGATATCTATGCTGTTGTATTTTTATGGTTAGTGGGAGGCAGTTCTAATCTATTTTAACAAAACGCATTCTATAAAATCGAATTTTATTTATGCGCAATTGTTAAACCTTTTATTTTGTTAAAAAGATATCCATCCAATCTTCGGCTCATCGAAGGCTTCTGGCAGACCTATACCTATGCAATGGATACTACCATTGCAGATGTTGCGAAGGACGTAATGAAATGATTCCCCGAAATGAGACATTTGAACACCCTTTTAGGCAAGCTGCTAGAACCCGTCAAAGCTTTTAATCTCCACTCATTCAAGAGCGGAAACAGGTATCTGCAGATAACTTGAGATGCTCCCCCGGCGCTGTAGGTTCGCTTTTCCTGAGAAATTATAAAAACAAAAATAAAAGTAAAGGTTTGAATTAAACAAAAAATGTAAAGCATTTTCTTACCTCCAGGAGCCAATATATTGTATGAAGCAGAAGATAAATAGGATCCTCATGTTGTTGTTACGGTTTCACTGTTTGCGCAAGGTTACTCCTGAGTTATGTCAAAGCCAATAACCGCAGCAAGATACCGGATGTTGAACGACCCAATTTATCAAAACGAACATTTCCAACTAGCCCTGATATTCCAGTCTATTTTACCAATGACTAACTAAATAAATTAATATTTTATTTATGGAAGTGATTGGCAAACCTTTTGATATGCAACCAATCCTTAACCATTGGCTCATCGAAGGCTGATACCAGATCTACGCCTATACTATAGGTCAGCAATAGAATGACACCTAGAAGTCAGTCATTTGAGAGTCTAACTTCGCAAGCCACCATTGCTCGAAATTCCAATCTATTATCGAATAAAATAACATTTTATTTGTAAGTAATTCTTAAACCTTAATAAAAAGTGGCAGAAATTAAATGGTTTTTTGTAAAATTGTTTCATTTTCAATAAAAAAAAAAAAAATTAAAACACTGTTAGATCACGGCGCATTAGCGTAAGTAGAATTGCGAAACTTCTTTTCAAAATATCGAAGAAACACTCTTTTTACAAAAAATTAATTTTTTTAACTACTTGCGAGCAATCTTTTAGAAAAGCAGTGTTTCACTTCTTCTTCCGTTTATCGCGTACGCATAACAAATATTGGTCGCACGTGCTTGCACTTAAAATAAAACTTTTTGGAACTGCGTTAAGTCTTCCTTTTACTGTCACCAGTGACAGTGAGCTAGATGCCATTTTGTCTATACATATTCACTATCAGGTTTCCATGTAACCATTAAAATGTCAATGTCAATGTTCACAAATTTCAGTTTCAGAAGGCAGTAGGTAATTTGTTCACACTTTTTGGATTTTTCTCGAAACATAATGTTCCGAAAATATAGATTTAAAAAACAAGAAATAATTTGTTTGCTATAAAAATTGATAGTTTCAAATATATCGCTTTAACCTATGTAGGTAAAGCTATTGGTTTCGTGAAAATTTTCGATCTCGAAGTATTGATACATTTTGGTATTACTATAGTAGGAATGGTATCTTGAAAACGATGGGTCTCTCGATTCTGCATCTCTGTCCGTCTGTATGAACGTGCAGCTGACTGCTGCCAAAACGACTAGATGGAATGAATCTAAACTCATACTTGAAGATGGGAACTATAGAATGAAAACTATCGATTTATTCATCTGATAGTTGTTAAAATTCGTGCATTACTATTGCATTTTTATCTCTTTTGTTAATGGTTAATGGAAATCGAATACAGGTTAATGGAAATCGAATTCAGAAAACACTGCTTCCTCTATAGGAGAAAGCAAAAAATAATACGATCGAAATGTTAGGTTTCAAAATTGTCTATAAGATGGAAACGTTTTTATAATTTTGAAACGTTGTACGAAATCTTCCAAAATGTTCAACTTTATCGGTATTTGAATGAAAATCGTTTTTTGAGGGCGAATGTGTGTGACGGGTCTCTGCCTATATGAGACTACGCAGTTAAACTAGGTATCCCACGCAACACACACTGTCGCAGTTGCAATGTCTCAACTGAAAGAGAAACTCTCATTCATTATTTATGCGCCTGTCCGGCACTAGTTAGGGCCAGACAAACGAACATTAGGAATTCCCTAGAGGAAGTCTCAGAGAAAAACATCAAAGAACTTTGTACTTTCTTGAATTCCACAGGTTGGGTCTAGAGACTCCTCACCAACACACCGTAACACCCAGAGTACATGAGTCGTGGTAACAAAACGGCAATTGGATTCTTCCTAACAGAACTGCCACACTTACCTACCAACCTTGAGGGCGAATACCAAAATTGTAGGTTTCGAAATTTTCTATAAAGTACATAAGTACCGTAATTTGCAACCTTTCTCAAAATTGTTTGGAATTTTCGAATATGAATATCTTGAAAACGGAACCTTAAAAAGAATGTTCAGCCAAGGAATATTCGCACGTACTTCGTGCTTGGATTTCGATTTGAAACATCTTAAGATCATTCCATCTATTGACACCATCAGTCCCACTTTTCTCCATTTCGCCATTCCAATCTATTTTACAAAAAAAAAAAAAACATTATATAACTCAGCATTTATTAATAGCTGCAAATTTTGGGATAAAAATACAAATTCCGGCACAAATAATGGCCCTACAGAAGAAGAAGAATTTGAAGCAAATCCGTCCAGCCGTTTAAGTTGCAGTCGGTCATATACTAAACACAAGCAGACAGACAGATAAACAAACAGACAGAACTGAGAGAAATGATTTGATCAAAATTCCAAGATTGAAAATATTCAGAGAACTAATATTTATCCTTACAGATGCAAGCAATAAAAGAATGTTTTTGATCCTTTTTCGATTAAATAAAAAAACATTGTACAGCATTAGCTTACCTCTAGAAACCAAGGACGCTAAATATATTGAGGTTCCATATAATGTTGTTACGATTTGGGGTTGGCGTTGGGCAACACCTACACGCAGTAGCCCACCACTTTGATTCCCATCACAATTCCAGTCTAATTTATCAAGAAATTGTGAAATAAAATTTTATTTACACAAGTAATTGATAAACCTTTGTTTTGATAAAATCATATCCATCCAAACTTCAACCGCTGGGCCAAAGACATGTGAGGTAGCATCTACAACAATTTACACAGTTTAAAATCTGTTTCAACAAGAACGCACTAAATAAAATAAAGTTTTATTTGTGAGCAATTGTTAAACCTTTTTTCTTGGTAAAATGATATCCATTATATCTTCAACTGTTGGCTCATCGAAGGCTGGTGTCAGTCCTATGCCTATATATGTATCTGTATATAGGTAGATACTATCATAGCAGATATTTCGAAGACCTAAATTAATAACAAACTTTGGAATACATTACCGGCAGATATATTTGCAAAAGCTTTTAGCCTCCAGCTGATCAAGAGCAGAAGCAACAGGCATATACAGGCAAATCGGGGCGCTGTCGGAGCGTTACATGTAGGTTCGCCTTTCCTAAGAGTATTGTAAAACAAAAAAACGAAATATCATATTTGGTAAGTTATAACAAAGCTTCCTCATTCTTGTTTTATCTGCATGCCTACAAAAGATCCACCTGACTCAAGAATTGAAAGCAGAAGATCATGAACAGCGTCCTGACTTCGTTGATTGGGTGTTAGAGAACCACCAAGTTGAGGGCAATTTTTCGAACAAAATCATCTTCAGCGCTGAGTCTTACTTTCAACTGAATCGCAACGTAAACAAACAAAATTGTCGCATTTGGGTCGTGAAAATCTACGAGCACCATTCACGAAAAACCAATGAATCTACAAAAAGTCACTGTTGATGCGGATTTTGTTATTTATTATTATTTTATTGTGTTATTTAAATTGTAACTTCCAACTGAATCACCCATATAAAGTTTGGAGTATATGCGCACAGCCATTTAACTTGCAGACCGAGGTTGCAGACAAAGAGACAGAATTGCTGGACCCACTTTTTAGAGTTCCACTGGTTAATGAAATACCAAGATATCAAAATATCGAGATCGAACATTTTCATAAAAATAATGCTTGCGCTTTAGGAATAAGTAAAATAAAGTGCACGACTGGGTCGCATGTACTTACTTGCGCATTTTGTTTATCTGCAAAAACTCAGATTTTTTTTTTTTTTTAAATTCGTTAAAATTGAAAAAAAAAATGTTTAAATCCCTTAAAATGATAAAAAAAATTGGATAACTTTTCAAAACTTTAGATATTTATTTCGAATAAAATCAATTGTGCCTATGTAATTTTTTTTTTTTTTATAATTTGCACGTGTGAAAGGGGTTGTGAATACCCTTATACTAATTTTTAGGACACGTGGAAAGGGGAAGAGACAGAGAGAAAGACATATTGGTGTAGTTGGTTTGAAACTCAGCTGATATTAAGTTTCAGTGAACACCAAGGGTGGCTGTCCAGATAACTGGGGAGCTTGTTTGTTTTTGCTTTTGTCGTTGCTCATGATTCACAGTATTTTTTTCCGTCCTCCTGATGTCATCATCACGATCAAGTTGAATTTTAGCCATATGACCGCCCCACTGCCAGTGTTATGCCTTCGCAGTAGAGTTGACATAAGCTTTCGCAATTGATCGACTTTTTATTTATTTCATGCGAAATAAATAGATGATTATTGACATCAGGATTCGAACCGTGAACCTGTAGCGTGACAAGCGATGATGTTACCACTACACCGCAGCCACCCTCAATTAATTTATGAAAGAACTGTAGAGCAGGTTGATTTTTCTACACATGAACGTATTAGTTTTAATTACATTCAACTTACATTACATCAATTATATTTTTCAAAATCTAAGCAATTTTTTCCGACGCGACAACATTTATTTTTATCAAAAACAAGGCACACTGTAAGGGATCCGACTTTTCTACAATATTATGTACTAGAATAAGGCCACACCCAAGTATCCATGGGCGTATCCCCTCAAGCTTGGAATATACCTACGAGTACATATATATATTTAAACAATATATAGCTTGTCGCAAACACTTTAGTACGAACATACGATGCATTTTGAATGCAAATTTTATAACCTAAATCGTAGGAAAATAGACCTGGTACTATTAGGAGTCTCTATAGCTATGTACGTTTCCTCTTTCTGCAGACGTAGGCGTGGGAGGAAACTACTGAAATTCGGAAAATTATATGTGTATTATATACTTGCCTTGGTTTACTTATTTGTCGCTAACAAATTGAAGAAATATATTATTAACCGAATAGAACAAAGCAAAATCTATCTGTCTACATATCATTATCCGAACTTTTCTATAGTATTACGTATATGTACATATGTCCCTGCATAAGGTCACGCCCAAATACCCTAGTTTACAATTTCAAGCTAATATCTACTGCAACATGTACATAGCTAACAAGGTGTATGTATATATATTTACTAAATATATATGTTTGTATATTACATAAGATTTCACTTACACAGCAGTTTATTCTGTTTGAACTTATTCACTGTAATACTGCAACTAATATTGTAAATCATTACAAAATTAAAGAGAAATGTTTTAGAAATTTTAAAAATCGTAAGACAATTTAAAGCACAAATTTAATATAAAATGCGGTAGCAACTGATCACGCCACCACCGCTTCTGAACAATCGTATGTACTTACTGCCTTTGGAAGAGTTTCACTTCCTTTACCCATATATGGATTAGTAAGTAAGATACATACACGTCTGGAATAGTATACAGAATCTTAAGCTTCCAGGGTGCTTATAGGGTGCGTGCGTTTGGATTGATTATTTTTCACAATTGAAATAATTGCTTTTTCTTTCTCTATTTGTACGTAATGTCTTGTGATATTTCTATCCAACTACCTTTCCATTCAACTAGGATGATCGGAGTTGAAAACGTCGCGTTAGGAAAATGAAAATGTAACTTTTAATTCGAAGAAACACTTTCACTGTTTGCAAATATTGGTGTTAATTTTTGTTATTTGTACTAAAGATATGCTTGCATTTGATAATATTTGCTAGTATTTGTTGATGCATAATATTATACTGCATTTTGTTGACTTAAATCATGTTAAATGCAGAAGAATGAAACGTATTTCGTTTTCAGTAATGCAAGTACCCCAAGTAGGACACATGGATAAGTGGTCAGTGCATTGGGTGGCTACGTGAGAGGGTCACATTCGAATCACCTCTTGCGAATGTCTCACAAACCTCCGAGAGAAAAATTGTTTACAGTAGCTCTTCAAATTATCTGCTCAAATTTGGTAATAAAACTGTAGGTCGATCTCTTCCATTCGAACCAAATTTATAACCAACCTTAATCACAAATTGTTGCGAAAATCTAAGTGTTATTTATTAATACATACGTGTCATTCTTGAACTTATTTTTTTTTTTTCAATAATAGAAGTCGGAATTTATTAAGTTTACGAGTAATGTATGTTGCCTGGAAATAAATCTGAGAAACTAATGATGCTGTGAGAAAGATAGTCGGACAAAAAACTGTCTTAAATTTAATGATCAGAAAGGACTTTGCTTTAGAAAACTACACCCAAAATATTTGGGAATTAGGGTTACCTTATTGTAGCCTTAATTTCCAAGATATAACTTTTGGTTTGAAAAATAGGCACTCAAATTTAAAGAGTTGTGTACTTAGTACTGAAGCATAAAGAGCACGAATTTGTAACTAATATTTTCCAAAATTTTAAAAATATAAAAAAAACTAATTAATTTCTTTGAAATTGTGCCAACCAAACTTGGCACTTTTTCCTCCCACTAGTATCAAAAATGCATAAGAACGTCAGAAGCATTAACCAGAAATTTTCGCTATTCTTTTAATGGAATAAAGTAGCAGAATTTTGAATGAATGGCCAAATTTTGGGAGGAAGTTTATAATTCAATGAAAAAGCTTGGTGCCTAGCTGAGTCAAATGTATTTGTAGATATAATGCAATAAACTGGTTATCACTTTGTCCACTTTTCGGTGAGATACCTAGACTAGATGTTGCCAACTGACGAGACTAGATGTTTTATAGGCTAAGTATCATAAAGGTGGAGAATAGGAATCGATTTTTTCTTTCAGATCGAGCTGCACGAATGCTGTACAGAAGAGTACAGAAGTATAAGATAAATAGTAAACCTTAAGGCATGATCTTAACAGATTTAAAGAACACCTATCTTCAGAACTAAAGGTGAGACAACAACTGAACTGGGATTAATGCAACTATACCAGTGCAAGAGTGAAACTATCTTATAGAATATTTTCTGCTCTCAAGAAGAAAACACTGTATAAATCTTAGTGCTTTTAACCCATGACCAAAGAATGTTTACTGCCCTTGGGACAATGTAGTTTTGTTTGCCTCAATTTATAATATAAAAATTTAACACGTCAGATATGGATACGAGTTCATATTTTGTTCAATTTTCTCAGTTCAGTTGACTTTACAAGACCTCTCTCAACATGCATACAAAATTTCATACTAATTAAAATAATATATGTGAACGGCGGCGGCATTCATGTCACTTTCTAGGACGCCAAAGTTAGCAAATGCTTGAGAAAACAAAATATAAATAAATTAATATCGAGAGAACAATGCTCACATTGAATGATCTTCTTTATTTAAATACACCGTAGTCATCCTATATGTCTTTTTTCCAGCTTCCTTCTTCCAGACTTTTAGAGGAAGTCAATTGTTTACAATTTAATGACAAAAAAATTTGAACCTATACGATCTATTAGTCACACTTCGATTTTGGAATAAGTATACATAAAAGCTTACCCTGTGCTTTGTGTGTATCGATCATTGGACCTACGTGACATTGCGGCCTGGAAATATCTATTTAAATCCAATACATAAAATAATTATGCATCATCATAACTCTCACTTGCACCTAAAAGGGCAAGTATTGGTTTCCTGAAAATTCTCGATCTCGAGATTTACGTATTACTATACTCGTACTCGTAAAGAGAATCTTAAGAGTGTGCCCCTCAATTCGGTCTGTCGGTCGGTTTGTATGCCTGTCTGTATGTATGTTTTGTAAAATTGTTTAAAAATTGTTAACGGGTTTAAAAAATGAAAAAAAAAAAAAATTTAAAAATTTTTAAATAACGAACTGAGTGCAAGAACATACGTGCAAGTATGTGCGACCCCGTCGTGTATATTATATCTTTTTTTAGTTTGTCGACAAATGTATTGTTTACATTAAGTAGATATAAATATGAGACTAATAAACAATGGAAAATATTTTTCTGTTTATAAATGTGAATCGCTTTAATACAGATAATTCCTAAAGTGGGGACAATAAACTGATTTTTTCTAGTTAAGAAAAGTAGGTCCAGACAAAACCTTTCATTATATTAAAAAAGAAAAAAAAAACATTTCCTAGCATCATTTGCGTAATCATAACAATTTTGTAACTGTCACTATAGGTATGTATATAGTATACATCTTGGTATCATTTAAAATTTTCAAATAATATGAAATATATATGTATGAATATTATTCTCCCTCAGAATTTCTTCAGAGTTGACTTCAGAGTTCTTCACTCGATTGCTGGTGCCGAGGTTAGCATTTTCTTGAAAGATATATTGGTAATCTAACCAATAGTAGCGTGTTATATATCTTCTTCTGCTAGCTAGTGCTAGATACTGACACAATATATGTACCGTCGTCTCCACATTCTCCCCGTCCGGTATAACCTGAAGGTATTGCCTGCACTAAATGAAAGTTTTAGAGGTGATTGTATCATCTTTCACAGAGCTGGTTTCAGGGCAACATCTTGAAAAATCTCTTCTCAAGTTGTCAGAATTCGTCTTTCACCGCTTAGCTTACATGGGAAGACAGGGTGATAGACAGAAACCAACTCTCTTGTCGCCCGGTGGGATTCCACCACATATTTTTACATTTTTTAGGATATTCAATTTTCGTTTTCCTGTTATAGAGGGTAGGTTCGATTGTATACCGTTTGCTTTCGGACTTTTCTACTTCTTCTTATCTGCTCTGTTGTTATGTTTAGATCCTACATTTAGTTTTTCTCTTCTTTTTTTTTTTGTTGTATATTATTAATATTTTAGTAGACTCTTTGGCAAATTATCAAAAACTCACTTAATTATTGCAAGTTAACTTCACATCAGCATATTCTTTGACAACATTATTTTCCCACACTATAGCTATTTATCCATTCATTCCCACTTATCCACCCGACACCTACCACGCGCATCCAGCGAATGCATCTGCAATAAGAACTTCTCGCATCTACATTAACTGTACGTACAACGATGACCGCATTAGTATTTAAGATATTATTTGTTAACTGTTAAGTTGAGTCTACGTTTGTTCTTCGGGCAATAAATCAATTTTTAATTGGCTCCCAAGCACTGACCCAGGCCGGTATGCGATACTTTGAAAATAGTAAATTGATAAATTGCTTAAAATACATTCAACTAGTGTAGGTTAGGTTAGGTTAGGTTTGATGGGTTGACGTAGAGGGTGAAAGACAAACTACGCCACACTTAGATCAATGTAGATCCATTGTGATGCTCAAGGAGTGAAGCTTCCCCACTCGTGAACTCTATGGGTTCTTAAACCAACCCGATGCATTTATAAATTTGGTTATTTTATTTACCGATACATTTAATAGTTCTTCTAAA
Organism: Pocota personata; assembly: GCA_963082735.1. Taxonomy (NCBI): domain Eukaryota; kingdom Metazoa; phylum Arthropoda; class Insecta; order Diptera; family Syrphidae; genus Pocota; species Pocota personata. Next base: position 6,231,316 of record OY720433.1, read on the forward strand.
TCTTGGAAGAAATATTTCCGTAGTATTTTGAATCTAAGGTGGTAGAGTCCTGGACAATGGCACAGGAAATGAGGTGTATCTTCTACATATATTTTCTTCGCTTATTCCCAATTTCTTTGTGTGATAACGTAACAAGTTATGTCCAGTTATCATCCCCACTAAACCAGATAAGATTTATCTGTTGAAGTGTAGGATGTGCTCGGTACGATTTTTATCGTAGAGCGGCCAGAGTTTTCTTGAAATTATACAGGATTCTAGTGATTTCCATCTGCTATTTGCTATGGCAATCATTTTATTTCTAACTTCTATCTTCAGGTTGCAGAGTGGTATGTTAATTGACGGGTCAGCTCGTTCAGGATTTAGGGCTGAATCCTCCCTTGCCAGCTCGTCAGTCTTCTCATTTCCTGAAACACCATTATGTCCGGGTACCCAGCAGAGCTTTACATTTTGTTGCGTATCAAGTACCCGTAGCTCTTCGTGACAGCAACGCACAAGCTTCCATTTTATTTGTGCGGCGGAAATCGCTCTTATCACTGCCTGGCTGTCAATGAAAAAGGTATCATCTAGTGGTATAGCTTTCATTGCATCGTCCCGGGCAGTTGTTGCCACCGCCAAGACCTCCGCTTGAAAAGCACTGCTATAGTCCGGAAGTCGAATTGACTTGTTCAAATTGAGTTTTCCAGACAAAAACCCTGCACCTACTACCACGTCCATCTTGGATCTATCAGTGTAGATGGAGATGGAGTTGTCATTTAGCGAGATATTAGTTTTCCATTCCTCCCGACTCGGAAATGAATTTGAAAACGGCTTATGAAAGTCTAAATAGGGCACTATGCAGTCTGTGCTAACATCTCCGCCCATGTACTCGTAATTGCGTAAAATCTGCGCATGCCCCGTCAAGCTTGACCTCCAACCTTCAGATTGGCTTAATCTTAGAGCACTTCTAGCTTTCCTTGCTCTCTCCCTTATGTTTAGTCCCCAGTTTAGTTTTTTGTCTAGTATTAAGCCCAGATATTTAGCCCTATCAGAAATTTTATGAGGAGTGTCCTCAATGGATGGAATTTTGAATTCCGGTATTTTTTTCTTGTTAGTAAATAGTATCAGCTCCATTTTTAGTGGATTTATTGCTAGTCCACTTCTTTTAATCCAGTTGCTGACTATCTTAAGGGAGCCTTCTATTTGGTCGCTTAGGGTGGAAGGAGTTTACCCGTGGTCAGTAATGCCACATCGTCTGAGTACGCTACGGTCTTAACCGCACTGAATCTAAGTTTTATTTGTACTTCATTTAGCACAATAACCCAGAGTAGAGGAGAGAGAACACATCCTTGCGGAGTACCTCCACCAGCTGATACTCTTAGTCTCGCATTACCTAGTTCTGAGTTTATGTACCTATTACTTAGCATGGAAACTATCCATCTGATCAGAATGTCCTCAATATTCAGGATTTTTAAGGCACCTTCAATGCGGCCAGGGTGTACTCTTTATCATTCAATGATTTTTCAATCGTACTGACAACGCTATGAAGTGCAGTTTCAACACTTTTACCTTTCGTATATGCATGCTGTGCCGGAGGTATGATACTGGTGTTCAGCCTGCTGCGAATATGTATGTCAATAAGTCTTTCAAAAGTTTTCTTGTAGTGTAAAAGCACCGTCAATGCATTCAAGTAGTGCAAAAAAAAAATTAAGTAAATAAAGTGGCTTAAATTCCCTCAAGTTGTGAAAAAAGTGTCACTAACATACACTAAAATGTACAGAAAGTCTGAGGTTCAGAAGTTTCGTCAAACAAACAATTTTTTTTCTTTTTTGCCCCGAGGATAGGTGAAAATCTTTCATAGACACTATAATGACCGCAGGTGGTGTGCTCATAGTAGTGTGAGAATTTTACTCACTAAAAACACATCCCCTCGATATAAATTTGTTAGTTACTGCAAGTTAAGACTTATTAAGCAATTTTTTATCAAAGAATAAAAACGTTTGCCAGGTGTCTTTCAAATGAAAGTTCCTGTTTGTCCCTCTAGCCTAGAATTTGTAGAACTGTTGCTGTGCGTTTTGTGCTTTTTGTTTTTAGTTTCATATAAAATATTTACCAATGGCTATCGTCGTCTGTCGGTGGTTTGATTTTGACTTCATATATTGATTTTATTTTATTATTTTAGTGCATATGGTATATTAAATTCTCATTCTAAAAAGCTCAAGGCCAAGATAAGAAATTGTAGAACTTTTCTTTTAAAAAAGTATTTGTATTCCCACAGACGTAGGGTAATCTTAAACTTTTATTAGCGAATAATGCATGTTTCATAGTAATCTTAAACTCTCTTATATTGTTCAAAGTAAGTTGTAATATGGCGTCGTGGCGTAGTGGTTAGTGTATCGGATCACTACGCAAGAAGTTCCAAGTTCGAATCCCACAAAACACCAACAAGTTTTTTCACGATCCCAACTCTCGCGAACGTCTGACAAACATCCGAGAGTATTGTTGTCACGAGAAAGCTTCTCAAAACAAATTGCCGTTCGGATACGGCGCTAAACTGTAGGTCCCTTCCATTCGTGTGAAAAATATAACGCACACAACACGAGTGGTTGCGTGAAGCTATAGGCCCTGGCACTTAAAGAGCTTGTTGCGCCAAATATTTATTTATTTATTTATGTGCGTTGTAATGTAAGCAAATATCCAATATAAAAGCCTATGGAAACTTTGTCAATTGTTCTGCTAAAATAAATTTTTTTTTTACTTTAAAAGCGTTCCGCTACTCTCTCTAACTCGCGCAAAAAAAGAGAGGCAAAAAAATAGAATACAGGGGTAGCGAGTATTAAATTTGAATCACGTGATACATTATTTCCAGTTGAAACTTACCGGAACCTTGGGGTGTGCTAATTAAAATGCCACAACAAAACAGACACAAAAACGGTAAAACTTTTATAACACGTTACAGTGATGCCAAATTATAATAATATATTAATTTTCCTAGGGGTGTGATAATTAGCTTTCTATCTCACAATGGAATCTAAAATAAACAAAAAAACAAATGAATTCACAGTACAAAAAAAAAAACTCGCCCCCAAACTGCTACAACTTGTTTGATGCGTTAATTAGAAATACCAACTCAACTAATTAATAAAAAGCTAATTAGAAATATCAACTCACAGTCAGTACAAAGCAAAGGACACAAAGCTTATATTCTCTAGTGACAGTGATTTTTAAATTTGATTTCTTTCTGCAGTACACTGATGCTTTGTTGATCAAAATGAGACGAAGAATTTAAATTTAAATTTATGATTACAGTGCGACACAGAGGTGATACATATAATAATATAAATATATTTATATGTAGTATGTATATATCGTCGTTGTTCAATGTGAAATCATCGATACTAATGTTTTAAAATGCATATTTGCATTTAATGTTTGTGAAATTAAAATGAAAATGCTTGGACAAATGTGGCTTGGATCTGTGCATCTCGGGTTTTTATATTTTTATAAAGAAACTATTCACCGAACAACGACTATAAAGTGTACGAAGATATTCTAACAATAAGAAAAGAAACCCTCTGTAGCAGTAGCTCAATCTGCAGCAACAGCTCAATCTTCGGCAGCAGCTCAACCTTTAGAACCAGTTCAACCTTCAGTATCAGCTCAACTCTTAACAGCAATATCTTCAGCAGGGGTTCAATCTTCGGCAGCAACTCAATCTTCAGCAGCAATTCAACCCTCACCACAGCTCAACCTTCAGCAGCAGTTCAACCTTCAGCAGAGGTTTTACCTTCAGCAGCAGCTCATACTTCAGCAATAGTTAAATCTTCAATAACAGCTAAACTTTCAACAGCAATTCAATCTTCAGTTAAAGTTTCAATAGGTGTTCAAGCTTTAGTTGAACCTTCAGTTGTTTCAGTAGGAGTTCAAGCTTCGGCAGCACTTCAGTCTTCAGCAGCAGCAACTCAATCCTCAGCACCAACTCAACCTTCAGCAGCAGTCCAACCTTTAGCAGCAGGCGGGAGCTAGACCCTTATCACTGGAGCCACAGGTGAGCCTATTGTGATTTCCTCTAATTAAAGCTCATCCATGATGTCTTTGGGTGCGCTGGTAAATATTTCTTCTGCTTTGAGGTAGAAGTTACCTAGGAAACGATGACGTGTTCTGATAAGACAGTCACAGTGGCAAAGTATATGTTCTGCTGATTCTTCGTCTTCGTTGCACATTCTGCATATGTCGTCTTATGCTATTCCCATGTCCATGAGGTGTTTCTTAACTCCGCAGTGTCCCGTTAAGAAACCTATGACCAAGCGAATCTGACTCTTACTTAGTTGCAAGAGTTATTTCGTTCTTAGGTGGGAAGCATTTCGCAAGAACTTGTTAGCCTGCATGTTACCTTCAGTTTCCATCAAGCGCTTTGTCTTTAAGCCAGTTTTTAATACTGCTTTTTGCAATGCTGTTGGGTATTCCGCAGAATGGTCTTGGCATCATGAAGTTTGATGCGGATCCTTTTCAAACTAGCTCATCAGCTTTTTCATTACCTTCATAACCGCTGTGGCCAGGTACCCAAATGAGATGAACTATGTTTGTGCTGGTTAATGTTATAAGCAGTTGAAGGCTGTTTCATATCAGTTTTGAGGTAATTTCATATGCCTTAATTGCCTTTGCTATTTGAGAGAATATAAATGTTCTTGGTGGTTATAGATTCTATTTATTGCATGTATTTCGGCTTGAAATACTGAGCTACTTTTATCCATATTTGCGTATAGGAGAGTATTCGTTCTCAGTCCATATACTCCGGTCTCAGCTCCATCATCTGTTTTGGATCCATCTGTTTACCATACGTGAGAATCTCTAGTAAATGTAGGTTTATTGTGGTCCCAGTTACTTCTATCTGGAAATGTAACCTTGAAGTTGTGGCTGAAGTTGAATTTCGGTAGACATTTGTCTGTTATACTTATTTCTTTCTTTTTAATTTCGTGTACAAGGTCAGAATGACTAGATCTTGTATTCTTTTCATCCTCTGTGATAAGCATATAGGCATTAACCATAGCTTCTTTCATAATATAAAGATAAAGTGGTGGTAGATTTAGGATGGCTTCTAGCGTTGCTGTGGGAGTAGTTCTCATGGCTCGTGTAGCACACGCACAAGCTAGTCTTTGTAATTTATTAAGCCTGTCTTATGTGGACCTTTGTTTGTTTTTTTGCCACCATACGGATGCTGCGTATGTGACAATAGGTTTTGCTATGGCTGTATAAATATATAGAGTCATTTTTGGGATTTAGTCCCCAGTTCTTGCCAAGAAGACTTCTGCTGGTCCACAGGGAGATCCTGGCTTTGTCTATGGCTTTATTAAGATGAGGATTCCATGTGAGTTTTTCATCCTTTTGAGAATTCTATTGTTTCACCAAAGAGTGTGGGTTTTCTGAGCCTATCAAGCTTTCTTCTCTAAGAGAATGCAATTATGGTTTGACATTTAAGCCAACTTTCCTGCACCAGCTGGCAACTAGGTTTAATGCCCTTTGGAGGGAATCCGAGATCGTCTCTTCGAATTTACCTGTAATTACGATAGCAATGTCATCTGCATACACTTGGGCATAAAAGCCATCGTTGTCGAATATTTTCAGCAGTTCATTGACTACGATGGAAAATAGTAAAGGGGAGAGAACTGCTCCTTGAGGGTGTGGTTTTTATTTTCCTGTCTTCTAGCATACCTTTTATCTATTTACATGTAGTATTGTCTACTCCTATGTTTTGGATACATCTATATATCTGTGCGTGTTCGATGTTGTCAAAGGCACCCTGGATATCGAGAAAGCAACCTACCGTTATCTCTTTATCTCCAAGCGATTTATCAATTCTTGATGTTAGGTTCTGAAGAGCACGAGTAGTTGATTTCCCAGGTTGATGGACATATTGATTTTCATAAAGTGGGTTCATACGAAGGGCCCCATCTCTGATATGTCTATCCACAATTTTCTCCATCGTCTTGAGAAAGAATGAGGTAAGGCTTAATGGTCGATATGATTTTGGTAGATCTGTTGGTCTACGACCTACCTTAGGTATATATTTTACCATAACCTCTTTCCATTTATTTCGTATGTGATCCCACGCATAACTAAATCTGAATCAGTATTGGTATTATGAGAGGGGTGGTGCCCTTTTGTAGGAGTGCTAGAAATATTCCGTCTTCTCCTGGGGAGGAGACCAGAGAGGCCTAAGGCCAGACTAAACACACCTGAGCTGAGTGTTGAGAAAGAGGAGATTCTCTGCTTCTTGAAAGCACAAAACCCAGCGGTCCCTATGGATGACTAGGAAACCAAGAGGTTAATCTTCGTTATGGAGGAACCTCCAGAGGAAATGAAGAAAGTGAAACAGATGCGGCTCTTCTTTGGAGCTGGTCAGTTCTCACTGAGACTCACGAGAAAGTCGCAGCCTAGTGAGACGGTAATCACTGCGAAGAATACCTTGACTCCCAATGAAGGTAGTACAAGTAAATCATCATCACAGTAAGGCCGCCTCGGTCAACCTTATGCTGCTCCTTCATAAGGAGCAGCTTGACTTAGCCCTAATCGGGGAACCATGTATTCTTCATAATCGGGTGAAAGGATTAGGGTCATACAACTATAATGTAGTGAACAATGGCAGCGAAGGTAAGGTCAGAACTTGTATCGTTGCCAAGATAAATCTTCACGTACTAATGCTCTCTAATTATAGCTCGGGAGATAAAACGGTGGTGGAGGTAAAGGGGAAGGACAGGATATACACACTGGCGTCGGTATACCTACCATACGACGAAGGCATTGACGTCCCCTCCGGAAAAGTCACGGCATTGGTAATAATGTCTCAACAAGGTAAGAGGAACTTAATCTTAGGCTGTGATGCTAACGCCCATCATACTACTCGTATTTGGGGTAGTTCATATACTAACAGTAGAGGCGAGATTTTATTCAACTATATCCTAAGTACTAACCTAACTATATGTGATCGTGACAATTCACCAACTATTATTACAACCAATAGAAGGAAGGTTCTTGATATAACACTCTTATCTGTAAATAGCACCGCAACAATCTCGAACTAGAGGGTATCCGACAGAGCATCACTGTCTGACCACTGCTGGATACTGTTCGATTTGAATTCCGGCGCTCCGGATAGGAAGGCCTTTCGAAACCCGCGCAGAGCTAACTGGAAAAGATTCAACGAAGAGCTGGGGAGATCTCTTCGACCTCACCCTGGGAAATCCCCAGGTCCACGGAAGACATCGATAAGATGGTAGATGATCTTACCAGTAAGCTCAACCGCTCTTTTGGAAGGGCTTGTCCTGTCAGACGCGCTAGCGAAAGAAATCACCCACCCTGGTGGAATTCAAAAAAAGCAGAGCGTCTGCGCACCTCAAGACATACCTGGAACCTCGCTAAATAGGGAGCTATTGAGTGGTTAACACATAAGGAAAACGTTAAGCTTTTCAAACAGGAAATAAGATTCGCTAAGAAAAATTCCTGTTCTCACCAAAGCTCCATTACATGTGTCTTCTTTTAAGAACTGTGATGGCAGCTAGACAGACTCTTACGGGTATACGCTTGAAGCTCTCCTGAAATGTCACTTTCCTGGCTGTGAGGAGGCAGGGACATACTGTCCGGCAATCACATCTATGCCTGCTAACATTGAGACTAAAACTTTCGACAATTTGATTGACGATCAGAAAATTTCGTGGACAATCAAATCGTTTGCACCATACAAAGCACCCGGCATTGACGAGATACATCCTATTATGTTACAAGAATCGGGGGAATATATTATTACATGGCTCAAGTACTTTTATGGTTGGTGTCTCAGATTGGGATATGTTTCAATAACTTGGCGAGAGATTAGAGTGGTTTTCATAAAATATACCACGCTAATGAAAAGGACTACAGACCAATAAGTCTATATCCACTCTTATTGAAAACAGTGGAACGGTTAATAGACATGCACGTCAGGGATGAGATTGAGGATAACTTTTTATCGAAATCACATAATGCGTACATAAAAGGAGAATCAGTGGATACTGCTCTTCACAAAGTGGTGTCTACCAGAGAAAACACTCTTCAAGTGAAGGAATATAAGATAGGTGCATTCCTTGACATCAAAGAGGCTTTTAATAATGTAAGTACCGAAGCTATATTAGACAGTCTGCGCAGGGCGCAAATACACTCGGTATATGTAGGTGGATTGAACTAATGCTTAGTACCCGCATAATCAACTCCACACTAGGCGACATAAGAGGAAGAAAGCGAGTCAAGCGGGGTACCCCAGAGAGGAGTCCTTTCACCACTCTTATGGCTTCTAGTAGTGGACTAGATTTTAGATATACTTGAAAGGAATGGTTTCAACATAGCGGCCTATTCCATCTTGGTATCCGGAAAGTACTCAGCAAGTGACTCAATTATGCATTCAAATTAGTGAATAATTGGATCAAGGGCAGGGGTCTGGAAGTGAATCCAGCGAAAACCGAGTTAGTGCAATTCACGAGGAGAAGATCGATACCAGAATACAACTGCCCTCGTATGAATGATGTCGAGCTGATACCTCAAGTAATTGCAAAATATCTGGAAAGTTAACATTGACAATCGAATCAAGAAGGCATATGTTGCACTATAAGAGTAGGAGAGCCTTCCGGAAATCTTGGGGTTTTAAGCCTAAAGTGGTACACTGGCTATACACTGCGGTAGTAAGACCCATTTTGACCTATGGTTCGATTGTCTGGTGGAAAACGCTCGAGAAGAAATACCAACTTGAAAGCGTTACAAAGATTCAATGGACAGGCTATTTGTGGGTGACGGGATCGATAAGATCAACACCGACAGCAGCTCTGGAATACTGAATCTTCTTTCACTTGACATATATTGCGGGAACACGGCAGCCAACACTGCACTAAGACTAAGGGAAGCCGGTCTATGGAAAGCTAAATCCTACGGTAATACATCAATTCTAAACCGATGGAATGCATTAAGACTCCGGACGGAAACGGACTATACCCATTCCAAATTGTAACCGAAAGTTCTCTATTAGAATTCCTAGCAGGGAGGAGTGGAATGAGGGAAGAGTTTGTTTCGAGAACGAACTGCCCATCTTTACCGACGCATCCAAAATGACTGCCGGTATTGTTGCCGGCCTCTGCTGTGAGTCTCGAAACATTCATCGCTCGTTTAGACTTAAGGATGGTTGCAGTGTCTTCCAAGCCGAAATTGCTGCAATAAACCCAGCTTCGGATGTGATTATATTTCAGGGCAACTAATCAGCATCTATGTTGATAGTCAAGCGGCCATTAAGGCGTTAGAGTCAACATCACTAAGATCCAAGCTCGTAAAAATTTGTAAACAACGACTGAATGTTATCTCCGCGGACAACACGGTGACCCTGTGCTGGGTACCGGGCCACATGGATATCTCCGGTAACGAAAAAGTGGACGAACTAGCCAGAGAAGGTGCGCTTATAAGCTCTTCGCGGGCCCTTTGTGATGCTAGTGTACCGCTCAGCCCCCTATACAGGGAGATAGACATGGAGTCTAATGAGGAAGCTAATGAACGCTGCTGTCGATTAGATACATGCGGTACAGCCAAATCATTATGGCCAGTCTACGACAAAAAGAGATCTATCAATCTTATAGAACTAAGTCGAAGGGATATTCGTATAGCTGTTGGGGTCGTGACGGGACACTTTGTGATAGGTAATCACGCAGCACGGCTAGGGTTACCTCATAACAACTCTTGTAGAAGCTGCAGGGACGTAGAGAAAATAGAATCTGTTCATCATCTCCCGTGTGACTGTCCAGCTCTGGCCAGCAAAAGAAGCTTTTGGCAGATACTTCTTTTCAGAGCTGGATGAGCTAGATAGCATTGAGCTAAGAAAACTCCTGAGATTAATACATTTACCTGGGTGGTTTAGCCTAGCGGTCGAAGATTGGAATTTTTAGGTTCCCAGGGTTCTAAATATTGGGCACAATGGACTCATAGTGGTCTAAGTGAGCTGTTGACAACCCTGTCAACAAGGGCACCCAGTTACCTAACCTAACCTAACCTAGAATCCAAAGAGCCGACCTCCGAAGAGGGTGAATTTTCCAATGTACCTGGTCTGCTACCTGGGGTAACAATATCTTTTGTTTTGTCCATTGTATACTTTTTTATACACTATACTCTCGTTATACGGAGGGTAGATTTTAGTTGCCTCTTACGACAGGCATGCCCACCTCGGGTATATTATAGCCCCTAACTGAAGAGGGTAAGATATATTGGTAATCCAACTATCAGTGACAAACAGTAACAAAAAAACACACTAAAATAAAATCATTTCAATTCAGCGTGTGAGAAAAAAAGGGCCCCTCAGTAGTTGTCAGGATCAAAGGCAGAGAAACAGGAGGTAGCAACTAGACTACCATCCGCTCCACGCGGAAGATGAAACCGGATTATTTTATGTTTATATAAGGCTGATTACTAAGTTTATGTAAGGCTAATTTTTAAGAATTTTACTTTTTTTTTATTAAAAATGTGATAAACCTGAAACAATCTTTAAGGAATCTATCGAGTAGATTTAAATAAAGAAAATATGTTATACTATTAAACTAACGTAAATCATTTAAAACTAATTCACCCATGCCCGACCTTCGATCAGGCACTTCAACCACCAATCCTCAGAAAATAAATCATCAACCAACTCCTAGTACATGAAAACCCAAATAATTCCTTTATGTCTAGTGTTTCACACTCAAAATCGAAACATGATGTGAGAACAACTCCATACAAAAAATAATTACTACAATAAAAGATCAGATCAAAATTCCAATTAGGCAGCATGGTCATAATCAGTAAATACAATAAAGGTATGAGCAGAAGACAGACTATTTACGAGTAGTTGCAAAATATCCCTGATTATTCGCAGAACCAGACGAGAAATGAACCCACGCAACTAAAATCAAAGGCGAAATCCGCACAACGTCCGATATACCTACCTGTCATAAATATTATCCTTACCCAATGGCTCTTAGGGATGAAGTTGAATGACAAATAGGACAACTTCTCCATGTTGGAAGTATAAGGCCAGATCACCAAATAACTGGGTAGTACAAAAAAAAATGTATGCAACTGGAATGAAAAAGTATAGACTCGTTATCGACTAACATAAACTAAATTCGGCTACAATAGCCAATCGATATCCTATACCGGAAGTTAATGAAGTCATATACCAGTAGTGACAAAACAAGTGATTTACAGTACTCGATCTGAAAAGGGGTTTTCATCAAATCCATTTAAGGGAATCTCACATTGAAAAGACGGTATTTTCAATAAATAACGCGAAGATTTTTAGAACACTTGAAGAGGCAAATTTAAAACTTCAACTCGACAAGTGTGAATTTTTCAAACGGGAAATTTAATTCTTATGGTTCATAGTATCATCAAATGGGATCGAAACAAATCCAGCCAAAGTAGAAGCCATACTCAAATGTCCGTGCCCACAGACATTGAAAGAACTCCGAACCTTTTTAGGACTACCCGGCTCCTATTGTCGCTTTGTAAGGGATTATGCCAAATTGGCAAAACCCCTTACAGCTCTTCTAAGAGGGAAAAAAGGACGATTGTCCAAGTATCAATCGAGTAAAAAACAAATCCACTTGAACACAGACGCGGTAGAAGCCTTCAGAAAGATCAAAAATTCATTCATATCAAGCCAGTCCCTGACTTTAGTAAGAATTTTCAACTAACAACCGATGCCGTTTTATCCCAGGATGACAGGCCTATTCTTTTTTTATAATTTGCGAGCGCCAAAGAGGATATGAATACTCTTATACTATTACAGGACACGGGCGTTGTGAAGAAGAGAGAGAGAGAGAGAAGGAAAGGTTTAGAGTAGTGGTTTGAAACTCAGATGGCATTAAGATTCGGAAAAACTTCAAGGGTGGTGTCCAGATAACTGGGAAGCTAGTTTGTTTTTCTTTTGTCGTTGCTCATGATTCACAGTATTTTTTTCCGTCCACCTGATGTCATCACGATCAAGTTGCATTTTTAGCCATATGACCACTCTACTGCCAGTGTTATGCCTTCGCAGTAGAATTGACTTAGCTTTCGCAATTGATCGACTTTCTTATTTATTTCATGTGAAATAAATAGATGATTCTTGACATCAGGATTTGAACCGTGAACTAACAGCGTGACAAGCGATGATGTTACCACTACACCACCGCCACCCTCAAGGACACTAAGTCAAATGGAAGAAAATTATACCACAAACGAAAAATTAAATGTTGGCATTGCATTCCTTAAGAAATTATCTATACGGTTCAGCAAAAGTAATAATTTACAGAGATCATCAACCCCGTACTTATTCCCTAAGCAAACAGCAATAGCAAGATGAAACTCTGGAAAGCGACCTAGGAAGAATACAACTATGTACTCTAATATAAGTCACGAAAGACAAATGTAAATTAATTATGTACTGCTACTGTACCCAGTCACGAAAGTTAACCAAATGAACTTATCTCTGCTGTCGAAGCTCCCATAAATGCTTTCAAAATTATCAGTTTCAAATTATCAGTTAACAAAACATTTTCCAAATCATTGAAGACATACCTTCATTCAACCCACATACTCAAAGGAATAACTCATTTCAATATTTAAAAGACACGCTCTAAACGGTCTTATGACAACGGAACCAGCCATGGGACAAATTCAGCAACTATGCCCCTTATAATATAAAAAATGCATATATATACATATATATAAAACGAATACGTTTCGCACAGACAAAGGTCGACGATGTGATCAACGAAATTGATCAGGAGGAGCACAATCCTAGCAGTTCGTAATCGAGCGCTTCAAAACGCTCTCGAAAATAAACTTAAAGTAATAGATACATTTTACTTCCCAAGAAGATGAACTTAAAAATTAAAAATATAATCAAACAGTGTATAATTTGTAAGCAACATAAATATGATAGAAACTCCAAAAAGCAATACTTCAAGCTAGGGGTAGCCAGGTAGCCACAATATTCAGGACAAATTCTGCACATAATCATTTATATGACAAAGAAAAAGTTAGTACTCACAGCAATAGACAAGCTCTCGAAATATGCGCAGGCAAACATTTTAAAATCCAAACGCATTGAAAATATAAGGCAACCATTAAGGGAACTATTATTCATCTTCGAATTCCCTAAAATGACAGTAATCGACAACGAAAAATCGTTGAACTCGGGGTCTGTAAAAATGCATGGTACAGGATTAATTAGGAATCGAAATATTTTAAACATCACCTTGCACTAGCACTGATAACGGCCAAGTCAAGAGATTTCACTCGACCCTCTTCGAAATAATGCGCTGTTTAAAAACAGATCGTACTCACAGATCCTCTCTAGAACTCTACGAATATAATTTTCCAGTGTATTATTCAACAGGAAGCAAACCAATATAAGTTTCTTTTCTTAAAAAATCAATTTGAAAAAGCTAGTCAGGAAAATGTAGAAAAACTTAAAGAAAAGAAGACAACACTCTTCCGGAGACGTCATTTTTGTCAAAATTAACAAACGGGCAGGATCTAAACTTTTGCCAAGATACAAAAAAGAAATTGTGAAAGAAGATTGGAACACTCTCGTTATAATGAACCGAAATTAAATTTTCCACCAGACTGATGATGATTATTACTATCGGCCACTCTGAAATACGAATTTTGGACTACTCTCATACTCACTTAATAGCGGAACTGAAAAACTATAGAACGGGAACTAAGAAAGACACTACTCGTATGAAATATACTATTTATATATAAAGAATAGAAATTAGTTAACGACGTCTCATCAAACTGGAACTACGAATCCAGCACTAGCCATCCCACAAAATCCGTAGCAAACAGTGACACATTGTGGATGCATTTGTTTCTCAACAATCTCTCGTGGATTTTCTGAAACCGAAATTCGACAATTTTGACGATTAATAAAGCCATCAAGATGAAAATTAACCTCCACTTGTTGTTGTTCCATAATCCATTCAACGAACTCTCTTCTCGCTGTGCGTGATCGGTATGCCTCAGTTTTTGAGTCAATTGCACTTTGTGTGTATGAAGATGCAAATCTTTCGTGAGAAGAAGCTGTAGAGAGCTTCTCGAAATGTCAAATTCTTGACCATGGTGCCGAATTGATGTTCCTGAACTCTCAACAACACTCTCACGAACTGCTTCGATGTTTTGTGTTGAACGACTTGTTGAAGGATGGCCAGAGTGTCTAAGATCACTTATTGATCCAGTCTTCCTGAATTTTTGAATTAACCTCTTCACATGGACTATTCCGACCATATTTTGTACGAAAATTGCGAACTGTAGCTGCCAAACCTTCATTATTTTTAAAATACTGCTCAACATTGAAAACGCATTGTTCGTTCATATTTTTAATAACCCTGAACTGTCAGCTGTCACGCTGTTTTTCTTTTCGTTGGCAACACTTTACCGCACAAATGGTGCAAAATTCAAGTCTTGCGTGAATTTTGAGGCACCCTCTATAAAATTAAGTTGTTCAAAGAAGAGCTATTATATATTGAATGTGCCGTTCATCGGGCTAAAAAAGGAATTATAAATTCATATATCTCATCGATGTTAGAAATAAATACAGCAAAGAAAATGTTGAAAAAAGTAACATTGACGAAGCATTAGAATTCACTGACATTAAAGTTGCAACAAACGCAAGTACAATAACTTAAATAATGAGCTTCTTAAGCTTTTAAAAGAGGAAACATAAACAAAATACTTTATTAAAACACTCTGAAATGTTCTTACATTATTTATGGAATTAAGTCAGATTGTCAGTCATACAATAGCTTTTCAATATGTCCATATAATAATGTCATAGATTTAAGCGGAACATCGTGCATTCCAAGCCTTCTCCAGAGTTCAATAGCCAACTGCAACAAGCAGCTCACCAGGATTTATTTTTCTAAATCAACTCAATGGAACAATTTCGGAAAAAAAACGATGCATTAAATCTAACCGGCACATTCATCATACAATTTCAAAATTCAGCAATTAACATAGAAAACAAGACCTACGAATCCAGAATAAGCTGTTGTGCAAATCTCATCCACTAAATGCTAAAGGAACTGAATCTGAGTAATACTGGAGACATCAAGCTACGATGTAAAACATAGAGCCAATATTATGGCAAGATTGACAATAGCATTTCCTAGCAATAACATGAACATCACTAACAGATATCCCTAGCAAAGAGACAAGCAACACATAGGAACAAAAACGACAATTGCAACCATCCAGGATTAACCAATTATCATTCTTCTGGAAACAGTATAGACGAACGAAAACGTTTGATTTTAAGAAGGGAGGAGTTAACTTTACATCAGTAAATTCCTTGACAACATTATTTTTCCACACGATAGCTATTTATACATTCAATCCCACTTATCCCTCATCCATTCGACACCTTCCATGCGCATCCTATGTCCAATACACTCCACAGCCACATCACACAGCTGGCAAATGCTGTGTCTGGCGAATTCAGCTGTAATTAGAACATTCCGCATTCCTCCACGTATACATATGTATATCAATGACCGCATTAGTATTTAAGATATTAGCAAAAAGAACGGCGTGCGTTACAATGCCCTTTAAAGACAGATTACAGCGTGCGCAGCAACGCCTTTGAGGCCGACCTAAAAACTGACTTCATTCATGCATAGAGATTGAATTTTACTCATTACATTGAGTTTTTTTTACCTAAATTTTCTACCTGAACGATACACAACATATTTGGATAATAAAAGTCGGATTTTACACCTATGTATATTTTTGAACAATTGAGCGTTTTGTTTACAAATTTAGGAAAAACCGCTTTTGTGGTTTATTGAGAAGTGTATAGGTTTTTCATAATTATTAAATTTTATGACTCTTGGTTGTTGAATCAGGACTTGTGTATGACTCCTTACATCAAAAGGGTTCTCAAATCCCAAAATTTGTCACGCTTCAACTCACCTTTTCCGTCCACAGACTGGCTTCCGAAACATCTAATATTTTAGCTATTTGAGCTAGTAATCCAAATTTATGACTTATATCCATACAGCAGAGTGATATGTACCAAGCAAACTAGAAAATCTGTTTTTTATTGCTCAAATTCCCAAAACAGAATATCAGGCCATTTTTTATACGCTTTAATTACTTATTACTAATTACTTGATGCCATCAAATATTTAGGGTAATTCGTTTAATGCTTTCAATGTCATAACTAAAAAGTCTGACATTCGGACTTGTGGAGGCACAGTGTTAACAAAGTAAGAACTCAGCACGGTCTTGCTGGAAGCAGACCGTCATTAACAAAGTAATTACCAAAGGACACAGTATAAAAAGGACCGTCAGTTGCGTACACCTGTTTTAAAACAGACGTTCAGGCATGGTACTGTAGATGGGTTAGTGTGTATAAGGTTCTGCCATTCTTATACACATCCGTATTCACCAAGCCAATCAAAACAAATTAATTTTCTTTTCAAAAGCTGCTGTCAAACCTCAAATGTCTAATTTGAGTCAGAGTCCATGTCTACGAAGAAGGCAACAAATAAAGTCTGACTCTGATGTCCAGATATAACTCAAGTCCACAAAAGTGCGGTCTACACATATTAATGTGATGACTTGACTCTTGGGTTAATGCGATCTGCTTCCAGGAAGGTCGTGCCACCTAATCGAGGTTCACTTGCATGAAAAGGAAATGTGTGCGCCGGAGTTAATTAAATCTTTTCGGAATAGATATTACAACCTCATATTTTGCATGCTTAACATGCAAAGTGATATAACTAAAGTAAAACAATAAAAGAATTCACAGGATTTATTAAATGAATAAGATATTAAATCCAATTTATTTTTCGGCCAATCAGCAGCATTTCACGCTTTACACATAGCTTTACGAACACATTCCCAACCGAACAATTTCGCAGTTGCACCAACGTCTATACATCAAATTAACTGCCTTTGACTGCCTTTGACTGCCTTCGAATCGTCTAAATGAGCGTATAAATAACAAAAATGCTTTTAGCACCGCCTGGCCATGAGGTATCATAAAATTCCTAGCCAGTCGCATTTAACTGCGGAGAAAATCAAGAGTTGTAGGCAGTCGGTTGTTATATTTGTTTTACGTGTGAAATTTGACTCAACATCAACCACTGGCCAGCTAGCTTTCAAAAAAACATAGCTACACACACGACATAACAGACACCATGGCCGAGAGCAGCTACCCATTCTTTTAATTTTGCCTCATCAGTCTCCATTAAATACGAGTACTCGAGCAGTGAGCAGCAGTTGAGTTTAATTTAAGGGAAATAAAGTTATAACGTTTATCGATCAGTCGACTTTCAATTAAAATATCTTACATGTGTGCATCAACATCATAGTTATCATCAATAATATAATAATATAATACAGGGTTTTTCATTTTGGGATTTAAGATTTTTAATTAAAATAAAATAAAATTTATTAAAGATTTCAATGAAATTTGTTTACTGTTTTAAATTTGAGACACGGGAGTTTTTACAAACTTCGATTATTATGAGGTATTTTTCGATGACTATTTGGCACATTTCTGGCTGTAATTATGCCCATAACTTCACGGTTGTTGGTTTTTAAGTGCTCCAAAATTTGGGGATTGTCTTTATATACACGGTCTTTAGTACAGCCCCATAAAAATAAATCCAACGCGGTCAGATCACACGATCTTGGTGGCTAATTCATGTCACCTGAGTGGTGGTTAAAAGATGCATATTGTAAAAAGGCACCGCAAGAACTTACTACCTGTCACTATGGATGACAGATGGATTTGACAGATGCCATATGGCAGGGAAGTGAAATTACGAACTCGAAATGAATAATAGTGGAGACAGACTGCTGGTATTGATACCATATACCATGGTATAGTGAATACTACGACCCCTGACAGACTGCATTAAGTAGTATACCTTGACGTTTGTGTTGTCTGTCATAACAAATAAAAATAGAAAATCAAGATAGGATCAATAAAAATGATTTAATTTTGTGCCAAATGATGAATATAAAGAAAATTCAAATACTTGAAAGCGAAAGTGCATACCTAAGAATTGTCAAAGAAGCTACGAAGACTAGCTAATAGAGATAAATTGGCGCTGCAATCAGTAATATGGTGGTATACCAGCAAAAATTTGCGAATCTCAATAGCAAGTATGTTTCATGGTATACCAGCTTTTTACGTAGTATTGCAGTGACAGACAGGTGGTATAGAACGTAGTATTGCTAATAGAGGTCTGCATGAATGCATTCATTTGCTCCCATTAAACGAGTACAGTAGTTCAGTGTACTCTATTTACTGCAATTCTACGAACGAGAGTACCCTAAAAATGAGTACCACAATGCAAAACACAAATACTATACAATCTTGATCACCTAATTCCAAATGAGTTCACTGTTTGCCTTCTTTGCTTTGCGTGGGTGCTTGAATTTAACAAAAAAAGGTTCAGTGATAACTGTTAATAATACACTGAGTACACTGAGTGCACTGAATGAAACGGGTGCAATAGTTAATTGGTTTCTAGCGTCCATTGAGTGAAGTTTATGAAAAATTGGTACTTTAATAGGAAAGTTATTAGTTTTATTACAAAATGGAAGTAATTGATGTAAGTTAGATAAATGAACATATTTGTAGATATGTATTTTAATTTTAGGATTCGACAAATGATTCCAATGTTTCTACATTTTGTTCTTCCTATACGAATTATCACTCGACCACTCCTCCCCCATCCACGGCCTCTCTACGTCACTATTATCACTCTCATCCAATGCATTGTCAAGAGAAACTATTCTAAATAATTTATTTACTTTCATAAGAAAATGAATACTCAGTGTACTCAGTGTACTGCAGTGCAGTGTACACTATGTTTATGGGTACTCGTTTGTGAACACCCGTTGGTAATGAGTACACTACACTAAATGTTTTGTTATCAATGGGTGAAGTACTCATTTGGCAATCAAATATCACGTGTTTAATTCATTTTACTTTTTAAACTGTGAGTATAGTAATGAAGTGTACCTGAAATAAAATGAATGTCTTGGAACTGGTTTCAAGACATTCATTGCAGACCTCTAATTACTATACCATGGTATCAATACCAGCAGTCTGTCCCCCACATAACCCTTTAGTATCATTTCATAAGATACCTGTTTTTCATTATCCATAACTTGATATATGTTATGTTTATTTTTTTTTTTTTAAATACTCCAAATTCTGTTTGAAAAATTAAACAGAATTTAAAAATTCACACTAAAGATCTATTCATTACCAATATTACCTTATGTCTACATAATTTTCCACTACTATTTTACACAAAACGTCGAAAATGTTTTTAAATAAAATAGAAACAACAATTTCTTTCAAATCTTGAAAATCTGGTCAACCACATTGTAGATAAAATAAATTCATTCGGTTCAATATTGGCTTCACATGTTGGGCAACCGTTTTAACAATTTTCGCCTCTTAAGCGGAGTCGTATGCTACCCATATGGCTGTAACTCAACTCACTGAGTCTTGTTTGGGTGTCAAGGCACAGTGAGATTACGGAAATTGAGATCTCCGATGATGTCGTCCTCTGTCAGGGCTTTTTTTTTATTTTTTTCCTCAACAATTAACCTGAGTTATGCAATAATTAAAACTATCTTAACCCAAGGATAGATAAATAAAATATAGGTAAATAAAGAAGAATATGAAATAATAATAAACTTTATTATATGAATGGAATAATTATGTATTTTTGTTCTCTTTAGGCATCATTTAAATGCATCGTACAACGTCGTACTTTTGTTTAATAATTTTGGAAATTCATCTCAACCACTACATTAATGCATGGATCTTCAACATCAGCTATAGTAGCAGAATCGCTCACTGAAACCCTTTCAGCCATATCGAAGTCAGAAAAGTGATCAGTATTAGCGTAGAAGCTTTCTTCAATGTCTTCATTGATTTTTTTACGTTGCCTGTCAACCTCGGGAATCGTGTTTTGCTGCGGAAAAATCGTACACTTATGAAGTATATACCGGTGACATAAATTCTGGTCTGGTACACTTCTAAAGTTCAGATGACGATGGATGCTTATCTCGCAGACTTCGTATCTTCTCATCTGCGTAGTATGTATGCGTATTGATTGCGGAATATCTGTCGGGTCACAGTAGCACTGGTTTACCCTCCGCTTCAGATATCCATTAAGTTTGGTGGGATATCTTACCGCTATTTGCTTGTAGATATTGTGTAGATGTTTGGCCTTTAGGGTAAAAATCTGCGGGAAGTAGTCAATGAGGTCTCTTTAGCAGAAAAAAAGAAAGAAAACAAATAAGTAAGCACACCACTTTGAGACTCTGTCAAACTTACTTTATTATCCACATGCGTTTGTTATCAACAATGCGTTTATACCGGAACAGAACCGATCTAAATATTTCGTTTAGCAAAAAGCTATTCATGCCGTTACCTCGCGTAAGCGAAATCTTATGTAGTAGTGAAAGTAACATATACAAAACCTCGCGATTAATCCGAGGCAATGCTCTGACCAAGTACCCCAGCAAATTTATACGATTTTCAATAGCGATTCCTGTTTTGAAAAGAATTTACTAAAAAAAAATTTTTTTATTTTAATAAATAATTTCCAAACCCATTGCGTTGGCAAAATGATATTCAAGTCTTTCAGTAAACAATCCTTCTGGCATTTTCTGCAAATAAAATTTGAGCAGTGTAGCCAGTTCTAAGGAATCGTCGTTCGTGTCTAAGATAAAGTGCCCTCCGCTCAAGACAATAACCTCCAGCTGAAAATTTATTAACCGATAAGGAGTTTATTTATTTTATTTAAATTAAAACACGCACCTCAAAAAGCCTAATCGGATCGCCACACTTTTGGAAGATGCCAACTGTAGCTAATCCAAATTGTTCAACGTATCTTATGCTTTCTATAATAAAAATAGGAACATGCAATTTGTATTGGAAATTGATGCGAGGTATATAATAATTGGGATGCCTGTGATCAAACCTCAATGTTGACTCTAAGTCCAATCCAAAGATTTTAATAGACTGTTGAGAAGACGATACACTTTTGGCAAGACCACTGAACAAATTGGAGACTACAGATTGTCTTCGAATCCTAGAATTGTGTGGGCAATTCCTTATATATACGTTGTATTTCCGATCAAGAACGTCGACAGCAATACTGTGCATGATTTTATTTTCTACAGTAGTCACACATATAACGACATCATCTTGAAGGACAATCTTGCAACCACTGTTGGTAACCCACGTATTTTCATTCTAAATAGGAATACACTGTTAAAGAAAATAATGAAAATATAAAAAAATAAAATAACGGTACACTGGACGTGGACATCCACTGCGTGGTCTTTGGTAAGTGTAGTCTTAAAAGATGTTCCATCTTCTTTGGATCTGCAAATAGAAAAATAATAGAAAAATTAAATAAGACAAAAGCCGAACATAATTGCATTTGCGCATGACATCGCTATCTCAATGGCGGGAATACTACAATAGCTTAGCCTGACGGACTAAACAGAAGTAGCTATATTCATAAAATGTTGCAGAACGTGTTAGGAAATCCCTTCTTGTTCCATTCCGTATTACCTAGTTAAGGGCTATAAAGAAAATCAGTTTAAAGATAAACAAAAATTCCCGTCATGCAAAGTCTCGACTAAATTAAGAGGATTTAGTACTTCGACTAAATTAAGAGGAAAGAAACCAATAAACTTTTAAAAAAAATTCTTTTTAACTTTAACAAAAAGAGCTTCTTTTTTTTATATTTTTAAAGTGCGTTTATTTTGTATTCGTGCTATATATTTTATTATAGTTGTAAGTGGCACTTCAGCTTCCAAGTACCCAATGCTAATTAATTTTCTTCAAGCTATTTTCTGACTCATAGTAAATGCAACCACAATTTTATGATATTTACCCTCGGTTCTTAGATATGAAACATTATTGGACCATCTCAAATCAACTCTCATCGAACGCATCCCAGCATTCTTTTCTACTGACTATCAACATATTTTGGGGCAGATTATTAGACTACTCCAATTACACCATCGAATGTACCACACATATTATTACTTGCACCAAGGAAAGAATTGGTTTCCGTAAAATTTTTTTTTTTCCGAGGGTAGGTAAAAAATCTCCATGAAGACACTATGAGGATCGATAGCGCGTGCTCATAGTAGTGTGAGATTTTTACTCACTAAGAAAACCTCCCTTCGTGATAAATTTCTTTGATTACTACAACTAAAGTTTTACTTATCCAGCAGTTTTTCTTTCACGTATTGAGATCGTTTGGCAGGTCCTTTTCCATTGAAAGTTCCTGCTTGTTCCGCAAATTAGAAGCGGTTTCTTGCTATCGCGTTAAGTCGAAAGGTTTAGTCCTTTGTAGACGACGCAGTAGATTCCTCTCATATAGAATTCGAAGGACTTCATTGTTAACGTGTCCTTGTAATCTGTCTTTATGCTTACGCGTGAAATTTTTCATTTCATGTTCGACTGTTGCAATTCCTAAATCTCTATGGATATCGCTATTTCTAATAAACCACGGTGCATTAACTATTGATCTTAGCACTTTATTTTCAAAAGTTTGTAAAATATTGACGTTACTTATTTTGGTACAACCCCAGAGTTGTATTCCATATGTTCATATCGGCTTTAGCACTTGCTTGTATAAAAGCAGTTTGTTCTCTATATTAAGCTTGGAATGTTTTCCATGTAACAAGTACATTTCTCTGTATTTGGTTTCTAGTTCTTTACGTTTTTTCTTCACGTGCGATTTCCACTTCAGCTTAACATCAAGTGTCATTCCAAGATACTTAGCCTCGTTTGCAAACGGAATTTGAATCGAGTTTGACATGAACAGATTTGGTTTCGTTTAAAGCTAATCGCCAAATCTTTGTCCATTCATTTACTCTATTCAATGCTTCTTGCAATTTTTCAGTCGTTTCTTCGATCGTTTTGCCCGTTGCCAGGATGGCAGTGTCGTCGGCAAATGTAGCTAATACGGTGCCTTCTTCTTGCGGTATATCCCCTTTAACACGTGCAAGTTATAAAAAAAAAATATATAATAGGTACAAAAGCGGTCCAAGGACACTTCCCTGAGGCACCCCAGCCCTTATTTCTTTAAATTCTGAATATTCATTTCTGTGTTTGACTTGGAAAAGTCGATTCGTCAAGTATTTTTCCAGAATATTGTATAAGTGTTCCGGCAGAACTTGTCGTAATTTATATTTCAATCCTTCATGCCCCAGACCTTGTCAAAAGCTTGAGAAACATCAAGGAATACGCTCGAGCAAATCTTTTAAATCAGTTATTCTATGCACTTGGTCTATTGTTGAGTGCTTGGTTCTAAACCCAAACTGGTGATTGGGAATCGCTTAAGTACTATTCTTTCGAAAACTTTAGATATAATCGGCAGCAGCGAAATAGGTCTATACGACTTTTTATCATTCGGCGGAAGCCAGGAACTTCAGAATCATTATTATTTCCGCGACTTTCCATTGACTCGAAACATATCCTAGTCTTATCGCTGCGTTTATAATGTAGAGCAACTTAACTAACGCTTTTCTAGGTAACGATTTAAGAAGCTCTCCTGTGATTAGGTCGTATCCAGGAGCTTTATTCGGTTTCAGTTTCTTCATTTCTTGTTGAAGTTCGGTCAGCATTTCTTACTGTGTAATTGTGAAGTGCTATATCTGACGCATTATCATTGGTTTAAATGATTCTTCTAAATGGGCGGCAAAGACTTCTGCTTTGTCTTTATCATCCTTGGCCCATTCGTTCATTTTTCTTGATTGGGGCCGCTTGTATTTTCGGTTTTTTAATGCCTTTTATAGCTTTCCAGAGCGAATAATTGGAATCTTTTTCCGCTTTTAAGCTTTCAATGCTGGTTTGTATTGTCCGGTTTTTAAAATCAAGAATGGCCTTTTTTAGCAAGTTACACAAGCGATTTAAAAGCGATTTATGTTGCGGAGCACGAGTTTGTTGCCATTTTCTACGCGCTTTTCTCTTCTCCCTTACCATTTCTTTTATTTCCGGTGGATATTTTTGGGCATGATTAATCGGCGTTTTCCGTTCTTCAACAAATCGATCAACTTCGATTTCGAGTTCAGCAGACGTCCTAAGCGATACTCTCTGTTTGATATGTTCTTCAACGTCTTTTTTAAAGCCTTCCCAATCATTTCTGCTATTTAGTCTAGCATCTCGACATTTTGATCGAACTTGACATTACTATAAAAAGATTGGGTCTCTCAATTCAGCCTGTCTGTCTGTATGTGTGCATGCATTCATGTTTTTTTTTTTATTATTATATATAATTTGCACGTGTGAAAGGGGATATGAATACCCTTATACTAATTGTAGGACACGTACGTTTTGTGGAAAGGAGAAGGGACAGAGAGAAAGACAGATTAATGTAGTTGGTTTGAAACTCAGGTGGTATTAAGTTTCAGTGAACTCCAAGGGTGGCGTCCAGTTAACTGGGGAGTATTTTGGTTTTGCTGTTATTGTCGTTGCTTATGATTCACAGTATTTTTTCCGTCCTCCTGATGTCAACATCACGATCAAGTTGCATTTTAGGCATATGACCACCCTACTGCCAGTGTTATTCCTTCGCAGTAGAGTTGACATAAGCTTTCGCAATTGATCGACTTATTTATTTATTTCATGCGAAATAAATATATTATTCTTGACATCAGGATTCGAACTTGTGCTTGGAATCAGGGTCAGTAGGGTCACAATTCGAGGAGAAATTGGAATTTTCATTCTAGTCCTAAAATTAACGGTACTTTATTAACGACCGACTTCGAAAAAGTTCGATTTTCTCGTAAACGTCTCTAAAGATTTTGTTCAAATTTTACATTTAAGCTACGGCGCAGAATGGGGCAGTTGGTACTGCAGACTTGGAAATAAATAAAAAAATTAAATCACAGTTAGGGCTACCAATTGTCACAAACTTCACTTGATGTTACCATTGCAGTGAAGAAGTGCACATATTCGAGGTCGCCAAAAATGCTGCAAAATGTCTAGGATTCCCCCGTCTGATCTGGCCTCAATTTATAAGGCATTCATCCGCCCTAAGCTGGAATATAATGCCCATATCTGCACATTCTTGATAGGGTACAAAATCGCGCGTTAAAACTTATAGGTGATAGAGACATTGTGAATTCCATCCATTCACTAGTACATCGGAGAAATGTCTCCTGTCTCTACCTGTTTTATCGTTTTTTTAATAAAAAATACTCCAGCGAAATAGCCAGTTGCATTCCTTCAAAACTTCACCCGCAATATGCGACATGCTTCGAATACACATCAGTTCACCCTAAAGCCTAACTTCGGTCGTACTGTTAAATATGGGGATTCGTTTATAAGCCGAACGACACGAATGTGGAATGATCTATCAGGCTCTGCATTTCCCCATCACTACAACCTTCAAACATTTAAAGCCAACGTGCATAGGCTTCTCCTCTGTTCCCCTTCCCCTTGCCCGTAAAAAAAAAAAAAAAAAAAACAACGAACACTTATATTCGACAGGAAAACCCACCTATTGGCCAACCGACTCAGAAAAAATTCCCGATCTTATCGATTTTTTCGTTTCAAAAGGTATTTACGATAAATTTATTACAGTCGAAGAAAGTTTTGATCTCTCTTCGGATTACTCTCCGGTAATTTTATTACTTGGTGAAGCGTTGATCAAGAAAGAAGGACCTTCAAGACTTACTAGCAATAGAACAAATTGGGAGGGCTTTAGAAATGATTGCGAAACAAATATCGCCTTAAATGTTTCACTTAAAACACCTTGTGAACTAGAGGACGAAGTTGATCGTTTCGTGGAAGCAATCAAAAGAGCGGCATGGAGAAACACTCCTTCTAGAAGCTATAACATTAACCGCAACGAAAAGTATTCAAGTGAAATCATTGAATTGGTGAGGGAGAAAAGAAAAGCACGAAAGAAATGGCAAATCACTCGTGCACCGCAGCATAAAAAGATCCTTAACCGACTATGCAATCGCCTTAGAGATAGTATTCGGGAATATAAAAGCAATAAGATAGCGACCTACCTTGAAAATCTCTCCGTTGGAAAGCTCTAAAAGGCATCCGGAAATCTCAAATGCAAGCACCACCAATTCGGAAAAACGATAGAACTTGGGCCAAGAGCGACAAAGAAAAGGCGGAACTTTTTGCTTTGCACTCACAAGACACGTCTAAGCCATTCGACGGCCCTTTGATAACGCCCGACTCCCCAGTCACAACATCTGACAACTTTAAAGTAAAAAAAGTTGCATTAATTGAACTGAGGGAAGTGATTAAAAATCTAAAGACTAAAAAAGCACCGGGCTACGACTTGATAACGGTGCAGGTGGTCAAGGAATTACCGAATAAAGCTCTTATCAAACTGCTATATTTGATTAACGCTTCGTTCAGATTGCTCTATGTTCCGAGACAATGGAAAGTCGCAGAGATTATAATGGTCCCGAAACCAAGCAAACCTTTGAATGAGAAGA
The DNA here is from genome assembly GCA_963082735.1 of Pocota personata. NCBI lineage: Eukaryota > Metazoa > Arthropoda > Insecta > Diptera > Syrphidae > Pocota > Pocota personata. The sequence continues at coordinate 6,257,851 of OY720433.1, forward strand.
AATCATATCGGCCTATTTCCCTATTGCCGGTTATCTCTAAAATATTCGAAAAACTACTTTCAAAACGACTACAACCCGTAATCAACGAAAGACGTCTCATTCCTGACCAGCAATTTGGATTTGGAGTCAAACATTCAACAATCGACCAAGTCCACAAAATAACTGACGTGATTGAGAAAACTCTCGAAGAAAAAAAGATTTGTTGTGGTGTATTTCTTGACGTCTCACAAGCTTTCGATAAGGTTTGGCACGAAGGTTTGGAGTATAAATTGCAACGACTACTGCCATGGCAACTCTATCTAATTTTACGATCGTACCTCACCGAAAGACTTTTTCTTGTTAAGCACGGAAATGATTACTCTGAGTTCAAGGAGAGTCCCACAAGGAAGTGTCCTCGGCCCGCTTCTATATGTACTCTACACACGTGATATCCCGCAGGAAAGAAACTGCGTCGTCGCCGCGTTTGCGGACGATACGGCGATATTGACAACGGGCGATACAATTGAAGCAGCAACTGAAAAGCTGCAACATGCTGTTAACAAAGTCCAAGCTTAGACGAATTCTTGGCGTATTGTGCTGAACGAAAGCAAATCTACTCACGTCAACTTTACCTACAAAAAAGTGGACAGATTACCCGTATATTTAAACTCGGCTTAAATACCATACGCGAACGAAGCAAAATATCTAGGAATGACTCTAGATGTTAAGCTTAAATGAAAATCGCACGTAAAAAAGAAACGCGGCGAGCTCGAAAACAAATGTACTGGCTTCTCGGAAAACATTCCAAGTTGAGCCTACATAACAAACTGTTTATCTATAAGCAAGTGCTGAAGCCAATATGGACGTATGGTCTACAACTATGGAGTTGTACCAGGAAAAGCAATAGAAACATCCTACAAACTTTTGAAAATAGATTTCTTAGAACGATCGTTAGCGCACCGTGGTACGTACGTAACGAAGATATTCATCGGGACATGGGAATTCCTAGCGTTGTCGAAGAGATAACAAATTTTGCTCGTAAACACAAAAATCGTGTTCACGGCCATTGTAACAGTACCGTCATTCAACTACTTGACGCGAACAATTCAATTCGTCGTCTGCAAAGGACAAAACCTTTTGACCTCGCGTCATGCTCGCGTATATGCCGGTCGTGAAAACAGCAGGAACTTTCATTGGAATTTAACCTGTCTAAAGCGCTATATTTTTTTTAAATTACATACGAACATCTTTTTCGAAAAATCACGAGTCTCGTAAGCGAAAATAAAACTGCTGGATAAGCGTCGGCTTAGTTGTAGTATTAATCTTGAAGAGTGGTGTTTTTAGTGAGTAAAAATCTCACACTACCATAAGCACGCGCGGTCGGGCCTTATGGTGTCTTTAGAAGATTTTCACCCTCTCGGGAAAAAAAAAAAATTATATTGCTTTTTTATTTCCGTAAAGGCAAGAAAGCTGCTGAGATTCACATAGAGATATGTGGAGTTTACGGTGCTGTCTGCTTAACGGAACACACGTGTCAGAATTGGTTTACGAAATTCCGTTCTGGAAATTTTTCACTCAAAGATAACAAACGTTCTGGTAGACCTACTGAAGTTGATGATGACCATATCAAATGAATCAGATCATATGACTGTGCGAGAGTTTGTAGAGAGGTTAAATGCATCACACTCAACAATTGAAAATCACTTAAAACGTCTTGGACTCGTAAAAAAACCTGATATTTGGGTAAAGATTTAAAATTTAAAAGAGATTCACTTAACACAACGAATCAATATTTGCAATATGCATCTCAAAGGCAATGAAATTGATCCTTTTTTGAAACGAATCATCACTGGTAATGAAAAATGGATCGTCTACAACAACATCAATCGATTATGATTATGCTAATGTTGAATCCTTATTAAGAAGCGCATCTTAAAAGGTGGTTTAATATGATTATTTCACCTTATTTATTTATTTATTTTTTTTTATTTTTTTATTATTAAATATTGAGTTTTTGATTGTACGAGTATACTCGTATATTATAACAGCAGAATTGATCTTAATTCTTTCTCTAATATTATTTACTGTTTGTCACCCCACATTAGAACTTTATAAAATTATTTGAGTAGTATTTGAAGTGTCGTTCAACACTAATTTAGGACTCATTGTTCTTTAAATTATAGAAAAGGTGTTCTTTAAATTTTAGAATGTCAAGTTGATGACCCCTTGATGATGATGTGTAAATTAAGAGGTGCATTGTTTTCTTTTTTTCAAAATACTAAAAAGTAAAACTCACGCTTGAAACAAAAGCTCATCAGAAGTTCTAACTTTTCTAAACAGCGAAATTAAAAGAACGGCGCTGCCGGCCGGCGTTCACAACGAGGTGTAGGAATTGAGTTTATCGTTCATTGTCGAAACACTATGTTCTCACCTCAACACCGTTCTAGATTTTTAGATTGTTTCTGGGTAGTGGATTCTAAATAATGGTCTTAACCCTTTCAATACTAACGGGACACAAACGTCCGATTGGGTGTTCTCGTCTTACTAAAAGGCAAATATTTCTATATTTTGTTAAGTACTTTTACATGCAATGTGTTTTACATGCAATGTGAGTATTTGCGTATGGTTTGATTCCATTATATCTTGTGTTCGAGCTTTAGTTTTGCAATTAATGGTGAGACGTGCTAAGTCAGTGAGTGGAAATTTTTTTTTTTAAATTACGCGTGTTTTTTTCTAAAACTTGTTGAAAAATGGCAAGGTAAGCTAATATCAATAAAAGTAATTAATTTTTAACTCAGAAGCGGAAAAAATATATATGTAAGTTATATACAGAAAACTGAATCTGGGACATATATGTACTCGTATATCCCAGCAGTAAGTTGGAACACATGTGTCCCGACAGTAATTTATTAAGTAATTTAGTAATTCAATTGTTTCTCACAACTAGCGAACGAAATTCGAATGGGAAGCGTCCGAGGGTGATTCCTGATAAAAACATACGAAGCTTGTTGGAGAGCATCGATCCAGGGAGCGGCTGTGACTTCGATGATGACAGCGTTCTTGATCCGAACTACTAATTGTAAGGCTGATAGCTCTTCTAAAAGTTGGTCTGGCCAATTTTGCAGGAGGAACAAGAGGGGCAAATGCAAGAACCCATAGCAGAAGGACAGCTCAACAGCGGTGTAGTATGGAAGTAATATTAATTTCTTGCTTCGAAAACAGATTCCAAATTTTGAGCAGCCAATAATTCTCGCTAACATTGATAGGAGTTCAAAAGGAACTTGAAGTTGTCTTCAAAGTTTTTCCAAGAAGTTTATTTATAAAAATCGCCGATTGCACAAATTCGAGATTGATTTCTACTTCTGTCATCAAAACTATATATGAATGACCCAGAAAAGCCCTCAGATGCTACGAAAACATACTACGTTGATGAAATGGTTTTGTGTCTAAACTATAGGTACCTTTAAAAATTGCCGGGCCGACTGCGTGTTCCAATCAATAGATGAAGCTATGGCAAAATTTGAGGGCAGGTCTTCTTTGAAGCAATACAACCCAATGAAACTGATCAAAAGAGGCATTAATATTTGGGAACGATGCGATTCGACAACAGAATACAGCTACGATTTTGCAATTTACTCTGGAAAAGAAATAGTTCGCTGCTTGCGACTATATTGGAGGTAATTTTCCGCTCTCTGTAACACCCTTTTCTGCCACACCCCCTAATCGATCGTCAAAGTCTAATTTTGCGCCTTACATGTTTCTGTGTTTGATACCGCCCATGCCAATGCCTTTCTAAAGTACATAGCAACGGCAATGAACAAACGTACTACCGTGCGCCGAGATCATCAGATGATCGGATATAAATAGAGAATATCACGATAAAATGGGGGTCAATTATCGCGAGTCCATGTGTGAGTAATACGGTAGTATATACATATATGTATTTATACGTCAGTGGTGAATAGAGATATAGAATTTGTCACTTAGAAAGAAATTGTTTTTATACCTACATACATAGTACATCCATATATGTATACCTAACGTCACAACAAGTAATTACATCACAGTTTGAGATATTTCTCAACTAGATTGCCGGTGACGTCGTCATTCTGAAAAACTTTCGCAATACGTTGAAGGATGATCAAAATCAAACTCAAACCAATTATCTGATGTACACAAATAAAATTTCAAATTTTCACTAGCAAAAACCAATAAATTTGAAAGATACTTCGCACACTTAGTAATAATGCAAAGCAAAATCTATAGCGTCTTCATTGTAAAACGGAAATGGACTTCCGGTCAATATTAGAAAACAAAACTAATTACCAATAATTATATCGAAAAAATTTTAAATTAAAAATTAGTTTAGGTTGTGTCTTAAGAAATTGCAAAACACGCTCTTAGATTTAAGACTATTCTATTTTGTTCTAATGCAATACACAAATGAAGTTTCAAAGTTTCACTAGCAAAAACCAATTAAATTACAAGACACTTCGCGCAATGATCGAAAACATGTATGTACATAGTATTTCCAAGAAGAAGCAACTTAAGGAAATGGACTTCCGGTCAATATTAGAAAACAAAACTAATTACCAATAATTATACCGAAAAGATTTTAAATTAAAAATGAAAGTACGAGTATATAGTATACTAAATCCAACGACCAGTTGTTTTATTCTTAGTTTATTTATTTCGTTTAAATTGTATGTTTTGTGAATTGGTAATTTTAAAAGAATTGACAAACTATTTAAACACTTTAAATTTAATTTTTGTTAACAATACACAAGTAGTCGTGGGTAATGCCCGATAGAAACTGACAATTGGATATTGTCGAATATCTACGACTACTACGATTTTCTCTTCCTTTATGAGTGACTAGTATTTTGATGCGTTTTTCGCACTCTTAGTTTACATTTGAGATACTTGTTGAATAAACATATCTCCCAGCATCCATTGGTGTATGTATAGGGTAATTTCGTTTAAGTTGGTATTATTTATATATTTCACAGCAAAGGATAGAACGTAGGGTAGATTTATTTAAAATTGTTTCCTTTTTTCTTGTACTCTGTCGATGGTCAGGTGTGTTGATAGTCACTCCATTTACTGTACTACCTCGATGTGTGCAAACACAATTACTATTTTTTTTATAATTTGCACGTGTTAAAGGGGATATGAATACCCTTATATTAATTTTTAGAACACGTGTGTTTTGTGGAAAGGGGAAGAGACAGAGAGAAAGACTATGAAACCCTTTCGGTAAATTAGACACTTTTTGTTTACTCGTGAATAATATCGATATCAAAATGCTGCTTAATCTTGGAATTACTGTTCGCATGTCTACCTACCGGTACTTTACTTAAAGCCAATTTAAAAAAAAGAAAATATCTACATATTTCTAAAACAACTTCTTAAGACTTTGACAAAAATCCAGTATCTAATTTCATTCGAATCTGAAATCTTACCGTTTTTGAATTTCGTATTTTTCCAGTTTCCAAGAATTGAATGGTGTGCTGAAAAACGAGCAAAATTTTATTGCCGAAAATTAATCCGTAAGGTAGGAAATATAACAGAATTAATTTTAATTGTATGTTTTTTTTTTTAAGATTTAAAAAGCATACGAACGTAAAAAAAATTTATTTGTGTCAAACATTCCAATTTTTGCATACGATTTTTCTCCTTTTCCAACATTTCCTGTAAATACAAAAATAATTTTATATTTATATTTATTTAATTTCATCAAACAGAGCACACAATCTCTTACAGACTAATTAGATACAATAAAGTAATAATCATTAACACTAATTTAATATTAATATATATATGTATGTATGTGAACAATTAACATTAAACACCATGAGGCTGATTTAAAATTACAATACGTTTATTTTTGAAGTAATTCATAAATCAATTAATATCAAGTAATAAATAAATCAATTAGTGTTAAATACCTTTTTGATGCAACGAGCAATTGGCTCATTTCCTGCATAAACAGTTCTATGAATATGTTCACGGAAGCGAAATTGACTAAGAAGAAGTCGCGAAGGTGAGTAAAAAGCAACATAGGACACTAAATTTGACTGTGAATTAAATTTCTTACAAACATAATAGAAAAATATTTACGACGACATTCAAGATTATTTATATTTATTAAAGGGCACCTGTTTTATAGGAAGGCATCTCAATTTTCCAATTCAATTGGAAAACCATAAATCTAGTGAAACTTTTTTGTATTCTTTTAATTTTATCTGAATGTAAGACAAAAGACGGATTCCAAATGATACAGCAATATTCAAGATGGGGTCTAACCAGGGATATCAAAAGCGTTTTTAACGTGTAAGGATCAGTAAAGTCCTTCGAATTTCTTTTAATAAAACCCAGCATCGCGTTAGTTTTATAAACAATGTAATCAAAATGGTCTTTGAAAGTGAGACAAGGATCAAGTAAGAGTCTTTTTTCGAGGTTACTCTTACAAAATAGGAGTAAGGGACCTAGTTAAGGTAAAGCATTGACATTTTGAGATATTTAAGATCAAATTATTCCGATCACACCATTCATCTACGGCAACGATATCATCTTGAAGAAGGCTGCAATCATGTTCCGATTTGATTGGACGAAATAACTTGAGGTCATCTGCAAACGAAAGACATTCAGAGTGCTTGATGGCTATCGGTAGATCATTGATGAAAAGCAAAAACAGCAAGGGGCCGAAGTGACTACCCTGCGGGACACCTGACGTTACTTTTATCGACTTTGACAAACAATCATTAATTTTAACATATTGGACCCAATCACATAAGTAAGACTCGATCCAATTTAGTAAGTTCGAATGAAAAATTAGTGTTTTGTGATTGACTTTGTCAAAGGCCTTTGCAAAATCAGTAAAGATCACATCCGTTTGCCAACCCTTTTCAAAGTTGAATTACAAAAAATTGTCAAATTAGTGGAAGTAGATCTTCCCTTCATAAAACCGTGTTGATTATTTGATAAAATATTTTTAACAAGAAAGGAAATCTTGTTGCGGATTATCTCTTCAAATAGCTTTGGAATTGATGAGATTTTACAAATTGGTCAATAATTGTAAAAAGGTAAATCGCCAAGATCAATTTTGGGCTGATAACTATGCGAGTATGAAATGAGAGAGTGGACAGCATCAAGAGAATATACCGATTTAAAATAGTCAGCAAAGAAATTGCATATAGTTTTAGTATTATCAGATGATGAATCTAAAAAATAAATAAGACTAGACAATCCATTTGCATTTCTCTTAGAGTTTATGAAACTCCAGAAATATTTACTATTCGACTTTAACTTATATTCAGTAGAAATGATGTAAGAACAATACAAAAATTTGTTGAGAATGTCAAATTCTCGTTGGCAAAGTATCATCTCTGAATCTTATTTTTATTTTATTTTTTTATTTTATTTTTTTTGTTTTTCTCCTATCAAACCAGAGTGGGTTGGCGTTTAAGTTTTTTTTTTTTTTTTTTGGAACAAAACGACTCTTTAAGTCAGAGATTATTGAAAAAAATATGCCATACATCGCTCGCAAATCGGTATTAGATAAAACAATGTCCCACGATACTGATTCCAAGTAATTATTCATTGCATCAAAATCAGCTTTCTTATAATCATAACACAATTTGTAGGTTTCCAATAGTGATAAATTGAAAATTCAACTACAATGGCGATGTGGTACAGTGTATTATTAAAAATAGGTAATGTAGCTATATCAATGTTAACAACAAATTCTTTATCGGCAAATATAGGACCTAAAATGTTACTGAAATTATTTTTAATGTTATTAACTTGGACCAAATCATATTGACTAAAGAAATCTATGACTTCGACTTCTATATATTTGTTAAAATTAAAGGGTATAAGATAATTATCATCAGTATCAAAATTCCATATAATGTCTGCCAAATTAAAGTCACCAGTGAACACAACATATTGAGAAGGGCTAAGATTATCAAATATGAAAAGACAATTGTTTAAATGCAAGTTGTAAAGATCTAGGGAGCTATGTGGCGGTAGGTAGCTAACAATTACAAATATCTCGAAGTCAATTACATATGAATTTTTTGCAATTAACTGATCCACGTCCAAATTAACGGGAGGGATAAGACTAATTGATGGCAGTTCAAGTTGGATAGATGCTACTAACTGCAATCAACACTCCTCCGCCCTTATACTTTTCTGTAATGTTCACGCAGCGATCTTTACAGAAGACAATATAGAGAGAATATTTAGGTTGATTTATTGACGATGCAGTATGACTTAATCGTTTTTTGGATGGATCCAGGTAATAGCAGGATTTGTTGAATTCGACGAAAGACTCCTTGAGGCATTTCTAACCCGAGGAACATACTCGTGCACCAAAATTCTAACGGGCCAAAAAGTTGATGAAAATCTAACTATTACAAAATATTACCACCCACCTGTTATCCTCACAGCCAAATAAGGAGAGGACATGGACACTCCATGTCGACAAAAATAGCTCCTGTAAATTGCTGTGTGAGTAGGAAATTTTAGACGACGTTATGCAAAATTGGTATCCAAGTCATTTTTGACATGCGAGGATAAGTCATTCAAGGTGTCACTCGAACGTTGCAAGATTAGTATAAGCAGTCAGGTAAGTATGTAATTGTTGTGGCGCTAAGTGAAATGTGTTTTCTTCTGCATCACTATTATTACTGAATCAATTTAAGGTAATCTTCTGGAAAGCAAGCTAATTCGGCTATTGTTCTGGTAATTTTTACTTTTTAGAATGTGTAATTAGCTGTACTTTAGCATTGGATCGACTCCAACTGTCTGGCAAGTCAAGTAACTTAAAGTGCGATGCAATTGCATAGTACGGTAGGTTATAAAATATTGATATATTCGTATTCAAAGCATTCGTGAAAATTACCACACGGACTCTCCAGCCCAATATATCTTTAAGACATCGCGGTCGGTTTAGAAGGCTTTCATCCCTTCACCGTCCTTCTATTCTGCGTTGGTCTGGATACCCACAGCGGAATCTCGGAATATTGCAGTGAAAGTGTACTGAATTCAATGTGAAGGTCCAGATGTTAAGAGTGCAAGAGTGCACCCTTCTTGGAATTGTCCTGACTAAGATTTTAAGCTTGTGGCCTTTACTGAAAACGGTCAACCCGATTAGTGTTTTCTAAATTGGGTGTGCATAGGTATTACGTCCTTGACCTACATCCACAAATTCATCTCGTCTAAAACTTCTTTATTACTTCAAATAAACTGGAAAATATAAACAAATTAAGTTTGAAGGGGACTTTAATGGAACAAAGGCGTTCCTTATCACTACTCAATTTACTTTATCATTTTGTCCAACAAATCGAATTTGTTTATATTTGTCTGCTTATTTGCTGTAATCACTAGAAATATCAACAAAGATAAACAAGTTTGTTCTTCATTATTCTTAGACATTGCACAGGCTTTGATAAATTTTGGCATAAGGGTTTAGAGTAGAAATTTCATAGGGATCTACCTAGACAGTACTATGATTCTTTAGAGTTCGCTATAGTATAGCGCATTCTGAACTAAAAGAAATACAAGCAGGTGTTCCGCAGGGAACATTCGCAGACGGTACTGCTCTTCTGTCTTCTGATGGATGCGTGGCTAAAACAACAAAAAAGCTTCAAAATTCAGTTGATGGAATATGTGATTGGACGCAACGATGGCGAATTATATTTAATGAGTCTAAGTCCACAAATATCAATTTTACAAATAACAAAATAACGAATGTTCCTGTAGTTATTAATAATCAAGTAGTTCCTTATTCTAACACAGCTAAACATCTGGGTATGAATCTGATGCTAAATTGAAATGGAAGGAACACGGGAAGAAAAAGTAAGAAGGCAACTATTATAGTGAAAATCAGCTGTTTGTCCGCTAGCCGGAGATGAGTTTTGCTAACCCACAGGTAGTTCTAAAGCAAAGTTTTGGAAAATTGAAAAATAAATAAAGATTTTTATCATAGGTTAGAGTAAAAGCCGGGAAAACTTATTTGCATTTGCATTGGGTATCAAATGAAAAGTTAGAATGCCCTGACTCTAAAAATCAGCATTTGCTGCTACATTACAACAACATACCAAACTTCTTAGCAAAGCCAAGTAAACTTGTGCCCTAACAATCACTTTTTACCATCTAATCAAACATTAATTACTCTGTTTACTACATACGAGTATGTCTTAACAAACCACTAAATACACTACTAACCATCTAACTACATAATTCACAATCACTCAATGCTCTAAATCTAATACACAAAATTTTATTCCATAAATTCTTATTTTATTTTAATTGATTATTTGAAATTCTATGAAACGACATTTTAATTTAAATAAAAGATGCAATGATATACATATATCAGATGTGCCACTGCAGATCTATAGATTTTAATTTATGTATGTATGTTTGTATGTATATACATAATTATTGAATTGTGGAATTTATGAATTTAGTTTTTTGTTGTTCCATTTATTTGTTTATATTAATTTGTATACACAATCATTTTCTGTCTCATTGCCTTTTTATTTGAGTGGACTGTACTCGTGGACCGGATATAGTTGTGCGACGATTTTTGTTGGCTTTTTTATAAACAAACTCCTTTTCTTTTACTTACGCTAATGACAAATAAAAAGAAAAAATATATTGAATACGCTGAACATAAACAATAGCATGATGCCATCAGATCATCAATAATAGACGAACAGTTGTGATAGTCCAAATACAGTGGTGGTTAAAAATCAAAATTCACATGCTTAAAAAATATTATTTTACTCGAACGTATGTACATATATATGTATATATGTTGACTTAAATGTATTTCAATATCGAACTTTTCCACTTTTAGATGAGAACAAAATCTAAGTTAAATTGCATCGTTTAGACATGATGGGTTCTAATTTCTCGCTTAGCTTAGATTAAATCGAAAAGCGAAGATAAGCTTTTACACTGCGGTTTCTTCAAAAGTCCCTTAAAAATTCCAGAGTAATTTGTTCACTTCTGATTTTTTCAAGAGATCAATGATCATATCTGAGTGGATAGCAGCAATGTAGCGAATATCCGCTTTTAAGGCAGAGTTTGTGCATGGTAATTTAAAGGGATGGCCCCTAGATGTTACCATAGATTATTTCATGCTGTGGGAACTGTCGATGTCTCCTTCATTCGTCATTCCAGGTTTGTGTTGTAATTCAGCTTATTGCCTAGAGTTAAGCAGCATTTTGTGTAAAGAGAATTTGTTTAGTCTAAGTTGAGTTTATTCCTAGATTTACACGGATATTGGCCATTTATTGAGCTCAATCTATGCTCTTTGAAGGGTTTTGCTGATGTTAGGGGTGAATTTCTCATACGATTAATTTTATCCCCATATTTCGCAGTTTTCAACCGAATAAATGAATGAATTGTGATCTAAATGATTCATTGTTCTCAGTGCCGTTGTGAATTGAATTGATGAATTGCAATAAAGCAGCTAGTTTGGAGAGCGAGTCTCTCTCTCTCTTGCAAACGTCATGATTGCCGCATTTTCTGCTTCTTCAACTTCAAAGTGTCCACTTCTACTTACTTGGCCATTATCTATAGAGCTTATGTTTGTCTGAAACTTGAATACAACTCGTATGTTTGGAAGGGAGGTCCCGTCACATGCTTGAGTTTACTTGATCCTGTACAGCGATAAACTTGTAGCCACATCGCTTCGGTGGAACACTGCTTGAATGTTGGATGCTTAGTCCTCCTGTATCGGTATTTCATATGTAGGAATGTTGTTATGTCTCGCCTGTTTGTCTGTTTAATAATAATACACGTGTATTCCACACATGCTTCAGAGCCTGCTTTCACGAGCACTGCTCAGTATAGGAGATCATTTTTTCATTCAACACGAAGTTTGTACAAACTGCCTTATTCCGAATTTTCAGAAATCTATAATTTGCAAAAATATACACTTTGCTATTACTCCATCACTGAGTTTTTCAAAGTCCAAGAAACACAGTTCTAAGTGGTGAAGAGCATTAAAAAAAAAAAAAAATAGGTGTAGAGGTAAAAGATCGTTAATTACCTCAAACACCACTGTTGGGCACAAACTCTTTGCCCCTTTGCACATGCCAGCGTGCCATAGATGATGATTGGTCTCACCATCCGGCGTATAATACAGGTTTTACCTACTTGTAAACCATGAGCGTTCGATTGTTTTTTTTTTTTCATTACTTCATTACATTCCGCTTTTGCTCAATGTCAACTCCTACCAGCCCAATAGGCCTTAGATGATGCAGCGCAGAATTATCTTTCTAGAAAATTGTATCACCGTGGTTTTGGCTAGATTGATGTTTAGTTCCACCGAGCGACACTGTTCCCTCACTATTTCTAATCCGTATTATATCACTGACCGTCTCTTCGAAATTTTAACTTTAAACCCTTCCCTGATTTATAGGTAGGCTTTCTGCCTACATCCGCTCAGTACAATGATCAGTCTCAGCTCGTGATTTGCAGTATACACAATTGCTGATATTCATGTGACGCTTGCGACGATATGTTTCCTCTACAGATATAGAGTACAGATACCGCACCGACAAATCAGGGAAAGGCCTTTATTCATAAAATTTGCAATCTGGCAATACTTATTTTATACTACTTTTAAATCGCCTACTGTTTTTCCATAAAAAGTACGCGATTACCTAAACCCTAATATTATGCATAAGATTTTTATCTGAACAAATTAATTTGTCTTTCTGGCTATTCTCGCACTTTAGAAATGACCTTGATTCTAGTGTTATAAAGGATGTTCAAGCAAGAAATAATTTTGATAGAAAGCACAGGTTTTTAATTACAAAATGTAAATCATTCATAAAGTATACAAATAAAAGACAAATTCAATTTTACTTATTGAGTTTATTCTCTGCACCAGCTTTAGTTGAAAGCAGTTTAAGTGATCCGAGTCCAATTAACAACTAACTCTACTTCTTAGACCTAAAACCCTACGATCCGTCGCACTCTGTCTTTCTCTCTGTCTCTTCCCCTTTCCACAAAACGCACGTGTTCTAAAAAAAAAAATTAGTGTAAGGGTATTCATATCCGCTTTAACACGTGCAAATTATAAAAAAAAAACCACCCGAACGAAATGCCGATCTTGCAGCTCGTGCAAGATATTGCGTTGCGGCCGCACAACTTTGTCGCCCAACTACCGTTGGTCTCATTAAAGGTGATGACCCTAAAGCAATAATGACGATTATTGCTGGGTCATCGGCATGTGAGCTCTATAATATTGCTGGGTCAGCGGTATGCGGCCGCTATGAACACATTGTGTTAACTTACAGTACAAGGTTATGTATGGAATAGCATATCGGGTAAATGGCGTCCACGGCTTTGCTGGAACATATGCACTCTTTTGTCGAGATTTTCCATGACCGTTTTGCATAAATGTGGTTGAATTTCGTTGATGCTGAAGCAAATTGATTCAAGGCGTGGGTGGTCGTGGGCCTGTTGGAATAAACCCACCATAACATGGTGTACTGTTTTGCAGTCCCTCTCCGCAATTGCGGAACTAAAACGAAGGAGCTCAAGAGCATTGGCGACGTACCCGCCGTGGTTAAGCCGTTTATCTCTCGCGCTGCGGAGGTGGTGGTACAATACCGGGATACCACCCGGCGGTATTAAGCCAGAGCGGAGCGTACTGTCGAGGTACATACATATCATTGGGGTAATAATTCCCAAAGACCAGGCTATTATCGCTGGCCATCTTATACCACCTTCGTGGCCCTTGCAACGTGCCTTGGAATCACTTTAATAAGGAATTGTATAGGCCCTTGTTGGGACAGTGTTTTATATAGTTGGATTCAGGTGTTCGGAACAACCGGATATAAGTCCTAATTTTGTTGGTGTTTAGTTCTAGCTATGTGGAAAGTTAAACGTTTTTAAGTCTTGCTTTTTTTTCAATTCAAATGACCGACGGTTTGTTCTTTTTTTTGGATTTATTTTCTTCTTTTTTTTTCACTGCAATTAAATGCTTTAGTGTCGGAGACTATTTTTCTTTTTGCAAATGAAATATAAATACCACTTCTATTCACTGAAATTACTTCGCTCTACGCTTCGATTTATTTTATTATAATATTTTTTTTTTTATATTTTCTCATTCATTAATTGCGTTTTATTTTTTTATTTTTTATTTTTTTTTCATTCATTCTCCTTTTTTTCACTGCATTTAAATGCTTTAACTTCATTCACTATTTTCGTGTGGAAAATAAAAAAAAAAACAATTTCTATAACTATCTTTAGATAGTATTTACTTCGCCGACTGTTCCAGTTAGACTTATTAATTACGTTTCCCATGAACTTACGTCCGGTGTCAAGTTGCATCCTGTGCCATTGACATTTGCGGATGTAACTCTAGCGACTCTTTTGACGCTTCTCTTCTTCAATATGCCGTTGGCTAGCCTGAACTCGCTTTTCCAGCTCCTGGAACCTTGGTCTGCCCCTAAAGTTGGCGGGATGGCCAGAGTTTCTGCAGAGCACACAAGAAAGGACTCTCCTGTCTTCAACTCTCTCCTTGCCAAGAGGACATTCTCCATGTTTGTGGTCTTTGTTGAACTTTAAACGTCTAAACTGCATGTTGCAGTTAGCTGCGGCGTGCCCGAACCTTTTGGCAGCGCATACACTGAAGTATGCGACCTGACTGCTTTATTTTCTCCCATTCTACAGCATGATGGTGCAGGTAACGAATATCCTGCAACCTATCAATTTTGCTATTGGGAGTGAGCTGTACCAAGAAAAATGGTAAGTTACGGTTACCACGCCTTCCCACAGCCGAAGAAAGCGGCTTGACCCCCAAGAAATTGAAATCATAGCTCTCGAAATTCTTGAGCTCTCTTTCGAGCGTCTTAATTGAGGGATCAATTCCCTTAACGAAAACGATTTCCAATTTGCCTTGTTGAAGGACGACCAGAATGTCTAAGATCACTAATTTATAGTCTCCCTGAATTTTTGAATTAATCCCTTCACAGCTGATGAAGTTAAATCACTATTCTGACCATATCTTGTGCGAAAATTGCGAACTGTAGCTGCCAAACCTTCATTATTTTTAAAATATTGCTCAACAATGAAAACCCGTTGTTCTTTCATTTAGAACTCCATTTTTATTAACCCTGAACTGTCAGCTGTCACGCTGTCTTTTTTTTCGTTGGCAACACTTTACCACACTAATGGCGCAAAATTCAAATCTTACTTGAATTTTGGGACACCCTTTACAATACATACTTAAATTACACAATGAAAAGCAAACTTTTGGTTTCAACCAATGAAACCACATGTTTCTGCTATCTTATTCAACACCACACATCAAATATATTCAGTTTGAAATACCCCTCTAACACAAATTCCTCATTTCTCTCCTAATGACTTATCAGCGGATTAACTGATGATTTTGAGGTTACTCATTTTCTCCCAACCTTTCACTAAGTTAGCAGGTAGATGCGATAACCTAACGCTCCTCTTCCTTTCTCAATGGTTATCGTCACCCTACTTCAAGTGCCATACCAATCAAATACGTAGTCGCCGTCTCCCTTACCCTCCTCCATTTTTTTTCTCTCAAGCAAAAGCCAAAACCGGAAAATCTACTTGCTACATTAGAGGGGAATATTTTTTTCTCATTCTCCCAGTATTACGCACATCGCCCAATCGTAACGGATTGTTTTGTACGCAAGTACAAATAAAGCGTTGCCAACGTATTTAAGTCGACTAAGCAGATTAAAATTTTATTCACGTGTCATTGCGTACGTCTGAAGTAGAAAATCGTCTCTCTGATTCGCACACATTCAGGGCTGGATTAAGTGAACATTTGTTCTTTTGACCCTAATCACTTTACTCTGGGCGTGTCTCCACAATATCAACAACACTGTGCTCTTTATTAGTGCAGACAGAGAGTGCAATGTGAGAGAAAATTAGAACAGAACTGATCTGTTTGATTAGATAAATTAAATGACTAACACAATACTTTTTCAGCAGCATGGCGTCATGCTGAGTGCTCAGCGCGCCGACTTATTAGTAGCAGTGGAGTAGACACATTTTACGTGGAGCATAATTTTTAAATAATGTGTTAATTAATTAATTTACGTATTCGCGCCCTCTAAAAGGTTGCGCCCGTTCCTGCACCGCCTTAGCCATCAAGGGACTGCAATTGGTAGTAGTTGCAGTATTTGAAAACCAAGAATTGGAAATCAAAAAATTTGTATGTATTTCAGAAAAAAGCGTTTCAACCAATTTTATATTTTGTTGCTTTTATAAAATTAGTAAAAACAAAATAAACTTCAATAATACAAAGTTCACGGGGAAAAAAAATAAACAAAAACAATAACAAAATGAATAAATCAGAAAAATATACATCAACAAATTGAACGTACACTGATCTTGAACTAAATTATCCAATCCATTTGCCCTCATAGTTCCCTAGACCAAAAGATTTCCGTCCCCATGTTTCACTGTTGGCTGCAAATTTGTTAACTGCAATGCTGTGTTGACTTTTCGCCATACGAATCTTCGACCGTCCGACATTAAACTTGCTCTCGTCAACGAATACCACCTTTTTCCAAAAATCATCTGGCTTCGTGACGTACATATTTGCATAGTTCAAACGTTTGGTAACGTTTGCCTTCGAAATATATGTAAGGTTTCTTTCTTGTCATATGACCATTATTATATCCCTTTTTTATGCAAAAAGTTACGAACTGTTTGAGGGTTAACTGATATTCCATGATTTGCATTGATCTCAGCAGTTATTTTTGGAGCACTTAACTTGGGATCAGAATTCTATCGATTTCCCTTTCCATATGCGCGTATAACAGTTTTTTTCGACCTCTTCCTGGAGCCACAACAAAGTTTTTAATTTCATCATATTTTTTAAGCACACTTTGAACTGTCGATCGTGGTCTTCTAATAGTTGTCGACATCTCAGCATAGCTTTTTCCATCTTTTCTAAGTTTGAGCACCAGTTGTTTTAGCTCAAAAGGAACTTTTTTATGTGAAGTCGCAATCCGAACAAACAATTTTGTGGTGAAATGTAAAAAAAAAAACCTTTAAACAGATCAAAACACCACAACGAACTGAGTTTGAAATTCTTAAAATCAGAATATTCACAATCCATCACGGAAAAAGTGCCGTTATCCCTATTTTGTTAGAGTTACCAGCTTTGTACGTGCAATTTTTTTATGTACATGTGTGCATTTCTTGACATTTACGGACAAAATTTTGCTTAAAATATATAAAAATATTGCAATAGAACCTGGAAGTTTTGCTAAATACTTTTTCTATTTGCTAGTTTAAATAACAATTAATTCAAATAAAGTCGATAAGAACACGGGTTGATGTACAATTCCTTAAAATAGCTGATACACCCATAATTTCAGTTGTTGTACGTGCAGTTTTTTAATGTAGTGTATGTACATATGGATGCATGTACATATGGATGCATGCCTAACTGATTCGTAAATTCACGCTTCTCGCAACATATATGTATATATAGGTATAATATATATTTGCCTTAGGTACCTTACGCAACGTTGGAATCGTAGCCTTCATAATCTTGACGAAACCCAAATCGTTGCACTGGATAGGGTACATTTTTGACCAAACTCCAAGCAAAATTGTTTAAAAGTTACTCGTACTTCCCAGATTGTGCTATATGAATAGTGTTGGATGGGGCAACTCTAAGGTGTTCCCCAAGGATCGGTTTTTTGTTTCCAATTACATATTATCACTACTTACTTCAGAGCTAGATGCATGACCAATACCTTCACCCACTCGTAAATTAACAAAGGGCTTTCTCTTCGCCACACATGATGTTCGGAGATCAAACACCAGACGTGCTCGGGGGGCTTCGCCCACTTTAGCACTAGTGCTCGAACTAGATCGTAAGCTAATATCGTAAAGTAGTTACTAGAGTTAATTCGTAAATTAAGCTAGCCAATAGAGTTCTGGAGTTCAAAGGATAAACCTGTGCCTTGAAAAATAATAAATTGTGTTCAAGCCTGAAGCTGATATTAATGTTTCATCTTTGTCGAAAATGAACGCAACCAGCAATTTGTAGTGTGGACTCGGCCCTGGAGTGTGGGCTCGGTGAACGCACCCAATCTAACATTCGGGCGCTGTTATTATAAAACCTCATGGTTAGCTGACATTCTTATTTTCTTGAGCGGCCATTTCCTTTTGCGTTAACCAGCTTCCACCGAGTCCAGACGCCAGCCAGCCGAGTTACCCAAATGTAATTAAAATCTCACTGAATTATCCCTTGTATTTACAAATTGTACCTATTCTTATAGAAAATAAACTCTCTGATATTGAAAACGGGTGTTTTAGTTTATAATCGGCAGCAGGACCGAGGGAACTGGTGACAAACTTTCTTTCAATTTTGTCTTCTTTTCTTTGATGGTGTCTTACCATATATGTGGAAAACCGACTGGATGAACCGGGTTGAAAATTAACGGAAAAAAAATTAATTATTAAACTATAATAAAAAAGAAAAATCGAATAAATAAATTAAAATTCAAGTGAAGTTCACCCAAAACCTAAAATTAAGACCAGCCGCGTTATATAAAAAAAAAAACAATAAAAGAGCTACAAAACTACATACCTTCATAGGTATATGGAAATAAATTAAAGTGCAAGAAATAAAAATATATCAATCACGTCAGAAAACATTTTAATACAGTTGGTAAAAAAAAAAAAACCCTGGCGCCTTAGAACAACTTTAGTTCGATAACAATCAGGCGTCATCAACTTTAGTTCAATAGCAACACTTCATGCATACTCCCTACCGCAAGGCATGATAAATAAATACTTCGAAAACAATAACTTAACATCAAACATACCAATTGCCCAGAAACGAGTTCGAAGCATGAAATTAATAGTGTAGTATACAAAATTTATTTGTAAGGAAATACAAAATTAGTTTACAAGTTAAACGCCATAGATAATTTTTACCGCAGTTTGCTTCTGGTAGCTTGGTTCGTTCACTTCTCGACAAAGAATGAACAAACAGGTTACTTGAAGTGAAAAATTAAAAAAAGGCGTAAACTAGGTAAGAGTGAGATAGTAGTATGATTTCTTAGCTGATTGTTTAAACTGATATGAGGCCACAGATGGCGCGTATTTAGTGGGCGTGTTCGGTGACATCCCCTCCTCCGTGAATTAATCTGATTCACTATCTTCTAGGCTCAGAACCGCCAAATTTGACACCGGACGACGAAGTACTCCTGAGCTTGTCCGGACGTCAGTTCGTCTCACGTCTCCATCGACTCCATGATAGACGCGTTCAATTCTCCCACTGCGCCAATGTCTTCTTGGAAGGTTCACATCACAGATGAACAGTCCTCTGGCGCCACTTCGAACAACGCGTCAGTGTAAGCAGATACTCGCAGATCCAGCGCTTTCAAAACTCTGAGTTGACGTGCAGTCCGATAATGTTTACGGAGCACATAAAGCTTCTCAGTCAGCTCGTTTACATTTGGTGTTTGCGTGGTGTTAGCCTCACCCAGCAGGAAGTGGTTTGGAGTAAGTGGTTCCTCCTGGTCGGCGGTGATTGATAGATCGGTCAATGGTCGCGGGTTCACTATGTTCTCAGCTTCAATCAGCTGACATTGTATGCTCCCGCGGCGCGACTTCTCTCATCCCATGCACCTCCTTCTGATGGGTTATTCGGGCAGTTAAAAACCCATTCGACACCCTTGTTTGATGACTCGTTTTGGATGCGCTTACAATCGGAAACTTCTCTGAAGCGCCTCGCTTCTTGTTCAGCTCCTACAAAGTTCTTTCCTGATAAATCTGATAAATAACAATGTGAATCGAGATGGGAGAATGCCCCTGGTGGTATATGTATGTATAACCACTCTCCAAAGTATTTCTGAAATACCCAGCGTTAAGGTAAAATAATCCCGATATACGTAAGTACATCACATGTAAGCTCGAAGACATTTTCTTCCAAATATATGAAGCTTTTCCATTTACCATTTCAAAAACACAGATGTTAAAGAGGAGTGGTGCTGTTTCTGTACCCTGTGAGAGACCATTGATGACATTAAAAACTTTAGTCGTCGTATATTATCTGTCTGTTACTACGAATTTCTTCTGGTATACCATAGATGTAATCATCTTTATAAGATGATACTGGATTCATATCGCATCTGTCGATCCAAACCGTGTCGAATGATTTTTTAATGTATAATAATGAAATCAGTTTTGTATGCCGAATGGTTTCTTTTGCACCCAAATTGATTCCGCGGTATGATCTCCTTTCTTTCGCACACGAACAAAATTAACTTACTAATGACTACCTCAAAAACCTTTCCGACTTTCAACTCAAAGTATCTCTTTTTTGGGCAGTCGTTGGTTTATTTTGTAGTAGATTACTTTGCCGCAGGTTATTTTGTAGATGGATCATTATAAAGTATCACGCCTTCTGTTTTGCACACCGAAATTGCTGCAGTCCCTTTATACTTGTGCCTTAGATTATTTCTTCCTCTATAACTCTCTCCCTCGGACTACGAAACCGGATGGATTGGACATTTCTTCTGGACGGATAATCCTCCTATTCTAATCATCTTTATACAATTCTCTTTCGCTTTTCGAATAATAACTCCACAACGACTTAATGTCTGAGCCAGCACTTTGATAATGTGGTTGTGGAGTAGACTACTCAGCTACTGTGTCATAACCAACCAAACTTCGCAACAAGAAGCTCGATTGAATTTTTACAACATATGCAAATAAAGGGTGACCAGATAGCAATGATAGTTTTTCCAATTCTTATGTTTCAGCAACTGTCAAAGTTACCAATGACATTCAGCTGTCAAAATATTCAGTAAGATTGTGCTGACGCAAGAATTGAAGTAGAAAGACCATAGACAACGCCGTGTGTTCTCTATTGGTCGCTGGAAATGTTGGCTGCAGATCCGGATTTTGGCCAAAAAATCATCTTCTCGGACGAGGCCCATTTTTGGCTCAGCGGCTGTGTCAACAAGCAAAATTGCCGTTATTGGACCAACCACAATCCACAAGTGTTCGACCGAGCATCAATGCATCCACAAAGATTGACTGTTTGGTGTGGTTTATGGCACGGCGGCATCATCGGACCTTATTTCTTTCGAAATGAGGAAGGAGACACCGTTAACGTCAATGGTCCTCGGTATAGAGCGATGTTAACCGACTTTCTGTAGCCAGAGCTCGATAACATCGATATATCCGAGCTGTGGTTCCAACAAGACGGCACTACATGCCATACAAGCGACACAACGCTCGAAGTGGTGAAGGAGAAATTTGGCGACTGGGTCATCTCACGGCGAGCGTTGATCAATTGGCCGCCGTGATCATGCGACTTGACACCGCTCGATTATTTTCTCTGGCTACGTCAAGTCCTTAGTCTACGCTAGCAAGCCAACCACTTTGGACGAGTTCGAGGCTAACATACGAGACAAAAATTGGACCAACCGCTTGAAGCACTGCCAGCGAAACCGAGGCGGCCATTTAAATGATGTGCTATTCCATACATAATGGCATGAATGTAGCTTCAAAATAAAGCCAGAATCAATTTGATATCTCACACCGTTGTTTTATTTAAATTTATTTTCCTATCCTTCTTATCTGGTAAACTTCAGTGATTTTATGCAGCACCTTCCATTGTAATCTGACAGACTTCTCTCTGATGAAGACCACACTGACAGTGTACGAAGAAGTACCTAATTGACACCAAAAGCGACTATGGAAATCCACATAGCCAGGCTAAAAAAGGCCTGTTCCTCCTGTTCCTATATGTCGTAAGTTTTGCTTAAATCTGCGATGAGTGTTTTGTGTTCCTTTGACATTGTTTGAATTACCCTCAGAAAGACTTACTTTTATTTGTTTGCATATTTGCTTAAGGCGATCCACTTTTCTGATAGATTGGATAAAGGGATTCTACTCTTACTGCTTTACGTACTCGTATTTCGCAGGTTAATTTTTTGGCGAAAATTGGATTCGTAGTCAATTATTGTTGTCTTGTCTGCTAGTTGAACTGACTCTGCTTCAGCACAATAACAAACAAATGGCTGACAAAACTTCAAAAACATTTCCTTCTATGTCAGAAGTGTTTCCTTATTATCGCTTACCACAGTAACGAGTTTATTATATACAATTTCTATAAGCCCAACAGTCTTTGATTGAATTGAAATCGGAGTATAATTTCCAAACTGCTTTTCTGTTAAGCTCCCTATGGTCTACAAATGGTTTAAAAGCTGAAGTCATTGTAAATTGTCAACAAATAGCTGACCATGAAATAATCTACAGCCCATCAGTTCCAATTCATCCCGATTTATCGTTTTAATTTACTCTAGATCATCAAGATTGGGTTAAGTTAGGTTCGATCAAACCAAGCAGGCACTTTTTCCTTTTCAATAAAATCTATGAATTTAATTTGTTCGTATTTCTTTGTAACAAGTTTCACGAAATAACCATTTCCTATTTATTTTGGTAAATTTGACACTACAGATTCAGTAGCGCATTAAGATTAAAAGAAAATTAGTATTTCTACCATATTATTTATTTCTATGAATTAAAGAAATTAATACAAGTGAAATATTTTCCATTTATTTTGTCATTTCTGTCTGATAATGTTGATAATGTTTATGATAATGTTTCCACCGGACATAGAACCCAGATTAAATTAAATCTATCCTTAGTGTTTACATAGAGCTTTAATGGATTTATTTGACATTTGTCATTTTGCTACTCTTTTGGGGGAAAAACCTAATTACTCGTGTGCTACAAATTTTCAAAATTCATGCGTTTTTGAATTAGGAGAGGATGCCTGTATTTCATGGATCACTGCTTGAATACACGAAACACTAATTTCTCATTATTTTTGTGTACAGATACATATACATATAGTGACATATAATGCTCCGTACAGTCTTACTGTACCAAACACGGGTACATAACATAGTTCCCACACAATGTGGAATGTGAAGCAAACATTCCTGCACGTACGGCACCATCGTCGTAGTGGTACAAGTGGTGCAACGATCAGCATTTCATTTCATTATTAACTTTGAGTCGTGACGAACGTTTTTTTTTTAAGTAGCGAAAGAAAATAAAAGTAGTAAGAAAGATAGAATCATGTGTTTTTATTTGATCGGCTACACTTTACTATATATGTATGTACTTATGTATCGTAAAATATGAAAACTCAATTTTGGCAACTGGCTACACTATTCTGCTACAAAATTCTAACCGACAGCACTGCTCTAATGTGACGATCAAGCAATGCACGAGAAAATTGATTGATTGTTGCCTTGGGTTTGCGAATTGATGTTTAAAATTTATTTTAGGCTAGGCCAAAAAAATTCAATGTTGCTCACATATAATAGGAATAAAAACTGTCTGTTCTCGGTTGTTCACCGGCACACTGACAAGTAAGTAATTAAGAAACGTGCTGCTCATTTGCTTGAACATGGAATGGACTTCTGACAGTTTTCCTTTATCAACGCGCGAAAATGACATGCTAAATTTGACGAAAGTGTGTTCGAATTATTCCCTGGTTTGTCTGTTTAAATTTGTACGGTAAATCCCAAAGTTTAACTGAAGACTAGGGTGAATTTGATTTAATCTGGGTTTTGTATGCGATGAGCAGTTAGCATTGCTATTTAATGTACGAAATACTCTTTTTGGTACAGTTTTGCGCGGGACCATCGATGTTATGTTGTATGTATGTACCTCGAGGCCTCCAATCGAAATTTATTTAAATAAGTTTTATGTGCTGTCAATCTAAGGGAGATAGAACTGAATTAGAGCTGAAAATCAAGTTGATTTCGGATACTTACCCTTTTTTCACATCGATGGCTCTTATCGAGACGTATGTACATATTTGACCATTTAAATTTAATAAACGCCCTATAACATCAGTCATAGTCACATGTAGACCAACAATCGGGTCTGTGTGTCCATAATGTTCATAAAACAAGAACCTGTAAAGAGATCGTTATGTTAGAACCATCCAAATAAATAAAAATATGCATGACTAGTGGATTGTGCTGCAAATCAGTGCCTTGTTGGGCTCTAGGCACTTCTATTTCCAGAGGTCCCTCTATGGAATTTGTATTTATTAAATATGCTCGTAAATACATTTGTTTGACCAGCATTTCATAATTATATATACATATGTACAGGGTGCGCCATCTTTTATGTCGGTATGTAAACATTGAATAACTTAGACATTTATTAACCGATTGACTTGAGTAGACATGTTTTTGAAACGTCAATGCAGTACAATTTTAACCATGAATCGCTTCACACCGAAACAAGGCAACGAATTAGTGACGCTGTACATTGAAAATAGTCGTTCAGTTGTGTTAACTCAACGATATCGTCGAAAATATCGTTGCCAACAAGCACCGTCTGACAACACTATTCGTCGTTTGGTGTCAAATTGTGTTGAGCACGGGACAGTGGGAGATCGTCGACATGCCGTTCATCAACGCACAAGACGTTCCAATGAACTGGTTGAAGCTGTAAGAAAGAGTGCTGCCGAAAACCCCATGTGTCGTATCGTCGCCGCGCTCAACATTTTGGCGTCAGTGGAACCACCTTGCGGCGCATCTTGAAGGATGATTTGAATATTGCCGACCGACCGGCCACGTCGCTTGGAATACGGCCAAACAGTCGCTCGAATGGTTGGCACTGAACCTGATTTTTGGAAGTAAATTTTGATGACCGACGAGGCCCATTTCGCACTCTCTGGCGCCGTTAACAAGCAAATTTGCCGCATTTGGGGAATGGAGAATCCACACGAGATCCATGAAATACCATTGCATGACCAAAAAGTGACTGTTTGGGCCGGCGTTTGCGCCTAAACCATCATTGGGTCATTTTTCTTCACAGAAGGCGAAACAGTCGTGCCCACAAATGTGTGAAAAAGATCTGGACGGTTACTGGTTTCAACAAGACGATCCTTGGCCTCCTAAACGAAGACAGCAATGTAAGAACATTTTAATAAACGTATTAAAAGTTGTTAACATATTATTTAACTTAGGACTAACTCAACAAATCCAACACAAGTGGAAGTGCTAGTTAATTTGATGGGAAGAAATCGGAACATCGCAAATGGATTCACCATACGACGGGGGGAAAGAAGATACAAAGAAGTTCTAGAAACTGATAGAAAAGGAGCTGAACGGTATTGGGCCATCAGTGAAGTCCTCGAAAAAAAAATAACTATTAAGAATCCTTATTACTTAAAACAGAGACAAAAAGTCAAAATTTCTTATTTTACTCGAGTGGGTTTATTTTTGTATGTTAGTGTACAGAGGTAGCATAGCTTTCACAACTCAGTTCCGTGAAAGCTTTGCGTGCTTTCGTATTTTCACCACATGAATGCTACTGAATGTATAGAATTCATGTGGTGGCTTTGTAGCATTCATATGGTGAACACATGAAAAAGCACGCATAGGTTTCAGAACTCGGTTCAAAAGGACCATAAATTCACTGTGGAATGTAATGTATATTGGGAATTACTGTACTATGTATATCGTACAGAAACTGCATTTCTCTGCGCGTAAAACAAGAAGACATTTAAAATGTACAGAATTATTAAAAAAAAAAAAAAAAAAACTCAATTTCGGTGCGGTCGTTCAAGCACAAGTGACGCCGAACGTTCTGGTCGCCCAATTGAGGTTACCACACCAGAAATGGTCGACAAAATCCATGGTTTGATAATGGACGATCGGCGAGTGAAAGCTTGAAGAGGCCACAGGCTTATCACATGGCTCAGTGATCTCGATTTTACATAAGTATTTGGACATGGAAAAGCTTTCCGCAAGATGAGTGCCGCGTCTGCTCACAATCGACAACAAACGCATTCGTTTGACAACTTCAAAGGTGTGTTTCGCGATGTTCCAGAAAAATTCGGCTCAGTTTTTGTGCCGTTTCGTAGCCGTGGATTCACCACAACACAACAGAAACCAAGGAACAGTCAAAACAATGGACTTCTCCTGGTGAATCGAAGCCGAAGAAGGTCATGGCGACAGTTTTTTTGATGCACGCGGTGTTATTCACATCGATTACCTTGAAAAGGGTAAAACGATTACCGGCGCATATTACGCAGAGCTGCTGGATCGATTCCAAGCCGATTTGAAGCAAAAACGGCCGCATTTGGCGAAGAAAACAGTTCTTTTTCACCAGGACAACGCACCGGCGCACAAATCCGCAGTCGCAATGGCAAAATTGCATGAGTTAGGCTACGAACTCCTCCCTCATCCAGCATATTCCCCAGATTTAGCCCCTGTGACTATTTCTTGTTTACAAACGTGAAGAAATGGCTCGGAGGTAAGAGATTTGGGTCGAATGAAGAGGTCATCGCTGAAACAAACACTTATTTTGAGGGACTCGAGAAATCGTATTGTTTGGAGGGCATCAACAAATTGGAGAAACGTTGGATGAAGTGTATAGAGCTAAAAGTAGAGTATATTGAAAAATAAAATGTTTTTATACCGAAAAGAGAAAAAGACCTTAGGAGAAAAAGTTTTTTCAATTCTCATAAGGTCAGGCCCCCTGTGATAGCCTTGGCGAAAGATGAAATTTCTAAACAAAATATTGATTTCTTTGCTTTGATGGATATCATTGAAAAGCTGGAACAGGCTCACCTGAGTCAATCTGGGCCAAACGAAACCCTTACCGGCACTTATGTAATTGGCGAAACAGGCGAACTGCAAAAGCTTAGTTCAGAAGTAACTCATATCACACTACCATCCCCATCCCCACCAACAATGAATCATGAAGACAATACGAATGAACTAGAACTAACTATAGAGGAGGTATTGATGCAGGCAGATGAAGTTTTAAACACAACCATTGGTAAGACAATTGATAATTTGACTGTATGGGTAGGTATTAACTAATATTCTTTTTTCTTAGTCAATAATACATCTCGGCGTTCTTCATTATCAATTAATATTAGTGAACTGCTGGCAAACGTTGCCGACGAAAAACAAGCTGGTAGGTATGTTATTCTTATCAATGTGATTCAATGTTTAAAAAAAATAACATTTAAACTTTGGAATTGTTTGCGCTCAGTGCACACCGTCAACGTCCGCTGTTCTTATCCCTGCATTTAGCCGACATCTTTTTTACCCAGAAAAACTGGCAAAGTCGGTCAAACCTATCCGTGAAAAACCTCCATCCAGTGTTTCCTCTCTTGCTTGGAAAGAATTTTTCACTAAGAAGGAATAGAAAAAAGCAAGGAAAGTGAAAGATATAGAACTAGGAAAACAATCCCGTTTACAGAAACGTATGGAAGCTGAAAAAAAGAAAATTACAAGGAAACAAAACAAGACTGAGGAAATACTATGCTCAAAGTGTGAGGAAGAGCTTATTTCTGATATTGAGGATAACGATGAAAAGAATGTAGCTTGTGATTCATGTATCAGATGGTTTCATCTTAAATGTACACCATTTTACGGAAAGCTCTTTGAAAGCTCTCCAAGGTGAAATTTTTGCATGTGAAAATTGTGCAAAGTTAAAATGCTAATTATTGGTAACTTCTGTGTTAATGTCAAGTTTTAAAAAATGTATTTATCTATACCTACCTACCTATGAACCTATCATAGGTTATGAAATCTTTTTTATTTTGTTTTATTAATAAGTAGGTATCTTTTTTTATTTACCTAAATAGATACTTTTTATTTGTTTGTTTTTGTTTTATAACAAACATAATATGTTATTGTTTTGTTACATTAATTGGTAGAGTACAATTTGACTGAAATAAAAGTGCCTTTTTTATAAATAACCTATTTATCGAGTATTCTTTAATAATAATTAAATTTTGAAAGACAGGCTTGTTAGATACTTTTCACAATGGTTAATAAATTGCAAATATGGACTTACTAAGGGGCCATTTATTTGCCGTATTTTCTTCTTTTCCCTGTAAAACGTATTCCCATGGTTTGTTCGACTGTAAAGACCAATTCCCCCATGTGTTTAGTGAGACAGAAGAGCATTCGTGGTGGTATTTCCCCTTACACTTTCCACCCGTTATGTACTCATCATCGATGCGCAGCGGATCTTCATAGCGTGAACAGTTTCTCATTTGGGTATAGAATATACTTACCAAAAAATTTTGAATTTCAAGTATTATGAGAGTTAATAAAATGAATAAAGTTCACTCGTAATAAAACGCAAATATATACGTACTTTGTATTATGGCATTATTTAATCAGTTCTAATAAATGGTTTATACTGTAGCATAATAATAACTACGCGCCTATGTCTATGCAGCAAATTCCGAAGTGACTTTCCATTTTGGCAGAATTTTGGTTCAAACTGTCCTTTCATTCGAGGTTCGTGTCTGGGACGAAGTCTCCACAGCTCATGTCAACGAAAGAGACGAATAATATCAGGGATAAAAGGGAATTATAACTGCAATAATTATTTCTCTTGTTCCAGTGGTCGAAGAATTTGCTAGAAGCTTCTGGCTATCAGAAACTTCTGCTATATAAGGACAGATGGCGATCAAAAAAAAGACAGTTGGTTTAGAACCGTGGCGAAGAGATTAGAAAAGTGATAATGGGCGAAGTTGTAATTTGGTGATAAATTGAAAGTTGAGAGTGAACAAGAAAAAGTAATTAGTTTGGATTTGTGAATTAAGAAATTGAAAGGAGATAAAGTGATTTGAGAGGAAAGAGACCTTGTAAGAAAAGAATAAGGCGAAGAATAGTATAGTGTGAACTTGAATTGTTCTATAGAGTAGAAAATAAAGAAATAATTTCTCAGAATAATTGTTTTATCTACTCGAGCCGTAGCCCGCATACTACATTGGTGTCAGAAGCGGGATAAAACTTATTCTGTGAATAACTATTTCCGTGGTGTGAAATTGCACAAGCAAAAAAAAAAAAAAAAACGATTTCTGTGTTGAGTTAATTAGTTGCGCAAAATGGGTCGCAAATTGGGAAAACTAACTATAACTCAACTAAAGGCAGAACTCAGTAAGCGGAACCTCGACACAACTGGGGGAAAAGATGCCCTACTGATTCGTCTGGAAGAAGCAGTAACGCAGGAAGGTGAAAATCCGCACGACGTAGAGTTTGACGTGGAAGAGGAAGCAGTAAGTACAGCAGCCGACCCGGGTATAACAAGTCTGCTCCTGCAACTTAAGTTAGTCATGGACGAACAAAAGAAAGCAATAGAAGATCAAAGGAATTCTCTAGAACTTAAGCTGGACGAACAAAAGAAAGCGATGGACGAACAAAAGAAAGCAATGGGCGACCAAAGGAATTCTCTAGAACTTAAGCTGGACGAACAAAAGAATTCTCTAGAACTTAAGTTGGATGAACAAAAGAAGGCAATGGATGAACAAAAGAAAGCAATGGACGAACAAAAGAATTCTCTAGATGCTCTGGAAAGTAAACTTGATGAGCAAAACAAGAACTTGGAATCCAAATTCGAAGTGATCGAAGAGAAAATCGAGAAGGTAGAGACGCAACTCGAAAAAGTCGAAACTAGATTCGATGAAAATTTTGAGAAACAGGAAACTCAGTTCGGGAAGATAGAGATTCAGTTTGAAAAAGTGGATACGCAATTCGAGATAGTAGGAAAGCAAGTCGAAAATCTTGCTAAGAAGCTCAGCAACGTGAAGAGACAGAAAGCACGGGAATATTCCACTGACGGTCTGAGAAGAAAGGAGATGCAGCCTCCTATCTTCGATGGTCAAACATCATGGCCAATTTATAAGAGGCAATTCGAAGCGGCCGCAATGACCAATAGCTGGGACGATGAAGAGAAGTCTATTGCACTCACGCTTGCACTGAGGGGTCCAGCTGCGGAGCTCTTGCAGACCATCCCGGAAGATAAACAGCAGAACTACGACTCTCTGGTTCAGGCTCTCGAGATGCGGTTTGGGGATGAACACATGCAGCAGGTGTACAGGGTTCAGCTGCGTAGTCGAGTCCAGAAAAGGGGGGAAACGCTCCAACAGTTGCAAGCGGATATAGAGCGACTAGCCCATCTTTCATACCCTAAAGCCGGTGAGGAGCTTATCAACGAAATGGCGGTGGAAGCTTTTATTCAGGCCATAGAGGACAGACAACTGCAAATGGCTGTAAGGATGGCTGAAAAGCGAACACTCCCCGAGGCATTGGCATTCGCTTTGTCAATGAAGGCTGCGGACCAAGCATACCAGGGAATACACCGTGTCAGGGAAATGTCCGTCGTGGAATGCTCATGCCAGAGAACAGCCGTCATGGATGAAGACAGAGCTCGCGGAAGTCAAATCCGTTGCTGGAATTGCAACCAAACCGGACACCTACAACGGCAGTGCAGAAGTGCACCTAGATGAGGAAATTGTTCACATTGCGGAAGTAGGAGAAGCAGAGAGGAAGCATCTGGCTGTCAGTCAGACTTCCCAAAACCAGCAGTCGGGAAATGCGTAAGGACCAACTTCGCGGGGCAGAAATTGGTTACTGGAATCGAGGCCCCCAGGACCACCATTCAAGTTTCGCAAACCAAACGGGGTAACAAGAGCCTGACAGTGGAGGCACTAATCAACGAGAAGAAGTGCGTAGCCACCATCGACACAGGTGCCACTGCCTCCATTGTAAGAAGAGATATCGTCAAAAGCTCCTGGCTGCACAACACCAACAGCTACTGCCTGAAGACTGCAACAGGGGAAATGGCGAAGGTATTTGGAGAAGTTCGTCTTACGATTACTCTGGCAGGACTGACGTTCTCCCATGCGTTTCTGGTGGCAGATATATGCGACGAGTGCATCATCGGAGTAGACTTCATGAAAGCAAATGAAGTAATCTTGGACATCGGGATGCAAGTACTGAGGTATCGAAATGTGGAGATTCCGATGGTGTACGGAAATGAGAATGCCGTAACTCTCAGGACAGTCATCAGCAAAGACGAAGTTTTGCCGCCGTCTTCAGAGACAATCATTTGGACGAAACTGGAAGGTGATCTTGGGAGCCACCGATTCTACATAGTAGAACCAGACCCAGAGAAGAATTCTCAAGACTACATCGTGGGAAAGACGTTAGTCGAACCAAAGAACACCATGGTTCCAGTAAGAGTTTTGAACGCAAGACCACACACTGTCAAACTAAGGCGAGGGGAGGTGACTGGAAAATGCACGCCGATTACCGCCGTCGCAACAATATCTGAACGTGATGCTCCAAAACCTCTCACATCACCTTGGACAGCGGAAACGAGAGAAACGATTCTCCAGTCCAGTGAGCTGAATCAGGAGCAGCGAACTATGGCAGAGAATCTTATCAATGAGTACGCTGATGTATTTGCCTCACAGGACGGAGAATACGGCCGAACACACCTGGTACAACATCGAATAGACACTGGTGATACTAGACCAATTCGTCAGCCTGCTAGGCGCCTTCCATTGGCAAAGCAGACAGAAGTTGCAGAGATGGTGTCGGCAATGGAGAAAGAAGGTCTGATTGAAAGTTCCAAAAGTCCGTGGGCATCACCGGTTGTACTGGTTAAGAAGAAAGATGGCAGCACGCGGTTCTGCGTGGACTATCGGCAGCTCAATTACGTCACCAAGAAAGACAGCTACCCTCTGCCACGGATTGACGACACGCTAGACACACTATCAGGAGCCCGATGGTTTTCCACTCTCGACTTGAAGAGTGGCTACTGGCAGGTACAGATCCATCCAGAAGACCGGGAGAAAACCGCCTTCACCGCAGGAAATGGGCTATGGCAATTCACGGTAATGCCATTCGGGCTGTGCAATGCTCCGGCGACTTTCGAGCGATTGATGGAATGTGTCCTGCAAGGGTTAACATGGAAAACCTGTTTGGTTTACTTGGATGATGTCATCGTCATAGGAAAAACGTTTGCGCAACACCGAGACAATCTAAGGGATGTGTTTCAAAGGCTTCGAAGTGCCCGCCTGAAGCTCAACCCCAAGAAGTGCGCCCTGTTTAGAGCGGAAGTCAAGTACCTGGGACACATAATTTCAGCGAAAGGAGTGAGAACCGATCCGGAGAAGGTCGAAGCGGTGAAAAACTGGCCAGTCCCCAAAGACAAACACCAACTAAGGAGCTTCCTGGGCCTAGCCACCTACTACAGACGGTTCGTGAAGGATTTTGCCGGGATCGCAAAGAACCTGCACCAGTTGACGGAAAAGGGAAAACAATTCAAATGGTCAATTGAGTGCGAGAAGAGCTTCAAGGCACTTAAACAACGGCTATGCGATGCCCCGATACTGGCTTACCCCACTCCCGGGGAAACGTTCGTTGTGGATGCAGATGCTAGTAATGTCGGGGTAGGAGCCGTACTCTCCCAGGTGCATGACGGCCAAGAGAAGGTGGTTGCGTACTTCAGCAAGGTGCTCTCTAAGCCAGAAAGGAACTACTGCGTGACAAGGAGAGAACTTCTAGCTTTGATCTTGGCTACGAAGCATTTTCACAAATACCTCTACGGGAGGAAGTTCGTTCTTCGCACAGACCATGCAGCCTTAAAATGGCTATTACAGTTCAAGAGTCCTGAGGGTCAGGTCGCAAGATGGATCGAAAGGCTGCAAATCTACGACTACGAAATACAGCATCGTAAAGGAAGGCTCCACTCTAATGCGGATGCACTGTCCCGGAGACCATGCAGAACGGATTGTAAACATTGTGCGCGTCAGGAAGAACGGGAGCTGGTTTCCATCCAAAGAATGAGAGCCGAACCTATCGCCGGCTGGAGCGTAGATGAGATCCGGAACGCTCAGAAGGAAGACCCGGATATCGAGCCGATTCTGGCCTGGAAGGAGAACATGGAGAAACCGGATCATCAGGACATCTCTCACAGAAGCCCGACCTTAAAGGCATATTTTGCGCAGTGGGACTCCCTCCATGTCCAAGAAGGTGTTCTGAGAAGAAAATGGGAATCCTCCGACGGAAAGTCGTTTGTAATGCAGCTTGTCGTACCGCGGACGAGGGTCAAGGAGGTGTTACAGGAAATGCATGGCGGGGCGACCGGAGGCCACTTGGGAGTGAATAAGACGCTAGAAAAGGTACGAGAACGTTTTTATTGGTTAAAAGCGAAGGAAGATATCGAAGACTGGTGCAGAAAATGCGACGTGTGTGCAGCTAGCAAGGGTCCGAGAATCAAAACTCGAGGTAAGATGCACCAATACAACGTGGGAGCACCTTTCGAACGAATCGCCATTGACATCGCAGGCCCCTTTCCGGAAACCGACAATGGTAATCGGTATATACTCGTAGTGATGGACTACTTCAGTAAGTGGCCGGAAGCGTTTCCGATCCCTAACCAGGAAGCCAGAACCGTGGCGGAGCAGATCGTCTACAATTGGGTTAGCAGATTCGGTGTGCCCTTGGAATTGCATTCTGACCAAGGGCGGAACTTCGAGTCAAGAATCTTCCAAGAGATGTGTCAACTACTCGGAATCAAAAAGACAAGGACAACCCCGCTTCATCCACAGTCGGACGGTATGGTGGAGCGTTTCAATAGGACTTTGGACGAACATCTCTCGAAGGTCGTAGGTGACTACCAACGGGATTGGGACCGGCAGATTCCCTTGTTTTTGATGGCCTATAGAAGTGCCGTGCATAGCACTACTCGACATACGCCGTTCGAAATCTTATTCGGTGGAATAGCTCGTTTACCCAGTGAGGTGAAATTTGGATCTCCTACCAATGAGCCCAGAAATGAAGAAGAGTACGTGGCGGACCTTAGGGAAAGGCTTAGGGACATACACCAAAGGACCAGAAGCCAGATTAAGATGACGAGCGACCGCATGAAGACCAGGTATGATGCCAAGGCAACAACGTCAGGATTCCAGGAAGGAGATCTGGTGTGGCTGTATAATCCCCATCGCCAAAAGGGGAAGTCACCTAAATTACAGCGGAACTGGGAAGGTCCCTACAGAATAGTAACCCGCATCAACGATGTTGTCTACCGCATCCAGCGAGGACCGAGGGCCAAAATGAAAGTGGTTCATGTGGACCGACTGAGTCGATACAATGGCCGAAATGAGGATGCACTTGTTCGGGACGAACACGTCTAAGAGGGGGGCAGTGTAGCATAATAATAACTACGCGCCTATGTCTATGCAGCAAATTCCGAAGTGACTTTCCATTTTGGCAGAATTTTGGTTCAAACTGTCCTTTCATTCGAGGTTCGTGTCTGGGACGAAGTCTCCACAGCTCATGTCAACGAAAGAGACGAATAATATCAGGGACAAAAGGGAATTATAACTGCAATAATTATTTCTCTTGTTCCAGTGGTCGAAGAATTTGCTAGAAGCTTCTGGCTATCAGAAACTTCTGCTATATAAGGACAGATGGCGATCAAAAAAAAGACAGTTGGTTTAGAACCGTGGCGAAGAGATTAGAAAAGTGATAATGGGCGAAGTTGTAATTTGGTGATAAATTGAAAGTTGAGAGTGAACAAGAAAAAGTAATTAGTTTGGATTTGTGAATTAAGAAATTGAAAGGAGATAAAGTGATTTGAGAGGAAAGAGACCTTGTAAGAAAAGAATAAGGCGAAGAATAGTATAGTGTGAACTTGAATTGTTCTATAGAGTAGAAAATAAAGAAATAATTTCTCAGAATAATTGTTTTATCTACTCGAGCCGTAGCCCGCATACTACAATACACTTGGAATTGACTTTCTCTTGGGACATTTAAAAAAAAAAAAAAACACGTCTGCACAACCTAAGAACTCAATCTGCTTCTAATGATATAAGTATAAGTAAAAGTCATTTAAGTTATAAGGTGCATTTTATCGATATAATTAGGTATGGCAACGTTCTTCTATTATCCTTCCATTTCTTAATGGATTTACAAGTTTCTTATCAGTTGTAGGTCTTCCAAGGACGGTTGATATCACTTTTAAGAGTTAGGCCTACCTGCGGAGCTTGCTTATTGGCCTATTTCATTTTCCATTCCTCCAAAAGCTTGCTCGGGATCTTTTGACATCTAGAATATATGTAGATAAAAATAATTTACGTCGTGTGGGAATTCTCTGTTAATTTCTCGAATATAATAAAAATCAAGCATAGCGGAAATCTATACCCGATTAATTGTTCAAAACCCACTTCTTGCTCATTATCGACGTCACTTTTAACTCATCCGAGAGCTGTTTTATTTATTCACCCCATCCCCGTTTTAGGTTTTGTTTTTCGGCGATTGTCAGATTGTTATACTTCCGTGAGGTTTTTAAAATTTTTCTGAAATTTCTTCAACCCGACAGTTTTGTAATACTATATTTTAGACAACAAATGAGGACTTCAGTTGCTTCTAAAAATCAACAGAATGACTCACTGAAGAAGACGAAAATCAGTGAAAAACTATGACGCAAATCGGGGTTATTATTATTATACGCAACCGCGGGAAGAACACAAATATCTCACAATGCAAACATCGACTTGGACCATTAACCTGTTGCAGCAAAAGTACGGATGCGAATATCCAGTAATGTGGCGATAAGACCCACCACTATGAGGAAGTTCAACGTTGAAAGCCTGCAATCGCAACCGACGCAAGAGCCTTTCCCTAGAGCTCCCGAGAAGTCTTCCAGCAGTAACAGCAAGCACAGAAGACCAGTGGCAGCACCGCTAGCAAGCCATTAGGAATGCGGCGACTGGGCTGTTAGGTGTCACCACCCGCAGCCTGGTAGTCTCAACCTGGACGTAAACTAATCAATACAACCACCGACCGGACGGAAACGAAGTTGAAGCAGCCAACAACTAGCTAGCCTTAAATCATACAAGGCCGAAGGCTCAGATGGTCTAGCAGCTGGCTTTTTAAGGCTGCAGGCGATGACTTGATGGGGTACATGTACCAACTCATCTGTAAAATATGGTCTGACGAGAGCATGCCCGATGATTGGAACATTGGCACCATATGCCTTACCCATAAGAAAGGACACCGCCTCACCTGCTGCAATAAGAGGAATAAGTCTCCTAAACGTCGCACACACAATTCTGTGTAACGCCGAAGCGCCTGACACCATATGTCGACGAACTGGTGGACAATTACCAGTGCCATCGACAATCGGCCAGATCCTGGATAAGACCCAAGAGTTCCAGTTCGATACCCATAATCTATTTATCGATTTTAAGGCTGCATATGATAGTGTGAATAGAGATGAGCTTTTTTCCGTACAACTACTTGGTTACACAAACGACATTGACATCATCGGCAGAACAAAGTGAGCAGTCACTGGCGTCTTCGTTAACATCGCATCAGAAGCTGCTAAAATTGGTTTTGTTGTAAACGATGATATAACGAAATATATGCTGTCTACCAACACCGAAACACAACACCGACATCTCGGCCAGAACATTACGATGCACAACTACAACTTCGGAGTTGATAGGCTCTGCTGTCAACTCGGCCAACGACATCAGCACTCACGAATCGCTGTTACTATGGCCTTAGGAGACAACTATTTAGCAAGGCCCTATCGAGAAGTACCAATGAGACGCTATACAATACCCTCATCATCCTTGTCCTGCTGAATGGTGCAGAAGCAAAGACTTTATCAAAGTCGGATGAAAGCGCACTTGTAATCTTTGAGAGAAAAGTACTACATTCGATTTATGATCCAACCTGCGCTGACTGGTTATGGAGGAGAAAATTTAACCACGAACTATACGAGCTGTACAGCGACACCGAATTGGTCAAAAAAATCCGTGGACAACGATTAAGATGAAGCTAAAAAAAAATGTAAAATTCCAGCCCGAAGAATCTTTTACTCCTCATCTTCGATGGAATGTGCAAATCGAGGGTGATCTCAACCAACTCGGCGTATGCAAATGGAGGCAGCTGGTTGTTGGTTGAGGGCCTGGTTCAGCCCCACTTGTAGCGCCATCAAAAGTAAGTATCCTAATTGGTTTAAATAAGAAAACTACAACTTTTTTTTACACAACATAAATACATTGAACATTTATTATAAATAATGATAATAAATATGTTTTTATATATATATATATATATATATAATTAATGGGTAAAAATCGCATCTTGGATAACAAACCAGTGTTTGGATTGTAGGAACCTCCTAACAATTAGTGGACAAAGCCCTAAATGACCAGATATACACATGTGATTGGTTATCCAGTCATACTGTAATAAAATATCAATTTGTGATTCGTTTCCTTATATTAATTTTACTTTCCTATTATTTGCAGTGCTTTTAGTTTTACTGAATCACAATTTTGTTTATGAATTACTGTATTATTTTTATATCTTTGTTTTTTTAATGCTAACATTTTTAGTATTCAATCATTTTTGGAAACAAATTTTTATTTATTTTGTTAAATCTTGTTTTACATCGCAAACAAACATTGATGTTGCATCGATGCACAATTTTTGACATTATGGAATTTATCCATTATCCGATTCAGCTGTATTTTATCGTGGTCAAACAACTTTCTTTTATATACACATATAATTTATACACACATGTATATTTATAAAATCACAAGTAAGTATCCTTATTAGTTTAAATAAGAAAACTACAACTTTTTTGTTACATGATATAAATACATTGAACATTTATTATAAATATATCTTGGGTAGCAAACCAGTGTTTGGCTTGTAGAAACGTCCTAATAATTAATAGACAGAGCCGTAAATGCCCAGTACAGTAAGAAAATGTAAATTCATCATTACTTTTCTTACCTTAATTTTACTTTTCTATTTGTAGTACTTTTAGTTTCAATTGTAGTTTTTGAATCATCATTTTAAATGAATTACTGTCTTATATTTACACATTTGTTTCTTTACTGATAACATTTTTAGTTGTCAATCATTTTTGGAAATGTTCTATTTTTAATATAATTAATGAATAAAAAAAAAAACAGTGTTTGGCTTGTAGAAACGTCCTAACAATTAGTAGACAGAGCCGTTAATGCCTAGATATAGACATGTGATTGGTTATCCAGTCATACAGTAAGAAAAGGTGAATTCTTCATTCCTTTTCTTACCTTAATTTTACTTTCTATTCGCAGTACTTTTAAATTCAGTTGCAGTTTTTGAATCATCGTTTTTAATGAATTACTGCCTTATATTTACATCTTTGTTTTTCTAATGATAACATTTTAGTTGCCAATCATTTTTGGAAATAAGATTTTTATTTATTTTGTTAAATCTTGTTATGCATCGCAAACAAACAGTGATGACAAATCAATGCACAATTTTTGACGTTAGCGAAGTTATCCATAGTCAAAGTTTTTTTTTTTTTATATACACATATATTTTACACACACATTCACATATGTAGATATACCTACATATGAGTTATGCAGTCATACATTAACAAAATATTATCATAAGTAAGTATCCTTACACAACATAAATACATTGAACATTTATTATAAATATTTCTTCTTTAATATAATTAATGAATAAAAATCTTATCTTGGGTAACAAACCAGAATTTGGCTTGTAGAAATGTCCTAACAATTAGTAGACATAGCCGTAAACGCACAGTAGTACAGTAAGTTGCAGTTTTTGAATCATCATTTTTAATGAATTACTGTCTTATATTTACATCTTTGATTTTCTAATGATAACATTTTAGTTGCCAATCATTTTTGGAAATAAGATTTTTATTTATTTTGTTAAATCTTGTTATGAATTGCTGAAGCAAAAAGGGTTATTTTTAAAAGTTTTCTTTAATTTGATGTAAAACATCATATTTTTACTTCATGTACAGCCATCGGAGTTCATATGTGTAGGGTATCAGCTCATTTTTGTAGATATCATTGTTGATTTGTTTACACAATATGTAACATTAACACATTTATAATTCGTACACTAAACACACTCATATATTAAAGAAATATAATTATAAGTATCCTTACACAACATAAATACATTGAACATTTATTACAAATAGTGTTATTAAATGTTTTTTCTTTAATATAATTAATGAATAAAAATCGTATCTTGGGTAACAAACCAGTGTTTGGCTTGTAGAAACGTCCAAACAATTAATAGACAGAGCCGTTAATCCCTAGATATACACATGTGATTGGTTATCCAGTCATACAGTAAGAAAAGGTGAATTCATCATTCCTTTTCTTACCTTAATTTTACTTTCTATTCGGAGTACTTTTAGTTTCAGTTGCAGTTTTTGAATCATCATTTTTAATGAATTACTGTCTTATATTTACATCTTTGATTTTCTAATGATAACATTTTAGTTGCCAATCATTTGTGGAAATAAGATTTTTATTTATTTTGTTAAATTTTTTTCTTCAATTTGATGTCAAACGCCATATTTTTACATTTAGGGGTTACTTCATGTACAGCCATCGGAATTCACATGTAGGGTATCAGCTCTTTTGGTAGATATCCTTGTTGATTTGAATAAGAAAACTATTACAATATGTAACATTAACACATTTATAATTCATACATTAAATACACTTATATTTCAATACATAAATACAATACAAAGTTTTTTTTTGTTTTTTTCTGTTACATATAATTTTCGTATTTAATTATTTAAGCATTAATAGGTAAAATCGTATCTTGGATAACAAATCAGTGTTTGGCTTTTAAATGCGTCCCAAAAATTAGTGGGCAGAGTGGAAAACGCTCAGATTTAGTATATAGAGACACAAGTTTGTTATCCAGTCATGCATTAAAAAAATATCAATTACTCTACTCATTCGTTTTCTACTTTTAGTTGTAGTATTTACGAAAATCTTAATGTATTTTATATTTTCTCTCATATTTGTATTACTAAAAAATTAAGTCTTATTTTTATAACGATCAAATTCTTGGTGTCAATCATTTTCTTTTTACTTAATTTTTTGTTTCTAATGCTTTGAATACTCTCTCTCATGTTTTATTCTAGTTTTCGTTTTTTTGTTTAAAGTACAAATTTGTTTGAATTATTTTATTTAATTCAATGTGCCACATGTAATGAAATCCAAAGGTGCGTGAGACTTTTTTTATATTTTTTTCTTTAGATTTCCAAATCCCGGAGCACTTAGATTTGATTCACGGTTCATTGTACTGCCAGACACCATTTATGGTGTAGTGGTTGGAGAAATTTAGATTTTGTTTATTTTTCTTTTATTCGCGGTGGCTATGGCGAGAGTTGTAAAAAGGAGAATGAAATCGAATCGAACATATCTATGTTGTCTGCTATGTAACGTGCCGATAATATGAATATTTTTGAAATTGTCGTATCTAACACGCAAATCGTCGATTACGATCGTGGTCACATAAGAAATTTCAATTTTGACAACGTCGTATCTATCTGTACTGTAATAACAGCCTTATCATGTTTCGTCTTGGGAATCAGGGTCAATCATTATTCCCTGTTTGACTAATATGAAACCTCTTAAACAGCATACTATTACACCTTGGGAACCGTCACTACATACGGTTCTCCAGGTGTATCAGATTGTACACGTTGCTGCATGCGTGCTTGATTGCTGACCTGGCATTTTTGCCACGAGTTGTTTCATTGATATGCTTGATGAATGCGGGAATTTCGACTTGAACCACGGACGAATTTGTTCCATTACATGGCGACCGTGACAGTAGTGAAAAAAAAAGAATCCCGATTGTTTGCCAGTAAAACAAAACGCTTAAAATTAAAACAAAAATATTATTATTAACACTAAATATTATGAAAAATCCATACACATGACACATCTATGCTAAGATAATGCAAATTAGTGCAAACTAATAAGTCGGAGCAAACTAAAAAAAAAAGCTAATGCAAACCAGTTCAAATTGATAACCGAACACAAACAAAAAAAGAGGACACCAAAAACAATAGCAATCCCAGCCCAATAACAGACGTACATGTACATACAGGTATCCACTTGGGTTTCTTTTATAGAAACGTTATAGGTTAAGTAAAATATAAAATAGTAGTACATTTCAATAAGATCTATAAATGCAAAAAAAAAAAAAAACACTTAAGTAACTTAATACATTTATAAAATGAACTTCAATTTATTTCATATTTATTTCCTTTTGAGTTCATCGATCATGAATGTACGAATCAAAAAAAAAAATATATTTTTGCATTTTTGAATAACTTGACGTTTTCATGACCATAAATGGACAGTGGTCCAAAACACTAGAGATTCTACAAAGTAGAATTTCTAATGTAAGGACTGTACGAGAAAAAATCCGGAAACATTAGTGGTCTGGCAATACTGAAATATGACATCGCAGTACCGCTATCTTTTGATCACATGATCTTAGAGTCATCACATTTATTTTAAAGTCGCGGTTGATCGATAGTGTTGTGATTATTAAAAATGAGTCCTTTTACGATAAAGATAAACGTTTCACGCGGAATCAAGTGGCAAAGCAGTCAAAAATGCCGAAATCAACGGTGTATAATGTTATCAATACATTTGAACAACGTTTAAGTGCCGAACGGGCAGCTGGACCTGGGAGTTAAGAAACACCCTAACAGCTCAATGAGAGACATGGCGGTTAAGTTCGGAGTTTCAGCAACTGATACAGGGCTGAAGACATTTGTGGTCCAGGGAGTTCCAGGGAGAGGTCTGAAAAGCAAGAGAGTGTAGCAATAATGAGAACGGGAAAATTGTACCAGCATTATTTGCCATATTCCAAACATACTGCAAAGTGGATTTCAAAAAACTTCCAGGCAAAACATTTTACACGGCGACTAAAAAAGGGAAATGTTAAAGGAAAATTTAAAGAAGTTAAGCCCGAAAAATTTGCAGCAAAATATATGGTGTGGCAAGCAATAGCTTGTAACAAATGGATCAATCAACGCTACCTTCTACAATAAGGAGTGTTTGCAGAAACGAATTTTACCTTTTATTGGACGTCATAGAGGATCAGTACTGTTTTGGTCAGATTTGGCCTTAAAAAACGTGAACTGGAAAAAAAGAGAAGTGGCTAAAAACATCAAATATTTTAAGAAAAGATGGAATGAATGTCTAAAACCACCGACGAGATGACTGTACAAAACCTCATGAAAAGCATTAAGAAAAATAAAAAAAAATTCTATCTAAATTAAAAAAAAAAAAAAAAAATTTATAAACTATTTGATCTTAAATAAAGTGCACAAATACTATGATAGTTCAAAAAAATATAAAACATAACCCGTTTCCTTCAACATTAAACATTTTCAGGTCTAGTTTCTCTTTCCGGATTTTTTCACACAGTCCTTAATATTGCTTTCGTAACACATCCCTAAATCTCTATAATATACAGCACGCCATCTGCTGCAGGATTAGTATGTGAGTGCTTAAAGTACACTTTAGTAAACTATACACTGAGCATAAAAAAGAAGCGTCAGAAATCTTCCATAGTTTTAGAGATAAATTACTTAGTCTCTAGCAAACACGGGATCAAACTAGATATTCCCTTAAGCATATATGAAGAATTTACTTACGAGCAACAATTGAACTTAACTAACGACAATACAATTCCTAGAGGCACACAAACTGACAAAGACGAACAAAAATTCACAATAGTTGTCACACCAATAGATTTTCTGAATTCAGCCGCAAAGATCTTGCCGTAATTTGACAGCAACCCAAGCAATTTAAAGGGTTTCCTTGACGCGATCTCCCTTATTGAAACAATCAAATAAACTCATGAGGCAATAGCAGTGACCGTAGTAAAAACTAAAGAAAGGGACCTGTCGCGATCTTATCGCGAGGGAAACAACTCTGCAGCAGATCGTAAACAAATTAACATCAGAAGTTTAGGCCACGTCATCCGAGATTATAATGGCAAAATTAACAAGTACACAGCATGTACAAAGTAACACAGCTGCAGTAAAAACTCTCATAGACAATGGAACCAATTCCGATATCACCTTGCGATCCAGCAATTTTGGAAACGCAAGCGAGGCAGTATGGCCAGATGAAAGTAAATTTGAAATTATAACAAATTATCCGAAGAATTTTGTATAATAACAGATGCAAACAAGCATACCTGCGGCGGGGTGGTACTTACCCAACAATATGGCGAAAAGTACATGCCCAAATCTTATGCATCTAAATCTTTCACAAAGGGTGAAAGTAACAAATCCACCATTGAGCAAGAACTTACTACTATACATTGGGCCATAACACACTTTAAACCATAAATTTATGAAAAAAAAAAAAAATTGTTGGTAAGGTCTGACCTCAGGCCATTATCCTATTTGTTTTCAATGAAAAACCCGTCTTCCAAACTGACGCGAATAACATTAGATCTAGAGAAACACGATTTTGCAATAGAATATCTTCGGAGTAAGAAAACTTATGTAGCCGATGCTCTATCTATAAGGACATTAAAGCTATTAGAGCAGAAAATAAAATCATCAAAGTAACAACTCGTCAAGACACGCGGAAAAAACAATTGAATAAATCAAACTCCACCAATACAAACATAACTCATTACGCAAATGAACCAAGAGTTGTTGGTACACTAAAGTTAGAACAAATTGATGTTAATGGAAAACCTTGTTTGGACAAATTGTTTCCAGCGCTTCAAAAGAAGCCAGCATCAAAAATCTAACTAAATTACAGTCATCAGTGAACGAAAAAATATTTAATATTTGACCATGGTCTGGTCAACAAATTACCAAGTAAAATGTTTATAGTGCTAACGCCCAAAGTGATAACAATATATAGTAAAGAAAAGAATTGATCATGAAAAATGACCCCGATAATCCAATCTGGGGAGGCCACCCAGGAATTATAAAATTAAAACCTTTTCATGGATTTTGTACAATATATTGTACACAGAACATCATCACATTGAGTGACTTCCACTTACAAAGTTTTCATGCGTCTTGCGAAATACCATTAGTTTTTAGGACCCGACACATGTTTTCTCTTCCAAAAATATATTTGTGCGAAAAAGGGGATGATAATAATTATTTTATGCGCATTTTTCGAACAGTCGTCGTTAGAAATTCGTGATTATCTGGAGGCAGTTCACCAAGTTAAAAATTTTCAAAGGGTTTGCCGATCAGGTCATTGGTTATTCTAATATATAGAATAGATGCAGATTTATCTGATGTGAAGATGATTGCATTGCAGAAGTAGCTGAAATTGACTCTAACGACGAGATTCTAATAGGACTCAGTTTTAAACGCTAGCAATAGAACTGAACAAATTGTTGAGGAGAACTTTGAAGAATTGGAGACTTTTGGAGATATAACGCTTGTTGCTGCTGGTTCTGAAGAAGGTTCCAATATTGTGATGGAAGAAAATGCATTATTCGAAATTGTAGAATCTGATAGCGCTAATAAATGTACCTCACACTAACAATGTAATGTCATGCAAAAGAAGGAAATAAAATGGCGTAGACATACATAAATATGAAGCCTTTCCCTATTATTATAAAAAAAAAAGATGACAAAGAAATACATAGAGAGCAAAGACCATTCGAATATTTTGAGCAATTCTTGTTTGACGACCTTTTTAAAGACATGAGTTTTAATATACTAACCTGTTTGCAACGCAACAAAACATTGGCGGTTATAAGAACTCTACAAAAGAAGAAATA
Organism: Pocota personata; assembly: GCA_963082735.1. NCBI lineage: Eukaryota > Metazoa > Arthropoda > Insecta > Diptera > Syrphidae > Pocota > Pocota personata. Next base: position 6,302,331 of record OY720433.1, read on the forward strand.
TAAATTTTAATTGGACTACAAATTGCAAAGGCATGCAGTTACGCAGAATTTTAATGTTTTCGGATCCAACGTTGGGTGTTGCACTTTTCGGAAACCCAGTGACGCTAAAAAGATTCACACAGCTCCGTCTAAATCTACATTTTCATAATAACATGTCAATAGCCAAAGATTGCAAAGATAAATTTATAAATGTCCGCCCTTTAAATGATGCCATTAGGAACCAGAAAAGATTCCGTTGAACAGGATGTGTGCATAGATGAACAAATAAAGGAAGACTTTCCTGCAAGGTTTATCATAAAGTGTAAGCCTAATCCGTGGAGAATTAAAGATCATAAGTCTGAACATTGTGAACAATTATCTGAACTATAATCACAACGGCTTATTGTCATAGCGGATCGAAATTCAAAAGAACCTACACAAGCAGCAAGCGGAGAATCTACAAGGATCACTAAGTAAAACAATTGGATAATTTTCATGTAAGTTCTTGATTGATTAATATCCTGCATAATAGCATACTACTAAGATTCAACTACCCAAAATTGCCATTATAAATAATAAGAATAAATAGAATAATAGAATAAGAATAAATACAATAAATATAAACAATATTATATAAAATCTATAAAAATTTTAAGTTTAAAAAAAAAATACTATAAACTTTCTACTATATAAGAAACAAGTTACTCTCTTGTGCCCAAAGATAGTAAGCGTACTCGTGTTTCAAATTCTGGCCCAAACGAACTAAAAACCATTCCTTAAAAAAATATAGACATTTTTGTGTTTGAAAGTCTTCCAGGTTATTCTGCTATTACAATGCCTACCACCAATTACCAATAATACTGTGCCCAACAACAACAATAACACTACTCCACCTGTTCCCAATGCTTCTTTGACTACGATGAACTTAACAACATATTTAACAACCTTCGTATACCAGATTAAATATTAACGACTTGCCTCACTATGATGGCAACCCAAGGTCATTATGACTTCATAAAAAAAAAAAAAAAAAAGGAAGTATTGCGCACATCTTACGCAACCATTATCCATAGGGCAATACGATCCAAGGTTGTTGGTGATGTCAACGACATCTTAAACACTACGGCACTTCAACCAATTGGGAAAGTATAAAGACAAATCTAATTCTACATTATGCGGATAAAAGGAACGAAACATATTTGATAAGAGACCTCCACGGTCTTAGACAAACAAATGAGACAGTTGAACAATTTTATGCACAAATAATAGAAATTCTTTCAAATATGGTTAATCATATACAGAAACACGAGAGATTAACACCCGTCGTTTCTGCAAAACAATCTCTTTATACTGTCATGTGCCTGAACACATTCCTTGTTGGACTTAGAGAACCATTAGGTTCCACAATTCGAGCTATGAAAGCAGCAACTCTGACCGAAGTCCTTAATTACTGCATTCAGGAACAGAATACATATTATATAAATAATTTTAACCCAACTCCTATGAAATTACTCATTCAAAACATGAATAAATACTCCCAATTTCTCTCACATTAAACCCCCTAACGAGTTGTCAGCCTATTTTTCTAGACCCTACAATTCAAGTAAACTAAACCATAATTCTTTCCCACAGCATGGACCACCATTGGTTTATACATCGATCCAACAGACAGTTCCAAAATTACAATTCCCACAACAACAACAAAACAAGAAATCTTTTGCTCACCCAAATAATATGTTGACTCCTAGACCATATTATAATAATCCACAACGTGTCGTCCCACACCAATGGAGGTTACAAGCGGTCATGCTCGAATACTTACAACACTTACCAAAGGAATTCCTTTCAACAAAACTCCTTGTCAACGTACTCAATAAAAGAAGTACACAATCTAGACTATGACCCGAGACAAACGAAGATTATTTGAACAAATACCAGCTAATCATATCTCAAAAGATTCAAACTGAAGAAGAAAAGTTTCAGTATATTGTTATGGATGGCAAAATAAAGAACTAGGTCAAACAAACGAACGACAGTGACACCGAACACCGACAATACAGTAGACGACGCACAATCAGCAATAACAAACGAACAACAAATTTCAGGTGAAATATTTATTCCATTGTGTCAGCAATAAAATATTATTAATAGAGGTGCAAAACAAAAACGAGAGGAAGAAGTTAATCAGACACTGTACGAATATTGTAAAAATCTTAGCATTTGCTTTTCATATTAAATAAAGTTACTAAGTACTCTTATATAATATCATTTCCGTATTTTTATAAAATAAAGTTTATTACTCTACTACTTTAAATCTCTTGAAAATAATCGAAGTGGTCGCAGAATTTCTTGCTATTGTTGTTCCTGCATTGTGAATTCAGCTCGTCCAACGGTAATACCGGATCTCCCACAACCTACCAATTTAATCCGGCCCGAGGACTCATCATAGCATCTCTTTCTCCCTTAAAAAAAAAAAAAGTGTATAGCCGACCCAGGCATAACAATATACGTAAACTAATACGAAATTTGGTGAAAGTGAGATGCGCTGCTTTAAACAACTAAAACAAAGGATGGTCGGTCGGTCGAAGCCCCTATTCCAGCCATATATGACCGAAAAGATCCAGATGGGAACAGAACTCCACTTGCTCATAGGTTTTGGTGCTATGCTTCTACAAAACACAGTCAAAAAATGCGCATCGTAAATGCATCACGATGCTTTACACTTTTTGACGTTTTGGAACAGCTTGTGCAAACAATACAAATGTCTAAGAAAGTAGCAGCGGTCATATTTCTAAACGCTTTAATGAATGATTTGGTCTCTTATAATGGCAGTATACTTAAACATGTTTCGGCACAAAAAAACAATAAATTAAACTGTAAAATGTCGCTGATTTCTTCATTCGTAAATAAAAGAAGATTAAACGTTATAAAGCCCTATCCCGAATATGTTTTTTTCTTCGATTTTCACATGAAAAGAAGAACATTTCTTATAAGAACTAATAACTAAGCTTAAGACAATAAATACTTACGAATTCGGGGATGCTTCCATTTTTTGGCGGAATAAAAAAATTGCCGTCAAATTACATCGTATCACAATAATTCATGATGCGTTGTTTGGCTTTTGTTTGCGCAGCGGTTTCTTCATGATGCGTTTTAGAATGCGGTACATCGCATCATTGCTATATATTTACGACTTGGAACGCTTGACGTTGCGACACTGCGGTAGTACTGCGATTTGGAACTCAGCCATGGTGAGTAAATACCTCCATTTTGAATAAGCATTATTACAAAATACTGATACAACAAGACAACAACGTTAAAGCTAAATAGTATAGATGAAGCTAAAAAGTAAAAGAATTTTAGTAAAGATAAGAGGAAGCAATAACACCCGGCGCTGATTAAAAGGTATAGTAATATATAGATATAGTAAAATGAGGAACGCAATGGGAAACCACCTCATAGTAACTTCTTCCCTAGTGAAATCATCATGAATACACCAAACGACCAAATGGTCCTCAGTCCCCGGCAGACCTTAAATGGTCAGAGCGTGCGAAGAATCCTCGGTGGGTATTTTAACATAGAAACGTGGAACGTCCGAAGCTTATATAAGCCAGGAAAGCTAGACAACTTAATAAAAGAAGTTGGGAGACTTAGAATATATATCCTAGGAATCGCTGATTTACAATGGATCGGATATGGTAACATACAAAAAAAATGGATACGCATTATACTACGCATGCTCAGATACAATGAAAAATCGATATGGGGTAGCTTTTCTTGTTGCAGAAAAGTTCAAAAAATCAATAATAGGAGTAGTATACCTTTCAAAACGAGTAATACTAATGCAGCTTAAAGCTTACAATATTCTAATGAACATAATCCAAGTATATGCCCCGACAGCTGACTGCCACGAAACGATTATCAAAGAGTTCTACATATCAGGAACTCGAACAAGCAATAAAATTAACAAAAATCGACTGATGTCATTTCTCTTTTACACCAAAATGTTTAAGGAGTTCATATAAAAAAAAAAATGTTTTCCTTCCGATTATGCCACTTTACCTTATAAAATGATGTTCTGTTTTGCTCGTTTTTATTACCTTAAGAGTGCCAAAGTGCCAGATTTCATTGAAAAAACAAACAAAAAGAAAAAACTGCAACCTTTTTTATCTACTTTATTATTGCAGATCAGAACTACTCGTTCAGTTAGCAAGAAAAAGCAATAAAAACATTGCCGCTGATGATGATATTGCTAAAGCTGATCCTTTGTATGTACCTCAAAACTCGGAAGTAAGTGCATAATAAATTTACTCAGCTTTAAGAAAAGGTAGGTAGGTGGTTCCACAAATCAACTCAAAGAATCTAATAAATCTTTAAGTTCTGACCCAGTGTATCATCACACCATGAACTACTCGTAGAAGTAGGTGGTAAACATGAAGAAGTATTTCCTACTATCGCTGTTTCGATGGATTCTTCTGAATCTTCTACAGACTCATCGACATTGTCATCGTCATCATCATTTCCATCGGAATAGTCTTCAGAAGAAGACTTCTCATCGGATGATTTTGAAAAGGACCCAACTTTTATTCCACCCATCGACCAAGAAAACGTTACCCCCCATGTTGAAGAAATAGAAATAAACCCACCATCACAACAAGATGAAGAGATAAACACAGGTAACAAAAGAGGTAAGAAACAAATTTCCAAAAGAGAAAAAGAAAAGCTAAGACTCTGCGAAGCTTAGGACAATCTTATGTTGCTACCAAAGGTAATAAAACGCACCATAGGCCCAGCTTGTAATTGTAGACTAGATTGTTCTTCCAAGATAGGTGAAGAAAAAGAAAAATGATTTTTGAAAAATACTGGGCTATGGGTTGTGTCGAGAAGCAAAGAAACTTTCTGGCTGGTTCTATGTTTGAGATTAAGCCTAAATACAGGTATATTCGAGACTCAGAAGAACCCAGTACAAGAAAAAAACGAAGTCAAAATAACGCCTTTTATTTTAACGTCGACAACACGCGAATAAGGGTGTGTAAAATCTACTTCATGTCCACACTAGGTATAACTCAATGACCTATAAGAACAGTGTTGGAAAAGAAAGACTTGAATATTTCAAATTTAGTTGAAAGGGATAAAAGAGGAAAGCACATTCCCAAAAACAAATTTGATATTGAAATTGAAAATGGGATTAAAGAGCACATCGATTCAATCCCTCGAATGCCCGCCCAGTCACTTCTGCAGAGTACATCGATGGAGGTAAAACAATTTCCGAACTCTGCAGAAATTACGTGGAACAATGCAAAGAAAAAAACTTTTCTTTTGCTAAATATACGGCATACTATCGAATATTTAAAAATGATTATAATATATCTTTCCACAACCCCAAGAAGGACCAGTATGAGGACTGTGTTGCCTATGAAAACGCTACAGACAAACAAGATTTACAAGAAAAATATGAAAAACACTTGCAAGAGAAAACTTTTTCTAGAGAAGAAAAGAACCGTGGTAAAGATTCTGTAAGTGATCGATTAATCGTTTTAGTTTATGATCTTCAGGCTGTGCTTCAGTGTCCTAAAGGAGATTCTGGAATATTTTACTACGTGTCTAAGCTCAACGTTTTTAATTTTACTATTTGTCAGCTTGGCAGTAACGAAGTTGATTGTTTTGTTTGGCATGAGGGTCAAGCAGGAAGAGGAGCTAACGAGATTTGTTCGTGCGTTTCCAAGTGCCTCAGGGAATGGAACGATAAAGCAACTACCGAAATTGATGTTGTTTTTCATAATGATAATTGCTGTGGGCAGCAGAAAAATAAGTTCATGATAGCCTTGTAAGCTTACGCTGTCCAGGTTCTGCCTAACCTCAGGAATATCACCCATAAATTCTTCATCAAAGGCCATTCACAAAATAAGAGGGATTCTGCTCATTCAGTAATAGAGCGCAACGTTAAGAGATGGCTAAAATCAGTTCCAATTTATGTTCCAGAGCAATTCATAACCATAATTCGAACTGCTAAGAAGACGGGAACTCCTTATAAGGTTCACGAAATGGATCATACATCTTTTTACGGTATCAAGAACTTATCTGAAGACATAGGAGCAAATTACTCTATGAATGATAGGAAAGAGAAAGATTAAAATTGGAGATATTAAAATAATGATGTTCGAAAAAAAAATCACCTGGAGACTTTTATGTTAAAACATCTTATTCTGATGATACTTTCAGTAAAATTCCAATAAGGAAAAATACAAGATCAATGGAACCAATTAGTAATCTAGTATTGACGCCATTGGAAAATTTTAATTTAAGAATTTCGTCCAAAAAGAAGGAAGGTCTGCTTAACCTACTTAAAAAAAAAAAATCAAGTTCCATTTTTCTACAAAGATTTTTACGAACCTCTCAAATATAACTAAAAAATTTGATTATTTTGGAATAATAAAAATGCAAAACATACTTGATTTGGTTCTTTTTTTTACAGTAACATAACGGCACTTTTCCATACATTCTGAAAAAAATATTGTATTGAAAAAACTATATCTAATTTTTCTCAAAACGTCTTAAATCCAAATTAAGTTTCTTAAATACCATGTTTTCTGTAAAATTAATTACGCATACCATCTGATAGCAAAAAAAATCCTTTTTTTTTCACATATACATATACAACTTTTGAGTTATGTTTTTTGTTAACAACGAAAATAATTTTTAAACGTTTCAAAAAACTTTAAATGGCTCTCCTGAAAATCGTCGAATTTTGACTTGTGCCGTTTTGCCAGAAAAGCGACGATATGTTACTTGGCTTACACCGTATTCAAAATAGAACAATGAGAATAATTTTAAAATGTAATAGATATAATCGAATAAGGCAGATGTTAGATATGTTAATGTGATTAAGCGTAAAACAAATGTTAATGTTTTGTGTTTTATTTAAGAAAACATATGAGATATGTAAGAGATTCGCAACCATATAATTTAAGAAACGAAGAAGATTTCAGACTCCCGTTATATTTATCAAATATATCCCAAAACCGTATTGTATATAAAGGGTTTCAATTGTTCAATTTAATGCCATACGACACAAAAAATTAAAGAAATTTTAGAGAATTTAACAGAAAAATTATTATTTTTATTAAATATAACTATCCTTATAGTAATTAAGTATATTTTATAATGTAGTTCATTGTAAATTGAATTTAAATAGTGGAATATCCACTAAATTAATAAATACATACATACATACCTTCAACAGCAGTGTGTAGAACTAGAAAGATATGAGAGAAATCATAACAACTTTAACCTCCATAAAAAAAAAAAACGGACAAGATCCTCGTGAACACGAACGAGAAACTAGAACGATGGAAAGAGTACATTGAAGAGCTTTTCTGTGATGAACTAGGAGTACTACAACCGTACTTTGAAAGAAAAAATAGTAAAAGTACTAAACGAAGCCAAAAGTAAGAAAGCCATAGGCCCGGATGGAGTACCAAACGAGCTTTTAAAACTAGTAGAAGAGGACAATGTCCAAGTATTCTGTAGTCTCTTTAATGCTATATATAAATACGACAAGATCCCTGAGGACTGGCTAAAATCAACTTTCGTAACACCACATAAGAAGAGCAAAGCGTCGCATTGTGAGGAGTATAGGACAATCAGTCTAATGAGCCATACTCTAAAAATCTTCCTCAAAATCATACATAAAAGAATATTCAATAAACTTGAAGAGGATATAAGTCCTTTACAGTTTGGATTCGGGAGTGGCTTTGGTACTGGGTGAAGCATTATTTCCTTTCAATATGGTAACCCAACGAAGCTTAGAAATAAACCGAAAGATTTACGCATGTTTCGTAGACTATGACAAAGTCTTTGACAAAGTTCAGCAGAAAAAGATGATAGAAATCCTCAGAAATAAAAACAGATATGAATGAATGCAGAATTATCGAAAACCTCTATTGCAATCAAAAACAAAAAAATAAACATACAAGGAGAAGAATCTGTTGATATAGACATTTAAAGAGGAGTCAGGTTGTATTTTATATCCACTTCTATTCAACATGTACTCGGAAGAAATCTTTAAAGAATGTATAACATACATTGACTGTGAAGTAAAGATTAATGGCGTGATAATAAATAACCTAAGATATGCGGCTGATGCGGTAATATTGACAAATGACTTGTGTGTACTGAATATTATGATGAATAAACTGAATCTCGCAAGTGAAAACTACAGATTACGAATCAATGATGCAAAAACGGAATTTATGATACTTACCGAAATCAGAATTACAGAGAATGTCGAACTGAGGATAAATAACATGAACCTGGAGAGAGTACTCAGTTTCAAATATTTAGGAACGACGATCCACAGCAACGGTGATCCTAGCAAGAAAATTGAATGCCGAATAGAACACGCCAGAGCCGCTTTCTGTAAAATGAAAAAACTTCTATGCAGCAGAGAAATTAATACGGAAATAAAAACACGGCTGGTGAAATGCTATATCTGGTCGAACCTATTATACGGCGCAGAAACGTGGACGCTAACTAAAGAGAAGAACTATAAGGAAAATAGAAGCTTTCGAAATGTGGATGTACAGAAGAATACTACGGATCTCTTGGATAGAATAACAAATGAAGAAGTAATAAGACGAATAAGACGAAAAAAGGAAATAATATTCCTGGTCAAGAAGCGAAAACTGGAATACTTAGGTCATATACTCAGAAACAGGAAATACCAACTACTCCACATCATCTTGCAAGGAAAGATAGAAGAAAGGAGGACAAGAGAACGACGAAGAACCACATGGATACCAAATTTGAGAGAAAGACTCGATCTCTCAACACAGGAATTATTAAGAGGAGTAACGAACAATCAAACGTTAAGACCGATGATTTCCAACCTCCGAAACGGAGAGGAACCTTAAGAAGGAGAAGGAAGATAGCTCCCAGATACAAGGGACCCTATTAAGGTAGCTTAAGTTTTGCCAAACGATAGGTATCTACTGAGTATATGGAAGAATTTCAAATTAGTCAGATTCCTTACGAGGGAGTATGGGAAGTTGCTAATATTAAACCGTGGATAAATACTCATGCACGACTTCTGCGAAATCGGGACGATTATACATACATATATCAAGATGTCAGAATTATGGCAACACTGATGAAAGGAACCTTATAAGAGACGGAAAGAAACGAACGGCTGCAGGTAGAACATACAAATAAATTAAGATAAACAGGAGCGGCACTAGTGTGAAGACGATAAAAGAGTGCGGATGTAAAATAAATTCGCTGTAATAAAGTACTTGTCTATTTTTCGACCGTGTGATTTTATTGAACTAAGAAAAAAAGTGTACATGTGCATTATTTCTTCGCTTGTTACGACCCACAGTAATATATACATTGAGATGGATCTAAGTAAGTCAACTATTGGTACCATTTAGAAGAAAAGGCAGTGGATCCTGAACCACTTCAATCAAACAAATTCGGAAGTGAAAAAAGTAAACTGGCCAGGTATTAAAGGGAGCTTTAAGGATGGGGGCATATTTAACAAAACAATGTGATTTAAAGAAGTGTCCTGCATTGGTGGAAAACTATCGAAAGGGCGATCAAGCAATTGCCTGTGAACTACAAATATAATAAGAGACTTGGATGACCTCCGAAATATTTTTTTTTAATGAGTTAAGGCGGCAGTGGGACGATGAATTACGTCGAAAAAATAGAAAAATTCTATTACTAGTCGATAACTGTCCGGTTCATCCAGACGTTAAGGATTTGAAATTCATTAAATTGGTGTTCATGCCTCCCAATAAGAGTTCGAGGTGGACCACAGTTCCTGTGTCATTCACAGTTTAAAAAAAACAATTATCGGCATTTGACGATAAAATCAATTGATAATGGAGAAGAAAACTTTACAGTTAACATATTGGATGCAATAAATTAAATTCATATGGCATGACAAAGTCACAGAAAAAACGATTGTTTTTTTGTTTTCGACATGACGAAATCATCAGAAGTGTGGACAATTTCGATTTGGAGAACGATCTGCCATTAGTTGACTGGTTCAGACAAAATCACGAAGAAGGTGCTCGAAATACGTTTACACCTGTTATCGATACTGGTATTTTTGAGGAATATGTGCACTTTGATGACAACCTTATAAATGTAGAACTTTTGGATGACGATGCCATTGTAGCTTAAGTGGCAGTGAAGCTGTTTATAAGAGTGAACATGTAGAATATGAGACTGTTAAAATTCAACAAGCTCCAGTGCTCACTATATCGGTGCTCACTAATGAGGAACTTCGTGTTTTTTTTTTAGTCACAAAACACTCCAAAAATAATTTTCAATTGACTTGCAGAAGTTGAATTATTTATAAACGAAATTAAATTTTATCAAACTAAAATTAATGATTTTTTCAATTAGCAGTTAAATAACGAACCAATTTGATCGGTTCCCACGAGTTCGTTATAAACGGACACTACGGTAGTTCAAAATAGTAAAAATAGATCGCTATACCTATGTATGTATGCACATATTCTGATCTCGAATTTGTTAAAACTGTTGCTTTATTACTATGGATACTTAAAACTTAGAATTACCTAACTAAATGTGAGTTTAAAAGTGACTTCGAAAATTTCTATTACTAAGGGTCAATGTTTTCGTGTGAACCAATGTCTCCTTAATTGTTGGATATTTATGCGTATATATGTACAGTAGAAATAGTTCACATAAAACAACATGCGCAAATTTAGACTTTTCAATGTTATTTGATATATAATGCGAACAATTTTTGATGCCATTTAATTTATCAGGATGAAAATTCAATTACAGTGCCTAGGCTACGTAGAAGTAACCTTGGATTCCATTCATATGTCACAGTTTTGCTTTAGCATAAACAATAAACAAATAATATTACAAAATTTAATTTACCACTTTTTTTGGCGAATTAATGTTGAGTAGTAGTTCAATTTTTACTGGGTGTGATAATCATACGCTACGATAGACTGATTTAGTGTTCTACGAATACTTTTAATTCTTATTGCATATAGCTAGTTGTTTGATAATCTTGTATATCTGCAGATGAATTCTGTCAATAATCAATGAAATACAATTAAATACAAAAAAAAAGGAATTATTTTAAAATTCTTACAATATTTTAATATTCGATATCCTCTGGTACAGGAGACGACCGTGCGGACATTGTCGGAGAGCAAGATGCTGAGTGTCCCAAATCGCGTGACCGACTCCTTCGTTGGCGTCGTATCGTCATCACGTCGAATGAATTTTCACGAGATGGTTCTACAGATGATGCTGACGGTGGCCTACGCCTAGCTGAACGACGACGTTGTAGTATTAATCGTCGACGATTAGCATTCCTCCTAGCTGCCGCTGCCTGTCTCGCTATGCGATTTGCACGTAATCGAATACAAAAACGCCGGACGAGTCTACTCCTTACAATTGTCAGAATGTGAGTCACCACTTGCATAGGTGTCATACCATCTGGTATTTCATGTATTACCTGTTGTTGCTGTGAACCAGACGGTACGGATGGGGGTATATAAGTGTTCAAAATATCTAGCTCCGAACACACTTCGCATGGACATGGCTGGGGAATTAGATGCGTAGAATACCCTACACGCCGCATGGGCTCTGGCAGCACTCCTTCATCATTTAAGAAAAAGTTCACATGATTATAATTAAGACCTGTATATTCCGACGTTGGTGGTGGTTTCAAACAGCATGATGACGCCTCTGAGGTTGAAGGTCTTGAAGTTGAAGGTCTTGAAGTTGAAGGTCTTGAAGTTGGTGGTCTGGGCAGGTTTTCTGGAGTTCTTGTCATTCCTGAAGCTGATGGCCTAGGCAAGTTTTCTGGGGTTCCTATCACTCCCGAAGTTGATGATCTGGGCAAGTTTTCTGGAATTCCTAAAATTTCTGCAGGTGTTGGCAGGTTTTGCCCAGGTTGCATCATTCCTGAAGTTGATGATCTGAAGTTTGCTGGAATTTCTACCACTCCTGGAGATGTTGGTGTGATCACGTTTATTGTTCTGACAGCGTTGGGTTGTGTAATAGAACCCGCTGATAATATAGGTCCTATTACTCTTAGAGGTCAGGCGGACGATCCGGTTGATGGCGACTCCTCAATAATGGTAACTGAGTGCCCTTGTGGCAATACCACGTTCATTTCTTGCCCATCTGCCATTACCATATTCATTATCCGCGATCCCTCTGGCAAATTCACTCTTCTTTCCTGAGTTGGCAACGGCCTCGACATTTGCGGAGCGTTAGCACGAGCGCGAGATCGGGCGACAGCAGGGCCATCATCGTCATCACTTATTGGTTCGTAAAGTGGATTTTGAACATTTCGCTGCGACTCTGGCGGTGTTGGGTTACCTTCGACCGGTTGCGTTTGTTCTTGGTCATCATTTTCTTCGAGGTTATCCTGTTGTTTTCTCGACAAATCTAATGCCGATTGCTGACAAAATGTTGGGATATCAACGAGTACATATTCACATTCTGACTCCGAGCTTTGTTCTGCCAGACCTGTAATGTCAGTCTTCTCAACCCTAGTGGGTTGAGCACTTTCTTTGACTCCCTCATCCATATTTTCATCTTGTTCAGCAACAATGGACTTTCTCTCCTTTGAATCATTTACAACTGAATCTCGGCTCACTTTTATATTTGGCTTACGCCACATCTCAATCTCACGAGGAGTCAATCTACTTAGGCTCACTTCCAGCTCCACACAATTGTAACGCAGTATTGCTGCCCTATCGGAAGCGGTCAATTGGTGAACATTTTTCACCTTTGTAATAGTCATTGGTTTGCGCACTGACAACAGTCTTTGTGTCCTTGAAGATGTGGGACGCACAGGAAAAGCCCTCTTTGAAGTTGACTTTGCAGCAAAATATCTTCTTCGTACCGTAGTGACAGTACTTGAGTCATGTTTGTGATCTGCATTAGTTCGTCTACTTACGCACCTTAACTTCATGGGTTTGACTACCTTTTGTTGTTTATTTCCTGGAACATAGTCAGAGCCATCATCGTCATCACTATCGTTAGTTGTACTTATAGTAGCACATTCATATATCGTGTTTAATTCTGTATCACTGTCGTGTTCACAATCCTCTGATTGCGGACTCTTGGTTGTCCGTGTAGAACACGTTGGCGAGTTTGTTGTTCGTTCAGATATATTCCTTCTGACGGAAGCTCTTTCGGGCTGTTTTCGCATTATTTTTGTTGACCGTTTGCTCGTAGATGGTTGTTCTATCTCTGAAGAAGGCCTTTTGTTTGGCTGTTTTTTTGAATCATCTTCTGAATTTGAATAGTCAGTCAACTCTTCATCGGTGTTGGGCTGTTTTCGCACAGGTAGTTTTTTTGTTAACCGCTTGCTGGCAGGACATGGCCTGGCACGTGGTTGTTCTGTCTCTACCCAAAGCCTTTTGTTTGACTGTCTTTTCGATTCATTTTCTGAATTTGAAGAATCAGTCACCTTTTCATCGGTGTCGGGCTGTTGTTGCACTGGTAGTTTTTTTGTTAACCGTTTGCTAGCAGGACACGGCCTAGCACGTAGTTGTTCTATGTCTGCCCAAGGCCTTTTGTTTGACCGTTTTTTCGATTCATCTTCTGAATTTGAAGAATCAGTCACCTTTTCATCGTTGTTGGACTGTTGCTGCACTGGTATCATTTTTGTTAACCGTTTGCTAGCAGGACACGGCCTGACACGAGGTTGTTCTGTCTCTGAAGAAGTCCTTTTGTTTGGCTGTTTTTTCGAATCATCTTCTGAATTTGAAGAGTCAGTCAACTCTTCATCGGTGTTGGGCTGTTTTTGCATTGGTAGTTTTTTTGCTAACCGTTTGCTAGCAGGACAGGGCCTGGCACGTGGTTGGTCTGTCTTTGCACAAGCTCTTTTGTTTGGCCGTCTTTTCGACTCATCTTCTGAATTTGAAGAGTCAGTCACCTCTTCATCGGTGTTGGGCTGTTTTTGAAGAGGTACTTTTTTTATTAACCGTTTGCTAGCGGGACACGGCCTTGGACGTGGTTGTCCTCTTTCTGAAAAAGGCTTCATGTTTGGCCGTTTTTCCGATTCATCTTCTGAATTTGAAGAGTCTGTTACCGTTCTATCGGTGTTCAGCTGCTTTCGCGCTGGTCCTTTTTTAATTGACCGTTTGCTAATAGGACAAGGCTTGGCAAGTGGTTGTTCTTTCTCTGAAGGTCTGACGTTTGGTTGTTTTTCCGATTCATCTTCTGAATTTAAAGAATCTGCAACTTCTTCATCTGTGTTAAGCTGTTTTTCCTCTGGTAGTTTTTTTATTGTCCATTTGCTGGCAGTACCCGGCCTGGCAAGTGGTTGGTCTCCCTCTGAAGAGTGCCTTTTGTTTGACTGTATTTGGGATTCATCTTCTGAATTCGAAGAGTCTGTTACCATTTTATCGTTGTTGAGCTCTTTTCGTGTTGGTAGTTGTGTTGTTGACCGTTTGTTAGCAGGAGCCGGCGTGGAACGTGATTGTTCTGTCTCTGAAGAAGACATTTGGTATAGCCAATTTTCCGGTTCATAGTCTGAATTTGAAACATCTGTAACCTCTTCATCAGTGTTAATACGATACTCTGCAGGGTAATGTATCAAAGTGCCTAAGGTGAACGTTCTCAATTTGTCCAACGCCATTACTGGAGAGTATATCGTGGTTGAGTGCCCATCTCGTGTGGCTTGCACAAAATCCTCCAATGCCTTAATAGCATTTACTGTTTTGTGTAGCGGCTTAACGGTTATTTTGAGAAAATGACCACTTAAAATTTGTTCAAGACCAGTCCTCCTTAGCAATGATTGTGGCTCAAAGTTCGATAACTGTACCACGTCTACCACGTCCAAACCCGCACCTTGAAGACATGTTTCTATCGTTTTGACATTTATTTGCTCGTTTAAATGCGCTAACAAAATTGTCGCGCATCCTTCTTGTACCAAGTCTAGAATTGTTGCATTTTTTATAAATTTACTTCTTTCTTCAAGAAACAGAAGGTTAAATATGAGATATTTTGCTCTTTCAAGCACAGTGCGATCATGCGAATCATAAGTTGAAAACTCGTCAAATGATTTATTGAACAGTTTTAGCCTTGTAATCATTATTTTTAGAGCTTTAAATCCTTCTTCCGATGGCTCTATTATCCCCTGCAGAAGTCGAACCATCTTTTTACGCCAATCTTTCGAAAACAATTTTTCTGCGATTATCTCGTTACGCCCTAGAGGACCGTCTTCTGACCTTTCCGTTATGGAGATAAGTGAAAAAAGCTCCTGAAAAATAATTTTATGATTAAAATTATATTCGCAACATAAGGGTGTTATTGTATTGTCTTCTAATTTATGATTGTTT
Organism: Pocota personata; assembly: GCA_963082735.1. Taxonomy (NCBI): domain Eukaryota; kingdom Metazoa; phylum Arthropoda; class Insecta; order Diptera; family Syrphidae; genus Pocota; species Pocota personata. The sequence goes on from OY720433.1 coordinate 6,317,663, forward strand.
TTTTATTATCTGATTGTCATTAGTAGTTTATTGAGGGTTTATATGTCATTATATTTTATATACAGTGGTGGTCATTGAAATAGAGCCATTCTGTCTTACCTTTACATTCTACAAAAACCATAGTTAAAAAGATAGAACGACAAGAAAAAAACTAGTGCAGCAAAACTTAAATATAATGTACTTTATTTAATTAGAAAGGAAGAGTAATTGATAGACGAAAAATTAAAAAAAATAGAAAAGTAGGATGGTCAATGAAAAAGAGCCTGGTCAATGAAATAGAGCCAGTTTACCTTTTTGATATATCACGGGAAATAACTTTGCGTGAAAAGTTTTGTTGGAAGCTAATAATCAATATTTGGTTGCAAAACCTTTATTTTTGATGACTGCTTCACAACATCTCGGCATTGAGTCAACTAAAGACTGACATTGCTGGATGGAAATATCTGACCATTATTTTTGCACAACGTCCCAGAATTCTGTCGCGTTGCTAATGTGATGCTTGCCAATTGCGGTCTTGAGTTCTTGCCATGAGTTCTCAATCGGATTTAGGTCGGGTGATTGAGCTGGCCAAGACATTACAGTCAGGTTATGATCCTCGAAGAACTTCTTTGCCTTTCTCGAAGTGTGTTTTAGATCATTATCCTGCTGAAATGTCCATCTTAAAGGCATGTTCTCCTCGGCATAAGGCAACATCACAGTCTCAAGAATGTTGACATATTCATGTTGGTCCATATTTTCCTTTATCCAGTATATTGGACAAATCCAATACCAGGAGAATGATCCCCAAAGCTTGATGTTTCCACCTCCATGTTTTACACATTTTTTTGTGTATTTCGGTGAAAATTCTTGATTCGGAGGACGTCTCACATATTTTCTGCCATCAGACCCTATTAAATTTATCTTTGTTTCGTCACTCCACAAAACATTTCTCCACTTTTTATTTGCTTCTGGCCCTGTCCATTGGAGGTGGTCATTTGCAAATTGTAAACGCGCCTTGACGTGTCGTTTACATAGGAGTGGAACCTTTCTCGCCACTCTACCATTGAGGTTAGACTCCTGCAGTCTTCGTCGAACAGTTCTTTCACTTATTGAAAGATCAAGCTCTGTTTTTATGTTGTGAGAAGACTTAAAGGGATCTGATTTCGCGGGACGAACAATTCTTCGATCGACTTGCAGTGTGGTTTTCCGCTTTGCACCTCGATTTTTCCACATTCTCCTTTGCTTTAAAGACGTTTTCCACCATCTTTTTGGACCTCCTGATGATTTTAGCTGAAGTAGATTTCTTAATTACCTTTTGAATTGACTTGATACGAAACGTTTTTAGAACACTTTGTAGTTAGCAAAAATCTAAAATCACTTCTGGCTCTATTTTTCTGACCACACCAAATTGACACTTTAACATAAAAATTCATTTTTCCACACAGCTGACAAACGATATAGCGGTAAATGTTTATGCTTGTATATGTTAACAATGTACAGAATCTGTCAGCTAGATGGCGACACCAAAAACTAAGAAGAAATTTGAAAAATGTAGGTTTTTCCTAGTAGCAGATAGATGGCTCTATTTCAATGACCACCACTGTATTTAATATATATGTTACCGGTAATGTGCGAAATCAGGTAATTTGCACGTTAACTAGGTAATCTGCAGATTACCTGATTTAGTCAGTTAAAGTGAATCTCTAATCTTTCGCACATTACCTAGGTAATGTGCACTCTAACGATCATCCACCCGGTAAAGTGCGAAATTTTAATTGAATCGGTGGAAAGAAGAACAGTAGGTACAGCGCCTATCGTCTTCTTGTTTAAATATTATTTTTAATATAGAATATTGTGAACTGTTCATTTCAAAATATATACGGGATAGATAGTCCTTAGACTGTACCAATAAATAACTTGTTGTTCCTTGCTACCTACTGTTTCAAGTTAATTAATAAATAATTTTCTAGAACTTCAAAATTTTGTACAATTCTGTTTCATTTAAAAGAACTAAATAAGTTTATTTTCACCTTTACACGCACTCATATAAAACAAATTTTAAAACAAATCGAACGAAGTATCGATCTTTACGCATTGCAGTTCCGAAATTTGAGCCTAAATGTGGATGTGAATGAGTATATGTGGCTTATGTTTGTATGTCAGATGTCCTAACAAGACGATAAAGGACCTTAAAATCACTTCTACTACTACTACTCGAGTTATCTTGATAGTGTTCAGCGACAAACTGAACTGATCACCGATCAGTCTATAAGCAGCCTGCACTGGAACACCGCCGGAATGTTGAATACTTAGCGCTCATGTACTGGTATTTCCATCATAAATGTCCGTCTGTTTAATCGCCATACACGTGTAGGCTATCTTGCACATGCAAATGTTTGTACTTTAGAGCATCCGGAAACGCAAGGAACACTAGCTTGGGTGAAGGGACACTTAAGGATGGAAGTAAATAGAAAAAAGGGGACACCGTACCAAAGCCAGCCTTATAATTTTTGGTTCCTTAACCATTTGCTGCTTTAGGCAGAGGAATGGCAAAATATATGACCGAAAAATCGGTCACTAATGAATACGTAGATCGGTGCACACAAGATAAAATGGTTTTCAGAATATCGGTTGGCTCGACCAAGAGAGAAGTTCTAAACAAAAACTCTGAAATGAATAGTAACGATATCCACAGGACATGATCACTTCAGGTATTTATCGTTACTTTGATAACATGTCACCCGAAAATAAGGTGGCAGATACAAATTTCTGTTCTGAATAGTCCATGGTATTGACACTTCGAGCGACAAGGTTAAGGTTACAAAAGGTTTATTCCCGCATTGAAGGTAGGTAGGTAGGTGTGGCTGTGCCAGCATGCTATGCTGAAACATAATTAGCGCATAGGCGCCGTTTTAGTACCACAACTCAAGTGACCTAAATTGTTGTAGAAACTGACGTTGGACTTGTGGGAATGGAGAGAAAAGATTATTTAAAGCCACCCCGTGGCATTGAGGAAACTGATGATGGCAGGTGTCTGCCCGCATTGAAAGTTGGTATAATTTCGCACGAATTTTCATGTACGGAAATGGAAATATGATTATCTAATGAAGATGGGACTTGTGAAAGATGATACCTGTAGGTTATGCATATTATATATTGTAACAATATCCAACACTGATTAGCAGAACAGATATTCTTCAAGCAAGGTGGTTTGATTCAATATCTCCATGAATAATGTACATACATATGTATGTATGGATGTACTAAATGCCTACAGTGGAGGATTGTGAATATGGAGACAAATCACGGACATGGCTAAACTGATTGGGCTGATGAGGTTATGTACACATTACGTGTCTGTATAGGATATACAAATAAGAAATAAACTTACGTCGTCTACTATCGCGTCAGCATAGGTGTTATCTGCAATTTTCTCAACAGTTTTGGTAGGCGCTTTATTATTTCGATAAGTTTTTAAGCGCGGATCAAGAAGATTACTGTTCAACACCATGTCTGAAAGAAAAAAAAAGTTAGTTAAATAAAAAAACAAAAACATTCTATTTTGTTTAATGTGACCTTTACCTTTATTATGAAGTATATGAAGAATGTCATCAGCATGTGAAGGTAACGGTGCTGCAGTCACATCAGGAGCTACTTTTGAGGCAGCTGTGACTTTGACTGCATCAGCGGCTATCGCTTCCAGTGCTGTTGCAGTGATGGTTTCCGATCCGACCATAGTTGTACTAGCGACTGCTGGGATTTTTATCGCTACACTATCAGTCGAAATGTCCAGTGCAGCATCGGATGCTGAAATATTTGTTGGTTCATTGTGTGAAGATGACGTTACAACTGTCTGATCCCGTGATAGTTTTGATTTTTTTTTGAGAGAAGGAGATGCTGTGACTTCTGGGAGCTTCGTCGTAGTAACATTTACGTTGGTTTTTTTCGTTTGGATTTGTGAAATTTTCTTTGTTTCAAGGGCTGCTGGCATTTTCCTAGTTACGTCGACTGTTGGAAGTTCAATTGCGGCATCGACCGATGAAACTTTCTTTATTTCGGTATGTAATGAAGTAGCTGGTAACGTCGTATCCAATGCAAGTTTCGATGGACATTCTTCCACAGTAACAGATACAGCGACTGCGGGGACCTTTTTAGTGTCAGTTGTCCCGACCTTCGTTGTAGTAACATCTGCCTTGACCATTTTTGTTTCATCTGCTGGCATTTTTCTTGCTACGCCGGCTGTTGGATTATTCAATGTGACATCGGTTGATGAAACTTTTCTTATTTTATTGTGTAAGGACTTAGCAGGTGCTTTCGTATCCAATGCAAGTTTGGATGGATTTTCTTTCACAGAAACAGATACAGCGACTGCTGCTACCTTCATTTTAGTAAAATCTGCCTTAATGGTTTTTGTTTCATCTACGGGCATTTCGATTGTTACGCCCGTTGTTGGATGATTCAATGCAACATCGAATGATAAAACTTTTCTTATTTCATTGTGTGAAGACTTAGCTGACACCGCCGTTTCATCCATTGGAAGTTTCGATGTATTTTTTTCCACAGAAATAGATACCTCGACTGCTGGGACCTTCTTAATGTAATTTCTCTGGACCTTCGTTCTAGTAACATCTGTCTCAATGATTTTCGCTTCATCTGAGGGCATTTTTATTGTTAAGCCGGCTGTTGGATGATTCAATGCAACATTGACATTGTGTAAAGATTTAGTTGATACCGCCGTGTTATCCATTTCTACTTTCGCAGTAGGTTCGACTTGAGGATCCATTGTATTGCCGGTTTTCATTTTCATTGGTGTAATTATCCTTGTTTCAGCTAATTTAGCTTTGGCTGCTGAAAGTTTCAATGCGACATTTGTCGCTGTGGTCTTCATACCAGTATCAATAGACTCGACCACTTCTGCTATGGCCTCCACGTCATTATTCTTGTTTTCAGTGTCAGCTGCAATTTCCTGTGCTACGTCAGCTGTCTCCAGTGTGCTATCGACTGCTGAGACTGGATGTGCTACTTTCGATGCAGATGGAGTGACTGCTGGAGCTACCTTCATTAAAATATCACTTGACTCAGAGACACTCGCTTTGCCTGCTGAAACTTTGTTAAGTATATCGACTGTTGTATTTTTGAAAGCGCCATAGACTGCTGACGATGACTGTGCTGTGATCGATGGAGCCCCAACTGCTGGGGTTCTTGTTTCTGCTACTGTTGGAATTTGTCTTTCTGTGTCGGTTCTTGGACTTGCTGAAACTTTTCGTGTTTCACACTCTAAAGATGACTGTGCTACTGCCGCACTTTCTTTGACAGCATCGACAGCCGCTTCAACTTGCTTAATTGCTGTGTCGTCTGTTGGTGTTTTATGTCCTACATCTGCTGTTGAAAAATCATTCGGTGCAGAGCGCTTTGATTCCAATATCTTCCTTCTTAGGACTATCGCTACTGAGTCATGTACTTTGGCTGAACTGATTGATTGGACTCTATTTGTTGCAGTGAGTGTTGTGAGTTGCGGCGAACTACTACTACTTTGTGTGGGAGAACATGTAGAATTCAGTGGGCTTACTAATTTGCCACCAATTGAGTATATGGAATTGTATATGGATTTTTTATGTGGATTTGTGCAATCGTTCTGTGGAAGGTTTTCGATTGTATTTGGGTCTTCTACTTCCGAAACTACCTGTGTCGGCTGGACAGCTGTTTCTGTTAAAGGCGGGACTGCAGCAGCTGAACTAATTTCTGGTGTTGTCTGAACAGCTACATCCGCAACTGTAACAACGACTTTAGCTGTTGAGGTGGGTAAGGGTGCAGTCTGAGTCGAGGTTTGGACTAATGTTTTTTTTACGGGCGGGACTACAGCAGTTGAATTAATTTCTGTTGTAGTCTGAATCGGTAAGTTTTTTGGAGCCACCATTGTAGCTGGTGAGGTGCGTATGGGTGCACTTTGAACCAAGGTGCGTGCGGGTGCTGTCTGAACCAAGGTACGTACGGGTGCAGTCTGATGCAAGGACTGGACTAAATTTTTTTTTAAAGGACCGACTACTACTATTTGACCAGATGGAGTAACTACAGTACTTGATCTAGTCCCTAGATCAATCTGACATAATGGAGGATAAACTCTTCCTCGTACTAGACCTGACGATGTGATTGTAGTAGTTGATCTAGTCGCTGGTGCAGTCTGGAATGAAGGGAACATAGCTGGAGAGTTTTCTGATGAAGTGACTACAGTAGCTGATCGTGGTCCCGCTGCAGGTGTAGCTATAGTTGCTGAATATGGTTTTGGTATATTGTCATTTATGTTTTGTATTCTGTCTAAAATAGTGTCCATCTCGTCCCTTACTTCTGCAACCTTTGAGGTCGGCACCGACGTGTTTTTAAAAGGAACGACTCTAGTTGAATTAGGTACAGCAGTTATTAATTTATGTAAAGGCAAATTCCTATGCTTATGAAATACAGATCTTAAGGCATTTATGAATTCTGGTGTAGGTGTTTTAGGAGCAGACTTTTTTGTTATAGGAATGCCTATAGGCGATAATTTAGTTATTATTTGTGCCTGACTTGATACAACTCTTTGAGTCCGCATGTACTGCAGCGTAGATGCTGAAGGTGTGGTCACTGGTGCCGTGTTTGAAGAAGCCAGATCAGAAGAAATGGATACAGAATTCCATATAGTCGCCGTAGACTGTATTGAAGCCACCACCTTATCACCTTGGGGTTTTTCATCCAAAACATCGTTCTCAACATCATCTTCCCAGACGATACCAAACTTTTTCATATCCCTGATATGCTGCAAAGACGGGTTGACATCCTTCGTCACCACAACGTCGTCAACACTTTTATTTAATACAACTCCTATCGATGGAGATCTTGTAAGTTTCTGTTCTTTCCTTGCACCATCTGGAAGCGTCTCCGGAACAGAGTGTACTGTAGGCTCCCTGATACGCTGTAAAGACGGGCTGATAACATTCGTGATCAATACGTCGTCATCATCTTCATCTAGTGCATCTTCTATTGATGAAGATCTTGTAAGTTCCTGTTCTTCCTCGGCACCATCTGAAAGCGGCTTCGGAACAGAGTGTACTGCAGGCTCCGTGATATGCTGTAAAGACGGGCTGATAACATTCGTGATCAATACGTCGTCATCATCTTCATCTTCATCTTCATCTTCATCTTCATCTAGTGCATCTTCTATCGATGAACATCTTGTAAGTTCCTGTTCGTGCCCTGCACCATCTGGAAGCGGCTCCGGAACAGGATGTACTGTAGGCTCCCTGATATGCCGCAAAGACGGGCTGATAACATTCGTGATCACCACGTCCTCATCATCATCTTCATTTAGTGCATCTTCTATCGATGAAGATCTTGTAAGTTCCTGTTCTTCCTCGGCACCATCTGAAAGCGGCTCCGAAACAGAATGTTCTGTAGGCTCCCTGATATGCTGCAAAGACGGGCTGATAACATTCGTGATCACCACGTCCTCATCATCATCTTCATTTAGTGCATCTTCTATCGATGAAGATCTTGTAAGTTCCTGTTCTTCCTCGGCACCATCTGAAAGCGGCTTCGGAACAGAGTGTACTGCAGGCTCCCTGATATGCTGCAAAAATGGGCTTATAACATTCGTGATCACCACGTCGTCATCATCATCTTCATTTAGTGCATCTTCTATCCATGAAGATCTTGTAAGATCATGTTCTTGCCCTACACCATCTGGAAGCGGCTCCGAAACAGAGTGTACTGTAGGCTCTTCACTATAACCTATCCGAACATTTTTTTGTTGACAATTTGTCGGGCATGTTTGCTGATATGGCGGCATATAGTTTTCTTGGTCAAAACCCTCCGGTTTATCATTTTCATGATCAGTTTCTTCCTTCTCGTCACCGCTTTCCTCTTCTTCTGAATATTCTTCATCGGAACTATATTGTTGTGTGGAACTATCGAAATTTATCATAGACGTTTCTGCGGTCAAGTTAAGTGGCATTAAATTCATAAGTTTTGGCCTTGTGATGGTTAGATCTTCAGGCTGATCTACCGCGGGCCTCTTCGGTATAAAAGTACTTGTTGGTTTAGAGGGCATTCGAACACTTTGAATAGTGTTTCCTTGCGAAGCCTGGGATATCACTTGTGTAAGTACTTTTTGGGGTTGCTGCTGGATGGTATCAGGCAGTACAATAGGTAACGATTGCTGATCGCTGGACACCTTTCTAGGTTGTTGTAGCAAATGGGGTTGTCCTGTCTGGTTGATATAAGTAAGCATACCGGTCTGTTGTTGCTTATTCGTAGAATTCTGTATATTAAGTTGTTGTTGTTGTTGTTGCTGACTGCCATTGGACAGCACATTATATTGCTGTTGCGTTGAGCAACTAGGCAGCATGTCAAATTGTGTTTGCTGTCTGTTACTAGAGGGTATATCAGATGGCTCTCTGCATACAGTGTAATTTGCTTGCTGCTTATCTTGCCCGATTTTATCTTTACAGCGCTCATCAAAAGAATCTGACGTTAGCGTATCCTCCGTTGAATAATGTCTGGAGGAGGATCTGCTGGTTGGGGTTTTATATATCATGTAGGTAGGGTTTTTCGACTTTAGACTTGTGTTTGACGAACAATTTGGTAGGGTCTTAATTGTATGCCCGTCTTGTGTAACGATCTGCGAATATGACGCCATTTGGGACTCATTCGTGGTGCTAGCCGGCATTGGTTGCGGTGAGAGCATAAGATCAGTTGAATTTTCTCCTGTCCTTCGCACAATATAAACCAGTTGGTTAAGAAATATTGGCGAAGATAAATTTGATCTCGTGGTATATGTTTCCAGAGTTCCTGCAACTGGATCAATAGTTTCTTGATGTAAAACTCTTATTATTTCTTCATTCACGCTAGTCCCTCCTTCAGAGGGTTTTACTTTCTTTGATGTGGCTTTTATTGCAAGTGCGGATTTGTTCCCCTTCACTGATCTCTTCGTAGGTGGCTTGATTTTAGGCTCTTTCTTTGAATCGGCTACAACCGGCTTCAGTCCATTTTCTCCGGCTTCGACATCAAAACATTCGTAACCACCTTCAATTGTACCATAATCAATCTGTGGTTTATCTTTATACTTATCGTAATCAATATTAAGGTGAGTTAGCCGATCATTCGCATCGGCCATATACTGTTGTACCAGCTGCTTTTTCTTTACATCTTTCGTAAGCAGGCCACGACAACGCTTTTTAAGAAGTTTCCAGGATATCGACCAAGAAAGACGTTTATATCGTGGTGCTATTAATAATGCAAGGATATCATCATAAATCGAGATTTGCAGTCGTAGTTTAGATAAAATACGATTCAATTCTTTGTATTGATCAATTTCATCGTTGTAGTCTGTATACTTTATGAGATCTTCTGTGTCAGTCACAAAGTTAATCAAAGCAAACACTGGGTATTTAATTGATTCTGCTGTCTGAGAAGTAAGACTGTCAGCAGCACCTGCTGCAGCAGCATAGATCACTTCAGCTGAATCTCTGTCTTTGGTGTCCGATTTCGTAGTTACTGGCTTTTTATTAAAGTCTTTCAAAGACTTTTTCTCGATTGATTTCTTTGATTTTACTGTCCCAACGGGTCGACCCCTTGATACTTTGGTGGTAGTTTTAGTAGGTTTCTTATCTGTAGTTATTTTATTACGAGGGCCTCTCTTGCCTTTTGTCGTAATATTTTTGTTTGGTATTTTTTTAGTTTTAGTACATTTAATCGTAACTGTTGCAACTTCTTTATCTTCTTTTTGAACTGCTTCTTTTGCTTGTTTTTGAACTTCTTTTTTAACCTCTTCTTTATTTTCTTCCTTAAGAATTACGCCGACTTCAGTAGCAAGAGTTGCTAAGAACGCAGAACTCGTACTGGGCAGATCAACAGCATCAACAACACCAGCCGCGAGTTCATGTGTCTTTGACAGCGGATCCGATGTACTTTTTTCTTCCTCTTTGTTGACAATGGTTTTCTGTACTTCTTCTTCTTCGGTATTTTTCAAAGTTTTAGACTCTGGGTCTGATATTGGCTTGAATTTTTGTGCTTGTTTTTTGATAGCGCGTAGATTTCTACTTCCACATTTAATCACTGCATCCATATACTCCTTGCATGGATGCAAGGAAAATGTGGTTAACCACGCTTCTTGTTCTAGATATGGTATCTTTGTTAATAATTTTGCTAAATCTCTATAAAAAACGGCCAATTCTTGCTCCTTGACAAGTATTTCGTCCACTGCTTGATCATCTGTGTACTTACATTCCTCTAAAGAATTAACTACCTCACTTATAATGCCAAGGAGTAGAGTGATTTTTGTGGTATACCATTCAGAGCGAATCTGCAATATAGAAAAGGAAAAATATGTTCATAAATAAAAACAATTCTACTAATGAATAATTTTATTTGAATACTGAAAGCGTTTTCAAATAAAATTATCTCATTTTACTACACACAGCTTGAAGTTTTTTTTCTTATAAAATTGTTTGTCATATTTACCCGTAGCTTTACTTGTTCGTATGATAACTTTAAAGCTTGCAAATTGTGTACTCCGGAAAATAGCTTTTCCGATACCGCAGCAGTTGTTTTCACCAGCTCTTCTGATGACTCTCTTTGTTTTATAAACATTTGCACTAGCTTTCCGTAAACTTCGTCGTATGGTAATAACAATTTTAGAGAACTCAGGGTATGTATCTTCCTTATTTGATACTCTGTTAAGAACATAACGTATTTGTTTACTGCACCTCCGAAATAGTTGTTGTAATTTCTGTCAGGAATTTTGAGTAAAAATCCATTCAAAAATTCTGTCAAAGTCTTATTGGATTCCCGCAGTCCCTTAGCAATAATCTGCGCTGGTTTTTCTATGGGACCCGTTTCTATTGCATTACAGTGCAGATTCCTTTGAATGCATTCAAGCTGATGGGAGGCGATTTAGTTCTCAACTCAAAAAAAAAAAAATAAGTTTTTCTTACCACGTAGTGCAAATCCGTAGTTCCATTTGACTCACAGATAGCTATCAAATATATGTGAGTCACATAGTCTATATATTGTGCAGCATTAGGTGTGGCATGCATAGCTCTGTTAGCTGTTGATGTTGTATCTTGCCATGCCAACAAAAGGCGCAGGCACATATGTTTAACCAGTTTTATCATACAAAATTCAAACATATTTATCATTCGAAGAATTATTAATGATATTCCCTCCTGCTGGATAAATTCTGAATCTGTGAAGGAATTACGGTTCAATGATGTTGTCTGAAACATATCAAAAGCACTGATTCCCCACCTATAGGTTCCAACTCCTCTGACGTTGTATCGGGCCCATTCATACGTTGAAAATTTACGTTTAAATATTCAACCATCCAAGGATCACGATATATTGAGAACATGTATGGCCATGAGTACGGGTGCGTAGTTATGTAGGCAGCCGGAAATACCTTCATCATGTGTTCTATCAAAGAAGTTTTGTTTTCAGTCGAACATGCGATCCAATCCCGACCAAACCACAGATCCAAGGTATACCGGCCTACCCAACCTACGACATCACCTACACAAGGCGCATACTGATTCTGTGTAAGATAGTCTCCAATCTTCTTCCATGCCATCAATAGAACTGAGAGCCTATCATGGGGTTGTAGCAAATGTACATTTGCTGTACATTCCTATTTCAGAAATTCGTTTTAATTAAGGGATATGATGAAACATTCAGATGAAACTAACCGCTGTCAACTCTTCGAAACCGATTTTCGCTGCGGAATCCTTGAATTCCGAACGATCACGGTCGTCATGTGGAAAAAGTAGGTCCATGATAGATTGTTTTTGCTGCCCTTTAGACTTTAGATGACGCTACAGTCCGAGATGGACCTGAGTTTTTACTGGCTATTCGCGGGTAATATATGGTAGAATAAATTCTGGAAAAAAAATAAATTAACACAAGGGTTTTATTAGGCATACTCTGAAAAGCGAATTATCTATACTACAAAGTACGTGCGCATCGTTGTCTCCAATGAAGAGCGTAATAGAGCAAAGTATTTGATATGCATAGAAAACATTTCTTAAGTTACAGACTCTGAGAACGAATAAATCTACATTGAGGGCTAATGATATTAAGAATTGTTGGACAAGAAGCTGGGTGTTAAGAAACACAATGTGAAGGAGATATACGACACGCTATCACACATACAAAAACAGACTTAATATAATTTGCGATTGTATACAAGATGGGAGGTATGCACTAAAATCCTTAAAGTATGTATGCACAAATAAGCAAAACAACGGGGACAGAAAGACAACATTTCCAAAACCATAAATATTTATTTTAGAGTTAAAACACTGATTAAGCTAACTACTTATTAAAAAATAGATGTGTGCTCGCGATAAACTACTGAATCTAATTTAGTGCGGTTCTTACGAATTTGTCGGGTGATTATACGCTTATTTCACTCAGTTTTTAGGGAACTGAGCAGCACCCTTATTCTTATAGTCATATCACCCAAAAATAAGGTGACAGCTACAAATTTTTATTATTAGAATTCGATCATTCAATTATGTGTAATAAAAGTAAACATACCTAAAATAAAGTGAGGTGATAACTGTTACGTCGCTTACGGGAATAAGAGTGATTATGCCGATAATTAGTTTTTCTTGCTTAATAGGCAAGTTTTTATTGAGCTGCGATTTCCTTTCTGGAGGATTTTTTTAAAAGTACTCCCTCTTTTAGAATTCCGTTCTTTAAAGCTTTTGAAACCCAGCGATGAAGTGAAAGGAAAGTTTATAGAGAAGAATTAAAGATTGAATAGAGAGGGACAGAGCTTGAGGTGAAGATGTGTTAGTGGCCTATCAACAGGTATTTGGATATCTAAATCTTAGGGTGCGCCCAAAAGCAGGCTCTAATATGTACGCAAACACCAAACCGAGTTACATTGTGTGCTCTTATGGACTACTTAATGAATGTATACACCACTTATGAACTACCTCCACCAAAGTTACTCGAAGTAAATATTATGTTACTGACATTAAAATCAAAATATGTATACAGATACATATGTACATACACACATATTATTGTCATTAAATATTGACTTATAAATGATGAATTAAGCCAAATAAAAACCATTATGAAGCTAAATTGTAAAATTAAAAACATCTAATATCCTCGCTACCCAGGTCGAACAAAATGCTGTTAAACAAAGTTTTCTTCTAGTGAAAAGACGAAGAACTGCCGCGTTTAGGGCGAAAACAACTACAAAATGACACGTTAAATTCTTAAATTTTATCTACCTCCTTAGAGGTATGATACATCAACAACGTTTGCTATACATTTAACATTCAAATTAGACATAAATTACACTGTGAAACACGATTTGTGTCCTCTAACTTCTGCATATTGATACCTATAGATTTTGATATACTGAGCAGGATATATCATATATTTGAAAACACCTAGCTTCGAATCGGTGCGTCCTGGACACTTCTAATTTATCTTAAAATGAAGCTTAAATTTTTTTTTAAATACTTAATTGAATGTAAACCGATTTTAAAGAACATTATCATTCGATCGCACAAATGTGATTGTATCGAAAGCGTACTCTTCTAATCCAGTTTCAGCCAGTGACGCACATTAACACGGAGCTTGCATCACTTAGAATAGGAGCACTACGTATATCCTCACATTTTTTTGTATACCAATGGTTTAGAAATATTAAAATCTTTGCACATGAAATCAAAAAGTTACAGTTTTGAAAATTTCATTTTATTCTCACCCCCAGACCGGATCTTACATTTACAAAGAAATACTTTCTCCATCGTAAAACTTACTTTTCTCTAAAGCCAGGAACACACTACCTATTGTGTTGTGTCGAGGCGGTACCTCAACATACCGTACGAAAAGTGTGTTTCTACCCATAAGAAACAAATATAATTGATGTGCGTCAGATAACGTCACGACACAACAACAATAGTGTGTTTCTGGCTTAAGCGTCACGATATGGCGCGTTACCTAACGTGTCCTAACTGCGCGATCGGATTCCGAAATCTATAGAAATCGTCATATAGGACTTAAATGACAGAAAATCAAATGCACAACTGCGTCACAAAAAAAAAAAAAAAAAAAAAAAAAAAAAAAAAAAAAAAAACATAACCATAGCCGAGAAATAAAAAACGTTTATAAACTTTTAAGAAATATGCTGTTTGAGTTTGGGGTAAATTCATAATGAGTTCTATTAATGCTAAGAAGCGGGGTCACGCGAGGGCAGCTTATTACGTGCCGCAGGATTCACAGTCAGTCGACGACAGTACAGCTCTTTCATTCCTTGAAAATCAGTTAACTACAAAACTCAATGAAATGTGGTCAGGTTTTGATTTCCCTACATAATGAATAGTGTGAGTTTCGCGAGTAACCGGATTTAGTTGATTCCGAGCCTGAGTTCACAGAATACGAATTCAAATATTTGTTAACACATTCCGTTCTTACAGACGCGATTCGTAAACGTATATTGCCTGACTAACAAGCCAGCAGACGTCGTTTCTTCATGTACACACTCATTGTCTATAAATTTATCAAAGGCTACCACCCCTATCTTCTGTGGGGATTAAAAGGATTGGCCTGCGTTCAAATACCTCTTTACGGTGTCAATTGATTCAAATACGTCATTGACTTGTTAAAAAAAATTGCAATATTTAAAATATTTCTTTCGCGGCGATGCAGTTTATCTGATAAAGCATATTACCTGTTGGGAAAGTAACTACGATTAGAAGCACGTTTTAACAAACAAAATGTTTGATCTTCTTCGTAGTCAGCTTCACAACAATATCGTTGCAGACCATCTCACAAAGGACAACATCACCTGGAGGTTTATATCACCTGGAGGTTTATATCACCTGGAGGTTTATATCACCATCCGCGCCTCACTTTGGAGGTCTATGGAAGGCAGGTAGGTGTTAAGTCTGTCAAAACTCAGTATGTTTTGGAATGCGATGCGATTAGCCGAACATTCATACATCATCCTATTCAATATTCTGGCTAGAACGTGGCACGCCATCTGATAACATATCTCCACCATAACACAAATATCCAATTTGATCAAAATTGTTTTCAAGAAAATAATTTTTTTTCAAAATCAACCATTAGTAAGTAACGTAAATTTTGGGGTTAGAATGAAATTTCCGATTTCGTCTCGAATTGTCCTGCAGCCCCCAAATATGAAATTTGAAGAAAATCAGCAAAGAAAAAAAAAAAAAAAAAAAATAAAAAACCTCAAGATCGAAAATTCTCAGGAAACCAATACTTGCCCTTATGGTGCAAGTAAAAAAGTGAAATTTTGTTCGTGTTATGTATGCGGAATTTTGATAAAATTCATAAAATGTACGGATTTTATTAAATTTTTTTTTTAATTTCAGTTAAAGACCACTCAACTGTTCGGTAGATTTTTATCGATCTAAAAAGATGTTTTATTTACTTTGCAAAATTACTAAATGCAGTAGGTGATGTCGCCACTCGGAATGATTTTCAATGATTTGTTTCTCTTTCCTTACCTCAACCTACAAATCCTTGAATTTTGATCGGATAAACTTGGGAAATACTAGATACGTTAGCGCAGACGAATTCGAGAGTACTGCAAATAGCACTACTGAACTTCGTCTCTGAACAACAACTATTTTTTATTATTACAATTTTACTACAAAACTATTATATTACAAAACTATTCTAAAACTAAAATAATTGCTAAATATAAAATATTTCAAAAAAGTTTTTATGAAAAAATTAAATAAAGTGGATACTAGCTTTAGCAGAAACATGCTCTAAAGAATAAAAAACTTTGATTATAATATATGTAAATTTAAAAAAGTGGCGTGTGAGTACATAATTAGAAACTATTTCGATTGCGCATTTCCTACTTTCAAAGCTCCTGTGTTATCACCCTAAGCCTTTTTAAAATGTTTGTTTGAACTCACGACTGCCAACCTTATGACAAGAGATATGTAGGTATACCATTGACATGTACGAGTAGTACCGTTGCTCTTACCTAAATTTATTTATTTATTTATTCATTCATTTCATCAAGCTGAGTTACATTAATGTGTACTCTAAGAACTACTTAAAGCAAAAATAAATACGTGGTATGGAAACTACCACCAAAACAATTTAAAGTTAATAATAAATTATTTTTAAATGTATCTCGATTTTCATCAAAATCTAATAAGTTACAGATAGTGTTTGCTTCTCTTAAACATCTACTTATAGGTTCAATAATATCATAGTTTACTCTATGAAAAGGAACATAAAACAAAAATCGATTTCTAAGTGCTCTCGAAGGAGATCCTCTAACCCAATTAGAGACAAAAGATAGGGGCAATCTCAATATGATTATTAACTATGTCACGGATAAACAAAATCGAAAAGTAATTTCTTCTAATGTAGAGTGGCTGAATACCAAAGAATTTACATCGAGTGTCATATGAAGGCATATTTATATACTAACGGAGTTTCCGAATAGAAACTTTGGTAAATCGTTTTTGAATATTCTCTATTCTTAAGGCGTGAAGTTCGTAAAAAGGGTTCCAGACTACACTACAGTACTCTAGAGCTGACCTTACGAATGAAAAAGAGAGACATTTTAGGGTATGAGGATCAGAAAAATCCTTTGAATTTCGTAAAACAAAACCGAGCATTGAGTTACCTTTTGCAAGTAAAAAGTCCATGTGTCCAGTTTTTTGTCAAAAATGACAAAAATGATCTTTTTTAGAAGAAATAATCGGCAAGGGCATATTACCAATCTTATATATAAAACAAACAGGGGAGAGGTTACGACAGTAGGTAAGGCTTTGACATTTCGAAACATTCCAATATAAAAAAAAAAAAAACACCAAACTGCTAATCTCTGAAGATCTTCTTGTAGAAGAAGACAATCTTGCTCAGATTTAATTGATCCTAATATTTGTAAGTCGTCGGCATACATAAGACATTCTGAATTCTATCAGGAATATCATTTATAATAAGGAGAAATAGCAAAAGGCCAAGGTGGCTACCCTGAGGAACTCCCGAAGTAACGTATACTGATGTTGAAAGTGTGTTGTTAATCCGAACATACTGAATACGTTCGCTTAAATAGGAGTCGATCCATTTCAAGAAGTTGGAGTGTATGCCCAATTCAAATAGTTTTAACAATATAATATTATGATTTACTCTGTCGAATGCCTTAGAAAAATCTGTGTAAATGACATCGTATTGTAAACCATTCTCGAGGCCATTCAAAACAGAATTGCAAAAAATTGTTAAATTCGTGCCAGTAGATCTACCAGTAACAAAACCATGTTAACAATGAGAAATAACTCTATTGACAACAGGTGAGAGTTTGTCATATACGAGTTTGTCGAATATCATTGGAATGGTAGAGATTTTTCAGATCGAGCGGTAATTTGATAACTCTTGCCTTGAACCAGATTTATGGATAGGTAATATAAAAAAAAAAAAACTTTTCCACACAGTGAGAAAGTTGCCATTGTCAAGAGAATGGTTAAAAATCAAGTGAAGAGGTATAGGAAACGAGCTAGCACACATTTTTAAAATAATAGGGGGATACAGTAAAGTGAGCTTTTTGGCGCATTGCCGGTAAGTAACCATTGTTGACTGAGCGAAATCTGAAAAAGCGCTTGGAATTCCGTCATAAATTATAGCTAGACATTGGACTGTCGCTCGGGTAAAACTAAGGTAAACAAGATTCTAAGGAGTTCAATCCAAGGTATACCGCTCTGCCGTTAAATACGGCACACAGTGGCCCATTTAGGCAAAAGTGCTTTCATGATTCAATTTTTAGATGAGACTATATTGCAAAACTTTTAAATTCACTGGATTGACAAATGTTTAGAGCTCTGATAATCGAAAAAAAATATTTCGTTTGGGTCAATGGTTTTGCTTGTACAGCCAGTCAGTCACCTAAAAATAGATTTTTTGTAACTTTTTGTTTTTATGTTTGAGTGGCAAAGCGTTTCAAAAAATTTCAGTTTTCTGCTTTGCAAGTATACATATATATGTATGTGGTGGATGTGAATAAAATGTTTTTAAAATTAAAAACAAAAAGCATTATTTTATGTTCACTACCTAATATTTGGTTTTATGACAGGTCTTATTGTTTAAGATGCCTGCAGTATGTCAAAATCAAAATATTACATTATCCTACTTGTAAATAGTGTCGATCAACGGATATTCTTCTATCAAAAGAGGTGACTCTAGCCAATGATTAAAATAATTTATTTCGTTGTTCGTCGGGTATGATTACCGTTATGTTACGCTGGTTCAAGTTGGGGCGAGAAAAGCAAGTATTTGAGAGGGAAATTCGGATAAAATAACGTGTGTTTAGAGAATGAAATATTTAAGTTTCTGGGGAAAAATCAGTTATTAAGTTATCAAATTGTAAGTGTGTTACGAATTCTTCAGATATTCTCTGATTATTAGGTGCCCAACTAAGTTCTCAATAGATGGCTCCAGCAGTAAGTGCTGGTCGACTTTGACATATCCAAAACCGAGCTTAGACATATTGTAAACAAACTGTTTTGACACATTAGTGATTTTGTTTTGGCGTCATATACTTTTGGTTGTGTGAAAATGTCTGATTTTGTGCCAAATAATCGTCATATGCGGAAAGCGTTGATTTTCTTCTTTCATTCGAAGAAAACGGCGGCTGAAACGCATCGGGAGCTTCAAAAAGTTTACGGAGATGCTGCTCTAAGTGAAACAACGTGCCGTGATTGGTTCCGTCGCTTCAAAGACGGTGATTTCGATGTTGACGACCGTCCGCGTGAAGGAAGGCCGAAACCTTTCGAAGACGCTGAATTGGAGGCATTGCTCGATAAGGATAGGTGCCAAACGAAAGAACAGCTTGCTTCAGCATTAGGAGTTACCCGTCAAGCCATTTCCAAGCGATTGCATGCGTTTGGAATGATCAAAAATAAGGAACTTGGGTTGCTTATGATTTGAAGGCAAGGGATGTTGAGCGTCGTTTTTTCACCTGTGAACAACTCCTCCAGCGACAAAACAGGAAGGCTTTTCTTCATCGCATAGTGACGGGTGATGAAAAATGGTGGGACCAGGTCGGTGTCATTTATTATGAACTGTTGAAACCCAACGAAACCATCACTGGGGAACGACATCGACTTCAATTGATGCGATTGAGCCGAGCACTGCGCGAAAAACGGCCACAATAGAACCAGAGGCACGAAAAAGTGATTCTACAGCATGACAACGCTCGGCCTCACGTTGCCAAACCCGTTAAAACCTACCTGGAAACGCTCAAATGGGAAGTCCTATCCCACCCGCCATATTCCCCAGATATTGCGCCATCCGATTATCACTTGTTCCGTTCGATGGCACATGGTCTGCCTGATCAGCAGTTCCGCTTATACGAAGACATCAAAAAATGGCTTGATTCGTGGATAGCCTCAAAAGATGAACACTTTTACCGTAACAGTATTCGAGCTCTGCCAGAAAGATGGGAAAAAGTTGTAGCCAGCGATGGGCAATACTTTGAATGATTCATTTGTAACCATTTTTTCACAATAAAGTTGCATTTTCAACAAAAAAAAAAAACAGCGAGAACTTAGTTGCGCATCTAATAAAATAGTGCAAGCTTCAGTACTTATTACAATACTATAATATATATTAATGTTACATTAGTAAGTGACAAAACAAAGATAAAAAGACAGTGTAGCGTTTATAAATTAAAAATTAAAAAATTTAAAATTTAAAATTAAATTAAGTTAATTAAAATAAATATATAAATAATAATAATAATAAAAAATGAATTAAATAATTAGCAAATAAAAAGAAGTTTAGTTATTATTACAGTATATATATATGTATATGAAAAAAAAAATTAATAGATAAAATAAAATCAATCATCATCATCACAGGGCTTCCAAGTATTGCTTAAGCTTCACCTTAAACAAGGTTGTACAATTTATCAATCTACGAGTAACAGTTCGGGGAAGACAGTTCCATACCCGAGTAGCATTTATGAAAAATTGGCTCTCAGACACTAGGAATGAATAGCGTATTGGAACAAAGTCACAACTTCTGCTAGAACGCGGAAAACGTATCTAGTTATAAAGATAAGACGGTTGACGTGTTTGCATAACATTGTGAAGCATGGTTATCGTTCTAAATATAAAAAGGTCTCCAGAATGAGGTCATGTATTGATTTAGAAAAGGGGGAATTGTGATCATACTTCCGCCGTCCATAAATATACTGTGCCATACTATTGTAGGCTACATTAAGTCTCCGTATGTGCTCGTAGTCGCAGTTGTAGAAAATTTTGCATCCGCACAACAAAATGGGAATAAGTAGAATTTTGGCAAGCATCATCCTTGTTCTAACAGGTGTTATTCGTTGGGTGGGCCATAGCATACGAAGACCTCCACAAACTTTGCCTACGGCCAATCTGATGTGGTCATTCCAGGTAAGTGTTAACGAACTTGATGAGTGTATTATTGGGGCATATTTGTGAAAAATACGACGTATCAGTAAGATTTCTGGAAATGACTAGGCATTTTGGTTTGGTAGTATTTAGGCAGAGTCCATTTGCAGGTGACCAGTTTAATATTATATTTAGATCTTCATTGACTTCGCATGCTACATTTTCAACAAGACCCAATGGACGCCCGTGTCCTGTAATAGTATAAGAGTATTCATATCCTCTTTGGCGCGCGCAAATTATAAAAAAAAAAAACTGTTAACCAACTGAACATCATCAACATAAATATGGACGAGCTTAATAAAAAAGTGATGGGAGCTCATTTATGTACAATGAAAAAAGAAGCGAGCCTAATATAGACCCCTGAGGGACACCTCGACTTAAAGGTAGAAAGGTTTCTGACCTATGGTTCGATTGTCTGGTGGAAAACGCTCGAGAAGAAATACCAACTTGAAAGCGTAACAAAGATTCAAAGGGCAGGCTGTCTGGGGGTGGCGGGATCGATGCGATCAACACCGACAGCAGCTCTGGAAACAATACTGAATCTTCTTCCACTTGACATATACTGCGGGATCACGGCAGCCAAAACCGCACGAAAACTAAGGGAAGCCGGTCTATGGAAAGCTAAATCCTACAGTCATGCCTAAATTCTAAATTATTGTTATACTTAAACAAGATAAACCTCTATCAGAAGTTACATCACATAGGAAAATCTCACTTTTACACTTTTCGAGAAACTGCTTCTTAAAAGATTGGTTAGAATCATAGAGCAAAGAAGGTTTAGTCCTACCCATCAATTCGGGTTTAGAAATAAGCACTCGGCGATAGACCAAGTGCATCGTATAACTAATGTTATAGAAAAATAACTTTTGATAAAGTTTGGCATAAGGGCTTAGAGTATAAACTTCATAGGGACCTACCTAGACAGTACTATGAGATACTTATATCTTATATAGCAAATAGATTCTTTAGAGTCAGCGTATTCTGAACTTAAAGAAATACAAGCAGGTGTTCCGCAAGAAAGTGTTCTAGGACCCACCCATTTATTATATACTAGTGATATACCACATGCAAATGATACGATCTATCAACTGATGGATGCGTGGCTAAAGCAACAGAAAAGCTACAAAATTCAGTTAATAAGGTATCTGATTGGACGCAACGATGGCGAATTAAACTTAATGAGTAGTCCAACCATATCAATTTTACAAATAAAAAAATAACGAATGTTCCTGTAGTTATTAATAATCAAGTAGTTCCTTATTCTAACACATCTAAGCGTCTGGGTATCCAATTATGGGGTTGTTATACAAAGAAAACGAATGTACAAATAATACAAACATTTCAAAACAAAGTCCTTCGGGTAATAGTAAATGCCCCATGGTATATTAGAAATAAGGACTTACGTTGTGATTTACAGATTTGCTTGTCTCATAAGTAATTAAAAAGAACGCAATTCATCACAACTATCGTCTACAGATGCATATTAATCCTGAGATAACATACGTCTTAAATGTACGATATAATATTCATAGATTAAGAAGAACTAAACCTCACGAACTTATAATCTGTCAATTATGAGAACCCGTATTTAAACAACAATACTTTCTCAAACGCAACTGAACATTGAAACTAAAATCGATCTTTCTTTGATTGGTCATGATTACGGAGGTGTTTTTAGTGCGGTTAGAGTCCCACACTTTGGCTCCCAAACCTGGTCCGTGCAACGCTAAAGACCGCGTGGAACGACGAAGTCATCCCCTCCTGACTGCAAAGACTCTGGCCCCCAAACCTGGTCCAAGCAGTCTCAGAACGCGTAACGATCGGTGATTCATCCCTCGCGTCAAGTCCTTTCGGACACTTCGAAGACGACGCTCACAACAAATCGGTCTCCCCAAATCCTCCTTCAAGGAACGCCGTGCAGCCATCTGATTCCTGGATTGTTTTAAGAATATTCGATCTTACCATACAAAGGGATTTGTCAACGGTAGCATCTCTGCCGACAGATAGAGAAAAGTGGAGGTTAAGTTGGCTACCACCATGAAGACCGAATGTCTCCGGAAAAAGAAGTCCGCCGGAA
The DNA here is from genome assembly GCA_963082735.1 of Pocota personata. Taxonomy (NCBI): domain Eukaryota; kingdom Metazoa; phylum Arthropoda; class Insecta; order Diptera; family Syrphidae; genus Pocota; species Pocota personata. Next base: position 6,340,181 of record OY720433.1, read on the forward strand.
GCGCAAGCGCAAGAGAAACGGGACTCAGTGAAATATAAAAAAACAATCTACTCCGAGTTAAGCTAAATAGAATGGATCTGCTCTACCAAGAGCTTAAGAGAGAGGTAGATTCACTACAAGAAGAAAACAAGGCTGTAAAGAACTCATTTTCGCACAAGGAATGCGAACTTACCCCACCCCGTGCAGCTAGTCCCAAATATCACACGGGCGAAGAAGAACTAGCACATGAAACAAATTGGGTCTCAGAAAAGACACAGCAAAAAGCGGAGAGCTGGCACTTCACCCGAAATTGAGCCACGAAAACAAAATAAAGAAAATGAGACGAAACAGAAACAAGCTCAAGACAAATTACGTCATCCGTCTGCAATAAACGTCGTCGGCATTACGGACTTCAATAAATTGCATTGCCTTCTCAAAGGAACTATGACATCGGAGTTTGAAGTAACGTCATTCCGAAATATTACTTGGAAAATTAACGTAGTTGACTCTGACGGCTATCGAGCAATATCCAAAAAACTAAACACGGAAAAGATACAGTGGTATACTTATGAAAATAAGTCAGAAAGATCACTGAGTGTTATAGCAAGAGGTCTCCACCCCTCGTGCACCAAAGGCGACATTATATATAAATGACCTTAAAGCAAAAAGCTTGAAAATTATTGACGCAGTTAATATCTTAAAAAAAGATAAAGCAGAATACGGAACAAAATCTTAATCAAGCATGGACTTCCGCTATTTATGCTCACTTTCGATAGGAGCGGAAATATAGACGACTTTTTCAACGTTAAAACTATTTTGAATATAGTATAAATAAGCAGACCCCGGCGACCTGCATAAACTGCAAAGGCAAGCAACCCAGCAAACTATCGAGGCTGGGAAGTGGCAAAGGAGCTCCAAAAAAGGCGAGATACATTTAAAAATAATTTACGCCAGAGCTTAAAGAGAGACGTGAAACCGCTAAGGAAAATGTTACTTACGAATAAAATCCGCAAAAGTAAAGACGAAAAAGGGATCAAAGTAAAATCCCTCTGTCAAAAATTAAAGAAAAGCCTGAATTTTCAGGAGCGCAAACATCATGCTCAAGCCGCATCACAAGTACACAAACAAAGCGGTGTTACGGCGGCAGACCCATTCTTCCAACTTTTCTCTGTAATTCTCGCGAAACTTGAGGAGCAAACCAAAATAAACAACGTCAAATTTGACAAATTGAGTAAGCTTGAGTTAAAATCTCGCAATAAAAGAACTCCCACATGAATATGAAATGGTTACTAAAAATTTTAACATGAAACGCAAACGGCCTCCAACAAAAAATCACCGAACTAGAGGTATTCTTGCGGAACGACAACAGTGACATATGCTTGATCTCTGAAACCCACCTTACAAAGGAATCTCAAGTAAAAATAAGAGGATTTCGTGTGTATCACGCATACCATCCTTCCGGAAGAGCCAGGGGCGGCTCCTCTTTATTCATAAAAGACTGCAATAAGCACTCCATGAATATAACGACTGAACGCGATACAATACAAGCAACTTCAGTTCGTGTTAAAAACAATAACGTATATTTCAACATCGCGTCCATGTATTGTGTTTCGCGATGCACGTTTAAAAGTAACGACCTTGTAGGTCTCTTCATCTCGCTTGGAACGAACTTCATTATTGGTGGTGATTTTAATGCCAAACATATGTTTTGGGGTTCGAGATACAATTAACCGAAAGGCAAACTTCTGTACGAAATAGGTATGCAATTAGGGGTTGATTTCTATTCGACAGGGAAATCGACATGACCTAATAGACTTCTTTGTAATAAAAGGAGTGTCTGCTAATTTTAGGACAGCAGAGAAAACCTTTGATCTTTCCGCAGATCACTCACCGGTAATTTTGACAATAGGTGACCGGCTAATGAAAGTAGAAGGTGTGCCTAGATTAACTAACAACAAAACAAACTGAGACGGCTTTAGAAATGATTGCGAAGAAAATATTATCTTAAATGCGTCGCTAAAAACTCTACTCGAGATAGAAGTAGAACTTGGTAGATTTATTGAAGCCATTCAGAATGCCGCATAGGAAAATACTCCCTTGAGGAGAAAAGTAACCAAAAGTAGCGAAGCTAATTATCCGCCGGAAATAAAAGAACCTTATTCGTGAAAAGAGGAGAGCATGCAAAATATGGCAACAAACCCACGCCCCCCAACATAAAACATATTCAAACTACTTAGAAAAGCGATTCTAGATATAAAACACCGCGAAACCTCTGCTTATCTTGAAGGCTTAAAGACGAAAAATGCACAAATTATTCGCTCTGGAAAGCCATGAAAAGTGTCAAAAACCCCCAAATGCAATCGCCACCAATCAGAAAAAACAATGGTGAATGGGCAAAGGGTGACAAAGAAAAGGCGGATCTTTTTGCCGAACACCTAGAAGAAACGTTTATGCCATTTGATGGACAAACAACATTGATGATAGACGATCTTAGAGGTTTGGCAACGACATCTGATACGAGTAACTTTAGAATAAAAAGTGTATCGTTAACCGAACTGTACTCTTATATCTAATAAACTCCTAAATTAGACCGTTATACGTTCCAGGTCTGTGGAAAGTGGCAGAAGTGATAATGATTCTGAAACCGCTCCTACTAATAATATCATAGATATTTGAAAGACCCCTATTGAAACGCATCTAGCCGGGCATTGAAGAAAGACGCCTTATACCTGAGCAACAATTCGGGTTCGGAATCAATCATTCCACAATTGACCAGGTTTATAGAATAACCAATGAAATTGAAAAAGCCGTAGAGGGAAAAAGATTTGCTCTAGCGCTTTTTTTGACGTCTCTCAAACCTTCGACAAGGTTTGGCACGATGGCTTGAAGTACAAGCTAAGACGGGTTCTTCCGGGACACTTACTTAAGATCTTAGAATCCTACCTTGAACTGAATATTCCGAGTTCAAGGAAATCGCCGCTGGAGTTACGCAAGGAAGTGTCCTTGGACCTGTTTTATTTTTGCCGTGTTTTTTTTATAATTTGCGCGCGCCGAAGAGAATATGAATACTCTTATACTATTACAGGACGCGGGCGTTGTGAAGGAGGGAGAGAAAACGAAAGATTTAGTGTAGTGGGTTGAAACTCAGATGGTATTAAGTTTCTGTAAACTCCAAGGGTAGCGTCCAGGTAACTGGGGAGCTCGTTTGTTTTGATTTTGTCGTTGCTCATGATTCACAGTATTTTTTTCCGTCCTCCTGATGTCATCATAACGATCAAGTTGCATATTACCACTCTACTGCCAGTGTTATGCCTTCGCAGTAGAGTTGACTTAGCTTTCGCAGTTGATCGACTTTTTTTATTTATTTAATGCGAAGTAAATAGATGATTCTTGACATCAGGATTTGAACCGTGAACTAACAGCGTGACAAGCGATGATGTTACCACTACACCACGACCACCCTCTGTCCTGTTTTATTTTTGCTGTACACTCGAGATTTACCCCAAACTGAAGGCACCGTAGTAGCTACGTTCGCGGACGATACGGCTATTTTGGCAACGGAAAGTTCAATCGAGTCAACAACAGAAAAACTGCAACGAGCTTTGGATAAAATCTGGACAAAACTTTGGCGCATTGTTTTTAACGAGACCAAATCGACATGTTAACTTCACATACAAGAAAATATACAATAAACCCGTATTCATTAACTCGGTACAAATACCGTATGCAAATGAAGCTAAATATCTGGGGATGACACTAGACGCGAAACTTAAGTGGAAAGCGCACGTTAAAAAAAAAACCCGCTAAGCTTGAAAATCGCTTTAGAGAAATGTATTGGCTACTTGGAAGACATTCCAAGCTAGGTATATACTCGTAGATATGTATAACAAACTGCTTTTATATAAGCAAGTGCTAAAGTCTATATGGACATATGGTATATAACTCTGGGGTTATACCAAAGCAAGCAATATAGAATTTATACAATCTTTCCAAAATAAAGTGATAATTCCTGGCATATTAGAAATAATTATATACAAAGAGACTTAGGGATCGCAACCGTGGACGACGAAATAACAAAATTCGCTTGTAAGCTCCATATTCGCTTTCATGGTCATTGCAACCACACCATACTCCAAGCATTAGACGTGAGAAACCTTGTGCGTCGAATTCAAGGAACGAAACCGTTCGATTTAACGCAATAAGAAGTAATGACGGTATCAGCAGGTGCTTTTGCCGAAAATCTACCTGCCTCACGCGAATATTCCTCGAAGCTTAAACTACTTGATAAGGAAAACTTAGTCGTAGTAAACAAGAAAACGGGACGGGTGAGTTTAGTCATTAAAAATTTGACACTACTATGAGTTCACGGTGTCTCATAGTGAAGATTCTCACCTACCCACAAAAAAAAGACCTCTTTCTTGGATGCGATGCAAATGCGCATCACACTGTCTGGGGCAGTACTGATATTACTGATATTACTGAAAGAGGTGAGTCATTGTGATCTCTATGATAACATTGCACATATGATTAAGGACTGGAAGGTGTTTAATAAACACTCTTCCTCTGATCACCGATATCTCCAATTTGGCCTTGGCGACCATCCGCCAAATCAACTAGGCTTTGATCGATTGGTTTAAGGAGATCACTTAAACAGACACCAGATCCTCCAAGTAGCACTCAAGACCTCGAGCAGCTTACAGTCGCTTCACTATCAATCCTTCCTTGTCAGTCGAATCAGATGTCCCACCACGAGGAGCGCAGAGATAAGAGCTCTTTAACCATGCTAAGCGTTCTAGGGACGCTCTTGAAGCTCATGAAAAGAGGCCGTCAAAATATGCAAACTGGAACTGAGGAAAGCGCAAAGGAAATCCTTCAGACTTTTTTGTGGCATAATTGAAGATGCAACTGAGGCTTCAAGGCTTCGCAAAATCCTCTCCAAAAGTCCAACCATTTCCAGCTATCTGAAGAAATCGGATGGTTCTTGGACTCCTTCTAGTGAAGAACCCTTCGAACAGTTGCTGGATACTTACTTTCCCGTTTGTTCTAAAGTTGCACCCAATTCATCACTCACTACAACCGTATCATTCAAATGCAACTCAAATAGTCTTATATTAGAGACGAAACTACTTTGGGCAATACGCAGTTTCAAACCGTTCAAGTCAGCTGGAACTGATGGTATAACACCCGATGAAATTCAACAGCCTTTCCCCAGACTGGCAGCTATCTTTAAAAGCTGTCTGGATTTAGTCCACATTGCCAGGTTGTGGACAGAAGTCAAAATTGTATTTATGTACATCTAAAGCGGGTAAAAGCTCTCACGTCTGTCCACTTGTGAAAACTGCTCTACACTCGCTGATAAGTACCATGGAAGTATACCATGGTTGCCTTCCCTGATATCGAGGGAGCTTTTAACAACGTCTCACCAGGGGCGATTGCACGTACATTGACAAACTCTAAGGTATAGGCTTCGCTTGGCGTATTAATAAACCAATTGCTAAGCAATCGAATTATCAGCACAAAACTGCGCGTAGCCTCTGCTCGAAGGTTTCTCAGGAGAGGAACACACCAAGGCGGTGTATTGCCCCTCCTTCTCTGGAATCTTGTGGTGAATAAGCTACTACTTATCCTGGAATGGAAGGGCTGCAGGGTGATCGCTTATGCAGACGACGTTCCTATAGCTGTCTTGGGGAGGCACCTGACTACTCTAAGGTAGTTGCTGCAGAATGCCCTTGCTAAACTTTCCAAATGGTCTGATATACGTATACGTGGACTGGGGGTAAACCTTCAAAAATCTGAATTGGTCCTCTTCACCAGGAAATATAAAATTCCTTACTTAGCCCCTCCTCAACTAAATGAAACCAGCATCGTTCCATTCTAAAGACAAAGCAAAATACTCTTAAGTATTTTGGATAGGAAACTTATTCGTGCAAGAATGGTAAGAAGTAAGGAATGCAACCTCACATAACTTACTGGCTCTAGATATGTATCCGTTATCAGGTCCATACTTACATAGGCACGGCGTGATCGTTTGGTGGCCAGCTCACTGCAAAGCTATACTCGTACACCGCAGCCAGCTAGTGAAAATACAGAGATCAGCTTGTCTGTGCATTAGTGGTGTACTTAGAACCACTCCAACGAATGCACTAGACATTCTGTTCAATCTGATACCACTAGACTTCTTTGACAAGCAAATGGCAGCCATTCGACTCAATGCCACTTCACAGTGGTCCAGCATATCCATAGGCCACTCCACAATTTTTCAGAAAATAAAATTCATTTCAGGAAACACCGACTACACCCACCCCAGGTTCTTTTTCAATAAAAACTTCCAGACCACCATCCCATCTAGACTAGACTGGGAGAATGTAATACCTGCACCTGCTAAGGATATTGGCATCTTCACTGACAGTCAAGCCGCTATAAAATCTCTGGAATCGATCTCTTCCACATTAAATATCGCTCTAGATTGCCGCTCGTCTCTTAACAAGATGACAGAGCAGTTCAACATTCATCTGTGCTGGGCGCCGAGGCATGGGGATATCAAGGGAGCTGTAGGGCTGATCATCTTGCCAGGCAGGGCACAAATTTGCAGATTCTACCGGAAAAAAAAGAGAATCTCGGCATGCCTCTCGCTACATGTAAGCAATTGCTCAAGCTGAATGCTATCAAAGAGACTAACTTTAGGTGGAAGACTGACATTAAGTGTCATGCCACTAGAAAGATTTGGCTTCAGCTGCATCAGAAATGCTCGAAGATGTTGGTCTCCCTTAACAGGAAGCATATCAGCTCAACAATTGGTGTCAGTGCGGGACACTGTCTCATTGCAAGGCACGCCAAAAGGCTTGGTATTTTCTCTAATGACTTTTATAGAAGTTGTAGGGACGAGGAAGAGAAGGAGACAACTCTCCATCTCCTCTGCACTTGTCCGGCTCTCTCTGTCAGAAGAAGGTTTCACTTTGGAGATTACTTCCACGACAGCTTCTGTGAACTGGCTAACACGAATGTTAGAAACTTCCTTTGTTTCATTAGTAATTGGTTCTAACGTAGAACGGGAGAAATCCCCTGATCATGTGGTATCACAAAGGACCTACTCTGGTCTAGGTGTGTCTGCGTTTATGCGTACGTCCACTACTCGGCCTCGTAACGACACAGCCAGTCGCTGAACTAAATTTTTGGGACAATTAATTTTTTCAGTTAACAATATCACTATCGGACTTAGCTCGCTTCTGCACTAGCTCAAAGATGAGCTGAGCTGAAATTTGAGCAATTCACATCCCTGACTTATGGATTTAACCTATCCTTCTCTTATACGTGAAAAGATAGCTCTACAAAATTCAATCCGAGGATGCCCACACTTGTAGAGCTTGGGGCCCAGCTTCTCATAGTCATTCGATTTGAGAGAGGTTTGTCAGACATTCGCTAGAGGTGAGATCGATTACATATGCTAAGATCACAGGTTCGACTAAGAAACTAGCAAGCTACATACATATGTATAATTGTGGGTGCAGAGGAGATCTTCTTTCTCCGTCAATCTAACATAAGATACACGTACAGTAAAAAAAAAAAATACCGAAGGAATTAAAAATACTCAAGATTCGAGTACGTCGAGTCGTGATATCCCTGAGTTGTTATTTAAAAAAAAAATATTTTATCTCAATCTGATGGTTAGGAATAGTTTTTGTTTGTTCGGTCGTGCTGTTTTCTTGGGACCATCCTTTGTTTCTTAGCTGATAGTATTAGTATATTATTGTTTATTTGTTGTGCTTGTTTATGTTCCTTCTTGCTCTTAACAGTATACATACATACATTGGTTAGATTATATCGATCCTTAGAAATTGTTCTCACGATTTATGTGTAGCAAGTAACTTCTTGATATTCAAGTCTATTGTTTTCAATTAAATGTAGTAGTAACGATTAGGTGTTTCTTTTTTTTTCTTAAACATTCTCTTATATAGATTTCGTTTACGTGGTAAGATTTTTCCTTAAAACTTTATAACATATTGTACATTCTTGAGTTCTTCTTCAAAATACGAACTTAGCTTATATTTTTTTTAAAAAAAGCTGATGTAGCCAATCCTGGTGTATCGTCGATATAATTACGTATCATATATCAAACTTACCATGGATCTTGTTTAGTTAAGGCCAGTGTACGACTTACTTAAAACTACAACATAAAAAACAATTATACTACATAATACATATGTATACAACATAAGTATTATTCCAAGTTTACAACGACAACTTAATACATGAAAACATACAAAATAGCTGTTATCCCCCTAGAAACGGATTGTATGATATACTATACTATAGAAGTGTATCTAGCTACTTCATTTTTGCTAACATAATCTGACTCCCTGTACTCGTACATAAATAAATACATAGCTACTGCTTTTTTTTTTCGCGGGAATAGAAATTTATATATGTCACCTTTTTTGTGTTTTAACAGTGATTAATAATTGAACGCCTGCGACATGTGCCTCAAGAGGGTTACATAAATTGAGGTTTGTACAACTTAGTATAAAAATATATGAAAGTGTATAAAAATTAATGGAAGACAAAGCTGTAGAAAAATGTATAAAATTGTGTATAGAAGTGTATAAAACTGTGTAGAAGTGTATAAAGCTGTATGGAAGAAGTGTATACAGCTTTATAGAAGCGCATAAAGCTGTATAGAAGTGTATTGAAGCTGAAAGTGTATAAAAGTGCATCTAAACGGAAAGTAAAGTATTTTTTCGAGGTCAAATTTCCTGCTTATTTGTTGATTTTATCATTCCCTTTTTTATATTGTACTTGTATAAAAGTGTATATTATACTATGAGTTCTATACGTCTACAGCACAGGCTCTCACTGAAGACATTATTAGGTTGCGAGTGCCCACAATGCTATTGACAGAACAGTGTAAGGAATGTCGTTAAGGAATCAGATCGATATTTAAAAACCTACAATTTTACTGTTTAAGCGCTATACTACAGCGCTGCCGACTGTTTCGTAAGATCGAATAAATGTACATTCGGTGCTGTGCAACAAGGTACTCGTAGATAATAATAATATTGATAAATTTTCAAACAAATCGTCTTCGCTTTTATCAGTTACCGATATAAAAAGAAACAAAAAAACACCAGCCAGTCTTGAAGAAAAGATGAAGGCAGCATTTTCGTGTACAAAATATTATAAAACTGACTACACCGTTCCGACTCGCTGCATCTTGTGTTGAGGAGTCAGCTTTATCGGTAATATTTTCATCACATGCATTCCTATACTACTACCAGTTTGAAATTCGGCGTGCGATCATATTTATGGAATTTTTAAATTTTGTTGTGTGATTAAATAATAAATTGTAATTATAAACCACTCACGTCGGAAAAAACAACAGGAATATGGATGAACATCTCAAGTTTTCCATTTAATTATTTTTTTTAAACAATTTTCTTTTCGTCGTTTTCATGAACAGCTGATTGTTAGAATATTAAAATAGCTATTGAGATGTCTTGCTACCAAGATTTGACTTTAGTTTTATTTTTTTTATTTTTTTATTTTAGCTCAGTTATAGGATACTAAAAAAAAAAAAAAAAACACTTAATATTACTTTAGATAATATTACATGTTGATATTAAAAATAAAGTCAAAAACGCAAGAAAAAAAAAAGGAAAAATTCGAATTTATTTCCTATTCTTTTCCAATAACATTGATTTGCTGGTTATAGGATCACGGATGTCACAACGAAACCGAAGAACGAAATTTAAAAACGGATTGTGTAGGTGTGAAAATTTATATACATACATATATGTACGAATTTCAAAAGCGTTCTAGTATAATGACTGTTGATTAGAATTACATTGACACTTTTACAAAAGGAACATTTCATACAATTTAGGTACTTTACGATATAAGGAAGAAGAAGAGTGTAGGTATTGTGGTTTAGATACGAAAAGCGAGCAACCTCGAATATTAAATCGTTCGTTATACTAGACGTTCACTGTACGTAAGCCATCCGCCTAAACAATTTTGTGTATCGCATGCATTTATCGACTTGATGTATCTACTGTCAATGGACTATCTACCTTCTATGCTACAAACTAGTCAATAAAATGGATATACCCGAGTGGGATAGGCTACACAAGTTATCATAAGTCGTCGGTACAAACTCGGATGTTACATAACAACAACAAAAATAAAAAAAAAACATGCAGATGAGTGAGTTCATGGGACGCAAAAATACTAAACCGCGCTGTATTAATGAAATCTAATGTATAACTCAATATAATTCAAATTCTCATTTTTATTTTTATTTAGCGTATGCTTAAAGGTTAGAACGTCTGATGAACCCAAGTTTTAACAAATATAAAGCTAGAAAAAAAAACTTACCAAGAAATTTTGAATCTTATATTAATTATGAGCTTCAAAGCACCTGCAAAAACAAAAATAGTAACGATATAGTTTATGCAATGTTACTATGAATGAGAGCCAGTGAAGCAAAAAGTGGACTAATCCATAATTGCTATTATCACAATAATGATACGACCCACTTCTTCTTTCACTGTTTTAAATATAAGCTAAATGTTATTTAAATTAATGGAATCAAACTTGTGATATATTTCAGAAAGTTTTTTTTATATTAGGTCTCTAAAAAACGATTTATATGCAAAGTATGGGTGCAAAACGAGGAAAGCAAAGCATGCCAAGTTTAGTAGTGAAATAGGGCTAAAGCTTGATATGCTTTCTATTAAAAGTAACGAGGAAGCAATCAAAAATAAAGTGCACGACTATATATGTATATGCATACCTACATACACTTGTATGTATATGTTGTTCAATTGCAAATTAAAGATTAAACAAAATCGTAAACAATCTTAATTTTTTTTAAAAAAAAATCCGATACAATTTTTTTCTTTTAAGATTTTCCAAAACTTGACATGCCATATGTTTTGCATACGTATATACGAGTATCAAATATAGTTCAAATGCCGATTTCAAATAAAATCGATATAATCATAGCCAATTTTCAGAAACCGGTTAATAAGCAAAGTACCGTTAACGTATTTTGGGCAAAAAAACCTGATACATTATCTGATCGTATAAATTTATCCATCATAAGTCAAATATTAAAATTTATCAAAAACGTTAGAGCCGTTTTCGAGAAAACCGGACATTAGTAAAGTACTGTTAATTTTGGGGTTAGAATGAAAATTCCAATTTAGTCTCGAATTGTGTTCCTACTGATCGCAAATTGAGAGAAAGTTTGAAGAAAATTCGCCCAGCCGTACGCACAATACCCACTTTATTAAGTTTCTCCTTAATCAAATTAAAAACCTTTCATAAGCACGGTTTCTAGATATGTATGTTTATAACCAAAGAGAAGCTTAGGCTCTTCGGCTAATAGCTTTAGCAAATCGTAGCTGAAACTGATGCTTAGTCTTATGTCAAAGACATACATAAACTTAGGCAAACCCTAAAAAAGGGTGGCCTTAAATATTTGCGTTTGAAACTTCGGCGAATATTTCGTGGCGTACTGGTGATTTGATGGCATATATCACTGAGAAGTGGAACGAATCTCTCCATCACTTCGGCGAAATTAGGTTAGCTGTGCTTGATATTTCAAAGGTATTTGACAGAGTTTGGCATCAGGCCCTTTTGTTCTGTTTTGCCCCTGACTCTTTTCTTACTTTTATAAATGATCGCTTTTCTGCAACCTCTAATCCAATACATTCCTTTGCTGATGACAGTACCCTTAGTTTTTCATATTTGTCCCCTAACTCAAGTCCTTGCTTTTCGGCCTTAGAACAGGAACGACAACGTATGTTAAACACATTAAATTCGGACCAGGACAGCAATATCAAAACTGAAATATAACGCCCACATCTGGTCTGATGCATTCAAGACCGTTCTGCACATTCTAGACACCATAGATTCACTCGAGCATTGTAGAAATGTCTCGTATCTTTCCCTATTTTATCGCTTTTTTTTTTTATTAAAAAAATGCTCCAGGGAAAGAGCCAGTTGCATTCCTCCCATTCAAAATTTCACCCGCAATACGGGTCATGCTTCGAATGAACATCAGTTCACCTTTAAGCCCAATTTATATCCCCTTTGGGATCGTCTACAGTGCTTAAAATTAGTTCTCAAAAATTGCGATGGCCCTCTCCTAAACCTTTCTCACATGCCCAGCTTAAGAACCACTTATTTTCTTCCAAAAATAATCGCCCTTATTTCCGAAATAGAAGTCACCTCACTTTATTTCAAAATTGTTACCGGACGTATTCATGTGAAATTGTACGAGCTTTCAACACAGGAATTAAATTATAAATTTTTGCCAGTCATTAGTTGAATTTAGTAAAACCTAACCTCAATTTTATTCTTTAAGTATGTATATAATTCATATACATATCCATGCACATATGCATGTTAATGACGATAATACGGATAATAAATATGTATGTAATAGACATGCCAAATTCACTATATAAACTAATAAACTAACAACTATCACTCCTCCTTCCTCTCCTAAATCCATGGTGTAGTGGCTAGCAGCGAATCCGCTTGTGAATCTAAATCTTTTTTGTTCAAGTACCAACCGGGAATGACCATTTTTCAAGTTACCCTTCAACGAAAAATTTAAATACAGTGCGTTCCAGAAAAACGTGCTTTAAATGACTTCTTTTACTTTACTCACACACACATGTTTGTAGGCAAATTATTTTCTGTATTTAATTGCCGATCGCGTATTGTTTTCATTTCCTCAGTATATGTATGTCCATACTTCAGCGGTATAACATCATTTCAAAATAAGGACCGTTTTTAAAAAGCGTTTCGGAAGTGTTTTCTTAGTAACTCACCCAAAAGGGCCGCAAATGAGTATTAAGGCGGCAGCATATATATATTAATATTTAAAAACATCAGAGGCATTTGTAAGAAAGTGGATAAGGAGGTATAAGGTAGAGGGACCAAACCAAGCACATCCAATAAGGACAATAAGTCTGAAGAAAGCAAAAGAAAAAGTTTCCAGAAAAGGAATTAAAATGTCCATCAACACAATACGAGTATGACGCCGGTTGGCAGAATCTGGCAAATCTAAACCGCTACTGACCCAAAAACATATTGAAAAGAGGCTAAGTTGGTCAACGCAGGATTTAAACCGGTATTGGAGCAACATTATATTTACAGATGAGTCATCTTTTTTTGTTTATAATTATTGGAAGAAAGCCTGGACAAAAAAATATGAAAAGTTTCTGCAACGCACCGTAAAACACCCAGCAAAAGTTCATGTTTATGGATGCTTCTCGGTCAAAGGATTCGGATCGTTAATAGTATTCACACAAAACCTCGATGCACAATTCGTGGTAAAATTATACCGGAAGGGTTTGCTAAAGTCTGCCGAATCTCTGTATGGACCAAACAATTACGACTGGATTTTGCAAGACGATAACGATCCAAAACATCGGAATCGCCTCTGCACGCGTTGAAAAGAGGCGAATGGTATAGAGACGTTAGATTGGTCGTCCCAAAGTCCTGATGCGAATCCAATATAAAATGTGTGGTCTTTAATGAAGCAGATGCTTAAGAGAAAACAAACAGCCACGATAAAACAATTTGCGTGGGTCTTGAAGCAAATCTGGAGTGGCCTAAGTTTAGAATACGCGCAAGATTTAAGTGAAAGTTGCAGTAGACTATGCCAAGCAATTATAAATAATAATAGTGACTGGATTCCCTACTAATATAATTGCGCAATTAGATATATACTTTAATAAAAAAAAAAAAAAAAAATGATTTAATAAAATTCTGGCATTTTTCATTGGTTGTTTAGACGCACGTTTTTGTTGAACACACTGTAAGAAGAGAAAAACTAAATATGAACTTCTCTAAACGCTACAGTAGAATTTGTTATAACGCGTGTCTTTCCATCTTTTACGTCGTGCAATTGCATTAACATTTTAAGGGATACGAACACTCGGCTGCTCGTGGTACTATGTTCAGTTCATTGTACCTATACACAAGGCAACAGGTTAGTTAAGAGATGGTTATCCTCTCGTGGTTTGTATTATATCAGTGAGTTAAGTTTACATATATACGTGATGTCTCGCTCTGTAAAAACACTCCCATTGAGAAAAGTTGTAAAAGTCACAGCTCAAAAAAAAAAAAAAAAAAGCTCCTATTACAAGAATTCTCATGTTACAATATTACAATGTTTGCGCGTCTCCCCGCAGACTAAGTCAACAACAACATCTGTTTAAACAAAATATTGAAGAAAGAGATGGGTACATGCGCCTGAGTGTTCAAAGCAAAATATTCAAAGAAAACAATAGCAGATGTTTGGGAGGAAATCGGATATTCTTGTTTTGCCGGCTGTGGATTAAATCGTCAACTAGGGAGAATATTCCTTGTAGGTAGTTAAATCTTGGGACTAGGACAACTTTACCTTAACCTTTTTTTCCTGTAACTTAATGTACAAATTTTGTTTGTCAAGCGCCCATTCCCCTACCAGTTTTATGACCAGTGGCCCGCCCTTGAAAATAAAACAATTAGACGACTTTTAGTAAAAATTGTAAAAATAAAATATAAAATTCAACAAATGTCTTTTCTTATTTAGGAAATAGTTAGAATCGATAGTAAGTTGAATCTAGAGTGTCAGTCAAAATATAGTATATCTTTATTTAAACAATGTCTGAACAATTAAACAGAGTTCACAATAGCGAAAAAAAATGAAACTTACTAATAATAGGGATGAGAAGTTGACTTTTAATAAGCTTGTTTTATTTCTACCAAATGCTAAAATAAAGTGCACGGCTGGGTCGCACGTACTTGAACCTACATACATGTAAATCTATCTGCAAATCACTGATTTTTTTTATAAAATTTGAAAAATTTTCCAAAACTTGGTACTCTGGTATATGTTGAATATTGTAATAGCAAATTTGTAAAACTCAGTTAATAAGTAAAGTCCCGTTATACACAATTTTTGATGGTATACGTCCACAGTACCTCAAATATTATGAGTAAATTTGGTTTTTAACGATCGTTAGAGCGTTGAGCATCAACAATGGTCGGGTTTTTTTTTTTTTTTGTAAAAAAAAATTTATGCCAGAATAGATTGAACGTATGTACACATGTAAATTTACTGTATCTTTTTAATATATTTCCATGTTATTATTATATTTGATTTACTGAAGTTGAATCTACAAATGCGTCATACGGAGTTTTTAATTCCGACCAACAAAAGATTTGGTAAAACTCGTTATTTTTAGAAATAAATTTGATATTTGAAAAAAATATTTACTGTTTTGAATTGAACTGGATAATTATTTTTTAATTTTTTTTTAAATGTCTTAAAAAGCTAATTCTTATTTTAAAATGCCATGTCTTGTGTATATTCTATCAAATATTGCTTAGATAGCAAGAGAAAAAACAATTTTCAAAAATTTGTCGGCCATTTTTTTTTTATAATTTGCGCGCGCCAAAGAGAATATGAATACTCTAATACTATTACAGGACGCGGGCGTTGTGAAGGAGGGAGAGAGAACGAAAGATTTAGTGTAGTGGGTTGAAACTCAGATGGTATTAAGTTTCTGTAAACTCCAAGGGTAGCGCGTCCAGATAACTGGGGAGCTTATTTGTTTTGATTTTGTCGTTGCTCATGATTCACAGTATTTTTTTGAGTCCTCCTGATGTCATCATAACGATCAAGTTGCATATTACCACTCTACTGCCAGTGTTATGCCTTCGCAGTAGAGTTGACTTAGCTTTCGCAATTGATCGACTTTTTTATTTATTTCATGCGAGATAAATAGATGATTCTCGACATCAGGATTTGAATCGTGAACCAACAGCGAGCGTGACAAGCTATGATGTTACAACTACACCACGGCCACTAAAAACTTAGTACGCCATCTAGTGACACGTGTATGAATTTTGATCAAAATCGTTAAATTCGAAATTGATCATTTGTAAAGTATCGTTAATGTTGGGGTTAGAATGGAAATTCCGATTCCGATTCTGATCCCACACATCCCATATACGTATATGAAGTTTGAAGTAAATCCGTTCAACAGTTTAGACAGCAGTCAGCGCACATGCAGACAGATAGAATTGGCCGACCTACATTTTCGAGTTTCTTTATACATACATATATAATACCATAATTTATCAAAAATGTTCAGAAACCAATACTTGTCCTCTGAGGTACAAGTAAAAAAATGCATTTAAACTAGAAAAAATTAAATTTGTCGTTTTGACAAGACGTAACCTTTTTTTAATAACCATAGAATCCCATGAAAAGTTTTTTTTAAGTTTTATTTTGAAATAACCTTTTCAAAATGTAAATATATATAAATTTTGTGTTTTTTTAAGAAATGAAATTTCCAAATCCCGGAGCACTCAGACTCGGTTTACGGTCCACCACGAGTTTGAAGAAACTTAAATTTTGTTCTTTTCTTTTCGTTCGCGGTGGCTGTTCCCCGTTCGGGTTTGAAATAAGTATTGTTTTAACTGTAATAGTTCAAAAGTTTGAGTGCAATAAGTAATGAGAACTTCAAATCAGATTTTTTTTCTTAAATCGGTTATAACGGCACAGGTGGTGAATTTGTTCTTATCTCGACCGAAGGAATCATCCCCGGTAGATTTGCTTTGAAGGGTGGACCCTGTTTATATAGACAATTCGATTTCAAAAATGCATCTAAAAAAGTAAAACTAATTTTTTTTTAATAAAATGCCATAAAAAGTGGGCGTGTATTTGTACATATGTATGTATAAATATTGTATGACAGAATTGTAGAGCTCACTGACGTCTGTACATTCTTTAACAAATTTCAAAAATTTTTATTAAAAATACGTCATTTTAATTTTTGATATTGAGTAATCGAAAATAAGGAATGCACCACCAACAATTTATCCAAGATGTACACAGTAATGATTTTTTTCCCCAAGCGCAAACTGAACTGTTTGCACCTTGAATAATTTAATATTTAAATTATAACACAGTTTTTGAATTTGCGTGGACGGTAGGTAACATTAACATTTCACTGTCGCTAAACTTGTACTGGGGGAGCAGGATTTCTCTCAAGCGCAACAAATTTTTGGTATATTCAAATATTTTGAAAAATTACACAATTTTAGATATAAACTTCACAACACTCGAATTTTTACAACCATTGACCATTTTTTTAAATCTAACAATCGTAAAGAAGAACGAGAATAAATTTAACGAAGTGGTAAACCGAGCCGAGCGAGGGTAAACAAAGATAAGAGTGAAGTCTATGCGCATATACCGGCAAAATGCATACGTACATCGAGCGAAAATCGATTTTACATTTCATTTTTCGTATACACATTTTTCACAGTGAATATTTATTCAGACATCTCAAAATATATTTTTTTTAATTAAAAGAAATTCCAAGGTATTCAGAAATGATTCAAGTTTACAAATCAATAAACAATTCTAAGCACCGTTTTTAAAATATACATATAATGTAGGTTCACGCGAAAGGTTTAAAAAGAACTTATTTCCGTTAGAGAGTTAGTTTCTGGGATCACGCAAACGTTTAAAAGAATAATTTAAAAAAATGTTCCCAAAGATACTTTTTTACTTTGAACAATTTCATAATGAGAACAAGTTAGACTTACGCGACGAGCTGAACTGATTATCGTTGTCGCTGCCTATTCCTTTCGATATCCAAAGCTTTCTTTTTCAGTTATACTTGAAAGTTTACTTCCCATTACAAAATATATTCCGCGGGGATATACATATGTAACACATACGCCTTCTTTCCGGGAAAGCCAAGGCACGGCTAGAACAGAGCAATCACAGAAATTGTTATGGTCACTGACTGTAATAAAATTCAATAAACAGACGGCGCACAGTCTGCATAATGTTAAATCATACCAGCCGCATCCATTACGGCTAAATACTACGTCGCGGGAACTCGTTTGCAATTGAATCATATTGTGTTAGCCACATGAGCGAATTATGCGAGGAGGTACTAAAGGAGATACATGATGTACATATGCATCGACAAATAAACAGAATAGCAAAATCTTTTTCTTGCCGCAGAGCTACGGATCATGCATTCATCATCATGCATCATACCACCTGTTCTTCGCCCCGCAAATATCTTAGTGGACCTGGCTAGCTAAAAAAACATGAAATTTAAAAGATGAGTTAGCTTAAATTTGAACTATTTGCAGTCCTGCAACGAAAGTTATAAAAGGAGAACTTTTGACAGAATGAGCTAATTCAACAAGGAAAAGTTTCTTAAAGCTCGTTATGGGTTATTTTATCCTCACAAATATTTTGCTTGTTTGGCCCGGCACTTAAGAAAGCTATGGAGAGGATGCTTTGATGAGAACTTTTGATAGAATAAGCGAACAATTTAACAAGGAAATATTTTTTTTAAAGAATCACGTTATGGCTACAATAATGGCTACTTTTCCTTCCTACTCCAACATGCTAAGACCACAGTAATCATTCCTTCCCAATCATTGGAAATTTTGAAATTAGCTTTTAAATGTTTTGGTAACTGCATTGCAATTACAAGCGAAAAGGAATGTCTTCCTGACTAACCGGATTGTAGGTGATATGAAGTGGGTGTAACAGAAATTTCAAGAATTAGTACAGAAATGTGAGAAAAATGGGATATTTTGCTGCACATCTACGAGGGGCGGCTGATAAGTTCGCGGCCTAAGGCATTAAGTAAAAGAAGAGATTCGATTAAAAAAATTTATTTCTCAATATAATCGCCCATACAGTGCCTTAATACCACCGGAAAAATATTATTTTTCTTTGCCTTCAAAATGACTTTCTACGGCCGCCTTGATCTAGTTCTCATCTACAAATCTCTGACCTCGTAATTTCTTTTTTCAAATTGGAAAAAAGGGAAAAGTCGCTCGGGACTAAGTCTGGGCTATAGGGTCGGTTGCAAATTTCGTAGAGATTGTCCCCGGCTAACTAAAAAAAAATCTTTGCAGCACTCAAGTCTTCGTTGCTTGTCAAACAGTGTGACCATTTTCCGTACCCAGCGCGCACAATTTGTTTTCATGTTTAAATGCTCGCGCAAAATTTCTCCAATCCGTTTTTTTGCTGATGTGCAACTCGTCCGATATCTGCTATATTTTTATTCTTCGGTCGGCCAGAACTACTTTTTCTTCAGAGACCACTGACACAGGACGCCCTGGGCGGTGGTCGTCTTCACAGGTCTCTCGCCCTTGTTGAAATAATCGACCCCAGAATCCTGAAGAGTCGATGACATGCCTTCGAAAATTTATTTAGGCGATTTTCCTTTTTCCACGAGGTATTTTATCACGGCGCGGTGCTCAAAATTGTGAGAATTTTCGATTTTGGCTGACATGGTGATGTTTATCCTACCACAGATAATAGCTAAATGAGATTATTATTGAAAAGAGGTGATATTTACGCTACTAAAGAGTGCCATAGTTAGTGCTACTAATGATAAAATGATTCGTTGTTGAGTATCTCAGGCCGCGAACTTATTAGCCGCCCCTCGTAGCTAATATTCATACCATCACAACTACCATCCACAATTGTTTTTCTAGGATGTATACACCAACATAATTCTGAAAAACAAAACGTAGATATGCGCATCAGGTAGAGTGGATGGTAGGTGGCCGATTAATGACGGACTTCTTATCGGCAATGAATTGCCGAGTTGCCTTTGGTATACATTTTTTGACAATCCTAGAATATCCATCTTTTTTTTTTCTTTTTTTTTTTTAAAAAAAAGGATGCCAGTGTTGGCTAGGAATATTAACTTTTTTTTTTTTTAAATAATATGACGGACAGAAGAAAAATGCAAGGAACGCTAACAAACAATCTTTTTGCAAGGATTTTCAGAATAAATAACTGAAATGCGAAAAAAACAAACAATGTAAAGCCTACATTACCATAGAAAATCTGAAAATTTATGTGATTGATAATAAATAAAACTTGTCTCATTTAATAAAATAATGATGAATAGCCGCTGACTGGATGGCGGTGTTCATACAGTATCGCAGACTGATATCGGTATTTATACCGACAGTCAGGCGTCATTAAATACTTAACATCCAACATTATAAGATCTACGACAGTGAAAGACTATCGCGTATCTCTCAACGAGATAACTGGACAGTACAACCCCACCATTTCCTGGATACCGGCTCACTGTGACTTTCCCGACAAGATTCTTCCGGTATGAACAGTAGAAGCATGATTGGTATCGAGGAACCAATGTACCTTATGCACTTATTTACATTATGCAGTTATTATCTAGACAAAGTACCTTATGCACTTATTAACTAGACACCTCCAGGGTACTGTGCTCAGTATTATATCAACAGAGGTCTAATGGATTTCTGAAATACAAGAGAGGAACCCTCTCATATTTTACCAACATGGTAACCGAGAACTGTACATTGGCCATCCCCTCAATGACTGCTGCAAGAGATCAAGAGGAAGAATAAACAGTAACGCACTTCATATGTACGCCAACATTAGAAAGCCTACACTAAGCCAACACATTTTCAATCTTAATGATCTCAAAAACGCCTGCACGACTAAAATTAATAATTTCATTATGAAAAGTAATCGGTTCCAAGAGAAGGCGGTGTTCTTTGTCTTTTGAAGAAGCTTTGTTAAATCTGTTTATAAAGCGCAATACTTCATAAATTGATTAAATTATGCTTTTAGTTGACACAGAATGACAATACAGGTGTACTGTGATTGGAAGAGCTTTTTTCGATAATTTGTGTTTGTATGCGATAAGCTCTCTCGATTTAGATTTATTTCCTTTAGCAATACTGTTGCTGACATAGAAGGGTAAATAGTCGAATAGGGGATATGAAGCTTTACCTTTTGATAAAATATATTGAATATGTGCATGCGTTCTCAAGGGATGTTTTAATGCACATCTCCCAGCTTCTACCACCAAAACGCTACCCACACTTGGGATGGAAACTCACACCATATTGTTTTTCTAGGATACATACATCATAATATTTATGATGCGTATGGATTGATAATAATATGTAGACTTCTTGGTGGCAATTGTGTGCGGGATGGAGTTGAAAACCCTTGGTATACACAATTTTTCACAATGTAAAAAATGATTTTAATAAAGGATGCAAGAATGAATTTATATTAAAAATAATATATGTATAAATGCCTTTGTGCCTATAAGTGTTTATTTTAAACAAATGGAATTTCTGCCTAAATTAAGTGAATTGAAGGAAAATATTGTCAAGAGGGTTTTCGAGGTTGCTGAAGCCGTATCCGCAGCCTAAACATAAGAATTCAGAATGGCGGATTCAAAATGGAGTCAACAAATTTTAAAATCCAATATCAAAATTTCCAAATTAAAATGTTGTTTTTCAATGTCATTTTTAAATTGAAAATAGTTACTTGCATATGTATATTTAGACTAATCGGTGTCAATTATAGTAGCCTTTTTTAAATTCATGGACTTTATTTTGAATCCGCCATTTTTAATTTTAAAATTTAGCCCTGGATTCGGATTCAGTAACCTCCAAGCCCTCTTGACAATATTGTCCTTTAATTCACATAATTTAGGCAGCAATTTAATTTGATTATTATTAAGGAGTTTGCCGAACCATTTTGTAACCGCCACCCTGAATTTTGAAATTCCAACTACGGATTCAGCGACCTTAAACACAAGTTTGCTTTCTTAATGTAGGTTGATTTACTTCATTGGATTACGAGGAAATTAAAATTCTTTATATTTTTCTTTTTCTTAATTCCTCTAAAAAAAAAAACAATAAAGCGTTAATCGGATTCTTTCGATTTTTTGTTAATCTTGAGAACAAACAGGATGAAAAATTCTCTTTAGTTAATTTAGAGCTCTCTCGCTTCCGATTTTTGTTCCTTGTAGCATTACTGTTGCTAACAGAGAAGGAAGAATTAGCCAAAGATGGGTTGAGTGTGTGCACTGTGCAGTTGTACCTTGGGCCAGAGGTGTAAAATTCAAGTACAAGTACAATTACCTCGTACTAATTTTTTTTTAAGTACAAGTACAATTCCTTGGTACTTTTACTTAAAAATTTCAAGTACCAGTCCCGGAATTGTACTTATCATCTTTAAATAACATCATTAAGAAATATGTTGCGGAAACAGTTTTTCAAGTGCTTCGAAGGAATTGCAATTACAAGTACAATTACCGGTACCGGTACTTGCAATTTTTAAGTAAAAGTACCAAGGAATTGTATTTGTACTTAAAAAAATATAAGTACGAGGTGATTGTACTAAGTTTACATCAGTGCCAAAATCCTTAATTACTTTACAGGTCTGCCTTGGGCTTAAATTAGATACCAACTGCAAGAAAAACTTTCCGACATTTCACTGCAGCAGTACATAATTAGGAAAGTACAATTTACAATCAGGACCCAGCGACGGTACATCTACATCACATCTTATTGTGTGCATGAATGTGTTAATAAGATACAATTTGTTCACATTTCCAGAATGGCGGGAAATATTTAAAGACAACAACTAGTTATAAGTGAAAACTAATAAAATAAAAAAAACTATTTAACGATGGATTCGCACAAACTTAAAATCAGTTACTACCCGTAGCGTACTTAAGATGATGAACGTTTTTACATTTGAAATATTTTTTTTATAAAATACTTACAAATTCTAAGAGAACTTATTTCACTTATTAAAATTGAATTTTTTTTTTTTTCTTGTTTTAAGTTCCTTACTTCACAATTTTTAACACGATATAAATTATTTATGCATATACTCGTATGTACATATATATTTGCACACAAATTACTGACCAGGGATAAAACATGTCCTGTCCTTGTGAAGAACACTTATATATTAACTAGCTGCATCCCTAGCTTTTAATGAGTATGCATGGCCAAAAAGACATTGTAGCTGTGTCCTGCGCCCTGACCATATATTTCCCCTTTCCATGGTAGATTGAAAGCTGATGGAATGAGAGAAAAGAGGTGCACGAACAAAAACTCCTAATAACACTACCTGTAGAAAGAAAAGAGAGGCGATAAACTGCGTCATATTTTATGTGGATTTTAATGAAATCAATCAATTGCAATGCAACCAAGTACAGACTTATTGGCAACAAGTAGAGTGGGTATGCAGTTTTTCTCCGCCACTCTGTGTCTGATATCCCCTCCCATTTCTAGTTATAGAGCAATATCAGAATTTGTGACCACCAAAAAGTAGGCATGGTGTTGCCAATGTTAGAAACTATGTATCCAAATTAATACACATTAGGGGATGGGGTATATATATAATTTTTTCGATTTCATTTAAATATAAAATCTGAGTGATACGATTAAAAATATTGAAAAACAAACCTCGAAATCGAAAACCATTAACTTGCTTAAAATGTTTTCTTTCATATTTTAATTTCCTAACACACTTGGTTGTTTGTGCATGTACATATACATACGAGTATGTACAAAGCAGAAGAACCAAAATAAAAACATTTTATTAAAAAACCTCTTCCTGAGATTTATTTTTCCGACCAGTTATAACCATACCCTACAGATACCACAGTCGTGCACTTATTTTCAAGCAGGAGGAACCAAAACAAAAACAAATCATAAAAACTCAAATAACATATGAAGACATAAGATTTCATAGTGAACCTTGCTTCCACCCAGGGAGATGCAGCTCACTCCATCTTATTGTCTACCCTTTTACACTTAAGCAGGATAAACGCAACATTGAATCCACCCACTGAATAGGTATTGGCTGGTGAAGTGGCGTCGCATGGTAAACACTTATTGCCGGGTGGATAGTTGAAGCACACTCTTCTGTGTTCAATGAATATACACACAGCCAAATAATTTAATTCATAGATACACATGGAGTGGTTAGTTTGGTGGCAATGCCACCTCCCGTTAGATGGTGGTACCTTGCGCCTGGGCTTCTACAACCCTCTTTCGCGGTTTTTTCTTTTTCATACCATGGTGCCTCATGCACCATTTTCAAACAACATCGGTTCAGTACAAACCACCCGGTGCTGTCATGGAAACCACGTGGGTGTTCTCGGATTTACTCTCTGGTCTTGTTTCTTAATTGTTCTAAAAAAAAAACAACTAAGAGCTTATTAGATTCTTGAGATTCTTTGATGATCTTGAGAAAAAAGCAGACCGAGTTGCAGACACCCCGGAGTACTCCCCCTTATTTCTCGTAGTTTTACTGTTCTAGTAATAAAAACAATTTCTTTAGTTAATTTGGAGCACTCTCGCTTCCGATTTGTGTCTCTTGTGGCAAAGGAGAAGGCAGAATTAGCCAAAGAGGGGTTGAGGGTGTGCACTGTGCAGATGTTCCTTGGGCTTAAAATAGATACCAACTGCAAGAAATGGAATTACAATTAAAATCAGGACCCAACGACGGTACATCAACATTTTTATTGGTGTGTGTATGATAGTAAGATAAAATTTCTTCACATTTCCAGAATGGCGGTATGTATTTAAATGCAAAAAGTAATTTCAGTTTCTAATTGTAGTATACTTAACATGATTTTTATATTTAAAATATATTTTTTATAAAATACTTACAAATTCTAAAATGGAACTTTGTTCACTTATTGAATTTTTTTTTTATTGTTTTAAGTCCTTTACTTCACAATTTTTAACACTTATGCATATACATATATGTATATGTATATGGTTACACACAAATTACTGACCAGGGACAAAACATGTCCTTTCCTTATGAACAACACTTGTGTATTAACTTGCTGCATCCCTAGCATTTAATGAGTTTATATCGCCAAGAGACATTGAAGCTGTGTCCTGCGCCCTGACTATATTCTTTCTCTTTCCATGGGCAAATTGAAAGCTCATGGAATGAAGGAAAGGAACTACTACCCTGAAGACACGAAAACGGAAGCAGATTCAAAAATGTGAGGAAAAAAGACCCCCAACATTTCATGTAGAAAGGAAAGAGAAACGATAAACTGCGTTATAGCTTATGAGGATTTATAGGAAATCAATCAATTGCAACCAAGTTCCTATTTATTGGCAACAAGTAGAGTGGGTATGCAGTTTTTTCCCCGCCACTCTGCATTTGATATCTCCCTCCCATTTCTAGTTATAGAGCCCTGAATGTTAATTTGATTTGAACCACTCGTATCTTCTTATTACTTGGAAGTCTTTAAATGCAGTGTTTAAGAGCGAAAGTGTTAGAGCCTTGAACGACCGCTAAAACAGCTGACAGCTAAATAAAAAGTTTGCTTGGGACCAATTGTTCTTCCCCTCTCTTTTTCGTGATTTAGCAAATATTATTTTCAACTAATTTCGACGAAAATTTCCCCTCTTGCATACCTCTGCTAATAAATGTAGCAGTGTATATGAAACGCGACTATATTTATAGTAATAAGTCTAGTTTTAAGCCAATTTGTAAATAGAACGACTAAACAATAAAAACCTTAATCTGTAATCTGAACGCGACTATTGGATGTGGTTGTCTGATGAGAAATATAATTTTGTTTGCGTCTACACACATATACGAGTATCCATACTCGTATTTATTTTGTTAAGGCGATATTTTTCAGTTTCTAATAAATAGATTTAAAAAAAAAAGACAAAAAGAAAATAGGAGAAGTTTTCGGGTTCTAAAAAACTTATATATGTACCTAATTTCACTTTCCTAGCTCAAAGTGTAAGACCCAAAGACTGGTCCCATACGGACAGACAAACATGGCTAGATCAACTTAGCTTTCGATGCTAATCACAAATATATGTACATATTATACTTTTGGGGGTATATCGTTATTATCCCTCAATGTTGAAAACTATGTATCCAAATTAATATACCCTATGGGATGAGGTATATAGATACGGTGACCATTCGCCCTTTATTTAAGAGGACAGTCCTTTGTTTTCACCTATGCCCTGTATTTTTTTCTTTTTTATAAAGGACGGTTTTTGTCCTTTGTTTTTGAAACTGTCCTTTAAAACATTGAGAAAAATGTGCATGTATCGAACATTATTAGTTATTAAAAATGAAACGTTTATTCCGTTAGCTTCGAGAAATATATTTTTGAATTTGGAAAAGGTTAATGATATTGATGGTTTGAAGTACCGGGAATCAATCAATAATTTATTTGCCAATCGAATTCCGCATTTTTGGAAGTAGAAGTATGTATTTGGTTGGGTATTACTTCGCGAAGTGGTAAAGTGTTGAGAAAAACCTCACATTTATTTCTCAGAAAAAAAACAGACTTAGTTTTAAATGACGGAGAACTTTTCGATGAACTATCCTGTGTGAAAGGATATGTTAGTGCCAATAAATTAAGTGAATGGCAATCCAACGGAAAGCCTGTTGATCATCATGGGTCGAAATCTTTGTCCATTTGAAATCTAAAAATATTGCTTATACAAATTTATTAAAAATAGTTGATTTCAGTTTGTGTTTACCAGGGTGTAATGCGCCAACTGAAAGAGTATTTTCAATAATGAATAACGTTTGGACCAGTGATAAATCACAAATGAATGTAAATACTATTAAAGTTATTCTTATAACGAAATATAATTTCGGCAAAACCTGCTTAGAATTTAGACATTTTCTTAATGAAAATAAAAATATTTCAAAATGTATTCACTCTTCTCAAAAAAACGAAAAGTGAACCTGGGTTCGAATTACGACATCAGTTAACGAGTGAGTGAAATCCATACGCTATCGAGTGATCGAGTAACTACATTGGGATGATCACATAAGAATGGTCACGTATCGAGTACACTTTCAAAATTGTACTAGTACAATTCTACTACATTGAATTGAGATGGCTGACAAATGTCAAAACTATTTATTTTTGTGTGAGGAAAAGTTTTGTATTTATCGTCTTCAATTAAAAATTGAATATTTACTTTATTTTTCATCTTCTAATTCAGAGGATGATCGCTATGAGTGTATTGAACGAAGACTTTTAAGAGATAAAAGCGATCCCTTTTCTTTACAAGACTCTGCGTACGTATACAAAACTATAATTTTCTGAAAATATCTTTCACAACATACACTTTTGATTACAGGTCTATCAAAACAGTCAGGGCAAATAAGAGTGCATTCTTATTTATAATAGAGAATATAAATTTTAGAGGACCTAAACCGTTGTCCCAGCTCATAAAATTTATCAAAATCTTCTTTGCAGAGGATTAATTTTATTTAGACTCAACCTGAAATAAATTTCAGATAATAAATTTAAACAAACGCAAAAATAACAATAAACAAAGATATTCCTACATATTTGCTCACAAATGCACCTCAACTCGTTAGCAGAAACCATATTGAATAAATAAATACACGAGCACTGATGACAGAATACCAATTACTCGATCTCTTAAGCGGTCATGTCAAATTAACATTTATCAGTCACGTGTTGCTCGACAACTGATGCGGTAATTCGACCCCTGATTAGTGTGTAATTCAAACTATTGTGCTGTGTAGCTTTTAAAAAGAATGAATTTAAACCAATGATCAGACTGTTTTTTTATAGAACTGTAATTTACGTTAATGTTTTTTTATCTTTGTATTGATTTTTAAATAAAAAAAATCTAATTTTAAATAAAAAAAATATATTTTTTTTGTCCTTTATATAATTTTATCGATTTAATTTAAATATAAAATCTGAGTGAAATGATTAGACATTTGAAAAACAAACCCCGAAATCAAAAACGAATAACTTCCTTAAACATCAATTTCTTCTCATGTTATTTTTTTAGTTTTTCTTCATATTTTCATTTCCTAACACACTTGGTTGTGTGTGCATGTACATACAGTAACCACGCTTTTTCTTTAAAAATGCATTACGCCCTTAAACGACTTGAAGGTAGATTCGTTTAACTTTTATGATATGATTTCATTGCACTCGAAGTTCTTCCTAACGCTTTATGAAGGTTTTTTATTTTTTCACTCAAAAGTTTTTTTTTTTTTTTTTTCTCCGAATGCACTTGCAGTGGCATCGTGATCAATTTTGTGAGTTTGAAGCGGGACTCGAAAAAAAAAAATTTGCGGTACGAATAACAAAAAAAAAAAACACCAAGGTAACAAATTAGGGCTGAGGTTTCCAATATAGGAAATCGACTTCCCAATTAAAATAATTTTTTTTTTTTTTTTTAATTTGCACGTGTGAAAGGGGTTATGAATACTCTTATACTAATTTTAGGACACGGGCGTTTTGAGGAAACGGGAAGAGACAGAGAGAAAGACAGATTGGTGTAGTTGGTTTGAAACTCAGCTGGTATTAAGTTTTAGTGAACTCCAAAGGTAGCTGTCCAGATAACTGAGGAGCTCGTTTGTTTTTGCTTTTGTCATTGCTCATGATTCACAGTATTTTGTCAGTCCTTCTGATATCATCACGATCAAGTTGCATTTTAGCCATATGACCGCCCCCCACTGCCAGTGTTATGCCTTCGCAGTAGAGTTGACATAAGCTTTCGCAATTGATCGAGTTTTTATTTATTTCATGCGAAATAAATAGATGATTATTGACATCAGGATTCGAACCATGAACCTGTAGCGTGACAAGCGATGATGTTGCCACTACTTATAATGGCTTATTCTAAGATATACTATGTAAAAATTTTGGAGGAAATTGTTGTTGTATTTTTTAAAAATTGTTAAAGTTTTCGGTTTTGACTAGTAAAATGCATGTTTTCTTCGTTATTAACTCAACAAAAGGCTGTTTAGTCGACTTGTAGTGCTAAGTGTATCTAATTTAACATAAATGGACACAATTTTATTTCTTTACAGGGTGTTAAAATTAAAAAATTATAAGTTTTAATGGTTATTTAGAAATGGAAATATTTTTCGATTTATATGAAATTTTAATATGTGATAGCAAGCATTTTTCTGAGAATAGTAATAGTTCAAGGTAAAATTTCGAAGAAAAAAAAATTTTTTTTTTAGTATTTGACTAATTAAAAAAAAAAAAAAAAATTTGCGAATTTCCTATATTGGAAACCCGCCCCCAAATTAGAAACATTCTTTGTTCTGTTTCAATTATGTGAGTTTGAAGCGGGAGAATAAAAAAAAAAAAGAGCAAGGTAACAAATTGGAAACATTCTTTGTTTTGTTTTTTGATTAAATAAAATTTTGTTATTTAGCATTTGAATAATGGGTTTGAATAACAAACCACTAAAACCAGAACAAAATAAGCAAGTTAAGGACCTTTTAAGGAAAGGCGTGACCCGTCGTGAAATTTCGGAGTCAACGGGAATATCTCTTGGTGCTATAGCAAATTTCGGCAAACTCTTGAAAACTAGCCCTGCAGAAACCACATCGGACACAAAAAGATCTTGTCTGCAGTTCAAGACCGCAAGCTTGTTCGAGACTTGAGGATGCAAAAATTTCAAAATGTTCTTCAAATCAAGCACGCACTGGAACGGGAACAGAATATTACCGTTTCGGCGGAAACCATTCGCAGGACTCTAAGGGCAGCTGGTTTAAGAGGAAGAGCCAAAGTAAAAAAGCACTTGCTTACAAAACGACACCAAGACTTAAGGCTGAAATTTCCAAGCAGATATTCCAGTTCGACACTTGAGGATTGGGCGAGAGTGATCTGGTCAGATGAGAGCAAAATTAACCATTTGGGCTCAGATGGGCGAGAGTGGGTATGGAAAACTCCTGGAGAAAATTACAACCTCGTCACGTTAAGCCCATTTTTAAATTCGGTGGAGGATCCATTATGATCTGGGGTTGCATGATGACACAAGGAGTTGGAAACATTCACAGGATCCAAGGACATATGACGTCATCATCGTACATATATAGAGATTGAGATGCCATTTAATGGAATCGTTAGTGAAATTCTGTGTTTAAACTTCGGACACTGTCTTCCAGTAAGACAATGTTCCGAAGCACACAGCTAAACTAACTCAAAAATGGTTAAATGATAAAAATGTATAACCGCCGTAATCGCCGGTTCTAAACCCTATTGAACACCTATGGGTTTGAAGAGATCCCTTACAGGCGAAAACGGCAATTTAGACGAACTCTGGGCCAAAGTCAGGACCCCCTGGAAAAACATAACGCCAGAGACTTGCAAGAAACTTGTCGATAGCATGCTCAATCGAATTCAAGTTATTGACGCTTGTGGTGCATACACGAAATATTGAGTTTTGGAAACCTTGGTTTTTTTGAAACTCACAAAATTGATCAAGATTGGTGAACTTTGTTTTAATTTTTTTATTTTTTCTACAGCGAAGAAAAATGCTATTAACTTTTATGCTTTGAATTGAAATTGTTAAAATAAAATATTGAAAAAAAATACAAATTAAGTCTTTAAACCCCTATTTGTTTGTTTTTTAAACCAAATATTTTAATTTTTCAGTACATAGCGTGATCAAATTTGTGAGTTACTGTATGTGTACAAAGCAGAAAAACCAAAATAAAAACATTTCATAACCATACCCTACAGATACCACAATTCTTGATCCGCCATAATCGTGCACTTTTTTTCAAGCAGGAGGAACCAAAACAAAAACAAATCATAAAAACTCACATAACGTATGAAGACATAACATTTCATAGTGAACCTTGCTGTTTCCCTCCAGGGAGATGCAGCTCACTCCTTTATTCTGTCTGCCCTCTTACACTAAAGGAGGATAAACTCAACATTGAATCCACCCACTGAATAGGTATTGGTAACAGGTATTGCCTGGTAAGTGGTGTCGCATGGTAAGCACTCTTGCCGGGTGGAAAGTTGAAGCACACTCTTCTGTGTTTAATGAATATACACACAGCAAAATAATTTAATACATACATACATACGTATATAGTGGTTAGTTTGGTGGCAATGTCAGCTCCCGTTAGATGGTGGTACCTTGAGTCTGGGCTTCTACAACCCCCTTTCGCGGGTTTTTCTTTGCCATACCATGGTGCCTCATGCACCATTTTCAGAGAACGCCGGCGCAGTACAAACCACCCGTTGCTGTCATGGAAACCACGTGGGTGTTCTCGGATTTACTCTCTGGTCTTTTTTCTTAATTGCTCTAAAAAAACAATTAAGCGCTTATTAGATTCTTGCGATTCTTTGATGATCTTGAGAAAATAACAGACCGAGTTGCAGACACCCCGGAGTCCTCCCCCTATTTCTCGTAGTTTTACTGTTCTAGTAATAAAACAATTTTCTTTAGTTAATTTGGAGCACTCTCGCTTCCGATTTGTGTCTCTTGTAGCAAAGGAGAAGGAAGAATTATCCAAAGAGGGGTTGAGGGTGTGCACTGTGCGATGTTTCTTGGGCTTAAAATAGATACCAACTGCAAGAAATGCTTTCAGACATTTCATTGCAGCAGTACGTAATTAGGAATTACAATTTAAATCAGGACCCAACGACGGTACACCTACATTTTTATTGGTGTGTGTATGAATGTTTAGTAAGATAAAATTTGTTCACATTTCCAGAATGGCGGTATGTATTTAAATGCAAAAAGTAATTTCAGTTTCTAATTGTAGTATACTTAACATGATTTTTATATTTAAAATATATTTTTTATAAAATACTTACAAATTCTAAAATGGAACTTTGTTCACTTATTGAATTTTTTTTTTATTGTTTTAAGTCCTTTACTTCACAATTTTTAACACTTATGCATATACATATATGTATATGTATATGGTTACACACAAATTACTGACCAGGGACAAAACATGTCCTTTCCTTATGAACAACACTTGTGTATTAACTTGCTGCATCCCTAGCATTTAATGAGTTTATATCGCCAAGAGACATTGAAGCTGTGTCCTGCGCCCTGACTATATTCTTTCTCTTTCCATGGGCAAATTGAAAGCTCATGGAATGAAGGAAAGGAACTACTACCCTGAAGACACGAAAACGGAAGCAGATTCAAAAATGTGAGGAAAAAAGACCCCCAACATTTCATGTAGAAAGGAAAGAGAAACGATAAACTGCGTTATAGCTTATGAGGATTTATAGGAAATCAATCAATTGCAACCAAGTTCCTATTTATTGGCAACAAGTAGAGTGGGTATGCAGTTTTTTCACCGCCACTCTGCATTTGATATCTCAATCCCATTACTAGTTATAGACCCCGGAATGTTATTTTGATTTGAACCGCTTGTATGTTCTTATCACTTGGAAGTCTTTAAAGGTAGTCTTTAAGAGCGAATGTGTTAGAGCCTTGAACGCCCGCTAAAACAGCTGACAGCTAAATAAAAAGTTTGCTTGGGAGCAATTGTTCTTTTCCCCTCTAACACACACACTTTATTTTGTTTTTCGTGATTTTGCAAATATTATTTTCAACAATTTTCGACGAAAATTTTTCCTCTTGTACACCTTTGGTAATAAATGTAGCAGTGTGCATGGAACGCGGCTATTGGATGTGGTTGTCTGATGAGAAATATAATTTTTCTTGCGCCTACACACATCCATATATACTCGTATATATATCTCTATTTTTCAGTTTCTAATAAACACATGTATTTTAAAAAAAGAAAAGAAAAAAGGGGACGTTTTTTAAAGTGTGGGTGTCTGGGCGGATTTTGTAAATTTGTACACTAAAAAACTTACATACCAAATTTAATCTCCCTAGCTCAAAATGTAAGACCCAAAAACCGGTCATATACGGACAGACAAACATGGCTAGATCGACTTAGCTTTTGATGCTGATCACAAATATACATAAATGTACATACACTACACCAACAAATTGTACGTACAGCTGACTCTTGAAAATAAAAATTCATGTATTTCAGAAAAAAAAAAACAAGTGTTTCAACAATTTTTTTTTAATGTTTTTTGTTGCTTTTATAAAAGTAGTATAAAAAAAAAAAACTTGATTAATACAAAGTTCACGGTAGAAAAAAAGAAAACAATAACAAAATGAATAAATCAGAAAAATATATAATACATCAATAAATTGCACGTACACTGATCTTAAACTTAAGTATATTAAATATTTAGTACAGAGTGTGGTATCCTTTCGATTTTATTATATCTTTTAGACGATTCTTCATAGAATTGGAGATTGGAGAGGCCTCATCCTCTAACTGCGATTTAACATTGTACAGAAGTCACTCTTTTACTAACCTTGAGGAATGCTTAGGGTCGTTATCCTGCACTAACATAAAGCCAATTTTGGAAGCACTGGCTTTTAGATTCTCTTTCAGAATTTATAAATATTTGTGCTTTGTCTCGACAAAAACTAAATTCTTCACTCCATTTGCCCTTACAGCTCTCCAGAACAGAAGATTTCCGCCCCCATGTTTCACCTGCGGCTGCAAATTTTTTTAACTGCAATACTGTGTTGACTTTTCGCCATACGAATCTTCGACCGTCCGACCCAAAGATTCATTAAACTTGCTATCGTCAACGAATACCACATTAAAAAAAAAAAAAAATCATCTGGATTCGTGACGTACATACATACATGTTTGCATAGTTTAAATGTTGTGTAACGTTTGCCTTTGAAAATAAGGTTTATATCCCCCCTTTGTATGCAAAAAAATTACGAATTGTTTGAGGGTTGACTGATATTCCATGATTTGCGTTGATGTCAACAGCTATTTTTGGAGCACTTAACTTGGGATCAGACTTTACCATTCTTTCGATTTCCTTTTCCATATGCGCGTTTGATGTTTTTGTTTGACCTCTTACTGGAGGCACATACAAAGTTTTTATTTTTATAATAATTTTTAAGCACACTTTGAACTGTCGATCGTGTCATAGCCAAATCGAACACAATGGTGGGTTTTATCAAACGTAGCACTAAAGAATTTAGTGATCCATACACATTAAAAACCCTTTTTGTTTCTATAGTTCGACCACTCATTGAGTATTGCTCTATAATATGGAATCCCTACTATGGAGTTTATATAAACAGAGTTGAGAGAATACAGAAACGCTTCACTAGATTCATAATATCCAAACTTGGATTGGATTTTATGCCCTCATATAATAGGAGATGTGCTCTATTAGGGCTAACTTCATTAGAAAGAAGATGTAAGATTCATGCAGTAATGTTTGTACAGGATGTTTTTGTCTATAAAGTGAAATGTACGGAGATATTAGAATTGCTCCATATGTATGCTCTGATAAGGAGTGTAAGTTTTTATACACTTATACTCATAGATTTAATTATCGTTTAAATGAGCCTATTGCTAGATCTACACGCTTGTATAATCTAGTTAGCAACATAGTAGAACTACAATTAGAAGTTTGCTTCAATTTGAATTGCTGTAATTTAATTAAGATTTATCTGTAATACATACATATGTACTTATTTATAAATATATTATACCAGATATGTAAAATTTTATAAAATCTGTAAGAGATCAACTCCGTAGATAAATAAATAAATAAATAAGTGTCGATATCTCAGCACAGCTTTGTCCATCTTTTCTAAGTTTGAGCACCAGTTGTTATAGCTCAAAAGGAGCTTATTTATATGAAGTCGCAATCCGAACAATCCGCCACTATTTACACATCCTAAAAACACGTGTTTTATATATATATATATATAAAAAAAACACGATAAACTAATTCTGTGATGATAATCCATAACCGCTTAAGTCTAATATCATGATTTAGTAGAAATTTGTATCCCAAATGTTCATGTACACCCATATATGATATACTAACTTAAACCCCGCCAGCTTCACCAGGCATTAAAAAAAAACTGTTGTTGTACTTAACTGTATGTACCACAACGGTAGCGCACACAAAAATGTCTTAAGTTGTTTTTTCAATGTTTTTGAATGTTTTTGCAATTTTTTTTTTGCCTATCACCTTTGTACCGTAATTATCTACATTTAAAAAAAAAACAACTAAATTGGTTGAAAATTACGGGCGGTAGAGGGAAACATACGCATTTTGCCACTTAGTTTTATATATATAGATGGGTGATATGTAGAACAGTTGAATGTCTACATTATTTGCTTATGTAAGTTTTTTCAAGTTTCTTGTAAAATTACTGAAAAAAGTGTGATTTTCCAATAGTGGGCGGATTTTACACTTGTACTGTGTGTTTTTCCAAGGATTTCGTATACAAAGTTTCATCATCGATCTAGCTCAAAACTTAGGGCCCAAAAACTGGTAGCAGGCGGACGTACGGACATGGCTCAATCGACTCGTTACAAATTATGTGTCAAACTTAATATATCCTTATGATATAAACAAAGAGGAAGCGTGATCGCCACAAAAAACAATTTTCTACAACAAATAGAACGGACCACTTAAATTTGTATGTCCGCTATCCTTGAGTTTTCATAAATCCGGTCACATACATGATTTCCCTCACATTGACACCTGAATCATCGAAATCTGTCCATTAACTAGAAAGTATGACAAAACTTTCGTTTCAAAATGAAGTGCACGTACTAATTCACGTCATTTCCTAACATACTTTCATTTTCATTCATTTTTAATGCATTTTTATATATCATCAATTCATTATAACTTACTTACTTAGCTAAACCTAGTACTTAAAACTATGTCTTCCGACTTAACCTAACTTAAATTCATTATTTATTTAATTTTTATTTTTTTTTATTACTAATAACTAATGACCTAACACACACTTGGTTGGGTGTGCATGTACATACATATATACAAAACAGGAAAACCAAAATAAAAACATTATATTAAAAAAGCTCTTCCTCTTCCTGAGTTTTATTTTTCCGCCCAGTCATAACCATACCCCACAGGTACCACAATTCGGTAGTGCAGTTTATTTTTCAAGCAGGAGGAACCAAAACAAAAACAAATCATAAAAACTCATATAACGTATGAAGACGTAACATTTCATAGTGAACCTTGCTTTTTCCCTCAGGGAGCTGCAGCTCACTCCATCATTTTGTCTGCTCTCTTACAATAAAGTAGGATAAACGCAACATTGAATCCACCCACTGAATAGGTGGGTGGATTCGCATGGTAAACACTCATGCCGGGTGGAAAGTTGAAGCACACTCTTCTGTGTTTAATGAATATACACACAGCCACATAATTCATAAATACATATGTAGTGGTTAATTTGGTGGCAATGCCAGCTCCCGTTAGATGGTTTGGGCTTCTACAACCCCCTTTCGCGGTTTTTTCTTTGCCATACCATGGTGCCTCATGTACCATTTTCAGAGAACGCCGGCACAGTACGAACCACCCGTTGCTGCCATGGAAACCACGTGGGTGTCCTCCGATTCATTCTCTGGTCGCTATCGATTTTCATTTGCCATGTTGTTTGTTCTCGGAATATTATGGGATGTTTTGTATTTCTGTGGCCTTTTGTTTGGGAATTTATTGATTTTTCACAAGTTGGTGCAAACATTTTGGGAATTTATATTGACTGTGGGCTTAGTGTTGTTTGCTTTATTCTGAATAAAGCCTTAAACTGATTTGAATCACATTTTAATAATTTAAACGCCTAATCCAAAAGGGTACAGGGACATTTTGAATCATGAAACTCAACTTAAACCGACTAGTCTTGTCACCTAATCTTATAAGGAATCAAGGTGCACTGTAGTGATGCGCTTGTATTGAAACGAAAAGGCATTGTAACAATTTGAACTCTTAGATCTCATTGTATTTCGTGGCTGAATAGTTTGAAGATACTTGCCCTTATAGGTGCAACTAAAAAAAATATGACTGCTTGCCTAAACTTATCGATATGTGTGTACACTCTATCTTGATTAGGGTGTCTTTATTTAAGGTCTCAATTAGAACCTACGGTTTCAAACGTGTACTTACGGTACACGTGACATGCAATCCATGACACTTGTAATGTCGAACTAAATATCCGTGCCAAAGAACAAATTTAAACATGGATATTTTAATTGATAGACCCAAAATAATGTTAAAAATAAAAAAATTAAACTTAATCTTACGAGTAACTGTTAGTCCTACCCCATGGGGTGCTGAATTCTGCCTTTCAAATTACCTGAGATTTCATTACATATATATCAAGTAGAGTGAATATTAATTTCTATGAAACTTCCCTATATTCATAGTTAAAATTAATACCAATTTATAAGCTCTGCTCCACATTAACAGAAATAGATAACATTTTTTTCTCAAAAATTAAAAAACAAAATTTCCAGACAAACCATTTTATCCACAATTATACGTTTATCTATTTGTTCAGGATTCAAATGTGGCTGCCGGGGCCCTAAGCTCAGACACACCTAGACCACAGCCACAGTAGGTCCATTGTGATACCACAGGTTCAGGGGATTTCTCCCGTCCTAACTTAGAACTCATTGAAGCTTCTAATGAAACGATGAAGGTTTCTAACTTTCGAGTTAGACAGTTCACAGGGGCTGTTGTAGAGGTAAGCTCCCAAGTGAAGCCTTCTTCTGACAGAGAGAGCCGCACAAGTCCAGAGGAGATGGAGAGTTGTCTCCTTCTCTTTCTCATCCCTACAACTTCTACAAAAGTCATTAGAGAAAAGACCAAGCCTTTTGGCGTGTCTTGCAATGAGACAACGTCCCGTAATGACACCAATTGTTGCGCTGATATGCTTCCTGTTAAGGCAGACCAAGTTCTTCGAAGTATCTAGGTGTTCATTTGGATAAGTTCTTATACCACAATGATCACGTAAATGCACAGTTGAAGAAAGCAAGAGCGGCATTCATGTCACTTAAAAGCCTTTTCTACTCCAACTATCTAAGATCCGATGTTAAGATCGTCTGCTACCAGGCATTTGTGCGTCCGATTCTGACTTATGCGAGTCCAGTATGGTGGAACATAAGTCCATCGTATATGGAAAAACTTAGAGTTTTTGAAAGAAAATGTCTTCGAGCATGCATGCAGATGTACAGAAGCGCACATTCCGACTTTCGACATTACGTCTCAAATAAAAGACTACTGGATGCTTCCGGCGTATCCAGAATTGACAACGTCGTACTGGACCTTGTGAGGAATCATTTTGCGCGGTCAGCGAATGTCACTGAGAACGATCTAGTTTCGGGCTTGTTTTATCCTAACCCTGGGTATTTTAGAAATTCATTAGAAAGTGGACATATACCACCTGAGGCATTCCTGTATCTGGATGCACATGGCTACTTATCAGACTCGAGAAATGTTCCCATTATATATCATGTTGCAAGAAGGGCCACAGACAAGAGAATCCTCTATGTTCCTGGGCACTCAGCGGATGGATATGCTGATTTGAGATACTGCACTAGCGTACCCGAAAGAGATCATAATAATGATCAGAGACTTAATAGGGGAAAATATTGGTGGCTTGATTGGGTTTAAGCTGACGCTTAGGTTAAGTTAGTTTAAGTTTTTATTATTGTAGGTAGTTTTAGTTAATTTAAAAAAAAAAATATTGTCATATAAAGTTTTTCAAACCACATTTTCTTTAAAATATGTATATTAAAATTACAATCGAAGGATTTCAGCCAAATATAGTTATATATAACGTGTAAAGTAGAATTATAATAAGTTATTTCTAGTAATGAGAACCATGCTATTGGTCATTTACTCATCATTATAATTTATCAATTAAGTATTTCTCTTATTTTTACTTAAAAATGTAAATTTATGTACTAAAGTGGAAATAAAATAAGACTAAAAAACAAAACAAAAACCAAGCTCTTCGAGCGTTTCTGATCCAGCTGCGGCGAAATATGTCTAGTGTCATGACACTTAATGTCAGTCTTCCACCTGAAGTTGATCTCCTTGATAGCATTTAGCTTGAGCAATTGCTTACATGTAGCGAGATGCACGCCGAGATTCTCTTTTTTTCCCCGGTAGAATCTACCAAATTTGTTCCCTGCCTGGCAAGATGATCAGCTCTACAGCTCCCTGGATATCCTCATATCCCGGCACCCAGCACAGGTGTATGTTGAATTGCTCTGTCATCTCGTTAAGAAAAGAGCGGTAATCTAGATAGACATTTAATGTAGAAGAGATTTTATAGCGACTTGCCTGTTCTTAGCAGATATTACATTCCATTTCAGCCAAGACAAAGCTTCTTTGATAGCCATTATCTTCGAATGGAAAACGCTACAATGATCTGAGAGGCGGAAAGAGATGCTAACGTATAGCCTATCGGAGAAAACCGCACCATTGTCTTCGAATCCGTGTAGAAATATACTGATTCTTTGTCCGGGGTCACGTCTCCCTTTCAGTGTAGTCTAAATGGGATAGTGGCCCGGTAGTTGGTGTTTTCTGGAATTAATTCTAGGTTCTGAAGGATTGTGGAGCATTTGTTTGTCAAAGAGGTCTAGTGGTATCAGATGGAACAGAATATCTAGTGCATTCGTTAGAGTGGTTCTAAGTACACCACTATTGCACACACAAGCTGATCTCTGTATTTTCACTAGCTGGTTGCGGTGTACAGCTTTGGAGAGAGATGGCCAACAAACGATCACGCCGTACATAAGTATGGGTCTGATAGTGGATACATAGAGCCAGTAAGTTATGCGAGGTTGCATTCCCCACTTCTTACCTTCTTGCACGAATATAAAGCTAAGGTAGCCTTCTTAACGCGCAGGTGGATGTTGGGCTTCCAGCTAAGTTTCCTATCCAAAATAAGACCTAGGTATTTTGCTTTGTTTTTAAAAACGAGGCTGGATTCATTCAGTTCAAAAAGTTATCCCCTTCTAAAGAATTTTTATTTCCTGGTGAAGAGGACCAATTCAGTTTTTTGAGGGTTTATCCCCAGTCCATATTTATCAGCCCATTTGGAGAGTGTAGCAAGGGCATCTGCAGCAACTCCCATAGAGTCGTCAAGTGCCTCATCAAGAGAGCTATAGCAATGGTCGATAGTAGACCCTATTACATCTCAAAACAGGCAAAGGGTTTTAAAAAAAGGACCGGAATTAAGACATAAACCGATGTAGGGAACAAAAAAACAAAACTGCAAACGTCTTTAACTTAGCATAAAACCCGCCATAAAATGGAAATAATTTGGTTTCTTATACAACTTTGTTTTCTTACTTTAAAAGGAAATTGCGTATTCTTCCGGCGGCAGTTAGTCTTGAAACTTCAATATTTAAAGTTAACCGATAGAATAAAAAAAAAAACCTCAAATGGGAAGAAACAAGGAAAAAAGTGAAGTTGAACGTTTTGGTATAATAACCTTGCATAAAGGATTGAAATGTATTTGTGTTTATTAGCTTATCAGACCATGAAATAGTATTTACAAGTACAGTAGAAAAAAAAAAAAAAAACAAAGAATTCATAATATTACATAAACTAATTGTTCACAGAAATAGCACACCATGTTTTAATACGTAAAAACTAATTTAAAGGTATAATTTTACCATTCCAAAAGCTAATATTTGGTTGGATAACCTTTGCTCTTCAATACTAGTTTTCATCTTGATGGTATACACTCAACCAGTTTCCGACATCGTTCAATGGGGTTGCTGTACCAGGCCCGTCATGTGCTTTCCCATAGAAGACTCAAACTTGATGGTTTTTCGTCCTGAATCTTCTTCCCTATATCGTTCCATAGGTTTTCTATAGGGTTAAGATCAGGACTTTGTGGCGGCCATTCTAAAACGTTTATTTTTTGGTCTGCAAGCCACTGAATTACAGACCTTGCGGTATGCTACGGGTCATTATCTTGCGTGAACTTACATGGAAAGGGGAGAGACTAGTCGCAATAGGGCTCCATATGGTTCTCAACGATGTCTTTATATTTGTATTGATTCAAACGCCATTCTATTTTCACAATTGGATCAACCGCGTGCCAAAACATGAATTCCCAAACTATTATGCTGCCACCTCCGTGTTTAATGGTTTTGATCGTGTACAGCGGGTTGAATTCTTGTCTTGGGGGACGTCGTCGCCAGATCTGATCCTATTAAAATTGGATTCATTGCTCCACAAAACGTTTTTCCAGAAAGTGGTTTGTTAACATGAGCTCTTCCAAATCTCAATCTCTTCAATCTATTTTTCTCCGATACAGCTGGTTTCTTTCTTGCTATGCGTCCATGTAGATTAGCACCCATAAGACGGCGTCGTACAATTAATTTTGGACCAGCTCCTTGGAGTAGTGGAGCAGCCTGGCGATGTTAGATATTGCCTCACCTTTACGTTTAATGCCTAAAATGACTTCTCGCTTTTCTACGGTACAGTGTTTTACACGACCCATTATTTTGTGTTTAAATTCCAGATCTTTCAAATAACTAGCCGACATCTTTAGTTGTCATTACTTTTTAATTCCACAACTACGAGTATTGACCATTTACTTCTTCTTTTCCTTACGGCGAAGTTATGATCCGGAGTAGAAGGATCAGAATCCTCCCAGTTTACATCCCTACTGATCCGCCTGTGAGGTTTACCGGTTTGACCTCAGAAAGTACCGGCAGACTCAGCTGACTCAGATTTAAAATTTAAACAAACTCCGTTAAACAAAAATAAATATTGGTTCAAATTTGATTTCGAAATTCGATCGAATCATAGCCCAGAATCAGCCAATTTTCAGAAGCCGGTTAATAAGCAAATTACCATCTGATAGCATATATCCACAACTCAAATACTAAATTTGATCAAAATCGTTAGAGCCGTTTTCAAGACAGTAAAGTACCGTTAATTTTGAGGTTAAAATGAAAATTCGCCTCGAATTGTAACTCTACTTATCATAGATATGAAGTTTGAAGAAAATCCGTCCGTACATACAGACAAACAGAATTGAGAGACAAATTTGATCGAAATCTCGAGATCGAAAATTTTCAGGAAACCAATACTTGCCCTTATAGGTGCAAGTAAAAATATGCATTCATTAACAAAAGGAATACTTGACTCATAATTAAATAACAACATCAAGAAATAGTAAGAAAATTATATGTACATATATGTATGTAAACCCCACAGGTGGACCAGTAGGGATGCAGTAAAATGGGAGGGTTGTGATCCTCCTACCCTGGATCATAACGTCACCGTAAGGAAAAGTAGAAGATGCATGTATGTACTCGTATGTATGTATGTCGAACTAAATAGCACTGACATTCGACCTGTCTCAAAAATTAACAAGCAATAAAGGACGATAAAATTCAACCAAAAATGCACTTAGATGTCTCACCCTATCGTTCGACCCGGCAATTCAAAAACAACAATAACTAACGAGAATCTGAGAAGAATATCATTAAAATATTGTGTCAGATGCAGCTGCGACTGAATGCCACCCTCTTGTAACTGATTAGTATTTTGATGACCAATGTCAGAAAAAGGGATGAATATATCAAAAAACAAATAAAAGTTTGAAGATATTATAATTTTCTGAAATCATCATGAGTGCTGGTGGATTAACCCCTCCTGAGTTTAAAATTGTTATTCTATTAATGTATTGTGATCCAAATGCCGCGCTTAATAAGAGAATAATATATTTCTATCTGATGATTGGACATCTCTTCACGTTATGTGAGTAACTTTTAAAAAAATAAATATTTTTTCGCTAACAGCCCATGCAGAGCCTAGTCTAGCTTCTTGCATCCATCGGTGCTGTACGTGTTATATTTTGTTTACACGAACGGAAGGGAACTAGTTTATTTTTTGGAATAAAGCAACGCACTATAATTACTTAATAATGTACACTGCCGTCCATAAGTTTCCGGACAAATTTTTTTTTACCACAATTATACATTTACCTATTTGTGCAAGACTCAAATGAACAAAATTATTTTAAATCCTGTTAGGGTCGATAGTAGACATTATTACATCTCAAAACAGGTAAAGGCAGTGGACTTAAGCCATAAACCGATGTAGGGAGTAATAAAACAAAACTGTAAACGTCATTAACAACGTCATCATAAAGCCCACCATAAAATGAAAATAATTTTGTTTCTTGTACAAAATTTTCGCAAGACTATAATTCAGGTATTTTTAGGTTTGTTTTCTAACTATGGCCTTGCAATTTACGGAAATACTCCAGATCATCTATCCAGCTTGTGGCAACACCATACCATGAAGCTATCAGAAGAGCTACTAGAAGCTTTCGAACAATTCCTATAGCTAATTTACTCACAGAAGCTGGTCTACCCAAACTTGGTGAAAGAGCTAAATACCTTACATCACTCGTAGTGCAAAAGATTAACTCTCCTGATCCCACTCCAATTCATGACACAAAAAAAGACAGAAAATATCCGTCAACAATACCAAAAGCAGTGTCATGGCGAAAGACCTGAACATTCCCATCACCACAAACATGAAACATGCGCTGAGTTTACCAGGCATTCCAAATCATCAACCAGTCACGAAGTCCTCAAAGCATTGTTTTCAAAAATTTCAAACAAATACAAGATCCTAGGATGGTGGTTCCTATTCACCGACGCTTCAAAAACGGATGAATGAGTTTCTTATGCCGTTGTGAACGAATGTGGCACGGTAATGTCTAAAGGACTTCTCTCTAATTTCACATCAATCTTTACAGCTGAGGCTTATGCCATACTAAAAGCCCTTCAAATAGCAGATAATGGGAATACTATCATATTTACAGATAGCTTATGTTCATTTACTGCAATTGAAAACATAAACAACTGCACATACATTATAAACAAAATTCGTTAGAAGTTAATTTCCAATAAAACCAAAACCGTGCGCGCGCGCTGATTATAAAAAAAAAAACTCATCTGGATACCTAGACACTTCTTCTTCTCCTTACGGCGAAGTTATGATCCGGAGTAGAAGGATCACAACCCTCCCACTTTACTGCATCACTACTGGTCCGCCTGCGGGGTTTGCTGCTTTGACCTCAGAAAGTACCGGCAGCTTTCCCGATTTCGGATCACTTCGACGGTGCTCTCGCGTTGTTCTACGCCGAAAATTTCAACTGTTTCACACGATCTGTTCTATTTGTTCTTCAGAAGTACTCCTCGTCATCCCCACCCTGGTTCACCAAAGAATTACGCTCGCTTCGCAATTGAAGATATAAACTTTGGCACACGTACCTTAAGTCTGGTTCGCACTCTGACTTTTGTAATCGTCTATATGTACCCACTTTTCCGAACTCTGCGAATCTCTTCATCTCGAATATTTAGACAATGCAACAGAACATGATCTCCGACTCCAAACGAATTTTCTACTTCATCAACAAAAAAAAATTTGACAACTATCTACATATGTATCTACTTTAAAATTGGCTAATATTTCCCCCGGAGATCCTAAAATTGTAGCAAATTTATTTGCTCATTTCTTCAGCCAATCATTTAGCAACCATGTGCTAGAAATTGATCTTGAATACTTCTCCTACATGAAAAGCTGTGTCAAAACCTCGTTAGTCTCCGTATGACATAATAACATTGGAACACATGAGAGAAAATATAAGTCTCGTGGTCCTGATGGTCTCCCTTCCATAGTACTGAAAAACTGCTTGAACCATTTGGCCCAGACCATCACAAGTGTCTCTTCCAAATATCTATCTTACATGGAGTCTTCCGCAAGCTTTGAAAGAGCTCTTTCCCTTCACAAAAAGGACCCTAATGAAAATTGATACCTAAGCTCTTTGAAAGCATTGCTTACGTTACAGTTCAGTTCTTTCATTGAAAGTCTATCTTTTCTCCTAACCAGCACGGATTTCTTAAGGGAAAGTCAACAACTACTAACTTAACAGAGTTCATATCTAGCACATTGTGCGCATTAAAGATGGCAGAGAAGTTAATATAATTGCCACCGATTTTCAGAAAGACCTTCGATAAAATTTCGCACGGAATCATTCTTTTTAAACTTAAATCTATTGGCTTTCAACTGGGTTTCATTGCGTGGATCAAATTCTACCTTGATGAACATCAATTCAAAATC
Source organism: Pocota personata (assembly GCA_963082735.1). Taxonomy (NCBI): domain Eukaryota; kingdom Metazoa; phylum Arthropoda; class Insecta; order Diptera; family Syrphidae; genus Pocota; species Pocota personata. The sequence continues at coordinate 6,384,841 of OY720433.1, forward strand.
CTCTTTAGATCGGTCTAAATCCGACCCCATTATAGCCACTTCGTGGGTCACTGAAGCCATCTTGGTCCTCCGATTTTTATTTTGTCTCTTAATGATGTTGTCTGTATCATCAAAGATTCTCATTTATCCATCTACGCTGATGACATAAAATCTTCAGGCACGTATCAAACCCCGTTGACTCTCGCCCACTTCAAGTTGACTTGAACAACTTTTCAACCTGGTGCTAATAAAATTGTCAACAAATGTCAAGCTATAACATATTCCCGTAACTTTATTGCGCGATTTGGGTGTTATCTGAGACAGAGAACTGGATTGCCGATGTCATATTGATAACATTTTTAGCAGAAACCAACTTTACGCTCGGTTCCGTGAAACGCTGGTCTAAAGAATTCTCTAACACCTACGTCACATAATCCCTCTACTTCACATTTGGAATATGCTAGCCAAGTCTGATCCCCCTATCACGATACCCATTTCCTTCGAATAGAGGCAGGTTCATATGTTTCACTCTACGCGGTCTTCCTTGGTCTGACAGATATAACTTACCCCCTATGAGGATCGTTTGAAAATAAGTAACTTACAGCCATTTGAAAAACGTCAAGAAGTTGCGGACATCTTCGTGCATCAGTTGTTAGCAGGAAACATCGACTGCCCTGCCCTGCCCTGCTCTGCTCCAAATGATCTCCCTTAACGCTAACCCACGTTTCTTGCTGTCTGCACCCCTCTTGACTGTAACCAGCCAATGTTTAGAATGCTACGCATAGCTAACGGCGCACAAAACTCTTTTGATCTTCATTATAGCAGATTTGCAACTAGACACGCCCTACAGAATTCCACTTCTGTAGGGCGTTTCTAGTTTAGTTTTTGATACACAATACTGATCACGCTTTTTCTTTAAAAATGCAGTATGCCCTTAAACGACTTGAAGGTAGATTCGTTTAACTTTTATGATATGATTTTATGGCACTCGAAGTTCCTCCTAACGGTTTATGAAGGTATTATGTTTTTTCACTCAAAAGTTTGATTTTTTTGTACGAAACGAATGCACTTGCAGTGGCATCATGATCAATTTTGTGAGTTTGAAGCGGGAGTCGAAAAAAAAATTGATTGTCGTGTTACGAATAAAAAAAAAAAAAACAGCAAGGTAACAACAAATTGGAAACATTCTTTGTTCTGTTTCAATTTTGTGAGTTTGAAGAGGGAGAATAAAAAAAAAAAAAAAAAAAACAGCAAGGTAACAAATTGAAAACAATACAATACACTCAAAGCAAAATTTTATGAATAGCTTCTGAATAATGGGTTCGAATAACAAACCACTAAAACCAGCACAAAAGAAGCAAGTTGAGGACCTTTTAACAAAAGGACCCATCGTGAAATTTCGGAGTCAACGGGAATATCCCTTGGTGCCATAAGCAAATTTCGGCAAACTCTTGAGAAACCAAGGAGGCAAAAAGATCTTGTCTGCAGTTCAAGACCGCAAGCTTGTTCGAGACATGAGGATCTGGTCAGATCAGACCAAAATTAACAGTTTGGGCTCAGATGGGCGAGAGAGAACATGGAAAACTCTTGGAAAGAAATTACAACCTCGTCACGTTAAGGCCACGTGAGGGATCCATTATGATCTGGGGTTGCATGATTGAATGTTTCCAACTCACAGGATCCAAGGACATATGGCGTCATCATCGTGTAGAGCGTTTTTGAGTTGTCATTTAATGGAATCGCTGGTGAAATTCGGTGTTGAAGCTTCGGACATTGTCTTCCAGTAAGGCAATGATCCGAAGCACACAGCAAAAATAACACAAAAATGGTTAAATGATAACAACTTAACAGTGTTATCAAGGCCAAAGCAATACCCGGATCTAAACTCTATTGAACACCTATGGGGGACTTTGAAGAGATTCCTTGCAGGCGAAATCGGCAATTTAAACGAACTTTGGGCCAAAGTCAGGACCACATGGACAAACATAACGCCCGAACGGTTATTGTCGCTTGTGGTGGATACACGAAATATTGAGTATTGGTAACCTTTGTTCTTTTGGTGAACTTTGTTTTTATTTTCTCTAAAAAAAAAAACCTAAGACTTTAAATCACTATTTGTTTTTTAAACCAAATATTTTTATTTTTCAGAACATAGCGTGACCAACTTTGTGAGAACAGACTGTGTGAAGAAAGAGTTCTTTAATACTTTTTTCACACAGCATTAAAACACAGGCTATATTACCAAGCTGAGAAATATCGAATTCCAATTCACAGCATAATTCGTATAATCCGATGAAAAAGTTTGACCCTTCTCATTCAGAAGTTATAGCGATTTTAATGTAATTTCAGTGCAAAATGTATGGCGTACAACAACAACAGAGCTACTGTAATGATATTAATACGCGTTAAATCAAAAAATAATAATAAACAAGAAATTCCATATTCGGATGTCGTTGTTCTATACCACACATTTTGCTCTAAAATAGTAATTTCAAACGGCTATAACTTTTGAGCGGGAATCCGACATTACAGTTTCTAGTTAAAAAATCAGAAGGCTGAGGTTTCCATTATGCGCACTAAGCAAATTTATTTTTTTTTTGTTTAAATTGACTTTTATTCTAAGATGTACTGTAAAAGAATTTTTCTGCGGAAACTTTTTTTTCTATTTTTTATTTTTGTTACTTTAAAAGTTTTCAATTTTCACAGAAAAGTGCATGTACACAAACTACACAAATGGACGCGTTCACTTCGCATAACGCTTGTGCTAAGTGATTTCTGTTGCTGAAGAGGGGGATGGGTGGGGTGGTGCATGCAGTGAATGTTGGAAAATATTATAGGTATTGCCATATGTCCCAAAGTTAAAATAATTTAAAGTTAATTTTGTCTTTTTTGATTTTTTTTTTTTTTTTTTATTGACTGAAAATATTATACTGCTAAATACAACAGACTAAATATAATTAAAATTTAGCTCCAGGCGCCTGCCTGAAAGTTGTTGACATGCCCTTAGTGGAGCGACTAAGTCGCGTGAACGGCTAAACCCTGCGGAAAAAAGGGTTAAAATCCTGTTAGCGAGCCACCCACCCCATACTTTAAATACACCAGACTTTCTTACAGGTGCCTGCCCGACAGTTTTTGGTATACACTTATTGTTGCCGCCACCCTGTAATGCACTAACCAATATTATCGACACCTAGTGAGAGGAGGATTTTTATGCTAAGCGTCAGTTATGTGCAAATTAAAGAACTTGCTGTTGGTGGAAGCCATTTTTGTGGTGGCCATTTTCTTGAGGATTTTTCTTTGGGTAGCAAGCAATAGCAAGATTGGTTTTTAAAACAATCTTACTATTAAAAGTTGTTTTTTCTTTTTTTTCAAGTTACATGCGTAACACTTATGCAACTATGTAACTTCGTTTAAAGCGCCAGGTGATTTTCACTTAAACTGGCAACACTGTTCTCAACTATAAACAAATGAAAAACAGGCGAACAAATTTTTTATTTCCCCAAGAAAAAAAAAATATATAATTTATGTTTTTTAGGCCATTTTAAGCCAGAAAAAAAAATAAAAATTGCTCAGTGCGCATAATAGAAACCCGCCCCTATCAGCACAATAACACGCATCAGATGGCATACAAGATTTGTACTAGAAATTTTAATAAAAGCAGATTCTTTCCCAGTTGAAAAACTTTCTACTCAAACTGTACTGTTATTGTTTTCGTATATAAAAATAACAAAAAAAAAAAAAAAAATAATAAAAACGGCGTTTCTTCCCATCCTCAACATACTCAATACATACTGCACACGCAAATGCCGACGGAAATGAAAAAAAAAAAAAAAAAAAAAAACAAAAAACAAAGTTTCCCTATACGCCTTTTTTGGTGGGACGCTATTTTCGCAGAATTTCATATGTAAACAATTTCCGTACGATTAAAAAAAAAAAAAAAAAAAAAACTATTCAATTAAACAAAGTGCCAGTTCCTAATTAGAGGGAAGGCAACCTTCCGGCATTTTGTTCGATCTACTTTTTCGAGGGGGGAAATAATAATAAAATAAAATCACTTACCAATTAATAAATGCTTCCACAACTTCGACACACAAATTAAATCTCTCTTTCTAAGCCTAGTAGTCTTAAACTACGAGACTACATATTTTAACTTCACTTACTTCCCATTTACACTTTCACATAATATGAACCAAATTCTTCAACGCACACTTTGCTAATGAGAATAGGATCGCTTGTCGTCGGTCGGTCGTGCTGTACTTTTGCCAAAGAGTGGGATGGAATGGAATGAGAAACAGTTGTAGTAGATTATTGAAATTAAGGTTTACATCTGAAATTATTTTTATGAAATTGGAAGAAAATTCAATAAATAAGTTTCTCAAATTTTCACTAGCTTTAATAAAGCAAAGGATATAATGCTCAGTAGGTCATTGTGGAAACCATACACCTGCAATGTTTGGTTTTAATTGCAAATAAAAAAAAAACCAACTGTTGAAGCTTTTCCAATAAATCTTTATTTTATTTATCAGCAAAGTAAATTTTTATTTATTCATTGTTACTTCAACATTACATAATAATTACAATTTTTATCTGCGAAGCCTAAGTTGCAGTAAAGATTTAAAAAAGAATAAAAAACGACGTATAAATTGGTTTCAACAAGGAGATATTGAAATTGTTTCTTTAATAGCCTTTTTTTTTTGTAAAAATTTATTGAAAACGTTTGGTACTACAAATTGCAGTTGTTGTGTCGTCTTTACAAGATTGCCCTACGTCTGGTGCCAGTATTATGTTGCTTATGACGTTCGTCGTAGTATAGTTCATTTATGATTTTGAAACCAAACATTTTTTTAATCGTGAGCAGTTTAAGATCGTACTTAGATATCGCCGATTTTTTTTTCGGACCACGGGCAGTACTTTGCTCTATGCAGGTTCTTGAAAATTCGATTCTGAATCCGCTACAGTCCAGTGGTCCGATTATCGCTTTGATAGAGGCCGCTCGATTAATATTTTCGTGTAGGCATTCAAAGTTATCAGACTTTGTTTTGAAATGTGTTCTTAGTTTATGTTAGCATAGATCCTTGTGGAACTCTTTAAGAAATTTGTGTTTATTGAATAAGAGTATTAGAAATTTTGTCTTTAAATGTCTTAGGATTTGACTTCGGAGTAAAATTTTACCCAACAATTTTTTAGATTGATCTCACTAGATTCTAGGTTTATTGATTTACGATTTTTGACCATCGCTTAGGGAGTTTTCAAAGCCATTTTATTTTCCTCGAAATGAATTTCCAAAATATGTCATTTATTATTACATGTAAATTCAGTGACGTAAGCGGTGTTTCGGGGACTTTTGGCAATTTTGCATCAGTCATTCCCCTACGAGAAATATTTTATGATTGTGGCATTATCCCGGTTTCAGTGGTTTATGTCCCGAATGCCCAATTCCCTAGCGATTTCTTACTATATTTTTTTCTAAGAGGTCCACATACTTCCACTAATATATGTATGTATGTATATTATATTTTTTTTTTTTCTAGAATGACTCGGTGGGCTTTGGTGCTGATGCAATGTGGTTGATTATGTGTCTACAGGTACGTATAATGTATTGTCCCCACGGGCACAATTTGTGGCAAAATATAATAAAAATGTAATAGCTTTGTTTTAATAACTAAAATGTTTTGGAATTATAAAAAAACATTTTAAAAGAAATTAAAAATACTCTCTATATAATACTTTCTATACGCTGTAAGGAGAACCGTTTTTGATACAAACGTGCTGGCTAAATGTAGATGCGTACATACTCGTACATATGTAGGTACACCACATCTCGAGAAGTCATTATTACTTTTCGTAGGCGATACATTAATTTACTATTTTGGGTAAAATCTTAAAGCGTGTTAACTCGTTATGCAGAATAAAATGAATGGTTTGAATAATTGAATTTGAATTTATATACTGCGACAAATGGTGAACAAATGAATGTGCACCTGAAATAAAATACTCAGGAACTTGCACTGTTTAGATTTAATAAACATATGCACAATTTGTTTGCTAAAATTTACACATATTTCGCTTAGTTGTGCTTTACTGATATATGACACTATTGTTCTGTCTCATTTTTCTTTATTTTAAAGCCCAAAAATATTTGGGTGGGTATGGTTTTGAAGGGCGTAATCTCTTGACTCAAACATGAAACCAGCATTTTAGAATTATTTTCTAATTTATAGCAGTTTAAAGTTTATTATTATATAATTTTTTCAATTTTTTTTTTTCGACTACACTAATTTTTCGACTGTGCCCTTCAATTGTTCATGGAAAATTATTTAAGGCACACTCTGTAGGGATAAATCATTTTCACCACTTGTACCTATAGATCAAATTGAGAACATTGTAGACCAACATTTTGACCAACTTTGAATCTAAGGATTTGCTGACTCACTGATTAGATAAATATTTAGGCCCCGGCAACCTATGCAGAGTTTGGTAGACATTTACAGTTTCATGTCGTTTCCGAAGGGCAATTTTTCGGTTGAGAAAAGATTTTCATTACAGACAGTGTAAAAAAACCTTTTAGTATTTTCTGGAACTCTAACTTTGAGCCTCCCACTAAGTGGTCATTCACTTAACCACTGAACCACGGCACAGATATTTTGAGCTTCTGCCCTTTATATAGGAAACAAAGAAAGGTATAGAGTTCATGGCAAGAAAGTCAAGAAAAATAAATTTCTTGGTTTTACCTCATTTTTTTTAAATCTTTGCAACGCATACTTATACGCGCACATCGATACCACTCAGTGCATAAGAAAATTTTAATTTAAAAACAATTTTTTTTTTCTTCTCTTTTTAGAAATCTCTGTTAAAAGAGAAGAAAGATAGAGTATTACATATTACATATTACATGACATACAGATTACATTAGTTATCTTGATATATTTTTAGAAGAGAATACGCATGTTCTCCATAGCTCCACTACATTTCAACGTGTTCATCCTCATTGAAGGTGCACGTGAGCAGTAACAAGAAACACATTTTTTGTTATATGATGTCTGGTTCTGGCAGTACTCAAAATGTATTTGCGTAAGCAATTTGGATACTTGAACTTAATTTTGTGCTATACAAAGTTCTTACATAACTAGCTTATGCCCGCGGCTTTACTCGCGTGAGTTTCACTCTCAAAAGAATGTATGAAAAGCATATTATAGGCAAACTGCAAAGCAAAGTTTGTATTCAAAATCAGCAAATTAACTCTATCCCGTCTCGGAAAAATAATTTTAGGCTCTGCAGGGACTCGCAAGAAGTTATACCCTAAACTGGGCAGAGGTTTTTGAGTCTAAAAGGCTGAAATATGTAGATAGATGCAATGTTGAATGGCTACAATTTAATTATATTTTAAAAACTTTACAAAAACTTGCTTGGATTTTTTGATTAAACTCTTTTACAGAAAATGATTTAAGTGGCTCAGTTATTTTATCCGAATTTCATTTACATCACCTCAATGTCCACTCAAAATTTTTCCAAATGGAATATGTACTCGTATATACTATATCCAATGATAATATTCAATCGGTGGGTGTTCTACTCACACTCAAAAGCCGATAAGTAAATTCAATGTTGACATTGAATGACTTGTGTAATTTGCTTATGTTTTGCAGAAGTTTCTTGAACGAATTGGTTGATCCAAATCCAGTAATAAGAAGTATATCCGAGTTGCAACTCAGATTATGAAAACCTTGCTTAAGTTGAACCCTATGCGTTAGGGCTTAAGAAGTGTAAAATCGAAAAGAAATCGGTATTTACTTTCCTGGAGAAGAACAAATAATAACAAATTGATATATATATATATATATATATATATATATATATCTTCTATGCCAGAAAACACACCACCGCAATTCAATACCTAAATGGATATAAAGACTTTCTTCAAACTTAAGACCTTGGGTCTGTGAAGTTACAGTTCGAGGGTAAATCGTAATTTTTAATGTAACCCTAAGCACAGATAATAAACTTACCCAGATGTCACATCCCCATACAAACAAATTTTGATCTTTTTTGCGATGAGCAAACAACGATGGGCAAACAAAAAGCTTTTCTGCTTCGCAAAGAAAAAAAACGGAAAATAAATTTTCTGTGCGAAAAGCTTATTTCTTTTGATACTCTTTATTTAATATCTGTGCTCTAAGGTTAACAGTATTTTACTAAAGGCATATTTAGAAAAAATAGGATTTTTCTCGAAAAAGATCAAAAGACTTTGCTCAAACTTTATATTTCTTATTTGGCTACGCACATGCTACCAGTGTGTGTAACGATATTTTACTTAAAATCGATATCTATGAGTAAGTGTTTGACCAATATATAATATTTTTTTTATTCATGTTTTGCCTGGGGACCAGGAATCAAATTATAAATTGGGGCCGAAGCGCAACCAACTCGTTGCGATTGTCCCTGGGAAGAAATCATATTTTAACATGTAAACTCAAATTTCAAGAGCACACGTTCAGATTGATAGTGGATATAAAAGTGTGTTCTGGAAACTTCCTCATTGTACACGTTGCCTTCACAAAAATTGGTTTGTTTGTGAGAACTCCCATTGATTGATGTGGAAAGGAAAAATTCTAATAAGTTTAATTTTTTACTTGTTGTAAACAAAAAACCAGATGTCAAACTTGTCATATTTTTGTAACAAAAAACGTGTACATATTTGAATAAGTACGTAGGTCACAGTGAAACTTGAAGCATGGAATGATTGAATCGATATGGAGAGTCAATTTGTATCCGAGTTTTTCCTTCCAGTTAATTCTAAGGTTGGATTGCAGTTGGATAAAAATTGTTTCCTTATAAATTTGTTACAAATTGTTTATTCTATGGGTCAAATTTCTATTTTTTAATCCACTATTGAAAAAGTTCTGATTGGATCGAATCATTCAGGTTCCAAATAAATAGGAATTAAGCAGGTTTCAAAGCAACTTTATTCGCCCATGTATACGTGGTTCATGTACCTAATCACCGTTTTGGTAGCACAAACCCAATTCGCAATTTCTGTCGTAACTGTAGTTAAATTTTCTTAATGGTTTCTGTATTGGCTAGTTACTTGCTTTAGTGGTGAGTTGCAAATAAAAATGTGTAGTGCTGCTGCACTATCTGATTGAATAGGATTCAACCAGAAAAAATTTTCAGATTGGATAGGATTGGATCCAGGTTTCAAATACATAGGATTTAAGCACCTTTCAGAGCAACTTTATTCGCCCATGTGGTTCATGTACCTAACCACCGTTTTGGTAGCACAAACCCAATTCGCAATCTCTGTCGTAACTGTAGTTAAATTTTGTTCATGGTTTCTGTATTGACTCTTTATTACGTTTACTGGTGAGTTGCAAATATGAAAGTGTAGATAGTGCTGTTGCTAAAATTTGTGCTGCGCGACTCTAAGAAGAAACACCAGTAAACACTCTTCAGAGTGTTCCCTGGGAAGAAATCATATTTTAACATGTAAACTCAAATTTCAAGAGCACACGTTCAGATTGATAGTGGATATAAAAGTGTGTTCTGGAAACTTCCTCATTGTACACGTTGCCTTCACAAAAATTGGTTTGTTTGTGAGAACTCCCATTGATTGATGTGGAAAGGAAAAATTCTAATAAGTTTAATTTTTTACTTGTTGTAAACAAAAAACCAGATGTCAAACTTGTCATATTTTTGTAACAAAAAACGTGTACATATTTGAATAAGTACGTAGGTCACAGTGAAACTTGAAGCATGGAATGATTGAATCGATATGGAGAGTCAATTTGTATCCGAGTTTTTCCTTCCAGTTAATTCTAAGGTTGGATTGCAGTTGGATAAAAATTGTTTCCTTATAAATTTGTTACAAATTGTTTATTCTATGGGTCAAATTTCTATTTTTTAATCCACTATTGAAAAAGTTCTGATTGGATCGAATCATTCAGGTTTCAAATAAATAGGAATTAAGCAGGTTTCAAAGCAACTTTATTCGCCCATGTATACGTGGTTCATGTACCTAATCACCGTTTTGGTAGCACAAACCCAATTCGCAATTTCTGTCGTAACTGTAGTTAAATTTTCTTAATGGTTTCTGTATTGGCTAGTTACTTGCTTTAGTGGTGAGTTGCAAATAAAAATGTGTAGTGCTGCTGCACTATCTGATTGAATAGGATTCAACCAGAAAAAATTTTCAGATTGGATAGGATTGGATCCAGGTTTCAAATACATAGGATTTAAGCACCTTTCAGAGCAACTTTATTCGCCCATGTGGTTCATGTACCTAACCACCGTTTTGGTAGCACAAACCCAATTCGCAATCTCTGTCGTAACTGTAGTTAAATTTTGTTCATGGTTTCTGTATTGACTCTTTATTACGTTTACTGGTGAGTTGCAAATATGAAAGTGTAGATAGTGCTGTTGCTAAAATTTGTGCTGCGCGACTCTAAGAAGAAACACCAGTAAACACTCTTCAGAGTGTTCCCTGGGAAGAAATCATATTTTAACATGTAAACTCAAATTTCAAGAGCACACGTTCAGATTGATAGTGGATATAAAAGTGTGTTCTGGAAACTTCCTCATTGTACACGTTGCCTTCACAAAAATTGGTTTGTTTGTGAGAACTCCCATTGATTGATGTGGAAAGGAAAAATTCTAATAAGTTTAATTTTTTACTTGTTGTAAACAAAAAACCAGATGTCAAACTTGTCATATTTTTGTAACAAAAAACGTGTACATATTTGAATAAGTACGTAGGTCACAGTGAAACTTGAAGCATGGAATGATTGAATCGATATGGAGAGTCAATTTGTATCCGAGTTTTTCCTTCCAGTTAATTCTAAGGTTGGATTGCAGTTGGATAAAAATTGTTTCCTTATAAATTTGTTACAAATTGTTTATTCTATGGGTCAAATTTCTATTTTTTAATCCACTATTGAAAAAGTTCTGATTGGATCGAATCATTCAGGTTTCAAATAAATAGGAATTAAGCAGGTTTCAAAGCAACTTTATTCGCCCATGTATACGTGGTTCATGTACCTAATCACCGTTTTGGTAGCACAAACCCAATTCGCAATTTCTGTCGTAACTGTAGTTAAATTTTCTTAATGGTTTCTGTATTGGCTAGTTACTTGCTTTAGTGGTGAGTTGCAAATAAAAATGTGTAGTGCTGCTGCACTATCTGATTGAATAGGATTCAACCAGAAAAAATTTTCAGATTGGATAGGATTGGATCCAGGTTTCAAATACATAGGATTTAAGCACCTTTCAGAGCAACTTTATTCGCCCATGTGGTTCATGTACCTAACCACCGTTTTGGTAGCACAAACCCAATTCGCAATCTCTGTCGTAACTGTAGTTAAATTTTGTTCATGGTTTCTGTATTGGCTCTTTATTACGTTTACTGGTGAGTTGCAAATATGAAAGTGTAGATAGTGCTGTTGCTAAAATTTGTGCTGCGCGACTCTAAGAAGAAACACCAGTAAACACTCTTCAGAGTTATTTTGAAGGGACAAATTTTCGTTTGGTATTCTTTTTTTTTTGTTAGCTGGAAGGAAAAATCATCGAAAGACATTGCAGAGCTGGTACGCGAGAGACTTTAACCCGATTTAAAAAACCTAATTCAGCAATTCATTTTTGAATTATCCGTCGTTTGTCGGTCTTCAAGCTTTTTTGTTTGAAAATATTACCCAATTTCTTGGCCTTAGCTAACTCTTACAGATCAAGAGGTTTTACCCGTCTTAGTCTCCTGATTACATTGTCAGTATTTAATAGTTCTGTCATTTCTATGTTAACGTGGTTGAGAAGCCTACTTTTATGTTTGCGTAATATCAAAACTTTCTTTCATTTATCATGGTCATTAATAGACAAAAATTAAGTGAATGAAACATAACAAAATGTACAATGAATCTCCAGGGGAACACAAAATTCGTTTATTATAGAAAAGTGTTTTGGTAAAATTGTTATAAGGAGAATGATAAATAAAAAAAGGCTATATATTTCATAATGCATATATTTATTTAATATCAATTTGTGAAGATAAATGAGATGTTAAATATACGTATTCAAATTTACGGGACTATCTTTATTATTCCTTATCCATTCCACAAACCAATTGACATATAATCACAACTGGTGTCAACAGCGCTCTTTGAAAGAAGTGCATGTCCGAGTCATTATCTACTTCTCAATATAGTTACTTTTTTCCTTGACGGTTTCTGCATTGGCTAGTTGCAAAGTTTGTTTGTGAGTTTCCAATATGAACGCTTAGGTGGTGCTAGTGCTGAAATTTATGTGGCGCAACTTATGTGTTGTCTGGATGGCAAAAATCTTCATCCCAACCCTCCACGTGGGTGCCAGCCGGAAATAACCACCACAGTAGTCTTGTGTGATGTCAAGATGGGGTTAGCTAAGGCCAAAGCATTGTATAGGATTCTTAACTTCTCAATAAGGTACCTGATTTCAGTGGTGGTGTAGCGCGTCCATGCACGAAACCGTGCCAAAATATGCAAGGCTGGGGATTAAACCAGTCTCTAACGAGCTCCCTCAGACACACATTCGAGGTCTGTCGTATTTAGCCTTATCCCGATATATCAGCGCTGTTGGGACCGACCCTCTTTCCGTATTACTCGTGGGACCAAAATCCAAAAAATAATAATGAACAATAAAACAGAAAAAACTAAAAAAAAACAAAAACGAAATTTCGGGCACTTCATCGGAAGATGAATTGCTCGTCTCTAGCCAGGAGACTTTAGTGGGGAGCGGGGACCTTGAGAGGAGTTCCGCACAAAGCGCGCTCCCCGAACCACCCTCTACATCTGTGGTCCAGGACACTCGACTCAGTGCCTAAAAACGCGCAGTTAACACAGAAAAAGCGAGTACCAGAAAGCCATTTTCATTCTGGGTAAGATTACTAAGAAAGAAGAGGCCGGCACCGCTTCACACTGGTAGACGAGCTCTCTACCGGCGGCAAGGCAGTGGCTGACGCGTGGGGTGGCATAGAGGTCAAGCTATCCGAGATGGTAATGGATCATCTCATAAATAACCAGGCAGGACCGCTTCCCTGCTTTGATTCAACTAAAATCACAAAAGGGTACGGGGTCATCAAGTGCGAGGACGCTTCCTCTAAGGAAATTTTAAGCGGCTGCATTCACAAGATCCGTGACGCCTGGGACGGCTTGAGACTCAAGCTGATCCTAAGAAAAGGGCCTAAATAATAACTAATGCAACCTGTATCACAACCGTAATAACATCAACCACGGTAAGCCTACAACCTGCATTCTAGCTAAAAAAAAAAACATATCAAAGCTTTTATATGTCCAAATTTTAGGTCGTCTGATTTAACAGTCGTCAAAATACGAGTAGAGAACGCAGGCAGCGCGGACCTTCTAATAGCATCTGTCTATATGCCACACGACCGACAGCACCGCCGGAAGAAGTCCATGAAATGATAACTACCATCTCAAAATCAAATACCAACCTGCTGATGGGCTGCGATGCCAATGCCAAAAACAAGGCATGGGGCAGCTCGGAAAACAACAAACGCAGTGAGTTTTTGTTTGATTATATTATTGAAAACAATCCCTCGATTTGTAACAAAGGTAACACCCGACCTTTATCTTTCCGAGTATAAATAAATTTAACGGTTGGGAAGATGTTATTGATGTTACACTTTCTATTAACAACAACAATATGAAAGTTGAAAATTGGAGAGTATCCTATCTGAAATCCTCCTCTGACCATAGATGGATCCTCTTCAATGTAGATCTCGAGATCGAGACACCTAATGAGGAACTCTCTCTTAGGAAGTTGACCAGAGAGACCTTCATATCAGGTGTAAATACTGGCAGCCTTATAAAGACTGCCTTAGATTATACAAGCAATCTGTCAGAATGGCTAAGAAACAGTCATAAACAAAATACTGTCAATCTATTGAGACCTTCAAGGACTCTGCAAGACACAGTAAAATTTTATCGAAAGAACACTCCAATCCATCCCTCCTAAGGAAGGCAGATGGGGAATGGAGTGAGTCAACTCCAGAATCTTTAGAACTTCTAATAAACAACCATTTTCCTGGGTCCAAAGATAACAAAACAGAGCCTATCAGCTCTCAGCACCTTGCAATCTAGCGCCTGGGAAAGAATAACATCCATTATTACCGAAGAAAAGATTTCCTGGGCTTTAAATAGCTTATAAATCGCTGGGCCTGGATGGCGTTCTGTCCTTTGCTACAAAAGTCGCAAGACCTAGTAATTCCATGGCTAACACCGATTTTCAGGAGCTGTTTATTAAATAACAATGTACCCCAATCATGGAGACGAGTGAGAGTGGTTTTCATTCCAAATGCAGGTAGACGCGGCCATGAAAACTCGAAAGATTTCAAACTAAAAACCCCAAAAGCGATGAACATTCTTCGTAAGGAGCAGCTTGACTTGGCCCTAATCCAGGAACCATGGATTCTTCGTAATCGCGTGAAAGGATTGGGGTCATACAACTATAATGTAGTGAACAGTGGTAGCGAAGGTAAGGTCAGAACTTGTATCGTTGCCAAGAAAATTCTTTACGTACTAATGCTCTCTAATTACAGCTCGGGGGAACAAACGGTGTGGTGGTAAAGGGGAAGGACATCACATATACGCTGGCGTCGGTATACCTACCATACGACGAAGGCATTGACGTCCCCTCCGGAAAAGTCAAGGCATTGGTAGCAATGTCTCAACAAGGTAAGAGGAACTTAATTCTAGGCTGTGATGCTAACGCCCATCATACTGCAAGTATTTGGAGTAGCTCAGACACTAACAGTAGAGGCGAGATTTTATTGAACTATATCCTAAGTACTAACCTAACTATATGTAATCGTGGCAATTCACCAACTTTTATTACAATCAATAGAAGGGAGGTTCTTGATATAACACTCTTATCTATAAATAGCACCGCAACAATCTCGAACAGGAGGGTATACCGCAAAGCACCACTGTTTGACCACTGCTGGATACTCTTCGATTTGAATTCCGGCGCTCCGGATAGGAAGACCTTTCGAAACCCGCGCAGAGCTAACTGGAAAAGATTCAACGAAGAGCTGGGGAGATCTCTTGGAACTCACCCCGGGAAAATCCCCAGGTCCACGAAAGACATCGATAATGTGGTAGATGATCTTACCAGTAATCTCAACCGCTCTTTTGGAAAGGCTTGTCCTGTCAGACGCGACAGAGGAAGAAATCACCTACCCTGGTGGAATTCGAAAATAGCAGAGCGTCTGCGCACCTCAAGACATAGCTGGAACCTCGCTAAACAGGGAGCTATTGAGGGTTCAACACATAAGGAAAACGTTAAGCTTCTCAAAAAGGAAATAAGATTCGCTAAGAAAAATTCCTGGAGAAGCTTTTGTGGCTCCATTGAATCCACCACAGAGGCGGCTCGATTGAGGAAGGTTCTCACCAAAACTCCATCACATATGTCTTCTATTAAGAACTGTGATGGCAGCTGAACAGACTCTTACGAGAATACGCTTGAAGCTCTCATGAAATGTCACTTTCCTGGCTGTGAAGAAGCAGGGACATACTCGTACTGTCCGTACATCTATGCCAGCTAACATTGGGACTGAAACTATCGACAAATTGATTGACGATCAGAAAATTTCATGGACAATCAAATCGTTTGCACCATACAAAGCACCCGGCATTGACGAGATATATCCTATTATGTTACAAGAATCGGGGGAATATATTATTACATGGCTCAAGTACATTTATGGTTGGTGTCTCAGATTGGGATATGTTCCAATAACTTGGCGAGAGATTAGAGTGGTTTTTATACCAAAGGCGGGTAAAATATACCACGCTAATGCCAAGGACTACAGACCAATAAGTCTATATCCACTCTTATTGAAAACAATGGAACGGTTAATAGATATGCATGTCAGAGATGAGATTGAGGATAACTTTTTATCGAAATCACATAATGCGTACACAAAAGGAAAATCAGTGGATACTGCTCTTCACAAAGTGGTCTCTACCAGAGAAAACACTCTTCAAGTGAAGGAATACACGATGGGTGCATTCCTTGACATCGAAGAAGCTTTTAATAATGTAAGTACCGAAGCTATAGTAGACAGTCTGCGCAGCGCCTAAATACACTCTGGTATATGCAGGTGGATTGAACTAATGTTTAGTACCCTCATAATCAACTCCACACTAGGGGACATAAGAGGAAGAAAGCGAGTCAAGCGGGGCACCCCACAAAGCGGAGTCCTTTCACCACTCTTATGGCTTCTAGTAGTGGACGAGATCTTAGATATACTTGAAAGGAATGGTTTCAACGTAGCGGCCTATTCTGATGATGTTGCCATCTTGGTATCCGGAAAATTCCTCCCGGTACTCAGCAAGCGACTCAATTATGCATTAAAATGGCCAGACTATGACGAATTGACATCTGCTCGGACAGCAAAGCAGCAATTAGCGCGATCACAAACCCCATGTCGAAATCACTACTAGTAAGGGAGTGCAAAACTAAATTGAACTTACTTGCCAGACGCAATAGAGTCCGTCTCACATGGGTACCGTGGCACGAGGGTGTACCGGGCAACGAAAAGGCAGACGAACTAGCAAGGAAAGGAGCAGGCAATACAGAACTGAACCCGGATAGTACAATAGGGGTCCCTCTGACAACTATTAAAACAATAATCAATGATAAGATACGACAGGAGTTCAATAACTACTGGACGAATCTAGACACGTGCAAAGTGGCTAGATCTGTAATAACCAAACCGAGTAACAACACAGCAAAAAGAGCTCTTAACTCAAGCAGAACACAATTGAGATTGATGGTGGGACTTTTAACAGGGCACATCAATCTCAACAAACATTCGTTCAGACTCGGGATAGCTTATACAGCAATCTGTGCCAACTGTGAAGAGGAGGAGGAAGATATAGAACACTTCCTCTGTCACTGCCCCGCTACAGCGAGGCTAAGGCTGAAAATTCTGGGATCTCCAAGGATTCCGGATATTACACACCTCAATAAGAAAGGAATCGGGGATATACTGGAGTTCGCCAGACGAACACTACGATTCCCCGATCACTATACGATATAGTTGATACTACCCATGATCCCTAGACCTAAATCCTCTCAATACATAATTCCCAAAACACATCACTATTCCTTACAGTTACGCAGATGAGGGGAACACAACGGGCCCAATGGAGGCCTAAGTGAAGAGCATAAGCTCACCCTCTCAAACCAACCAACCAACCATGACGAAAAGAGATCTATCAATCTTATAGAACTATGTCGAAGGGATATCCGTATAGCTGTTGGGGTCGTGACAGGACACTGTGTGATAGGTAATCAAGCAGCACGGCTAGGGTTACCTCATAATGACTATTGTAGAAACTGCAGGGACGGAGAGGAAATAGAATCCGTTCATCATCTCCTGTGTGACTGTCCAGCTCTGGCCAGCAAAAGAAGCTGTGCTTTTGGCAGATACTTCTTTTCAGAGCTACATGAGCTAGGTAGCATTGAGTTAAGAAAACTCCTGAGATTCATGCATTTATCTGGGTGGTTTAGCCTAGCGGTCGAAGATTGAAATTTTTTAGGTTCCCAGGGTTCTAAATATTGGGCACAATGGATTCATAAGTGAGCTGTTGACAACCCTGTCAACAAGGGCACCCAGTTACCTAACCTAACCTAAATATTTCTTAACTTCAATTTGTATTTTCAGTAACTCTGTACAAATTTTATTGTTCCATAAACTTTAAACTTTACACGAATAATAATAGTAATAAGAATAATAAATAATTATAAACAATTAATCATTATCGCTGCCTGATGCAACATCAATATCATTCTAGTTTAGATGTACTGGTAATGTTAAAACTTCTAAATCGTTTTTAAGTACATATTGGTCAATATCTGGGTCGATCTTATCCATATGCGAGCTTTTGGAACGTACATTTAAAATATGAGGATCTGATGTAATTAACAGTCATGAGCCAGAAGCTCATGGAAGCCGTTAAGCATGTAGTACCAATTGTATTTGGAAAGATACATACATGTTTTTTGTATCTTCCAATAGTTTCACGAATCTTTCAGTATTAATTTCGAGACCATTTGCTTATAAGTTCCTTGTCTACCCCTGTCATCTCTGAACTCAATTGGGGATTTGAGAAAAAGTGTCGCGCTGTATTTCTGTCATTGCTCGTATTCGCTACAGATGACAGATTTTTCTTGATAATTTCAATAATGCTCTTAAAAGTTTTATTTAATAGCGATTGTAGGTTTACTTCAGTCATAGT
Organism: Pocota personata; assembly: GCA_963082735.1. NCBI lineage: Eukaryota > Metazoa > Arthropoda > Insecta > Diptera > Syrphidae > Pocota > Pocota personata. The sequence continues at coordinate 6,403,104 of OY720433.1, forward strand.
TTCCGATACAGCAGCAATTTAAGGTGCTTTATATATTTGTAATTTGTAGTAACTTGGAAAATAATCTTTATGTACACCCATGACAACATGTATTGTAGAAAAGCGTACTTCTTCTTAGACAAACCCAAGTCAAGGTACATACAATGCTAAGCTTTGCTGCATAGTTAAAGTCTTATCGGGAGACCCTGAAGAACGACGAGTCATTTCAGCAGCATACTCGTAGCTGCCACTGTACTATGTTGCGAGATGAGTTCTTGTACGCGACGTTTTTTCGTATGCACGTTCACTACACTCTTCAAAATTCTTTGACGGTCTTCCTTTGTTTGCCCCTGGTACATTTGGATTAGCAGTCTCACTTACCGGATTTAGCAAATTATCTGATAACACCAAATTAAGGTTTAGCCATTGTTCATTAACATGCATGAACCTCTCCCGTCTTCTTTGGCACTGGTCCCATTTTTGCTTTACTTTTAGACGATAGAACTTGGAAACGTTTTGAATTTTAAGTTCAACATCTTCAGTTGACTCTTCTAAACCTAGTAATTCATGAATTTTTGAAGCAACGGTAATAAATTTCATTGACTTCTCGCTTTGAATTCATGTTTTCAAGAGGTCACCATTTTTTATTGATAGAGTTGAACCTACAAAAATGTCAATTATTAAAAAAGGCGCAAACTTGCGTAAAGTTTCTTTCATAATTTAGTCAATAAATAAATAGCCTATGATAAAACAAGAAAGAACTTGAGAGTGTTTTTCGGTGTATTTGAGAAATTAAATCTAAAATTCACTACTTTTTTTGTAATTCGAATTAGCTACGCATTCAAGACATCATTAAGGGTGGGCGTGGTGTAGTGGTAACATCAACGCTTGTCACGCTCTTGGCTCACGGTTCAAATCCCGATGTCAACAATCATCTATTTATTTTGTCTGAAATAAATAAAAAAGTCGATCAATTGCGAAAGCTAAGTCAACTCTACTGCGAAAGCATAACACTGGCAGTAGAGCGGGTCATATGGCTGAAAATGCAACTTGATAATGATGATGACATCAGGAGAACGGAAAAAAATACTGTGAATCATGAGCAACAACAAAAGCAAAAAAACAAACAAGCTCTCCAGTTATCTGGACGCTACCCTTGGAGTTTACAGAATCTTAATACCATCTAAGTTTCAAACCACTACACTAAATCTTTCTTTCTCTCTTCTCCTTCACAAACGCCCGTGTCCTGTAATAGTATAAGAGTATTCATTTCCTGTTTGGATAATTATATTAAAAAAAAAAAAAAAATCATATTAAAAAAAAAAACACGAAATAGACATACATTTTTTAAACGCCATATGATTTCTCATACCTCGATTATTATTATTATCCATAGTAAAATAATTATTTATGCAATTTAATATGTAACCAATTTAAATTATGTTAGAAAAAACACTTGATAACACTTGATGGTCTGCGAAAAAACTTCAAAGAGTCAATGTTTACGGCTGTGTAACAGTTGCACGAATTGACAAATCCAAATAATTTCAATGCAGTTAGAGCTTATAAATATATGTTTGAAATGACTTACCAATCACTCAAAAGTACCGCTAAAATAGTTGATTTTTTTATTTATTGCTATGGGTCGTCCCACTGTGCACTGTGGGGCGGCGGGAGGTGTCAAAAGCACTACACTGAATTCTTCCTCCAGACACCCCTGATCACCCCCCCATAGGAGGAAAAGTGAATGATTTATTTAAACATGATTGTCTAGATATAATTTTTGTAAGAGGCTGCATACATTTTTGATACTCTGTTCTGATGGAACTGAAAGAGGGTTGAGAAGGTTACTATTGAATAGATAGTTACAAAGTAGTTTTATTTTACTACATTAGGCAGTGATGTGTTAATGCTACGAGCATGTTTGTAGCTATGAGTATAGCTAGTGCTTCTATAGAGAAGATGGAGGAGAATGTTGGCAGTACATTCAAGTTAACCATGTGTGTTTGCGATGGCAAATCCGGTGCCCTCATCATGTCTGTATATAAGATGTTCCAGATGGCATTGGGGTAGGTGTTCAAAAGCCCTAGAAAAAGTTGGGTATACTTTTCTTTGAGAATCGCCTCTTTCGGGTGTTTCGACAAGCTGGTGTTGATTGCGGTAGTAGCCAAGGAAGATATTTCTCGATTGGTAAACTATTCACAATGGGGTCGATTTTGAGTTTTTTTTTGCAAAAGATAGCATTTTATATAGTGTGAGGGTTGTTTTGGTACCTTCTTCCGTTTCAAGATTTTGGTTGCATCTCTATGAATTGGAGAGCTATATGTATCACATATTTTCAGGAATAAGTGGGATATCAAAATGTCTCTTCGGTTTTCAATAGTTAAGAAGCCTACTTCTGTCAACATATTTATTACTGCAGTTGCCCTAAACGATTTTAACCTTGCTCTTATTGCTGCGTGTTATGAAGTATGTAGGATTTTTAAGTTTGATTGAGCACACTTGCCATATATGGTTAGCCCGTATTAGACTTTGGACAGGTGTTACGTGGATAATTTTGATGACAAATATCTTATAACATTAAGTCTAGAAGCTAGCTTTTTTTTCACTTCTAAACAGTGATCCTTAAATCTAAACTTATTGTCAAATAATTTTCTTAGTCTTAGTTATCACCCAGGCCTCTTGAGAACTGTCCTCACTAGTATCTCCTGGAAAAAATGTAGACATTTACATTGACAGTCAAGCTGCAATCAAATCGATCTCATCCACGGTGATAAAATCAAAACAAATAAAAAGATATCGGAACGAGCTATCACACTCTGTTGAGTGTGGCCGATGAACTGGCTAGAATAGTAACTAAAGCAAACTACAACATGTCAATCAGTCCTAGCTTCAATGGAACTTATCAAATCAAGCATAAGGACGAACTCCCTAGAGATGGCCGATGAAATATGGGAAACAAAACACCTTCTCAAACTTAGAAAATCACATTTAAGGCTTCTAATAGGTATATTAACTGACCATAATACATTGGTGGAGCACCTAAAAGAGATGCGCTTAGGTATGACTGAACTATGCAGAGGATGCGGCGACGTGGATACGGAAGACGGAATAGTACCCTTTTTGTGTGAATATCAAAGCTTCTGCAGAACCAAGACAGCCCTCGACGAATATTTCTTCAACGATTTCAACTAAGCTACCAAAATCGTAAGGGGGTCGGAAGCCATTAAAGCTATTCAATTTTACTTTCTTCGTATTATTTTTTGTTCAGGTACATCCATCCCACGACGGGGAACACAACGAATCCATGGAGATCCAAGTGAGGCTTGGGCGATCGCTGTGCAGCCACCCGTAACCTAATCTACGAGTAACCTAACCAAAATGAAAAAAAAAAATTGTTTGCTACGAGCCATGCAAGGAAAGGCAAGGATGGACGCAGAACTAGCTCAAATGTCTAGAAGCAGTTATGTGCTCGAAATGGTCAAATACGAGAGAATTCTTCCACGTCTTCTAGAGAACTGACTGAGGGAAATTTTTTGTTGGATATCTCTTAATCTGAATACATACACCAACCGAAACACCCCCGTTGCTCCGTTGACATCAAGCATTATTGATTTCTATTTCTAGTTATTTTAATTTTTATTTTTAATGTAATTTGGATGGAAAAATCGTCTGATAGGACGGAGAAAAAAATAAAAAAGATAGTCTCCGTTCCAAATGTAAGCTGTTGGCAACCCAGCGGGAGATGGAATTCTGAACGTAAAGAATGGTTATTTTTGAATATTTGCACAAAGAAAACATGTCGTCGAGGGTCAGGGAACGAAACTGCAATATAAATGGTTTTAGCCACCAACTGTTGCAATAACGGTCCCACCTAAATGGAAACTCCTACAAATTAATAGGCTTCTAACTACTTTAAAAGACAAACAGAATTCTCAATGAACACAAACACAAGTATTTTAACAAATTAATTCGAGAAAGTGGCAATTTACTATTTGTCTTGATAAAAATCGTTATCTACTTCTTGATTACCAATACCCAGCGGGAAGTTGAGAAACACTTCCTAGGATCGAAAAGCAATACAAAAAATCTCTTCGTAATGGAGTACAATGGAATGGTATAATTTATACTCGGAACCATTGTGACAGCTTATGTGGAAGAGTTCAGTTTTGTTTTTGTTAAAATACAAAGCAAAAGAAAAAATATCTTTTGGGGTACGGTAGAGTGAATCCAGAATTGATACACAGAAAAGCATTGTCGAATCATCCCAGTAAAGCATGCAAGATGAATTCCAGAAAAGCCTTCTAGATCCATTGCACGGAAGGTCAAGATTGCTTACATCCTACCATAAGCTATGTTAAGAAATATATGGTAAAGTATACAAAATGGAATGGATTTCATAGAATACTTCCATCGCACATGGTGGAAGGCTTCCTTACGTTCCCCGCTGGATAGTACAAATGAACACACGTGCGATCACTTCGTTCGAATACAAAACTCGGTCGGTCAAGAGAAACTTTTAACTGACCTATAATTAAGGAGTCTTTGGCTTCATTAACTAATTTATATTTGCAACTGTCTATTTTTTTGTTTCAAATGTATAAAAACAACACGGATCTTCTCCAGCTTGTTCAATTTCGATTATACACAAAACTTTATAAGACCTTCGTTAAAATTTATCATTCTCATCCTTTGAAGTATTCTTCTTAACTAGAGTTCGAGCTTGACAAATTTCTTCGTTTGCAGCAGATTCATTTCATATTCTCCAGCAGATTCTTAATATCAGTGCGCACTCTTTTGTTTGTCGTCGATTTTGATTTCGAAGGTTTGGACTTTCTTGGGAGATGCTTCTTAATAATGCCGAAGCGATCTCTAGCTAAGCTCAGAAACTTTCAGCGGATTAAGGGCTGTGTCGAAGCCGGTATCATTGAACATGCAATATTTTGATATAAGTGGAGAATAACTCGTACGATAATCCTTTTGATGCTTTTATCTTAGAAAACTGGACGAAATCGCCGAACTCGAGGGGAGAAAATAATTCAAACTAAGATTTTGGGAAATTTTTAAATTGTTTAAAGATAAAAATTGCGTTGCGTACCGGTAGTTGACAACTGATAATCGGGTAGTGATGCCAAGTCAAAATAAATTATAAAACTCCGGCTTGTACTAGATTATTACTGAAGTGTATACAATTTATTTTGAACAGAAAGATTTGCACATGAATATTAATTTTTGAAATATGTAAAATCAAATATACGTATGACCGTCTGGCAGCATTTTGTATTTGCTGAAGTTAGTAATGTTCAAAATGGGGGATTTTTCCAAAATCTGGATCGTTGGTATAACCACTTGAATTTAGAACCACTTGAAGAACAGAACGGTTTGAATACAAATGTGTAGGTCCCAGACGATTCACATGGTGCTATCTCTTTGCCAGACGCAATAAAAGTACGTCAAAAATCAGATTTTAAAATAATTGGTATAATCATATGCTGATTACTTTAAAACAATGATATGAACATCCTGATCACGAATATATAGGTCCCAGACAATTCATATGGTGCTATCTCTTTGCCAGACGCACCAAAAACTTTTCAGTAAGTACAATTGTATGTATGCACATATGCATGATATGACGCTGTAACAGACAAGATGGTTACAGCTGTTTGTTGATTCTGCGCTTGAATTTCTTACGATTGTGATGTTCTCGGAATATGTATACCAATATCTGTATATATGGATATGTGTATGTATATATGTACATATCCAAAGAAGTTTTGGTAGGAAGGTCTAGTCCTTTCGATATAGGTAGGTCCTATAGAAAGCCACTTCTTTGTGAAAATTTCTAAGTAGAATAAATGCGCGATCAAAGCGAGGTGCTTCTTCGCAATGGCTAAGTCATAAGTTACAAAAATGTATTTTTGATGACACTTATATACCATTAAATACTCTTATGCAGGGGAATTTCAACATAGATGAATTCTATTGGAACGTTAATCATCAATTTCTATTAATCACCAACAAAATAAAAACAGAGGACTATAGTATGGAGACCATCATGACCATCATGATCAATGCACTTATCGAAAACTCGATAAAAAAAAAAAAAATTTACATACTCGTACGTATAGAATTACGTAAGGTAGAATAAGATAAGAAGTTTAAGGTAGATTTTTAACTTTTATATATAAGAAACAAAATAAATGAATTCATATACTAAGTTTTTTCAATTGATTAAACATTTTTCTTAGTAGCCATAGTTAATGCAATAATAAAATAAATAAATAACTAAAGTTAGTTACATCGAAAGACATAGTTTTAAGTATTGGGTTTAGCTTAGAACGCCCGCATAGGGCCAGTAAGTTAGAATAAGATAGTTAAGTTAGTTAGCTAGTTTTAAGCGTTTTTTGTTTGTTTAATGAATTACCCAATAAAAATGCATTAAAACTGAAAAAAAAATTAAAAATTATCGAAAACTACAGAAATCGCTCATTGGATGTATTTATTAGAGGATTGAATCGCGATTTTTCTAAGATCCTAATAATTCAAAAACCACAAACACTCCCAAAGGCTTACGCCTCATGTTTAGAAATCCAAAATCTAAATTATAGAAACCTAGTAATACACCAAAAAACGTCCACAATACAGTTACAGCTCCAATCAATCAAATATTCACACCTACACCAAGACAGAACCAGGCAAGGTCAGGACAGTCACCAAAAACTCAAAAACCATTGAATTTACAACAAAGAAACATGGCAATACCGTATATTCATTGCACTTCTCTTGCAACGTGACTTCGATAAGATTCAATTAGGGATTCTACTTCCAGAAATCGGAAACTATTCTTTTTAGGACGCCGTCGCACGGACAGCCACTTGCGTGTCGAAGTGTAGTCAGATACCTGGGGCTTTTGTTAGACCAATATCTATATTTTAACAAACATATAGATGCTGCTCTGGCCAGAGCCAAAGGAGCGTTTGCCCTTATAAAAAGACTTTTTTATAGCAATCAACTCGATGCAAGGGTAAAGGTATTCTGCTACACGGCCCATGCTCTTATATGGATGTCCCGTCTGGTTCATCGTGGGAGCTTGTTGGAAAAGATTCGGGTGTTTGAGAGGGCTTGCCTTCATTTATACAGAACACCAGGTCCTGTACAACAGGGCTAACCTAATAGGGTGGATAATTTCCTGATTAAGCTGATTCGAAGGCATATTGCAAGAGCAATGAGCTCGATGAAGAACCCGATCTCTGGGGGTTATTACCCCAATTATAATTACCACGGCTTTGTTCCCCCAGAGGCATTCCTCTATCTCGATGAGAAAGGTCTGATCCAGGACAGATTGGAGGTGCCGCTAATCTTCCATGTTGCTCGGACAGCTGCGGATAGGCGACTCAACTACGACAGAGACGTCGCACACAGCAGTGTGGAGCGTCTCCGGTTCAGTAGCGAGGAATCAAGTCGCGATATAAAAGACGTTGAACGTCAGTGCGGACATTTCTGGTGACTAGCCGAAGGAGAGGGAACTCCTTCTTCACTTCCCCATAATCTAGGGTAGCCTGTTTAAAGTTGGCTGTTATTTTTTTCCATAGCCGCCTTACAAAGCTTAGGTTTAGGTATTTTAGGTAGGATTTAGGTAGAAAGCACAGCACTTGAATAAAAAAAAAAAAAAAACAGTACGTACATACGTATGCATATAATTACGTATGTAGTTAGAGTAAGGTAGATTAAGATTGATTAAGATAGGATAAGATAGGTTAAGATTTATTTTAAGGTAGTTTATAAGTTTTATATATAAGAAACAAATACAACACAAGTTCATCTACAAGGTTTTTTTTTCGGTTAATTAAAATTTTTCTTAGTAATCATTAGTTATTAGTAATAAAAAAAAGGAATTAAATAAATGAAGAATATAAGTTAGGTTCCATCGAAAGACATAGTTTTAAGTATTAGGTTTAGCTTAGATAAGATAAGATAAGATAGATAAGTTAGTTAAGATAGTCTTAAGCGTTTTTTTTGTCTAGCAATTAAGTTATAATGAATTAATAATTAATAAAAATGCATTAAAAATAAACGAATGACGAAATACGAGGACATAGTAAGCGAACTTATACCTACCGTGGAAAAACGTATCAACCGGACCAGCATTCTTCGACCGCAGTTAACCCATCGACTGCAGCAAATAGGGAATTTATTTGAGAAACAACGGAAAAGGCCTATGACAAGCAAGGTCTACAAATTGGATTGGATCCGCATGGACGTGGATAGCAGGAACTCCGGACGCAACAGACTGGGACAATCTACTGAAAACGCAAAATGTAGTAATATAAAACAACAGTAATCATCCATGACTTTGAAAAGAAGGGACGTAAGTGCAATGGGTCTGTAATTGGGTAGGGAGGAAGATTTGCATTTTTTAGGGACGGCATTCACGTCGCTATCGAGGACGCATAGCGACCAGTTAAAACTCTTAAAAAAGCTATTAAGGCTGCTCCAGTTGACTTTCTCGTATTATCATACTTTTCTTTTAGGAGTTTTTTCTTTAACTTTATGGTCAGAGTATGAGAATTTAGCTGAGGAAATTATGATCAGACCTACCTAGAGGCGATAAAACATCAATGGCGTATTTATCAGGGTGCAAAATAAGAAACAAGTTCAGAGTATTGGCGGAATGACTTTTAATGTCCGGTATACGTGTAGGCTAATTTACAAGCTGAGTTAAATTGTTCATCTCAGCGAAAAGTTCAACATACCTTCATTCGGGTGTTGTCTGGCCAGACAAATTGTGTATATTGAAATCGCCCGCAATAACGATATCAGTATGTGGATACAAGGAGACGATTCGAGTGATGGAATCGGCATCAAATTCGTCAAAACGTGAGTTGCTGTACGCACTAGGGCTTCTGTAAATAAAGCAGTAGTGAATGAATTGCTTACGGACAGTAAATTTTAGCCATTTGGACATAATGGCGAGGTCACGGTGGGGAAAGAATAATGACACTAAGTTATATCCAGGGAGTTTCAAATCAGAAAATTCTTCAACTACCTGTGTTTCGCTGGCCAAAACAGCTGGTTTATGGGAATGGGCGTACATGGCGAAGAAATTTGTTCGAACCCCACGAATGTTGATAAAATCAACCCTAAATTCCCTCATCACTACAACATAGAAACACAAAAAGACAAAACTCTGACGTAACTAAGTGCAGCTGTAAAGTGAAGATCCGTTCTGATTCATGGAATCGACCGTTAAATTATACTTATTTCAGAGGCTGATAAAGCTACGAGTAGATTTTATTTATTCTGTGGGATTGGAGCTCCATTGTCTATAGGCTATGTCCAAGGTGTGCTGGATGTTGAATTTTTGAGTGGACGAAGTAAAGCTCCATTCCGAGGTGAAGAACCTCAGTTCTGTGCAAACGTTGACACCAGTGATCCTGAAACATATGTCAGCCTATGGAAAATAAGCTAAGGAATCTCGCAGCTTCATTCAGTTAGATAATGTGTAGTTCCAAATCATGCAATTGCGATCCTGTTTTTCTATTATAGGTGGCATTATAGTAGGACATGGTTCGAATTTTCTATGCTTAATCCTTAACTATCTGGATTAACTGTGAACGTCGTGGCTCAGTGGTTGAGTGCACTGTTATTGAGCGGGAGTTTCAAGGTTTGAATCCAAGAAAACACAAACAATAAAAATAAATGAACGGTTTGACAAACACCCGAGAGTATAATTGTCATGAAAGTTACCCTCAATCGAAAAAATTACCCTTCAGGAACGGCATTCATAGAACTGTGGGTCACAACCATTCGTGTGGTCGCAGACCAGATATGGGCGTTATATTCCAGCTTAGGGCGGATGAATGCCTTATAAATTGAGGCCAGATCAGACGGGGTAAAATATTTCTTGCACCGTTTAAGGAATCCTAGACATTATGCAGCATTTTTGGCGATCTCGAATATGTGATCATTCCATCGAAGATGGTTATTAATACACATACCGAGAATGGCAAGTCTTTCGGTTTCAATGATGCAAGTACCATCCATGGATAATGGTTGAGGGTTTTGGTTTCGCATTAAATTCCACTCTGTTGGTTGAACCCCATTTAATTATGCTGTCCAGATCGGAATTTAATGTGTTTAACATACATACGTTGCTTAACTGTATTGGGCTGTTAGCGCCAAAGTACTCATTTATTTATAACTATCTGGAGCTGAAGAGAAAGAGATCTAGTGTGTTTTCGAAATTGTTTGTTTTGTTAGTAAATCGTATGGTCTCTTCTATAAGCTGGATGTGACTATTTTCAACGTGTCTTCCAGTCTCATTAGTTTTGTAAGATATTGAAGACAGTTGAATTGAAGTTGTGGACATTACAATCGTCGAGGCCATTAATTTTTACTATTGTCAGATAGATATTGACACAAAGTAGAACCATGAATTACGAGTTTCAGCTATTTAATGCCGTATGCATCAATTTCCATCAACTCCTCTCTCTGACAAGTCAAATCTTATCTAGCAAATATACAGAGATCATATACGAAAGCCTAGTTGTAGTTCGTAGTCATGTATTGACTTGAGTTCCGGTTAGGACCAACATGTGTGTTTTTTTTCCTATAATATTTCCTATAACATGATGTAGCCCCTGAGACAGTTCTTCCTAAAGATCCGAGTGAGAGACGAGTTTACCTCCCTGCATCCCAGGGAGTGACATCATGACTTTTTGGTCTTACACCGACCCCTCCGAAATGTTATCACGACTACTTCACGGAGCCTATAGCAAGATATGGTGATATCTGAGAGGCGGCAAGAGAGTGGGTCGCTGTCTACCATCCTATGGCAACGCGTTGGGTAAACCGATTGGTTTATTGGTATTGGTTTACCCAACGCCTTGTGAGCGCTGCCGTTGGTCCATTAAGGGTTTAAAACTTTAACTCAGTCTTGAAGATCCGTATAAACAGGAGCTTGGTAATAAAATAGAACTAAATGAAAAATAATGCAAGCTCTTATTTTACTGCTCCCGTAAGTCAAAAACAATTTTTTTTCCCAACTCGTTACAATTACCAATTTGGAATTGGAAATAAAGCCGAAGAATCAAAAGAACTGCTGTTCAATTTTATTTTCAGATCTTATAGAAGTAAAATCGATTCTACTTCTTTACTATCTACCTTATTTCGCGCCCACTAATGTACTCAGACTTCAACAACCCAATAACGTTCACTTTTAACATTTCCATTTATCGATTCCTCATTTTGTTTGTTCAAATTTTTAGAAAAAAAAGAGAAAATATATATACATATGTATTTATTTTCACCCCCTTTTTATTCACCGTCCGGGGGGCAAATTTAAAAGAAAAGTCTTTTATACTTAAACAGGATTGGGGGTTGGATATTGGACCTTTTCGTTTTTGTACTCCTCCCCCCCTAACTTTCGTCCGCCTATCTAAATCAAATACTTTGGCATCCTCTTAGGCAGTAAAGTTGAAAGCTTTTGTAGAGAATAATTAAAATTTTCAACGAAAATTAAATGTTTGGTGGTTTGAAAAATTTTACACTCCGACGGACATTTGAATTAAAAAAAAAAAAGAGAAAACAAAAATTCCCACACCAAACTAGTATATATTTTCCAATTAATATTCAACTTTTACTAGCTATTTACCATGGCTATTCAGCTGGAGGAGAAGGGCTTTCGTGGATGCAAAGTTCATAAATTTTCAGCCCAACAAACAGATAGATTATATATAGATAAAGAGAAGGACGTCTTCGCGTAAACAACAGATAAAAAGGAAGCAAGAAACTTCCAGAAAAAAACACCAAGTAGTAGGTACCAGAGAGCTGTTTAATTGAAAAAGTTTCCTGCAAAGCTGATTCATTCGTCCTTTATTGGTGTTCCTAGGGTTAATTTTTCGCTGGCATTTTCGTATTATAATTTTTTTCCTTTTAATAATTTTTTAATGGAAATTTAAAGGTAGGGCGTAAACAAATATTGAATTAACCCTGAAAAGAAAAAGAAGTCTTGTTTCGGAGATATCCATCATTCAATCGTCGATATGGTTTTTTGAAACTTTTGGTATAAAATAGAGCATATTTATTTCCAAAAAAAGTGACAATCACTTCTAACTACTGCTTTAATGTCAGTGCTTTGGAAGATCAATTACCTCCTAATAAGTTCTTTCGAAAATTGACATCATTAATGATAGTCTTCATGATTTTAGGCAATGGTATTCTTCTGGTAACTTAGTCACCTACAAATACCTGTAGGAAAATTGACACACAGAGCGTAATATCGCCTCAAATTCTTTCAACATTGTTGAAGAGGACAGCGTCCCTACTTTGAAACAACAGTACCATTTTGATCGAATTTGTTTTGAATTATTATGGTATGATACAATGATAAACCAATAATTATTGTATAGGTCTGTGTAATGATACATTTTAGTCTTTAAAAGTTTAACAATCTCATCTCCGCAGTTATTATAACAGTCTAACAAAATTAGCATTGTAGTCGTTATTGTACCAATATTCAAACAATTAATTATTTTCAGCGTTCCGCACCAGGACCATAATCCTTAGAAGACTGTCCGAAACGTCTATCCTGAAACTGATTCCATCGAAGGCCTTTGGCAATCCTACAGTGAATAGGAATACGTTTCAGTCCTCCCTTGCCCTTCTTGTCACTCTGAAGTACGTCCAGCACCCTTTGAAAAGCGAATACATACATTCATACATTAGGCTAACTTGAGCAAGGTCATCTCGGTCTCGGTCTCCCTTGTTAATTACGACAACAGTTCACACTGTCCTTCTTCTAGAGATGGAACAAGTACGGTTTCATGAACCGAAAAACACATGGTAATGACCGTAGCTACGAGGGTACTTGCCACCGACACGTGCCACTGCACTGACCTAGAAATCTAATAAGTACTAAAACATAGTCAGGTCTTATAAAGGGTGTCCCAAAAAACACGCAAGAAGTAATTTTGATAGAAAACACAGATTTTTAATTACGAAATTTAAATGTTTTATTGATTCATAAAGTATACAGTATAGGGTTATAGGTAAATTACCTCCACGGCTTTGCTGGCACATTTGTCGAAATTTTCCATGACCGTTTTATATAAACGTGGCTCAGTTTCGTTGATAGAGCGCTCTGCTCTTTCAAGGAGTGGTTGGTCGTGGGCTTATAGGAATAAACCTTAGACTTCAAAAAACCCCAAAGAAAAAAGTCCAATGGGGTTAAATCGCATGATCTGGGTGGCCAATTCTGATCACCAAAACGGGAAATTACTATACTAGGAAGTGACTCATAGTGTAATTGAATTCTTGTATGGCATGTGGCACCGACATATTGAAGCCACATTCATATCTTGCAATTTAGGCACAAAAAACTGAATTATCATGTCGCGATAGCGAGCATTTTCAAAGAAGAATGGTCCGACGATACCTCCAGCTCAAAATCCAAACCAAACAGTGACACGTTGTGTATGCATTTGTTTCTCAATAATCACTTGTGTATTTTCTGAACCCCAAATCCGACAATTTTGACGATTAACAAGGCCATCAAGATGAAAATGAGCTTCATCGCTGAAGATAATTTTGTTTGAAAAATCAGCATCCACTTGTTGTTGTTCCATAATCCATTCAATGAACTCTCTTCGTTGTGCGTAGTCAGTAGGCTTCAGTTCTTGAGTCAATTCCACTGTGTATGCATGAAGATGCAAATCTTACGTGAGAATACGCTATAGAGAACTTCTCGAAATGCCCAATTCTTGACCACTGTGCCGAATTAATGTTCCTGGACTCTCAACAACACTCTCATGAACTGCTTAAATGTTTTGTGTAAAACGACTTCTTGAAGGTCGATCAGAGTGTCTAAGATCACTAATTGATCCAGTGTCCCGGAATTTTTGAATTAATCTCTTCACAGTTGATGAAGATAAATAACAATTTCGACCATATTTTTAGCTGCCAAACCTTCATTATTTTTAAAATATTGCTCAACAATGAAAACGCGTTATTCTTTCGTGTAGCACTCCATTTTTAATAACCCTGAACTTTCAGCTGCCACGCTGTTTTTTTCGCATTGGCATCACTTTATCACACAAATGGCGCAAAATTCAAATCTTGCGTGAATTTAGGGACACCCTTTATGCACGACCTTTATATGCCACGATTTTTTTTTGATTATGAAAAGCAAAATTTTCTTAAACTCGTTTATACATATATACGGGTTTCTAATGGACAAACTTTCTGGAACCAGAATCTATTCAGATGAAAGACTATTGGAACAGTTTATTTCGATTCTCAAATTTGGATTGTGAAGGTTGGAATTGGAGCGCATCGCGAGATAATTTAATAAAGAAAACGTTTGCAAAAAAGGGAAGAATATAAAAATGTTTCAAATTCTCTTAAAGTAGGTTGAAGGTCATGTTTGTGGAAATGAAACCTTAAATTCTGATTTGTTCTTGAGAAAGAATGTTATCCTCTACGATCTCAACCCTCGCTACTCAATACTTTTGTCTACGTGTGGAATTATTTAGACATAGACACAGATGCAAATGTTTTGATTTTATACATAGATCGGGACATGTGCACGGAAGATGAGTAACAATTTCTTGCTCTTACCTGTCGAGACACGCTCTAAAGTCGTTGGTACATTGAGAATAGTTTTAGTACGTCTATCTTTCCTTCAGGTTAGGCTCTGATATTTTTTTATCTACTATCTGACATTATTTTGACTTCAATTTCTGGGTAGAATTGATCGATTCCTTGAAATGGGAGGATTCATCTCTAATGCAAGTCATCTTATCTGTTCTGCATAGCTGCCCAAAACAATCTTTAAAATATTACCCGGCATATGGATACTACCTATTTGTTTGTAACTTGAAGCATATTGTTTAAGATTTTTATCGCTGCATGACTAGGTATTAACGTGTAGTACATTTGTACACTCACTCTTACTCCATCTCTAACGCGTATTAATTTATAATTTCCTCAGATTTCCAATCTTTTCTACTAGGAACTTCATATTTGAGTTTAACCCTAATGGCCTTGAAGATGTTGGTTCCTCGGATGATCCAAACTTTCCCCCGAATTTGCTTCAGAGTCAGTTTTACTCCACCATGAAGCATATCGATGTGTCAGCGGATGCGATGATGACAGAATCATGGAATGTTTCTGATCAATTGACAAATTTGCGTGTTTCAACCGCTTTTGCATTTAGATTTTTCATATCCTCATCAGCTCTTTTTCTGCTACTAGTAGCTCCTTTACCGTTAACCTGCCATGAAGAAGTAGTTCCCGTCTCTTGCTCCGTCGGCAATTGTTTTTAAAGTGATGAAAAATGATTAATGTCATCCTTGCACGAAGGATTGCTGGGATGCGTTGTCAAGCAAGCGTGAGATTTTCGGATCTCAGGCGTATCTTGCATTTCTATCATAAATTTGTCAGCTGACCAATATTGTTCGTCTTACTTCTAGCACTCTGAACTATGTCACCATGTCGATTTTTTTAGCTAGGGTATCTCCAAATGATCCTCTAGACGGAATATCAGCAGAATTTTCTCTTCCGGCTACGAATCTCCACTGTCCTTTAAATTGTTGTTGTACATAGGATACCCGGTTGGTGACAAATGTGTTCATATCCCCTTTGGCGCGCAAATTAAATTCATTAGGACATTCTGGTCCCATCCGCCAAAGACTTTGAATAAGAATCTTTGCCTTGGCGACAACCACGCAAATGTATCAACGATTTTTCCAGCGTCACCCCATATTGCTCGTTTGGTACCTTTTATGCTGAATGACGAAAAGTTGACCTTAAATTGGAAGTCGTCAGCTTTCGGGCACCATTTTATTACCAAAATGTTGAATGTAGTGTCACTATTAAAGTCATGTTCTGGCTCCGATTCAATTACTTTTTTTGGTAACGCTTTTATGAACGTTGAATTATTTGATATTCATTTGTGTAAGTTGAATCAACCTTTCCGAAGTAACTGCATCAATTCTTGTTGAGGACCTTGACATTCTCTTATTGAATTTGCACCTAGACAATCGTCTACATAGAATCCTTCAAGCAATGTTTTGCTTGCCCGTGGATTAGTTTGTCTTTCATCTTGAGCTAACTGGCATAAAGTTTTAATTGCCAAATATGGTGCGGATGATGTGCCGTATATGACAGTTTTGAGAGCGTATTCCTTGATTGGACCCCTGGAGTTTTCTCTCCACAAGATGCGTTGTAAATTTCGAACCTCCTGATCGCCAAAAATTTGCTGAGACATTTTTTCGACGTCAGCTGTAAAGACGATTGAAAATGACCACCATCGAGGTAGCACGGAAAACAGATCCCTTTAAACCGTTGGACCTGCCATCATAATGCTGTTCACTGATTCCTCAGATGATGTCTTTGCTGAGGCGTCGAATACCACTCTCGGTTTATACATGTTTTCCTGTATGATCCTCTGATATTTCCTCCACGTATCCAAGAATAATATATTCTCGAATGAAATTGGAATATCCATGCTGAAAACTCTTTTTTTTTGTGAATCTTTGTGTCAATATTTTGCGTGAATCCCCTAAAACGATCCTTCAGCAGTGGCAATTTGACGATGTAACGCCCTGTTTCATCCCAATTGTGCGTCATTTGGTAGTGACTTTCGCGCATTTAAATTTCGGTAGATTTGGTCCCGATAGTATACAGCCAAACCTTGAATTTTGTGCCATTGAAGTATTGGCTGGACCCTTGATCATGCGTCAAAAATTGTGGCAAAACGTTTGATCCAACCAGTAATTCAATCTCCTTTGGTTGTTCGCACCATGGACCTGTCACCTTTAAACCTTGGATGTGTAGCCACTAGTTGGATGTAACTTGTTGAACTGGCAGTCTTGAAAAGTGACGGTTATCTTTTATTTTATTCAATGCTTAACCTAAGTAACTTTATTAAAATATTATACAATATAGAGAACGCGTTCACCAGCTTTGTTTGTATCACATCATTTAGTTGATGAACAGACGTAATAACTGCCATTACTAGGGCTCCTATCTCCAAGCTGACCTTTTCATTGTGAATTGATTGAATGGAAAATTGGCATGCTGCGATGATTTGTGTAGCATGATGGTTGATTTCATTGACCTTTGACTCATACTTGACCTTTGACGGGCTAATTCCTCTGTCAAGTAACACAGTTGATACCCTTGATCAATCAGAGCTCGTACAAGTCTAGCTTGTCCTCCAACACATATGTTCACCATCGCTGTGGCTAGTAGGACCAACCTATTACTATGACATGCGGTAACGATTCGTGAAGTCAACAAATTCTTTTAGTTTGTTAATTTCTGTTGACGTTCCTCTAGATTGTTGATACAATTTCCTTTATTCAGGGTCAAGTTTCGGACATAACGACTGAATCACTAATGGATCCCAGGAGCCATTAGTGTTTTCAAATCGAACTCATTTATATTTCGAACTGATTTCAAGGTAAGCAATTTTTCGATGTAATTTTTGACAAATGCTGCTGAATTTTGAAGCCAAACAACACCTCCCTTCTACTGGTTTACTACGAGTTTCAAAATATTCGCGTTTTTCAGCAAAAGCACCTACTAAAACCGGCCATTAAATGCGGCTGATCCTTATTGCGCTAGATCGAACGGTTTCATTCTTTGTAGTCGGCGCACAAGGTTTGTCTCGTTCACAATTTGGACTATAACATTGTTGCAATGATCATGAAGACGAATACGGAGTTTTCGAACAGCAAAGTTCGTTATTTCGTCATCGACGGTGGTTACTCCTAAGTCTCTGTGGATATCATTGTTTCTGATATACCATGGGGCATTTACTATGACTCTTAGGTATCACTTTTTTTTGAAAAGATTGTAGGACATCTCTATTACTTCGTTTGGTACAACCCCAAAGATGCATACCATACGTCCAAACGGGTTTGAGCACTTGTTTGTATAAAAGCAGTTTGTTATACATGCAAATTAAGCATTTTTTTTTTTTATATAATTTGCACGCGTGAAAGGGGATATGAATACCCTTATCCTAATTTTTAGGACACGGGCGTTTTGTGGAAAGGGAAAGAGACAGAGAGAAGACATATATAACAAACTGCTTTGTCTTCCAAGTAGCCAATACATTTATCTGAATTTATTTTCAAGCTCGTCGCATTTCTTTTTAACGACTTCCATTTGAGCTTCGCGTCTAGTGTCATTCCTAGATACTTTGCCTCGTTTGCATACGGTATTTGTACCGAGTTAATGAAAATGGGTAGGTTGTTAATTTGTTTGTAAGTAAAGTTAACATGAGTTGATTTGGTATCGTTGACAGCAATGCGCCAAATCTTTGTCCATTCGCAAATTTTGTCCAAATCTCATTGGACTTGACTGATTTATCTATTGTTATTATAGCCGTATCGTCCGCGAACGTAGGTACGACAGTGCCTTCTTCTTGCGATATATCGCGAATGTACAGTAAAAACAAGACCGGACCAAGAAAACTTCCTTGCGGTACTCCGACAACGATTTCTTTAAATTGGAAGTATTCCGATCCCTGTTTAATACGGAATAGTCTGTGCGCAAGGTAGGATTCTAAGATCTCATCTCGTCGTAACCTAAACTTCAACCCTTCATGCCATACCTTGTCGAAGGCTTGAGGGTCGTCCAGAAAAGCGCTAGGACATATCTTTTTCTCCTCTAAGATTTTCTCTGTTTCATTTGTTATCCTATAAATCTGATCAGTTGTGGAATGCTTTGTTCTGAAGCCGAATTGATGGTCAGGTATCAAACGTCTTTCTTCAATGACCGGTTGTAGGCGGTTTAACAAAAGCTTTTCAAATACTTTAGATATTATCGGCAGGAGCGATATCCGTCTGTATGATTTTTTGTCGTTTGGAGGCTTTCCCGGTTTTGGAACCATTATAACCAACAAAACGCTCTTTATTTAAAAGTTGTCAGGTGTCGTCATCGTACTACCGACGTCTTCTGTTAGCGTCCAGACTGAATTTGTTTGTACTAACAAGGGGAACTCCTTTTATGGTTGTGGTTGGAGAAACTGGGATTTTATTCGTTTTTCTTTTTATGCTCGGGTGGTTGTGGTTTCTGTTCCCCGCCTGGTCTTGACCCTGCACAGTTAGGGTCACAATCGAACACATTACTCACTACACAGTGGCCACTTATTTCAGATTGTTACTATGTATATTAGTCTCGTACCAATATTCAAGATTAACTTTTCACTATTCCGGCTAATCTGCCTTGAAGGACCATGAAAATCTATTTTTTTAATGAAATTAATCGAGAAATGCAGAATCACAATAGGTAAGAAAATGCCTTGGGTGGATTGATATAACAACAATGAAATGATTTACTTTATTTCGCCTTAATTTATACAACAATTTTGCTAGCCTAAGCATGATAAGGTGCAAACTTACAGAATAACAAAAAATTACAATTTCGCTAGCATAAGCAGAACAACAAAAGAAAGAACGCAAACACATGCTTATTGGTATTATCTTTTTTTGTTGATGTCATCAGAAAAGACTTTTATCTAATGGTGTCCACCAGACCCGTACCTTATAGTCGTACATAAGGTTGAGTCCCACACAAACTAAACTGGTAAAAAAAAGAGCGGTGTGACAGTGACCACCCTCCACATTTTGACATCTTACGCCGATGGAATGTAGCCGAAGACCTATGAATTTGCAACTTAAAATGAAGTGACACTAGTTTAGGAAAAGAGAAACGTAGGGACTAAAGAAAAGGCAAGGCGGAAGCTGTAGCAAAGGTGAACCTCAAAATATCTTGGCTCTGAACCATTTGCCCTTCTAGCTAGATGTGTGGGGTAAGATCATAATGTAGAAATGGTCTACTATTGCACATCGCAATCGGTGATCAAATGTGGAGAAGTGTGTACGATAGAAAGTTGCAATTGAAATGAGGGTAGAGTCTACAAACTCTATGCATAGTGTTAGAAGCGATCAAGTGGATAGTGACGATATTCACACGGCATGATACCATTAGGTAATAGACTATGCCTTGAAGACGCATCTCCAGCACTAGAATGGTCACATACTATTCAAGCAAATGCTAGCGTTGACACGAGATATCGAGATCAGAGAAGATCTTTGGAGAAATGCAGAAAGTATCTCTGATTCGGATGGCTCGAGGAAGAAAGACGAAATGAGAAAAAATGTTTTGACTGAAGATGTACCTAAACCAGTTGCCGTTTGCAGAATTAATAAAGCAAAGTATGCCTTTGGAGTGTTGTCCGAGAAAGTAACTATCCCTATGCATAGAAAGTTATGCAGTAGCTTGCGAATAGGTGTTTATAAATACATATATTGATAGTGGTTGTAGCTTGTGAGAAGCCATAATCCAGGGATGGAATTGCCAGTCAATTGGCCTCACTTTTCGAAAGGGCACAAGTTCCACAGATAAGTACGTAATGCAATGAAATCGAAGATTGCAGAAGATGTAGCATAGGGAAGTACTAGACGTAAGTGAATAACTTAATTATAAACTCACTTAGGTTAAGGTTATGTTATGTCCGAGAGTTGCTGGACTGAATTCAGCTATCACCTGGCATAGGCCTTAGCACTCTCCTTGAGTTTCATCTGAAAAGAGAAGTGAAAATGGTGGGAAGGTTATGTTTTGGTTTGTGTGGAAATAATAATACCTTTGCACATTGAACATTGTTCTGCCTGCTCTGAGCCCCAAGTTTTGCACGACAGAGCCTAACTATTTTCGATTTGATGTTGATCGCTGTAATTGCTTTAATGACTGCTTGAATGAAGATATCCTTCTGTGATATTTTAGAATGGCTAGAGCTTTTGCTTCTAACTTGTCTTATGTCGAGTTTCTCTGAGGAGACACCTACACCTGTGCCATTGTTCATCTTTGACCCATCCGTGTAGATTGCTATTTCAAAGCTGCATTCGTGCAGGGTATACGAATCAAATAGTTTCGATTGAAGTCCGTGTATGGGATCGGGTAATAAGTTTGTTTATTATCAACTACAAATGATTTGGGGACTGAACTATGACGTTTCTTTTAGGCGTACCTACGCCGTTTCTTAGATAAATACATGGTTTCTAGCCCTGCAGTATGATTCTTCTTTAGGGCATCTGTTGTAATGAGGTAAGCAGCTCTTCATATTTTAATTAGTAACGTAGTTTCTTTGTTTTGCTGATTGCATTCCATAAAACCATACACCCATAGGTCAGTATTATTTTTAGCTATAGCTGCATTTAGCTAGTGAGATAAAATTGATTGCTATAAACTACCGATATTTAAGTTCTCATATGGTGATCCTTTACTCCTTTCCTTTCATCACATTCACTGCAAAATCTAATTTTCTTATCTGCAAAATGAATACACAATACATACAATTAAAAAAAAAAACTCCTCAAATGTCTTCGATAAATAAAGGACCTTAAAGGTCTTTAGTCGTTCATCCTACTTTAGCAAAATTGTATCCTTTAAATGCGTACTTATCAATCGCATCAGAGATGACAGGCTAAACTTCTACTACTACTACTCCTTGTTTCCCAATTTCAAGCTTTACTTTTTCTTATAATCTCTAATGAGCTCAATCGTTTCCCTTTTTCGTTGTTTTTTTTTTTTTTTCTCATTTGCTATCCACAGATACCTTCCTTCTTTCCTATCTATGTACATACATATATATAGCACACACCTTAGAACAGTATTAGCACCGCGCTGCTGTGAATATTTTGTATAAATTTAAAAGGGGGACTTAAGGGCGCTCGCGAACCAAAGATGAATCCGGGGGTGTAAGGGTCCGAGAAGAATTTTTAGAAAGTGTCTTCGTTAGAAAATGTTCTTACCCCACAGAAAAATTTAGGCAATATTAATAGTCGGCAATTTTGTTGTCCCCTCTGTGTAAAAGATAAAATGGATAATGGTTTGAATAGGAGGAGGGATGAAGGGTTTTTTTGCTTTTGCTAGCAAAAGGAGTTTAGGTAAAAAATGGAACACCAACCCTGTTCAATCAGATTTCGGTTTTTTTTTTTTTTTTGTATATTCATTTTATTCCTTAGTGGTGTGAGCTAAGGAGTATATAAAAATACAACCCTTAAATGAAGAATTGTTATTCCCCTATATACTAGTAAACGAGTGTTTGGAAGGGAACAGGCCTTTATTCTATCTTACGAATTGAAAACCAGTTTAAGTATTTACCTGAGCCTAGGTTTTTGGATGGACATGCACTGACGTTTTCATCCTAATAACAACAAATGTTAGTAAATTTGCAAATTTATTACACACTAGCTGCCGTCCACGAGATTGCTTGTGTGGGTTTTGCTATTAAGAAAATGCTATAGAACAAGGTGTATGGTAGATGAACCCCATAGTATATCATTGAATCTGGAGAATTGAGTTTGTATCTGAAATCAGAAAATCATGAACTTTAAAAGAATATTCAACTTGACCAAGTTGCGATGGTCGATTGCAATAAAGAGTCACTAACTATTATGGAACAAACAAATAAACAGATCAATACATAACACTTTTATTTAATAAAGGCGAAGATCCAACTATGTAGGTTCCTTTGAATCTAAAAAAAAGTTATAGTATGTATTGTATTTGAAATCAGGAGATCACGAACCCAATTTGAGACATTTGTGATTGAAAAAATGGTTGGTGAGCACCGCAGGGACCTCTATAATAGCTATGATCAAAAGTAGACTAAACCCAATATAAAGAGTGACACTTTCTAAGTGGAATGTGAGTACATGTGAATAAAAATGTATTAAAATCTACTGAGGAAAAGCTGAAAAAGAATTTCATGATTCGTGGCATAAAACTCTTAGTCCAAAATATACATTTGTCATACTTAAGTTAAAATATCCTGTATATATCACTACTATTCATTTGAACGTTCCTCGCTTAATACTTACAACTTCTCCCTTGGTAAAGTCTACCGACATTCTAATTGCTATTTTGGCTTGCCAAAATCTACTAACCTACTTTTGATCAGCTTTTCCAATATTCACTAGTGTCTCATTTTTTGATCATGTCCCTCACTGGTTTTCTTCCTTGAACAGCATATAGTTCATAGAACTAGCTATCACGTCCACCTTATAATTTATTTCAATCTCCACGTGTCTCGTCACCCAAGATAGTAGTTAAGTTTACATAAGCCGTCTCCGTCAGATCTTTAATGGTTGGCAGGTGTTTGCCTGAGACTATAATAAAGAAATTAAATCAGGGCGAAATTAAATCGAATTCATACTACACTTATCGAATCAGACCACTTTGCTTGGAGCCTTTTCCTTTACGTACCTCGAGTCATCTTTGTCAGAGATACGAGTACTCTTTGAATTTTTCCAGAGTTCCTCTCTATCCCCAATTCCACTTTTCAATGCTTGAAGGATCCAACCAATAGTAACCTGTGGTATCTCTTATTTCGCTTTCTCCGCCAATTCTCCATATATAGCCCGCAATTACCATATTATAGTCCATATAAATGTGACCAAACGTAAACCTTTTATGATTTCTCGAGTTCGCACGAATTCATTTCTTGGCGAATTTTCCCTTCTGTCAATTCCAGGACATTTATCAAGATAAGAACTCAGGTGTGAACAACTCAGGTGTGGACAACTCAGGTGTGTGTGTGTTACTGATGAGACACGCAATTGGACAATTAACCCTTTAAAGCCTTTGGCGGCAGTAGGAACTTCCCAATAAGATCCAACAAGTTGCCTTACGTGAATTTAATATTTTCGTCTATTATGATAACATAACACCTAAACTACACATACATGTAAACATGTGCTTTCCCAATAAGTTACAAGTAAAATCGATGGTCAATCATTTGACATTACCATATTTAAAGTATCAATTCCTTATTTGTACAACGGCTCAATATTACAAATTAGTGAATAAAAATCAATAGATTCACGATGACACACATTCTTTTTGCTTTTGTGTTTTCTTCTAGTCACTCTTTCAAAATAGAATACATTCTTTCAAACATTCTTTTCTTATAAGAGTGAAGTTACTCGCAAGAAAACCTGGGGTGACTGAATGTCGTACGCACAGCACGCATCCTTGGTGTTTTTCAATTGTGATATAATTAACCCTTAATTTGGCTTTCCAGATATATATCTCCCCATAAACACGTACTCGTAAGTCGGGAAGCATATAGAAGTATCAAAATCTATGCAACCGAGTGGAAGAATACCTTATTCTATGCAGATTCTTAGGTTTTCGCATTGCTCGAACAAATGTTAGGAACATATGTAAGTCTCAATAATAACAAATTTATAAATATTTTTTTTTTTTTTAGCAATTCAGCGTCGGTCAAATTGCAATGATTTGGTTTTTCCATCAGTCTTAGCCTTAAGGATTCATTATTAAGATTGATTTTTATGATACATAGATATGCTACATAATGTTGTATAAAAAGCAAAAAGATAAAGATGCGAGGCAAATATGAGAGGGGGTGCTGACAATCTGGCATATCCGAAGGAGTAGAGGGTGAAAGTATGCCAAGAACATACGAGTACACATGAATGTCAAGTTTGATTCCATTTTCGGATTGGTTCATATGACAAGCAAAATAGACACAACAAAGTATTTCAAGGTCTACAAATAGAGAAAGGTAGGTAAGTTACATACTCGTATGAGGTTTTTTTTGTTCTTGTTGTATCTACATTTTAAATGGATTGCTATAAAAGATATTAAACGTTGAATAACGGAATATCCATTGGATATGGATATTTCCAAGATTTAAGTCAACTAAAGACAAACGTGTTGGATGTTAAAGTCGTTATCGAGAAATTTAAAATACATACTGGTATGATGATTTCATGCTTGAATAAGCTACAGCTTATGGCTGGGTTGTATGACCATAACCAGAAACTTGTGTTTTTTACAGCGAACATGAGCTATGTAAATTGAAAGTCGATATTAACACCATTATTTTTAGTACTAATACTGCTAATTCCAGAACTAGCAAAACCAAAAGAACACTCAAATACTATGTTATATGCCTGGCAGGGGAGGCTATACTTTTACGGATTTTTTATATACAATATTCTCATAGGAAAGGCGAACATACTCGTGTAATGGTGGGGCAGCGCCGCGAGATGCCTGTAGCTGGAGATTAAAAGCTTTTGGAAATATGTCTCCTGGGAGTGAATTTCAAAGTTTACTTGTCCTGTTGCAGGAGGAATTTTGATAGTGGGCACTGAGTTTTGCGGTGTTGGATATATGGTCGTGCCATCTTAACACGGAGATGGATGGTTTCATTGGGTCGAATGGTTTGTTCATTCTTTTGAAGCTCTCTTATAGCAGACGTGATCTTTTTGGAAAATGTGGTGAATTTAATTTTCTGTGCATTGAAATCTACTATTGCAAGATTTGTTCGCATCTTTGACTATTTTGGTTGGTTGGTTTGAAGTGGCCCTCGATGAGGTATGGACTCCTAAAATCAATTGCTTTTCCTGATAAAGCTGCTTATGTTAGCCGTAGAGGCAGTATTGAGATCATTGAACATTGATCACTTTACGAAAAGAGCCAATGGGTTCGCTCTTTTCGTAAAATGAGCAAAATTGAATGAAAACTTGACGAATCTAAGCAAGAAGCTATTATGGTCGTACAATACTAGTTCCTTGTGTTCGCACAGTTACGTACGTCAACGTACGCACCCATTCTACTATTATAGTTCGGGCTTAAGAGAGACCGGTCTCAGTCGTTCTTTGCATATGTAAATCTGACAGTTTTCAAAAAAATATGTTGTGCACATATTAATAGAAAGTGTTCGCAAAAATAAGTGCCTTTTCGATAAAATGAAAAAGGAGAGGGCAACGGATGATGTTTCAAAAGAAACGGGCAAATCATGAGAGAGAGAGAACAAGATTTGTAGATTGATTTGACAGATAGGTATACAGGCAAAAGTATTATGGTCATCGGTTGGAATTGACAGAACATAGGGAAGCATTTCGTTCAGTTATGCCATTAGCCTATGTTTCCCAATTTTGATTATGGTTGAGCCCTAAGTCTAGCAAGGAACAACATGTATATTCCATTCAGGTAAATAGGATCTCAAAGAAAGTAGCGACGGTAAACAATGCTAGGTGGACAGTGGGTCGAGACAGATTCAAAAAGGATTTGGAGGCAAACCCCCCGTACATCGTGAAAACAGGTTTGAGTCTCTTTCGCTAAGGAAATAATCGCATTCCAATTCTAGGTCACAATTCAACCTGGACAATGTTTACAACAAAAAGCGGTTGTCACACTTTCCATTGTATATCACCGCTGGTGATGTACAACCAGCTAGTGTACTGGGTACTCATTCCGTAATTTTTAGAACGATCATCGTCCGAACGATACTAGTGAACGCTATCGTCCAAAGTTTGAGAACTTTTAGTAGATTTCACTGACTGCCAAACTATGGATGAAACGTTATATTGATTGTCATCAATTACATTTGTGCCAAAAATATTGTTTTTTTTTTTCTGTGTTTACTTTCGGCGCCGGCCAGCTTGATGACCGCTGGCGCCGAAAGTAAACACAGAAAAAAAGCAAATCACAAAATGTAAGTTTTTCATTTGTCTTTTATATATTTACTAGTTTATTTATTAAAAATGTGTGCAAAAAAAAAATGTTATAGACAGATCAGCTACGCCGAATCAAATGGCAATTTGAATCAATTATATGGAGGAGCATTCGGATTTGGGATGAACAAAATGTGGACTGATTTGGCCATAACGCTTAATTCCATTGGACTGCCCCAGTAAAGTATTTCAGCTTGGAGGAAGGTAATTCCAGTCAACCACTGGTAGCCTCCTCCACCCAGAATCTCTAGGTTAGCCACAAGTCTTATTGTTGCAGGAATATAATTTGAACAGCAACCATCTGACAAATTTATTGTTTGAAGAACGAAAGCGTTGAACAAAATTATGGTGATTTTAAATATTAGAATCAAAATGAAATTGAGTTTAGTATTTAATGTACTAACATGTGCGTTAAAAGAGACAAGGAATCTGTTGCGTCTCTTAATTGTCTCAGTCTTCGTATTGCTTAGTTAGTTATTTATCATTTTCATCGTCAGAGAGTAAAATAGTTCAAAGTCGAAACATTTTGTAAGCACTGACACTGAAACTATTCACTTTAAAATTCCAAAAGAAAGTTTAATTTGTTTGCAAAATATACAAATAAATGTAAGACGATACCTCTTTAGTGATAGTGCAAACGATGTCGTCTTGACGACAGTGTTTGACAGTTTTTGTGGTTACGTGAAGCAAAAGTTGAATCACGAAAACGATATCGTCTAGACGATAGTGATTTTTAATGTTACATGATGCAAAACTATCGTCAAAACTATATCGTCCGACGATTATCGTCTTACGGAATGAGTGTTCTGGTTTGATCAGCTGGACATTGTTGTGCAGGATGTGCACAATATTTATTCACCTCTATCAGAGTTGCTGGAGAAATACTCGTCACTCTTTTCGGATTAGCTGATCACGTGCGTAGGTGAGGAGTTAAGCTGCCAGTTAGGAAGGCATCCTACGCGGAACGACAAGCAAGGCCGAGATCAATAAGCTAGTCCAACAGGGAATTTTGGAGCCGACCGAGTACAGTGACTGACTACTGTGCCGGTTGCTAGATCTGATGGTTCCGTTCGCATTTGTGGGGACTACAGGTGTACAGTTAACAAAATACTAACCCTCCACTGCAACACTAAAATTGATTTATCCCAGGGATACCAGCAAATGGTCATGGACGAGGAGTCGTCAAAGGTTTTCACTCTTATGACGCACAAAGGTGCGTACAAGGTAACAAGGCTACCATTCGGAATCTCTATAGCGCAGGGAATTTTTTTTTAATTGAGGAGCTACTGCGAGTCGTACGGGGAGCAACCGTCAATTTTGATGATATTGTTGTCGTCAATCAGGACTTATCACAATTGCTGAAAACATTAGTGGAGTTTTTTCGATGTTTAAGTGCTTCTGGGTTGCGCCTTTGGAAGAACAAATGTAAGCTTGATTTGCCCCCTTAGGCTACGACATAGATCATCGTGGAATTCGTCCGTCAGATGATAAGGTCCGGGTAATTCAAGAAACTCCTTCACCTGTCGATAAAAAACATCTGCAAGCATTCCTGGGCCTCATCAATTTTTACCACGCATTTTTGAAGGAAAAAGCAACCTTCGCGGAATCGCCATATAGACTGTAGAACAAAAAGACCGACTGGAATTCAAATGTGTTGCGTGAAAAGGCGTTCAGAAGACTCAAAACCCTACTATCAGGTGAGAACATTCTGATTAATTACAGTGAAAAGTTTCCAGTCGCATTGATCTGCGACGCTTCACCATATGGGATTGGTGGCGTACTTACCCATGTTATACCGAATGGTCAAGAGCATCCAATTCCTTTCCACTCGCATATGTTGTCTACAACGGAGAGGAACTACGCGCAGGTAGACAAATAAGCACTGACAATCATCGCGGGTGTCCAGATGTTCAACAATTTCCCATATAGGCGACAATTTTCCATAATAACGGATCATAAGCCGCTGATTGGGTTGTTCAACCGAGAAAAGCTAACTGATACTTTCGGCTAGGATGCTCAGGTGGAGTGTTTTCTTGAATGGATACAATTTCCGAATGCAACTTATGTAGGCCCGGAGAGAAGAACTGCAATGCAGACGCACTCAGTAGTTTACCAATCGTTTCAACAGGGGCTGATTGTAGTTTCCAAGTAAACATGATTGAAGAAACCTACGTTCACATTATGGAATCCAGCGATATCGCCAAGATGATATCCAAGGACAAAATCCTTAAACAAATTGTCCACTGGGCGTTGAGGGGACGGCCAGATATTCGGTTAGATGAAAAATAGAAGCCATATCTACGGCACCAAAATGAGATCACGATAAATAAGAATTGCCTACTCCTGGGTTCTCGGCTTATAATTCCAGAGGCTGCTCAGGGACACCTTTTAGAACTCGACATGCGGATCATCCGGGTGTGGTCAAGATGAAAGCTCTTGCCAGAAGTTACATTTGGTGGCCAAAAATAGACGTGGACATCGAAGCAACTGCGAAGAGGTGCATAACGTGTATAAGGTCTAGAAAAGGTGAAGTTATTACTCATACGTGGGAGGATTCGACTCATACTCCAAGTGGGTCAAGGTGAAGCCTGTGTCAACAACCAGCAGTCACTGCCCGAACACAATGCACGGTAGCTGTGGCGTAGTAGTAGCAACAGTATGCGCTGTCAAATGGTGTCACCCACAATGGCGTAGTACGTTATGTCAAATTAATTATCACTTGAAACTCAGCTGATTGGAATTGTGTTGTTTAGTTTTGGAAAATATGTTGTGAAAAATAAAACGGAAGAAGAAGAAGAAGAAGAAGCTGTATATTTACTGACTGTGGTTCAGATGTGCTATCTTACATACAAGCTGTTGAAAGAGAAAGGAGTTCCAAAGGTTTTTTCGAGACAACGTTTACTTTTATCAAAAAACATGTTCCCTTTCCCACAATATTTCCCTTTTTTACAGATTCAACGAACTTTTCAATGTCGCCTTCTTCCATTTCTTCTATTTTTAACGAGATGTCAAACTTCTAGTGCTACAAAAATTAAAGGTAAACCAGTATTCTTCAGGTATCTTCTAGAAGCCTGCTGGACATAAGTTTTCGAGACTAATGTATTTGTTCTGATGGGTTGAAGCGCAATTGTCTATAGGCTCTTCGCAGCGAAGAATCCAAATCCAATAACTTCTCCCAGTTGTGGACGTTAAAGTCATTGACCTTGTCAGATAGATGTTGAAATAGCTTGGCTCCCGGAATTTAGGCCTAAAAAATTTATGGATAAAAGCCAACAAATGTTTATTCGAAATTCTCCAGTAAGGGAAGTACTTATAGAGATCCCTCTTATTGTCACGCAGCATTCTCATAACAGAAATCAGTATAAGGGATGCAGTTTTGTCTGTAACAGCTTATTTTTGAAGTTTGAAGTCACGATCACAATGCAAGGGAAGGACCTACAGAGGTCCCTTTCTTTGTCACGCAACATACAATATCAGACCCCCTGTTACGGGTTAGAAGTAGACTAAATTCAGGTATAATTTTCAGAAATCTGCGAGCGCTCTTAATGGACTTATTAGATTTTCACAAGTCAAAAATGCAAGTGAAAAACAGGTAACCCTTCGCCCAACTCATCTTATGACCCCAATTTGGAATGGAATGGCTCGGAAAGTGTCCTCAAAAACAATTTTTCCCGGAACAACGCTGATTTCTGTTAACAAATAATGACCTCTAGAGTTTCTGTCAGTAGAAGGTGAAACGTACAGATCTTTCCAGAAAATAGAACTGCATTATTTAAAATTAAACAAGCTAGACATAGGGTAATCAGAATCAAATGCCGGCATTATTATTGCAGACTTACTTCGCATTTGCGGGAGTTCTGAAAAGCCACACACATTAATTAATAAGATTCTCGTAGAGAACAAGACTGCC
This sequence comes from Pocota personata, assembly GCA_963082735.1. Classification (NCBI taxonomy): domain Eukaryota; kingdom Metazoa; phylum Arthropoda; class Insecta; order Diptera; family Syrphidae; genus Pocota; species Pocota personata. The sequence continues at coordinate 6,433,554 of OY720433.1, forward strand.
TCACTTTTCAGAAAGGAGAAGGATTTCCTAGCGTGTGGCCAGAAGATAGATATTTCACAGACGCTCCCTAGGAGCATTAGTAAGCCGAAATTCGAAGGTTCAAAAACTCCTATGACTGACATCTTTTTAGGACGTGTGAAGCCAACCCGATCGGTTGATTTCAAACGAAACTCTTTAAGGTAACATCTGAAGAAAATGGGACTTAATGTTATGCGTGGAGCATATGAAGATATAATTATAATATAATTTGCGCGCGGCAAAAGGAATATGAATACCCTTATACTGTTACAGGGCATGAACGTTTAGGAAAAAGGAGAAGAGGAACAGGGGGAAGCCTGTGCACGTTGGCTTTAAATGTTTGAAGGATGTAGTTATGAGAAATACACAGCTTGGTAGATCATTCCGCATTTGTGTCGTTCGGCTTATAAACGAATCCCTATATGTGACAGTACGACCGAAGTTAGGCTTTAGAGTGAACTGATGTGCATTCGAAGCATGTCGCGTATTGCGGGTGAAATTTTGAACTTACCTTACTATGTTCCACTGAAAGTGACAAATTTCGCGTATCTACTTCCACCAAAATGCGACTACACGAGTCTATGAGAAAAAGAATTTCGCCGGTAGTACTTACTCGAATGTTTTTTACCAGATCGATTTGCATTTTAAGCTATTGTTATCTTCCACTAGATAGATTTTCGAGTTTTCAGCCAATGAATCTGTCACTCTGTCATGCAGGATTTTTAAAAATTTGAAATATAGGGTCATCCAACAAGAGGTGTCATTTCAAATTTGGCGCCATTGTTGAACTGTCAACATTCAACTATCATTGCGATGACTTTTGATAAGTAAAAACTAGGAGGTTATTAAATATGGATCGATATACACTCGTGCAACGTGTTGAAATATTTAAAATTCACAAATAAAACTGTGAAAATTTCGCGGAAACGTTTCTTAAAGTCTGAGTGAGGAGGCTCATTTCCATTTGTCTGGGTACGTAAGCAAACAAAACGGTTGCATCTGGGGCCAAGAGAAATAGTGGAACATCCTCTCTATCTACAACGAGTGACAGTTTGGTGCGGTTTTTGGGCTGGCGGTGTCATTGGGCCATATTTTTTTGGAAAATGATGCTGATGCGACCGTTTCAGTGAATGGATTGCGTTACCGAACGATGTTGACTGATTTTTTTGTGCCTGAAATTGATGCTATGAACGTAGACGACGTTTATTTTCAGCAGGACGGCGCCACATGCCACACAGCTGGTGAAACAATGGCGTGACAAATTTCTTGGACGTGTGATTTCTCGAAAAGGAGACTTCAATTGGCCGCCGAGATCGTGCGATTTAACACCATTGGACTTTTTCCTTTCGGACTATGTTAAAGATAAAATCTACGTCAATGCTCCACCAACGATTCATGCACTAAATGAAAATACCAGAGCTGTTATTCCCGAAATACAGCCGCAATTATGCGAAAACATAATGAACAATTTCATCAAAAGAATAACAATTTGTAGGCAGAGCCGAGGCGGACATTTGGAAAATACTTTGTTCCATTACTTACCTCAGAGTTTGTACTTTAGATTAAAATAAAAATATTACCACTTTCATGAAAATGTTGCGTTTTAAATGACACCTCTTGTTGAATGACCATATATTTTCTCCAGATTCGTAAAATCTAGGGAATTCTTCGAAAGCCAAGCTACTGGCGATCGGACGGGTCCACGGGTTGTGGATGGTGAAGTGGCCATGATCTAGTGGTAACACCATCGCTTGTTACGCTGCAGGTTCACGGTTATAATCCTAATGTTAAAAATTATCTATTTATTTCACATGACATAGATAAAAAAGTTGATTAATTGCTAAGCTCATGTCAACTCTACTGCGAAGGCAGAACTCTGACAGTGGGTGGACATATGGCTGAAAATGCAACTTGACCGTGATGATGACATCAGGAATCATAAGCAACAACAAAACAAAAAAATGCTCCCCAGTTATCTGGACGCCACCTTTGCAGTTTACTAAAACTTAATACCACCTGAGTTTCAAACCCACTACATCAATCTTTCTTTCTTTCTCTCTCACTTTCCACAAATGCCCTGAAATTTAAGGGTATTCATATCCCCTCTGATCCAAAATGTTCGGCAGCGAACAGCGCCTCTTTCTCCAGGTTATCAGTAGCTGAGGTCACTAACTCTATACCCTCCTCTCTCCATCATCGGTTGATAAACTTTAAAAAACACAGTCTCAAGTAATACAAAACAAAAACGTGCATATGCACATATATTTCATGTTGTGAAAAATACATACATACGTATGTTTTGCTTTTTATGCGTAACACCCTACAATACATATACATATGTGTGCACCTACATATATTATGCCAATGAAGAAGAATAAGCGGAGATAAAACAGGCTAGGTACCTACTACTTGTTGGAAACCGAAAAGACTAGAAAGGATAAGTTATCATCCAAGTAAATGCCAGCCTTGGTACAAGAAATCGAGGTCAGATCCCGCTGAATAGTTACATATATATGTAGGTAGGTACATAGATACGTATATATATACCTATGTACATTCATTTACCCACGACTTGTGGAGGGCAAATTGGCAACCCATCATTTCTCTTTTCAATCAAAGGAACAAAACTGAGAGCTGTAATATATTCATCCTTCCATCTATGTACACCTACATAAATCTCATTGAGTAAGAACCTTCAAAAAATGGTTTAATTTCCACCATTGCAAAATAATCTCCATTGTAATATACAAATTGAACAACTGCCAATTAAAATTCATTATCGAATACAGACGAGAAAACATCAAAAGCATTAGAATCAAGCATTAATTTATGTAGGTAGATATAGGTACCTACCTTATTTATTTTCACCTATACCTATTATGTATAGAAAAAAAAAGGTCCTGCACATTGGCTGGCACAAAAGAGCACATCCATTTATTTTCAAAATTGTACTCGACTTTTCTTTAGTTCTTTTTTCATTCGTCCTTTACTGATAATTCCAATGAATACAATAATTTCATACCATGGTCGATTTCACTCCTTTCAAATCATTCAACCATTGACGCGCATTTCTTTTCTCTTCCTCCATTTGTATGTCGTTAGGTATGACTGTGTATAAAGCGAAACACGCGCCATCAATCTACCCATACTGCCACCGCCCGCGTTCTGTCCACCCTCATTAAGTATTCTTCCTTTTTATCACCACCACCTTCGACCGTCTTCCGTCGTCCTGCAAAGGCATTCCTTTATCGTTGCAATGGTTTCCCTTTGCTGTGCTTAAGACTTTCAAAAAGACAACCTACTCACTAACTCACTGTGTGAGAATATACAAAAAAGATGAGAGATACTTATTTTTTCACTGCTTTAAATGGTATTTCATTTTGTACTCTTTTTGTTGTTGCTTTATTTAATGGTGTTCTGCTATTTTTTTTTTTTGTCTTGAATAATTTTGTTTTTCTTTCCAAGAAGGGAAAAAACCATCAGCGGCAACAAAAAGGATTCTTTTTCTCGCTCTATCTCTTCCTGTTCGGTCCACGGACCCCCCAATTGGGAAAGTTGAAATTACGAAAAAGCAAGTGGGGGAGAAAAACGCACACTTTTGTTTACACCGATGGACAGGACACCCCTCGTCCCACCGTACATATCTATCGTTTTTGTGTCGGAACGAAAGATATAAGCAATAATAAAAATGGCTTTCAATTCTTCCACTCCACTACCACCACCAGGATTCGGTTGCTAGCAGGAAGAAATCATCATTATCATCATCATCATCATCATCAGCTTCAACGTTGTCCTGGCGTTTTTCTTTGAAACGATTCCTTTTTTTTTTTTTTTGTTGGTTTATGTATTCGCGCAAAGGTCCTTTGTTTTACGCGTGAGTTTTATTTTATTTTCTCAGTTTTTTTTTTTGTTTTACTTTTGGCTTCGCCTTCTCCCTTCTTGGGCTTCGTCTTAATTATTTTTATTCTGGAGCCTTGTGACGTTTTGATTGCGCATCCCCCATTTTATAGGCAGCAAGTAAGGAAGCAATCAGTTACTCATACCACAAACGATAGAGAAATGTTTGTAAAAATATACAGTACCGGGAATGGGATGAGGGAAGAAGTGAACAAAAGTTAAGTTTATGCAAATAATCGGAACGAAGTATGTAAATGCATGATGATGAGGAAATTTGATTTCTAAGGGGTTGAAATACCTCTGGCTACTCACTGGGGACAAAAGGTCGAACTGAACTAAGCTTACCATCTTCTAAAACAACTGGAAGAAGCCTCATTGAAAGCGGTCAAGCTAAAAAATTGTTGTGGGACAATTCCAATGAAGCACCTCCTTGAACTGCAAAATTACGACTTTTCTGTTTCCAAATGAAGAGTTATCAGGAGCAATACTAAAGCTATGCCACTCTATCAATCAACCGTAATTTAGTCTAGAGCATTAAGAAGCAGATTGCTAGCATCAAAAAGGACCAAGTGCTTTAGTGTTACATCTGAAAGCCTTCAGAGAGCACCAAGATGGCGCTCGTCTCTTCAAAATTCATTAGTCTCAATACCAAACTCACTTTGATGCCCACCAGGAGTTCCGTAGCTGTTTTCATAAGTGTGCTTTAAAGGGTATGTCCATGAGCGCAGTTCTAAGAAAAGAAATGAGCGACCAATCTCCTACTCTTCCCTACACGCGGTGAACCCTGGATGGCTTACACTTCGACCAGGTATAGGGTTTCAACCCCTTTGCAAGGTCATTGGTGGTAATAATGAAAGAGAGGGGGGAGTGAGTTTCCACTAAGGTACTGCTCCTTAACTGTGACGTCTTCAATTCTAGTAAGGTCGAACTACTTGTACATATTCAAGGAGATAGCGAACAAGATCACATTCTTAGGTTCCTTCTCCACGAGTCATCTTAGTCTGTGTTACAGAGTTCTTCTTGACCTCAATTCCTCTTGTCAATGCTAGCATTTGTGTTGAAATAAAAAGCGCTTTCTCTGTGAAAACCAAAGATGTGACAGTTTTGTTAGACAAGAGCAAAAAGAAAAAAATTCAGTACATTATCTGATGTATGCAATAATAAGAGAATGGTACAGTGAGTTCGTTTTTTTTTTTATCATAGATGAACTATTTTTACACTCTCACTTTCATCGATACATAAAAAAATTCAGTTCAGATACGCTTTTGCAAACGACATTAATCTTTAAGAGAAATTAAACCAATTTTTAAACGTAAGAATTGAAATCTTTCTTTTGGTAGAGGTTTGGTGAAAATATCTGTGCACACATATTCCAGTTCAAAAACGTTGTCTCTGAATTTTTCCCGAATAAAATGGAATTTGACCTCAATGTGCTTACTGCGCTTGTGAAATTCAGGGTTCCGCACCAGATTGATTGCACTTTGATTGTCAACATAGAGATGAGGACGGCAACTGTGTTGAGGAAGCAATTCTTCGAGTAGACGCTTGAGCTACATTATTTCCTTAACTGCTTGTGTCGCTGCCATATATTCAACCTCTATAGTTGATAGAGCCACACATGATTGCCTCTGCGATTCCCACGATATCGGTGACTGACCAAGTAAGAAAACGTACCCACTCGTTGAACCTTATGTGTTAGGATCACCGCAAAGTCTGCATCGCTGTAACAACTCATACGAGTAATAGAATTAGAATTAATTGAAAAAATATACCATAATCCAAAGTCACTGTAACATATCGGATGATACATTTCACTGATTTTTCGTACTGCGCGGTCGGATGTTCCAAATGTCGTCTAGCAATACGAAAGAGCATAAAAAATTTCGGGCCTGCTCCCAATTGTCAAGTACATGAGGCTACCCACAGCCTCTCGGTATGGGAAATTTTTTTACCCCCTGAAGCTCCATCGCTGCTGTCTTTATAGATTGATGTATCCATTGGTGTCATCACTGGCTTAGCATCAGTCATTTTGAACTTTGCAACGATGTTTTCAGCATAGCTCCTTTGGCGTAGGAAAATTCACCCATTTGATATCCGAACAATCTCCATTTGTAGGAAGCAATATTCCGCAAATGTTCCACAAGTTTAGCAATGTCGCATTTATTCGTGGCTGCAATCAAACTATCATCGATGTACGAGTATGTATAGGTATATCGCAACAACTAATCGTTCTCCCATAAAGATGCAGGGGTCTGCTTCTGATGATTTCAATTTAAATGACCGAAGAAATGTGATAAATTTGTCACTCCAACATCTTGCCGCCTGTTTCAAACCATATAAACTTCTTCTCAATCTGCACACCCGTTTACTACCATCGTTAAAATCTATCGGCTGTCTCATATATAAATTAAAGTCTAGTTCGTTTTAATTATGAAAAACAAATTTTTTATTACTTAAAATACTAAATACAATGTTTTTCAATACACTTAAAGTAAACTCTCCTGCAGAATTACGAAGTGTCGAGCCTCGGGCTTTGGTGGCTTCCTCATTTATAGTTGTTTTCGATGCACATTTGTCATCGCAGCTGTGTTTGTTCACGATAATGAGGTTGTTAAAAAGATTGTTCGTTATTAGAAACACATTCCCTTGGATTTCGAGTTGAAGTAATACAATGTTGTCAGATAACATGTGGTTCTAGAGTGGTCGTTATTGATACAGTTTTTTTTTTTTTATTTGATTGCTAAAGGAACCAGTGTGATAACTTATATCTCCTCTTGCAAGTCACCGTAAAGAAAGGCTGTTTTTATGTCTAACTGTCTCAAATGCATATTTTTAGACGATGTAATTGAAAGAATCGGTCGAATTGAATCGAATTTAGCTACGGGAATAAACGTCTCTTTATAATCCACATCGTACTTTTGAGTAAATCCCTTAATAACTAATCTCGCTCGAAATCTTTCGGGTTCGTTGCTAACCGCATCTTTGATTTTGAAGACCCAACGATTATCGACAGCTACTTTATTGTGTACAACCAGTTCAACCAGATACCATGGATGGTTTTTACTCAATGCAGTGATTTCCTCTCTCATACCTTCTTTCCTTTTGTGCTGGTCCTTGGATTTAACAGCTTCTTCATAAGCTTCTTCATGCGCATCCAAAAGAGCTGTCATTGATTCGGGTACTTTTCGTGTACTTCGTGCACTTAATCGATGTTCTTATTCTCGTACGACGTGTGTGTTTATCACTTGCAACTTCATTTTCCAATTCTGTTTGATCATCCACGGATTCACTTGAGATAGCACCAACTTGCTTTGAATCTTCCTTTTTTACAGCTCGAGGTGAAACATGTTCAGGGCCTAAACCTGTTGCATCTATGTTGTCATTGCAACTGATAATGACTTGGTTGTTTTCTTCACTGGAAAGAAATGAGTTTTTAAAAATGATGTCATGTTTTACCTCTATTTTGTTAGTTCCAGGAAAATAGATGCGATATCCCTTAATGTTCTCACCATATCCAACGTAGATCCCGTACTGAGATTTAGCATCCCACTTGCGTCGTTTTTGATTAGGTACATGTGCATAACACTCCTCGCCGAAAATGTGCATATCGTAGAAATAGTTAACGGCTTCCGCCCACAGTTTTAATTTTTAGCGTATATTAAAGTCCTTCCCGCTCCCATAATTGTTCGGATTTCTCTCCGTCCTCCCATTTTGCTGCCGTGAGTATGGAACAGAGGTTTGATTAACAACACATTCGTTGTTTAAAATTGATTTAACCAAACTCTAGCCCATTGTCTGTTTGAATCACTTTTACCGCGAAACCAACAAACTTTAAACAAATATACAACTCGATAACGTGAAAAATCGTATTTGAACAGAAGAAAATATCTCGGTTTTGTTACTCGTACTCACATTTGCACTGGAAGGTTTTTCGATTCTAAACATCATTTCAAACAAAGAAAAATGCCGCACTCCCACTGCTACGGTACGCCCACTCGACAACAATTCATATTGGTTTTTATTGGAAATTAATTTTAAATTTTCATCGAGAGCAGCATTTGAAGAAAACAGATTAAGGGTTAGGTCTGGCACTAATAACACATTAAAAAGATATTTGGGTACCCACTGTTCTTTATCAAAAGTAAGAATATTTATACATACCACCAGATCCCAGAACACTGATTGTCTTACTGTCACCTATTCGGGCAAATTGCGGATAATTGAAATTTTTATAATTAACAATCCAATCTTTTCGAAATGTCATATATAATGTCACATTGTCACTCGTGCCTGAATCAAAGAACCAATCCGCGTGATTAATTGCACCGTTCGCCGTGTCAGCCACTATCATTGTACAGATAAAGGCATGTCGATGCTCACCTTTCTGAGCCACACTTGCACTTGCTATCCTAGATGGGTAGTCTTTCTTCCACTGTCCAGGTTCTTTGCACCAGAAACACTTTTCTGTATTATTTTTCGACCTGTTACCACTATTGAAATTAGAGTTTTGCTGCTTTACCGTTCTTCTCGCCACCATAGCACTGTTATTTGACTGTCAAGCGTGATTCTTCCACCACGAGCCGAGCCATGTTATTTTCATTGGCCTGCGTTGACTCCCCCGCTTTGTAGAAATGATTGTATTCTGGTGGCAACGTTATCAGATTTTTTGTAATGAGCATAGATGGTGAGATGGTTTCTCCAAAGTCTTTGAGTTAAGTGTAATAGTCTTGAGTTTTGATATGTTAGTTGCCATGTCATCTGTGGGGTCCTTTTGAAAAGTATAAAACTTCTGCTGGAGGAGATGAATATTGGTTTGTGCCTTTCGCTCATAAACGGCCTCGCATCTCATGTGCAGTGCTGTAATTCAATATGTGCAGAAGTAGCTTTTGGCCCGCACTAATTTTTTATTTTTTTTTAATAATTTGAACGTGTGAAAGGGGATATGAATACCCTTATACTAATTTTTTAAGACACGGTCGTTTTGTGGAAAGGGGAAGAGACAGAGAGAAAGATAGATTGGTGTAGTTGATTTGAAACTCAGGTGGCGTCCAGATAACTGGGGAGCATTTTTGTTTTGATGTTATTGCTGTTGCTTATGATTCACAGTATTTTTTTCCCGTCCTACTGATGTCATCATCATGATCATGTTGCATTTTAGCCATACGACCACCCTACTGCCAGTGTATTGCTTTCGCAATTGATCGATTTTTTTAGTTATTTCATACGAAATAAGTAGATGATTCTTGACATCAGGATTCGAACCGTGAACCTGCAGCGTGACAAGCGATGATGTTACCACTACACCATGGCCACACTCATTACGATAATCTTTTGAGCTATCTTGTCCAGTTTTCCCCATTCCACCGCTTTCGCTTCCATTCCGTTGGTTTTACGATTTTTCCGCTCATAACATTGAAGAGATCACTAGCATTACTTTGATCTAGAACTTCCAGATGCTCTTATGAGCTTTATAAAAGGTATCTCGATAATCTCCTCGGTTTACTATAGAGTTGTGGCCTGATAAGAGTATGTGTCTTTTGCTAGCTAAAGTGTGACCAGATAGCAATGATCGTTTTTCCAATTGTTATGTTTCAGAAGCTGTCAAAGTTACCAATGATATCCAACTGTCAAAATATTCAGTAAGGTTTGTCATTTCAACATGCATCGTTTGACGCTTTCCAAACGTGTGGAAGTTATTAAAAAATATTATCGAAATGCCGGCTCAGTTGTCAATACGCAATGTGAATTTCGTCGTGAAGTCGGTCGTCATCATGGCTTCAGTGCGCAGGCAATTCGTTGCTCCGTTGAAAAGTTTGAGCGTGGGTGCACTCTTTTGGACCTTAAGACACTAGCCAAATAGAAATCGGTGCGAAGTGAAGAAAACATAGCCGCCGTAGCGGCCAGTATCGAAGAAGACCCAGAAATGTCGATTCGGCGCCGATCAGCTGAATTGGGCATCGCCAAATTCATATAAGACTGTGCTATTTTTGGTTCAGCGGCTATGCCAACAAGCAAAATTGCCGTTATTGGACCAACCACAATCCACAAGTGTTCGACCGAGCATCAATGCATCCACAAAGATTGATTGTTTGGTGTGGTTTATGGCACGGCGGCATCATCGGACCTTATTTCTTTCGAAATGAGGAAGGAGACACCGTTACCGTCAATGGTCCTCGGTATAGAACGATGTTAATCGACTTTCTGTAACCAGAGCTCGACAACATCGATATATGCGAGCTGTGGTTCCAACAAGACGGCGCTACATGCCATACAAGCAACGCAACGCTCGAAGTGGTGAAGGAGAAATTTGGCGACTGGGTCATCTCACGGCGAGCGTTCACCAATTGGCTGCCGCGATCATGCGACCTGACACCCCTCGATTATTTTCTCTGGAGCTACGTCAAGTCCTTAGTCTACGCTAGCAAGCCAACCACTTTGGACGAGCTCGAGGCCAACATTCGAGATGCTATTGCCAGAATAACGCCGCATATATTGGACTGAGTCATCAAAAATTGGACCGACCGCTTGAAGCACTATTTCACTATTCTGTACATAATGGCAATTTGATATCTCACACCGTTGTTGTTTTATTTAAATTTCTTTTCCTATCGTTCTTATCTGGTCACCCTATAGTGTCGGATATTAACGCTATATGTATGCCATATACCTTCAAGTATCGTCTTCCACATGCCCTATCTTCTTTAGATGATAAATAAAGTGACCATATTTTGTGCATATCGCTGCTATTCATTTGGGCATTCTTCGCTTTATGAATAAATTAAAAATTTAGTTTTTTACTTCAAGTATGGACCAATCGGAATAAAATCAATGTAACAAGCTTGAGCAGAAAAATAATATTTTAGAATGCTAGTATAAGAGATAGATTTGAACTGTACATCACTTCGTAAATTGAAAGATCACTCAATGGGAAAGGGCTGCCAAAATTCTGCATTTATAAGATAGATTGCGTTGCATGCATTAAAGAAAAACAATCAAGGCTTCCATTCCCTATAAAAACAAAAAAGTCTTCAAAACGAATTTTAGAAATTATACACACGGACCTGTGCGGTCTCATGAATATCGAATCAATCTTTCTAATTTTTATGTGACAATGGTATCAAGCGTCAATTGACGGTTGAGTACATTGCCCAAAAAAAAACGATCATTCATTTAACGTTTAATGCATTTTAATTTATTCAATTCAGTATTACTTACATATCAGACAGAACACGCTTAAAACTAGCTTACTGGCCCTATGTGGGCGCTCTAAGCTTAATCTAATACAACTATTCTTCTTTACTCTACCTTACTCTAACTACGTTTAAATTTATCAGTGATATTTGTTTTTTTATTTTTAACAGTGTCGTTGAGTTGAGATGGCTCGTTGTTTTATGATGGAATACCTTCCAAAATTCTTGTGAGCTGAATTGATACTGAAAATAAAAATAATAATTTCTATGAATTTGAATTCAGCAAAGAAAACATAATGGATAAGGGAAATGTTCCGGGAATCCCAAAGAAAAAAAAAAGAAAAAATTAAAAAAATTATGAAGAAGAAGGGGAATATGAAAGTACCTACCGATGATGTAGATGATACGAGTAATGCGGGCGGAAGCAAACTCTGTGGAAAAGGAAGTGTGGACAAAAATCTAGAAAGAAATCAAACCGAGGAGGATGACATAATGTAAGGCTAAGGCCTCGTAATAAATCGAAAAATGTAGTTGAGTTAGCTCTGACGACGAGTTTTGTAGAGGACCCAAAAAATTTTAAAGAAGCTATGAAGTCACCTGATGCTAATGAGTGGACTGTGGCTATGAAAATGTAGTTGTCTTATGGAAAATAAAACTTGGACTTTGTGCGAATTTCCTGTGATTCGGAACGCTATAGGCTCTCGGTGGGTCTTCAAGTGATAATCGTTGTTTCAAATATAATTTACATAACTCTAAACTAAATTTTATTCCCATGCAGGTCTAGCTTAAGCTTGAAGAGGAACCAACAATCAATGGAGAATGTGTTGCTATTGAGACCAGGAGATTGAGTATCAGGAGTTAATTGGATCCTTGACACATCTTGCAGTGTTCAGTCGACCTAGCATTGCATACAGCGTAAGCAGCTTATCATAATTTGCTCAAAACCCTTAAAAACAACAATGGAATGCTACTGTACGATTGATGCGGTATCTAAATTTCGCAAAACATACGAGATTAGTCTATCAAAAAACTAGGTTTGCCTTTGATAGTCTATGTTGACGTGACCTGTGCGGAAGATATAAATGATAGGAAGTCTCAAACTGGATTCTGTTTTATATTTGTAGATGCTGCTGTAAGTCGGGAGTCAATAAAACAGCGAACAATGGCAACGTCTAGTGCAGAAGCCGAGTATATTGCACTGTCCGAAGCTGCAAAAGAAGCATATTCACTACGATTCTTGATGGAAGGGCTAAAAGTTGCTCTAGCAGATCCTACGTTAATCTATTGCTATAACCAGAGTGCACAACAAATTGCAAAATATGGAGACAAGCAGTCACGAACCAAGCATATGGACTATAAGTACCATTTTATCAGAGAGGCGATTGAGGAGGGTGCAGTTAACATCGATTGTCTTCGGACTGAACTGATGGCAGCAGATGGGCTGACAAAATCAGTCCCGAGAGACAAGCATTTACTCTGTTTCCGAAAAAAATTGGAATGGATTTTGAATACAAGTGTTGGAATTAATAACATTTTAACTTATCATCATTTAAAACAATTTTCCTGAATTTTACATTTTACATACTACATACTATTTGTAATCTAATACAACTTCTGCTATATAACTCTTTATACTTAACCCATTTAAACTCTTGACCAACTTTTCTTTTTTACTTTTTCTATTAAACTGCAGTCAAACCAAGTCGACATTTTAATTTATTAGCATCCTCTAATATACGAGTATGGACAACCTATTAACACAACCAAACTTCTTCTCATTAGCGTTGCTTTAGTCCACAACATTAATAATTCTTCCACGATGTGTTTTCTGGCAGAATCGCACATGCTGTCAAACGTCTCATTGCCAAAAGTAAACTCAATGTCAATGAAAATGGATAAATACTAAAGACGCATTAAATTTTATCAACTAGATTTTTAATGCAGCCTCGCAGGATTTCCTATATTGATACTCGTACAGATGACGGACGCTGCTATCTGAAAGCAACTTTGTGCACGTGCAGCTTAATCAGCCTTAACATGCTTTTAGCAAGAATGAAGTTGGATTTATTTGTCTGAAATTCTTGCCGTGTGCCAGAAGCCATTCCAGTAGTGACAATTCTCTTCAGAGTTGACAGAATGAAACCATCAAAGAACGTCACACTGTACTTGATAGCTTCATTCGTAACCATCGGTTATAATAATAAACTATGAGTTTATTGCATCAGTTGATGAAATATACGAACTACGCCTAGTTATTCGGTCAAGATGATCCCCAGGCTCGGTGATTTAAAAAACCAACCAACCAATCCGATTACCTGGGAAATGAGTCTCCAGTAGAAAACTAAAAGTTTCAGTAAAGGTACCATCAGAAACCTACGGGTTTCACCTAGTATTTCGACTTTTTCGTAGAAATTTCAATAAAAAAATGTTTTTAATACCCGAATTAATTTCTTTTTGCTTTGATCGGCAAAGGTTCCAGTTTTCCCATAAATTAGTCTTTAGTCATTTCAGCGAACTGGCGATCTGCATTCATTTACTGGGTACGTCAGCGCCATTCAAGTTTTGAACAGCATCCTGCACCTTTCTTTCCATTCCGAGTTTGGGTGGAGCATTGGATTAGCTCCTACCTAATTCAGTTTTTTTCGGTTTCCGGACCTCCTGCATTCGATTTGATTTCGATATATCTGAGAGTCTGGTCTGAGAGGAATGGCAGAATCATCCAGTTAACTATCAAATTGAAGTACATGTTGGATAGAGTCAAATCAATGACTTTCTGTCTTCTGGTCGTATCAAAAGTCGGCTGGGACAGGAGCCGACATTGTTAAAAGTAATTGATAAAAGAATGCTGCTGCCCAAAACCATTTCGTCCACATAAGCATAAAAACTGATGATTAGTTCCATATATCTGGCGTCATTGTACTCTATGAGATTAGCCACTAAATTAGGGGAAACAAGTTGACGCAAGGAGTACCGTGATGCTACGAGAGAAGTTGATACACCAATTATGGATTATCTTTCCAGAAGTCCGTAATTAAACCCAATCGAGCTCGTATAGGGCAAGGTAAACGATGGATTCTAGCCCAGGATCCAGTTGTGAGTAACCTTGATCAACTCCTGGAGTTAATCAAAGAACACCTTGAAGATACACTCGACGCCGAACAAGCAGGTTTCCGCTCTGGATCCTCATGTGTCGACCACATCAACACCCTGCGGATCATCATCGAGCAAAGTGTTGAATATCGATCACCACTTCACCTGTTGTTCATCGATTTTGAAAAGGCGTTGGATAGTCAATCGGGAATTTATTTGGCGTGCCTTGCGCAGGAGAGGCATTCCGGATAAATTAATAGCAATTATCAAGGCTACATATGATGGGTCCACATGTCACATTTTGCACGGAGGAAGGCTGTCTCAGGAATTCGAAGTCCAAAGTGGGGTTCGGCAAGGCTGCATACTTTTACCAATACTGTTTTTATTGGTGATTAGCGATGTGCTGACTGCGGCCCTATCATCAGGAAATGGAGGAATTCGATGGACTCTCACATCTGAACTCAAACACCTCGACTACGCCGACGATGTATGCCTACTGTCTCACAGAATAATGGACCTTCACCAAATGACAGCAAATGTGGAGAGGGAAGCAGACGTCGTTAGGTTGAAAATTAACTCGGCAAAAACAAAAATAACCAAACTCATCAACTCATATATGCATTGCTGGACAAACGGTTGAGAGAGTAGAGAGTTTCCAATACCTTGGGAGTATTGTCTCAACCGATGGCGGAACCGAACTGGATATAGCTAGCCGAATAGGTAAAGCAAAATCTGCGTTTGGGATGCTATCCATAGTTTGGCGAAGTAATGCAATTAGCTTAAACACCAAGCTACGACTGTTCCGTTCCAACGTTGAATTCGTGCTGCTATATGGATGTGGTACCTGGAGAGTGACTGTCACTATCACGAGGAAGCTGCAAACGTTTGTCAATAGATCTCTACGCTACATCTTAAGGATATTCTGGCCGAACCGTATCTCTGACAGACAGCTTTATCAGAGAACGGGACATGAACCTATAGGCACAACCATACGACGACGAAAGTGGCAGTGGATCGGTCACACTCTCCGAAAGGGTGACAGGTCCATAGCTAACCAAGCGATTCAATGGAACCCGCTTACCCAGGATGGCAGGATACGCGGCGGTCCTAGGAGTACGTGGCGCAGAACAGTTGAGAAGGAAGCACGACAACTGGGAAAGAGTTGGGGAGAGCTGAGGCACATTTCCAGAAATCGCACACGATGGCGCGTAGGCGTTGTAGAGGCCCTATGACCCACAAGGGGATACAGGACATAAGTAAGTAAGTAAGTAACCTTGATCTGATAATATTTATTTAATATTATGTTTGAAAAGTTATTTTCCACTCGTCCTTAAATAAACAAACAATAAAAATAGCAAAACTGAGTTTGCACTAGGTACGCTCGAAGTTTAGTTACTCTGGAAGTTGTAAGTTGTGAGTCAATTTTGAGCAGTATCACTACTCATTTAGCCATAGGTTCCTCCTAAATATAATTAATTATAATCCTACCTAGGCCGTCAACAACTTTCGATATACTGACTAGTATCTTCTGGCCTCAAGCGAAATTCAAATTCACGAAGAATATTCTTCGAAGCATTCATACATATGTATGTACGCAGGTATATGTATATATTTATACTCGTTCCATCTGTACACAAAGAGGGAAAGCAAATAAAAATAATTATCACGTCAACCCATAAATCCATTTCTAACGGAGACAAAATTAAGTAAGCGAACAAACAGCATTACTAAGTGGAACTTTTTTTATTTCAATTCCTTTTTTGTTTCCTTGAGTGCAAGACGCTCTCCCTTGCTCTAATATACCGAGGGTATGATGTCCTGTTTTATGTTTCATTATTGCGAAATGGTCACCCGCGTTTTCTTGTTGAAAATAAAATTGTTCAACTTCCCCCATCATTCAACCCTACCGGCTTTCGGTGGGTTGGTAAAGGAACAGCTTCCAATTATTTTCTCTTTCAATTTTGTGTGTAGGTATATAAAATGCTCGCTTCTCGTTATACTCGCAAGGATATAAATAAGAAGTTGAGTTATTACATTGGTGTTCGTAAGAAATATTTAAATTTGCTGCCTCTCATTAGAGGGAGCTCCTTTTTATCCTTCGCGTTCAGCTTCTTTTTTTTGCATCTTTTTCATTCCCTGTCTTTTTAAAATGCGAAAAGGATACCCCCGTGCAAAGATGTTATCAATGAAAATGAAGAAAAACGACATCGTCGTTGTTTGTCCTTATTTCAAAGTAGAATTCAACAAACCCTTTCTTTGGTATCCACCACCACTAAGGAGCAAGAAAAAGTGATTCAAATTGGAATCTATGCCAAAAGCATTTTCTTTTCAGATGTACGAGTATCTCTCAATTGCTTTGCTCCTTGAGGGAGTGAAAAAAAAAAAAACAGGAGGAAAAACTAAAAAAAAAAAAAATATGTAAAACAGAAAAGACTCTTCTATTGTCCTTCGTTGAGTTTTTATTAATTTTTATTTTTTGTGTGTATTTGTGCAATTTTTAGTTAGGTAAGACTGTTGTTCTTTTCGGAATTGTATTTGTACTAGTGTGGGGTTGAACACAGTGTGGGATGTTCATAGAATAAGCACCAAGAAATGGTAAATATTTTATAGCGTGTATTGTACGTATTTTGTAGAAGAGAATCTTCGAAGTAAGATAGTCCTTTGCCAACAACTGACTAGGGCTGTGATGAAATAAAACTGAATATGGCTACTGCAGTTCATGAGGCAAATGGCTATTAAGAAACTTGTAGAAATAGCAATCTCGATAGAATACCGGGAAAACGGTTCACTGCGGAAAATTATATGTATGTCACACTTAGAACAAATCTTAGGACTTCGAAGTGTCAAGAAATGCTTCGCATACATATATGTATACATATGTAGGCAATATACTTTTTGGAGGCCAGGCCTCTTCACGACTCCTATTCAGTGATGGGTAATTAAAATTATAATTTTGTAATTATAAGTAATTAAATTTTAATGAAACACATTTTTCCATTTTACATTAAAAGTATTCATGACAAAGGTTGTATAAAAGAGGACTTCATTTTAAATTGATGCATCCTTTCCTTCAAAATAAAGTAAGTCATCAATATTTTAAGATTTTTGAATTTTCACAATTTTTGGGAGACTACAATTCTTTAGCAAAAAGTACTTTTCGCTCTACTCAGAATCTTGGGAATCTCTGCAATGTTCTACAAGTTAAATCAGTGGTAAGCGCACTGCGTCAGGTTGTTTTTTTTTTTTTTTTTTTATAATCTGCGCGCGCCAAAGGGAGTATTAATACCCTTTAATTGTTTCAGGGCACTGGCGTCAGGGAAAAGGGGGAAGAGGAACAGAGGAGGTACCTATGCACGTTGGCTTTGAATGTTTGAAGGTTGTAGTGATGGGGAAATACAGAGCCTGGTAGATCGTTCCACATTCGTGTTGTTCGGCTTATAAACGAATCCCTATGTTTGACAGTACGACCGAAGTTTGGCTTCAGGGTAAACTGATGTGCATTCGAAGCATGTCGCGTATTGCGGGTGAAATTTTGAAGGGGAGGAATGCAACTGGCTATTTCGCTGGAGCATTTTTTGTGGAAGAAACGATAAAACAGGGAGAGACAGGAGACATTTCTCCGATGTTCTAGTGAATGAATGGAATTCACAATGTCTCTATCACCTATAAGTTTTAACGCGCGATTTTGTACCCTATCAAGAATGTGCAAAACGGTCTTGGGTGCACCAGACCAGATATGGAAGTTATATTCCAGCTTAGGGCGGATGAATGCCTTATAAATTGAGGCCAGATCAGACGGGGTAAAATATTTCTTGCACCGTTTAAGGAATCCTAGACATTTTGCAGCATTTTTGGCGACCTCGAATATGTGATCATTCCATCGAAGATGGTTATTAATACACATACCGAGAATGGCAAGTCTTTCGGTTTCAATGATGCAAGTACCATCCATGGATAATGGTTGAGGGTTTTGGTTTCGCTTGAGAGACAGAAGACAGCATTGTGTTTTGGAAGCATTAAATTCCACTCGGTTGGTTGAACCCCATTTAATTATGCTGTCTAGGTCGGAATTTAATGTGTTTAACATACGTTGCCGTTCCCCTTCTACGGCCGAAGAGCAAGGACGTGAGTTAGGAAACGAATATGAAAAACTGAGGGTACTGTCATCAGCGAAGGAATGGATTGGATTAGAAGTTGCAGACAAGAGATCATTTATAAAAATGAGAAAGAGAGTCGGAGACAAAACAGAGCCTTGGGGAACACCAGCATTTATTTGGTGAATTGCATTTATTTGGTGAATTGAAGCCATCCAAAACAACTTGTATTGAACGCCCCGAAAGGTAATTTCTAATCCATTGAAGAAGAGACTCATCGATGCCATATGCACGCATTTTCGACAAAAGAGCCTGATGCCAAACTCTGTCAAATGCTTTTGAAATATCAAGCGCAACCATCTTGGTTTCGCCGAAGTGATGGAGAGATTGGTTCCACTTCTCGGTGAGATATGCCATCAAATCACCAGTGGACCTGTTGCTACGAAAACCATACTGCCGGTCATTAAGGAGTTTTCGTGAATCGAGATATTTCATAAGCTGACGATTTATCAGCGTTTCCATGACCTTGGAAAGAAGGGACGTAAGTGCAATGGGTCGGTAATTGGACGGGGAGGAAGATTCGCCTTTTTTGGGGACGGGCTGGACAAATGCTGTTTTCCATCTACTCGGAAAGAGCCCTGAAAAGTAGGATAGACAGAAAAGCTTACGCAGAGGTTTTGCCAGCGTAGAAGAACACCTCTTCAGAACTATGGGGAGGATACCATCTGGACCAGCGGATTTGTGTATGTTAAGACCTTTAAGTACTCCTGCAACTGTACGAGTGCGAAAGTGGACTTGTCCCATGGAAAATTCGACGCTCTCAAATACAGGTGGAGACAAAGCATTATCTGGCAGCGTGGAGTTCGCTGCAAAATGAGTAGCAAGCAGATTAGCTTTGTCTAAGGAGCTGACAGCTGGAATGTCATTGTAAATGAGTGTGGGGATGGCAGACGAGGCAGAATTTTTAATATTTTTGACGAATGACCAAAAATTTTTACTACCTTTGGGACATTGTAGGATTTTTTGCCTCAATTTTTGGTCATGTACGAATTTTACACGTCGAATATGGGCATTGCAGTCTTTTCTGGCTTGTTTAAACTTTTTTCGGTTTTCCTCAGATTTGTTGGCTTTATAAGACCGAAAACTTACTTCTTTCTTTCTGATAGCCTCTTTACAGCTCTAGTCAAACCACGAGTTTACCTTAGGTTTAATGCTCTTTATTCTGTTAGGAATAAAGTCATTCATACCTAAGAGTATGGTGTTAGTGATCATATCAGCAGCGGCATCCACGTCGCTATCGAGGAAGCATAGCGACCAGTTAAAACTCCTAAAGAAGCTATTGAGGCCGCTCCAGTTGGCTTTCTCGTATTGCCATACTTTCCTTTTACAGAAATTGAACGTTCATTGGAACAAAAAGGGTACACAAACGAGTATTAGAACAACCCTTCAAAAATGTTAAAACAAGAACTATGAAAATAGCTGTGGAAGACTTATGACTTCGTCATAACTCAGCCAACAGACCGGGTTACACGAGGAAAATAGCCCCACTGAGACGAAATACATTGGAACCATGCTCGACTTTTAGCTCTGTTGGGAACTACTCGTAGATGTTGAAGAGAAAATGAAAAAGTGGATAAATGTGATCATGAAATCATGTTTTTACGGCTACATCTCAGAATGGTATAAACGGAACACTAATTGAGGGGCATAATGTACCCCAAAAAGTCCAAAAATAAAAAGGAACAAACCCTATGGCATAAATAGTTCTTGATAAATATTGAAATACATGGGGTTTAAAACACCACACCATATTTTACCCCATCTTTATTAGATTTTAATAATTTTCATATAAACGTATCTGCATATCCAATATAACTCAAAACTCAAATTTCACGCAAACCCGTTGGGTGGTTCTTGAGTTAGGTGTATGGTGATGACTGATTTATTGTAAATCAAATCTAAAATGTGAAATTATCAGTAAGTCTAATGGCAATGGAATCGAATACATTATAATAGAAATTCGGGATTGCAACACTAAATGTATGATTGCGTGTGCGTACAGTAACAATAGAAGCTGCTCCCCAGTGCCTTTCTTTTCAGTTATCTCTGAATGCTGTGCGCTCTATCAGCACATAATTATCTGTGGTGATTTCAATACCAACTTACTGAAAAATGACTCTCTTGCCTCTCAAATGAAGGATTTAGTTTCTTCAGTAGGAATGGAAATAATAAATACAACCTACCCAACTAGTTTTGCTAATAATCGCTTACCAAGTCTTCTAGATCTAATTGTTGTCTCTAATCCGTCTCTTGTTTTACTGTGCGACCAATTATCGTTTGATGTTTCTGATCATGATATGCTTTTCTGTACTTATGATGTGAATTTGTCCAAAACCGTTTTCTCAGATACTTTTATGTTCAAGGATTTCAATTCCCTTCAAATTGCTACTTATTCTGCCCCCTGGGAGCAATGCCGTCTAAGGGCTGATCCAAATGAAAAAGTAATGTTGTTTCAAGCTATTTTAACACCGTTCGATCAATGTGTACCAACTAAAACATTAAAAATACATAACAGAGCATGCCCTTGGTTTACGGCCGAAGTAGTTAGTTCTATTAAAAGAAGGAACAAACTATACAGTAAATGGAGGCGCAGACCATCTGATGATAACTGGTCCTCATTTAAAGTGGCACGTAACCACGCCACCTTAGTTGTACGCACTTCAAAGAAAAATAATTTTGCGTCCAAATTAAATATATCCCTCCCTGCAAAGAAACTCTGGAGTAACCTGCGTAAAATTGGTGTTTCTAGTGGCCTCAACTCCAAATGCGTTCTCGATCCTGATGAATTAAATCGTGCCTTCCTAGGGGATGATCCCAGTTTTAATGAATTTGATTTTAATCAGGTTGACAACCTTGGGCATTCGTTACCTAGACTGGAAGACTTTGAAGTAACCACTGAAGACGAAATTGTCCAATGCGTTGCAGCTATCAAGTCTGATTCAATTGGGGAAGATGGCCTACCAATACGCTTCATCAAACTCATCTTACCACAAATTGTCTCCCACTTTACCCATGTAATAAACTGGTCTATAACAACATCGACTTTTCCTCAGGTCTGGAAAAATGCAAGAGTTCTGCCTATCGCAAAGAAAGCTAACCCAACATCTCCTTCCGACTATAGACCGATCAGCATTCTACCTTGCTTATAGAAGGCTTTCGAGAAAATAATAGCAAAACAAATCACAAAGCACCTGTCTATCAATAAGTTACTGAGTCCTCACCAATCAGGTTTTAGAGCTGACTACAGCTGTTCGACAGCCATGGTCAATCTACTCGAAGAAATAAGACAAGATTTTGATAAGGGTTATGTTTCTTTTCTTTGTCTGCTGGATTTCTCTAAGGCCTTTGATAAAGTAAATTATAAAATTCTGTGTTGGAAACTGAAGAACAACTTCGGTTTCAGTGATAGGGCAGTGAAATTGTTAAGTAGTTTTCTTTCCGGTAGGTCGCAAAGGGTTTTTTTCGGGTGAAAGTTGTTCGTCCCTAATGAAAATCAAACAAGGTGTGCCACAGGGCTCAATCTTAGGACCGATTCTCATCTGCATGTTTATTAATGACCTTCTGTCTGGGTGCAAACATGCTTCAGTACATCTATATGCAGACGACGTTCAATTACACCTTAATGAACTCGCTTTTCTCATCAACGATGATCTAAAACGCATCTACACTTGGTCAGTGGCAAATGGTTTACTATTAAATCCGTCAAAATCGCAAGTAATTCCAATATCCCAGAAAAAATTTAACCTTAATCTTCTACCGGATCTGTATCTAAATAGTAATAAAATCAAAGCTGTTGAATCAACCACTAGTCTCGGATACACAATTAATCGAAATCTGTTTGGTTACAATCACACCAACGTGGTCATTGGTCGTATCTACGGATGCCTTCGCAAGCTGTGGCTAAGTGCTTATTTTACTCCACTGGAAACACGACGAAAGCTGGTAACAACTCTAATCTTGCCCCTCGTAATGTATGCTGAAGTTGTATATTGTAGTCTAAACTCGTTATCCCAGCACGAATTGCAAGTAGCCTTCAATGACTCGGTGCGTTACATCCACGGCATTCGTAGATATGACCACATATCAGCATACACTAGGGATTTACTAGGTTGTGAATTGCATCAGTATATCAACGCCAGGAACTGTATATTCTTGCATAAAATTATTATAAATTAAAGTCCGCCTTATTTGTATAACAGGCTTAATTTTACTCGGTCGTCACGAACCACCAATCTAATACCCTACCGCTGCAATTATCTCAATTCCTCGCGGTTGTTTTTCATTCACACTGTGAGACAATGGAACTCTTTACCCTCGCATATAAGAGCTATATCAAATCACTCCAATTTTAAAAGTGCAATTCTCCTATATTTTTCCACACCTCAACATTAAATCCCATATGTATCTCCTATCTATCTCTCCTCAAGTTAGTTTTAAGAAATTTTTTGGTGGAACTACTAACTTAGTGTAAGTCTATATGCTATTTCATCGCAATTCGTTCAGGGATATTTGAGATATGCCGCTAGTAAAGATGATTTAAAGATTTTTCAAACCCTTGGGTCGATTTTTACAGTTTACCTATGTACTTGCATACAAATTAAATTTTATTAAAGTATCTATAGCAGTTCTCGAGCGAGCCATGTGAGAACAAACATATGAGCAGAAATGGACCAAAAAGTGTTTGATTGATCTAACCCTTTCAAGTCTGACCATAGCTTTCTCTTTCTCTGTGAATATACAGGTAAGGAAGACCAACCACGTGTAGGCCCGACTCGCACTTGATGATTTTTTTTACTGATGGCTTCTACTCAGAAGCACTGAAAAAACGAGGGTCTTTCAGACTACTAAACTTAGGAAGTGTCTTCCAGTCAGAAATTCATGAAATCGAAAAAGCGGCAGGTCAATATACCCATAGGAGAAGAACTTCTCCATATGTGAAATAGCTACAAAACCAACAATTGGTGGCTCTCCAGGAGCCACTCATTCTGAGTAATCACCGAACACTGTGCCAACTATATCCGCAGGAGTTGCAGAGGTGAGAAGGAAATTGAATAGGTTTAAGATTCGTTGAAAGCAGAGTTGAGCTAGAAAACTCAAAGATATCAGATCTACTGAAATTTATAAGCAGCACACCTGGTTTACGAGTTACTAATATAACATGGGGTAGGTTCGCATGACTATGAAGGGAACATACCCTTGTTTTATTACAATTGACCTTATAGTATCCGAGTGAAAAACTATCCAGATAGGCAACGTTAATCTCGTTCGGGACTGTGGCTGCATGTGTCTCCACTCCAATGACACGCAAAGCCAGTAAATTATAATGAAAAGCTAAATAATATTTTGTAATTTTTAATGTTTTGTATCACTTCACTATTCACTACATGCATACATACTCGTAGTAAACGGTGTCCAAAAATGCATGCAAGATTTGAATTTTGCGCCATTTGTGCGGTAAAGTGTTGCCAGCGAATTTGCTCACTTCGCAATTTTCGTATAAAATATGGTCGGAATAGTGATTTAACTTCATCAACTATGAAGAGATTAATTCAAAAATTCAGGAAGACTGGATCAATTAGTGATCTTAGACACTCTGGTCGACCTTCAAGAAGTCGTTCAACACAAAACATTTAAGCAGTTCATGAGAGTGTTGTTGAGAGTCCAGGAACATTAATTCGGCACCGTGGTCAAGAATTGGGTATTTCGAGAAGTTCTCTACAGCGTATTCTCACGAAAGATTTGCATCTTCATGCATACACAGTGCAACTGACTCAAGAACTGAAGCCTACTGACCACGCACAGCGAAGAGAGTTCATTGAATGGATTATGAAACAACAAAAAGTGGATGCTGATTTTTCAAACAATCGTCTGTTAATCGTCAAAATTGTCGAATTTGGGGTTCAGAAAATTTACGAGTGATTATTGAGAAACAAATGCATCCACAATGTATCACTGTTTGGTGCGGATTGTGGGCTGGAGGGATCATCAGACCATTCTTCTTTGAAAATGCTGTTCGTCAGGCAATAACAGTTAATGGTGGTCGCTATCGCGATATGATAATCTAATATAATAATCAATAACCAAGATATAGATGTGGTCGACATGTGGTTATAATAAGACGATGCCACATGCCAAACAGCCCGAGAAACAATTCAATTACTCCATGAGTCATTTCCTATTCAAGTAATTTCCGTTTTGGTTATCAGAATTGGCTGCCCAGGTCATGCGATTTAACCCCGTTGGACTTTTTTCTTTGGGGTTTTTTCAAGTCCATTAGCTTACGACCACCCACGCCTTGAAGGAGCAAATTGGGTTCTGTATCAACGAAATTCAGTCACATTTATGCACAACGGTCATGGAAAATTTCGACAAAATAGTGCGTATGTGCCAGCAAAGCCGTGGAGTCCATTTACCCGATATGCCATTCCAAACATAATTCTATACTGTATACTTTATGAATCAATAAAACATTTAGAATTTTTAATTAAAAACCTGTGTTTTCTATCAAAATTGCGAGGGCATACATCTAACACGTATCCTGGTGTGAACTCATCATGATGGTCATATTTGTGATGTTCCATATAAGCAGGGTTGCTTTTATGAATTTGTTGTACTCCATTTTAAGAGAATTTTGGAAATTTGCTACTCTACTTCATGAAATTCTAATTTTACAACATCCTTTCAAGTTACAAATACCGATACAAATGTCATAGTGCATAGTCGGGATGGTTGCAGTTTAACTAACAAACAATATATTTATACTTAATTGTGGAATTTAGTTAACGCTTGAACGGTTTCTTTTGCAGCGCTTCCATAAAACAGATATAAATTTTTGAAGCTATTAAAAAGTACGCTACGAGTATGCTTCACTGTAACAGGTCGCTATAGTGACGACGGTCAACTGCGGGGATAAAATGCTTACCATAAAACGTAGAACTAAGGCATTTTCATCATAATGTGTCCCTCATGTACATGGTCTGAAGGCTATAAAGTAAGGCTATACATGTGACTATAGAACCTATAGTCACATGTAGTAAAAAAGATGATTTTGACTATCACTTATTGCAAATCACTTTAACCAATTCCACCAATCTGACACATAACAAAAAAATACAAACAGACAAAATTTTATCTAAATTTCCCAGTTTTGTCAAGTTTTCTTCATTTTTGCTCATTTACATGAAGTCAATTTTATTCCCTTATGCTTTCAAAAATATTGACAGTATAGTCTGGAGTAGACTGGAGTACATGCTAGTCTTGGTCTTAGTCTTGCGTTAGAACATGCTGAACATTTTCGGAGAGGTGGAACTTCAACATCAACTTTAGTAGTGGAAGTCAATATTCATACTTTAATATCTCAGCAAGATTTTCACTTCAACAAATCAACACTACAAATGGGTGGCCGTGGTGTAGTGGTAACATCATCGCTTGTCACGGTTCGAATGCTGAAGTCAAGAATCATCTATTTATTTCGCACGAAATAAATAAAAAAAGTTGATCACTTGCGAAAGCTAAGTCAACTCTGCACTGGCAGTAGGGTTGTCATATGGCTAAAATGCAACTTGATCGTGATGATGACATCAGGAGGACGGAAAAAAATACTGTGAATCATAAGCAACGACAATGATAGCGAAAAACAAACAAAATACTCCCCAGTTGTCTGGAGTTTACAGAAACTTAATACCACCTGAGTTTCAAACCACACCACTATGTCTTTCTCTCTGTCTCTTCCCCTTTCCACAAAACGTACGTGTTCTAAAAATTAGTATAAGAGTATTCAGATCCCCTTTAACACGTGCAAATTATATAAAAAAAAAAAACCTCGCACACATTAAAAATCACATTTTAACCGCTAGATGTCAGGTGCACCGATTTGCGGATACTTTCGACTGTATTAACAATAATTGACTTGGAGTGATGGGCAAAAACCAAAGATCATATCGTAGGCTTACAAGCAAAATTGACTATCTGCATTTTTGAGTTTTTCTAAATTGTGTGGAGAAAATTATGCCAAAACTGCATAAATAAAATTCCCCTTAGAAAATGGCAAAATTAATTTTTTTTTCTTAAAATCATTTAATTATCAGAAGAGACTATTATGTTGATTAAATGATTTTAAGAAAAAAAATTTCAGGCAAGGGATATGTAATTGCAGATAGTCAGTTTTGCTTTTAAGCTAACGATATTTACGAGTATATATCAAGTGAATAAAAAATATCGATTAAATCGATTATGTACATATGTATGTCGACTATTTTCTTCTTGTTTTTTTTGTTTCGACCTTTGATTCTGCCTGGGTGAAAATTAAGCTGTGATACAAAAATATCTCCAAAGCTAAAATTAAGCAAAGCATTTCAGTCAAGCAGTATTCAATTCACTGCTCTGACTTCCCATATTTTAAATAGGCTACCACTCGAAAGTTTCCAAAAAAATTCTAGCTCGCGGAACACTTGCTCGCAGCATTACTAACTAATAAATTTAGCTCCGCTCGAACTGGATACTGGACTTCGTTGTCGAAATTTGTTTCTCAACGAACCTGTCTATGCTTTTAAGCTGACGTGCTTTTAATTTCGTTTGTTTTGTAAGGTAGTCTTTTGCAAGACCAGATATATGTAAGTGTGTGTTACCTAATTGCCTCTAATTTCTCTTAAAATTATAAAGGCTTAGAATAATGTGAGTACCACAATTAGGGAATGTGGTCAACCCTTAGAGTATGACATACCGGACCGCCAGATAGGTGTTGGACATATATATATATACATATGTATATATTCACGCTGCTAACAGTGAAATCAGCCTTATAACTTACAAATATGTATATTAATTTGGCAGCAATGCAAACGAGAAAACGAATTAATTGATGAAAGATGATGAAGGCTTATATTAGTTCTCGCAGGATTCAATTAGTTCCTTGAGAAAAGCGTTACACAAGTTACGAATAATAATGCAACGGGATTAATGTTAAGTTTTCGCATCTAAGAATCATGAAAAGGGCGATGTAACAAAAATTAGTTTTTCATACTCGTAGGATGTGAATGATAACCGTTTTGTAGATTAACCGCGAGTTAAGTCGCCTTGCCATAAGTGAGAGTTGGGTAGGTACATATGTAGGTAAAACAAAATTTCAACACATATCTTTGGGAACACGATTAATTTGTGTCCCCGATTTTTGTCTTTGACTAGGTACTACCTGTCAAGGAGTAAATTCCAAACTATGGCAGATGTCGTTGATACCAATTATTCCGAAGTTTAACAAAAATTATAATTCTACAATGTTTTGATTAAAATAATCACACTTTGAACTGAATTGAGTTATTCTAAAGATACAAGGACATCTAATGAGACTTTAAAACTTTCAAGGCGCATTTCACTCGAAATCAAAATCGAAACAAAATAATATTTTATCTCACCTATTCCGTTAACAAGAATTATAATTCTACAACGTTTTGATTAAAATAATCACACTTTTAACTGAATTGAGTTATTCTGAAGATACAAGGACATCTAATGAGATTTTACAACCTTCAAGGCGCACTTCACTCGAAATCGAAATCGAAACAAAATAATATTTTATCTCACCTATTCCATTAGGAAGTGCATGTCAGCATCTTGAAGTTTCTTCGTACTTCGAATTCTTTCCAATTACAATACCCGACTATCACTGACCCAATGACCATTGCTCAGTCATTACTTTTACCTTCTAAATTGTACTTTCGAAAGCCGGAAAAATCAATGCAAGTAAACAAACACTCACATTCGACACACGCGCGTATGTAATTTTATTCACCCAAACACCACCCCATGTCCACCGATCCAAGCGGCGGATGCAATAAAAGGACACACATGTACAATGTTCATTTGCATATGTCCTTCAGAGAGTACTCCAATGTCTATGAAAAGGTAAAACAGGAACCGGTTTGACCAGTTTTTCTCATGCGCATGCATTATATCCGGTTTTCTTTTTCCATGTACCCTCTGTCCGTCAAACGGTCTGTTGTACACTGACCTAACCCTTTCCTTTGAAAAATGACCCCATTCACTACTGTTCGCAACAAAGGTGAGCGACGACCGGTTCTTCCTTTGCCTCTCGTGGGCAAGTTAGGTACAAAATATTAAACACACAGGAGATTTGCATATCGTGGAACGGCTTGCGCGAGTAGAAACCAAACCATGTGCAGTGTCCGTTTTCTATTGTTTGGGATTTGTTGTCAAGCAAGTTATTCTAACCCTTTTTGCCGCCATATGACCCGTCCGAGTGTATTATATCCCTTAAAGGATGATAATATTATATTGAAAATATACTGTGTAACCCGTTTTTACCTCTCAACATGTGTAATGACCAAATAGCAGCAGATTTTTCCTAACGGACACACACATCTGTCCCGGCGCCGGCGGTTTGGTCCGGCTTTTCTTCTCACAAAAGATGTTTCAGAATTTCACGCACAACCCTCCAAGGCAAAGGGAAGCAAGCACGCAACACCAAAAGTAGTCCATCTACTAATTTCACCCCTTCAAGGATAATGTATGCAAATGATAATGAAGATGCCAGTAAATCTCACGTATCCTTTACCTGTTCCTTACGAGTACGGTAAGAAGGGGTTGCATGTGAGACATGAACTCGTTTTATTTATAAATATTTTCCGCAAGATAAGTTTCCTTATGCGAGACAGCGACTTTTATGATGAGCGAAATTGAGTGGTATGTGTCCTTCATCCTTCTTTCTTGTTGTGGCTTATTAATATTTTTTATTTTTTTTTTGCTTTGTATATTAATTTGAGTTCACAGGACAATGGTCATGGGAAAGGAAAAATATGAATTGAAGAAGCAAATAAAGGATGTGGACGATGCTGAACCAGAGGGTCTTCCGCGTCCTTAAGCATTTCGATGGGAGAAAACTGTGAACATCTTATATACAAACACATCTCACATACCTATCAACTTCGTCCTTTGAGAGCGCATGGGAAAGATGGACAATTTGTCCGCGCGTAAAATAGATTCGAAATTGGCGAATCGAAATTGGTTTTCATTTACACTTTGTACATCAAAGTCACCGCATCGTTTTCGGTAAAGGAAATTGTCCTCCTGGTCAGAGGTTATGAGTGATTTTAGCAACCATACTGCGTGATAAGTAATTTCAGAACAAAATGCCTTGAACACGACGGATATCCAGTGTAATCAGCTCCTGTAACTGTAATTTAAGAAAGATACATTGGACACGATTCGGTATGATGAAAATAACGTGCGTAGATAGGTTACGTTTACCTATTAAGCCTGTAAAGGAGCCACTGAGTTACAACCACTCATGCATGAATTTTAGAGTTCTTACCGTATATAAATCAAGATATTCAAAAAGCAAGCGAAATGCAGATTCAATTTCTTCCTGGTTGCTTGTGGACTACTACAGCATGCACCAACGGTGCACTGACCAGTGGGGTTGCCAGAGGTGGCTTGCGCATCCCTGCGAATACCTGCTAACGACACGCTCTACTGCGATCACCCCCACGTTTTCGAGACGTCACACAGAACGCGGTAAGCACAATACAAGCAACAATCCACAACAAAAATGCACTAGGAACGCTGCGCTCAGAATGGAATATCTGTTTATGTGCCAAACACAGCGTTCTGATTTCGCGATCCAGTTCCAAGTTTTTCGGCCATTGTCGTTGAAATCGGGCTTTCTGTGGTAAGGATTATAAATCCTCGTACAATATAACGTAGCGCCGGAGCACGATGGTGTAACGCGTCGTCAGAGAGCTTCCTATTTGACGAGGTCTTAATTGAACCATTCACAAGATGTCAAGAAGTGTAACTTATGGCTTATGATGTGATACTTAGGGCATATGGTGGGGTTTCTAGGCGGAATAGGGTAAGAGGTGGTAAATGTTATATAAATGTAGGCAAGACTGCATTGTCAATTAGGTTAGTAGGTTTATTGTTTATTCCAAACTCTACATCATGAGCTACGACAATAAAAGCAAAAACAAAAATGCTCCCCAGTTATCTGGACGCTACCCTTGGAGTTTACAGAAACTGAATACCACCTGAGTTTCAAACCAATACACCAAGTCTTTCTTTCTTTCTCTCTCTGTTTATCTATCAACGCCCGTGGCCTGCAATAGTATAAGGGTATTCATATCCCCTTTGGCACGCGCAAATTATATAAAAAAAAGAAGATGATATGAGTTAATCATCCACGACATTTTCTAAATCTCTCGCGAAAGAATCACCATCTCTTCAAAATATTGTAATGCATACCTACATAGATGACGGCGGCTAAGTGGACGTAAAATGATAAGCCTGCTAAGCAATGACAGAGAAAACATTCGCACCGTGGTTCAGTCATTTACGAAAGGAAATGCCGCTAGCTAAGGAATTCTCTCCAGGAGCATTTGCCCAGCACTATCCTCAAAAATATATACCTATATAGCTACAGTTCAAAGAAAACAAAAAGTGTGAATCTGTGAATTCATTTAAAACTTAAAACAATAATAGGGCTCTCAGCAATGAGTTGGAGATTGATCTGATTTCTTCCTTTTGCATTGCAAGCAAGAAAAACGAAGGTGACACTATATGATAAATAGACACGTGTTGGATCGAGCTGAACAAATTTTACCTGTCTTCAATAAAAGAGATAATTTTATTTAAGGCACAACACCTCAGAATATCTCGAGAGGCCTCATGGAACCTCATGTGAGAATAGGCCAAGGATCAGCTCAGCAGGTCGTGAAATCTCGAGAGAGGTAGTGAGTCCATCAGGAGATATTAAAATCTCGTGTGAAGCTAACGAAGTCTTGAAATCTCGTGAGACCACGTGAGAGCCAAAACCATTGTTAAAGCGAGTTTGCCCTCCTCCCATACTCTATACTCGAAAGTATTGAAACTATAATGGAAATTTAAGTCCACCTTTATTTAAAATCCAGATTTCAATTCTGTTGAGCGTTTCTTGAGTTAGATGTGCAATACGAGTATGACGATCTGAATATTTTTGAAACTAGATGCCTGTGTACCATATGCAACAAACACACTTTACAATTTTGTAATGTCTTGCATTAAAGTAAAAAAAAAAATCATTCTTCCGAAATTTGCAAGTAACCCAATCGATTTCTGTGGGAAATAATCTTTTCCTAGTTATCAGCGTGATTAAAGAATACAACTTCCAAAAGTAAAGCCGTAAGTAAGACTGTAACGTCATCTTAAAACATGCTAAATTGCTGCGTGATCAAAACGTGAGGAAAACAAAATACTGTGGTATCCCAAAGGCAATAAATTTCTTTGGTCTTTCGTGAAAGAATAAAAGATTCTGTTTTATTCACCATCCCAGCTCTTGTCTACAATGATAAAAATATCGCTATCAATTCGGTTCATATATTTATTTTTTCAAACCCATTCAATAGCTCGAGTCCCAAAAGATCTCAATAGTAACAAGTCTTCAAGACCAGACGGGATTTCTCCCCTTGTCTTAAAGGGGATCCTATTCGTAAGCTCCTCCACTTATTGTATTCCACAGATATTTTTCCGGAAAGATGAAAACTCACACACGTACAGCCAATTCCGAAAAAAGGACGATAAAACCTCCCCTTCTTACTACCGACCAATAGCTTTGACGTCAGTGTTGTCGAAAATTATGGAGAGCATCCTTACGAATTATATGATTTTTAGGAAACCATTGATAACCGCCCGTATGTTTTCTGGCAACCGCTTTTGAGGGAAACCTGTTCGAGAGTTGTAGCCCTTGATCTCTCCAAAGTTTTCGATAGAGTGTGGCATAGTGCCCTCGTTAACAAGGCGTCGGTGACATATTGTATAAGATGGAAATGTAGAAATACTGTATAAGATGGAAATGTAGAAATACTACATCGAGTCTCACCGGCAGCGGATGTCTACCCAACTCAACTCTGTCATTGATGGGATCATCAATAGGGGTGCCAACAAAAGAGTTATGTTCAACACGTTAAAAACTCAGAGCTGTCTCCTGCCTATGAAGCGGGATACTAACATGGTGGAGTTGATGTTGAGGAATCTAATGGCTTGTCAATATTTGGCATGCATGTTACCCCATACCTCCTATGGAACTGATGTTACAAAAGGTGATGCTAGATGCCTAGATCCTTAAGACTTGACCAGTTTCGTCGGTGATCAGTCTATATGCAGCCAAATACCTTCTCCCGAACTCCGGGAATGTTAGACCCTCCTGTACTGGTATTTCCACCACAATTGTTGAGACGAAATATATAGTTGTATTCTGCCTGTCTGTGTGTTTAATTGTAATACACGTGTTATGCACCGATCACCGTAGGAGATCGTTTTTTATCCATTCAAGACGAATGTGGAATAATTTGCCTTCCCCAGTATTTTCAAAGATTTCGCAAAGATTTAAAATTAGCGCGCATCGTTGCCTCACTTTCTCTTCTTATCTGTCTTCTTATCTGTCTTCTTATCTTTCTCCTTATCTTTCCCAGTTCTGGCATGGAAAATGACACGTACCTCTGGTAAATTTTTAAAAACGTAGGCCACCTTAAGACAGCATGTGTAAATCTATTTTAGCAACAACTTTGTCTGGCTCTGCAGCATCATGTTATTCATTCCTAGTGGCTTATAGTATGTATAAAGCAAATGATTATATTGTCCACAATATCTCGTAGTCGTCGATTATATTGCTGAATTTTTTTCCAAATCCCTTATCCTAGAATAGGTAAACCAAATCGAAAGAAACTCAGCATATCTTCATGCGAATTGTTCAGGTGCCATGAATTCTCTTAATAGAAGGCGTCTGAGGTGGCCCTTTGACCAGGAATTTTCTTAGTGGTTGATACAATCTAAACTCTTTCTTTAGAAGTTTTACACACCGTCCTGGCCCGACAGCTGGAGATAAGCCCCGAAAACTTTACGCTCTGGTTTGAGCATTGATTATATTGCCAGCTGCTGATGAGATGCTCTATGGGGTAAACAGCTTGTTCCCCGCATAATCTCTTCCAGTTTTACATATGTCCGTGAGTTTCGGAAAATCATCTTACTCACAGTTTGCAAAATGAATATGCAGTATATACAGAAGAGAACGCCTTGTCGGGTACATTTCAGTTGATTATATCGACGGAATTTTTCCCTAATGACAGTCACCTATGTTATGTATAAAACGTCCCTTCTACTTGCTGCTTTTAACAGACAAATTAATATGTTTGTCTAGCCTAACAATTTATGAGTTAGCTTGACATAGGTGTTATAAATTCCAATACAAATATTAATTTTATCATACATCTAAAAGCATTTTCTTAAACAAATAGAATACTGTTTTCCTATATCTCAAAAATGCTGAATACTATCATAATAAAAAATAAAAGAGAAGTAAACCCTCCCGTCATTCCAAGTCTAACCTTTTATTTCATTTTTTATAAAAATATATAGGTCCCGCGCACCCAAAAGTAAGCCAAAACTTCAGCGGTGAATCTTTGGACAATTTTAAGACGCAAATATTATGATGATAAATCATTTAGTAAGAACTTAGTTTCGGAGATACGAGTATGACATGTTGAAAACTACTTGGGTTTTGAGGTACTCTGATTCGGTTTCCTTAGATTATTTCAAAAGTTTGCATTGGATTCAAATGTTAATAAAAGATGACTAGTAGACCTAAAAGACTGCGTACAGTTTATCATTATAATTTTTATATCATACTTGTGAAGATGTCACAGTCTTCCAAGCTGACCGGATACTTTTTTTGAGGGCAGATCAAAGATAGAGGAATATCTATGTAGTTGCAGAGAACTTGGAGCTTAAGCACGCAGAACAATATTTAAATTATTTGTATTGACAGGATTGCGTTTGACTAATCTCCTACGTAAAATGACGAAAGTGTTTCTGAATATTGTAAAGAAAAGTTAGAAAAATATGCAAACCAACAAAAATACAAAGTTTTATAACCACCAACAATATCAGTGGAGTCGTTACGGGGCACAAACTGTTAAGTATGCAATATCTTCCTTTCTAATCTTTAATTCACTGGGTTAATAATCTTTAAAATACATAGACCCCACATAAATTCCACTCTGAAGTAGACTTTTGTAGAAATGAAACAACTTATAAGTTATAATATTATTTTCATTACTATTATTATTAAGTTTTGTATTTTCACTACTGGCAGATTCAGTGTAGTTGTTTGACTATGGCAGCTTTCTGTTTTTCTTGCTTGTTTCGTGAATAAATTTTGTAGTTCTTTGCTACAGCTTTAGAGATACTCGTAATGCCAACTTTTAGTTAAAAATTGTCTCTAAATTGTTTTCTTTCTAAGGGCCTAAGATGATACAGACAATTAAAAAAAATCAGAATGGACGAGAATAACAAATGGATAACAGGAGTTGCGGAGATGGAGAAACACATCTTTCACTTCTTTTGACAATTCCATATCCCAAGCAGATGTCGTTGGGCTCCCCTTGGAGCTATTCCTTCGGAAATTCTAACCAACGATACAGTATCTATTTGTCTATATCTGTTTTCAGGTTTTTCACTCAGGGTTATGACTGCCTCAGTAGCACTCAAACCTTACCTAATTAGGTAATCATTTATCCAAATATTTGCGAAGCACTTAGATTTATTTAAGCTCAGAAGATATTTTTGGTGTAAAGTCAGGAGTGTTACATTTATGTATTTGACCACTACGGTATGTAGTGATTCTAATATTATTAAAAATCGTTGACTGAAGCTACTACATAAATGGTTTTCATCTTAAGAATAAACAAAACGAATAATATAACTACCCCAGATGGTATGCTCGGTGATCTGGTAAATCACTCTCTTCGGAGGTCGGTTATATGGATTCTGGGGGGAACCATTTATTGCTTGAAGATGATCCTTTCACAAAGAGTCGTAAAGTGGTATTGAAGTCTAAAAACAGAAAAGTCTGTGAAGAAAGAAATGAGTTTAAGCAACTTAGTGAAAAGCTGGCAAGCGAGATTGAGAACTTAAAACTTGAGCTGCAGCTGCTGAAAGAACAGGTGAATAATAGAAATGAACAGGTCATCAAAGCTGTCGTATATTCTATGGATGAAGAAGAATTACACAGAAAAACAGAGCTATCCGCTAGTAGGGGTGAAAGAAACAAAAACAGGAAAATGAGTATGTCTCCGGAGCTTTCACCACCAAAAGTAAGCCTGAAAACACCAGAAAAGATCCAAAACAAAATAATGAAACCACTCAAGCCAATAAAACCTCCTTCAATCATAGTGCTCTGTATAACAAAGTACGAAGGGTTATTAAATATTCTGGAGGAAAATATAATTAAAGTAACAGCTCTAATTAATAGTAATGAAGTCAAAATAAATGTGGAAGATGAAGAATCCTACAGAAACTTGACCAAATTACTTAATAAAAAAAAAAAAGTGCAATGGTCTTCGTTTGAAAATAAACAAACGAGACTGATAAAAGTCGTTGCAAAAAAACTACATTTCTCATACACATCTGAAAGCATTGTTGTTAACGGGAGTCGGACAGAATCCAGAAAAACATAATCCCGAAAACCCAAAATCCCGAAAGGCCAAATTCCCGAAAATGAAAGTGAACATTTCCTCGCACACACTCCAAATCCTACAGTGACCCCAAGCAGGGGGGTTGCACGGGGCAGCATGCCCTCCATACATATTCTACTGTTTATGCATTGTGGATATAATATATATATATATATATTTGAACATTTGAAAGTGACATAAAGCGCAAATTTTTAATTTTATATAATTTTTCGGGATTTAGTTTTCGTGATTTTTTTTTCGGGATTTTGGTTTTTCGGGATTTTGGATTTTCGGGATTTCAGTTTTCGGGATTTTGACCCCAACCCGTTGTCAACATGCTTAAGTACAAAAACAAAGTACCGCTGTGAATGTTTATGCTCACTTTTGAGGATGACGAAGACACGAAAAGAAATTATGAAATCATGAACATAACAATAAAAGTTAAAATTCATCTTCTGCGAAAACAAAGCTAGTTCCCCAGTGTAGAAATTGTCAAAAATTTGGTCACACCCACAAATACTGTAACTCTAACCCAAAATGCGTTAAATGTGCAGGAGACCACCACACAAAAGACTGCATAAGGAAAAAAAAAGACACCCAGCCAACTACAGAGGCGGCGTAGTAGCAAAAGAGTTGCAGCAGGTAAAAGATTACAAGCAAAAGAAAATGCAAAGGCATGTAAAAAAAAGACGCATCTAACGACAAAGAAAAGCAAAGTAAAAAAAACCAAAGACCAAAGGCGAAAGCCCAAACAAATAGTATCATTAAAAAAGCAAAAGAAATTATAACCTTAAGCGAAAATGAAAACGTAAGTCCCAAAGCCGGGACTAAGAAAACATATGCACAGGCTACTTCAAAGAGTATCGCAAAACCAGTCGAAAACTTTAAATCCAGCAATGTTATGGAAAATTTTATGCAGAAAATTCTTACCAGGTTGGAAGATATGGAAAAAGAATAATAAGGAAAACCTGGAAAGAATATCTTTGCTTGAAAAACAAAACAGCAACAATAAAGCTGTCCCTTAAAGATCATAATGACTAGAAGCATACAAATTTTGGTATGGAATGCCAATGGTCTCGAGAAACGCAAGAAAGAATTGCAAGTATGTCTTGTGTCCGAGACGGATTTCGAATTTGAATCAAACTATAAACTGCACGGATACAAAATATACCATACTCCAGATCCTTATAATACAGAAAGAGGGCGGACTACAGTTATAATTAAGGAAAACATTAACCAACACGAAGACGAAAAATATCAATCGTGTGAGATATACTCGTACGTACAAGCCACAGCAGTAAAAAATAAAAACAAGCAGCGGTTTTTTTTTTTTTATAATTTGCGCGCGCCAAAGAGGATATTAATACTCTTATACTATTACAGGACACGGGCGTTGTGAAGAAAACAGAGAGAGAGAAAGAATAATTTCAGTGTAATGGTTTGAAACTCAGATGGCATTAAGTTTCTGTAAACTCCAAGGGTAGCGTCCAGATAACTGGGGAGCTTGTTTGTTTTACTTTTGTCGTTGCTCATGATTCACAGTATTTTTTTCCGTTCTCCTGATGTCATCATCACGATCAAGTTGCATTTTCAGCCATAAGACCACCACTCTACTGCCAGTGTTATACCTACGCAGTAGAATTGACTTAGCTTTCACAATTGATCGACTTTTGTATTTATTTCATGCGAAATAAATAGATGATTCTTGACATCAGGATTTGAACCGTGAACGAACCAACAGCGTGACAAACGATGATGTTACCACTACACTACGGCCATCCTCAGTGGTGTTCTCCTAGCTACCGATTGAAGCAAAATGATTTCAACAATATCTTCCTTACGAGTATATACGGAAATAAGTTCATAGTGGGAGAAGATTTCAATGCTACGAACAAATATTGGGGATCAAGATTAACAAATGCAAGAGGAAGAGAACTTCTTGAATCCATTAAAGAAATCAAAGCTAAATATCACTCAACAGGATCTACTGGCCTACCTACTGGCCTACAGATAAGAATAAAATCCCGGATGTAAGAAGAATAAATAAATACTATCAAAGTAGAAGAAGGAACAGATCTTGACTTAGAAGGAGAATAACCCACGGGGGGGTAGTAAACAAACTGACTCACTGGAGTTGTTTCAGACAATTGCTGGAAGAATTCATTGAACTATCCTAAACAATAGACACAATTGAGCAATTAGATAGAGAAGTACAGACATTCGCCTTAGATATAAAGAAGGCTGGCTGCTTGAGCTGCAACATCTGAATCTAAGAGTAAAGAAAAAAAAAATTATATCCTAAAGAAATATGCGAACTTATATCTGAAAAGAAAAAAGCTCGTAAACGCTGGCAACTATCGAGAGCGCCAAATGATAAAAAGAATTAACTAATAAGCTTAGAAAAGGGATTAGAGAATTGAAAAATTCGTCGATAAAAAACGATGCTAGTACAGAATACTCACTGTGGAAGGCTACAAAGAAAATAAAAAGACCAACGGCATATATTCCGCCAATTAAGGACGGAAGTGGAAACTGGGCAAAAACAATCAAACAAAAAGTAGATTTATTCGATAAATATCTTGAAAACGTCTTTCAGCCATACGAAGATAAAGACTGCTTTCAACAAACTGAAGTAAGACGATAGTTTAAAGCATCAGTAAACTCTAAGAAAATATCGAAAGAAATAGAGAAAAAAGGATCAACTCGAAAAAAGCTCCAGGATTTCATGTTATTACAGGAGAGATTCTAAAAAAAACTTCCTAAAAAGGTATGAAAAAACTAGCACAGATAATAAATGCAGCATTTAGACTAAGTTATGTCCCACGAATGTGGAAAGTCACGGAAGTAATTATGGTACCAAAACCCAGTGTAGTACCAAGTGAAGTTACTTCATATCGTCCGATTTACTTGCTGCCAATACTATCTAAGCTATTCGAAAAAATTCTTCTGAAACGCCCAATTCATAGAAGAAAAGCCGTTGATACCAAAGCATAAATTTAGTTTTAGAAATAGGTATTTAACTATAGATCAGGTACACGGAATGAATGATAAAATAGAAAGAGCTTTAGAAGAGAAAAAATATGCTCTACCGTCTTTATTGATGTCATACAGCCTTTTGATAAAGTGTGGAACAAAGGATTAATACATAAGCTGCAAAAATATCAGCCAAAACAATACTCATATAATCGTTAGGTATGACTCTTAACGCTAAATTGCGCTAGAAGGCTCATGTCAACAAAAAAACATGACGAATTAAATATTAGCTATAAGAAACAGTATTGGCTCCTAGGGAGATATTCCTGTCTCTCAGTATTAAAGCAAATATTAAAGTATACAATGTTTTCAAAATAAAGTACTTATAATTTGTGCACGCCAAAGTTAGTATGACTACCCTTAAGCACATAGTTAAGTTAGTTAAGCTAGTTTTAAGGTTTTTTTTTAAAATTTTTTTGTCTAGCATATAAGTTAAAATGAATTAAAAAATGAAAATGCATTAAAAATTAAATGGATGAATTGTTTCAGGGCAGGGGCGTTTAGGAGAATGGGGAATAGGAATAGGGGATAAGCCTATACACGGTGGTTTTAAACGTGTGAAGGTTGTAGTGATGGGGAAATACGGAGCCTGGTAGATCATTCCACATTCGTGTCATTCGGCCCTATATTTGACAGAGCGACCGAAGTTGGGCTTAAGGGTGAACTGATGTACATTCGAAGCATGACGGGTATTGCGGGTGAAATTTTGAAGGGGAGGAATGCAACTGGCTATTTCGCCGGAGCATTTTTTTTTTTTATAAAAAAAACGATAAAATAAGGAGAGACGCGAGACATTTCGACGATGTTCAAGTGAATGGTACATAAGGAACGCTTATCTAGATAGAGATCTAAAAGTTGAAATGGTAGAGGACGAGGTCAGGAAGGTCACAAGAAGACATGAAGTTAGACTTCACAACCACGCCAATTTAGAAGTAGCTGAACTACTTAATAATAACAATTTAGTTAGAAGATTGAGAAGGATAAAACCCTTCGAACTAGTTAACTAGGGATAAAATCACATGAAATGAGTGATTTACCATACCTACGTAGGTACTCGAAAACCAAAAAGGGTGATGACCATAAATCATACTTTCTTCGGGCGTTTTTAGTGGATTAAAGTCCCACACTATCGTAAAGCTGGCATGCGATGTTTTTCGACGATTTTTACACAGCTACACAAAAAAATAAATAAGAAGAACTGTAATGCAAAGAATATCTAACAACGGTTGGTTCTTTTGCCTTTCACACCCTCGAAGTTTGGAAATTTAAATATTCTAAACTTAATCCTCCCAACTAATTGGATTTTTTCTATTTAAAGTCCCCCTTCACTTCTGATATTTTAATAAACCAAAGTTCCTCAAAATAAAATTTCTCTATAATTATTTTTTAATACATAGCATATTTGTGTATATATACATACAAAGCCCTATCTTAATCGCAATCAACCACTTTTCAACTTCCACCCCATTTTTAAATATTTTTCATTTCCGACCGCCATTCTATAGTAGTACCTACTCCATGGACACTTCTACTATCGCAACCGTCCTCCTTCTATCCCAAGCCCTGCTCTTACTCTCTCTAAAAGCAAAACGAGAAGCGCGATACGCGAGTTGTCTGAAAATTAAAAAAAAAAAAAAAAAAAAGTGTTAAAAAAAAAAACATAATAAAAATAAATAAGTTTTTTAGAGAATTAAAAGGCGAGTCCTAGTTTTTCTTTGCGCTTCGAACTTGAAAATCCACCCTTATTAAATTCCACCATCTCAACTCAACCTAACCACCACCACCACTAATACAATGAAAGAAGGTCCATCCATCCAGTTTTTATACTTCTTCCAAAACGCTATGAGAATTAGGAGGACACGGTGGTTGGGCGTGAGGCGGACGAGGAGGACACTACATATACATATATATATATAGTAGTATAAAATTTATATTTTTGATCGCGCAAAAAACGACACCAGAGGGTAGTAGTAGTAGGGTGTCAGGCAGCTCTTGCTGCTTTATTACAAAACATAATTCTTTCTGTTACATCGTCGTCGTAGAAGTCGTCCTTCTGCCCTCTCCCACCCCCATAGAAGGCAACAACAACGCGGTGCCTTTCTTTATTTCGTAATGTTCCTTCATCAATTCCCTGATGAAGGCGATTCATGAAGCGATTTTTTTTTTTTTTTTTTTTTATACTTTTCTCGTTTCGTAATTTTCCTTTTTGTGTGCGCGTCGCGCGCTTGTATTGCTTTTTACTGTTTGGGGTTGGCTTCTTTTACTTCTATTTCTTCTTCTATTGTCCTTTTTTGCTAGAAAGTATAATAATTTTTTTCGCTTTTCATTTTGAGAGATTTCTTACTTATGTATTTATTTTTCGCCTTTTGTTTGAGCGAGAGATGTACCATTACTTTGGGCGTTCGGTGTCCTTGTATGTAAGGCGCCGGCCGAGCGGGAGAATGATGGGCCGGGTTGGGCCTGGATCTTTGGTTTGGCTTTCTTAGAAATGTATTCTTATTGTCAGAATAATTTCGCAACACCATCATCATTTTCATATTCATCGTTTCAACAATGAAGAGGGGTGCGGAAAAATTGGAAGGACTCTTTTCTGTTCCACCCATAAGTAAATACAGGCCGCCATTTTTTTTTTTTTTTTTTTTAATCCGATCTGAGTAATACATACTTTTGTGGTGGATTCAAGGATATCAATTGCAGTATGGACTGAAATTTCCAAAAAAAAATATTAATGGAATCAACTTTTAAGAACTCAACGAGTTGCTGTGCCTTGGGGTGAGGGAGATACTGGATATCAAAGAAATTCTGACCGAATTTATAATTGCGCAGTATTTAATGACGTCGAGCGTGAATGGTTATAGGGAGTTTTCATCCTTAGCGACACAAGGATTGATGAAAGAGTTTAATGAATAACTGGACCTTTGAAGTTGAATTTGCTGCTTAAAACAATGTTGAATAATGAGGGAGCAGGTAGGCATCTTGGAATTTATTACTTGCTTAATCTGTCTTTAAGAATGAAGTGATTTAGTAGAAATGGAACTTGGTCACACTGACGAATGAAATCGTCTTTAAGATACCTATGTGGACTATAGGAGCTTGCGACATAGAGTTCTAATCGTAATAGGTTAGCTCGAAAGAAAAAAATAGAAGAAAAACAAATTGTGGATTTTGAGTTACTCACTTAAAGGCACTATACTAATGTAAGATCGTGTAGTTGAAGCTTTCTATGAAGCGTTGAGCATTCCTGAAGTCCGCATAGGGCTGGACACGAACAGAGGAAGTTTAATGACTGGCCTACTCACCTCGTCTCTGAATCTTGCACGGAAATCAATATAAAATAGGTCAAGATTATTAGCGTACTTTACCTATGTATGTACATATATGTTTGATCCACTCAGTACTGTAGCAATGTGAAATTTGGTGTCTCATCTCTTTTCCGTCTTTTCATGGTTTAGTAAATATACTACGGAAACCATACTGCTCCCGCTTACAACTCCGTCTGTTTGTCTCATCATTTATTCGAAAAGTGCTGATATTTTTATTTTTTAGTGTTGCTTATCAGAATGGTTTAAGCGGAACACTTATCGAGTCAACAGGTTGTCTGTCTGTCCGTATGTCTGTTGCACGCTCGTAACTTTTGAACAGTTTAACCAAGAGAGGTGAAATTTAAGTTTCATGAATAAAAAACTCAAAAACCATGGCATAGGCCCTTATCTTCGAAACTAATAATGCGAAACATTAAAAAAAATGTGAGCATTTAAATTTACGAGGAAATTAACACAAATGTTCTGGAATAAACAGTTCTTGGAAAATATTGTAATACTTGGGCGTGAATACGAGAATACGATGTAACTCAAAAATTTCATCAATGGGTTATTATTGAGTTAGGAGTATGAAAAATGTGACTCGAAAATTTTAAACCCCTTCTCATATCTTACTTCCATCCACACCATTCGATTTCGATCAATTTAAATTGGAACTATTATCATACTAGCAAATTTATTTGCATCCAGTTAGGCGGCTTTCTGTTGACCTAAACTTTTCAAGTACGACCATAGTTTTCTCTTTGTCTGCAAATTAACGAGAAAGCAAAATTAGGACACAATTAAAATAACGGAACGTAACACTAACCAATCGAGTTACCGATGCTCTGACGAAATTTTTTTACTATAAGGTACACGCATTGCGATTAAATGTGGAACACAATATCAGACAAAAATTCATTTACCGATAATTTCGTAAATTTTCGGCTGAATTTTACTGACTTAGATGCTAGATTTCATAAAACTCCAAACAAAGAAGTCGCACAGTGTCACATCGCACGATCTACATAGGTGGCCATTTTTGGTCTTCGTCTCCATTGCGTGAGAATTCAATGCCAGCAAATTGTTTTTGCTACAACTCTAGGATAGAAATAATCTAAATACTGCTAAAGTAGTTATAACTAACCAGAAATCAGTATAAGGAATGACCTTTTGGCTATAACAGCTTATTTTTCAAGTTTGAAGTCGAGACCTCTGTGGAAGGTTTCGTGTTATACTAAATAACACCCTGCCTTCCACAAGCTAGGTAATAGAATTTGCCTAAATGTTGCTAAATTATTTACAGCCATCCACCTCAAGAAAGTAACCCTCTGAACTGCACCAACTACAGATGCATCAGTCTTAGCTCCGATATGCCATATTATGTAAACGCCCTAACTCTTTTGACAACAATCTGATTGGTTCATATCAGTGTGGTCAGGAAAGTTCACCGTAGATCAGATATTCACGCTGCGGCAGATATTGGAAAAAACCTAGGAGCTCCAAATC
Organism: Pocota personata; assembly: GCA_963082735.1. Taxonomy (NCBI): domain Eukaryota; kingdom Metazoa; phylum Arthropoda; class Insecta; order Diptera; family Syrphidae; genus Pocota; species Pocota personata. The sequence goes on from OY720433.1 coordinate 6,477,242, forward strand.
GATACTCATCAATTTAAAAATAGTGTTTATAGAGACGAGCTATACAGAATTATCTCTTGTGTCGGCATGCCTACCAAACTTGTCGACCTGTGTAGTATGACAATGGAGTATGCACGCTACTCCAACAAGGTCGGTTATAACATCACCGAAGCCTTTGACGTCTGAAAAGGGCTACGACTGTTATATGATTTTTTTAACATCACTTGAAAGGATTTTATTTTGTTTTTGATTATGATGGAGGCTCAGTCATCATAATCAAAAACTAAATAAAATGCATCGAACAGCAAAAATACCATACTGACCGCATCCAATCCACGACAATCGAAATAATGGACAGACTCGGGCCAATATCAGCCCTCTATTGTCCCCCCTAAACACCAAATAACGACAACGCAATTTGAACACCGCTTTAAGTCATTAGGAACACGATTCATAGCAGGAGGCGACTTCAATGCAAAGTACACTGACTGGGGTTCACGAATAACAAACAGCAAAGCAAAGAAACTACTAGATGCGATACAGATCAACAACTGCAGGCATCTAAGCACTGGGGAACCCACATACTGGCCAACAGATACTAAAAAAAACTCCCGACCTAATCGACTTTTGAATTACAAGAAACATTAATCTCAAGGAACTCAAAATCAAATCTATCCTTCAACTATCTTCTGATTATTCTCCAATCCAACTAGACTACTCATCGGAAATAACTCTCACCCCTGGATCAACTCTACTACATAACAAGAAGACGGAATGGGATGCCTACCGCAACTTTGTAAACTCGGAATTACATATTAACATAACTCTATCAAATCAACACCAGCAAATAAACCTAAGACAATCGACTACTCAACTCCTCCTATCATAAGCAATCAAATCAAGGAGAAAAGAAAACTAAGCAAAAAATGGCAATCGAATAGCATATTAAGGACCTTAAGGAAAGCTTGTAAAAAATTAAAAACAAAGACATCATAAATTACCTGGAAAACCTATAGCCTACATCTGAAACCAATTATTCACTTTGGAAGGCTACTAAGAAACTGAAAAATGTAACTGCGCACCAACCTCCTCTAAAAAAGCAGGATAGTGCTTGGGCTAGGACCAAGGCAGATATATTAGCAAAATACTTTGAAGAGGCCTTCACAAACAACCAGAGCAATGCTAATATTCTACCACCATTCTCGAATACGACAACTGACAGTACTACGATAGAATCAAAAAATTAACAATAAACAAAATAGAATTCTGCATCAAAAAGAGGATGAATCATAAGTAGGCCCCAGGATATGATCGACTGACTGGTACTCTACTTAAAAAACTGCCCAACAAAGCATTAAAATGTCTAAGAAACACATTCAACTCAATGATAAGACTTAAGTACTTTCCTAAAGTATAGAAAGTAGCAGAAATTATAGCTATACCTAAGCCTGGCAAAGATCTGACGAAAACATCTTCCTACAGACCAATAAGCTTACTTCCACTCTTATCGACATTTTTTGAAAAAATACTGCTGGACCAACTAGAACCTATCCTAACAAATAACAATCTCATTCTTGCCCACCAATTTGGCTTTCGTAAACTGCATTCTGGCACAAAGGACTTCTATTCAAACTACAAAACTTACTTCCAACGGATTTCTACTCAATACGAGTAATCAGGAGCTACATAACTGACCGCTGCTTCTATGTAAAGTACAAAGACGAATTTTTAACGATTTTTCAGACGAGAGCAGGAGTTCCCCAAGGAAACGTTTTAGGTCCATTGCTTTATGTTTTATATACTTCAGACATTCATATTCAATATGATTGCAAACTTTGCGGATGATACAATTTTACTAAACTCTCATAAGGAATTATCAACAGCAACCGCACAACTACAACTTATGCTTAACAGGACGAGTTCGAACTACACTCCTGTACTAATTAAAATCAATAACAAATCAATTTCCATTGACAAAGTAGCAAAATATCTTGGAATGCATATCGACAGCAAACTCACATGGAGATATCATATACAAAAAAAAAAACGAAACCAGATTAACCTAAAATATAGACAACTATACTGGCTGCTTCGAAAGGACTCAAAACTATCGACAAACAATAAAATCCTTCTATACAACTTTGGGGAACATCAAAAAAAATCGAACATAGCCATTACTATATTCAAAGGCAGCAATCAAAAATCCTACGCACAAAAATCAATGCAGAATGGTATATACCTAGCACTGACATTCACCGTGACCTAAACATTTCAACCATCATTGACGAAATATCTAACATAAGTAGAAGACATCACATAAAAATATCAATTCATACCAATTGTGAAATCAACACACTACCAGCTCAAGGGATCAACAGAAGACGGCTTAAAAGGACCCAATCTACTGATTTGATTAATTAAAAAAGACTAACCGATGTACATAAATCAAAAAATTCTTTTTTAAATGTAATTACTTCCAAACAACAAAGGACGATATAACATTAGTCACTAGGTCGAATTAATTTCCGTGCAAATCATTGTAACAAAATGTACTAAATGTCAATTTTAGACAGATGTACATAATACTGTAGGGAAATACGATACAGCATACAAAGTGTGTGCTGTCATCAAGAAAGGACACTCAACATCAGCGACTTGGACAGAACGTTGCAATAGACAGCTTAAATTTTAAGGTAGTTAAGGTTTAACTAACCGTTGTAAATCCAGCGCATAAATCAAGCGAGGATCACTCTTGCCAACCGCTGTTTCTTTGGACCTTCTAAGTCTAAATAATATAATAACTTTATATCCACCCATGGTTGTTTGAAATAAAAATTCTTCAATTGGTTTGTTTCGTTTGCATCGAATTCGAATTGTTCGCCTGAGATGGCTAGGAGATATGTAAAGCGCTCAGCACTCCGGCCTGGAAAGACTTGCAAATCCAACCCAGAGGCAGAGGGACGACGCGGTAAAAAAAGACCACACCTAAGGTGGCGCACACAGGTGGAAAGATAGCTCAGACAACTTCGTCTGCAAAACTGGATCAAGCTAGTTGGTTGATGTCAGGTCTACACCGGACTGAAGCGCCATCTAAAGTAAAGTAAAGTAGTAAGAACTATACCAGAAGCAAGTAAAAAGTACTTTTGGCTATAACAGCTAATTTTCCAAGTTTGAAGTCGAGACCACTATACAAAGGAATTAAGGTCCATTTAATATCAATTAACATGCTGTAACACTAGTCCCCATCTATTACACAGTAAAAATAGTTAAAATATTATTTCAGTTACAACTGGCGTTGTGAAGTTCCTAATTGCGCTATTTCTCCAAATTTCTCATTTGCGCCCAACATTTCTTATTTACTGAAAAAATACATTTTATAAAAAAACCTTTGTTAACTGTTGCACAAGATTTGGAAAGTCCTTATGTCTGTATCCGAAACCTCTATTTTTATGAAAATGACATTTGAGTGGTAAAGGTGTTATGTGACATTTTTGAAACTGTGTTGCGCTAGTGTCCTCTGATTGGGATCAAGCTATTAATACCACAGCAAGCAAAAATTTTGATTGCATGATTACTATTGTTTTGTTCATCGGAGTTAGAACTATAGGACGCAGCTTTTTTTAGGATTTTTTTTTAGAGAACAAAAAGAAATTTCAAGAAAATTGCATTAGAACAAAATAAAAGCTGCATTTTTGGTCTTCTTTCTGATTTTGAGAAGCTTTAAATTTTTTTCTGGATAATAAAATTGAATATAATTTCCAGAATTGTTTTAAGTATTAAATTGTAAATATAAAATGTGTACTAGTTTTTTTTTTTTTAGCTACCACAGTTCAAACCCGACTTTTTACCTTTCAAATGACCGTGACGGTACAGGAGGTATAACGTAACTATTCTATTTCCAAGTGAATCCTGCTGGCTATATAGGGTATTTTAGTGCTTGATTATGAAAGATATAAGACAATATTCAATATTTTGGAAAAAAAATGTGTCCAGTTTAAGTCAATGTATCCATTTTGTGAAGAATGTGTCCAACGTAAAAAGATGTATCCATTTGGATACAATCGTATCCATGGGGTAACGCTGTTTGGAAACTGCTTATAACCAATTATGAGATTTCCTGTAGAAAACTAAAAATCATTATCATTATCATAGGATACCGAAGTGTCCTTTGCAAAATACTTCGGTTATGAATACGAATTCATTTCACGATTCAATTCACAAAGAGCGCTTAGAGGTAGACCATTTCTTTTTCCTCCTGGGCATCGGACAAACTGCGGCCTAAATGAGCCTATTGCAAGGAGCATAATCTTTTTCAACGAAGTGTGCAATATTGTTGATCTATCTTATTCGCGGGATAGTCTCAAAAATACTGTCTTCAATTTGTTTTCTTAACGCTTTACGAATTAATTGTACATACATACATACATATGTATAATTTTTTTTTTTTTTTTTTGCTTTAATTGTATATTATTATTAGGTTATTCTGTAATCTGTAAAGCTATGCTTGTAGATGATTAGATAGATAAATAAATAAATAAAAAATTCGTCTTCTCCAAGCCCATTATACCATTGCACTCAAAAATTAATCAAATAAATAAGACAATAAGCTGAATTGTATCTAAAAATACATCTTTCCGTTTTTATCATTAAATTCAAAACCGATTACATCTAAATCCTTTTTCAAACCGGATTCATCAATCCTCCCTTATATCGTATTTTAAATATCACCCGCTTGCCATTTTGCTCTATCTTCACCATCTCTGCCATTCCTTTTTCATGTCAACCAACGGCACTGCCCCATCACTCTGCTGGGATAAAATATAGTATTTCCAAAAACTCCAGTTTCAAAATAAAGATAAGAAAAATTGAATCGCAAAGAAAGCAGCATCAATTAAGAGAAAAAAACAAAACTTCCTACAGGCGCTATTTAAATTCATTTTTCAAGAGGGGGAGATCTTCTAACGCGTCTTGTTCCCCATCCCTTCTCTAAGAAGAAAATATTGACAATACTCTAATTTTCTACCGTCATCCCCACAGTAAGTTACTTTATCTAAAACTTAGTATGTACGTACATATATTTCCAAGTTTTTATGTACATATTTATGGGGCTCGTATATTTTTTTTTTTTTTGCCTGAAAATTCTTCAATCAACAACCAACCAACCAAAATGTTAAATTCTACATTGGTCGACCAGAGGCACCACCACAATGGCCTACTACTACCACCATCATCACCATCATATTCCTCTCCAATGGACACGAAAAAAAAAATCCAAACTTCTTCAAAATCACCAATACACCAAAAGAAAAAAGCCTGTGAAAAAAAAAAAACAACAAACAGAAGTAAATTCATAATCCTTACAGTGTCATCATCATAGCACCATCATCATAGAAAAGTTGAAGTAAAATCAAAGAAAACTACCAACCAGCGTTGAATGAATTTGTGGGTAAAACACTCAGAGAGTGACACACAAGACGAGGGTAATTTACCCCTAACAAATGTCCGATTGTAACCCATTTTCAATTGCCTTTGAGGCGACCTACAAAAATGCCAAGAACTCTCTCTCCCTTCTTTAGCAGTCTTTCAGAAAGTTAATTCACGGCCATCTTCAGTGTTGTTTTCTTAAAAGAAAAGAAAAGTTTCCCCAGGATCTATGCTCACTTACAATGTTTTGCGCCTCATACCTCCCCCTTAAAATGTAAAGAAAAGTCCTTAAGATAAAAAATTTCCTTCGCTTGGACCAAAGTCCATTTTTGGAAAATTCTCTTAAAATGTATTTTATTTTTATGTCCTCCGAACCTTTAACTCATTCCTTTTTTTTTTAGATTCATCTCAACACTCACCGGTGTCTCTCTCTCTCTCTCTCTTTCTCTGGATATTTCTCCTGCTGGTCCTGGAAGGATAACTTGTTCTTTACTTGGGGGAGTTTTGGAAACGTGTTTTCAAAGATGCTCAACTGTTACTCTTTGGCGAGATACTCGTACTGTCCCTTTATAGACAAAAATTGAGTGGAACTTAAGAAAAATCAAGAAATCACCCCTTGTGGGCCTTTTTCTGTTCCATCATGGACAGATACTCAACACAGGTACTCTTAATCATCCAACTTGGGGTGGTTGTTTGAATGAGAAAAAAGAAACTAAAAGCAGGAAGTATCCCGTGATGGTATTAGAGTTCTATAGCGGGTAAGAAAGATATTTTTGTCTAGTTAAGGGCTAGGCGAGAAAAAAAAAAACTGTACCCTCATTGGGTGTGTAGATGATTTATTATTGTGTATGCGCGACCTTCGTTGTGTGCGAAAAAAAAGGAAATTTCCATCTTCAAAATAAATAAGAGTAACACTAAATGATAAAATACGTGTGTCCTGCGACTGGGGGATGATCATTTTTGAAATAGGATACAAGGGTGAATACGCCAAGCTTTGTGTCACTTTGATTGCAGATACGTAAGAGTTTGTCAGCTTCAAGTTAGCAAATTTTTAGTTTAAAACTTTAACATGCTTTTCAGCGTCTCTAAACCTGATTTCACCATATTACTATCTTACAGTCCTCACATGACATTTTGCAATCCACTGCCACTTTCGCTTCTGTACTCGTATATGCTCCTGACCCGTTCCCTCCTCCTCCTTTTCTATAAGTGGGTGCAGAAATTCTGTCAATGTCTGCTTTGTAGAGCTCGGTGGAAAACCCCGCCGCTCTGGATCACAGTATAGTTCTTATCTTGCTGGGAGGTGGAAAGCTTATATCGACTTTGGGACATAACCCCATCCACAATGTGGTTTAAAAAAATGCCCCCTTCATCTTCTTAGCTGATCCAAACCCAGCAGAGAATCATCCAAATTCTTTGGTGACTGTGTACAAAGTTCTGCTATCGCTCATGCTACGCTGGACTTCCCTCATTTTTATACGATACTGGGACCGGAGCTTCCTTCTATTCTCTACGCGCGTAGCTGCAAAAAAAATTTAAATTGTTGCCGTTCCTCATAGAGGTAAAAAGTCAACTCCATACCCTGTTTCCTTGACTGTTTATAAGTCGGTACCGGTATATAATCGTTCGCCCCTACCACCGCATTAAGCAACCACTCAAGAGACAGTACTCCCAGGAAGTTTAAAAATTAAGTAAAATCGGAAGAGTATCTAGGCTTAATGGTTGGAAAGCATTGCATTGGTGACCTGTTTCTGTTCAAAAGATTTTATTTCATTTATAATCATTTTATAGCACTAATTTCGATATTGACGAAGATAAGCTCGACTACGATAGAGAAACCATTGTATGTATGTACATATGTGTTTGTATGTTATCGACCAAGTGGTTAATGCAAGCGGTCGGTGCCGTGAAATAAGGCTAAAAAAAGTCAATTTGGCATTATTTTACTTTCCATTGTTTTTAATTGTGCTTACCTCGAGTACCTAGATGTAAGGACGAAGGCCGTCCGCTATATGACTCGAAGAGATGTCCATATTTTGTTTTCCTTTTAACGCCACCCAAGTACCGTTTGATTAGTAAATAAAATTTGTTGAAATAAAGAATTAAAATGTAGCAACATTTTAATAAAATAAAATTCGATGTGAATCAAACTGTCCTTGAGTCCTTCGAATCATATACCGGTACGAGGCCTTCGTACTCACATGCTGGTGACGATGCTACATGCTCGTATGCGGCGTATAGTTGGCCCTATTTCACTTTCACCAAGTGAAACAAAGCCAAAAGTTTTGTCTTATTTCATTTGGCCTTATTTCACGCCACCACCAATAATGTACATAATGCTCAAAGTAAAAAGCATTTTGTTAATATTTTGCTCCCGCATTTAGCCACTCCTATTACGGCAATAATAAAATTGTTTTGTTTTTTTGTGGCGTGCCAGATTTAAGATGGGAAGCCGAACCAAATAAAAAATCAATCATGCTTTATGTTTATTCCTCGCACATTTACCTGCCGAGTTACAATTCAAGCCACCTTGTCATACTTCAAGTCATATATATTAACGTTGACAATAAACTTTAAGCATAATAAAAGTGGTTTTGAAAAAAAACCGATGTCGGCAAGTGCTTACTGCAATACAACTTAAAGAAAATTCAGGCACTTTTTTTTTTATAATTTGCACTTGTGAAAGGGATATGAATACTCTTGTACTTATTTTAGGACACGAGCGTTTTGTGGAAAGAGAAAGAGACAGAGAGAAGACAGATTTATGTAGTTGGTATTAATTAAGTTTCAGTGAACTCCAAGGGTGGTGTCCAGATAACTGGGGAGTATTTTTGTATTGTCGTTGCTTATGATTCACAGTATTTATTTCCCGTCCCCCTGATGTCATCACCACGATCAAGTTGCATTTTAGCCATATGACCACCCTACTGCCAGTGTTATGCCTTCGCATAAAAATTGTAGAATGAAAAAAACACATAGAAATTATTATTCAATTATTTTAAAATTAAATTTATTTTAAGTTGGAAAAAATAAGTGAAAAGTTTTGTCCTATCCGTACTTTATTTATTTTCCAAAGCTATCTTACGATTTGTTTTTACAAACTCTGCAAGAATTTTTTCGTAGAAGTTAGGCCTATTTTTAATTTTTAAGATGAGTCGTTTTTCTATCAATAGAAGTGCTAAATCGGAAAGCCTAACTTCTGTCTGGTAATTTCTTAGATGGGTATTCCTCTTTTCACAGAGGCAACGGTAATTGGAAGTGTTAATAATATGCTACTCAGGTTCAAAATTTGAGGTAAATTTTATAGCTCACTCTGAAGATCGTTGTAAAGCGTAAGAACATCGAGCTGAAGAAGTAAAGGTGTTGTATATACAACTTTAAGTTCATTTATTAAAGCAGTAAAGCCGAAAATTCCAGGAAAAAAATGTATTAAGGAGGAAATTTTTTCATCCGGGCATGACTGAGCAAAATTTTGATTTATTTAATAGATTTAAGCAAATTAAGTCATTAATTGATTTGTGCCTTTCTTTAATCTGAGTCACAACATTGTGTTTAATTTCTACAAAAAGTCGCCTATAGTCAGTCAATCAATACTACAATTAAGCAATTGGCACTTCCGTGGGGGCTCAGCTTATTCGATTACGGTATTCAAAATCGATCCAAACTTATTTAAAAACTCAGAACACATCCAATCTCTCGATCTCTCTTTGAGCAACTTCAACATTCGTCTGCTTATTTTTAATTAAATTAAATAAGAAATCTATTTTTTACAAAAATTTCAGAAAGAGTATTAAACAAGAAACAAAAATCTTTGCACTCCAATTTATGTAGCAAACTTTCAGCCATACAAAATGTGTTATAGTCCCATTCTTTGGGATCATTTAACATTTGGGTAAAGGTTTCCATGATATCCAATCTACAATTAAACGAAACATTGGTGAATCCCGAATGATAATACCAGCGAGTCTCCGATACTCCTTGCATACGTCGGTCAACTATTTTCTTTAAAAGACTAGAGCGTTTTGTAGATTTACTCGTATTAAAGAAATAAACCAAAAAGTACTTTAACCTCAGGTATGCTTTCTAACGATCGGGATAATACCAAATATAGAACATGAGTATAACATGGGATGAAATTGGCCATTTGGCAAGTATCACGAACTTTTGTTTGAACTCCGTTCTCTCCACCGAAGATCACTGCGGCACCATCACATGATTGCCCAATTGACTTTTCTTTGCAGCCGTATACCTCAAGAACATTAATTACATGATTTGTCAAATCACTTGCATTATGACTTGAACTATCGTCGAAAAAGCCTAGAAATCTCTCTTCCATTCCATCTTGTGGCTGTGGTGTAGTGGTAACATCATCGCTTATCACGCTAAAGGTTCACGGTTCGAATCCTGATATCAATAATCATCTATATATTTCGCATGAAATAAATAAAAAAGTCGATCAATTGCGAAAGCTTATAACACTGGCAGTACGGCCGTGAAATGGCTAAAATGCAACTTGATCGTAATGATGACATCAGGAGGACGGAAAAAATACTGTGAATCATGAGCAGCGGCAAAAGCAAAAACAAACAAGCTCCCCAGTTATCTGGACAGCCACCCTTGGAGTTCACTGAAACTTAATACCAGCTGAGTTTCAAACCAACTACACCAATCTGTCTTTCTCTCTGTCTCTTCACCTTTCCTCAAAAACGCCCGTGTCCTAAAATTAGTATAAGGGTATTCATAACCCCTTTCACACGTGCAAATTATAAAAAAAAATAAAAAATCTTATGAGATGTACCGTAAAACTGCACTTAGTTGTTCTTTTCGATTTACATCTGGGTGTTTCGTCAATCATAATGGACATAAACAGTGACTCCGAAATATTAACTCTTGTTTACCTAAGAGAATCACCTTGTCTATGAAACGCTTCATTAAATCACGATTTCTGTACACTTTTCTATTGTGAACTTCATATGTACTCGTATTATTACTAAAGAAGTTTCAATGCTATTTGCACTAAAACTGTGTAAGGATAAGCAGCTACGGATGTATAGGTTTTTCTGTTTGAATGTGCTTCTTTGAAGAGTTTATTAAATTATTTATGTCTGTGAAACCTGTACGACTCCAAACGCTAGAAGAATTGGAAAAAAGGAGAAATGGAAAACAGAACATTTTATTTAATGTGCAATAAACCAGTCAGCCAAGAATATTTTTCGTGAAGAGAATGTTTACAAAAATCATCCTTACGCCTATAATCTATGTTCATACGAGTAGATGGCATGCATTGAGCGGCCTAGCTCAATAATTTTTTGTTTTCGAAGGAAAGTTAATCTGCTAAACTCGTTTGTTTCCTTCAGAAGGAAATCTGTCAAGCAACACTCTGAATCTACACTCAATAAGGACATTTTTATTGTAATGAAAATGGCACTAAATCAAATATATTCAAACCCTTCAAAATCTTAAACTTATTGCTAACAAACTTTTAATTTTTTTTACAAACTTTTTTTTTACAACAAATTAATTTCTATAGCTGAATTTACATTAGGTCAAACCCTTTATTTGTATTGTACTCGTATGTATGGGGGTGAATATAAGCAAAGTATGCAGTGTGTCGTTGAAATTTGAAATTCGAAATTTGAAAAGGGAAGCCGGTAGGAATCGTGTTATATGGACCCCACGCCACTGGTAGCTACTTTAACTTTTGTTTTACCTCTCTCATGAGGTTTAAAACTTATATCGATGCCACAATTAAGGAACGTGGTCTATCCGTGAAGTGTGGTCAAGTGTGAATTGGTGATCGCGCTTTTACTGCTCCGCATAGTTATTTTATATATATATATAGGTACATACGATCGTATATGTAAGTGTCAAACCAAACACTTTTCGTTTGTATACATGTTTGTTTGTTTGTTCTCACTTGACTCGCACGAGAACTACTGAAAAAATTCTGAATTGTATGTTTGTCCTGATATGTTCAGATGAAGCAGAGTTAGGATATGGGTGAGATATTTTTTAACTCCATGTCTTCAAACTTTTTTAAAAAACGGCTTGTGTGTTTCTATTTCTTCTCATGACTCGATAAACTTGTATTTTTTTTTCAGATTTTTCGCGTTAATATTTTCGGAGATAAAGGTGAGGAACACATCGCATTTGCCTTGGTTTTTAAAGTTTTTTGTTCAAAAAACTTTATCCAAACAAAATATTTTATTTAGCCTATTCGAATTGCTGAGTCGGTGGAAAGATATTTTTTTATTATGCCCCCAAAAGCCCTCCCCAAAAAATATTGTTTACTATTTTCGTGAAAAATGTCCGATTTTCAGGTCTAACACACACACGGCCAGTGTTGAATCACTACAAAATTGTGTAGTAATAATAAAAACGGACATACTCGTATTCCAGAAAAAAAAAAAAAAACTTGAAGAAATGCATTTAAATATTTCACTAAACTGCTACTCACGATTCGGTGGCACTTGAAGTTGGTGGTAATATTATCTATAACAATTAATAATACCATCGGAGAAATGGTCTTCTCTCCTGTAAAATCCATCCATTATGGATACGATGATCAGTGCTGCCAGGCGAACAAAATCGTAATTTGTTTTGCAAAATAAATCGTCACTGGACAAAATTGCATACTCTTGGATATTTGTATGATATTATAGGAAACTTCAAACTTTTTGGGAGTATTAATAAGGAATAGAATAAAGTTTATAAGAGGAACAAGTTGTTTATAATATATAGGTACGTGTACATAAATAAAAAAAGTTTGATATATCAAATATACTCGTACGTACGCAAATATTTTATTTCTGAAAAGGTTATTATAATGAGTTTCAATTAAGTTACAAATACTTAAGGACACATATTGTTTGAAATAATAGCTGTATTTCTTCGTAAGTTTGTATAAAGTTCAGTTAAGTGTCACAACAAAAACCAAGTCCAATTTTGTATTTTGAAATTTGGCAGCACTGATTTAGTCGCAAATTGGAGTTCAAACTAAATTTGTGTTTCTGCTATCGTCCTTCTTTTTCTCTTGTTAAATTAATCATTTAATAATTTAACATTGAACAGAACCTAAATTTAAACATAAAATTATTAAATATAAAATTATGTGTTCTTCTTTTCTACAAGCGTTCCTTAGTTAAATATAATTTTGCGCCATCTGTTCCCTATCGTTGCAATATGCTATACTCAGTGATAAGTGTGGATAATATCGAAAGTTACAGAAACTGTATACTCACTTAATTGTTGTTTTTGTTTGTCATGTGAACTTTTTTTAAAATAAGGATCATTTTCCCAAGAAAACAAAGCTATTATAAAGTTGATTTCGATTTAAGCGAGAATAAAATGTTTGTTAACGCTATGGAGTTGCACCAATTTGTACTCGTATTTTTTTTATCACAACTTATCTTCTTTATTTGACTTTGTTTTCACTAAATTAGCTCTAATTTTAAAGAATCTTTAAAAATGAATGCTTCTTTCTGGTACTGTTTTTGGTGTAACATAAAAATCGGCCTTGAAGTTAAGAATTTCGAGGAATGCGAAAGATGATGTTTCCTTCTAATTTAGCTCGAATGGTTTCCTGTTCCAAGAACTAGATCATGGAACAAATTTTGTTGAAATGAACAAATTTCATTTCGGTATGTAACTGATTTAGTGAAAACACAGCCACAGTGATACAAATTCAGACTTAAATGTTAATTTATTATAATCCGAAAATCTGACGCTATCTGCTTTTATTTTTAATCAATGTTTAGGTGAGACTGCTACTTTCTTATACATGTATATGTATAGGTGCATACGAGTACATACTCTAGATAAATTTTGTGTAACAATTCTTTTGGCATTTCCAAATTGTACGAGTAGCGTGAAGTTTTTTTTAAATTTTAGTTTAATATATTGAATACGAATTTGACTAAAAGTGGATAGGCTTGAGATTGATTTCCTTTTTAGTCGTGGGTATCTCCTGCCAACGAAATGCAATTGAATGTGGATTTGGCGAGCTCAGCTAATGACAGAAGTATTGATATGCTTTTCCTTTTTTTTCTTCAATTTTCAATTTTTCTTTCTGTTACCTTGAATGATTGTATTCACATGACTATTTTGTGCACAGCGACTTATCGACAGGTAAACAAAAATGGAAATTTGTTTGCACTGTTTAGATACAAATATCGTCATATCGCCATTGAGGTCAAAATGACGAGAAAGTAGTCAATCTTGCACCGCTAACAGTGACCAATGGTTACCCTTATTTTAACTAATGGTCTCTTATTTTTAAAATAATGGTTTGCACACTGCAATTTTGATTTAAATTTTTTTTTTCCTATACTGGACTCAAGTGAAATAAACTATTAAAAGTACAATTTACGGTTGAATTTATATAGTAGTACTCCGTTCTCCATTATCTGCTATGCCTAAACATAAATGTATAATTTCTCTCTCATCACTCTCAAGTTTGAGGATTGCCAGTCAAGACAAAAACGAAAGAATACTTGTTACTACTGATTCCGACTTCGATGATTGAACAAGTATATATGTGGTCAGGACTCTATTTCATCATAATGTGAGTATGTGTACATATGCAGGTTTGCCGCAAAGGAACCATGAAAAAAGTTTTATCGGTAAAATTGTATTGTAGAAATACTATTTTATAAACACTTGGTCGTTATTATTTGAAATTAGAAATTGTTGGTTTCTTAGGAGCACACAACTTCATCTGCTGAGAATTTCATCCGCTTCATGGGCATTCTTTTCATGATAGCACCACCAATGTTATAGCAATGCTAAATTCTAATTCATTCTCAATCAGCTGACGCTTAATCAACTTAAATAGCCTTGTTTCCTGATATGAATAGTTATTTATATCTTTCATGGATTTCATCAAAAGCAACCACCATTTTTCGCTGGCCATCAAGTGGTAAATAGTTGAACAAGTTGTACACCATATTTTGCTTAAATATACTCCAGCAATCCAGGACTAGATGGCGCTGAATGGGTAATTTCTTTTAAAATTTCCCTTAAAGGAAAAAAAATCCCTTTTCGATACCAAAAGGAAATTATTTTTCGAAGTTTCATATTCTCATTCGCATTCTTTTCTTATTCGAATTTTCGTGTAAGATACAAATTCAAATAAGACTTTAATTTTATGCTAAGGAATTTTAATAGAGAGATTATTTAGACATTCGCATTGGTAGAGTTAGTAAAATATCGTTTTTCGTTCAGTGATGCAGATATGGAATTTAGAAATGACAGTAGAGGTAGGAACATTCCCGCTCACCTGAAAATATTCGGAAAAATAACCTAAGAGTCACGAGTTGGAACCTTGGAAGTATGTATGAGTGGTCGCAGCTACGAGCTTGAAGAAATGATGATTAGAAGGCGAGTGGACATCTTGTGTGTACAAGAAACGAAATGAAACAAAAGTTTACAAGATGTTCTACTATGAATCGGGACAAGGTAAAAACAGAATTGCTATCATACTTGCGGCAGAGCTAGCTCCAGTGACCGTTTGATGTCTCTCAAATTGGTGATACAGGGTGAGGTGTGGAATATTGTAAGCGCATATGCACCCCAAGTCGGATGCGAACAGAGAGAAAAATATGCATTCTCGCTGGATTTTCACAACCTCATCAAAAACATCCCAAAGGAAAAAGCTTTTGTTTGTTGGCGCAGATTTGAACGGACATGTCGGGAAGACAAACAAAGACCAGGAATTCTCCAGATGAAGACATCCTAAGCATGTGCAAGTCATACGGTCTTATCGTGCTAAATACCATGTTCGGTAAACAAAGCTGGCACCTGATCACTTACAGCAGTGGCGGAAATGAAACCCAGATTCACTGCCATTTGGTAGCCAGTTTCATGAAGCCCCAGGTTAAAGATTGCAAAGTGATCCTGGGAGAGGCGATCGCCCAGCAAAACCGTCTTCTTCTGACAGAAATTTGTATGGAGGCGGGGAAGAAAACAAATAAGCAAACAAAGGTGGCTGAGAAAATCTATTGGTACAAGCTGGACAAAGGAAAAGGCGAAGCTTTAATTACCAGCATGACAAATTACCTCTTTACCATCATCGATGAGGTCGGTGATGGGGAGTGCAGAGCACAAGATATGTGGGATTCCCTACAGCGATCTTGCTTGGAGAGAGCCAAATCACTGCTTGGAACGTCGAAAGGCCCCCGCCAACACGCTAAAGAAACTTGGTGGTGGACAGATGAAGCTAAATTAGTGATACGGGAAACGAAGACGGTTTTCAAGGTTTGGTCAAAGTGCTCTTCTACTAATAGAGATAAAAAAGCTCACCTTAAAGTGATATCTGTATATCAACCTTGGTCTCGCGAAGAAGAAATGCGCTCAATTTCAAGCAAAACGTATGGAAGGCCTCCATCGGGAGTTGGATGAAATATCGTCTTCGGCGTCTGATAGGAACCAGGCTATCCAAGAGCTTCGACAAAACAACTTGAACAAGGGAACAACTATCTTCAAAATAGCCGCCCAGAGAAGAAGAAATACTCAGGAGATTCGTTCCCCAAAGTTCATTAACAATGCTCAAAGCCAGCTTCTTGTGGAAGACGACAAAACTCTCCATAGATGGCGACAGTATTGTGAAAGACTTCTGAACGAACAGTTTCCCTGGGTATACTTTCCAATAGCAACTCCTAACCATGATGAAGTATCCGACATTACTGTCGAAGAAGTTAGGAATGCGGTCAAATATTCCAAAAGCGGTTGGGCCAGACGAGATACCCTCTGAGTTCTGGAAAAAGATGGATCCAGATAGCTCATGATTCTTCCAAACTTATGAGCAGTGATCCAATGCCTAATCAGTGGAGGGAAGTTATCTTCTTTCTTTGCACAAAAAAAAGGGCGATACGCGAAACTGCGATAACTACCGTTCTGTCAAGCTGATGTTACATGCCATAAAGATCGTTGAGCGGGTATTAGATGACCGACTGCGGAAAATAATACGGCTATCTGATGACTAGTGCGGATTTGTCTCGGATAAATCAACAACAGATGCAATTCAAAGTATAAGCATTATAAGGGAAAAACATCGTGATTCCTTAAAGGACTTGCATATGGTGTTGATTGATTTTGGAAAAGCGTTTGATAGACAACCAAGAGATCTCTTATGGGTGGCGCTAAGAAAACGAGGAGTTCCAGAAACCTACGTGCGCATGATCATGGACATGCATGAGGGAGCAAGGATAAGAGCAAGATGGCCCGCAGGAGTCACCGAAGAGTTCCCAATCAAAGTCGGTGTACACCAGGGAAGCGTCCTCAGTCCTTTGCCATTTATTTCAGTCCTTGATTATCTGCTTAAAGGAAAAGTGATGGACCCCAAAGTGCATCAGTTATACTTTGCTGACGATGGTGCTATCATAAGTAAAGATAAAACGTCCCTGAAACTTGATGTTTTGGAGGGAAATGGGTACAGTACTAGTTCAAAAAAACAGAGTACGAGTATCTATGCTGCCCGTTCCCTGATCCACACCTGCCTATTCCTGACATTTACTTGAATAGAAAAGTGTTTCCCAAGTGCGAAAAGTTCAAATATCTGTGATCTATGATCAATAGCGACGCAACTTGCGATGATGACATCAATCATCGCGTAAGCGTAAGATGGATGAAATGGCGGGAAAACTCGGCAATCTTCTGTGACCGAAAAGTGTCCCCTAAGCTGAAAGGAAGGCTCTACACCGCAGTTGTACGTCCGCCACTCACATACGGTTCACAATGCTGGACAGTGTACAAAAAGTATGAGGGCAAATTAAAGGCAGCTGAGATGAAGATGCTTCGCATGACAGCACGAGTACCAAAGCTTGATAGAATAAGGAGTTCGAAGATTCGAGGAAGCCTTCATGTAAAAGAATCCACCGCAAGCAAGATAGAGCACGACCGGTTCAGTTGGTATTGTCATGTTCAAAGGAGAGATCCTTCGAACCTCGTCAAAAAGGCAATATCAATCAATGTTTCTACACAATCGCTCAAAAAAGGCAGACCAAAAATCAACTGGATTACACAAATGCAAAAACATCAGCATTTGATTGGCCTCAGTGACGAAGTGATCCGAAACCGGAAAGCCTGCCGGTACTTCCTGAGGTCAAACCGGCAAACCCCACAGGCGGACCGGTAGGGATGCAGTAAAGTGGGAGGGTTATGATCCTTCTACTCCGGATCATAACCTAGCCGTAAGGAAAAGAAGAAGAAGAAGTTTACCCTTCATACCATTGCCAGTGAAGTGTTCCTTTGCATACATGCTCGAATTAGTAAATAGTTTTCAGTTTGGACTGGCAATAAACGCTTAAGCATTAGAAATTTAGTGCTGATATTACAAATTTATGTGGGGTTGTGATTTTTGTTAAAATGTATGTACCCTCGCTATTATTTGTTACTGCTTTTCTAAGTACAAACTCAAGCCTCAATCCAGCTGGCGATTATAGTATCAAGCTTTTTTTGTACATATGTAAATAAATTTTTCAATAAAATGCGCCAATTGCCGGTTCTGGTTACTGGTGTTCAATTATCGCTTGTTAGAGACGTAATGCTGAAAGTCAGAATGTGTCCTGCATCTGCATGCAAGGCTCGAAGCCATTTACTGTCTGACTTTCACATCGGATCTCAGATACAGCATTATAGCAACTGAAACCTTTTGTGAAACAATTTAAACCATTTTTAAGCAGTAAATTCGATTTTACGACCAGACAGAACAGACGGAAGACAGGTACCACAGGGTACAGTTTTGGAACTTCATGTACGGTCATTCTCCGACTACATATACTAGAGGAAGTCGTGTATAAATCAGTATAAACGCTGGCTTGAAACTAAAACAGAAGCTGCGCTTATCAACAATACCCAACCTATGGTGGACACAAGATTTCATCGAAACTAGTTATCAAATCCTTAGGAATTATGATTCATTTTAGGTGCTCCTTCAAAGAACTATATGGCAAAGTCATAGGTGGATAATCGAAGAGACTTACCGACTACTGAGAGTGAGCAACGAAGTGCATTTCGCATTTGTTCAGAAAATGCAGTCTGCTTCCAATTGCATTACAAGATTGCTTTCAGTTGACATAATAGGAATTAAAAAACCATGCCAAAAAATTAAACAAGAAGTTGATGTACTTTACAGTAAGCTAACATGAATAAAATGGAGAGAACAAATTGCATAACAAAGTGGCAGCAAAATAGCATGGATAGTGGCGCTAAATTTTGTCAAGTGTGGAGAAATGGATTTCCATATAACACAAATGCTTAATGGACATAGACAATTCTTCTTACCATCCGATCCGATTCAAAAAGACGTAGAACATGGCCCAAAGGAAATCAGAATAAGTGCAGAAAACGCATGAAACGATATAGTGGGGGGTCACCATTGGGAACAAGAAAATCTTTTAGGAAGTGGTTTAAGGGGATACAAATCTCACTCTCTATTAAGTAAGTGTCTTTTGAAGACTTCGATCTGTGGAGTCCCAGCAACAACGAACGTCTACCGAACTCAGCTCTGACATTGGTGCAATCATCAATTCGTGTGCGAAAAACCGAGTAGAGTTCAATGCGTTAAAAACTCATTGCTGTCTCATATCTCTGAAGAGAGGTACTAACGATGCCAAATTCCAAATGAATGCAGTTGACGTTGAGGAATCTAATGGTTTGTCAATGCTCGGCATGCATGTTAGTTTAGGTCTTCGCTAAAATCAGCAGATTACAGATACAAATCCCTTGAATAATATCCACATTAAAAATATGACTACGGCAGAAACCTTTCAGTAAACCCTGACGCTATCTATAGCAATTTGCGTAGGGTTCAAATCAACATTGGTCCTTGCAACTAAATTAGGGTTGTGGTTATGTCACTCGCATTCGACTCGACCTTAGGAGACGTGAAGTTCAGAAGAAAGGTTAGTAGAAAATCACGTCAGGCGATCTCTTACCACTCATGAATATGGCTCTTAACTATTGACTATATTCTAGAAGTGCTGACAAGAGACGTCTTTAACGTAGCGGCTGTAAGTCACACACTTCTATTCGGGCAAGATTTGGGCAGATCATACTGTTCACTAGAAAGATATTATTCCTCTTCATTCAAACCTACAGAAATCTGCGGGGTTGACTTTGCTACAGCTATGATCTGCAATCACTTACGGTGCCGTGATATTGTGCCAAGCGACATTATGCCAAATATAAAAATTTCCCATAAGGTTGCTTTTGAAAGTGACATTAGGCCGAATATTAACATTTGGCATAATGTCTTTTAGGTAAAGCGTCATAAGGCCAATTTGGTACTATGTCACTTTGGGTTTACTTCAATTTTGTAACAGCATTTGTATAACAAACAGTGGAATAGGTTGAATGAAACTTTGCATATACCCAACCTCGCACCTACTCCAAATCCAACAATGACCCCAAGCAGGGGGGTCCCCCATGCATTGTGGACTTACTTACTTACCATATTTGGTCTTATGTCTAAAAATAACTTGTCCTTATGTCGCTTTGCGAAAGTGATATACAATTTTTATATTTGTAATAATGTCGCTTGGCATAATGTCACGGCGCCTCACTTATGATAGCAATCACATGCCCTAGCATCCAACAAATGAATCTCATTAGCAAATTATTTGTTGGTGTCATAACGGAATTCATCACTTATAGGTATACCTATCACTGAATCGAAATCAATCTACAATTTCCATCACTCATTGCTACTTGACTTCTATTTGATTTAACAAGCTCTATTGATTGACATACGATTTCCCAAGTCATCGTTGCTATTATTACTACAGCATAGGCATGTATGGCAATTATTCACTTGAGAGGCTTGTTCCGACAAATCTCAATATGACAGCATTTGATCGCACATGTCAAAGACAATTAACATTTCGTAAAGCTTATGCAATCCAATTATGTGATAGGTACACTATCACGTGTAGATACTCGTACACCTACCATCATCAGAAATGGATTAAAATCTTCCTTCAAACTCCCACTTTCCCGGTTCCTATAAATAATTTCAAGAAATACATAATTAACTTACGTGAATTAAAGCGGTTTTCACTCCGCCCACCTTAGGAGCTTAGTTCGAAAAATCCCTTTTCCACTAAGAAAATATCCTTCCAACACAACATAGGAGGAAAAAAAAAAAAACATTTACATACAAAATTTGTATACGTTTACATAGCAGAATATGTAAAATGTCATTCTTACTTTCATGGAGGATACACACTTTGGGGTCTCTTATGTACAAAGTCTCTTGAAAATATGTAGGTATACGCGCGGTAATTTTCCTTTCCTCTAAGAAAGGATTTTAGTTTTAATTTGAAACATCCATCTATACGTTCCTAAGATGTTGATATTGCGTTAGTAGTAGTGATGGTTGTATGTTTTCTTTAAGAATATTATCTAAAACTTACGAGTATAGGAAGGAGAAGGGTTCTATTTCTCTATTGGGTTACCCGTAATGTATCACCTTTTATACACCGGTAAACGTAAGAGAAACTTATGAATATGAATATTTCCGTAATTTTGCACAAAAAAAAAAAAAAACTGTACGTGTGTGCCTGGGATTTAATTATGCATATTAAGAAGGGTTTTCCGGGTGTGTTTTTAAAGGCGAGCGGAGAAGGCTAATCCACTAAGTTCACAAAAAAAAAAAAAATTACTAAATTCTTAAAGGGGCGATAAATTCCAATGCTGTCCATCGATTCCTAGACATATTGTGTTATGAGCTCTTTGCATAACTACTCCATCTACTGCAATAAGAAAAGGATTAGTAGTAATAGTAATGCCAACTTGTTGCCGGAAGAGTCAATGTGACCAGAATCCTGACACACAACAACTTTGAGTGCATTTAGAAAATCAAAAAAAAAAAAAAAAAAAATAACATCATAGTGCATGAGGCTGAAATCAAAAGCAATACAGGCAACGTGACATCACTTGTTGCGGTTCAAAATACCGATTTAGAGATATATTTTTTTTTTAAATAATATGAGCCTAAGTATGCTACCAACACAATGATTTTTAGATTGGGTATTAACTCGGGATCTCCCATAAAGCGAACTATTCGTCTCTGTATGCTATCGAGTAGGTGATGAAAATGTTTTCGGGCCGAGCTTCAAACGCGAGAACACTACTCAAACACTGGTCTCACTAGTGCTTTGTACAGCAAAAGCAGCTGTTCTGTTGTAAAGTATTTTTTTGCTTTAAGCAGGTGGCTCAACGCTCAACTTCATGGACGCCGATTTTGTGATATTGGATATGTGGTCCTGCATGGTTTAATTAGGTTGTCCCTTTAAAGTGGTGGTACAGTAGACGTGTCCTTTATAGAATGGATGGGGTATTAGGTGTTCGGCATTAATGTCTTTCTCCATCACTTTGGAGAGCATGAATAGCAAGTTATTTTTCAAGTAATTTTTCCTTTTTTTGGGAAGCATTTCAACTGCGCAGTAAACGTTTTCTATGCGTACGAGTACGACATAGAAAAAAGTGTACAAAGAATAGATGACAGTTTTGGATCTCAGTTTTTTTCCATAATGCGCTGAATTACACTAGGTCGAAACTTCACATCTATACGGTTGGAGCGCCATTGTCTATAGGCTCTGTTCCAAAGTTTACTGAAGGCTGTTTTTTTGGTGGGGTGGAGAATGTATTGCTTCTGATCAAATGTTGACATCAGGGCTCCTGAAATAAATGTTAGCCAATGGAAAAAATGCGAAAAAATCATGCAAGTCCAACTGTTTACACAATTGGTTATTCCAAATCAATGGATGTTGATCCTTTTGTCCTATGATATTAGGATAACAAATAAAAAAAACAAATATTTGGCGCAACAGCTCTTTAAGTGCCAGGGGCCTAGCTTCTCGCAACCACTCGTGTTGTGTGCGTTATATTTTTCACACGAATGGAAGGGACCTACAGTTTAGTGCCTTATCCGAAAGGCAATTTGTTTTGAGAAGCTTTTTCGTGACAACAATACTCTCGGATGTTTGTCAGACGTTCGCGAGAGGTGGAATCAGAAAAAAAAACTTTTTGGTGTTTTCTGAGATTCGAACTTGGAACCTCTTGCGTAGTGATCCGACACACTAACCACTACGCCACGACGCCCACAATGATATTAGGATAACGTCCAAATTTCATAAAGAGGCAGACATTTTGATGGCGTAACTGTCTGGGTTTGAAGAGAGAAGCAGATTCCAAAATTGATTGAAATGTCTGGAAATAGTCTGGGCTCTTCTATAAGCTGCGTAAAACTGCTGCTGATGGCAAAGACTTCAGCGTGTCATCCTGCCGGTATTTTTTACTTATGCAGTCACTTCTTGGTCTTTACACATATATTTAAAGAGACTAACAATTAACACTATGCTAAATGATGACTGTGACAAGTTGCACATTTATTGCTTAGTAACTGAAATATTGTCTCAGAATGCTTGCCATACTGATAACGTTTAATAGTGCCTCGACTGAAGATTGAGTTCTAATCCCACTTCGCGCTAGTGGTAGTAAACGAGATATGAGTTATTGAGAAACAAATTCTCCAGATGGAGATTTCCAGTTAGTTGAGCTACTTACTTACTACACATTTCGAGATCTATAAAATATTTTCAGGAAAGAATTAGGTTTTTTAAAGAAACAGATATTCTTTATCAAGATCTCGGAGAATAGAAGACTGCCGTAGTTTCTCAAGCAGGGACTCTTCATGAGTCCGGAGCCCGATAGGTAAGCACTCGTATGTGCCTATACAAAACATACAAATTTTAAGATCATTCTAGCTATTTTGCCAGAGCGACAGTCAAACGACGATGATTTTAGTGTCGTCGCATGATGACGCATGTCAAAGTCGTCGATTGTTTTCCATTTGATCGGTTAGTGTAAAGAACACAGCCAGTCAGTCGGAGCTCAAACGATTTTTCAATTCATTGACCAACAAGATTTCCATTCCTCACATTCCTTAAATTCGTCAACAGGTGATCGTTTCTTATCCTAGGCGTATAGAAATTCCTCGATTACTATAAATTTAGCAGTTAGAGCTGACACTTGTATATGAATTTCAACATCTGGCTACGGGACACACCACCCCGTTTCGAACTTGGTTGCTGACACAAGCGGTCATTAGTTTTCCTATCTCCCACCGAAACATATACTCGAATTCCAGGGCTTGGACCTAGGTTAAAATCCATCGATTATTGCCAAATTATGACTAATACAGAATGGATGATCACCAGACATGTTTAACAGATAATCTATGGAATAGCATCCATCTCAACAAACACATTTCATTTAAGGGGATTCTAAAGTCGAAAAATCGGATGATAAAGGAAGGAATGGTTTGAGACTTTGTTTGTTTCTGCTTTTCATGGTTGGTATCCAAACTAAAATGGAAAACTCGCTGAATTTTTGGATCTGGTTATGATTTCTTGTATGTAAGTATATTTTTCAACAAATTATATTATTTTTTATTATTTTATTTTTATTACGTATGACTTACGGTTGTGGTCTCTTACATACAGTGAAATTTTGATTTACTTGCCAAACGGAAGAAGTAATTCACGGATTATAAGCCAAATAAGCCACATGAGGAATGCATTAAATTTAAACAGAACGCTATAATTGTCTATTTCAGGCATCAGTGAACTGATTTATCCATTACAGGCAGATAATTGGAGGGTTCTTTGACTACTGAATTCATTTTCTTTAATCAAAAACAAACCTCTAGTCCGCTAGAAACTTTTTGCTGAATTGGATTCCTATGCCACCCCTACCCCTTGTTTTCCTTCTACGAAACTATTTTTTACCCTTTATCTCTAAAGTTGTCCATTTAATCCTTTTCTTGTTGTTGTTTCTAGTCTGTTTGAATGATGCTATTCAGAGTATACCTAAGAAGGAAATATAAAATTATACGAAAAAGATCACTACCACTAAAATCACCACCACCACCATCATGAACAACAACTCAGCCGTCATCAGAACATCACCCTCTATAGTCACAAAAGAAGGAAAACTTTTCTTCGGCAAAGATGAAATTCTTACAAGAAGTATACAAGGACGACGACGACAGCGACGACGAAGACGGGTTCTCCTCTATGCCTTTTTCTTCGTCTGTTTTTATAGTGTGTCCGTATGTAAGTAAGTTTTTGTGGAGAGGAAAATGTTAACCCTACCAAAGGCAGCCAATAAGAGTGAAATCCTTCTTATAAGAATTTCCCTATTGGTTAAGGTTTTCCGCGTGTTTTCATTTTATTTATATTCTACTCCTGGTACTTCTTCTGCCATCTACTCGACGTAGTATCTCTACATGCTACTGCTACTATTTCAAAAAAAAAATCAACAAGAAACAAAAAAAAAAAAACCATGAACCACAGTAAAGGGCTCTAAAAGAAAGCGCGCAGGAATAGAATCAGAATCTGTATGTACCAGGATGGGTGTTGGAAAAAACAAAAAAAAAAACTTTCTCCTGCTTCTGTGGAGTAACAATGAATAGTTGGTTGGAATCTAGTCGCGCGAACTTAGCCTTCACTCTGTCGTATACGTAACATTTACGCCCAAAATATTGATTTGTTCGCTTCTTTTCAGAGCTGTTTCCTTGCTCACTACTCATAGATTCGAATTCTTTTCTTTTTTTTTCTGTGGGTTTTTTAGCTTTTAGATTAGTTAAGATTTTTGCCTCTTTTAGAATAGAGCGTTAATAGTTTAGAAGGAAAAAATATTTTAACAAATAATATATATTCCATAAGGAGCCAACGTTAAGGTGGAAAGTTATATGGTGATATAGAAAAGGATGCTAACATCGCAAAATGTGATGTGATACACCAGGATATCGCGACCAATCAAAAGAATCTTTTACTCCTTTTCGTAAGTACCGTGTATAGTATATATGTATATAACTTCACGCACACACCGTTTTCCGTTATTCAAGGAGGGAATGTCTCTAATTTATTTTCCATTTTTCCAAGAAGGAGTACATAGAAATGATTGCTTTTCCGTTGTATGTGTGTATTTCTCGCACACACACACCGATATAAAAATAGACGGACTAGTTTTTTACACTATTGGGACACGCGAAAGAAGTTTCATTTTGCACATTAAACAGTATTCAATCTGTGTATGTACACATAACAAGGGTCTTAGAAGAATGTCTTCGCCTTAGCTACCACAAACTATGTCTATAGAAGTAGTATCATCTAAAAAATATACATGCACACTGTTCAGTTGGGTGAGTGGGTGATATCTTTTGACTGAGACTTTTCTTGGAGAAAATATATTTTGTATCCATCTTTTTTGGGGTTTTTGATAAGGAGCATACATAAATTAGGTTCGCTTCTCTATAGTAGGCCTTTGACTTGTAAAGGTATACAGCAAATGAATAGAGCATTTCAATTACATATGCTTGTACGGACTAGGTATTAGTGTAATGAATGATGGCGGCGGTGGAACGGATATTTCATTTGACTTTACCTGCGAATTTCCATTTCGAAGACATACACAAACGATTTCTGTAAGCTGGTTGCTTGTTTTAATGCGAGTGGAGGTAAAAGGTATTGCAAATCACTTTGAAGGATTCAAATTTAGACTCAAAGATGGTATCGTATAAATGGTTCAGGGGAGAATATGTCTTAATTAAAATTTAATATGCGTATACAGGTAGGTATGTTGTATATTTTGAGACGAAAGCCTTGTGCTTTGAAGTTGATGCCGATTCTTGTGAGGTGATTTGTATTGGATGGAAATGAAAAGCATTACAAGCGAATAAAAGAATAGAATGAATGGGATGACACGATCTTTTACAAATTGTTTTTGTGATAACTTATGGCAGTAATTTATTGGTACTTCCTTTGTTTTTCAGTGTTAATAGAAGGGAAATTAGGTTCAGGAATAGAGACGGAGAAGTTGGTAATGGTGCGCAGTAAACAATGATCGGTAATAATAAAAAGGAAAAACCTGGTGTGGTTTGGCTAATAAAATATTCCATTCTTGTTTCAAATTGTTCGGTCGAAATACGGTTCGGTCAGCAATATGGATCTGTGAAAGCAAGGCTACAGGCTAATGGACGGATGCACGGGTTGTAGGTCTGTAGTGGAACGGTCTGTTGATATAAAGGTCAACTGTGAAATATTTTATTTAATTAGTATTTACAAATAAACAGTCCCGAGCAAACAACTAATATTGAATAGCTGTGGAAGAAATTTCGGTTCGGCTCTGCGATTTTCTAAGAAAAGCCCCATAGGAATACCTGTTCCTTCATATAAGCATCAAACCATGATCTCCTCCTCAATAGCTGACCTGAAATGAAATTCTGCAAAGAGTGTCTGTTTTTCCAATCCTAACACCGCGTTTTTAATATGGCATTCCCTAATTCGTTCCCTTCTCTCTCATCTCGTTTCGAATAATTTATGCCTTACTTTTTGATATTTTACATTTCAGATATAGTTCATTGGACTTGTCGGGAGATTGGGTTTTAAAAAAAAAGCATCAACACAAAAGTGAGTTTTCTGTTCTACATATTCGCAAATAAATGAGGTGAACTTTAAAAAAAGACTCAAACTTTCTTTTTTGGATATCTCCTAAACGGTTAAACATACGAAAAAATATCTTCAGGTAAAATATAATAATTTTTCTATGTACCCGTTTCAAAATAAAAAAAAAATCAAACAGGATTCCGTAAGAACGAATTTGCTTTAACACTGTAACTATTATTCTATAAGAATAAAATTATTTTATATCGAAACGATTTTCTCGGGATTTTTTTGAGAATTTTCTTGGAAGCCGTCGGGATGGAGTCCTTTTTTCAGATATTTCAGGACGTGTAGGGAAGCGATATGAAATAAATAATGCGTTACTTACGTAAGAAATGAAATATATTGCAAATTAATAAGAATATCCAAATCAGACTTAAGGAAAATGTACTATTACCATGAATTTTGTCAAGCTTTTGGGTCAAATACTTTGGAAACACTTTGGATATTTATTTCTCGTAGACATTCCTCCACTGTGAGCGCAAATTAAAAAAAAATTAATTGGAGGCACATATTTTTGGATTCTACTTAAAGAGCTATGTACATATATACGAATAATTTATACATTAAACTATGACAAGCCAATACGAATTTGCAAAGCGCAATTTTGTTTGAGTTTTGTTGAAGTACAATTATTTATTCAGGTAAAAGTTCTTTCTATCGGTTTGTAACCGTCAAAACTACGCGTCTGCACTTGTTCTTCATCCGACATTGCGCAATCAGTTAAAATGTTAGTGTTTTAAATTCTTCGGTTTCTACCTTCTTTGTCAACTGTCAACTATGTCGGTTTCTCGGCAACAACAATTTTTGAGACCCGAGAGCCGCGCAACATAATTTACCCACGGGAAAACCGATTCTCCCAGTTGATAATAACAAATCCAAAAATTGCATTGAGTTGAGATTGACAAAACAAGTCGAGGAACTGAAGAAACTAATTGTGTTTAAGCTGACTTTAAAACGGGATAAGACTGAGGATAATTTTAAGCAGTGGTATGCAGAAGTCAACAAAGTTGTTGCCGATCTTTCATTATAAGTCCAAGAGCTCGAATCGACCGTAGCCCCTGCTGCGCTCAAAGAAACCGACACAATCTTACTGACCGAATGCATATGTAGATGAACTCGAGTGCGAAAAAATGTCTGCGGATGCTATTATACATGGAGTACCTAAGGTGGAGAATGAAAACCTTATCGACTTATTCTCCAAACTATGCTACTTCGTTGCCTGCCATCCAGCACCTGTTCCACAAAATATTTTCCACTCAAGGGATAAATAAACATCCTCCGACGCTGCCATTATAGTAAAGAATAAAATAACTGGAGATGATAACACTGTACTAAAATCTATTAGCCGGCGGTGGAAAACAAACAAAACCAACTTTCTTTGCCTTCGTGATGTTGAAATGGATTCTAACAGCCGCATTCACATCAATGAAAGTTTAACGTCATACAACAACAGTGTGCTGAACCGACGTAAGATGCTTTCCAGTGTTTTTACCAGAGGTGGGAGAGTCTACATTCGATTTACTACAGCATATACCACATTTTTAGTTAGCTCCTTTTAAAGCATATACTCAATTGCCGATGCCGATGAAGATAATCGTGCTGGCTCATCTTGTTCTTTGTTATATATATTTTATATGTTTGTAAACTCTTTTCTTGGCTTTCTTGTACTCTGCAAACGAAATCAGATTTTTTTTTTGCCCAGAGTCTATCAGCACTGCTAATCCAACACAATTCACAAGTGTAACCCTGTTGGAACTTTATCTTACAAGTAACTCCGAAAACATCCTTCTATACACTCAGTTGTCAGCGTCTGCGTTCTCAAAACACGACTTGATCTTTGCGACTTTTAACCGCAAATAAAACATAAGTGTAGAGATTTTAGAGGACTCAACTTAAATCAGTAGGAAAAGGACATTATTCAGCTAAATTGGATGTTTATTTTATGACCTACCTACATATATATTTCACACGCTCCGATAAAAACAAAATATCTGCAGACAAATACTCTCACATGGTTTACACCTGAAATAGAAGGTGGAACATTTTTAGACTCCCTGAGTTTCATGCACTTTTCCGGGGTTTAAGGAACAGAAAATAAAAGAAGCTAAGAAGAGAGTGTATGCAAAGCGACTTTGTAAAATACCCACGAAAACTTTTTGGAAAAATATTAGAGAGCTTAGTGTTGGTCGACAAAAGCTAATACGAGTAACCCCTGAAAATATGAACCCTGACTTCTTGAATTCTAAATTCGCCAGAATTCATTAAAACACATTGTTAAGCTTTCGCCGTGATCGGATGTGTATTCCTATTCTTTTTATAATATTGCTGCTTTTATTCTTAAATTGTCTGCTTTTCTTTACTTAAGTTTAAAATGGTTATAAGTCAGTACAATTCGTGCAACCACACGTTGATTTCCAGTGATTTTTTAATTACTAAAATCCAAGAACTACACAGTGAAATCATTGAATTAAAAAAAAATAGTTTCGATGGCTTCAATGACTACGCGCTCTCAAGCTCTTAACGTCAACGCACCCAGTCGTGCTTCCCCTTCTCTTAATAAAGACTCGCGAAATAAAACCGTCGAAAAACAACTCAATGTTAACAGTCCATACACACCCAATGCCGTTCCTGCTAAAGCCAAGTCTGGCCCATCTGCTGTTACTGCTGTGTCTGTGTCCACTTTACATTTAGACTCAGAAGGAAATTCATCCAACATCTCTGTCATTACTGCTGCTGCTACGAATGCTCAAACTTTGTCTAGTACAGCTACAACATCATCTCAGCCTTCTGGTGTGTCTAATGCAGACTTTATTCCACATAGTATTACCTCACAAGCGACTAAAATGAAACGAACAAATATAGGAGGAAAAACAATCATTGGAACTAATAACGTTTCTTTTTTGGATGTACTAACGCTCCTGAAATGGTTTCATTTATCTTCCTTTAAGCCTACTACAACACCTCAATTTATTCTTCAATATCTTTCTTCAGTATTTAGCATCGATTCATCGAAAATTGCTTGTTCGTAATTCTATAGGAAGAATTTTAGATCTGGTTTTTATTGATAAAGAGTTCTATTTCTGAAGCAGATTTCTTGCTGTAAAATTTTTATTTTTCTTTTATATAATTTGCACGTGTGATTATGAATACCCTTATACTAATTTTAGGACACGGGCGTTTTCAGGAAAGGGAAAGAGACAAAGAGAAAGACAGATTGGTGTAGTTGGTTTGAAACTCAGGTAGTATTAAGTTTCAGTGAACTCCAAGGGTGGCTGCCCAGATAACTGGGGAGCTTGTTTGTTTTTGCTTTTGTCGTTGCTCATAATTCACAGTATTTTTGTCCGTCCTCCTGATGTCACCATCACGATCAAGTTGCATTTTAGCCATATGTCCGCCCTACTGCCAGTGTTACGCCTTCGCAGTAGAGTTGACATAAGCTTTAGCAATTGATCGACTTTTTGTTTATTTTATGCGAAATAAATAGATGATTATTGACATCAGGATTCGAACCGTGAACTTGTAGCATGACAAGCGATGATGTTATCACTATACCACGGCCACCCTAATATTAATATAAAAGTATTTTTCATAAAGCAGTACATGTTACTTTTAATTTATCCGTCTTAAATTCTTATATTTCTGATAAACGTTTTTACGAACTCAAATTTGATTTTAAAAAAGGAGATTATAATTCCATTAATTCTTATTTATCTTCATTTGATTGGTAAGAAACCTTGACACTTCGAACTTAGATGCAGCCTACATTACGTTTGGAAACATACATATTAGAATCATCGATTTCCAAGTATGTGCCAGTTAAACGACCAAAACATTCTTATACGTCCGTCTAGTTTAATAAAAGTTTATTGAGATTAAAATACGCTATGCATAAGACTTACGAGGGTGGGTCAATAAGTCCCTGAAAAATGAAATAGGGAACACTCTTTTTGGTATAGCTCTATGCACTTCATCCAACGTTTGTCCAATTTTTTGGTGCCCTCCAATTAATACGATTTCCCTAGCCCCTCAAAATAGGAAGAGTTTGTTTGTGACCTCTACATTCGACCCAAATCTCTTACCTCCGAGCCATTTCTTCATGTTTGGAAACAAGAAATAGTCGCAGGGGGCTAAATCTGGGAAATATGCTGGATGAGGGAGGAGTTCGTAGCCTAACTCATGTAATTTTGCCATTGTGACTGCGGACTTGTGCGCCGGTGCGTTGTCCTGGTGAAAAAGAACTTTTTTCTTCTCCAAATGCGGCCGTTTTTGATTCAAATCGGCTTGGAATCGATCCAGCAGCTCTGCGTAATATGCGCCGGTGATCGTTTTACCCTTTTCAAGGTAATCGATGTGAATAACACCCCGCGCATCCCAAAAAACTGCCGCCATGACCTTATTTGCTGACAAACCCGCCATGGCCTTCTTCGGCTTCGATTCACCAGGAGAAGTCCATTATTTTGACTGTTCCTTGGTTTCTGGTGTATTGTGGTGAATCCAGGTTCCATCCACGGTTACGAAACGGCGCAAAAACTCAGCCGAATTTTTCTGGAACATCGCCAAACACACCTTTGAAGTTGTCAAACGAATGCGTTTGTTGTCGATTGTGAGCAAACGCGGCACCCATCTTGCGGAAAGCTTTTTCATGTCCAAATGTTTATGTAAAATCAAAATCCCTGAGCCATGTGATAAGCCTGTGGCCTCTTCAAGTTCGCGCACTTTCACTCGCCGATCGTTCATTATCAAACCATGGATTTTGTCGACAATTTATGGTGTCGTGACCTCAATTGGGCGACCGAACGTTAGGCGTCACTTGTGTTTGATCAATCGCACCGAAATTGAGTAAACCAGTGGTGAATGGTTCCAATGGATGGTGAAGAGTCCCCATAATATTTGTCAAGCTTTTGTTTGGTTTGCGTGATAGTTTTTTCTCGCAATAAAATAGTTTTCCATTTTAACGAAAATGCTAGTAGGCTTTTATATAAAATGGCTGCCACAGCAAAACTATTTGACAGATCTGTCTGAAAATCTGGGTGCGTTCTTTTGAAAGATGATTCTTGACAAAAAAAAATTAAATTTAAGGTGACGACACAATTTGTGTTAATTTTCAGGGACTTATTGACCCACCCTCGTATAGAAAGAGTAAATCCACGATAGCTTTGCGAGGCAAGTTTTGTCAGCTGAGAAATGAATATGAATTCCTGAAGAAATTTGTGTATAAGCAGTGTATATGGTCTATAGAATCCAAAATTGAACATGACTCTAAAATATTTTGGTCGTTTATTAACACTAAAAGTAAATCATTTGGAATCCCATTAAACATGGTTTATAATGGGATTTCTAGTGACAGATGTATGTGATATCTTTGCTTTATTTTTTCAATAAAATTTCGCCTATGAATCAATTGACTGTAGTACGATACCCTCTTGCAAAGAAATTGTTGATTTGAGCTTTATATCCATAACTGAGGATGAAGTTTTCATGGAATTGTCGATTGTCGATTCAAGTACCAGCATTCCACCAGGTAATGTTCCACCCCTATTTCTGAAACTATGCAAGACCAATATCATAAAGCCATTATGCATTATTTTCAACATGTCCTTGTGCCGCGGTGAATTTTTAAACCGCTGGAAGAGTTCATTCATTACACCTATTTATAAATCTGGATCGAAAAGAGCTGTGGAAAATTATAGACCAATAGCTAAGCTTCCTTTAATACCCAAAATATTCAAAGCCATAGTGAAAAGTAAATTGTATGCTATACGCAACCATATCTCCGAACATCAACATGGGTTTGTGAGCGAAAGGTCCACCGCAACGAATTTGATAATTTTTACGAATTACTGCCTTCGTAATACGGAAATACGTCTTCAAGTCGATTCGATTTATACTGATTTTTCTAAGGCATTCGATCGTATTCGATTGGTTTCATTCAAACATTTTAAGCTGGATCAGTAATTATCTACTGTACTCTCAGATGAAATTTAAAATTTGTCTGGGGTACCCCAGGGTAGCCATCTAGGTCCATTAATTTGTCTCTTATTCATCAATGATTTACCCTCATATATTTCTAATTCAAACTGCCTCTTATATGCTGACGTTTTGAAAATATTCAAGTCCGTAAAGTCAATGTCGGAAGTGCTAGATCTGCAAAACGATGTAAATATTACGAAATGGTGTAATGGCTTGGTAAATGTACAATTGTAACATTTTCTCGAATCAGGTCTCCTATAATGTATGATTATATAATTCTAAACTCTTGTCTCAAAAGGGTTACTAATCAAAAGGATCTAGAAGTAATTTTTGATGCACAATTTGTATATTCTGTTCATATTGTCTACATTAATTCTAGAGCTAACTCTATGATGTGTTTTATGTCTCGAAACTCAAAAGACTTTTAGGATCCATATACTATGGAGTCATTATATATTTCATTAATTTGCCCTATACTTGAGTTCTGCTGTATAGTATGAGTTTGTAAATATTATATTTAATATTGTAAGTAGTCTAAAACCTTTTATAAAACTTGGAGACGAATAAATAAATAAATAAATTCAAATTACATTACTCGACATTGGCGAACCGTGTATGGTTGATTCTCTCGTTAACCTTTAAAGTAATGATTGCTTCCAGTTCACCAGAGTAGATGAAAACGACGACAAATAAAGTCTAAGGCTATGAGACTTAATGGAATACATCTACACTTTATTAAAATAATTTTGCCCCACATTCTTCCTACCCTTACACACATTTTTAACACAATCATCATGACATCCTCCTTTCCTCTTTCTTGGAAGGTACGTAAGTTTATACCGATAGTAAAGAAGCCTGCTACCCATTTGTCACCACGCTAGTTTCGATCTATTTTTATTCTCTCGTTTTTATCCAAAGTTCCTCATAAGCAAATGACAGCTTTTGTTAAAACTAATAAACTCTTGAATGTCCAACAGTCAGGTTTCAGGGAAAGTCATAGTTATATCTCTGTTATTTTAGAAATAACAGATGATCTAAGAAGTGCGATAGATAACGCCTTAATATCCTTTCTTGGGCTCCTAGACTTCTCAAAGGCATTTGAAGCTGTCAATCATGGAATCCTTTGTTTTTTAAACTGAAGCAGAATTTCTGTTTTAGTGACTCCGCAGCTAACTTCATTTTATCATATTTAAGTGAAAGAAGTCAAGCCGTATCGGGTAGTCAAAATACTTTCCGGTGCTTACAGCTAATGTCAGGAGTGCCACAGGGATCAGATATTGGGCCACTGCTTTTTGATCATCTCCCGCAAGTCATCCGACACTCATCAATACATTTATATGCTGACGATGTGCGATGGTTGAGCTGCAAGCTGAGAATATTAGAAGATGACGCAATAATGACCTCAAGCAAATCTGGCACTGGTCCGTTAGAAATCACCTACATCTAAGTCCAACGAAGTCAAAATGTTTAATATTCTACAAAAATAAGCTTGACAGTAACTATTTCCCAGCTTTTTATCCAGGTAACACTGTTGTGGAATATGTCGAAAATGCTAAAAACCTAGGTATTTGGTTTAATTCGATACTCACATGCTTGGCAAAAACTTTACTTTACCCATCCGCCACCTACGGATGTCAAATTTTTTGTTGTCATAACTCAGAAACAAGAAGGGATCTTACGGTGACCTTTAACAACATTAAAATCTTAAAAGATTTGATCATGTTTCTAGATCCACTAACAGGATTCTGGGTTATGACCTGCATACCCATTTCAATTTCTGTGCCCTTAAAATACTAAATAATATCTTCATTTATAAAGAGCCCCAGTATTTGTATGAAAATCTTCACTTCTCAACTTCCTCTCGGTCTGTAGTTTTTATTCATCCAAGGTTTATAAGCAGAAACTCCGAGAACCAATATCTTGTTTATGTTGATAGAGAATGGAATGCCCTACCCATGGACATTAGAAAACTTCGTAAAACTAAGTCATTTGATAAAGTTTTATTTAAATATTTGACCGAAAGTGCTTAGATGAATTTATGAATTTTGTAACAATAGAGTCTATCTTTCCTTTTTCCTTTCGAACACCAATTTCTCCAGTGTTACCATGCATAGTTTATTTTAATTTGTAATTAGCAAAGCCAAAAATAAGAATTGTTCAGATTTGAACAAATTAAAACAAACAAACAAACATTTGCTTGTACTGGAGTCACCTCCAAAATAAGTGCTTTATTTTTTTTTATTACACCTGCATTGTATTTGGGTCATTGTTCTGCATGACATGTGTAGAAAGTGGTGACAGACGGACGCGCTAGGGAGAGCAATAAGGTTCCGTGGTAAATAATGGAAACTTGAAAAGGTAAGTTTGGTTTATATTGTCATCAAACTAAGTCCCACTTGGTTCTGCATTACTCGTACTTAATTTATAAATGTTAGTTGAACTTAAAAAAAAAAAAAAAACAGAATTCGCGCTGTGTATTTCCATAGAAGTGGGTTGTTTCTATTTAGTAATAGATGCTACTTCTTAATATAAATTAAAAAACGCGAACGTTTTTGGCTGTTTATTGCACAAACAAGGAATGATATCTAAAAATATAGCAACAAACGTTTTCCCCATTTAATTCTGCTGGTACATATTCTGCTTATTGCAGCTCATAGGGCGAAAGAAAGAATCCTTTCAAGTTGACTATTTCAGGTTAATTTTGATGATAGTAAAAAGACTTTTATTTCCTAATTCTCCAACTTCACGCTACCCTTGCCCCATCTGTTGCACAACGGGGACTATATTGGATCCACGGAAATCTAAGTGAGACTTACAAAGTTAATGTGAAGCCACCCTTAGAGAATAGTTGGCAACCCCGGTTGTAACGCAAGTAATCTTTGCGGAAGCGGATTCCAGTGGACAATTTAAAATATAATATAAATATAAATACAATATAAAATATAACATTCATTATTGAGCTCTACTGCCACGCCTACTTCAAATTTATATTATATCAGTATTTTGCGTTTTTGGAACCATAATACTATAAAGTATTTGTCTGCCTGTCCGTGTGTCTGTCGCAGCCTTATAACTTTTGAACCGTTTAACCTAGAGCTGAAAAATACAAAATTATAATATGTAAAGAATATTTTTTTTTGTACAAAGTTCGTTGAACAAAATGCTCAAAAACCTATCGCTAAAGTGATGTACCTGCGCTTTCAAATATGATCATAGCTTTATCTTTTTTTACCGATTAACGAGGAAGTAAAATTAGGATAAAATAACTGTGCGAGGCCTGACTGGCACTGGACAATTTTTTTTAATTAGAAACCAATCGTTTTCGATAGTCGTATTTACCTATTTATCCGTAGATAGGCAGTAAGTGTCTGATTTTATTATAAACATACTAATTTATTTCATTTATATCATTATCCGTGGAAACATTAATAAATTTTACCTCACCCAATTGTGGGACTAATTTCACATCTCACAAAAAATTGAAATGCGTATAACTTCGCTTTTTTTTTTGTATATTACAAATTTTTGTCACAATTAGAAACAAAATTATTATAGTATATGAATCATGCTCGTATATTTCATGTGACGATGTATATCTTCCAGAAAGAAAGCTGCAATTCAGATGTGGAAATAAATCAGAATCCAGGAAATAACTCCTCAACTTGTGATACGAGTATCAAATAAATCCCTATCTATCGAATTCGGTGAATGAAATAAGTCCCCATTTTTTGGGGTCAGATTTTTTCTTTTACTAGTAGTTTTAAGTTACAGGGTTTTGAAGAAGCCATTTTGCTTTGTAACAAGTTTGCTTGGTTCACACTGATACAAATATATTATTTAGTAATAATAAAGCCAATTCATAAACTTTTCGGCAATAGTTTTAGCAGAAAAAAACACGATGCGCACATAAGAAATTAAGCAACTTTTAGTGTGTTGCTAAGTATATTTTACTAAGGCATATTTCAAAATTTCCTTAAGCCTAAAACTCCTGAGCTATGAGTTGAGTACCATTTCCCATTGATAAAGCCTATCAATAAAAGCTCTGCTGATCGCAGAACACTCGCATAGACGGTATAACTCGCATATAAATAGCAGAAAGTTACTGAAATAAATACAATTTTAAAGTTCGGCACCAAATGTTTTATAGGACTCAAGTTCTTTAAAGACTTAACAAATAAGAAACGCAGTCTTTTCATAATGCAAGTGGGTTGACAGGGTAAGGGAGCGATCTGTCAGCCGGAAATCAAAATACAGACATGCGTAAAAGCCAAATTCAATATCACGAGAGCTACGAAGCCTTTTATTAGTAAAGTCATTAGTCAGTTCACAAATTAACCATTTGGTTCCTTTGTAAAAATTTCACCAATTTTTCGGTTTACTTAATGCCCATAATATACGAGTAGTTAGAAAACGCCGATAAATCATCTCAACGAAAGGTCAGTTTTGCTGAAGAAAAGGACGATGAAAGAATAGGAATTCAACAAAAACAAATCACCATTAAAACGGAACGGCAGGATCTTACCCAACTCTACCACACTTATTCACATACTAGTTTATTATCATTAATTAAATCACTTAAAATTAAAATTTTGCACCGTTTTTTTTTTTTTTTTTTTTTGTTCATTTTGAAAGAACTTATTGCTTATTGTCTATCATATTTGCACACACATACACACCTAAACGACATTCTGTGACAAATTCTTTTCAGTTAATAATTTCACAATTTTTGTCCGTCAAATGAAAAGCATTATGAAACAATCAGTAAAATACCAAAAATTAACAACAAGAAAAAAGGCGTCCTTGGCAATGTATACCAATGGACAAAGAACGCAACTGACCAAGTACCTCTGTAGCAACAACCCCTAACCCATCTATACCGTACACAAAAATTCATTGAATTAATTTTACACATTTGTGCTCTGGTGCAAAATTTTCGTTCATTCGTTCATTGACCATCCGTTTAATATAGAGAGTCGACCAACCAACCAAACCAACCGACAGACCGACCGACGATGCTAGAGGGGGAAATTTCCAAATTGACGAAAAGGAGGAGACTTACCCCTATTTTCTGAATCCTTATGAATCCATGCACAAAGACGATGACCATACATATACTTCCATTTTCCTATAAATATTCGGATGCATACGGGAAATGTAGACGACGAATATTGTTGTTGTTGTTATCCTTTCATCGTTGTTGTTTTTATCCTACTCGAATGTGCATGCCTAGTATTTTGGTCAAGTCTGGAAAATACTTACTCACCGGTGTGATGTCCTCTTCGTTTAACTTGTTGCATCGGATTTTGAGGATAATTATTATTTAGAAGATAAAAGCCCTTGGTCAAAGTTTTGCTTTCAAATTTCATTTTAAATTCGATAAAATGTTCATAAAGGGAGTTCAGAATTTCAATAATCTTTTGGACATTTGCTTTGACATTTGTTTTGATTTCCATTTTATTTACTTGTCTAAATATGTATGCATAGAATTCGGGACGAGCGCCATTATTAAAGGAAGTCATTTGCGTTATAATTACATCCAAAATAGCTTTAAATTAACACTTTAATTTGACTCTTAGATTTGGAAGCAAGAGCGTGGCCGATAATGGAATGGTGCGCGGTCACCGGCTGATAACATCTATACCGATATACCGTCAGGCTTCTTAATATCATAGAGCGCCGAATTAGCTGAAGCAACCAGAAGCTTAGTACAACCGAACATAGATGAGAACTGGACAGCTGTGTAAACCATCTTTGTTATCGATTTACACAACTTTTATCAGGGCAAGGCAAAGCAGCACAACACATGGCTATCGCCGGACAACTGGACATGAATAGAAGAGTTATCAGTGATGTTCAGTGTACAGCCCTGAGACAAATAAGTGTGTAACTGTGTATAAAATCAAAAAAAGTTAAACTCGGAGCTAGGAGCATGCGGTTTAGATTATATTGCGATGCCAGGTCATAGCAACTTCATCGAAATTGAGAAAGCAAATGAATTGGCAAGGCTGGGGCTGTTTGAAATGCACCGCTAGCAGATGGAAGGCAAAACGAGGATTACAAAAGGACAACACGTCTGCTGAGACTTTGGGCAAAAGGAAGACACCTTTAACTCCTTGTGTGTTGTAGCCCTAGCCTAAATGGATGTCAATGCAATCTCCTGGAGAACTTATCTTTGGAGAGTTGATCGAGTAGGTAGATACTCATATACAATTTGCACCGATTTGGAAATTCTGCACCAAGTAAGGATGCTCCGGGCACTGAAACAAACTTCCACAAGTAATTCAAAGTATTGTCGTATTTCATGTTTCATTCAAAACGTTGCGATAAGGCCCTCGTAGGTCTATGAGAGCAGACAGCTATGACAGCTTCAACAAAGCTAATACATACCGCAGCTTAACTTTACACATTTA
Organism: Pocota personata; assembly: GCA_963082735.1. NCBI lineage: Eukaryota > Metazoa > Arthropoda > Insecta > Diptera > Syrphidae > Pocota > Pocota personata. The sequence continues at coordinate 6,516,534 of OY720433.1, forward strand.
TATGTACTAAAAAAAAGCGATGTTATTTATTAAAATCACTTACAAGAAACAGTAGTTCTTTAATAATAACTTCTTTAAATTTTGGTATAGAGCATTTATTAAAAGTCAAAGTTCGTGAAGAGAGCCGAACAAGTGCAGAGGAAATGGAGAGTTGTTTCCTCCTCCTCCTCGTTCCTACAGCTTCTACAAAAGTCGACAGAGAAAAGACAAAGCCTTTTGGCGTGGCTTCCAATGAGAGAGTGTTCCGTCATGACATCAATTGTTGTGCTGATATGCTGCTAAGGGAGACCAACCTTTTCGAGCATTTCTGATGCAGCTGAAGCCAAATCTGTCTAGTGACATAACACTCAATACCAGTCTCCCACCTAAAGTTGGCCTCCTTGATAGCATTTAGCTAGAGAAATTGCTTACATGTAGCGAAAGACATGCCATGATTCTCCTTTTCCGTTAGAATCTGCAAATTTGTGCCCTGCCTGGCAAGATCATCAGCCCTACAGTTCCCTGGAATACCCCTATGCCCCAGCACACAGCTCAGGTGAATGTTGAATTGTTCTGGCATCTCGTTAAGAGACGAGCGGCAATCTAGATCGACATTTGATGTAGAAGAGATCGATTCCAGAGATTTTATAGCGGCTTGACTGTCAGTGAAGATGCTAATATCCTTAGCAGATATTACATTCCATTTCAGCCAAGATAGAGTTTCTTTGATCGTCATTATCTTCGAATGGAAAACGCTACAATGATTTGGGAGGCGAAAAAAGATGCTAACGATTAGCCTGTCGGAGAAAACGCCGCCACCCACCCCGTCGATTGTCTTCGAACCATCCGTGTAGAAGTGTAATGATTCTTTGTCCGGGGTCACGTTTCCCTCCCAGTCTACTCTAGATGGGACAAAAGTCCCAGAAGTTTTTATTGAAAGGGAACCTGAGGAGGGTGTAGTCGGTGCTTTCTGGAATAAATTTTAGCTTTTGGAGAATTGTGGAGTGGCCTATGGATATGCTGGTCCACTGTGAGATGACATTGAGTCGAATGGCTGCACTGGCTGCCATTTGATAGTACATCCTGATGAAGAGGACCAATTCAGTTTTTTGAAGGCTTACCCCCAGTCCACATTTATCAGCCCATTTGAAGAATTTAGCAAGGGCATTCTGCAGCAACTCCCTTAGAGTGGTCAGATGCCTCCCCGAGACAACTATAGCAACACCGTCAGCATAAGCGATCACCATGCAACCTTCCCCTTTCAGGATAAGTAGTAGCTCATTCACCACAAGATTCCAGAGAAGGGGGAACAAGACACCGCCCTGCGGTGTTCCTCTACTAATAAACCTTCGAGCGGAGGCTGCGTCCAGATTTGTGCTGATAATACGATTGCTTAAGAATTGGTTTATCAGTACGCCAAGCTAAGCCTCTATCTTAGAGTTTGTCAATGCACGTGCAATCGCCACTGGTAGGACATTGATAAAAGCTCCCTCAACATGATATACCGCTTGCACTGAAATGATTTTTCAATGGTGCGTATCAGCGAGTGTTGAGCAATTTCTAAAGAGCTGCCATTGATATATGCATGTTGCGATGCTGACAAATGGTTAGGAGCAATAGTGCAACGGAGATGATTATTGATCAATCTCTCCAAGGTTTTAAAAAGGAAAGATGATAGACTTATGGGTCTGAGGTCTTTGGGACAGACGTGGGAGCTTTTTTCCGCTTTAGGTTAGGTTAGGTTGAAGTGGCTGTCAGCATAAAAAGAAGCCAACACACTTAGACCAATAATAGGTCCATTGTGATACCACATGGGTTTGAGACGCGGCCTCTAGCCTACTCGTTGAACCATTTGGAGCTTCTGATGAAACGTAGAATGTACCTAACGTCAATATTATTCAGATCACCTAGGTCATTGAAACAGAAGGCTCCTAAGTGCAGTTTCCTTCTTTGGGAGAGAGCTGGGCAGGTGAAAAGAAGGTGAAAAATAGTCTCTTCCTCCTCCTCGTCCATGCAGCTTCTGCAGAAATCGTTAGAGAAGACACCAAGCCTTGTTGCATACTTGCCTATTAGACAGTGTCCAGTTACGACACCTATAACAGCGCTAATATGCTTCCTATTTAGGGAAATCAAATTCCTAGAGCTTTTCAGATCCAGCATAGGCCAAATCTGTTTTGTCACTAGACAAGTTGTACTCCTTGTCTACCTAGAATTTGTCTTTACGGTAGCATCCAGCTTTAATTTAAGTTTACATGTAGCGAACATCGTAATAAGCGATGATGTTACCACTACATGGCGAATTAACATTTGGGGCACTATAAGAATCACCCTTACAACCTTAATGACCTTTAAAGCTGTCAGCCCATGGAAGGCCGCGCTGGGCAAAACGAATGAACCTGCTTTGGACTCCCTCAATTTGCAAGGAATGGATATCGTAATAAGGAAGGGGCTGGCATCTTTAGTGCTAACCCACCGATTGAACTTGCTATTCACCTAGAACCATTTGTATCGGTGTTCCAAGCAGAAGTCTATGCAATTATGAAGGCAACTGAAATACTCTCAGAAGACACCAGCGAAGGGAGGCAAATCGACATCTGCTCGGACAGCAAAGTAGCAATTAGCGCAATTACAAACCCCATGTCGAAATCACGACTAGTAAGGGAGTGCAAAACTAAATTGAACTTACTTGCCGGACGCAATAGAGTCCGTCTTACATGGGTGCCGGGGCATGAAGGTGTACCGGGTAATGAAACGAGACGAACTAGCAAGGAAAGGAGCGGACAACACAGAACTGAACCCGGATAATACAATAGGGGTCCCTCTGACAACTATTAAAACAATAGTCAATGAAAAGATACGACAGGAGTTCAATAACTAGTTGACGAATCTAGACACGTGCAAAATGGCTATATCTGTAATAACCAAACCGAGTAACAACACAGCAAAAAGAGATCTTAACTCAAGCAGAACACAATTGAGATTGATGGTGGGACTTTTAACAAGGCACATCAATCTCAACAAACATTCGTTCAGACTCGGGATAGCTGATACAACAATCTGTGCCAACTGTGAGGAGGAGGAGGAAGATATGGAACACTTCCTCTGCCACTGCCCTGCTACAGCGAGGTTAAGAGTGAAAATTCTGGAATCTCCAAGGATTCCGGATATTACACACCTCAGTAAAAAAGGAATCGGGGATATATTAGAGTTCGCCAGAAGAACACTACGATTCGCCGATCACTATACGATATAGTTTCCCGTTGATACTACGCATGATCCCTAGACCTAAATCCTCTCAATACATAATTCCCAAAGCACAGCACTATTCCCTACAGTTACATAGATGAGGGGAACACAACGGGCCCAATGGTGGCGTAAGTGAAGAGCATAAGCTCACCCTTACGCATAACCAACCAACCAACCATCGTAATAAGGAAACCAGACTTGGCTGGCATATACATATACAATCTACCTAGTTGTTTGTTAAGATACAAATCAAAGAACCAAGGTGACTGCCTTGAGGAACTCCTGAAGTGGCTTTAATGGAGTCAGATACTAGAAAGATCTAAAAAAGTCTTTGTACTGTCGTCGTTCTAAGTAAAATTTGATCCACGTAATGAACCCCGATTTATTCGGCTGGCTATTGTTTGCTGTTCCCCGTTCGGGCTCGAACCTGCAGAGTTTGGTTCACAAACAAACGCATTACCCACCACATCGTTGCCCTCCTATACTCGGTGCCTAAGTCTGTACAGCATTTAACTTATGCACGAATATGGAATACCAATTTTTATAAAATTTGTGCATACAAATTTTCATTAATATATAATTAATAATTTTCTTACTTAAATTTTAAATCTGAGTGAGCGACAAATTCATGCGACACAATCGTGTACTTTATTTAAGTCAGTGATACCTTTTCTGCAAAAAGCGCTAGCTTATGACACCACCACGCACCGTCAGCAAAGTGATTTCACAGGGTCTTTAAGAAAAATAAGTAAACCTCCATTCTCCATAAGATTATCCCGTGTGTCCTTTCAAACAAAATGTATGTAGTCTCTGCCTAATTATTTTATAAAATGGCAAAGTTTGGCTACGAGTAAATAGAGATTTTGTATCCTGTATGTATGCGAAAGTATTTTTAATTCAGCGACAGGAGACGAGGGGTCTCCTTTAATAACAGAAATTGTTTAATAATTCAAAGGATATGGGTATGACAACTTGATATTAGAGTATTGTTTCTCTAAATTGTAATTTATTCCTTATACATATATGTATACCCGCGGGAGTGAAAATATTATATTCGTCGACACAGTTTATTTATATGAAAGGACTAAACCACATGTGGATACAAGTGAACCATAGAGAATGAGTGAGTGAGAGGGAGAAAGAGTGTGTGTCTTGAAGGACTCAAAAGGATTAAAAGTTTTCAAGCTTAATATTTCGTAGAATATATTTAATTTAATTTTACCTGGGATGGGATTATGTTGGCATATAAGGCATGATAGAATAGGTAGGTAGTGATACGTAGTGGATATGAGTGTAACATTATAAAACAGTTTGTACGCCATTTGGACAGTACTTAAATAAAATGCAAATCTTAATTTATGATATATACATACATATGTATGATTTTCTAAGTATCGCAATGTAAGAATTATTAATTCCCTTATCCGAAATACTAGCTCTATCTATGATAGGTTAGGTTGATGCCCAATCCCCACTCACGATCTACGAGGCCATCTCATAAAGACAAAATTATATTATATCCTAACCCAACTCAAACTCATCTTCTCTCTGTAAAGAGGGAAAGTTATAACTTAATTCAAATCTAAAAATTTCATCAAAATTCTTCAGGTGATTCTTGTGTAAGTTGATGATTTGAATATGTTTTAGAACACACCTCATATCATTCGATTTCGATAATTTTCAAACAAAACTATTAAAGTGGTTTTGAGTTAAGCGGCTAACGAAGGTTATTTAACAATTTTGTAAATCATTCTACCCACCCCCCCATTCCAGTTTGACGACTTTTAGACTTAGACTGAACTACCTGGGTGTTAGGACAACCACACAAACTAAGTTTCATCAAAATCTCTTTAGTGGTTCACGAGAGTGTGCACAAACAGAATACGGACCAAAATGTGCTTCTTTGACCTGATCCTTCCAAATACGATCATATCTTTCTTTTTTCTGCAGATTAATGAGGAAACAAAATTAGGATACTATAAAAATAACTATACGGAAGACTAACCGGCTCATGAAATTGTTTTTTATTTTGCCTTGAAAATACATAATAGAAAAAAGTTATAGGTACGCTGATCAGACTGATACTTTCGCCAATAAATATTAAACAGTACCTAAATAAATAATTTTTTTTTTTAATATCAAACATTCCGGGATGCAGTTTCCTATTGCAGTAATTCTAGAATCTTACCGTCTATACTAACTGACTCATTTTACGAATTCGAATTGTAAATATTTAACGCAATTTTTGAGTCTCTTGGAAAAGGACAGATTGTTGTAAGAAGTTTTTAATGAATCCTGCATAAAAAAGAAACTTAATCCGTTCCATGATAAGGTTTATTCAATTCATTTTAATGCGGCCATGCTAAAAACATCTTATTCTTATCCTTCGCAATCATCTTTAATTTCTATGAATTCCAATTAATTTGTACGCCTGCTCAGTCAACTACCATCGTGTATGCACACACGTTTATTATCTTCCTTAAGCTGTTATAACGCAAAACCCTACACCTCCACCTCGGTCTCCATCTTCACAGCCGCCATAAACTTTCTTCTAAACAAAGAAACAACTGCCATAAGAAACATCCCATCACCACCACCCTCATAATACCAACCCCGCAGCCATTCTCTCAAATGAAAACCCTTTCAAATTTGTGTAAAATCCCTTAAACTTTACCCAAGGACGACGTTTCTTCCCTTTTTATTTGAATTAATGGCGGCAAATACCCTTCCACGCGTGAGTATACCCATATACTATATGTATGTATGTATACACCCTCTCTAATGGTGAAATAAACCCAAAATACACGTAGGCGGATAGTGCTATGTACCTCATAGTAGTTGGGGTCGTAGTTTTAAGGATGTTTCTTCTGCCATTTTACTTTTAACCGAAATCACTAGCGTTACTGGCAGTGGCGGTGGCGTCGTCGGTCGTCAGCGGCATGGCGGCAATGACGGTATGGTATGAAAGCTATTGTGAAAACACCAGCACATTAGAAATTCTAAAACAAAATTTTACATTTTCTTATAGCTACGCACATTGGCTGATTTGAATAATGTTTTCCTCTTGTGATTTCTTTTTCTTGCAGACTTTCGAAACATTTCTGGTTACGGGCGCTGCGCAGGAGGGGGTTTAGTTTCTTAAGTTGGTCCTTGTACTTATGCGCGTCGTATATGTACCTATATATTATTCAGTTCTAGTTTTTCCAAAAAAGGATTTTCTTACATGCAGAATGTCAAAGTAACGAGATGTCAGTTGTGTAAGTAACGTGGGTACTAGCGGTGGTAGTGGTGGTAGCGGCAAAATCGAAAGAAAGATGGAAGAACACTACGAATATACTCGTACATAGATAAAAAAATATGCATGTATACATGGTTGTAGTTTTGAGCAATTTGTGAAGTAAAATTTGGATCCTAGGCGTATATATGTATAACTATCTATTTGTATATAGAATATTTATGAGCAAAATGTTTGTGAGGCGAACACAATTTTTTTTTCTTGTTATCCCTTCTAAGCTGTTTGAAGAAAATATGAAGATAAATGGGTATACCGACGAAGCCAATCAAGTAATGTTATTCATTCATTAAAAATGATCAATAATTATTTGAAACGCACATAACGACTAAAAGGGAAAGATTTCAAAGAGATAATTTACAGCGAAACAGCCCCTTCTTCTGTACAAAGCACAAGTTAGACTACGGCTTGAGTATTGTGCTAGTTAATGAAAATATATATATATATATATGTATGAATATATACGTACAATATGGGTATCAAATGAAAGGTGAAAGGTATATGCGTTATTTTTACATCAGGTTTCGTGAAATATCCAACAAAACTGCAATAAAAGGTATGCCCCCTTGCCGTATCTACTGCTTTTCTTAAATTCTAAAAAAATATCTTAATTTATAAAATTTTACTGGCTTGCCTTTGAACTATAAATAATTTAAGTAAGAAAATTTTAGACGACTTTTACAGACCTAATTTTACTGCGAATGCGCTCTTTCATTCCAAGTACCTAAATCAGTTAGCGGAAGAAGGCAGGGACTTTTATGTTGTAGTGTCGACTTCTAAGGAAAAACAAAGTCTCTACAGGCGGGATAGAATTGACTGCAATGTCATACTAGGACGTGCTATATTCTTACGTGATCAAAAAGTGAACCATCAAATTCTTCAATGTTCTAAAGGCAGTAAATCTTTTATGATTATTATGAAAGAAATAAAATGATCATTAACCACCATAAGAATCATGGAATAAAAGGGAAAACTTTCAAAAAAATACTTTACAGCAAAACAGCCCCTTTTTCTGTACAAAGAACAAGTTAGACTGCGGTTTGAGTATTGTTCTCACTTATGGAGCTCTGCCGCAAAATATTTTCTCCATCTACACAACAGTTTATAGAGACGAGCAGTTCGGTTAATAAATAATCCCGTACTAACTTCTAATCTCCAAACGTTGTCTCATCGAACACTGGTAGCAGATCTATGCCTATTTTATAGATACTACTAGCAATTCGACATTTGAGCATTCTAATAGGTAAGCCGCCAGTGCCCACTACGAGTACCTTTATGTCAATCTGAACTGTGCGAACATCTGCATAGGTATCAAAATCCTTTCTGTTACAGGACAAGTATACTTTGGAATTCAATCCCAGAAGACATATTTACAGAAGCTTTTATTCGTCAGCTATTAAAGAATAAAATTAACAGGCATTTACTATGGGCATCTCAGGGCACTGTCCTAGCGTTACAAGTTCGCGTTTTCTGAGAAAATGTTATAAAAAGAAACAAAAATTCCACATTACCAGATATGCAATATCTTCAATTTTACATTCATTTATAATTCTAAGTTAAATAGTGACAAGTCTTCAGGGTCAAATGAGATTTCTCCCCCACTTTAATGACCGCCAGTACCTACGGTTTCAAGCAACAGCATTCCGCACGGGACTAATGACCAATCTCTTAGAAAAATGGTAGCAGTACATGTATGTATATACGAATATCATCAGGGTGAATGCAGGGTTGTTGCAGATAGTGGACCATGATTTTTTTTTGCATTGGATGGTGGGAATCTTTCAAAGACGAAACTCAGAACGTACTCAGTAACAGTGATGAATTCCCACCCACTAAACCCACCTCCCACTTCTTGCCCTTTGTCCTCGCGGGACTACCGTCAAGCATTTCATTGCGAGGAGAGCTCCAGCCATATTTGTAGCCTCCTGCAATTCGTTTCGTTGTCGCTTCTCACGACACTGCCTCTTCATAATGGTTGCCACAGTGTCGTTAACAGCGTCCCAGCCATTGTTCGTACTAATCATCTGCCTGGTAATGTTTTCTGGGGTCAAATCCTCACTCAGTTTCTCCATCAGCAGATGCCATTCTTCATCGTACCGCGGGCAGTGAAACATGGCGTGTTTCACATCTTCGACTGCTTCCGCCCAGGTTGAACAGTAGGGGTTGTCGTCGTGGAGATAAGCCCTAAACAATCATGACTTGGAAGCATTTGACACTTTGTTTAAATGGATAACGAACTTTTTTAGTAGTCTGTATTAGATGGATATAGTTCCCCAGGGCTTAATATTCTCTCTGGCTCTTTTTCTGATTCACATCAATGACATCCTTTCTGCTACTCTTAATAGAATCCATTTACAGGAGGAAGGAACAAAATACTTTGATTCATAAAGCAACGAAAATGATAACAACAAATTGTCCCCAGTTATCTGGATGCCACCTCGAAGGTTACTAAAAACTAACAACTGAGTTTCAAAACACTACTCTGTCTGCCTTTCTAACCTACTTCGTGTAATTATAAAGCCAAAAAAAGTCTTTCTCTAACAGTACATTTACCACAATGCATAATTCTGCTTTATGTCATTCAGCCAAAAAATGACAGAAAGCTTCTAAAGGATAGGGCTGGAACTTCTCCGATCATCAACCGAGTTTAGAATCCTGAGACCCCATTGACCGAGAAAATTTTCAAGGAGCAGTTATTAAAATATGTCCGTTTATCAAACGTTTGATATATTTTTATCACATTAATGAAACTATACAAATAAACTGATCCAAATGAATGTGTAGAATCATGCTCAAAGACGGCATTACCATGTATTGGTTTATATTTCCTATATGAAAAAAAAAAAATTCTTAATCAAAATTTAATTTCACGTAAAACCCTTGGTTTTTTTTTATAATTTGCACGTGTTAAAGGGGATATGAATACCCTTATACTAATTTTTAGAACACGTGCGTTTTTGTCGAAAGGAAGAGACAGAGAGAAAGACAGATTGGTGTAGTTGGTTTGAAACTCAGGTGGTAGTTAAGTTTCAGTGAACTCCAAGGGTGGCTGTCCAGATAACTGGGGAGTATTTTGTTTTGTTTCTCGCTATTATTGTCGTTGCTTATGATTCACTGTATTTCTTTCCGTCCTCCTGATGTCATCATCACGATCAAGTTGCATTTTGCTCATATGACCACCCTACTGCCAGTGTTATGCCTTCACAGTAAAGTTGTCTTAGCTTTCGCAAGTGATCGACTTTTTTATTTATTTCATGCGAAATAAATAGATGATTCTTGACATCAGGATTCGAACCGTGAACCAACAGTGTGACAAGTGATGATGTTACCACTACACCACGACCAGTTTTCACACTTCATTTCTGAGCAGCTCAACATTTTTTTTTTTTAGAGTGGGTCTAATAATATGATCACCGACTATACTTGACCATGATCTATAAAGCTTATGTTCGTCAACAACTTGTATATTTGGGCGGGATCTACCGCCACATGCTTAAGGTAACTTGATAGTGTTCAACGACAAGTTTCTAGATTGATCGGTTTTCAGTTTTTAAAATATTCTGCCGATGCATATACTTAAATGCCTACTTTCGCAGTGAAGGGACTTACCTTAGTCAGTATTTCCAGAAAACTATAATTTACAAAGATTTAAAACTGAGGTGTATCGTTACCTTACCACACTGTCTTTCTTTCCATGTAGAAACTTAAACTACTCTTAACTCTTCCTTGTAGATTTGTTTGAATTTTTAAAAATCAACATTACAATATAGCCCCAGGAAATGTTGTTCCAAATGTGCAACAAAAGCTATATTTAGAGATATATTTTCGGAACTTGTCGCTCCTAACATTATTAACATTCATTAAGTAGCAGCTCGGTCCAAACTCCCTCACAGTTGCAGTGTGAGGGGAGACTAGAACTACCCCGGCCGACGAAATGATCTGTACAACCGCTAGCATACTACCAACCCTCACTTATACCGAAGATGGAATTTGGGAGATTTCTCACTTCTAACGGCAAAGCAGATAGTGAACAGAGTGGGTAGGGAAGATGTCAACAGTGAACGAGTACTCGCTTGTTGAATCTTTTTCAACCAGTTCGCTTTAAGTCGGGATTTATACTCGTACATTGTATTTTATCGGAAGCGGTTTGCCAAGAAAGAACAAACATATTTGTTCAAATCTGATTGTCTGTACGTGCTCTGTTCTGCCGCAGGTGCTTTTGTTTTTTGTATTGTTCCTGTTGAAAACATTTCCACCCAAAAAATTCTCTCACACTTAAATAACACAATTTTTCACATGAAACTCACAATCGTATCATTTCCCACTGCACTAAAACTTGTTTTCATTCAAAAATTGAACTCGGTGACCTGTTGCATTGTCCTATAAAATAAAGTTGAAAAAACTGGACAATTCTTGAAAATTTTCTTGAAATCCTTTCACTTTGCCTACCTGAAGTGGCATATCCATTTTGGGGTGCGTGCGCTTAGGGATGCATTGAGACATTTCATTGCGATGGTAATCCTTCTGTAAGGGGTGGTTTCCTTGAATGGGTCAAGCAAGTATTTGTCTATCGCTCGTGTTGTATTTCATATTCAGGAATTATTTTCATTTTAAGGATAACTGAAAGGATTTTGATGAAAAACATGTTCTTCTTTTTTGGTGTATTTCTCATGATTTCGGGCAGGGCACTGAAAAAGGAATTGAATTTATAAAAAAACCGGATTTTATGAGAATTCTTAAATAATTATTTTCTTTTCTGGGAAAGGTATATGTTTTGTTGTCTGTCTGGAACTTAAGTTAAATTTAATTTATTTTAGAAGTAGCTCATGCATAAATTCTCGTTCATAAAAGTACATCTCTAAAAGCCTATACCGCGGCAACGAAAATATTTGTGTGTGTATCTGCCTGTTTGATGTTTGACGGATACCAGTTGGAGGGGGTGGGGAAAGCCACCACAGTTTGGTGTTTATGAGGAAAAGTCTTACCGTCGAATTTTACACACTTCGTGTACGTAACTATAACCAACTTTCCATAGTCATCGTTTCCTTTTACACGAATCCTTACTTTGAATGAATAATGAAGGAACGAAATACGAGGATGAATTTGAAAATTTTCATTTAAATAATAAGAAACCAACAAGAACAAGATGTGAAAAGTTTTCCACAACCACAAGGGTTGTGAAGCACCGCATAGTATCAGCAGCAGCAATAGGGAGAGGAAGAAGAAAGATTGGTAGGTAGGACCGACCTAAAAAGAGGGAACCACCAACGACGACGGAAATAATCAACAAAAATAGTTGGAGGAACGTTCAACGTATTTGTGTACATCACACCCACACACACTTTCAAGTGGATCCTTTCTATTTTAAAAGGAGGTGGGTATTAAAGGTTTTGTAAAGCCGAAATACGAATTAAAGGCGAAGATTACAACGACGACGACGACAACGACGACGATGGCGATGACCGCCAAAAAAAAAAAGAAACTTTTTCACACTAAGGAAATAGAATATCCTGCTAATTGAAACACTATATGCTACAATACACGGGTATGTGTGTGCCTAAAAGGAGGCGGTTTTCGAAGAAAATGTTAAACTTTTGCAGCTATGATGATGATTCGCGGTTCCTGTGGTATACACTCTATGTGGGTGTGCCACGTTCGAGTTTACTTCATAAAAATAAAATAAATAAAAAATAATATCTAGGGCACCGGCAAGTAAATACCAACTATGGGGTGGAGGTTGCAAAACTTGAATTTCTCTACTAATTAAATTTACAAATTACATAGAACTCGGAAATGCAATTGCAGCTGCTTTTTGAAGTATTGCCTCTTGCGATTGGGTACGCTGCAAGAGGAGGAGTGCCAGTACGCATATTGCGTGAGTATGTACATACTATATGTATGCGTTATTAGCAACGTTATTATGTATCATACACTGATCCACTGAATGAAATATTTTGTTGTTAAAAATATCCAGATGTCTGCTGTCTATCTTTTGTTGACAAGGAAAAGTCCTTCAAATTGAATAGGAATCCATTTCATACCCAGCATGTGAAATATTTTAATAATGAACTGTTACAAAATCTCTCCAATTAATTTGATTTTATTGGATTTAAAAAAAACTGCTGCCGGTTGTTTTACTTGCAGCCTAAAAGTACGTCAACTACGCGAACTGCTTTAAATTTCCATTTTGTAGCAATCGAAATATAATATATATAAAAACAAGAAATAAACTTATATTACTACATTATTTAATTGAGGCACCTACGAGTATTATAAATAAAAAAAAAAAACAATTATCATGAAGTATGCTGTCAGAATCAATAGAAAAAAAAATAAAAAAATTTCACCAAAATCGGGTAACAACAAAAAAAAAATGTTTGTATAACCAAAAATTACTGTTTCCCATTCCCATCGTATTTAGATATTATAAATTATAACATTAAGAATCAATTCCCTAGAAACAGACGAAAAGGAAAACACAAAAAATTTAGAAAACCAAATTAAATCACTACTTCGCTATTCACAACCACACAAAGGTATCTACTGCACAGACAAATATCGCTGATGGAACACATATCAAGATGATATTTGATTAAGTAATCGAGTTTTGTTCTCTCACAATTTTTTGCAGAAAAATATTTAATTCTATTTCTCTTTAAGTCCCCTTTTCTCGCCATAAAACTTCATCTTTATCCCCCCATGGTATAATCGCAAACTTCGCGCCCTACGTAATAATAGAATCAAGTTATGGACAGCTTTCTTTCGTACCATTTCTGTTTTGGATTATTCCAACTATCTCGTTTCCTACCTTCAATTCAATCATCTCTATAACTCTCTCTACCAGCGCCACCTAATTAATGCGCAAGCAAATCTTATAAATGACCCTAAGTCATTTTTTTAATTCATCAACTATAAAAAAAAATTTTACGGTCACCCTCCGTCCTTTTTTTTTGAAAACATATCATCAACTAATCCGCATACCATTGCCAACTTTTTTGCCACCTATTTTAAACAATCTTTTGCCGACAACTCTTTTGAATCAGACCCATCTTACTTCAGTCAGCTTCTTAACTTCTCCGTTGGTACCTTTCTGTCCCTGCTTATTGATCCTACTGTAATTGAAAATAAACTACAAAATCTTAATGTTGAATTCTCACCCGGCCCAGATGGCTTCCCTGCCATTTTTCTTAAAAAAATGTTCCTCCATTCTCATCCTCCCCCTCTTTCATCTCTTCCGTTTGTCTCTATCACTAGGAGAAGTCCCTCAGATTTGGAAGAGCTCTTTCATAACCCCCATACACAAAAAAGGATCAAAGAACGAAGTAACAAACTATCGCCCCATTGCTAAATTTTCCCATCTATCCGAACTTTTCGAAAGTATTTTATACGAAGCCTTAAGCTCTCAGTGCAAGTCTCTTATTTCTCTTATCCAACACAGCTTTTTGAAAGGTAGATCAACTACCACTAACTTAGTTGAATTCATGTCCTTCGTCCTGTCTGCCTTAGAGAATGGTAAAACAGTCGACGTTATTGCAACTGATTTTAGTAAGGCTTTTGATAAGATATCTCATAACTTAATCCTCTTCAAATTGTCTGCCCTCGGTTTCGAACCCATATTGTAAAAATGGATATCTTCATACCTGGAAACCGTTCATACAGAGTTCGCTTCAAATCCCTCCTATCGACCGCTTTCTTGGCCACCTCTGGTGTTCCACAAGGCACCCATCTAGGTCCCCTTCTCTTCATTCTAACCATAAACGATGTCGAGAGGGTTATTAAACACTCTTCCCTCTCTCTGTGCGCTGATGATACCAAATTTTTCAAAGCCATTTCTTCCTCACATGACTACAGTCTCCTTCAACAAGACCTTGATAGTGTTTCAAACTGGTGCCTACAAAATCGCTTAGAGTTCAATATCGCCATCGTGTCCCCCACCCGCTTTTACCGTCTCCATGGTCAACCTATATCCATCGTTCAATCTCTCTGCGATCTTGGCATATTGTACGATAGGGAACTAAATTTCCGTTCACATATTGAAGAGATAATTCGTAAAGCTAACTCACCAATTGGCTTTGTCGGTGGTCCAAAGAATTCTCCGACTCTTACGTGACCAAATCCCTCTACATTACCTTTGTTCGCCCCATTCTTGAATACGCCAGTCAAGCGTGGTCACCCTTTCAGCAAGTTCATGTGACCAGAATCGAGAATATTCGACGTGGTTTTATTCGATTTGCCCTTCGAGATCTTTCTTGGAACGATCCATTTATCTTGCCTCCCTATCAAGACCGCCTCAACCTCATCAACCTGAGTACTTTAGAGAAATGCAGAGATGTTGCAGACATTCTTTTCATCTATCGACTTCTTTCAGGCTCTGTCGATTGCGATGATGACATCAGAAGAACGGACATCTGAGTTTCAAACCACTACACTAAAATCTTTCTTTCTCTCTTCTTCACAATGCCCTTGTCCTGTAATACTATAAGAGTATTCATATCCTCTTTAGCGCGCGCAAATTATAAAAAAAAAAATCTCTTTATAACTCAATTTTCTTCAATACTAACCCACGAAATTTACGATGTCCTCGTCTTTTCTATCTACCGTCCCACCGCACTTCATATGGATTTAATGAACCAATTTCCCGCATACTGCGAAAAGTTAACTCAAACCTCCCTCATTTTGATTTTAACCACAACACTCTCTGCCTCAAAGCCGAACTCCTTCACCACTCTCCTTAGCTTTAAGTCTCAGTTTTAAGTTTTAGCCCTAAGTTAGTTGTAGCTTGTAATAAGCCAAATAAATGGGGGTCCCCACCAAAATTAAAATTAAATTAGATAAATGTAAATGTAATTTAAATGCCTTCAATCCGTTTTCACCAATTAGAGTTCTTATTGCTCAAAATCCTTGTTTAGGGCCTAAAATCAACCACCATGGACAAGTTTCAAATTTATTGGTTCAGGGGTTTCAGGACCCATAGAAGCACATGAGCACTTGAAACCATAAGGTGTAATTATGATACATAGTATGGTATTGACAGAGAGTGGCATTTGAAATGTCACAGATAATGAACATCGTTTTTAAGTGATAATATTTTGAAAATGGTGTATCCTGTAAAACAAATTATTTTGGTGGAACTTTAAGTTTTGAATTTTAAACAAGGTAAGTGACAAAGTGTCAACAATTTCGAAAGTCGTACACAATTATCTGATATATCTGACCTTTGATCGAAGTAAAAGTAAGTCTTTTTGAGTGTGAATATTTCAAAAATAATGAGTTCTACCACACGAATTATTTCCGTCGAAATTTTAAGTTTTGATATTCTCTATAATGTGGGTGTCATCTGACCATCTGTCCGCCTGTGTGTCTGTCTGTGGCATTGCCTTGTACCTCTTTCATTCACTGTAACTAATTTAATGAATTCACAAAATTAATTTAAAGTTGAATTAAAGATTTGTGTATCTTGTTTTCCGATTTTAATGGTATGGATTTTAATGATTCTTCATGTCCAGTATTTGCCTTTATAAGAACTATTATAACTCTTTTCATCAGTTATCAGTATTTTTTTGAATACAGCTAATTTTGTAAAAATTGGCCATGTTTTTTCGTTGATTGAATGATTTTCTCTGCAAAATATTTGGTCCCTGTAGAAAGAAATCAAGAGCAAGAAGAGATATGGGAATTTGAAAATATATACACAATACACAATTTTGTAATTTCAAGTTGAACATATTTGACATCTACAACTATTTCCCCTAAGCAGTGATTTACTACAAAAATTCTGCATATCAAACATTATTTTGCAAAAATATTTTGTAACATGAAAATCATGTATGGCTATCCATTCCGATATTTAAATGAAGAATTTTCCAATATCCTCGAAAATTGTAAGGAAATGTCTATGATGAATTTGTCAGTCAGTGAATATGGTGAATAAGTATTTACAAGTACTAGTGAATAAGCTTGTCGATCATAGGCGATCAAAGCTTACTTCCGACGCTTGTAGTTTTTCCATAAACTGAGATGCGTAATCTTGTCTGTGGTGAGATTCCCTTCCTTTCCACCCCCAGGCCTATGTAGCCCACCGAAAGACAAAATTTAGGAGGCAATTTTTTAGAAAATCATATATTATGTGTAGTGATGATGTATTCATATGCGGTTCTCATTTTCTTTAACGGATTTTAATATAATATGATATACAGTGTGATTCATTGTCGCTGTTTTATGTGTATTCGAAATCATAGGTTGCATTGGGCCTAACTGTGCGTATCTTTGTTATGAAAAGATGTTCTTCTACCCTAGCTAGCATTCATTTTTATTTTTCACCACGCGCTAATCAGTTTTAAGTTACCTTCAATGAACATTAAATATTTATTTGCAACAAAAAAAAAGTAAAAATGCAAAGCACAATTTTTTTTCGCTTCAAAATTCATGAAGCGATGCAAATAAGCGATAAATGAAGTGAAGTTCATTGAACTACCGCTTACATCGCTTTAGAAATATTGCAACTATTTACCAATTGAGCCGGCCCATTACAGTTTTGAAAAATAAATATGCTGCCAGTCTGTTAAACCAAATGACTCCACCCAGTTTGTCGTGGGCATTAAAAAGGATTGAAACCTTTTCAGAAACCCGTGGCTCAGTGGTCAAGTGCGCGGTCTCTAAGCGAGAGTTGAAGGTTCGAATCCAAAAAAAAAAATATATGTATATTTCTCACGGTCCCACCTCTCGCGAATGTCTGACAAACATCGGAGAGTAAAATTTTCGTGAGAAGCCTCTCCAATCGAAAAAATGTCCCTTCAGAAACGGCATAAAACTGAAGGTCGAGTGACTGTATTGGGCTGTTAACACCAAAATATTTTATTTTTTGCAGTCCGGTATGTCAAATATTCCGGATAATAAATATAAATATTTTACATAGAAAATACGGTTTTATTTATTGAAGACAAAGTTGAAAAAGCCCTGAAATCCCTGAAACATTTCACATTCTTTGGTGCATTCATATGTGTTCTTCCGGATATTAGAGCGAAATATTCCGCATAATGGAATTCATTCGAAAAGTGCACTCGTAAGTTCCGGATAACAGGACTGTACCATGTATCATGAAATCTTACATCAGACAATTTGGAATGAATATATCAACTCACTGCATTCCATGACATATTCAAGGTGGGTGAGGTATACTCGTACAAATAATTTTGGTTGAAATGTCTTAATGTAAATCATTTGCCAGAATTTAATGGAAATCGTTTTGAGTATCAATATCTCGAAAACGCTGCGTCCTACGGCAAGAACTGTACCAATTTAAATTATAAATAGGTTCTAACATTTTGGACAAGAAGTTATTGGAAATTGTTTTTGAATTCGTATCAATATCAAGAATTCGATATAAAATTCCTAGTTTTAGAAACCAAATGGCTTGATTTAACGGTAGGTAGGATAGTTTTCGTAAGAATTGTTGTTTTCAAAATATTTTTCTTTTAAGTGCACTCCTTGAAGAAAGTATTTTTTTTTTAATTAAAAAACACAAACAACCGGTGGTCATACTTTATGTATTTCTCTCGGCTAAAGTATGTATGTATGTATGTAAGTTCCTCGCTTCGCCTAAAATTCCCACTATATCAGTAGTCAAAATTCCTGACCAAAATTCCAACACAATTGGCTAATCATCCCCCCCAACTTCAGACACCTTAGCGCCCCCCCTGGGATCGGTTAGAACATATTGCAACAGCTCTCCCCATTCCCTTTCACTTCCAGTCCACCCAAACAACATACCAACAATAAACAATCCTTCTTCATTGCAGAACCATGGTCGTTGTCGTTGTCCTCATCATCAGAGTTGATCCCATCCGTTTGTATATCATCTGCGTGTCTGAACTCTTAAATACTGTTGCTGGTCAGTATTGGTGGTTGCTGTGACCTTGGCACATTATTTTCTCATACAACACATCCATTATTATTGCTGAATGTTTTCCTTGATGAAACATTTTTGAATTCCTTTCCAAAATTCTTCAGATACGTAAAAAGAAATACCTGCCATCCTTATATAACCATGTGGCAAGAATAAAAGCAACAACAAACGAGGCGTTTCCACGACGCACAGTCGCTGGGCGTGGTTTTAATAAGTGCGTCGAATAAGAAGTTACCAGAAATAAATTTTTCCTACCCGAAATTCCCATTCTACCGGAAGATGTAGATGGAAAGCCGAAAAAAAGGAATAAAAAAACAAAATCCCGATAAGGGTTGGAAAGTTCATTTTCGTTTACTTTTGCCTTAGTTTTGGGGTGGTTTTCGGAAAAGAGAGAAAATGAAGGCCTGGAACGTTAAAAAGTAGCAACAACTCGGAGGGGTTGAATTGCTCATTAAAAATGGCGTCCCCGTGATGGTAGTTTTCACTAAGAAACTGAAGTTTCCAAAGGAGTCACTCAACTGATGAGTTTTGCGGTAGTTGGGGGAAGAGATCGAAAGAAGAAGTTTTGGAATTAAATTACGTGGGCATCAGATATTGCTTTGATTGCTAGTTGTTTGGATTCAGATTGGATAGAGTTTCTAAGACGTTTCTCTAATTGATTGTAATTAATTGGAGGGATGATTTAGGCGAGAGAGACGTCAACGCCGTCTCAATGTTTGTGGAAATTTAAAAGGAAAATGTAAAAAATGAGAAGGATTTTTTGAAAGCAAATCAAATTGGGTAGAAAAAGAAAATTTATGAAGCATACGGTAGGCATTTATTAATGATTTTTATCCTTATGTGGGGACATATATCGCTTTCGCTTAAAACATTTCGCAGCATTCCTAAAAAGACATATAAATATGATATTTTGTCGCTAACATCCTATACCGGGCCTGGCTCAGCTTCGATGAGAGAAGCTTCTTAAGAAAATTTAAATTTAGGATGTTTTTCAGAAGTTCGAGAAAGGTAGGTCCTTGAGTCTCCCGCACAGTGAATACGCACTTAACTACTGAGCCATGGTTTGCATTTCGGTTTTTCCTATTAAAAAACAGCAAAACAAAACTTCAGACTTCATTGTCTTTCGGGATGATGGTTCCTCTGGTCGCGGAGTTCTTCTGGCAATACTTATTCGTCTCGACTCACTCTTCAAAACCTCAACACATCGCTAACTCTGAGTACATTTATGGCAAAATAACCATCTCAAGGCGTGACCTCCTTATTTTTTCTGCTACATTCACCCTTTTCAACCATTACAGGGTTATCTGCTTGCTGTAGAAGCTATGGATTCTCTATTTAATGTTGTGAACCCTTGCGACATCGTCATCACAAATATATTTTATATCTAAAAATCACTCCTCAGACAAGGAAGTCATTTGCACTGATTGTCTATTCGACTTCGACCTTTACTAATTAAGTAACATAACTAAGAACTTAGGTAGGCAACTCGATCTAATCTTCTCATCAAACACCGATAATTACGTTATTACAGCAAGCAAGCATATTCTCTAATAAATAGACCGCTTACACCCACCTCTATTTATCACATTTTCATATCACAATCTGAGAACTCGTACAATTAAATAACCTGTGCGGTAACGTTAGGCTTAACGTTATGGCTTAAGTAGGCCATATTTTTGATACCACTCCAGTTTGTCCATTTTTCAATCAATCGTTTACCAATTACGTCCTAGAATTTCTTTACATGAGCAATTGTTCTCAGACATCTTTAGCCGCAGTTGATATAACATCGGCTCTATTAGAAGAGAAGATAAACAAACTTAAGAAAGAATATTCTGGTGGTTTGCCCGCCACAGTTTTGAAGAAATGAGAACTAATTGGTCCAATCCTTCACTGCTCTTTTCCAACTTTCTATCTCACAGGGAATTTTCCCCTTAGTTTGGAAGAAATCTTACACAATTTCTATTCATAAAAAAGGTCTCTTAAAAATTTAATTAAATTTCCAACAATCGGCCCATTGCTAAACTTTTCTGCAGCCGAAGCTTTTCGAAGCCACTTTTTCTAAGACACTGTGTTTTTTCACTGCAAGTCTATCTTTTCCCCAAATCGATACGGATTTCTTAAGGGTAGATCTGCAACAACTAACTTAACGAAGTTCGTTTTTAGTACTATTTGCGCATTTTAGGATGGTAAAGAAGTTGATATAATTACAACCGATTTTAGTAATAAATTTAGTTTAGTAATCACCCTTTTCAAACTTCAAGCTCTTGATCTTCAATTGGGGTTTATTACGTGAATCAGATCTTACTGTATGACTGTCTGGCCTCATTATAGAAAGTTTCGGAGTCCATCAAGGCACACACTTTGATACTATCTTATCTTATCTATCTGTTTACGCCGATGATATGAAAATCTTCAAACACACATCATCTCCCGCTGACTCTCGCCCACTGCAGGACGACGCTAGAAGGAGGACTTTTAGAAAAAAATTAGGTAGTATCAGTCTACCGAACAATTCAATTAAAAGTACATACTTAGTTATAATACTGCAGGTTTTAATAATAAATTATTATTGAATATGATTTTTTTTTTGTATTAATGGAAACAATTCTGTACTGAATTTGAACTTTATTTTCCCGGATATAAACTAAAATGGATTTGCGACGAGCCTATCTCTTCTGTTATTTCATTGCGTGATTTCTGTATTATCTGGGACTGGGAACTAAATTTTCGCTCCTAAATTGATATCACTATAAGCAGAGTCAATTCTAGCTTCGGCTTCGTGAAACTGTGGTCTAAGAAGTCCTCGAACCCAAATGTCACGAAATCCCTCTACATTCCCTTTGTTAGGTTCATCCTTGGATATGATAACCAAGGTTAGTCACCTTATTATGATATCCAAGGCTGGTCACCTTATTATGATACCCATTCTCTGCGAATTGAGGCTGTCCAACGAAAATTCATTCATTTTGTCCCACGCGGTCATCCTTGGGCTGACAGCTATAACTCACCAGTCCACCCTATGTGAATCGCTTAAAACTGATTAACTTACAGTCTTTTGGAAAACGTCTACTCTTTGTTCATTAACTAAAGGGTGTCCCAAAATTCAGGCAAGATTTGAATTTTGCGCCATTTGTGCCGTAAAGTGTTGCCAACGGAAAAAAATAAATAAATGACAGCGTAACAGCTGACAGTGCAGGGTTATTAAAAATGGAGTGCTACACGGAAGAACAACGCGTTTTCATTGTTGAGCAATATTTTAAAAATAATAAAGGTTTGGCAGCTACAGTTCACAATATTCGTACAAAGTATGGTCGGAATAGTGATTTAACTTCATCAACTGTGAAGGGATTAATTCAAAATTTCAGGAAGACTGGATCAATTAGTGATCTTAGACACTGGCCAAGAATTGGACATTTCGGGAAAGCATGTTCTGACGAAAGATTTGAATCTTCATGGATACAAAGCGCAATTGACTCGAGAACTGAAGTCTACTGACCACGTACAGCGAAGGGAGTTCGGAACAACAGCAAGTGGATGCTGATTTTTCAAACAAAATCATCTTCAGCGATGAGGCTCATTTCCATCTTGATGTCTTGATGATGATTAATCGTCAAAATTGTCGAATTCTGGGTTCAGAAAATCCACGAGTTATTGTTGAGAAACAAATGCATCCACAACGGATCACTGTTTGGTGCGGATTTTGGGCTGGGGGCATCATCGGACCATTCTTCTTTGAAAATGCTTCTCGTCAGGGAATAACAGTTAATGGTGCTCGTTATCGCGACATGATAATCTAGTTTTTTGTACCTAAATTGCAAGATATGGATGTAGACGATATGTTGTTTCAACAACACGGTACCCGAGAAACAATTCAATTACTGCACGTGTAATTTTCCGTTTTTGTGATCAGAATTGGCCACCCAGATCATGTGATTTAGTTCCGTTGGACTTTGTTCTTTGGGGTTTTTTGAAGTCTAAGATTTATGCCAAGAAGCCCAAGACCACCCACACCTTGAAGGAGCAAATTGAGCGCTATATCAAAGAAATTCATCCGCATGCAAAACGGTCATGGAAAATTTCGACTAAAGAGTGCGTATGTGCCAGGAAAGTCGTGGAGGCCATTTATTAATATTGTATTAATCAAAAACACATTTACAATTACTACATCTTGCGTGGATTTTGGAACCCCTTTATTAGCTGGAAATAGCCATTGTCGAGCACTGCTTCAAATAATCTCCATAATCAACCAACCCTTTTTCAGTCTTAATTTTTATCGCACCGATTATGGTAGTAACGAACCAATATACAGAATGCTAGGGATGGCCAACGGCATGCAAAATACTTCCGATTTTCATTTTAGCAGATTGTCACTCAGAAACGCTCCTTGCAACACTTGCTCTTGACCCAGTCACCACTTTCGCCTCTTCTCTTTCTCCTCTGCTTAGTTTATAGTTTAGCTTTAGTTTTCTTTTTTGTTTACCCATGATTTTGCTTTAAGTTTTGTGTGCTTGTTTTATGTCTAAATAAATAAATAAATAAATAAGACTGCATTACATTGTGGAAGCATTCAATTCCTCTCAATTGAAAACATATCAATTGATGCACGGTAGACGAAAATACCTTTGAGCGAAAATGAAGCGTAGGTACCAAATTTGTTACAAATTGTGCCTTTTAAATTTGTTTATACATACACTTAATTATTGAGGGAGTGTAACTTTGATCAACTTTCTAATTTATTGTCTCCCATAGATGAGGATGCGTTGTTTGTTAATTGTAGTATTGACATAATTATAAAACTGTTCCCTTGCTTGGATCTAGACTAACAACTTTTATGTCACCGTGGTTCGATCAGCACTTAACAAATTTTAAAAATAAAGGAAACAAAGCATGGGTAATATACAACATCTCTTGAGCTGGCGAAGATTTAAGAACTTGCAATTTATTAAAGAGGCACTCGTACTATATTGAACACTCCGATGTTTTATACTTCTATTTTTTGATCAAAACTGAAAAAGTAAATTAAATTTAAAACCGCGAAAAAAAGTGATGGGTATCTTAGCTAGTATGAGCCATCAAAATTCACAGAGTCACTACCCTACGAAAATTTTGAATTTGTTTGCAACTTACTTTCGAACAACATTTGAAGAATGCAAGTCCTCAAGTTCGACTGTTCTCTCTAGCTGTCACTGATTTCTGTATTGACCAAAGGTCTATCCTTAAAGGTATTTCACAACTTGACGATTTGTGTAACGCATTTTATTTAAAAAAAACCTCTTATTTGTCTTATATCTTCTGTAAGAAATTCTTTATTTCCTTCAACGTGTCAGTGATGATGATCTTTCTTTTAATTGTAGTTCCATTATGGATTTGTTGAACAAATCAACCATTACAAATCTTTTAAATTTTTGATGTTTAGACTGTGTTTGTGTGATTTCAGCAAGTCATTTGATAAGCTAACTGATTAGGTACTGCTCAATAAATTATGAAATTTAGCTCTATCGAACGATTTCTAAAGTCGTAGGAAGCCATCATGGTCCTCTATTGTTAATGTTGTTTATAAATCAAAAACCCTATATTAATGTATGCTGATGATGTGATGAAAATATTTAAAACTATTAACACTCTGAGTGACTGTGAATTATCTCCTTAGGATCTACTTAGATTTTGGGATTGGTGCAATGATAATAATTTATTTTGACAATTTATACGCAAAAATAACTTATGATCTTTCTGATGACCTCGATCATTCGAATTATATGTTAAAAAGGTTGGATTAAAAGATTTGGTCTTAAATTTTGAGGTTCATATACATACATACATACATTAAAGCTTCTCTTTGTAGCTTGGGAATCCAATAGAATCTAACATCCCATCTCAAACATCTTCTACACCGGTGATGTTTATCTCATAGAGGAAAGAAAATATAGACTTGCATCCAACGTTCACTAGTTTGATAATAGAAACAAACCTTAGTAACAGTCCTTAAATCAAATAAGTAATGATAAACAGACTGCAGATCGAGATCGAAGAATCTTGGTGGTATGTTCTATATCGAAAGTGGTACATGTCGAAGTGAACAGTCGAGACGGGAAAGCGAAGGGGAATTTTGTGCGTTCTATCTGAGGCAAACAGAAGGAAGATGCAACATAAGGCACTTTATTGTTTATGTACCAACTGAAGCCAAGTTGGATCGATAGGTGTATAGATAAAAAGTGGTTCTTGATTAGATGCACTTAGACCAATTCCTTATACCACTATGGAGCAGGTATTACGACCCCTATCTATATCTGGAACCATCTACTCCTTATGATGAGCCACAGTCATTTTAGCAGTGCATTGAGAAAGTACTACCCTAAAGCAGCCCTTCCGATATGGGCAAGGAAGGGACACACGCAGAGGAAGTGAACTATAGTATCCTCCTTCTCTTCCTCTCCGAAGCTTCTGCAGAAATCATTGTCAGGCCAGATTAAAATCGTGGAGATAGTTCTTTCTGCTACCATTGTCTCATACAGTTGAAAGTTAGATTTAATTTTAACTTGGTGGCACGCAAGGACTAAAGGTGACCTGGAAAGTTTGAATAGTTTGTGTTTTGATTTTGACACAAAATTAACAATTGCTTCGCTTCCCGCAACCGTTTTGTATCGCACACACTAGAATGCTAAATACACACTAGATGAAGAAGCTGATGTCACCTTTAAATAAACATAAGGAAATGATCCCAAATGGACTGCTTTGAATAAAAGCGGCTGAAATTACTAACTTCTCCAGTGCGTAGGGCTTGCCCCGCATTTTTCTATCTTTTCCTCTGTAATCTTTAACTCACCTTCATACCCTTTCCTCTCTTTCTCCATTTTAATAGACAAACGTTGTCTTAAGTAATGCAGAATATTTTGTAAAAAAAAGTGTCCGCGTTACACCCAGTTTAATTAATAAAGTCTTCGATTTATTCTTGTCCCGGTGTAACAACAAGTGAAATCGTTGTCTTTAGACTTTTGTGGGGCTATAATAAACTCGTGTACCGAATGAAAACTTCTGTGTCCCAACAAGATTTTGAAAGCAATCATTTTGTTTGAATTTCGTATAAATGTGTGAGAATTAGAAAGAGCCTATCACCCATCCCACACCCCGACTTCTCCCTCGACCTAACAATATTACTTGCGACATGCCTGTTAAAGCAGACTATACACCATTGTGTTATTTCTGTACATGTCTCTCTTCAAACATGCTGTCACAATTCAATTGGCAATTAGTCATACTATGATTAATATCAACATGCATCCTAATGCAGCCAATTTCTACAACAACTTCTGTACTACGACCTTATTTACACATGCACATGCAAAATTACAATATGTACATCGTCTTTGCATCCCCTTTTCATGGTTTCCAATTCCATACAGTCTGCAAAAAATCATTTTATTTTCTGCTAATTGTCCATTATTTCATAATCACATCCAGAACACTTTACAATATTTCATCTTCAACAATAATTCAAATTACTTTCTTCCTCCCAACACGAATGTTTGTAATTAAAATTATTTTACAGAACTCGTACCAATGTTGTCGTTGGTGCTACATTAGTACTATTTGTATTATCATCTGCAACTACTATTTACTATTCAGTTTAGACTTCTGTAATTCTTGGACGAGACGGTCTAAATAGAAAAAAATTAATTCTCTAATGAATGTATCCTCTTAGAAACGACTGGTCATTTAATATTGAAAATGAATGACGACTGGTCATTATGAAAGCATGCTGTGATGAAGTTGTTTTCAATTTATTGCTATCTACGCGGTGAATAACATCTAGTATTTTAATTTTTTTAGAAAGCCCATTGCTGAAAACTATTTATGATGAATGCACATAGGTCCGTTCACATACTTTTATACAAACGTAATATCTTTCCTGCAAATCTGAATTGCACTTGTACACGAAGCATTTCGGACACGTAGTCAGGGCACGCATAGGTCTGAGCTAATGTATGTTTTTTACGGAAGCCAATGCTTGAAATCATACTCAGTTTCTATTGTGGTGTCGATTTTATTTTATAGTCACTTTGTTGTACGAGTATATTGAAAATATTGTGGAATTTTCACTGGTCGACCTAGGCAGCGGAGCGCTCTGACGTTGAATATATATCTGGGAATGAGTCTAGAAAATATACATGTTAATACGAAAGCTTACAACGCAGTATATTTTTTTTTTTTACATTCATACATCTTATGCTTGACAAATACATACATAGAATATTGACCTATCTACTGCAGCGAAGTTAGACGTGCAGCGCTCTGAGCTCAAGTATAATTTCAGGTACTGAAATCTGTTAATATATCGCGAAAATATATACGTGTTTTACTCTGGAAAGATGATACAGAAAGGCATACAGAACAGTATGCACTCTGGTGAAATATGCTCTGAGTACGTGTATATTTTCATTAAACCTCGCACAAGCACCTTCTTCAAAACAAGACTTATTAATTATTCAATATGCATCAAACTTTCTGACGACTTTGTCCGAAAAAAACAAACTGATTTGAACGATGGCTCTGTTCTGAAGTTTTCTTGTGGGAATTGGCAAAAACAATGCTTGCATTGCAAACAGTTTTATATTCTGACTTATATAAGTCAAAATTAAAGTTCGTCAGAAAATGCTTGTTCTGTGACCGTACTCCTATTTCGTACTGAAGTATGGACAAGGGTCATTGTAACACGTTATAATTCACAATAACAGTGTTACAAATCGTTTATTTTGTTTAACGCAATACGATAAGTCTCAAATGTCTAAAATTTTGAAATTACTTGCCAAAAGGAGTTTTTCAAGATTTTGTGCTTACGAAATAATTTACTTTGAGTAGTGAGAAAGCCTTCTAGTCATTTGCTGAAATTCACTCAATACCGAGGCAGAGGGTATGTCGAGAAATAATTAGTGCTCTGTAAGAGTGCTTACTACATAGACATCAGTTATTCTAAATCTTGGCTCTTAGATTTAATAATTTTTTTAGTCAAGTCTATTATCAACCATAGTCATGCTACGGCAGATATGGCGATATTATCTACTTTTAAATCGCCTATGTAGTGGAGTAGCGTATACAGAGAGATGAGCTATAAAGTACCGTATCTAGTTTAGGCAGTCAAAATCGTCCATCGCTGCTCCGCCAAGGTCTGTAAAAACCTAACCATAACGCAGGATAGATAGACTTCTTCAACATCTTACTTGAATGGAATATACAAAACTCGCAGGCTAACACCAGAGTTATAATATTTCAAAAGCCTGTTCAAGTACTCGAATACGAAGATGATATTGATATTATTGAAATAACGTAGTGGGCGCTGTCAGTGAGGCGATTATAAGTATTGAAACGAAAGCGGCAAAGATGGGTTTGGCCGTGAACGTGAAAGATAAAACCAAGTATATGATGTCAACAAGAAAAGACACACATAATATTAGCGAATTGGACAAAACGTTACCTTAGTAAATTATTATTAAGAACAATATTCCCATACAACATTTTTATCCATACCGACATTATATGGGCGTTTCTTACAAAAAAATTTTTTCCTCACAAAGATAAAAACAGTGGTGGTATATGGTAGACTCAGCTATCGTAACGGAATTAATTTAATTTATAAATTTGGCGCATATTTGACGATAGTCACGCTTAATTTTTAAAAAACAATTTTTTTTTATCATTTCATTACTTCATTATCAGAGGTTCGATAACAAAGAAGGATAAGGTATTACACAATCCGCCACGGGCATCAAGCGTCCAGGTTGCTTTATTTTTTGTTCTAATATTCATCTTCAACTGACACAAATTCTAAATATTTTCTACTCGCAGCATGAAAAAATTGCTTTGAAACCTACGTCATGGTACGTAGTATTTCACTTTTTGTGAACATGTACTGCGTTCGAAATTACATACACGACAGCACTGTCTGGATTGAAAATAAATCCTTCTTTCTTTCTTTCGCTACGGTTCGCGTCGAAATAAGAAGGGGTAGTTTTCCACCAAATTTTTATTTTTATTATTTAGCAAAGACTCTTTAGTTTCTTTCGCGGAGAAGGTTTTAATTTGGATAGTTTCACTATTCACCTCTAGAGGGCTGTGCATATGGTTCCAATAAGAAACGTTGGGAAAAATATTTATCCTCCACTACATGCAACGAAAGATACATCCATAAATATGTGTTGCGTACCCGCGGAAGGGATGTTTTTCCGTGACAGTTTACCAAAACAAATTGTTGCACGGCACAATCCAATTGAACAAGTGACCAACGTCCACAAGTTGCAATCTAATTAATTACTGTTGGGGGTCAGTATATACATTAAAAAAAAAAATAAAAAATTAAATGATGTTACTGATGACGGTCTGCCATCAATTATCCTTTATTTATTTTGTTGGTTATGATTTAATTTATATTCCAACCCCCTTCAGTGTTGTTTTGTTTGCCTGTCAATGTTTTTCTATCGAAATGTTTTAATTACGTGGTAAAAAGTGCTTTTGTTGGGGGTAGGAGTGCTTATGCCTCTCTCTACTCCTGTTGAGTGAGTACATATGTATGTACCTGGTGTGAAAAAAATGGGGGTCAAACGGGAATAAAAATACAATTAAAAGCGGTTGATTTTCAAGATTACTTGTTTGACGATTGAGTGGTTATTTTATTGAATGAAAATGGGATTTTAAACTTAAATTAAATTTAATGCAACTTTATTTTGAATTGATCGATTTGTTGGGAGTGTGGACAACTTGATGAAGACCCGATATGAAATAAGCGCTTTTTGAAATTCTTATCAAATGATGAATATCCTTTAAGTGTTTTTCCTTCACTATAAACTATCTGTGCGAAATATGAAGAAAAATATCATACATAGTCTTTGGAATATTTCACTTCGTATCGTACCATATAGTGTGTACATATAGTACATATATTTCTCACAATTTTGTTGAAACAAGTAAGGACGAACAGCTTTGAATTAGTGGTTGGCTTTTAGCCGGAGATGCACCGACTTGTATCTAGATATAGTCAGGCAACGTTACCAAAATAATACTATGTATAAAATAAACCCACTTCAGCATAATAAAGTCCAAGCTGAACAAATTAAAACAGCCTACCGATTCAAATGGCCTTTCATCGGAGCATATTAAATTTGAAGCTGATGCCTGAGTAGTGTGAATGTAAAAAGTATCCTTGATGACTAGAGTATGTCCCATACTAAGGCATAAAATTGGTATAGGGGTATACGTGCACTGCGACCTTTATAGATACACATATTGTGCTCCTCCGACTTGGAACTCAAATCGATGATATACTCGACTTAGAACACCTCCTCAAGTCCAATTGCATTGATGAACCGGAGTATTTTGAGTGGATCCAAATCTTCCTCTGGTAATTGGTAGGCATCCAGGCGGTTCCTTTTTTGTGGATCAATGCTCCACATTCTTCAAGTAGATGCCCTGGAGTTTCCTCAACCTCCTCGCAGAGTCTGCAATTTCTGTTTTGCTCTATGTCCAGTTTCAAAAGATGTTCCTACAGTGACCCGTCAGGAAGCCTGTTAGAATGCGAAGCCTGTTAGACTTTACTTCTTTTTCGGTTGTAGTTCCCGAGAAGTTCTTTGACATGTCTTAACTTCGGGAGTTCCTCCCAATGTTTAGCTCTCTTGTGGTTTTCTTCTCTTCTTAGTTTTTTCAATCCAATATGATTCTTAGTCCCCTCTGCATTATCTTGCAGAGCGTTTCTTCAAATTTACGTCTAGCAATGATAACTATATCGTCGGCATATCTTTGGCAGTTTAAGCCGATATTAGTTAGCATTTGCAGTAGCTCGTCTACTACCAGGTTTCACATTAATGTAAGCGAATTTCTCCTTGTGGACAGCCTCCAGTTGCGTTTATTGTGATGGTTTCTTGTTCCACCCCAGTTTCAGCTAATCTGGTTCGTAGCAACTTCCACATCCAGTTATATGTCGTATGCTTTACTCCTTTCCTTTTGAGGGCTATCCTCATTGCGTCATGCGAAGTATTGTCGAAAGCAACTCCGATGTCCAAGAAAGCGCAGGTGGTCGTTTCGCTGCAGTCTATGGCGTCTTGAACTATACTTGTACAGTGCGGTTTCGGTGCATTTCCTGGCTCTATACGCGTATTAACTGTGATAGATAGGTATTCTTTCTAACACCGTTGTTCTTATATGATTGTCTATGATCATTCCCATAGTGTTTAATATGAATGAGGTCAGGCTTATTCGTCTGGAAGCGGTATTTTTTAAAACCACTTTCGAATGAAAATTACCTTTGCCCTTTTCCATACTCTTGGTATGTACCCGAGAGCCAAACTACTTCTGATTAGTCCGAGGAGATGTGGCATAAACACATCGTGTCTTTTTTGTAGTAGGGCAGGGAAAATACCGTCTACTCCCGGTGCTTTAAATGGCTCAAAGACGTTCACTGCCCAGTCTAACCCCTGTTCTGTACAGATATTAGCCGCTGTTACCCAGTCTTCTCTGCTGAGCCTTCCGTTCCTTTCCGTTACATCTGTAGTGTTGGATGCTGTGCTACCCGGAAAGTGCGTTCCGAGTAGGAGGAGAGCTCTTTGCTCCTCTCTCTCAGTGTAGCTGCCAACCTGTTTTTTCAGTGTGCACGGCGCATTTAGTCTTCCCCTTGATAGCGTCTTATGTAATCTAGAAGGGTTGATGCGACATTTTCACAGAATGTGCTGAAGCTATTTCTTTTAACTTTTCTAATTTCCTTGTTATACTCTGCTAGCTTCACAGTGTAATATTGCTAGTTTTCGTCGCGCTTGTCTTTGTTGAATAGCTTACGCACCTTGGATTTTACTTTGCCTAGCGTTCTGTTCCACCATGGAGCATCCTTTTGCCTTTTGCTGTTGCTAGTAGGGCAGCTAATTTCATACACCTGCGTCATAGCCCTGTTAACTTCGTCTAGACTGTATTCTACCTATCACTCTTAAATGGTTATATATTATACATCTCCCAGTCAGTGTTGTGGAGGTTCCATCTGGTGGTAGTTTCACCTCTGAATCCTCCAATGTTAAACGTAATGGTTCTATGGTCTCATATTGAAGGCTCATCCGAAACCCTCCAACATGTTACTCAGTTTTTAAGACTCGGACTGCCGAGTGTTTAAGGATATATTTAAAAATGTGCTCACCCCTATCATTGTCATCTTTGCTGCCCCATTCTCTGCCGTGTTCATTTGCATCGCATCTCAGTAGGAGTGGCGTTTTAGTCCTCCTCGCGGTGGAAGTCCTCTATGACCTGGATGGTTGTTAGATCCCGTGCCATGAACTCTGAAAGACATATCAAGTTTATGTTGTTTCTGATTAGTATGCAAGTCCTGGGATCCTGCTTTATGTTCCAAATTACCTTTGCATTCTCACACGATAATCCTCATATTTGTCCCCTGTAGTGCCAGGGTTCTTATATCAGTCCAAGGTTTTGCTTGATGAACATCCTGGTTATGACAGCCGAGGCTGCCTTAGTGTGATGGATGTTGACTTGTGCGATGCGAGTGAGGGTTTTATTATTCATTGAGTTGATGAAACGGATGGCCCTTGGCCTCCTTCCATCTCCTCATCCTCTTCTATTAGAGGATTCTCTTTTAGATCCTCCATGTTGAGGGTGGCGATGTCTATGCCATCTAGCACCGCACTTGTTTTTGCTGCTGATTCAATCTAGGCGGGTTATTTTACAGTCTCTTTTACCACGGGTTGTGTAGCGGATGAAGGTGGTATGCCTTTCTGTCCGGTGCTCTCCATAGCCTGTTTCTTTAGTCAACTTATAAGGACTCTGCCATACCTATATCGTATTGTGTGGTTTTCCTTGGCAATCGTCTCTGCCGATTGCACGGCGATAATAATCGAGATAATGTGGCCCTTACGTTCCTCCTGGCAAGTCACTACATTCAACAGATGAGTATTTAATCCCTCATTCTGTACCTCTCTAAGTGCTAGCGATTTTTTTTTGGTCTTGCACTGTGCTTGTTGGGTTGAAGGCAGTTGTGGAGTATATTTTGAAGATTTCGTCTTCCATGCACAAGTCATCCACTATCCTGTTTATTCATTTACAAAATCTACTAGTATCAGTCCTGGTCTGGAGTATATTCTCTCAAACTGGAATTTCGCTAACCAACCCAGGGCTAGTTCTTTCATTATAGCGTCGCCTAGCAGTGTTAATTCATCCGTTCGCATAGTTATCATGGGATACTGTTTTGAAAAGACTGCTACTCTTAGTCTTTTGATCGTTCCTGCATAGTTGGTTGTAGGTTCCGGCTTGTGTCTGTTTGCCGTATGTGCGGTACTGGCCCCCGCTGTCTTGGCACTGCTCTGAGCGGTGTTAGGATCCGCTGTTTTGCGGCGTTTTGCGGCTGTTTTTTCATGGGTGAAAGATATTGGTTCGCTGCTCCTCAGTCAAACACTTGCAAGAGTTATAACTCCCGTGCCAAGTGAGTCGTTGCAACTTAAGCCTTCGCCCCATGTCAAGGTTTCTGCCAGGCGAGGACATTTTTTTAATAACAGCAGATGTGAAATGACTAGTCTTAGTCTTGAAGGCTTGTCAGACGTTCGTGGGAGACCAATAAAAAAAAACCCGATCATAAATTTCATTTTCGCTATCTAATTACGTAGTCACGTAAATAGTTGCAATTACTATTCTTAAATGAAATTTCTCGTATTTTTTTAAAACAACAGCTGTTATGTATAGCAGAACAGCTATGTACGAGGGTGGGTCAATAAGTCCTTGAAAAATGAAATAAGGAACACTCTTTTCGGTATAAAAACATTTTATTTTTCAACATAGTCTTCTTTTAGCTATATACACTTCATCCAACGTTTCTCCAATTTGTTGATGCCCTCCAAATAATACGATTTCTCGAGCCCCTCAAAATAAGCGTTTGTTTCAGCGATGACCTCTTCATTCGACCCAAATCTCTTACCTCCGCGCCATTTCTTCATGTTTGGAAACAAGAAATAGTCGCAGGGGGCTAAATCTGGGGAATATGCTGGATGAGGGAGGAGTTCGTAGCCTAACTCATGCAATTTGCCATTGCGACTGCGGACTTGTGCGCCGGTGCGTTGTCCTGGTGAAAAATACTTTTTTTCTTCGCCAAATGCGGCCGTTTTTGTTTTAAATCGGCTTGGAATCGATCCAGCAGCTCTGCGTAATATGCGCCGGTGATCGTTTTACCCTTTTCAAAGTAATCGATGTGAATAACACCCCGCGCATCCCAAAAAACTGTCGCCATGACCTTGTTTGCTGACAAACCCGCCTTGGCCTTCTGAATGAACTTTGAAAGACATATCAAGTTTATGTTGTTTCTGATTAGTATGCAAGTCCTGGGATCCTGCTTTATGTTCCAAATTACCTTTGCATTCTCACACGATAATCCTCATATTTGTCCCCTGTAGTGCCAGGGTTCTTATATCAGTCCAAGGTTTTGCTTGATGAACATCCTGGTTATGACAGCCGAGGCTGCCTTAGTGTGATGGATGTTGACTTGTGCGATGCGAGTGAGGGTTTTATTATTCATTGAGTTGATGAAACGGATGGCCCTTGGCCTCCTTCCATCTCCTCATCCTCTTCTATTAGAGGATTCTCTTTTAGATCCTCCATGTTGAGGGTGGCGATGTCTATGCCGCACTTGTTTTTGCTGCTGATTCAATCTAGGCGGGTTATTTTACAGTCTCTTTTACCACGGGTTGTGTAGCGGATGAAGGTGGTATGCCTTTCTGTCCGGTGCTCTCCATAGCCTGTTTCTTTAGTCCACTTATAAGGACTCTGACATACCTATATCGTATTATGTGGTTTTCCTTGGCAATCGTCTCTGCCGATTGCACGGCGATAAGAATCGAGATAATGTGGCCCTTACGTTCCTCCTGGCAAGTCACTACATTCAACAGATGAGTATTTAATCCCTCATTCTGTACCTCTCTAAGTGCTAGCGATTTTTTTTTTGGTCTTGCACTGTGCTTGTTGGGTTGAAGGCAGTTGTGGAGTATATTTTGAAGATTTCGTCTTCCATGCACAAGTCATCCACTATCCTGTTTATTCATTTACAAAATCTACTAGTATCAGTCCTGGTCTGGAGTATATTCTCTCAAACTGGAATTTCGCTAACCAACCCAGGGCTAGTTCTTTCATTATAGCGTCGCCTAGCAGTGTTAATTCATCCGTTCGCATAGTTATCATGGGATACTGTTTTGAAAAGACTGCTACTCTTAGTCTTTTGATCGTTCCTGCATAGTTGGTTGTAGGTTCCGGCTTGTGTCTGTTTGCCGTATGTGCGGTACTGGCCCCCGCTGTCTTGGCACTGCTCTGAGCGGTGTTAGGATCCGCTGTTTTGCGGCGTTTTGCGGCTGTTTTTTCATGGGTGAAAGATATTGGTTCGCTGCTCCTCAGTCAAACACTTGCAAGAGTTATAACTCCCGTGCCAAGTGAGTCGTTGCAACTTAAGCCTTCGCCCCATGTCAAGGTTTCTGCCAGGCGAGGACATTTTTTTAATAACAGCAGATGTGAAATGACTAGTCTTAGTCTTGAAGGCTTGTCAGACGTTCGTGGGAGACCAATAAAAAAAAACCCGATCATAAATTTCATTTTCGCTATCTAATTACGTAGTCACGTAAATAGTTGCAATTACTATTCACCCGCCTTGGCCTTCTTCGACTTCTATTCACCAGAGAATTCCATTGCTTTGACTGTTCCTTGGTTTCTGGTGTGTTGTGGTGAATCAAGGTTTCATCCACGGTTACGAAACGGCGCAAAAACTCAGCCGAATTTTTCTGGAACATCGCCAAACACACCTTTGAAGTTGTTAAACGAATGCGTTTGTTGTCGATTGTGAGCAAACGCGTCACCCATTTTGCGGAAAGCTTTTTCATGTCCAAATATTTATGTAAAATCGAAATCACTGAGCCATGTGATAAGCCTGTGGCCTCTTCAAGCTCGTGCACTTTCACTCGCCGATCGTCCGTTATCAAACCATGGATATTGTCGACCATTTCTGGTGTGGTGACCTCAATTGGGCTACCAGAACGTTCGACGTTACTCGACCGCACCGAAATTGAGTAAACCAGTGGTGAATGGTTCCAATCGATGGTGAGAAGTCCCCATCATATTTGTCAAGCTTTTGTTTGGTTTGAGTGATAGTTTTTTCTCGCAAAAAATGGTGTTTAATGAGCACTCGAAATTCACTTTTTTCCATTTTAACGAAAATGCTAGTAGGCGTCTATATAAAATGGCTGCCACAACAAAACTATTTGACAGATCTGTCTGAAAATTTGGGTGCGTTCTTTTGAAAGATGATTCTTGACAAAAGAAAAATAAATTTAAGGTGATGACACAATTTGTGTTAACTTTCAGGGACTTATTGACCCACCCTCGTACTTGTTATGAAACATTCCTAAATATGTAGCTGCTTTAGTTTGGGGAAATTGCAAAAAAATAAACTGCACGACTGCAAATATGTATGTTGGTTATTTCGTCAATCAGTTCGAAAGTCGTACAAAATTTTGTTTTAAATCCGTTAGAAATAAAAAAAAAATATTTTCTGAAATAATCAACTGACGATTCGCCATCAAGTGGAAAGTTCACTCAAAAATATAGCCTGTAGCTACTCGTACAC
This sequence comes from Pocota personata, assembly GCA_963082735.1. Taxonomy (NCBI): domain Eukaryota; kingdom Metazoa; phylum Arthropoda; class Insecta; order Diptera; family Syrphidae; genus Pocota; species Pocota personata. The sequence goes on from OY720433.1 coordinate 6,552,591, forward strand.
ATATGTGTAGGTACGTGCTCACGGCTTCGATTGATAGCTATTGTTTCGAAGTATATAAGCAGTTCTTGTACCCCGGAGTAAAAGCAAACTCTACAAATGCTAACGGAGAGCCGACCAAAACTAGAGATGTTTCAATACTATTTGTACGATAGCAGTATCGATTTTTTCCTTTCGACACCAATAATTTTGGTATCGATACTTACTAGTGTCGGAACACGATACCATACCCCTACCACTATGACCTCATGAAAAGTTCCACGACTTCCTGGGAAGTTCTACGAAATCCTGGGTACGCGTTACGATCTATCTTTGAATTCCGAAAGCAATTGATTGGAAGGAGCTTCATCCCTTGTGTGTTTATCGGCTACCTTCTCCATGCTCTTAAATATGAATGCCTTCAGTAGGTATTTAATTGTCACCGCTCAGGCACATGCTGGTTTAAAGCCTTTAAAGAAGCTATGATTCATTTTATGGCTTTGGTATTGCAAAGGTTTTGCAGTTAACCAGTCACCTCTGGAAAAGCTATCGTTGTGAGAGGGTCAATAATAATTGACTCTGGGAAGTCTGTTTTAAGTAAAAGTTCTTTCTTATTTTGTGTCGGAATTTTACCCTCTTTCCTTATTTTACCTTAAAGATAGGTTTATCAATTGCTAGAACTAGGGTTTCTCACAACCATGGGATCCCATGTTGGACTTCCCGGGATAATGAGTTGTGCATTCGCTTATTAGCTTGTGTCCCTCCAGAAATTTGATTATTTTAGTACTGGTGGCTTTTTCCTTTGGATAGCAATAGTTTTGCGGCAAGCATTTATTTTTCCTTTTTGAAAATTGGTTGAATGCGGGCAGCTTTCCAACATTCAGGAAACGTTTTCTGAGCGTAAGACATAGAAAAAAGGTCTACAAAGAATCGATCCTAGTTCTGGTGCACAATTGCCTGTATGTAAAGCCCACTGAAGTAGCGACGTACAAAAGTGATTCGTCATTTGCTGACCGATGTCATGTGAACATCGTGTACAACTCGATGCTTCAAAACGATTCAACACAGCTTATGTTACTAATTTTTCTTTCTTTTCGTTTTTTTTTAAATCTCATGGGGGCAGACTCTTTCGCCTATACTTTGTTACGGTGCTGTTTAAATTTCATATCTTTAAGGATTGAAAATCAGCCGAAAAGCTTTTCAAAAACAAATTGTCATTAGGGGACTTCACGACTCGTTGAATAGCCTACATACCCTTAACCTTTCAAATCCCTTAAAATATATTTTCCTCATTTCGCATTCAGCGCACAAGGCACCACATGAAAAAACAAACCTCCGTCGTTTTATTAACGTCACCTCTTGCCATTCGGATGGGAAAATTTAACTAGTTTCGCATAATATCGCGCGGCATATCTCACAACTCACATCCTGATCCCTGTGCTGATTCCCTTGTTAGTAATCGTTCATCGTGAATTTTTGCCGAAATGTATTTTATTTATAGGTGCGCACGGGATAAGAAAATGTTCATATATTTACATAAATTTTCATTTTGGCAGGGACACCTTGAAAGTGTGTGTGTGCACTTCCAGAGAACACCCATATATGGAATTTCTTTATTGTTCCTTCTTCGATGGGTAGTGGTTGGTGGTAATATTGCTGCTGGTGGATGGGGATAGTGATGTGTCGCGGTACATGTATTGGCGGCGCGCGGTGGTGGGAGCCAAGTTCAGCGACAGGAATACTAAAATTCTGTTCTGGAAAAGTTTTCATTTTAAAATCACTTTTGCCTTTCGCATCCACGTATAAAGGAGTGCTAACTTCCACTCCGCTTGGAACCAGAACCAGGCAAATCAACCAACCAACCATCTTTCTAAGCCATCCAGGATCCAGCAGCTGTCGACCGTGTGTGGTATTGATGTACTGTGAATACCCTAGTATTGGAGTGGAGCCTAGAAGGTGGTGAGTGAGAGGTAGGAGGTATGTGCGTTCCAACCAAAAATTAGCAATTACCCAAAAAGTTTTCTTCAGCACATACACGTCTTTAGATATGTGTGTATGGAAGAAGAAAATAGAAAAACAGGTAAAAGTTGTTCCTTTTTTTTATTTTCTTTGGCGTCACATTGCCATTTACAGTACAGTTTCAGACCATTTGTATTAATCTGGGAATTATGTTTCGTGCCTAATGTATATCAAGGACATAGTTTTTCGCGCCATCAGCAAGTCCTCACCTGTCACAAGTGGGTGTCATATTATGTTTCCTCTCGGCGATGTCAGAAGTGGTGTGAATTGCAAATCAAGAAAAAAAGCAACATTTTACAACACCGAAACCTAATTATCTAGCGATCAGGAAAGCTAGGCCGGATTTTGTGGACAGTTGAGTGAGAAGGGGCGCCTAGGCTTGATAAGTGTGTTCATACGATTACTAAGAACAATTTTCTTAGACTAAATGGTGTCAAAGGTGGACTTGAACCAAGAACTTTCTAAAGGCTTTGTTATAAAAAATGTTCCTTCAATCGTATGCATGTAGTGAGGGATCCAGATAAACATGACAGAGGAAGGCACTATAGAACCCACTTCTTATTTTATTTATACATCTTTTCTCATCTATGCCATCACCTATGCTAAACGGCATCATATACACAGGACCGTAGCAATGCTATTTTTCGTGAAGGAAAGAAATACAATCAATTCCGAGCCTATCTGGTTATGACGAACCATCGGTTGTAGCTAACTAATGTTGTTGGCGCCTTGAGATTCGTTATAACCGGATTTTACTGTACCATGGTTTCTCGAAAATTCGCAAGTTAACCGTACCTTCTCTTGAACGGTTGAATGAGGATTGGCCTTGAATATCGAAAAGTTTACTAGGACTAATTAATTTGTAACATGCTGCGATGTAGCTAAATATTTGTCTCCAAACACATCTGTGACATACACCACTACCAAAAGTTTCAGAATCTTTAAAAGAAAGGACAATAGACCAATTGGTCTGTAGAACTTAAATGCAATGTGATTACATGGAAACGCAGCCCAAATTAAGCCAGGATGTATAAATTTATTTCAGATAAGGAACAACGACTTCGTCTCCTAAATCGTCTAGATGTCATTGATTCTCATTATAGAAGACTCCGGCCTTGATACTTTGACAATGACTTTCTCAGGAGAGAATCTACAGTGGTGAATACGACGGGCCTGCAGAAATTTCTCCGTGAATTCAATTTCGTTCATGAGAAATCTTATGTTGCCTTTGTAAGTGGACCACTTTACAGTTCCCTCCTTAGTTAGATTCCAAATAGCCCGAAGACTTCATTCCATTATGATGCGGATTTCTTCCGCCCGAGCCATTTCAACATACTAGACCTGACAGTTATCAACTTTTCAAAGGGTGTAACCAATCCACTGACACTTTCACTGCCCTATTACCTCATCTATGCGTTACTGGCTTGTTCTCTCATAAAGTTGTTCATTTAAGATACGGTTTGGCCATAACACTTGCAATATTTCTGTATATTTCTGGTGCTGCACTCAAATAACAGCACCGGCTCTATGCTTAGCCTAGCTGATTACACAGCTTCACATTATCTTAGACAACATACCGAATACAGTCTTTGCTTTCGCGAATCTACTTTTACGGGCGGTACCACAGCGCTTTTATTATGACAGTTTTGATTGGGTGGGGACTAAATTGGAGAATTCTGTAAGCACTGTACCCAAGGTAAGTTTAATCAGACATAAAAACTCGCAACAACATATAAAACTAAATAAATCATTGAAAGAGCAACTCCTAACCGATCATTATGAGCAACCAAAAATCTTTAAAATAAAGTTCAAGTGCTACTCTTTACCTCAAAATGCTAATCAAAAATTAAAAATTTTGCTACTCTTGAAAAATGACTGCACTGCCTTCAACTGAGGGTAGCCTTGGTTTAGTGGTAACATCATCGCTTGTCACGCTGTTGGTTCACGGTTCAAATCCTGATGTCAAGAATCATCTATTTATTTCGAATGAAATAAATAAAAAAAGTCGATCAATTGCGAAAGCTAAGTCCACTCTACTGCGAAGGCATAACACTGGCAGTAGGGTGGTCTTATTGCTGCAAATGCAACTTGATTGTGATGATACCAGAAGAATGGAAAAAAATACTGTGAATCATAAACAACGACAATAAAAGCAAAAACAAAACTGCTCCTTAGTTATCTGGACGCTACCCTTGGAGTTTACAGAAACTTAATGACACCTGAGTTTAAAACCACTACACAAAATCTTTCTTTCTCTTTTCTTCAAGACGCCCGTGCCCTGTAATAGTATAAGGGTATTCATATCCCCTTTGGAGCGCAAATTATAAAAAAAAATAAGAAATAAAAACTGAGATAATATTTCTAAGGTACAGAGAATTTTACCTGTTGATCAGCAATTCTTATTTGTGGAGTTGCTAGGTTGACAGTGCAACTTAGATTTTAAATTTTGGCAGAGTTTGTCTTCAGCTACATCAGTTAGCCTTTATCACTAAACCGTTAGACATATGCAACTCCCAAGCCCATCATTGCATGTGATAGGAGGCACGAATGAAGAACGTCACTTGGCTATCACTATAAGAAAAAAAACAGTGGCTGTAATATGCAGCCTTTATAGCGTGTCTTGATTTTAACCTCCAGGTTATCCAGAATGCCGCTCCTGCCTTAAATACGATACAAGAACACTATTTATGCTGGTCGATGCAGGAGGTTCCAATATGGAAACCTGCTTCCTAATTATCGGGGGATTCTTCCAGACGGGTTAGAACCGTCGACTAAAAACCATATTGTTGACTTAGTTAAGATGAACAAATAAATACAAAGCTTAACCTTTGACCAAGGTAACAAATAGTTTTGCTCATCTTGTCATTTTGTCTGACGTATTGCAAAACTGATCTCCATTATATACGCCTTAAAGAAGAAAAGAAGAAGCGCCCCATATGTGTTCCAAATCCGCCTGCGAAAAGTGACAATATAAATCCCGCGGGGTTGTGAGCATTCCCACTCTGCTTAACATCTACAAGAATGGCGGCGACATTTTTGACATATTACTTCAATTTTACTTTTGCTTTATGTAGAACTAGAGCAGGAGATCTACATAGTTAGTCCTCGGAGGGTGGAAATCGGAGCGGGGAATAAGTGCGAAATGAGTGCAGATACACTTTTTACGATAATTGGGTGTGATAAATAATAAGATAATTATTAACGAAACATTTCAAAATGTGCGCGACATTTTGTGTGAAAGCCTAGAATATTAAATTTTCTTAACGCAAATTTACTATTAGGGTGCAGCTGGAATGGAAAAAGACTTTTTTGCTAGGATGAAAAATGTTCAGATTTGAATTATGCAAGCAGTTGTGCGTAGAACTAAAGAATTATTTATTCGAAGAGTTTATTAGTAGAATGCACATTGGAATAATTTTTAAGGGGATCTGTTGGATAGAATAAATTTATGAGAAACTTTGATATCGGTTAGCGCAATTGTAGTCTACTAGGAAACCACATTCGTCTAGTATTAAAATTTATATTTATATTTGTAAATTTTTTTTTATAAATGAGAATACTTACGAATTCCCGTATTAATCATTATTGTAATTGGTAAGACGTGATATAAAGTCATCGCCTAGTAGTCTTTAGCTAAAGTGGCATTAAATTGCATATACCATTAGGATTATAATAAAATTGTTTTTCGAATCGGAAATCTCTCGTGACCGAGTGCAGCATTTTGAGTACGCTTTTAAACTACACATCCACGGATCTGGATCTACGAAATTTTGGTTGCACCGACTCTAGAGTTGCCTTAGCCCGTCCAACTGGTAAGCTTTGTTTATTGTATAGTTTTCCTTTAGTCTAGAAAGAAATAAGCTTTTTTGGAATGGTCCAACGGACTTTGAAACTTACATGACGTTACAATTGGCCTTTCCAGCAATCACAATTCTGCTTCCAGTTTCGCAAAATATATTGGTTAAGATTCCCTTCCACTTGTACGCGCCTGCCTAGATGGAGTTTTACTTTACCGCGTCGTACCTTCGGGTGAATTCGAAAATTCTCGGCTGTCCATTTGTAGCTCATAAATAGTATACTCGATCAATTCTTCATTGTATCGGGGCCGAAAATTGCTCGAAAAACTTCGATTTCGAAACAACCAAAGTATTTTTATTCACCACAGCAGATCTCTATAGATCCATTGAGGTCGCCTTTATGAGATTCAAAACATGAAAAGAGATAAAGAGAAAAGAACCATTGAATTAGTTATATTTGTTGCTGGGGTGGTTTTTATAGATGTAGACAGATCAAATTGTGAAAACCAGTTTGAGAAGATTGAACATAGATTATTCCGACCATATCTACTTCAGGCTCGTTGGTCTTTGGCTTGGATATTGCTGCCTTCATATCATTTTAGAGGGGTGGACGGAAATGTCGGTTTTCATCGTTTTTTTTTTTTTTTTTTTTTTTCATTTAAAAGTCTACAGAAATGTTCTTTCTAAATTCTTAGCAGCAACTGACTACACTATGAAAATGTATCCAACTTTCATCCCTGCAGGTTTATGTTCGGACTAACCTTGACATGTTCGAATTACTTTTCGGTAACACGTTCGCACTTCTCCAGAATTTTTATTTTTTTTTTTTAAGAGAAGTTGATGTTCTTGACACCATATTTAGAAATTCGTAGAAACGGACGTGAATGTCTATTAGGTTAATGGTGATAAATATTCTGCCAATGTGTATTTCTGTCAGACTTGTCTGATTTTTTTTTTTTTTGGTTGCGCCAAGAGAAGTGTAATCTTCTAAAGATGCCAGTATTACTGGCATGCAAGATTCGAAAACCTGAATACTTGATGCCAGGAATACGCCTACGTACTAAACCACAATTTTCACACTTCAGCCACTCTCCTACCGTTAGGTATTACTTCGCGGGGCTGGTTTGCAATTTATGCTCTTCTTTCCCAGTTTGCTGCTTCAAAAATGGTTTCAGCGTTTTCCGTTCTTTGCTCCATGAGAGATGTCGTCTGGGTTTCAATTTCTCTCTTCTTTCCAACCGCCGAAGTTCCTTCACGATTATTGCTGTAACTTGGTTCACCGCATCCCTTATTGTGCTCGATGCTATCATGAGGTTTACAATATTTACTGGAGTTGGTGTTTCTCCAATTCTTTCCTCTAATTCTCTGCGCTCCATATAAAAATGTGAGCACTGAAAAAATACGTGCATCTTTTCTGGCATTTCCGCAATTTAAACAGGTGGGAGATTCATTGAGCCCGGACCGGTTCAGATACGCTCGAAAGCAGCCATGTCCGGTTAGGAACTGGCTGAGGTAGAAATCTACTTCTACATGCTGTATAAGTCCATCTTTTCTTTGAAGACTGGTTCCATCTCTCCCGCCATGCTCCCATACTCCGTTGTCTTTCTTCCAGCTTGATATCTTTGACTGAAGCTTGGGGGTTCTGAATTTTGGCATCGTAGGTCCTTTGTAGTTCGCTAGCCAGTATATCTGCTGGTGGCATTCACGCGATGACACATATAGAATCATCTGACACCTTTTCGAAATGCACAGTACACCTTCAGTGCACACATTCGGTTGACGGAGTTAATTCTTCTGGCTTAAGACTTAATTGTCACTCCTTTGGCCTATATTGGTACTGAATACATTATGATGGACTGCACCACCCTTAACAGAACTAGTCTCCTTTGTTGTCCGGGTCCTCCAATGTCCGTCATTATTCTGGATAAGGCTGCACTCACCCGAGCAGCTTTGTCGCACGTTTTTTCAAGGTGTTCCTTGTAAGCACACATCTCACATCTACATAGGTATCTGATAACTGGTTTTGGCATTATATTATGATCGACTACCCTGATGGTGATTGTTTTTCTTTTCAGGCGACTACTTACTAGTACAGCTTCTGTTTTGTGTTCTGCGAGTTCTAACCCAACTGCTGCCATCCACCGCATCACTTTTCGGATACATTCATTACAAATGTCCTCTATTTCTTCGATGTGTCGCCGCCACAACTATTGCAATATCATAGGCGAAGCCTATGATTTTTGTCTCATTTGGGATCACGAGCATTAGAACTTTATCATACATAATGTTCCATAGGATAGGTCCTAGTACCGACCCTTGTGGAACTCCGCTCCATATATGGTACTGCCTTACTCCATCATCTGTATCGAAGAGCAGGAACCGTTTCTCGAAATACCTTAGTATCATTTTAATTAGGCACCATGGCACCATCATTGACCTAAGGGAGTGTCTCCATTTTGCAGAGTTGATCGCATTTTTGACGTCCAATATTATTACGGTCCAATATTATTATTGCTCTATCCTCAACTCGCGAACGGCTTGTGTCAGAAGGTCCTGTGCCGCTTCGCAGTGGTCTAAGTTAAGTTGCAGCACTTTCATATTCTCCGTGCGGCTTCGGTGTACACAGGGCACACAGCGGTTTCTGCCACGAGTTTGATGATACTACTTCCCTTTACTTCGCATATAGTGCACCTTACATCATTGCTGCAGTTCTTGGACACATGGCCTTTCTGTCGACACTTTACGCAATCCTCACTTCTATCCACCGCGTTTTACTAAATGCCAAAAGTTAAAGCATCTAAAGCATCGTAGCAGTATAATTTTTTCCCGTATTCGGCATACCGTCCATCCGATTCTTATATGTACTTGCAACCTCCAGCATTTTTTGGGCAGCGTTTATTGGGAGTTCAATAACTGCAGTTTGCGTTGCATATACTTTCCTCATAGATTTAATGGATGAGGCCTGCATGCATCGCACTTCTTCAAACTTCCCGGACAGGGCTTGGCAAATCTCTTCCTTTATAGTGACGTCATCTAAGTCTTTGCACTTAATAAGCACCTCGTGTGTTAATGCTATTTTCTCGAGAACTTGTACCAATTTGCTTTGGTGTTCTGAGGTGCTTCCATCGGTTGTTTTCTTAAGCTCAAACAGTATTTTTTTTTAACAGGTATGTGGCCACGCCCGAATGGCGTGTAGGCACTGCGACCAGAAAGACCTGTTATATTCAAACAGTAATTCTGCTTTGGCCGTTTTTCGTATGTGAGTTACATCAGACCCCAATCCATTTAACCCAGGGTTTGCCTTCACCTTTCGGAGTATATCACTGTAGGAAATTTATCCGATCCTTTTCCGGCTTAACGTTTATCTTGCATCGCCCTTCTTCTACCACTCTTTTCCACTCAGCTTTGTTATGGTCCTGTCTCACGTTTTTTACACCTGCCTCTTTGTATCGGGGTTTTGCCGTCTGTCCCGGAATTTTCTCTGTGATTTTATCTTTCTTTTCCCCTGGCCCTTCTTGATGATTTGTTTCCATAAGGATGTCTACGTAAGCCGGGATCGAAAATTCTTCGTTATTTGGAGATCTAGTCCTTTTCCGTTTAGGCACTGGTAGTTGTTGCAACGAAGGAGAGGAAGAAACCAACTCGCTCATTTCTGCAATCTACTACAAAGTTGTAGTGGTTGCGTATTGCACTTGCCAGCTTTCAAATACCGTGGTGGACATTGTTTTTCCTCTTGATGAATTCCATCAATGCAGTGATGTTCTTTGCTATGGTGGCAAAAAACCAAACAAAGGTCCACACAAGACATGCTCAATAAATAACAAAGACTAGCTTGTGTGTGTGTTACAGGAGCCATGAGAACTACTCCCACGGCAGCGCTACAAGTCATCCTAAATCTACTACCACTTCATCTTTATATCATGAAAGAAGCTATGGTTAATGCCTGTATGCTCATCCCAGAGGATGAAAAGAATACAAGATTTATTCAGTCTGACCTTGTACAAGAAATAAAAATGAATGAACTACTTGAAATAAGTATAACAGACAAGTGTCTTCCGAAATTCAACTTCAGCCAGTGGCCGTGGTGTAGTGGTAACATCATCGCTTGTTCACTGTTCGAACCCTGATGTCAATAATAATCTATTTATTTCGCATGAAATAAATAAAAAGTCGATCAATTGCGAAAGCTTATGTCAACTCTACTGCGAAGGCATAACACAGGCTGTAGGGCGGTCATATGGCTAAAATGCAACTTGATCGTGATGATGACATCAGGAGGACAGAAAAAAATACAGTGAATCATGAGCAACGACAAAATCAAAAACAAAAAAGCTCCCCAGTTATCTGGACAGCCACCCTTGGAGTTTACTGAAACTTAATACCAGCTAGGTTTCAAATCAACTACACCAATCTGTCTTTCTCTCTGTCTCTTCCCCCTTCCTCAAAGCGTCCTAAAATTAGTATAAGGGTATTCATAACCCCTTTCACACGTGCAAATTATAAAAAAAGAACTTCAAGGTTACATTTCTAGATAGAAGTAACTGGGAACAGAGTAAACCTACATTTACTGGAGACTCTCATATATGGTACATAGATGGGTCCAAAACAGATGACGGAGTTGGGGCCGAAGTATATGGACTGAGCATGTATACTCTCCTATACGCAAGTTTGGATAAAAGTAGCTCAGTATTTTAAGCCGATATACATGCAATAGAGCTGTGTATCCGGGAGAACACAAACTCCTCATGGCCATGGGAATAGCACAAGATAACGTATGCAGATGTGCAACGAAGAATCAGCAGAACACTTACTTTGCCACTGTGACTGTCTTATCAAAACACGTCACCGTTTCCTAGGTAACTTCTACCTCAAAGCAGAAGAAATATCTGCCTGCGCACCCAAAGACATAGCCGGATTCATCATTAAATAAGCCATCATGGATGAGTTTTAATTAGAGGATATCACAATAGGCCCACCTGTGTTCGCAGCGATAAGGGACTCGCTCCCGCCTCGTACTTCAATCTAATCTAATCTAATCGATATTCTTTGCTAGAGTTTGCATATCTTCACGCTTCTCTCTTTCTTCGCTGATCTCTTTGACGCTTACTTCCGTGCCGGTTTCGGTCGTAAAACTATAAGTTGACTTTTCACTGAGGTAAAAGTTCGATTGCATCTGCGAGGATGTCTGCTCACTCAGTGATTCAGTCGGCATCCTCACGCCCATGCTCTCTTCTTGCGTCGCCTCCTCCTTTATTTTCAACAGAGGCGATCGCATCAGTACAGAACTTCTCCTGAACCGATTTGCCTATGTACTTTCGACTCCTGAGTTTTGTACTTTTTTTTCTGTTTTCTTTGTAATTGTATTTGTATTCGTTAGATTCATGTTTGGATCGCACAAGTATGGGGGAAGTGACGTCGATCACATCAGAGACCCCTGTAATGTGGTAAGGCTATGTTACAACCAGAGGGCGCCAGGTATCTGGAGGGCTCCGTACTAATATAGCCTATTTGTATAAGGATTTATACACGTAGTTACCGGGGATCATCACAGAGAGGTAAAGCAAGCACTTGATCACAAACCTGGTTGTTGCGCTACTTGCCCGAGCCATGTTACGGGCGATCAGTAGTTTGTATGATTTGCATGATTTTATGAGTCTCTAAAGCTCTTAGTTTGGTTGAAAACCCTCCTGAAGTTCTCGCGAATAGCTCTTACCTCCACGCATTACCATTGGTCAGGTGGTGCGCCATGCGGCAGGAGGTCGATAGAGCTTCATTAAGGGCGCCGGTGACCTGTTCGACGAGGCTATCGAGTCCCTAGATTGCTGCAAGCAACATCTGGAATTGGTTCCTAAGAGTGACCCTTCATTTGCATTTGGACCAATCCATCTTCTTAAACATTTCGAGGAAAAGATGATCAGGGAAGGAGTGTTGAATGGACACTTTTCAGCCCTTAACCATATATGAGGTGGTATCGGAGACTACGGTAATGTCTACAACTTTGTGTCTGTTTTTTGTAATAAAGGTAGGTCTACAACCTATAACACTGTTTAAGATTTAAAATGTTGATGATGCTTATTTGCATCCCATCCAAGAACGAATGCAGCCTTCTGCCTCTATGCAGCAGCAATTAGAGAGTAATAATATCCGCATTAAGATTTCCCTTCGCGTGTATGCAGGCTTTTGGTTTACCTTTATGTAAAATTTGATTAAACCAAGAGCCTATGGCCTCACAACAATTCAGATAGTGGAAGGCTAATACTTTAAAAAGAGATTGTATTGTAATTTAAGACACAAATCTCCTACAAATTTCAGATACTGAATCTTAACATTAAATCGTAAAAATTAAATTGCCCGCCCGACAAAATGCAAATCTATCCATGTTTTCCATCCATGATGTATGTACATATCCGTATGTATGTATGTACCTTCTTATTTCCTAATTTCGTAGGCACTTTTCACTCGATTAACCTTCTTGAAAATATGTCTTCGTGATCGAAATTAATTATGTAAAAATTCTCTTAACCAGAACACACATGGAATATTTTAAAATAAATTACTATTAACATTGAGTTTCATTTATCAAGTTTGCCCCAAGTTCTCCCCCCGACCGCCTCTATCATTGTTTTACCTAAAGAAATCGCTTGTTTATATTCTCGTTCTTCTTATAGCTTAGCCATTGCAAAAGACAAGCAAAGACTTAACATCCTCCAACCCTATCACAGTCAGGCTCCTTCACCCGTTGCGTCGTCCCTTAAAAAACAATAAATTTCCTTAACAACAACTTCTTGACTTTCCTACCCCCCACCGCCTACCCAACCATTGGGCTCTTATCTTAATTCCACCCTCTCAAGGAGGTAAAAGGGTGGATATACACGAAGAACAAAAGCAAAGAGCATTTAAATTTTCTTCCCTCAACGGGTTGTTGTTGTTTTTGTTTTATTATTTTTTTTTTTTTTTCTTGAATTAAATTCTTTTGGAAATATCAGCACATTTTGCTATACATCTCCCCATCCATCTCCACTCCACTCCACACCCCCCGTCCATTATCCTTTGTGTTGTGTGTTGAGATTCTTAATCATATGTCAAAATTGTTTTGCTGGCTTTTCACTAAAGAGGAGAAAAGGACACGATGCTACATCCTTTTTCCAGCATTATGACGGATTTCATTTTACGAAATGAATCAGAAAAGTTTCTTCTCTACAAAAATACCGCCCACTATTTCTAGCCCTTCCTGGGTGTTTTTCCAGATACGTATATGAAAAAAATAAGGAGAAAGTGGAAAAATCTATAGAGAAGAATTTTCTCTGAAGATGCGGGTCAAGATTGGAGGGTGTTTGTTGGTTGTTTACAACAGTTTCCTTTTGTGATGTTTGGGATCAACAAAGGGGGAGGAATGGGATGTCTCTATCCCCTTTGGTCCTGTTGTAGATTTTTATCTATGTATATATGGAATCGTCCTTACATATTATTCCGAAATGGGTCGTTTTCATCATAATTTTCTATGTGTTTTTTATGTACATACATATACATATATACGAGTGTATAAGGCAAAAGGGAAGCGTATGGGATGGAAAAAGGATTCGACAAAAACTCGTTTTTCAAATAAACAAATATTTGATCATCTTTATTTTTTCTTAGGGAGATTGTGTTTTTAAGTACACAAACTTACGTGTCTAGTCTATACCTAAGGATATGAGATGAGTTTGTGACCATAGAGTGAAAAGGAGGTGACATCAGATATTAATGGATAATTCATTCGTTTCCTTAGTTTTGGAAACTCTTTTGCTTTCACCTTGTAGGTTTTTTATTTTCTTTTTTTGCTTGGGGTTGCAAAAATAAAGGAAAGTTAAGAGTATATAGTAGCATAAAAGTTCAGAGAATGCACATTAGTATAGGTACCTATAGGACTTTCGAAAATAGTGAAAAAAAGAAAAAAAAAACTACATACTTAATTAACATTTAATTTTTGAATAGCGTATGTATTCTTATTCCATCTGCCTAAGTCCAGCCCCTTTTAATACTCAGCCCCCTTTAAAAAAAATCGTATAAACAGGGTTGCCGTTGCGGTCCATTTCACAAAATCAAATGTGGTCCAACAGTCAGTCCATTTTTTACAATTTGGTCTATTGGTAGAAAAAAAAAATTTTCATTTGTTTATTTTAGTACAACATTGTTTTTATCTACCCCATTTTTTTGCGGGGTTGGCACACATAGAACTATAAGTCCAAATTTGTTTAAAAGTCAATACATACGAGAAAACTAGTGTTTTTGAGAAGGTTTGAAATCTCGTAGAATTAAATGAAATATACACATTTTAGTTTAACTTCTCTATGAATATAAAACAGATGGACAATTGCTCAGAAAAAACTGCCTTAACTTTTATATGGAAGCCTTGGATCAAACTTTGGCAGGATTTAACATCTCCGATAAAGTATTCGAATTGGTATACATTTTTGATTCACTTGTAGCCCAGTTATTCAAAATCAAGACTCCTTCGTCAATATTAGATAATTAATAGGTGAAAACGTACTACTCTTGTTTTTGAAAAGTTCAATTTAACACCAAATATGCCTCCACACAGTTTTTGAAATGAAAAATGCCAGTGGTTATTTATTAGCCGTGTTTTATTTTCCACATGGTCTGATCTGGATTAAATCAGTATAATAAAACAACTCGGATTATCGTGAATTTTGTTTTTTAAAGTGTGGCAGCACTTGTTTGTGACATTTCAGGCTGAACATCATGGCTTTTGATAACCGTTGTTTGTCTATTGAGAAAAAAAAAACTTCAAAACAAAACAAACAAACAAAAAAGAGTATGGAAAACAACAGCAAATCTTGAGTTTTGTAGAAAAATGTATGTTTTTGTCATTACAAACCTAATATCATTTGTAGATCCAGAAGAAGTTGATTGTGCGATGAGACGGTGGTTTTTTTTACGTGCATAGTCGGCTCGAAAATATGAGTTCCAGCATACTCGTAAGTATACGAAAAAAATGACATGTGCAATGTGGTGGAGGATTTAATATCTCAAGGAGCTTTGGTGGGTTTTACGCTTTCTTTATGTTATTTTTAATTAAAAGAGTTCCAGAGTTCCAGACTACAACGGTTAAATTAGAAAAACCTGTTGAGATCATATAGAAGTGCAGGACTTGACTTGCAGTACCGATGCATCGACCAGCAAATGTTTGTTTGAACAGCAAATGGATAATATATTAGGTACATGGCTCGAAATATCTAATTGTCATACTATCAATTATTTTGGTGAAGAAAATTTTTCATTGCCCGTGCAAAGTTCCAGTCCAGAGGATTTACCACCAGTAGATGTCCAACCTAGTTGAGGCAGGCCAAGTCCTTCATAAAAGGGAAAAAGTGCGAAAGGGAGCCAGTTCGAAGAAAAGATGGCACTAAAGGGGAAAATCCATGGTGATAAGCTGGAAGTCCTCCAGAACTACATAAAGGAAAATCTGCAGAGATAAAAGATGCAACATTCCATAACAGGAAGTGCTGGAGAGGAGGCATAGAAAGAAGATAGACACGAGGGGGTCCATCCTTCAACTGAAGTGTCTTTTTATATTTTTCAATAGTAAATGACTTAATAAAATAAGGTACATACACAAATATTTCCAGTACATATTATGTTGTTTTATTGAAAGGATTTTAAAATGTAAAGTTAAATTCTATTTAAAACATTTTTATTAATCAATTCTTCAACTAAAATCTGTTTCCTGTCATTTTTCAATGACTCTTGATCCCGGTTACCACTTGGGACACGGAAATCTTCATCAGCAATTTCTTCTTAAACAGTGAAGTACATATGCAGCTGCATACTACCAAATTGAGTACCATTTTTATATGCATTTGTTTGGTGAACTGCAATAGCCAACGGAAACGGGTTTTTAGTAACCAAAATGCGTACTCTACGATCACACGCCCAGAAGAGTGTTCTATGTTGAATTGTGTTTGTAAATCAGTCCAAACAATTGTACTGATTGTAAATCAGTTTCCATTATCCTTAAAAGGCGCAAGTAGCCAAGGTTTTAACGCCTTACTGATACATACCTGATTGACTTGGAGAAGGCCTTCGACACCGTATGGGTAGAGGGACTCTTCTACAAGCTAAGCAGGCTGGGGATAAGCAAACCACTACTGTACGTACTTTACAACATGCTCACCAGTAGACTGTTTATTGTGAAAATTGGCAATGTAACTTCTGCTAGAACTTTTCAAATTAAAAACGGTCTACAACAAGGTGCGGTGAATTCACCAATCCTTTTCAACATTTACACGAGCGATCTCATAGGATCACTTCACCATCAGGACCAAATGTCGAGGTCATTGCACTTCTCTTGCAACGGGACTTCGATAAGATCCAGCGATATTGCGATGACTGGAAGCTGAAAATCAACTTCCAGAAATCGGAACCCATTCTTTAAAGGACGCCGTTGTCTGGTTCCTCTAGGGATACCAGAGCAATGAGCTCGATGAACAACCTGATCTCCGGGGCTTATTACCCCAATTACGGATACCACGAGAGAGTGCGCCTTAACGGTTTTGTTCCCCCAGAGGCGTTCTTCTATCTGGATGAGAAAGGTCTGATCCAGGACAGGTTGGCAGTGCCGCTAATCTTCCATGTTGCTCGGAGAGCTGTTGATATGCAACTCAACTACGACAGAGACGTCGCACACAGTAGCGTGGAGCTTTTCCGGTTCAGTAGAACGGTATCAAGTCGAGATCTGAAAGACGTAGAACGGCAGTTCCGACAATTCTGGTGGCTACCCGAAACAGAGGTAACACCTTCTTCGTTCTCTCACAATCCGGGATAGCCCCTTTAAAGTTGGCAATTTTTCTGTGCCCGACTTATATAGGTTTACATTGTTTTAGGTTAGGTTTTTAGAGAAAAAGAAACCAAGCACAGCACTTGGATTTAAATATAAGATAAAAAATAAAAAATAAAAAAAAAACCTGAAAAAAAAGTACGTAATTAGAGTAAGGTATAATAAGGTAGTTTGAGATTTATTTTAAGTTAGTTTTTAAGTTTTATTTATATATAGGTATATATATACGAGGGTGGATCAATAAGTCCCTGAAAATTAACACAAATTATGTCGTCAGCTTAAATTTAATTTTTTTTTGTCAAAAATCATCTTTCAAAAGAACGCACCCAAAATTTTCAGACAGATCTGTCAAATAGTGAATTTCGAGTGCTCATTATACACTATTTTTTGCGAGAAAAAACTATCACGCAAACCAAACAAAAGCTTGACAAATATTATGGGGACTCTTCACAATCGATTGGAACCATTCACCACTGGTTTAATCAATTTCGGTGCGGTCGTTCAAGCACAAGTGACGCCGAACGTTCTGGTCGCCCAATTGAGGTCACCACACCAGAAAATGGTCGACAAAATCCATGGTTTGATAATAGACGATCGGCGAGTGAAAGTGCGCGAGCTTGAAGAAGCCACAGGCTCAGTGATTTCGATTTTGGACATGAAAAAGCTTTCCGCAAGATGGGTGCCGCGTTTGCTCACAATCGACAACAAACGCATTCGTTTGACAACTTCAAAGGTGTGTTTGGCGATGTTCCAGAAAAATTCGGCTGAGTTTTTGCGCCGTTTCGTAACCGTGGATGAAACCTGGATTCACCACAACACACCAGAAACCAAGGAATAGTCAAAAAAAAGGACTTCTCCTGGTGAATCGAAGCCGAAGAAGGCCAAGGCGGGTTTGTCAGCAAACAAGGTCATGGCGACAGTTATTTTGGTAAAACAATCACCGGCGCATATTACGCAGAGCTGCTGGATCGATTCCAAGCCGATTCAGGACAACGCACCTGCGCACAAGTCCGCAGTCGCAATGGCAAAATTGCATGAGTTAGGCTACGAACTCCTCCCTCATCCAGCATATTCCCTCGATTTAGCCCCCTGCGACTATTTCTTGTTTCCAAACATGAAGAAATGGCTCGGAGGTAAGAGATTTGGGTCGAATGAAGAGGTCATCGCTGAAACAAACGCTTCTTGAGAAATCGTATTATTTGGAGGGCATCAAAAAATTGGAGAAACGTTGGATGAAATGTATAGAGCTAGAAGGAGACTATGTTGAAAAATAAAATGTTTTTATACCGAAAAGAGTGTTCCTTATTTCATTTTTCAAGGACTTATATACGAGGGTGGGTCACCTCGTATATAGGACCTTTACGTAAGTTACTGCCAAGTTGTAGTATCTAGGTACAATTTTGATTGAGTGATTGCGAAATATCGCTAATGTTAATTTTCAAATAAAAATTCCTTCTCAAGGTCCAAACGAAATCAGATGCCATAAAGCTTATTCACAAAAAAAATATAAACATACTATAAGAAAAATTTTGTTTATACCTAGGTAGGTATACCCACATAAATACATGTGTATATTAAATTTCATTCGCAACATAGCAAAAAAGAAATTAAAATTCCTTCCTCCTCGGACAGAAAGTTTTCCCGGTAGAATTTGAAAGGGTAATGCAACATCTAAGCATTTCTCACACTCCGACTATATTAATTGATAATACTCGTATGTGTCTACGTGAGTCCTTAATAAAAATAGAAAAGGTAATATCTTTGGGAGAATGAGAAAAAAATCCATCCTGAAGAAAGCAAACGATATGAAGAAGACAGAAAAATGCTGCGAAAACCGCGTGCGTGTGCGCGCATATTTTTCAGTAGTCACCACCTACAAAAAGAATTAATTTTCAGCAGAGCCGGGAAACGTGTCATAAAAAGGACTGAAAGAAAACAAGAAAATCCGAGGAAAAATACAAAAGGAACACTCCACATATTTCTGCAGATATGTGGGGGATATTATATGAAATGCGCTTGGATATACACACCACTAAACTAAAACCCCCCGCACTCTCTTTGGCACCACACATAGAACTGAGAATCGTTTCTTGAGGATTTCCACGAAAGTTATTGTTTCCTTTTTCTTTTTCTCGGTGCGCCGATGTCTTTCCACATGCATGTGGATTCTGTCATTTTTATTCTCTCTGCACAACGTACATCGTATTTTATTCTCCTTGGGGATGGAAAATGGTGTGTTCCATCTTAACGGTGTAATGGGATGAAAATGGTGGAAGAGAGTGCGCGCACAGGCGCCACCAGTATCACCAGCGGTAGCACCACACCAGTGGAACAAGAGAAAGGCGCACACCACCAACCGAAACACCCAAGAAAAATAAATCCACTCTGCCACATTTGGTACACATGGAAAAATGTTCGCTATATAGTTGGAAAAAAATAAAATAAAACAAAAACCCGTATACGGAGGACAGAGAGAGTAAAATAAGGAAGAGCAACCAACCAACCAACCGCATACAGCAGTGCACGTTATCTACCAACACCAATCAAATGTCTACAAGGTCTCACATAGGTACCTAAAACGAAACTAAAGAACACGCGATTTTTCCACACAACCACCCACCCCACCCTTTGGGTTACTTTTTTTTTTTTTTTTTTCCTTTCTCTAATCCTTCTCAGTCCTTACGGCACGTAGTTAAGGAATCTTTTTTAACCCCCTCACAGTGTGTCTCTGTGAGATGCTGATCCTTTTTAGTGGATACATATGAAGGGGATACGGTTTATTGAAGTTTTGCAACTGGTATTAGCCTTCCATGCAAATGGAAATGGAAATGAAAATCGTCTTCCATCCCCGGGATTGTGTCATTCGCAATTAAATCAATATCTTTCGTGAGAATATTTTCCCACACTCCATCCGCCTTTCATCATCCTTGTTCTTATCTATTACAACCCCTTGACCGATGGTCAAGAAGAAAAATATCCCTTTGGACACGCATTTTTCTTTGAGAAGAGGGGTTGGTACGAACGCACATTTTTATATTCCTTCACAGAGGTCAAGCTCACAGGATACAAAAGGGTTGAGTGATTGTCATGTAGGGTACTGTCTGGTACTGCTGACCACTGGTCAGTGTTGTTATGCGGAACTTTCTTAATCCTTTTTGGAGAAACTGTTGAATATACTTGAATGCAACAAGACAATAGAAGAAAAGGATCAAACTGGTTTAATGAGGAATTTGATGTTTAATTTTTCTGTATTCTCACACACACGGAACAATAAGAATAAATGAATAATACGGCGCTCCTTTTGTATTAAACTTTCTTGGTCAGTGCGGTAGCGCTGTATCCTGGGAAAGTAAACCTGATTTAGGTGTAACGGTCAGTTTTTTAATGAAACAGGCTTATCAGAGTTGTCCGTTCAAGCGCTGAATTTGCTCGGCAAATTCGATTTAAAGAAAATAGGGAAATGTCCAGTAAAAAACTTGTTTACGAGTGACAGTCCAAGGGATATGATTATTTGATGGAATTTCGGACGACAGTGAGTATATATATATACATATATTTTTTTCCAGTTTTGATATAAATTGCAGATGTTTTTGATCTCATCCCCTATTTTCATTTTCAGTTATCACTTACAACTGACTGACTGGTGAATATTCTTTTTAGACTGAAACCGGACCTTTTATCTGCATTTCGAATTGAATTTTAAAATGGGGTAGATTTTTAATACAATTTTATCAAAACGAAATGCGACTTGGCCGTACGTATTTGATTGACAAAGGAGGGTGCGTAGCAACTGGAGTGTGCTTAAATGTTGTGTAGTCATGCCAAGTGAGTAAAAAGGGATAACGACCTTCAGGTCTCAAAATTATCGGCTCATTACAAAGTTGACAAAAATAATATCAAAACTCGATTTTAAAATGACAATATACGTACTAGTACATATGTACGTATTATGTAGGTATATTAATTGGAAAAAAATGTATAAAAGCACCAACAAATTGAAAATACGCTATTGAACTACTTCTTTATGTGTCTTTTTAATTTCACTTTGTCCAATTAGATACACTCCTGAGATCACAAGAAATATACTGTGTTTGTTTCCTTTTAGGGACACTCCTGGAATTCAAATAAATTCATATTGTGTTTGTTTTTGTTTCATCAATATCTGTTCAGTTATTTTTCTTCTTTTTTTTTTGTTCAAACGGACGTATGTACATATATGCGAGTACGTCTTATTAAAAACAATACTCTAGCGGTGTCGGGAGATTGTCAACAAGTTAAAAGTCTTTTTTTCTAAATAAGTTTGTACGAGTATATAAACATTCGATATTTAAACCTTGATGCTGAGCAGTCTAAGCGGAAGTTGGAGCCTTGACTGGAATGTTCTAAAGAAGAATTGGCACAATAGCTGTTGGTGGCCAGGAACGGACTCAAGTGAGTTCGCATTAACCAACCTGTCAATCCACCTACTGTAATTTTGAAAGTATTTTTTTTTTACAAACTTCTTCGAGGTGCCGGTAGTAGTAGACTATATGCTAAGCTCCGGCACGTAATCTCGACTACATCACGGAGGCTATAGCAAGATGTGGTGGTATTTCACTGACCACAATGCTCATTGAAAAGATAGATGATCTAATCAATGAAATATTTTTCGAAAAATATGTCTATCGCTCACGATCAATAAGCTTATTGACAGAATGTACCATTTTCGATCTCGATCAAACTATTAAATGATCATTTCACATTTTTCAATTTGATCGTTGTTTTAATTTTCTCGTAAGTGATCAATCACATAATCAATCAGAATATGCGCAATTTTGATCAAAGGCCCGTATCGATTGAACAAAAATATTTGTCGATAATATTTTTGTTTTGGAGAAATGATGAATGAACTGCACAGACCGTGAAATTCTTGAGCTGCGTATGCAACCACTTAGTTACGTCAACCGTGTAAGTATAGGTAAATATCATCTAAAAACTGGGTCTGTGTTATGTACATCATATGTAGACTATGACTAAAAGTGGTCAAAGTTTCCCTGGAGTAGTAGAAAAATCAGCCGAGTCTCCAACTAGTGCAACCAGTATCGTTCGCTTTCTCTTCTACACGTTTGAAAATTCATTGATATCCGAAGAGTTCATTGATGGGCGAGCTATGTATATTGCCGACCATAATGTAAACAAGTACGAGTGTGAACACTTTGCTCGAAATGGTTGCAATATTTACAATAATAATTTGTAATCACCTTAGTGCAAGTGGTTAGTCCTCGAGTTACAGGTTCGATTCCCAGCAACAACACTAAGAAGTTTTGTCATGGTTCACGTCTTGCTATTATCTGACAAACTCCGAGAGTAAGTAGGTATAATTGTCACGAAATCCTTCTCAATATGCCTTCTCAATATTTCGAGAACAAGTTCTATAATAGTCCGTAAATAGGTCCCTCTGAAGGGTCTTGAGTTAAGGTATGCCTGTAGTATGAGGCTAATAAAATCCACTCAGAGGAAGTAACTTTAAGATGCTATGATTAATGCTGTCCGGGATCCCGATCCCTGATAAGGTCTCCCTAGGCGGTAAGGTCATATTTGAAACTGAAGGTAAAATCCAAGTGCGTCTGTCGCACAATGTGCGGCACACTGGTCAGCGTCTGACCCCAGAGAGGCGGCTGCTACACACACAGCTGTTAGTCAGGAACCCACCACTTTGCCGCCCGGTGAGATATCCAACACCACATCTTGCTATAGGCTTAGCGAAATAGTCGTGATTGCGTTTCAGAACTTCGCAGATTGGTCGTTACTACATGCATCGGGGGGTGCTGTAAAAAGTTCGCCATTCCTAAGAGAAGTGTGTAAAAAAAAAAGAGTTAAAAACGCATTAACGTTCATACAAACATAGCGACGATTTACTTTTTAGACAAAAAAAAAAATTGTAACAGCTTTCACTCGTTTCCTTTAATTTATATACGCATACCTACACACAACTGTTAAATAAAAATATGTACAAAGGCACCCTTCTACATTTTCGTTCAACTTTCATCTTAACCGGAGAAAAATTGTTCCTTTATTATTTTTCTCCACACTTTTCTCGAGTATACACAAAGTTCGACTTGCCTTGTGCCATGCCTGCTACCACCCCCTTGTGGAGCTCACGGCATTAAGATAAAAAGAAAAGATATATAATCCTTCAGCCAAGCCCATTTTATATAATAACATTTTTAGACGAGAGTCCCATTTCGGTACACACGTGTGTATGTACCTCCATCCGCATAGCACTACATAATTTAAGTTTACAATTCCATGTAATAAACGAATGAGGACTTTTTAATGAGGAAAAGAGGGTGAAAAATAAGAAATGCTAACGTATAGTACATATACATATGTATATAGTGTGCGAGGCTTCCACGACAGCGTATGTAGATTTGGAACCGGATTTGAGGGTAGATGTGTTGTTTCTCCACAAAGGGAACATTAATTTTAAAAGAAAAACATTTTAAAAAAAACTTTTTAATTTTAATTAAAAAAATAAGAAAGGAACAAAAACTACGTGATATGTATAAATCTTCTCTATAAGCACATAGAAAACACTATGTTCTACTACAGAAGCGTTCTTATTTTAACTCCCTGTCGTTTCATTCTTAAGTTAGAGAGAGTTTACTAAAAAAGGGTATTATGGTCTTCGGTGGTCCTGGACAAACTTAATCCTGTGGGCCTCCTAGAGGATTTTATTTTAATTGAAACGAAGATGATTAGTTTATTTCACAAGCTCGTGAAATGTACTTCACCTAAGTTGAGGTCTTCCTCTGCTACGTCGTCCCACCGGGGTGTACTGAAAGACTTTCTTCCTTTCGAAAGCAACATCCGCATTTGTTAACGTCAATGCCTTTGCCCCGTAGCAAGACTGGGATGCCGAGAGTCTTGTATGAAGTCTCCTTAGTCGTTCTTGAGGGGGGTTTTTACTTCTCAGTTGCCTACTTAGCATAAACAAACAGCGGCTGGCAAGAGTAATTTTTCATTTGGTCTCAGTTCTTCTGTTACTAGGTAGGTAAAATCCTTAACACCCTCGAAGTTATAGTTGTCTATGGTAACGTTTTGTCCGATTCGCTGATATTTCGTTTTGTCTTCGTTCGCAGCTTAGAAGCGCCTCACTGTCCAACAACTGAGTTCTACTAATAATGCAAATATCATTGGTGGAAGAGATCAGTTCAACAGAATCTTGAAATTTAATACGTTTGGTGTTAGTCTGCTAGTACGAGTATCTTATAATACTTCCTTTGAAGTAAGATTTTGAAAAAGTCGCAGAATAGCGCATCGCCTTGTCTTAGACCGATGCTTCTGTAATTTGCGCAGTTTAGAGTATCTCCTTTCTTGTAGATCGGACATACCATGCGGAGTTTCCATCACCTAATTTCAAAAATGAGTTGTTGCATGCTCCTTGCCAAATGTGGAATGCCACATTGATTTGAATAGCTCTTGTTTATTTTATTTTATATCTAGTAGTAGGCCATCAGTTTCTGCAGACTTGTTTAATTTTAGCTTAGATATTGCTATCCTGCAATACCGACCTCATGTTGGTCGGATGGACAGAAGTGTTTTTGCATGCAGTTTTTTGTTCTCGCCTTATAGTCTTGGCATACAATTTTTACTTGTTTACAACGTCATCTCTGCAACAACACCTCTCCATTGACTCCCCCGCGCGCTTCTTAGGCGCCTTCTTCTTTCGGAGAAGTCGGTGCTCCTCACTTATCTTTTACTCATAGATTTTGTGAGCATCTTGCTTTGAAAATTCGTTCGTCGGGCCGTTTCAAGCTAAGTGGAAGAATATCGAGTTTCCCACCATCAAGATCTCTTGCTGTCGGTAATAAGGCTAAGAACCCAACTCCTAAGCAACATGGCTTCTAGGAAGAAAACGCTGAGCTCCGATGAAGACTCAGCAAGATGGAGACGCTCTGCCAAGAACTAACCATCTTCAAAGCAGAAAACAAATTTTACAAAGAAGGCCAAAAAATAATCCTGATAATCAGGAGTACCAAACCGACGAAGACGAATTCGTTCTGGAAACAGACTGGATATTAAGAAAACAAAGACCAACAAATAAGAGGAAAGCTGGCTCTTCACCGGAAGTTCTGCCAGAACTCCCAAAGAGAGATGGTTTCTAAAGAAAGTCAGGAGAAAAAGAAGGCAAAGCAAAAAAGAGTCGACCACCAGCGATAAGCGGGATTGGAGTTATCTACTACAACAAACTCCATTGCCTTTTAATATCCGTTTTGGCATCTAAATTTAAAGTTCCTTCGCTCAGCGTGAAAGATAAACATCTTTGGTTCTGATAGTTATCTGTCGCAAAAATTAAACGCCAAAAAACAATGGTACACCTACGATACGCGTTGTAGCTAGGGAACTCCACACCTCTTGCTTAAAAGAAGGATATCTTAAAAAAATAGAGATTTTAAAATCACTGACGTCGTTAATATTATTAAGGAAAGAACAAAAACGGAACGCGGCGAAGAACTGTCTTAAAGCGCGGCCTTCCCCTATTTATGTTAACCTTCGATAAAACGCTAACTGTAGAAAAAATCTGCGAAATAAAAACAATTCTAAATATCATGGTTGAAATCGAACCGCTGAGAATGAACTCAAGATTGATCCCACAGTACAAGCGCTGCCATAGTTTCAATCATACGCAAACTTATTGCCAAAAGAGACGCGGTGCGTCAAATGTGACGGCAAACACCAAACCAAAGATTGGAAGGAGGATAAAACCATTTGCATCGATTGCAAGGTGAACTACCCAGCCAACTGTAGAGGGTGCGAGGTAGCCAATGAGCTTCAAAGAAGGCGCACCACGATGAAGTCACCACAAATTTAAAAGCCTAAGCCCATGGCTAAAGAAAAGCCGAAATTTATCGTGACTTTAATGCGAAACACACCTTCTAGAGTTCTAGACTAATATTAACGAAGGCTAGAGCATTATATAATCTTAGATTTCTTTGTTGTTAAAGGGATGTTTAAACTTTACATAATAGTCGAACAAGGTTTTTATATGTCATCAGACCATTCCCCGGTTATACTAACTATGAGTGAAATATTACTAAAAAGAGAAGTAACTCCTAGACAAGTTAACGATAGAAATAATTGGGATAACTTCATAAACAAAACCAAGCATAACATCGAATTAAAAGTTCCACTGCTACTCCGCGTGGAGTAATATTCCCTGTCAAAAGAAAGCCATAGCTCGAAACATTTTTAAACCGTCTGTGCAATAAACTCAAAGAAACGATAAGAGATTTTAAAAATCAAAAGATAACTAGTTATCTTGAAGGGTTAACCGCGGAAAAAGATACAAATCATTCGCTTTGGAAAGTCATGAAGGGCGTTACAAAACCTCAAAAGTAGCCCACAATGCGATAGAAAAAAGACTGAAATATTTGCCGCCCATTGGAGAGAAGCGAGACATACCACAATTTAAAGACATCGTTATAGCCAAATTTGTGAATGACACAGCCATATTGGCAACGGGCAACACAGTCTAGTAAGCTACCAGAAAGTTGCAAAAAGCTGTAAATAAGCTACATGATTGGACAAAAATTTAGAGCATCGTACTCAACGAGGTCAAAACTACTCATGTAAATTTGACATACAAAGATGTGAACGAGGTACCATCTTAATTAACGGGCGATATTCCAAGCTCGATATCCAGAGCAAGTGCTAAAACGTTTAAAAATAAAGTGCTAAGGAGACTAGTAAACGCACCGTGGTATGTCCGGAATGATGATATTCACAGAATGTCGATTCGGCGGTCTTGTAACAAAGCTGTTCTTCAGATTTTGGACAATCGAAATATAGTTCGTCTACTACAAAGGACGCTCGTAACTAGCGGTACAGCAGGCACTTACATTGATAAGTCAAATGCAAAATGTGGAAAACGTGAACTGTAAACCACTAGATAAGTTTTACTTAGTTGTAGTATTAATTACGGTTGATGGGAGGTGTTTTTAGTAAGTAAGAATCTCACACTACTATGAGCACTCGCTACCGGTCCTCGCAAAAAAAAAAAAAAACGGTGCTTGCTGGCGATTACATCAAACAAAGAGTTTCATTGTGGTCGCCGAGTACACCCCAGCACATACGAGTATATATGACTTGTTAGCAGTGAAGCCGTTGGCCGTCTGCACCTAATGCTGGCGGCAAAGGGTTTGTCGAGGGGTCGGCGAAGGTTCTGGCAGTATCGTGCGATTGTAGCCGTTCGACGTTAAATCTTCTTGCAGTTTTCTGTTGATACGGATACCCACATCCGTACTTGGCCGGAAGATTAAGAAGTCTTGCCTAAGTATTCCTCTGACTACAAATCAGCAGCTGAATAACTGTTGTCTCTTTTCTTTACTGCATTCGTTGTAGTAAATGTCGCAGTTTTTCATCTTCTTTATCCCCGACCCAGCATGTCAAGTCCAGGGTCTGCGTGAGATGTATGAATGCAGGTGGCCTGTTAAAGTTCTGAACCTGTGCAGATCTAGAGGTCATTGTCCGGGTCATCAACAGTGAAGTAATACAAAAATAGCAATCGGCGGTCCAAAATTAACCAAGGAAAATAGTTTTAAAAAAAATTTTGTTGGTGTAATGTACCCCAAGAAAGGAACATCAAATTAAAGCTTAACTTTCAATGAGTTTAAAAAAAAATATTTTTTTTTATGAAGTCTTTTAAACAAGCCCCTCATATCTTACAACCACTTCATTGGCTTTCAATTATTTTCAACTGACACTCCTAACGCGTCAGTCTAAGTATACGGGACAAATTCATTGAAATCCGTTCAGAAGTTCTTGTAGTTCGACAGCTAATAAATATGATATAAAGATTAATGGTACATAACACTAATCGTGCGAGGCCCGACTCACACTTGACCAATATTTTTATTATTTATTACTTTTATTCTGGTCGTTTGAAAATAATTGTTAGACATATATTGTACTATAATCGTATATTATTCATTGTTATTAGCTTGTTAAATTTTCTTCATTTGTATAAAAAATTGTGAATCACTGTACTGTCGGAACCCGAAGCAGAACCTCCACGTGCCAACACCATTGCTAACCGTCATCGACCATCGCACCACTCCACCCACATCCGCACTTTACGCACCGCGCTATTGATCGTGCTAAATATGCCCACAGTCTGTGCATAGCGGAGAATTTTGTGTGTATAGTATATCCCGCGGTTCCAGATGGTTGTTGATGGTTAGCAATCCAGCTGTTCGGCCAGTTGGATTTTGGACGCACACAACATTGGACTGGTGAAGTATCATTATAATAAATAAATTGTATTGGATAGTGTTATGAACTTGTTGGTTTTTTTCACCTTTTACTTTAAATCGTCTCCCTAATTGCATTTCGATCGATCCTGTTTTCGATTTTCCCTTTTTTCTCTGGTCCGAATCCTCAACACTGGTGGTTCAAAAATTTATCAATGTGCTCACTTAAGGTTAGATTTTCACAAGATTATGTCCAGTTATGCCTATGCTCCACTCGTATCCGTAGGTTTATGTTAGTCAAATACTAAGCCCTGGGGTTTTATGTATGACTATAAGCTTCAAGTTGTAAGTGTCAAAACACAAAAGCGCTAGTTGTGAGCTATTTATTGATTTGCATTTTATTCATAAAAGTTTCTTGAAATTTTTTTTGACAAACCTCCTATAGTTTAGCGGTTACATCAGTTTCAATTTAGCACACCCATGACTATGTCTTAAATTAAATAAATTTCTAATTTAATTTGTGTAAAAAACGTACAAAAATCGGTCCCACCATTCATAAGTTTCCAGAGAATAGATGGAAAAGCAAACAGATTTCTCAGAGCAACACCTCAGTAATAACACCTTATTTTTTTTTAAATCGCTGCTGGTAGTCTATAGACTAGAAGTATCTTAACTCGAATACCTCAAGAAACCTAAAAATCTCGGGACAAAATCCAAATCTGTCAAACAAAGTTTAACATTATTGCTTCAATCTCTCTCGTATGGTGTGTGTGGTTTTCATATATTTTTTTTTTTATAGAAACCAAATTTTGTTCGTTCTACTGCTTCTCTTAACAAACATTGGTAACTAAAAGTCCATCATTATACCTCACAACGATCTCTACTTAATTCAAAAGGGAGAATGTCTGCCAGACAACCAACTTAAATTAAAAATCAAAAATCATTATCATCAGCATCGTTTATTTAGAATTACTTTTAGAATTACTTTGAAAAACTAACACCGTGGAAATATGGAATTTAATTTTCATAGTTTTTTTTGATGTAGTAATGATGTGAGAACGTGACGCGGTGGTGTAGAGAAGTATCCTTTTCTCTAATCTTATGTATTTACTTTCAAATGTATACTTGAAGCAAAAAATATATATGTATATACATATATACTACGAAGGATGTAAGAACGAAAAAGGGAGGCTCTATTTTTATATACCTACACATAGATTTTGCACACAATTTTTACTGTTCTTGTGTGTGGGTGGGTGGGAGAGTGAGATTCTAAAAAGAAATTCAAAAGAGGATATTCATGAAACAAGAAAAGTAGAAAAGTAAAGAAGTTAGAAAGAAGGAAAACAGTGAGAGGATAATCAAATTTCCCGCTTTGGGTGTATGATATTACATATTTCTTTACATGTACCTACTTCAAGGAAAGATGTGATATTTTCCAAATTTTGGAAAACCCTTGTCAAAGATGAGGTAGCTTTTTCTTAAAATGAAATTACGTCTATTCTTGTGAATTCATCAAAGTTAAACTGTATCAGATGCTTTAAATGGTGGTCTTTTGGTGGTACTCGTGGCGCGATAGGGAGAAATGTTGAAATACTTGAATTAATTTGAGTACAACAGAACTCTGTTACGGTGAAGCAAACTACTCTTAGGTAATGACTAATTCCATAATTTTGTGTAAGACTATTTTTAGAGACAGCCAAGGAATTCTCCCCATGTAATTCTACATTCTTTCCTTAAATCTTGTAGTGGGAAATCATTTTTTATACTAGGTGACCCTGCGTAGGCTTTACATATATACACATGCATATGTTCAGTGGAAATAAACATATTCCACGTCCCAGGATTATATCATAGATGTCCACATGTTAAAGAGAGTTCTCTTACCAACATTTTTTCTACCACGGCGTTTCGCAAACAAAAATCCCCAAACCTATCAAAAAGGATTTATCAATATCTATTTCCGGCTCAAATAACAAATTCAAAGTAAATCCTTTTTTAAAAACTAAAACAAATCAAGAACAAAGTAAGCAAAGCAAAACGCAACAAATCTCTTAATCCCTGTTCTGAATTGTAGGTGACTCTAACATAAGGACCCCTGTTTAGTATAAGTCGGTTAAGCTTTTAGCCTACGCTGATGACATCAATATCATCGTAAGAACAAAGTGAGTTGTCAGAAAATGCAACTAAAATGGGTTTAGCAATAAATTGAAAAAAAAAACTAACAATATGTTTTCTACTAATGTGCGATTATATGGTACTTTGAGGATGTGAAAGAATGTAACTACATTGGAACTGCGCTCAACTAAGCAAAGAGATTAAAATTAAAATAATTCTTTTCAACAGATGCTGGTTTGCATTCAGGGGACATTGAAGAAGCAGAAACAAAAACGTTTTTATATAAAACACTCTTATATATAAATAAGAATGCTGGACACTGTAAAGGTCAAATGAGCAGACTCTTCGGCGCATCGAAAGGAAATTCTGTGGTCCGAATTGTGTGAGAATTGGATCTTTTACATATGTAGATGCATGAACGCATGTCAGGCGTATGCAAGAAGACACTCCTACCCAGTAAAACAAAATTTTAGAGGTCATTTTTATCTTCGGTACGGCGATCAAATAACAGAGCACTTACGGAAGATGAATATCCGACATTATCACCGTCTACCTCAAGACCGAGATAGTGATAGTACTAAGACTTGTTGCTCCAATTTGAAAATAAAAGAAGTTTTAAAGGAGCTATTCGTCGGATATTTGAAGAAGATACAACCGCGAACTCTATAAGCTATACCATTTGAATGTAGTCGAAAAAACCAAGATCGTATAACTACGTATTTACATTGGCTCGGGCACATCGAGTAAAATGGATCCTGCCAATAGCGTCTCAGTTTCTTTTGTTTGAAACGTTAACGAAGACTGAGGATCCTAGGAACTGATTAGTAGAACCTATTATATATTTGTCATATAGAGGGTGTCCATTTTAAACGGAGTCAAACAGTTATAAATTTTAAACGGTTTAAAATATCAAAAACTTTCTATATGCGTTCAGATAATCTTCAAGTAGAATTATTTTCAAAATTCCTGTCTATAAGTGGAAATGTTTTTATTATTATAGCATAGTACATGACTGTCTTGATTTTGATGAATTAGTTTCCGTTTACCACTCGCAGCTCCTGACCGATGAGCAGCATTTCGAAATGTTATGATTAATTACTAACAACTCCTATCTCTTGAAATCTTTTCTCATGTCAAACCACACGTATGTATGTATGTATGTATGTATTCTTTGGCATATCCTTTTTCCATTAACTAGATTCCGAAAGCCCTGTTTCCCTTCTCTTAAAAGAAAGATTAATTAAATTAATTAAAAAATTTCCCAAAAAAGAATGGAATTGAATTTGGCAAACTGGCTCAGCTACGCATATTTGCGCATACAAAAAAGCAACGAGCTTCACTCGCTTAATTACACGCCCCATTCAAGCCGCCCTGTGTTGGAATCCTCATGCTAAAAGTGGTTTATTTAATTTATGAAAATTTTTACCCGCCATCCCCCGCTCACTGGCTAGGTATATCCTTTAGATATTCCCTTTGTCTGCGCTACCTACTTCAAATTCTTTCTCCAAGCGGGATTTGCTGATGAAATGTTATTCGCTTGGTTTTTCCTTTTTTTGGATTCTACTTGTATGTCCCGTATACGTACGAGTACTCTACACTTATCCTCCCAGTTCCTTATAGAAAAAATATTTGAAAAAGTAAAAAAAGGAAAGACTTGCTGAGCTAACAAGAACTTTCAAAATACCTTTGAATCCTGTTGTTCTTACATACGTATATAATGATTATACCCCCGTACATAGATACATTTATTTTATATGGATTCCTTACTGTGTGTGCAGAGAGGTACTTGGGATATACATATCTGTCCTAAGAAGTTGTTACGATTGTTGACTGGAGGGCACATTCATTCGCGGAAAAAAGGGTGCAAACTGGTTACATAAGTATACAGCATCTACGGACGTCTTTTGGAATACTCAAACAGGGAGCACGTACCAAAAATGTTTTCCTTCATTTTATTTAAATTTTTTTTTCTCTTGTTTACTCTGTATACGCACCAACAATTCATGTAATAAATTCGTTTAGTAGAAAGCACTATACCTACTTTGAATTTTTCTTCATCTTCTTCTGCTTCCTTTAGTTGCGGCAAAGGCAGGCGAGCAGCACTCTTTGCTTTTGATTGAGTTTATAGGATGAAATAAGCGGGTGGGGGTGATGGAGAGAAAGACTAGAATAGCTTTGCAATGGAGAGGTTCTTGAAGAAAGGGAAAAATGGCACACATACACTGTCTATGCTACGGGGGGTTTGGTTTGAAACGACAAAAACCACCCAGGAAAGAGATTGTCTAATTTTATTTTCCGTATCGTGTCATAGAAAGCAAAATTAATTTTATTCACTTCTTGAGATTTTCGACGAAGGAGTCTTTTGTTCTATGTTGTTCCCTTGTGCGAGATTAAATTAGGCACCTAAATCACACATACAGATGTATGTATGTATATGCGAGCCGATATTATTAAGCCTTTAATGGCTGGCAGTCACTTTAAATTGTATTCATATAAAGTGAATTATTTTAAACAGCAGTTTGTTTAATATTCAAAACGTTATCTTTTGGAATTTTGTGGAACAAATACATTTTAATAAATTTAATTCGTGACGCTACTTTG
Organism: Pocota personata; assembly: GCA_963082735.1. NCBI lineage: Eukaryota > Metazoa > Arthropoda > Insecta > Diptera > Syrphidae > Pocota > Pocota personata. The sequence goes on from OY720433.1 coordinate 6,585,170, forward strand.
TATACAGTATATAGTTAGAAGACTCAAATAATATGATAATAAAAAAAAAAGATTTAACTCTAAATCCTGCACACAGATCTGAAGTACTTATGAATTCGAAGATTATTAGTAGAATCATCAGCAGTTGCACTTCTTTTTGTTTCTAAATGTCGACTTGGTGGTCGCTTATGAATCCACCTTTGAACGCAAACCAATGCTACACAACATGTATGAGAGGTACTGCTGTCCGTTGGTCTTAATGCCCCGTGGGTTATAGTGTGAATTCCGTGGTTCTCTCCTAACATTGGTTGGAGAGTTTGCGCTTAATATTATGTATGTATTCCTGTTCGTACATTCGTAAATCGTAATCGGTTAAAGAAAATGCAAGTTCTGTCCTATGTGTCCTCTGTTTTTACCAAATTGCATGTATCTAGTAGTGTTAAGGAATCCCAGAGTAAATTTCAGAGTCCGTTCGGTTTGTGGGTTTAGAACCATTCATATATCCATAGCTCAATTTCATTCTGTTGTATTATTGTATTTTTTTTTTTTAGTCTTTCATATGAGGATGAATTTGTACTGCGTATCAGAATCTAATAAAGAAAGGGTTTCATCGCATAATGCATTGGAATTATTTATAATTCTTTCATCTACTTCATAATTCTGTAATTCCTCATTAATTTTTATTTTCGCTTGCACCTGTAAGTTTCCTGAAAGTTTTGGATCTCGAGATTTTGATCAAACTTGTGTACTATAATAGATAATCTAAAAAATTGTGTCTCTCCATTCTGCCTGTTAGTCTGTCTGCCTAATGCCCAGAGGTGAAATCGAAGTTTTCGTTTTAACCCTAAAATTGTTTTTTTATTTTTATTTTTAAAGGAAACCAAGTCTCATTGTACTACCAGACAGAAACCCCTTTTTTATGTAGTGGTAGTGGGTGGATGTTGCTCTCTTAAGCTCTTGGCTTCTGTTCCCTGATTGGGCTTCAACCTCCTATACAGAACAAGTATTCTATTCGTTATAATTTTCAAACTCTAGATTTTGATCAATCTTGGTATTACTACATACGAGTATGTGTAATATAGAAACTCGAAAAATGTGTCTCTCAATTCTGTCCATCTATCTGTCTGTCTATAGGACTGCAGCTTGAATCGCTAGACGTATTCAATTAAAACTTAATGAAATCCGAATTTTCATTGTAACCTCATAATTAATGGTAATTTACCATGTTCCAACTGGTGAGTGTCTGATTCCTGAGGGGCGGCTGCTACATACACAGGCGGCAAACAGAGATCCAACGCCTTGTCGGCTCTGTCGTGATTACGTTTCGGAGCTTAGCAGATGGGTCGGCAATACAGACATTTCAGTGCGCTTTTACAGCGTTATAGGATTGCTGAGAGAAATCTGTAAAAAAGAGCTAATCGGTGACTAGATTTTCGCATTATTTATCTAGGATAGTCTCCGTTCCAGGGCTTAAGACATCTGCCAGGTGCTTGCGTCTCTTATAAAATCCTGACGACTGGTCGTATATGTACATAGAGTAAACTGGGTTACATTCGGCGTCGATGCACATTGAGCAATACGACATTTAGTGAAGAACGCTTCAGGAATATACTATTAAAAATGCGAACGGACCCTAATTCATCTGCTAGTACTGAAATAAAGCTTTACACTCCTAGTTCCTAGTTAACACCTGAGTTAAGTCAATAACATTATTCAATTTTCAAAAACAAAATTTACATGTTTTAAACTAATTTTTGAAAAAATTCAACCTGAAGTTTTCGGGCACATTCGATTCCTCAGAAAAGACACAATTGGCACTCTAATGGGGCACATGCGGCGTTTAGAGTTTATAAGCTGAATGTGCCCCAATATTGCAAACTTTCAGTCAAATGTCACTTTTTTTAGTTCGAGCGCAGAAATGGTTCTCTACCTCAAACAAAATTTATTAAAGAATTAAATGCTATTAAGGTACCTCCCGAAGGTACCCCAGTTTGGAGCACAGTTTCTGACATGACTAAAAGTCTTCAAATTTATCGAAATGTCTTGGCAAAATATAGCTTTGGGAGTAACCTGCCCAATCTGCCTCAGTTTACCTTATAGTCGCTGCAGTTGTTGGATCAAGTAGGGCTTACAGATTTACACTAATCTACTTTGGTTCATTTTCGGGAAAAAAATTTTGTTGGTTGTACTTTAAAATTCACGCAGCAAAACCAAGTCGCATATATTAGCATGTCTATGGATATCCCGCCCAGTATGGTTTGATGGTGACTAAAAAATTATATTCATGTTTCATGCTCTCATAATAATGCGAGGCTAACCAATCCTTAAAAAGTTGCCTGGTTTCTTCGAAAACTTTTCATACAAAAGGTTTTCGTTTGTCTCCATGTAAGAAGCAGTCAAAGTTTTTGTTTTATATTCCCTGCTACAGCGGCCAAAAGAAAGAAGCTGGGGGAAAAAACTCCACAAGATGAAGAAAACTTATATTTCCCTTTAGAGTGCACACCCTTCTATGTTATATACGTACCTGGGACCTTATATTATATGTACATATGTATGTATGTATATAAGTCTCCCGCACTTGATCCTTAGTGAATTCGCAAGAGGAACAAAAAATAACAAAAATGTGAAAAGAAGAAAAATGAGAACATTTTCTAAGGCAAAATGAAGGCTTTTCACAGATGAAACATGGCTGCCATGGTTTCAAGAGGGTGGTGGTAGGGTGGCGTTGGTGTTTTTTTTTAGTTTCGTTATTTGACACTTTTTTGCGCTCAACTGTGGGAGGGTTGTGATACTGGTGCTAAGGGTAGTTATAAAATGTTTGGTTGAGAGTATACATTTAGTTGGAGGAGAATAGTGTGTGTTGAAAAAAAGAGGGTGAATTCTTTCACCACCACCACCACCCTGTAGTAGTTGTTAGGTTTTTTTTTACGTAAAATAGCAGTAGCAACAGCCATCCCATACAAGGATGGAAAATAATGAATTTTCAGAAAATAATGAGGGTATTTTCTGATTCTGCAGTTGTTGGCTTTTTTTTTTGGCTTTTGTTCTTTTATTTTTACTCTCAAAATGGAGGTAGAAAAATACTTCAAAAATGGATGAAAGCAGTTAGTTTTTTTTTTATTATCCTACAGCTGATGGTATATAAATATGTATCTATATAATGATGGAGTTGTTGAAATTAAAGCAATATTTTAGGTTCAAGAAATATGCCTCGCCATCAAAATTGGTTTCGGAGTAACGAGCGTAATGTTGAAATTTCTCCCACACTACCCCATCCATTTGATATTCATTTCTATTAAGACGTTCTCTTTGAATAAATTTTTAATTTTTAACTGTAAAATACCTTTGGAGTTAGGAAGCACTTTCGTTGACTAGTGTTGCAAAAAGGCGAATATATATTCGTATAATATGGATGTCCAAGATCAGAAAACCCCCTTACGATTGCCCGATGTGCATAAGACTCATTTCTCAATCATTGATATTCATTTATGCTCGCGTAATGGACTGGCTCAAACACGCTGTCTGCGTCAAATTGCTAGTACGTGTACTACATTAACTCGGGGCAAAAGTCGAACATTTGGAAGATTCTGTTTGCCGGTTTACATGTTTGCTTAGTCATTCAGAGGCAAGCTTTTCATTTAGAGGATTATAATTCAGGTTTATCAAATTTTAGATACATTGAGTGGGACATTCATAAATATTTATGCGTTGTATATGTATGACGACTTTATTGTGGCTATCAAATGAGCTGTTGTGTCCCTTGATGTTTTCATCAAAGGTATAAGGTACTGTCAACTCTTATTTAGTGACTAAAACTATCGAATAAAATCGATCGACTTATTCGAAATTAAAGGAAATCGGTTTTCCGTTCTTTTTTATCGACAACGGTGTGTCCCAAGAAGAAAACTATTTCAATCTAAATCTTAGGTTTTGAAATTATCTACAATGCAGGTGCCAAATATTTTAAATTTTCTTCGGAAATGTCCGACTTAACTCCGTGTTATTGGTAATCATTTTTAGAGGCAAATATCTTAAAAATGGTGCGTCCAACGAAAGAAATTATTTTGTTGGACATTTTCTACAATAAAAATATATACACAATCTTGCAAAATGTCCTTACTTTACCCCGAAGTTAGTGGAAATCGGTTTTAAGTGCGAATAGTGCCTCATACGAACAAAATTATTACAATAGAAATCTTCAATAATATCCTATTTTACCCTGAACTTAATGGAAATAGTTTTTGAGTGCGAATATATCGAAAACGGTGCGTCCTACCGAAACTCTAGGCTTTACAATTCTCTACAAAATGGACGCCACAATTTTTAAAATTTTGAAAAATTTTAGATACAGAATTGCTAGACCTAGACCTGGATGGACAATGTAGTGATAGATCAATCATTTCTAATGGCAATGGACATCATAAAGAAAGCCGATGATAAATGCAGCGTGCTCCCACCATGCCGCACCTCAAGGAAGCATAGACACAAGATAACAAGAGCAAACAAAAACATCTCCTTAAGCTCAGCAAATTGTCACAAACCGCTGGCGGCTCACCTGTATATGTAAGTACGAGTTTGGGAACAGATCGAAGTCTGAGGGTACCAAATCAGGTGAATAGTGGGGATGGCCGAGCAAATCGTACCCCAAATCCCGCAGTTTTCCCATCGCCAACGCACACTTGTGTACAGGTGCATTGTCCTGGTGAAAGATGACTTTTTTCTTCTTCAAGCCAGGCATCCAGCTCGTCAAGAAGATTGGAGTAATATTCGCCTGTAATTGTTCTGCCTTTCTCAAGGTACTCGTATTCAATTAACAGGATCCCTTTCGCATCCTAAAACACACTGGCCATGACCTTTCCGGCAGATGCGATCGACTTCGCTTTCTTTGGCGCTGAACCACCTGCTTCCACCCACTGCTTCGGCTGCTGTTTTGTTTCTGGCGTATAGTGGTGGACCCATGTCTCATCCATGGTGACAAATCGCCGCACAAAATCGGTCGAATCCCTATTGAATCAGTCCAAAGATTGGCGCAAAAATCGTTTGCGCATTTGCTTTTGATCGGCCATCTTGCGCAGAGCTTTCGCATCCCTAAGTTTTTGTGCAAGATGTTTCGCACCCTCTCTTCCGATATACACACAGCCTCAGCTATCTCACTCACCTTCACTCGCCTATCGTCCAACACGATATCATGCACTTTTTCGATTGTTTCGGATGTGGTTGGGGTTTTTGGTCGTCCTTCACGTGGGTCATCTTCGAGGGACGTGCGACCACGTTTAAATTCAGCTGCCCACTTTTTAACGGTTGACATGGAAGGAGCAGAGTCCCCGTAAATTTTTTTTCAATTTTGGATGAATTTCCTTAGGGGTTAACCCATCCAAAACGAAGAATTTTATCACCGCACGATGTTCAATTTTATCCATTTTAACAAAAAACAAGACGTCTACTGCAAAAATTCGTGTAAAGAAACTACTTGAGAGAATAAGTTGAAACTTGTCATACGAACTAATGAGAAGTGCATACAGGCAGAAAACATAAATTTTTGCTGATTGGAACGCCATATTTGCTTCAGGTCGACAACTTTTCACCTTGCCCTCGTATGCAAACTCAAATCCAATGGCACTTGCTGATTTTATATTATTTAGATTAGAGAACAAAATTAAACCCAAACAACAATTAACCATACATGGTTCAATAAACATTATCCTAATCAGTGAAACAGTTTTGAAGTTATGAGCATGAATTCTTGTTCCTTAGCTCCTTTAGCTCAGATTTAAAGGATTAGCTGCGCAAGACTTCCATAAATCTTCAGAAGAAAGCCGCATTTAAATCCATTCAGTGGATGTAAAGTTTTCAAAAATGATGATGATCAAACATTTTCTTAAGTGTTTTACTCTGGTCGAACGAGAGAAAAATCTCCAACCTTTGGTGCCAATCAAGTTTAGTCAAGCCAGATCAAATCCATGCAATTTTGTTCTGATCATGTTTATTCGTGAAATATGTTTGGCCTTTCGTGTATTTCAGTTGCTTATAGATACTTTCCGTACTCTCTATTGCTTTCCGCAACAAACTTTGCCTTGATGTTTGCTTTAGCATTTGTAGCAGTTGGACTCATTGACTCACCCAATCACTGCTTGAGAATTTCCGGGTCTGGATTATAATTCGCAGTCTGCTCCAAGTATATTTACATAGTTCGTTAGCCCAACAGATATTTTTTTCTAGTACCTTCTTTGACAGTCTAGTGTCACCATATTCGAATAGTGTTTTGAATATTCCTACATATGTACATATATATTGCAGGTGCAGTTCTAAGGTATAAAATTATCCACATTCTACTCCAGTCTCTATAGTAAGGGCATAGCTTGGCGTGCAATCTGGGAATTTTAGACCTCATTAAGAGAAAGTACCGCTGAAGTTTATCAACCGTTTCTAAATGTTTATGCCCCCATATTTGCGCTGCGTAAGGCTGTATTGCTCTACAAACTGCAAGAAATAATTGCCACTTTGATCTAAGCGATATCCCCTTTCTGCTTAGGAAGTTTTTCCATGTTTCTGCTTTTATTTACTGAGTTATTTCTGCTGTTCACATGCCTTGCAAATAAAAGTTAACAATACTCTGACGCAGTTTTTATTTGTTGACTTTGATTTAATTCAATTTCAATTTCAATTTCAATTTAGATATAATATCCATAATTGTGCAGAGTTAAGCTAAGTTCATATTTCAACAATTTAAATGATAAGTTTAAAACTACAATATAAATAAAAGTATCTTAACAACAACAAAAAAATAAAACAAAACAATACCCAAGCCTTAAAGTTTGCTTCATCCCTATTAAACAAAAAGATAAACCATTAGCTCTCATGTAGTCAAATGTTGTCTGACCCTTCTCGTGAAGTCACCGATTCCTTGACATCTTTCTATATTGGCTGGAAGAGAGTTCCAAACTCGTACTGAATACACAAAAAAATAGCTTTTCGGTCGTGTTAAATCGAAAGGTTGGCACAATTAAGGCTCAACTTCTTTCAGAGGTAGCGAACTGAAGTAAATGATTACATTTTACCATCATTTCTAAATGCCATAATTTCTGATTTCTCGATATTAACTTCACCATGTTCCAAACGCTTGCAATATTCTTCTAATTTAGTTATCATAATTTGAAAGATGTTTGCGTCATCTGCTAAAATAACAATATCACCCGTGTATAGAATAATCTTATATGTACCTCGCCAACGTGAATTCTTCCAGCTAAGTATTGATGTAGGACCTTGAGATATAGAGCAAAAAGCAGTGCAAATAAAAGGCATCCTGGGCCAGTTTCAAAATACTCAGAGAGTTCTCTACCCGTCCGGAAATCCGATCTTGTGTTACTGTAGATATTTTCAATGAGGTTTACCACTTTGGTTGATATTCTTATGCTGTGTAATGTTAAATTCTTTTTCGTAACTTTATCAAACCCCGCTCTGAAATCCACAAAGAATGCGTATACCTTTTTCATTCCATATAAGCTTTAGGTGGACTACTAAAACTAAATTGTATATATTGTCCACTGTGGAATATTTCTTTCAGAATCCTGCCTCATGTCATGTTTCTCAATCCAAAGGGATAATCCTTCATTTAGCAAACCCATCATCGCTTTAGCAACACAGTTCATAAACGAGATTCGTCGATAGTATTCATTGTTTTTTTTATACCTTTTCAACAGTTTAAATGATTTTTTTTGCGTGACATTTAAAATCATGCCTTTTACTTTTAGCATCATAATCCAATGCAGTTTTGACTTGATGAAATTTTTTAACTTAAGAAATTCTTTCCTTTGTATACGAGTACATCCAAGTTTTCATATAGTTTTGTTTGTAAATGTCCTCAATAGTTTGTTGTAATTCATATATTCTTTTCTTTAATATATAAAGATATCAAGGTAAAAGAAAGATCTTTTGCAATTATTTTTATTACATCTACTCCATTTGTCTTTATAAAAGAATGTTGCACCCCACTGCGGAGCAGATCTCTTCTCACACCATAAACACATCTGCTGTTTCGAGTGGCAGATTTCCAAAATAAGTCAAAGTCCTTAAAGTATTTTTGGGTTTCTCGCAAAATATGTATTTCAGTAACATATTCAAAGAAGCTAACATACATATACTCGTTCTTATTTTCTAGCCCAGGTATGTTATATGAAAGTATTTTAAAATTTTGAATTAATGTTTTATATTTGTTTTTTATATATATCATACATAGATTGAATTTATCAGTGCTCTTTCTTATTTTTAAGGATTTACTACGAAAGACATTAAACAGTTTTTTGTGTTTATTCTGTACAAAATACTACTATATTCAAAATTAATATTACGTATTACCTCACAATACATATTTTTAAGCACCCCTCCCCCTTTTTGTTGCCCGATAACTATCTCCTTTTTCCGTTCCAGTGGAACCATACGAGGGTGGGTCAATAAGTCCCTGGAAAATGAAATAAGAAACACCCTTTTCGCTATAAAAACATTTTATTTTTCAACATAGTCTCCTTTTAGCTCTATACACTTCATCCAACGTTTCTCCAATTTGTTGATGCCCTCCAAATAATACGATTTCTCGAGCCCCTCAAAATAAGAAGCGTTTGTTTCAGCGATGACCTCTTCATTCAACCCAAATCTCTTACCTCCGAGCCATTTCTTCATGTTTGGAAACAAGAAATAGTCGCAGAGGGCTAAATCTGGGAAATATGCTGGATGAGGGAGGAGTTCGTAGCCTAACTCATGCAATTTTGCCATTGCGACTGCGGACTTGTGCGCCGGTGCGTTGTGCTGGTGAAAAAGAACTTTTTTCTTCGCCAAATGCGGCCGTTTTTGCTTCAAATCGGCTTGGAATCGATCCAGCAGCTCTGCGTAATAGGTGATCATTTTACCTTTTTCAAAGTAATCGATGTGAATAACACCCCGCGCATCCCAAAAAACTGCCGCCATGACCTTGTTTGCTGACAAACCTGCCTTGGCCTTCTTCGGCTTCAATTCACCAGGAGAAGCCCATTATTTTGACTGTTCCTTGGTTTCTGGTGTATTGTGGTGAATCCAGGTTTCATCCACGGCGCAAAAACTCGGCCGAATTTTTCTGGAACATCGCCAAACACACCTTTGAAGTTGTCAAACGAATGCGTTTGTTGTTGATTGTGAGCAAACGCGGCACCCATCTTGCGGAAAGCTTTTTCATGTCCAAATATTTATGTAAAATCGAAATCACTGAGCCTGTGGCCTCTTCAAGCTTGCGCACTTTCACTCGCCGATCGTCCATTATCAAACCATGGATTTTGTCGACCATTTCTGGTGTAGTGACCTCAATTGGGCGACCAGAACGTTCGGCGTCACTTGTGCTTGAACGACCACACCGAAATTGAGTAAACCAGTGGTGAATGGTTCCAATCGATGGTGAAGAGTCCCCATAATATTTGTCAAGCTTTTGTTTGGTTTGCGTGGTAGTTTTTTCTAGCAAAAAATAGTGTATAATGAGCACTCGAAATTCACTTTTTTCCATTTTAACGAAAATGCGAGTATTCGTCTATATAAAGTGGCTGCCACAACAAAACTGTTTTACAGATCTGTCTGCAAATTTGGGTGCTTTCTTTCGAAAGAATGATTCTTGACAAAAAAAAAATAAATTTAAGGTGACGACACAATTTGTGTTAATTTTCAGGCACTTATTGACCCACCCTCCACCCTCGTATATGAGTCACTTTCAGCATCATTTCACACGCTGATACATTGGCTTCTGCTACTTTTTGACATATGTACCACCTCACCTATGTACATATGTAACAAATGGTAAATTCCACCAACATTTTACATATTAAACCTTTTTTTCAAAACTATTTTGTACTTTTGTTTGCAAAATAATTAGTTGGCCTTAAATAATGTAATGTGACGTTACGGTGCCTCTCTGGTAGACGTGTTGTCATCAAAAGTGAATAACAGACGAAAATCCAGCGGATTTGGACTACTTTTTTTTCACCTCAAGGGTCAATCAAAAGATCCTTGACTAATTTTGCCTTTGCAGGTCCTTGACACTGTATACTTCATTCTATAAGCTGTTTTTTTTTTCTCGTAACAAGGCTATTTTTTTTTTATTATATTATGCGAACAATCAAATCTACAATATACCGGGTGGCGAAGTTGGAAAATTATTTAATTTTGTGTGTACAGGGTGTTTCAAAAAGGGTTTCTTTTTACGAGTTGTTACACGCTTGTCCTATTCCTTACCATTACGGAGTAATAACCTACTGTACTCATTTTAGTTATTCTTCTTTTAATTGAGCGGGAATTGTCAGGGAATAGTATGAAAGCATCCTATTTAGAGTTTATCTGCAACTGAAGATGAATATGAATTTGCATATCTTCATTAATTTTTTATTTTTTTTTATTTCAACATACTTGTAAATTTATAGCATGAAAACTACCAATCGTGTCAACACAGTTTTTTGTTTAAAAGACATATTTTAAAAGTTAAACACAAATTTAATGAAAAGCAGTTAAAAACATACATCTTCTAACCCACCCCTAATAAAGCGAGCATGGCGTTGCGACATGTACACAACATGCTATGATAGCTTACTATTCAGAGGATATTTCTACGATTTCTAAGAAATTACTTCGGAAAATTGTTATTGCTACTTTTTCTTTGAAATCAAAGTTAGCGGATTCTGATTAGATATTCACAATAAGACTTAACCATAACCGTAAATAGCTTTAAAAAAGCAGTACACGGTTTAAAAAAAAAACAGGAAAACGACATTTTTTTACACTTGTACTAAATATGAAATTTCATATTCCTAGCTCAAAATTTAAGACCCACAAGGTGGTGAAATACGGACTGACGGACGTGGCTAGATCGACATAACTTTTGACGCTGATTACAAAATGTTCGAAAATTGAAAATACTCAGTCTTCCAAAATGTTAGAAGTTAATGGAAATCGTTTTTGAGTGCTAATATCTCGAAAACGGTGCATCATATGACCAAAATTATGAAAATCGAAGTTATAGGTTTTGAAATTCTCTATAGATACCGAATTTTTTAAAATTTTCGAAAATTGTAGGTAGGCTCTATTTCAAAATGTCTTTTACTCAGAAGTTAATGGAATTAGTTTTTGAGTACGAATGTATTGAATACGGTGCGTCGTATTAAATAAATGATTACGATCGAAGTTTTGAAAGATTTTTCCCGAGAATTGTGCGAAATCTTTCAAAATTAAAAATAGATATGAAATTAATGAAAACCCCTTTTCAGTGTGAAGTTTTCAACAATGTTTTTTTTTTTTTTGCTTATTTGAGAACACAAGCTTTTACTGAGAACCTACCAGTGTATCTACCAATGCAATTTTTTGTGAAGGCCCAATAAATTGTATAAAGCAAATATTTTGCCGCTTTTTCTACCTGTTTTTTTTTTTCAATAGGTAACCCCTTTTGCCCATAGTTTACTACGACACTGGCTAAATCACATCTCTGATAATACCTACTACAGGCCAGTATGAAACAGACCCTCAAGTAATGAGTTTCTATAACTTAAACGTTATTTACCCAGCTGCCTCTAAATCCATACGCTACTTCAAATCATCTTCCACTCGTGAACACAATGAGTGCATACTGAAAGTCTTGAATTCACCATCAAAACTCTCAAGAAGTAAAAAGGTTAATGACCACACATTGCCAGAATCAATATATAGTATATGGATAAAATATGAGAATTTGAATTCGTTGATTAGCCTTCATGTGAATGAATTCTATTTGGGGGTGGAGTTATTCACCAGTAGGTAATTATCAGTTCTAATCCCTTACGTTGAATCTCCACAGCCCAATTGTGGATATTCAAAAAAACCACTAAATCCTTCTATGAGTGTGATTATACCAGATCTCGCGGTATATGACACTGTGCACCAGTATCCTCGTCTCAAAATCTTCCGAGGGACAATAAAAAACTTACCACCTCCTTCACGGTTGTGGTTGTAGAAAAAAAAATAAAATATTTTGGAAACAAATATATTCCACCCTCGGTTGGATTTGCTCTGCGGATTCAGCGTCTCCACACACATACAGTTACGCGTATCCATCCTGAGCAGCAGCACACATCCTGCAGAGAAAAGTTGTGAAAATGGAATTCCAGTATCAACGCAAGCATACACACACACACACATACATTCAAACGCATCATCGCTCCTCGCATTTACTTAACTTACGAAACGAAAGGAATATGGAAAAAATTCCCTCTGAATCCTAGCTCCGCCCATTCTTATATTACAGCCCTTCTCATTTTTTCATTCGAGATGTATTATAGATGTTGGATTCTGCTGCTTTTGCCGGGACCCTGGATCCTTTTTCCCTCTTAGTCTACAGCGTTGCGCTGCTTGCTGTCAGTTTCTTTTCCTTGGGTTCTTCTTTTCTCGTCTTAAAGTTGGTTGGGCTCCTTGCGCTTTTGTTGTTGGTGGTGGGTTTTTTTTTGAGAGGGTGCGAGATGTTTTTTCGTCCTTTTTTGCGCTACTCTACCCATAATCTTATATCTTTGGGTGGGGTGGATATTCATTTTTATGATACTACTCTGCTGTCTTCTTTTTTGTTGGATTTTTTTATTTTTTATTTTTTGAAAATTCTAGTCTAGAACTGGTGGTGATGTCCTTGTGTGTGGGTTGAAGATGTTGGTTGGTAAAATAAGGAATATTTGCTGCGTGTATTTGATAGCAGCTGGTGAGAAGTGGATATTATCCCTTTCTGGTGTTTGTATATTTTATTCTTCTTCTTTTAGGAGTTTTACAGCGAACGTTGTTTACCATTGCCATCCTCGTTTGGGTTGGTTGGCGGTAACCTATCTCAGCCAAGAGATAAAGATATATTTTTATTTTTTTTTGCATGGCGATACAGTTGTGTTCTTATATTTTCTTCATGTATTATTTTTTTGTTAGTTGTAAGGACGATACTCATGATGGTGTCGGTCCTGGTTGCCTTTTGCTTTGGGTGTCGTCTACCCTTCTTCATACTTTATAACGTTATAATGAAATAATGAGTATAAAGGATATAATGGAGATTGGGATCGTCTTTCTCTTTTTTTCTATTGCTGAGCTAGGGCAAGGATACTCGCTGTATGTACATATTCATATATGTAATCATTTTGCGATCTATAATTCAGTTATTTTCACGTAATGAGGACTTTGTGTATGCTAAAAGGTTTTAATGAACAAAGATCCTTGCGTCAGGAACATAAGGAATAGAAATACTAGTGGGATTGGGTTTCTAACGAGAGTGGAAAACAAAAACGTTAGTCGCCTTTTATTCATTGTTAGGTGAAGTTCGCATCATCCAAAGAGAAAGGCTTTGTGGTGGATGAAAGTTGATGCTTTGCTGGACATGAAGATGTACAACTCGTACGTCTGACGTCTGTCTGGCCATTTGAGAATGGTGGATTCATTTCTTATCAGAATTTCATAGAAAGCTGTACATATTTGTGTGACAAAATCTATCAAATTAAAAGTTATTTTCAGACCATCAATTGAGAAGCAAAGATGCGAGTATAAATGGAAAACATCCACGAGTGAATACCTGCATCAATTCTTTGTAAACTTACCTTGAAACACTCTAACAGCGACTATATAGACTTGATATTTTTTGAGAGAGGACAACAGATAAATACAAATAATAAAAGGATCCCCTTAAAAAAAAAAAAACATATGTATGTATATAATATGATCGTTCGGGCTCAGCCATGCGTGTCGATCCGATCCTTGCATATTTTAAAGGTTTTTTCTCGTTGTCTTTAGATTGGTTCTTTTGACATAAGACACTGTCCAATAGGTGGATCCATTGCTTATTTTTCACGGACTTTTAATAGCGTTCTAAAGGACTCCTATTACGCGAAGGTGAGGCAGATGATTTTTTATTATTTTTTTTTTTTACTTTTAGTGCTCACTCTATCTGCAGGCTCACAGCGATATACATACATACATATGTACAGAGATCTAGAAATCTTGTTTAGGTACAATGTTATTCATAGTTTTCTCCATCGACTTCAGTACAAATGAAAAGCAAGCTGACGGGTCTAATTGGTTCTGAGTTCCTTAAAAAAAAAAATCTCTTGAGGGGTCAGTAGTTGCTATGTCACCTGCTTATTTAAATAATTCTTTGACAAACAAGTATCCGGAGATGAATTCCGTCTCACTCGTTATGCTTCAAATTTTCATCTGTACATAGGTATATTGAAAAGAGTCTGATAAATTACTTCATTAGCCGAACCACGTGCATGTATAGAATGCAACATACAATTTGTTTAAAAACAATGTCGTTCGTCTGTTTTTTTTATTTTGTTTCTATTCAGGTTCGAGTTTTCAGGTTACAGTACAGCACAAAATTTGTTTTCATTTCGCGAATGTCTGACAGCCCTCCGAAATTAAAATGGTCTTAAGAAGCTTTTCGATTTCACTGTTCGGATCTGGTAATAAACTGTAGGTCTAACTATTGATATGGGAAATAGAACACGCTTAACACGAATGGCTGTGAGAAACTAGGTATTAATCCCTATATGGGCAGTTTTCACGAAATATTCTTTGTTTCCTTTAATTTCCCTGAAACTCGCAAACTCGTGATGTGTATTGAACGTTTTAATCGTAGTAGGTTTTGGCGCCGTGGCTCAGTGATCACTGAACGGGAGATTCAAGGTTCAAATCCCAAAAAACACACAAAAAAAAAAGTTTTCTCAGTAGTAAAATCGGAGAGTAAAATTGCCATGAGAAGCTTCTCTCAACCCTGTGCCCTTTGGAACAGCAATGAAATTTCTGATAAAATTGTATCCATCAATCCCATACATCAACACAGTGCCCAGTGTATTTTTAATTTGTCTGCTTTATTTATGAACGCATCCAAATTGATAGGTAGTAGTTTACTTACTTACTTTACGGGCTCCCAACCCGTAAAGGGTCCCTGCCTGAGACACGGCAGCCTTCCAACCTCTTCGATCCTGAGAACGCTTCTTTCAGTTTTCCAGACCAAGTGCTCTGACATCCGCAATAGCTTGGTCCTTAAAACGGAGGTTCGGTCTTCCTTGTCTTTTCCAACCGGGGGCTAGGATTCGAAGATCCTCTTAGCTGGACTATTATTGTCTATTCGCTCGATGTGGCCGAGCAAGTGTAGTCGGCGTGTTTTGGCTTTTCGCATTACATCCACATCTTGATACAGTTCATATAGTTCGCGGTTGTATCATATCTTCTTCTCCATTCGCCCTCCTCGCATATGGAACCGAATATTCGACAAAGAATTTTTCTCTAGAAAGTATTCAAAATCAAATGTTTTCCTGCTTATTGTCCAGCACTCGGCACCATAGAACAGGACTGGCAGGATCAAAGTTTTTAGAGCACGCATTTCATCTTCCGAGTTAGGAGTTTTGAACCCAGTTGTTTCGCCAAACCGAAGTAACATCGATTTCCTTGGGTTAGTCTTCGTCAAAACTCCACTAAGGTGTCATTCGTGCAGTTGATGTTTACTCCGAGGTAGGTAAACTTCTTAACCACTTCGAAGTTACTGTTACTGGACAGATAATGCTTTGTTTGTTGCCAACATATATTTGGTTTTGTTCTCGTTTACTTCAAGGCCAGCTCGTTTCGCCTGCTCTTCAGTTGCCGTAAAAGCCTCTATGACGGCACGCTGGGAGCGACCGATGATGTCGATGTCGTCTGCGTAGCCCAGCAGCTGGACGGATTTGTTTAAGATAGTGCCTTCCGTGTTGACGCCTAGCCCTGCACACTATCTGTTCCAGCACTAGATTGAAGAAATCCCTTGATAGCGTATCTTCCTGCCGAAATCCGGTAGACGTTTGGAATAGGAGTAGTTCAGAAGTACTGTTTCTAAACTGCACATTGCATCGCGTGTTTTCCAGCACAGCTGGATTAGTTTGGGCGGGAACCCGAATTCGGCCATCGCCATGTAGAGCTCATGACGATGGATACTGTCATACTCGTATGTGGCTTAGAAGTCGATGAAAAGATGGTTTATCTCGACTTGAAATTCGCTGGTCTTTTCCAGGATTTGTTTTAATGTGAAAATTTGGTCTATTGTCGATATGACGAGCCAGAAGCCACAGTGGTACGTGCCGATGAGTGTGTTGCTGAAAGGCTTAAGACATTCACATATTACGTTGGATATGATCTTATACGTGAAATTTAGCAGGGATATGCCTCTAGTTCTTGGAGGACATAGGACCGCCTTTGTTTTGTAGATTTGTTAGTAGTTTAGTGAAGTGAATTCTAAAGTTTCCTCTACTATTTACTTGCCGCTTGCAACTCACAATTACAATTTGTTTCTTGTCTAAACCAACAGACATTAAGACACATAGTAATAGCAGTAACACTGCTAGGCTAATATGGCCAACTCTGGACGGTATTAACCTAAAGGTACTGCTAAAACACCGTAGAAATAACATCTTCAAACTCACAAACGTCATCACCGGAAACTGCGTCATCGTGAGACATGCTCAGAGATTGAGCATTGCAAGCAATGATTTCTGCTGAAGTTGTAGAGTCGAGGAGGAAGAGAAGAATATAGTTCATTTCCTTTGCGCACGTACTTTCCTTGCCTATACCAGAAAGGATACACTTGGAGAATATATCATAGATAGTAGATAGGGATCGAAATAATGTTCCATAATAGTGTCACAATCCCTGTGTCACTGCCTTGACGTCTCGATACCCACTACGTTCCAGGCAAATAGCTCGGAATACGGCGGCAGGTTTTGAACGTCGAAGTGTTAAGTGATATATTTGAAACTTTTAATCTATGGACATTTTATTCGAAAACTTAGATTTTGGTGTAATCGGTATTTCTCTAGTGATCTTAGATTCGATGCTAGCTGTGTTTGGATTGAATACAAAGTTAGTTTAGGTAAGGTGTATGCTCTCCGAAACAACAGGGCGCACTTAAACCGCTGCACAACTTTGGCCCACTATGATTCTACATGCGTTAAGGAAATGTAAAAAATCTGTATACGCGTAGGTATGTTCCACGCGTATTTAGATGTAGTTGCCACCGACGACACATACATCTACAAATAGTCTCAAAACGAAAGTTTTTGGAAGCGTGTCAATGTAGAGAATGGAATTGAGGTTAGGTTTTACACTGAAAAAAATGCGTTTCATTCAACATCTGCTCTTAAGTATCTGCATGTATCATACTTGACCCGGACCAGTGGAACACGGATTATGTTGGTAGAAGATAGCTGGTGCTAGAACCAGTTTTTGTTAGAAATGAATTTATCTTTAGTGGATCGCTACTTGAAACTTCTTCAAGCGAAATAAGGAAAAGCGACCAAATTGCAGTGTATTTATTGTGCACAGAATTGGACAGGTATGTGAGATACAGTTTCTTCCTCTTTAGCATCATCCTATTAGGGAGCTTAATTGCGTACTTCTATATAATTAAAATTCGTTGGTACTTTTAATACAAGTTTATAAGTCCTCTCTTTGCTTATCATGTTAGAGCTGCAACGAGGAGAATAAGCCTGAACTGATTCATGCGGTAAATAAACTTGGCTCATCGAACTCATTTAATTTGTATATTTTTGACAAAATGCCAATACTGGTTTGCTTGTAACTGAGTTAGTATTGTTATAAGAATTTGTTGCAGATCTTACAACTTGGTGAATCAATATCTGCTCTCATCTTAAATTTTAGAACATAGTCGAAGTCAATTTCGTAAATGCCAGTTAATTGATATATCATAATTTACGTAATAATAAGAAAGAAACATAATGTATGTAAATAACATCAAAGAAAGCGTGCACCCTTGTGGACTCTAACAAAGAAATACTGCAAAGCCCTAGATATCTCCAATATGAGAGATTTTTCCAGCATGCGAAACAAGCTGCAAGGATCGAGCAAATGATGCTGAAATTTATACATCGGGTTTGGACATACTTTAATCCGACCATATTTTACAGAGGAGTTGATCTGGGCACCAAACCAAAAAAAAGAAGGTTTTTCACTGTGCAACCTCTCGCAAACGTCTGACAAAGATCCGAGATTAAAATTGTCATGAGAAGCTTCTCTCAATTGATAAATCTTTCTACATGCGCTTATGGAAAAAGCTTGAGCTTTGCCTTCCATTATGTCTTCTCGCAAAAACAAAAAAAAAAAATGTATTTTTCTAGTGTAAAATGGCCTTCTTAACACAAAAATGAGAGTCATTTTGTGCGGAAGCTATTACTAATAAACTTATAAACAATTAAAGTTTGGAAAAATACCTCTAAAATCAATGTTTTTCTAGGTATATGCTCAGCTAAATTGCAGTTTTACTTTAAATTCCACTCCATAACATCATACTCGTACTTATTGTTTAAAACCTAAACAATACTACAAACAATTTGTAATAATCAAATAAATGCAATTACAAATTAATCTGTAATTGTTGCAAATTTACTCCCTGGAAGTATGCTAAAAGGAAATAAATTCCCAAAAAAAGCTCTAAACCCCGAAAGTATGTGTTTACATTTAAAGCAATGGGTAATCTGATTCCACACCGCGTAACAGCGCCCTAAGCACCTGCATTTGAGCCCGAAAGCCGTCACCATGTCAGTCGAAGATACACCTAGATTTTATAAACATTTAACACGCGAAGCAAGCCACCCAAGGTACTGTTTCATTTGTGGTATCTGACAAGTCTGCAAAATGTCGTCACCGCTGTCTGCGCATTAATTTATATCAAATATATTGATTGCGCCAATGATAATTGCGTCTTATAGCAAAGGAAAATCTAGCAGGTCTAAAGATGTATTCCGTCAAAACTAAATTTCCCACCCGTATTAACAACCTGCCAATTTTCAGTTAAGAATTGCTGGACAATTGATCGACGGATTACAGAATTTCAGATATTTTGGTAGTATATACGAGTATTAGGCTAGATGTGTGCAGTCAAAAAGGCTGCGTTCGGTTGGCTGCCAAAGATTTCGAGAACTTGTGCAATCAGTCAAGCTGCAACTCATTGAATGTAGCACGTGAAAAATTCACACCAATGTTACAAGAAAACTTTAAATCCGTTTAAGGCCATATTCACAGCGCAATCCACTGACCCAGATGGAAGAAGAGCGGGTTGGCTTCGAACAAAATGGTCTAGGATTTTCCAAAAGTCCCGTCAGTTAAAAGGGGAGCTGGGGAGAGTTGAGATACGTCGCTAGGAACCGTACAAGACCGCAAATATTTGTGGTTGATCTCCTAAGTTAAGGGACAAAGGAACTAAGAAAATAAAGTTCTTAAACATTAGTAAAAATGTATAATACACTTTTTACCTATATTAATTCTGAAATTATTAATCCGGTAGTTGAAATCTTAGAAATTATTAGAAAAACAAGTCACTATCTGGGCATCTGGACGGCACGTAATAGCTTATAAAAAAGATAATTAAGACCCTGGATTGAGTAACAATATTTAGGTTATTTATTTAGTGTAATATTTGTGCGTCTGGTATTATGTATGTACATACTTTCCTTTCATAGTGGTCGCGACTTCAAACTTAAAAAATAAGTTCTTACATTCTTCCCTTGTAGACCTACAGTCAGCAACTTGAAACTTTAAAAATAATCTTTTATAGCCAACTTATTATGCCAACTGATTTCTGGTTTAGTTTCACTTACATTTTTTTAAGTTAGATTGTAGATTAAAAGATGATTCACGTTTGAATAATTTACGCGTAAAGAGAATCCTAACTTTTCCAGCTTTTTCCCAAGATAACATCCAATGGTTAACTTAATATATAAGTACGTAGGTATATCCATTAAGACCGTTTGAATATTTCTGAACATTATTTCCAAATCTTTTTTTTTAATTTCCTTCCTCTTGGCCTACAACTATATACATTCAATAGATATGTAGTTTTATAAACGAGGACTTTTTGTAAATGTTGGACGAAAATAAGAAGAATGGGACAAAATGGCCACTACTAAAAAAATTGCGCCATTTGGGCACTTCTTTCACTTTATTCAGTTGATCTTCATTTCCTAGACAACAAACCAACACACAAGTGAAACACTTAGTGCTATTCGAAATAAACTCAAAGTTATAATGTTATTCGAACAATCGAATTTACAGAAAATTAGCTGTCCTTAGGAAACAAGTCTCTATGAATGAAGATTTGGCAGCACTCACCTGCTACAAATATTTTTCTTATCAGAAACACCAGGTGGATGAAAATTTAACCAAATATCCATTTCATTTGATTTATATTTATGCTAAGCAAGATCGAAAAACGGTTCTGAAATTGAATTTGACTTTGATTCGAAATGTTGTCAACAGATGACGCTACATTTGGAGGTTGCAGAATTGAGTAAATAAAAATACTTTCTCCTAACTTTTGATTCAACATCTCTGTGTGTAAGTAGAATGCCACTAAGCGTGAGCACTACAGTTTAAAGTAGGCTAGTAAAAAAAAATCCAATTAGATTGTCGCTAGTTTTCTTTTTTTAATTACTTGCACGAGAGCTGTAAAATTCAAGTACAACTACAATTACCTCTTTCTTATTTTTATTTTTTGTAATTACTTAAAGGAATTGAAACTACTTGAAAGTACTTAAAAGAAATTGAAATTTAAGTATTTAAGTACTTAAGACCGTTTATTCAAGTACTTCGAAGGAATATTGCAAGTACAAGTACAATTCCCGGTACTGCTACTTGCAACTCGCAAACTCGTGATGTGTATCAAACGCTTTAAGCGCAGTAGGTTTTGGCGCCGTGGCTCAGTGGTTAACTACGCGATCACTGAACGGGAGATTCAAGGTTCAAATCCCAGTAATCAATAATCACGTCAAGGTACTTAATAAACGGTTGAAAAACCACTTCGTGCCGTCCGACTCTAAACGATATCGATTCGGAAACTTTTCTACTTGTAATAAGGACCGCCTCGGTTGTGATTGTCTAGTTGCAGTGGATTCCAACTTCTTCAAGATTTTTTGCTAGGCGTAGAATTGGTAGGCGTAGAATTTCGTCGTACATAGCTTTCCATAGCAGGGGCCCAAGGATCGAGCCTTATGGGACACCGCCAGTTACTTCGTATGTCTTAATTGCCTCATCAGAATCGTAGAGGAGGACTCTGTTCGCAAAATAGCTCGTTATTATTTTGCAGAGATAATCCGGTATGTGTATCCGATACCGACAGCTCATAACGCGTTCCCAATTCCTTTTTCACGTCGAAGGTCATAATAGCGCAATATTTTTTGGTACCGCCTTTCCAGCGCCTGCCTTCTATAGTAGTTCGGGCTCTCGTTAATACCGCGTTTATTGCATCTATCCTGGAGCGTGCCTTACGGACAACGTATTGGCGTTCCGAGAGACCTCCTGCTGTTTCAATTACTGGCAAATTACGAGTTTTAATATCGAATTTTAGGGCTCTTTTTGAAATACTGTCTAGTCCCGGATTCTTCGCGTATTATCAAAGGTATGGACGCACTCCTGTGAACATTTTGACTAGCCAACTGCCTGCTTTCCTGGAGAGGAAATAGGGTCTCAACTATTTGTCGAAGCAGTACCGGACATCTTGTCGATTGCAAACGGGGGCCTTTTAGCCTCATTGATACACTTTTGTATGCTTTACCCCAGATGTCGTCATTAAGTTGTTTACAAAGATTCTTAAAATAAAGACGCTTGCTACACTTAATCGTTTTTTTAACCGAGTTCTTGCTTCTCGATATGCGTTACAGGTGGGTTGCAGTTGCTCTTCATCTGCATACCGAATCCGAGATCACTGGTAAATTCTTCGAGCTCAGTGTCATACCGCTCTGAGTTTCGCTATTTCTGGGGTCCATCAATATACTGGAGGTCGATGTTTTCCTGTTTCCAGCCTGGACATTGATGTATTACATGCATTGACTAATAGCCCTGATACTTGCGATACGAATTCATATGTAGTTCTGGCTTTAATTATCGCTTCACTAACGATGAAGTCTTCATATAAAGTATGAACGCTTGAGTGTTACCCAGCTAGTGCAGATTTCTGGCCTGGTGCCAGCGGTGAATAGGATAACAATGTGATCACTATGCGTAAAGTGATCGCTCACGCTCCAGTTAGCATCTCGTATCAAGCCGCTGCTTGCAACAATGATGTCAACGATAGATCCCGCTCTAGCTGTGCTAAAAGTGTTTGTGCTTCCGTTCTTAGCTAAAACAATATCCAAACAGGAAAAGGCTTCCAGTAGAACAGTCCCTCTACGCTTCGTATATGAACTACCCCATTTTGTACCCCATGCGTTGAAATCGCCCGCTATTATGACAGCCTGGTTGTACAATGGACCTACTGGTGCACCCGCCCCGACATTAAAAAAAAAGACAGAACTCCTGCCCGTAATATCGGAGACTAGTCTACTGTAGGTTTGTTGTAAGAGGTCATGAGCCGCTTCACAATGATTAAGGTTAAGCTGCAATATATTCATATTTTTTTCAAAATAGTTTTTAATACCTTTTGGAATTCTGAACATCTCCAGATTCCACGCTCTTGGCTTTGCAGTCCTTCAATTTGTGTCCGTTTTCTCCGAATTTAATGCACAGAGCCGATCGGTCGTTAGGACTTTTGCATGCTTTCACGAAGTGTCCAAACTCGAGAAATCGTATTCGACAATAAACCCATCCGATCCACACTTTTCCTATTTCCAACAGCTTGCTGATGATTTCCGCTAGGTTCATGGATTGGGCTTAGGTTTCGTCTTACTCGGCTTGCCCATTTCTTTTCGCTGATCTAAGACTGAAGTTTTCTTAGACGAATCTAAACTGATGTCACCACTTGATATCTTCGGTGAGTTCATCCGCGTCTTTTTCGGAACATAGGCCTTTGTTGGTTGCTCCTCGGACCGGTTACCTGTTCCGTCACGTCGTACGAACGTGGAACTCTTGTCGGTCGCCTTTGATTCTTTACCCGTCACGTTTACTAGTAGGAAATTCCTACTGTATTTGTTAAAGTACCCATTTTCTTGATTTCTCCATGGACGTTATGCTTGTCCCTGTAAAAATTAATGAGACCGTCGATTTACAACCCGAGTTGTAAAATGTTAGTGTTCTCGTGTTTGGCACTACTGTTTTTCGCGCAGTGAGCAGTGTCAGTTGCCTTTATCGCGCCCATATTTCTTGTGGATGAAGTCGATTTCGAATGCGAACGCGTATTATCTCTAAGAGCAGTCCCTTTAATTGGACAACGCGCAAACCGAGTGCTTTTCTTAAACGGATCTTCAGTGCTCCTCTGCGGTGTTGCAGTTTAGTCACCTGGTGACCTCAGCATCCTCGAATGCCCCTGGAAGGGGTTTTCTTCGTTTTCCGTGCTTTTGTTGTTTTTGTTATTGTTGTTGTTTGAATCCATTTCTGTTGGGTCCCTTTTCAAAGCCGTTATCAATATTCGGATGTATAGTCACCTCAATATCTCATGGTTATCTATGTAAATAGTTGGATCAGTGTTGCGAAGTTTTGCAACTTGAAGTGTTTTTAATCTGTCAATTTCACTCAAGCGAATAAAAATAATTACAAATTAAAACTATCTTTATTTATTAAGGCTATTGAGTATCGATAACAAATAATGTCGGTAGCAAGAGAATAAGAAGAAAAATTACAAATTATTTAGTTTGTTACTTAAAGTTGTCTTTACGCGTGTGTTGTTGCCAGTCTGCCGTTCCAAGTTAAAAAGAAATCACTAGGTTGGGTAGAAAGCCCAGGCGTCGGAAATCAAGAAATGCGGGAACAAAAAATCGATATGCGATCCCGCTGAGTTACATGTGGATTTGTCAGCGGCTTGTCACTTGAGGGTTTGTTCGCAACAGTTGGCAAAAGCCCTTATGGGGTCCTATACCAGAACCAGATCGGTGCTAACCAAGAATGTTATATCTGAACCTACACCACCATCTGATACATTGAGCGTTCTTTGAGACCTGCCAAGGTTTTAACGGGACGGGGGCGCTTGTAGCATTAGCGTGAAAGACATTTAAACAAGATTTCACTCTCGCTTACTCAGGTGTCAGAATTCTACCCTCATAACTGGCATACCAGTTCGTTTTCCAGTATGCCTTACAGAGCTCGGTCTTATTGTTTTAAGGTAATATGCAGCCGCCATTCCTTAGCAGGAAGCTGCTCTCGTTTCTCGAAGCGGTAGGTACGTTCGGATCTCTCCATTTTCTCCCAACTGTATCCCTCGTAACCACCTTATGAGGTGGGAAACACTTATATGGAAGACGGTGCTTACTCGTCTTGTCTTGTTTGACCTTTTCAGCCACGCCTTTGGTCGGGGAGTACTTATTGTGTATTCGCAGTTAACCTACATTACTGTAGGCCGTTCACTATCCGCCACCTGTGACCCCCACAGTTGCCTGAGCTTAGCCTCACCAGCCCGTCCAGCTTGGTGACTTTGGCAGTATACATACACTTATCGACAAATGTCTACATTCACCATGCATTGCAATGATGTGGCCGTATAATTCCTACCAATATTTAATTCAATTTAAACAAACAATATATTTTTGTACTCAACTGTATCTAGCAACTTAAACGTAGAAGTTTTTTTTTTTTTTAAATCAACCGCAGACACAAAAAACGGAGATTTTTCTTCGAAGTACCCAAATTAAGGCGACAAAAGTCTGCATACACGTATTTAATCTGACCGTTATTTCAATCTTTGTGTCCTCCAGTTCGCTTTGTTTCACCTGAATATAGTGCAGTAACATTCAAGGAGTCTATCAAAGCGCAACAAGTAATTATTTTATTGAAAATTGTTCTTTGTTATAAAAATGAATAAAAAAGGAAAAGCAATTTCGAACGATATACGAGAGTTAATAGTAAAGTACCATACTGAAGGTAAATCTCTGCGGGAAATAGGAAAACTCGTTAATAAAAGCCATTCAACAGTCCAAACCGTATTAAAAAATTTTAAGCTAAGTGGCACAATTAGTTCTAAGCCGCGTTCAGGACGTCCAAAAATATTTACACCGCGTGAGGAAAGCTCCATAGAAAGAAAAATAAAAAAAAATCCAAAATTAACTGCATCGGAAATAGCAGCAGAGTTATTGGAAGAAACGGGTAAGTCCTGCGATCCAAATACAGTTCGAAGTGTTATGAAGGGGAAGGGGTATCGCAGTAGAATAGCCAGAAAAAAGCCTTTCATCAGTGAAAAAAACCGTAAGAAGAGGTTGGAGTTCGCTAAGTCCCATGTAAAGTATGGAAATGAGTTCTGGGATAAGGTAATTTTTAGCGATGAAAGTAAATTTAACATTTACAATAACGATGGTAGAACAAAAGTATGGCGCAAGCCCAACACTGCACTTGAAAAGGCGAATATGGTTGGTACCCTCAAACATGGAGGAGGTAATGTGCTTGTTTGGGGGTGTATGTCGCAGGCTGGGGTTGGAAACTTGTTTTTTATAGAGTCAACTATGGATCGATTTGGTTATCTAAACATCCTGAAAAACAATCTGAAAGATAGTGCTGTAAAGATGGGATTGGGAGAGTCGTTTATCTTTCAACAAGATAACGACCCCAAACATTCCTCACGACTTGTTCAAGAATGGCTGATTTATAACACAAAACAGTTAAAAACACCACCCCAGTCTCCTGACATAAACCCTATAGAGCACCTATGGGATGAACTTGGACGCAGGCTTAAAACCAGATACGTCAAAAATAAAACCGAATTAAAAATGGCGTTAGAAGAAGAGTGGGCTAAAATTCAACCTTCTGTCACAAGAAACTCGTCGACTCCATGCCAAAAAGGATGAAAGCAGTCATAGCCTCAAAAGGAAATGCAACGTCTTACTAATCGAGCTATTTTTTTTGTGAGAACGAATTTTCTCAATGTGTACGTAGATTTTTTTCACCGTTTTTTTTGTTAATTGAAAGAATTTTATTTTTTTAAGTCTTTTTTTTTGTTTTTGTAAAAAAAAATCTAGTTACTTTTGTACTATTGTAACAGTGTGGCTCTGTTATGAAATTCGTGGTGCAATATGAGGATTGCGTGTTAAAAGAAAATCAAAGGCGTGCGTCTTTACCAAAAACTAAAATTGAATTCTTTATTACGTAGTAATATGACATAGTAAAATACACAGAAACCAATGGTGCCTAATGGCAAGAAAAAAAGGAGGAAAATAATCGACAGGTAGATGTCGTTGCGCTCACACGACCCCTTCTTGTAAAATTGACTCCTGGCAATTTACCTCTCATAGTCTTGGAGCCATCTTGGTGGTTTTCGGGAGCGAACCGGTGCTGTATCCTTCCGGTCGACGATTTCCTCAATGTCTTCTTCTTTGTCACTATCTTCCATTTGATATACTGATGACCCATCACTCGTAGAATATTGTTCAGTTGGCAACTCTTCCTCATCGCCGGTATTTGTCTCAATGATGTTTCGTTTATGAACTGGCGGTCGCTCCATGAATAGCGGTAGGGCTTTCTGCGAACTGGTATATCATCTACTGTACGTAAGGAATGTTGATCTATGGTGCAGTATCCTAAAATCTCGTTGTCTGTCGAGAAGGCTTGTAAATTGTTGCTGACTATTTCTCGAAATTTTTGAATTTGTGTTGGAGATATAGATTTCGGAAATGTTGAGATTTGATGTTCGACTTCTTTTAGAATACATGGTGGTATAGTCTGGCTTTGTTTTAATATGCAGGAATTTATATTTGTGTGTGTGGTGTAGCCTGAGTTCGTATTTTGTTTTAATTGGACATCTCCGTTCGTTTCGACAGTTATGGTAATGTTATTGGCCTTTCTCCAATCGCTGCCGAGTATCAGTGGTATTGGTGCATTGTTTACCACCGCTACAGGACCAAATGTGCAACATATGTCGCCTACTGCAACGAATAGGTCAATTTGTCCTACAGGTCTACACTCATTGTCAATGGAAGTTATTGCTGAGCCTTCGTATTTTTGAACTGCATAATCAGGTGGTATAGAACGACGATCGATTACTGACTGTTCAGCACCGCTATCGATAAGAGTGGAAATAGGTTTTCCATCGAATGCATAGGCATCTACGATGGGTAAGCCTCGATCACCACCTTTTGACTTCAATGCGCAGTTTGCTTGTTTTGGAGATGGTTTATTTGGGCAGTTGCTCAGTGAATGACCAGTTCTATTGCATGTGTAACAGGGTATTGGACATTGCGAAACGGGGTGTTGACCTTTTTTACAGCGTGGGCATACATAAGTATTTATTTTTGTATTTTCTGTGTATGCTGGTTTCTTGAAATTATTGTCTGTAAAGGACTGTGGCGTTCTAGTGTTGCGATACATTGTTGTTGTGTTGTGGAACTGTTTGCTGGTGTGTTTTGTGTCATCGTCAAGTTTTTGCCCCAGTTCGAATAGTTCGGTTATGGTCGAAGGTGTGCCAATGCGTAGAATACGGCGGTCTGTATTGTCAGCAACACCCTCGAGTAAATACGCAATTTGATCTTCCGTAGGAATATTTACATTCTTTGGGGGCTTAGAAATAATATCTAACTTACTGCTGAAGTACTGGATTATAGATTCGTTCGGCCGTTGGATACGTGCATTTACTCTGTCATTCCATTCGCGTAATGTTGGTGTCTTTATGAATCGTTTCCTGAATGAATTGAGCCATATATTCCAGTCGTCCCTTGAATCGCCTTCGAAGTTCTGCCAGTTTCTTGCAATGCCCGTTAATTTGCTGGTGCAGAATACTAATTTAACCTCGTCACTCCATCCGTTTATTTTTGCGGCTTTTTCGATGGATTTTATGAATTGCTCGGTGGAGTTGCTATCTTCCCCGTTGCATTCCAAAATCGTTTGCGTCATGTCTGGGTTGATGACGACAGTCTGAATAACTGCTGGACAAGTCCCTACCGAACTAGAAGTACCTGCTGATGGTTCGATTTTCCTTGCTTTAAGGGTAGATAGGATTTTATTGTGTTTGATTATGATTTGAATTAACTCATCTTTTGTTGTTGCTGTTGTTTCCAGTCCTCTTGATTTGACTTCTGTTTGGAGTGCATCCTTCGTGAACTGGTTCAGAATTTCTGCGTCGATGGTCGTTTCTAAGAGTTGCTGGACGAGAGACATTTTGTTGTCGGGTGTTGGTTGTTTCTTTATTGTATGTAGGTTGAGATACCGGCTGCGCCATGTAACAGTGTGGCTCTGTTATGAAATTCGTGGTGCAATATGAGGATTGCGTGTTAAAAGAAAATCAAAGGCGTGCGTCTTTACCAAAAACTAAAATTGAATTCTTTATTACGTAGTAATATGACATAGTAAAATACACAGAAACCAATGGTGCCTAATGGCAAGAAAAAAAGGAGGAAAATAATCGACAGGTAGATGTCGTTGCGCTCACAACTATGAAGTCTATTAAAAATAATAATATAGTTTTTGTTTTAATTAAATCGATTTTTTTTATGAAACATACGACAATGTCACTACAAACCATGGTATATGTAGACTTTTGTCAATGAGTGTATGTATGATCGTATTTGAAAGGATCAGATCAAAACAAACACTTTTTATTCCATGACAACCTATATATGTATATGTACATATATCTGTTTTTTCTTACATTGTTCAAGAACCACTGTAGAAATGTTGATGAAATTTTATTTGTGTGTTTAATCTGGTAGGTATGTAGTTTTGTCAAAAAATTGTCAAAATCGGATGGAATGCGGGTAAGATGTGGGGTTTAAAAAAAAAATTAAAATATTTTTATTGGCTGCCTAACTTAAGAATGTCTGAATAGATTTTCATGAAAATTCCGCTCGTAAGCTAAGACTGACATGATAGTTGTCTCGAATGAAAATTATCTTAATCGGATGTTGCTGTGAAAAAATATATTTTTTTTGGCATAAAAAATTGTGTTTACAATTATTACTTATTTTTAGTTCTTGTACAAAATGTCAGCTGTCTAGGTCTAACGGTTCAAAAATTACAAGCATATGACATACTAACTAACAGACAGACAAACTTAAACCGTGTTGAACCCATTAATGTTCCGTTTTATACTATTCTGGAACGGTGACTGAAATGATAGCTATGTTGCGAGTATGTCCAATCGAATAAATTATTTCAATACTTAGGTATTTTTTTATTTTAGACAGTTGAAAGTGATGAAAAACTGAGATTAGTCAAAGTCAAAAAAAAGTGCATGTTTGGGTTGCACGAATGCACTTACCACCAATGTTGCTTATATAGAAATAATCTCCATTTGAAATTTAAACACAACAAAAAAAAATATATATATATTCCTTTTTAGAGTTCCGTATACAGACCGCGGAAGCTTGTCCGTACTTCCACCTGTCACCACCATCTACCTCCTAAAACATAAAATCTATCTGAACAATTTTTGCACAAGTCATGCAGAACAATGACCCAAACACATTGCCGATAGTGTTTTTAAAAGGCGATGTTTTGGAGTTGGCTTCAGTACAAGCAAACTACAATATATGCCTAATAAGGCATGGTGACATATCGCTGAAAATAGCTCTTCGAATAGAATCCAAAAATATAGTCGTATATTAGGTGTGCAACTAAGTTCTCGCTGTTTGTCAATAGATGGCACCAGCATTTGACATATCCAAAACGTCATGAACCGAGCTTGGACATATGGTAAACAAACTGTTTTGACACATTAGTGATTTTATTTTTGCGTCATATACTTTTGGTTGTGTGAAAATGTCTGAATTTGTGCCAAATAATCGTCATTTGCGGGAAGTGTTGATTTTCTTCTTTCATTCGAAGAAAACAGCGGCTGAAGTGCATCGAAAGTGTACGGAGATGCTGCTCTAAGTGAAACAACGTGCCGTGATTGGTTCCGTCGCTTCAAAGACGGTGATTTCGATGTTGACGACCGTCCGGGTGAAGGAAGGCCAAAATCCTTCGAAGACGCTGAATTGGAGGCATTGCTAGATGAGGAGCCGTGCCAAATGCAAGAACAGCTTGCTTCAGTATTAGGAGTTACCAGTCAAGCCATTTCCAAGCGATTGCATGCATTTGGAATGATGCAGAAACAAGGAACTTGGGTTCCTTATGGTTTGAAGCTAAGCGGATTAATAAGTTATAGGAATTATATTAAACAGCCCAATAAATAAAATATGTAAAGAAGAATACACATTTATACACTTCCTATCTATAATTTTGTATTTTCAATATTTGTCGGTAGTGTTTTTAAAAACTGTTATTTTGGTGGTGACTCCAGTACAAGCAAATGTCACAATACAAAATTTTTTATTTGCACTGTGGTTTCAGCGGATTGATAAATTATAAAAATTAGTAAAAATTGTTGGTTATTCGTCAAAAATATTAAAAATTCTGCCATCCCTACGCTTATTTGCAATGACATTCCAACTGTCAGCTTCTTAGACAAAGCCAATTTGGTTGCTGACCACTTTGCAGCGAACTCCATGCTGTAGTTGAGAGCGTCAAATTCTCCATGGGACAAGTCCACTCTCGCACTCGTACAGTTGCAGGAGTACTTAAAGGTCTTAATATACACAAATCCGCTGGTACAGATGCTATCCCCCCCCATAGTTTTGAAGAGGTGTTATGCCAAGCTGGCAAAACCTCTGTGTAAGCTTTTCTGTCTATCCTACTATTCCGGGATGTAAATCATCATTTGTCCAGCCCGTCCCTAAAAAGGTGAATCTTCCTCCCTGTCCAATTACCGACCCCTTTCACTTATGTCCCTTCTTTCCAGGGTCATGGAAACGCTGATAAATCGCCAGCTTATGAAATATCTCGATTCACGAAAACTCCTTAATGACCGGCAGTATGGTTTTCGTAGCAACAGGTCCACTGGTGATTTGATGGCATACCTCACCGAGAAGTGGAACCAATCCATCACTTCGGCAAAACTAAGATGGTTGCGTTTGATATTTCAAAGACATTTGACAGAGTTTGGCGTAAGGCTCCTTTGTCTAAAATGCGTGCATATGGCGTCGATGAGTTTCTTCTCTAATGGATTAAAAATTACCTTTCGGGGCGTTCAATACAAGTTGTCTTGGATGGCTTCAAGTATGCAATACACAAAATAAATGCTGGTATTCCTCAAGGCTCTGTTTTTTCACCGACTCTCTTTCTTATTTAAATAAATGATCTTTTGTCTGCAACTTCTAATCCAATCCATTCCTTCGCTGACGACAGTACATTCATCAATTCACCCTTAAGCCCAATTTTTAGAAAAGTTTAATTTTTAAAGATTCATAATGACCTATAGGTCAGTACTGAGTTCGGGATTCATATAAAACTGACCCAATTGTGGCATATGGGTATATTCATCTTCAACTCAATTAGGTATTTTACGCGCGACGAAAATGATCAGGCACATGATTGCTTCAATGAACTTTAGGAAAAGGTATACCTAGACGTTGAATTACGGAGAAGGAAAGACACTGTTGTCGAGTTCTCCTTCTTCAAACGAAATCTGGTTTTAAAGAACTGCAGTCACATAAGCTCAACAGTGATACAATGAAACATTTTGCCTATGATATTTGGCTCTATTTATGAGGATTACACGACGGAGAAAAGAATATCACAAACTGGCTCGACCATACCAAACGAATGGACTAGAACCTTCAGAGGGTCTTTGAAGCCGAGGCTCGTAGAAAACTTAAATAACTGGAACATGTCCCAAATTCATTGGGAAAACGTAATTGTTAAATCAACTGAAGAATTCCCTTTGCTCACTCGCACAGCGATTCAGATTTTCGAGTTTTGTGAATTCCTTGGATTAGGGATGATAATATAAGTCAAGCAGATGAGATGTTTAACATTGTCTATTCAATATTTCGTAACAAGCTTTTAAGAATTGTTTTAACAAGAGTGTCGTCTTTTTTTCGTGCATAGCTCTAAAAGTTTGAAATAACTCAAAATTGTTGACAGCTGAAAGGATTTAATTAAAATTTGTTTCATGTGCTAAAAAATTAACATTTTCAGTTATAATTACATTTTATATGCTCAAAAGCAAATTATTTCCAAGCGTCCGGTAACTGGTACATATTTGTTTGGTGATAAGTGAATAGGTAACTGGTGCCATGGTACTTTTGTAATTTATTTGTTTTTTGTAGTTATGTGCTGGAGGGGAGTCTTGTTGGAAAACTCATCTTGCTCAATGAAAAAAGGTATTTGTCAAAACTTTAACGACGACTTTTAGGATACCTTCTTGTTATACCTTTATCTCAGTCTTGACTCGTTTTTCACAAAAATGGAGAGCAGTAACTTCTTGATGGAATACCCCAAACCAAAGCCCGAAATAATTATTAAAAATAAAAACTCATGTCACTAGCTTTAAGATTCTGAATTGTGGTGAATATGTATTAAGTAGCTTTTTTATTTGCACTTGTGAAAGGGGATATGAATACCCTTATACTAATTTTAGGACACGGTCGTTTTGTGGAAAGGGGAAGTGACAGAGAGAAAGACAGAATGGTGCAGTTGGTTTGAAACTCAGGTGGTATTAAGTTTCAGTGAACTCCAAGGGTGGCGTCCAGATAACTGGGGAGTATTTATGTTTTGCTGTTATTGTCATTGCTTATGATTCACAGTGTTTTGTCATCATCACGATCACATTTAAGCCATATGACCACCCTACTGCCAGTGTTATGCCTTCGCACATTAGCTTTCGCAATTGATCGACTTCTTTTTTATTTATTTCATGCGAAATAAATAGATGGATTTTTGACATCAGGATTCGAACCGTGAACCTGCAGCGTGAAAAGCGATGATGTTACCACTACACCATGGCCATGTACAACCCACAATAAACTCTTTAACTAACTAACTAAAGCAGGATGATGGCCACGCTGAATCCTAGGAATTGTATTTTTGCTTCTTTAGATGTCCTTGTATAAATTTGATCATTTTGCTTATTAAAAACTTCCTCGACGATAAAAATCTGTTCGTCCATAAAAAGGATATTTTCGTGCTTAAAATATACATATACGAGTAGCGTCAATATATGTCCAGTTGACCGACGAAAGGCTTTCATGTTGAGACCATCCCGAATGAGCCTTGACAAAGATCTCGTGAATATATCCAGCTCTTGCGACATAATTTTTTATTTTCGAAGGGGATTTCTATGAGTTCGCGGTACTATTTCATGTTATTTTCATACAGTTTGCGCTGGAAGTTTTGTAACATAATTTATGTCAGAACTAGGTAGAATATTCACACCTATCAACAGAAAATTATTTTGTTACTGTACATATATGAAGAACCTCTTAAGTGTTCAGTAAGCGGTTTTATCCCATCAAATTTCTTATGTAGGCAAGTATCTTGAATTGTTTATTTCATCCTGAAGGAGCAAAAAAAAAGATTTTATCTCCAAGAAAGTAAAAAAAAATCAATAAAATGGATTCAACAATTCAGAATTTATACAAAAAAATTACCGGCAGTCTGCTTTTCGTATGGAATAATAGTTACAGTTTTAATGTATTTTCGTTCTAACTGAACACTGTATGTGCAAACGGAGTGGTGCTTGACGTTTGTTTGTAAATCGGTAAAAAAATATCTTAACAATTTCCAAAAACCTACCATATGTCAAACATTGTTTAGATATTAATTTCGAATATAAATTTTAGCCATAGCCGAGAAATAGTAGATTTTCAAAAAGTACTCTTAACCTGGTAGGCCATCTGATAGCATGTCAACAATAACTTAAGTATCGAGCCGTTTTCATTAATAAAGCACCATTAAATTTGATGTTAGAATGAAAATTCCGTTTTCACCTCGAATTGTGATCATATAGATCCCAGATATGAAGTTTGAAGACACGGTCCTGTCGCTTAGGCTGCAGTCGACCATACATACACAGAGACGGATAGACTGACAGACAGAATTGAGAGACCCACTTTTCTGAGTTTCGGTATTATAGTAATTTCAAGTTTGATCAATCGCTCGAGATCGAACATTTTCACGAAAGCAATACTTGCTCCAACCTACTCGTACCTACATATTATGTGTGTACGAGTTCATATGTAGGTGCAAGTAAAAATGTGTACTTTGAAGTGATAGTTTTGTTTATTTTAGAAAAAATCGTGGCTAAGATGATCCTAGTTTCGACTATCAATCTGGTCTTAAGATTCATTCGCGACCCGGGGTTTGGGAACTGTTTCTACGAAAACCACAGGCAGGTTATTTTTTGTTTTTGTGTTACTGTGTCTTCCATTCAATCATGCATAGAAATCTGTTATCTGTGCTTTTCATGCGTCAAGAAAGGCTCTCTAGTACAACTATTTGCTTTAAACTCAACTTCAAAATAGTTACACGTTAAATTTCTCCCACCTGAACATCTCTTGTCTTAACATCCTTATAACTTAACAGAATTCTGTTGGTCACCCTCTTCTTCTGTTAAGTAAGAGTTTTCTCATTTCTAAACTTTCAAGGAACATTTATTTCCACTGTGGTTACTAAACTTCCTTAAGAGAGAATTTGTACCCATCCCGAAATTGGTAAAAGGGACATTTTCTCTTTCACTCAAAACGTACTCATTTTTGAGTGGAAATTTCAATCTTCAGGGAAAAGGACTCGCAGATTTCCTCCTCTCAAGAGAAAACCACAAAAAATAAAATAAGGGAATGTTAAGAGAATTACTTTCTTCCTTTCGTCATCGTTCGTATTTACATATGGGCCATCACGATTTGATGTTGTGTAAATCATATTCATTTCCCACATGTTTAAACAGCAAGAAACCCCAAAAGAGAAAAACCGCCTTGTTTCAAAAAGTAAGGTACATTCATTCACGAAATCTTGCTTTTTTCCATCCACCCCCTCACACAGCGCAGCGAAAATACAACGCAAAATAAACCTGAAAAATAATCCCTCTTCACCCACCCACCCGCAAACATACATACATGCATCAAGGAACAGGCAATATGTGTAGTTGTCATTACCCTTTTGGTGCTGTTGCTGCCTGTTTTGCTAAACCCATTCGCATATATGAAACGAAAAGAAGACAATTTTCTTCATTTCTCTCGTCGCCTGCTCCGCTCACCGCCCCCTCCCAGGAACATCACACATATAAGATATACTTAAAAAGGACACGTATAGGCTTAAAGCAGACAGAGAGATCTTTTCGTTTTGCAGTCAAAATCGAATTTCGGAAAAACTCACATTTGAAATATCTTACACAAAGCAGCAGCAAGGTGAAGTGATTGATTGATAAACAAAAAAACAGAAATCCCATAAAATTTTTTAATCAGACCTGAATCTAAACAAAGAAGGCTGACAGAATTGAAAACTAATTTTCAAGGATAATTTCAAGTTGAATTTCAAGTTTTAGTGCAAAAAAAAAAAAAATAATTAAATTAAATCTTACGGACTATGTTTGTGTGGAAAAATTGTGTGTAAAAGAATTTCTCAAGAATAAGAAATACGACATCTTTCGGATGATAGAGTGCGTGACTCAGCCAGTGTAGGAACCAAGTGTACGCCGAGAAAG
Source organism: Pocota personata (assembly GCA_963082735.1). Taxonomy (NCBI): domain Eukaryota; kingdom Metazoa; phylum Arthropoda; class Insecta; order Diptera; family Syrphidae; genus Pocota; species Pocota personata. The sequence continues at coordinate 6,620,556 of OY720433.1, forward strand.
GGTTGCTTGCCTTTTCGATTAATTTAGGGTGTGAAATTGTTAAAGGGAATTTTAAGAAATTCCGTCGGCAATTGAAAGGGACATTTGATTTGATTTGATGTGATTTTCGAAATTGTTTTTAACGAATAATTGTTCGTTTTAAGTAATCTTCATGTGACGAATGTAATTTTTCAATAACACCAGTGATTACCTATTTTATTCTTCAAATTACATGCTTTTCGCAGTATGTGCTCCGACTCGGACAAAAGACTTTTTTTTTTTGTCTAAAATAGGCAACTTGTGTAAGTTTTACGTCACTTTAGCCTATATAGAAATAGCAACTACCTTTGCGAAACTAGCACATGGACTGAGAAATACAAATATAGACATTTTACCCTTTGGTTACATAAATTCGCAGTCTTATTGAAGAGTGGCAGCAGTCTATCCTAGTATAACAATGTGCATTTAAGATCAGCTGCAGTTACAAGTTCGACTCTGCTGCAATGCTATCACTAAAATGTTCAAAGATAAAGGTACAATAATCATGAATGAAGATCGATTATAACGCGAGTTATCCTGAGAAATTAGACAATTTTAAATTACTGTAGTTGTTTCTAATGTGACAATATGTGTTAATTTCAAATTGTTCAATTGGTCAAGTAAGCAGAACTTACTTCAACAAAGCTTGTAAGGAAAACATAGTGCCTCATAGTGTAAAGCGGGCTACCGTTAAGTAAAATGTTTTTTTTTTTTTAAATAAATATAACTATCGTTGTTTTTCATATTCATAATCCGTTCCTTAGAACAGTAATATCGTGTAAATTGTCACGCGAGAAGGGGAAAGAGTCAACTATCTCTCCTCTGCACTTGTCCAGCTCTCTCTCTCTCAGCAGAAGGCTTCACTTAGGAGCTTACTTCTACGACAACCTCAGTGAGCTGGCTAACTCAAACGTTGGGAACCCCCACGTTTCATTAGATGCTCTAATTGGTTCTAAGGTAGGACGGGAGAAATTTTTTGATCCTGTGGAACCACAATAAACTTACTTTGGTCTAAGTGTCTGTGTGTGTGTGCTTAAGGCGCCATCATGGCAAGTCCCATAAATTTAGATGTATTGTCAAAAGTTGCTTAACTTTTTGTCGTATTAGAGAAAACAATGGCAATCGACATCGCACAAGTTTTCGGAGAATCAGCATTTCGTTCGTGAAATAGCCTTATAAAAGACCTGCAAAATCCCTTCCGAATTTGGGTAGGAAGGACTGCAGAACTATGATTGGGCTAATCACTGAACATAACACAAGTGGTCATCACATGACCAACATGGGAATCATTGAAGATCCCACGTGTGAATACTCTCTCGAAAGCGAAGATCCGACGGAACATTTTCTTGGTCAGCCTGCTTTTGCGAGGTCTCGATGTAATGGGAATGGACCCAATCCAATCTCTAGCCCTGAACAATATTCTACGTTTCACTAAGAGTTCAAAGAAATTTGACAAAATGTTTCCTTCATGGGTTTTAAGTACAATGGACTACTTTAGTGTCTGGGTGCTGAAACTAACCTTTATTCCCTTAACTTAAATTCATTCAACATTTTGCTCCAACAAGACCATATTAGCAATTTAGAGGAAGTGAAAATGGCTAGATTTGAGTTGTCTCGTGGGGTAAAGAGCACGTTCTAGTAATAGTTTTGTTGGATGATTTTCTGTCCAAAGAGCATACGCATTCAGGTAAGTCATTGGAGTAGAACCACGATATACATAACTAATATATACCTATATATTATAAATAAATAAAAAAAGGTTAATTTTTGTGAGGTACTGCTTCCTTCTTAGCTCATAGTGAATTTTAGAATGGCTGTTGGTGGCTAAGCTAACAATTTTCACAGTTGAGCATTCGCAGATAAAGTGGGACGTGTAGGCATTCTCTGAAAATATTTTGTACTAAAGCATATTAGACGTGTTTTAGTTCTCACAAAATGTTATGAAGGCTGTGTCCTTACTATTCTTTGTAACTGAAGCAGTTACTACTTTTGACAGCAACAGCACTGCTCGCAATTCCATTAGCAATGGTCGTTTCAATAAAACGCGCCTATTAAAATTCTGGTAAAGAGTATTCTGCTCATAATTTCTATAATTTCCTTAATATGTGGCATAACAGGGTACTCCTCATCTTCAATCTGAAAGATTTAGGAAATCCATGTTGATACTAACTTTCAATATTGTTTTATAAAGGTCAAGACTGAGTGATCGACAACTTTCTGTTCTTGTTTCGAATCGTAACTTTTATTTGATAGTTCATTGCCCATGTTGTTTTCGGAGGTAGCCCTGTATCACTGGACTCCAAACAGTGAAATGCTGGTTTTTGAATTAAAAGTTTCAGCTCATTGTGGCGTACGAGGTAAGGCTGTCTATGAAAATGTCGATTTCCTGGTTTGGAAATGTTATTGACCTGTGGTCGTCCGAACGGATTCCCTAACCTTTTCTTAAAAGAGATAAACTCTTCAGAAACTTCTAGACAGTGCGAAAAGAAATGCGTTAGTTACACATTGGAAAATTGTGTAAAAGTTAGAGGAGAAATACTCTCCAATGTTTGTCAGCCGTTTACGAAAAGTGGGACCTTAAAGAAACTTGTGGGTGTTTCTGAGACTCGAACCTCAGGTTCTGATTAACTACCGCGGTCAATGTATTTTGTATGGCACTGATTGTACCTACAGGTTCTTACAAACGGCCACCAAACCAGGTACACAAACGCAAGGATGTGTCTTAAGTCAGCACATTTATCTGAAAATCCACTTGCAGCCGTAGAAAACTATGTTCGTTTTCTTAGCAATTTCCCAGGTGTTAGCATTCCCATTCAATTTACGGTCTAGTGCATATTGAAGGCCAAGATATTTTGCTTTTCCGAAATTTGGCATCTAAAACGTCAGGATCGCGTTTTTCCTAGTCGAAAAGATATTTAATTTTTTTTTTCCACATTTCATATATTCAAGTTTCTTGCCTCTTTCTTTAGTGTGCTGTATATAGGGCTGATTGTTGTCTGTTGCATGAAGCTGGGGCAGAAATTCCCTTATCTCTGAGCTCAAAACTTCATCTTCTATTGAAATCCATCGTAAATTTGTGAGAAAAAGAAGCAAATGAAAGCCTTCATTCATGTCAAATGCTTGAAAACTATTGATTTGAGAGATTATTTGATCCTATCTATTAGAACTGGAAGTGTATTTTTTTTCAGTTCACATTCCGAACATAACTGATGCTACAACTGACATTACCCTCAAAAGGTTATTAGGAAGATAAAAGCTATTCCCAAATATCTCAAGCCATGGTAGTTGCTTCAAGAAGATATGAGAAACTTGTCGTGGGTGAAATGTTTCTTCGTGAATATATCTTGCCAACACCAGCAACTGCGAACACGATGATATCTCAGTTAATTCATCAAATTGAATAACAATTTTCACAGTTGAGCATTCGCAGATGAAGTGGTACGTGTAGGCATTCTCTGAAAATATTTTGTACTAAAGCATATTAGACGTGTTTTAGTTCTCACAAAATGTTATGAAGGCTGTGTCCTTACTATTCTTTGTAACTGAAGCAGTTACTACTTTTGACAGCAACAGCACTGCTCGCAATTCCAGTAGAGGATTGTCAGCAAAATCACAGTGATCAAAAAATCTATCTCTAAGTTTTTGAATTCTTAGACAAATTAATTCAACGTTCACTTTATAGTGCAGATCCAGAGTTGAATAGCGCCAAGGTAATTTAATCATCATTTTTAGAATTTTGTTTTGACATATTTGTAGTGTTTTTATGTGATATTTTGCACAATATTTAATACAAGATTTGAATAAAGTTGTGACATTTTATCTGGCTTTTTCTATTTTGCTACATCCAGTTGAAGACTTAAGCCCAACAAACTGGATATTTCTTGGCTAAAATAGTAACTTTTTATTCGCGAAAAAAAAACTGCATAAGTTGACATCGACTAGTCTACATAAGTTTTTTTTTTATAATTTGCGCGCACCAAAGGCGATGTGAATACCCTTACAGGGCACGGGCGTTGTGTAGATAGGCAGAGAGAGAGAGAAAAAAATAAAGATTTGGTGTTTTTGACGTCGCTGAATCTAAATCCATAGTCAGAATCTTAAAATTCAAACTGTCGTCGAAAATGACAAAAACGGCGCCATTTTGAATTTGAAAATTCAAATTTCGATTTAGAGTTTAGCGATTTCAAAAACATTTACGTACATATATGTACGTACGTATATATGTTTCGAACCAAAATAGGTTTCACCCTTAGGTACAAATTGTTTGTTTCTTAGTCTATTATTAGGCTATTACTTATCCGGGGGTCTGTCTTTGCCGGAGACGAATCGATTGTTTAAGTTTAAGCCTGATGTGCCCTACTGTCAACAAATTACAGATTTCAGCGAATAAAAAAAACTCACCTAACAACTTCATTAGCCGACGACGAAATTTCAAGCAAATTACCATCCCCCACCCAAAAACGGCGTATACAAACCACTATACGGATAGATGGCATCATCTTAAGTACCTACTTATTACCTCTCATGGACGATGGACATGTAGTACGTGCGTTTTAAATAAAAAATGATAAAATTACTATTTGCCTTGGTCATCCCCTAAGGCAAGCAAAACAACTACCCCTTATTCATATTTTATGCAGCGACAATCCCCATATATACTGTGGTCAGTTACGTAAACTGGAACTGACCATTGTGAAAATCAATGGTCAGTTGAGATTTTTTAAGGAGAACCAGCCAGCTGCATAGCAAGGAAAATAGAACAAAGAAAACAAGAAAAAAATCAAATATAAATATGCACAAGCGCGCGTGTCCTAGGTACAGTCTCTATAATTCAAATAAGCACAGCAGGACTGGTGTGACCAGGACACGTAGTGTGATAGATGAAAGTGATGTTAATGACCTTCGTCCATCATTGTTTGATTTTCATTCTTAGGAAGAAACTGGTTTTATTTTGATTTGATATTTAGCAAATAGTCAGTCTATAGAGACGTAACCGAGTAGGATAATTGAGACAGGACAATGGATGAGATACAACTCTTTTGATTTTCTACACAAATTCGTATAAATAACAATTCACACAGGAGTATTTTCAGGAGGTTATAGCATTATTGACTAGTAGAATCTAAAACCATTTTTTTTAAGAAATTAATCTTTTGGTATATCATATTTTGAAGTAACTTTGACATAACTTTTCCAAAATCTTTTGTTACTAGAATGCTATGAGATTTAACGTAAAAAAAAACAAGTCAACAAGTGAACACGCACTTACTGACTACTGCCCATGTGACAGCTGTTGATCTTTACCACCTACAATTCAATTATTTAACAAAAATAAACTCTGAGGGTTGTTAGAACTGAGTGAGACAACGGATGCCCTCGTTGTATGTAATAATAACTTCCCTTCATTTTTCCTTCTCAGGTAGGTATCGAAGGTGGGGAATTTAAGCTTTTGATGGAATGACGCTTGTAATTTTGTTTGGTTTTGTGAATAGGACTGGCCGCGTCTTGATCGGGTCGATATCGTCACTATCGGTCTATGAAAAAATCTTAAAAGAAAATCGCACATGGATAGACAGATAGATATTTTTATTTCGTATAATAAATTACATTGGCTTGTTGCCGCATATTTTACAGCACAGGGATTTGATACATTTATCTTTCCACAGAAATAGGATTTAATGTTTAATCTATTTAGTTCAATAAACAAATAAAATAAATAATTAAATAAATAAAGAATTCAATAAATAAATAAATAAATAAATAAATATAGACATAAACAAATAAATAAATTAAATAGTTTAATAAACAAATAAATGAATAAATAATTAAATAAATAAAATAAAAATTAAATAAATAAATAAACAAAGAATTCAATAAATAAATAAATAATTTAACGAATGAATCACAAAGTATATATACCTATGTAAGCAGACTAACAAATATGGGTGGCCGTGGTGAAGTGGTAAAATCATCGCTTGTCACTCTGTTGGTTCACGGTTCGAATCCTGATATCAAGAATGATCTATTTATTTCGCATGAAATAAATAAAAAAGTCGATCACTTGCGAAAGCTAAGTCAACTCTACTGCGAAGGCATAACACTGGCAGTAGGGTGGTCATATGGCTAAAATGCAACTTTGTGATGTTGACATCAGGAGGACGGAAAAAAATACTGTGAATCATAAGCAACGACAATAACAGCGAAACACAAAAAATACTACCCAGTTATCTGGACAGTCACCCTTGGAGTTCACTGAAAACTTACACCTGAGTTTCAAACCAACTACACCAATCCGTCTTTCTCTCTGTCTCTTCCCCATTTCACAAAAACGCCCGTGTCCTAAAAAAAATAGTATAAGGGTATTCATAAAAAATTCATAAAAAAAAATATATGTTGTATATTTATTAACAAATTGAATATTGAGTCTTATACAAAACAACAAAAAACAAAAAAAAAGGAAAACGTAATGTACATTAATTGTGTACTCGTTATTAGTGTTTAACTGATTTACCAGAGGATTGTCAGCAAAATCACAGTGATCAAAAAATCTATCTCTAAGTTTTTGAATTCTTAGACAAATTAATTCAACGTTCGCTTTATAATGCAGATCCAGAGTTGAATAGCGCCAAGGTAATTTAAGCATCACTTTTAGAATTTTGTTTTGACATATTTGTAGTGTTTTTATGTGATATTTTGCACAATCACCCCACACTTGGCATCCATATAATAAAATCGCCTGAAAGATAACTTTATATGTAACAGTTTTGTTATTCGTTGAGAGGAGCGACTTTCTGTTAATAAACGGATATAGCATCTTGATTGCGATCCCTATTTTCTTTATTGTCCTGCTTATATGCTCGTTATAGGTTAGCTTGCTATCAATATGCACTCCTAACTACTTAACGGTAGGCTCCCAAGCAATGTCGACTACTTAGATGTATGTATTTAGTCCCCACAGACTTGTCTTGACTCCTTGCTATACTTTGCTGTTGCTTACTATTTTTGACAGCTCGTTAATGTCGAGCCGCAATCCGATTGGCAATTTCACAAGCATTTCTCAATAAAACATAAAAGTGGAGCACTTCCACTTCTCGCTATATGGAGCTTTCAATGAAAACTATTTGCTTTCCTGGCGATATACTGCTTTTCTATCTCTTATACGTATGATGACGTTTTGATGATGATTAGTCAACTTTCATTTTGCATTTTTAGTTACAAGCAAGACTTAAAGCCAAAAATAATTGCTAGATTTTGGGCTTCCCAGTCCCGGTTTTTTCTCTTTAAGGAGCGCAATATTCATACATAGATATATAAGACCTCTCTGCATATACCGTAATCTCAGAAGAGTGCAATACGAACCTAGTTTTGACAAATATATACTTGGCTTCATCAGCACAATGTTCTCAGACAAAGATTTTGTTCAGATTTTTGACAGCCGCCAACAGCAGTACCAGCAGATCAAAATGTTTGTCCTCGAGCTACCTTCAGAGTGGCCACGGTGTAGTGGGGAGTATGTTTGCTTGAGATCCGAACGGTGTAGCAAAAGCAATAAACAGGCAGTGCTATCAAATTATTTTCATGGAATCTGGCAAGGCTAGGGTGCTAAACCTGCATAGTAATCTACAAGAAAAATGCTTTGATGATGTACATATACGATGCATGGACGGCTTTTCGTGACGTGTTTTCTCAATTTGAAAATAATTTTCTAGTTATGTATTTAAAAAATAAAAAGTGTAATGTAAGGCTGGTCAGACACAGGTGAAAACAAATGTTTCAAACAAATCTTTTCAGTTAATTTCCAAAAGGATCTCCCCTCCGCCACAATCCAACCTATCAACTCTTAAAATTCGAATCACTATGATTTTTAAGCAAAAACAAATCTGTTTCAAAGATTGCAAAGAGTTAGACGAATTTTAACTTTGCATTGTATGTATTTAGTAACATTGACCCGTAAATAGGTTTGATTGAAAAGTGAATAATGCATGTTTGCTTGTATAAAGAAGGTTTGAATGAGTTGAATGAGTTTCCATAAAAAAAAAAAATGCCCTGAAATCTGCTGCACGTTGCTTTTGACACGAAATTCTGCTAAAAAAAGCAGGAAAATGCCTACAAAAAAGATTTTTCTAACCACTACACCGCTAAATGGATTTCAATGGACTAAAATCAAGTCTGAGTGCTCCGGAACTTGGAAATTTCCTTTTTTTATACATACTCGTACATCCATATATAAAAAAATACAAATACTTCACTTGTTCTTCATGTGAGTAAGAACACTTACATGAAAGGTAGATCAAAGTGCTTTACCCTTGACTAGTATTCACAGTATAAAATATATACATATATAGCATATTTTTTCTAGTACATACTTCTGTTTGTAAATTATTGCATCAGCGGCCAAGGTTTGGGGGCCAGATCTTCAAAGATCAAGATCGCGTTGTTGACTAGGAAACGATCATTCTGCTCCTTCACGACCCGAACGGCAAAACGGCGAGGTTAACTTTAATAGCAGTGCTTTGGCTTGGAACCTTCATTTTCGTTAAGAGATATTTCTTGAATTGACGGCGAATTCGTGGTGTTCAAACTCACATTGGAGACATTTAATGCGATCTGTCACGACTGGAACAGACCGAGGCAAACCATAGTTCACCTAACTCCGCAGCCGGTAGCCAGTGGGTATAGCTTCGAGGTAATGCTCAAAGAAATTAAAGTTATATTTAGGTCTATCGAATCTTTTGAACTGATGACTACATATTCACATTTAAGCGCCAAGCTATCGCCGGTATTCTTCGCCTTTACCACCAGCTTTTTCATTACAATCCATCATGTTTTGATCGAATGTTTTATGCTATGATAGTTGATGTTCTAGAGAACTTCACTTATTCCGCTCAGCAAAGGGGAAATCTCATTCAAGCTGTAATTCTTGCAAAAGTCTACGTAAGCTCTTTCGACGCAACATAACGTATGTATGTAGGTGAATCACTTCACCTATTTTAAGTTGAAATTGCTTTTCATCATACGCGTTTTTTACGTTTTCCATGCATTCTCTACGACACTCGTCCATAGTGTTTTTTGACGTCCCTCGGTATTACTGAGTTTTCAAAACGTCGCTAAACAAGATTTATTCATTTTTTTCCTTCTTCATACATCTGTAAAGCCTTGTAGCTTCGTATCAAATCAATTTGCATGTTGATTTACAATTCAGCAAACCATCTGGAGTTGGTTTAATTTTTTTTTCACCCACAAACAACATATTCAGAAATATACGTACGTCCAAATGGGTCCGGTGTTGCTTTTGGGAAATCTGAAATTTTACACAGAAATTATCTATCACATTTTCCAATGCTGTACAAAAGCTAGGTAACAACCTAGTCAGACTCTCTCACCCACAAGGGTGTAAGAAATTGCATTATATTTACACATATCCTGCGATGTTGCTGGCACACCATATGCCTATCGAGAGAGTGAACTAACCCCACACAACATTCTATCTTACCGTTTTGCGTGTACTCGTATGTATGTAGGTGGAAAGGATGACTTGGTTTCATAGCCCTTAAAATTGCAAAAAGTGTGTTAAGTTTCGTTAGATTTCTTGTGAATTTTATCATCGCATGTAATAATAAATTAGTTCCTTTTTAAATTTAAAAGACCTGGGAAGATGCAATTTTGCAGGTAGGTCCTGGTCGAAGAAGAGTGCAGAAATACTCGCGGACCGAACATTTTCATGGGGGCAACAAAACAGGGGTTGAAAGTTTTCCGTCGCATATTACTTCATGCTTTCAGAACAGAAATGATTGAAATTTAATTTCATTTTGGGTATTAATTGTTGCAAATTTTAAACTAAAAACCATTTTTGTAAATTGCAAATAAGTTATAGTGGAGTTGCAGAGCCCTGATCTTCAAACGAAATGCCGTAAATGGAAACATTTAAGGTCTCGTACAAACCGGCGAAAAATATAGCTCACCGAACCATGAAAGTTTCATGCTTTTTCACATAGTATGTACAGAAGGACTTCCTGGCACGGTCCTGTATATTCAATTTCCAAATAAGTTTCTTATCGAAAATGACTCCCAAGTATCTGGTATGTTCTGCGAATTGAACATTCTTGCGAACAAAACAAGTTAACTGAGAGACCAACCTCGTTCATCCATTTTACGAGTTTATTAAGAACTCATTTCATCAGATCTCGTATTGTAAGATAAAACTTTCCCGATATGCCTATCGCAATGTCGTCTTCATAGGCTATAGCACTATACCCCTCTTTTCCTAGGATTTTAAGGAGTTCATTTACTACTATGAGCCATACTAGTGGAGATAATACTCCGGAGTATAACTGTAAACTGACCTTCTCGTTAGGTAACACCCAAACTTGGCATGGAAAAGCCAGCTTTTTAGCATTTGCTCTATCCAATAGCAAAGGTAGCTATCAACCTTCAGGCTGAGAAGTGCAGCATACATAAATTCCGTTTTAACATTGTTCAAAGCTCGTCAAGTGTCAATTAAAAATACCATCGTGAAATCCTTGTTCTCAAAAGATTTCTAATGGTTTGCACCGATTCTCCTTTACAGTACGCATACTGTGAATTCGATATGAAATTATGACATCAATCAGTCTTTACAACGTCTTTAAGATAAAATAGAATAAGCTGATTGGACGGAAATCCTTTGGTGTTTCGCGGGAGGCCTTACCAACTTTCGGTAAGAAGACGACTTCATCCTATAGTTACCCATGGATTAGACAACTCCTGAAGATTGAGTGGGGCCACGTACTCAAAATATCAAAGCCCTCCTGCAGTGCCACTGGAAAAATGTGCTGTGTGGATTAAAGCTGTGCACTGGCGCAATATAGTTTTAGAGGAGTGACAATATCCTTTGGTAGTTCTCTTCTCTGTTTTATTACAAAAAGAATGGGTCTAGTGTCTCCTCGCTAGACATGGTCCAATTTTCGTCTAGTTTTTTGATGAAGCTAGGCATAGGTGGAGTTTTGTACAATTCTTGGGCATGTATATATATAATCATATATATATATTGTAAATATCGAGCCTGGCTAAGTCGCTGAGATCTTTCCGAGAGTGTCTTTCATAACATTGATAGGGCACGACAAGTGCACAAAAGGTAAGTTACTGTTTCTTCTCCCTCTTCGTCTCTGCAGCTTCTTCAGAAATCGTGGATAGGTGTCCCCACCTATTCTAATATCATGCCTACTTATCAAGCAGTACACCGTGAGACCTCCTATAATAGAGTTTAGGCATTTTTTATTTATAGACAAAAGTCTCTCCGTTCTCTTTAGACCCAGATTAGGACAGACGAGAGACAAGTTCTAATAATATTCCTGGGGGGGCCATTTATTGTTTTTACATCAGACTAGCAGAATGAATTCCATATACCCATCATCGACGATGATCTCTTCGATAGAGATTGCTTGCATCTAGTCAGAAGATGACGCTATTTTCCGGCTAGCATATTGCAGTGCTGACTTGTTGGCTGTTGAATAGTCGCTATCGCCAGATATTGCAGCAAGACCCAAGGTAGAAGGCGTCAAAAGCACCGCCAATTGTTGCAGTGGTTCGCTCAATGCTGGTAGTTCCTTTTTGGGCGGACCACCACCGGTCTTTTTGTAAAAAGTAAAACGCACGCAGTTCAACGTCTGCTTAAAGCTTCAAAAAACTTCAAAGCTCTTTCCTGTGAGAAAAACGGATAGAAAGAATGAAATAAAATAAAAAAAAAGTATAAGTGCAAAGCAACTACATACTTGGCCAGGCGGCGCAACATTGAATGCGATTGCAATTTTCTCCCACGCATTGTCTTTATCGCGATTCATCGCACCGTTCCCGTCTTTTTTATTTTTAATTATGGAACTGTACTCCAAAGCATTCTTTACGAGCCAATCTTCCTCCTCCGCCGTTTACACTATTTTTGGTATTCTTTTTTCCATTGCTTCACTTTTTTCACTTTTTTTAGTAATTCTTTTGATTTTTTTGAAACGTAACTGTTTTCGAATAACACTCAGCAATCATAAATTTCAAATCCGAAGTTGAGACTGACGAAGCTGAATTTTTCGAAACAGCAAGTACGCCACCTTGAAATAGTGAACAAAAACATTTTTCAACTTGCCGTTCAACTCTCGAGTTGAAATCAACTCCGAACTTGAGATTTTTTGGCAACTTGAACAATAGTGAACAAAACGGGCCTAAGTGCATTACGGATGTGGTGGAAAAGCACTGGAAGAAAAACATGTCTGTACGGCACTACTTTAAAATGTTGCTCAGGCCTTTGACAAGGTTTGGTATAAGGGATATACCGTGAGGACATACCTCATAAATGCACTGTGAAGGCAACAGATAAACTGCAGAATGCAGTCAGCAGGGTATGAGATCAATTCACATAAACTTCACAAATAAAAAGAAAATAATTTTCCGATATTCATTAACAACCAAGTTGTATCCCATGCCAATACAGCCAAATACCTTGGAATGACTTTGGACGCGAAGTTAAAATGGAAGGAACACATCATAAAAGAAAAGAGAAGAACTAAACTTGGAATATAAGATATCTACTGATTACTGAGGAGAAACTCAGATACATATGTACATATGTATACCCTGAACAAAATCATGCTGTATATGTATAAGAAACAGCGATTTGCACCGTGACCTACAAATAGTAGTGGTTAGAAAGCACCCTGTAACACACAAACAACGACTGCAAATCTACATCAACTTCGCGATAGAAACCATCTTAAAAGTACGGGACAATATCCGGAGATCGGGAAGAAGAAAGCCTCAAAATACTTAAAACTTTCAACTTTCCTGTCGAACTTTCATAGATTGGTCTAGTGAGGTGTTTTTAGTGGTAAACGAGAACCACCAAGTGTCTTTCGAGATTTTCACCTTCGTTACAAAAAAAAAAAAAAAAAATAACGAGGATTATTGAAAAATAATGATAGAATCCTATCAGCATCTATGTGCATATATATATATATATATATACATATGTATGTATGAATGTATTTATGTAGGTATCCAACGCGAAAATATCATGATTACCAATCATACTTACGAAAGCGAGAGCAGTCTTCAAAAGTGGACCTCAATTGACTATATTTTCAATTCAGTTCAACATCAGTTTTGATTTATATATGTACATACACAGTTTAATCCTTGCAGTCAGCCATCTTCTTGCCAAAGTAGGTACATAGATATCCATCTCTGAATATGCTTTTAACGGCATCATTAAAATCTGCTCCATCGTTAAGAAAAGACTCCATACATGTTACTTATTGAAATGTGAAATCCTCATCATGCACAATTGTTGTGTATACATACTTATGTACATACAACACGATACGGTCGTCCAACGAAGGCCACCTTTGCAATGGCGTATCTCAATCAAAAACAGAAATCATAAAGTTTAAGAAGAAGACGGGTGGAGGATGAGAAAAAAAGCAAAAAAAAAAATCTGAAGAAATAAATAATCGCTGGCCTCTCGTTGTATTTCTTTTACTGAACCCACTCCAAGGATTACACCATACATATACAACAATACGAAGGCAAAATTTTGTTCATATTCTTTAGTATCGGGCTGTTCGCCACGTTTCTTTTCCGTTACCATTACCATTTGCACACCAGCCCAGAGGCTAGCCCAAATCATTATCAACATCATCGCACAGAGAGTCTTCATAACGTGGTGTAGTATTCATCTGCCAGCGAGCCAACCAACCAACCAACCACCACCGGCGTCGTCGTCGTCCTGTTAACCAACCGTAAGGACTCTCACAGAAATATAGCCAACCGTGGGCGAATTTTTTTCTTTGCCTTTTGTGTGTACTGTTTGTGTTCATTATTCTGCTGCTATTGCTCTTGTGCTACTTCAAAACGACGTCGTGTCGTGTCCTCATCGTCGTCGTCCTTCTTTCGTTTTTCTTATACAAACACTCTGGCAACAGGCACACTATCACATCCAAGAAGAAAAAGTTATACATATAAATATATATTTTTTTAAAGGTACATACATATATCCTTGTTCTCAATTGTAATGAACCATCCTTGGTGAGTTGGGTTTTTTCATTCTTCTTCTGCTGGTTTTTATTTCATGTTTTTCTCCAAGAGAAACTCGGAAGCGAAAAAAAAGGATATGACTGAACAAAAAAAGAAGCCCGTGCAGGTATTTCCCCCCAAACTATACTTAAATCCTCTTTGTTCTGTGTAAATACGTACTGTGTGTGCTGAGAGACTTCTCCCCAATGTCCTGTTTTCAACCCCTTTTTCTTAGTACCTATTCTTTTTTTCCTGCTACTCCTTCCAGCATAGCTCATACAGAATTCTGACAACACACACAGTGTTCTGTACGGCCCCCATTTTTCTTTTCTTATTTTTTATGAGTTTTATATCCAACGATAAGGATATCACCAAAGGGTTTTCTTTTTTTTTCTATTTTCGTTCGTCCTAATGTCTTGCAGTGCAGAAGGAAACAACACACAATTACCTCACCCTTGTTGCTCCACTAGTCTCTTGTTGTCCGCCGCCGCCGTCGTCTTTTTCTTTTCTTGAATTTTATATTCCTGTGGAAGGATATTCATACACACATTGTTATGAGAGGATATTTTGAATACACATATGTACGTATGCAGTCAAGACAGCAAAATTATAAAACAAAGAAACTCAAAGGAGTAGGGCGGGTGGGCTAAGGCTATATTCTTATATTCGACGGTTTTTTCGAGCTTTATTCATATTATCACGTCCGGGGGTGGTTCCCCTTTTTTCCTATTATCCTCGCGCTGTGCATGACACATTTGCATGCATAAAAATTAAACAGACTTTTCAAATAGGAAAAGAAAAACCCAAGAATAAGAAAACGTGTGTGTAAATGGAGTGAAAATGCGCGTCGTCAATTTTGCTGGTTTTTTTTTTTTTTCATTGAGAGGAAGATAAAGGTGTCGTTAAAGTCAAAAGGAATATATGTACATACCTATAATTCCCTGCTCTACGTAGAGGTACTCGTAGGTATCCTGGAAAATTTAAATTATGGATATTCTTTTTCAGAAAAAAAAGCCCGTCCAGAGAGGGTGTAGGTTTTTTTTTTCTCACTTAAAATTAATAAAAGGGAAATTGTATTTCGTTACGAGTGGTTTTATTCAATAAGTGATGCGAGTCTTTCGCATCAATGGGATTGAATTTTTTGTGGCTACGAGATTGGTGGTCAAGAAAAATTAGCTCATTTATTGTGGATCAACAATGAGGATGAAGTGTGTTGTTGGTTAAAATGAAGACGAATGTATGTAGGTGGGTTCGTGAAGAAGGAAGTTATTTATTTGGTAGTCGACGACCTCGCACCCGAACTCAAGGTGTATCTGCAAAAACTTCTTGGGTAAGTCTTAGTCTATGGTCCTTTGTTCTTATTTAGCAGAGATTTGATAATTGAAAAATGATGGGTGATGCGAAAATTTGATTTACAAACGAGTAAAATTTGACGTAAAATGTTACGAAGGTACGTAAATATGTATGTATGTACCTACATATGTATGCACTTTACATATGTGTCAAGGTACAGGTAACTTTTGTTTTGATTGTGTTTTGGTGATGTAAACTCTTCGGATTGCTAAATTCGAACACAAAGAAGAGAAGAGGATATACATGCATACGTTATCTTTACTGAAACATTCTCTTCTTATTATCCAGTTAAAATGCATTATCTGTAGGTACATTATGAAGGTTCCTTTGAACACAACTTTATAAGTGTGTACAAATGTACTTATGTGCATATATATGTATGCAGTTTAAAAGGATACAATGTAAATAAAACTGGTGCTAAAAATTAGGCCAATTTCATATTGAAAGGCGTCAGTGTCGATTATATTATATCCATCACAGAAGCATTAGCAAGCAATTGAATCCCTGGCGTAAGCGACAATGCAAATCTCTTGGGCTTGGCTACCACAAAAGATGTAAACGATTTTTTATCCCCACAGACTTGACTACGATCTAAGTCTAAAGCTTATATTTGTCTGAGACTTGAATATAATTTGATTGGGCGGAAGCTCTCGCCTCATGCTTGAGCTTAAATGTTCAGCGGTGAGGTGAAATAAGGTCCAACGAAATAAAACCAAATCTTAAATATGATCTTATTTCGCTTTCGAATTGAAAATAAAGCCAATTGGGCGTTCTTTCCCGTCACCAGAGGGCTAATCACTTTCAACTCGGAAGTGGAATAGCTTGCTTTCCTCAATATTCCCGGAGAACTATAACTTGCAGAGATTCAAAATTAATGCGCATCTCACTCTTGTTTCTGTTCTATCAAATTCGCAACTCTTCCAAATACCCTTTCTTTTCTCTCCATCATCGGGTTTTATATACTTTAAAGGACATGATCCTAAATAGTAATAAATTGTAAATTATATATTTCCGTTTGCTCGGGGTAGAAAATCGGAAACTTATTAATTGTTATAAAATTTCATATCGAATGGAGCAAGGAATCCTTATAGTCAGAGCCAGTTGCCTGTTCGTTTGTCACAGCCTCATAACTTTTGCACCGTTTGACGAAGGAAATTGAAATTTGGACCGGACATGTGTTTTTCAGATAACTAAAATATTTCTAGACTCTAGAAAGTAGAAACAATCTTTTTTGTGCAATACCAACATACATAAGAAGGTACATAATGGGTATCGTGAAAGGTGATTCTTCCAAAAATGTATGCACATTTAAGTCTTTTTTTTATCTTTATCGTAGTTCGTAAAAAAACATAAAACCACTCTAAAAAAATACAATAGTAGCAAATATCAATTTATTGCGTAGGTATAATTTGTTTGATAATTATATATAAAATCCATAATTCCTCCTAATACATAATTTAGAATTTAGAAGGAACGGTTTAACCTGAACGACCAACCCCATACCGGTCGTCTATATTCACTCCTGAAGAAGTGTTCAGTGTGTAGTTCTTAAAGATAAACGAGTTTACATCGACTTGTGGCCGATCATCTCAAAATTAGGAAACTTTGTACTCTCTTATGCCCTTCCCCCAAAATAAAAGGACTGCAGAGTGAAATTGGCACGGAATATGATAAAGATTATTGAATATAAATAAAAATGCAACAGATGATAATACGTGTATGACAAGACCATAATTACGTCTCAAAAGATGTAATGGATCTTTGGAGATCTCGTTCCATTAACAGAAGAATGATGGTCGTATTTTTATGCTTAGACGTCAACGGACGGTCACTGATAAGTGATAAATAAACAGTGACTTCCTCAACCCATATCTTTGGTTTGTTTCTGTACTTTAAAATGCGCTCGAAAGTCTATCACTTTTTCACCGAAGGGGAACTAATTGAGAAATTTTACAAGGAGTAGGAGCGATGGCAATTCTAGTTTGACGATTTGTTTCGACCTGCAAAGAAGTGCATTACTAAAAATGGTGACTATTTCGAAAAGTCTAATTAAACTAAGCCAAATGACAAAAATTATGGAAATGTTTATAATAATTTGTCCTTCAGCACATGAAGTATATTGATGCTTTTTTACCATGGTTGTGATGAAGGGATAATAGAGTGGGATAACCTCCAGAGTTGCGGTTCTCATTTTTTAAGTAATCAAATTTCCAAACAAATGACCCCACTTTTACGAAACCCTTAATCTTGGAACAGTAAAGACCAAATAAAGATTTGCTTTCCGTTTTTTTTTTTTTCACTCTCAAGGTATTCTCAAAACCCAATTCATACAGATGAGACAATAGACATTTTAAACTCATTCCATCACACATGCGGTGCCACACAAATCTGATTAACACCTCATTTCAGTCACCTTTTAATCAAATTTTGTGACAGTTATAATTGAAAAGAATTTACTCAAAGAGTAAAAGTTCCATTTACACGAGACAAGAAGAGACGTCAAAGAAAAAAAAAAAAATCCCAGCAAAACCACCACAAAAATACATATATAAACTTCTAGCGGGTGTCTTCTCTACGTTACAAAGGGAAGCAACCCCCATGCAGCACGAGTGTAACAGGCAACCTGTCATTTGTTACTTTTTATTAGCGCGCTTTCCAGATACTTTTCATTTTTTTTTACTTTATTTTTTTTTTTTTTTGTGGAAAATTATTCTACCCTCAAGGATTTTATATTTATCATTTAACGAGATGATACCCATGTGCAAACGGATATTCTATTCTCGATTAACATGTGTGTACGTGTGTTTGTGTGCGTATAATTGAACGCATGAGGCAGTTTTTAAAACCCAAAAATACAAATTCTATAATGTGGAAGGAAAAATGCTCCTCTCGGCGCCGGCCCCTGCCTCCTGTTATGCAAGCAAGTGTGGCAAACATTTTTAATGGAAAATAAAAATATATAAAAAGGATGTTAGACGAAATAATCTGCACATTCTGAGCCCCCAACGCGAGTCATTCACCAACCATTCAGCGCCATTGGCACTGTTGTTGCGTAAAAATTAATACACACATATGAATTTTTATGCGTTTAATTCCGCCCGAAAGAATTGACTTAGTTTGGGTTGGGGTGCGAGTGGTTGGAGGGTGGAGGAAATATGTGTCGGATAAAAAAGTGGAAATAATAAAGGAATCCCCTCCAGGCCCTCCAGGGTGATGGAACCGGGATTAATGTGTGACACAGGATATTTTTGGGGATAGATCTACTTTTTATTTTTATTAATATTTTTTTTTTTTTTTTTTCTAATCAAGTTATCCTCGCCGGTAATGTCCTAAATACTTTTTCTTATGCGATATCCTTGTACCCCAAAGTCAAATGGGAAAAGTTTTTTTTTTCCTTCTTTGCATATTAGCTTCATACACTTGCGGGAATGGATGTGGATGAGGATAAGGATATGGTAAGACTTGTTCCAAGTTTTCTTATCGGAGGTTGTTTGATTTGTTGTTTGTTTTTCATTTCAACTTGTTCAAGGTTGCCTAGCAGTTGCTGCGATTAACAGTAAAAATGTGATAAATAAAGTTGCAAGTGAAGTTGAATGTGCTAGTTGGTAGGAGAAGAAGCAATCGTGCTAAACTTATTGAACGTAGCTGCGATCTTTTGTTTTCGTAATTTCTGTGTATTGCGGAAAAAATACTGTTACAACATTTGTGTCGCTGTCGTAGCGCTTCATATGCGCGATATGAGTAAAGGGCAGATCTATGTATAGGACGCTGCAGCCATTCGGCATTAGCCGAATGTTTGTTTGCCGATGCATAAAACTATTCTGGAGATATTAAAGACCGTCAGCGATCTGGGAAACGACAAACGGTGTGGACGGCGCAAGCCATCAAGGCCTGAATTCAAAGAAATACTCTCCGAAAGCAAACAAAATACTGAGATTAATATTTCTTAAAAGCGAATAAGTCGCATCATCACAAAAGACTTAGGACTTGAGGCCTTCAAACGTAATACTGGGCAGCTTCTGATTCTGGATCTTAAAAAATAGCGCCAATAAATCAAAGCGTCTGCACAAACTCTGTTTACTTACGAAAAAATCTTCACCGTTCAAAAATCGAATAAAATGATCTAGTTTATGCCCGGTCATCTAAGGAAGCCTCCGAACTAGTCCCAAGGATCCAAAAAGGACATTACTCTTCGTCAGTTATGGTTTGGTGGCGTGTCTCCTATGACGGGGTCCCTTATCTGCGAAAAACCGTCGAAACATCGGCCAAAGTTTATCAGTATACCGCTTTAGAACCCGTTGTGAGATCTCTAAACCATATCCTATTTAAAAAAAAAAAAACTGTTATGGACGAGTCAACAGCATTCAGCGCCAGCTCATAAGGCTAAAACAACTCAAGCTTGGAGCCGAAGCAACGTACCACGTTTTTTCAGCACCGATGACTGTCCTTCTGCTAGCCCACATATCAACCCTTTGGTTTACAAATTGTGGACTATTTTAGAGTTCCTAAAGCATGCTCTAATCGAAACGGTGGCCAATTTTCCAATAAATGAGGTGCGTGCTTCAATTGACGAGTGACCGAAGCGACTAACGGCCTGTGTTAAGGCAAAAGGGGGCTATTCTGAATAAAGTTTTATTTTTTATATTCAGAATAAAGTTTATTCAATTTCATTTTTCGGTTTTAATTTTATGGCAATAAATGTGTGTAACAGTATTTACGTTCCTACTAGGTATATAGGTAATATAATTGGTTAACTGGGTTGGGATCTATTACACTGAAACGCTTAATCTCTTATAAGACTAGTTACGTGCAAAACTATGTGCAAAGCTTTGCAGCCATTATTAATAATCGCGTTTTTCTTAAACTCGCCTCTAACTCTAAATCAGTAGTAATAAAAGGCAAAAATCTCGAATGTCACTTCTAAAATAAAAAACACTTTAGTTGTAGTTCATCCGCATCTAAGTCGATTTTAAAGTGACAGTTAATACCATTTCAAATAAAAATGGATGATAATCAAATGTGTCATAATTTTTCCATTTAAGCGTTTGACTGAGCGTCTCGTGTAAACTGGGTCCACTAGCGATGTCGCAAGAAGTGGCCGGGCCCGTATTGCTCTTTCGGCCGAGAATATCACTGCTATGGCCGAGGATGATGGCATCAGGAGGACGGAAAAAAATACAGTGAATCATAAGCAACGACAATAATAGCGAAAAACAAAACAAAATACTCCCCAGTTATCTGGACTGCCACCCTTGGAGTTTACAGAAACTTAATACCACCTAAGTTCCAAACCACACCACTCTGTCTTTCTCTCTGTCTCTTCCTTTCCACAAAAACGCACATGTTCTAAAAAAAAAAAATTAGTATAAGGGTATTCATTAACACGTGCAAATTATAAAAAAAAAAGTACGTCCGAGAGAGTCCACAAACATCGACGAGACAACGATGAACACAATTTGGTGAAAGACCTGAAGATGTTCCCTTATAAAGTGCAAAACGTTCACCAATTGCTGCCTGCTGACCGTCAAGTGAGGTTACATTACTCCCATGCTCTGTTAAACCTGGTGCAAAAAGAGGACGATTTCGTAATGAGCGAAGAAGCCCATTTCCACTTAAGTGGTTATGTGAATAAACAAAATTTGCGTTTCTGGGGCACGGAGAATTCACATGAAATGCACGAAGAGCCATTGCATCTCCTCAAAGTGACTGTATTTGCAGTGAAAAAGTGATTGGTCCTTATTTGTTTTTTGAGGACGCCGATGGCACCACCGTAACCGTAACTGGTGAGCGCTACAGGCAGATGTTAAACGATTTTTTTTTGGCCGCAAGTTGCTGAATTGGGTCTTGAGCATTGTTGGTTCCAGCAGGACGGACTGCTCACACAGCTCGGGCAACAATGGAGATTTTGAATCACCAATTTCCGGACCGTGTGATCTCCCGTTTTGGCGATTTGAACTGGCCTGCGAGATCGTCAGGTTTGACGGCGCCAACCTTCTTCCTTTGAGGCTTTTTGTAATCATGCATTTACCACAACAAACCATAAGCCTTGTTTTCAATTCTAATTATTTTTAAATTTTAATTATTTTTTAGGTAGTTTGGGTCGAGCAAAACATCAGTCCGCTAGTAAGCCATGTCAGAGCCTCGCGTGACATGGTTAGGCTAATTACTCCTTATTGCGACCCGGTCCCAAAGAATCCAGAAATCAATAGATATGGTCTCGCATACCTGTGCTATTGGTACTTCAACAAGAGCCAAATTATTGACTCGTAAAATATGCTTGAGTTTCTGCCTCGTATGTTTCCATTTTGCCTAACAGCTGCCTTAGAACTTCAAAAATATACAGGTGTTTCAACGAAAGAATACGCAGTGGACAGCTATGGCCAAATATATTTTTGAATTAAGTGTTTTTGTGCTACCAAACGTGTGCCAAAAGTACTAAAGTAAACTCCACCCCAAGAAGTTATTCCATATTGCAACTTAGAATTGGCTAGATAAATAATGTTTAAAATGTTTTTGGAGGAATGTGGTTGAGAAGATACATTTTGCATGTCAAAAATAACATATACGATTTTATTGAGTAAATGTGATCTTTCCAGTTCAAATTGTTTCGATCGCAAGTGTGCACAAGCACACAAAATCTGTGTCAATTGAGACATCTTCCGCTACTTTAAGGACAATGATTTTAGTTTTTTTCACTTATATGTAGTTAGATTGCGAACTACAAACTAACATCTTAGTTTTTGAAAATCTTGATTGATTTTTCGAAAGTGATCGTTTCTTGTTCTTCTTAGTCACCTTACCTTTTATATTAAAATTGCTCGTAAAAGATACAAATTTCGGTCAAAGAGAATTTACAGTAAAAAAAAATACTCATTCTGGAGAAAATATACTGAGTGAAGATAAGATCATCAAGACCAGTAAACAACCATATAACCACATCGAAGCCCTTTTAACGGCCGGATTTACTGCTAGGAAAGATAATACCATCATCCTGTATTGCGTTCGACAGAATGAGCGACTGATGAAGAAAAATTCGATTTCTATAAGCAACTAGGTTCCGCCCAGAATATACCACATCACAGAAAGCTGTATTGGGAATCACAAAGAAGTCACAGCATGTGATCTGCGGCAAAAAATAATTCATTGACACCCTGACTAAACAAACCGAAAAAGCTTTGAGTAGATACCAGAGCAGCACCGTGTGCAGGATCACCAAAGTGCTGACTGATTGTCACAGCCTTAAGGCCAGTATAAAGTTTGTCATGCTTTAGTTTACATGTTTACAAAGAAGTTATACTCTGCAGAAAATTTCGTGTCGAGTAGTATGTTAATTATATGGATGGATGGATAAAAAAAAACTCTTCCACGCTGTTGTGAAATGTGGGTCAAACTGCACGCTAAAATTTACACATGTGAAATCTACACTGCCACATACTCGTATCACCAAAGTAAAGTATCTGATTCCATAATCCACACGTCGCTCTGATGAGCTATGTAGGTATCACGTACGACTACGAACATTTAGTACAGATGAAAACCTGCACAGATGGATATTGTTCTCTGAATGTTGTTGGCTGTGGATTATATTTGCTTCATTTGTTTTGGTTTTCTGTTTGGAGTGGAATATAAAAGTTTTTCTTCCCTAATTTCTCTAGTTGGGGTGGTGTGTGGAGAGACGTCGTGATGCGCATTCTGCACATATCTATGGCTGGTCCGGCCCTGCTATTAATGCGATTAGGTGCCATAAATAGTAGAGGATAGATAATTGACCGCGGATAGAATTTTGTTTGCAACTTGCAACAATGAGACTTTTTCTGTGAAATCTCAATCATTGTTGCCACCGGTTTATACTTGAACTAACAACCTTCGGATCATCAGACAAATATGCTACCCCCAGCAACGCGTTCATCCGCATTCCCTGACGTATTGAGGACGGAAAAGATTGTCATGCTCCCAAAGAGGGGCTACACGATTACGAGAACGAGAGGGATGTCACCTCCGACAAAATCAAGTCTAAAATTGTCTTGCCATAGACTAGCTTAGTGGTTGCCTCAATCAATTGATTCATTAAGTCGCTTTTAAAATGACAAACCTATACCTAGCAACTAGTAAAAGCCACTTAATCCGAATTTATTTACATGCTAATTCTCGCCATTCCATTATCCTTTCGAAATTCCCACGATCCCCTTGCGAGCACAGAACAAAAACTCCGTGGCTGCTTGTTGGTTTTTTTTCTGCCATTTGTCTTACTCGATTGAAACAAATTTAACTTTATCCCGGTGAAATGTGTTTCTCGTCTCCAAACCATGAGCCACATATTTACCTACACACCGAATGGACATAAAACCGCATGATCCCAATGAAGTTTAGAGAGAAAAAGAAAAGTGGTGGCGTTAAAAAAAAGCAACACAAGGCAATCCCACGGGTAGCACTCTGAAATTAGGATTTTGTTGTGGATACCACGAAGGAAAAAAAAAGAAAAGAGAAACGAGAAACGAGAAACACAGCGGATACAGATAAAATGCACACATCCTTCGAGGCAAAATTAAGTGAAAAACATTCTTTTTTTTTTGCGTACTCCGTTTCCCTTTGAATCCAGGGAAGTCAGTTGATTTTTTGCCTTTATACCCTCAGTTGGTTTTTCAGTTTTTTTATTTTAATTGACCATGTTGTTGAGGGCGCTGGGTTTTGCAAAAAAAAAAATCCCACTCGCTGATAATAAATTTGATTTCAAACCTACCATAAAGAGATTTGTTCACCCTTTGGGAGATATTACAAAAAGGACCTTTTTAGGTGAATCAACGTCGTCGTCATCTCACCCATAATGTTAATCACTGTTTCGACCAAATCTGTGATATTTGTGGCTGGTGGCATCAAGTATCTTTAACTGGATTTTATTTTATCCTTCAAATTCGTTCTCTGCATGGATATTTTCTCGTTTTTTGGCCCATTAGATTTTAATTTTATTATCTGACGGTTAAATAATAACAATCAGGCACATAAAAATAACTGTGGCGTAAACAAAAATAATCCCCTGAAGGTCCTGTATAAAATCGGATTATTGCGCTTTGTGATATCGAAATATTGAACGGTTTTTGAATAAATTTGTCGGCCGTCAGTTCTTTTATGTAATTTGTTTTGCATATGTGTGAATCCCCAAAAAGTGTAAGGTTCAAAGAATTTAATTTGGTTTTATCATTATTAGATTCTCGATCGACCTTCTTTGTCCAATAACAAGGATCTCGTTTCCTTGAGTGTTATCTATAAATTAAAAAGTTTAGTTCGTTTTAATTATGCAAAAAAAAAACTATTAAATACAAGGTTTTTCAATACACTTAAAGTAAACTTTCCTGCAGAATTACGACGTGTCAACGTCAGCGTAGGAATGCGAGCATCGGGCTTTGGTGGCTTCCTCTTTTCTAGTTGTTTTCGATGCACATTTGTATCGTTCACGATAATGAGATTGGTAAAAAGGTTGTTCGTTATCAGCAACGCATTCCCTTGGATTTCGTTGTTGTCAGATAAGATGTGGCTCTCGAGTGGTCGTTTTTTTTTATTTGGTTGCTGGAGGAACCAGTGTGATAACTTATATATGTAGCTTAAGGTGAAGTTAAGATGGGACCATTACATAATATCTGCCGAAATTGAATAGACTTTTCTTTCGAATTCGATTTAAAAATATCATGACTCAAATGTCATAAACGACTTCGTTTGCACAACGCGACGCGATAGACCTAATTTTGGATGAATCGGGCTGAATTTAACCAAGGCATGAATGACTTTGTTCTCCAGAGACTTACCGCACCTCCAAAGGAATAAGTACAAGTCCACGTTAAATCGTGGCGACCAATAACGCCATTGTTTCATTTGCTGTGTCGCACGTAGCACTGTCTTGCTGGAACCATCGAATTAGGGCCAACAAAATCGATTATCATCTCTCGATACCTTTCGCAGTTGACAGTTACCGCCACGCCTCTCTCTTTTCTTAAGACGTAGGCCCAATGACGCCATCTAACCAAATTCCACACCAATCAGTGAATTTGTGTGGATGCAAAGAAAGCATATCAGGTAATTTTGATTATTTACGAAGCCTTACAGCCAAATATTCGATAGTTGCTGAAGATGGTTTTTGTTTGGCGAACAGAGCATGAATTTTTATCATAAATTTTCCCAATTTTGACGCGTTGTTGAAGTGTATAGTTTTCCATGATTAAATGGTAGCTATGACAGAACACAATCGTCACAGAATGACAGCGCCGTCCATTCAAATATAAACACGTACTGTCCAACTTCAGGCGTGGCTATTGAGAAAAAAAAATATACATATGTTTGGGATTACAATCTAGATCTGTCCGTGTGCCACTGTGCTCTAAATTGCAAGCTTACATCCTTTACTTTAGATGGTGCTAAAGTCCGGGGTGGACCTTCCTTTACCGCGTCGTCCTTTCGTTGTGGATTCGAAGACTCTCCAGACCAGAGAGATGACTCGGTGTCGGTGTACATTTCGCTGTTGTATCTTTTCCTTTAAATTTCCTTAAAAATCACGGTTATCTCAATACAACTTTCATCCGCCTAAAACTCTTCGAAGCCATATAGCAGGACTGATATGATGAGGCTTACGGTTTTACCTAAGCGAAGATAAATGTTAAAAAATGATGGTTCATTCAAAATCTATAAATGACCTCTTTTAGCGTTAGTCATCTATGAGAATTGTAATACTGCAGGAGATCGAAGGCTATCTAACTATATTTAAAAGAAAAATCCGAATTACTTATGAGAAAAAAAGGCTCTCTATTGAGTCAAACTAATCAATATCCTGTATGATTTTGTCCAGCATCATCCGTGGAATGAAGCCCTTTGTGAATAATTTAGCAATCGGCAGCTCTACCTGTAACACCAACGATTCGTGCTGCACAGTCTGTCTACTCTTGTCGATCATCCGTTGCAATATCTATCTTGAGGTCACTTAGGCACGCAGACAAAAGTTATGAAAAATTCAACAAGCCCGATTCCATTCGTAAATAAACTGTTCCGTTAGAACGAAGTTGCTTGAAAATTAAGACTATTGTTACTTACCAGAAGCAGAGAGAGCGAACCGGTTTCAGTAAATTTTGTTTTTATGAGACTTTCTTGGGAAACCTCAAGATAGATATTTTTTTCAGTCGCTCCTACAGGACGCGTGGGGAATCGACATGAAATAAATAATCCATTAGTTACACAAAATATGTGACATCTTAATAAGACTATCAAAATCTGAATTATTTTTCGTTATTGATATGTTTCTACTCGTATATCATGTCAAAACGCTTCGAAATAAACATTTGCCGACTAATCTTCTGAAAATGGTGTTTAAGGACGAAGATACAATAATTAACATTCAAAATCAATAGGCTAAAGTTGACCCCATATACGAGGATGCAGACGTGCCTTCGAATGTACATGGTATGTATATGTACATATGCCGCTCCTGCCATTGATGTAGTGATCAAATAGTTTTCAAGGGCTATAACTACATTAACTCACTCTTAGTCCGTAGATGTTCCCTTTCGAACACTCCCAAAAAGATGTGCCAGTCTTATTTGAACGCTCCTTGCTCCCCAACAACCAAGACAAAAAATGCAAGGCCATTAAAAACCATTTCTCCAGCATAAGGACGCGGAAAAATTAAAAAAAAAAACCCTAGAAAATACATTTGTCTTCCGGAATAAGTCTTATGGTCTTACCACCCAAGAAAATTATAAGAAAAAGTGTGCTTCAATGCAATATTTCATCGTCAGCAATAGTAGACAACATAACAACATACATACATGTTATATGTGTAGG
The DNA here is from genome assembly GCA_963082735.1 of Pocota personata. Lineage (NCBI taxonomy): Eukaryota > Metazoa > Arthropoda > Insecta > Diptera > Syrphidae > Pocota > Pocota personata. Next base: position 6,647,784 of record OY720433.1, read on the forward strand.
TAAGTGTGTTTTTTTTCTGTGCTTACCACCACGTCCTTCTTAAGATGAAAGGACTACCACCAAAGATTCAGTGTTCAGAGAGTGGGGAAAATAAAATACTGTTTTTTTTTCGCTCCTGTAAGAAGAAAAATAATAGTCTGCTTATTGTTATTCAGTCCTCCAGGATTTCAGTCTTGTCCCTTAACTTACATTTATTTTTCATGTGTGTGTTTTCCTTGTTTAATTTTTTGTTCAGCCAACATGTACGAATTTTTAATCGAGTTAAGAAGAAAATGAAAAGAAACAAAGAAAAAGTTTATTTGAATTATAATCCTTATAGTAAGCCAAGTAGAGAAAAACACATATTCTTGTGATTTGTATCGTTTCTAATACAAGAAAAGAGTCTCTTTTGTAAGAATTCCCTAAAGTAAAGCAACATTGGGATAAAGTGGACTTTAATAATCCACCTTCTACGTGTTTCTGTATTTTTTACATCTTCATCTTCGGTTGCAAATCTCTCGTTCTTTCTCGCTGTTTGTCCTTCTCCGCTCGGGGTTGAGGAAAATGACTAAAAAAAGCGCAAAATCTCAGTGAGTAGAAATAATAATAATAAAAAAACAAAAACTGAACGGAAAGACAGAAAAAGTATTCAAATGTAAGTGTGTACTTAGTCCTTAATGTTCTCCTTCTCGGTGTCATGTTGGGTGAAATCCACTTTATATTCTTTGTTATAATTTCTTGGTCGTTCCTCGCAAATTTTCTGGATGTGCAGATTCCATGTACCCACCACACAGGACGTGGACTTAAGTCGTTCGTTGGCTTCAGAATTTTTATATGAACTCTTTTAGGTATATTATTACTTGAGTGTGTCTGTGTACGAGTATACTCGTACATACATATATATTTTTTTAAACTTGCCAGGATTTTTTATTTTTTTTTGGATGGAAAGGACTTAGCTTACCAAGTTAATTCATTATTTCGGGTATGCTAAGGGTAGGTGGGGGTTGTCAAACAGGATGTAGGGGTATATACATATGTATATACTTTTTCTAAGTTTAAATTTTGTCCTAACCAGACCACAAATGGTAAGGGATTATTTTTTTTTTTACTGGGTTTTAATGTTCTGGTTTCACTGGACTGCTACACACAAGAGAAGTATTAGGTACATTAGTTTAAAAAATTGCAATTTGAGGTTTTATCATTTATCTACTAGATAATGTACCTAATCTTCTATTTTTGAGGAGTTTATTTACGTAAGTACGGGGTCGGTAATTATTGTCATAAGTTGGGTTTTTTTTAACTATTTGTGTGTGTCTGTTAGATTGAAAACAAGGCTATAATCACCGCGGAAAAAGCTAGGAAGCTATGTACATGTCTGAAACAGTTGGCTGAAGTTTCATCTTATTTTCATATTGTACAAAATTTACATAAAAATAAAAAATACTTAAATTTTATAAAGACATGGCTCAACGCATTTAACAATTTTAATCATTTTTCAGTAATGTTTACTACTAAATTTGTAATATTAAAAATCTTCTTCAATGATCATTCTTCTACATATAACCTAACGTTGATTCACAGTATGATACGAGAGCTTTCCAATTAGAACCGTTTAATAACTCCTTTACTCCTTCGCTCGACAATATGGTTTTTCCAAAGTTAAATCTCCCGATGCCCCGGAATATTGGGCAGATTCTCAAGAAGTGTATAGGCTGTTGACTCTAATAGGCCGTCGATATGGAGTAGAAACAGAGTTGGTGAAAATACAGATCTAGGTTCCTGTGGCACTCCATCGTTTCCACAACTTTAATTGATCTATCCGAAAAAAATATTGTCCATCCAGCCATAGAGCTGTTCCGGTAGTCCGAAGATGGTTAGTTCTAATAGTGCTTTATGCCAAACTCGGTTGAATTCTTTTGAGATGTCTAGGGCAAAAGCTCTTGATTCTTCGTGGTTCATAGGTAGGTTACACAACTCACCAGATTTCTAGTTGAACGGCGGCTTTTTCCTTTCTTTTTTTTAGAGGAAGGTGAAGAATCTTTAGAAGACGAAACTAAGCCCGTACTCAGTAACAGTGTGGGATTTCCACCTACTAAAAAACCCCTTCTCCTTATTGCTCTTCTTCCCACCGGTACTACCGTCTTGGAATTTTATCATGGGAACCGCTCTACATGCTCACAATCTTATTACTCTGTCGCCTTTCTCGTTCGAGGTATCTTAGTTGTGTGGTAATATGCTTTGCATAACTCACAGCACTCCACATCTCTTGCGATTGGATTATACATTGTACTATATTCTCGGGGTTAGTATTTTTCCAAGCTTACGAGTATTTCTCAGCGTTTGTGACAGTGAAAAAATTCATGTTCCGCATTTTCTGAGCCTGAATGCAGTAAGGACAGTAGGGAGAATTGTCATGCTTGAATCTGTAGAGATACGCGCGGAAACATCCGTGCCCACTTCGTAGTTGGGTTGTGTAAAAGCCAACTTCGCTATGCTTGCGGCCTGTCCATGCCAGACAGCGAGATGAGGCAATAGGTCCATCGGCCTTTTCTTGACACGCTCCATCGTTGTTGCCATTTCGCAATGCTGTTTGCCTTTTCTGGTGAGCTCGCTTCTCCGTCTGTTAGCATACGTTCCTGGTTCCTCCTTTCATATGTTTTTTGAAACTCCTCTCCTAGTATGTCGATGCAATAACAAGACTGCATCTTTCGATATTGTGCGAAATGCATTGCACACTCTAATTGTACAAAGTAGGTATGTCGACTCAATTCTACGCTGGTATGACTTAACTTTCATAGCTTTGGCACATATTGGTGAGCTTAGATCATCACAGATGTAACCACACCGGTCAAAAGTCACCATCGACTGTATCTCGGTTCTTCATGATTTGGCATGATGCGCATGAGTGCGTTATTAAGTCGTGAGGCTTTGCCACTAGCATATTCCAGATGTTCATTAATCAAGGGCCTTGTGTCGTGACGATATACTCCTTGGGGCAATCGTCTGTGTCATATATCAGGATCCCTTTTATTAGGTAATCCGCCACTATCTTCGTGATATACGTGGGTACCCACATATTTTGAAAGCATTTCAAGATATACTTCCAATCCGTAGAGTTGAATGCGTTTCTTACGTCTAACGCGATAGCTGCTATCCCTTTAGGACCACCTCTCCATCTTCTGCCTTATATGGCTTTCTTCGCAGTGTCAACAGCTTATCGTTGACCGCGACCTTCGGAAACTGTACTGATGTTCTGCCAATTCTCCTGCGTTTTCAATGGCTGCTTCCAGCCTGTAGGTGATGATGCGTTCCAGAATTTTTGCAGCCGTATCCACTCTGTGTGGTCGAAACGACAATAGATCCCCAGGAGCAATACTTCCTTTGGAAATCAGCACTAATTTCTGTTTCTTCCATCGCTCTGGGAATATTCCTTCATTCAGGCATGAGCTGTAGATATTCGCAAACATTTCTGGCCGAGTTCTAATTGCGATCTTAAGGACTATAGTAGATATCCCTTTTTTGTCTCTGAATCTCTGGCTACGACTATTTCTTCTATGGTAACTGCAGGAATTGGGTGTGTTTCTTCTGATTGTTGATTCTTTAATGGAATTTCCTGTTGTCTTGGTTACAGCCTACTGATAATGTAATCCAGCAACCTTGGGCATGTGGGAGCTATTCATCGGAAGCTATTCAGTTTCTTCATTACCACCTGGTACGCCATCCCCCATGCGTTTTGGTCAACCTCGTTGCACAATTAATTGAAACTCCTATGCCTGTTATTCATGATTGCTATTTTTAGCCTTCTACGCGCTGATCTGTATTGCTGTTGAAGTTCAGTGAAGGTCAAAAGTCTACCTACAGAATACGGATGTATGTAAGTTCTGGTGCACAGTTCTTAGATACGAGTACTACTGCTATTATTCCTTCGGTGATTACTAGTAACCCTCTCATTGAAGTTCTTCTTCATGGAATTAGTTGTTGAAGCTATTGACCGGAAGCTCGTCAGTTTCTTCATTACCACCTGGTACGCCATCCCCCATGGGATTTGGTCAACCTCGTTGCACAATTCATTGAAAATCCTACGCGTGTTGTTCATGATTGCTATTTTTAGCTTTCTACGCGCTGATCTGTATTGCTGTTGAAGTTCAATGAAGGTGAAAAGTCTACCTTCAGAAAATGGATGTACGTATATAAGTTCTGGTGCACAGTTCTTAAATACTATGGCTATTATTCGTCGGAACCAAATGATTCTGGATAGACCGGATTACACGAGGTCGAAACTTCATATGTGGAATCGATGACTGCACTTGTGGGATAGTTGGTGGCACTGAAAAGCATGAAAGCATGCTTGCAAAGATGTCGGGTATTTCTTTGGGTATTGTGGCTAGTGATTTGTCCTCTTTCACTGTTGATGGGGGTATTTGTTGCTTATCAATTTTGTTATTGACCAGAAAGGTCGTGAGCCACTCTGAAACATTCTAGAAGTTTGTTAGTGACCCTCTCGTTGTAGTTCTTTTTCATGGAATTAACCGTTAAATTACACGTGTGTCTCAGGGTTATCAAGAGCTTGTTTGCTCTGTTGGATTGAATTGCTCACAATTTCCGTTAAACCAGGGTTTGGTGGAAGTTGATTTTTTGGTGGAGTGGAAAATGAAAAGCTTCATTCTGAGGTAAAATGCCTCGTTGAGAACTTTTGTGCAAACGTTCACATAAGCCTTCCTGAAACATATGCCAGTCCAAGAGAAAGAATCGAACAAACTATGCAGCTCCTCCCAGTTAGACAGTTTACATATATATAATTCCAAATAAGCCGATGTTGATCCCATTATTGATGGTCATTATCAGATGTATTACTAATATTAGAACATGGGTCCAATTTTCTAAAGGGGCGGACATTTTGATGCTGTAACATGTCTCTCTCTGCATAGAGAAAGAGGTATTTCCGAAATTGTTGGGGTTATCGGGAAATCATATGGGCTGATCTATAAGCCGGCTGAGCTTTCTGCTAACAGCAAAGATTTCAGCTTGTCTTCCTGCCTCGTCAGTTCTATTTGAGTATCGAAATTAGGAGTTGTGGATGTTTAAGAATCCGAGGACAATAATTTCGGCTGTCATATAATGAATCTGAATCCAGTTAACCTTGCCAGATTTTGGGTGGTTAATCGTCATTTGGAAAGCGATAAGGGCTACACAAAAAGTTGATGGAACCATGAAGGATGAGTTTTAGCCATATAATATCGAGTGCATCAGGTCCATGGAATTTGCTTCATGCCGAAAACTGTTAAAAGGTTCCTGCAATGCATTCGGGTAATAGCGTTTGCTCCGAAGCAAATGATATGCGAATTATTTGCTTCATTTTTCGAAACAGTGTATATATGTAGGTACAGACCCAATAATATTAATTGATATTGTGGAAAACAATGTTAACCTAATCTCTATGTCAATACCAATGCCCGACCTTGTTCGTGAACTCATATCTATTGATGTTCATAAGGGCCGTGGTCCCGATGGCATTCCACCATTGTTTTTAAAGAAAACAGCCAATACTATTGCCAAACCGTTGCTTGAACTTTTTAATCATTCACTTTCCAGTGGGGTTTTTTCTAACACGTGGTGAAATTCGTATTCAACACCAATTTTTAAAAACGGAGGTATTTAGGTCCAATATTAACAATTACCGGGGTATTGCATTCTTGTCGGCTATACCCAAACTTTTTGAAAAAAATGGTCACTGACAAATTGAGTATTGAACTAAAGTCTGTCATAAGTAAGCATCAGCATGGTTTCTTTAAAGGTAGATTGTTACATTGTTCTAGAAATAGAAAAAAGGAACCAGGTTGATGTGATCTACACTGACTTCAGTAAAAATTTCGACAAAATTGACTACTTGTATTTAAATTAAAAAAGTATGGCATACATGCAAATTTATTTCAATGGATAGAATCATACGAGTATTTGTCAAAAAGCACGCAGTGTGTCAGGTTTTGCAATGTCATTTCTCGTCAAAGTTATGTCACCTCTGGGGTACTTCAAGGTACTCATCTTGTCCCTCTATTATTTTTACTATTTATTAATGATTTGCCCTTATTATTCGGAGGGTGGAGATATCTCCTATATGCCTTTCCATAATGTGAACAATACAGTTGACTTGACGGACTCTCATTGCAGTAATGTTTGAACACTCTTGTATGCTAGTGCAAAAGGAATGGTATGATGCTAAATGTGGAAAAGTGCAATATTATTTCATTCTTAAGGAAAAAAAAGTGCAATCAATTTTAACTATACCATTAATGGACAGAAGTTAGTTAGGAAGGACTTTATAAAAGATTTGGAAATTTTAATTGACAAAAAACGAACTTTTAAACACCATATCGACAAAGTACTCTAAAAGCATATGCATGCTAGCAAGGGCGGATCCAGGGGGGTGGCACAGGGGCACGGGCCCCCTCAGACACGATTCAGATAAAACAGGCCAGTCGAAAAAACACTAGCAATTAGAATACTATAGGGTACACTCTTTACCTGTCTGGCCTTTGTGCCCCTCCCAGAAATAAATCCTGGATCCGCCCTTGCATGCTAGGTTTTATTAAACGAAGATCAATTGTTCCTTGGTTTTGATTGTAGTGTTATATGGTCTCCGTTTTATGATATTGATGTTAAGAAACTTGAATCTGTCCAAAAGCAATTTTTGTTGTTTACCTTGACAGGTCTTGGGTGGAGCTCTGACTTTTTTTTGTTGCCTCGTTACTCTCATCGTCTAAAGCTAATTAATATGTGTAGTCTTTTTAATCGCAGGGAATTGTCTGAAGATTTATTCGCGTTTGGCCTTTTAAAAAGGATTCAGTCTTCTTGTGTTCCAAAGTATCTGTAAATACAAATGTTTGCACTTTAAGACATACCAGATTTTTAAAGGAAAGTAACTCAATGACTAATTATGCATCTCACGAATCTTTTCGACCTCATTACTTTTGTTTTAATCGTTTTTTTTATTTTGTTTCTATTCTTAAAGATTGCAAAAACATTGACCATATTAACTTTATATTCTTTTATTTATATTATTGTCACACTATATATATATCTATTTATAATAATGATAATTGAAAATTTATTGCCTCACTTTGGCAAAATAAACTAAACAATTAAAAAAAAATCTTTCAAGTACTATATACATACATACGAGTACAGCAAAACCGACACTACGTTGGAGCTAAACAGTCGCAGCTTAGAAGATGTGCTGAAATTTGTTGACATCTTCCTCCGATACTTCAGCTTCCTAGATAAAATACATTTGCAACTCTCCCCACTTGCTATCCTGCAATGTTTATTTGAGTAGTGAAATTTGAAAGTCTGAGTGCTTTTGTCTTTGTCGTTATTCTGTGCGAAAGCAAATCAATGTTTTCAGCTATGTCCATTTAGATATTTTAGGTAAGATGTCATTGTCCATCATATTCCCCTTGCTTTCGCTCGCCAGGGCTGCATGCATAACGTCGCTGACAATGATCAAGAATAACGCTGTGTTGAGTTTACCATAACATTTTTCTTGCATCCTTCCATGCTGAAGTCAATAGGTTAGGTAGACACAAATATTGTATCATTGCGTCGAAGTGATGTGTATCGTATACCTGTCATCTATTCCAAGTTAACCACAAATCTACAGAAAATTGATTGACTGTCAGAGAAAATTTCTCCCAGAAAATATTTCACACTTCCTGCAGCAGAGGGGGCATTTGAAAAAAATATACAAAAATACCAAAATTAATTGAATAAAAATTAATGCCCTCATTGCGGTTACGAACGAGTACTGCGGAATCCTAACAAGGATATCAAATAGGCAAGTGAGTAGGTATTTAGAGACAGCAGAAATAAAGCAGGCTTGAATGTGTCCATTTAAATGGATACATTTTGACCATGATGTCCATTCGGTTAACACGTGTGTATGTGTGGGAGTGGATGTCATGGGAAATAAATGATGCTGTCTTCTCGAGTGTCCAGCACCACCGCTACACAACATACGAGGGCAACGACGACGACGTTCTAAAATCCTGTTGCTGAGAGTTATTTTTTCAATTTAATTTTTTCTATTATCCTGCATGGAAGTCCGGTGTATCTAACCAAATTGAAGAGGGTACACACTAAGCAGGGAACAGCGGTTTTTATTTATTTATTTGTTCCCCCTATTTTGACTGAGTTTTCTTGTATTTCCGTTGGTTTTTCAACTTTTTTTTTCCACACTTTAGGCTTCGTTAACAAGATTTTTGTTTTTCCTCTGTTGTTCTATCCACCAAAATGGACTACCATTACCACCACACCCTCATCAAAGAGCCTTCTGGGAAACTGTAGCATAAAAAATAAATAAAGTGCTCGACTGGGTCGCATGTATTCGCACTTATATGCTGTTTATCCGCAAAAACTTAAATTTGGAATTTAAAAATTTTTTTTAAAATGATTTCGTTTTGCTCCAAAAAAAAAACTCGTTAAAATTGGAAAATGATTTTTTTGACCTTGCATATGTCAAATATTGTGAAGTTATCGATTTTGAATAAAATCGCCCAAGTAATATTTGATAACGAGCCAATTTTCAAAAACCGATCAATAAGTAAAGTACGCATTTTTGGTAAAAACTCGGTATGCCATCTGTTCGAATACATTACCGTAACTCAAATTATCAAATTTGAACAAAATCGTTATAGAGGTTTTCGAGAACATCGACTTTTTTCAAAATCGGCCATTAAAGTACAGTAAAGTACTCCTCGAATTGTGATCCAACAGATCGCGGATGAAGAAAATTCATCCAGCCGTTTCCGCTGCAAACCCACTTTCTGATATTCTCTATTATAGTAATGTCGAGATCGAAAATTTTCAGGAAACCAGTACTTGCCCTTATAGGTGCAAGTAAAAAGGAATCATGTTTGGTCGACATGTATGATGATGGCGAATCCTTGTGATTCTTTGGTTTGAGAAAAACCGCCAACGGATTGTAATGGATTTCAAACAAATGGGCTTCAAATTACCTTTCATTATTTATTTATTTATTTATTTTTTTTTTTTTTTTTGTGAAAAAAGTTACCTATTGCATCGAAGGACCTTCGAGGATACGCACAAGAGATAGAGCATAGGTCAATTGTTGTTTGTGTAACTGGTCTTTCTTTAATTTTTGTCTCGTGGTGTATTTCGGTGCGGAGTGGAAGTGAAAACACATTAATTTAACTGTAATTTACATTTAAATTTATGGTGTGTGCGACGTGAGGACGTTGTAAACGAAGCAATCTGTCATTCGCATGTGGTAATTTTACACCACTTAAGTAGCCTTTATGACCTTTTTTTTTCTTTCTCTTTTTTCTGTATTTTTGGGGTTCTCCTTGCGGATTTTTCTGTTATTTTTTTTCCCCAAGTGGACACTTCTATAATCGTATTTTGCGGGAAAATCTGCCGAGCGAAGCGTGCGTGCGTTGATTGTGTTGTATGTAGTCAGTGTCGAGAGGTTAATAATTGTGGCAGACAGTGTATAGACTGTATGATGGAGGTTCATTGTTAATAAATATACTCCACCAAGGGAGTTGGTGGTAAGTGTAGGCTTTCTGAAATGTTACATGACACAATTAATTATAATTTCACGGCGATGGTTTTTTTTAATTGTGGAGTTATTTGACAGATATTTGAGTGGGTTCTGAATTTAATAAAATAAAAGAAGGATACCTAGTACATACTTGTATAACCAGATAAATTCATATAAAATGGTCTGCTTCTAGGTTTAGAAGCGATAGATGTAAACAACTCATCTTTGTTTAGGCAAACAATCTATAGTGATCCTTGGAATGAAATATAACATAATTTTCTATTAAATACGATAGATACATTCAGAACCTATGGGCAAGTTCTCAAGTTTATTCTTAGCGAAAGATGTGCCGAACTTACATTCGACAAGATCTAACGCAAGCAAGACACATGCGGTTACGTCAGACAGCCTATCTGCCATCAACGCGTTGACATACTACGAAATCAGTTCTAAGATTGAAATAAAAAGACAAAGATTTGGAGGGAACTTCCAAAACTAAGACAAGCATCGGCACTGCTCGCGAATTTTAACCGGAAAAGATCAAGAGCTTACAACAGTTTACATAAGTAAATAGGCTACGAATACCATTCTTAGACTTAACAGTGCGATTGTTAATTTATTTTATTTGACCATCTGGAAACAGGCAGGTAGCTATTTAGATTGGCTAGGGCGGAAACTCTGTGTTACTTATGAGCTGTTGTTTTCAGAAGCAACTAAATATATACGAGCGATGCTTTTGGGGTTTATCTGTCAATATCCTATTTTTCTTCAAGGGGCTTACAAGTGGAATATCACTAATTATTTCAACTTAACAAAGAGTTTTATTTTCGGCAAATTCTGACAATTTGTCTCTTAATGAGTGCTGCCGATGTTCCTTAAAGTTCATGTCGCCACGCAGAATATACATATAACTTAGGTAATATTGGTGTATATAAATCGCCAAACAGAAAAACTGTACGTTTGTGTCACAGCTTAAAACTCGTGATCTAGTCGACGGATTTACGGCCTTTCATGTGAAATACTCTTGTACAGCTAAGGTATAGAAAATAGACCAATAAACTGCGGCATTAAAGAGCTTAAAAAATTAGGAAAAGAAAAAAAAAAAACGTTCATAACTTCAGAAGTGGTTTAAAGGCGTAGGTAAATAGCTGGCTGCAGATGGTTGAAAAATACTCTGAGAACTTTTAACGAAAAAAAGAGACCGCCGAGTAAGAACCACCAGAGAGGGAGTTTTAATTCCTGAGCGTCGCGAATGATTCTTAGTGCCGTGGAGCTGCGAATACGTTGAAATAGCCCACATGAGCTATACACCATAGCACTAAGTTGCAACTGTACAGAAGCCATACTTAATTCCATCTGAAGAATTCTTCCGCCTCTCGTGTTAATTACCACCGACTATAAAGGCTCTTTGTGTGTACTACATATACTATCCATAGTCCAGCTTTTGAACCACACTCCCTTTGTATTTCAATTCAGTTATTAGTTAACCTGTTTTGATTGAAACGTTTTAGTTTCCATTAGTATCCAACAATTGACCAAATGAGATGGATGTGCAAAACTGATGTCACTTAAAATCCATTCTTACGATTTGACGACTTACAGTCAAAAAGATTTCTATAGACACCATAAAATCCCCATCCTCCCGTATTCTACATTCTGCACATCAAAAGGCAGGCACTTTAAGTGTAATGTGACAGTTACTCTTTTGATAATGTTTCAATTCAAAGTCAAGTCTCAACGATATTCGTTTTTTTCTGTTTTAATTTGCGCGCGCCAAAGAGGATATGAATACCCTTACAAGGCAAGGGCGTTTGGGAAAAGGATAAAGAGAAACAGGGGAGATTCTTATGTATGGAAATACAGAACTTGGTAGATCATTCCACATTCGTGTCCTTCGGCTTATAAACGAATCCTCATATATGACAATACGAACGAAGTTGGACTTAAGGGTGAACTGATATGCATTCGAAGCATGACGCGTATTGCCGGTGAAATTTGAAGGGGAGGAATGCATTTGGAGCATTTTTTTTAATAAAAAAAAAAAAGCAATCTACGAGTATCATACGATGTTCGAGTGAATCTATGGAGCTCACAATGTCCCTTTCACCTATAAGTTTTAACGCGCGATTTGGTACACTTCTAGAATGTGCAGAACGGTCTTAGGTGCACCAGACCAGATATGGGCATTATATTCCAGCTTTGGGTCGGTAATTGAGTAGGGAGGAAAATTCGTCTTTTTTAGGGCAAGATAAATGTTGTTTTCGATGATACAGTCAACGTCGTTTATAGACAAAATGAAAATCAGAGGACCAAGATGGCTACCTTGAGACACTGCGGCAATAAAGGGTTCAGCTACAGAACATCTAAAGTGGACTTTGTGTTGCCGTTCTTTAAGATAGGATTTGATCCACGCAATTAAACTGGGTTGAAAGTCATGAGCTTTCAGTTTAAAAAGGATGGCAATTACATCGACTTCGAGAGTTTATCAATTGGTCGGTAGTTGGAAATTTCGTTCTTGGGAGCTTTTTTGTAAAAGGGTATTATGTATGAGCTCTTCCAAAGCATAGGATGGACTCCCTGCGATATATAAATTTAGAAGAGAGCCAAATAGTTCAGACAATTTTTCAGAACTATGAAGGGTAGCCTATCGGGACCGGGGGAATATGCGCACTTGAGTTTTTTTTATATTTTATTCTACGAGAGCCACGGATACATCAATTGAGCTTAATGAAGTTTGGGCACAGCTTCTCCTGTAGGAGAAGTATTCAAGATTAACTTCGAGCACGTGGCTGTTAAACGATTGTCTGAAGTAATGCACAAATAAATTTGCAATCATTTTGGGATCACTCGAGGAAGTATTACATAATTTCACAGTAAATGGAAAGTTGTCTGATTTCTTTTTAGTGTTGATGAAGTGGAAAAATCGTTTGGGGTCGGACATTATGTTATGTTGCATACGGTTTAGATATTCAAGATAAAGAGATTCCCAGAGTTCGGAAAAATGGGTGGATGCGTGGAGGTAATTAGAGAAGTCAGAGTCCGATCGAGATTTAAGATAAATGCTCCAGAATTTATTTTTTTTGTTGCAAAGCGAACGTAACTCTTTAGTGAACCAGAGTGGGGAAGACGAGGAGTTCTTCTGGATAACGAATGGAACAGATTCGCGTGAAACAGTTGAAAATTTCGAAATAGAACAACGAGAGTATTATCTATGCTCGGATTTTATAAAATAACCTTGAAATTGACGTTACTTAGCAAATTATTCAGTTTTATTATACGAAGTCTGCTTTATGGAAATAAAAACTGTAATACTTCTTAGTATGAAGGGTTTTATTAATGTTGTTGTAAAAATTTGTAAGAGATAAAGGCAGGTGGTAGCGGTTTAATATAGTTTTCGGATTCTGAAGAACAGGTCGAGTTGCCCACCAAAGGTGTTAGTAACGCGAATTAACTGACAAAGGCCAGAATCAGAGAGACAGTCAATGAAAAGGATCTCTTTGTCTGAACAGGGATTTGTAGCGACAAAGTAGCGTCGTCATCAGACACAGCCCATTAAAATCCGCTAAGATTGTGACAGCGTCGCGAGTGTCCACAAAATTAAACAGAGAATCAATCGCGTCTATGGCAAGCTGATAGAATTGGGTGGGCTGGGAGGGACGAATGTAGCAGCAGAAGATGTAGATGTTGCGCCCAGATATGCTTATTTTGACACAACTGAACTCAAAAAAAAAGTAAAGTTTAAAAAAGTGTTGAGTCGAGGTATTATTGTGTATTGCCAAAAGAAATCCGCGATCAGAAGAATCGGCATTTTTGTCAAGACGATGGTCTCGGAAAATAATGAAGTCTGAGGTAAATAGTTTGTTGCTATTGTAATCGCAAGACATATTGGTTTCATTTAGAGCAAAAATGTCGTCGAAGCTTTTGAGAGTGAAACACGAAGAAGGTTTTAGTTCGCAGACCTCTCACGTTCTGGTAATAAATGGACAAACATTGGGTAGAGCTAGAAGTATCGGGTTTACGGTTGGGGTTATTATCAAGGAAAATATTCTTAGAACTGGGGTTATTTTTAGGCTTAAAGCTAGGTTTGGAGATGGGCTTAGAGCTAGTATTCTTAGTTATAGGTTTACTGTCTTTGGCGATGACGTCATTAGAGGCGCTTTGGAACAGCCATGCATATTTGGAAGGAAACGTGATATGAAACTGCTGAGCATCCTCGATTTGACTGGAACAATCTGTTGGCAGATGCTTAATGCGATACCAAATTTCTTAAGGAAAAGGTTCCTTAACCAGGATTCATCTGCATGTCGAGGAGCTTTATATATACTAAAGGCAGTGTGATCTTCATGGTGCTGATTGCACTTCTTAAGTTTAACTATTATGTTGTTCCATTCCTTTCGAGTCCAAGATATTCCAAAATGATTTATCAATGGTGGTGATGAGTTGGATGTACTTACTGCTGGAATGTTGGAGGAATTTTCAACGGCGTCTGTGTCGGTTTCAACTAGAGTTGAAATTGGGAGCTAAGCAGGTGGAGACAATAAGTAGATGTTCAGCAGCTCGTCAAGCAAGGATACGTTATTGGGCGGTTGCTGGGAAGGGTTTTAGACATATTTACTAAACAGCTTATTTAGTAGAGGTCGATTTTTCCCTGAGAGAACTTAAATTCAGTTAGACTTTCTCGCCTGACTAGTTTCGTCGTCTATTCACGGAACATTGGAAAACAAATATTACGCGCAAAGTGCCTGTAGAGAACCTAGGATCTAGCTCTAACTTCTTTCAATCATTCGTATTGTGCATGTTAAAGGAAATTTTTTATCTGAGTGGAAGCGACCTACAGTTTACTGCCAAATCCGAGCGGCGAATTTAAAAGGTATTCTCTATCTTTTGCTACTGTCTTATTCTTGTAGTCTAGATAAGATAAGGAAAGATATACGTTAATTGTACGAGCTTTACAGCAATATTCATTTGGTTAAACAAATATTCAGCGCTTAAATTGGCGCTCCATAGAGTCTTCCAATCGAAGAGGCAGACCTATTTTTTTTTAAATCTCCTTTAATGTTATAAGACGATGAAGTGAATGGAAAGGGTATAGAGGAGAGTTTATTTCTTTGCCTACCCAGTCTTTAACTCTACTCTATACCCTTTCCTTTCCCAGTCATTGAGAGGTGACGATTCGCGTTAATTTGGAATGTTTGTAAATCATAGGTTACTGAGAATACATATAGAAGAGGACAAGTCATTCCACCTTCGTGTTGAGAGGCTACAAAATGATCTTCTAAATCTCACTGTAAGCTCGAAAGTAGGCCTTAAGATACATATAAGGGTATGCGGAAGATGCCGCACGTATATTGCGATTGAAGTGACGTTCTAGCAGGACACAACTATAGGTTTCATCCAAACAATCGTGCTGCAAGTACTGCTAAAGGAGTGCTAAACATCCAACATTTCGGTGGTGTCCCAGCTGGGAAATTTGAATGCAAATAGACTGATCACCTTTTAATCTACATATATGCTTGTCCCTGAACACGATCATGCAAACTCAAGTATTTGGTGAAAGCTCCCGACCAAAAATGCGACCTATATTCAAGTCGCGGACGAATATAGATTGTACTCAAATCTGAAGGAGTGAAAAATCGATTACATTTTTGAAAAGTATCATCCTGCCAGCAGAGGCTTGTGAACTTGTGACCATAGTGAAATCAAAAGTAAAAAGTAAAATCGAATTCAACGAATCCTGCCAACCTAAAAAATTATCAAATCGAGTCCAGTGAAAACTTTCTACGAAGTCATTATCAGCACTTAGACACCACGACATTGCTATTCGTTTTTAGCTTCGTCATCTAATCAATAAGTTCTTAATCGAATCCCGCCTTAGTACACCATTTCCAAGCAATAAAGCATCATTTCAATTCGAATCCATATCAATAGCGTAAAACAAAAAAAATTCCACAAACAAAAATGGAATTGGAATCCTTCTACCTTCTCCTCCAGTGATATCATTTTCAAAAGTGAATTAATTTTTTTTTTTTGTTGTGTTCCACCTCGTATATTCAGAGGATAAAAAGTTTTCCAATTCTCGCTTGGTTATTTTATTTCAAATGATTCCACCGTCGCCATTCTCGCCACCGCAATCTCACTCCTGCCGCTGGCCTCCCACTCGGCCGCCTTTATCCATAATATCTACGAGACATTGTCCTTCTATATCAAAATCCAATTTTAAACTACATAATATATGCATAGTAAAATGGTTGAAAAATCTCATTTTATCAACCTGCTCACTCCTTCAACTCTCTACACAGCTCCCCTTGCACACACACACTTAAACACACACTATGACGATGGAAGTCCTTCATTTTTACGTCCAACAAAAAAAAAAAGGAGCAAAGGAGGACGAAAAAAAGAATCCCAGGAATGAAATACTTGCAAGTCATCTTCAAGCGGAAAATTAGAAGAAGAATTGGATGGGTCGTGGTGTGCTACTGATGCTGTGCTGGTCTCCCCCCCGCCCCCAGGAAGGATCCAGGAGAAAAAAAAAATACCAAAAAAGGAAGGACCTTAACTCCTATGTATGAGTGTATCTTCTTTTATAACTTGAATAAAATGTCAAATGGCGCGCAAGAGGTCCGCGGTTGGTACAGATATATTGTTCTTGCGGATGATGAAGGTGGAAAGAAAATCTGCTGGTCGTTTCCCGATGCATTTCTCGCCATTGAGAGGTAAACTACAACTACATGATTGGAAAAACAGAAATAAATAAATAAATAAGAAAATACTCCAACAACGGGTACAAGCACATAGAAAAGTTGGGACGGACCATTTAAAATGGTCGTCACTGTGAAGTAGAGTATTAGAGTCCTTCTTCCTGCCCGCGCGCTCAAGAATCCAATCTGTTTCTCTCAGTGCTGTGTCTATGCTATGTATATCACGTCCAAGTGGTACGGTACGGATCCTGTGCGGAAGGTGGTTGTGAAGACATTCCTTTACCGTTTCAAGTTTATTTTTTGTATTTTTTTTTCCGTTTTTCTCCTTTTCCTCTTACTGCAGCAGCAGCAGCAGCCAACAGCGGGAGGATTTTTTTTGTTTGCGCTCCTTTGGAAACTTAGCACACAGCATTGAATCTCAGGGACGCAAGAGACGGACAATACGAGAGTACAATCAGAAAAAAAGGATAACAGACGTTTCTATATGTATAAATGTCTACATATACTATTCGTTTCTACATTGATATGTATATATTTTTTTTTATGTTTTTTTTTTCTATTCTATGTGTAATTACATTCCAGCGGAGTCTTTGGGGCAGGGAGAGAAAGATAAGGAAATACAAGCGGCAGCGGACAGACTCCTCTTTTCTTTTTTTTTTTTTGCGGAGAAGAGGTTTTGGTCCTTTCGCCTTGTTTGCCTGTGCCTTGGATGCTGATGTGTACTTAAGTGGGGGTTCTTAATCTTATTTTTAAATCTCCTCTCGTTTTATGTACAAACTCAGGAAGTTTTGAGTATTGGATATATAAATATGTAAATGTATGGTTTTATTTATTTTTTTTTTGTTCGTCCTTTTTTCCTGAGTATTTCATTTTTTGCTGTCAGCAGAAAAAGTTTTTCCTGCTGCCATACCACGGCAGAGAAGGACGAATGATAATCATTTTGAATATTTTTTTTTTCGTATTTTTTTGTGCAAGCCTTTGGAAAATTTCTGGGATCCCATTATTCTGAGGGAGTTCTTCCTGTTTTTTTTTGATCTGAATTTGAATTATACATATAATGCAATTTATTTCCAGACATAGGGTTTTTGCCCTTAGAGATGAAAATGAGTTGTGAAGTTGTTCAGGTCGGTATGTGGCGGCGGGGGGATGTCTCTTGCCTTAGATGCATACATACATACGTACATACATATGTATCTTTGGGATGAGACCATTTTTATGGATGGATACTGAAGGATTTTGTTTGAAAAATTTTTGTAGGTAGATAGGTACCGAGTGCGGGTGGATTGTATAAGCGATTAAATATAAATTGAAGATTATTAAAAAAAATAATTTCTGGGATATAAATAAGGTTAAACTTTCGAAGTTTTTTTTTGAAAGTTTGAAAGCCGAAAAAGTTATCGTTGACAGCGCTTTTGAAAATTCCTATGACGTTGGAAGGTATGTATATATGTATATATGTATGTATACAGTTAAATAAACGACGCTCAATAATTAAATCTGATAGCCCAATGGAATCTTGAAGTTCTGATAACTCTTGAAGACACTCAACAGTATTCATCTGGAACGTTACTGCGTAATTTTTTTATTATGACCTCATTTACATACATATGCATGTAGGTGGGTGACAGTGACGATATTCCCAAGACCTAACCTTTTATGTTTCTTAGAATTTTCCAAACTCTAGGTTTTGATTTCTGTTGGAATCATCAATATAGACGTAAAAGAACTCGAAAATTGCATTATTATATTATGTTCCACTCATTTATAAGGATCTGCAGAAAATCCTGAAGTGGCGAAAGAAAACTTAGTTTATCTCAATGTACAAACAAAGAAACAAATTTACCGCCCTGCCCTTTTTGGACTCCTTGGAAGTTCAGCTTTAATTTGATATGTGGCATGGTGGGGTGTAAAGCCCCCAAAAGCCCCATCACAAAAGCATTTAGTAAAATTTTGTTTAACTAACTATTTTCGGACCATGCAAATTTTCAGCACTCTAGTTCAAAAGGTTCCAAATTTTAAGCCTGTGATAGACACACGGACTCTCCGTGAACAGAGACAGACACTGTGAACACTAATGGATTCATTAGCTTCTTTATGCATTTTGTGGATGGTCGGATACAAATTTAAAATATATAGTCCAGTTACAGATAATTATCCTCCGGGAAATTTATACAAATACCGCAGCCACATAATGCACCGCCAGCAATATCTACACATAAATATATTGTACTTTCCAAAGAATTGTAATTGAACCTGTGATTCACAGATTAAATAGCTGACTTAGCGTCTGGCCAATTTCCGACACCCGTCTTCAATACAAGTTTATTGTCAAATCATTATTTTGATTTGTATTAACCTTCTTTGAATCAATTTGAAAATAAAAGTCAGTCTGAATTGGTAAATCGAATCGATTAGTTGATTTTTTTTTTAAGTATAAAATCTAATCCTGTAACTGGCGCAGTCGTCTTAGGCTTGGTCAATGGTTTAAATTTAGTAATTTACGAAAAATTAAAAAAAAACGGAGGATTACCTTAAATAAGATGAATCGCGAGTGACTAGATGGACTAACTTAGTAATTTGCGATAAAGTAAAATAACAGATGATTGCCGTAATTAAATAAATCGAGAGTGATTAGCAAGTTTTAACTCCTAGTGACCAAGAACGAACAACGAAAGACCGAATGCATATGGGACTATAATCAGAAATCCGAAGGAATATGGGACAACAAGCAGCAATCGAAAGGATTATCAAGCAGCAGAAACTAAAAGACCATCGCACAGAAACAACCCAGGTGAAAATTAATAAGAAAAAGATACACTAGACAAGAAAAATAATGAAAATTATTTTATTACTACTGGGGTACATGCTTCCCCTAATAAATGCGGAAAAATTTTGAGATTCGGGACTTGATAAAAACTCGTAGTATACTGCCACTAAAAATAGGTCCAGCGAGATTGATTACAAACCACAATAATCCGATCCACATAGTAAAAGAACCTTCCCAGACGAACATTGACAGAATTCAATGAAAACTAACAAACTTTAGCCAAATTTATAACCTCTGACCCTCAATTGAAGTGACAAAATACAAATTTAAAGAACTTCACAGTAAACTCAAATATGGACGCATACGATGCTGAGGATGTTAATATGGAAATCGATAAACTAAATTCGAAACAAACGAATTTCGATAATAAAGTAAAATAATAAAGTAAACTGAAACCATATTGAATTCACAAATGATAGAACGATTTGAGAACATAACCAAACATATAAACTATGAACAAACTGTAATTGAAAAATATTTAAAACACTGCAAACGTTATCTTACATATGCAATATTTTAATCAAATAAATCTTAATATCCATTATCTTAAATCCCAACGAATTTATAGAGATTCATACCATACTCGTAGATCAGTCAGTAGAAATCTGATGAACATTTATACGAGTTATTGGAGTTACAATGGCTCTAGAATAATTTTTAATATTCGGATTCAAATTCTATCCCCCGAAAATTACTCACGTCTTCCACATTATTTCACTCCCAATAAATAAAACTAAAGAAGTAATAACTAAACCATACATAATTATAAATAAAGAGAGTAGAAAAAATGTTCTACTGTAAAGAATCCAATCAGAAAGAATTAATGAATAAATCAACATGTATCGGAAACCTTTTAAGAAATAGAGGAAATAACCCAATCTGAGGAAAACTACATACTCCTACTTAATGTTTCTGCAACATACACAACATTATAGGGATTGTGTGTAATTATAAACGAAATCACCTAGCAAAGGAAATGAAATACAGCCATGGACAAAATTATTAGGCACCCCTTAATTTTCACTCGTACTTGAAAACCATTCAAAATGAGTACATTATTTCTGATTTTTATTTGTTTTTATTGTTATTATGTAGTATTAGTTTACATATAAACTAATATTGTGTTGGTCCACCCTTGATTTTGATGACTTATTGAATGCGGTGGGGCAAGATATCCACAAATCGTTTGCATATAGAATGATTTATACTTTCCCACACTCTATGAATTGTACGTTCAACTCCAATTTGTTTTTGCACTTGTGGGGACGAATGTTTTTTTTTTCAGATGAGCCCATAGATGCTCAATTGGGTTAAGGTCCACTCTAAGACCTTAACCCGATTTTGCTGTGTGACACGAAGCGTTATCCTGTTGGAAAATGGCTTGATTCTTTCGCCTTCTAAATCGTGTTTTAAGGTAGGAACCAGACATTCGGGATTGTAAGCTTCCAGAACTCTGCGACGCACGTGCACTACGCCAGAGGAGTCGAAAAGCTGGAAAGAAGCATTCAAAAACTGTGTGAATGTTTAGGTTAAAAAATTATGTTTCCAGTTAGGATTGTGGTTTATTATTAATTACTATGATGCAATGAACTTACCTCGATGTTCATTCGTCGGACCATAAGACCTTCTCCCAGTCTGAAGCTGCCCAATCCTTATACTTTTTGGGCCAAGCAAGTCGTTTCTTTTTGTTAGTCTCTGAAAGCAAAGACTTATGCCTAGCCTTTCTGGCTTTGAGGCCAAATTCGTTGAGTCGTCTGCCAACAGGACAGAAAGGAAATATCGATTTCATGGTAACTTCTAAGGCTAGCCGCTAAGTCTGAAGCTGTCTGCCGACGATTCTCTAATGACTCCCTTTCTATACTGTGATTTTACGTTTTCTCCCTCTCCCTGGTTTAGTCCTTACTCCTTGGGTCTCAGCACTTCTTTTGATTGTGGTTTGCACGGCACATCCTTTACGAGTACAATACGGACCTGAGAAATTCCCATGGAGTGCAAAGTAAGAATCTTTGTCCGTTCGGCTTCACTTAAATCCCTTGTTTTTGTCATTTTATTAATTATTTATATTGCCATGCCTTCAAATAATCACAAGCAAAATACCGAAATTTATTAAAAACGATCTTCCTAAAAGCTACCTTCACCAGTCGACACTCCACACGAAATGATGCATTTTTACGCAAAAAGTGTTTTTCTTAAAAAAAAAAAGTATAACGGATTTCAGAAACTTACCGTTATGACATTCCGCACTATTAGCAGAAAACAGCAAAAAGAATAGAGAACAATTTTTTTGCAGCAGTTGGGAAAACAGTAAGAAGAAAGGGGGTGCCTAATAAATTTGTCCATGGCTGTACATATTGGGATGATATTCACATATTTCCAACGATATTCAGCCAGATTGTAACATAAAATCGTTAAATTTCAATAAAAATTCAACGAATACCAGTTCAAAAATAAACAAACAATGGAAATACTCATACTAAACAACGAAACAAAAAGATGAAACAATTATAGTATATTTACCTAGCATTAATTGTTTTAATATTCGTCCTCATTACAGTAACATATATTTCCAGAAGAGCATAACAGATGACACCAACGCTCAAACCCAAGCAACTGGCTTCCGCTCTACACTAAGGAGGGATGAGTTACCGCAGCCACATAATGCACCGTCGACAATATACATAATTAGTTCTCGCAGCCACATAATGCACCGCCAGCAATACACATAATTGTGCTTTCCATAGAATTGTAATTGACGTGCGTTGGAAAGCGTCTGACCAATTTCCGACACACGTCTTCAATGCAAGTTAATTGTCAAATTTTGGGAAACATTTCTGCAAGTAATCATTATTTTGATATCTATTAACCTTCTTTGATTGAATTTGAAAATAATAAAATCTGTCTGAATTGGTAAATCGAATCGATAAGTTCTTTTTTTTCTAAAGTATACAATTTAATCGCACTTGCAAATCAAGAACAAATCACGACAATAAAATCCAGCTATTGCCTTATGATAGCGATCATAACGCTATGTTAATAGTGACAACTATGTGCTTACCGCTGCAACGCACCACGAGGCTCCTAAATTAAATTTTAGGCTGACTGGTGTAAATTCGCCTGTTACGCTCCCAGGAAATATATCATACGAGTATTATCTTTCCCTTCCGAAACTCTTAACAATAGGAATTCACGAACGAGGAGTGTAACCTCTACATCGGGAAACTAAATACAGTGGTACTGGATGCAGTGGAGTAGTCATTACCGAGGATCGAAAACAAAAATAGCCTGGATGTTATCTAAACCGTGAAGCTTTTTGCTTAGGGAAATAAATACGCCGACAGTTTCAGGACGAATCGAACAATCTGAAGCTAATAAGATTACATTTTAGAGATTAAGATCTCTTTTCGGGAATGTCAAGTCGCTCATGCGACAGCAGTTTTGGAATGCGGTCAATGAATACTAGAGGCAACGCTCCAAAAAGATAATGAAATCTGTTCTGTTCCCCAGAAATCATACCTTTAAGCCTCATAATATTGGTGGGATTCCAAATATTGTGCTGAAACACATACCCATACATTGTTCTACTGGACTTCCCATAAAGTCAAAGACTGTTGTAAAGTGTTTAGGTGTTCATTTATATAAATTTGTGTAATACAATGAACATGTACGTAAATAAATAGATAAAGAAGGCAAGAGCTGCATTCATGTCTCTCAAAAGACTCTTTTACTGCAACTATTTGAGGTCTTAAACTAAACCTTTGTGCATCCAATTCCGACTTCCACTCGTATAGTGGTACTTTTTTATGATTTGCGCGCAAAAGGGGATACGACTACACTTATATTAGTGCAGGACACGGGCGTTTGTAGATAGTCAGAGAGAGAGAAAGAAAGAAAGATTGGTGTAGAGGTTTGAA
Organism: Pocota personata; assembly: GCA_963082735.1. Lineage (NCBI taxonomy): Eukaryota > Metazoa > Arthropoda > Insecta > Diptera > Syrphidae > Pocota > Pocota personata. The sequence goes on from OY720433.1 coordinate 6,670,758, forward strand.
AGTTAGGTGGTATTAAGTTTCTGTAAACTCTAAGCACAGTTAATAAACTTACCCAGATGTCGCATCACCATACAAAAAAATGTTGATCCTTTTTGCGATGAGCAAACAACGATGGGCAAACAAAAAGCCTTTCTGCTTTATTTTTTTTATTATCTGTGCTCGAAGGGTAGCGTCATAATAACTGGGGAGCATTTTCGTTTTGCTGTTATTGTCATTGCTTATGCTTCACAGTTTTTTTTCCGTCCTCCTGATGTCATCATCACGATCAAATTGCACTTTCAGCCATATGCCCGGCCCATACTGCCAGTGTTATGCCTTCGCAGTAGAGTTGACTTAGCTTTCGCAACTGATCGATTTTGACAAACAAATTTTAGCCAACACAACACAACGTTTCATTTCTTCATTGAAATTTGACGGAAAAACATCAAAATCAGAAGCGATGGACATAAATGTAGTAAAATCGAACAAGTGAAAAGAAAAATTCTTTATTGATGGCTATGACTAACATTTTCCCTCCAAAAGAAAAAAAGGATGAAGTTCGATGGTCTTGTTCGAAACTCATGACCCATTAGCATACAAATTGAATATTCGTGAAGATAACAACAACTTGAATCACATGGCAAGTTCAACATAATTGCAGTCATCGTAAATATTTCGGGAAAGTATTGTCGGATGCAAACCGGAATGTCGTGTGTACTTATCATCTAAATATGCTCAAAAAAGTGTAGGACGAATCCTTCATCCAAATAAATTTGCTACTGAGCCCGCCGATTTAACATCAATAAATATTCCTGAAGAGCTGTTATATTTAGAAAGCGAACTCTTTGTTTTGAGTGAAAAATCATTTAATGATGAAAAAAGTATAATTCTGGGAACGAAAACCTCACTAAAAGTTTTGGGAGAAAGTCAGTGTTGGCTAATGGACGGAACATTTTATGTTGTTCCATCTATTATGCGTCAGCTATTCAGCATACATGGTGTTATTGATGGACAGGTTGTGCATCTAGTTTTTTGTCTTATGAGCAAAAAAACTTTGCAGGCTCATTCTGAATTATTTTATAAATTATTTCATTTAGCGCTAGAAAGAAATATAAATTTAAATTCGCTTCGAATTATTTCAGATTTTGAGAAAACGATTTACTTGGCAGCAAACTATTCTCTTTCAGTCCATTTTCAAGGCTGTTTGTTCAATTTCGGGCAAAAAATTTTGAGAAGGGCTGCAAAGTAAATATGGGAATAGTGAGATGTTTAGCTTGCATGTCAGGATGTTGTCTGTTCCATCAGAAGACATATCAGCTTACTTTTCTGAACTAATCTAAAGTTATGATGATTGATTCAAAAATAATTATGTCGCCGGTAATAAACAAAAAAAATACGAACCTGAATTTGGGTCAGTTGCTGACTGTGTTAAGACAAATTTTCCTCTAACGCAGAATTGTGCCGTTTTGAAGTTATTTTGAAAGAAATGATTGTAGTGAAAACTACATTAGACAAAATAAATACTGGTGAAGAACCCGTAGTAAAAAAATCGATCGTTAAACACTATAAAAAAAAAAAATAAAAATAAAAAAATCATTGCAAAACGACCAAATACCGGCAAACTGGATTCCTTGAAATTTATATCACATAACATACGAGTATCATTATGTTAAGACAATTTATTATTCATGATTATTCCTTCTTTTAACTTGGATTCTTTTATGTTATAGGTACATCTTCTTTGATATTTTGACATGTGATGAAAACCTTTGCAAAAGTTTGAAAATAAATTTAAGTTTTAATATCATAACTTCAATGACTGGCAAATAAGTTGCAATTTAAATACTGTAACAAATACTTAAACAAATATTCCCAATATTTGGAGTGTATCTAAGAACTTATGTTCGCCGCCATTTGGCTTCGACAGATAAAATTTAAGTAAAAGCTGAAAAATAGGTACTTACTAGAAGGCAGTACTTGCTACTCTCGGATAAATTATAGTAACTACTTTACATAGTATGCACAAAAACTAGTAAGTACTATAGTAATTACTTATGTTTTTCGAAGTTGAATAGTAGTTGTGAATAGCAACTTTCTGCTTTACGGCCGGAGTTTTGCAGCTATAATGCCGAAGGATTTCAGTCGTGAGTCTCGTTTCAAAGCAATAGGGTCTCTGTATTTATCGAAATGGCCGCATTTTTACGTGTTGATTCCAAAAAAGTTTTCAAGGAGCGAAGGGTTACCGAGTCTAATTTTAAAATGCTTTACCGTTTCGAGAATGAAAACGTAGACTGGTTAAGTAAGTATTTTATTGGTAAGCAATTACTATCAGACATAAATACATATATTTTAATGTATTCAAACTGAATCAAGAGAAGGGGCAGTTTCACCTCAAGAAAAGATGAGGATTTTTTTAAGGTACATTGGAGATCCTGGATTTCAAATTGGCGTTTGTGAAGATATAGGCGTCCATCAGAGTACTGTTTCTAGAACAATAAATTCTGTTGCAAAACTTATAACATATAAAGTTTCCCTCCAATTATGAAGAACAGTTGAAACCAAAACATTATCAGATATAAGATATTAAAACCACATTTAAGCAGATTAGGTCTGCGACAACTAGCTGCATGGAAGACAATGTTAATTTCCGGAGACTTTTTAGCGGTAAGGCTGAAGTACATGAGATTAGATTTAATGCTTCCTATTAACTTCTGATGTTGCGCATCCCAGAGTCTTAACAAATGGACATCATGGTTAATTTCAGCAACTAGGTTAAAGAGATTATTTGAGCCAAAGGCAAAGATATCAGCAAAAGCCTTAAGCTTACCGGCAAATGGAAGACTGAAGATTGAGTTAACATATTGTAACATCCCCTAAAATTATGCTACAATAATGTAGAATAATAACTACGCTCCTCCAGCCCATTCCAAAGTGTCTTTTCTTTCGAGGTTCGTGTCTGCGGCTAAGTCTCCACAGTTCATGTCTACGAAAGAGACGGATAATATCACGGATAAGGAAGAATTATAACTGCAAGAAATGATTGACATCTTGGAATTATTACATCAGAATTTTTCTTGTTCCAGTGGTCGAAGAATTTGCTAGAAGTTTCTGGCTATCAGAAACTTCTGCTATATAAGGACAGATGGCGATCGAAAGGGGGCAGTAGTTTTAAAACCGTGGCGAAGAGATTAGAAAAGTGATAATGGGCGAAGTTGTAATTTTGTGATAAATTGAAAGTTGAGAGTTAACAAGAAGAAGTAATTAGTTTGGATTTGTGAATTAAGTAATTGAAAGGAGATAAAGTGATTTGAGAGGACAAAGACCTTGTAAGAAAAGAATTGCGAAGAATAGTATAGTGTGAACCTGAATTGTTCTATAGACTAGAAAATAAAGAAATAATTTCACAGAATATTGTTTTATCTACTCGAGCCGTAGCTCGCATATTACAATACATATATATATTTTTTAAATATTCTTCATCACTTAGGACTATGTCCTTTAAAGTTTATTAACCTAGTGACGGTAAGATAGGAAAGAATAGAGAGTGAGGTGAAGATGCGCATTAATTTTAAATCTTTGCAGATTATAAGTATCGGGAAATATTGAAGAGGGCAAGTTATTCCACATTCGAGTGGAGTGGTTAAAAACGATCTTCGGAATTTCACAGTGCGTCCGAAAGAAGGGTTTAATGTGTAAGGGTGTGCGGAAGTTGAAGCACGTGTATTGCGTTTGAACAGATGAACTGGTAGGACATGACTATAGATCGGTGTTCGAGCGAGGGAATTTGATTGCAAATGGACTGATCACCAATTAGCCTACATGCTTGTCGCTTAACACGATCGAGTAAACCCAGGCATGTGGTGGGAGCACCCACCCAAATATGCGAGTTATATTCAAGTCTCGGACGAATGTAAGCTTTATAGATTGTACCCAAAAACAGTAAGGGACCAAGGACAGATCCTTGTGGAACGCCGAGATTGATGATCTTGGATCTACCAAGAAGTTCCCAGTTTCCACTTTTTGCATTTTATTCTTAAGATAAGACGCAAACCAAATAATGCCTCGAAATCCTACACGGTACAATTTATCCAAAATGATTTTGTGATCTCGAAGGCTTTGGTTTCTAAAAAATTCCAGCACAGCATTTTTTGTCGTCAAAACTCTTGTAGAAATATTGATAAAAATCCAAAAAAGCATCTTCCGTGAAATGGTTTTCTCTAAAACCAAATTGAGAAATTTCAAAACTCTGTGCTTTATAGCTTTCTCAAAAATGTTTGATATTGCAGAGAGTAAGGAAATCGGTCTGTAATTCATTTTTTCTTTTCTATTACCCTTTTTGAAAATAGGAATCACATTGGCTCGTTTTAATATTTCATAAAACGTACCCGTGAAAATGCTTAAATTGAAAAGGTGAGCTAAAATATCTACCACGTTTTAAGGCTTTTTGAGATGGAATTAGAGATTTCATCGTCTCCACAAGAATTAGAGTTTTTTAGAGCATTGATTGTAAAAACAATCTCATATCTTGAAATAGGCTTGAAAGCGAAGCTGTTTCTAGAAACAGTGCGGTCTAGGAATTGCGTCGCTGAGCAACCGCTACAAGACACTAAACAATCACAGGGAGAAGACGTCTGTGCTACTGAGGCAAAGTATTGATTGAATTCGTTTGAAACAAATACAGGATCTGTAACGTTAACGTCATCATTTCTAAGTGTAATGGATTCATTATGGTTTTTAGTTTTCCGATTAATTATGCAGTTTCCCATTCTTTTTTAAGGCTCCCTTGTACACTTCTGAATTTGTTTTCAAAGTATCTGTTACGACATATACCTAGTCTAGTCATAAATACTGATACAAAGAAAAACTTATGCCAAATGAAAACGCGCTGATATTTTTAAAAACAAATTTATACTTATCCTTATCCCTAGCAACAATTTATGGAAGACTTCATTCGAAATTTGCTTTAAAGCACGACCTGAGACGCACTGGCCAATCATCAATTGCATTACGGACCTCATTCATCGGAAAGTTGTCGACAGCGCGGACAAGGGCTCGATTCAAAGACTCAATATTTCGGTGATGAGTAGAGCAGGCCATTCCCTCTAAAACGGACCACAACTTGTAATCCAAAGGGTTGAGGTCCGCACTACCAGCTGGCCAATCATCCGGTGATATGAAGTAGGGTACAGCCACTCTTGAGTTCAGCCACTCTTGAGTGGTTTTCACCTTGTGGACTGAAGCAGAATCTTGTTGGAATGTTCAGTGTTTGTTTGCGAACATTGTTCGGCTTGGAGGCTTAACGACGTCTTCCAAAACAGTGGTTTGGTAAACTTTCGCCGAAGTCTTGACTCCTTTTTCATAAAAATGGAGGTTGGTTATGCCACTCCCCACCATACCATTACATTTGCGGGGTGATGGCCTCTTTCAACCCTCGGAATAAGTTGTGAAGCTTCTTTTGATGTCCGAGCATACACTTGATCATTATGTTTATTAAAAGTTTCTTCGACGGTAAAAATTTTCCCGTCGGTGAACAGAATTTGTCTGTGAACATTTTTAGCGTACGGCCTTAAGAGAGCTTTTGATTTTTGCTTACGTTTTTGCTTCAAAAAGTCTTTTGTAGGCACTAAGTCCCAAGTCTTCTTTGATGATGCGAGCCATGGATTTTTGGGAAATGTTCATTCCCCGCGACAAGATCTTCTGCTTTCTCAGTGGTTTGCGTCTGATTCAAACCTGTACGGCTTTGATGGCTCTCGGAGTCCTCACAGTGCGTGGATGGCTGAATCTTTGACGGTCACGTACTCCACTAGTATCCTCGAATAATTTAATAGTACGATAAACAAAACAGCGGGTGATTCCAAGCGGTCGCAAGGTCCGAAAGATATCACCTTTTGCCGTATTACACTTGTATAAGCCGATTACAATGACACCATTTTCGATGTCACCCCATTCGATGATTGTAAACGACTAAAAACAAAAATATTTTCCGCGACAAAGAAGCATAAAAGCAAGAGGGTTAAATAACGGCTAACATGAAAAGAGTACAACTAATACTTTATTACAAATTTTTTTTATTAATTTTTTGACACAAATAGCTGTGACGACTTTTTAAAACAAGATTAAGTAGGTGTCTTCAGGTTTTACTACTCAGTTTATGTTTCAGTTTAATTTGTTTAGGAAGTGAATAATTCATCCAGGGGTTTTGTTTGACTACAGTTTACCTTGTTCTATGGAAACGCTAGAGCTATTAATGTGTTTTTTTTTTTTTTTTTTTTTAAGAATATTTCATAGGCCAGAGAAGCATTAGCGTCGGCATATGCATCATCGCCGTTTTCTCTTAATAGTTTTTCATTTAATAGGCTGTAGTTAATTTTAGTTATTTTTATTTTTGTAATACTGTTAGGAATATTATTGTTTTTTAGACTGCTAAAGACTAAGCCTGTCATACAGTGATCGGTGATTTGAAGATCTAAGTTTAGACCAACACACTGACCAGTTTCCACCTTAAGTAAGCGACCAAATGCATGGTCAAGGCAAGTAGTTGAGATTGGTTTAGTTGGTTCATTAATAAAAGAGACTAACCCATGTTCAGCCAATAAGGATTCGTACGTATCTACAGCTGCATTAGAACTTAAAACATCTAGCCAATTATAATAAAATCAGCGTTTATTATAACAACATTGCCGTTGTCAACCTTTCTCAACAAAATATTTGAATATACCATAAGTATTTATAATTGTTTTCTAATTTAATTTTGTTTGCCGCCTTGAACAGGGCCCTAGTGTGAAATAATCATTAATAAATAAACTCTATAAATAATTGTAACTTGGCAAAAGGGTTTTACTGAGTTGTGAAGGCGGATAGGCAACAAAATTGCTGATGTAGGTGTTTTCCAGTTTTGGTGATTGCCTTTTCAAGAAAACAATATATTTACATATACGGAACATGTGAACTAATTCAATGGATTGGTTTCAATCCATGCGGATTGTCACAAAAATTAATATTACTTCGAGACCTTTGCCTTCGAGATTTTTGTCATTCGAAATTTTGTTTTTCGATTTTATTTCCCCAGATATTGCATATATTTTTTATTTTAGATATTGTGGTACACCTGGGGTCAAGAATAGCTCTGAGCTATGGTATGCGGATAGGTGGTCACGGTGTAGTGGGTAGTGTGGTAGCCTGTAACTCGAGCTGGGCAGGTGTAAACCCGAACGGGGAACAGCAACCCACAGCCACCGCGAAGAGATACGAACAAAATCTAAATTTCTCAGACCAACAATGGACCGTAAATCGAATCTCCGGGATTTGAAAATGCTCCTTTAATAAAAAGAAAAAAAAAAAAAAAAAAAAAAAAAAAGTGGTATGCCTGTCATATGAGGCCATTAAAATCCATCTAGAGGTACTACAGCCAGCTCGGGGAGTTGTCGCAGAGTATAGGTTCGCCCTTCCTAAGAGAAATTGAAAAAAAAAAAATTTTATTATGATTATTTTATATTTGTATAATGTACTTACATATTTGTATTTATTTCAATTGCTCCGGAGCCCTCGCCGCAGGAAGCACTTTCATTTTTAAATGTGCGCGACATACATAGTTCTTTTTTTCTTGGAGGTTGCGAAATCGCTTTTTGTAAATTCTGTTCACTTGCACGGGAAGTGCAAGGGATTTCGTTGACATTTTCGATCTTGAGATATTGATCAATTCTGGTATTACTAGTAAAAGGGACATCGAAAAATAGGTCTGCCAGTCTCACCCCCGAGTAAAATGTTGACGTCATATCTACTCCTAGCAGCTTACATTTAAATAAAGATGTAGATGGTAAGCGACAAGTGGGTAGCGGTTGGGGTGGTGTGCAGAATATCTGTTAAGCAAGATTTGGATACATTCCAATTTTCTAACACTTTCAACAAGGGTGGGTCTTAAAACCGCAATTCTTTCCGCAGATTCGATGGCAATCAGGCCATCCGAGATAACTGAATCGGGTAGGGTTTTTAATTTAGAATACAAAATATTTATGTACATACATACGTACTTTGTGATGCAGTTCGGAAATGTATATTACACTGTGTTGTAAAGCTCCATTTGTAATTATTTTCTTTATAATAACATGATCAGAAAACATAATTTATTCAGCCGGTATTGTAGTAAGCAATAGAGAGTTGTTAGTGCTAAATAGAGCTGTTGGGTGCAACAGTACACCATGACAAAAACAAAACTGCATTAAAGGACTCCCCCTGCACACAGTTTATGATCATCAGAGTATCATACAAATGCAAATATGTAGTATCAATAGCTTTAACATAGGTATTAAATATTCTTATCAGAATTCATCGCTACATACATACATCAAGAGATTTTTAACTCGCCTAAAACCATGCAACACTTTTTTGCACCATCCCCTAGGCCCAGCCAATTTGATTTCATCCAATTGGTTTCATTCCCCTTGTGTTGCCAACCGAATCCTTTTTATCCTAATTAGCATCATATATAAGCGCTAATTGCCTGTAATTGTCGTCACAAATACCAGTGGAAACAGAGAAAAAAAAAATCTTAAAACAACCATCAGCACATTTTTTTCTTGTCTTTCTCTCGAAGCCAGGATGAAACTGTTGCCTTTTTTCTCCTAACTCTCCTAAAGAATATCAAACCAAAACGACACGAAGCAATGAAAAAAATAAAAAAATTAACATGAACCTTGCTTGCATACAAATACCGTGTAATGGATGTTTGTTTTAATTTTTTTTTCTGTTTTACTCAACCTTTTCCGTTGGAAAGTCGCTTCAGGATGAAAATGACCTCCTGCCACCAGTTTGTCCACTCGGGGGAATGACTGGTCAACAGGTTAAATTTGCAAATAAATGCTGTCAAAATATTTTTTTTTTCTTTTTCGTTTTGTCGGTTTCGACTGGAGGCCCGGAAAAAAGGGAGGCCATACGATTACACACAACAGAAGAGCCGATGATGAAGTAAGCGATTAACTGCCAAACCCTCTATATTCGGTCTTTTGTTTCGCTTTTCGCTGTGTTTGTTGATTTTAACGCGGCTTAATCCTGGGCCAGGCAGACACACAACAATTTTTTTTAGAAGTATCAGGTCTGGGAAAAAATGTTTGCGAGTGTGTTAGAAGAGACGTGGCAATTAAAATTCCTTGAATTTCGCACGGAACAGTGGAAGGAGTACATAAGGACATACATATGAGTAGGGGGAGCGATTTAGGGAGGCAATCACACGTAATTGTTTTGTTATTGGCAATAATTGAAGGGCAATTTAAAGTGTTTGAACGTTGTAATGTGAGTGTTGGCATGACAACGGGATGGTGTAGTGTGATAGTAAGGAGATACCAGGCGGAATATAAAATATAATCTATTGTCTGAAGTAATTAACGTTAGTGGTTTTGAAGGATAATGGTCGACTAGTTACGAAACATTACTTGATGTGTTGGAGAAGCTTCAGTAGCTTTTGTTTGAGTACCTAGGCACTGAACGTTTTTTTTTTTATGTTTACACCACTTAAGACTAAGTCCCAAGTCATCACTAGCGAGTATGAATATACGTACATAGGTAAATTGTTTTGTTATTGAAGTGGAGCTGACTCTTCATTGTAATTTCGGTTCAGAGGAATGTCGTTAATATATACATACATATGTATATGTATACAGCTCACAATTGTGAACCAAAACATCCCACAAAAAAAGGAGTTTAATAAGATATACATAGATACTTAGTGGTGGTTCGTCTTACAACCTACCAAAATGAGAACAAGCGATCTTTTTTTTTTGCGGAACTGAGTTGAAGTACAGATATTATTCTATAGATATTATTATTATTTCTGGTCTGGCTTAGAAGAAAAACCATGTTATTTCGCTTAGTTAGGGTACCAGTTTTGCGTCTAGACCCACCATTTATACGTAAATGTGGTCACAAACTTTGTTCTTTTTAGCAGGATTACCCGTCAAGACGAAGCTACACGAAAATATAACAAATTAAGTAAATGTACATATGTACGTAGCTGCCGAATTCTCTGAAACATCGAACTCTCTTTCATATGAAGGCATATACAGCACCTAGATTGCTTGGCAACTAGTGATGGTAACTGTCGAATAATAAAAACTACCAACTTATTCGAAATATTCTTTCATTCAGTATTTTCATTCCCTCAGTTTTTCTTTCATACAGTTTATTTCATTCGACGGTTCGCTGTATGAGCTGAAATTTTAGGTATTGAAATTTTCTAAAAATGAATGTATCCCGAAATTAATGAAAATAATTTGTGAGTGCAAATATCTCGAAAAAGGTGCGTTCTACGGAACAAATTATTACAGTCGAAGATTTAGTCTTTGAAATTCTCTATAAGGTGGATGCTGAATGTTTAAAAATTCAATTTAAACAATTTTAGACTCTACCCCAAAGTTAGTGGAAATAGTCCTAAGAAAGAAAATAGACTTCGATCAAAATCTTAGGTTTTAAAATTCTCTACCAGGTTGATTCCAAAAATTTCAAAGCTTCAGAGTAATCTAAAACACCCGTCTTTACTCCGAAGTTAATTGAATTATTTTTTGAGTGCGAATATCTGCAAAATGGGGCGCTCTACAAAAAGGCTGTTGTGACCAGATTTTACAAAATTTTCGAAATTTATAGGAAATTATCCAAAATGACCAACTTTTAGTGTTTATATTCATAAAATGTTTTTATTTTTGTTATGTAATCCCCCTATTCCATAATGGCACGGGCCGCCACTGATCTACTCGTACTTTCTGCTTCTTCAGTTAGTGGGTTAATCAAATTTATTTTGTCATGATGAACGCTGGAGTTCTCTCATTTAAAAATGGTGCTGGGACTCAAGCTCACTTCTATCGTCTGTGTGAGTGGCTGGATGCTGTGCTAAGTTTAATTTGTTTCCGACTTGAATTCTCAGGTGAGCATAAGCCACTTTTAAGTGGCTTATATGGTCGATTTGATTGAAACTTCGTTGCAGTTCAGTCGAGACCATGTCTTACAATAACATGTCGGCACTTTTCGTTGTTGTTACGGCTCCAATAGATGTCAAAATTGTGGGCTTTAGTTGACCACAGAAATTTAAATTTTTTTCCTCAGACGCTGGTTTAGTCAGTGCATAAAGGAAACCCACAGACCCACACGAAGTCCATTGTACTATCAAGCAGAACTCCTTTTGTAGTGTAGTGATTGCAGAAACTTGGATTTTATTCGTTTTTCTTTTATGCTGGGGTAGCTGTGGTTGCTGTTCCTCGTCCGGACTTGAACCTGCACTGTTCGGGTCACAAGTGAACACACTACCCACTACACCATGGCCACCCTTTAACTTTCTTACTTTTGTCTTAAATTTGGCCGTCAATATCCGATCCCTTCGATTATGCCTAGAGTTAAAAGTAGGCCTACACTAGACTCACGTGTACTTCCGTTTGGTTTTCCCGAATAGAATAAGACAGTATTAATGCCTTGTTAGGCATTCTATGAGGTATACAATGTAGGCCTTGCCTGTATTTTTCTAAGCGCCGATGTGACCTATGTTGCTCTACTCGTTTTCATTCATTCAATACTAGAAATCGACAGCACTAATTCGAAGGAATAACAAACTTCTCTTCTCAAATCCTTATTTGAACAGTTCTTCTACTACAGTCGCCAACATTTCATTTGAGTTACACACACCTGTTTAAACCACCTATGTATGTACATATTCCCAACCATGTCCTTCGTAACAATTTCTGTAGAAATGTTCCGATATGTTTAAACACATATCCTCCCAATGTATTCAATACATACCTTTAAATTAATCCCAAAAAACGCATTTCCGTTGTTCGAAAGAGAAGCATTGCAACTTATTGTAATTACATACTTCCATGGTCTGCAATTTTCGTCTAATATACGTATGAGATTGTTTCTTTCAAATATTTATTTTTAAGTAATTGCAGGAGTCCTGAAATAAAGCCTTATAAGGGATATAAAATATAATAAAGAACCGCACTCCGTCAATAATTGTGAAACCAAAGGGGGGAAATTATTTAATCTAAGAAGGAAAAGTTAAAAAAGAAAAAGGGTTGAAGAAGGATTTTTCCGGAGGAAGTCTATGGTGTTTTCTAATTTATCTATCCAACGGTAGATGGCAGTCTTCAAACAGGATATTTTAGAATTTTTGTTTTTGCTTTAAAATTTGTATTGAAGAGTTGAAAATATTACTGAATCCTTAGTATACGAGTCACAACAAAACTAGTCGTGGTGAAGAGGGAAGGAATGGACGTGCAGGATCATTTGTTTGAGGAAACTTTAATTCTCTCATTCAGTTTGCCAAAGGACGAAGATGAAGATATATGATTCTCAGTGATTATTTGTGATTTTATTTAAATTTGTTTTATATTAAGATTGTTGTCAATGATGTGTTGCATTCCTATTGATGCTGTGTCGAAAAATATGTTTGGCAATTCGATTTCTACTCTTAAAGTGACTCTATTCTGCTCGCTAAATTAAATCTAAGAAGCACAAATGAAATACAATTCATATCCCGTGTGTAGTGCAGAATTTCAATTAAATGTTTAGGGTATAACGGGAAGGGGATATAACAACATTTTATTCTATTAGACAAAATTTGCCTGTGTATCTTTCGGTATTCTATTTTCGTCTAGTGTAATTTGGTGTTTCTAAGAAATAGATTAAATATTTTACTTAAAATAATAGTTATGAACATACGAGTATACATTTATTACATTTAATTATAAATTCAAATGTTCTGTCTGAAACATTTAATCCATTTTAAAGATACTTTATTTTTTTGATAGTTAGACTCTGGACAGGATTTGAGACAGACAATTATTTTTCTTTCTTTCAGGTCACATAAGGAAACGATATGAAATGATTGATCCGGATTGAGTAGAAGAGAGTGATTTAATTTTGTTTGAACTCTACTTAACAAAAATTTTTGTATTCTTCGACTTTAACTTGTGTTTGAACCACCTTTTTTTTCCAGAATAACACCGGTGTCGGATAATTATTTTGCATAACTTATGTAAAACTTATAAATATAACTCTTAATTATCACAAAATTTGTGAGGCCACAAATTAACTTTAACTAGGTAGCCTAAAGCCCTGGTAGCTAGCGCTTTGCTTGTTTGTAATTATTGATAATGTAATTTATTTATGTATCAATAAAGTTATAATAATACAATAATAATAATAAAATATTCGAAAGAAAGGAAAATTTAGTATTTGCTACCGTAATTAGGATGTGCTGGGCCCGGTACGAGTTCAAAATTGTGTGCCCATATATGTGCGGAGGCGCCCTTTGTAAACTCTGGCTGTACTAGGCGTACTAAGGTTTACAATGTTGAATTGCTTATTTTGGTTGTAAATATGAAATGGTAATGCGCGCACTTGAATGCGCACACTTGCAGTATATTTAATGCGTGGTTAGCATCGACAAGCATGTGATTTCTTTGGTTTCTTGTTCGACAATCTAGAGATAGGCAGGTTGCTGTGTGGACTAGAAGGTAAGTATATTTGTAATAGTTCTATGTACTTATCACCATATTACGTGCTGGTGCAAAATCTATGAGTCAGGATTCGAGTTTGATAACCAAACTGGGTGATATTTATTGCGATTTGAAGCATGTGTTCTGGAAAAAAAAATTTAATGGTACTATTCCTAATGTATGTGTCATACACTTTGGGCTGGAAGTTTTGTAACAGAATTTATGGCAGTAATCGGTAGTTCGGTTTTGCGATTATCGAGGGCACTCACTACCTACGACTTGGACAGAACATCAATATAGACATTTACAATTTTAAGGTAGATCCTAAGCTCCGCATTACATTCAGTGCAATTTAGTAGCAAAACCTCACGATCTAATGGAAAAGATGACTTTACCCTTATCCTTTCGGTCCTGCTGTATGACGCAGATGTATGGACGTCAAAGGCCAATGACAAAACCTTTGGTTATTAAGAAAGATTTTGCGAGTGATTTTTTTATTATTTTTTTTTTGACATGGTAAAAAAGAGCGAAATCGCGCTAAGACATGTAAAGCGAATGGACGTCAACACTTCTGCCCGAGTATTCATCTTTTGGTATTCATCCCGAAGCGACGACGGACACGGTAAAGAAAGACCTCAACTGTGCAAAGTGGTGCACACTAGTTAATCATCGAGCTGGCTGGAGAGGCTTACTAGTTGAGGCTCAAGTCCACTCCGGACTATGACTAAATCTAAATTTGGTAAAGAAAGTTCTACGTTGTTGTTGTATGTTCTTATATATATGTCGGGGATAAAAAAAAATTGTTTCGGTGTACCTAGGTACAAGGATTTTTGTTTTTTTTATTGAGAAAGAATATGAAACTGTCAATATAAGATAAATTTTTCTAAACAAATTCTAGAATTAAAACACAAATTGTTGTTTACTTTAAATTTAATTTAAAATTTTTCGTTTTAATTATAATCATAGGTTAGTTGCATTTTAATAGTCGTATATTTTAGTAAATAGTAATAGATAAATAAATAAACAGGAACTTTAATTGGGGATAAGTTGTGCAGAGTTTGCTTTGCAACATTAGATAGCAGTGCTTTGCGAACGGAATCAGAACACGAATGTATCAAACTTAAAACAATAATCTACAGTATAAAGATAATCTTAACTTTAATATTAATTGTGAGGTTACTTACCTACCTGATGCTGAATCTTCATACCACCCATAACCTTCTCAACGTGATACGATACTATCATGCAAAAATGAACTCAGATATTAAAAAAATCCTCAGAAGGCTAGCTGGCCATGGTTGTGGACTCGTATTTAAATAAAATATTTAAAATATTTTGTCTTCGCCCATTTTTGAGCAAAATTCCAATTGTGGCCATGACTAATGATTTTCAACCCCTAATCATGAAAAAAAAAATCCATCCGCTAAAATTTCTAAATCAAAGATTCATTTCTTGAAAATGGTCCCGTGTCATCCTGCTTATACTCAAAGTTATAATTATCTCATTTTCTGTTTTTTTTTTTCTTTTTAATTTCACAACTGCGCGCTGTTTCCATTTTCCTTGAATGACCTTTGTGCCATGCTCTATGATGCATATGAAGGAAAGAAACAAAAAGAAAAAAAAAAAAAGAATTAAATTTAAGAAAAGATATTTCGTCCTTTATTTTGTTCTTGCAAAGGGTGGTGAACGGATGCTGTTGATTTATTTAATTTCTTTTTTTCCGCCCGCATTTCTCTCAGCAGAACCCCCCTTTCTAACTGCGTGTATCTCCAACACGATTTGTGGAAAAAGGCCTCCAACAGACAAAAATAATAATAAAAAAAAAGGAAATCAAATGATTTAAAAGTAAAGAATTGTAAGGAAAAAGAATCCTATTTCCTGTCTTCTTCGTAATTTTTTTTCCTCTGTGGCCTTATCACTTTAAATGATGGCAAAGGGCGGAGCGGGGTATTAAATTGGCAATCTTTTCCATCATTCCTTAGCTGGTTAATATGGGTGATTGGGTGAGTTGGTGTAAGGGCGGAAGGAAAAAGGATGTATTTTTCTTGTTGGAAGGGAAAAAATTTTCATTTGTAAAATCATCAACGGAAGGATACATTTTTGGTTAATTTTTAATGCAATATAGACAAGTTTTTATCTTAAAGAGGCAAACAATAAAATTGAAAATTTTTGCTGTGCTAGGGGGACACTTGATCAAGACCACGAACTATTCACGGCGAATTAACTGAATCTGAGGGGATGTGCCATGACTGAAATAGAAACAAATTCCGAAAAGTTTTCCAACTATCTCGTGATGTGCCCTTGAATATTTCGACTGCAAATCACTTATTTTATTAGATACCCCTTGCGTGAGGTTGAAGATTTATAAACGTAGGCCGAAAATTTAATTTCGCTGGTTAGGACACATCTCTAGTATCTTTCAGAATGCCTTCGCATAGACGTTTTTCTATGAAAAATCTCGTAGACGACATAAAGGAGAGCCTCTCGTTGATAGCGAATTGTCATGATGAAAATTTTTCCTTGCCTATCATTTTGTATTGTCCCGGTTGGGTTCTCTCTATACATGCTGCTTTTTTCAGACTTGGATGTTCACCACATTGCACAGTGTCTTCTTTCTTCCTTTTTCTTATTTTTGTATGATTGTATTAATATAAAACTGAGTATTAAAAAGATGTGTATAGCAACAAAAATTTATTTTTTATACAAACAACAGTTATTTTAAATATGAACATAATCGCGCTGTAATTTGTGTATTTTATTTGCAAATTGTCATTGCGTCTTACAAATTGTATAGTGTATTTTTGCAGCTAAAGTTAATTAAAAGTGAATCATTTATTATTCATCAGTTAAAACAAAATATTCAAATTATAGAATGTGAATATGTGGATGTGATTTTTGCAGTAAAATGTCGATATTAGGTGATGTTTTAATTTTGGATAAGTTCTAAAAAAAATTGAAATCATTCATATCTTCAGTTTTTATTGTGTGGAAAGCTTTATTGGTGTACTTTGTGTTTATTAATATTTTACAATAGTTGTCGAAACGTGCCGATTTAGAGGAAATAATTCTCCTCAAAAGTATTGGCAGCTGCTGACGAAAACTTCAAAATACAAGCCATTTTCAATCATATTTTGGTTAAAAATGGATTGCAAAATGCTCCGGAGGAAATTCTGACCAGTATAAAAAAAAAAAAAAACTAGCCGCTTAATTTTCTTATATTTAAAAAAATTTGATGAAGTGGGCTTGTAGGAATAACTGCTAAATATATTATAGAATCCATCGCTGAAGATATCTTGCCTTTGTTCACTCCTGTAAGATTAATGGGGCTTATAAACAGAGATTTTAGAATATTGACTGTTCAGATGAATTCATATTTTCATATTTTTATTGCACTTATTCGTCTTCAAGTAGTCGATAAGAAGACTTGAAGTAGTCGATAAGAAGACTGGTGAAATAGAGTGAAAATCATCCATCCACACCATCAGAAGTATTTTATTGTCGACCTGTAAAGTTAATATTTTCGAAAGAGTAGGCGACTTTAGTAGCTAACGAGAAGCAAATTTGGATAGAATAATTAACGAATTGGTTCCTCTTAGCATTGCTATTAAAGACACCTGTACGAGTATTTTTGTTAATTTTGAAACGTTATTCACTATGATAGATGGTAGTGGAACCTCAAACTTGTTATATTTGTGGCTGTAGACCTAAAGACATGAATAAAGGGAGGAGTGAACTTCTTCAGTTAAATAAGTTTGCTTACAGCTTTGGCCTGTCGCCTTTATATCTTTGGATAAGAACATTTGAATACATGTTACATATGTATTTCTTACCGGTTGGATTTTAAAAAGTGGCAAGCTAAAGGGAATGACTTTACAAAAATACTCTTCGAAAAAAAAAAAAATCAAAAGTACAAAAGAAATTTAAAGAAAAGCTAGGGCTAAATATTGACAAACCAAAGCCTGGTTTAGGTTCCACTAACGATGGAAATAGTGTCCGTAGAATTTTGCTAATGCATCTTTAAGTGCCTCAATTACCGGTATAAACGAAAGTTTGATTTCAAAATTATCAATCACACCCTTTTTTTATTCCTATAGGTCAGTTGTCTGAAGAAGTATTGCAGTGTAGACATATGGATATCTTCTTACGTCTGACCCAGGCCTTAGTAAGTTTCGAAAAGTTTCTAGTATTCATATAATTAGACATTGCTGTGATTATAATCAGTCTACAACATTTGATGTAAGTTTAGAATTGGACAGCTAATATGAAATAGTTACAGAGTCAGAAAGTAAATAATATATGTATGTATGTATTTAATATGATATTTAGTGCTAAAATATGTCAAAACTTATTTAATATATAATTTATAAACCATTTTGTCATAAACTAATGAATTATGATTTTTGTCCTTTTTTTCCATGCATTCGTTACGTTGTACATTGTTTTCGATTTCCCGATTTTCTTCTTTCCTTTGTCTTCCAATGTCACGCAGTTTCTTCATTATGCGAGTTGTATTTTCACTACACTACACTACATGCATATTCATCCTTCAACATTTCTGCAATGATATTTTCAGGGGTTGGTTGTATTCCAAAGCTATTTCTGACTGAATCTCTATCTTTTATAAAACGTGGGCACTAGAAAATGACTTGTTCTACACTTTCTATACAGTCTGTGCATAGGGGACAGTGTGGGCAATTGACGTGCTTGTATGTGTTCAAGTATGAGCCGAAATATCCAGTCAAGAACTGGGTTATATGTAGTAGTCGCACTCTGCATGTTGTCGTTCGATCCACGACTGGATACGCGGTATGAGTCGGTATGTCCATCTGCCTTTCTCCGAGGTACACCAGAGCTCTTGTCACTTTGTTATGCTTCGAGCTCTTTAAATTTTACGTTGATTTTCTCTGCTAGAACCAGTACTGCTTTGGTTTTCCAGATTTCCAAATTTTTTATTAGGTAGGATGGTACCCTCATATTACTGACTGCTTGTAAGATGTAGTTTCAATTAGCACTATTGAACGCGTTTTTAATGTCGAGGTTATCACAGCACAGCACACACAGCAGTTATCATATCACAATATTTCTTGGAGCCTCCTTTTCATTTTCTTCTTAGTATTGTCTTTTCCGCACGTCTTGTCAGATTTATTTCTCTAGAAATGAAGTAGGAGAATACTTCTTCCATCCTAGCTGTTGCAGTGGTGGTGCTACTCGGGAGCTCGTTGCCTCTAGGTGGAGTGCGTATATAGTTTTTTTTCCAGGAAGGCACGCTTTCCGCAGATCCATATTGCAATTTTATTGGCAGAGTCCGTCATCCACGCATTGCTATCCATATCTTATATGGCTCAGTTAAAATAGCAATATCAATTTTTTTTCCTCGCGTACTGTCTGTATCATGATCCATGTGGTATCACAACGAACCTATCAATAGTCTATGTGTGTTGGCATTAATAGCTGGCAGCCACTTCAACCTAACTGTCTATAGGAAGAGACCATGAACGTCTGCGCAATGGTTTAGGTATAGTTGGATTATCCTCACTTTTTGTTCCTTAGTTCTCTCACTGCTTCTTGAAATGTTGGGCATTTTTCGCTTCCTGTGACGTGATTGTTGTTTGTGTCCTTTTTTTACTGCACAGAAGACACCTCGGTTCTTTCTCGCATGATTTTCGGATATGCCCCTTGATGCATCTGTTGGATAAATCGGCCTCTCTTCTGCACGACCTCGCTGTATGTCCAAAATCCATACATTTAAAGCATCTTGTATTTGTTTCTTTTGGTTTTTTGTATTGTTTTGTTTATAAAAAATGTCCGTACTGTTCCCACTAGTACGGGGAAATTGACATTAGCCACATCATAGCCCCCTGTAATGTGGTAAGGCCGCATTACCTCCGGAGGTCACCAGGTATCTGAATAAAAAATAGCTAAATTATTTGCAAATTTGATAGAAAATACGTACGTTCAAATCAAAGTTTAACACGATAAACATTAAATTGAATGAGAAACTAAAAACTTATCTTTATAAATTTTAGTGTCCCCGAGGTAATAATTAAACAATACCTTTGATTGATTGATTTTTACCTCATACACAAATGTAGGCACGAGAAATGTCAGCTTTGCAAATTAGTTCAAGACCTATTAATGTCGCATAAAATAAGTGTGATATACGAGTATGGGTGCTGTGCGAGACACACAGTATTATCTAAACAATTGAAAGGGATCGAATCGACCAGTGAAATAGAGATATATGCACATATCTACTTCTTTATGTCAGTTTTACTCTAGGATATTTGTCAGAAGTTCACGGGAGGTGGAAGATAAAATTTATTTACAAAGAAGAATATTTCAATTTGCAGAAAAAATTATAAAATTATAAAATATTGCATAGTGGTTCACAAAATAGTCAAATAAGGGAGTGCTTTTGAAATGATCTACGAAAACTCGGCTGCAATGGATCATTTTCAATGTCTACGAGCTTCAGTAAGACGCGAAAAGCATAGCTTTTGTTATAATCCCCAGGAGAGCCAATTTGTATAAAACTTATTACTTATGTAAACGTTGAATAACATGTCAAAATTTACAATCCGAAAATTGCATATAACGTGGCGGTAAATTCTAATGAAATCTTATAACATAAGACATGCGTAAAGTTATAACCCTTACTTATAAATTTGTCCATGAAACGCAAATACAATTTTTTAACAGCGCTGATTTGAGATGACCCCCAAACATTCCCCCTACATACAGCCAAGCCCAAGTTACACAACTCTTTCGAAACGGCTTCGGTTGGCGCCTTCTTAAAGTTATAGCTTGTGTGCGATCATGTGTCTTCAAATTAAAATCGGAATCGTCTGTGAGTGATATGTTCAATAAACCTTGTTTTTTTTTTATGCCATGCATTCAACCCACAAACACCTTAAACAAAATTAAATCGCCTTATTGAGAAGCAATTACCTACGTCTTCGTCGTTATTGTAACTCTCCAAGCTAATTGTATTCCCTTTTATCGATTTAACACAAACTACATAGACATTCTGCAGAGTAAAAAGAAACTGTGCAAACAAACAAACATCACACACACAATTAGGTCACTCTCTACATACTTTTAACTAACGCCATTTTTATTTTTTCACCCCTCCACTCTAATGTTTAGTAGCACGCTAATAAAACAAAAAAAAAAAAAAAATGGAAAGAAAATGGAATATTTCATCCCACACATACCTTTCTACAACACACGGTACATACCTTTTTTCTAAGCTACCCCTGTCCCATATTGTGTTACACACAATAACCAACCCCTCCCTGTACTTTGAAAACTAACCCTTAACAGCGTGTGAAACCCAACGAGTGGAAAAAAAAATTTAAATTCTGGAATAAAAAAAATATGTCCTGCAATATCAAAGGAACGGAACCATTTTCACTGGTGGTGTATGGCCAGTACTCATTCACTCACCCTTTCTTAGTTCCATAATAGTTCAATTTTCTACAAAATTGAAAATTTTGTCCAAGAGGAAAGCAACGACTGCTGGTCCGTCAAAAATAATCACAGGACGTAGTTCTCGTACGATGAAACGATGACGAACAATACATAATTCAATGACACGAGTACCTAAGACCACTGCTAAGTCAATATTTCACTAAAACTGTTATAGCGGAGACGAAAAAACATTTGCCTTGAAATGCACACCTTTTTTGCCGTGTTGTTCTACGTCCTCGTTCCTGCCTGTGTCATTGTTGACTTCTATCATGGTTAGTTGGTGTGGCATAAAAGGATGCAATTTTTTAAATTAGTGACTCCTTTGTTTGGTAAACTAATCTGGTCGCTGCTGGTGGGTGAGAAACGGCCAAATATATAAACTGTATGCGCCATCGATAGGTAGGCTGTGATACAAACTCAATTTAAAGAGAATTTCAAATTGAATTCTCTGTGCTATAATGGTAGCTAGGTATGTATGTACATATATGTATAAATTTGTATGGGGGGACAAATGAAATGTGTAGTTTTCTATACATACATACTTACATACATAGTCAAATCTTAATTAATATCCTAGGTATCAACCAGCTACAAATTGATGAATATATTAGGCCACAAATTAACGTGGGAAATTTCCACAAAGTGATTACGAGTTATGACCAAAAGCGTATTTTGTTCCTTTAGATTTTGTCAGATGCTGTAACTTCCAAATGGTTTTTTTGTTTATTATACACTAACATTCAAAAAAATTCAACGCAGAAAATTTCGACTTTAGTGATTTAACCAGAAAAATCAACACTAGGGTCGTATTATTCCAGAAAAAAAAAACTCGTTAGTAATTTTAGCCCTTTAAAAATTAATTTATGATCTGTGTGTTTTATTATTTTATAACTTAAAAAATATATACTATAGATTTAACATTAACTTGTTGGTTTTGTAAATGTTACAAACAAAAACAAAAATATGGCGTGTGGAATCGTAAAGGCTGGTGATGTAGCAGGTGTCTATTTCTTCATACCAAATTTTTTCGATGTGGTTTCTTAATTCCTGCTTTTTGTTCCTTAATTTTACACCAATTCAATGCCAAACGTGCTAAATGGGATTCATGTCCAGACTGTATTCTGGCCATTTGAGTGAATTTATAAACAATTCTTTTTTGTAACTTTGAATCTAGAAAAAGAATGGATAAAATCGATTAAAAACACCATAAAGATTGATAAGATTATCAGAATAACAGTGGAAAGTTTATGGTTTACTTACGGTCTTAGCATGATGGCAAGGTGCGAAATCGGTCTGAAACAAAACACCCTCCTACTTATTATGCACTTTTCACTTCACGGTCAAAAAAACGATAAAAAAATATAGGCGACTTCAAAAGTTTTCCCCGTTCAATAAAAAAAAAAAACGAAACAGAGCTATTTTACTTAAGTGCTTTTTTTTTTGATAGTGTACTCGTATGATTAACTATTGCATATGTATCCGAAGAACAAGTATTGCTTTTGACCTTAACATCTCCGTGACCGAGATGGCTAGCAGGATATGCCACATGATCATATTTTTTTGATCAACTGACCTGTGATCAAGTTCTGTCAGGAAATAAATATTTTGTCAATTTGTTTTATTCATTATTCTCCAAAATAAACTGCAAAATTGAAATTATGCTTTGGAATGCTAACGGTCTTATTAAACACAAAGATGAGCTACGGGTTGTACTAGAAATTGAAAAGATTTACTCGTATATATAATGCCAAATCAAACTTTCTTCATTAATCACTTCGATATGTACTTCACAAATAACCCGCAAAATAATGCACGTGGCGGCAGAGCAATAATCGTTAGGAAATACATAATCCACTGAAAAGAATACAAATTCTATATTTAAAAAATTACTTGAAAAAGATATAAATCCACATACCTGCTTATCCAGCAAATATCAGCTTGAGGACGAAATAATAGTTTTTACACAAAAGATACAAAATGCAGCATGAAAAATAATTTCCCTTGGTAAAAACAAGGCTACTAGACTTCGGTATCCAAAAGCAATAGGAAGAAATACGAACTCAAAAATAGAAGATATAAGAGAATTAAAAAACCATTCTTTGAATCGATACATTGAAGAACTGAGCTGAGATTAAATAAGCGACTACTCACTATGGAAATCAACTAAATATCTCAAACCTCCTATTCAACAGAATCTATTAAAACAACAAATAATACATAGGCTATGACTGATTTGGAAAAGGCAAATGTCTTCATCCTATCGACCCATATGCCAATTACGAGTATGTCAAAAATACTAGAAAAAAATGCATATAAAGTGAAAATGTGATTAGGTAAAAAGATTCCACCTTAGAACAGGTGCATAGAATAACTTCTGTTACTGAGGAAGCGTTAGAAGACCGAATGGTATGTTCAGCAGTTTTCCTGGATGTCACGCAAACGTTCCACAAAGTGTGGCACGAAGGTTTGATGTAAAAAACTTAAGCAGCAATTTCCCAAAGAATATACAGATAGTTTTAGAATGATGTCTTTCAAAAAGATATTTTTGTATCAAGCAACGGGGGGCTTATTCAAAACTTATAGAAATCAAAGCCGAAGTACCCCAAAAAAGCAAATTGGGCCCAACTCTGTACTTACTTTTTACAAATGATTTACCAGTACCACAAAATAGTATAGTAACCAACTTTGCTGACGATACGGTGATACTTTCTGCTGAAAAGAGTAAAGAAGCAACAACCAGAACTCTCCGAAATTGTGTTAATGCAGTAGTCAACTGGACTAATAAATGACGAGAAATAAGTCCATGTTGACCATTATACTATTCCCAATCTCCACCATCACCTTCGGAACAATAATTCATTACTCGAATATAGCAAAGTGCCTAGGAATGAATCTAGATGTAAAATTAAAATTAAACCTAAAATTTATAAAACTAAACTGGTTAAGAAGATTTAAATTATGAATCCATAACAAACAATTGCTGAAACCTGTATGGACACACGGTATCCAGTCAAGGGGGTGTACCACTCGGTGAATTGAAAGACCCTGGACTATTTCATGATCTCACATTTTCTAAGCATTTCCAGAAAATTTACCTTTAATATATTCCTTAAAAGGGTTCGTAATATTTTGCTGTTTTTGTACATCTAAAGTGGGAAGTGTATGGTCCTATGATCAATTTGGCAGAGATGGCATACTTGAAAATTTTAGAAAAGATTTAAAGAACCACTGACCCGTTCCGTTTCGGAAATAATTCGTGATCGCACACAAATCACTCCTATTTATAATAAAATTTCGGTTCCGGTCTGTTGTCTCGAGAAATATAAATCGCGAAAACTTTTTGTTGCATAACACCATTAACTGCACGCAAATTGAATCTCACATGGAGACTTTTATTTATTGTTAGTAATGCGGCTGATGCGTCCATTCCGAAAACAATCGCCCCTCCCTCGCAAACACCTCTACTTCCTCCCTTTATTAAGCGCTTTATGCGACTTCGTAACTGTGCAAGAAGGAAATGGATCAGATACAGGCAAAATGCCAAACTTGTCTTATATATCGAGTCATATTCTATTTATCAAAACGAGCAATTTGG
The DNA here is from genome assembly GCA_963082735.1 of Pocota personata. Taxonomy (NCBI): domain Eukaryota; kingdom Metazoa; phylum Arthropoda; class Insecta; order Diptera; family Syrphidae; genus Pocota; species Pocota personata. The sequence goes on from OY720433.1 coordinate 6,695,280, forward strand.
TTCCAGAAGTGGCCATTGAACAAGCCACCAAGTCCTTATCATAAAAAGACATATTAAAAACGGATTTAAAGACATGCAATCCACAGGATTAGTTCTCTTAGACATTGGGAAAGTATTCGAAACCATCCGATACAAAGCACTAACACATCAGATTTCTCATCTCTGTCATCAAAAGTGCAAAGTTTTTTTGAAAGATGCTGTAGATTGTAGATTGATATTCTGTTTGGTGTTCCCCAAGGTTCTGTACTTGGACCTATTCTGTTGAATATTTTTATTTCTGATATGACTGAACTAAGTCCTAACACTCATTTAGCACTGTTTGCAGACGATACTGCTATATATTCAACGCATGTACTGCCTTATGATACACTGCAAAGCTTACAAAATTCGTTAAACTTAGTAGAAGCCTTTTTTCATAAATGAGAAATAAAAGTAAATGCTCAGAAAACTCAAGCTATATCCGTATTCTTTAGCCGGCGTAGAAAAGGTTTCATTTTATTCTACAATTCCATCGATATCGACTGCAGTGATGAATGCACCCAGGTATAACACAGGACAAGAAACTAACATTCGAAAAATACGTTTCTGAAGTAATACACAAAGTTAATCTAACGACTATTATATTATATCTGTTTATCAACAGTATTGATAATAAAATAATAATTTTTAAAATAAACCTTCCAAGCAATATTTAAGTACGGTGCGCAAGTTTGGTATGACTGTGCTAATAAACATAAGAATAAGCTACAAATACGCCAAAATAAAATGTTAGAAATGCTGTTTGATTTACCATGGCATGACTTAATAGCCCGGTTACATGGGAGAGCTAAGGTCAAACTAATTTCATCTCTAATAGAAAAATACCAGTCAATCTTTATAGATAAATGTTCTTCCGATAATGAACTTATTTTACAACTCTTGAGCTAACCTAAGACTCATTTTGCTTCTTACTTAGTTTTAAGCGTTTATTTAGTTATAAGAGTCCAATAAACTTAAATTAATTATTGTATCCATATACGAGTATAAAGTATCATAGTTGTAAAGAACTAGTTTCTAAAACTCTAAAATATACTGTACGAAACATTGTCAACATTACCACACAAAGATTTTTTTTTTTATAATTTGCGCGCGCCAAAGAGGATATGAATACTCTTACACTATTACATGACACGGGCGTTGTAAAGAAGAGAGAGAGAGAGAGAGAAAGATTTAGTGTAGTATTAAGTTTCTGTAAACTCAAAGGGTGGCGTCCAGCTAACGGGGAGCTTGTTTGTTTTCCTTTTGTCGTTGCTCATGATTCACAGTATTTTTTTTCCGTCCTCCTAATGTCATCATCACGATCAAGTTGCATTTTCAGCCATATGACCACTCTACTGCCAGTGTTATGCCTTCGCAGTAGAGTTGTCTTAGCTTTCGCAATTGATTGACTTTTTTATTTATTTCATGCGAAATAAATAGATGATTCTTGAATTCAGTATTTGAATCGTGAACCAACAGCGTGACAAGCGATGTTAGTTTGGAATAAAATGTACTGAATGATGCCAATTTTTAAGAACCACTTAATATGTAAAGTACCGCTATATGTATTTTCTTTTAATTTTCTGCATCACTTAATAAATATACAATAATTTGTTTTAGTTCATTAACCCCAGTAATGAAGAGAGAGGAAATGGTATAGAAAACAATTAAAAGACGTTATACGCCATCTCAGCATACGAGAGGCGGCTGATAAGTTCTCGGCCTGAGATACTCAACAACGAGTCATCTTCTCATTAGTGATAGCACTAACAGCGGCACTCTTTAGTAGTATAAATATCACCTTGATTCAATAATAATCTCATTTTGTTATTATCTGTAGTAGGATAAACATCACCATGTCAGCCGAAATTGGAAATTCTCGCAATTTTGAGCACCGCGCCGTGAGAAAGCACCTCGTGAAAAAAGGAAAATCGCCTAAAGAAATTTTCGAAGACATGTTGTCGACTCTTTAGAATTCTGGGTCTTCGTATACCATGTTTAAAAAATGGGTTCGCTTATTTGAACAAGGGCGGGAGAGCTGTGAAGACGACCCTCGTCCAGGGGGTTATGTGTCAGTGGTCACTGAAGAAAACTTCGGAAAGTTGAAAAATTAGTTCTGGCTGACCGAAGAATAAAAATGTGGTAGATAGCGGACGAGTTGCACATCAGCAAAGAATGGATTGGAGAAATTGTTCACGAGCATTTACCGAAAATGCTTACACCGCGCCGTTCGACAAGCAACGATGACTCGAGTGTTGCAAAGATTTTTTGGAGTTAGCCGGGTACAACCTAGACGAAATTTGCAACCGAATCGTAACTGTAGATGAGACTTGGGTTCGCCAATACGACCTGGAGTCCAAACAAGAGTCTATGCAGTGGATTGAAAAAGAGGAGAGACCGTCGAAGAAATTCAAGGTGGAAAAGTCGGCTTCGAAGCTTATGGCGACTTTTTTGGAGCAGCGAAGGTGTTTTGCTGACTGATTAAATGGTAAAGGGGACTACGATTCATGGTCAATATTACGCAAATTTATTAGATACAGATCAGACTTGGCCCCGCCGAGCAACTTTTTCCTTTTTTGCAATTTGAAAGAGGCGTTGCGAGGCCGGAGATTTACAGATGAGAACGAAAATTTAAAAAAAAATAATGTCATTATTCCAAAGATTTGTTTTGCATAACCCCAGTGTGAGACAAGGTCTTAAAAAGCGTTTTTATGTTGGTAAAAGTAAAAAAAATAATTATAATTTCATGTACCTACTCGTACATTTCCCTCCGTATTCCTATAGGTCTTGTGCTTTCCGAACGCGTCTTCATATATTGTGTAGGCACGAGCACGACCCACAATCCATTGAATTGACTTTTAAAAGTTGTTGAATTGAGCTGTCCACAATTCGGGTCGGGATGGCCCCCACATACCTACCAGAATTAAAGGGAGAGAGAAGGAAGTCGTTTTCCACTTCAAACGACTTATCTTTTAACTTATAGTTACTTTTCACACTACCTCCACTATTGCGATTAAAATCACCCAGAAGAAAAATTTAATCTCTTCGCTCTATCTAAGTTCTTTTTAATCCTGAAAACATTTATCTCACTTAGGTAAGCCATAGAAAAACGCCTTCACACCAACACAACACTTACATTTCAGGCATTCTACGCACGTAAAATGGAAAAATATCTACTGCTGCTGGTATAAAAAAAGGAAAAAAAGAAAACAGTTTCCTCTTTAAGAAAGTGAAAAGAATAAAGAAAACTTTTGCGATTGGCAGCAACAGCAGCAGCAGTGGTATATGGTATCCTCTCCGTAAGGATGCCAACGGGCAGGGATTTTAAAATATCTCTACCCACTCTCTGCTCTCAGTTTTTCTCTACTTTTGTTGATTTTTCGTGTGATTTTTCATTCAACTTTTTTTCTTTTTTTTTTTTGAGTTTCTGTTAGAAAATTATGAACTTTCATTCAATGTTATAACTAAGAAAGAAGAATTTTTCATCGTACTATCCTCTGACCTTTGCTGTGTGCTTGCTTGCTTGCCACTGGGCAAGGATAACTTGCCTGTAAAAACCAAGCACAAGACAACATCAAGAGGAGCAAAAATAAGCAAAAAACTTCTTTTGATTGCGGGTGGAGGCGATGTTTTCTTCTTCTCGTTTTTTGTTTTCACTTTTTTTCTGTTTTCTTGAAAAATTTCTTTCTTTGAAAGAAAGAATAAAATAACCACGGGAAAATGGAAAAACTTTTTTGTTCGTTCGATTCTTTTTCTTTGTATTATTTTTTTGTTATTTTGCTACGTTCTTTGAGATACTTTTTTCAAAGGTCGGAGACGGGGGTGCTGCAGTAACAGAAAATTGGATTCCATGGGAAAATTGTGACCTTACACAAAACTCTGGGAAGTTTTTTGCTATATCCTTCGTGGAGATATTATGAAAGTCTTTAAAGAAATTTTGAATTATTTGAACAAAATTGTTTTCTATGTACTTTGCTGAGTATACTGAAGTCATCAATCCTTAAAGTAGCTGCTATTTATGTATTGAAAACTAATATCATATCTATTCAATTGGACTGAATTGCCAATAATGACCAAAATGAAGTCGGGCTCTTGCACTGGCTGTAGAAATATTTATACCGAGTTGCAGACATGTAAAGTATGCTTCTGTTGCCGGAAACCTAACTGTAGACAGACCGTTCAAGTCGACTTATAACAGAATTAAGTTTGAAATGCTCTTTCCATCTATTACAAATTTCTTCTTCGTTTACTAGTAAGCTGCCACTGCAATAAGTAACCAAGTGCATCTGTTTAGTATATCTTCTCCCGTCGAATTTATAACTCCGTATAATTTCCCTTCATGTCAATCTTCATTGTTGAATTCCCAGACGTGTCCGTTTAAATCGCCACCGGTGAAAAGCATTTCCTCCGTTGATATGATTTAGAAGAGTATCGAAATCCCACCAGATTATATCTTTTTTTTTTCTTGATCACAGCCTATTTGCACAGCGTAGGGACTAACAATATTCCACGATTTCTTTGAATCGCTTACATATTTTCAAGACACTTACGATGTTATGAAAGAGATCGGTTGCCTAGATAATAGCAACTCCGTTTTTATTTTGTTGCATTTCGTAGTAGAACATTTTGTAAATTTTGCCCTGTTTTCGATGCTCCGTCACGCATACAGATTTCGCGCAGTCTTAAAGACGATATAGCACTTCATTCTCATCTTTGGTGATAAAATGCCTGAATTTAATTTAGCTCCAATTTAGCCACCTTTTACGAAAAGTAGTTAACTCTGCGGCAACATTCTATAAACCAGTGCAGCACGGAACTGAACAAAAAAAAATTTATTCATGTACTCGATTGCATAGAGACGAGCAGTTCGCTTAATAGATGTGCAATCTCTAATCGTTTACTAAGGTTGGTGTATTAGATCTATGCGTAATCAATAGATAATACCACAGTATATGTTTCGAAGACTTTAATGGAATGATCATTAAAACGCACCATTTGTTACAGAAAAATCATTTGTGCACGTTCTCCTTGTGCAGAGAAGCCCGTCCCGGGCTTTGATTTCAAATGGCAGCTAGCTGCTACGCTTGTCTTGATAATATTGTCATTTTTTCTGGGATGCCTCCCTTGTCTCCCTGCTTGTGCTGAAATTTGGTTTGTTCTTAAAAATTGAATCAAAATACAAGCCAATATATAAAAGTAAACTCAACGCCGGTTCCAAATACTCATTTCCTTAAAATATACAATTGCAAGAAACCCTAAGATTCCGCGTAACAACATCTGGGAATTATACATATGCATATTAAGAACAAAAAAAAAAACAAAAAAAACAACCACCAACCTTCTTCCAGTTGTGCAATAATTGTGTAATGTTCTCAGAGGTCAGTTTCTTGCTTCTTTGTGAATCTCTTACGAATACGTCCACTTCGAGGTTCAATGCTCCGCACTTGATGTTGTCTTGTATCCTGATACATGTAGATCCCTTATCTAAATACACACAATTTATACCGTTCAGCGGTACTTTATGTCCATCTGTTCCCTTTCTTCCTGTTGTATGTGCAGTGCATTGCATTTGGTGGATGATCGTTAAATATCTTATTCCAAGATCCTCGATGCGACTGTAATATATTTTTTTCTGGTGTTTTATTTTCTTATTGTTATTCCTTATTTCACTGATGGAGTGGATCCTTTAATACGAGTACAGTTATTCCTTGATTGCTTTTTCTCCTGCATTGTTCCCGTCCTGATAATTTATTTTACCGCGATACAGTTTCTAACCGCAGACCATTACCATGCGCACACATACGATGAGCGTAAGTACGTGCACGAACGCGTGGTCCTTGAGGTTTCGTTTAACCCTTTTTATTAAAAGCCCAGCAAAAAAATAAAGAATTCAATAACAGTATAAAAAAAAAATACACGGTTTAAGTATCTGTTAGATACTTTGAACAAAGGGACGCAGCAAAGGTGAACTTTTTTGTGTGTGAAACCTGAAAACACCCGGTCAACATGGAGTGCGGTTACAAGCTGAACGTTGCACCATGTCGTCCTAGATACACACATGATTTGACCAATTTTTTTTTTTCTAGGTGAAAGAAAAATAACACATGGGCCCCGAGAACAACAAAAACAGAAGACTGACTTGCAGAAGGGTTAAATGTCGCGCATAGTTGACCCTTGTCAACAAATAAAAATATACGCGTGCGCGAGCGATTTCAAAACATTTTGTATACGTCAAGGTAAGTACTGATGGTATGAAATGGCTTTTGCTTGTCACCTACTTTATGAAGGAACGTACTTGCATCTCTATGAATATGATTTTTGTAAGTACAATTCGTGGACTGCAAATTACTGCCGGAGGGTGAATGATGAATTACTTCTGTTTTAGTCGCTCAGCTATTGTTTTGTATATTGTTGTTCTTCACTTAGGAGTGGCAAATAAAAAACTAGTTTATTTTGTTGACACTAAAACTCTTAAAATGTCAATCAAAATATGTAAGTGAATGAATGAATAAACTTCAATGTATAGCAGATTTTCGCAAAAAATATTTACAACTAACAAATAATAAATAGGATTAGATTGATTGAATTTTTGAGCACAACTATTTCTTTGTGTTATATAAAATGGAATTGAATGATATAAAATGGAACACTGGTGGATTCAACATGGTGTCTGTCTGTCTGATCCGTGTTGAAGCCTGTCAAATGCTTTGGACAGTTAGACCTACAGGGATGACATTTTGAACAACAATAGATGTGGTGTACCGAAAAACACGGAGAAAAATTAATAAATCTTTGTTGGGGAAACAAAAATATTTGTCACCCCCTCATGCGATACACATATGTATATGTAGCATTGCCCGCTGAGTTTAAACTTTTTGCGAACCAATTTAAATTTTTTCTGACCAATTTAAACCTCTTTTGAATTGCAAGAATTTTCTTTTCACTAACATTGCCGTTCTGAAGGTATTACAAAATATTCATATACATATGAGTAATGAGCATCGTGCACTTCCAAAGAGTGAGTTTCTCATCGTGAATTTTGTTTCGTATATTTGGTGCACGTCAACTTCTGCAAAAATGCAATGATTTGTAGGGTTGTTTTTGCAATATACATACTTGTCTAAACAAGAACTCCAGGCAATACTATATGAATGAAAGGAAGGAATTCGAATACGTGAAGAATTTTTTTTTTGTGATAAAGTCTGTTGTCGAAATGCGGTTCGATTTCGATAATTTTCAAGTGGGACTGCTAACTTGTCTGATTAGGCCTACAATTTTGTCAAAATTCGTTCAGACGTTCTTAAGTTAGTCGGCTGACAAAGATTATTTAATTATTTTTGATAAATGTATATTTGATGATCTTTTCCAGTTTCTAGAAAAAAGGGATTGTTTTGAAAAATAAGCGTATTTCGAAAATCTTTGTACTTATTTTCGGATTTCAAAGTTAACTAGCTGAACATTTTAGGCACAGAAAATGGTAATTTTATCTACTCGGCTGCTGATACTATTTAAATACCTAAATACTTTTGGATGTCTATCATCATTATGTCTCCAGATTACAAACTATGAGTTGATATACTCTATGGTATTGAAAAATAGGTAGGGCAGGTTTAAGAAATATAGGGAGCAAGCGTCGAAGGTTGCGGAGGATATGGACCATTGCTAGATCGTCATGGTTCAGTAAAATGCAGCTTCTAAAAATCATTGTCAATTATGGAAAGTACTCCGACATTTCTCTTCTCTTTGAAATATTTGTGAAAATATTGGAATGTATTCCGATCCGACACAACTGCTGGTGGTTTCTTTTCATTCATCTACTTTGTAGCTGAGTGTTAAATAAATTTTCGGACATATAACGATATCTTCTCAGATATGAGAGATTAGCCTAGATGGAAGCAGCTTTCCTTTGTAATGTAGACATCGCAAACGTAAAGGCACTGTTCGTTTTGCGAGAACCATTTGTTGAGCAACTCAAGAAACCCAAAAATCTCACACACAAGCTTCAGCCTCCAGCTGCAGTTGCACACATCCAAGTTCAAATCCACAAACATCTACCTCACTCAAAGCATCAATTAAATTTCTTCTACGAGTATCTGCTGTAAACATCCCTTCCGTAATAATACACTATGACACACTATGATTCGCGTCCAAAGTAATCCTTCATTTAATTCCATCTGACGCGATTCGGACATGTGATCAGTGACTGCATTACGAAGAGGGCCCATCGCTAGTGCGATCAAATGACCGACCTGGAACCTGAAATCATCATCATCATTCCGGTAGGCATATGTACATCCTGAATAACCCTTTTCGCTCCTCTTAATTTGATTCCATCATTCTGGAATCCTTACCATCATCATTCAGAAGCACATGGTCAGGCATAAAACACAAATAAAAAATCTTTCCAAATGCAGGACACTACCTGATCTCACCCTTTCGCATGGGAAGCTTGAATAAATTAAATTCGTGTTTGAAATAAAAAGGTTACCTTACCAGGCGCAGGACAAAATCACTGTCGAGGGATGAATGAATCAAAATCACATGAACAAATGACTAATGGACAACGGTACATCTTCCTGTATTTATCTGTCCTATTACACACTTTGCATTTAGTTTGGTACCATAATGTATCCTGTTTCATGAAAACCCTATTCCCATCCTTGATTGTCCAAATGTGGTTCTCTTTTTTTATTTTTATTTTTTATTATTATTATTTAAATAGCCGCACAGGGATGAAAAAAATCCCGTTATAGGAATGCACTGGCCCCTGTCTTGTCTTCATCGTTATATCATACAACCGGGATGGGGTTAAAAGGATACGATCGTTTCCCTTTTAATTTTCAATTGACTCTATGGCTACCTGAGAGTGAGCGCGACAAATAATTTAGGGGGACACATGGGATATAACGGGATGCACCGTTTGAAGAAGAGTTTGTTGGGTGATTGTTTGTGTGTATAGTGCGTCCGTTGTCCTTTCGATTCAGTTTTTTGTTAATTATTCTTGTCCGTGGATTGTATTGTATTTAGGACCTTTTATGTTACAGATGGACTGGTAATATTTAAATGATTTTTTTTTCGACCCTTGCGTTTGGGAACGGAACAGATTTATTATGACGCTGGACGAGGAACGCAGTGACGGATTTTATTAGAATTACTGATTTTTTCTTTATTCGAAAAACAATAGAGTTGTATGTAGAGGTTAGATGAGAGGATGTTGAGATGAGAATTTAGTTATGCAAGTTTCGAAATCCGAATCTGGTTATAGGTGCTCGATTTCGATTAAACTTCTTAAGAAATTGATTAAGTATGTACACACATATGTATTTAGGTTAATAGTTTCATAGAAACATACTCGGATCTCCACTCTAATTCGCTCTATGATAATATTCCAGTCCGTAGGCTGGTGAAATAACCTTTCGTCCTTTTAAATAATATATCGAGGGTGTACATATGCCGATGAAGCCCGCCCACCAATAGCAAAAGATGGTACTGGGAAGAGGAGGAAGCTGAAACAGACTCCCAACCTAGTAAAGCGCCCCTCCATAACAGCTTCAGCCGAAAAGCTGCCAGCTGGAGTCCTTGAAGGGGCGCCTGGTACAGCAATAGCAACAGCGGCAGCAGCAGAAAAGAAGCGGCGAAGGTCATCAGATGACGACGACCAATACCCATACGTCTCCGATGGTGATGAAGGCCATTATATGGGGAACAACAACAGCTTTGCAGCTCTGGTTATATCAGAGTCAGAGGACGAAGACGAAGAGGTAGAGAGGCTGAATAGCAACATCAGGCAGCTGCAGCAAATGGTGCGTGTTATCAAGGCCAAGCAAATGGCCAGGAGGGAGAAGGAGCGGCAGCTAGAGCCGCGGCAACAGCAAATACAGCCGCAAGTACAACGGCAGAAAAAGCAGAAACAACAAGCAGTACAGTCAAAGCTGCAACAGCAGCAGCAAAAGATTAAGCAGCCACAACACGAGCAGCAACAACAACAGCAGCAGAAACAGCAGCAAAAACAACAGCAGCAGAAACTGCAGCAACAGAAGACGACTTCAAAGACGAGGGTGCCGCCAATCAATACCTACAGGATTGAACTTAAGGATACCATTGAACTTTGTAAGTCGGTCATAGTAAACAACTTTTATATAAAGCGTTTAAATGAAGATAGGCATGCTATCCACTAGAACACAGTGGAGCAATACAAATAAATTAAAAATTTATTGAGAGACACGACGACGGAGTTCTTCTTCTTCACCCCGAGGGGGGAAAAGATGCAAACTATGCTGCTAAGGGGGATAAAGCCGTCTACTGAACCCGAGACGCTCCTTAAACTGTTTAAGGAGTGTCACGAGCTTCATTTCGTAGGCCATTTACCACAGCTAGGGCCAAAAGGAAGAAGCGGAAACTACCGTTCTTCCTAGTTCAGCTCTCACCCAACAGCAAACTGAATGGTCTAAGGAGTATAAAGTAAAGGTTGACGTATGCGATAAATTAAAATAGGACCGAAAACATTTTACAATGTGTTTGCTGCTAAAGGTCCGGGTACGCCGAGTCGAACTGCGAGATGCAGCCTCGATGTGTTAAGTGTGGAAATAACCACAAAGCAGAAGAATGCACTCTGGGTAAGAACGGAATGGTAGATAAGAGCCAGCTCTCCTATGCTTTATACAGGAACTCGGGACACACTGCAAACTATCGGGGTTGTCCTAAGTTCCAGTATATTAAGAAAGTAAATCTGGTTCGTCAGCAGAAGGTCAAAGTGAATCGTCCATCTGCTCCCACTCAAACACAATCCGTGACTCCCCAAGTGATCTACACCCAAATGCCGGCAGGCCGGAGAAATGGTGAATAGATCAGACCGAAGGTTGCTTCTCAGGTCCCAGCGCCTAGAGCACCGGAGGCTGAAACGGATTTGCTGACTATCTCGCTCTCTATCCAAGGGCAGATGGGTCAGCTTCAGCGTCAGGTACAGGAGCAGACGAAGCGTCGCCTCCAGTCGTAATGGGTACGAACATGGTCTTGATATCCACAAGGGGACATGGATATCTTTTGATCGAAAAACCGTCACATTGCGACCGACGCAAGGCATTCGTCCAGTATTCTGGGTGTCCGGATTTCCCGAGGAGCCAACGTGGACTCGGATCACTACCTAGTTATAGCCAAGCACGAAACCCCTAGTTTGATGATGAATGTCGGCAAGCACGTTCAATACAAGTTGTTTTGGACGGCTTCAAGTCTGCAATTCACCTGGTGTTCCCCAAGGCTCTGTTTTGTCTCCGACTCTCTTTCTTATTTTTATAAATGATCTCTTGTCTGCAACTTCTAATCCAATCCATTCCTTCGCTGATGACAGTACCCTCAGTTTTTCATATTCATTCCCTAACTCACGTCCTTGCTCTTCGGCCGTAGGAGGGGAACGGCAACGTATATTAAACACATTAAATTCCGACCTGGATAGCATAATCAAATGGGGTTCAACCAACAGAGTGGAATTTAATGCTTCCAAAACAAGCAAAACCAAAATCCTCAACCATTATCCATGGATGGTACTTGCATCATTGAATCCGAAAGACTTGCCATTCTCGGTATGCGTATCAATAACCATCTTCGATGGAATAATCACATATTCGAGGTCGCCGAAAATCCTGCAAAATGTCTAGGATTCCTTAAACGGTGCAAGAAATATTTTACCCCGTCTGATCTGGCCTCAATTTATAAGGCATTCATCCGCCCTAAGCCGGAATATAACGCCCATATCTGGTCTGGTGCACCCAAGACCGTTCTGCACATTCTTGATAGGGTACAAAATCGCGCGTTAAAACTTATAGGTGATAGAGACATTGTGAATTTCATTCATTCACTAGAACATCGGAGAAATGTCTCCTGTCTCTCCCTGTTTTATCGTTTTTTCTACAAAAAATGCTCCAGCGAAATAGCCAGTTCAAAATTTCACCCGCAATACGCGACACGCTTCGAATGCACATCAGTTTCTGAAACTTAATACTACCTAAGTTTCAAACCCACTACACCAATCTTTCTTTCTCTCTCTCTCAATCTATAACAAACGCTCGTGCCCTGAAATAATTTAATGGTATTCATATCCCATTTGGCGCGCGCAAATTATAAAAAAAAAAAAAAAAAAAAAAGCCAAACTTCGGTCGTACTGTCAAATATAGGGATTCATTTATAAGCCGAACAACACGAATGTGGAATGATCTACCAGGCTCTGTATTTCCCCATCACTACAACCTTCAATCATGCAAAGCCAACGTGCATAGGTACCTCCTCTATTCCTCTACCCCCTTTTCCCCGACGCCCGTGCCTTGAAACAATTAAAGGGTATTAATACTCCCTTTGGCGCGCGCAGATTATAAAAAAAAAAGCACATGCAGCAAAACAAGAGGCGTACAAAGCGGCGCTGCATAGAAGGACTAGAGCTGCTCGCGAGCTCTACGAGCGGAGGACAAAGGAGGAACATCAACTTCTAAGAAAGAAGAAAAAGGAGCATGAGAAGCGTTCGATCGAGGAGATTGAGAGACTTTATTGCAGGAATGATGTTCGAAAATTTTACTAAAAGGTAAAAAGAACATGCCAGGGTTTCTAAGCCAGAACAGAAGCCTGCAGGAACGAAAATGGTAACATAGTAGTAGAACCGCAGTCGGTGCTCAGGATATGGAATGAACACTTCTGCAGACTGCTAAACGGCGATGATGACCAATATTCCGCTGTCAGACAGTGACGATAATAGTCAAGATTCTCGTCAACCCTATCAGAATGATGTGAGGATAGCGATACCTAAGCTTAAAGCCAACAAAGCTGCTGGAGCCGACGGCCTTGCCGCCGAACTTTTCAAGGCAGGTGGAGAGATGAGTTGGTAAGGAGCATGCACCAACTCATTTGTAAAATCTGGTCGGACGAAAGTATGCCCGATGAATGGAACCTCAGCATCGTTTGCCCGATCCTGAAGAAAGGAGACCCTCTGAACTGCGCCAACTACAGAGGCATAAATCTTCTCAACATCGCTTATAAGATCCTGTCTGCCGTATTATGTGAACGCCTAAAACCAATCGTCAACAACCTGATAGGTCCTTATCAGTGCGGTTTGTGCGGTTTCAGGCCTGGTAAGTCCACCATTGACCAAATATTTACACTACGGCAGATTTTGGAAAAGACCCATGAATATAAAATCGATACGCATCACCTTTTCATCGATTTTAAAGTTGCTTATGATAGCGTGTATAGAGACGAGTTATACAGAGCCATGTCCAGTCTTGGCATCCCTGCCAAGCTCGTTCGTTTATGCAGGATGACAATGGAGAACTCTCGCTGCTCCATCAAAGTCGGTAAAAACACCACTGAACCGTTCGATGTCAGGAAAGGTCTTAGACAAGGTGACGCGCTATCATGCGATCTCTTTAACATAGTACTTGAAAGAATTGTACGAAACTCACAAGCCAACATCGGTCAAGTCTTTTACAAGTCTGTACAACTACTCGCTTACGCCGATGACATTGACATAGTCGGAAGAACTCAGCGGGCCGTCAGTGGGGCGTTTTCGAGTATTGAGATCGAGGCAGCAAAGATGGGTTTAGCGGTCAATGAAAGCAAAACAAAATATATGCTGTCAACAAAAAAGGACACCCAACATCGGCGTCTTGAACAAAACGCCACAATAGACAGATATAATTTTGAGGTAGTAAGGGACTTTGTCTACCTAGGCTCTACGGTGAGCTCCGCAAATGACACCAGTGGGGAGATCAAACGAAGAATTACTCTTGCCAATCGGTGTTTCTATGGGCTAAGAAGGCAATTGAATAACAAGGCCCTATCTCGAACTACTAAGGTAACTCTTTATAAGACACTAATCATCCAAGTCCTGCTGTATGGCGAAGAAGCATGGACCTTGTCAAAATCCGATGAGGATGCCCTTGGTTACTTCAAGACAAAAGTTCTTCGAGTGATCTTTGGTCCCGTCTGCATAGACGGTGATTGGAGGAAAAGATACAACGCCGAATTATACGGCATATATAATGACATCGACTTAGCCAGAAGTGTTCATATACAGTGACTAAGATAGCTGGGTCATGTAGAGCGGATGGAGCCCAACGTTCCAGCCAAGAAAGTCTTCGAATCCACCCCGGATGGACAGCGCAGTAGAGCACGACCTCGTGGTAGGTGGCGCAATCAAGAGGAGGGGGACCTCAACCGACTTGGCGTGCGCAACTGGAGGCAGCTGGCTTATAACCGGGCTGGCTGGAGAGGTTTGTTGGTTGAGGCCCAGGTCCACCCTGGACTGTAGCGCCACCTAAGTAACTAATTTACTAAATATAAAATAACTTACGAAAAGTTACGCTTTTATTCGTATTGTGTTAAGTATTCTTTAAATTTGTAGGTAATTTAATAATAACTAATAGTGTAAAATTTAGAATGCTTTTACTGTTATGTTTTTCTAATTTCATACATTATAAAATATTATGCTTTATGCCATTTTTTTTTCATATATATTGTGCTCCTTGTGCTTCTGTGTAAACTTAGTGGTAATTTTTACTTTTCTTATCATTACTCTTAACCCGAGCACTCTGCGTCCTTACTGTTTCCCTCTGGAGTACGGGTTCATCTTTCCTGCTGATGCTCTTGTAGGCTGTATACGTTATTGGTTTAACCTTCTTTTTGTTGAATCCAAGGTTGTTCATTTGCTGCCTCCGCTCGTGAAGGGTAACTTCAGCTCTTTGTACGGAAACCTAGCAGATTCTGAAGGCATCTTCTTAATCACCGAGTGTATGGTATTGTTGTACCTGTCTACAGCAATGTTCTTTAGTTCTTTAAGACGTACACTCTTATATTCTACTTTTAGACAAGGGTAAATTTCTATTATGGTTGAGTGGAATCCCTCGACTTTTACCTCACTGCGGTATACCGATGACTAGCAATGTTTGATGCCTAGGTTAGGTTAGGTTAGGCGGCTGTCTCCACTCAGGCAGAGACACACTTAAGTCAAGAATAGGTCCATTGAATCGGTTCAAAACATTGTTAAGGGTACCGGTTAACTCCGTTACTGCCTTCTGAAAGGCGTCCATCTTATTCTTAATTAAATTACCTGTTCAATAGGGCACAGATTCTTGGCATTCTTCTTCTTCGCACAATTCACAACACAGTTTCACACAAGTACTGTCACTACTAAGTTTTATTTTTAGCTATTTATTTCTTTAGGCACGCGTATAAACTGAAGATTTCTCCTGTTCTATTCCAAGACTTCTACCAATATACCTATACACTTATGTATAGTATTACAATTTTGTTGTTCTTTAATACTTAATATATTTTCTTCACTTTTAATTAATTCCACAATTTTGCTTTGCTTTAATTTGTTCAGGTACCCACAATTTAACTTTCTTACGAGTAACTTGTTAATGGGTGAATTTTCAATCATAACAATTTTAATATGCACTCTTTTTTATTCTGAACATCACTTTCTATGCTAGGGCATTAATAGTTTCCTTATACTCGTATTAGAGCATACAATTAAAGCATTTTTCAACTTTACATCTTTGTTTTTTTTTAATTAGAAGCTTTAATAGCTTTAGTTCACACTTTACATCTCGATGTCGAAAAAACGAAAAAGAAATATAATCGCGGTTCTGGGAACAGCTCTTTTGGAAGGATCGTGTTATAGTTTCCCTACTAAGGCTTCACACAAATCGCTTTGATTCTTCTGTGATCTCCAACGTGTTCTCAAGGGAATGATGGAAGCTGTTTCGGTGTCTATATAATCACTGTGTTCTATGGGGAATGTGTCAACCTCGTATCCTGGTTAGATGATAACAATAGACGTGAGAAAAATTAGAATGTCGTTTAGAGAACGGTCCCTGTTCGGGCGCCAGTTAACATTACCTTTCCGGTGTGACTTAAAAAAGTATCGAGTTATTCGATCCGAAAATTAAACTGCTCCTATTTTATAATTATACGTTTATAACGTCCGTATTGCACACCATAAAACTTGAGAATAACTTAAACTCTAAATATTTCCCTCAGGAAACCGTCGATCCCACGGTGCAATTCGTTGAGCCATCAATCAAGGAACGGTGTATGTATACGGTGCAGTGCAAATGAATGCAATTCACGCTTATACGATATGACGTGCGTCTTAACAGGAATCACATGTAAAGTAAATAGGTGCTAAATAATATTTACCTTAAGCAAAAAAACTTTCTGAACTTTCTTAAAAGGTAATGTTAGCTTTTTCCAAATCGATTATTAGATTTAGTCGAGGTTATGTATCAATTTATTAAGTTCTAGAAGCTTCCAAAGTATGGCCGACAAGTTAAGTTTTTCTTATTCTGTATACTCGTAGGTCTGGTTTACACCACTCTCCCCTACTTTTAGTTTTTCAATTGCTCACCACAAAGCGCCACAAATCAGTGGATTGTCCGATTGGTGTATTGATGTATTGATATATCTAATATATACGGTATGAGGTATGGTTGACCGGTTCGATTCGATATTATTGGCGTAAAAGCACCTACATAATCATGACCAATCAAAGAAAGATCGATAAATGATTTTAGTTTCAATGTTCAGTTGCGTTTGAGAAGGTATTATAGTTTAAATACGGGTTCTGATAATTGTCAGATTATTAGTTCGTGAGGTTTAGTTCTGACGTCTGTTATCTCACGGTTAATATGCATCTGCAGACGATCGTTGTGACTATTTGCGATCTTTTTAATTACTTCTGCGACAATATCTGCAAATCACGATGTGCATAAGTCATTATTACTAATATATGTAAAATGAGACTTGGATACCATATGCCCGAACAGGTTTTAGTATCTGATTATATAATAAGATTTTATTCTCAATGGACATTTCTGATATAATTCTATCAAACAATAAAGATTTCTATATCTAACATTTAGTTCTTCCATTTTCATTTTCCATTTCAATTTAGCATCCAGATTTATACCCAAATACTTAGCTGTGTTAGAATAAGGTACTACTTGATGATTAATAACTATTGTTATTAATTTTTATTTGTAAAATTGATATGGGTGGACTTTGACTAATTAAGTTTAATTCGCCATTGTTGCGTCCAATCACATATTATTAACTGAATTTTGTAGCTTTTCTATTGCTTTAGCCACACATCCAGCGTCGTCTGCGAATGTGGCTATCATCGTATCATTTGTATGTGGTATTTCACTAGATTTTCACAGTTGTACTAGAAAATCGTTTTTGAATGAGATCAACAATTTCTCTCATGGTGCGAATGCGCCATAGGATCTGCAATGATTTTTGTGAGTATTGATGGACTTTTCGTTCCTTTGTGTATGCAACGAATTGAGCGCTACAGGGTGTATTATTTCGAAAACTGAACCCAACTCGGAAATTATAATTTTATATTCGGATTCAGTACCCCCGAAATATCCTTAATTTGCTGAAATAATACATATTTTTGTACTCACCTGTCTTATGGATATAAAGCTCTATACACGTGTTGTACGGACTGTATACTTACTCTATGCTGAAGTATGGCACTCTTATTGTACACGTGGACGTTGTAAAACAAATTGTAGATTTTTATCTGTGCCAACTAAATCGCCTCTTACTTGGGATTGAAACTCATAGTCAAGAAGTCACATTGTGCCCATAAAATAATATGAACAGGTTGAGTGATGGCTGTTATCTCAGATTGAAGTCTGATGTAAACTTTGTCGATATTCATCTTAGCCAGCTCTTAACTTTTAGTTTAAAAACAAGCATTGGCTAAGCAACCATCACCGGATCGCCAATAACAGCCCCGAATGAACCAAAAACAATAAGCTGACAAAGAAGCTTATTGTTTTTGGTTCATTCGGGGCTGTTATTGGCGATCCGGTGATGGTTGCTGTTAAACAAACCTTATTATAATTAATGCAAATTACCTACCATTTGGCGTTCGTTCATATGATGAGAAATCAGCATCCAAATAGACGCTACTTCTGTTCCCTGTAACAATTACTGTAATAGATGTTAAAGTTTATTTTCTTTCTTTGGCCTTTAGCTTGGTTGGCTGGGCTCTGCTTACTTTAAGTGCATTGACGACATCGCTGGGGGGTGTAGAAGAAACACCATTCCATTCATTTCTGGTTTGCTGCCGCCAAAGGGGTTGAACGTCAAAACCCATTCTCTAGTCAAGGTGTAGGCTCCCGCATTCCATTCACCTCGTGGAGATAGATTGGTCATGTTTAACTTCTGAATGCACGGCAGATTTATTAAATAAACAAATATATATCAGCATTCACCTATATGTCAATGTCACTTACCTCCCACTATCGATAGCAGTCAAAGCTCATCAATGCATCAAATGAGGAGTATGAGACAGTTTCCGTTTGAATAATTATGTGGTTTGTAAATTTTCAAGTCATTAAGCGCGCGAATCTATTCAAAGAGATAAGCGATGTATGTATGTACATATATTCAATTAAGGAAAACTGTGTTACATTAGTTACTAACTCCCACCTCACTCAGTGACTGTGCATTTAAAAATTTCTCTATGAGCACGTTTTCTGATGACCAACGTTTATAGACGGGGTAACCGATATGCATATATTGTGGGTAGTTAACATATTAAGTGAATTAAGATTCTGTACTGTAGAGGCATGTTGGCTGAAGTTCTAGCCACAGCGGACTCTAGCGCCATCGAAAGTAAGTAAGTAGATTACCTTATAATACATCAGGTTGCCTGTCGAACAAGCAGGGGTTCATCCCTTAACATTTTTTGGAACGGAAACCTAGGAAAGTTAAGTAATCTAGGAGTGGATGCAATTAACTAACTGGTGAAGGGACACGTAGGGATCGAAGAAACCAAAAGTAGGACATGGTGAGAGATATGGTCAGACGTAGAGCAGTGCAGACAAGACAAGATGACTACTAGTTCTAATCATGCAACAAGAGTCTCTCAAATGCATAGTAGCGATAATAACTCTAACTAAGATGATTCGTGGAAGAGAAACGAAGAGTGACCTAACAGGTTGGTTCGTTTCGATATATCCCTGATTAATATTACATTCCTTTCCTTCAAGTCCTTCAGTTGGGCTTCATTGTAGCGCCCTTCAGTGGTGAGTATTTTTAAGAGCCTCAAGTAGTGGGGCGAAATTGTGTCTTATGAAAGTGCGCACGAATATATAATATTCTAATATCAATTCATCATGGAAAAAGATTCTTATATCTTTAACTATTCTTACTTGTTTTAATATCGACAATAGTTACCTACATGCAATTACAATTTTACATTATATTTCCAATTGCAGGTATAATTGGTATGTATTTATGTAATTACTTTGAAATTATTTGGTATTTTAATTAATTGCAAATATTGAATACTTTGGATATCTGTAGTATTCTGTTGCGAATTTAAAGCAAATTATATTCTACGTAGTTTAACAAAGTTGCAACTCCCACCCGCTTACACACAGATGCATGTGCATGCCCCAGGAACAACTTAAGTTAGCCCCGATCCCTGCAATCAATTTGTGTGGTCACCCAGTCTATAATTCAATTTCTTCTCACACATTTTCTGGAGGTCTTCATTATTTCTAGAACAAGTGCGTGACTACATTGTCCATGTGTTCTTCCATCATCATCTTTGGGCGACCACAAAATCGATTAATTGATATTTACTAAAAAATAATAATTAATACAATACAAAAGTAATTAAATTGCCAAGCGAATTGTTCAAATTTCCAATTTATTATTTTTTTTTGGTTTCTGTGTAAACTTTGTGTATTGATTGTACATTTGAGAACGACTCATGTTTCATTGAACGTCCATATATCGCAATGACCATTCGCTTTTTGTATCTGTGTGTGTGTGTGTAGCATTCAGGCTGCATGCAGTTGATTTTCACCAATTATTTATTTATTGTTCTGCGTTTAACGAAATCCTTCTCTTTTTTTTCATAATGCGAGTACTGCTTACGAGAGGAGCGACATGCACATTTCAAGTGAGGGCGGACATCCTTTCTATAAATCCAAATGATTTTCCCTCCGAAATTAAGTCAACAGTCACAACGCAATAACACAGCCAGCCCCCTCCCAGCAAGGAAGGGAAGCGGAAGCACACTGATAGAGCCAGCTACAAGCCTGGATGGTAAAAGGACACACAAAAAAGAAACTTAACAAAAAACAAATAATAATTGCACGAAATGCATGTACAAACACACACGCAAAGGACACCGGTCGACAAAAAATTGAAAATTATATACAAATATAATATATGTATATAAAAAAATGTAAATGTGTTACATTACCTTGTCGTAGTTGCACTTGCATGTATGTATGTTTGTATGGATATGTGATAGGCATGTGCAGCAAGGCCCCTGCACACAGGATATCGAAAATAAAGTGGCCCACTCCGGTGGCGGTTGAATGCAATGTTATCCTTCTCGCGCGCTCTAGAAAGGCGGGATATCTAATAATATTTTAATTCTTGGACTATCGGTTTGTGTTTTACTGTGGGCGCCCTTTCCTCCGGTGTTTCTATCTCGTTCTGCAGAATATCAATCTTACAGGTATAGCGTATATCACATGATGGCTTATTCGCTGACTCTTTCGCCAACTTTAATGCAATTTCATTAATCTGCAATTTGTATACTCGTTTACACACAACGAGTGATGGAAAATTAAGTGGAAAATGCATACCCAATCACACACGCACGATTTGGGGATTGTGATAAGTTGGATGGAAAAAAAAGACAATGATTAAAGGATGAAAAATTTGGTTTCGGAACGACGATCTTAATTTACATTTGTGGATTGGATTACCTACCTATTGCCATTTTTTCATTCAAATGATTAACCCTTGTTACGGACGCCATAATTTCGCACAACACTTGGGTACTAAACTCCTAAAGAAATACTTACATAACAGTTGGCTGAATAATAGTTCGACAATACATATGCCTACGCTTTACTTTCTAAAATTTCTCTGTTTCGATGATCCTTTATCAATAACATTTGGTTGATTTATATTCACATTACGGCTGACCTTGAAGAATCCCATGAGTTTGCAATCGATATTCACTATTTTATCGATTTTAAGGTCGTTAATAGCAGCGTTTATGAAGAATATCTGTACAGAACGTATGACGTGGAAAATCACACTATAGCGTCTAGAGTGGAGTGTTGCTCTAAAGTATTCCCAAAACTGACGAAAGCTAGGATACTCCTCGGAAACTTTAGGAAATGTCTTAGGCTAGCTTCAGTTTGATCAAAAAAGGAACACGAGTTCTAACGGGCTATCCATAGAAAGCGACGGTATGGTAGATACAAAAAATTCCGTACGATTTTATACGAAACTAAGGGTATTCGAGCTGTCGGGTTTAAGTGTACAACCCGATGTGATGGCTCCTTCCTGGTACATTTTTTCCGAAATGATTCTAATAGCGAGAGCTCTACTGATTACTCAAAAGCTGGTAACCAGGCGACAACTGGCTGGCCCGGGTCCGATAATAAAGTTTTAAATCAGAGTTGCAAGTCAGATCATGAAAAAGTCGCTTGAGCCCAAACTTCCGCCGATTACTGAAGCTGTAAATGATAGTTCTAGACGCTTCGAATTTTTCAAAAACTTGGCGATGATCTGTAAAGCCTATATTCGTCCAAAATTTTAATACAAAGTGTCTCAAAAGAAAGTTTATATTTGTTTAGCTTACTGCGTGAACGCAACGAATCCGAGGGGAGCGTGGGGTATGTCAATCAGTAGCCTGGCTCTAGGGAATTCAGTCGCTATGGAGCGTTTTTCGGGAGCGGACCGCACGTTGTGCGTGCGACAGTTTTACAAAAACAGTGATTCGGCGACTGTAGCGCGTAGAAGATTCTACAATATTCGAAGTTTTCGCCACTTAAATGATGCGCCAAGCATACTTCTCATTCGAAAATGGGTCAAAAAGTTTGAAGAGACCGGTATAACACTGGAAAAACCAAAATCCGGGCGACCACGATCATCAAAAACGTTAGAAAACGTGGAGAGTGTTTCAATTAGAGCCGTCATAAGAAATTTGACTGTTCGACTAAATGAGTGCCACGAACGCGAGGGTTTACATTTGGACGATATTATTTTTAAGAAATAAATTTTTTATTTTAAATTAATAAACATTTTTTCAATAGATGGCTTACTTTTTTTTATAATCGAACCACTAAATATAAACTTTCTTTTGAAACACGTTGTATAACTGAGTTTACACGACAGCTCGATACTGTCGAGAAGGAATAAAATGGGGATTAAAACTGAAAGTGAATCACTGGATTTACACTTCTATTGTAAGACCAATCTTACTGGAAGGAGTTGAAGTATGATGGAAAGCACTGGAGATAAAACATATTCAAATACAACTAGAAAGGCTTCAAAGTCTAGTGTATGTTGGAATCACCGGAGTACTTAGAGCAACAACGGCGTCACTAAACACGATACTAAACTTATTACCAACCCTTCGCAAAGATTGTCGTTTATAAAACAGAGCTAAGACTTAAATAGTCAAACAGTTTTAAGTTCAGACCTTTTGGGCATGGCAACGTTATCAATATTGTGAATATTAATACAGATCATCATAAGCCAATAACCATGTTTGAAAGAACCTTTTTAGTTAAAATTCCCTCAAGAGGCCATTGGGCAGAGGTCAAAGCTGGTTCAAGCAACAGCATTAATACCGTTTATCGACGGCTCGAAATAGGACGAGACGTAGGCGCTGGAGTCTTCAGTCCAAAATAAAACTACAAGCATTGCTAACTTACAGATAATTATAGCATATACATATATTTTATGCTGAACTGCTGGCAATTTCTAAATCTGCAGAAAATGTAATGAATTGCAAGGCTGTCTTACTCATCAATTTTGTGGACAGTCAGAGCACTGAAAGGTAGAAAATGTTTCTAAACTGCTACATTTCACTACAAGAACGCAGCAGAAGCAGCAAAGTTAGCTTATATTGGATCATTGGCTATCAGGGTATTCTAGGAAATGAAAAATGACTTCAGAACCCAAGACCATCGCAGCACAATTGCTCTGTAATAGATGAAAAAATATAAAGAGCAGCTGATAACCTCGAATGTGGAAGCAGATTACTTCTTGAAAAACAATGAAAATATCATCGCACGTTATCCAGAGTGGAATGCAATCTACTATAATACTTGGTATTATCACCAGACATTGTCTTATCGAACGGCATGCCTCGAAACTGCAATGAATCGGAGACAATAGAAACACTGGAGCACCTACTGTGCGTATGTCCTGCACTGGCCAATATGAGGCATAGACTGCTGGGACAATTCTATTTTAACTCACTCAAAGAGGTCGCAAACATATAACTTCAGCTTCTCATCAACTTTACGAGTACACAACAGACAGAATTATTTTGTTTGAATAAAGTAACAAAAATTACAAATTAACTCTGGAGAGTTGTGGTATCATTATGAACCAACACTGATCTGTATTAGGCTTAGCCGCCATCCTGATCTAACATAACCTTACTCGAACTGTGATCAATCTATCTAAAGTAAAATCACCGCTTTGCCTGATCGCCGCTAGAATTTTTGATGCTAAGCACTTTTTTACCTGTACTACCGGAGTTGCTTGAATTTGAAAATTGCCTCGGGTAGCAGCACGACATCATGAGAGTTATTCTGAAGTAAATGATTCGAGTTGTCTGAATAAGAAGAAGAAATTATTATGCACATATAAATGTGTGGATGTATGATACATTCAGCTTTAACCATCCCCCTTAGCTTTCAATTAACAAACTTCACATTCAATAAAGTCCATTCCCTTTAATTTGAAAAAATTAAAAAAAAATCTCTAATTAATTATCTACTACGTACCATCAGTGATTTTAAAATTTTTGCTCGATTTCGTTCAACCCTTAGAAGACACAAAAACCAACAAACGAAAGCACCAGTTAATTGGTTACAATTTTTCCCGCATCATATTTCGCGCGAACTCACTGACCCATTCAAGCAAGCACTCCCAAAAGGATGAATTTAAATGATTTCCTTAAATTTTTTTTGTGTGTCCCCCTTCCAGGGAAAGGCAAACAAAAAGACCAACAAACAGTCCTGCGTTAGAGGAAGGCGATAATAAAAATAAAAAAAAAAAATGATGAAGAAATACCTAACCTAAACAACAACCACCATCCAAAGCGTGAAAAAAAATACAAGAGTTCCATCAAAAGTGCAAACAAAATATTTACGCAACGAACAAGGACTATACTTTTTAGACTTCACATCAGCCAGCAGCATCTTGAGGTAGTGTATTCATCCGTAAATAAAGATTTTTACGTGACAGGACTGCAAAAAAATATAAATCGGAAAAATTAATTAAATGTTTCATGAAAAATTCATTTTGAATTTCTTTTTCAGATTCGCCTGTCTATTGAAATGGTTGACCTGAAAACTTTATTTGGGTTTTTCTTCTTTTGTTTTGTGTCTTTCGTGAAGAAGGACAGTTGGAAAAATGGCCGTTTCCACTTTAGTTTTCTTCCTTGACATAATTATTTCGCGTATTTAAATGGTGACCGGAAGGGTGTTGCCTTAGTAAGGGGAACTAAAAATAGTAAATGATACGTACTAAATCAAAGCGATGGCTTCACTTGAAATCGTGATTGGTACTCAGATGTACGAGTAGTTTACGTTTAGCTCGTAGTGGATCTGAGGATTTTGTCAAAGACAGTGGATTCTTTGTTTGTCCATTTGTAGACAGAATGCATTTGATTTTGTGCTAGTTTAATTCAAAATTGATTCTTTTACCCGATCCTCAATTGAAGATGCAGTTAAAGTCAGGGATGCCGTTTTGGTCCAATTGACCATTTGATTAACAAAATGAGGATGTGATGGACTGGCAATGTCGTTAATTTTTAGAAAAACATTTTTCAGTTTATTTTGAGATACATACGAGTATGTAATGAATTTTTTCCTTACAATATTTATCGATTTCGAAGCGCTTTTTCATCGCATTGATTATATTTCTTGGCGGCCTGGTGAAATACTTATAGTGCCTTCTGTGTTAGCACATAAGAAATACCGCACATAGGAAATTTTTTGTTCTATTAGCAGAAAGTCCTTTTTGATATAGTGGAGAAACTTGGTTTATTGGTTTCTTTGTTATGCTCTTGTGTCTGTTGGTTTATGTCATCTGCTTCCACTAGACAGTGGCCACATACTTCTGATATTTTTTTTCTTCAAACATTGTATTACTAAAATTGTAGTTTTTCCGCCTATATTAATAAATTTTGTTTTACTACTATTTTAAATCTGTGTATCTACTTCACTATGTATATACTTTTTGAATAAATTAAATGAAATGTAATAAAATTCCAATAGTGTGCATATTGTTTTTCCTTTATCCTTATCAGGATACAACACTCAAAGGAGAGAAGAACACTCAAAGTATTAGTTTCCTATACAACTCCAATATTTTATCAAATCAGAATCGCATATCCGTAGAAGCAGATCAGCACATCTACTACCGACAGTTCATCACGTCGAAGTTTTAAATAATGCACGGGAGTTAAAGTTATCAATTATTTTTTTTATTTTTTTTTAAATAAAAATAAATGTATATTTTTCGGAAAATAATAGTAAATTGTTTTGATATCTTTAATTGTTTTAACTTTGCATTTTGAAAGAAGATATCCACGACGAAAAGATAGATAAGAAAGATACGTCTGAAGAAATCAACTCCTCTAAACAATAAAGCCATTCAAAACAGTTTCCCAACCAACGAAAGAAAAATATTAAATAAAAAAGTTTTTGAAAAAAAACACTGTTTTAATTTATATATTGTATAATAAATAATTTGAAAATGAAAACCAAAGAAACAAAAAAGTATTGTATTGTTCTAGAGCCGTGATTCCCAAAATGGTCTATATCGACCCCCAGGTGTCGACGACGACCTGTAAGTAGTCCATTTTAGCTAAGATAATAGCTAAAATCATCCTGGAGCGAATCAAACAACATCTCGAAGACACACTCGATGCCGAACAAGCAGGTTTCCTCTCTGGATCCTCCTATGTCGACCACATCAACACCCTGCGGATTATCATCGAACAGTGCGTTGAATATCGATCGCCACTTCACCTGCTGTTCGTCGATTTTGAGAAGGCTTTCGATAGTGTTAACAGGGAGTTTATTTGGCGTGCCTTACGCCAGAAACCGTACACGATGGCGCGTAGGCGTAGTCGAGGCCCTAGGTCCCACAAGGGGATATAGGAAATAAGTAAGGAGTCCATGTCAGCGAAAAAAAAATTGGGGGTCCATGAGATGTAAATGGGGGTCAACGATAGTGGATCTCATTTAAGCAGGTCGTGGCTTTAATTTTGGCTTTCCATGAATGGAATAATCCCCATACACAGATAGTACACAGATAGATTTTATAGTGCACTATTTTATTCCATTTATTACACCCAATTACATATGAATTAAATTAAATTACTATATTTTATAAAATTGTGTAAGTTGTAGGCATTCGCTTTGTGGTCGCAATACATTCTGAACTTGTAAAAACTTCCACAGTATGATGATGTTACACGCATACGCGCAGTAGAAATTCTTGTCCATTTTTGTCTCAGAGCTTCGCGAAGACAGCGCAGGAAGACTCGTACTTGCACTGACTTGTTCAATTCATCAGTCAATAAATACGAATGTAAAAAACAAATACTTTCATTTGTTTCCGGAGCCTTGAAAAGGAAAGTGTTAAGAAAATCTTTTCAAAAATATAAACTGGTAGTTAGGCACATACAAATCAAAGTGAATCAATGTCATTTTGTTTGCGAGTGCCGGAGAAAAGTAAGTGTTGGGCGAACTATAACATATTTATTTGAGAGAATATTTTTTATTATTGCTATGTCTTATTTAAATAGATTAATTTTGTTCACAGATAACTGATAGATACTAAACATGTCCGAATCTAAAAAAAAAAAACGTAGACAGTACAGTGTTGATTATTTGAAGTTTGCCTTCATTACATCATTGTCGGACAAACAATTGCCTTTCATGCAACACAGTCTTAAGCGATGACGCTATGAAACCATCTAACCTAGAAGATCACCTGAGAAGATGTGATTATAATGTTATAGTGATATAAATGTATATAACTTAACATGTGTCTCTTTTTTTTTTCACTACACTTCACTACAGTTAGAAATTTAAATCTTTCAAAGTGAATACCACTACACCAGATGTCAAAAACAAAAAATTAATATTAGGTAAGTAGGGGGTCTACCCAAAACCGAAAAACATGGCAAGTGGTCTACGATACAAAAAAGTTTGGGAACCTCTGTTCTAGAGGAAGCGTGATATTCATATTTAGTAGGATTTAATTGTAACTACTGACGTACCTGAATTCTCACCTAGACGGAATAACTTAGCTGAAAATTAAGATACAGAAAATAGTATTAAAAATCTATGAAATAGTGAGATATAATAATATTTCCAATCATACTGGTGGAGTACTCTTTTATATAAAACTGGAATGGGAAATAGAAATATTGAATGAATTTGCAATCGGTTAATTGATTTTGTAGTTGGCGATAAAAGTCACATTAAATGGTAAAAAACTGATTCTGATTGCGATTTACAGATCTCCAGACAACCAACAATCTTCGTATATAGTGAGTTTTTCATGGCTAGAATAGAAGAATTGTCCTGCTTATTCAAGGATGTGATGATAATGAATGCGTTCAACATTGATTGGTTTGCTAATAATACTTACAAACATACATACAAGAGAGAAATTGAACAAACCATTATAGACAACTCATTTCAACAAATTGTGGTTGAACCAACAAGAATAACAGACACTTCATGGACCTTATTCGACTACGTTGTGACAGACATTATGGATGTAAATGCTACAGTAAAAAGGGACTTTAAAATAAATGACCACGAGTATTTTGAAATTAAAATTAAAATGAGGTCAATGAATCAGAAAAAATGAGAGATAAAACTACTATAGTGCTTACTGAAGAAACCTTTCACAATGAACTACTAAATAGTGGAATCCTTAATATAAATCATAATAAAGTTGTGTAAAAGATGGCAACCAGTAGTATGATATATTAAGGGGCAATAACGAGAGCAGTGGTTGGTTCTACCAATATTTATCCAAATTGAAACAAACTAAAATTCCAAAAAAAAGAAAGCCAAAAAAAAACGCTCAGCGGCTCTATAAATAGTAAAGGAGGTAGTGCTAAGGAAAAAGAAATAAAGTGCACGACTAAGTCAGACGTACTGGCACATACATATATGTATGTAGGTATATAGTGTTTAATTATAAATGATTCAGATTTAAAAATTAAACAAAATCATTAAAATGTTTCTTTTTTTTTATTAAGAAAAAATAAATGGTAGGATTTTGAAAAACTTGGTATGCCATAATCTTGTACATGTCAAATATGGTTCAAATATTGATTTCGAACAAAATCAGTAGAATCATAACCGAGAAATAGCCAATTTTCCGAAACCGGTTAATAAGCAAAGTGCAGTTAAACGTATTTTTTGTTTGTTAAAAAAACTTGGTACGCCAGGTACAGAGGTTCTTGCCAACTGCTATTTCTTTGGGATAAAAAGATGGCCATGGTGTAGTGGTAACATCATCGTTTGTCACGCTGCAGGTTCACGGTTCAAATCCTGATGTCAAGAATCATCTATTTATTTCGCATGAAATAAAGGAAAAAAGTTGATCAATCGCGAAATCTTATGTCAACTCTACTGCGACGGCATAACACTGGCATTAGGGTTGTCATATGGCTGAAATGCAACTTGATTGTGATGATGATATCAGGAGGACTGAAAAAATACTGTGAATTATAAGCAGTAACAATAACAGCAAAACAAAACTGTTCCCCAGTTATCTGGACGGCCACCCTAGGAGTTTACTAAAACTTAATACCAAGTGAGTTTCAAACCACTACAATAATCTTTCTTTCTCTCTGGTTCTTCCCAAAAAAGCCCGTGTCCTGAAATACTATAAGGGTATTCAAATCCCCTTTGGCGCTCAAATTATAAAAAATAAATAAATTAGTAGTAACGCTTTATCGAAAAGCGCTAAGGAGACGATGTATAGGGTTTTTTTTTTTTTTGTCGGGGCGGGTACACCCTACTGGAGCACTCAGACTCAAAAACAGGTCCATTGTACAACCAGGCAGAGAACCCCATTTTAATGTGTTTTTTTTCGTCTTTTGTGAAAAGACGAGTATACGCTTCAGTGATGAAGAGCTTAGGTCATCAGCACTCACCACATCAGCACCGAAAATCTGCCACCTGATCCCAGCAAAGGCAGGACAATCACATAGTGTTCCGCAGTGCCATCGCCCTCTCCACAGGAGTTGCAGACAGGGGTAGCGCTCAAACCTAGCACATGGGGGTGCTTGGCAAAGGCGAAGTGGCCCGTAAGAGCGCCAGTAAGTTGTCTGCAGTCTTTCCTGCTAAGGGATAGCAGGAAAGCCGCGGATTTCTTACAGACGACGGGGACCATTCGTTTAGTCTGCCAGCATCCTGGAGAGTCATGCCACCTTCGATTGTGTTCACTGAAAACCCAGTCGTCAATGGAAGCCCTAACCGAGGACGCTGGCAAAACCTGAGGTCCTGAGAAATTCTCTTCTGAGCCTTGTCTAGCAAGCTCGTCAGAGATCTCATTTCCTGTTATCCCTTTGTGCCCTGGGACGCAAACAAGATTCAGTGAGTTCAGCCTTCCGTCCGAATTCAAGGATGTTTTGCATTCTCGAACTATTTTGTAAGTGGTTAAAGGATTGAGCAAGGCCTTAAGCGCAGCCTGACTGTCACTACAGACGCAGATACTTCGCCTCTTCCACCTGTTCTTACCAATATAGTCCGCTGCCATTAGGATAGCATATATTTCTGCCTGGAAGACAGATGTGTGTTTTCCCAATGAGAAGTGAAGCCTAATGTTGTCGCAGGGTATACCTATATATAAAAGCCCATCAGCCCCAAATTATTGGTACGATCTATAGTTCTACCTGTGTTGTTCGTAAAGCGTCATCGAAATAGTGAGGAAGTTACGCATTGAATGCTCCAGCCCGGAGAGTCTTCGAATCCACAACAGGGGGAGTCCTAAGAGGGAGACCTAATTTTTGATGGCGTGTGCAACCAACTTGGAGTACGAAATTGGAGACAGTTGGAAAAAGTTCACGCTAGCTGGAGAGGTCCAGGTTCACTCCGATCTATTGCTCCAGTCAAAGTAAAATACACATTTATACCTTCAATAGTCATAAAGATTATAGCAATTGGATTTTACATTGTGTGAACAAAGAATATAGTTATTAATGTTTGTTAAGCTCTCATTTTTATAATATTAGATATAGAAAATTGTATTGGCTATTGGAATATAATTCAGAAATGTCCAATGAGAATAAGATTTTATAATATAATCAGATATTCAAACCTGTCTGGACATATGGTATACAAAATAACGCACAGTTAATCTAAAATTTAAAAAAACAAGTTCCTTCATGGAACAGGTAATGAAACAATGACTTTCATCGTGATTTGCAGATTGACCTGGTAGCAGAGGTGATAAAAAAGAAAGCTATTCGCCACAACCAGCCTCAGCAGATGCATATTAACCCTGAAATAGAAAATATCTTAAATTTGCAATCTAATATTTGTACTATAAATTGAGAAGAACCTCACAAACTTATGATGCGGAAATTATTAAAATCATAATACCTTCTCCAAAGCGATTTCTCAAAATGAAATAAAAATTATTTGTCGATCTTTCTTTGATTGGTCATGATTCAGGAGGTTATTTTAGTGTGGTTAGAATCCCACACTACTCTCGGTATTCTAATTCCTTAGTGTCTTTCAAGATTTGCACCTTCATTAATGAACAAAAAAATTAAAAATGTTGTATAAACAGTGTTGTGCCTTTCGATAGCAACATTTTGCTATTTTTCGGTACCAGACAATAGACTACAAAATCAATAGGCCCAAAACCTCAACTGACTTCAAATTTTCTTTACAAATTACAAAACCTTTTTTAAGCCATCTTAAATTGTAATATTCGGTAAATTACATGCATTTCAAAAATTTACAAATTGCTGTTTGAAAAGCGAAATTATTCTCTTTAAATCAGCTTAATTTAGATCAAATCAACAACCAAGATGAATCAGTCTCTCGTAGTATTTCACCAAAAATTCAACATTTTCAGAGAATCAATTGAGCTTGCCTGTGCTAAACCCCTTACTTCAGCCATCTATTCATTCGTTTTCGAGGTCAA
The DNA here is from genome assembly GCA_963082735.1 of Pocota personata. Taxonomy (NCBI): domain Eukaryota; kingdom Metazoa; phylum Arthropoda; class Insecta; order Diptera; family Syrphidae; genus Pocota; species Pocota personata. The sequence goes on from OY720433.1 coordinate 6,726,549, forward strand.
AGTCAATCACTTCCAACAAATTCTTGGAAAATACCAAAAACTTCTACAACCACCAGCATCACCACAACCATTCATCCCTTCTGTATTGGCCTGGCCCCATGTGGCACACAACAACTTTTATTATCACTTTCTAATAGAAGATGCGTGTGTTGACTGTGTGCACTATACTCGTACCCATCCTTACTCACAACACACAGATTCTTTCATCTATCCCGATTCATCTATTCCTCCATTGAAAGAATGAAAAATGAAAAATAAAATAAAAAATAAAATAACTATAACAAAATGCTTTAAAGGAAGAAGTTTTTACCTCCTTCACATATCCTGTTTCAGGACTTCAAAAGGAATGAAAGAAACGAAATCAAATGCTTAAACCTATGTCAAGGTCAAGAACCTTTTCTAGAATGATTTTCGTTTCTTTTATCCTGACAGGACCTATACATACATACGTATGCATGTATGACCTCGAAACTATATTGCAGGATGCAATGACCACAAAACTAGTATAGACTTTCAAAAGTGCACCACCAGGATAGCAGATTATTTCTATTCAAATTCATTTCTTCATGATAAAGATGGTTAGGCTGCCGCAGTGGATATTGACAGAGAAGGAAGAATATGTTTAAAGTGCATTTTACACGCATGCACGCATCCCGTTGTGGCATGGTGTACATAAAATTGAATTATAAAATGCATCGAAATATATAAATGTTATACATGTTTAAGTGCGTGTCCCCACCGTACGCACACCGTATGGACATTCATCCATTCATTATGTATGCGATCACTTTGCGACGATGTGGACGACAATTGCACAGAGCCAGAATGACGACGGTAGCGAGAAATGTGCATAATAGCCCAACCAACAGGAGAGGAGAAGGATGCTGGACACAACATTGTGATACTCGTAGATACATACTAACGAAATGTACAAGAGACACCATTATTTCATAGAGTGCCCAACTGCGTAAAAAGGACCCTCTCTGTGTGTTACATTCAGCTAAAAGTATTTTGCATATACATATATGTATGCATGTAGTGAGGGCCGCTTGTAAAGCTAGGATATACCAGCTAAACCCACATACACGTGAAAATCAAAAACTACGAGTAATGATGATGATGATTATGAATATGGGGATGGCAATAGAAATTAGAGAGGGTTGTAATGGGGTGGCTGGCAGCTAATACTTAAGTGTATTTTATACACATTTTTATATATTCGAGTAGGAAATATAGTAAATGACTTTACAAAGTAGTTGATCTCAATATTTTTTTTTTCTAACATATGAGCTGAGCTACTCGTATTAATTTTTTTTTTTTTTTTTTGTTCGCTAATATTTGCGAAATGCAATGTAGATTGGGTTCAAATCGCAATTGTGTCGTGCACTAATATAAAGGATCCCATCTTGGTTTCATCAACAAATATCTCATAAGTTTAAGACTTAGAACTTGTATTGTGAAAGACTTAAGCCCCTTCATCGATAGGAACCAAAACAAAATATAAGTGAGTAACTGTACTGGTTGGCATGCGTAGGTGCTACGTCCATAAATAATTTTAATAAAATGATGTGTTGGATACATTTTCTTGCTACATATGTATGCGCTTTCAATCAATCAAAAACTGCGAGATGCTGTAGATGTGGGAATGTATACAAAACTGTTTCCTGCTTATATAGCTTTTTTGCCGCAAAACGGAACATTTCCAGAGATGTGAAAGGGCGCCGTGGCTCTATGGCTATTTTATAGAGCCACTATATATTTTATAGAACTTATTTATGAATTTTTAAACCAGGTCATAGAAGACTTGCAAATATTATAATTTATGTGAATTGGTTATCCAAAATTGAACTGTTTAATTAATTCTAATTTAAACTAATCTTATTGCTTTGAAATATCCATATAATCTCATTTTATTTTATTTTATTTTATTTTATTTTATTTTATTTTATTTTATCTTATCTTATCTTATCTTATCTTATCTTATCTTATCTTATCTTATCTTATCTTATCTTATCTTATCTTATCTTATCTTATCTTATCTTATCTTATCTTATCTTATCTTATCTTATCTTATCTTATCTTATCTTATCTTATCTTATCTTATCTTATCTTATCTTATCTTATCTTATCTTATCTTATCTTATCTTATCTTATCTTAACTTATCTAAAAATGCCTTAGGAGTGAGTACGTCAACGCCGATTTCGCAAAAACTGCAGACGGAATAAAGAGACAGTTGAGTGTGGAGAACACTCCATAGCAAAATGGCATCGCTGAATGCGCAAACAGAACCATGATAGATGTGGCTATGTGTCTTCTTCTTGATAGTGACCTGCCGGATTCTTGATAGTGATCTGCCTGATTCTTTGTGGACAGAAGCAGTAAACACCGCTGTATAAATCGCTCTCCAACCAAATTGCTCGATTCCAAGGTCCCTGATGGAACCTAGTACGGCGGAAGCCATATGTTCGACATTTTTGCGTTTTTGGATGAAAGGCATTCAAATTAGGCTCTATGATCCCAAGACGAGAAATGTTTGTAAGAGTAGGGATGTTAAATTTTAAAAAAATTCAATCAACATCGGCCAAGGAAAGAGTAAAAAGAAGTATATCAGTTATACTTCAAATAATAGTGAAGACTCTTTTAACACGGATTATGGAGATGATGGCAATGGTATAGGCGATGATGGCGTCGATGCAGATGATGATCAAAATGATGCTGATGATAATGGCGTGGATAATGATGACGGAGTCACCGCCTCCGATTGTGAAAATGAGACAGCTGAGGTAAGAAGTCTATGGTTAAATACAACTACTTCATAAATAATTCAAAGTTGTGCGACAGCCCTGCAACTGTAAAAGAAGCTCTAAGCAGACCGGATGCACATAAATTGCTGCAGACAATGGGCTGTGAGTATAATTCTCTTAAATCAAATCAGACTAGAGATTTATTCGAGTTGCCGCCGAATCGTCATGCTATAAAATCCAAGTGGGTGTGTACAGTAAAGCATATTTCGCATAGAATAAATAAAAACGTCGATTCTACTGCGAAGGCATAACACTGGCAGTATGGTAGTCATATGACTGAAAATGCAACTTGACAGTGATGATGACATCAAAAGGACGGAAAAAAATAGTGTGAATCATAACCAATGACAATAACAGCAAAACAAAAATGCTCCCCAATTATCTGGAGTTTACTGAAATTTGATGCCACCTGAATTTCAAACCACTACACCAATCCTTTTTTCTCTCTGTCTCTTCCCCTTTTCCCTTTAAAAACGCTCGTGTCCTGAAATATTCTAAGGGTATTCATATCACCTTTGGTGCGCGCATATTATAAAAAATAAATATAAATCCAGTGGGCAGATAGCTCAATTTAATTTTGAACCTTGCCAATCATATATGGCAGCTGGTAAGCATCTTTTTAGATATCTTTTTAATACAATTATTTGTATCTTGTTTAGGAAAACTGGTGAAGCTCTTAAAGGGTTCGCAGATGCTGATTGGGCCAATTGTATCGTAAGTCTTCCTACTTGCTGACGCATCTGGGGAGTTTCGAAAGTAGCAGACAGTGGCGCTCAGCAGTACCGAGGCCGAAGACAGAAGATATTGGATTCAATTGTGCACTAAGAGGTCCTACAGTATTTAATGGAGATAACTTGAATGCACAAAATTAGTTAAAAATCCAGTTATTCATACATTCGAAAATTTATCATATAACAAGTATTTCATAATATTAAATTTTGTACCAGCTAAGGATATGATTGCCGATGTTCTTAAGAAAATTTTACTGAAATCAAAACATGAATATTTATCTTTGAAACTTAGATTGTTAAAATAAAATATTTAAATTTAAGTTGAACACATTTGAAGGCACTATTTTGAGAGGTGGTATTAGAAGTTGAATTAGTACTTGTTCGGGAATACACCATATGAACTTCAATATGGATCTTAATTTGTTTATTTAAAGTTAAAATTATGTAATCCCTGTGTATTATTCCTATATCGTTTTAATTTGGTTCCATTTTTTCTATTTGAAAAAAAATTTCGACAATGGCATTACGAGTACTTTTGTAAATTTAGCTTCGTGTGATGGTACAATGCAGTGTCTTTCCCTTTTATCTGGTAACCATCAACCACGAAACATACTCCTATGTATTACATTTTGTTGATCGAATTTTTTCTTGATCGTGTTTTTGCCATAAAGAATAAATACCTTTATAACGTTTTGATTTTTTTTTTCTTTCTCGTATCAGTTCCTTTAAACATGATTATATAAAAGCTTTATAAAGTTTGTAATACGTCTTGAATACTATTGATTTGTACATTAGTTAGTCGCTCAATAAAACCAATTGAAACTGAATGTGTTCCGAGGTTTTATTCCTTTTTCTAACAATATGTAATATTAACGGCACAAAATAAAACCTGTTGGTGTATATCTATATATATAATATATACAATAATGTGCGCAAACAAATTAAGGTTATTGTTGTCGATAAAGGCGATCCAGCATTGCTAGGCCGTAATTTCTTAAATAAATTTAGTATTAAATTTCCCAAATCAAATTATAAAGATCAAAATATTTTACCAGAAGTGCATGCAATTACTGTAAAGGTTAGTGTATTATTTAATGCTAAATTAGGCAAATCTAATAAAAGCACGGTATCATTGCATGTAAAAAAGGACTGTAGACCAAAGTTCTTCAAGTCACGTCAAATTCCCTTAGCATTGAAAGAAAAGGTTGAGTATGCGATTGACAAGTTGATTGGACTGGGAGAATTAGAACCTGTGAAGTTTAGTGAGCGGGGACCCCAATCATCCCCATTTAAGAAAAACAAATCGGGTGAACTGCGTATTTGTAGGGATTTTAAGATCACTGTCAACCCTCAATTATTGATCGATAAATACCCTCTTCCACGTATCGAGGAATTATTCGCGCAACTGCATGGTGGTGAAGAATTCAGTTGAAGATGTAAATTTATGTACGGACAAATTTGAGGTTGCAATAAAAAGTTCGTTATCGGCCCTAACAAAATATATTTAAATAAACGAGAAGTGTGCGGAGGTGGTTTTCTTTACGAGAAGGAGGAAATTGACTGGTCTTGGTCTCAGCCAGTGCTAAAAGGCGTCACTATCCAACTCTCCAAGAAAACCAAATGTTTAGGAGTAATCTTAGATAGCAAGCTTCTTTGGACGAAACATGTCGTGCTGAAAACTTCTGTCAGTCTTTCGGCAATGCAAAGGTGTTTTCGACAAGACATGGGACTTGTCGCCAAGGAAAGTCCTTTGGATCTACATGGCGATGATAAGACCCTTCCTCTCATATGCGTCAGTTGTTTGGTGGAATAAGCTCTCACGTAAATACGTTACTGCTGCTTTCGCCAAACTCCAAAGAACGGTCTGTCACGGCTGCTTGGGAGCTTTCCCCAGTACGCCTGGCTCTGCTCTAGACGCCTTAATGAACTGGACAGGGGTCTGGTGCTGGTGTTTTCGTGGAATGCGACAACATGAGGCTTCATTTCTCATTGGGAAAACACACATCTGTCTTCCAGGCAGAAATATATGCTATCCTAATAGCTGCGAACTATATTGGGAAGAACAGGTGAAAGGGGCGAAGTATCTGCGTCTATAGTGACAGTCAGGCTGTCCTTTAACTACTTCCAAAATAGTTTGAGAATGCAAAACATCCTTGAATTCGGTCGGAAGGCTGAACTCACTGAACTTGTTTGGGTCCCAGGACACAAAGGGATAACAGGAAATGAGATCTCTGACGAGTTTACTAGACAAGACTCAGAAGAGTTTTTCTCTGGACCTGAACCCACGTTGGGTTTTCAGTGAACACGATGCATATAGGCATACAGGGATCTGCATGGCGATTGATCGGGAAACTACTGACTGTCCAAAACATGGATTGGACCAGTAGCGCAACAATCAAGTTCGTAATGTAGTGCTTGCTTTACCTCCTCGTGGTGGTCCCCGGGCAACTGCATGTATAAATCCTTATACATATAGGCCAAAATTGCAAGTGCGAGATTGTCTAGGGTCTTATGCCTAGGCTAGGTAACCTGGGCCAGCAACCCGCGTTACCGAAACTACAATAGCTATGGAAACCGACACAATGCCTCGGATAAGGACTGATAATACGTTGACCACCTTTGGCTATCGTACCCGGACTAAGATTGGTTTCTGGAATGTGAAGACGCTCCTTGACTCTCAGAGTGAAGGACCTCAGAACGCCAGATTCCTTCAATTGGAGCATGAGTTCATGCGATATAGGCTGGACATATTGGGAGTAAGCGAGATAAGATGGTTAGATGCGGGTGAGTACCAATCCCCAACGCGTAATACTGTATTACTCTACTCCGGAAGACCAACCGGAAACCCCCGTGGATATGGAGTTGGACTGCTGCTAACGCCAACAGCACGCAGAGGCCTAATTACCTGGCAACCGCACGGTGATAGGATTTTAACGGCCAGATTCCGGACGAGAGTACGTCGCGTCACCATCATACAGTGTTACGCCCCCACGGATGGTTCGTCTGAGGAAGAAAAGGAGAACTTCTACAACCAGTTGGGAGCTGTTCATAATGCAACAACCAATGGCGACATTGTCATTGTGATGGGGGACCTGAATGCCAAGGTAGGCTGCGACAACGAAGGGCTCAAACATGTTATGGGACGGCACGGACTAGGCAGTCGGAATGACAACGGCGAAAGATTTGTTGACTTTTGCAACGCAAATCGTCTTTTCATAGGTGGCACCATGTTTGAGCACAAAGCCTGCCATAAAATCAGTTGGGTGTCAACTGACAGGCAAGCAACCTCCAACCAAATTGACCACTTTGCCATCAGTCGCCGTTTTAGAAGTAGTCTCCTAGACATCCGAAACAGGCGAGGCGCCGACATGGGGTTGGTACGAGATCACCATCTTATGATAGCTACTCTCCGACTACGCACTGCTGCCGTTCGTAGATCTAACGACACAAGAATACCTAAGTTTAATGTAGACCGACTGAGAGTTCCCACAGTGCGCCAAGAATTAAGGGACCATCTCTCACGTGGAGTGGAAACAATCAGCAGCTCCCTGCCCGCCACCATCCAAGACCATTGGTGCGCTGTGAAAACTGTTTTCACATCAGGTGCTGAAAGGATTGTCGGTCGATCACAGGGAAACCATAGGGCGTGCCTTTCCGAGGATACCTGGAGAAGGATCAACGAACGAAAACAGCTAAGAGCTCAAATTGCAGCAACTCCAGCAGCAGGGAGGATCGAGCTTGAGTCCCTATATCGCATGAAGATGAGAGAAGTACAGCGTAGCGTGAGACGTGACAAGCGCAATTACATCAATGCGCTGGCTACGGAAGCAGAAGAAGCAGCAGCGAGGTGCGACAGCAGAACCGTTTATAGAATCACTAAAGAGCTTATAGGTGGCCGAAGCTCTACTCAACACCCAGTGAAAGGCTTAGACGGTTCGTTGCTAATATCGGATGAGGATCAACTGAAGAGATGGAAGGAGCATTTTGCTTCGGTTCTAAACCGAGTATTCGCCAGATGGGTCCACATGTCACGTTTTGCACAGAGGAAGGCTGTCTGAGGAATTCGAAGTCCAAAGTGGGGTTCGGCAAGGCTGCATACTTTCATCAATATTGTTTTTATTGGTGATTAGCGATGTGCTGAATGCGGCCTTATCAACAGGAAATAGAGGAATTCGATCGACTCTTACATCTGAACTCAAACACCTCGACTACGCCGACGATGCATGCCTTCTGTCTCACAGAATAATGGACCTTCACCAAATGACAGCAAATGTGGAGAGGGAAGCAGACGTCGTTGGGCTGAAAATTAACTCGGCAAAAACAAAAATGATCAGCCTAGGACCAAACTCATCAACTCATATATGCATTGCTGGACAAACGGTTGAGAGAGTAGAGAGTTTCCAATACCTTGGGAGTTTTGTCTCAACCGAACTGGATATAGCCAGCCGAATAGGTAAAGCAAAATCTGCGTTTGGGATGCTATCCATAGTTTGGCGAAGTAATGCAATTAGCTTAAACACCAAGCTACGACTGTTCCGTTCCAACGTTGAATCCGTGTTGCTATATGGATGTGGTACCTGGAGAGTGACCATCACTATCACGAGGAAGCTGCAAACGTTTGTCAATAGGTGTCTACGTTACATCTTAAGGATATTCTGGCCAAACCGTATCTCTAACGAACAGCTTTATCAGAGAACGGGCCATGAACCTATAGGCACAACCATACGACGACGAAAGTGGCAGTGGATCGGTCACACTCTCCGAAAGGGTGACAGGTCCATAGCTAACCAAGCGATGCAATGGAACCCGCTTACCCAGGATGGCAGGATACGCGGCGGTCCTAGGAGTACGTGGCGCAGAACAGTTGAGAAGGAAGCACGGCAACTGGGAAAGAGTTGGGGAGAGCTGAGGCACATTTCCAGAAATCGCACACGATGGCGCGTAGGCGTTGTAGAGGCCCTAGGACCCACAAGGGGATACAGGACATAAAACATACAGGCTAAATGAATGGTCCCCGTTGTCTGTAAGAAATCCTCGGCTTTCTTGCTATCTCTTAGCAGAAAACACTGCAGACAACTTACTGGCGTTCTTACGGGCCACTTCGCCTTTGCCAAGCACCTCCATATGCTAGGTTTGAGCGCTACCCCTGTCTGTGACTCCTGCAGAGAGGGCGATGACACTGCGGAACACTATGTGATTGTCCTGCCTTTACTCGGATCAAGTGGCAGATTTTCGGTGCTGATGTGGTGAGTGCTGATGACCTAAGCTCTGCATCGCTGAAGCGTCTACTCGTCTGTTTACAAAAGACGAAAAAATCACATTAAAATGGGGTTCTTTGCCTAGTTGTACAATGGACCTGTTTTTGAGTCTGAGTGCACCAGCAGGGAGTATCCGCCCCGAAAAAAAAAAAAAAAATCTTTTCGCTTTACAGAAATAATTGCAGGGATGCACTATCCCATTCCAAGGTATGCCTGTTTGCAGATGATAACCTTTAATATCTATGTGCAAGCAATATTAATGCGCGCGAGTCTATCATTCAAAGAGAAATAGATAACATGAATAATTAGTTGTGTAAAAATAAACTTCAGATTAATGTCAAAAAACAAATGTATGTATGTTAACCCCTTCGCCCCTGAGTTTTTATTTAAGAACCGGAAACAATTATAGCAACTTTTTTTTTTATTCTGGAAGTATAATTGCAAAGAAAATGTTTGGTGTGTATTAAGATAACATAGTCCTTTTCGTTATCCTGGGACATATAATCTCAATAATATTTTAAGGTGGGACGTATATGTCCCAATAATGAAAATAAGACAAGGTTTTTTTGTGCTGGGACGTATTGTCCCAGTAGGGGCGAAAGGGTTAATGTTAATATACTATATAAAGGCCCGCAGTTATTCATTCGACTCCCAAATGTCAAACTTGAATGTTTTTAAATCTAGAGTACATTTTTTATTAAAAAATAATGTAGAAAATAATTCGTAAATACTAACTAGAACTAATAAAAGCAATTTAAACTTAAACTTAAACTGGAATATTGATTGAGTCTTTTCTGAACTTAAATAGCGATGATAAATTAGCACCGAAATTGCAAAATTATCTACGAACAGTGTCAGATCGAACGCATATGAAGTACTTAAAAATTAACAGAGCAATATTTTAGAAATGTACCTCTTCACATTCCCGGCAATGAAATGGGTTGGTTTTTTAAATATCAAAAACTTTCGCAAGCTAATGTGTTTTAAAAGAGTAGTACAAAATCGAAATCAGTAGATGGCCATGTCTACCTATGGCTGGAAATGTTACAAATAGTACATTAGTTGTAGGGTAGGGACAGTACTGTTCGAGCGTTATACACACTGTTTCTCGCTGTAACTCGTCGCACCAACGCTTTCAAACAATGTTTACATTAAATATGCTAATGTGAACAGACTGGCACCATGTAGCTACCCCAAGAAAATATTCATAAGTATAGAGTAATACCCGTGGCAGATCAAAATAATTAATCCCGCTTAATTCAATGATCGTGATCAGGAAGTTGGTCTATAACCAATGACTTAGCTCTGAACGAGATGAGCGCGTTTTAGAACTGGCTAAGGCCTACATTGGCGAACAGAATGAGTTCAGCGTGTTTTTTTGACAGCGGAGTTGCCACTTTTGGAAACATTTTTTTTGCTATTTTATAAATTTTAAATTGTAAACTGAAGTCTGGACTTATTCAGCAATAGAGCTTTTATACAATTGGGATTATCTATCATAATGTCTTGGTGTCAGTTGCTTGTCCTCTCTGGCTTGAATCGCAAATGTACAATAGAGTACATTTACGTATATATAACTTTATACATATTGAAATCTAATTCGTGCGTTAACTTGAGTCATCATAACGGCTTTAACGATTTTTATCAAATTCAATATTTGAGTTATGGTAGACATATGCTTACACGTTTTCGCTAAAAAAAATACGTATAACGGTACTTTTTTTATTAACTGGTTCTTAAAAAATTTACTTTTTGTCAGCTATGACTCTATCGATTTTGTACGAAATAAATATCTAAACGATATCTTATATATATATATGCAAAGTTTTTTTGATTTTAACGGATCTTGAACAATTTTTTTTTAATTTCAACGGATTTAAAAAAAAATCAAATCTGAGTTTTTTCAAATAAATAAAGGTGCAAGTACGTGCGACCCAGTCGTGTACTTTATTTTGAATGTATTGCATTAATAAACTATTTAAAATATTTGACGTTTTTTATTGGGGTTTTCCCACCAAAACTTGCCGAAATTTGTACATATATATACGTACGTAACTATAACCGTTTCTAAGATAGATATTACAATTTGAATTTGTTTTAAGACGTTGTCGCCTGCCTTCCGGCACCCTACCAATCCGCCTATATCATAAATCAGGCTTGCTGGTGCAAGTTTATTATCCTTATATTAGTCCAACATTTGCCATCAAAAATGCTTTAAAATTATATCTCTACATACTAAGCATTTATTTATTTTTGATACACCCCACCCTAACGGCAGTAGTCTTCCACAACGCAACACATTACCTTGATCTTTGCCATGTGCATCGTAAATAATATCCTGCAAAACCAACTGCAAGTACGAATGAAAAAAATTGAAACTGTATATCCTTGTTGTAAGAAAAGGTTATGTATTTATAATACTTTTTCAGCTACTGCTGCGGAAAAACAGAATGAGAAGCGAAACTCTAGCTCATCCTGTCGATGATGTTTCGCGCGTTGAAATAAAAATACCACGACGGCAACAGCAACAGCATTGAGAGGAGGCCTTTTCCAATTAGGTTTTTTTTTTGTTCATCCTGCAACTTAAAGGATGCGATATGTATACGTGTGTACTGGACGAGGTCCTCACCTTTTCACCCTTATCCAATACAAAGGGAAATGTCAATATATCAATAGATGAACTGGGCGGCAGACCGACCAAAGATTAAAAGCACTTCTTCGCCCGTCCAAAAATATACCTCATCTGTGTTAAATGTTAAAATACGCACGCACTGTATGCACGCAGTGCACATTTGAATGTACCCACCAATACAGTAAGACCGGTACGCATACATCTAGACCGGACGGCCGATGAGTCGATTGTTCCGTTTGTCCATCTCTACTGTAGCCCGCCATGTCCTACTATGTTTTCGGACCACAATCTCTGGGGTGTACGGTTTTTTGGACATACCTTTACTTGAGCACTGCCTATACTGCCTGTACTGGTAGTGGGCGGTGAGGTATACGTGCAGGTTGTGCGCCCGCTTGCATCAATATGATAATGCAATTTTGACCTTCTGGGGGGTGAGTTTCTAATTTGAGGCATTCAACTCGCTCGTATAACTCACATGTCTGCTTGCCTCTTCTTTGTTGTATGGGAATGAAATGCACTTTTCCCTATCGCTCGCTCGCATACCTGGCATGGGGTGTATGGTATAGTTCGAGAGCTGATTGAGCAGGCATCCACACGAACCATGGCATGGGCATAGGCTGTGCAGATTGGAAAGGGCGACTCCATGGATGCATTTTGCGAAATTGCAACTGCATGTTGGTTGTTTCCCTCCAATTTTCTTACAAATACACATACATTTTATCGTTCTCTCAATATGTATGTATCTGTGCCCCATCACCAATACAGAAACAATCGTTTGGTGCTTTCGGATGATGTCGACATCTACCATGCCAAGCTTAAAATATGTCCATGCAAAACATAATAAGCCTTTAGCTGGGTTATACAACACACAACATATTTTTCCGGCAACATTTTTTTCCATTCTTCTCAACCATACAATAAATCAAAGCAAGTTTTTTTTTTTGTTAAAAAATAATTAAATTTACAATAACCTAAAACAAATAATCATTTTTAGTTTAAAATATAAAAAAAAGTCTACAAAAACTTTTAAAAAAAACCAATCAGTGTTGTAGATTTTAGTGAAAAAAAAAATTCTGTTCTAAAATAAAAATAAAATTCCGTCAGATTTTTTTTTGAAAATGTGTAAATTTCAGTAAAAAAAATACAAAAATAAGTGAAAGAAATTTTTTTTTTTTTAAAGTTAAGGTTAACGATCCAAAACGAGCGACGAACCCACGATAGATACAAAACACACTCATGATCATCACATCCTTCACAATTCTTTTGTTATGCTCGGTCCTTTATTAGTTTTTGTTACTTCTTCTACTATTTTGGTTCTTCCTTCCTTTTGACATGTCGCCATTTCCTTCATGTCTTGAATAGAATTGCATAAACGAAAACGTAAGGCAGACCTAACGCGTATTTAAAGGACTTACCAACGATATGGATTATTCCTAATAGCTTCTTCTTTAGGAGTTTTTCCTTGTTCATAGAGAAATTATAAAAATGTGGTCGCATTTTGTTACAAATAAAGAAAGTATATTTTTCTGTGCTTGTTCGATGTTCATTTTATTTGTTCTCTTCTTTTTCTTCTACTTAAAAGGAATAGTTTTAATATAAGAACTAGATAAAAAAAAGAGTGTAAGAATGAGTAGAATAGGTGAATGATGAAAATAACAAGTGAAAATGAATTTGTGCAAGTGCTGATCTGAGAAGAAAATTTCAAAGGAATAATGAAAATGAAATGAATTTCATTGGGAGAGAGGAAGGACAACAAAAGTGATGAAAATTAAGTTGTTTTATTTAGATTAACAAAAAAGGACTTGAAATACAATCAACAAATTTATTAATTTGAAACAAAGAATGCTTTATGCAAACAGAAGTGGTAAATACATTTTTAATAAAAAGGATTAGCTATTCGTCAACCAGAAATAAAATGGAAACAGTATAGAGTAAGACTATTAAATTAATTTCAGAATTACTTGAGTGAAACATTTCTACACCGATAACCTCCAGTAACGCGGTCCTAATAGATTGTTCGTAATGCGGCACCTTTGAATAATTATTTGAATTTTTCCTCTGATTTACGACATAACAAAAAAATATGTTATATAGTATATAGTTTTTTTTTAATTTGAATTATATTCAAATTGTATATATTTGGTCCGCTCACAATAACATTTCCGCTAAAATGCAGCTTATTTTCATTCCAATGATAGAACATGTACATAGTTATTTTCCGTATATTTCATAGCTTGTTTAAAAGATTTTTAACTTCAGGGCATAACATTTGTTTTTTTACAATACATTCCTGCTCTCCGACTTCCCAATAATAAACAAAATTTGAAATTTTTCTCGAAGTATCTAGACCTCTTTGTAGTTTTTTTCTTTTGTTTTACGTTTTTCGAAAGTTTTCATTAGTAATTACTGAAAATTGTTCGCATTGCTTTGCTATTAGTACTACTTTGTACTACTTTCGGTAATCCCGTACTAGTGTACTCCATTTGGCTTTGCACTTCTTTTCGAATATCATTTGTTTTGCGAAATTTGTCCATTACAAGAAACTAACCATTGCATGACAATGTTTTCCTACTTCCCATAAGACACTTATTCATAATGTCTAATAATTCTGCCCCTAAGTAAGGCCCTTAATCTGTTCACTTTCGTTTAAGTATTTAAAACCGTTCCAGAAACTGACAGCATGCATGAAGCATTTTTAAATCAATTATTCTGATAAGCGGGTGGAACAGTAATCCATCCAAATTTCTTGAAATGCAAAATTATATTAAGAACGTAAATATCTCGTTTCCTTCATTATCAGAGAAACCTGGGTCATTTGTGAACTAATTAGGACATTGATTGCTTGAAAATAATTTAAGGAAGGCCACGTTAAAGTTAGAACCGAACTCAAAACCTGATTTATTTTCACTTTAAATATCATTGCTTAGTTTTCACTGCTATGTATGATACCTCATTTGGTTTGATCTAACACACATCGTAAATAGTGTCGACTACATTGTTATCCAAGTGACTCAAGTGTATTTTATTACTTGATCTTAACATGGGTAATGGCATGCATCCTTCATTTTTTTAGTGCCACTTATTTATTGAAGTACGAGTATGCGCTCAATACCGCGGAAGGACCTCGCCTAAGGAACTGGGACTCTTTATTTGAAAATACTACTGTTTTTTTCTCATTTGTACTACTTTCAAAATGACAAAACGACAGCATTTATGTACAGTAACATATTCAGTGAATTTATTTATATTTCCAAAACGCATCATTTTAGATTTGCCAAAAACCATCATGAGGCTTGTTTATGCCATACTACCTTAAAATCAGGATATAACTCCTCATACAATGACAATTTTTATTTAAAGCAAACAAGTTACAATTCCCCTTCGGACAGAGTTTGGGAAAATGTATATTAGCTGAACCAAGGAAGGTAGTTTTAACCATTTAGAAAAATCTTCTTCGTTACAATAGAAAAGGATCCAATCAACTAACAAACAACTTAGCTTCGCGCTTTTTAGCTGCCAAAGTCTCATTCGCTGTGAATTATTCTTTCAATATTTTAGCGGTTAGCCGAAAATCACAATTTCTGTTCATTTGTTGTGTATATGCCGAGATCGAAAACAACTGAAAGTATTTATGAACTGGGTATAAAAATTTAGGAAGATTCAAGCCAAATAGGCTTACTTTTTCAAACGAGCCGACAATATGCCTTTCAAATTGATACAAGACTAAAGCCACTGAAAGCTATGATATATCATATTTAGAATCAGCATAACATCAAAAGACTCGAAAGGAATTCTTTACTCTCACAGCTCGTGATGTACGTAACCAAAAGCAAGGTGTAAATACCAAGGCACTAGTTATTTTACAATTCGTTGAGGCTTTGAAGAATGCACAACTTAGACAAATTAATGTAGTAATCCGCTGAAATTTATTAGGTAATCAACCGCTGCGCCTCTACCGACCCCATGGGTATTGCTTCTAAATTGTAGCTGTATATGTTATTTTTTTGGATACAAGCCTGCCATAATGTTTTTCAATTAATTTGCAATATCTATTTTCTTGTTGGTAATCATTTTGTATGTATCACATTAACATTTCATTTGATGTTAATCTCACCACCCAGTTCTCAGCCAACACTGTGATTTTGTTCGTCCACCTTACGTCAATTTTTTGGTCTGACTCCAGACCCCAACACTACCAAAGTTACAATATACATTTTGAGTCTCATTCTATAACTTACTATTCAGTGAAAGCCCATGACTTAGATGCATAAGTCAGAAGTTTTACTAGAAGAGAGACTGCTTGACAGTCTCAGTGATGGAAGACTACCAACCAGTAATAAAGAAGTATTAACAGTAATGAACAACATCTATGTTTAAATAAACGTTCCTTGAACTCCCATGCAATTACTCACTGTATGAATGCCGATGAAAATAAAACTGCAAAAGATTTGATTACCCTGATGCTCAAGACCATCGGAAAGCGGATCCTTCACGGACAAACATGGAAAAAGTATTCATAACTCAGACTGATCGATATTGCAGCGTTACGAAATATGGTAGGGTGGAGCAGGATATTCATATATGTACATATCTCTTTCCATTTAGCAATGTGGCTTTCTTCTACTTAACCAAATTAATCATTATTTTGACTGGTGGAAGACATATGTATGTACCTTCAATACGAATGAAAGTTTTAAACGTTATAGCATTCAGTCGCTAAGGTTTTGAAAAGCAAGTGAGCCTTGTGGCTGACTCATCATTCAAATGAATTTGCAACTATCCAAGGTGGACTCATTTATAATTTGTAAATACCCTGGGAAAACAATTTAACCAGTCATACATGCAGCTCACAGAAGAATCTTGAAAATATATGAAAACAGTCTAAGGCATCTCAGATGTAGCAGAAACTATTTTTGCCATACCTTGTATAACTAGGTACGAGTTCTGAGATTAATCTTTAGATCCCAATGAATTAGGGCTGCTTGTGTGTGAAATATAACGAGCTTGTTATCCAGTAGGAGATCGTCCATCCTTTCAATTACATGTCCATACAAACCCATATCGCGTGTTATACACGCAATACTCCTGCTGCTGTATATTGAAGCTCAGCGCCAAGTTTACGCTATTATGTTTTGTGTACTGATAGAATATCATTATCAGCAGCGTTCTCACTTTCACTAGATATTTTGCTGCAGTTCAGGATACCACTTAATGCAAAAACTAAATTTATTTAAATGAGTTCAAGAGACTATGCTAAAATGAATAGATGAATAGCAATTTCATCAGAAATAATAATTTTGTTTAACCACTTCATGATGCTGATCAACACTTCAATCAATCAACTTGAAAACTTTCCCGGCAACGAAGACACACACTCATACTCATATCTTATCAAACAGGTAGAACAAAAAAAAGAAAAGCTCCCCTCACTAGCAGCGTTGTCGCTCATCTGTGGTCAAATGTAGCCCAAAAAACTGGAAAAAGTAGCAAAAGTAGCATAATCGTGCCTTCTGGAAAGTAGCCTAAAGTAAAGAGATTACTTCTTTATTTAACAAAAAATATATATAAACAAAATAAAGAACAGCAAAATAAATTAGATTCAAAATTTTGGATTTCAAATTATACGTAGTATAAAAGCAAACACGGTAATGCTATTTAAAACTAATCAGACTTAATTTGCTTAGCAAACATTATTGCCTCTACGGTTCGAATATTAAACCTATTACTAGGGTATTTTTTTGTTGCTTCTTGAACCATTATATTCCGATCTTTTTAATTTTATTTCGAAAATGCTTAGTTTGCCCCCAAAATGATTCAATGTTGTATACATATATAATTCCTTCCGTATATTACTTTTTTTCTGTATAATAAAAACTTTAAAATTTGTTTAAAATAGCTAAAATTTTTAGCAAAATGGGGGAAATTTTTAAATTTAGGTAACAAAGTAGCAAATTGGAAAAACTGAAAAAATAGTGTAGCATTTTTGCTGCCACATGGGACCGTGTCAAAGGAAAATATCATTTGCGTGTTTTAAAGCTCCAAGAGCCAGAACTAATTTTATTAAAATCTACAGGAAATTCCGTAATCAATAAAAAAACCATTAAAATGCGTTTAACCGTAAATATTAACTTAGTTTTATAATAGTAGAGATTGTCCATAAAAATAATTATACCAAACAACAATCATTACTAGTCTGAAGTTACACATTAAATAGTAAAATACTGACGGAATATTGTTTTTCTATTCATCAAGTGCTAGTGCAATCAATCAAAACAAAAAATGTTCCTTTTTTCACTTTCAGGTCTAATCATCATAATTTAAAATCGCAATAGACCAAGAAATATTATAAACTTTACCATAAAAAATTGAGCAATAGAATCCAATAACTTAACCACTTTCAGTTAATTTCCCAATAGAACGGACAATACTTTTTAGTTACAAAAATAAAATAAATATAACTAAAACGAAACTTGAAATAATCACAGCAACTAAAACAAACGATTTCGGAAACAAAAATCAAGAAACAAAATCAATAAATCACGAAGCCACGCAAAAAAAAAACAAAACAAAATTCATAACTAATTTCGGAACCAAAAGTACAAAGTCAACTGAAATAAAATTTAAAAAAAAAGAAAACAACAAATCAATGCAACAAAATTTTCTACGAAATTAAATTTATTGCAAAAAAAAAACAAAAAAAAAATAAAACAATATACCTTCATTTAATTAACATAAATTACTATATAAAGAATATTTATAACAAATATAAAACCAAAACCACAGATTATTATTTTTTAACATAAGCAGCAAAATTCGAATTGGCAAACACGTCTTAAGTTCAAAATTACAAACTTTACAGCAATTTTTTTTTTTCTTTAGTTATAATAAAGTAAAACAAATACAAAACCACTAAATAAAAATAAAATCCTCACACACAAAACCAGAAAAATATAAACTTTCAAACCAATTTGGAAGTAAATATCAAAATACATTCCTACGAAATTACACAATATAACACTGACACCGGAACATACAGTTTTCAATACCACTTACCATACAGCTAGCATTTGCTAAAAAAAATACGAAAAAAATTACACATACTTTCTATATTTCCTCCCCCTAAACCAACTGAAAAAATCACAACACACCCACTAAATATAAGAAAAATATTGACATAAAATTGAAAAAAAAAAACAATAATAATAATCACCGAAGCTAAAAAAAAAATTAACCAAATTAAGAAAATATTTTGGGAACAAATCAAATAAAATAGTTACAATTTTGGAAACAAAAACAAATTGAATAAATTCAGGGCAATAAAAAGAAAAAAAAGCAAGTAATTATATTATATATACTAGCTGATAGCGTAAAGAAAAATTTTACTATTAAAATAAATATATATATAAATAATTTTTGTTTCCCTTTCTTGTTTTTTTTTTATTATTTAATTTTACAATACACACATCAAACATATATCAATAAAATAATTAGACTATAACCAAACAAATAAATACATCAATAATAAAACAAACTAATTGCAACAAACATTCTACAGAAGCAAAAAAGTTTTGTTGTGGGCTACAACATTCTTTTACTTAACTGGTGAATAAACAAAACGGGCTAAGTTTATATAACTGCAAGAAAAAAACTATAAAACAATACAAACTTAAAAATAATGGTAAACATTTAAAAATCGTTCAAGACTCATAGTTTCTTTATGTTCCTGTTCATTTATAATGTTGTGCAAAATTGTTAAAAACTATTTTATTGTAAGAAACTAACCAAAATATCTAGTAAAATTAATTGTAAAAATATTTAACAAAAAGACACTCAACTCAATAAAGCGGACTATTTTTGGGAAGCTTGGAGATAGTCGTCGAAACATTTCCAGTGATATTTTTAGGCCTATACAAATACAAAAAGAATCGGAAAAAAAAATTCTTTTCGGGAAACCCAAATGTGATCGTTAAAAATTTAAAGCAAAAAAAAAAAAAAAATATTTTATATAGAAAAAAGTGAAGAGATTAAAAATTATTAGGTAAAATAAAGAATTTTTGTTGTTTTATGTTTACTAAAAAAAAAAATGGTGTACATATATATTTATTCAAAATTTGTAAACGATAGACACTTGGTATTATATATATATTGAAAACGTCTAAACAGCAACACATTATAATAATAAAAACCAATTAACCAACAACAACAACCCTTATCTGAAAATTCGTGTGCCTTAACTTGGCCTTAAACAAAAAAAAAAAAATCATAAAGCAACGGCAAACAAAACTTAAAAGTGATGAGAAAAATTTACGTGAGCATTTCGAACATTTTTAAGTGCTTAAAAAAATAAAACAAAAATAAAAGTTTAGGTCAAACAAAAAATCATATAAAAAGTATTTTTAGTATAAAAAAATATATTTTTTTGTTAAAAACAAAAGCAAAACTGTTGACGACAAAAAACTAGTAAAAGAAAAATCAGAATTTTATATATGTAACAGAATTTTTCCCTTCTCGCTGTGAAAACAAAATTAGTTTCTAGTTAAATTTAGACAACAATAAGTACTAGAATTAAAACACAAAAAATTAAAAACAAAAAAAAAAAAAAACATCTCTGGGACCTTAAATTAATTTTTAAACTAAAATAAAAAAAATTTCGAATCAAAACCACCTTAAGAGATAAATTAAATAAAAATAAAATTTGTCAATAAGCCGACATTTTATAAGAAAGGCAAAAAAGTACAAATAATTATTATTATTATTTTGTGAAAAAAAAAAAACAAAAAAAAAAAAAATGGCATTGCGTGCAAGAGAAACTAAATATAAACAGCAACAGCCCTTGCCAATAAGAAGTAATAAAGAATCGAACATTGACATTTCAATTTACACAAACTAGGAGTAACTGTGAAAAGTAACAATGTCTAGTAATAATACAGTGAAATAATCGTGATTTCTCCAAGATACATTTAAGAAAAAAAAAAACATGAAATGAAAATATGCCGGGACAAACTGAACGAACATTCGTTCAATAATAGATTGTTCCGAAAAGTGTGTGTTCCTGAAAGTGGTGTTTTGATTTGACCGAAAGTTTTGAGCGAAAGCCGGAAGCAGAACGATTCCAGTTGCTTGAAAGAGGTGAGTAAGATTTTTTATTTTTGTTAGATTCTAAAATTCGCTACCAAATTGTACAATATCTTACACGTTACAGATGGTCTGAAAAGACTTTCGTTTAATATTGACTGAACTTAGAAATTGTAGGAATGTATTATGGTTCGACCTTCCTTTAAATTGCTACAGTTATTCTAATTAAAGTGGTCAATATAATTAAAAAAAAAGTAGTATTGAAATATCCTTCCAATTTCGCAAATTCTTGAAAGTCCATTTATAAACTCGTAATCTGGTTGTTGTTAATGTATGAACTCTGAAACTCTACTCTAAAGTCAACTGCAAAAGAAGAACTAAGCTGATAGCCCAGGTAGCTAGTGCTTTGTTTATAAGATTATTATTTTAATTTATTTACGTAATAATAAAGCAAATAATAATAATAATAATAAGACGAACATCACGTTTTTTATTTATTTGTTGTAACAGGAAAACTTTAGACCGCTTGAAAATACTCACAAAAAAAACTAGGCATAAAGATCTATAGAAATATGAGCATAATGTTTCATCTGGACATGTAGTCATAATAAAACCGCCAAACCAAACATTCTGCACTTAGGTATTTTTCAACCAATAGTTAAGAGTCAACTCTTTTAATAGTACTATGACACAACGTATCGAGATAAGTGGGATAGAGAGAGAGAGAGGAGATAGGAGAGGCTTTTAGTGTAGCGATTAGAAAAACGATCATTTTACTTGTTTCTCCTAATACCCCAATTTGTTGCCGTAGTTAGTATGGTTAATAGTATCTGTAATCTTTATAACAAGTCAACACATTACCCACCTACCACGAGCGAATACCACAGATGGGGGACTACCAAACAATCGTGATGTATTAAAAATGACCACTGATGGGGCAGCATCACCATGTGTGCCAGTGATAAGAGACTACTAGCCAATCTTGAAAGAGTACCGACAACAAATGACTTTCAGAAACGAGAAACTACCATCTAGTCATTAGACAGGACGGTTGATAAACCAACCAATAATGTCTACTAGGAGTAGGCAGTACCGAAACGCGGGGAATTCACGATTTTCAAGGTTCCGATACTTGCAAGGTAACGAAAAGTTAGAACAGAACCTTTATAGTCAGAATCAATTCTGTCGGTTTGTCTGTTCATCTGTAGGCCACAGAAGGTTGAAATTTGGACCAGAGTTGAATTTTACTAACCTGCAGACAGTAATACTTTGAAGAAGCTCAAAAGTTTTGGAGGTTGGAATAAAGGCAACTAAAAATATTTTGTTTTTTGTGTATAAATAAAGTCAAAATCATTTTCACTAATTATTGTTCAAATTTAAAGAACGCTTAAACTAAAACTCAGTTTTATTTATCATTGCAAAAATTTAATTCTAAATTTAAAATGTCGAATAAAAACAATTTAATGCCAGCTCGCTTAGAATGTCCGGCAGGACATGTCACTGTTTCAGTTTTCGAAAGATTTGTACAAATGTGAGTGATAGACAAAATGGCTTAACCATCATGTTTTTTTCCGAACAACTGAATCGTTTGATGCCCTTTTTACAAAAATCGGTTCAACCGTTTAGGCCCTAGGAAGTAAAATAGGCATACATAATTACAAACATACATGCAAACACATGAAACACATACAAATTTATTTGACATTAAAACTATATAAGAAAATAAAGGGCACTACTGGATCATACGTACTTGCTCCATATGTGCTGTTAGTTTGAAAATTGTTTAAATTTCAAATTTCGGCAGAATTTAGAATAATTTAATTTTTTGTAATATATTGTATATGTATACAATACATTAAAAACTAAAAAACTTATTTGACCATATGTCCAAAATGACTTGAATATCAAATTTAAATAAAATCATCTTTGCCACATCCGAGAAATAGTCACTTTCCGCACGTCCGGAGCACGTATGGAGTCTTATTGCAAACGGCCATATCACCTCAGGTATAAATATGTACTTATCGAAATCATTAGAGCCATTTTTCGAGAAAATTAAAATTTCTTAAAATTGGACATCAAAGACATTTTATGACAAATAAATGGACGGGTAGCCAATCCGATTGTATATAGGCACTATTATAAAATGATTCGGTAGAGATTAGTAAAATGGAAAATCTTGACCTTGGCAAACCCGTAAACTAGAATCATGCAAACATTTATTTTGCCATTTATTCAATATCTCCAATGACTAAAAAGTTAGGGAAACATATAACTTAAAATAATGTACATATATTTGAATATGAAACAAGTTTAAAATAAATAGTTTGCACCTTCAAATGAAGCATTATAACTAAAATATCATCAGCTTCACAGTGGACATGTTACACTTTTAAATAACTAATCTAAATTATATCCCCATATCCTGGAAGCATATGAAACCTTTGCCAAAATAATCTAGGCAGACTTCACCCATATTGAGTATAACTACTGCTGTGTAGAGCTGTGGATGCTTTTGTAACCCTTTCTTCGATATTTAGGTTCCACCTTAGTTTACTGTCAAGATTCAGTCCCAGATATTTCACAGCTTCTGGAGAGTGAAAGATCGAGCCGGTAGTCTGAAGTTTGGACTGAATGTCTTGTTCGTGAATAGAACTAGTCTGTTTTTAATGGACTTAATCTTAAACCACACGACCCATTTACTAAGATTATTTAGATCTGCTTCAATAATATCGCTCAAGGTCATGTGGCAAAAGTACCCCTCCTTGTGGAGTCCATCTTGTCAAGCGAACTCCCCTAATCTTGAAGCAATCATGCGGCTTTTAAGCATTTCTACTATGCAGTTGCATCCGCCTTTTATAGCATCCGTTTATTTTCTAATGTTTTCTCTATAGCTTCTTTCTTCACGTTGTTGAACGCTCCCGAGTGTATAGTCTACGCAACGAGTGTATAGTCATTTCATGGATTTCTCCAGCGTCGATACTACGTCATGTAGGACTTTTTCAACGGATTTACCCTTGACATATTCATGCTGGTCAGCAGATGTGCCTGTGATATGGATTTTGCTGCTTATATACATACAGACTCGAATATGTCTAAGATTCGTTCCATGGTTTTTAGTAGGAAGGAACTCAGGCTTATGTACGGTTTGCTTTTTCAGCTTTGGGTATGAAGATCACGCTCACTTCTCGCCATGCTTTGAGTAGGTAGTTTACGATTAACCAACTGCGTAATAATGTAATGTACCCACCTAAGTCGGCTGTTCTATAGAACTCAAAGGTGCTGATGTGTACGAGTGTCTAAAATGTTTTACAAAAATCTGACACAAGAAGTGTAGGAACTAAAATATCTGTGAAGAAAAATATACAAGAGCAGGGTGATATTGATAGATGATAGCTCTGATAACTTTACTGCCATAATATCAGAGGCAGTCCTGGATTAACGTAAGTGGGCAGCGAAATGAAATTCAACTTACTAAGTTGCATTTAAAATGAGTTCTCAGTATGTATGTACATAGATACTTACTACATTTTAAAATAGTCTCGTAACCTTAGATTAGTAGTTGACACTCTTTTTATTGGTCCTATTCTTTTGTGTATTTTTTTTTTTTTTTTTTTGCTGTGTTATCTATGAACATATATGTACATTAAATTGTGAAATTGTTTTATAGTAAAACTTTACTTTGTGCATAATTTTTAGATTCTTTATGTGTAAAATTGTTCCTTTTTTCCTGTCTCATCTAGCCTTCAAAATGTCAGCTTTTAGATCTGATATTCTTAAGCTTTCTAAAGGTTTGAATGAATTAATTCTTCACCACCTATCTATAAACCAAATCATATCTACCATGTGGATACGTCAACTTCTTTCAACTCTGAACTCTTGCGTTCTTCACCTGCCTCAGAACCATAGAATTCCACTGATTTAGCTAACAAGATTCTGCCTCAGGTAAAAGAAAGCGTTAAATGTTACTTCAATCAAAACTCCATATCTTAATCCAAAACCTTTAAACCTTAGCAGTCATGCTAAATATTGTAACACCATCCGCGAAATGTCACAAAACCAGTCATGACGAGTAAGTCTCAGTTAACCTCTAACAACTTAATTCCCACTGATATTACTGTTAACTGTACTAAGATAAGTAAACCCAATAGCTTCGTCTCACCATTTAAGATTGTTGCCCCCAGTCCTATTTTCGATGCAATTTTCAACAGTAACTCGTGGCTCCCTAATACCGTCAATAAAGAATTTTCATATCAGGTACACCTGCCTAAAAAAAACTTTACCACTACTGCCAAAATGTAAAAAGGTTTCATACTAAAATTACGTATAATTTTACCAACCCTCATGCTTTTCCACATGACGTTATCGTTTTCGAAGAAACTTGTTTTAACGGAAGTGTTTTTGACAAGGACCTTTTGCATGAGTTCTTAGTATATCACAAAGATCATCATGTGAACAAAATCAGACGTCTTGGTGGAAGAGTTCTTATTGCTGTTCGTAATCATCTTAATTCATCTCTTATTACTTTTCCCTTCCCTTTAAAAATTAAAATCTCTTTTTCTTCCAAAGACATACGAGTATATATAGTAAGCGCATATATTCCATCCACTACCCTTACTTCACTGTGTTCTGAACTTGCTATGACATTGAATTTCAGTTTTGAATAATCCCGTTTTGATAGCAGCATTCTATTGCAAACTGACTTGAATCTGCCTCACGTAGAGTGCGTACCCTGGGAAGATGAGTAGCATCTATTACCAACCATCGCTTCAACTAAGCAGGAGCTTATGTTACTGGACAATGTTCTATCTTTGTAAGTCTACAGCAAGTTAGCTGTACAAAAAATTCAAATAATCGAATACTCGATTTAATCTTTTCATCTGACTTTGTTAGCACTCTTGTTTTAGAATCTAACTCCAGTATTACTAACATAAATAGACAAATATCATCCACCACTTGATAATTTTCTTGACTTGAGCTGTTATATGCACGAGGACATCAATTCTCATGACAGTTCATACACTCTTGACCTTCGTAGAGCAAATTTTAAACAAGAACTAAGGGCGATAAGAAACAAAATAACACGGTTTGGAAGAACTATATTAAAATACTCTGCCCATCTGATATCAATAAGTACATAACATTCTTTAACGAATTCAAAATCCTTTCCAGTAGCTTATACAGTAATTATATATGTAAGCGAAATGGAAAACTCTAAGAAATGAGCCTAAACATTTTTGAAAATTTGTCAACTATAAGAATTACTCAGATCACGTGAAATTAGCAGTATAATTTCAAGTGATCTGAGTAATTCTTTCGCTGACTATTTTTGTAAATCATTTAGCTAAGCTCCTTTTAGCATTCATCTCGAATACGTTAAGCATTTCCAAAATCGTCCCAAACTTGTTTTAATGACATTCCTCTGAATTTAAAGGGTGTCCCAAAATTCCCGCAAGAAGTAAATTTGATAGAAAACACAAGTTTTTAATTAAAAATTGTAAATGATTTATTGATTCATAAAGTATACAGTATTGAGTATAGGGTTATGTATGAAATAGCATATAGGGTAAATGCACACCATGGCTTTGCTGGCACGTACGCACATTTTTTTTTCGAAATTTTCCATGGCCGTTTTGCATAAATGTGGCTGAATTTCGTTGATACAGCGCTCAATTTGCTCCTTCAAGGCGTGGGTGATCGTGGGCTTGTTGGCATAAACCTTAGACTTCAAAAAACCCCAAAGGAAAAAGTGCAACGGCGTTAAATCGCATAATCTGGGCAGCCAATTCTGTACACCAAAACGGGATCTCGGGCTGTATGGCATGTGGCACCGTCTTGTTAAAACCACATGTCATCCACATCCATATCATTGTATTCCCATGATGCTTCCAGCCCAAAATCCGCACCAAACAATGACACACAGTGGTTGCATTTGTTTCTCATTAATCACTCGTGGATTTTCTGAATCCTAAATTCGACAATTTTGACGATTAACAAGGCCATCAAGATGAAAATGAGCCTCATCGCTAAGGAAGATTTTGTTTGAAAAATCAACATCCACTTGTTCCATAATCCATTCAACGAACTCTCTTCGCTGTGCGTGGGCAGTAGGCTTCAGTTCTTTCGTCTGGACTTTGTATGCATGAAGATGCATCTTTCGTGAGAATACGCTGTAGAGGATGCCAAAAAAGCAGATATATTCATTCTAAGCCTCTGTCATTTGCTCTCCCAACCATAGTAACTGTATTTTTTGCTTCTTTAGATGTCCTTGCATACATTTTATAGATTTGTTTATTAAAAACTTTCTCGACGGTGAACATCTTTTCGTCCGTACAACGGATATTTTCGTGGCTATTGTCCGCGTGCTAATGCAAGAGTCACTTGCATCTTTCAAGCCTAATTTACTTGATATTAGGCGTCAATAGATGTCCAGTTGACTGACAAAAGACTTCCATGTTGAGATCATCCCGAATGAGCCTTGACATGGATCTGCTGGATATATCCAGTTCACGTAACATAAATTTCTGTTAACGAAGGGGATTTCTTCTAATTCAATCGCGTACAGGTTTTACAATAGCTCTCGTACGGGCAACGCGGGGACGATTACTTCTTGTTCTGTCTTCTAATTGAGACGATTCAACAAATCGGTTTACAGCACTGTACACAAACATTTTTGATATCCCGAGCGGTTTCAGTAATTCAAAAATTTGGTTAGCATTTTGTCAGCACTTCTGCAATGCGATTTTCTTTCATACCCCATGATATTTTTTTCGCTGGATGTTTTGTATGTGACCATTTTGAAATCGCCTGCACGAGTTATTCTCATTTAAAAAAGGCATATTTGTTTCCCTCCTAAGACTCCTTCAACTCCAACTTTATACTCTATTCGATAGGATATATTAATTTTGATACATGTGTATATATGTACCACATATAGTTTGTAACATAAAGAAAGAGTTATGATAGTCCCCCAAATCAGCATTAAAAGTTATGTCAATCTAGCGATTTCCGTCCATCCGTTTTGGGCCTTCAATTTTGAGTTTGGAACATGAAATTTTATATATAAGCCTTTAAGAATTCAAAACAATACAAGTGTAAACATTTCTGAAATCCGCCCACAAACACGCCCACTAGACGTTGAACTCTTCTACATTCCGTCCACATTTTGAAGGCTTTGTCATGGAAAAAACCCATATTGCTTACTCAAGGCTATTTATGATGGTGATTAAGTTTTATTGTTTAATCTCATCAGAACCCGTTAACTTTGGTTAGAAATTTTGGCAGCCACGGCCATATTTTGCTAAAAAAAAAGCCCTTACAAACATAATCTGATCTTGAAAAATCGAGGATATATTTTCTAAATAGAAAGATATCATTGCATGTGTTTTTTAAAATTTCACAACGCCACGTTTAATTTATGAGGGGTGAGTTATAAAATAGGATAGGGTATCATATGATCCGTTCCAGATGGATTGTACCTTTCCAGTATGTTTTTATTTTTATTAGCCGCAGTTTCATACCCAAAAGGTATAACTTCTTCCCGACAAGAAGATTGCATGACTAAAAACTGAGATCGTTATGTTAGGTTATGCTAGGCTGGCGGGCTTTGTATCTCGAAAAGTACTTACACGGAGGCCTATTGGTCCATTGTGATACCACTTGGGTTATGTTACCGCATCTAACACTGTTGCTAGTTAGCTGGTTCCTACTCGAACCAGCGTGTGCTCCTTATGAATCTCATTAAGTCCATCAGCGAAACATGTACCAACTCACCCAGTTCTCCGAAGTGTCTATTTCCCGTATGGTGGAGATGATGGTTGTGCAGATTTGGACAGTCGCAGAG
Source organism: Pocota personata (assembly GCA_963082735.1). Classification (NCBI taxonomy): domain Eukaryota; kingdom Metazoa; phylum Arthropoda; class Insecta; order Diptera; family Syrphidae; genus Pocota; species Pocota personata. Next base: position 6,754,893 of record OY720433.1, read on the forward strand.
TAGGTGTTCGATGGTTTCTATTTCTTCCTCATCTTGACAGCTCCTGCAGTAGTCCGGGGAGATTATTATTATTTATGCCCGCGCGCTGTCGCGTTAGTACACATATCAAGATGCGGATTTCCTATTTCCACATAGCTAGTAAGCATTTGGTTCTCCCCTCATTTAATTGTGGGCATAGGCTGCGGGCTATAACACAATCACCTCTTTATTTTCTCTTTCATTACACGAATAGGGATGTCTATTTGTGTATGCTCTGTACCTAGTGCTGATCCCTTTCTAGGTAGTTCATCTGCTCTGCATCTGTCGGGGAACCCAGCAGAGATTGACCACGTAGATATTACTAAGTATGTTCAGAGTTTCATGACTTTTAAATACTGTCCTAGGTCTTATTGTCTCGCTGTCCAGTGCCTATTCTCATTTTAGACCCATCAGTGCAGAGCTGGATGTCCTGTCCATTTATTATTGTGCTGGTTTTCCATACTTGTCTTTTGGGAATAAGGATGGAGTAGTTCTTATTCAAATCCTGATATGGAATAACATAGTCTGAGTTTTGTGTGGGGTCAACAATTTCATAACTGTGAAGTATAGGTGCCTGACCGTAGGAACTTTGCTTCCAAATACCGGATGCTTTAAGACGTATTGCGCTTTAGCCTGCCAGGCCTTTTATGTACTTCCGCAGGGGAAGAAGTTGAAGTATTATTTCTACCCCTGTTTGTGGCATTGATCTCAGTGCTGCTGTTACTCACATTGTTATGATAGCAGATTTTTCGTTTACATTCCATCATACTAGTGCTCCGTAGGTACTCGTAAGTATGAGTCTAATGCATAATATAATAATGGATTATATGCGGTCGCATTCCCCAGCGTTTAGCGAAGGTTTTCTTGCATGCGTAGAACGCACATAGTGCTCTTTCCATACTTTCCTCTGTATTCCGCTTTCACGTAAGCTTCGTGTCTAGATTGGTTCCAAGATATTTAGCTTCATTGGAGAGTTTCAGAGGTATTCCATTAAGTTTTCGCATTTCGAAATTACCTATTTTCCTTCTTCTGGTGAATAGAACCAGTTCAGTCTTCTCTGAGTTGACCTGTAGTCCATTTGGTACCGCCCATGAGAAAAGATCTTTCAGTGCTGATTCCATAATACCGCTGATTGTTGGTTAATGCTTGCCATTAACCAGGATTTCTATATCATCTGTTTATACTACCATCTTTATTTCTTGGTACTTTGGAGCCTTAAGAACTTTGTTAACGACAAGAAGCCACAGGAGAGGTGAAATGACTCCTCCATGTGGAGTACCCCTAGTTACTGTTTTCTTTATTGTACTCTCGACTATCTGTGAATTAATAACTCTACTATTAAGCATTGTTTCAATCCATTCCGTTACCTAGTTCCTATTTCCTCTAGTGCCGCTTTAATAGAAAAAATTGCAACAATGAAAGGAATGCAACTAGAGTGTACGAGTATTCTTTATATTGAAGGCTTTTCTCTTCTTGATACAACTTCATGTAAAGCTGTCTCCACGCATTTACCTTTTAGGTAGGCGTGATGGATGTTACACAAGTCTCCTCTCACATATAGATCAATTAATCTTTCCATTGTTTTCAAAAGACAAGAGAAGAGACTAATTGGTCTAAAATCTTTTGCTGTTGAATGGGTAGGTTTTCCTGCCTTCGGGATAAATACCATTTCCAGCTGACTGGTATTTATCTTAGCATTAAGCAGCTTGTGAATATGATCTTAAGCCAGGGCCAGGCATGTTGAAACATGGCTAGAATAATATCGTCTGGTCCTGCGGATTTGTAGTGTTTGAACGAATTAACAGCCCAAGCTCTGTGACAATATCATCTGCGTTTTCATTGAATTCATTGGATCTACCGGTGGATGGTTTTGTGTATTCCGGCGGGTGTTCTAGATCACTGCTGCCTGGAAAGTGGGTTTCCATCAAGAGTTGTAGCATTTCTTAGCCAGATTCTGTCCAGGAGCCATTAGGACGCATAATGTATCCTTGGGCCACTGGGTCTTTAGACGTTGAACGTTGTGTTTAACTCAATTGTTCAAGATTTGCCTGTTCAGCATGTGATAACATAATCATTTCTCTAACGTTTCTGAGGTGATGACTTTGGTAGTTTCGTTTTCGAGATCATGTGAAAATGCTAATAGTTTTGTCAATTTCAGCCTCAGAATGATATTGAACCCGTTGTATAATGATTTTAGTAGATTACTTAGTAGCGAGAGAATCACAAAATTAACTACAGACATCGTCTCTATTGCTGCTAAAATAAAGCATCAAGTGCGATTTTGTTTTGGACGTAGCTTAATGATTTGGTTACTGTATTGCAGTGGTTCCTAACCAGCGCAACATACCCCTGAAGGAGTGCGACGGTTTTCAAAGGGGGCGCGGGTGTCGAGACATATACTGGCAGTGCTTTTGATTAAAAGTGTGTATGTAATAACTTTTAACATATATTATTGATATTTTCTTGCATATGGCTTAGTTCTCCCTCTCTTAGTTCAATCAAAATTAAAATTCATATTTGATACAAAATACATTTATAGGTTGCCAAGAAAGTTTTGTGTTTTTTTCTGTTGCACTATTTTATTCACTCTATTGGAATCTCTCATAATGCAAATCAGACATGTTTCGATGCATTCGAAAGTTTATACCATTTAAATTGAAATTTTACAGTACAGGAATTACGAGTATTATTATTATCATGTGGGACATGATATGCTGTACGAGTTCCAGCTCGGGTATAATAAATCACAGGCTCATAAAAATGTATGCAGAATTTTTATACAAGTTACTGTGGAAGTTTTCCATTCAAAGATGGTTCACTAAATACGAAACTTATCTTATTATCACAGCGTTAAGGGATGAGCTAGGCTCGTCAGGTCATTTTCATTTGATTTGATGTCTTGCTTTCTAGAACTTTCGACATATAGAACTGTCACACTTGACCGAATTCTGCAAATGTGTTTTAGTAATTGATTTATGTATTTCTCATCTGCCAATCACAATTATGCATAACAGTCTGTGTAAGAGGATTTTACAAAACCTTGTATGATAGTTTAGGAGATTTGAGACAAAAAACATTGGACCCACAATTACAATTTGCGTTAATCCGGTCCTGTTTGATTATGATTGTTAAAAAAAAGAGTTCATTTTCGTTAATCTCTTTGCTAGATCTCAATCAATTCTAAAGGGAATTTATTCCGCCTGCAATGATGAACAGGTAGAAGTTGACCACGGACTTTTGCTTAATTTAAAGGGGAATGGGTGCGTGGTTAATGATAACTTCTAGCGCTGTGGTAGGAGCTCATCGGACATCCAATCTTAGTTACAATTCATGTATTTTTTTTTTCTTTTTTCAGTCGTTTTACATTTTTATGAAACCACACTTTTCAAATATTACAAGTGCATGCGTTTGCAGTTGTAACAGTGCGTAACTGCGAGCAAGTACTCACCAACATTGGTCCAAAAGTCAGTTCTACATAAAGAAAATATTGAAAGTAGAAAACAAGCATGGAGCCAGACCACGCCCTAAGTGGAGACGCACAATTCCCGTGCGAGTTTTCCGATGTATAAATATGTACATTGAAAATCTCAATCATTATAATTAATTTTAAGTTTGTCCCATCAGCCCAGGATCAGTGTGAAACTGTATCGAAATTAAAAAGTAAACCCACATACGCTAGAAAGCTTCTATTAAATTGAGAAATTAAAATGAATTTTCACAAAATCGCTGTTTTATATTGCCACCATACTCTACCTTGGAGTGTCACACCAAAATGTGTGTGATAGTAGGGATGTTGCTGAAAATACATCATTTTTATATAAAAAAAAAAACATTTCTGGACTAACATCCACGCCCCTATAAAAGCCAAAGCCACAACTTGGTGGCTTCCCGCACACACATTGTTCCCTTACCAATGATTTAATGACACCATCGATTTCGGTTGAACAGTATGCGTGCGTAATAGTGCGTGTTGTATCGCTGCAGATGCTGCAGGAGCATTTACACTAAAATTCAATGATTTAATAATTATTTGCACAAAACTTCACCTCGTATGTAAGCCATCTATATGTGTTGATGCCGCTTATGGTGTGAAAAGTCCGTGTGCAGGTGCATTTGTATATTAATTATATGGGCGCTTTTTCGCTGCAAAAATAGGAGTGGCATTCAAACAAAATCCCTTTTTTGCGAGCGGAATGGATTTCTTTTTTTTAAATCGCCTATCATACCAACTTAGTATACTTACACATTGTAAGAATGCAATTGTGCATTGTATTGAGAATATAATGGGCAATTTACAGATTTAATATCATTTAAACAGTGAATTGCAGAAATTATATTATTAAAAATTGACCTCTTTTTTTTATTAATGGTTTCGATTTGAATTTCGCATAGAGCGCGGCATGATAAACTGACAGACGTTCACTGTAAAAGGGCTTGGACATGCTAACCTTATGCGAAATAATTAATTTACTACAATTTTTATTATTTCAGAGAAAGAGAGTATGAGGTAAGTAGAACAATAAATTGATAGGATTTGAATTCTAGACAACAAATATGACGTATACGCCAGAGAATTTGCAAATGTTTTGGGGGATGCATACCCATTTGGGTATAGCTTTGGTAGGGGATGAATAAATTAATTTTAATTCAACGATAGGCACCTAATGAAAATCACTCATCCATGTATATTGGTCTAGCAATAGCCATCTGTTTGTCTATCACTTAATTTTGTTTGTTTTTTTTTTCAAATTTTACACGCAAACTCGTTAAGGATTAGAGGGAACAATTATTAACCAAATAAAACCCTATGTGGTATATTGCTCTTCATTAAGCAATTTAAAACTGAATTAAATTTTTCAGACGCCTCATCGATCTCGCTCGGTCCTTAAATGACTACCTCAAAATATAATAGGGGAAAACTGGTTGGTATTATTAGTAATTTAAGGTTAGATACCCAAAATGATAGGAAAGTTAGTCTTATCCACTTCTGCCAAAATTAAATCTTAGCTAATACATGGCCTTGTTTACTACCTTGTAGACTATATACATACATGGATTATAGAATAAATGTATTTTAAGAGAAGATTTGTTATTAGAGATACATTTCTAAAAGCAAATGCACAAATTATCCTTATTTGCTACCTGGTTTGCATAGTATGCGTGAGAAAAATTAGTCGAAGTCTTTTAAAATCTTTCTTATATGAGTATCGTACCCCACTTCTTTTTTTTCCGTGGAGGTGGAACAATTGGAGGTTACAGTTTAAATTTCAAATAAAACGCATTGTTTTTTGATAAACTGCTGATATTTTTATTTCAATGTAATGTTGAGACATTGCATCAAACATGAAAAATGATATCGGCCAAATGGTCCTACAGCTGGCTTTGCAGACTCTCGCTCTTTTGATGGAAGGTTTCATTACTTTTCGGAATAGATTCTGCGGTAGTTCATAAATAACGCGTCGAAACTCGTCCTTTAGTTCTAAAATCGTTAGGGGGACATTAGCATACACCTTCTGCTTCACATAACTAAATCACATATCTTCCACATCAATATCGTCCAATCGTCTCGATAACGTTCACCATTGACTGTTAAAGAGAAGTATGGCCCAATTACGTCACGGGAGCAAACAGTGACTTTTGTTATTCGTTTTTATTTACATGACCCCAAATGAGATAATGTTGTTTATTTACGTAGCCATACAATTGAAAGTGAGCCTCACCGCTACAGATGATTTTGTTCGACAATTCGCCATCAACTTGGTGGTTCTCTAACACCCAATCAAAGAAGTCACGACGCTGGCTTCAATTTCTGAGTTAATTGGATCTTGTAGACATGCAAATGCAGATCTTTTGTTAAAATGCGAACTGTAGGAAAGTTCAGTTGTTGCGAACAATGGCGAATGGATTTTGATGGATTGTCACGAACACTATCGTTCATATCGACGATATTTGCACGTGATCGGCGACTAGGAGGACGCACTGGTCTTTGTACACCCAACACTCACCCGGTCTTAACAGAAATTATAGTATTCACAGATTTCAAATATCCAAATATCAGCTGCTTATCTACTACCACAGTAGTGTCAGATTTAAGTAGTAAGCTCTAATTGAAGCATCCCTTATAACGCGTACGTACTCATACGTCTCATGTTAAGTATTCATCTCACGTATCTGCCTTGCTGCTACACCGCTTGTGGGTTTGGCTAAGTTCGCGGACCTACAGGCTACCCTATTTTGGATCCCACCATCACTAGGCCGAGAATTTGCTATTGTTATTGCATTTTAGTGATCCAATTATTTCAATTGCGCTCAGCCTGGAGTTTTTTCACAATCGGATTTCTTACACGGAGGCTTTCGCAAATATACGTACTTCTAATTAGGTCTCGTTTTGATATTCCCATTGATATCCATAACATTTTCATCTGCGTCGCTGTCATTATTCATACATCGTCCAACATTGCGATGTGTATATTAACGCCGTTCGTACGACTGTCATATAAGGCATTTTTCTATCACAAAAGACAGTGAAGCTTTTAACCACCCACACTCACTCGATGTGCAATATCGTAGCCATAATTGCCCTGATAATTTACAATTGAGGCCAGGTATTTAAATTTATAGCATTTCTGAACTATAGCTCCGTCTAACAGAATATTCGGGGTTGTGTTTTTGGGTTCGGAGAAACGGCAATGCAAATGTTCTATTTTCATGTGGCTCACTACTAATGATAGCACTATCGTCAGCAAAGAGAAAAAAAAGTCGTTTCAGTTTTATCAATATGTTGCTTCAACAACAAACTCTTGCACGGCATTGAAAAGCAAGGGACTTAGATAACTGCCTTGGTTACTCCGGTTATTCCTCCAGTACCCCCACTATTCTGCTAAATTTTATAAAAATCCATTCTGGCGTTCTTAAGTTCGGTGGCTCTCAAAAATGGTTTACCATTATTTTATTTCACCATTAAATGGTTTATGGAAACTCCGCCAGCACATCATACCCGCACTTCACTAGTCTTTGACAATTCTTACACGACACATATCAGATTTCATAAAAAAGAATATATCTGCCTGTTTGTAATAACAAACAGACAGACAGGTATACAAAAAAATGTTTGCTTCGATTTGACCCTTTCAAGTAGGATCATGGCTTTCCAATTCGTTTCCGGATTAGCGAGGAATTAAAATTAGGATACAGTTAACATACTCGTAACGTTGCAGAACACTAACAGGAACCTGACTCTTAGTTGACAAATTGTTTCTTTCATGTTCCAAGGAAATGGAATAATCTATAGTGATCAGGTATTGCAGTAATGAATGAAAAAAATCTCTATTAGCTCATGTTGATTTCAGCCACCAATATTGGAGCAGAAACGTCAAACTTACCAGAATCTAAAGACAGTACTTTAAAGACTCTACCGAAAGTAATTCACTTAATCCATGCCACCGCCTATTCAACTTTCAGGTCTGATTCTATACGGCTATTTGATCCAAACGTTCACTATTGCAGTAGGAATGAAAGAAGCTCCATAAGCTCATGTTACTCGCAGCTACGCCTATTGGCGCAGAAACATCTAGCTTACCAGAATCGAAAGATAGTGCCTTGAAGAATACACTGAAAGTAAATCCAGTAAATCCACGCCACCGCGTATTCAAATACTAGGCCCGATTCTCTACGGCTATTTGAGCCAAACGTTCACTATTACAGTAAGGGTGAAAAAAGCATCCATTAGCTAATGTCGGTCGCAGCCACAAATATTGGCACAGAACCATCCAACTTACAAGAATCGAAAGACAGTAGCTTACAGCTTCTATTGAAAGTAATTCACAAAGTCCTTTCCTATGCTTATTCAAATGCCAGGCCTTATTCTATATGGCCATTTGAGCCAAACATTAACTATTGCAGTAGGAATGAAAAAAACCTTCGTTCACGATAACTTGTGCAATTTTACTTTATTAATTGATTTTCATAGCAAATCTTTTTTTTTTAATTTGCGCGTAAAAAGGGGTTATGAATACACTTATACTACTTCAGGACACGGGCGTTTTTGGGGAAGAGCCAGAGCGAATGAAAGATTGGTGTAGTGGTTTGAAACTCAGGTGGTATCAAGTTTCAGTAAACTGCAAAGGTGGCGTCCAGATAAATGGGGAGTATTTTTGATTTGCTTTTATTGTCGTTGCTTATAATTCACAGTATTTTCTCCCATTCTCCAGATGTCATCATCACGATCAAGCTGCATTTTCAGCCATATGATCACCCTACTGCCAATGTTAAGCCTTCGTAGTACAGTTGGCATAAGCTTTCGTAATTGACCGACTTTTTTATTTATTTCATGCGAAATGAATAGATGATTCTTGACATCAAGATTTGAACCGTGAACCAACAGCGTGACAAGCGATGATGTTACCACTACTCGTATATTATTATAGCAAATTAATTGCATTTATTTTGTTTATGTTTCTTTTGGTGTGCTTACCAAAGGTCAATGTCTTGTCTAACTAAACACCTAAATACTTGACAGAACCGACTCAGGGACTATCACGGTTATTAATGTTTGTGTTATTGCTGGGTAAGAAGCAGCTCTTCTAGCTCTTCTAACTACAGATTGACGATTATTTTTAATAATGGATCCATACTCACTGAAGCAGTATACTGCAATATCGCCAATATACACCGCGACTTTGCAATCTGGTAGATTTGGAAAGTCTGCAGTAAGTATATTGTATAGCGTTGGTGCTTAAATCAATCCCTGTGGAACACTGAAATAGATTCTGCTAAAGAGAATATACCTACTCGTATGTATATTATTCATTGACACCACAAAGTTTCTGTTCTTAATTAATTAATTTGTATATGAAACCCCTATTCCACACTGTGTCGAAAGCTTTTTCAGAGTAGGGCAGTACTAAACCTGTTGACTTTTGTTCTTCTAAATTTGCTTTGATATGCTTACAAATTCTTAGTGCGAGTACTTGATTTTTTTTTTTTTAGTTTTTATTAATTTAATTCATTTATACTTACATGCTAGACAAAAACCCTTAAAACTAGCTTAACTAACTTAACTATCTTATTCTAACTTAGTGGTCCTATGCGGGCGCTCTAAGCTAAACTTAGTCCTTATCTATGTCTTTCGACTTAATGTATTACTTATTACTATTTTACTTAAATAACAATTATGACGAGTACTTGATGTGAATTAACTTGTGGCAAAAATGCACCGATTTCAATGATTTTCTTTTCGATATATTTACTCAAAGTAGGACTCAAGAGAAGATGTAGGTAGATAGATACATTTTTATTAATTTCAAACTTAAAACTAAATCAACAATAAATAGTAGTTAGCTAATATTAACTGGAAGAAAATAAATAGTGGTCATTCTATAACTATTAGAACATTATGTCCTGAGTTAGAGTTAAATTATATTTCAATTTTGATGTGGGGTGACAATCAGTACTAGTTAAAAAAATGTGAAAAAGGAAATAAATCAATTCAATAGATACAATTGAAATTACAATAATAGAATTTATAAAACAATGAATTCAGAGAAGAGAGAAAGAAATTTTCCATAAAAAAACTATATGTATGGTTCTGTTTGAAAAAAAAGGTTTTCAACCGCTCAGTCTCACTACCTTTCGTTTTGTCTCACAAATTCGTCTACTGAGACTAAGTGACAGCATTTCACATACCATACAATGTCCTTTCTTAGTCGCAGTAAAAAATTATCTGTTATATACAGTCAAGATCCTCCAGTAGCGCTTTGGGTTTCTACCATTTTCTCCATCAATCTCAGTATAGCCTTTTCTAGTCAGAAAGTGGGCCAGATAATGGTATGGCGAGATTGGGTCGCCATGAAAATAGGTTTAAAACGTTTGATTCACCATCAAAAAGTTTGGGGAGCGCAGCTTTGAAATGAATGGGGTTATAACCAGCCTAAGTAAACGTTATTTTACTGTAGTGGTTTTTTATCTCTAATTTGTGAACTAAATTGAAACTGAGTCCTAATCGCTAACTTGCCATGAAATACTTTTCAAATCTCTTGCTGTCCATACGAGTATGTTCATCAATTTAAATTTTTTTAAGAAGAAAACTTGTTCACTTACATCACAAACTTAGTTACCCTATTAATCCTATTATCCGTATGTACTCGTATTTAAACGGCATAAGGAAAAAGAAGTACGAGGGTTTAGTGGTGTAGTGGTAACATCATCGCTTGTCACGCTGCAGGTTCACAGTTCAAATCCTGATGTCAAGGATCATCTATTTATTTCACATGAAATAAATAAAAAAGTCGATCAATTGCGAAGCTCATGTCGATTCTACTGCGAAGGCATAACACTGGCAATATGGCTGAAAATGAAATGTGAAATGTCATGATGACATCAGGAGGACTGAAAAAAATACTGTGAATCATAAGCAACGACAATAGCAACATGAATGCTCCCCAGTTATTTGGGCGGCCACCCTTGGAGTTTACTGAAACTTAATACCACCTGAATTTCAAACCAATTTTTCCTTCTCTCTCTCACGCTTTCTACAAACGCCCATGCCCTGAAATAATTTAAGGGTTCCCCTTTGGCGTCCACCCTATCTCACCACATCAAAGTCATCCGTCCGGCGACAAATATTTCTAATCAAAATTCAAACACTTTCTGTAGTTAACAGTACTTTCCACATAAGTATACGTGAATATAAGACTTCTAAGTTTCCAAAAGCAAAACCATACTCTTATATACCGCATTCATTGAAATATGTAAAACCCTTGATGTAGTGGTCCGCAAACATCATGAGTCGTATTGTTGTATTATACATTAATAAGAAGGATACCTTACAATAATTACACATATTTCATGCACTTGCAGTGACACCCTTTACTGTCAAACTGGTTACATATATATTTCCAATTATTCCAGTGAGTACCTTTCCGAACCAGTTGACTTTTGTGTCAATAAGATTTTATAACCAAGAAAAAATGCCTTTGATCGTCAATTTGTGAATTGGCCAAGGTTTTCTGATGAAATCTGTCCTTTGCAGTGATGATTAATTTGGTTGCACATTGATTTGAATGAGGATGGTGTCAAATCTGTGAATGCATGGTGTACCCGAAACTATTTGATTTCCTAACTGTCTGGGAAAAAGTAAAAATCCTTTGTTTGAATAAACTTACAGGAATGCAATCTTAGAGTAGACCACATGTTGATGTAATTGAATTTTGAATGAAAATCAATACCTAAATATAATGAAGCCTTTTTCGGTTAAGCACATCTGTCACTGGCTTGAATTTAGATTTAAGGAAATATGTGAAATGAGATATTTCATTAGTATAGCCACAAGACTTCCTTATGAAGCTGGGGTTCATTATGAATGTGGTTATATATTTGAACAAGGTTATAAAGATGGATCTAAATTATTAATTATAATTGTAATCTTCTCGAGGCTACTACCTATAGATGTTGTAAGTTTTCCGTACCAAGAGCTAGCAAGCGACCAGCAATATAGTTTTCGCTGCCACCATTTAACAGAATAAAGAACCCACCTATGGACCTCAGTCATTGAGCACCACGGGAATACCACGGGGATACCCAATTCACCGACTTTTCCAGAAAAAACACATCTACAGTACCCCAGCTTCAAATGGATGAGCAAAATATTCAATTCAAGCAAACGGTACCGTTCAACTTCATATACAACATCGCAAAATCGGCGCCATAAAGTTGAGCTATCTATTTAGAGCAAAGAGATGCTTTACCGCGAAACATCCCCTTCTTTTGTACCAAGCACAACTTAGACCGCGCCTTGACTGTTGTTCTCACGTTTGGAACTCGGCCCTTAACAATTTTCTGCATCTACTCGATAGCATATAGAAACTTAATTACTGACCCCGCACCAACATCCAATCTCCAACCGTTGGCTCATCGAAGGCTGGTAGTAGCCCCAAACCTTGTAGATACTCGTACTACTTCAGCAGCTTTTCAGAAGACCTCAATGGAATGATCCCTAAAAATGCGACATTTGACCATTCTATTAGGCGAGCTGCCAGTGCCCATCATCTTTGTATGCATATATCCACGTGGCAACTTCGCAAATATCATTATACCAAATGCAAGTAAACAAGTAAAGTTTGGAATTCACTCCCAGGTGACATATTTCCAGAAGCTTTGAATATCCAGCTATTCAAAAACAGAATAATAAAAAAGGAATAACAAATTTGTTGTCATATGTCCAAAATTTGACTGCCATGTCCTTACAGACTTGGATAACAATTTTCAATAAAAAATACTTAACCATATTCGAGAAACAGCCAATTTTTCGCAAGTCCACTAATAAGTAAAGGTATTCGAACTTTTAACGAAAAACTGTGTATGCAATTTTAGTACAATAATCAGCCACGCCCACTTTTTTTTAACGGGGAAGCCATAACATCAGTTTTGCTGGTAAAATTTCTTAAAAGTCGCTGAAGTATACTCTGAGGTATACGCATAACATTAAATTTGAATTGAAAATTTCAGAACACCACGGCCACTTTATTACTGATGGGTTAGAAGATGATGGATAGGGTATCATACGATCCATTTCAGACAAATTGTAAATTTCCTGTTTGTGTTTTCTTCATTTCACTTTAAATTTTGGTTAAATGTTGTAATAAAATCGGTTCGTAGCATAAAATCGGATTATTGCGCTTTCTGTAATCGAAATATTGAATGGTTTTTGAATAAATATATTAGGCCGTATGTAATTAAGAGCGTTAATTACAAACAATTATAATGTCAGAGATTCATGGTAATACCCTAAATTTTGAAAACGTTACGAATGTCAGCAAGAGTATCAAAACAAGACCTAATTAGATTCGCAAATGTATGCATGTAAAGAAATCGATTGTGCAAAAGCTCTAAGCTGAGCACATCAGCTGGTAGTGCCATACACAAAGAAGGCAGTAAGAAAATCCGGTCTCAATAACGTACAATGGATCATTAAAATGAAACAACAATAGCAAATTATCGACCTCAGTGATGATGTGATGCAGAATAGGGTAGCCTGCAGAATGATATTGAGGGCCGCAAACTTACCAGGAAGGCAGTTACGTGGGAGAAATACTTAATATGAGACGTATGAGTTCGTACGCGTTATATATTTCAACGGCTAATAAAAGAAAAAGAAAAAAGAAGACTCTAAATTTTGCCGATGATTATCCCGAAATGCACATGCAATTTTTAAGTGTGTTATTGTTTATGAACCAGTATTCACCTGAAACTGCAACTAATAAGCTGCGATATCTTCAGACAAGAAATCACTTTCAGTAGCTTAAAGATAAATCCATCCTTCCAAAGAGTTTCATTCCCTACAGTTAAGTCAGCGGGTGTTATAAGCCAAATCTTAAATCCGGGCCTATGTCGTTGTCAATTCTAATACCTGTTTCCACCTACACGAAATAGATAAGGCGTTTAAATAGCTTGTGGCAAGTACTTAAGAACATTAGGTTTGCCGGGCTTTAGAATGTCTTCGATTTTGGTTTATGCCCACCCATCGTCTTGCGTTTTTGCTGCTATGTGCAAGAAACTCGTATATACTATCAAGCCCCGACTTTCTTTTGTCCTTGCTGTCCTTGAAATAAATCAGCGCACGTTTTATAGTAACTGTGTCTTCCTTGTCCATAGGGGCCCGATGCGGTTAATCATTTTGATCGGGTTAATGCCTCGAGTTTGTGTAGCAAACTTCATGTTTCCCGCTATATTGTGTAAAATTAATGCTGTTAATAGTTAAAATCCAATTGTTTTCACGGTTCTCGTTTAGGGATCTCACATTTCGCACTAATTCCGAGATCTCCAGATACCTTGAAGTTGCCATGGAGTGGCTCGCTTTCTTCTCTCCATCCACGGATGTACACCTTACTGAGACCACGAGAAATATGGTTTTTGGCATAGGCTATAATCATTAAAACAATTCAACAGCGGGATGAAGCAACTAATAGAATCTGAATCCCAGGTAGGACTAAACGCTGCTGGCTATTAGGGAGATCTTGCAGGACTGTTTTTGAAACTTGAAAAAAACGGTGTTCTGCATCGATAGTTATGAACAACAGGTCAGGGTTGTGGCATCCTTCATATCTGTCAGTGCATTATGATATCAATTAACTTCAGTCATATTAATACATACCTGACTTATGCATAAAAAAAAAAAATATTATGTATTTCTTCAGGTGTCCTGCAAACACCAAGCCATGGCATTACATCGGTTCACTAGGCAGAGAGACGACAAGGCAACGAGTTTGTAATGTGACGCAATACAAGCGCACGACAATTATGCAATATAACATCAACATAATGAATTGCCACAGTTATCGTTTAGAGGTGTCATATGGTTTGCACTGGGAAGCGGCAGTGATTCATCTTATGCGAGGTTCACTTACTCGTATGTCATTGCTCTGTATGTTATTGTTTACAATCGCATTATTTTTTATCTAAGCAAATGATAATTGTTTATATAGCATAGTATGGAAATTTGGACATAGTAAATGTATAAATACTCCGATCATTAAAAATAAAAATCAATCTTGCAAGTCTTGGATTCGACACTGCGGCATTCTTGCCATTCATTTTTAGAGTGCCGCGCTTTATACAGCAACAAATTGAGAAAAAGAAATATTACAAGACTCAGGCACTACGCTCATCGGAGAACTAGAAGTCGGCTTGTCCATAGAGCATAGTTGCGGGAAGAAGGACAATATTTCAAAGATGAAGGTAATAAAAAATTTCTTTCGTGAAAAAAGCATCTTCAAATAAAGGTTTATGAACTTCAGACATCGATGCATCTATGCAAACTGGTATCTACATAGCCGCTCTTGAGTTGAATTGGCACGAAATAGGTTAGGCGGACTAAGTTTGTGTTTACAAAGACTTTTACTGCAAGCGCTATCGGACGAAAACTGTAAGATAAACATTTTAGTCCTTTGTTACAATAGGTTCTACCCTATACGCTACAGAAATGCTCTCACGAAATTCTACATATTCACAACAATCGATATCAGTAAACTAACTGAAAAAAAAACCTT
The DNA here is from genome assembly GCA_963082735.1 of Pocota personata. Lineage (NCBI taxonomy): Eukaryota > Metazoa > Arthropoda > Insecta > Diptera > Syrphidae > Pocota > Pocota personata. The sequence goes on from OY720433.1 coordinate 6,769,955, forward strand.
TGATTACAAAAGCTGTCAATTTCGTAAATTTAGCATAAAATATCAAAAAATACTTCGATTGTTTTATACACAAACGCGTTACGGATACTCCTTACCGCATAATGACCTACCCCCACCGTACAATTTCAGAACAATTCTATTTTATTAAAATATAAAAAATACCATCCGCGAAACGTAATCACAATAACCACCGTCCACGCTCCTAAACTTAGCACATCGCCACAACGTTGCATCCTCTACGAGTAGATACGGAGATACACATGTACTTAGGTATCCGCTACGAGTATTATGTTTTGAAATTATTTAATTTAAATTTTCAACCGCTGTTATATGCATGCATGCATGTGCTTTCGAAATAACATCCATCCTTTTTTTTCTGTTTCATTTGCAATTGTGCCGTCGCCGTGGTTATAAAAAAAAAAAAACAACAACAACACAACGAAACCCTGCCATTATATGCAATTTCACTCCCCTACTCGAAAATTGCATCAGATGATGCGTATACAAGATATCACACATACGCGCGAACATATCAAAATATATTATCCTAGAGAGTTAATGGCATGATGTGGGGGGATACAAACGGTTAGAACATCGTACAACAGTCTGCTGCCCTCCCGTTTGTGCTATAGGAATATGCGTTTCCAGTGCGTTTTTTGAAACCCCCAAAAACATAGGGAGTCCTCTTCATCATCCAAAAATTATACGCGCAACCCAATCCACACCACTATAACCATCCACAGTACCACCTTATTTAACCCCCCCAAATGCACACACCTACTTGGCCAGAACCCGGACAGTTAGAGCTTTAGGCTTGATTAATGCACTTTAAGTGCCATTTGCATTTATCCTTGATATGTCAGCATGTGCACACATGCATGTATATTTTATAAATACTATATATATGTACATAAGTATATATAAGTAGATATTCAATTATTTATTTAAATTCCACTGTGAAAAGGTACGAAGGGGGTAAAAATGGATGTACATATAGAGGTCAGCACATAATATTTGACCGGCCAATTTTCCCGCTGCTGAGGTCGAATGCGATTAAATTTTGGATTGTTATTTACTTACACCTATAAGGCTTGGTTTCGTGAATATGTTTGGTCTCGAGATTTTGATCAAACTTGACATTACTCGTACTATAATAGAGAAACTAAAAAAAAGTGGGTCTCTCAATTCTGTCTGTCTGTCTGTCTATCTGTATATATTTGCGTTAGACTGGAAACTAAGAGACGGCTAGGTGAATATTCTTCAAACTTCATATCTGGGGTCTATGGGGTAACAATTCGAGGCGTAATCGGAATTTTCATTTTAACCCTAAAAATTCACGGTACTTTACTGATTGCGTATTTTACGATTTTTTTGAAAACGGCTTTGACGATTTTATTTAAATTTTATATTTAGGTTGAGTTAGACATATGTCACCAGATGGTGTACCAAGTTTAAAAAAAAAATAATTAAATAACGGTTTCTTACTTATTATGAGAATTTTTTAAAATTGGTTATTTCTCGGATCTGATGCACACGATTTCGTTGAAAATCGACACCTAAACAATATTTGACTTATTCAAGAACATGGCCTGCTAAGTTTTGGAAAATAGTTAACAATTTTGTTCAATTTTTAATGAATTTAAAAAAATATATAGGTATATTTTTTTTTTTTTTTTTTTTGACAATTTCGCTTCTATTTCAAATTTGAGTGATTTTCAAATGAACAGTGCTGCACTTTTTTTTTACGCAGACACTGCTTTCCGGTTGTGTAAAGTTGTCATAACATGGAATGGAGGTTTCTGTTTTCTTTTTTTTAGAAGCAGGTACATTTCTTGGGAAAGCTTCACTAAGGAAGTGCAGCAAATGATACCTTTTCAATAAAAATATTTCAAAATGTTCTTGCATATTAGAAATATGTTGGCGAATTGTACACGCGTTTGACAGATAGAGAAATAGGATTGATTTTTGATGAGTTTTCCTTAGCTTTTCCGAATCGAATTACATTCGATTTGTGTGATTTATTTATCTACCGACCTTAAGTCGTTAAATTCTTTGTCGATTCATTTAGCGCCAAAACTTTACAGATTACAGATAAAAAAAAAACAATTTAAATTCATATAATAAGAACAATTGATTTTAAACACTTAATGAAAACAATATTGCCGCGACCTCGGCGGCACACCTCCGTCCGATGGTCCAAATTTTCGATGACGCTGAGGCATAATTGAGGTTCTATGCCGTTAATGTGCAGATTTATCTCATCCTTTAGCTCTTGAATTGTTGCTGGCTTATCGACGTACACCTTTTCTTTCAAATAACCCCAAAGAAAGAAGTCCAACGGTGTCAAATCACATGATCTTGGCGGCCAATTGACATCGCCACCGCGTGAGATAATACGACCATTGAATTTGTCGCGCAAAAGAGCCATTGTTTCGTTAGCTGTGTGGCAAGTGGCACCATCCTGTTGAAACCACATATCGTCCACATCCATATCTTCCAATTCGGGCCATAAAAAGTTCGTTATCATCTCACGATAGCGAACACCATTCACAGTAACTGCCTGACCATCCTCATTTTGGAAAAAATACGGCCCGATGATGCCGCCAGCCCATAAACTGCACCAAACAGTCACTCTTTGTGGGTGCATTGGTTTTTCGACAATCACTCTTGGATTATCATTCGCCCAAATGCGGCAATTTTGCTTATTGACGAATCCACTGAGGTGAAAATGTGCCTCATCACTGAAGATGATTTTCTTCGAAAATTGATCATCCACTGTTGCCATTTCTTGCCACCATTGTGACCATTGACGACGCTTGAAATGGTCAAGAGGCTTTAGTTCTTGAGTCAATTGCACCTTGTAAGCGCGTAAATGCAAGTTATTATGAATAATGTTCATCAACGACGAGCGTGAGAGGTGCAATTGTTGAGGTGGACGGCTTTGAGGTGGACGGCTCTTCAGCCACACTATCGCGAACAGCAGCAATATTTTCCGCAGTACGAGCTGTACGAGCATGCACTGGTGTTTTCACATCTCCTACAGACCCGGTTTGCACAAATTTTTGCACGATTTTTCCGATTGTACGCACATTTGGACGATTAAATTGACCGAAAGAATCACGAAATGCACGATATGCATTTTGATTTGAACGCCCATTTTCATAATAAGCCTGAATAACTTTAACGCGTTGCTCGATTGTGTATCTTTCCATGGTTCAAATTGAGTTAGTCTGAAATTGAGAAATGTCAAATGAAATGCAGAAAAAAACTTGACGTTTAGGTGTGGTTCACATTCAACATCGGCCCTTAAAATTTAACCACCCTTTAGATATCTACTGCAAACCAAACTGAGATAAAAACCTACAGGAAAGCTACAATCTATCTGGAACGGATCGTACGATAAGCTATCCTATCTCCTACCCCACTCCTAAGGAAGTGGGCGTGGTCATGCGAAATTATTTCTATTAAGAAGATATATCCTCATTTTTAAACACATTTTATCAGAAAACTGTTGTTAGGCCCTTTTTTTAGCAGAATGTGGCCGTAGCTGTCAAACGAAGTTCACGGATTCCGATGAAATATTCACAATAAGACTTAACCATCATCATAAATAGTTTATACAAAGTACGAGTAATATATGTTTTTTTTTAAAGAAAAGCGTGACGGATAGAATGTAGAGAAGGTCAATGCCTACGTATTTTATCTTGACAATATTTTTCAGTTACTAACAAAAATATTGAGAAAAACGAAAATTTTGAAAAGTAGACGGATCAAAAATGTTTTAACTTGTACTTCTTCGGATTTTTAATAGCCTATGTGTGAAATTTCATGTTCCTAGCTCAAAATGTAAGGTCCAAAAAGTGGTGACATACGGACAGTCGTACGGACGGACGGCATAACTTGTGCTGATCACAAATATACATACAATATATACTTTTGGGGGTCTATCGTTGTTATTTCTCTATATAACAAAATGCCTAATAATATACCCTATGGGATGGGGCCTAATAAATTATATCACAGTAAGAAGGGATTGATATTAAGGATTGGAAAATTCAATTGTATTTCCTTTGATAAAACTAACCATTGAATTTGCTTTGGAAGTTATGTAATCCCCTTGCTCTGAAAACCTCAACGCTTGATTAAGGACAATACCGAGATCCTAGAGCGTATCTATTCGAGTAAGTTCTACAAACTCGATTGAATAACGTCAAATTATTGGGTTTAAGTGCCTGCAAAAAGTGGAGATGTTCCATTTCTGTACATTCAAAAGAAGATATAATAATTTTCCTTGCACCATAACGACAATGCATCAATATTGAACTGTAGTTTAAGACAATTATTAAAATTCTTAAATTATGAGCGTAAAGAAGGCATTGGGAGTACCTTATAATGAATTTTACGTCATTAATGAAAATAGTGAAGAGTAAAAGTCCCAAGTGACTGGTTTAAAGTAACTAGAATTGAACTTTACCATCTGCATCCTTCGTTAAAAAAGAAGAAAATCAAATTATTTTAACTTATGAATTAAGAAGCTGTGATTAAAAGAATGAAATGTTTTTGCAATCAGCTTTAAAGATAGCAACTAGAAACGATATCTTTCATTTGCCTAAGAAAAGTCGATTTTTTGGTCGAGCAAGTATGTAAAGATATTAAATTAAAAGAAAAAAAACAACAATCTCCCTACAGCAAAAATGCCAGTGATCGCTCACTTAATTCTGCCGATAAATTCAAAGCCTTTGACTCTCATACAATTCGGTTGAATTAATATCTCCACTAACAATGAAAGTTTGAATGGTTAGTGCAACATGTGGGCCTTATATCTTGGCCGTGGTAGAGCTACAGATAACTGACAACTATGTATGTCAAAAACGATACTTGTCGGCTACATCACACACATTGCACTCACGACTATCTAAGACTCCTACCTCTTAAGTATGTAAATACATATTCGGGATTTTCTATTACGCTAATTATCAACTTTTTCTAAAAACTTTTACCTCATTAACTCTGGAATATTTCATATTCTATACTATTAGTCAGCGTTGTCAATGTGACATAATTTTAAAATCAAATTACGCTGACATAATGAATTACATAATTTAACATCCTCAGAATGTGAGACATGTTTATATGTACTTGGGCAAAACTGCCCAAACAAAATCCTCATGAGTTAAGTACTCATTCACTGAGCAGGTGATTTAAGGACCAAGATCCAGAAAACCTAATAAAAAAAGATTTTTTTTACACGATCCCACCTCTCGCGTCTGACAAACAACCAAGAGTTGAATTGTCACAAGCACGAATGGCTACAAGAAGCTAGGCATTATTGCATGGACTGTTAGCGCCAATATATTTATTTATATGTATTTATTTTCTCACACCAAGCTTGCCATTACCGATGGGTACATTGAAGATATTGGTACATATTTCAAGAACACCTTGAACCAACATTTTTAGTGACTGCAGGATAGTATCCAACCCCCATACCGATGATTGCGTTGTGGCCAGAGTCCAGTCGGAGTCCATACATGAATCTTATAGAGTATGTCTGAAATGTGCTGAAGAGCTGATCCCAAATTCTTAGAGACATTTCACAAAGCGAAAAATAAAATTCGCAGGATGTGTTTGAGCCATGTAGATATTACACATGTACATGCCCTCAATTCTTCTTTCGTCTTGATCCTTTTCAGGGGTCCGGTAATTACTAGGGAAAAAAAAGCAAGAAATTAACGCCCACTGCCGGGACACATGAGTTATTTCTATGCCAAACGTCAAAGGTGCGCTCATCGAGTATCCATAAATTAATAAAAAGAAATGCAATTTATCTTAAACAGATCGTACCCTATCTCTCAACTTTTAACCCTTCTTCTTCTTTTCCTTACGGCGAGGTTATAATCCGGAGTAGAAGGATCACAACCCTCCCACTTTACTGCATCCTTACTGGTCCGCCTGTGGAGTTTGCCGGTTTGACCACAGGAAGTACCGGCAGGCTGCTTTCGTATCACTTCGTCACTGAGGCCAATCAAATCGTAGTGTTTTTGCATTAGTGTGATTCAGTTGTTTTTTGGTCTGCCTTTTTTGCGCGATTGTATAGGAACGTTGATTGATGTTGCCTTTTTGACGGGGTTCGAAGGATCTCTCCTTTGAACATGACAATACCAACTGAGCCGGTCGTGCTCTATCTTGCTTGTGATGGGTTCCTTTACATGAAGGGTTCCCCGAATCTTTGAACTTCTTATTCTATCAAGCTTTGTTACCCCGCCTGTCATGCGAACCATCTTCATCTCAGCTGCCTTTAATTTGTTCTCATACTTTTTGTACATTGTCCAGCATTGTGTACCGCGTATGTAAGCACCGAATGTACAACTGCGGTGCAGAGCCTTCCTTTCAGCTTGAGGAACATTTTGCGATAACAGAATATAGCAGAGTTTTCCCGCCACTTCATCCACCCTACGCTTAGCCGATGATTGATGTCATCATCAGAAGTTGCTTCGCTATTGATCATAGATCCCAGATATTTGAACTTTTCGCACTTGGGAATCACTTTTCCATTCAAGTAAATATTTAGAATAGGCCGTTGTGGATCAGAGAACGGGCAGCATAGATACTCTGTCTTTTTTAAACTAATACGGTACCCAGTTCCCTTCAAAACATCCACCCATACATCAAGTGCTCGTTGCAAGGACGTTTGTCCGCCACTTCCGTTCAAGCAAAGGACTGAGGACGCTTGAACACCGACTTTGATAGGGAACTCTTCGGTGACTCCTTCGGTGACTCCTTGCTCCCTCATACATGTCCATGATCATGCGCACGTAGGTTTCTAGAACTCCTCGTTGTCTTAGCGCCACCCATAAGAGATCTCTTGGTTGTCTATCTTTTCAAAATCAACCAACACCATATGCAAGTCCTTTAAGAAACCACGATGTTTTTCCATTATGATCCTTATAGTTTGGATTGCATTTGTTGTTGATTTACCCGAGACAAACCTGCACTGGTAATCAGATAGCCGTATTATTTTCCGCAGTCGGCCATTGGATCACCGCCCATAAGTTTGAAGATAAGAATCATGAGCCATCTGGGCCGGAAGTCTCCCATATTTTTCTAGAACTCAAAGGGTAACTCGTCTGGTCCAACCGCTTCTCTTTTTTTGGAGTATTTGACCGCTTTCCTAACTTCTTCAACAGTAATGGCGGATACTTCGTCACGGTTAGGAACGGCTCTTGGAAAGTATACCCGGGGAAACTGTTCGTTCAGAAGTCTTTCGCAATACTGTCGCCATCTGTGGAGAATTTAGTCATCTTCCACAGTCATTGTTAATGAACTTTGGGGAACGAATCTCCTGAGCATTTCTTCTTCTCTGCGCGGCTATTTTGAAGATAGTTGTTCCCTTATTCAAGTTGTTTTGTCGAAACTCTTGGGTAACCTGGTTCCTATCGGACGCCAAAGACGATAAGGAACTTTTAAAAACTCATATTACAGTTTCAGCGTTACAAAAGATATATATTTTCTTCATGAAAAAATCTGTTTCCAAGATCTTAGGTCGTAAATACCTTTGCAACCATAAAGTTTCTCTAACACGTCTTCTATAACTGGCAAAGGATATCTCTCCTTCAAGACTTTGGCATTAAGTTTGCGGTAGTCGATACACAGTCTATTACTTCTATCTTTCTTCTTCACAATTACGATAGGGCATGCAAAATCCAACCGACTGTACTATATGATCTCCCTGACCTGTTTGTTGACCCCTCCCAATCGATCATTCATCGTCCAGCAGAATACTCATTTCGATGCAAGACTTCTTGACTTTTTTCGGCTTATAGTTTTCGATCAACCTCATAAATTGCACCTTCACAGCCTCAACTTCAACTTTACAAACCAATTCCTACGTGCTGTTTTTGGCTACGTTTACTAACTTGATTTCATCCAAAAAGTTTTCGTCAGCTGTGCTTTCATGCACTGGCGTAGCTTGGCAGACTTTAACATCGCCATTCTCAATAAGAAGTGAAACCTTTTCTAAAAAATGTGTGCCCAGTATAATGTCTTCAGACAACCAAATACATTTCGCATCGAACTTTCATGTCCACTAGCAAAGAGCTCAATAGTTTACGAAGCTACCAAAAACAGCCAGGATCGTAGGCGCCTAACCCGATTTCACGCTTGACCGACTCCTTCATAATAGTGACCTTACTTCTGGTATTAATCAAGGCATGATAAGTTCTTCCGCTAATATTAACAAAAATTGTGGAATTACTACTTTAACGGTTGATTAACTTAACATTAGCCCTTCTACCCGAACTACGACCTTAAACTTGTCTCCTTTGCGGACAATTTGTTGAAATATGCCCAAACTCGCTACAAGAAAAACAACGCAATCCTCTACTTCTGTCAGGACAATTCCTGCGACGCATATGAAAACGCTCCACAAATCCCACATCTTCTTGCGCTTTGACAACACCTTGCAGATGAAACTGGTTGCTTGTCCATTTTTGCGTTCGGTTTAAAAACACATCCAAACGTCACATGTTCTGGTAAATGCGGAACTTCTTCTTTAACTCGTCCAAAATCGTAGCCTTGTAGAATACAGTTATACTCATGACATCACCCGGTATTCCTTCCACAACGCATGCTATCAGTGACTGATCATCGATGCTTCCTTCATTGGTAATTTGTTGCACTGTATGAAAATATTCTAACAGACATTCTGACGATCGTTTTTTGCGTGTAACTCAACTAAAAATGTTTCTTTGTTTTTTTTTAATTAACGAAAGTAAAAATTCTGTGGCTTCAACAGCAAGAATGTTGTCTCTTCAAAATCCTTCAAATGTTCAAGAGATTTTTCTACATCTTTAAAATCAAAATTATATTCGTTTGGCATGTTTACTTTTTTTAAGCCTTCCTTCTTGTCACCCTCTAACGATTCTTCTTGCCTGTTGTCTAATGTAGAAATTTTATTTTGTCCAGTTTCTTCACCCTGATCCTTTTTAATCACAAGTTCCTCAACAACTTCCGTATCGCTACGTTGAAACATTTAATGAGCACAGTACAATAACCAATTATCATTACTTGTTTGGTAGCTAGTAATATGTTTATTACAATTGGTCCGGAACACATACATATGAAGCACTTTCATGCTTAACCGTCTCTTTTATTCTCGCCAAGGATTACCGCTTTAGAAGAAATGTAGTTTATTGGACTACCAGTAGCTCTCAAGTCTACCTTTCAAGTCGACAGAAACCTAAAGAATCAATAACAGAAATCAAACAAAAGCCAAAAATCTGAAAACGTTTAGGTATCGCCCTACAAATATCATTATAATTGGTTTAAATCAGAAAGACATATTTCTAATGCGAAATTCTTCAATTAATTTACTTCCAGCATATATGAGAAGTAATGGTTCAAGTCTCAATAATCCTATTACCATAATCCCATCATATGTGTTATTTGATTGAAAACCACAATAGTCAAAAGCACACTATAGGATTGTCTTAAGATCATTACCGTTTTGAAATTGACTAAAATTACTCAACCTCAAGTGAATTCATCTCGAAAACACCAATAGTCCATTTTAGCCACACACCAATGCGACACACGAAATTTCAGAAAAACCACAATCAATTGATTTTCACATACAAACTCACCCACTGTGCTGGTAGTACCAGCACCCTCGCGGTACCCCCGCGCCGCCCTCTTGCCACTCTAAAAACTGCTGCATAACACACCAACAGCAATAGCAACATGTACAGAGCCATCATATGCCCCCTTTGGTTGCGTCGTTTCTTAAAGCTTTCCACCACCCATGGCCACCCACTTAGCCAAGGGATGCCGATGCAATTCGCCAATATACATGCATGTGTAGGCCTCGCGCGTAATGTACGCGCGTCTTTTACCACACAAATAAATTGCTTGCACTGTCCTGCACCCCCTCCACAGTTTATCTGTGTGCGTGTGTATTGTGTATGGATTTTGGAGCATTCGACCACTTCAAAAGGCCTGTATGTCGATCATGTGTGGTAGATGGGGGGATAGCGCGGCGTGGTTAGCAATAGGGGGTGGTTATATGGTTTGGGGGTTGCTATACACAAATATGGTGTGTAAAGCTAAAAAACCCACACGCACGTATGCTCTTACATGTGAATACGCACTAAAATTGCAAGTTGTACCCCATAAATCCTTTAAAACGATTTTACACTTCCAAGTCAACTTATACAAGTGCAATCTCAAATGACAAATTAATGTGTGCGTGTGCATATTAGCTGGACACAGGGATAGAGACAGAGAGAGAGAGAGAGATATAGAGAGAAAGCGAATGTACTTTTAAGTAGGTGTATGAGTGGACATGCAACACAATTACAAAACTGCAACCCCTAAGAAATGCATTGCCCGAAAGTTATATGCAAATTCTCGAACATATTATATGTGTGTAAGGATGCGTGCAGACTTACTTGTCGTGTGTGAGTAGGTAAAAGTATACTTTTTAGCCCTACACTGTGGGCTGAATGTTATTATTTATTTTGTTATTACTATTACTACAAATTACACACATACGTCGAGAATGTCCAGGGCGCCCACTCAGCCCTACGTGTAATTTGCAATTTTTCTTTCAATTCGCACTTAATTACAGAGTTTTAATGCATTAACCGCTGTCATTATCACCACCATTGCGTATGCATGGAGGTGGCAGCAGATGTAGGGTGGTTGAGCAAAAAGGATTTTCTGAATGTTTTATTTATTTTTCTGTCACTGGACACCGTTGGCGATATAATTAAATTAAATTTTTAATTGTATCATTTATTTACAATTGTTACTTTGGCTAATAATACTGCTAGCATGTAATGCATTTGGAGGCTTAAATGTATAATTAAAATGTGAATGCAATCCTTACTGGATGGAGTTTTTACTTTTTTCTTTTGTTTTTTCCTAATTGTGTTTGTTTAATTCTATCCTATACATACATTTCGCATTTCTTATATGACACGTTTACTCATAATTGAGGAATATAGATATCTAAACATTGACCACATGCGAAACAGAATCCCTTTCGAATTTTATTATAAAGTGATTAAATCTATGAATGTGTGCATTCAAACGCATTTGTTGATTTGGTGGTTGTTTGAAAATTTAGTTAGAATTAAATTAAAATATCAATGGTGCTCTCTACGTTTTACATAACCCCACTATGAATATGTTGTGCAGCTGTCAATTGTTCTTAGATTTCTGTAGAAGTCCAGAAAAATATCTGCCTATAGAATTCAATAGATATTTGTTATGGAACCCAAAGCCTTAAGCGCTGCTTGAAAGAGAAAATATGAATAGATGCACTCTGATACCTCTAAAACATGGAGTTCAGATTGAAAACGCTTGCATACATTCCTATAGCTATCGAGATTTTGTAGTTGGATCCAAAGAAACGATTACTTTCGCACCCGCAATTGTACGGTCTGAAAACTTTACCTTAAACCTTTTGCCAAAGCAGAGAGACATGGGCATGAAATCCGGAACCAAACAATCATTTCCATTTCTGGAAGTTCTTTAAGGATGGCCATGTGTGATCTCTTGGATTTCATGGTCTAGGGTTCTCCATTCATTGCAGATTAACTGCTTTCTTGGTGAAAGAGATTTATTGGAGTAAGTGCTAAGATTGCGTCCATGACTACTGTCAGATATTTACGCATGGATCCTGTAATGCCACGGTACGCCAACCTTTGCAGCCGTTGGACCTTGGTGATTGTGAACTTTAATTTTACCTCAGTCCACCATATAGCAGATGCATATGTTAGGATCGGTCTGATTTCAGTAGTGGATAACCAATATATAATTAGATGATAAGATTTGGGGAGCCCAAATTCTCCAAATCGGTGGTACCATTGTTTCCCAAGTTGAAGCTAGCTCTGAGCCGTTTTAAATTTGGGCAGGAATATACCGTTGTCCTATGGTGCCTTGAAAGGTTTAAAGAACGCTTATTGTCTATTTGGAACACTTTTCCGAGCAGTAAATTCAGTTGTAGCACACCATTTGAGATAGTAGAACTTGGAAGCAGAGTCTCTAGCGTTTGCCTTAGAAGGTGCCATAAAATTTTAGCAGCAACCCTACACTATTTGAATGCTCTTTCAAACGATCCCTTTGTCTCCTATGGTTTCGTAGATTTTCCTCAATGACCGTCTCTTAGATGGACAAAGAGATCATTTACAGCGCAATAGCTCCTTCTCCTGTAGATGGCACAGGTTAAACTGGAGCTTGAGTATTGTTTCCAAGTTTGGATTCCAGCCCTAGAATATTTTCTTTATCTGCTCGACAGCATACAAAGAAGATCGCTTAATAGAAGATCCTGCAATATCATCTAATCTCCAACCATCAAGGCCAAAGCCCTAGGTCCCGTCAGTTTTACAAGAACAAGACAGAAAAAGGTATTTCAAGATGCTTTTAGTCTTCAGCTATTGAAGCGCAGAAAAGGCATTTCGCGGCGCTGCATTGTAGGTTCGTGAAGCACAACTCCGTTCGCACATACAAGGTTCCCTTAGAATGAAGATCCTTTAAAACTGTAATTATTATTTCATATGAAAAGCCATCTGTCTGCCATTTTCTTCAATAACTTCGATATTATTGAACCGATGTTCATTTTTACAGACATTCCTCCACTGTGGGCGGAAATTAAAAAAAAAAACACAAAAAACATCTTTTCAACGATATACCCGAAAAAAAAAAAAATTCTGCGACTTTTGCTGGTACTAGAGGCACCTCCGCTGTCTTTTCGTTATTTTACATGACTTGTGAAAAATCATTCGTATAACTTGAATGGTTTATTAGCTACTCGTAGAAGGTGATGACAGATGGAAGGGCGGACTGACACATTAGCGAGAATAATAGGGTTCCGTGGCTATTTGGCCTAAAAAGAATGACTGCATCCACTTTGCTTGTTGTACATATTGCTAACAAAACTAAATTACTTTTTACCTTTTTAACATATCCATACCACCCTTGAGTTCAATGGAATCACAGAAAAGTCTCCAATTTTCAAATCGTTTAGCAATACTATAAGAAAGTATTTGCAGTCGGGTCGGGGGTATTAGAATCAATTTGTGGATCTATACTTGTAACTTATTCAAGTGATTCAAAGAAAGTATGATCCCATAGGTGAATATCTTCTCGTAAACAGAGCCACAGCTAGGACAGAAGTCTTTTGCGGAAATTCCGAGTCTGTGGGCATGTAAAATGGGATCTCGCCCGAAGGCAACGAAACAAAATCACTCAGTGTTATATGTAATTGCCAAATGTACGATCATGGTGAACAAAATTACCATATAAAAACAAATTGTGCCAACTTTGCACTTTGCAAGTCTAACAGCCTCAAGTACGCTAACTGCAGTGATACTAATAAGTCGGCTGACTTCAAAACGTTTAGCTTATAAAAATACAATACTATAAGAAAGTATGCAAACCATCGGAACATTGAGCTTAGAACATTTGCCTGTACACGAGTATGTAGTACATAACAATATACATTTCTGATGGCAAATATTAAGTATCTATAAATGGAGTGTGTACCGGTCGGGACTTCTTTTTTTTATACAATAAACCCTGCACTCAACACATGGATCATTAGTGCCTTGATACAAATATGTTAATTTTAAAATAAGAGATTGAGGGAGTGGATGTTGCAAATAGGCTGCAAAATCACCCGCCGCCTTGTTATAGTCGATTGAAGGGGAACAAATCGGATTTGTAGGTGCTATCACTTCTAATCCTATAACATTGTTCATTTTCAATCGGCTATAACGGAGCAGGGGCTAGTTCTGCACCACCGCTTCTTATATATCATAGATTCTGAAAGTGGTTTTGATTGATTGAAGTGATTATAATTAACAGAATCTATGAGTAATATGGGTGGCATTACACGTTAATCTTACATTGCTTAGGTAAGTTGATGGGGTGGCTGTGCAGCGAACCGTGCTCGGATCTGTTGCGGAATTTTGTATCTGAAGAGATAAGATTAAAATCGAAATAGTTAGTTAGTTATTGATTTGAAGCCCCTTTGAGGTCAAAATTGATTTCAAACTGGTATTCGGTGGCTTTGTTCAGAATTTTGATTGTGCTGAGGCTGGTTTTGTTGTACTTTAGTGCGAGATATAAACGATTTATCGAGCTCAGATACTTGGAAAACGGACACCTCCTTTATGGCTGTTGGACTTAGGGATCAGCTGCAGTAGGTCGGAAATGTGCATGTCAACGACAGACTGGTAAGAAGACGATTGAAGAACGTTGGTTTATTCTAGGCTAGGTAGGATGGAATGGCACTTGCATTGCCGTTGTGCCCAATGTGATTGCACGTATATTATGGAAACATAAGAAGTTTCATAATTTGCAGTCGGGTCGGGGGTATTAGAATCAATTTGTGGATCTACACTTGTAACTTATTCAAGTGATTCAAAGAAAGATTAGTATGATCCCATAGTTGAATATCTTCTCGTAAACAGAGCCACAGCTAGGACAGAAGTCTTTTGCGGAAATTCCGAGTCTGTGGGCATGTTTGTCGTTGATACAGTGTCCCTTTAAGATTTCTATAAGGGTGCTAAAGTGTGCTCTCGGTAACATATGGACCAAATATGTTTTAGTATTATGCAAGTGAAAATAACACATCATCTACTGTGGCAAGTATATAGGCGCGTAGGTTAAATTATTGCTTCGTGACTACAACTTCTTTTGTGAGCCTTTTTAGGCTGATTTATTGGACCGTTTTTGGCCGGGACTGAGTAAATCACGCCATAAAATTTGGAGTCCCAACTTAATGTCGAAGGTTTTTTACGTGAGTATGAAGCATTGGAGACCTTCTTGACTCTTTCGCCTAAATTAGCTTTCCAATCGAGTTTGGAGTTTAGAATTACATACTTCTGAATATAAAGCTTGATCTGACAATTTTAGAGGAGCGTCGAGATTCAGACTTTTGTATCTCCTAGTGAAAAGTACTAGTTCGGTATTTGAGGCATTGATCTCTAAGCCAAAGTTCTTAGCCCAGCAGACAAGTTTAGATAGAACCGTCTCCATAAGACCTTCGGTGGTTGCAAGTTATTTGCGTGACACTCTAAAATCATTGGCATAGACCACCAACTTGAGACCGCTATTTTCCATTATAAGCAGAATATTGTTTACTGCCAATAATGAGAAATGTGGGGGATATAACTTCGTCCTGACGGATTACAGATCTTCTGATCTTGCGTGTCTAGTTCTGAATTTAAACTTCTGAATCAGGCTGCAGAGAGTTGACTCTACATTTACTTATAGCAGTGCAATTACTATTGCTCCAGTGGTTACTAAAAGCTCTTTTTATTCGAAGGAAAGCTACTTGCATCATTGAAAATTTTTTATATTGGTATAGAGTATAAGGAAGTTTCTACCGATTTTCCTTTGCAGTACTGAAAGCAGATTCCTACTATAAGCCTCTCTAATATCTTTACTAGCAATGAGGATAGGCTGATAGGTCCTGAATCTTTTCAATGCATCCCTGCATAAGGGATAAAAACCACCCGAATTGAGAGCATAACGTTATGACCGAACTGCTCCCAGACTACAGAGTGTCACCTGGACTGGGTACATACACTTGCTCTCAAGTTTCCTTTGCACAAAATTACCTCTGTAACAGCTTCTGCGTAAATGTTGGCGTCGGTACCCCTAAAGTATATGTCAACAAGTTTTTATTTTTCAAGACAAGTTTTTATTTTTAATCTGGCGATGGCAATCCCGTTATATTCTTGTTATTACAACATAATCCGAATTTTCTAACGGAGACATTTGTCTGTCTCTTTTGAGAGAAGAGTTTTAATAAAATTGTTTGGCTTATCCGGAAACCACATACATATGCTCTCCGATAAGTTAAGTTAGGCTTATGATGACGCCATTAGGCAGAAAATTCTTTGGCGATCCTAAGATCTCGACAAAAATCATTGAAGAGATGATACACATCATAAAATTCACAATATGAGTCAATGTGTCTTTGATTTATTTCACCAAGTTTCTCAAGACACTGCTGGTTATACGAGTAACCAGGTAGAGTTTTAGAACTGATTTGGTTTCGAGCGGATTAACAAAGCCACCAGATCTATTTATTGAAGTGTTGGCGGATGCGTAAATATCATTCTCGATTGATTTCTATGTTCCATTGCATATCTATTTTTAACAATAGAAACATGGCACGGAATGGATTTGCTTGTCCTCAGATACATACGGACGGAGAAGTCTGTTTTATTAAAAAACATTTAAACTGACATGCAGTTAAATCCAGTGCACTGAAAACTGAGATTCTCAGCTGTTTTGCAAGTATTGCTAAAGCTTATTTCGCAAATAAACGATTATTTCTAGAGATGTGAATATTTACGTTTCCGTGTCCCATCATCGCTCACTTAAACGTGATAATTTGTGTTTATCAATTAGAATCTACAACCTAACTACATTAATCTAAATTTCCGCAGATTTTTTTGTACCCTATCAAGGGTATATTAAGTTTTATACATAGTTCGTAACATAGAGAAATATTAACGATAGACCCCCAAAAATATAGGTATATATTTCTGACCAGCATCAAAATTATGTCGATCTAGTAATGTCCGTCCGTCCGTATATCACCACTTTTTGGGCCTTAAATTTGTGTGCTAGGAACATGAAATTTGGTATAAAAGCTTTCTGGAAGCAGCACAAGTTTGAAAATCGTTAAAAGCGGCCCACAGGCACTTCCACTTTTAAGAAAATGTCGTTTTTCTCATTATATTTGCTAGAAACTAAAAAATATTGTCTAGATAAAATATGTAGACGTTGACAAGACAATTTGTCTCCAATCACTAAACATCCCAAAATGTTCTCTAGAGAAAATAATTGTAGAGAAAATAACTCTAGAACCAATTATTTTACACTACTTCAATGTCTACCCGATTCGGATAACGAAATTTATTGTGATGATGAAGTCCAAACACCACCTACTTCTCACCGAAAAAATAAAATCCCATCTATCTGCGTTCTTCAAAAAACCAGTGAAAATATTCATAGCCTTTTCCGCGAAGTGAAAATCCAAAACTATGCTTTAACGCTATGTGTACAGTGATAAAAAGCAAAAATTGGCTATTCTTCCCTCATGATCTCCCTTCTGCAAGGTCGTTCAAAGATATGTTGTACGGTCTGGATGAATTACCAGTTGAAAATCTAAAAAACGAACTCATATCAATGCGTGTTAAAGTGCGAAACATAAAAACTATTAAAAAACAATACTCCAATTTCACTGACATCTTTTATCTAATTTTCCTTGAGTAAGGATCAATCAAAATAAATGCTCTTAAGAAAAATGGACTATCTATATTTAAAACCCATGTCAAATGGGATCTCGCCCGAAGGCAACGAAACAAAATCACTTGTTATAATTGCCAAATGTACTATCATGGTGAAAAAAATTACCATATAAAAACATATTGTGCCAACTGCTCTGAAAATCATCCCACTAACGATTGCAAGTCTAACAGCCTCAAGTGCGCTAACTGCAGTAATACTAATAAGTCTGCTGACCTAATCTGCGAAAGCCGAAAAAGTTTCTACGAAATTAGAGAGAGGCTATCTAACAAAAAGAAAACTTATCCGGCGAAGAGTGTTACACAAAATATTTTCACTGTGAATGTGAAAGTTTCACATCAACCGACACAGATTTTCCCGCTCTGAAATCCCAACGAACGAATACTCTCGCCAACTCATCAGTAACACCAGCCATCAACTCAAACAAAAAAACAAAAGTAATTGAGAACATAGGCATTGAAATGCCTTTTACTCGTAGTCTGACTAACTTTCCTGAATTATTTACTCAACTAGTGGTTTTGAATGAATTAAGTTCTGACCATTAACACATTAAGTGTAGTGTTCTTTTGGCACCTGAAGAAAGCTCCTACTTTGTATATGATTATAAAAACGCTAATTGGAATCATTTTAAAACAAAAATACGCAAATACGCAAGTACCCTTAAACGGCGTCTGTGCTAGATAGTATTGGTCAATCAGTTCCAAAAAAAAAACTGATTATAGTTGCTCAAATTCACTACCTAATCATACTGTGGATCTTTTTAAAATTAGAAATAGAGCTAGATCTAGATGGATAAGAACTAGAATAGAGCTTTATTTTACTGAGACTAAAATACTAACTTCAATTATTAAAGACTTAATCTTGTGTTTCAGGAATAGAAAATGGAACTCGAAACTTCAGAAAAAAATCTGCCCAAAATTGGCATAAAATTCATCCAAAAACTTTTTAATTGCTGTCTGGTAATTGGATATTTTCCCAAAACTTGGAAAACTGCTAAAGTAATTCCTATTTTGAAGCCAGGAAAGAATGCTAGCTTGCCTAACAGCTATAGGCCTATTAGCTTTGAAAAAGTAATAAAAAATAAACTTTCTCTTCACCTTAGCGAATATAACATTTTGCCCCCAGAGCAGTTTGGCTTCAGACCACATAATTCTACGATCCACCAAATTAATCACATCACGAAACATATTAAAATTAATTTTGCCATAGGTAACAGCACAGGTGTGGTCCTTATTGATATTGAAAAAGCTTTCGATACAGTATGGCACAATGGCCTACTGCACAAACATTTCAGGTTAAATTTTCCAATACATTTAGTCAGAATCATTCAGTCCTTTTTATCGGGGCGAACGTTCAATGTTATTGTAAGTAACCCTCTTTCCAATAACTTTATTACATTATTGTAGAAGCGAGAGTACCCCAAGTTTCGGTGCTTGGTTCAATCCTCTTTAATATTACAATGCAATTTTTGCATCCGATTCTCTTGGTCTTACTACTGTAATCAATTTGCAAATGCAGTTCAAAGATATTTTGAGAGCTGGAATATTAAAATTAATACTTCAAAGACTCAGGCTGTCTTTTTTACTAGGAAAAGAAAAGCCTGTTTCTTACTAAGCAACGAAATAACTTTAATTAATATACAAACGGATTAGAAGACCAGCGCTAAATATATTAGGGTATACTTAGATAAAACATTAACTTACAGTTTACACATACAGGAAATCATAAGAAAAGTGAATACCACAATTAAAATAATGCATCCCTTTATAAATCGAAAATCAAAACTGAGCAATGAAAACAAGCTTATTATATTTAAGTAGTTTTAGTTTTTCTTGACATTGCCAAAGCATTCGACCAAGTTTGGCATGAAGAGGAGTCCTTCATAATAGATAACTAAAAAGATAATTACCTTCCGATTTTTACATGCTTATGAGAAGCTATATTTCCAATAGATACTTTTATGTAAAATTTGACGACGAATATTCTATGTAGAGTCAAATGGATGCTGGCGTACCACAGGGAAGCGTTTTGGGTCCACTTATTTACCTTTTATTTACAGCAGATATGCTAACCCCAACTGATAACACTTCACTCGTAGCAAGTTTTGCAGACGATACTGTCCTTCTATCATCAGACCAAAGCTTGATTATAGCAGCAGATAAATTACAAAGTATTATCGACAACTTATCCATATGGTCTAACACCTGGGGCATCAAGATCAACGAAGAAAGGACAGTACATGGCCAAATCAAAGACCACTACTCACTCACACTTAACAATAAAATAATAAAACTTGAAAACAGTGGGAATCCATATCGACCAAAAACTTACCTGGAGAAATAATATAATCCGAAAGCGAAACCAAATAAAACTTAAATTCTGACAACTTTACGACTTCTTAACAAAAATTCACAACTAAATGAGAAAACTTTTAATCGGTATTGAAATCGGGGGTGTCGCTTGCAAATCAAGCCTGCAAATCATACAAAGTCTTCAATCAAAAATCCTTCAAATAATAACAAATGTACATTGGTTTTTAACAAACGACAATGTTCATCGAGATCTTGGCATGAAGACCATACATGAAGAAGTAAAGAAAAAAGCAACAAAATACTCCTAGCAACAGCGAATATCTCAACACAACAAAAATCAAACAAACGGCCTACCACTTTTAGAATCCAACACCATTTGAAGATTAAAAAGACTAAGACCACATGATTTAATAGTGTGTAAATAAAAACCTTCAGTTATATGTACACATTATTTGTAAAAATTGTAAAATTTATGTATCCAAAGACACGGGTCTTATGAATAGTTTCAACACATACTCTTAGGTATGAATGACTTTATTCCTAACAGAATAAAGAGCATTAAACCTAAGGCACACTCGTGGTTTGACCAGAGCTGTAAAGAAGCTATCAGGTAGAAAGAAGTAAGTTTTCGGTCTTATAAAGCCAACAAATCTGAGGAAAACCGAAAAAAGTTTAAACAAGCCAGAAAAGACTGCAATGCCCATATTCGACGTGTAAAATTCTTACATGACCAAAAATTGAGGCAAAAAAAAATTCTACAATGTCCCAAAGGTAGTAAAAATTGTTGGTCATTCGTCAAAAATGTTAAAAATTCTGCCTCGTCTGCCATCCCCACGCTCATTTACAATGACATTCCAGCTGTCAGCCCCTTAGACAAAGCTAATCTGCTTGCTGCTCACTTTGCAGCGAGCTCCACGCTGCCAGATATTGCTTTGTCTCCACCTGTATTTGAGAGCGTCAAATTTTCCATGAGACAAGTCCACTTTCGCACTCGTACAGTTGCAGGAGTACTCAAAGGTCTTAACATACACAAATCCGCTGGTCCAGATGGTATCCCCCCCCATAGTTCTGAAGAGGTGTTCTTCTACGCTGGCAAAACCTCTGCGTAAGCTTTTCTGCCTATCCTACTTTTCAGGGCTCTTTCCGAGTAGATGGAAAACAACATTTGTCCAGCCCGTCCCCAAAAAAGGCGAATCTTCCTTCCCGTCCAATTACCGACCCATTGCACTTACGTCCCTTCTTTCCAAGGTCATGGAAACGCTGATAAATCGTCAGCTTATGAAATATCTCGATTCACGAAAACTCCTTAATGACAGGCAGTATGGTTTTCGTAGCAACAGGTCCACCGGTGATTTGATGGCATATCTCACCGAGAAGTGGAACCAAACTCTGCATCACTTCGGTGAAACCAAGATGGTTGCGCTTGATATTTCAAAGGCATTTGACAGAGTTTGTCATTAGGCTCTTTTGTCGAAAATGCTTGCATATGGCGTCGTTGAGTCTCTTCTTCAATGGATTAGAAATTACCTTTCGGGGGGTTCAATACAAGTTGTTTTGGACGGCTTCAAGTCTTCAATTCACCAAATAAATGCTGGTGTTCCCCAAGGCTCTGTTTTGTCTCCGACTCTCTTTCTTATTTTTGTAAATGATCTCTTGTCTGCAACTTCTTATCCAATCCATTCCTTCGCTAATGACAGTACCCTCAGTTTTTCATATTAGTTCCCTAACTCACGTCCTAAACGTATGTTAAACACATTAAATTCCGACCTGGACAGCATAATTAAATGGGGTTCAACCAACAGAGTGGAATTTAATGCTTCCAAAACACAATGCTGTCTTCTGTTTCTCAAGCGAAACCAAAACCCTCAACCATTATCCATGGATGGTACTTGCATCATTGAAACCGAAAGACTTGCCATTCTCGGTATGTGTTTTAATAACCATCTTCAATGGAATGATCACATATTCGAGGTCGCCAAAAATGCTGCAAAATGTCTAGGATTCCTTAAACGGTGCAAGAAATATTTTACCCCGTCTGATCTGGCCTCAATTTATAAGGCATTCATCCGCCCTAAGATGGAATATAACGCCCATATCTGGTCTGGTGCACCCAAGACCGTTCTGCACATTCTTGATAGGGTACAAAATCGCGCGTTAAAACTTATAGGTGATAGAGACATTGTGAATTCCATTCATTCACTAGAACATTGGACAAATGTCTCCTGTCTCTCCCCGTTTTATCGTTTTTTTTAATAAAAAATGCTCCAGCGAAATAGCCAGCTGCATTCCTCCCCTTCAAAACTTCACCCGCAATACGCGACATGCTTCGAATGCACATCAGTTCACCCTAAAGCCTAACTTCGGTCGTACTGTTAAATATAGGGATTCGTTTATAAGCCAAACGACACGAATGTGGAATGATCTACCAAGCTCTGTATTTCCTCATCACTACAACCTTCAAACATTTAAAGCCAACGTGCATAGCCTTCTGCTCTGTTCCTCTTATCCCTTTCCTTTAAAGCCCGTAACCTGTAACAGTATAAAGGTATTCATATTCCTTTTGGCGCGCGCGAATTATAAAAAAAAAAAAAGTCCACCTTAAATATTTAGTTCACTGTATAAAAAATTACTTGTTGCTCAAATTTGTGACCAGATGTTAAATTAATTGGGACGTAATAAAAAAAATATATATTTAAAGTTATTTTTTAGGCTATTATTTTCCATGGCTCACATGTATGGGGAAATTGTGCCAAGAGCCATATTTGTAAATTGCAAATAAAACAGAATAAAGTACTTAAAATGATATTAAATCTACCTTGGTACTTTTCAACTGATGAATTACATGAACTTTCTAATATTGAAAAAATACCCGCAAGACTAGCAAGGTTGTATGAGCGCTATTGTTGGTCTTGCAGCTCATCGGATAACCCCTTGATGTCAAGTCTGTTTTAAAAATTGAATAATTTATTTATCTATTTATTTATTTATTTAATTATTTATCCATTTATTTAATCACTTATTTATTTATTTATTTATCTATTTACTTTCCTGATTGTTAGTTGTATCTTAATATAGTTATTATATTAGTGTTATTTGTCTTGACCTGTAATCAAGGTTTCGTCACGTTCTTGTCATGTCACACCTTCTCTCCTTCCAGGACAAAAATATCTGTGATATCTACTTATTTACACTTTGTTCTATTTTTTGTAAAATTACCTGCTTATTTTTAGTTTTTGGACCATAGAACAATTTTATATTGGACTATTGTTAATTTTTTACTGTTACTAATTTGTTATCTATTTTCCTTCTTTTCTTTCTTAAATTAGAAATTTTTTTTTAATTTTCCTCTAAAATTGCATATATTCCTATATATGTATATAACTTTGTTTTCAGTAGTAAGATATTATTATATGCAAAATTTAAAAATTAAAAATTGTAATACAAAATAAATAAATGAAAAAAAAAAATAAAAAATTACTTTTTCAAAGCTATTTACGGTTATGGTTAAACCTTATTGTGAATATCCCATCAGAATCTGTGAACTTCGGTTAGAAATGTTGAGAGCCACGCCCACTTTTTACTAATAAAAAGTTGTAGCAACAGTTTTGTTATAATTTTTTTTTAAAAAGGCGCGGAAAACAATGCATCTGTTTTTAAAACGCCACGTTCACCTTATTAGGAGTGAGTTAAAAGATGGGGAATAGGGTATCGTACCATCCATACTAGACTGATTTTAACTTTACTTTGTGTTTTTCATATAATTTCGCATGACTTAAGTCGTTGGTATCTTATCTCATTTTCTCTCCTCCAACTATTTACAAACATTTATTATTCATATTTTTACACATTTATTAATTACGTGTACATTCAAATGAGTGCAAAAATAGAAACACAAAAAAATAACTTGTATCCTTAGTTCATATTGTTTCTGTGCAGCTTTTATCTAAAGCCATTTATTGACATCTTTGATTGGACAAACTATTTATCAAATTCATAGAGACCAGATCTGGTCTTGTCTTGTCTTTGGAAAGAGGATTGTCTGGAAAATATTGTATTACACTCATACTCATTATTGTCATCATTATCTATCTTGCTGTGTAAATTGTTTACATTTGAAACGGGATTGACGACGACACAAAAACTAAATATTATAACACATGTGTGTATAGGTTATACAAACACAAAATATAATAAAAATGAAACCATGAAAAAAAAAAAAAAAAAACGACAACACTTTTTCAACTGGCAACTGTATCTAATCGTTGATAGATTGTACTGACGTTAATATTTTTTTCTTGTCTCTTCTGTTGCTAACGATTTGTTTTTTTTTTTTTTTTAGTGTGTCATTATTATCTTTATATATTCTACTAAACACTAAAATCAACAATTTAGAAAAAATATGAAAAAAAACGAATGAATGCAGAATGGAAAAAATAGAAAAAAAAGCGTTGCATCTGACAAGTGAAAATTGTTAGAATTGCACTTGTTAGATGCAATTTTAAAAAATAATCTTTTGATAGTGATGCAATTTGCAAATAATAAGGGAAAGGCAAAGTTGTTAAGTTAAATAGAAGACTATAACTTCAAGTCATTTCAATTAGTTTACAACCATGGTTAAATTTGTCGTCTCTCGCATTTCTCCACTATTTTTCACGCTTGCTCATGGCACTTGTTTTATGACCAATCCACTGCCGTTGCTTTGCATCTATACCTATGTTTCTGACTAGTTCTATCATAAAACTGTTTGTTTGAGATACAGGCCAGAGCACTCGCAATGTACTCGTATGTGTTTCTGAAACAACGATTGGGAAAGATCTGCTTCTTTTTACTGTCATGTTCTTAGGAAGTATGGAGATCGTGTCGAATCATCGTATCTGAGGCAAGTTCAAATTCTAACTGAACCATAGTGGAAGTTGTTATGGAGCGTAAACAGAGATGACCTTTTATTGCCACTTCTCCTTTGCCGCCTAAGAGACAAAGCTATAGTAATACAGTACAGATTATCACAGACATCGAACTGGCTGAAGGCCTCTATTAGGGATTACCCCTTTAACCTTATGTTAATAAAAATGGATTAACATAGAATTAAGTGTTATAAAAAATACTTTTCTTCTTCGTAAACGTACATATGTACGAGTTACTAACCTAACCTAACTGTACTAAACTCAAAATGTACAGAAAATTAGTTTTCCGCATTGCGGCTGTGCATGTTTCTGACTGCCTGTCCGTGAGTCTCTCTGTGGCAATGTCTTTCGTTTTTTATTTGCACCTATAAGGACAAGGATTGGTTTTTAGGTGCACCTATAAAGTCATGAATTTTTTTACCTGGACCTTATCGGTGTCGAGTCTTTAATCACAATTTGACACTACTATAATAGAGAAATTCAAAGCTGTCTGTATGTATGGTCGACTGCAGTCTAAACTGGCGGATTGATTTTCTTCAAACTTCATATCTTGGATCAGTAGGAGTCACAATTTGAGGCGAAATCGGAACTTTTATTCTAACGCCGAAATTAAAGGCCGATCTTGAAAAAAAATCAATTTTCTCGAAAACAGAGCCGACTATTTTTATCAAATATCACCATTTGAGTTATGGTGGATATATGATATCAGATGAAGTACCAGATTTTTCCAATAAATACGTTTAACCGTACTTTGCTTATTAATCGGTTTCTGAAAATTCAAAAATGCATTAATATGATAGACTCCTTTTGAAAAATGTTCACCTGAAATAGGACCTATGTGAAGATGAAGGATTTTGAAAATATAAACAATTTTATATTTCCTATAACTATAAACGAAGTTAAAAAAATATAAACGAACGTGAGATATCAATATCTCCTGAAACTTAAATGAATGTTTGCGAGCACGATGGAGTGATCATTTTGCTGGAGTGATTTTTTACATTATGCAAACGCCAAGAATAAAGCTGCGGATTGAGTTTGTTCGTTTATTATATTTCTTGTAAAAGTTCCAGAACAAAATCTACACAATTATTTTGCGGCGCTCTGTACTATTTCCGTACGAAATAAAAGTTATTACATTAATTTGTTTAAACAAAATAAACAGCTGGAGTTTTGGAGGTCGTTTTTTTAATGACTTGTGAACTATTGAACGGATTTTATTGAATTATTGATTGTGTTAGATGACTTTAAATTTTATACCTTTTCTTCCATGAAATACTAAAAAATATATTTGAATGCTTCTTCATTTCAATTTGCTTCTATAAAGGGCAGGTACTTATTTCGTGAACTATATTTGACATTTATTTCGAAAAAGTGAAATAAATTATATGTATTATGCAAACGAAAAGTAGGTATATAGATAAGAACAAGTACGTGCGACACTAGCACGATGTGGTGGTATCACACCAGGCGACAAGAGTTTGTCCTGATCTACCATCTATTTAGGAATAGTGGTTGGAGAACCTTAGATTTTATTGGTTTTTCTTTTTATGCTCGGGTGTCTGTGTGTTGCTGTTCCACCCAAAGTTATTATACTATTGCTCAGTTTCAGGGCAACATGCAAAGGTGATTTATAGCTTAAAGTTATCGCAGATTAATTAGCTAAAAACAGTGTAACTTCCATTTGAATCGAGTTAGTTGTTTTCAAGCTGAATGGCCAGTTTTAAGACTTTCAACCCTATTTTTTTCACCTTAGTGCAGGCCCACATGAGTGATTTTTTTCAGTCACGACAAAACTCCGGCTTAAGAATAGATTTGAATCCAGCCTCGTAGCTGAGGCCAAGGTGTTCTTGTTCTTCTTTACATTTGTGCGATTCAAGAGTTCTTTTTTGTGCCTCTTCTTTTAATATTCGGGACTTCAATTGATTCTGCCTTTTTAAAAGTGTTTTCGTGTGGTAGCTTTTGCACGTGGTAGTACCAATTGATCCTACCTGGTGCAGGCCTTAGTGGGTCGGAGAATAAACAAGTTAAATGTTCTGTTTTTGGATGACTGATTCTAAATCTGTTTTCTTCGAGGGCATCCTTCATTTATTAAGTGCATTTTGTAGATCTACCCCCTTTCCACTTGGGATAACTGCATCGGTCGCACAGAATATAGAGGCTATGTTCCGTTCCTTGACATGATCTTTCAAAATGCTAAGGACGCTTCCCTGGTGTACGCCAATATTGATCGTAAATTCCTTGGTTATTCCTACCGTGCAGCTCATTGTGATTCTCTCAGACCTATTGTGTCCTCTGCCCCGTATCATACAAGTTCCCTAGAATGTCTAATTATAAGCAAGGAACAAGTAACAA
Organism: Pocota personata; assembly: GCA_963082735.1. Taxonomy (NCBI): domain Eukaryota; kingdom Metazoa; phylum Arthropoda; class Insecta; order Diptera; family Syrphidae; genus Pocota; species Pocota personata. The sequence goes on from OY720433.1 coordinate 6,796,854, forward strand.
AAGCAGAAATGACAGACTTACAAATAGATTCGTATCCACCCAGTAGCTGATGCATATTACACTGTACACTTATATCCCCAGTGGTCTAGACACTGTATTTATTGTATTTGCCCTTTTAGATGATGAATCAAGGTGACTTTAAGTCGAATCTATTGTTTGCGTATCAAATGAACACATTGTGTTTAGTGCAGCCAAAGGGATTGCCCTTATTCCTAAGTGCATTTATTTATCATGTACCGTGGCACCGTGGCTTAGTAGAATGTCTGATAAGCATCCGAGAGTAAAACTGTCATTACAAAATTGTCATAGAAAAATGCTTGAAATGTTCTTAAAAATATAGGAAATAATAGATGGGTACCTACCTTTATTTTGTAGGTTCTTTCACTGTTATTGATTTGATTACACTTACAGAGTAATTAAATCGTTAAAAGTCGTCAAATATTGTGGTTGTCAATTCATTCCTTGTCCACCCTACCTAGTTCAAGAACCAAGAAATTTGATTAAATTTGGCAACTAAAAGATATACTCTGACTTATCAACTACTCCACATATCTTGACGAGTATTGAGCTAACTTTATAACTATTCTTTATTATTCACAGTTCACTATTCGTTCGCCAGCTGTTCAATTTTATTGAAACAGGTCCCTGAATTCACAATTGATTACGACAATGCTTAGATAATTATATAATATTTTGAACATAATTTCGGTTCAATTCTATTAGCATAGATTTTCGCCGAAAGACAGTTAAGCACAAGAAACTGCATGCACTTAGCGAACTTCAATGTCTCGATAGTTTCCGAGAGCTTGTACAAACACATACTTTTGAAGTTTTCTAACGAAATATTTCATTATATGTACATATATCAATAAATTTCTAAATTCCAAATACCAATTAGCTATGGTAGTCACAGTCTTTCACCAATTGAAATTTTCCATAAAGTTGAGCAAGCTAATAAAGTTTATTCCGACCTGTCTATGAACGTTCATATAGTGCAAATATAATGTAACACAGACAAACCCGCGCACCGCCTTCAACTAGATTACAATAAATCGAGGGAAAAAAAATACAATACTTTCTATGCAATTCTAAGTTAAATATTATTTCTATTGCACACTGCAATTTTAGTGCAAATTTAGTGCACATAGAAAAGTAACACACATACAAAAAAATTAAACAAAGTCAACAAAAGGAACGAAGCCAGGAAAAAAAAGCAAACACTCAACTGTAAGTGTAACACACAAAGTTCGAAATTATAATTATCCATGCGATTAGATGAATTGTAGTGGTTTTGATCGGAACGCGCGGCTGTTGTCTTTCTTTGAATTTCCGTGTTTTTTTTTTTTGATTTTTTTTCTGTGAAAGGACTTGCGTTCGAAAAAAATATATATATATATATTTAAATACCTACAAGTTGTTAAATTAAATTGGTGAGAACTGGCTAGTTTATCAAAAGCTGCCATATTGAATGCCTTAAGTAAATAAGTCGAATGTGGGTAGAGCGCGGGGTATTGGATGTATCCGCATAGTTATTGATATGATTTTCAAAATTGATTATTGATTTCGTGGAATTCGTGCAATTTTTCTCAAATAATACCTTGTCGTCGATGAATATCATGGTCCCATTGTGCCATTGTCCCATTGTTATCTATCACCATTAAGTGTCCGGCCCAAATCTATCCCATGGTTCATCTGAGAGTCGTCCTGTACTTCAATTCTACACTATACGAGTACTTACCCATAGCGCATATGATTCCATCCTAGCAAAACAATTTCCATAGTTCTCTGGTATTTGATCTGTCTAGTAGAGTAGCGTTCGACGAAAGTAAATTTTTCCAAAGAATTTCAGTTACGCTGTGCTGAGATAACTTACTTTTCTTTTGTTCAGTGCTAAAACTCACTATTAGTACGAAGAAGTTTCTTCAAAAACTTTGGGGAATAAAACGATTTCCATTTTGATTCAAATAAAATAAATGCATTTTTCTACAATAAGAAATTAACTTTAATTAAAAAAAAATTAGCAGTTGAGCTTCAAGAGTATTTTGTACCGCGACCGCAATACTGAAAATAGTTTTGTAGCTAAAGCACGGCATGAGGTACATACGTGTTGGGTTATCCACTATAAAGCCTGGAGCAGTATGATACAGTTATACAAAGAGAGATAGCTTAACAACAAGAAGGTTTTATTAAGTTTATTAAGGTCAATACCTTGAGTCCAACTCACCACAGAGAACAAAAAAAAAATAAACATTTTGGCGCTAGCATACCATACTCATAGATAGCATGGCCTAGCTTCTCTAAGAATGGAAGTTTATTGCCTTATCGAGAGGCGGATGTTTGTTTTCTTTTTCTGATGCATTGACCGCTGAGGGGTCGACTCTAAACCAGGATATAGTTAGAGTCGAGTGATCAATATTTAAGTTGAGTCTAAATTCGCAACTAAATTGATTTTTTATTTTGTTTATCAAAAGAAATTTGAATTTTATTTTCTTCCTTTCGTCAGCTCTTTCCTCATTATATGAACTTATTCATAAAGAATTTTTCCGTTTTTACAGTGTTTTCGTGTGGTAGCTTTTGCACGTGGTAGTACCAATTGATCCTACCTGGTGCAGGGCTTAGTGGGTCGGAGAATAAACAAGTTAAATGTTCTGTTTTTGGATGACTGATTCTAAATCTGTTTTCTTCGAGGGCATCCTTCATTTATTAAGTGCATTTTGTAGATCTAACCCCTCTCCACTTGGGATAACTGCATCGGTCGCACAGAATACAGAGGCTATGTTTCAAAATCTAAGGACGCTTCCCTTGTGTACGCCGATATTGACCGTAAATTCCTTGGTTATTCCTACCGTTCAGCTCATTGTGATTCTCTCAGACCTATTGTGTCCCCTGCCCCGAATTATACAAGTTCCCTAGAATGTCTAATTATAAGCAAGGAACAAGTAACAAAAGCAGAAATGACAGACTCTATATTTTAGTTCTCTAGGATTAGCTGTTATAAGTTCGCAACCGTGTTGCAGGCGCAGGGACAGAAAGCGTATAACGCAACATGTTAGTATAAAAAATGTTCAATTTAATTTGTTTGTACTCTTCGATACAAAAGCAATACCCATTTGTGAAAAATCCGTGATACATTACATATAAAACTAAGCAAAATTTTAAAACATTTAAAATTCTGTTAGGCAGCGTTAACAGTGTCTGGCACACATTGCGGCAGAAGCAGTGGAAGGCGGTTAAGCACAACATGGGAATGTTATTTTGAAACAAAAAACTGCTATCCAGCACCGTCATATCCAAGAGCATTTTCATCCAAATACCCATATTAATAGCGTAATTTCCGTGTAAAGGAATTTTCGTCAGATTTCTCTTAAACTTTCTCTTTTCGTTTTGTTTTACTCAACTCAATAATTTCCCACGAATCCTTGCAGCATTTCACTCAAGCAAAATCGTATTTTTTGCGATACGATAAATTCCATCTCAACAAGTGGGATAAAAATAACAATCTCCCAATTTTACTCACTCAAAAGCCACCCCTACCCACTCACTCACTGGAATTGCAACCCTCACAAAACAAAAGTTCATTTTCACTCACCCACCTTCACCCCCTACGTTCGTTCATTCACTCTCACTCAAATTAGATGGAAATTTCGTACTATTTGCAGTTTTCTTATCCTCTAAGAAATTTCCCCCATTTTCTTCCTCCATTAGCATAAATTTTCTCTTTCTTTCGTGATTTTTCTTCGAGTGCAATTTTCCAAGACAATTTCGATTTCCTTAAGCGCGACGTCAAGCAAAAGAGCCAAATTAAAAGGAAAAAGAGTTTTCTTCTCCAACGTTTTCTTGAGGGTATATTGTGGTGGGATTCCTTAAGTTCCTTTGAATTTGGGAGTTGACACTAAATGATGGAGCGCAAGAAGACACCTTCTTTCAACTTCCAAGAGGGTGACTTCTACGCCGTTTCGCTTAAAATATAAGAAAATAATATTTATACTTAAGAAACACGACGTTTCGAAGTTAGTTTCTCGGGATCTGTCGTTCAAGAAGGAGCTGAAAATTATAAGAAAACGGTTTTCTTCGAGACACCACACAACGCATGTGAAAGTTACCGCACTAAAAAACCCAACACATAAAGAAATCTGTACTTGATTATTCTGAGGGTGTTTATTTTATATCTTACGTTCTATGGAAAAAATCCTTTTTTTTTGGCGGGAAAAACAAATTTTAAATCTCGTGTGGCGTTTTTTTTTTTTTTTCTCTCTTTCGGATTTATTTTTTTTAAGTGTAATAAAAAGTGAATAAGTAATAAGAAATAAAACTAAATGAAGTAAAAACAAAACTAAGAAAAAATAACTTGTACATGTGGAGGTGAAAAAAAAAATAAAACCAAAAATATAGCGGAGCCGTTTTAAACATTTTCAAGACGTATGTGGAACTTTTTTTTTTTTTGGCGCCAAAAATTATTTGATTTGTTTCTTATATATTTTTTACTTCATTTTTTTTATTTCATTTTTTTTTTCTTGTATGTTTGGAAGTGGTTTGTAGGTCAATTCGTTGTAGATAGAGGATGAGAGTAATACATTTTTCGATAAGTGTTGATGTTGATAGGAATCCATCTGTTGTCTGCTTGTGCCTACATAAATCTTCATTTTTTTAGCAGAGTCCTTATATTGAGAGTTCTCTTAAATTTTATCATGTCTGTTATTATAATTTTTTTTTTTTTTTTGTCATTACATATGATGTTTGATTTCCTGTATAAATATTGCGAGACATGAAGGAAATTGTTAGATTTCTATTAAAAACGAGTGTTCTGTAAAAGTAAGGGTATATTTTGAGCGGTTGACTTGAAAATGTACAAGAACTGGTAATATGTCTATGCATTAAAAATTGAATTAACGAGAACAAAATTATACTAAACAAATGGATTAAATAAAATATTTTTTTTTTTATTAAATGAATCCAAAGGAATATTTTACTTCTTTTTTTTTAATACCAAACATGTAGTGTAGGTAGTATTTTTTCTGCTACTCGTGTTTTTCACTTCAATGAGAAGACTTCAATTTAATAAAAAAAAAATTACTTTCACTATAATTTGTTTTTTTTTTTTATATTTTGGTGTTGATTGCACAAATTTCATAGTCTCTATAAAATTGAAAATATTTAAAAAAAAAATTGTTTTTATCGCAGAACTCAAATGGAATCTTTGAAGAATTCTCGCGTCGGTAAATGAGTGGTCAATATACTTAAAATGGCATTAGCCACGATGAAAATTTTAAATTGTAAAAAGCTGTGTTTTTTTTATGTTTTTTTGTGTTTTCATTATTTAACTGAATCTCAATCTATTTTTGTTGCACTATTTTTCAATTTATCTAGGGCTATTTTTTTTTAAAAATCGAATTATGTATTGTTTTTCTAGTAACTATCCGAAACCAAAAAAGATAACGCGCTCAGCCTACCACAGTGGAATATTTGCAGGCAAAACTTTAGATAAACCACAAGACAGGAGTCAGCCTCATGCTATTGTTATTATTATTTTTATTTTTATTTTTATTATTGTTTGTTTTCTAAATATGATAACAATTAAATATCTCCGATTGTTTTTACTTCATAACATAGAAACCTAAAGGTGGTTTTCTAATAGGACAGCAGATTTGTTTTTTTTTTTTTTTTTTTCTATAACCCCCAACCATATAATTATCAAGAAGTTTAAGAATGAATAGACATCTATAAAACTTGTATTTAATTTTCCTTTCACACAAACTTAAAATTGTGTTAAAAAATGAATGTCATAAATCAAGCAGTTCTATTATTGTTATGACGGAATGCGATTCAGTGCAAGTTTGAGTGTGCCTAAAATCTTCGAATTATGGATTCTTTGGAAACCCTATCCAAAATAGTGATTAGCAGTGAAGTTTTCAAAAGTTATATTTTCATTGTCCAATATCAATTTTAAAAGGCCTTTTCGTCACTCTCAATGCTGCCTAAACACAGTAAATCTTATGAGAGATTTATACAGTGCACATATTTTGTCCACTGGTCAATCGTCATTTCTATTTTATAACTAGTTAGTTAGGGAATTGAGAGAATTTAAGGAATATTCACTTTTCCAGTTTCGCAAAGTATAATTTAATTATTTTAATTATTATTTAATTAAATTTAATTGTTATTATTTTAATTATTAAAAAAAAAATATTTTTAATACCAGTAATTGTAAACGTAAAAAAAAAAATGTTCGACTGGTAGAAAAGTAGAAAAAAATAAAAAACTAAGTGAAAATTGTCATGCAAATTGGATAGCACTATTATACAGAGACCAAATGACAATACGTTCTTCAAATAGTTGACTAACATTTTCCAAATTTATTTTAAGTGTTCTGTACCCAAATAAAAAAAATAAATGATGCTAGTGTTTCTAACTTCTTATCCTATTAACCGTTTGACTTAAAGAGACTTTCCAAAAATAAAGTATGTGCATTTTGTAGGTCCAATTTGGAGACCAAACAAATTTCTTCCTACCAAGTGATGCACCAAATTAAATTTATTGAATAAAATAAGTTAAAGAAAAGTGCCCGAAAACGATACGTTATTCAGTGATGTGACTTTTGCAAAATGTACAAAGAAATGTTTTAGTGCAGCATCTCGTATAGCTGTTGGTAATGTGATGCTTTATTTTTCGCACAAATGGGAGGTACCTACGAGTTTATTTCCGCATTCGGACGGCAAGATTGAGAAGCTTCATATGGCAATTTCAGTCACGGAGGCTTTGCAAGAGTTGTGACTAATAATTGAACCAGAACTTCCCGTTCAGTAGTTCAACGCATTTATAACCAAGCCGTGGCAGCAAAATGGATTTCGTATAAAAAATCTTGAAGTAGTTTTTCCTACAGCCTTTCGGATTAGGGACTGCCCTTTAGCTTCTAAGCTCATACAGAGGGCCTGACGTAGCTTCTCGCAGTCACTTGTGCTATGCGTGTTATATTTTAGAACTCCAGAGGCGATCAAAGCTATTAAAGCCAGGATTAATCGGACACAGCTACAAAAGCAAAAAATTTTGTCATCTTATTTTGAATATTTCTATCAAGTATCTGCTTTGCTGCTGCTCCGCTTGTGGAATTTGCTAAATTTGCGGACCCCAATATCATTGTACAGGCACCTCTATTTTGGATCATACCATCACTGAGGTCGAGAATTTGCTGTTGTTGCATTTAAGTGATCCAATTATTTCTTCTTCTGCCTTCTTCGGGCAAAATTTTCTGACGATCTTCTTTGTATATGGCCGTACCAGCTGATGTGTTCAACATGACGATTTCTCACAATGGTATTTTTACATGAAGGCTTACGCGAATACGCGTACTTCTAACTCTCTCCATGTTATTTTTTCCTTATATTTTTCATACCCCATCCAACATTAGGGTGCATATGTTAAACCCGGATACACGACTGTCGTATAAAGCAAACCTTTGAGTTTAAGTGGCATTTTTTGGTCATAAAAGACTGCTGAGTTTTTGCGCCGTAATCTCACTCGATGTGCAATATCGTCGTCCGACTTATTTTAAAACCATTGCTTCCGACGTCTTAATCCAATTATTAAATGTATTCTGAAGAATTGTCGAGTCGCTGCTTACGATAGCACTATTGTTGGCGAAAAGCAGAGAAGTCGTTTCATCGATGAGTCCCTTCAGCAAAAAATTGTACACGGCTTTGAAAAGCAAGGGACTTAAACAGCTGCCTTGGTGCACTGCTATTTTAACTCCAAATTCCTGGGAAATGATACATATGTATGTACTCGTATGTACATATTTTCGATATTTAGCTAAATCGAGTATGTTTTGTAGTATGCTATTACCGCCCAGATATTGATTTTGCGCTGAACTTGAATATAGTTTGTTGACCAACTTTCGAAAACTCACATTGCAAAATATACTCGATGTTAGCATTATGTATACACTGAAGCAAAGTTTATTATGCGAATACGACATGGCGTATCTTCAATATTTAAATACACAGACGTTAAACCAATAGTAGATATATAACTTTTTGATATTTAGACCTACGTTCCTAGATTATGAAGGTACGGCGAAATGTATGGGAATATTCTGACAAAAATACGCCTAGAAGAAAATATTACAACTTGTTGAAAGAGAATAGCCAAAAACATATGAAAGATTTGGAAAGACCACACCTGAAAAAAGTGCATGGTGCCGACGATATCTTCTCAAAATAAGATCGGATTAAAGAAACATTTTAAATGTGAACCATTTGAAAAGTAAAAATTTTTAGTTCGCAATACTTGATGAATTTTTGTTTTTCTTTATTCATTATTACAAAGTTATAGCTACCTAAAAATATATAATAATATGGCGCTCAATTGCAGAAAAAGTGACATCTAAAAAAAAATAAATCGGTTTAAAATTTTTACTGTAGTTATGTATATTTAAAATTATGAATCGTGTTTTGTAGTATTTAAATATGCTGAAAATTCCTTGAACAAATATGAATAGTAATACATTTGAGTTCTATTGATGGTCAACCTTAAAATTTTTCAGTTTAGTCCTTACACAGTTGTGACATTTTTTTACAAAACATAAGCGCAATGAACTAGGCACACATATTTGTTTATATGCATAATAAAATCATATCTTTTTGCCGAAAAAAATTACACTTTTCTTTCTAAAGGAATGAATTGTACGAGTATATGAAATCAACTGAGGAAACAAAATCTATCTGCATATGCATCTACGAGTATTTCTCTTAATAGACTTATCTTTGAGTTAATTTTTTAACAAAACGAAATATGTCACTATATCCCTTAAAACTTAAACACCTTTTGCTTGTTAGGCTTGCCAGCAATTGAAAATGTGAAGGTCTTTCCGAAAAGTATCAGCTGTTTAAAATAAATTAAAAAGTGTCATCTTCTAGGAGTAATTGGCTTTTCGTTATGAAATTACTTATACTGTATCGCAAACTTTGAACTATTGTGATTTAAAATTATTAAATTCTGAAAATTTTGAGTTGTGTTACTTTTTCGGCAAGTGAGCGATGTGTGGAAAAAAAAGCCAAGCCGTTAATCTTTTGGAGTACGGGTACTTATGATATTAGTAGAGATTTTAACAAATTTATTTGAAACTGTTCTTTTTAGCTAATAGACCGACACCTCATGGAATTGTTAAAAAAAATTGTATAACACTTACAGTGACGACGAACTGACGAAAAATATATGTATATAAATATATTTTGCTTCGCAACCGCCAAACTGTACTAAAATAGTTTGAAGACTAATACCAAAGTTCCTTAAATTTCGAAAAGTCTCACCAATAGTTGCCAGTACAGAGTTGTACATAATTCAAATTAATGTAAATTGTTTCGATTTTCGAAAAGAAATATAGAATTATACCCCTTGGGTAGCATCACTATAAGCATTTTTCTGACTTTCGTAATATTAAGAAATACTAATCGCGAATTTAATTTCATTTACTTATTTAATTCCTTTAAATAAGTAACGATTTTAGAATTCTCGATACTTCTAGAACAAGTACATAGGTATACATACGAGTATGTGTTTTACATGCAACACAAACTTAATTCAATGTAAAACCATTGAAACGTCTATGTTTGTTCGTCTGAAAAATGCAATATATTTTATAGCGATAGAGCGATTCGCTTAAAAGGAGTTCAAAGGCTGGTATCAGACTTATGCCTCTTCTACATAGATACAATCATGACAAATGTTCCTAAGAACTTCATTTAATCACTCCTAAAAATGCGATATTTGAATGTCCCATTAGTCAAGCCACTATTGAACATCTCTCTTTCTCTCTATCTTTGTTACAGAACAAGTAAATATTGAAATTCACTCATAGGAAACATATTTGCAGAAGCTTTTAATCGTCAGCTATTCTAGCTAGAATATAAACAACAAGCATCTGCATGCATTTCGGAGCGCTGATCCAGCGCTATACTTACATATATAGATTCGTCTCTCTTGAGAAAATATCATAAACGAAAAAACCATGACCATCTTTACCATTTACGCTAAGCCGCTGTTTCTACTGATGAAAATGGGAATAGAGCCAAGCAATATTTTACCCGCAAGCAACTTGATCGAATTGGGTATCTTTAAAAGTTCATTATTTTCTGATTTCAGATACAAACTTAATTCTGTTGATTAGATGATATGCTAGAGGGCTCATCTATACTATATATAGCAAAATCCACGCGATCAAGGCCGCGGGCAACAGCTAGTATAATATAAACCTCCTGGACTTCAATATTAATAAACCTAGCTTAACAAAATTAGGTGTACTATTTGGACGCACGTATTTACACCTATATTCTGTTTATCTGCAAAAACTTAGTTTTTAAATTTAAACAAAATCGTTAAAATGATATTTTTTCTCAAAAAAAAGTATCAGTTAAAATAAAAAAAAAAATTGAAAATCTTACAAAACCTTGTCTATGTCAAATATTGCTAAAATATTGATTTTGAATAAAATCGCCCCAAGCATATTTGAAAAATCAATCTTCAAAAACCGATTAATAAGTAAAGTATCGTTATACATACGTATTTTCTGCCAAAAACATGGTACGTCATCTGATAGCCTATTTGAACCTTAACTCAAATACGAAATTTGCAGCCGCTTTCGAGCAAATCGACTTTATTCAAAATCGTCCATTAGTAAAGTACCGTTAATATTGGGGTTAGAATGAAAATTCCGGTTTCGCGTGAAGTATAAAGAAAACCCATCCAGCCATTTAAAATTAAATGCAACTTGATTGTGATGATGACATCAGGTGGAGGGAAAAAATTACTTTGAATCACGAGCAGTGACAAAAAGCAAAACAAACAAGCTCCCCAGTTATCTGGACGCCACGCTTGGAGTTTACTGAAACTTAATACCACCTAAGTTTCAAACCCACTACACCAATCTTTCTTTCTCTCTCTCTCAGACCCTTGCCCTGAAATAATTTAATGGTATTCATATCCCATCTGGCGGGCGCAAATTATAAAAAAAAAAAAATATGTATGTATGTACATATGTATACATCCAGTCAGACAGAAAGAATTTAAAGACCTACTTTTTTTAGTTTCTCTATTATAGTAATGTCAAAATTTGATCAAAATTTGGAAATCGAAAATTTTCAGGAATCCAATAATTGGCTTTCAAATACTTCCAAGTAAAAATTACGCTGCAGTGTTATACGTTAAATACTTATATTTATTTCCTTTTTTTTTGTTTTGTGTTAGTGGCCTTTGTTTTGTCTGTTTTTAACCAGAACATATCAGTCTAAATCGACTCAAGTTATCCTCGTGAAATCATTTATGCGGGCATACATCACTTTGATGAACGTACATATGAATGTACATTCACCAAAGATTTTTGCTGTAGTAATTCACCGCCACCTTAATATGCCACAAAATAAATGCGCGACAGAACCGAATACAATTGCTGGCACTGTATGTACGTATTTGGATAATAAAAATTTGTTGTCTTTTGTTCCATGTTCTATACTGAAACCTGGTCCTCTGCTCATAGTAATATATGTGCTTACATATGTATATAAACAAGTCTTTTCCATAAAACTTAAGGGTGCGTCCATTCTGCGGTGGATGACCCGCTTCGATCGCGGCAGGATATGTTCTTTTCGGAAAATCACCCGCTGCACCCGCTCTATGTCCTCACGCCAGAGCTTCAGGTATTTTCCCGGGTTCCATACTAAATATATGTATGTATATATGTATACATTAGTTCACTAAATAAATAAATAAAATAGTATTTTGGCGCTAACAGCCAATAGGGCCAGGTCTAACTTCCCGCAACTACTCTTGCACGAATGGTTGGAACCTACTGTTTTAAGCTATTTCCAAAAAAAAAAAGTGGTCGGTTGAGAGAAGCTTCTCACGACAATTGGAGAGGTGGGACCATGAAAATATTTTCTTTTTGCGATTTCTGGGTTTCGAACTTTGAATCTCCCGCTCAATGATCGCGCACTTAACCACTGAACCACGGTGCCCACTATTTCATTAATACAATCAAATTAAAAAGTAAAAATCCCTAACTAAATAAGAATTAATAACACAAAGTAGGTATTTACGAGCATAAAATGACGACCAAATAATCCCTTTTGTAGGCGTTAAAATGAACCGACGGCATAATGCGCTTGTGCATTGAAAGAGTACTTAAGAATATTAACATCTGGTCCACTCATAGTTTTGAAGAGGTTTTTTTTTTTACTAATAAACCACTGGCGTAAGCTTTTTTAAATGTCATACTATTTTGGCAATTGTTCATCCGTTCATTTCAAACTATCTAAAGGGCCTTTAACCACATTTATTGTGCCACCGAGTTCTGTGCTATTGCGAAAGATAGTGTGTTGAACAATCGATTTATTCGATAGTATCGAATTAGCCATCCATTTGATATTTACTAGAAACCATTCATTCATTTAAAATTCGTTTATTACTGCCTTCGTTCATTGTACTATTTTCGTTAATCTGAATTGCGTTTCTTTCAAAGTTTCTTTAATTCGACAGTTCGTTCAAACAACTTTTTCTCATTCTCATAGACCGAAGTTAATAGTAATCGTTTTTGATTGCTAATAAGTATCTCGATAGATTGTAGGTTGTAGATTGGTTATAGGGGTGTACGTGTACTACGACCTTTATAGATCTATTGTGCTCCCCCGACTTGGAGCTCAAGTGCATGATACACTCGACTTAGAGCACCTTCTCCAGTTCAATTGCATTGATGAACTGGAGTATCTTGAGTGGATCCAACGATGATAGATCTATAGTAGGTAAGCATCATCAATGCTCCACTTTCTTTAAGAAAATGCCGTGGGGTTTCCGTTTGCTCTATGTTCAGTTTCCTGAGATGTTGCTTAAGCCTGCAGTGACCCGTCAGGAAGCCTGTTATAATGCAAAGCCGGTTTTTTTTTATGTTGATACAGACCTTATTTCTTTTCCGGTTGTAGTTCCCGAGAAGTTCTTTGGCCTGTCTTAGCTTCGGAAGTTCCTCCCAAATTTTGGTTCTCTTGTGGTTTTCTTTTCTTCTTAGTTCTTATCGTATTTTATGCGGTCCCAGCCCGCAGAATGGTTCTGGTCCAACAAAGGCGGTCTCAGATCCCTCTCTTCCTAGTTCGCCAGCTACTTCATTCCCCTCTACTCCGACGTGACTCCACGGTGATTATTTTACTCTGACCAAGTCTATTTACCTTGGCAAGACACTCACATACCGGTTTTGACCTGATTTCATGCGATATCAGTGCTTTTATAGCGACCTGGTTGTCCAACAGTATTGCGATATCTTGTACCTCTACCAGAAAAATTATTACGACCATAATTTTAAGTTTTGAAATTCTCTACAAAATGTATATTTTTTTTTACATTTTCGTAAATTATGGGTAGATGCGCAATCTTCGAAAATGTTTGACTTAATGTACCCCGAAGTTCAAATCCAGCTCTTTCTTGAATTGTGTTAAAACTTGTAAACAAAAGTAAAATAAAAGTAGACCAAGTATGCAGATTCCTTAAGGTGACAGCTATAGTTTCAATTCAAGTTAAACACCAAGAAATGCAGTCCATAACAACGGGTATGCCTATATTCCTGCCCTATTCACTTAACATTATCTTTATTTATTTATTTTAAAGTTTTTTTCCCTTAAAAAAAAAAAACAAATTAATAATTCATAGATCATTAAAATTGTCCCTATTTTTTCTTTCTTTACAGGCCAATCAAACAACCCACAACTAAACACACACACGCAGAAACTCAAAACCACTTGCCCCGAAAAAAAAAACAGCTAACGACAGTGTCTATGTACTACAAAGGTACAAAATTCAAATAACATAACATACACACATCTATCAAGTTAAATAGTAGTGGACAGAACCCACAATAACACGCAAAGTGAATGGCTCAACGAACTCTACCGTTAAACTATTCAATAACTAGCCAACGAAAAATCCAAAGAAAATTCCATCAGCAGAATCGAATTTTCTTACGAAGGCGAAAACTAAGCATTTAACCAGAAATTCCGATTTGATTTGGATTTCGTTAAACGGTTTTTGTGTGTTGACTGCTACCACCGTCGCCAACACAATTATTTTCACTACCACCACCATCACATTTAGAGGAAAGATACCTAATCCATAAAACTGGACGAGTATCATTCATATCTTTTGCCATTCGCCGGAGGTAACGTTGCTGCATATTCCGTTGATAATTTGCGTCGCATCTCAGATCATCATCCGCAACCCCATCACAACCACAATCATCATCAAAATACTCAAATACCACCGAGCAGCTCTATAGGCGAGCCTGATAGTACTGCGAGAGAATTGCAATACAACAATAATAACAACAACAATAACAAAAATCGTTATCACCAACAGCAGCAACAGCAGCACCCACACTATCAGCAACATCAGCTTCAGTTAGAGCAACAACAACATTTTGATAGAGGTGCCACTAATAATCATCAACCGGAATACAAATACGAACCGACCGGAGGCAAAATATTACAACCATCCGTAACGATACCTTCACAAATTCAGCAACCTACGACCGTAGCTGCTATTCCGAGTGGACAGACGCTGGGTCACTCAAAAGTGGATCAGTGGCTATTGAATCAGTTCAAAATAGCAACCGAAGCTGCACTTGATTTACGTTCGACACCGCTTCTGTCACATCAGCAACAGCAGCATCATCAGCATCACCTGCATCATCATAATCAGCATTTGGATCAGCAGCACCTTCCCTTGGACGGAGCAGCTGAACATTTGACGAAATTAGAACATCCTCAGCAACAGAATTCCCTTCCAAACGCTCCAGTAGCCAACGCAGCAGCAGCCGCCGCCGCTGCAGCAGTAGACACCCAAATGACTACAGACGTACAGCAACAACATCAACATCAGGCTACTAACCGAACCCTATTCAAAATGGACACCGACTTTTGGCAACAGGCCCGAGGGCCACCTATTGGGCTCGCATCAGTCGCCCATCATCACCACCATCAGCAGCAACAGCATCACCAGCAACATGCACACCATCAGAATCATCAGCCCCTAACGCTGTTCAATGCCATGGCGGGGAATAGTGCAAATGGTAGCAATAGTGTAAATGGTGCGCCCACCATAAATCTCCCATCGAATAACAACAACAATACCGATAATAACGAGGTCGGTGGTGATGCCGTAACAGCATCGGAGAATGCAACATCAGCGATAACAAGACCTGGCAATACCAACTGCGGAGATCCAAGAAGTCCCTCTCAAAACGGTCCCAGCTCCGATCAAAACCAAACCGCGAACAGTCCGGCGCCGACCTCCTCTCACCTGCATCATCAGCTACAACAGCAGCTTCATCATCACATGCAGCAGCAGCAACAAGCCGAAAGCGTCCAGAACGAGTCACTGCCGAACGGAGGCGATGCTGGAAGTGGTGCCGGCAACAGTCTCACCACACCTATTCCCGGAGGCCATCACATGACTCCGAATCACCTTACTGCGAGCAGCCTGCAGCAAATGCAACATCTGCAACAACAAAATCACATGCAACAACAACAAACGCAGCACAACCAGTCTCAATCCCAGCAACAGCAACACAGTCCGCAATTAAATTTATCGCAGCAACAGGCGGCAGCAGCGGTGGCGGCAGCGGCAGCAGCAGCATCCTTGTCGCATCCACCGCAGGCGCTTACCCCATCCGGGGGTAGTTCAACCCCCGACATAAAGTTCAACAGCGAGAAGTTAGTCAGTGAAATTCAGGTGAGTCCTTGAGAAAGTACATATGTATATATATTTTTGTTATTAGCTTTTATTTTATGTGTGCGAATGTGTGTGTGCGACGAAAGTACTCAAGCGAAAAAAAAAAAAAAAAAAACTGCAGTGTTACATAAAATTTCTCGGAATTCTACTCTCAAGACGGCTTAATACGGATGACGACACACTTTCCCTCTCACGACGCATCCTATACCGGTACCGAGAAGGAGAAATCAAAACCATTTTCAATGTCACAATGTGGGGTTTTCTTTTTAATCATACACAAGTTCTTTTCGTCGTTTTTTTTTTTTACAATGTGTATTCTGGAGAGTATACGCAACAACATAGTATCCTTTCATTTCCTTTCAATACTCTAAAAGCGAATCCGGGCCCATTCATACAGGTATACCGATAAAGCAACACCCACTTCACAAGCAAGGACGACAAAAAAAATCAAAATTACTTTTTGCCTGCATCCTTTTGGGATAAGGATACTAACGACCACCGACCGAAGGTAACATTGGCGGAAATTTTTGTTATATCCTTAGTAGATGGAACAAAAATTGGCAAAAACATTGGTCAGCGGTCCCAGTCCCAGTAGCGAATCGGAAAAAAGCGCATACCTACAAATTTTTTTTTCCTTGAAACCTTTCATCCCTCTTTTTAATTTTTTTTAGGTTTTAATTTTTTATATTCTTGTATAGTTGATTTTCGGCGCCAAATGCAATCCTACACGTGCTCAGGCACAGTCATATGGCATACTGACTCCATATAGGAGGGAATCCTTGAGTCGCCCCCTCCAATCCACAATCCATGTGAGCAATAGAGAAAACAAGAGCGAGTGAGTGAGAGCAAATTTTGTGTGAAAATTGGGTAAAATTCCCAAATGTCTAGTTTTCGTTTTAAATTTGTGAGTTGAAGGACGCAGGGGTGGTTTGGTTAATAGTTGGGCTCTAGGTGTATATTTGTATGAGAGTAGTTTCGGAATGATGATGCATTCTCCTCCATTATCTTTCTCGTTCGTTCTTGTTGTTCTTTTGAAGGTAATTTAACCGGTCTTGTGAGAAGAAATTGCTATCCAAAAAAGTTTTGAACCAAAAGCATATTGCATAAGGGAAAGAAATAGTGTGTAGGTATGGGCTCGCGCGCCTGACTGATGATAATAATGTTGGTATTGATGACGATCTTCGTATCCTGTAGTACATTCAACTTGTCTTACTGTTGCTGTGGTCTTTAGGACGGAGAGGAGAGAGACGTTTGACCTTGATTTTTGTTTGTAAAATATTCGACTTGGATTTAAGTTTTGTGTCAGAACTCAGAAGGCAGGGGGACGTTGTTGAAACCTTTTTTAAAGTGTGTCATTGCGTGGTGTGTATGATTCTTGGTTAATGAAGTTGATGCTGCAATTGAAGTGAATGTGAATGACTCTATGAGCGGCTCTTTAGTCAGTCGGACTAGGTATCAAGTGATTGATTGAAATATATGAATGATAAACAATTAAACTCAAAATGCATGGTGAGGTGTTGAAGGTGTATACAGTTAAATGAGTCTTGATGTTTGGAAATACCTACATATATCGCCCCGAGAGTACATACTACTCGTACTGCATGTAATTCAATAAATTCAAGGGAATTATTCACTCTAATTTGTTGATCTTAGGAACTTATAAGTGGGGCCTAAAGCATAAGCTTCACAATGTTTATATATCCGAAGAGTAGGTAGTAAATTCTTAAAATTAAAATTCAGACAATTCAAGTGATTTTTTTTTTCTAAAACTCTTCAGAAGCAGTTTTATCATGAAACCTTATTCTCATGTAATAAAAGTCGCGCTTTAGATTCCATTTTACAGAAATTTTCTTTGATAAACTTTATGTCGGTTTTCGTTCCCTCATTTTGCATTTTCTACAACGCTTCTATTTGCTTTAACCAGAGAAGCAATCTGGCTTTGGAAATACTGATTGTCTTTGCTTCTCAGTATTCTCTCTCTTATTGAAGACTAGAACTAGATATACCCATCTACTTTGCGTTTTTACGGGATACATTTCTGTGAAGAGAATTTTGTAAGCTGCATTAAAAAAAATTCTCTATGTAGTTTTATATCAAATTTGGCCGAGCAAGGCCTATTTTAGAGAATTAGATGTTCACATCGGAAAATTGCAATAATACGATAAAATAATGAAAAAATTTCAAAAATAATAATTTGTTTTGTAGGACACACTGTTTTTGAGATATTCGCACTGAAAAGGGATTTCCATTAACTTGGGGTAAAGTCGAACATTTTATGTAATTTTCGCAAATTTTGAAAAAATCAGCATCTTATTTTGTGAATTTTAAATGCTAACTCACAGACCTTTCTGTCAACGCCATAGTAAAAAAAGGCATTGTTTTAAAATATGTAAATGCATTAAGGGAGAGCGCTTTAAGGACATTTAGAAATTGGAATTGGAATCAGATTGGGGGTCCTGTGCTCATGTGTTTTCATCGATGAGCGTCACTGGGTGCACCTGCAGAGCTGAGAAATCCAAAATTCTGTGTTTTATCTCAATAGTTCTGGTCTAAGGGTGTCTGTATTCAATGTGCAGGTCAGCAAGAAGCACGGCTCTAAATCAAATGTTTGCGCGAAATATTTATTTAATTTAAACATTTTTTGTGAGAATCACTGCAGTTAGTGAGAACCTTAAAGAAGCACAGATTAGCGTGATTATTATTAAAATTGGAATTTATGACCAATCAATGTTGAAAGTAATCTTCAGTTTGGTAACGGACATGTTTTCAAAGGAAATGTGGATTTGAAATTGAAGTTAGCACTCTCAGCTCACACAATAGAGCCGTTAGTAATACTTTTCAATTGCAAATTTAATTCTAGTTTGTTAGCTTAGATCAAAATTTATATTTTAAACAGATTTAGTCAATTTTTATTATTTAACTTGGTTTATTAGACCGTCTAGATGCTATTTTTCTTATATTTAAACTTTAGAGTTCAGATAAGTACTGTAAGTTTAAATTTGAATGAATATCTAGGAAAACTTTGTAGTAGTAGTTCCAATATCTGATACGCTTTCGCTTGTTAATATTTGGACGGTGTTTGTATTGTCAACATGTCCGGTGAAAGGTTTCAAATAAAACAACAAAATTTGCAGATGTATCACACATACATATAAATACTAGGAATCACAAGCAAATGCAAAACATTGAAACAATTCTCCCCGATCAGCTCGGGTAGAACTACTCGTAGTGGAATAAAAGAAGCAACCCACTACACTAAAAATACATTTTAAAATTTCAAATTTAATTTTCAGTCTCCAAGACTAAGATTTTAAACTACGAGTAAAAGTGCAATGTTAAACCTTTTTATTTAAAATTTTATTTTTTTATCTTGAAGCGAAAACGTGTCAGCTATTGAAAAGAATTTCTACTAAATGAAATATTTCAAACTGTCTTGTGTTAATTATTAACTTCAAGAGCTTAAATTAAGTTTAAACATATTATAACTTTCTTAAAAAACTTACAATATCTAATTGGTCACATATAGTAAGTTAATAAGTAATCAAAGTTTAAATTTAAGGAATTGCATATAAGGTATTTAGTTCAAAATACGGACAATGTATTATATTACAAATACAGTATGCAATTTCAGAAAAACGGGCTTAAACTTTTTTCAGACGAAAATTTGTTCCCTGTGAAAGAGTCCTGTTTAGGATTATGCTAGACATACAGATAGACTTATTTACAAGCAGAATTTGAAAATTTAGCTTTTTGAGTTATTCCGGGATCAATCGGTGAGTCTGCATGAAGTAACGAAAACTTCTTACTGATCGATAGTATATTTTTACAAGAAGTTGTTCATTAATGTTTTGCTTAAAAATTCGTATAAGCGAGTCATTGTGTAAAAATAAGTTCAAAATATCTTAAATGTTAATCAAAAGCTGTCCTAGGCGTTTTTAAGTCTGTCATCGATGTGAACGAAATTTTACAAAACACGGGGTATTTTTGAAGTCTTCATGACAAACATTCGGGGAAAGTGATCGTCCTGCTGACTGAAGGCTTGAGACGTGAGAAATTGTCTTATCTGTGGTTCTATATTGCAAGACTGTCTCTGGCGCAAAAAACCTACGAGTTCACTAGAATTGTGAGTGTCCCCGCTGGAGAATTCGTAAACCTTATACTCTAAATAGGACAGCTCCGAAAGAAAGATTGCCATCCCTGAAATCCTGTTGTACCCAAATACCTACATATGTACATATGTAAGCAGGTACTGCGGTTTCAGAAAATAAAGAGGAGCAGAAATAAGTCTTTCTTCTTCGCGAGTTTACTCGTTCAAGTAAACTGGAGTGGAATTTCGAAAGAAAAGAAAAAATGCGATTTCTTAAGTTTTTTTTTTTTTTTTTTTTTGTGGGTCATTATCATTAGTTTGGTGGGCTTTATATGAGGGTTTTTCGTTTATGCGTGGGTGCTTTTTGTGCATTAGTTTTTCTGTGAGCAAATGGATGATTATATGTATTTAAGTACATGCATGTACAAACTTATGCATGTTTGTACACATATGCATGTTTGTACACATATGCATAACTTTAACTATGTTCAAACATGAGCATTTATCTATACCTACATATGCATTCGCACGTAAAACGTATGTAACTATTGAATTGACCCTCTTCATCCGCATCCGTTCTCCTACACAAAAGATGCTCGGACTATAGACCACCCACAAATCTAATGCAAATAAAATCCCAACAATTAAAAACCCATAAACAAAAATACACAAAGGAAAACACTGAGGGCCTTTTTCGTTTGCATACATACATACATACATATATGTACATATATCTAACTACGCATCACTGACGCAATGACAAGATCGTTTTTTCGATGTCATCTCCTTTTTTTACATTTCCAACCATATTTTGTTTTTTCCAACAAAAATACTGCTTTTCGCTTGCGTAAATTTTTTTTGAAAAAGGAGGAAGTTTTTTTTCATTATTTTTCGAGCGAAAAAAAAAAAACTATGTAGGACTAAGCTCGCTTTGGAATTCAAATTCGAGCGAGTATTTTAAGCTTTGAGTTAATTTGTATACTCACATAAATGACGCAATCTAAAGCACAGTACAGACGATGAATCCCTCTTTCTTATTGTTCGTATTGAACGTCGTTATATCTCTTTGGTCCAAGATCACACAGTTGCCTTCAAATAAAAACGCATTCTTATAATGTATATATATGTAGATATGTAAGTACCCACTTAGGTATCTGAAGCGATAACATGACATAACAATGCCCAGCCATCAATTTCAAAAGAGGCATTTCTTTTAAAACTTAAATATTCCAGATAATCTATCAAAAGTTCATTACAGCGTATCCACCAGATATGGCCAATCAATGTCTAAATGTAACAAAAGAAAAATATCCTTCCTCCCCGCTTCCACGTGTCGGTCCATTTGATAATATTAAATAAAAAAATGCTCTATGCGACTGTCAATCCTTTATATACAAAAAAATATCAAAAAAAATATCTCACACCACCATAAAGGACACTATATAGGGAAATAGTTTTTTTTTGTCCCTTTTCACTTACACTACAAAAAAATAATGAAAAAAAAACTTCATTAAAAGTGTATCCCTATTGCTTTCCCTCTTTTGTTTTTTTTTTTCCACAATTAAAACACACATTCAAAACTATACCGAGAGGGAGAGAAAAAAAAACCGAAAGAAAAGTTAAAATGAAGAAAACAAAAAAAAAAATTAATATATATGGTAAAGCAAATAAAGGGGAGGGATTTAGAAAAAAAATTCCAATTTTTTTTTTTATTTTTTTTTTTATCTGGTCCTTTTTTATGGGTGGGACAGACGGACACTCGTTGTCCTTTTATAATTTGTTTGCTTATTCCGTTTTTCTCCACCCTTAGGTTGCTACACATATTTAGTGCACTTTTTCTTAAAAGTATACAATGCAATTTCACAAGGAGTAGGAAACGATATTTGTTTCATTCTTTATACGCTGTTTCCGCTGTTTCTTGTTTTTTTTTTTTTTTGGTCAATCTATTCCCAAGGTTTCATTGCAAACTTGGGAGGAAAAAAAATGTACATTTCTTACATAACATACATGGATGTATGTACATATGTATGTAGCTGGGTTTTTTCATTTTATTTTCTGGACTTGAGTGCAATTGTACGGTGATGAGGTTTGTTTTGTGTCCTTTAGAAAAGGTAGAAACGCAATGCAAACTAGGTATTTGGTTGGTCTATCGCTTCAGGGGTTGGTTTTTTTGTATGCAGGGTGTTACTAAAGGGAGAACATTTCAGTTAAGAGTCGTAAAACAAACGCATTTCTGTAAAAGTTTATAGATAGATAGATGAGCTATCTGGGAACAGAGTTACCCTAGGATTTTTTTGATTGCTTAGAGATTGGATATTGTGAGCAGAGCTGCAAGAATACATTTACAGGTAGAATTTTGCGACAGTTCCTTGCATCCAATGGTATGTTAATTTGTATGAACATGGTGTAGGTACCTATGGGAAACTAGGTAAAAAGATAAAGAGTAGATAGTGGGATGAACTTTAATCGTTAGAATTCATGCTATGCGACAAGATTTAAAACGTTTTGTCGAAAATGTAAACCAAAGGTGGATGGAAGACAAAGTCATATAACAAGTTTGACTTAATTTCAATACCAAAAACTTGAACACCACTTGAGCGGTGTTTCCAGTTCAAATACTACAATCTGATGCAAATCAAAGATGGAAGCATATAGATTATTGTAATGGTCCCCTGAAGCACAAGAGAAAAATCATCTATAGCAACAAATAGATATTATAGTGCTATTCTACAGTAGGTAAATACCCTTTCAAGGGCGGGGAGAGTCGCTCTGTCTTTACTAATGTTGGATGCAGCACAATTACCTTTGTTTCATTATTTACATTATGACCTGTACCTACCTACGCCTACCGCCCTTACGGAACACCTTTCGTGAGCAACTACTCACTGACTGCGAGTGAGGTTTTTCATGTATTATATTTTTTTCAAGTGGAGCATTTCAGAAACATATTTACGTTTCCTATCGCTGCATCTCCTTTTTTATCCTAAGTCTAATCCATAGACTACTAACCGCGAGTGAGCATCGACCAAGATTACTCGTAACAGCAGGCGTGAGTGACTTTTAGCCATGAGTTATTCCATATGAAGTGACTACCGACATCGTGCATATATTTCTAAAGTCCTAAAAGATTAAAACATGCGATTATCCTTAAAATAAGAGACGGTTAATCATCGTATCATGTGTTAACATAGAAGGAAAGGTTGAAGGAAAGAAGATATTTATTATTTTTCAATTTAGTTCCTGTATTTCAACACGTTCGATAATCAAAGCTTCTATGCCGCTATAAAAGTACTTTACTATCAAATCGGTTAAAAGACAGCTTGCTTAATTTCACTATCGGTGATCATTTTTTTTCCTCTGAGGTCTGATTTTAATTTTGAAAAAAAAGTTAGTCGCTGAGGGCTAGAACCGCAATCTCTAACGTTGCCCTTAGAAATCGCAGTAGTGTGAACAGGCGAACGCCTGGGCTGAATTTTACTCGTCGCTTATTAACGATTTTCTGCCTTAGATGCCGCCGTAAATCCTTGTAATAGGCTACGTTAATGCTTATATTTCGTTTCTCGAAATCAACAACAACCTTCGCATTCCCAAACGTTTTTAGCCATTAGCTTTTGTGTTCTTTAGGTTACCTATGATTTTTTAGCACTGGGTCTCCCTTCCGGTGCCACTCCATTGAATTTCTTTTGTATATTGGATCATAGTAAAGGAATATAGTCTTGTTCCCTATAACAATCAGCTTAATAGTTCCTTTCTGGTCTTCAC
Organism: Pocota personata; assembly: GCA_963082735.1. Classification (NCBI taxonomy): domain Eukaryota; kingdom Metazoa; phylum Arthropoda; class Insecta; order Diptera; family Syrphidae; genus Pocota; species Pocota personata. The sequence goes on from OY720433.1 coordinate 6,820,462, forward strand.
TGCAAAGGTCCAAAAACTGCTCACTACATTGAAGACGTCGCTGTTTTTGATCTGCATGGAGTTGTTTAGGCACTCATCTTGCATTAATTTTAGCCATCCCAAAATGCTCATAAATGAGGCGAAGGACATTTATTTTAGAAATGCCAGTTTGTGCGGCTGTCGCTCAAAACTATTTGTTCCACAAATTAAATATTTTTGAGAATAACCACATTGCAGGGATCTTTCACGTAAGTCATCTTCTAACGATTCTTGTCCCTAGCGAAACGGCTTAATTGTGGGAAGTGATGGGCAAGAGTCCCCTTAAACAGCATCATTACATTTAACATTTCGACATTTTTTAAACTTATTCGACTATGGCTTCATTGTGGGACTGTCACAAGGATTGAAACACTGTGAATAACTGTTGTGTTCCTGTTGTAATCCATTAGGTTAAGATGCGGAAAAGCTCCAGGCATTAGCCTATCCCAAAAACAATATCGACTGAAGTTCCAGCCGAGCTCGAAAAAGAGAGAGAAAACAAAATGCAAGAACAACAGCAAATTCTTGAACTCATTGATGGTGAGATCCAAAATAGAGTGACCTGTAGAATGATATTGAGTTCCGCAAAATTAGGCAACCCCACAAGCAACAAGACAGATACGTGGAAGAAATACTTAACATTAGATGTACGAGTACTTACTCGTATGCGGTATATGTATTATATATGTATTTCAACGGTAGTAAAAGAAGAATAAACATGCACCGCAGTACGAACATATGTAGACAACTCACCAGAGATGTGGCTTTAAAAAAATATTGTGCACTAGATTTGGCTTATCGAAGTAGATTTTAAATCTTACTGTATAGATTAACATAAATTTGTTGGTACCCATAAATTTTTTTCGGAAAGCGTATTTTATTACAATACATTTGAATTTGTCGAACGGGTTCAGTAATAGAAATAACAAAAATTATTGGGAGCTAGAGATAATAGAAAAGTTACCTTACATTTTCATTATATTCACAGACACGTTTTACTTTCTGAACCTAGTCCCTTAATTTCATAGTTGCCGTTGTTGAATGGAGTACCTACACTTAAAATCTGACCTCAATTCGATTTTATTTCATTCACGCGCTTTGGCTGTTTAGCAAAGACAATATGCACCTAGTGCATGCTCAACTACACAACTTATCTACCCCTTGCCGGCAGCTGCATGTACTCGTACCTACATGCTAGCTTAGCTATAGCTACTGAATTAAAAATTTCATTTGCAATCTAAAAGTTCTCATAATGGGAACATTTCCTTTCGAATTGTTAGAAAGGAAATGTAAAAAAAAATTCCACACATTTTTGGGAGTTGAAATCATATGTCGAAAATTTTTGAAATGAAAAAAATTAGTACGCTTATGGAGTTTAGTAATCTGTTTCTGTCTAGTTGTGACAGCACAAAAAACAAAAATGCTCGTAAAATTGCAACAAAATTGGGGAAACCAATTATCAGAGATAGCAGCAGCATTATGAACAATGCTTAGATGCAATGTATAGAATACATTAGACGTGCTCTATTTGGGACTGGGCATGTCCCAACATGTAGGTATGCACTTCTGAGTAGATAGATATTAGATGGAACACTCGTTTTTCCATCAGAAGTAGCTTGCATATTTTAAACAAAAGGTCTTTTGAGTAAAGACAAACACCTTTTTGCATTTCTTTAGCTAAGAAGTTATCTATTTAACCGCCGCCGGTGATTGGCCATCTACTAGAAAACAGCAACTTTGGAACAAATCCTAAAATTGGCTTAAAGCAAATCGTTACTGAACGATTTGTTCTGAAACTCTTCGATGAAAAAAAGTATGCTTCAGACCAACAGTGAGTTGACTATCAACTAAGTGATTTATCTAATTGCTGACACTTTTGCCGTACAAATTTTTTTGCAATTTGCGGACATTTTTTCCGGAAATTTCAATTCTACGCAAAAAAGTTAATCAATGGGAGATAATGTTCAAGTGATCGATACAGATATATGTTGCAAATGTTTTGCTGCGTATTTTAAAAATTAGATTGTGTTGTAATATTACATTCCTTACACAATAAGTTAGTGCACTTTCATCAATTGACTTTTGAAAATATTCAAGACATCACATCGCTACGATTTTCGTCTCTCGTAATTGGTATTAACGCCTGGAACTCTACGTATGAAGGCAATCCACTTTCGGTGAATATTTGAACACTAACTTTAAATCACTATGAAAAACCATAAATTAATTTTAGTACAGGTCTGAATAGGTACCTATGTACGTCCTAGAGAAAAATATCAATCCTTAACTCATCGAACTCAGTCTCTCAAAGTACCCACAGGGCTCGTATTTGTCTGCCCAAAAAAATAGGTACTAATTTTATTCAGTGTCAAAACAAATACATCCAGGACGATATTCTCGGCTAAGCCACCCACATAGAAAAATAAAATACCCACACACAGGACTTTAACGCTAGAGACAATAAAAACGCTGTGAATATCATTCAGTTTCTTATTGGAACTTAACTGGGAATACAACATAGACACAGAGCGAAAGCGAGATGCAATAGCTCCAACACGGTAAAAGAGAAAGGATACCTAAAAAAACCTGCATAAAAAAGGTCTTTGGCAAATAAACGAAGCCGACTGTTTGTGTTTTTTTTTCCTCCCCCTTCCAACTACATATAAATATGTACAGAATAAGGTCGTAATGTTGGTGTTTGGCGAACTCCTTCGCCTCCAATGGTAATTTCTTATCATTTTTCCATTTCTTCTCTTTTTTTTTTTTATTACTCATATTGCTATACACACTATACATGACTACTTTGTGTTGGAATTTTTTCAAAATAACTATTCTTTTTGCAATGCAAATAGGTGATTGTTGTAAGTACGAGTAGTTTGAGTTAATAGACCGACGTGTTTTATTTATTCTACTTGTGTGTGTTGGACTTTCTTTGAAAACCATTAATAAAATAAATGTTGTGGTATCCTTAAAAAAATCTAAATGAATAGGATCCCATTGACTACATACATATGTAGGTATGTACATGCATTGAGTACCAACTTCCATATTGAGGAGTATCAACCAATAATAGTGCTACAATTATTTTAAATTAGCAGTTATACGTTGATGCATATATGTAGGTACTAAAGACTAAATTCCTTTAAAATAGACGCATATACGAACACTTCAAACGAATATTGAGTTGTAGATAACCATTAATAATAGCTCCTTCTCAACCAATTTCCAGTTACAATTCGATACATATGTATATACATAATTTAAGTTAAGGCCCAGTGCAGCAATTTGCATTGCAAAATCAAAACTTCATACTCAATTGTGGGTGGGAATGGTAACGAGTTTGGCTGGGAATTCAAAGTGTGCAGTTTTTAGTTACAAAATAAATTGTGCGGTTGGACAGATGAAAAATACTAGAAATCATAATCGAATGCAAAAACTCGCAACAGTTATTATTTTTTTTTTTTTTTCATAAATCATTTTCATAAACCATATCGACGTGTTCAGATTTATTAGATTTAGATAACATTTTCATATCATACATAGATACATATCCGTACATACATTTGAGTATAACCAGAGTTTATTCATACAGAAAAGTTTAAACTTCTTAGATACAAACAACTTTTTATCTCATAACCTCAAAATATTAACACATGTTTCTAAAATTCCTAAAATATTAAATTAAATTAAACAACTTCTTTTGAAAATACAAAATAGGTGGCGCTACAGTCCGGGGTGGACCTAACCCTCAACCAATACGCCTCTCCAGTTAGCGCGATCTTTGGCTAACTGCCTCCAGTTGCGCACTCCAAGTTGGTTGAGGTCCCCTTCCACTTGTGCGCGACACCTAAGGCGAGGTCTTCCTCTACTGCGTTGTCCCTCCGGGTTGGAATCGAAGACTCTTCGGTCCGGAGCGTTGGTGTCCATTCGCTCTACATGTCCTAGCCATCTTAGACGACTGATGCGCACTTTTCTGACCAGGTCGATGTCGCTGTACAGCTCGTAGAGTTTGCTGTTAAATCTTCTCCTCCAAAGCCCGTCAACGCAAACGGGACCAAAAATTACTCGAAGAATTTTGCGTTCAAAACGACCAAGAAGATCTTCATCCGCTTTTGCTAGGGTCCATGCTTCTGCGCCATAGAGCAGGACAGGGATGATAAGGGTCTTATATAGAGTCTCCTTAGTGTTTCTTGGCAAGGCCTTACTAATCAATTGCCGTCTTAGGCCAAAGAAGCAGCGGTTGGCAAGTGTAATTCTTCGCTTGATTTCTGCTGAGGTGTCATTATCAGAGTTTACAGCGGAGCCGAGGTAGACAAAGTCCCTAACTACCTCAAAATTGTAGCTGTCTATCGTGACGTTCTGTCCGATTCGTCGATGTTGTGTGTCCCTTCTTGTTGACAGTATATATTTTGTTTTACCCTCATTCACCACCAAACCCATTTTTGCCGTTTCTGCACTAATACTTGCAAACGCAGCAGTGACAGCTCGCTGTGTTCAATGTCATGTCAATGTCATCAGCGTATGCAAGAAGTTGCACAGACTTTTGGAAAATTATGCCCCTGGTGTTGGCTTGCGAGTTTCGCACAATTTTCTCAAGAATGATGTTGAAGAAGTCACATGACAGCGCGTCACCTTGTCTAAATCCTTTTTTGACATCAAAGGTCTCTGTGAGATTGTTTCCAAGCTTTATGGAGCAGCGAGCGTTCTCCATCGTCATTCTGCACAATCTGACAAGTTTGGCAGGGATGCCAAAATTAGACATGGCTCTGTATAGCTCGTCTCTATAAATGCTGTCATATGCGGCCTTAAAATCGATAAAAAGATGATGAGTATCGACCTGAACTTCTTGGGTTTTCTCCAGGATCTGCCGTAGTGTGAATATTTGATCGGTCGTGGACTTACATGAGTAATGCTCTGTCGGAGTTGACTGTCTGCTCGAGTCTCAGAAGTGAAACATGAGCCCCTCAAAAAGAGGACGTACGGCGGATGAATTCACATGGTTGACATGACCTCAATGAGCCACTTCGACGTATTTGGAGCTGAGGTCATTGAGGATTTTCAACACTAGTCAGGGTGTTGAAATAGAGATGGCGGCGGAAGAGCCCTTAATGCGTCAACGACAGCTCTCACATCCCCGCAGCGGGTTACTGACTCCGGAATATTCCGCCTCCTTTTGTCCAAGGGTCGCAGAAAGGGCCTGGTCCCCCAGGTTGGGGGTTGTGCGTGGGGCTAACAACCCTACCGCGGAAAAAAATTGTCTTACGAAGCAACCAATAGCCTCGGATAAGGATGAAAACACCTTGTTAGGATTGTTAATAAATAAAAACTGCAATAGGGATTTAGTAAAATTATATGGTCTGAACTCTGGTTTATGGTCCCTTGAAAATTAATTCAATTATAACAAAAAAAATAGTTGCTTCACATATCTGTTTAAATTTTTTATTTTTTTTTTTATGGTGTCAACACACAAAATCGTTGTTTATCCAGCTGCTTGGAATATGTCAAGTTCGAAAATTTTGCATGCAATTGAATTGCATAAAGACCTTAAATTACTCAATTATGTCTCGTCTTTGTAAATTCATATAGTCACACACAATTTGGGGAATCAGCAACGTCGATAAAAGAGGATATGAATCACTTCTAAAACCTCTTATAAGCATAATTTTAATATTAAATAGGCATAACGGTCCAAATTTTGTCAACTCAAACAGGCTTCTTAAACTATCTACGAGTATGTGTAATCGAGTCTAGAATTGGTATAGGCCAAATAACGCCACGATGTTTAGGTTCTATCGCTAGGCTCCGCGAAACCAACAACCTCTGTGTACTGAGCCTATTATTGATAATACTAATAAGATTTACAGCTAAATCCACAGATAACATCAGCCTACAAAGACTGGTCTGTGAATTATTCAATGTACCCAAACCTTCCAACATCTGAAGTGAACATTAAATGGCGCTAGAACCTGTACTACCTATTGCTTAGCTATTAGAAAATCCAAAAGAAAAACTTGAAAAACGTTAAAGATTTATCTTTTATGTATACATACATACTTTCTTTGCAAAGATATTATTGATTGTACGGCCTTATTTATTTATGGCACTAACAATTCGACCCTAATTCAGAAAAAACGTTCTCTCTCGACACAATTAAATGAATTGTTGCAAAATCTAAAACTCTCGAGGAGGAAATGGAATATTTTCACCTCGGAGTAACATGGAATAGATTAGTTAACTTCATTATGAAGAGAGCGTAAAGGGACTGCATCATCTCGTGAAAAAAGAAATAGAGCTCTGCCATTTTTTAAACATTGCTGGGACTAATATAAAATACTTCAATAAGGGAGCTGCCATTCCTAAGTATCAGAACTATTTCTGCAAATATATGGCATCATGCTGAAGGAGGTTTTCTTTCGTTCCGATGATAACTCCGGCTATAAACCGCACTAACTAGTCTAATGCAAAATACTTTAAAAACGTTATGTGAATGGTATAAATCTTTAGTCCTTATGCAACTTTGAATAAAATGAGATCCTTAACACAAAAAAGAATCTCCTGTTCTCCCATACTTACTCAATAACAATCTCAAAAAGCTACGTAGAATTGCCTCAGACAAATTCCGACTTTAGTTGCAATCAATTTCTCTTCGGCATGGCCCTTCATGACGTGTGTCCTAAGCAAATCGAAATTAACCTCTCGTTTTATGGAAGTTTAGAGCTATATACAAAAGACCTTAGTCTTCGGTAGTGTTTTACCTCAAACACATCCTCCAGGAATTACATGAACGGACCGAGAATGTAAAGCATAGTAAAACCAAGAACCATGGACCGTAGATCAAAAACAACGAAGCAAATCCAGAAACCATTCGTACCTATTAGATAGGCAAATTCACAGCAAGGAGAAAAAAGTGCGCTAAACGGTATTGGAGATCTAGTTATTAAATACCTTAGAGGAGGTCATGCGTTCGCGAATTGTTCAGTAATTGCATGGTGAGCTTGAGGATCTCATAGTTTGAGTCTTACATAGATCACCCTAATATTCGCTCAGCATTTTTCTTTTAAATGAGTACTATCTCCTATGGGTAAATCCGATCTTTGAGAGCTCTGCTGATCACATAACTTGGTCGCCGATGTCAACATTTTCACTTCAGGTTAAAACAAAAATTTTTTGTTCCGTGATCATCCTTCAACCAAACAAATTTCAATAAAAAAAAATTTTTTTTGCAGTCTTTTCTGCAGAGCGGATTTAAAACCCACTAAAATTGGGCATAGTGTGGTTAAGATCAGTGCATATGTGGGGTTAAGTGCCAAATGATTAAGAACCACATGCTGATTTTATACGAATCTTATTGTGTTGGTTTAACCTAAAGTACATATATAATGTTCTGTCTGAAAATACATGGGGTGGGAAGTTTCTTCTTCCTTTATTAAAATGAAGTTGTTGGTTTGGTCTAGTATTTACGAATATACGATTCCAAGGAATAAGGCTAATACATATATGCAAAAATGTCGCCCGTGCAGGTACTTTCTTCTGAATATCATCGAAATTGAATGAAGTGGGGGTAAGATGGTTAAGTTTTCTTTAAGAAATCTTCAAAAGTCTCTGAAGGAAAAGGTTTAAAGAGTGAGAAAAGTTAAAGAGTGGACAGATATGGAGAGAAAGCGAGGTAACGTAGCGCGTTAGTTTTAAGTCTTTGCAAATTATAAGTTTCTGGAAATAATGCTCTAAAGTACATGCATGTGCGGAATGGGCTACACGTGTATTACGATTAAACAAATGAACAGGCGGGACACAACTGTATACCTATATTTCTTTTAAACATTTGTGGTGGAAATACTAGTAAAGGAGCGCTAAGCATCCAATATTCCCGTGGTATAAGAACGAACAAATTTTACTGCATATATACTGATCACAAATCAATCCTCAAGCTCGTTGTACATACATATGTATGTATGTCTGTTGGAGGTAAAAAATCTAAATTTGCACAAGAGTTGACTTTTGTCGAACCGTAAACATTTCTAATTATTGTATTTATGAGAAGGTAACATGAAAAAAAAAAAAATAATAATAAAAATGGGAAGACGTGGGGATAAAAATCAGTCCAACGAAGCATGGGGTCATCTGATTTGGATGATTTCGTTACAAACATATCTATATATCTATATATTGAGTGGTTCAATGTGCAAGGAGGATGATTTGAAAATTTTTAGAACCCCTTAACCACTTCATGCGATTTAGATCATTTTATGGTGAGGCAACTAAGGTGTCAGTCTTAGCTTAAGAGCTGAATTTCATCCAAATCTGTTAGGACATTCTTAAGTTTGGCGGCCAATAAATAGAATTTAAATAATTATACTCCGGCCTCCACCCGCTTTTGATAATTTTTGGACAAAACTACTGAATTTCATCAACATTTGTTCAGTGGTTCTCGAGCGAACTATGTATGTATATGAGAACAAACGATCATACACACTTCTCAGAACATTATTTGCGTGAGTCCTGACTCGCACGTGACCTTTTTTTTTTTTTTTTATATATCTGCAACAGACTATAACTTTTTTTCCTCAAATATCCTGCACGATCGACAACAAAATTTGCTATCCTAAGACTGCCCACAGTAATATTCTGGCCTCTTAAGAACACCCCATCATAACTGTGGAGATATGGAATAGGTTGGTATGTGGGCAATGGAAAGCTGGTATTTCTTCTCAAAGAATTTCATAAATTTCTATCCATTCATCCTTGCATAGGTATGTACGTGTGTGTGGAGCGGAGGTCAATATGAAATTCTTTATTCCAACACAGAGTTTAAAGTTCAAATTTCTGCAGTTATTTCCATCCATTTAAAAATTCTAATCAATTCTTGGGTACCTTATATTGAATCCCTCCTGAGCAGAAAATTTTATTAACTACCTACCTACTTGCCTAAATTTTTCTTAATCATTTTTTCTCAAACTAGGTCAATTTAAGCGCTTTTCTATGCAAAATGAAAATAAATGTCGCTCATTCCTAAAAAATTTTATTCGCACTATACTCTATCTTCAAAGCGAGTTCTCCTTGCTAACTCCAACCATAATCGGCCTCCCGCACCACCCCCATCACCCGAGATGAGATATCCTTTCTCAAATGAAAAATAGCTCTCTCCCCCTTTTCTCTCTCTCAACTAAAGTATCCCAAAGCAGAGTCCTGTTTTTTTTTCTAATTTTGTTTCTACCCTACCCCCACATAGCTTGTTGCTGTCTATCCGCACAGTCCGTTTTTCTCTTTGAAGGAGAATACTGAGAAAAGAAAAAAATGTATATTTTTATAATACTAATCTACTACTACTTTCTAAATAGTTATGTGTGGTGGTGGTGGTAGAGCACCGTGTATGTGAGAGAAAAAGTTAAACAAATATCCCACTGGTACAGCAAAGCTAAACGAAGGGGAAATTTTTTCAAAAAAAAAAAAAAAAAATTATAATGAAAAAAAAAAAAAAAATAATTATTATAAATGTCCTGCCAAATGAACGGTATTAGGCAAGAAGCACACGAAGAGGTACACGAAAGAGAGAGAGTTTGTAAGGCAGTGTGTGTGTGTGCTTGTGTTTAACTTGAAAGGATATCTCTCAGCAGCAAAGCACAAATGAACGAATGAAATAAAAGAGATGGTAGAACAAAAAAAAAAAATACAACAAGGAAAAAGAATCAGGGGGCTTAAAGAAAAATATACTGAAAAGGAATACGGTGGAGCGTGCTCCGTCTTCAGGACGAAGGCTAGATTTTTTTGCTCTTTCTTCATCCTGTAAATATATATTTCTTCTCCTCCTGTGTTTCTTCTTCGCTCGTTTGGGTTGGCTTGAGTGAGTGAATTTGATTTCTGTGTGGGTGGGTTTGCTCTGTGTGGGTGTGTGTTGAGTTGTTGGGTTCCTTTAACTTATTATTTCTTCAGGACAACAGTAGCACAGGAACTCAGACACGACTGTTGCCAGAGAACGACGAAGACGATGACGATGACGACATTGACGACTATGGTATGGCACACGGCATATGACGCGCGCGGCACTGAACTGGAACACTACCGTCTAACGGTTGGAAAGAGTAGCAGCGGCAAATATGTACTCACGACAATAGTAGTGTATAATGGTGGTGGTAATCCGGAGGGGATGGGATTTCTCTAGTCTTTTTGAGGGTTGGTTTTTTTTTGGAATGTGTAAGGATTTTTTCTCTTGTTTTCCGGTGCTACCCCACCCTCGTCCTTTCATTATCATCGTATTGAAAATAAAGAAAGTGTTTTTTTTTTTTTTTTTCTGCTGCGATGGTGGTTGTTTCTTCTTCCCGGTTTTGTGTGTTGCACAGAGAGATGTATATGTATACGTTCATAGTTTGTAAATAGAAAAAAAATACTAACGTTCTTTTCTTTCTCTGTTGTATCTTAGAAAGGCATACTTTTTCTCGAGTCACGCAGTCCGTCTTTGAATTTGATATACAATACAACACACACAGAACGTGAATGGACACTATTCTGTAAGGATGTTCGGTTATTGGGAACTTGCTTCTTAGTTGTTGTTTTCGTTATAGCCGTCATCGTATTCTTTATCGTGCGCTCGTCCTCGTCTTTGCCGTCGTTAAGACGGATACTGTTCTAATAAGATTTCATTTTGCCGACAGTTAATTGGAAATCACTTTCGACTTTGATGTCGACGGTTAAGGTTCGACTTGAAAGACGAGACATCTCGGCGGTTGAGAAGAACTACCAGAAAATTCGCGAGTGCAAAAAAGTGAAAAAGTTCTGATTTTTTCAAAAAAACTAAAAACTAGTTTTTTAGGTGATTTTTGCAAAAAAAAAAAAATTGTTTTCCTTTAATTTCTCACAAATAAACGGATAACTCGAAAAAAAAATTTATTTATTTTTTACAATAAGTTAATTTTTAACAAAAGAAAATATGACACTGGACTATGAAGATGAAAATGTAATTCAAAAAGAAAAAGTCTTAAGTTTGTTTTTGCAATTTTATGTTACTTTTGCTTATGTGTTTTAAAAATTATGTATTGTTTTTATTTATTTTATTGGCTTGTATTTTTTTATAATTATTTCAATAAAAAAAAAATTTTACATTAATTATTTTGTTTTCTTTTATTTCTTGTTATAGTCATCGTCGTGTGGAATTTCTCTGTTTTGCCGACGGGAAATTTACTTTTTCCGTTTTGTAAACAATTTTGTCGGTTTTTGTAATACTTGAGTCGTCGAAAAATAAAGAGTGCTGTGTGGTGTGTGAATATATTATTTTTTTTTTTTAAATGTACAAGTATAAATATTTTTTTTTTCTGGAGATATATTCAATGGCATTTGTACATTGCTTAGAATAATATAAGATTTTTTTTTGATTGTTTATAATTTAAGGTCATATTTTGATTTGTGTCCTATGTGTGATTTTTTTATTTGTTTCTTTATAAACAAATATGAGATTACTAATTTGAATCATTTAATTTTGTTCTTTTCTTCAAAATACTTACCTCCGGAATATTAATAATGGAATATGTGAAAAAAAAAAAAAAAAAAAAAAAAATGTGAAACTAATTACAAAAAAATAAAAATTTAAAATGACAACAGCTACAATTATCCAGATCGAATAGTGCAGCAGCAATAAGTGAACGCACCTTAGAAGAATGCTGGTCAACCCTGCAACGAGTGAGTTGGCATCTCTTCCGTTGTGTATAGTACTCTTCCACATTAAGGACAAAAATATGAAAAAAAAAATCCTTGCTCCTCAAGTCCCCCGTTGCGTTGAATTTTATTTTTATATATTTTTTTTAATTCCATTGAAATTATCAATTTGAATACGTGCTGCAGTTAGATAGGAATTTAATAAGATTTTAGACCTTACAGTGGTTTGCAGATATAGTTTACCTTTTCATATAAAAGGATGGTTTTTATGAGTCAGGCTTAAAATCGGAAATCAAAGTTTTTGGGGGTAAATCTAACAGGGTATTCATAAAATAGCGGTGGTTAAGTTTCGTTTTATAAGTTGCCTTTACGAATTTTAAATAATAAAAGTCAAAAGTGATATATCTACATAGTAGGCCAAAATACGTACGGTTGGTAACCATATGGATAGACCACAGAAAGCTTACGAATAATTCGTTTTCGTTTAGATATCATAATTTAAACCTGCAAATGTGTTGCTTTATAAGTATGAACATGTCGATATTATGGAAAGAAATAAAAGGGTTTATGTCCTTAAGAAAGAAAAATTTCCAAAATGTCCATACTGCCTGAATATTTAGGGAAAAATTCGGTGCACGCAACTATTAAAGTTTATCAATCCATGGAATTCATCAAAACACAAGCCACAAAGATGAGTCTTTTAATAAGTGAACGTTAAACAATATGAGCATAATTGGTTAAAAATAACCTTAAATTTATAATGGCTCCTAATTATGATCTACGTTCAGTAATCGACTCGACTACCGCGGTTTATTTTAACATTAATATTGTAATTTGTCCTGCCTGCTACGTTCGCTTGAAGGAATTTATTATCAACGACTAATATATATTATATATTATATTCACAAAACCAAAATTAAAAAAAATTAAACTGAAATTCAACGATGATCGATAAATACCGTTTGTCGATTAACAGTCGACAATAACAATAGGCACCGATACATTTCCTATAGATATATTTATTAATTGAATGCAATACTTCTCTGTGTGTCTTCAACTATTTTTATCGATGTTTTCTATTCGTTACTTGACTTCAATTAATGTTATATTATTCACTTAATTTATTGCAAAATTTGAACTACATACATAATTTCTTTTGGCATTTACATTTTGCTTTAATATACCAATGTATCAGTTTGTCATTTGCACAATTTGGTAACAAAATACAATTAACACAACCAAGCTACAAAAATAATAAAAGGCGTATGAGAGTTAAGACATTTGGGCATAATTCAGCCGGCTACTTTTGCGATTACCTAACGACATTAGCCGGTAAGAAAAAAAAAAAAAAAAAAGGAAGAATTTTCAAAACGCTACGTGAAACTTGGTCAAAGTAGAGAACTTGAACTAAGGTAGAATTCATCATTCGCAAGTATGAGCAAAGGATTGCTGATTGTTGCAGCCTGTAGGTGTATCAAAAAAGTTTGTAGATATGTAGATGAAATGCAGACAAAATTTTGCAAAAGTTTCGTATAAAGAAATGCTCATACTCGTATATCCTTGACAGAGAAATTATTGTTTCATATTTTCCGTCAAACGAGAGAGAGATTCAAATAGGTAAGGTAAGAGTTGAAAGAATATGTTAAAATCTATTCTATTAAGGACCACTTTGGGCAATACATATCAAGTTTAGTTTAGTAAATTCCTCTTGTCATGTCCGGTCCGAGCTATAGTCTTAGTTAAAGATCTTTTTGCAGAGATAGCAGAATTTTTGATTCTGCCCTATACTCACAAGATGTTGAACTCTTATGCCATGGAAGTAGATGGTGTGGGAAGTGTTGCACTCTTTTTACTTTTGGGTGCAAAATTTTTAAGAATAAAATGGAAAAGGTGCAAAATTCTCAAAGAATATAGAGTTTTTCGAGAGCAGTAGTAGTTTGGTGAAATGATAGACAAAAGTCATTTTCACTAAACTGAAAGACGTATCATTAAACATTTTGTGATTTAAATTTTGAAAGTAGGACATTTGTCGATCAATGTAGAACCTGCGTAGTATGCGTACATTTGACTTAAAAACAACAATTGTTTTCTACACATTCTGCGTCAGAATGTAGTGGTACATTCTACCACTTTCCAGAGAAGCCGTGTTATCTTTTGTTGCATACTGCAGCCTCTATAAAAAAAAATCTCCCAATGTATTTTCTGGTAGCACTCCCATGCATAACTTTTTATAAAACATGTCTATTAAGCTAAACGCAGGTTACATTGTATATGAATTCAAAATGTTCGTTTCCAACATCGTGGTTCCGGTCAGTACGTAATAGTTTAATAACTTTAAATACACATTTGTGTACTTAGTTTTATTATATTTAATAGAGTTAAAATTCTACTCAATATGTGTTTTTTTTTAATAAAATATGTGTGCATATATTAACATCTCAAAAACCGTTTTCCATAAAGCAGTAGGACATTATTTAGATCGTTTTCCAATAGATAGCTACTCGTAAGTCATGTAGAAGTATGTATGTATATGGTTAAGATTGGTAAAATACTTAAATTTATTTTGTTATCAAAGTTAGTCATGATTAGGAGTGGAAATTTTGAAATCTGTAAATTACATTTCTATTTAAATTTTGAGGCATATAGCTATTGATTTATTTCAAGTCTAGTTCAGCTGAAAAGGCGTAAAACAAATAAATGAAGATATCATAGTCCTGGAGCCGTATTTTGTATGTATAAAAGATTTTCGCGATATACACATATACTGCGTGTACCTTCTATTAGTAATGAGATTGACCAAATTTTTGGCAGAACAAATTAAACAAAAATTCAATGTCAAGGAAATATTACCAAACATTTTTCGGTGCTCTTTTTGACAAAAGTATCAATAAAAGTGAAGATCTCTTTAAAATAATACGGATTTTTTAATTTTACTTGGCATCAATGTTTTGCCACCATTCTCGTCATACATAATTAAGTCGTGGGCAATCGCCTCTCGTCTCGTAATATGATAGATAATAAATTACTCGCTAAGAAGCTGATATGAGTAGATGTTCAAATCATAAGTTTTTTTTTTTTCGATAGTGACAACACATGAATTTTGATATAGCAAAATACACACTCGAGTAAATCGATCTTCTCCACTCGTATTTTGATGTTCTCATTCTGTATACAAAGATGTATGTGGCGTTTCAAAATCAGTTTTTATGTGCACAAATAAAACGATATCGTATCTAAGAACTGCATTTCAGATTTCATCCGGTGACGATTTCACATCGATACGCATTGCGATATAAAAGTCGATACGATATCGTTTCCTCCATTTCGTCACTCGTTGTATCAGTATTTCATAGTTTCGGTCAATTATGTGGATGAGAAGTTTTATGTAGATACATAGACAAAAATGATTTAGTACGACTTTGCCGTCTGCCAGCATGGCACTTATGTATGTACTCGTACTATGTATTTAAGTTACGATGATCAGATGGAATCGCTCCATTTTCGTGTTTTATGAAAACAAATGGGAACTTTTAGCAATGTGTCGATTATCAGCTTCTTGGCTTTCATGGCGGTAGCTTGTTCTGAAAAGTTTGATCTTATATTTGGCAGTTACTGTTCTCCGAAACATGGTATACATGCGGAAAATTCAATCTTATATGGATTACATCAAAGGGAAAGTGGATGAATTCGTTTGCTCATAAGTATGAACTTGGTCGACAAATAATATAATAAATACCAACAAAATAATCCATATCATCTATATTTATATATCTTCAACTGCTGTAAAAAATAAATGGCACAACTGAATCGTATGTACTTGCTGCATATGCTGTTCTTCTGCAAATTGTTCAGATTTAAAATTTTAGGCAATTTCGAAAAGAAGCAAAGTATAGGGGCTTTCGATAAAAAAGTCTGATCATATCTCTAAAATTTTAATGTCGTATCCTTACAATTACATATCAATTTTAAATAAAATCGTCTTAGCCATATCCGAAAAATAGCCAATTTTAGCAAGTTTGCTAAACGGCAATTTTTCAAAATTGACTTAGAATGAGAATTCCGATATTACCTTGGTGTATAGGCTCACAGGCCACAGATGAAGTAAATCCGTACAGCCGTTTATGTTGCAGTCCGAGGCACCGGCAGACAAACAGACAGACGGACGGACAAAATTGCGAGACCCACTTTTTCTTGATAGTAATACCAAAATTGACCAAAATCTCAAGACCGAATATTTTCACGAAAACAATACTTGCTCAATAATATCTGTTCAGATCGAAAGTGTAAGACCCACAAGGTCGATTTATAGGAAAGTATAAATGGGTGAATTTGTAAAAAAAAAAAAAAAAAACATCTAGCCCTGTGCACTTACACCGTCGGTCTGATCAGTTTTTGCTTTTATTAAATTTTGTTTCAGCACCTTTGTTCCTTTTTCAAATACCAGATTTAATTGTTATTCATACGAGTTTGTTCTGTTATATAAAAATTCGAGTCGCAATATTCTAGACTTGAAAAAAAGATTTTTGGAAAGTTTCAGGCATTTGAAATTCATCCTAAATTATTCAGAAAAAGAGAAATAGTTTGTTAGCCTTTTTTCAATACAAAGTATTCATATATAAAATTTAATTCAGCAAGGTCGTGCAATTAATTTTTACTTGCTCCTGTAACATTTTTGATTTTTGGGAGGTTTGATGAATCTTGGCATTACTATTATAGAGAATCTCAGGTATCTTAATACTCTCTGTCTCTGTCCGTCTGCAAGTTGTATTAGTATGTAGATACGGCCGAGTGTAGCCTTTACATTCCTAAGATATTTTCTATAAACAATACAACTAGGTACATAATAAGTTTATAATGACGTGATATCAGTGTCGTTCTGTGGGTGCAAGGAATCATGGCGAAGTCTAATTAAATTTATACCTAATTTCGAATTACGATTGCACTATAAATAGGTAAATGTTGACTCACAGGAACACATTTTACGCATCGCGAACCCATTAGATAAGTATAATTTCGATAGGAATACAAATTATGCACTCATATTATCCCATGTTTCAAAAATCCCACAGAAATATTGCTCAAACGGATAAATTTTAATTGAGTGTGACTGGCATCAATAAAAATGTTTCTTACTTACTTGCTTTGGTTGGTGCTACAGTTCGGGGTGAACCTGGGCCTCAACCAACAAACCTTTCCAGTTAGCCCGGTCTTTGGCCAACTTTCTCCAGTTGCGCACTCCAAGTTGATAGAGGCACCATTATACTTGTGCGCGCCACCAAAGGCGAGGTCTTCCTCTACTGCGTCGTCCCTCCGGGTTAGATTCAAAGAGTCTGTGGGCCGGAGCGTTATTGCCGCTCTACATATCCTAGCCATCTCAAACGACTAATGCGTATTATTTTAACTAGATCGATATCGATGTACAGCTCGTACAGTTCGTCGTTAAATCTCCTCTTCCAAATCGGGACCGAATATCCGAATAAAAATATTACTAGTAAATGCATATTCTTGAGCATCTTCCTATTATACAATTCTCTCTAGTGACTGTATATGACTGTATTTCCTAGTATTGAGAAAAAACATCAAAGTCAAACTGTGAGACTGTGAGACTGTGCTCCTGCTTTCATGTCTAGCCAAGTGTTCGCAGTGTTTGGACAAATAGATAGATAGATAGATAGATCTTTTTATTTTGTATAGTAATGTTTACATTAGTATTGTTACCGCATATTTTACAACTTAGAGATTTTATAGGTAATAATCTTCCTTCTAAAACATTGTGTATATTATATGTAATAGGTTTTTTAAATACTAAGGAGAGGAAAAGCCTCCAGAACAATGAAAGATCATAGAATTAGCGGTCGGTTTCGTAAAAGTTTCATTAATAACTTATATCGCAGGAAGTAAAAAGCTAATGCAATCGCACTTTCGGTATTTAAAGACTTTTTCATTTAAAGGCTACTTCACTTCTTAAACATCTAAACACAATCGGAAGAATACAATTTAATAATAAATTGATCACTAATTCATCTTCTTATCTTAAACATACATTTACATAAATGTTTTAAGGCATGTCGATAGCTAGAAATTGACAAATAAAAACATTGCGATCACTGAAGTCTATTAAGTTTACAGGAATGAAGTGTGATTTTCGTTCAATTATGACACTAGCTTAAGTTACCTTGAGTGTATTGTGGTTGAGGCTTTACTTCTGCAAGTCGATTGGGGGTTGTGTTCTTACTAATATTTCTTGCAGCTTAAAACCCAAGCCACGATCCGGGTAATGATTCTATTATCGCTTTTTCTGCGACTCAATAAATGTTATTATTTTTTGGGTTGCGTAGTTTGTAATTTGGAATTATTTTGCGACCAAGTACGAGAGTTTTGTTTCTTAACTTATACAGTTAATTAGGCTAAAGCGTTTTTTTTTTTTATAATTTCCGCTCGCCAAATGGGCACGGACGTTTGTAGAAAGTGAGAGAGAAAGAAAGATTGCTGTAGTGAGTTTGAAACTCAGGTGGTATTAAGTTTCAGTAAACTCCAAGGGTGGCGTCCAAATAACTGGGCAACATTTTTAATTTGTTATTATTATCATTGCTTATGATTCACAGTATTTTTCAATTATGGTTTATAAAAAAAACGCATCTCCTACAGAGTTACTACACCCTGTAGTCTGGTAATGCTATCAATGCGATATTTTGGTTAAATTAAAATAAAAAATAGTATACTCTAATAGTATAATAGTATTTGTGCCGGTGTCTTCTCATTAATCGATACAAAATCAGAATTTCCACGGATACATTAAAAAAAAAAAACCCTTAATAAGTTAAATTGCTTTCGTAAACCACAGAAATGACTACATTAAGCTGTTGATAAGGGAGTACTCTTAGCAGGGAACCTCCAAAACAAAACATGATAGTCATGTGCCAAGCATATTCATAACAAAGTACGGAGCTGGGGAGCGACAATATGCGGACATAAACGAATGTGAATTACAAATTCGTCATGCCTCAGCGTACGGTCGAAGTAGGTTTAATTTGCATAGCTATAATTTATAAACTATCCATTTCGACAAAAGTATAGAAAACCCTAGATTAAACTATGCGGGGACAATTGATAAGCTGTTCTTACAAGGTCGTCACATACCTTTGTAGAACCAAAGAAATCAAACAACACTTTGCTACAGAAAAGATCAAAGTTTAACTGCAAACTGCACGTAATATAGGAAGGACATCATTTTTCTTCACAGTTCTATTTAATTTTTCTCCTTATTAGTTATCCAATAATTCTTCAGCATTTCTTTTATTTCCACATTTACTACATAATCCAACACATCCACTAACACAACAAAACATATTTTGTCATAAATGTTTCGAAGAGTATCTGATTTCAATATGTCATATATCTTTTCGTTTTCTTATCTAAATAGTATTTACATTTTGTTTATATTTATTTCTTTGATAACATAAAACAAATCTAATACGAATTACTTTACATGCTTTTGTTTGCTTTGTGCCATCCTCCCTTCCTTTAAAAAAAATATCATTCAATTGCCAAAGAAAATATTTTAAACTTAGAAATAAAAATACAATATTTTTATAAAATATGGTAAGTTATTGAATTTTATAAAAAAAAAAAAATTACATCGTTACAAGCGCTATTCAACTGAAAGAAAGATATTCTATTGAAAGAAGAAAAAAAATCAGCAGCATATTGAATTTGGTATTATATTATGTACGACTACAAACAAAAGGGTGTGATTCTTTCTAATTCTTTCCAAATCATTTCAATTCATTTACCAATTCGCTGGTGCTACATATATTTTATAAGCTTCTAAAAAAAGGGTTGAAACAAAAAATAATATTTCACAATCAAAAGAAATTAAAAAGAAGGGGAAGCTAAAAAAAAAAAACGAATGTAGTTTTTTTTTTGTTTGCTTTGCACAGTGTTGTACGAGTGTCCTTTTTCTCACTAGCATCCTTCATTATATATGTGTCTATATTTTGCAGGGGATGAATAAAAAAAACAAAATAGTTTTAATTTAACCCTCTCATCATCTCCTGATTCATTCTTTTTTTAGTTGCGGTATGGGAAAAGTATATACCAGGACCCTATCTGTATATAAATACTTTTATTACACTCTAAAAATAAAACAATCCAAATAGTTTTCTCCATGTTAATTGGAGCTCTTACAGCAGTTGCAGTGAATAAGAGAAATTCACTTTACCGACATTTATGAACCTGTATGTATGTGTGTGTGTTTAATTTTATCCCTCAGCTTAGGTAAATGTTCTCCTTTCGGACGCTTTATGGGCACAACGTTGGGCACCAAATAAAGACTTTTTTTTTTTTTTTTGCACAACAAGGCTAGTGAAATATCCCTAGAAATATTCTTAATAGAGATGAAAAAACTATAAAAAAATATAACAACTCAACATTTACCACGGCAAGGATAACGAAATAAATAATAAAAAAAAAAATATGTAGAACGAACTATAGTTTTCCGTCTTTTTCCTATTTCGTATCTTTCTCTCTGTGTTTGTATGTCCAAAGAGAAACTCTTGCAGTGGATATTTCGCATGACCAAAAAGGGTCCAATCCAAAGATTGGTGGATAGTCTAGCGACCAATGCTAGTACGAGGGACATAATTTTGTTCATGTAGAATGGGGGAGGATAACGTTTTATAAAAATATACACATCTCGGTATATACGAGTACATGTAAAAATCCAATCAAAAATAAGAAATTAAATTAGTTTTTCTTCAATTGCCTACAAGAATTAAATTTACTACAAAACAAATTATTTTTCTTAATCATTATGTAGTCAATCACGACAGCTCGTTGTAGTTTTATTTGGTGTTTTGTATAAATAATTAAGATTAAGATTATTAAGATGTGGGAGAAAAATACTCGCAGTTGTAGAGAATCACTGAACGTGAAATTTTTCCATTATACTCAGTCAGGGGGGATAAAAAAAAAAATGGCACAAAATCAACCACCCATTACAAATGTGGGCGTGAAAGAGTAGAGACATTTTAGTTTAAAGAAAAAATAAGTATTGTTAAGAAAATCGCATCGAGGTTAGATGATATCGATGTAATCGTTAGACCGCGACAGAGGGAGAACGAGACAAGAAGAAATGGGTGGCGTTTCTTAGCTGTACATATCAATCATAAATAGTACTACTTCATCTAAACGATAAAAACTACCCTTGTCTCGATCTTGAATAATGAATAAGTTGTCAACCAAGGTCGGATTCGCATCATTAGTTCAGAACAGTGATTCGAACTTATTTCGTGATATTAGAACTAATTTTACCTTGCAGTATAAACTAAAAACACGAAGCTATAATTTAAGTTAAGGTCTGTAACATAAAAAAAAAGTTTATCCCAAGCACAAGACGGTTCATTATACTCAAACTGCTGAAAAAACACCTAGTCAACGCAGCGTATTTCCATGACATCAAGGTCCACGGTACGCAATCTCGGAAGCAGTATACTAACAAAGGAAGTGCTTCATTGTAACCTTGCTTTCGGGACAGGAGGAAAGGTCTTCATTGATTCCATGTGATGATCATTTTATCAAGAGTGCAAGAGCATTTGGTCTCATTATACAAATGCTAACCAGTTCCAGTTCCGCTAGAGGTACTAGAGCCATGTGTGTAGAAGACAGTGGAAGGTTATTTGGGTATACTAACAAAGGAAGTGCTTCATCGTAACCTTGCTTTCGGGACAGGAGGAAAGGCCTTCATTGATTTCATGTGATGATCATTTTATCAAGAGTGCAAGAGCATTTGGTCTCATTATACAAATGCTAACCAGTTCCAGTTCCGCTAGAGGTACTAGAGCCATGTGTGTAGAAGAAATTAGTGGAAGGTTATTTGGGTTTTCCCATTTGCCCCTCTCAGGGTTCGTATTATCGATAGATATCATATGAAGGCATCATGAATAAATGAAGGTTTCATGAAAATAGTGCTCCGTGACGAAAGGCAATTCCTTCGTGTCAGACTTAATATCTCCTGCCGAACAGGACGACAGGGTTCTTATTATCGATAGGCATCATGAATAAATGCTCCGAAGTCCGAAGTCTTACGAAATAGTGCTTCATGCCGAGAATCATGTCCTTCGTGTCAGACTTTACTTTTGATGAGTCGTTTAAGTCAAGTCCTTTACAGTCTGGTCAGTGTAGAAAATGCAGACTTATATACTATACAGACATACAAGTATGTACGTAGGTGAAGATTGGCCAGTGCACTTTTGTCGAAAATTCGACGGCACTGCTAGAAAGTTCGAAGAACCTGAGTCGACTTCCGTTCAACGTGTTTTTTCCACTACAGCTTGCTATCTAAGATTACTTCTAGATATTTTACATCAGTGACTAGTGGAAGAATTATGCTTTAGCATCACGGTTTTTTTTTCGAGTAAAAATAAAGAAGTTTCTTTATTTTGATTTTTTTCCAAGGCAGTTTGCATTTGCAGTTTTACTGATACCAGTACACAAACATTGTCAGAATGGATTTGGACAATCAACAAACACGAAGGCAAAAGAACTGCACCTTGCGAACAATTCCATTCAACCTCAACCATTCCACTTAGTCTCAGCATAACATAGGCCAAATAACTTTAGTGGCCTGGCAATACGGATAGCTCTCACAGATTCTGCGTGTAGGACTGGACGAGTTCTACGATCCCTATAATATCACAATGAGCATAGATTTGGTCTGAGTGTGCGAGTAACTTAACAAAGCCATACTCTGTCGAGCTCGACTACCATCTTCCCGATGAAATGATTTTTGTTTAGTCGCAACGTGGCAAAATAATTATGTCTAGAGGAAACAGATTAAGAACGGTCTTAATGCAATGTTTTATTTCTGAGTCGGACGAAACCGGTAGGGTCTACTTGTTTTGACACACAGTAGACCCGCGATTGAGTGAATTGATACTCTAAAGAGTTTAAGTCTCATTAGTATTTTTGGAATATTTTGGAACAATTTTATGCTCTACATTTGTGAATATCACATACTGTGCTACTTCATACCTATCTGCTTGCATTCACCGATTCAAAACCACAAATTCTTAGCTAAGTTTTCTGCTTTTGGTAACTTATCGACAAACCATACAGTAATATACCTAAACCTATTCAGTCGAGTTGACTGAAGAGGCTCGGTTTATAACTTGTGTCACTCGGTCTGATTAGTTCACTATGCTAACCTCGTATCTTAAGGAGAGGAGAAAACATTATTACTTTATTGAGTTTCATAGATAATTGCATGAATATGTTATTCTGCAGTTTCTAACCTGGTTAAACGGTACGTGGGGATAAGTGGAATATCTCTTTTACTGGATCCAATTGTGATGCACCGTCGTAACTGGAACACCTCTATAAGTGGAAGCAGAACAAGTGTCCCTAGAGAGTCCACTTAACCAAGTTCGATTGCACTTAAATAATACAGTATAGGAACATATGACCAGAAAACATATGTATGAGCAAACCATTCATTTGAATTGAAATGAAAAGGAAAACAGAAAAAGAATAATTTAATCCGAAAATGTAATGAATTTTTTATAATAATAAACAAGATGCTATAAATACGAGGGCAAGGTGAAAAGTTCTCGGCCTGACGCAGAAATGGCGTTCCAATCAGCAAAAATTTATGTTTCCTGCCTGGATGCACTTCTCATTAGTTCGTATGACAAGTTTCAACTTGTTCTCTCAAGTAATTTCTTTACACGAATTTTTGCAGTAGACGTCTTGCGTGTTTTTCGTTAAAATGGATAAAACTTGAATATCATGCGGTGATAAAATTCTTCGTTTTGGATGGGTTAACCCCTAAGAAAATTCATCCAAAGTTGACAAAAGTTTACGGGGACTCTGCTCTTTCCCTGTCAACCGTTAAAAAGTGAGCAGCTGAATTTAAACGTGGTCGCACGTCTCTCGAAGATGACCCACGTGAAGGACGGCCAAAAACCGCCACCACACCTGAAACCATCGAAAAAATGCATGATATCGTGTTGGACGATAGGCGAGTGAAGGTGTGTATATCGGAAGAGAGGGTGCGAAACATCTTGCACAAAAACTTAGGGATGCGAAAGCTCTGCGCATTTGCTGAATGCCGATGAAAAGCAAATGCGCAAACAATTTTCGCGGCAATCTTTGGACCGAATCAATAGGGATCCGACCGATTTTGTGCGGCGATTTGTCACTATGGCTGAGACAGGGTTCCACCACTACACGCCAGAAACGAAACAGCAGTCGAAGCAGTGGGTGGAAGCCGGTGGTTTCATTTCATTTTCATTTCATTTATTTATTTATGCACATCTTTTACAATAGACTTAAAGTCTTAAAACGCAAAAGTTACAAAAATTAAATATATTAAGTTAAACAATTCAGCGCCAAAGAAAGCGAAGTCGATCGCATCTGCCAGAAAGGTCATGGCCAGTGTGTTTTGGGGTGCGAAAGGAATCCTGTTAATTGATTACCTTGAGAAAGGCAGAACAATTACAGGCGAATATTACTCCAACCTTCTTGACCAGCTGGATGCCAAACGAGAAACTCGCTTGGCTTGAAGAAGAAAAAATCATCTTTTACCAGGACAATGCACCTGTACACAAGTGTGCGTTGACGATGGGAAAACTGCGGGATTTGGGGTACGATTTGCTCGGCCATCCCCCCTATTCACCTGATTTGGCACCCTCAGACTTCCATCTGTTCCCAAACTTGAAGAAATTTGTTTCTGGGAAGCGCTTCGCATCCAATGCAGAAGTTGAGGGGGCCCTAGATGAATATTTTCACAGCCTTCCAAGACTCTCACTTCCGAGAAGGAATACTGATGTAGGAGAAATGCTGGAGCAAGTGTTTTGAAGTCAAGGGAGATTATGTGGAAAAATTAAATCATTTTTTAACTGAAAATCGCAGTCTTTCATTGTCAGGCCTAGAACTTTTCACCTTGCCCTCGTACATACATACATATGTAAACAACAAATAAACATACACAACTTAATTATAATAAAATAAAATAAATAAATGAATGAACTTAAAATAAAAAAAATTATCTCAATAGGACCACTCTCGTAAGTGTGAAAAATGTCAAACAAAAAAAGGGTTTTATTAATTTTTGGTTTTAAGCGATCTAATACCAAGGTACTTTCAGTTTGCGTAGGTACTTACTTTTTCTAGAAAAATATTTAAATTATTAAGATCCAATAAACTCTATTCATCGACATCATAATTTAAAAAATAAATAATATAAAATAGAGCAATATCCCCGCTAAAGCGTTGACATACAAGAAAAACGTATTCGCGTGAGCGTCACAATCCTCTCCATAGATGCACGCAATTCCTATCCTACCATGTTAAGATATACAAATGTGTGTATATGCACATGTGAAAAGATGCATTTTGCCTTTTTCAAAACCAATCTTCCACCATCGTTCTGCTCCTCTTCTATTTTTTCATTTAAGTATATAAATACAGTTTTTTTTGTTCCTCGATTTTTACTATTTTTTTCTGTTTTTCTCCTTAATTTATCATTTGTTAAATATCAAGATCCAAAGGAGGACAAAAGACAACAAAACAAATTAAAAAAAATTAAATAAGAACAACTGCAGTTCTTTTCAATTTCACCGAGAAGAAATGAAAAAATTGTTAAAAACAAAAAAAAATTATAAATAAAAATAATGTGCAAATAAAGAAGGCGAGCTGTTGTAATATTTGCTATTTCCACCCCACCCTAGTTAATTTATTTTTTTATTGTTTCTTTTCCTTTTTTTTGTCATTCTCTACAAAATCAATAAAAAAATAAAAAATAAAAAAATGTACATGTAGCATGCACTGGCCACCACCCGTTCCTTCCTCTCTCCGTCTCATTACTAGCGTACAATTTAACTACTACGACTATACAAATGCGAAATTCTATCTATTAACTTAAAGTAACAAAAGAAAAAAGAAAAATGAAAACACCGAACAGAATTGATGCACATACATTGGCGGGCACTGAGGTCTTCTTGCATTGCCCTTTACCATCGCATCACCACTATCGGCATATTTTTTTTTATTCATGTTTGTTTTATTTTATTTTTTTTTTTTGATTATTATTTCGCCTTCTTTGGTTTGTCCAGAATAGTAAATGATGATGCCGAAGAGATGGTGGAAAAAAGGAGTTTTGAAGCAATTTTTTTTCTACAAATAGAAGAAAAATTGAGACGCAAAAAAAAAAAAAAAAATCATCGCACAAATATAGGCTCTTTATACTAACAGTGGGTATTACGCATCTTTGCACAGAAAAAAGAATTAAAAGAAGTAATCCAGAAGAAAAAAACGGATTAGAAGAAGAAGAATTTGAAAACAGATCTACGGATGTGGGTGCATACAGCGAGGGTGGCTCAAAAAAAATATATATTTTAAGGGGGCACCCTATGATTTGTGGGGTATTGCACAAATTTTTAAGTTGAGTAGAACTTTTGCCAATTGAGTACACACAAACTGGAAGCGTGAACTTAGTTGCTAGCTATTATTTCAAATTTGTAAATTTTTTTTATTTTGCGACAATATTATCAGAGTACCATAAGCTTCACCAAAAAAATTAAGGAAGTGAGCGAAACCCCAACTGGTTCACTAAAAAAAAAAATTGCGCTAATTTTTCTGAGACGTATCGCAATCGAGGAAAAAAAATCATTAAAATCGGTTCACACTCACAATAGTCTAGCATTTTCATTTACCAATCCCTTTTTATAACATTCAGATTCACTATTTAGGTTCTTTGCCCCCTTATAACTTTTACCACCATAGCGTAAGGTGCGTCAGCTCCAACCTCCGCAAGTGATCTGTTCTTCCCTCTTGGGTAAGTGGGTTCAATTTCCATAGCATGCAATGAAATGCTTTCCGTAGCTGTTGGTTTGAGATACGGTTTGCTCAAAAGAAAAACCGCAATATATATATTTCTGAGACAACTATTTCCAGGCGAAAACCGTCGCAACTTGGGTATAAGCTGTATTGATTCTCCAGATCATAGACAACATACTCATACGCTATTCGATTGCGAGACAATACTCTCAAGTTCTGAAAAATTTTTTCTCTGGAGTTTTGGCGGAATTTATGTTCAACCTCATCAATGTTTCCTCTGTCACCATACCGCTGCACATTTGATGCAAGTCCATAAAACTATGCTATAGGAGGCAAGGCTGTAGGACTCCGTTCGATTTCACAATTTCGCACCAACAAATCACTCCGAAGAATGTCACGCATCACCGCAGTACAACCTTCTCGGATATTGCTTTAATTTTCAAATTCCTTCGAAAGCCTTATGTGACATATTGCGCCTTTGTCTTGACGAAATCCACCAGTTTCTTCAGAGTGTGCCTCCTACGTAAGGTTTTCCATATGAACTCTCTGTTTATACTATCGAACGCCTTCTCGATATAGTGTGCGATGATGATCCGTGAGGCGTTGATTTGGTCAATGCAAGAGATCCCCGAATGGAAACCTGCTCTTTCATTGTCAAATCAGTTTTCAAGATGTTTCTTATTGCGTTCGAGAGTTATCTTAGCTATTATTTTGACGATTACGGGAAGACACGGAAACGATAGAATCGACCGTGGATTAATCTACTTAAAACAATTTAAATGTTATTCATATCGGATAAGTTATGCGTTTGTAAAGATTTTATAATAGTAATTTGGAAGGAACCATCATGTAAAATACCAAGTTCTTAGACCAAGGGGCTTCAAAGATGCGATGCTGAATGCGTCAGTGGATGTATGAGAGGAAATAGAAAGTGTATAGAGAGGAAGATATATTTGTAAACATTTCTATACCTTAGAGATGAAAGGTAATATCTCCGCTCTTAAGGATAAAAGGAATTAGGGTTTAAAGTTGATTTTTTACCTCTATGCAAGTTTCTGATACAAATGATACAAGTGGAAATACGATTCTTTACTTCTATATTTTAAGTTAGTAGATAGCAGCACTAATCAGCTAAATTTCGTCACTGACTGCATCAAATTAGTCTAATAGAGGATAAAGGACAGGCCTTGGTGAAAATTGTCCTTCAAAGATGCTAATCGAATTCTCTTCAGATATCGATATATTAGGACTTAAAATCCTTCTTCGTCATTTTAACATCGGTTGGAGTAGTTTGTATACCTGAGGCGTTGTTTCCACCTTCTCTTTGCGTATGACATGCATACATATATACATACGTATTGTAAATCATAGATCGTGGAGCCCTTCTTGTCATGAAAGATACAGATAAATGAAAGAAATTATCGGTCACCATAGACAAACTAATTAAAGATATGGCTCTGCGTAACGCGGATACACACTATCTAAAGTGATAAGATTCTATGCGCCAAATCATTCTCCAATTTGAATGCCACAAACAAAATTTTTTTTCGCACTCTATTCTATCTATGGTGGATATAAACAAACTCGCAACGCCACTACTGCTGCCTCCACAGCCGCCGCCCCCAACCTTCGCCTGTAATCACATTGCAATTACTGAAGACCGCCATCAAATCCTACTGTGTTGTGTGCTAGTATACAGATAATAGGAGGAGGTGGTGATCGGCGTAGATCGGCAGCGGGTGTGCATAAGGCATAACAACATCACCGCGCGCACCACCAACTCATCATCTCATCATTGCATCGCGCACTGTGTATGCAATTGTATGTGCGCACATGGGCCAATGTGTGCAACACACAGTGCAAAACTACAGCAACAATACAATCGGCGGCGGTAAAAACTGCAGCGACGTCCCACAGACAACACTGTGCAGCGCGCAACGATCGCGCAGATACAAACGTTTGAGCGCGCGATCGAATCGTTTGTTGTTTTTGCCGGGTTTAAATTTTGTTTTTGTCCACCACCACTTGCGCCTAATCAGCGTAAACGCGTATATCAATCGGTTTTACCCCAAAACAAGAAATTTTACTTAAAAAAAAGATGCAATATATAGTATAGATATATATTTCCTATTCCGTGATCGGAATTATCGAGTACGCGTGCGCGCGTCCCCTCTTTGTCATCCTGTGATTATGTTTGAGAATCATTATGATGATGGCTACAATGCCATAAGTGATAAAGATGATAATGAAAATTAATTTCATTACACAGCCCATGATGCTAATGCCGATGATGATGAAAATGCGGACAGTGGTAGTGCCAATGATCGATGATATGTTTTCTATATTTTTCAAACCACTGTATGCAAATAAGTGTGTGTATCTAGAAATATGAAATACTGTCCTTTTTCTTCCAAATGATACGCAACACAGCACTTGAGAATATCTTAATTTTTAATGATTTTATTTAAAAACAAAGTAAGTTTGCATTTTTTTCTGTTTTTGTTTACATTCACACACACAAGTGCACGTCAATTAATTTCTTCTCTGATAGGTACTGTAGATATTTTTATTTTTATTTATATTTTTCTGTTTCTGTCATTGCTTTCAATTCATTTATTTTCATTACTACTAACTGATAAGATGCCATTCTTACACATACTACATACTTTTTAGTTTTTGCAAAGCAATATTAGAAACAAATTATTTAGGACAGGCTTGTGTTTACAAGATTACAGTGGGATACAAATTACATGTTTTAATTTTTGTGTCAATTCTATAGAAAACATTTTTCTTTTCTGAAAATGTCTTGAATCAGCGAATGTCAATGGCAGAATGTGCGTACACAAGAGAGCATTGTTTTTGTTCTACCTCTTGTTTTTGTTTTTATTTCTGTTTTTGTGTATAACATGCTTATTTTGTAAAAAAAAATTTGTTGATTTAAAATTGTGTTGTGACAATGTTGGCAAGGTCGTGAATCATGGTATTTAAAGAAAAAGTTTGCTTACATGAAATGTTACTGAATCAGCGCAGAATTTGTAATACTGCCACTATTTATTATATGTTCTCTGTGTCAGATTGTTCGACCTTGGGCAGGTTTTTAGTAGTTATAGATTCAATGATCGTCCCTAATGTCCTGTCGATATGTTAGCAAATTTTGATGACAAAATTTCATATGAAATTAATTAAAGGTAAATTTTAAATATAAAAAAAAACAAATGGAATAGTATTTAAAAATCATATACTCGTATGTATAATCTCTGGGTGACCGTG
The DNA here is from genome assembly GCA_963082735.1 of Pocota personata. Classification (NCBI taxonomy): domain Eukaryota; kingdom Metazoa; phylum Arthropoda; class Insecta; order Diptera; family Syrphidae; genus Pocota; species Pocota personata. The sequence goes on from OY720433.1 coordinate 6,850,231, forward strand.
GTGTAGTACTGTCCGGCTGTTATGGAAATAAATATTTAAATATTTTGGCGCTAATAGACCAGTCAATGCTGGGCCTTGCCTAGCTTCTCGCAGCCACCCGTGCGGTGCGCCTTACGAATGGTTGGAACCTACAGTTTTATGCCGTTTCCGAAGGACAATTTTTTTTCGATTGAGAGAAACTTTTCATGACATTTTTTACTCTCGGATATTTGTCAGACATTCGCGAGAGATGGGACCGTGAGAAAACTTTTTTTTTGTATTTTCTTGGATTCGAACCTTGAACGTCAAGCTTAGTAATCGCGCACTTAACCACTCAGCCACGACTCCCACCAACTGTTATGGAAATATTTGCAGTCTTTAGATGGCATTGCAGTCCGGGGTGGACCAGGACCAACTCCCTAGTTACGAAGTAAATAATGTGATCGCATTCCACAGAAAAAAAAGCTTAAATTTTTATAAAAAGAAAGACACAACTATAAATTGTATCCGAATGCAAAAAAGTACCAATTCCCAGTTTTAAGCCAGAAAGCTTTGTATGTATGTATGTATGTACTAGACTATTCGACTTACAAATGAAAAGCACTATAAGGATCTTATTAAAAAAAAAAAAATAAGCACCGTGCGAACTTGAATGCGAACGCAAAATTAAATTATATGTTAAAATCGAGATGTGTTTATTGTCAAAGCAAAACCTAAGGGAAATCTGGAGACGGAATTGGAAGAATAGAAATATAAAATATTCTCAAAATATTCTCGTTAATCTCACAATACTACTTATACTTAAGTATTGATAAATGTTTCTCTGCGCCAGCATCTGATTCAAGAGACATTGCTTCTAGGTTTCTATGTCCCCGAAGTTTTAAGTTCTTGAAATAGAGTATTTTTTTCGTCTTCTAATCTGGACATCATTATTTATTTCCTCTACCTCTTCTACGGCCGAAGGGCAAGAACGTGAGCTTTTGGTTTTTATTTTTTTATAATGAGCTTTAAAGTTCGGTGCTTCGGCAAAAATATGATCACTCCGTCGAGTGATAACAGCGGTAGAAAGAGTGCACGTTCCTGTCATTAAGGTACTATTAGGATACCTAATTTCATATGTACTTATTCAAAATATTTGTATCGTGTGTGCAATACGAGATACTTTTATACTAACACGTGATATAAGATCTTTACATTTCGGAAACTTATTCTAAGCATAATAAGGGTTGCCTATGTACTCAATATTAAACACAATTCGTTATCATCGTTTTTAAAATAATTAAATATAATAAATTTATATGAAAGTAAAAAAAAAATTAATTTCTTGATGGACCTTATTTCGTTTTGATTAGCTACGTACCTACAGCATAATAAATAAATAATGATAAAAACAGCTGGAGTGGTACCACTCGGAGGAGAACCCAGATATGAAGTTTGAAGTAAATCCATCCAACTGCTTATTCGGGGAGTTCGAGGTATAGACATACATACTAGAATTCTATTATATGAATTTATCGAAACAAAAAAATCGCATATTTTCTCGAAGACCATAACTTTCTTATAGATGAAAAAGTTAATTTTCCTTAACACGAAAAATTATTTTTTTCCAAAGTCTGCCACATTTTTAAAAGGGTTCAAAATAGGTAATTTTGAAAAAATTAACATAATTACAACGTCGCAAAATCCCAACGTTTGAAAAATTGTAAAACCTAATCTGTTTGGCATTTGTTAAGTACGCGATTACTGAGCGAACGACTCAAGGTTCGAGTCCCAGAAAATGTAAAAAAGAAAATTTCTCACGGTCCCACCACCTCTCGCGAACATCTGACAAACATCTGAGAGTAAAATTGTCATTAGAAGCTTCTTTCAATCGAAAAAGAATTAACCTTTGGAAATGGCATTAAAATGTAGGTCCCAACTATTTATGCAATGCACAGCACGAGTGGCTGCGGGAAGGTAGGTCAGGTCCTGTATGGGTAACCTCTTTGGCGAGATTAAGAAAAATTAAATTGATTCAAATAAGAACTGCGATATCTGCCTACATACGAAATGGCAACAGATTATAATCCAGCGTTGATCCAATTAGAAACGTCCGTATTTTCGGACTATTTATAACAAAATTATTTTTTATTATGAATGAGCTTAGGCAACATCGATACCGAAAGCTTTAGTTTTGCAAGTCCAACGCATACTTATTAAGATGCTATCATCACTCCGAGGTTAAATGTCATCAACAATACCTGCTCGTTATTAGGATTGGAGTTCTAAACGGCATTTCAAGTCTATACAACTCAACTAACTATATAGTGCTACATTTAATCAAGGCGAGCTATTCTTCTTCTGAGTTGGATAAGGGAATTCCACTGCATGGCATTTACATATTTTGTAATGATATTTTATTCGCGTGTGACCAATCCATTGCCACTTTCATCGTTGTATTGTCATGTATCACGTCAAAATTGCTGAGTTGTTCATGTATAAATCTTTAAAATAATGCGAAGACATCCGCTAGCGAATGGCTGTAGCTTACGGGTGTGGTGTGAGAGTGGCAGTCATCTTCAAAGGACTCCACCATTAACTAACAGCAATACTTAGATTTTATGTTGAAAATTGCATTTTCATATGTTTTAGGTAATATGTCATTGCTTATTGTATCACATGGCTTTTAATGTACTATACTTAATGAGTGACGTTGTCTCACTTATAACTAAAGTTAATTTGAAAAGAATTGGTCGATACAATACGATACGTATTAGGACTCGAATCATGGACCATGAGATACTCTGGTCAGTACGTGTCGCATCGTCTATGTAAATTTACCGTCTCACGTTTTAGTGTGTCTAGTCTTTTGGGAAATCTGGAGATGATTTCGTACCCGTTGTTGTGTGTTTGGCTAGCTTGTTTTACTTATTGGATAAATTGACCTATTTCAACCTTATTTCATTTTTTTTTTGTGCATATCTAAATTATGTACTCAAAACAAAACCATCTTTGACCTAAAATTGACAGAATTATTATTTTTTTTTAATGGGAAATAGGTACTGGTTATAATTTGAAATTTGACTGCAATACATACAGATAGCCATTTCTATCTTATACGTATGCTCTTGTCCCACCGTTGCACTAATGTTTTTCACAGGTCACTGCTCTCCAGTTTTTAAAGATTGTACTGAAGATGGAGTCATGCAGAGTGTCTACTGTAGAAATTCCTGTCATTTTATGGAGGACGGACTTATAAAGTCTGACTTTGCGTAGATGAAACACATTCTCTGACAAAGAAACAATAAAAATCGGCAATACTCGTGAATATTACAATTCATTTATTATACCAATATTTGCCTTACATTATTTTAAGCAATAAACTGCAGATGCATAGATCCATCTTTCAACTAATAAAAGAAAAACAAATTTACATCTTATTTAGCAACCATGCTCTATCGCAACATTTCTTTTTTTTTCTACTACTACGCTGCACTGCATTCGGACGAATAATTCCGAACAATATACACATAAAAATAAAACAAAACCATGCAAGGTAATAAAAAAACCATTAAAATTTAGTTAAAAGCAGCAAATAAAAAAAACATACTCAAGAGGAGAAGGTAAACAAAAAAAAAAAAGAAAAAAAATCTAATAACCCACATGAACGTATGTACTTACGTACCGTCGTACTCTCCTCCACGAGGACGTCCAGAAGATCTCTTTAAAAAAAAAAAAAAAATTCACGTGTTGGTTTCATTTATATGTACGTCTCCTTACACTCCAAGATTGCAATACAGTGCAAAAATAATTTTAAAAGAAACTTTTTTCTTCGCCACATTCTTTCTCTTTTTTTTTTTTATTAACCATAAGAGGGCGTCTTAAGTACGTGAATACTGAAGCAAAATCTAAGAAAAAAAAAAGAAAAAAATAATAATAATAATAAAAAAATACGCAATTCCTTTTGGCGAAGTCAAAAGATCATTTGCCTCTTTGCCCAAAAATAGAAAATTCAACTTTTGCGCGCTGAAGAGCAGTGTATGCCACAGAGTGTGGTACAAAAAAAAATAAAAAAATACACAAACGATACAACAACCTTATGAAGAAAAAAATAAAAAAAATACTTGCCTTGTACAACAACCGGCAAGGAAAAAAAAAAGAAACCAACAGAGATAATAAATTACGGCGAAAAATCCGTAAATATCAGTTGGATTATTTTTTAAGACTTGAACTTCTATCTCCTCCCGTGTGTAAGTTTCGCATCCTTCGTCTTCATCGTTGTCTTTCTTAATTTTTTTTTTTTGCATTTTTTTTTTATATCCTTAGTTTGATGAAGAAGGTGGGGGCAGTTAGCCGCTGCTGTTTCTCTGTTGCCATTGCTGGAGGTTGTATACATTGGCTTGGTGCAACCGTCCCGACAATCGTAATATAACAAATTTTTTCTTGTGTTAGGTCAGTAACATTCGCAAAAACGAAAATGGCATGAGGAATTGTGAAAAAAATTAAGAAAAAAAAAAAAAAAAACCTAAATAAAGTATTATACTCGTAACATGTGGCTTTATTCACACATGAAAAGGAGGCGATGAAGATATGCAAAGGGATAAAAAAAAGCAGATAGAATTTAATAAATGAATTTCAAGAAGATGCTACAAAAACTGTGATCTATAATAGTTTGTACTGTACCCTATCAGAGAAGATTTTAAAGACATTATGTAGTTTGTCACATTAATGATGACGCCCAGTAGGCGAAAAATTAAAAGGCATTTTTTTAAGCATTTCCATCAAATAAGCATAGGTAGATAATGTCTGATTTTACAAGAGGAATACTATTGACATTTCGGATTACAGTGGGTGCTTTCAGGCAGTCGTTCTGCAGCTGCATAAACATTCAAATATTCAGGCTCCAGCATTGCTTTCAAATATTCAGTTGCTGAACGCAGCCCTTCACAGTTTATGCAGCAATAATTGTTGGCTGCTTTTCCTGCCACCATAATGCACGTAAAATGGGGAAAATTTCCTCATAATTATTATAAGGCGGAGATATTTCGAAGAAAATTGGGATTGGTTTTTGAACAAAACTTTGTAAGTATTTTATTTCAAATAATTTGCAGTTGGTTGTTTAAATATTACGCTGTATACCATAAAGTATTTGCTGCAAACTTAAAAAAAAACGGCACAGTCAACTGAATTCTTCAAACCAAGCATGGTCTATTTATGATTGATTGATAATATCTCGACTGTTTAGCAAAAGCTACTAGAGCTACTACGATCTTTTTCTCATGAGACTCTTGATGGATAAGGTGAATGACTTAATTTTGCATATGTAGCAGAATGGATGGCGATGACCTCCTCATGTTCGTCCCTGATAATTGCATGTTAAAAATCCAAGTGCGTTCTTTGACTGATTGCATTATATCATTCTAGGAACATAAAGGAAATTCATACATATGCATACGAGTATGTCTTTGATACATTAACCGTGCTGTAATCATAGAAATTAGTTCATGACTTTGGTGGGTCCATGAGTATATCGTATGGCTTTTGTGTGTGAATCATCCACAAAACAGATACTCGTATTACTTTTGATCAAAATCATTGGAATCGTTTTCGAGAAAAAAATATATTGATAAATGTAAATACGCTATAATTCTGAAGTTAGAATGAAAGTTCCGAATTCATACCTACCTTACCTATGTATGTGTAACGCCAAAGGATAGTTTGAAGCCATACAGGTTGCAGTTCAGTGTACAACAGATAGGAGTACCCAATTTTAGTGCCATGCCAATACACGGTTTTTTGTCAGATGAACAGGTCTGAAATATTGTGATGAAGGATACGATTTTTCTTCAGATAATGATAACATATATCGACCGGATTAAAGTGTTGATGTCGACGTGTGGTGATACTTATTTTGAAAGTGGTCGAGATAAAATTGAATTAGACATATCCGTAGATGCATTATTTCTTTCGAAAGGTGGCGTTATGTGGAAATCAACTTCATTTCAGTCTGATAGTGGTCGAAACATGGACGAAAATGTCATCACCGTACGTCCAGGTTTATAATGGAGTCGAAAAATCATGAGCGAGATAAGGTCAGCACTATACTCAAAATATAAATAAGAATGGTTTTCCGCATGGCGGCTGTCAAGGGCGGATCCAGGATTTATTTCTGGGGGGGACACAAAAGCCAGATAGGTAAAGAGTGTACCCCATAGTATTCTAATTGCTAGTGTTTTTTCGACTGGCATGTTTTATCTGAATCGTGTCTGGGGGGGCCCGTGCCCCTGTGCCACCCCCCTGGATCCGCCCTTGGCGGCTTTCCATGTGTTTATTTGTGTGTCTGGCTATGGTATTTCTTCTGTTTTTTTTTTTTTTTTTGTTACCGATAAACGCTGCGAAAATGCATCAATTTCAATGAATAATTCTGTTGAATGTTTTCCTCAAACTGGACTTCAGAACTATTGATTTTAGTGTGAGGTGTGAGATGCAATTTTACTTCCGATTTTCACGCATTTGGTATTAATGTTTTTTTACTGTAAACATTATTTTCAAACATGACTTTGTAACATGGATATGTTTCTAAATACCAATATTCTACTATGGTAATAGCCGCACTTAATTATTGAATTTTCAAAAGCCTCTTCTAAATCTAAGTACCAACTATATTCACTTCCACGTAATGGAAAGTAAAATTACATGTAAAGTATGGGTAAAATTCTACACATGCCGACTTCCAGACAAATTTTGTCAAAGAATTGGAAAACGATTGAAGTAGTAATTGTTCAATGCTAAAATGTATTGCTGACAAAGTCAGGGAAAGCAGTAATTGTTTTGGGTAGAACTTTACCTCAAGGTCACAGTACGGTAACACGTTGACGAATTCCACCTATCGTTCGTACACAGAGAGAGAGGTTCATTAGTTCGTATAGAATCGGTTACCGCCATACCATCGAACATTGAAGTGAACTAAAGTGCTGTGCACTGCAGCCTCCGACGCAGAGGGTAGAAGCAAAGTTGAAATGAAGCTGATACGAGTAGATGGTCTTACCTCATAGTCCCTCCGTTCGGTTCCACCATTTTTAACCCAATGCTCAAAGTTTCCGAATTAGCATTGCACTGCTAGTAAAGGCGAGATTATTGCTACGAGAAAAGCGCGGGTGTCGTGGTGCAGTGTGTAGAAGAAAACCGCCTGGTTGCGATCAATCTGCCACTTGTGGAGTATTTTAAGAAACAAATAAATTTTCTAAACCATTAGCTTCTGACTTACGTCGAGCGGTAGAGTAATTGCATTAAACAGGTGACCTATCACTTGGATGTAAGTTAGAACTTAAAATAAATAAATATTTTGGCACACCCAATCGTCCTGTGCGACACAATAATGGTAGGGACCTACAAATTTATGCCGCTTTCGAAGGGCATTTTTTTTTAGATTGAGTAAAGCTTCTCATAATAATTTTACTCTTGGCTGTTTGTTAGGCTTTTGCAAGAGGTGGGAATGTGAAAACTTTTTTTTCTCTCTATTTTCTGTTTCTGGGACTCCAACCTTAAATCTCTCGTTCATTGATCAAGTAAAAACTAAATATCTATAAAATGTATAAATCTTCGCCAACAACATCGACAGGCCTTCTGCCACTGGTACAAAACACTTGAGATAGCAAGGGCGGGGCTTTTCCTGAAGAGCTGAATTTAAATTCAACTTAACGCTGTAAAAGAGCTTGCGTGCTTTTGCACTTGCCAAAATAACTCTTGGTCGTATTAAGGAACTTCTTGAAAGTTCTTTTTACAATGAACTAGTGTTATGTGCTCTTCTGCGCTCACCAAATCGACATTTTAATTACAAGGATTATTATCGAACAATGCATCAAGTATAGGATCGTCGCTACAATTGTGAACTGAGAATGCGATGCACGGGACATAGTTAACACACCTGGCTGTGTTTCACGTTTCACTTTTCACTTGGAGGTGATCAGTGATATACTCGTATGTATGTATTGTACAGCTTCGAGTAATCCTGCTAGAAAAGAAACAAATCCTCTGGTCACATTTACTGTCCGAAAAGAAGAGGTACATATTCCCTCTAGAAGTCTGCGTTTAAGCTGTGTAATCATGTCACAGAACAGTGTTAAGGGAGAAGAGGCGGGTACCCAAATCAAGTGGTGAGACTGGTCTAAGGAACGCTGTCGCTAAGTCGAATCCTAGTGCTGTGCAGCGCAAAGGTTAGGGAGATAACTTTGTATGACGATTCTGAAGTTTGAAAACCCTCAATTTGTTCCCCTCTAGAAATTACCAAATGGCTATGTAGTAAGTGTTCATATACCCAAGTTTTTAATAATAGCGAACATACAAACTTTTTAAATTTTATCGTTACCCAACAATTGATTGACAAATGCGATATAATAACACCAAACAGAAGCTTCAAAGTCAGACATTTTGCCTTCAATTTTTACATACTCAGTGAAAAGAACGATCTGCAAATGTATTTGAAACAATTGCCATCTTTGTGCAAAAATTTAACAAATTGTTTCATAAGTTCAAGCTTAATATAGGGCTGTGGGAATGTCTTTGTCCTTTCAACCAGTCAATGGCATATGGGCAATGATGCTCTCTGCACCTTTTCTCTTTTCCCTATCCCAAAGAGAGATAAAAGCAAGGGAACTTGCAAGCCAATTCGAGCAAATATTGTAAGTAATGCGTCCTGCAGCTAGAGGTTTTTGCAGCTGTGCCGATTGCTTGCATGTTAGCTTCCTCTTCGGCTTGCAAAGTAATCGTCATAGATTGAGTGTAGTTAGTGTGATAGTTTGAAGACTTTAGCTCCTCAATATGCAGCTAGATTTCCACTGTTCCTGCAGGCTACAACGATTCCCCTCACGTTCAATTACTGTGACACTTTTTACACCTAGGTGTATGTAACGGATTGAGGGCTACACAGGGTATTTTCTGAAAAACTCGAGCCAGTTCGGGAAAGCAAATTTTTAAATTCAGCACCCTCAAGATATCCTAAATTTGTTGAGTATTTCTAGGCAAGATTTTATTAATCAACTTCATTCGATTTAAAAGCATTAAGGAGTGCCACTTCAAATTGATATCAAACAACACTTTCGAATCGAATGCAGAGTGGGTCTCCATAATCCGTTCTATGAGGAACTCAAAATGGTGCCGAGAAATTCGAAACCGAAATAGATTTACCAATGTGACTGTTACTAGATGAAAGTAGGTCAGGTTATTCTTTAGAGCAGCTAAGGTTACACTAAAGTCATTTATACATACCCGTTCTGTCGAAACACATATTAATTTTTCTATACACTTCTTATTAAAATATTTGTATAGTCTTTGTGTGCGTCTGCCCGATGTCTACACAAAAAACCTAAGTACACAAAAACCCTGAAAGACTTAAGAAATTTATATTCTCAAGGCAGGTAGCACCTAGAAGTTGTAAGAATAATTGCTAACCAATAATTCCTTACTATATTTATTTCAAAAGTGAAGCAAATACTAAAACCAAGAGACAACAAGAAAAATTTCAAAACCAAAAGCAGTAGAATGATGAAAGTTTTATTTACCAAGGCCAAAGCATTTTCACAGCAGATATAGAGCTCATCCCTTATATCAGCTAGGACAAAACTGTGTATCCTTAACTCTAATATTAAATCTGTCCTAATGTATGACTGCGGAGATTGGTTGGTAAAGCACCCGCTTACAAGCAAACTCCAAGTGTCCATCAATAGATGAATTCAGAATTTGGTAGTGCATACTGCATCTAATCTCAGCCTTAATGAAAAGTACGACCATCAGTAGATCTCAATCGCAATGGGGCTGGGTCGGTCACATTTTGAGAAAGCCACACACAGAACTCCGATAACAGGTTTCAGAATGCAAAGGAGATCTACAAATTTGGGTTAACATTGGGACAATAGGAGTAACAGTAGTAGACAACTCTTTGGGACGGACAAAGCCCATCGGGTAATATAAGGATTTTTTATTTTTGTCTCGCTCTCTTTTCAGGTGTTTTGATATAAATTTCCTTTTGAACTCATTCAAATGTAGTCATTCATTTTTTTAATATTGTCATGCAATGAGTCTTAAAATTTTATGGGTAAACTCCTTTTTTTCGCATAGGCATTTCTCTTTCGACAGACATAACATAAAAATAAATTCTGCGAACAGTAAAGAAGGGCACATTTATGTAAGATCAACAAAAAAAAGTCCACTCTTTTCTACACATTACATTGAACGCCTTATTGAAATCCAGGGGCTACTCGAATAGAGCTAAAAACAGACAAATAAGAAAGGAACGCGAACTATCACCATCTTCAAGATATAAGAAAAAATAGCAAACAAAAAAAAAAAAAAAAAACTAACAAATGCACGGAGAAAGACCAACCGTTCCAGGCCTCATCCTCCGCCGCCTTTTATTTTCGTATCTCAGATATTTTTTTTTTTTACTTTTATTTTTTTTTAAATTTATTTTTTCTTTACTTAGATAAGGCGCGGGCGGGAGTCAGGGCGGGATGGCAATGGATTGTGGACGAAAATGAATGTAAGTGCACTGCACACATAGGCAGTGTATAAAAAAAAATATAAATAATAGGAAAAATTGTATTTTTCTGTGCTCTCTGTGCGAGGAGGGAAAATATCTTTCTTTTAATTTTACGTTTTTAGCTTACTTTTGTTTTTCTTGGAGTATATTCTTTTCTTTGATTTTTTTATTATCTTAATAGAAGAGAAGTGCAAAAAATATACCAGTGTGTATAGTATTTTTCATTCTTCAGTTGTAATAGTTGGAAAGCTTGGGGGAATTGGAAAGAAAAAAAAAATGCAAATATTTCGCTCAAGAGTTACATTCTTCATATACATACGTATGAATGTGTGTGCTTGCATATTTCGATAGGCAGACGTTTAGGAGAGATGTAATAATGGACTAATTTTTTTTTTTCATTTGAGTTAGGCTTCAATAGGGTGTATTGGTCTAAGTCATGGTAACAAATTGCATATCTGCTGGTATGTAACTTGAATCTTTTCGACACCCGTGAGATTGTAAAAGACAGCTTTTGGAAATAAGTAATATTAGACACCAATTTATTTGTAGCGTCTATAACGAAAATACGTTACATTTGTTGTTGCCTACTGAACTTTTAAAATTCTTTTTTTTTATATAATTTAATTGGTTAAATTTATTGTATTTAAAGAAAGGGGAAAAACAATGTTCTGCAACACACTGTCACGAATATTTCTACAGACTGCCTAAGGATACTCATACTTTCGAAATTTTTTATGAGTATGATTATTTATGCAAAATTAAGTCTATAGTCTTCCGTTTGATATCCAGCTTTTTGATTCACATATCGCTGTCTACCGAGGCCAACTAAAGTCTGTAGTAAGCACTCTACTGAATGTCAGTGACATTATGTCACGATTTTAAATTAAAAAATATATTATATGTATTCACTCGGGCAACACTGACCGGGTCACCTTGTAATTTTATACTTCTGCAAAGAGTTCAGAGATTACGAGTATAATAATCTGCAAGCGCTATAAAAACAACCGTCAATAACTGTGTTGATGACCATCCGCCGTTGAAGTTCAAACCCACGACGAATTTCGAATAGTTATTACAGTATGTTACCAAACTGATCTTCTCCCTCAAGGTAGCCATGTTGGTTCCCTGATTTTTATTTTGTCAATTAACGACGTTGACTTCATCATCAAAGACTCTTATCTATCCATTTACGCTGATGACATGAAAATCTTCAGGCACATATTAAACCCCGCCGACTCTTGCCCACTTCAAGCTGACTTGAACAACTTTTCAACCTGATGTCAACAAAATTTTCTTGAGCTCAACGTCAACAAATGTCAAGCTGTTACATATTCCCGAAAGCGTCTTCTAGCCCCTAGATCCTATTTCATCTCTGACGAGCCCGTCCCTTCTGTAACTTTATTTCCGCTGCCATATTGATAACATTATTAGCAGAGCCAACTCTGCACTCGGTTTCGTAACACGCTGGTCTAAAGAATTCTCGAACCCTACGTCACGAAATCTCTCTACTTCACATTTGTTCGGCCAATCCTCGAATATGCTAGCCAAGTATGGTCCCCCTATCATGATACCCATTCCCTTCGAATAGAGGCTGTTCAATGCAATGTCTTCCTTGGTCTGACAGACATAACTTACCCCCCTATGAGAATCGTTTGAAATTAATTAACGTACAGGCACTTGAAATACGTCGAGAAATTGCTGACATACTCTTTGTACATCAGCTATTAGCAGGAAACATCGACTGCCCTAAACTGCTCCAAATGATCTCCCTTAACACTAACCCACACCTTCTGAGGTCTGTACCCATCTTTCGTCTCAATTTTCATCACACCAATTATGGCTGTAACGAGCCAATGTCTAGAATGCTACCATTTGGCACAGCTCTTTTGATTTTCATTGCAGCAGATTTGCACTCAGAAACGCCCTCCAGAATTCCACTTCCACTCCTCCGCCCTAATCAGGTTAGTTTTAGTTTTAAGTTTTGTTTTTAAGTACTTAGCCTTAGTCTTAAGTTGTGTTTAGTAATAGTCTAGTTTTAGTGTAGTTTTTAAGTTCTGCTTGAATTAAGCTTAGCTAAATAAATACACTAGTATTACTCATGGTCAGTGTTAAAAGCAGTAACTGTTAGATATGCAGCTGAGTTGGGTATTAGTTAACTCAATAAAATGCGGCCTGGCTTTCAGTCAACATAGTAAAAGGTATAACGCTAATCTACTAAATGAAACAATATCAGTACATGGTTTTGTCAAGGTATAATTGGCCCTAGCTGAATTTGAGTAGTCTTTATGGATACTCCCAAAGAATGGCTGTTCCCTTTAACCATTTTGCAGAATTTATCGAGAGATTAGAAAGAAACGATCACTTATCTTTTGTTTATATATCCTCCTCTGTCTTGGGACACCTAAGCGACTCGTCCATGCGGCCATGATTAATATCTATAAACTCAAGAGATTCGTATATTTTTTTCCGGATAAGACGAAACTCGAGTAAGTTCAATAAAATCTCAAAATGAGCGATAAAAATAGCTCTGATGAAAACATTGTTAACACATTATGAGGTTTCGCGAAAGCTAAAGCGTTTCACACCTACCTGTCTCAAAAATTAAACCAATACATTTATCAACTTTCAATCCACAGAATCCAATTCAATCCCTTGAAATCCACAGAAAAAGTGATGACACAAAATACTCACCATCATTGCTAGGACTTCTTTTAGACCGTATTCAAGTTTTAGAAAATTAACAACAATTTAAGAGCGTTATCATACATTTTAGGATAGCATGGGTATTGATGTTAACAGCCCCAAAATATACCAGCGTTGACTTACAAGTTTCATAGATTGACAAATTTGTTTTTAAAAATCACAGTAAGGAAATTCACAGTATTGTTACTAAGTACAATTCACAATAATTTAGAAACGAGAAATATTTTCATTGTGAATTGTGTATAGAATGAAATGGTGTATGATGCGCGATTTTACTACTCTTGCAAGCTGGATATCCGAAAACCAAGCAATCAGCCTAAATTCTTTCTAATTATTGACTACGTGGAAGTCGAGGATCGTACATAATAATCAAATTCAATATTTTACTTTGATTTCTTTTCGTTTTCAAGCGCTCATCAAGAGGATTCAAGTAAAGTTAAATTTTTGGTATTATATCCTTTTTTTGTGTTAAAAGTATTATTTAAAAATATTGTTTGTGTTTGTATTTCAAATTTTAATAAAAATGTTTTTTTCCCTGTGTGATAATTACAGCTCTTCATGCACAAGAGCGCAATGCAACAAATTCAACAAATACCCCGTGTTGGATTGGGTCCTGGCGGTATGGGTGCTGAATCAAAACCACATCAATGCCAACAATGTCTCAAGTCATTCTCCAGTAATCATCAGTTGGTGCAACATATTCGCGTACATACCGGTGAAAAGCCCTATAAGTGCTCCTATTGTGATCGACGCTTTAAACAATTGTCACATGTGCAACAGCACACTCGATTACACACGGGTAAGTACATAATTCTAATTATTATTTTAATTGCTTCACATTTAATCCCCTATTGTCCTTTTATCCACTACTCCTTGATGTCCCTGTCGATGGTATTCTCTGGTCAACCGAAACCTAATTGACCGGGATAATCAATTGAATTAATCACCCAAGAGGGGGTGGTGTACACAAAAAATTGCTTCCTATTGACCATCGGCATAACAAAAAAATAAAAAAAAAATTAAAAATCCTTTCCTTATAGAAAAAAGCAAACAAAATTCAATCTGTCTGTCGTTATCTTTATCCATTAGGCTGCTATCCTCCGGCCGCTTAGTGGTGATTATGACCGGAGCACTTTGTACCCGAACCCATTAAGTAGGAAGAAAATAGACAAAATAAAAATACCAGCAACAGGAAGAAGACGAAAAAAATTAGATTGAAAGGATTTAACCCGCTCTCCACTTTCGCTGTGGATTTTTTCTGCTGTCACCACTTGCAGTCTGACCTTTAATCTCTCCTCCACTCAATAAGGTGAAATAAAAATAGACTAAAAAAAATGTATTCCATATCCTCTCAAGGATTCTCCAAAGGGAAGTAGAAAAACGAGAAAAAAAATCGTTAGGTACTCATTAACTCACGTACACTGACACCAGGAGTTAAAATAAATTTCAATATCTTAATTTCTGCTAAATATGCAACGGCAGCAGCAATCACGCTGCGCCGCAGCAGCCGCAAAAAAGACTGAAAAATGCTGCGAAAAATCGCGTTAAAGTCATCAGAGGCGATTAAGTGGACGATAAAAAGTCGACGAGCAAAGGGGAGCCACCACATCCAGCCGGGGTTGCTTGGCAGACAGGCATCCACCAACAAACCAGGAGCAGGCACGTACCATGATGGAACGTTTTTTTTTTTCTCCTGCTTCTTTTTCCGTCATTGTTTTTGGGGGTAATCATCACCTTTTTAACTTGGGTTGGTGGGCATGGTCTATTTTGTCGCCTGGTTTCTACTGAAGCTTGCAGGAGAAACCCCGGCGCATTCCTGGGCCGATAATATTTGATGTCGGTTTTTTTTTCGCTCTCTCTGTCGCGGTACTTTCGTGATAATTTTGCATAATTCAGTTTTGTCTAAACGATGTGCGAACGGTTTGAAGTTTACCATGAAATTAAAGGGTTGCAACGGAGCGAAGTTCTATTGATTAAATTATTAAATGTTCGGTCAAAGGACGTTTATGTTGGGAGTTTAGTAGATGTGTGAATAATTTTTGTAATGTGAAAAAAAAAAAAAAAAAAAAAAAACAGGTGACCTCTGAGTTCTATGGATTCATTTGAATTTAGTCTTCAATAGTCCAGGATGTCGGTCTATCTATACCAAGAGGCAGTTCTGTGACCTTTAATGTGGGGTCTAGTAGTAGACGAACCCATTAATAGGCTAACAAGTTGGGGAATGAACTATGTTAGATACGCTGACGACGTCGTTTTACTAGCTAGAGGCAAGTTCTGTGGGCCTAAATATCAATCAAGTTAAAGTCATCACCGTGGTGACTTTCTAGAAAAATATTTCTAAGACCTAGACGGCTGGCAGGAATTAACATTGAGGGGAAGCGCAGGGTCGTAACAATTATTCTATACAGGAAATCGGCACGAAGAAGAAGTATTCAGAAAAGTCATTAGAGCGCTTATGGCCTTCAAGGATCTTAAAATAAGACCTGACTTGCACATCACATCATGCATACTCGTACATATATGTATGCACCTTCCCACAACCGATCTCCTTTCGTCATTGGCCTTCCGCCATTCTATTTTATACATATCCTTGTTGTAGCCTTCCGCCGACAGAACTTTTTTGCATTCGCCTTTTGCACTTTTTAGTTTAACAATTTAATTTCATTGAATTTAATTTCTCAACCTTTCACCTAAACACCTAGTAATTAAAAATGGTACACTCATGAGAATCGTAAGAGATGGAATTTGGAAAGGAAAATGCATCGGTCTCAGAGGCCGGGACTTAACTACTCTGCAAAGTAACACCTTTATAGCAGATGCTTGCAAGAAAAAAAGTCGTTTAGTGCTGCGAATTTGTTCAGTGCACGTAAATCTGTTATGCTTAAGCAATAATGACATGACTTGACTGGCACATAATGTATTTTACGATGAACCCGCCCGGCTAGTATTCGAATCCACGGTGGACATATGACGAGGCATTTGCAACTAAACAAGAAATCAGTATAAGCGGTGTACTTTTGGCTATAACTGCTTCTTTTTCAAGTTTCAATTAGAGACTTCTACAGGAGGGAAGTACCTACACAAGTCTCTTTTGTCACGTAACATTTTATAACACTAGACCCCAATATGATGTACTGTAGGAATAGCGTAAATATAATTTATTCAGTTACGCTCCTTATCTTAGATGGCATGCAAAGTGGAATTAAACCCCAAAGAACTTTGCCTACGCAATTGAGACGGATATTACTAATCGCATCAGTTTTCGATTAGATCTATAAACCATTTATTCTTTTGAAAGCTGAAAAGTTTAGAAAACATGCGAAAAAATAAAGTATTATCATAGATCGATGGTATTGGAAAGAAATCCTCTTAGTAGAACATGTCAATGGTCCCGTGCAAATTATACTAAATGTAGTTAGTTCCGTCTTGATATGACACGATTATTTAGCCTAGTGTGAAAGTGTATTCCCCTTCTAGTGGAATGTAGGCTCTCCCTGTGAGTGAAATGCTTGTCCTCAGCAATGTCACGATAAACTCCTGGAACTCCAGCAGAGGGACTCTAAACTGGCCTTCGAAACAAAGAAAACTTGTTTTGCCATTGTTCTACAACATTTTTGAAGAAGGTAGCAAATTCGATGGCTTTTACAGCACACCTCGTACTTCTATTCGGTCCTGGTTAGAAAATCTAAAGCGTAATTTTTCCTGAAGTTCAGTTTGGGGATTGTGCAATCTGTTGAGGACGCAACACTTGGTATCGAATCCAGGATACTGCTGTGAGTGATGCTAAGGCTAAGGTACGATCGAAATAATAACTGTTAGAATGACTGTCGGACACGATCGCGGAGCTCCTGTGGTGCCTATACTTCCACTCGCCATGTTTTGCCAAAGGTTCTGTTCCAAACGCTTTAATGCAATTAGGAGAATGTTAGTAGTTTTTGAGGGTGGCCGTGGTGTAGTGGTAACATCATCGCTTGTCACGCTGTTGATTCACGGTTCGAATCCTGAAGTCAAGAATCATCTATTTATTTCGCACGAAATAAATAAAAAAGTCGATCACTTGCGAAAGCTAAGTCAATTCTACTGTGAAGGCATAACACTGGCAGTAGGGTGGTCATATGGCTAAAATGCAACTTTATCGTGATGATGACTTCAGGATGACGGAAAAAAATACTGTGAATCATAAGCAACGACAATTATAGCGAAAACAAAACAAAATACTCCCCAGTTATCTGGACAGCCACCCTTGGAGTTTACAAAAACTTAATACCATCTGAGTTTCAAACCACACCACTCTGCCTATCTCTCTGTCTCTTCCCCTTTCCACAAAAAACGTACGTGTTCTAAAAATTAGTATAAGTGTATTCATATCCCTTTTAACACGTGCAAATTATAAAAAAAAAAAGGTTTCGTGGAAATTTTCCATTTCGAGATTTTAATCAAACTTGACGTTACTATGAGACACTCAAAAAAGTAGGTTTCTCTATTCTATCCGTTTGGTTGTCTTTCTGTCTATTGTATGGTATGCAGCCTAAACTGCTGGACGGATTTTTTTCAAACGTCATATCTGGGATCAGTGGGGTCACAATTCGAGACGAAATCGGAATTCATTCATTCTAAAATCCCAAAATCGGTTTTCTTGAAAACATGGCTCTAACGATTTTGATGAAGTTTTATATGGTGGGTATACGCTAACAGATGGCGTATCAGGATTTTGGCAAACAAACCTATTAACTGGTTTTTGAAAATTGGCTATTTTTCGACAATGACTCAATCGGTTTTGTTCAAAATTAATATATCAGCAATATACCTATAACAAGTTTTGGAAAATTGTAAAAACCTTTTTTTTCTATTTTCAACAGATTTAAAAAAAAAAATTTACGATTTTGTTTAAATTTCAAATCTATTTGATTTGCAAATAAACAACATATAGGTGCAAGTATGTAGGTATGTCCGACTCGATAGTGCACTTAAATATTAATGCCTAATGCCTGGATTTTTCGAACTAGGACTTTCTAATTCAAAATGGTTATACTTAGAAAGAGAGAGAGAGAGAGAGAGTATCTTACCAGAAATAAAAGAATGAACATAAAACTAGTAATGAGCCTCATTCTAGCTTACATGTATCTAGTGTAAGCTTATTCACCCTCAGGGAGCATCCCACATTTCCTTTTGAGGTCCTTTAACACTTCTTTAACGAAATGAACAAAGAAAATATTTTAACACTTCCGCATTATTTCTTTTAACTACAAAAAAAAATTATTATATTTTTTTATACTGGAAAACCAGTTTCACATAATGAAAGGACGAAACGCCCAAAGCTACACAAAAAAAAATCAACATTTGCACACAAAATTCAATCAGGTGTGAATGAAAACTGAGAACTACTTGTAAATGAATGCGAATACGATGAGAATGAGACTAATGAGCTTGAAAAAGAACGAAGGTTTTTTTTTTTTTTTTTTTAAAAGAAAAGTAATAAGGGCGACATAAAAATAGACGTGGACACCCAGTTTTCACAATCGGCTACGATATTTTCAGTTGAGAAAACATTCTCCCACTCTAAGTGCGCATACAAAATGTTTGCTTTTATATCATTTTATATTATGACGAGATGACTAATTTGATTTTTTTTCGCTCTTTTCAAACTTGCTAGTGTAATCAAAATTGTAATGTCAATTCAAAACTTGTCACTGCATCCAGGATTATCCCATTAGGCATCACTGTCTGTGCTGTTTACTGCTGCCAAAGAAAGGACAAAGTGAAAAGGATTCATTAAATTACCTTCTGTCCTTCCTGCAAGGCAAATGTAGATTCTTATTTAATTTTTCATATAATCATGTTTGTCTTGCCATATTTTTTTTGTCGTTGTTTTTCGTCCTTCTAGCACTTATGATTTTTTAATTTCACAAGTCTCTCCAGAGCACAGAAAAACAATAATTGTGTAGTAAGTAGCAGCAGACGGACAAAAAGTCGCTGATAGAATTGTGATTGTAACTCATAATGAGTATTTACAAGGAAGAAGAGTCCTTTTTCAGAAAAAAAATAAATAAAAATAAAAATTCAACGCTTAAATGCAAAAATAAATTGGGCAAAAGTTGAGAAAAGGGTTATGTATAGGACATAGAGAGCGCGTCACCCATTGATTTTTCGTAAGAACGCTCTGGGACAACTTTAAGGCACAAATATAGGTCATCGCGGGGGCAATAAACCCGAAAAAAGGATACGAACAGAGGACCACGGATACGGACACTTTTTTTTTTAAATGGGTCAGAAAATATACATGCATAATTTTGTAGGTTTTGTTCGTGTACCTATCATTCATCATACCAACCACGTGTGCTGCTAAATAAGACGCGGAAAGGGGTTAACGAGAAAACAAAAAAAAAAACTGAAATTGGAACACCTGGTTAGACAGTTTTGTACACAGAGTGCAGCATGTGCGCCATAACGTGGAAGTTGATACAGTTATATAAGTTGCAAGGAGCGCGGAATAAAAAAAAATCCCCTTTTTCATTGTGTAAAACATCCCTTGAAACACAGTATCGCCTCGCTGTGGATTAAGATCTCGCTAACCCCTGCCATTACACTGACCAACACGATATTATCCTTCTAAACTCCCGATCGAGAGACCCCTTTTAGGTTACCAAACGGACGCAGGGCTCGGGAAATAAACGAATACGAATTGCAAATTGCAATTGCAACGGAAGGTACGTACCATTTATAGATTGCAAGTGAACATATGCGTTGCATATGCGTAAAATTATTCCAAGGCAGCACCTGGTGCTGCTAGAGCCCCCCTCCTGACCAAATCAAATCCTCACTGTAAACACCTATAACTGTAAAACCTTTTTTTTAGTCAAACATCCCCCAAGGACAATTTTCTCAATTTATTCCACGACGGTGGCGTCGGCGAAAAAAAAAGAGAAAAAAAGGATCATGTCACATCGCGCTGATGAGTGTAACTGACCGTGTAAATTGTTGTAACGTGTAATTAATGGTTTTTTTTTTCCTTCTGAATCCTTGTTTGGAGAATGCGAGAAAAAAAAGGGTTCGAGTTTAAGGATATATTCCCATCGATGTTGTTGATGATAATGATGATGACGACGATGATGGGGAGACCATTAAAGGAGATAAAACATTTTTTTGTATTTAAATTGTTACAAAACGCTTTCAAACACAGAACGCAATGCAATTTAATAGCAATTGAGTAACAAGTGGCGTGTTGCGGTATGCGGTGGACATTTGGTTGAATGTTTTGTTCTTTTTCCCCGTTCGGTTGTTGAGCCGTGGAATTCACGAAGGAAACACCATGGGGTTGGTCAATAGCAGATTAGTCTTCTTGAAATTTTTATGGATGGTATTTTTTTTGTTTGTGGAAAACCGTCCAGATGGTGGCTTGGTTTTTGAACATTTGTGAGGGATTTAATTAGCGAATTTGGGGTATGCAGGAGCTGTAAAATTAAGTGGTCTGTAGCAATCTGTGTTCCTTTGTATAGGTATATAGATATTTTCGGGAATCTTGCATCTCGGCATTAGTCCAATGCTGCCAGCATCAAAGGCAGAAGACAGTAAAACTAAGCCATCATGAATGCCACTGCCGATGTGCTGGGTTTCTGTCGACCACCACAACGGAATGATTAGTTCGATTCAAACCGCATTTAACAAAGCAAGAGACACATGGATTTGCCTGTACAGCCCATAGTCTTTGCGGTTAAATCAACTACTTCATGTACTGTCTCTAAGACCTCAAGAGCACTCTCGTTTGACTAGGATGATGTTTTATAAAGAGACTCCTTAGTTCTTTTTGATCGATTGCCTTCTTAGCCGCCAGAAACAGCGGTTAGCAAGAGCGATTCTGTATTTTAATTTTGCGCCAATGGCGTTAGAAAATTGAACATCGGAGCCTAGGCAGACAAATTTCTTGACCACCTTAGCTATCCATCGTGATGTTGACAGACTGTGTTCTTTGAAGTTTTTTTTTTTTTTTTTTTAAAGAGCTGATAGATAAGGAAATAGGATGAGGTAACGATACGCTTTAATTTTAAATCTTCAAATTATAGATTTTTGAAAATATTGAGGAAAATATTCCACATTCGTGTTGAATGGTTAAAAAATTAACTCCCACGGAGATCGGTGCAAGCGAAAGCAGGCTCTAAAGTACATGCATGTGCGGAATGGGCTAAACGTGTATTACGATTAGACAGACGGACAGGCGGGATACAATTATATATTCCTATTCCGCCCGAACATTTGTATTGGAAATACTGGTACATAAGCACTAAGCATCAAACATTTCGTCTGTGTTCGAGCTCAAGAAATTGGCTGCATGTAGACTGGTCATCGATCAGTATACAAGCTTGTCGCTGAACACGATCAAGTTAACTCATCTGACGGGAGCTCCTGCCCAAACATGAGAGTTATAAGAAATCCTAGGCATCTAGCACCACCTTTTGCAGCATCAGTAAACTGCTGGTTCCATTGAACCTGAGCTAACATATGAGTACATGGCAAATATCGACAAGCCCTTAGATTCCTCGAGATCAACTCCACCTATCTTGAGTTTGACCACGTTCGATTTTTGACGCCTTGAACACAACTCGGTTGTTTGTATCCCAATTGATGATTGTATCAATGTCAGAGTTGAGTCCGGAAGACATTCGACTCAACGATTGTCGTTAGCGAATATGCGAAGTTAAGAGTGCTGTCAGTCGCGAAGGGATGAATCGGATTACAAATAACAGATATAGATCAGAAAAAAGGACGGAGAGCGTACTGAGCCCTGGGTAACACCGGTATTAGTCGAGAATGGTATAGAAGCACGTCCATATAATACAAAATGCAATAATCCACTTAGAGAACTCGCGATCCACTTCACGAAATTACTTCATCTTATTCTCATTTATAGCCAAACAAATCTTGGCTGCTTCCGATTCGATGTTAACGAAGGCGTCATTGCAGTGACCGCTCGCTTTATTCTACCGATGATGTTAATATATTCCGCATAGTCAAGTACTTGCACTGGGTAATGAAAAAGATTGAAAAAGCTGAACGACAGCTAATCGCCCTGTCTATAAACTGTGGTGATGTTGAAGGCTTCGTTAATGTCTTTTACCACTTTGGCGAAGCAGAGAGTGTTTGTCATTACCTTCCTGTATAAGCGAGGATACGCAAACTAGACATGGTATGGCGCAGTATAGCTCATCCCGATTTACGCTGTCATACCCAGCCTTAAAGTAAACAGGTGATGGGTGTTGTAATGTTTGCTGTAAAATGTATATGTTTACCTTCTCAACATAGACAGAAATGCGGTTTGCTTGTTCCAACAGACAGAGTTTTACGGATTCGCTGGATTAGAAGAAATTCCCAGAAGGAGTGATTATTCTGGCGAATTTTCGTGCAAAATAAAAACACCCTTCTTAGTTGACTCTCTTTTGGACTCTCTTTATCTTTAAAAGTCCTTTCTTAAATATTAAAATGTTTACTGCTCTTTTATCCCTCGTTATTTGAACCCGAAACCACTTCCATAAATTTGTTCTGCATTTGAAATACTAGCGTTCAAGTGCATAACTCTTCGTAGTGCATTTTATGTATACCTATATACTCGTATCATGAGTATCGTAGAGCAGTTTACTTCGTCGCTAGATATGAGTACGGATAATGTCTGTCTTTGGGTTTCAACTATCGGAGTAATTAAGAGACTTTTATGTAAGTGTCTGAAGAGTGATCACTTGTGTGATCCCTTTACAGTGTCGATGTGATATCCTTGGGTCTTTCCCAGGATTTGACGCAAAGTGCAGATTTGGTCGACCCATTGATAGCTACCAATCAGTTTATCCAGATTAGGTCTTAGGCGCTCACACATTGCACCAGGTTCTTTTAGACGATGTTTAGCAGAATGATCATCCGACCATATCCCACAGTTGAGCTAGTGCATACTCCCTATCAAGTCATCTGCCGCAACAATAAATAGTTCGGTTTTTAGACGGGCGGGTTTGTAAAATTTAAGCCTGACTATTACAGATTCCATTTCGGTGCGGTCAGCTGGATTAAGCAATTAATTACCCTCCTGGTGGAGACTACCAAATTGCTTGGCAGTGAGATTTTCGCGTTCGTCGTCATTTAGCAGTCCGCAGAGAAATAGTGTTTCGATTTCATTTCCGCTGTCCTTTTCTCTATTGGCTCCGGTTGGATAATAAAGCTATGGCTTGTGCTTTTTACCCTTTTATGGAAGATGCTACAGGAGGGATGATATCTGGATATTATCCCAGCTGTAGCATCTCTCTATCTCCTCGATCTCACGTTGCCCATGCTCATTTTTATTTTTAGTCCTTTTGTTTTTTTCTTCAGTACCATTCTGTAGGCTCCGCAATGTGATCTATCTCGTTAGCGGTTACTTGAGAATTTAAGCACCCAATGAGCCATTTGGTCTCCAAATCTATTTCTGACTTATCGATCATAAGAAATACATTCATTTTGTTCCATTGAAATCGGCTAAATGGTTTTTGCTCTGAAGCATTTATATTCATTGCATCTATGATTCAAAGGAGTAATATACTTCTGTTTCACCAAAATCGCTTTAGTGGTTTTCGGTCTAAGTGAAAGTGAATTTATATGTAGGTACGTATGCACATACGTATGCACATATTTGTTGCACCATCTAGAGTCCAAACCTAGAAGTATCTCTTGTGTTTCCAGGGAATGCGAATATAATTCAAATTCCATCGAGTCTCTTAAAAGGATTACCAGACTCAGCTAACATCCCCAATGTTGGCTGAGTCTGGTAATCCTATTAAGACTTCTGTCTCGATGAAATTTTAATTGTTTTATATAATCCTTCAAAAGTCTGTATAAGCATTCGCTTAAGCCGACGTTTTCGTAGATTTAGCGACGAATGACGATAAATTTATGATTTGAAAATCTATGAACACCACAGCTTTGAAGTATACTTTGTTTACCTTGGGTCTTCTTATCGCTGTTCCTTTGAGATAGGAAAACAACTAAGTGGCAAAGACCAACATCATGACAGTCCTGCTCCAGAATACAGGAAGAAGAATGAGCATATTTTGGTTGGAGTCGTGGTTATGGACCACCCATTCGCCGGGATTCATCGTCCTATCGCAGAATTGAAACTCGTTCTTAGCCTAACCACGCCTTTGGCAAAGCTAAGGGTACTGACAAGGTTGAGCTACATCAGTACCTCACCCTATAGAATAAAAATGCATATAGTTATCTTGCTAATTCGGAGGAACGGTGCGTACTCATATATGAAGTACGTATGTATATATAAGATGTTTTGTCTTCCTCGGGATACATCTAACGCCCATGCTTCTGTGTTCAATGGTTTTCAAATGCTCGTTTAAAAGAGTGGAGTCTGAGTGATTTCCAGAATGGTCATCAAATCTCGTCTTCCAGTTTAAAAGAAATCTAGTTTCTCTGTCGTTCCCGCAACAGTTTAGCCAATTTATGACTAAAAGATGACAAAATACAGTCAATCACTGGCTGCTCTGGCTCGAACATCAGCATTTTCTTTGTCACCACGTATATCTGCGTAGCTACGACCTCAGACCAGGGTCATGAAGTTACGTCGTTCAAGTCTGTTCAGTCTTTTGACAGCCTCATACACGATTTTAGGGGATAATCACAATGGTTGAACACGTCTGACTATCGGAACAAATTTCCACTCCATTTTATTTCAGTCTGTTAGCATACGAGTATATTCTGCCTGAAGCCCTGTTATAAAACTACTTAGTGGTCTTGCCTCTGAAAAGATCTCGGTTTCAGAAAAACTAGAGAGGCGTGTTGGTTGAAGCCCAGGTCTAGTTAATTAAATTTTAAAATTTCAACTCGATATTTCTGTTAGAAGCCTAGTACGCTGTTCGAGCGAAACTAAATTTTAGCTGCCTTCCAATTTGTTTTTTCCTAGTTCTGAGGTGTAGAATTCAGTAGAGAAGAAGATAATCGAATGGCAATACTTCATATATTTCTTGTTTTGAAAATACTTGGCGAAATGTTCCAATTTTGATTTGGGATCTGTTAAAAATTATCTTTGGAAAGTATACCGAGCAAATAATTCACGAGCTAAAATGCTGCGGAGGCATTTTAAATAGCCCGAAACGAAACTGCTTATTAAAAGCCTAGTACGCTGTTCGAGCAAAACAAAATGTTTGCTAATCATCAAGCAACGTTCAGGCAACATGATTGTTTATAATCTTTTGCTAGACTCGTTTAGGAAACTTTTTATTATTCAGATATTTATTTCCCCATTTCAAACAAATTCAGTTTATTTTGTCGATATAATTATAAACGTCAACAATTTCCCTTCAATTTGATAGTCCCGGGCAATAAAATACTGGCAAAATGTTTATGGTGACTTTAGTTGTGGACACAAATTTTGCTTTCGATTTTGTTCGGGCTATATTAAACCGTTAAAATTAATACATTTTGTTCCGTGTCCGTCTGTCCGTCTGTCAATTTGTATTCTTGGTAGTTCTTACGTAGGAATTTCGGTCTTGTAAAAAGACAAACTTATGTCGTGCAATTAATAATCCAATTAATAACATTTTAGGGATTGCGCCCTTAGGCGTAAGCTAATATTAACAAAAAAAAATAAAAAAAATAATAAGAAAGCACTATGCCTTCATCTACTTCATCTATTTAAAGTTGTTCTCCAATAATATAGTGAAGATTTTTGATGTTAATCTCAGATGTGAAGTTAGAGGTACATAAATACTGACAGACAAGCAGATAGTCAGATAATCGCAACATATTCGAATATTGAGTTTTTAACCCGTCGGTTTAACGGTTTAACGGTTTAACTTATAAATCGGTTTTTAGTTAATGCATGTCTGCAGAACGGACATGTATTACTTTTTACAATATCAGAGCAACGCTGCCATAGCCGAGCTGACTAAGCCGTTGCGACAACTGTGCTTACCCTCGAATATTAACTGAGAGGTGCGAAAGTATACAACTTATTAAAATACTCTTAAAGTTACCACCCGATTAATTTTTTTCTACGTTATTGTCAAATGAAGCAAAGCGACAAAAAAAAACGTCTAGACATAAATTTTCTTTGTTTGTTTGTTTGTTCATGGCACCCCCATTTGGATAACGTCTCAAGTTCTTCGATTTGCTACTTTTTCTCGGATATATATATATTTTTATTATTTAGTCTCCCACACATTTGTAGAAAGCTTACGATCAAATGTTGAAAGAAATCATTAAATTCGTTCCTCCATCTTAAGAAAAATAAAAGCACAAAAAATGTCACCCCAAATGTCTCCTAAAAATAATTTAAAATGGAAAAATGTATTCTAAAATCAAGTGGCAGAAAAAAAAACATCCCTCATTGGTATATGCATGGAATTTTCCTTTCGTCTTGCATTCATCTCTCATCTAATTCGATGAATATGATGGAAGTGATGAACGTAACGGACCTGAAATTTTCCAAATTAAATCGGGAAAACTGCAGGTCATGAAAAAAAAAATATTTTCTTAAGGATATTTCTTTCTTTTTGAGCTTAATTGACTCAGGGCGATTAATTCTGCAATTAGTGATTTTGTTCCCCTTATATTCTAGTCAACCCCTATTTGAAGTTCTTTAAATTCGTAAAATAATGAAAACTAGTTTTAGTGGTGTTTCTATGCAGAGGGTTTAATCCGGTTTGCGTACTAGTATCCTTTTGTCTGTTCCGTTCTGATATGCGTAATATTTTCAAATGTGCCCGCAAGAAAAAAGCTGCAACAATAATTTCAGGCAAAAAATCGTTGTGGCAATTGTTGGCGTCGAGTGATATAAAGGATGAAGTGAAGATGGTGACACGATGATGATGTTATTTTTCATCTTTTTATAACGTGTTGGGTGTTTTTTTTTTTTTTTTCTTTGAAATTCTTTGTTGCGGTTACGAGAACAAATTAGAGTGGTGAGAGTATTTGGATTGAGCAAAGAGCAAGTTTCGTAATTGCATATCCAATTTAGAGACAGGAAATGAAGAAAAAACAAGAAAAATTAAAAATACCCAGTGCATTAAAGGATTGACGTACTTACATACAACCCAAAGAGTTTTCTAGACTTTCATGTTTTAAACTTCGCAATTTATCAAAATATTCAAACGCAAAGGTATTTTTTTTCACAGAAATAGACAAGTTTTTTAAAACATTTAGGGGAATGATATCAATCATTTAAAAGAAAACTGGAGGTACATACATAGGTTCCTAAAAGATTTATTTTGGAAAAATAATAACTTGAAAAGTTTAGTTTTATAGACATGCGGCCTTCAGTTTTCCAAATGCACAAATTGGGCCGCTACGACTGATTATTAAGCAGTAATGACCAGATACGAACCACTCCCACAGACCAGAGATAGAAGTCATGTCCGACAATGACTATCAAAGACGAGAGACCATCAACCATGACGGAAACTGTGCACGAATGAATTCGAGAGACAAGATACTGCTACCTGTCAAGATTAAGTTGCAACCAACTACGGTTGATTACCGAAGTGAGAGATTAATATCCAGTCCTGAAGCAGTGCGAACATCAAATAACTACGATTGCCAGAGATGGCCCTCATAGAATGTCGTCGTAAAGATTAGAACTGCGGACGAGGATGTCAAACAGCGCGTGCTAAAAGGGATATGAATACCCTTATACTATTTCAGGAAACGGGCGTTTTGGGTAAGAGACAGAGAGAAAGAAAAATTGATGTAATGGTTTGAAACTCAGGTGGTATCAAGTTTCAGTAAACTGTAAAGGTGGCGTCCAGATAACTCGCAGAACTGGAAGAGACCTACGTATAGCTTTATATCCGGTCTATAGCTTTTTATCCGATCGATGAACTAAGAAACTTCTCATGGCAATTGTGCTCTCGGGGCTTTGAAAAACAACTTTTTGTGTTTTTACTGTGATTCAACGAGCTTGCCGATCTTCTAGGCTTTACAAAATGGTCGAGCAGGTATAAATTTCGGCAAATGGAGTGGCTTATTATCCACGGGGCATGGATGGGCTGTTATAAAAAAATTATTTCTGGAAACAACCCATTTAGGGTCTAGGGCCTAACTGTGTACAGATGAAATTATACTTTCTTTTTGTCTGCCAACAGTTAACGATGACCGGATAATATCGAAATTTATTGAAACTTTATAGGGTTGTATAGCTGTGTTCAAAATAATAGGAGCGGTGTCTCACAAAATGGAAAAGGACGATTTTTGTTCAAATTTTTACTATATTTTTTATTATTATTTTTTTTTGAAAACAGAATTCATTTTATTTATCAATCTGTTCTTGAAGCTATACGTAAAGTAAAAAATATATTAATAAAAAATCAAAATGTATTCTAAGTCATTAATTTACTTGTTCAAAATAATAGGAGTACCGATAAAAAAACATTAAAAATTTACATAAACGTAAAAATAAGATTAATTGTTTAAAAAATAGGTTTATAGTTAAGTTAAAGTAGC
Source organism: Pocota personata (assembly GCA_963082735.1). Classification (NCBI taxonomy): domain Eukaryota; kingdom Metazoa; phylum Arthropoda; class Insecta; order Diptera; family Syrphidae; genus Pocota; species Pocota personata. The sequence continues at coordinate 6,878,888 of OY720433.1, forward strand.
TCAATACTTCGTTCAAAAACCTTTATTTCTTAAGACCGTCTTACAACGACGTGGCATAGAGTCCACAAGATGCTGACATCGAGTGGGTGTTATTTTACGCCAGGCTTCCCTTTGCTGGTTTGGCATCTGCACATATTTTTTGATATCACACCACAAGTTTTTTATCGGATTCAGGTCGGGGGACTGTGGGGGCCACTCCACAACCTGAATACCTTTGACCCGAAACCACTCTTTTAACTTTTTAATGGTGTGCTTTAGATCGTTGTCTTGCTGGAACAACGATTTTAGCGGTATTTCATACTCGGCATACGGGAGCATAACTTCATCAAGTATTTTCACATACGCGTGTTAATTTGAAGTTGCTTGATACAATTCAGCATAGATTACTAAATGTTTATTATGATTTTGAGAATTATTTATTTTCGTATAATTTAATTACAAATCTTTCATAATATATGAAAAATATTATGTTTCTGAATAAAACATTTATGAATTTGAAGAAATTGCTTGGTTTCACTTCTAGTTGCAAATGTTTTGTCCGATACTGTACGTGATTTGTAGTAATAGTAATCCGTAATAGGAAAAACATGCCCAATCCATGACCTTCGCACCACCATGCTTAACGGTTTTTACCGTGTATTGGAGCAAATATTCTGTTTTGGGTGGACGACGGACGTATTGTCGGGAACCAGTTCCACCAAATAGGACAATTTTAATTTCGTCAGTCCAAAGTATATTGCACCATTTGGTGGCAGGCCAATCGGCATGAATTTTCGCAAACTTGATGCGTGCTTGCACATGTTTTTTTTTGTCAGGAGTGGGACCTTGAGTGGGCTTCTGGCGAAAAGTTTATTTTCTATAAGCCTTCTGCGGATCGTGACATCACTAACTGGAAGTTGAACTTTATCCAGAATAACCTTAGATAATGCCGCTGGGTTGTTTTTGCTATAACGCATTATCAGCTTGTCATCAGCTTTGGAGGTTTTCGGCTTCCGTCCCCGCGTTTCTGGCTTTTCAGTAAACTTTAAGGCATTCGCTATTGCTGAAACACCACATCCAATAGTTTTTTGGATCTCATTGTACGATTTTCCCATTTGGCGTAGCTTACAAATGAGTTCGTGTTTTTCCTGGCTTATATGCTTTCCTCGCCCCACTATGATTTTTTTTTTTTTTTTAAGTAAAATAAAAAACGTAAAATAATATTCTAACAACAAAGCTGTTTGTTTTCTTACTTTTCAACACGATAAACTTAATTTTGTTTGCTTTTTTCAAAACGCTCCTATTAATATGAACACAACTTATCTGGTTCGCAGTCACTTTTGGAATAAAATCCGCAAACAGGGAAGCACAGCTGTACTCATTTTTACTGGTATTGCATGACAAGTACCGTTAGGATATTTACCTATATGTTTTTACAGTCTACGAAAAAAAGTTTTTGCCAGGGAAGAGCTTGAAATGATTTCATGTACACAATTGTACTTGTTTTCCATTCAAATTTTTACTGGACTAAGCATAATTTTCATATTCACTATTCATAATTTTTTTTTTTTTTTTTTTAAGAATATCTAAAGTTTTTAGTATCACTTCCACTTTTTTTGGATTTCACTTCGTTTTTTACTTCACTTTTTGAAAATTAAGTGGCTACGCAGCGTTCAACTAATTGCCAAAATCGTTTCTCTCTATTCACTAATTACTCGCAATATGTATTCGCATTTACAAATATCCACTTAATGTGCAACTGCTTTGCAATGACTTGGTTTATTTCGAACCGATATATTTACATATATAAGTTGATTCTAAAGTAAACTTTTGTTGGTTTACTACAAAAGTTCTCTAGCACTTAGTAAAAAAGGGAACAACTTTCATTTACTATTCCGAGTTATTTTTATATTTCACTATAATCCTGTTCGAAAAAAAAAGATTGCCTCTACATTAGACTCAGCTTAAATGCGATTACTACTTCCTTGATTAGATTAGATATTTAAATTTTATTGTTTATTTCAAAAACTTTAGAGTTTGTGTTAGCTTTTGTTTTTTTTTTTTTTTCTCCTTGTTACTGTTTCAAATCAACTCGTTTCATCTCATTTTGCACTTTTAAGAATTTTCTTTAAATGTCACTCTTTTGTGAACGTCGAGGAAACGTTGTCAGGCGCCACCTTGTAGTGGCTAGTTGCATTAATTGATGTGTTCGCACACATGCTTCTTGGGTACGTGACACACAACATTTATATCAATACATTTTCTCTGAATTTTAAAGAGATTTTAAACCCCACTTCCATTCTTTTTGTATCTTGTTTAAGAAAATCCCTTTAAAAACCCATCTCAATGGCAGAAAAAAAATAAAATGTAAGTAAAAGAAAACCTTCTTGATTAATTTACGTGGAAATGCAACGCAAAAAGAAAAGGAAAGAATCATAATAAAGAAGGGACAACTTCTCAGAAACCATTGCAACACGACCACCAAGGAGCGCGAAGGCAACGACTTTTGGGGGTAATTAAGTGTTTTCAGAGTTTAATCCCCTAGTCAGAGCACCTCGCCATTGCATCTATATATACCTATGTTTAAATATATGTATGTATATCTCCAGTAGAGCTCCTTTCCTCCCCTCGGAATGGTTTTTCAATGTTGGATGCCCTCTAAAGTCTACTCAGAGCACACTAATGCCGTAAGTTACTTATGTATATATTTATGTGTGTTACATTTATAGTTAAAGAGGTGAGATTCGAATGAAGTATCGCATAAGGAGTAAAGAAGTTGAGATGACCTCTTACGCGAGGTTGGTGCTGTGTACTGTATCCTGATGGCGATTATGATGTTTCAAGTGACTGCTTTGGTGTTTTTTTTTTTTTTTTCACCGACAAGTGTTTATTGTCGCTGTTGAAATTTTTACCTTAATTGGTCTTCATTAGTGGGAGAGACACGGTTAGAAAGAGTAAATGATAAGAAAATGTGTACGTTACGTATGTACATGTGTATGTATGCCTGTATATCTATAGAGTGAGTAAGTTTTTGTTTCTTCTGTTAAATTTAACTTTCTCGTCGGGGGGCTGTGGGGCTGTTTGGGGTCAGGTACAGGTTTAAATACCAACAAAAACTGGGTGTGGAAAACTTCAAAGGGTATAATAAATTGTCATGAGAAGATTCTTGAATGTTCCTTCCATTCTTACGAAAAATATAACATGCACAGCACGAGTGGTTACAAAAAGCTAGGCATTAGGCCCTCTATGGGCTATTTTTTCTGAGGCTAAGCATAAAATATCCATGCATAAGTCTTACTTGTTTGCTTTTTTTGCCTTTTTGCTACAGAAATATTTCTTTTTATAATTTTCTCTCAGGTGAAATGAATCTATGCCTTTGCTTCTGATCTTAAATAGCTAGATATCAAAAGCTTCTTGAAAAATTCCTCGCGTAAGTGATTTCCAAAGTTGACTTATTCTGTAAGTGCTCACCTCTAAACTCCAAACATGGGCACAATACCCAAGCCCCGGTCTAACTTGTGAATTGCCTTAGTTTTTCGTCAGACTTTTATCTTCATAGCGTTTTTTTCATTTTACCCACCTCGATGGTAATACAATTTTTTAAATCTATAAAAGGAGAATCTTGTTTAGTTACAAATGTAAAAAAGAAGTTTGAAAAGTACTGAATATATCTGAAATACAGCACAACCGCAGTATTGCTTAAATATTTCGAAATTTTACATGGCTAAATGTAATAAATAGGTGACCCATAATAATAACCCAACGGGATAATAACAAGCGTCCACAATTTCGGCTGTAATAATATTTTTGGAATGACGAACTGTTTCCGATATATTCGCATTCAAATACAATTCCCATTAACTTACAGCAAAAGTCGGACATTCCGAAGTATTCGAAAACTGAGCAAAATAATTTTATTCGTTCGACGCACCGTTTTCGAGATACCAACGTGTGTACATATGTATGTATGTATAAGCACTCAAAAATGATTTCCATTTTGGCAAAGAGACGGATATTTAGGATAATTTTGCACAATTTTTGGAGAATTTAGAAAAATGTCAAAGCCTAAAATTTCGATTGATCATTTCCGAGATATTCGCGTTCAAAGACAATCTTCATTAAAGGAAACCTGAAAGAATTTCGCTATGACAAGGAAAAATCCGAGCATATGGCGAAATATAGGAAAGAAAAAACGCTAAAATTTCGCAAACGGTCAGGCAAATCATATTATGTATTAGAAATTGTAATTTAGAAATTAAATATTTACTTGGGTTTAGTTTAAAGTAGGTTGTGAGTCCAGTTTTAAAGACTCTTCTACCCTAATTCGAAATATCGCACTTCTACTACAATAACGTTGCAATATACCAATTTGAAACTATAGCCGTGCAGAGTGATATTTCTCGACAAATTTTATAAGTTTCTTTAATGCAAATAGAAACTGTTACACATAATCTGATTGGAAAAACGGCATAATTTGAATTGTGAGCCAAGGTGAAATATTTGTAAAGTGACACATCAAAAGTTAGACATCAAAATACCCGAAAGTACCAAGTTTTGCGTATTATAGACAACAGCTCTCATTTTCGAAACATCGACCCTCCATCGACAACCCTTTATTTAAGCAGAGATCCCACTGCTAATGACCTCTGCGCCAAATAAGATAATTTATTCCTTTAATTCACTGCTAATGCAGTCTTCATTGAGGGCTGCATTGCTGATATTACCCCTACCTCTGAACAAATTTCCTATACTATCTCTAATCTGCCACCAAATTATACTTAAAATCAACACCTTCTTTCTATTAATTTTCAGGTGAACGACCGTACAAGTGCCATTTACCAGATTGTGGACGTGCATTTATCCAGCTCTCAAACCTCCAGCAACATTTAAGAAATCACGACGCTCAAGTAGAGCGGGCAAAAAATCGTCCCTTTCATTGTAATATTTGTGGTAAAGGCTTTGCAACGGAATCAAGTTTACGAACGCACACCTCGAAGGTCAGTTTAATACAATCTAAAATACCTACATTATATACTTTTTCTATTTTCATTATCACTTAACTTGATTAATTTTAGTTGAATTTAACTTATTAAGTAGATTTAATGAGTGGTCTTAATAAATTTATTTAGTTGCTTTCAAAATGGATCGACCGAGACACATTCCAAATGTCCATAGGTACATACATATGCACGGACAAAAACTTGGGGGTGTGTCAACATGAATTATAATATCATTGTGATGAGGGTGAGATATATATCCTCGTACACACTTCCATTTATGTACATATTACTATAGACAAAAGGTAGTTTTGTCCATTAACTTGTACACCTTTTCTGAGCGCCATCGTATTCGCTAAAACAATTTTGAAGAAAAGTATATACTAGAGACAACTACATGCGTGTGTGTTAATGGGCATGAATGTAGGTTCCAGTTGACTGCATCCCTTATATGTTATTCAACCGATGTGTAAAAATGGACAAAAACTGCCATTATTTGGATTGTTGTAAGAAATAAAGTTGTGTCGTAGAAAATTGGGAGGATATTATTGGAAGATTAATTCTATATTTCTAGGTGAATATTTTTCTTAATTTTATTTAACATTGCCTTTTAAAAGAAGTGCTTTACCCATGGTTAGTTGAAATCGATGGAAACTTTTCGATGGTCAGTAGTAAACTGCAATCGTTTGAGAACACCCTACGAGTTATTTTCACGAATACGTTTTATTATTTAATATATAGGTAGGTTCCTATCAATTGTGTTTTTAATTTAAATTTAGAGAATGACATCTATTTTGAGGAAGTACTAGTAGAAGCAAACTGCATATATATTTTATAATTTGTTTATAGTAGTAGACATGCGTGCTTGCATTTACCTTCTTTAATTGGCTACTTATGAGACTGCCATGTCACAAAATTATTTTTTTTTAAGTTAATCGAAATACACAACTCTTCAAGTACTCGTACTGTAGTTCGGATGGAAAAATTAAATACATACATGCACTTTCGTGCAAAAAAATTGGACCACTTCCTGACTTGGTGTATTTTTTAAATTATAAAAATAAGATACATATGTACGTTTGAAATTATACAGCTTGTTCGCGTTTAGGTGTGCCAAATTATCAGCCATGAATCTTGAGATTTTTTAATTACGGCTTAGTTGCGGAGATATGACCCGTGGAAAATACCTAAATGCATCTTCAGGAACACTGATTAGATTTTTTTTAGCTTATCTTTAAAATTCTCCATTAGATTTCAATATTTATTTCAATATTTGTGCACATAAATGAAAGACAATTAATAGATCTAAGTGACTATGTACGGTTTACCATCCTAGCTTCTAAAATTGTGTGGGTATATTAATATTATTAACATAGAAAGAAAATTCAGGGTATAATATCATGAACTAACGATTAAAAAGGGATGCTCTTTGAGGGACCAATAGCAAGTGCATATCTATTAGTGATTATTATACATATATACTAAGTAGAAGGAAGTCGCAAAGAGAAAGAGAAAGAGCGCGATACACAAAACGTGCAAATGAATCTTATTGATGTTTAGGTTAAGATATATAACAAGAATACGAATACGACAAAAAATTTGACGTGTGTAAACAATAAATAATAAAAGCATTTATATTGGAACTATTAAGTAATTACCTGGAGGAGTGACTCCACTTCAGATCTTGAAAGTAACCATTCCATTAGATTTTTACTAAATGTGACCATGTTGCCTATTTCGACAGGCAGTTTGTTGAAGATGAAAGGTGCAATACGAGTATTACTAACAAAACGTTTACTGTGTTCTTTTTTAACTGTTGGAACAGCGACTGCAAGTTTATTTTTCATTGAGCGGTGTCTTTCATTTCTTCTAAAATGGACATTCCCGCTTCTTATGAAGAATATTTTGAATGCTTTATAGATAAAAAGATGACGTAGCGGGAGTATTTTCTTAGATTGAAAGAGTGGTATTGATGGTTCGAGTTTATTTGTAAGTGACATTAATCTTACGGTCTTCTTCTGTGCTACTATGATAGGCTGCAAGTTATTCATGTATGCACAATCCCAGCAAGCAATGCCATACTAAAGTCGAGAATTCACCAATGCATAGTAAATTGTAATGACCAACTTGTGTGGGACCAATTTACTTAGATAATAGGTTTTGTTTAATGAAATGTACAGAAGTTTTTTGAGGTACATTATGTGAGCTTCCCAGTCAAGTTTATTGTCTATCTAGACCCCAAGACATTTAAACTCTCTAACAAATTCTAAATTAAAACAATCTACCTCATGATATTTGAATCGTTCAATCATAGTATTGGAGCTAGAGGAGGAAAAAGCCATGGCGTTTGACTTTACTCGTATATCCAAAGTGATTTGATGATAATTAAACCAAGTACTCAGAATGCATAAATCGTCTTTTACTTTACTTTCTACAGTGCTAGGTCATCTGCATATTCAACTATTTGTCCATTTAGAGGTAAGCCAAAGACCGAATTTATGTACACCAGAAATAGAATTGGTCCAAGTACCGAGCATTGAGGCACTCCTGTATTTTGCATTTGGGGATACTTCAACTTCACTCATGACTCCATTGATTCTGACATGCTGATTTCTATCGCTCAGAAAATACTTGAACCACTGAAGAAGGCATCGTCTAAAGCCAGCATTATTAAATTTTTCCGGTATGATTGACGAAATCAAAAGCTTTGGTTAAACAGAAACAAACCTACAGTTTTTAGTTTATTAGCAAGTGCAATATGAATTTTGTTTCGAAACGCCAAGATACCGAGGATGTAATCAGACAATAAAAACACAAACCATAACTTGAATAACCAAACAATTTCAAAATCTACTAACTATTGGTTAAGCAATCAGGTTCCAAAGAGACAAGCTCATTAAACCGATTCGAGATCCTTAGCTCGGATGATAAACTAGAAAGTTAAATATTAGAGAACGAACCATGAAAAAAAAAACCAACTCAACAAATCTCTACTTCACAAAAGGGTGAGGGATTGTTGACTAACCCTCACCAAATTGGTGAGGATGTCGACACCAAAGATGTCGAATACATAAAAACACTAAGCAACGCACTTAACGGTTTAGCGAAACAGAACTTCGAACTAAAAGTACTAACAATGAAATTCGAATCCAACTCTCGTACTTCATATACTACAGGACTATAATCAAAATGTTACGGTCAAATGATGTGAATAATAATGAATAATTTGTCAATGCACAATTTGTCAAAGGTATGGGCATATCAGAAATTATTGCACAAGAGATGCGTTAAATGTGCGGAGTGACTGCCAAATGACACCAGGAGAAGGCACGGTAAAATGCGCCTATGTCAAGGCAATCATACGGCAAACTATAAAGATCTATAAAGCGCTAAAAATCGAACATTTTCCTTCACTTCGTAAAAAGATGTCCCCAAAACCAGTAAGGAACCAACCAACGAACACCCAACCAACATTATTTCAGGCATAACCTATGACAAGCTAAAACTACTAACCAAACATTCAAACCGAAAATGACAATCCAAAAGTAAAAGTTATATCAACAAACAACCTAGCTAAAACGAATTCCTGTGGTAGAAACTAAGCTAATCTCCCCACGAACTAATAACAACAGTAACAACACATATGACATGACCGAACTAAAAGAAATGATGAGGAATCCACTATAACAATTGACAAACATGATGAATATCATTACCCTTAATCGACAACATGGACAATAATCTTAAAATCATTATCTAGAACGCAAACAGACTACATCGTCATGCTCTCGAGATAAAACAATTTCTAAAAGGCAATATTGACATTTTACTAATAACTGAAACAAGTTTTGCTTGTGCTTTACATTACGCCTTCTAGCAAAAAAAAATTGTTGTCTAGTGTAAAATGGCCTTCTAAAGACAAAAATAAGTCATTCTGTGTGGAAACTACATTAATATTTATGCTCCATAAAGGGCCCTTAGAGTGAGACCATGGCACACGAGAACCTATTTCACTATGTTCTAATTTTTTTAATTCCGTATATGATAACTTAGATACTTGTATATCTATGCCAAGACATTTAAATCAGATCTTATGTTAATTTTGAATCAAAGCCAAATGTATCATATATTTTTTATATAATAATTATGCTATATATGTGGATCCATGTAAATCGTAGATTGCAATAAACGGATAAACAAATAAATAAACAAAGTTATAAACAATTAAAGATTTGAAAAATACCCCTAAAATCAACGGTTTTTTAAGGTATATACTAAATTAAGTTGCAGTTTTACTTTAATTTCCACTGCATAACATCATATTTATTGTCTAAAACCCCAACAAATACAAATACAATTTGTAATAATCAAATAAATGCAATTACAAATTAATCTGTATTGTTGCAGTTACTCCCTGGAAGTATGCTACAAGAAAGTAAATTCCCAAAAACTCTAAACCCCTAAAGTATGCATTGTTTTTAAAGTCAAAACGTATCTGAGCCTGACCATCTGCATGTAAGGCCGAAGGCCGTCCCCGTGTCAGTCGAAGAGACACCCAGAGTTAATAACACTTTACACTTTGACTGATATTGTAAATAAATACTTTTGCGGTTCGACAGTTCAACTTTAAGATAAGTAAGGACAATTTTTAGTCTCAACTCTTTATTGGCCTCCGAAGCACAAAATTACAAGCGCGCAATATGATCATATTTTAAAATCATTAAGAATTAAATTTATTGCAGCGGGTGATCTTAATGCTAGCACACAGACTGGGGATCAAGACTACCAACTGTGAAAGGAAAACAATTTCTAGATGCGATTCGAATTAGTACTGCGCCTACCTACTGGCCTACACACATTAAAAAAGAACTCCTGACCTAATCGATTTTTGTATAGTCAAAACATCGCTTCGAACTCTCATCGGGCCACTCTACAATTCAATTAGATTTCTTTTACGGATATAAATACTTCTTACGAATCTTTTCAATTATATAACAAAAGGACGAATTGGGTTACTTTCCGAGAGTATACATATACATATATGTAGGTAGTATCACAACTGCAACTGAATATATCACTTAAAACAAATTGCAACACAGAAAGAGCCATAGTATACACTCTAACGACACAATATAAGTGAATCCGCTATAATATCGACGCCAGCAGTGAAACTGAAAACCAAAGACTACTTTACTCCACAAATGAAATAAATAAACAGGTCCATTGGTGATTTGATGGCATATCTCACCGAGAAGTGGATCCAATCTCTCCATCACTTCGGCGAAACTAAGATGGTTGCGTTTGATATTTCAAAGGCATTTGACAGAGTTTGGCATCAGATGAGTCTCTTCTTCAATGGATTAGAAATTACCTTTCGGAGCGTTCAGTACAAGTTGTCTTGAAGGGCTTCAAGTTTGCAATTCATCAAATGGTGTTCCCCAAGGCTCTGTTTTGTCTCCGACTCTCTTTCTTATTTTTATAAAAGACCTCTTGTCTGCAACTTAAAATCCAATCCATTCCTTCGCTGATGACAGTACCCTCAGTATTTCATATTCGTTTCGTAACTCACGTCCTTGCTCTTCGTCCGTAGAAGCGGAACGGCAATTCCATACATTCACTTGAACATCGTAAAAACGTCTCGTGTCTTTCCCTATTTTATCGCTTTTTTCATAAAAAATGCTTCAGCGAAATAGCCAGTTGCAATAGCCTCCCCTTACATCAGTTCACCCTTAAGCCAACTTCGGTCGTACTGTCAAATATAGGGATTCGTTTATAAGCCGAACGACACGAATGTGGAATGATCTACCAGGCTCTGTATTTCCCCATCACTACAGTCTTCAGACATTTAAAGCCAACGTGCATAGGTTCCTCCTCTGTTCCTCTTCCCCCTTTTCCTAAACGCCCGTGCCCTGAAACAGTTTAAGGGTATTCATATCCCCTTCGGCGCGCGCAGATTATAAACAAAAAAACACAAAAATAAATAAATAAAAGATGACAAAAAAAGGAAACAAAGCAATAAAATAACTCAAAGAAAACCTACTAAATATTCAAAACAAAAATATAAGTAATTACCTATAAAACTTAACATCTATATTCGAAACTAATTTCTCATTGAGGAAAGCAACAAAAAACTGAAACATGATATTGGACAAATTACGACAAGGCAGCTACACTAGCAAAACATTTTTAGGAGGTATTTATTAATGACGATAACTCGGTTACTTTGCTACCATTGAACGACACAATAATTTCGCACATTCAGGTTAAGAGAATAACTACTAAAGAAATTTATTATTGCATCAAAAAAAGGATTAAACATAATAAATCTCCAGGATTCGACTTACGTACCGGTAATTTGTTAACCGAATTACCAAAAAAGGCAACTATATAGATACGAGTATTCTTAAGAAACATACACAACGCAATGATAAGACTTAAGTATTTCCCCAATATATGGAAAGTATCACAAATAATATAATAGATGTACCTAAATCCGGTAAAGATGTCACGAAAGCAACCTCTTAGAGATCAATTAGCCTGCTTCCTACATTATCAAAAATATTTCAAAAATTACTACTAGGCCGTTTGGAACCCATATTAATACGAAATAAATTAATGACCGTCAGTTTGGATTCCGGCGACAACATTCAACCATACAGCAAATCGACATGGTGGTAAACAAAATCTCAACGGACCTTGACATATTGTGTTGGCGTATTCGTCGACGTGGCTAATGCTATATCGACTGCTATATAAACTGCAAAATATGCTTCATCCAGATTTTTACTTAATACTCAAAAGCTATCTAACCCATCCCGCCTTTTATATAAAGTGCAAAGACAAATCCTCAACAAAACATCAATTAAGAGCAGGAATCCCTCAGGGTAGTTTCCTAGTACCATTACTATATGTCTCCTACAATAATGCTTGCAACATTTGCGGATGATACAATACTATTGAACTCGCATAAGAATCTACCTACAGCCACTAGGCAACTTCAACACACACTAGACCAAACAATAGAGTGGTTCGATGACTGGAGCATACAAATTAATGAGGACGAAAAATATACAAGTAGTTTTCACTACAAAAGTAAATAACCCCTACAAACAAACGACCAAATTATTCCCATAGACAAAGTAGCTAAGTGTCTATGCATGGATATGGACACGAAACTCTCATGGAAGTATCATACACAGAAAAAGAAAAAGAAAATAAATGAAAAATACGGACAACTTTACTGGCTCCTTAGAAGAGATTCAAATCTATCGACAAGCAATGAAAATCCTCCTGTATAAATCAATTATAAAACTATGGATAGCTCTAATACAAAGACTGCAGTCAAAAATTCTACGCTCAATAGTTAATGCATAATGGTATATAACCAATGCTGACCTATATCGAGACCTGAAAAACCCTACCATCAATGGAGAAATAATGATAATAGGTAGAAATACTGTATAAAAATATTACTTCACTAAAACAATTAAATCAATAAATCTAACAGCCCAAGAGGTATCAAGAAGATGAAGACTAAAAAGGACCCGATCAACCGACCTAATTAGAGGAGATTGACCATAAAATTAATGTTCCTGCAAATATTAACATACACCTCCTAAATGTAACCTAAAAAACTTTTAAAGTTGTCAGAAATTGTTTAGACTTAAAAGTTTTACTCGTAATGTCTTAATGAAATGACTTTACGGCACTGGTCGTTTATGTTAAAACCGCTCCAAATAATAATCTGTGTAAAAAATATACCTATTAAGTGTCAATAGACAGTGCATACTCGTAATACTTTGGGAAATAATAAAAAATAAGATTTATCACACGGAATTTCTCACTGAACAGCTGCTTGTGAGATCTGATAAATGTGTTCTGTGCGAAGGATTTTGAACAAAAACATTCAATATGCAAAGAAAACTCAACTGAGCGAGCAACTGTTTAGCTGCTAGTGAGCTCATTCGTATTGAATACAAATCGTTTGTATTACAAACATAGAAATTTTTGAAAATAAAAACTGGAAGAAACTGATCGTCGTTAGGATGTCAATAAGCGCTATCGAAATTGCTACTATAGTATCATTTTGCTACTCTTGCCTTGGAAGATACAAAAATGTTAGTTACATGCAATGTATGTAGAAAACGCCCAAGAAATCCATTTCTCGAATATGATTTAGACGACTCTAACCAAAATCGTATTCATGTATTTTATGAGAGTATGAAAAATTATAATAAAATTGTGTAAATACTAAAAAACATTCAATTTGTGAAGCAAAGTAGAAGATGAGGAGTATCCAATCAGTCTGTCGGTCGTCATATCTTCGTTTCTAACCGCTTTTGATAATACCAGCATCGACAATTCCTACTTAACCTAAAACCCAAAGATTGAGATTTTTGTAACTCCTCTCCATAATTTATTCCCACTATATCTGATGATATTCAAACATAGATACATATTAATTAAAATTCAAAATAAAATGTTCCTCAAGTTAAGTAGCTCATAAGGACCATTTAGGGTAAGTTGTACGAACGTAATTTAATTACTACTGGGTTTAATCCAAGTTCAAGATTATTAGAGAGTTGTACGGGGAGTAGCCAGGAAAAATTGTGGTTTCACTATTCTACTTTTCGAACCAGCAAAAATTATAGTTTAATTTGCAGACATTTTGTTCGCCAAGACGTTTTCTTACAGATTTTTTTTTTCATCACAGAACAATACGCTCTCTCAGTCTATACTCTCAGTACCCCTTCATACAACTGATTTTTGTTGCGCGACTAAGGAATCATCTGCCGATCTTCAATCTTATAGACTAATTAAAACAAACAATAATATTTTAATCGACATTTTTAAATTTTTTAAAATTCTACTCGAGATGATCCGAAATTAATTTTGTTGCAAATCTGATTAAACGTGCGTATACAACTTGCAATTGGCTCATTACTACCATTTGCAAAAAAAAAAAAAAAGTTTTCTACCCGAAGTGGCCTTTGGGGAGCATAAGAGCAATTAATTCGGTGAATTTAGTTACTTTCCGCCTGGAACTTAAGGTTTGCAAGCCAATCAATTGATACATTCTGGCATGATTAGGAAGTTCATCAAACATATATTTATAATCTCGTGAAGTTTTTTTTTTGAACTAAGCTCGTGAATACCATATGGTGAGTTTCAAGTGATGAATGTATTATTCTAAATACGGTCTGATAAACGAGCAGTATAAAGCTTTAAGCACAGATAATAGAGTTACATAGATGTTAATAGTTGGAACTACAGTATCTGTGGATTAAGGCTATACACATCTCGAATGAAGTTGCTATTACCTTTGAGAAAGTCTAACATAAAGTGACTTGGCAATGGAGTAATCATAATGCAATGAAAAATTTAATTTACTTAGCCTTCTTTGACAACCAAATTTTACTAAATTTCATAGAATGGATCTAAGAGTCTGTGATTTATCTTCTTCAGATACTGCTACATTGAATACCTCAACATTCGGGTCAAATAAAAAATAGTTGTCAGACTTCTCACTGGCTTTACTGTATGTGAATTTAAAATTCGGTTGATTATTTACAAGTCTTATTTCCTCACTTTGAGGTAAAATTATATTGCCTTTCATCACACCAAACCAGAAAAAAGTCCCAGAACACAGCTTCTTCAAGGATAATATTTCATCGTCAAATTGTAGGGCTTGTATTGGAGTATTTGATAACGAAAAACTTTTTTAACAAAAATACTTAAAACGTGTCCCGATGGTAACATCACTGGACCATGTCGCCAGGCAGTGCTTTCGGTGGAATTTCTACTCCCCTGTCCTTGTATTCCAAGTAAATGTTTTTATATTATATATATATATATATTTTCGGTGGCCATAGTGTAGTGGGTAGAGTGTTCGCTTGTGACCCGAACTGTGCAGGTTCAAGCCCGGATGGGGAACAGCAACTACGAGTATAGCCACCCGATCATAAAAAAATAAATGAATAAAATCCAAGTTTCTCCAACCACTACACCAAAAAGGAGTTCTGCATGGTAGTACAATGGTCTTCGTGTGAGTCTAAGTGCTCCGAGATTTGGAAATTCAAATTAAAAAAACAATTTCTTATTGAAAGCAGCAAACTCTCTTGTGATTAAATTTAAATTGGAGGACATCTCTTAATTCCCTTGTGATGGGAAAATCACTTTGCTGTCACTGAAGATACACATCTTTCTTCTGTGGGGCAATAAATAGAAAATGGAAAATACATGACCTTACGCATTAAATATATGATGCAACCAAAATTGGAAAGAAATTCCTTTCAACTTATCTTCAGGTTTCCTTCTAATCGTAACTTTGCTTTCTTTCTTTTCGTGGCTATGAGATTTGTTTGTAAAAAAAAAAAAAAATAAATAAAAACTTTTGCACTCATAAAACCATAAAAAAGTACTCTCGAAAATTGCCCAACTTCAAGTTACCAGGATACTTCTTCTTCGTACCCGACCAACCCCAAAAGCCAACCCTTTTCGTTATCATCCACTTAAAAATTAAAATAATTGTAATAATTTCAAGAGAAGAGGAAAACAGGCAAAATTTTCATAATAATCATAATAGGACACAGAAAGGATGAGAGTCGATGGCGATTATCCTTTTTTCTATTTTGTGCTTCTACTACATCATCTTTGACTAATTTTGCGAATGTATCTGTCTGGTAGTCTGTCTGCATTTTGATCTCATTTAAAAAAAACAATTGGGAAATCCCCTTTTCTTGTGTACCTACGAGTAGGAGTATGTTTGATTGTCCATCCATATTATATTTTTTCACTTTTTTTTTGTTGACCCATTCACAATGAAAATCCTTTTATGCTGGACCTCTCACGATAACAGGTAATTACAAAAAAAAAAAAAAAAATTCTATTGATAAATTCAAACAGTACCCGTCTGTTCGCCCTTTAAGGATTATTAAAACGGATATTAAATGAACAACAGTCTCTAAAAAATGGACACAAAAGGACAGATATCGAAGCTATTATCCTTTGCTTGGGACGAGAAGAGCCCTTCAAAATCTTCACTCGCATTGTTTTTCTTTTTACACCTTTCACGGCGAAAAGAATAGCATTGGGATTAATTTGTTTTGCCATTTTTCATCCTTTCTGTGGGGGATAACTTGTTGCTCCACTAAATGCGGAAAAAAATAACCCAGGAGAGACAAAACAAATTCATTAATAAGAAAGGTAAACTGAAATGAAAAATGTAAGCTTGTAGGATAGGACTTTGGGTGGTAAATGGTTCTCTTGTTTCGTTTAATTGTTGCACTTGTAGTATTGTAGTTTTCATTAAAAAAAAAAACGAAAGAATTTCTTTATGATTACAGGACATGCCATGGTGTAATTAAAGAATTATTAAACACGAATTCAGAGCTTGTGTGCAGTAGGTAATTGAAGTAAAGTGTGGACATTTTCTAAGTAGATTTGAAACAGTTTAGAAACCTTTCCATGAGCGAGTAGGCCACACAAAAGTTCTATATATCGAAGAAAAAAATCACAAGGATTAGACTGCGATCAGTCTATTTGAATTTTAATTTGCAACGGAGTCAGAGATGCGTTCAGTCACCAGAGCTTACTTTCGGTGGCAGACAAAGAAATTTGGATTACGGGGGTGAAATTGAGTGACCTTTTTTATGCTGTCGGACATACAGCATTGGTTTTGCGTATAGATATTGTGTAGATTGAGTTTCAAAGGTTGTCGAAATCGCCCTTGTTACACGCCTGCTTAACTCAAGAACCATACTCAATGGATTTTTGTGAAATTTACTTCTTAAATCTGGTGTAGTGTGTTGGTTGTATTAAAATCGGATGAAATTAAGGTGTTGGTTCTAAAGATTGTTTAAGAAACCCCAATGTTTTCAAACGCCTTCAGTTGCGAAATGCGGAATTTAGTGACCTACCATTGATGCCAGAGTTTCAATCAAGTTCTTAAAATTGGAAGATCAATTGAAAACTAATATTAAATTTGTATACGAAACAGACTGCTGGTATTGATACCATGGTATAGCAATACTACGTTCTATACCACATGTCTGTCACTGCAATACTACGTAAAAAGCTAGTATACCATGAAATATACCTGGTATTGAGATTCGCAATTTTTTGCTGGTATGCCACCATCTTTTTGATTGCAACGCCAATTTCTCTCTATTGCTAGTCTTCGTAGCTTCTTTGACAATTCTTAGGTATGCACTTTCGCTTTCAAGTATTTGAATTTTCTTTTTATTCATCACTTGGCACAAAAGTAAATCATTTTTATTCATCCTGTCTTGAATTTTCTATTTTTATTTGCTATGACAGACAACACAAACGTCAAAGTATACTACTTAACGCCAAAGTCATCGAATACTAAAAAATGCAGTCTGTCAGGGTCGAAGTATTCACTATACCATAGTATTCGTACCATGGTATCAATACCAGCAGTATGTCTCCACTATTACGGAGTCGATAATCGTTACCTAGACATGCAAAAGCAATGTTAAATTAAATTCAGTGAATAGCAGACCCAAGAAAAACTACTGCCACCCTTAGGACAACTTCTACTGCAGAAAAAAGATTATGTATTCGGAGTCCCTTGAATATATAATGATTATCCAGACTACCAGTCCTTTTTAAGCTTCAATGAGAGAACAACAAGATTCAAATGGGCCAATTAGGTTAAATTTCCACCAAAGGAACATTAATTTTCTTCTTAAATGCATGACTAAAGTGATACTGGTGAATCCGTTTCTAAAGAACTCTTACCGATTTCTCAGCGAAATTGCAAATCTTAGCAAAACAATGCAACGGAAATATAATGTAGATGAATTGAAAAACAATATCATGCAAGCGGAGGCCTATCGGTGAACGGATTACTCGGCACGTAAAAGTATGTACATATATTGTTGATATGTTATCCGTTTACGGATGAAACAATTCGGCCCCAGTAGATACATAGTATGTAGGTATAGTACAAGAGGACTAAAAATATTGTTTTTATTAAACCGATTTAGTTCAAAATAAAGGTACAACTTATGGTAGGCAGAATGCTTTTACTACTTCCGGAAAAGATCTAAAACCGTCACTAACTTTAGCCGGAGAAAGCTACGAATAAATATTTTATAAAATGTTGATAAGATTCTGAGTTTTCTCCTAATCATCTCTGCAGTTCTTGGGAAAAATTTGGGCAAAAAACCCCGTTATAACTCAAAAGTGGTATGTGATGCGAGAATTCTGATTACGTATTTGGATTCAGCATACAGTTTTAGTATCGAAAAACTTTATATGTATGTAGTGGTACATTTTTTCAGAGGTTATATTGAAACGTAATGAAAAAATAAAAAAGCAATGTCACCTTTAAATATTCTTCAATTTCGGTGAAACTGGAGGGTATCATTGCATATGATTGTATAGGAAGACAGTACTAACATAATTATGGTAAACGTTAATATTTAAAACAAATTATCTTTTTCGTAGTAGAATATGCAAAACGTTGCTGCCATGTGGCTGCTGCACCTTCACCAATTTGTTACTGCCATTGAAGAACATCTGACAAGGCCGACGTCCCAAAGTATTCTTCATTGGACGCAGTTGGCTAAGGTAATGTCTGTAAAGAACAGTTTTCGTAAGACAATATATATAGGATAGGTGATGCCTTTGTCGTCATCACCTATCCTATATATATTGTCTTACGAAAACTGTTCTTTACAGACATTACCTTAGCCAACTGAGCAAAAATCTTCTGCCACTGAAATGGCCAAGGCTTCCTCGTCTCGAATTTTCTAAGCTATTCGTTTAAAGAAGTACGAGTATGTTGATTCATTGAGAAGATGGATTTTATAACAGCACTGTAAGAAATTTGTTTCATGTGAAAGTCATAACAAGTCCACTTCTGGCCCTACTGATTTATCTGTGTTATCCTAGTTTTATATGCCCATCATACTAGAATGCTTCTTATATACATTCACGGAAAAGTATAAAGTAGTTCAGTAAGCTACCACGCCGCCTTATACAAGTCGGTCGTTTCCACTGCATATTGGATTATGTCAACATCCCTATCTTCCTCTATATTGCTTTTCAGTTCTTCTAATTTACTCGAACTTTAAAATGTTACTTTTAATATCTTCTTGTGCATATCAGCAGTTGAAATACCTAAGGTCAACATGTTGATACCATTTTTGCTTCCAAATTAATACAATTCTCTATGCTTGAGCTGGGTGTGTAAGTGTGTAATACCTATGTCGTGAGTGTAAAGCAAGCATTTTAATGTGTTCAATTTATGACATAGAATAATAGAGGAAGAAGAGACCAAATCTCGTAAAATTTCTTTCTTTTTGAGAGGTTATATTAAATTGACATGTATTACTTAAATTCTTGGTTCCTCAAATATAAAGAAAAACGTTCGTCAATTGTTAGAAAATTCCTTCCCACGGGCACGGATTCGTTTCAAATGACGTAATATTCTAAACTAATAGACTAACGACACCTAGAATTCAAAAGCAACACTGTGGCAACTTAGTAAAGGTTGCAACCACGGGACAATTATATCTTGGGTACCAATCACAACAAGTAATTCCTTTGGTTGTTTATAGTCGGAGCAACAACCCGATTTTCTCTAGGTAATAATAGATGGTGAATGGTCACTAAACTGATTAGAGAAATATAATCAAAGTGTGGTTTGGTAGTTCCCCACTCCATCAACAGAAAACTCAATTATTCTTCAGTAGTTTCTACTTTTTTTTGGGCTATATCGGATATATCATACATTTAGAGTACAATTTACAGCAGTATTATATCCCAAGAGTGCAGGAAAGTACACAAAGGAAAAATTGCATCCATTCACAATCATAAAAAGTCGTTGGTATGTATCGGAATTTAGCAATCGTATGCCATATTTTTCGCCTCATAATACTCGCATAATAATAAAGGCTCAATGGTACTACATGACTGGCTTTTCACTGTATATTGATATGGAGATCCTTGTTCAATGTGAGCACAGGACCCGTTAGAGATTAATGATAAAAAGAGCATCCAACTTTAAAAAAAAATGTATATAAGAAACTTCACGTCAGATCTGACAGAAACAACCAAACTATTATTGTTTTTTGCTTGATATTTAGATGAGATTTTTACGGTTTATGTCATAAACTAATTAGATATTGTATGAACCTAAGTATTTCACTATTTTCGGGAAACGAAATACCTTCAATAGCTCAAATTCGTACTTTCCCACGCAAAGTTGTGGGTGGTATTCGCATGACTCTCGGCATTCTTTATCGTTTAAAATTAAATTTATTTAAAGTGGCTGATTTTAGGAATATATAAGAAATCTACAAGTGTTTTAAGGTGTCGGTACTGAAAGAGATAATAGCTACAAATTAAATTCATGACCTTATTTCCCTCCATCCGTCTTAAAATAAAGAAACATGGGAAAACTACACAAATGATGCACTTCGTATTTAAAAACAAAGTTCAATACAACATAGAAAAAAAAACTCTGAGAAAGGGTGGGTACTGAAAGTGATACGCACAGATTGTTATTCCAACTTGTTTCTAAGCATTCCGTATGAATCAAAAATATCTGATCACTTCAAAATGTATTCCTCTTTAATTTGTTTAAATGTCATAATAACCTAGAAGAAATCGACCGAAAGTGAAAAAAAATTCAAAGACAATTTCCAACAAACGTTATTTTGCACGCTTACTTAAACGTAATTCAATTTCAAAAGCACACTCCGTACTCCTTTAGAAAGAAACTTAATGGCGATATATCCTCGCTGGAGAAAATTTTAATAACTTACCTTCACAAATGCGTTTTTCACGCTACTATCACCACAACACCCACCGTCACCATCCATTCAATGTTCAAGTACATTGTTCAAAAACATTCCATCCCCCACAATCAGCTTCATCATTCTATTTCAAGTAATTATCCACGAAGGAGCTAAAAACTCCGTCCAGAAAAAAAGCAAGAGGATGTCCAACAAAACGAAAGGTGTTAAACACGAGACAACGAAAAATAAAACAAAACAAGGACATCGCAGGAAGACAAAATCTTTCCTTTTCTCCATGTCAAGGTACATACTTCAGATAGGAATAGCACGAATGTATACTCTGACTCGGCACAAGTTTGCAAGTTTGACCAACAAAATAACCACAAACTCTTACCAAGTATACCAAACACAAAAAAAGAAGACCAGTACTAGAGAACCGCACTGTTCGACTACGTGCAGAGAATCCTTTCGACATTTAAACAGATGCTATGGACTGTGTTGGGTGCACGATGCTTTGTTAAGGACTTGTCCACACGTACCTTGAGTGTAGCCAAGATAAAAAATAGCCCTTCTGTGCTTACTGCTAATGAGAGTTTTCGAAGATTCCTTCATCGTCGCCCCCCTTCCCAGGAGAACATTGATCAGCGATGTACATACATACACCTGATTTCTTTTTTTACATTTTTGTATCATCGGAGGATTTTTTTTAAACAAATCGACACGGTGGTAGAGCTTTCGCAACAGCTCCCCTCGGGTGCTGTACGAGTGATTTATAATGAAGAGCAGGTTGAAAAGTGAGAAAAAATGTTAGAGTGGTGGACATTAAAAGGACGAATGGGTTGTGGGATGTACGCAGCACGTAGAACTAATTATTGTTCGATTGGGTGTGAGGAAGTAAAGGATGTTGTATTGTTTTCAGTGGTTTTGTTTTTTTATTCACTTTGACAAATGACTTGTAAAATAGTGACGGTAGACCTCAAAAAGTATGTACATATGCACCTATATATCTGTGCTTTGGGGGTAAATGACCATATCAATAGTTTTTTGACAAAATTAAGACGATTTTGGTCTACGCATTTAATACATTTTCTATTTACACAACGCAACGCAAACACTTCTATATTTGACTCTTCGTCTTTTCAGTATTTTTACCAGAAGTCGATAGTACTCGTATATAAATATATATATGTGTATATGAACATTTTACATAATTGAACAAACAAAGTTTGAAACTATCGCCCATGCCTCCACTCATCCCAGTTTCATAATTTTTAAACGAAACTACCTATACACCGAAGAAAAATGACAAACCAAGTTTCATCAAAATCTGTTTAGTGGTTGAGAAAGCGTGTGGGTGTTTGTTTGTTTGCATAACCGCAGAACAAAAAGTGTTTTTTTTTTTCGAAATGTTTTGAATTTTGAAATCTGAAACCAAAAATTTGAAGCTTTCTTAAATAAAATATTTTCTTCTATTTTCTGGATTAAGGAGGAAACTAAATCAGGAAAATGATGGTATGGAACATTAATGACTCCTAAGTCGTATACCTATTTAAAAGTTAACTTGAATAGTATAGAAATTGTATATTTTTTTTTCCTATAATTTACGCGCGTCAAAGAGGATATGAATACTCTTATACTATTACAGGACACTGGCGTTGTGAAGGATAGAGAGAGAGAGAGAAAGAAAGATTTAGTGTAGTGGTTTGAAACTCAGATGGTTTCTGAAAAACTCCAAGGGTAGCGTCCAGATAACTGTGGAGTTTGTTTTTTTTTTTTTTTTTTTTATAATTTGCACGTGTTAAAGGGGATATGAATACCCTTATACTCTTCTTTTTTTGTTTTTAGAACACGTGCGTTTTGTGATAAGTGGAAGATACATAGAGAAAGACAGAGTGGTGTAGTTTGAAACTCAGGTGGTTTTAAGTTTCTGTAAACTCCAAGGGTGGCTGTCCAGATAACTGGGGAGTATTTTGTTTGTTTTCGCTATTATTGTCGTTGCTTATGATTCACAGTATTTTTTCGGTCCTCCTGATGTCATCATAACGATCAAGTTGCATTTTAGCCATATGACCACCCTACTGCCAGTGTTATGCCTTCACAGTAGAGTTGTCTTAGCTTTCGCAAGTGATCGACTTTTTTATTTATTTCATGTGAAATAAATAAATGATTCTTTACATCAGGATTTGAACCGTGAAACAACAGCGTGACAAGCGATGATGTTACCACTACTACACTAGCTTTCTTCTCTTTTTTAATAAAGGATCGAACAATTGTGATTTATAAATTGTTATCCCTCAAAGGACTACACTCTAATACTAACGCACAGTGATAGGAATGAATCAGGTGATATTGGGTATGTACGTATCTGCTAGGCGAATAGACTTAATGGAGATTTACGGCCCTTGCATTTGTTTGCCGTTGTATTTGGGATTGATACAACAAAACGTTACTTACGGACAAAGCGCAAGTTTTTTACTCGGATACTAGTAGATGGAAAACCATCTTACGATGGATGGGTACTAGAGATAAGTAGTAAGGTTGTTAGGTTGTAGGGGCGGCTCAACGTCGGAAAAAAATTAAGTGCGAGTTAATCTCTTTAACTTAGTTAGTTTGGAACCTCCTTAAACCATATCGAACCCAGATAGAATTTTATTATTAATTTTTGTGACTTTATTGACAGTTTGCCTAGATCTTTGAAGAAGTATTCTCCGATTGCCATCATTCTGGTTGTGCTGAGGCTTGGCCATTAGTAGAGAAATTGGGCTGTGCCCTCTACCGAGTCCACGTAGCCACAGCCTCTGCAGAGGTCTGTTGTACTCAAGCGCATTCTAGTTAAGTGGACCGCCAATTCGTTGTAGCCAATGTAGGGCATGAACTGCCATTTTGTTGGACTTAAAGCCGTAGACATATTTGATCAGGCGATCTTAAACTACAGAATATAAAAAAAGGAAAAGGAAGTTACGGTTATATTTTTGGGTTACCCAATGCGGTCAGTGTGTTCGGTTCGGTTTACCTCCTTTTGAAAGTAACAACTCCTAGAACATTTTTGTTTGTAGTAGCTATTTATATACATATTTCTATCCACCTTTCCATAGTTAAAATATAATTTTCTATTCAAAATTTATTTAAGTACTAAATTTATATCGTTAAGTAAACAAAAAAAATTATTTATTATAATTACAAATTCCCAACCCAACCATTTTTTTATTGCTTACTACCTGGTGCCTGGTTGCAAAAACAATATAAAATCAAAAACAAACTCACTCACACTTTCATTAAAAAAAAATACATCAACGATTAAAAAAAAAAAAAACACATTGTAAATCATTAAAAAAAACAAAACAAAATGCAAAATCCGCAAAAAATGCAGGAGCTACAGCTGCATCTTGGTGTCTTGCAGCAGCATGCGGCACTTATTGGCGGACCAAATGCGACCTCATGCCCTATTTGCCATAAATTGTTTTTGGGCGGCGAAGCACTAATGGAGCATATGAAGCATACGCACAAGGATCCAAATGCATCCGGTGTCGCTAGTAAGTATCAATTCCGATATAACATATTCATAAAAATGTTGCTTTTGTTTTTATTTTTGTCTTCAATCGCTTTAATGTGTTTTGTTATTAATCCAGGGGTATTGCAAACCAAATGGCTGCATAAATTAAACTTTTTTTTATTTTGCACTATTAATTTGGTTATTGAAACGTGAAGCAGCTTATAAAATTCCAGAAACTGATCTCTAAGGGGCGTACATATTCGTACATATGAACATATGTATGAAGCGCGTATGATGTTTTTAAAGTAAAGACTTGTGTATGGTTAGATGCATTCGGTTTAAACTTCAAATCTCGCGTTTGTGGGGTTATACCCAGAGACGAAACCATAATTTTTATTGAATACGAAAATTTAAAGTACGTACTATATGAAATCCTGAAACGAGTGTCTTTCACCATCTAGGTTACAGGTCCGAATTATAAACCTCAATTTTAGGAAGCAAAAGAAGACTTTATTTCAGAGTCCTACACAAATCTGAATGACTTAAATTGAGGTAAATGATACTATAAATAAAAATACACATGTACATACTCTTACCCCTACTCGTGCATATTTTATTTCTGTTTGCAACATAATAGTAGTTGATGAATAGGTTTATGATACCGCCAATAATGCTCATGTTCATGAGATCTTTGTATCTTGAGACGCTTTTCATTTGATTTGATCACATTTGTAGCCCCTCCCCTTGAAATATGCTTAACTAATCGAATTTCCAGAAGGTCTGATACCCGAAACAAGATTGTCTTCAATGACAAAAAGGCATTTTCAAAATTTAGCTCACTCATGAGACAACACTGTCGTAATTCACAATTTTGATTCACAATGCCTAGCAGATTCTAAAGTTGGGGCTAGACTTTTGGGAATTGAATGAAAAATTTTAAAAGGGGCCTCTCAATACAAGGGCTGTATACATCCAATAATTATATTAATTGCTTAAAAAAAATAGAAAATAAGAGCTTCATGACCTATATTAGAATGGCTTTCGATAGCTTTACTGACAATTAGCATAGGTTTGCCGTTCTAGTTCCCATGAGCATTAAAAGAGGAAATGAACCTGTTGGTTGCATTAATTTTAGATGAACTGACAGCTGGTTCCAGCTTATTAGGATGCCGGCTAAAACTGTAAAGTACGGTTTGCTTTTCACGCTTTTGAATTAACGCTTGTATATAGTGCGCCCATAATTTCCTTTGTATCATATCCTTTCGGAAAGTTTTACGAAATCCATGTTGATACTTACTTTAAGTTGATTTGTAAGGCACAAGAGTTAGTGATTCACCACATTTTGGTATAATTTCGACTATTTTGTATCTATAGGTACACTGGCAAGAAATAAAACATATTGCATCCAAATTTGACGTGTCTTTTAAAATTCTGGAAATGCGATATCTTTTGACATCATACTCGTAGATATTATATTATAATAGTAATATATGATACAATATAAGATTCAAGTTTAAAATTATTTCTATTGTGTTGGGAAGTGAGATAACGTAGGTAGACTAATAGTTTTGCTCGCTAGTGAGCAGTTTCTACCAAATGTAGATGTCCTTTATCGCATGGCTGTAGCAAGGACTCAAAGATAGTTAAGGTATCGTCTTGGATGCTGGATTGGTTTGAAAGTTTTATGGATGACGGGATCATTTAAATACATTTCAGAACACATACATTCGTTCACTTTTGAAACGGTCTTTACGACCCTCCCTTCAGACAAATTTTTTCTACTGATCATAGAGTCAAATAATATCGTGCAATAAAAGCTAACTATTTCTCTCACGTATCGGAAAATATTTTTTTTTCTTGTGCCTAGTCACGAAAGTGTTTGAAAAACTTTGCATTGTAACTCACCGATTATTTACCAACGAAGAGGGTGATTTAAAACAAACTTTCCTAGTTTTTCTCGGAAACGGTTAAAGATAGGAGAAATCTACTTATGACTTATGTAGTTGTTTATTGATCTTGAATATTCTTCAATGTATTTGGTGCAAATTCACTATCTACTCTGGGAACATATTTTTTTTCGGAAATTAACCTTTCCGGTAATATACGAGTAGAAAAAGAAAGTTTTTTTTTTTAAAGAAAAAAATTCACCTCGTTTTTCTTGGAAACGTTTTGAAATTAAACTAAAATACCTACTGGAAAAATTGTAGGAATGAGACAAATAAGGTGTTCAGTGTCTTTCAATGTCCTTAGTATTAAGGATATGCACCAACATTTTTTTTTATAGTAACGAATCCTTTTGAGATTAACAGCCAAAATTAATTATCATGTGTACTTGAAATTTGATTGATGAGTAAAGCCCGTGACGCAAATTTGGTCAAACAACATCATCAACATTTAAATTCGTGACTGGAGAGATAAAATGTATCTAACCCCCATCGTGCACCGATGCCGAAGTGAAATTGTCTAAACATCGAAAAAGCATAAAACAATTACTTAATGTCGTGAAACGAAGGAAACTTCTAGGCTAGATTTCGTCTCTAATTTCATGTACATATTAAGTTTTTCGTGTGTAAAAATTGTTGTTGTAGGGTGTACTCGTAATGTGTATCTTTCCATTTTTGCTTTGAGCTAGACTTCATAACCTGTATCTTATACAATATCAAACGCTGATTCTAGGTTTAAGGTGAAACACAAAAGGTTAGATCGAAGTGCTAGGTGACCTTATTCATACTTTCCCAAACCCCTCTCGAATAGTAATGACTAAAACTCACTAAATAAACATTTCTGTATGCACAGATCATACATATAATTAAATTCCGCATTCACGTTCTTCGTCTTCGTTTGAACTTAATTTTTTTTTTTCATTTCATCCTTCATTTTTCATTTTATTGGAATATTTGTTAGGAATATGTAAATACATTTAAAGTGTCTCCTCGCATTAACCATAAACAATTTGTTTCTCTCTCTTCTTTCGCTCCTGATCCTCCCCTAACATTCAATTTAACTAACCTTGTTCCAACTCCATTTACTCCCGATTTTGCATTCAAAAATGAAATTATCAACCCATCAAACTCATCTCCCCCACCGCAACTTCCACCACAATCAATACCACCAACAACAACTGCGAAAACATGCTCATTTTCTGTTAAAAAAACATATCCGTTTGCCGAAAATCTTGGTACCGCTTGTTTACAATCCACTGACCCCTACCTAGCGAAACGTAGAACCGCAAATCATCCGTGTCCTGTGTGTGGTAAGCATTACGTTAATGAGGGGTCACTACGGAAGCATCTGGCGTGTCATCCGGAAACATCACAACTCACCACCAGTCTACGAATGTGGCCGTGTTCAGTATGTCAGGCGGTATTCACCCACGAAAATGGTGAGTTCTAGAAGACGTGGCTTGTATGCAACGTATAGGTAAATAATTTTTTTTCCCACTTTCGTCTAGGTCTCCTGACGCACATGGAGCATATGAGAATGGATCCCAAGCATCAGTTTGCCGCGCAATATGTTCTATCGAGAGCGGCAGCTGAACGTCGGGAGCGTGATTCGATCCTTGCGGCTACATTAGCTGTCTCTGCGTCTGGTTCCGGTCTGCTACCAATGGGTGGTCCTGGTAGTGGAGACGGTGGTGGTGGCGGTTCAAATTCAATGTGCCCCTCACCTTCGGCGAATTCAGAGTGTTCCTCGAATGGGAGACTATCGTCAGCCGGTTCGGATCCCGGTTCTGGTCTTCTCAACAATAACAATAATAACAATTGTAGCAGTAAGCTGAGTGATATCCTGCGATCGGGTCATGGCAATCATCTGCACTCCCAGTACGGTGTTGATGACTTACATGCGAATCGAATGTCACTGATGGCAGCTGCGGCGGCGGGGATTGTCTCGCAATCGGGTGGCGGGAGCGGTAGCGTGTCCGGTGGTATAGGTTCACCAGGTCCCATAGTCGATTCGACGAGCGCTGGCGCGGCGGTTCAGGCAGCTGTCGTTAATCTAGCGGCTGCCATGCGTATGAATCAGCAAGTGAACAATGTTGGTTCCGTGACGGGTGGTGGAAATGGAGGGCTCGGTACGACGAGTCAACCGGGAACGGGGAACGGGCCTGTGATATCGTCTTCTCCGTCGGCACTAAGTAATGCGGATACAGCTGCCACAGCTGTCGCGGCAATGAACGCGATGCGTGTTTCAATGGCCGCCGATTCAATGATGCGTTCTAGCATGGGTGTCGATCCGATTTCACATCAGAGTGGCCACCACCATCAACACCATCACCACCATCAGCATCATCATCAACAGAATTCCCCCGAAACAGCCTTACGTATGCAACAAGCCGAAGCAATACTACGTTCTCAAGCCGAAGCCGCCATCCGGTTGGCCGTTTCAGTGGCAGCATCCAATAGTAACGGTAGTGTAACGGTGAATAATGATCTCGCGGTGAATAACCGCCTCAATAACGGTCCAGCGGCAGCGTTTGGGGGTTCTGCCACCGTCCCTTCAGTTCAAGTAAACAACTCTGGAAACAACAGTGCGCTTAGCAATTCTGCAAATAACAGCACGGGCAACGCGCAATCTCAGCAACAGCAGCAACATCCGCCTCAGTCTCAAACACCGGGCAGTGGTAGCGCAATTAGTCAGCAACAACAATCATCGCAACAGTCCCAACAACAACAGCAACAACAACAACAACAACAACAACAGCAACAGCAACAACAACAACAACAACACCAACAACAACAACACCAGCAACATCAGTCGCAGGTGAGTCCAGACTTAAGTGAAGCTATCCGTTTACAGGAGCATAGATTAGAACAAGCCTTACGCTTGCATAATGATGCTAGGGCCTTGAATTTTCTAACAGCTGCTAGTAGTAATGGTGTTGCTGCTGCCGCAGCGGCAGCAGTTAACCAGCAACAACAACAACAGCAGCAACAACAACAACAACAGCAGCAGCATAATAGTAATCCATGAGATTTTAGTTTTTTCTGAGCGTTAGATGATGGTAGTGTGTGTGCCGGAGCACAATAAAAACCAATAACAAGAAACGCCGCGTTCAGAAAAGTGTAGTCTTTCTCAGTTTTTTCTCAGAATAGACGTTTGTATATAGAAATAAAATCACAAAAATGTATTCATAAGTAAAAAGAAAATTTATATAAATTGTAAATAAAAAAATATAGTAATTTTGGTGAAAGGTGTAAAAAAAAGAATGAATGGCAGAAGGCAAGGTAAATGCAGTATTCTCTCTTGTTGATTCTCACGCACAGAACTTAAGTTGTTTTTTTGTTCTAATGTGATATTTCTGATTTTTTTTATGTAATTAATTAATTTCGTTAGTCTTTTTTTAGTCCTGTGTAAAGTTTTGAGATGTGTTTTTTGTACGTTGGTTCTCATATATGTACATATTTTAGGTGAATCCTAAATTTTCTGTGTTAAATGCGTAATTTAATGGGTATGAACAGCATAAGGCATATACATACGTACATCGTCAGTACATAGTACAATAGGTATTGTCGTGTATCTGTGTTATACGTTAATTTTGATTCTACATTCATTGAGGAGGATTTAGATGTACTAAAAATTGCTGTTGATGCGTGACAAACTAAAGAAAACGATATATGTAGGATATGTGTCTCTCTTACAGTTCTACAAAGAAAAATTTGTGGGGTAGGTACATTAGATTAATGGGTAACTCTCAAACAGCATTTCGTTTTTGTGTCTATCTTCTTGATAGCATATTCTTCAAGAAAGGTGGGTTCATCTGAAATGGGGTTTCTTGCTTCGTAGTTGTTTTCAGTTGTGTGATTGCATTGGAGGATCTTCTAAGTGGTTTACCTGGTAGGTATCATGAATCCAAAATTCGACGATGTGCAAGGAAATAATTGTTGTTCGAAAGAAAAGAAAGCGAATGCGACGAAAGAGATGTTCTAAATATTTATATTCTGCTTCCTCTTTGTAATTTTCAGTGTTAGTTTTAGTGCTACAAACCTACCATCCTTTTAAAATGACATTTGCCTACCAATTTAAGTAAAACTACCTTCACTTGAAGCCTTCCAATATTAGGTATTATGTAATTTAGGTCATTAGCACTACTGAAAGCAGGGGGGGAGCTATTTTGTTCGTTTGGTTAAGACATCTTGTTTCAATATTGTAGGCTTCTGATTCGCAAGAAGTCAGAAGCCCTTGCAAGAGACACCACATCATTGAAAGAGCGGCCTTCGCCGCTCACATCTTTCTTTGAAAGATCTTCGAATGAATCAAATTAGTTTATATTAAGTATTTTCAAATAGTTCGACAGGGCTGGTTACCATTTTCTGCCTCGAGAAAACTTTCGAAAAGGTTTAAGTTCAATACACTATTCAAAGTTGTGAGACCCAGAGTAATAAATAAGCTAAATATGAAATTGGGGAGAAAAGAGTTCCAAAACTGAATCTACATATACATAACAAAATATCTTTTAATAACTAAAGTAGTGTAATTTTTAGTGTTCCGTAGCAGAATGATATAAAAAGTAACACTAATGGATTCAACACGGTGTCTGTCCGTCAGTATGTAACTTTTGAACCATTAGAACTACAAAGTTGAAAATATTAGGTATGTGGCAAACCAAAAATTATAAGGAAGAAAAATTATCATATATGTATTACATATATGTACATACATTCATAACCGTACATAATGTTCTTACCCCAAAGGAAACAAACTATTCCATCCCATCATGCGACATATCTAAGGGATTCGAATGTGTATACAGTTTTTATTTTTTTGGATAACATTTGTTGAACAAAAAATTTAAATACCAAGGCAAAGGCGATGTCCACTTGACGAATTTTTGTAATCTTGAAATATATACATAGCTTTAAATTTCAATAATTTACACAAGTTATCGTTATGGCTTTAAATTTTAATAATGGAATAGAATATAGAAATAAAGAAAATCGGCAGAAATTTATTTGAGATCCATAATTTCAGTGGAGTCAAAACGTTGAGTCTGGATCTATTTCTTCCACCGTATATGATTTCCTCAGCATCTTGTCTTATTCAGATACTAACAACGTCATAACAACGTTATTTCTTTACACAAAATGAATGGAATTTCTCTATGGAAATCAATTGAACTGAATTTCAACGAACTTTTTTTTTTTTTCATTTCATTTCCCCACCAAATCTCACCAATGTATTGAATATACGTTGACAAAAAAAAATCACGGCTGTTGCTAGCTACAAACACTTGGTATTTTTGAGATCAACAACTTTCATCAGAAAAAAAAATCATTTGTTTTGATATTCATAAGATCGTCGGTATGTACATATAGGTAAATCCGTACTAGTGCTAAAGAAATATAAAAAAAGTGATACATTACATACGTCCCTTTAATAATAAAATTGAACATTAACATAATTTCGACAAAAATTGGAGACACAATTCCTTACTTTTACGGTATAGAAATACTTGTCGCATTTTCTTACTCTAACATTCGAGTCATGTTGACAACTAGTAAGTGTAGAATATGATATACTAATATTTGTGCTTTAGACGTCTAAAATGCGCACCACATACGCAATCTATGGTGATTTGAAGTTTTGCCACTACACTCGATATACGAGCACCTTCCGAAATGCATCTAACGTCTTTTACTTAGTACTAACTGTTTAGACTACCTATGTACATGCGATGACCAATACCTTCGACAAATTTTTATGAAATTCCTTTGGCTCGCAGGATAATATTTTTTTTTTTTTCTGTTAGTGGAGTTCTGCCTTTGACTCTGGGCATAAGTTATTTACCACTAACAACAATGACTAGATTATTGCATTAACGCAACTTAAAAAGTAGTTTACACTACTAACAATTTTTATGATTGAATTAGTTTTAGTTGATATGGACAACTCATTTTTAATGCTGAGGAAAAATTAATTGGAATGTCACCTAACAACTAATTAGTTTATACGCAGTTGCTGATAGACAACTGACAACTAATTCCATATTACTTTTTTGATGTAGTGCGTCATAGCTGTAGCTGGTTTACCTTAGTAAATGAAATGGGTCAGCCATTAGATGCAATTTAATGTCAATAATTGAAGTGACCTACGCTGAGGGAAGTGTTATTTCCAATAATGCTATTTTTTCCAGGTTACATCCCAGTGCTATGGCCAGGGGGTGGATAACCAAACTTGGGGCAAAGCTGTTCCAAAGTACACTGTCGCTAAGGCGAGAGTAAAAGGGTGGAATTTATGCATTTCAGAATACAAACAATAAGGCACACTTTATAACTTTTTTCTTTAAATAATTTATTTAACGTCCATCAGCTTAGGAGCGAAACCTAGGCTCAAAAAATCCAACAAAGTACGTACAACTCATTCCATTATCTTATCTGGGACTAATAAGCATTTTTATCATTTAAGTGGTCTTTTATTAGTCATCTTAAATAAAAAAAAAGTTTTCAAAGCATTTTTTAAAAACTTAATATAAAATACTGCGAAGAATTCGATATTTTCGTGGAAGTAGGAACAAAGCAAAAGTCCATTCAAAACCAAACTCAGCCTAATGAAAATCGAGGAAAACAAAAAATCAGGAAAATAAATAGTTTAATAATTTATATTACCCGAAAGAGAAACCGACAACAGAATGAAAACATTAATTGTGCAAATGTGAGAATGAGACAAATAAACTTAAAGATATAATTTAAAAAAAGTTTAGATGAAAACTCACCAAACTAAAAATTTAATTAAATATAGAAACATTAATTACAATAAAAAAATATATACATATATGTTAGAGTATGTGTGTGCTTGCAGATGGATGAATGTGTGTGTATAGGAACAAAACAGAAAGATATGTACATATTTATGTACCCCAACATAAAGCAAAAAAATACAAATTAGCTATATAAGAAAACAAATTAATATTATACAAATTTTATTTTTTTGTTTGTATAATTTATTTGTTTAGTCGCGATTGTCAGGAACAAAATTTAAACCTCAAAATCGTTTGGTATTCTAAAACGCAATGATTGTGAGAAAGGAGTGCGTAGTGCGATGATAAATTGATAAAATACCAACAAACAAACAAAATTCACAAAAATTTCTAGTAAATAAATATAGTCAACCCCAATTTCATCGCAAATTAATTTTTAAATTATTTTTTTATACCGGAATTTAGAAACGTAAAAGCTTCCTACAATTTATTTGTTGTTTCTTTTTTTAGTTAGAAAAAAACAATAAACAATAAAAACTACAAAGAAAAAGAAAAAAAAAAAAATTATCAAAATAAAAATTCTAAAATATTTGTTTAAAAAAAAAAAAAAATCTAAAATTCAAAATTTGTTCCAATATTCATTTGTTTTGTTTTCAGAGTAAAAATAAAAAATTTAACAGACTAAAAAAAAAAGGAAAAAACAATTCAAAAACCAACTAAGAAAAGTTTTGTAAAGGAAAAGAAATGTCACACAAATTCAAAAAAAAAAAAAACCAACAACAAATCACCTCTTCGATTTAATTCTATTTTTTATACTAAACAAAATAGAAGAAAAAGTTTCCATTTTTCCCGGAAATTTTGCAAATGTAACGTTTTTCTCATTACAAAAACAAATTGAAAATTAAAACCAAAAATCTAAAAGTGCAGTATATTTCATGTCCTTTTCGAAATATACACATGTCTATGTTGTGCAGTAAATAACTTAGTTTTTTTTTTTATTGTGTATGGATGAATTAATGTTAATGTCAAGCTAAACAACTTGGCCATGACCTATTCCCAATACCATTGCATACAACATGGCGTATTGATCAGAAAAATAAAGAAATACACAGTAGACAGAAGAATGGCGGAAATTGCTTTCCGAGTAAATATCACAAAATATTATGTTGATCATAATGCCCTGAAATGACATTTAGTCCGTAATGTATTCTCACATTATACCTTGGATTTCTCCCACCATCGGATGAAATCACTGTGAGAACAGTAATTTGTTGATAAATTTAAAAACAAACCAAACAAATGATGTGACAAATCAAAATTAAAACGATTTCGGCCAAAAAAATAATAACACAAAATAGTAATAATAATAAAGTATAAAATTACGAGATGGGTAAGGGTATTTTTTTTCTACTAACTCTTCAAAAACAGTTCTATCAACATAATTAAATTGGTAACCAGCCTAAAAGTAAGTAAACAATTTAGAGAGGAAAATTATCAATAATTCTAGAGGTTTGCACATTTTTCTTAAAAAATCTAAGAAATATGAAAACAAATTTTGCTCTGCGGAAATGTAATACACTTCAAGTCAAGCAATTTACTGAGAAATCAACATTGATAACACAGACATGTTCCGTAGTAGTAATGAGTTCTTCTGTCAAGTCGAAAGCTGTCGGTTCAAGGCGCAATAATTGCCATTAAATAATTTCTTGTTTAGCGAATTTTCAGAAAACAAATTCTAGAAATCGTAATCAAATGAAAAATATCTTAAAAATACCACCAACGGAGTACATTGAAAGAACAAACATAGTGTAATGCTAATGTTTTCGGCAGTGAAGTGGGAGATTGCTCAATCAATTCACCCAGTGGCAAGTGCATCCCTAATCTTGTTTAAATAAAAATATATCACAAGTAAACATATAATTTTTGTAAATATTCCACGGTGCTTTATATGGAAAAGAATTGCACACAAACAATTTGTACCTAAAGCATAATTCCCGTAGGATAATTCGCTTGAGAATTGAAAAACCTCAGTATATACTTTTTTTAAGTTAATGGAAAGACAAAAAAAAAATGTATTTCATTTGAAAATTTAGGTTTTAATTTAAGGTTTTGAAATTCTCTTCAAGAGGGGTAGTGAATTTTAATTGTTTTGGAAAATTGTACGCAATATACAATATATCATAAATTGATGGAAATCGGTTTTCAGTCCGAAAATTTTAAAAAGTTTTTTTTTTATATGTGAACCATTGACACCATAAGACGCTAGCCGCCACTGTCGTAAGCTATAGCATGAACTAATTTGAGACTAAAGCTCCAGTTGTCAAAGATAAAATAATATTATGTGGAGCAGTAATCCGCAACAGAAAAGATACTCTCTCCAACCTGATCTGTTTCTCCAACTAATTGTCATTTTAGTTGTTAATGGTGATTATTGCGAGGCTTTTTCCATCAAAGGAGAAATAGAACTACATTAGAGTTTTAAACCTTGTCCCTTCTCTTTTGCCTTACTCAAGATGTACAATGTGAGGGTAGAAAAAGTTCCTTGATATAACCCTTAACACACATATAAAAAAAAAGTGCCTTACCCATTTCAAATAATAGTGTATAAACACAATAATAATTATAAAAACAAACATAATAAGAACTTTAAACAACTTAACTTAATAAAAGATTTAAGCATCCTTTGTTCGCTTTTGAAGATAAATAAAAAATAAAAAAAATTATTTTTTATTTAAATGTATTTTGTTAGTACAATTCGATCTGATCTAATTAAATATTAAACAACAGCAAACAAAAAAGTACACCTTTGGCATATATAATATAATATATATTTGGATGAAAAATGCAGATAACAGTTTAAATTTTAATTTTCAATAGATCCCCTACAAATATCCTTTAACTGCCAAACCAGTTGTAAAAAAATGTTGTTGTTCTAAAAACAATAATACACCCCTAGAAGAATATTGTCAAAACTCCAATTTAATTTCTTTGAATTGTGAAGTAGCTATTGTATTGCAATTAGAATTGCGATATTTGAGTATAATGAAGTTTATAATGCTCCTAAAAAATACATTCAGTAATTCTGTCAACCATCATAACTACTCAGAAGTGTATGATCTTTTGAGTTGTGATATTGTTCTTCTAGGTGTGCGACATAACAGCAACTGGCTCCCCATCACATGTTTATAATAAAATATATATATATATAAAAATTTAATAAAATAATAATAATAATACATATATGTATATGTATACATATTACCATACCATTTGCTAGATATAACGAGAACGTCAAAAAAAAAAAAAAAAAACAAACAAAAATTCAATGATTTTAAAATAAATAAGATACCTTAATCCTTTTGAGGGAGTGCTTATGGAATGAAATTGAAAACATCCCTCAAAGCACTCTCTCATTTACATATGACGTGTGTTTACAATGTATGTTAATAATATACTACTTACATAGTAATAAATAGTTGTAATAGAATTTTTCCTGTTTTTTTCTCTAATTTGTTTCATTTTATGATTTTCTTTAAATAGCGCTTGAATGTGTGAAATATCCTTTCCTGTTATGTAGAATAATAGTCATTATATTTTTGTAAATACATTTTAGCAATTTTTTATTTAAAGTTAAACATTTTTAATTTTTTCTATATATAAATTTAGTTATTAGCATAAGAATAGATAATAAAAACAAGTCAAATAAATAAGAGAAGAAGCGCAAAAATTTATGCGACAGCAATACATTTAATAATGATGGAAATAAGAAAAAACTATATGAAAAGCATAAAAGTTATAAGAAACTAAAAAAAAAAACTCAATTACAATAACCGGAAAGCCAAGTGAAACTTGTGTCATACAAAAAAAGAGAAAATCTACATATAATTATATAAAAAAAAATCAGTTAACTACGCATTTTCAGATAAAGGATACACCCAATCAACAGTCATAATATTATTCATTCAATATTTTTATTTATTTTTTCCTTTTTAAATATAAACTTAAGACTTGATAAAAAAAAAAAAAAAAAAAAAAAAAAGAACTAAGTTGCAATAGCCCAAAAAACACATGCACTATAAAATCGCATGTGTCACACAACAATTAAATAAAACAACAACTTTTTTCTATTTTAAATTGAACAACAAATAAAATGAAATAGCCCAAATAACAGAAAATATAAACAAAAAAAAACTCAAATCAGTTGCAATAGCCCAAACTCATGTTGGGAAAAAAATAGGAATATTTATTTTTCTGACATGACACTCACTATGATACACTCATAGATAAAATAATAAAGAAAATACAACAACAAATTAATTAAGCAATACACAATATTTTTAAATGTTTATAGTAAAACTTTTGTTTCTCATTTTGTTATCAATACTACAATAGCCCAAACGCATGGTTCTCTCTCTCACCTATATGAGAAGGATCATGTTAAACAAAATATTCTACAACTACATTTTTAAATCGTTTTAAGTTCAATTTAAGTTTCAAGATTTTTTGATAAGCAATGAAATTAATAATAATAATTGATTAATTAATATATATTAACACTAAGCCATCAAAATCTGATTTCTTCCTTCAAAATAGAACATAGTCTTAAAACTAATAACATGAATATTAAAATATATATGAAAGCAAAATAATATAATTTATAATTTTTAAATAAATAAAAAAACATATCCTTTATATTCTATTTAAATGTTATATGTTGCAGCTTCAATCAATAAATCCTTAAAACCACATCAAAATTTTTGATTTCAAAATTTGAACAGCAAATAATTAAAGAAAAATTATATTAAATAAAAAAATTGTTTAACTAGCAGCCTATATGTATGTATGTATGATATATGTACTTAAAGTAATTCCATTTTACTGCATAAAATAATTCTTTGCCTTTTTCTTACAAAAAAAAAAAAAAAAATTGGAAGCGATATTCAAAGAAGTTCGCATATTTGCCACACCAGAAAAATGGGAAATATTTTAGCATTTTACTTTAAAAAAAGAAGAAAATAATACAAGTCAATCTTTTCACATCTTTTATAATAAAAAAAAAATAAATAAATACAATAGACTGTTCTGATGTAACATATAACAAAAAAGAAAAATTAACCGATATAGTTATAACACCATTAAATGTTATTTGCTTAGTAAATATAAAAAAATAATATTATTAAGTATATACTACAAAGAATACACGTCAAGTAAAACACTAAATATAAAAATATGCCAAACTTATAGTTGGTAGATACAAAAACCAACACCAAAAGAGAAAAGGAAATACCTTAAAAAAACCTACGACAACAGTGATCAACATCAAGAAACAATTAGGAAAAAAAAGTATGAAAAAAAACTTTAGCACAGCAGTAATGCACTTAAGGAAATCAACAAGAACTATTCGAAAGAAAATAAAATTCAGAATTATTTCTTTCAGGAAAACTTAACAAAAAAAAAAAATATTAACAAAACTATTTTCGTCCGGGAAAATAAAAAAAAGAAAATACTTACCTACATTTATAAATCTATGAAAATTTCGTTATTTTTTTTTTTTTTTTTTGTCACCAATTTATTTATTTATTATTTTTTTTTTTTAATTTCTTATTTCAGAAAAGGCAATCCCAGTATATAAACTTTATGAAAATATAGAAAATACAAAAAAAAAAAAAAAAAATTCTTCGGAATACGAAATCAAACGGATATCCTCCTCCACGATGCAAGGTCTCGTCATTTTTATTTATTTAATTTGTTATTGTATAGAAATAAAAGTTATTTGTTCCGTAAGATTGAAAAGCAATTAATCGTCCTTTAAGGCGTCAATTCAAGATTGCAACCAGTTTGAGTAATTTCTTGTTCAGAAGCTACATTTTCCAATTTTTTAACTCATTAACTGGCAATCAGTTCAACGAGTTGATGTCTTCTGCTCGATGTACATATATATTAAATAAATACAGAATATGTATAAGTAATATTATAGTTATACAACAAATTCGACAAGGCAAAAGCAATAGTTCTTGACGACTATTGGGAAACGATATCAGGTACATACGCGATAAACTCGATTAGCTCATCTGAAAAAAATTCAATTTTATGTTAATTATAATTAACATCTTCCAACTAAACTTCCGAGGGACTATAACTTATTCTTTATCGCTTGCATAATTTATAAGGCAATCCGGCGACCTACAACTAAACTCAATTCAAGTCCCCGAAAAAATATAGTGCCTGGCAAAAGGAGCCGATCCAAACAACACATATAAGCAATCTTAGATTATAATACGGAACACAAATTTTTAGTTAGTTTCCTTACACATATGTACCGCATAGCTTTTGAGAAATTCTTTATTACGAGTAGGCATGGAATGCATTTTACTAAAATTTTTCTTTCAATTCGGAATGATTATTTATGCGTTTATTAGTTTAAAAAAAACGGCAACTATAATTTTTCAAACGCTTTATTAATTTTTTTTTTTTATTTAAAATTTATTTTTAAGAATGCAATACGTGGATCTAGAAATTTATTATATAAAACTACAGCAATCGCATGTTTGTTTCAATATATAACAAGAAAACCTACATAAATAATTTAAAAAAAAAATAAAATAAAAAATAAGACCTCTTACACTGAAGTAAAAAAAAAGTGCAATTTGTTATTATTACTGAAAAAAAATATATTTAGTTTTTTTATTCGTGCAGTTGTCCAAGATGAGTTTTTTTTTCTGTTCGACACATATACTTCCTATTAATTCCATTACTTGATTTAGTGTTACAACTTTTTAGGTTTTTTTGTTAATTATATGAAGCAAGAAATAGGAGTCGAAAATGTTTACTTGTAGAATAATATATATATATATATATTTAATTATTTTTTTTTTGAGTGAACGATGAATGAATGTTTATGCTGAAATAAATGATTTTACTTAGTTTCATAATATAATTCTATATTTAATTGTGCAATGAAAGAAATAAGAAAAAAGGGTAAAAGTCGAAATAAAAAAAATAAAAAATATTTAAACAAAATTCTAGAAAAATGATTAAACCTATATTTTGCATTGAATTGTAACGTTATTTTCCGAGAAAAAATTTAACATTATATAAGAATAGTAAAATTAATTGTAGTTATTTTCATAAGAAAGAAAAAAAAAATACAAAGCCCAATTTTGTTAATATTTTTATTAATATATTTAAAGAGAAAAAAGTACCCGTGGACATTTTATAGTTGTCATTTTTGCAAAAATCAATTTCGAAGAAAAATAGCTTAAGTTTTACTAAAAACAAAGTCAAATAATTAAAAAAAAAAAAAAAAAAACACTAAGGCATAGACTGAATGTATTGAATTGAGTCTCCTATAAGTTCTTTCTTCCTCCGTTTTATTTGTTTTCTTATTTAAAAAAAAAAAACATTATTAATATAAATATATAAACAACAAGAGTAATATGTATTATAAATATATTTTGAAAATATTTAAAAGAATATTTTCATAAAATTAACACCAAGAAATATAATTAAAATGTAAGTAAAATCAACCGAACCGAATGAAGGGAAAACAAACAAAAAAAAAAGATATTCGATTAATTTATAACTTTTAATAAAAAGAATTTAGTTTATATAAAAAAGAAGAAAACAAATTTTGAGGAAGAAAATTCAGAAAAAGATTAATACTTGAAAAAAATGGAAAACAAACAAAGAAAGTTCACATAAAACTCAACCTTTTATGTAATATAATATGAAGAAAAAAATAACAAAAAATAATATATTATATATTATACTATTTAATAAGTACTTATTTATTATTTCATAAGAATTTCAATTACAATAAAGATCCTTCAGTAAAAAAAAGTATAAATATTTATAAGTTTTGCTCCTGTTATTTGTTTTATTCCGCATCATCTTGTGTGATTCACTTCCAGGAGACAAAAAAAAAAAAAAATACCCGTATACCCTCCGGAAATTACTAGATGTAATTGCTCTAAAACTGAAAAAAATGAAACGTCAGAACATCCAAATATCGCCCAAAATCTTTAACCGCGGAGTAAACTAAATGATCATTTATGAATCTGGTGTACTAAAAGTCTGCAAATGTCCAATATTCGCAATGCGATTTAATATTGCAATCTGTTCGCACGAGATGTTGAAATTTTTAAATTTGGAAGGAAAGTATTGACATCCCTTTCAGTAAAATAAGGAATTAAAAACAACACAATTCATTAGGTCTGTTCCCGAATATGACCAGAGTTGCGAATTTCTGCGAAATTACAAAGAGGTTTTTGTGTTCGCTAAAAATTGAAAATGTTTGCAAGAAAAAAAGAAAGAAAAGCGTGAGTTCAATCCATTGTGTTGCATTTGATTTGATTTAATAAAAGGACCTGGTAGTGACACGCCGAACTATTAAGTAGCACGGCTAACAAACAACTGAACTAGACACAGTAACTTTTGCCATCTGTATGTTAATTGTACAAATTAAGGTTGTGGTATAAGATTAACAGAGACCTAAATATATAGCATATGCACATGTGGCGGATATGTTACCACATACATTCACCATTTATCACGGATAATAATCCCTGCCACATCTGCAGCGCCCTGCGGACATTAAAAATATTAAAATACTTTTCAACCAACTGTCACTTTCTTCCATCTGTCCCTGAGACAGATGCATCAGCTTCTGTTCAACCTGGACAGGCTTTTTCTCCAACTACAACATTGAGGCCAGTCACAACTTCAAAATGCCACCATTTTGGAAAACTAATCCTGAGTTGTGGTTCTTCCAACGCCAGCAAATATCACTTCCTAGTTAGTGCTCTTGGATCTGATGCACTTCAAGAAGTGTAAGTATATATAAGTATGCTCATTTGAAGGCTCATCTTTTAAATCGTTTCTCCGATTCAGCAGATCGCCAACTTCAAAAAAGTCCTCATTGAACTTGAGCTCGGTGATAAGAAACCCTCTCAACTTCTCAGGTCGATGAGGAGTCTTGCCGAAAACAGAGCTTTTGAGGATGTTCTACGTGTCAGATGGTTCGCCCTGCTACCACAAAATATGCAGATTATCCTCAAGATCTTTTGAGCAATAACACTCGATGACCTCGCTATCGGTGCAGATACACTGATGGAAAACGGCCCAGCAGTCATTGCCACGTCAACTTTCTCGAGGCGAACCCCATCAGCAACTTAACATGTTGCTGCGTCTCCAACGAATGCAGTGAGCCAGGAACTCAAAAAATCAGACGCTTGCTATCTCAGATGTCGAGGTTCTCCACCAACAATACATTACGCTCATCCTCTCGATGTCCTACACGAGCTATTTCACCTGCAACAACTGGTTTGTGTTTCTACCACAGCACATGGGGGACACTCACAACTGCAAGTTTCCATGTAGTTTTAATCAGCCCTTTATCGGAAAACTAGATTCGCTGTCGCCAGTACAGGCGGTAGGCGACAGCAGCAACAATAACATCAGCAATAGCAACAACAACTGCATCACCGCCGACTGCCGTCTATTTCTCTTTGGTCGCCAGACCAACATGAAGTTGGCAATGCTCTAGCGTCTGCTTACAGCGAACTCCTTTGTAAGTACATTGACATCACTAGGCCATCGCCTTTTCCTTCCGCCCAAACGGATAATCCTGTCCCGCACCATATTGTCACTATAAGTCCTTCAGTTGCGGAGCGCCCACTTGCGACAAGCTGAAGGTAGCCAAGGAAGGTTTTGAGTTGCTTTTACAGCATGGCGTCATACGACTATCCAGCAGTCAGTGAGCCAACCCTATATGGTGCCTAAGAATTTAATTTTCAATCTTAATTTTTGTGGGGGCTTATTACAAGCTACAACTAACTTAGGGCTAAAACTTAAAACTAAGACTTAAAGCCAAGGAGAATGGTGAAGGAGTTCGGCTTTGAGGCAGGGAGTGCTGAGGTTAAAATCGAAATGGGTGAGGTTTGAGTTAACTTTTCGCAGCATATGGGAAATTGGTTCATTAGATCCATATGAAGTGCGGTGGGACGGTAGATAGAAAAGACGAGTGCATCGTAAATTCCGTGGGTTAGTATTGAAGAATATTGAGTTATAAAAAGATGCGCAATCGACAGAGCCTGAAAGAAGTCTATGAATGAAAAGAATGTCTGCAACATCTCGGCGATTCTCTAGAGTACTTAGATTGATGAGGTTGAGGCGGTCTTGATAGGGAGGCAAGATAAATGGATGGTTCCAAGGAAGACCTCGAAGGGCAAATCGAAGAAATTGACGTTGAATATTCTCTATGAACTTGCTTGGTGACCACGCTTGACTGGCGTATTCAAGGAGGGGGCGAACAAAGGTAATGTAGGGGGATCTGGCCACGTAAGGGTCGGAGAATTCTTTAGACCATCATTGGACAAAGTCAAGTAATGAGTTAGCTTTACTAACTATCTCATCTCATCAATATGTGCACGGAAATTTACATCATCAACGTACAGAGAGAGGGAAGAGTGTTTAATAACCCTATCAACATCGTTTATGGTTAGAATGAATAGAAGTGGACCTAGAAAGAAGTCGATAGGATGGATCTGAAGCGAACTCTGTAGGAACGGTCTTCCAGGTAAAAAGATATCCATTTTAACTATATGGGTTCGAAACCGAGAGCAGACAATTTGAAGAGGATTAAGTTATGAGATATCTTATCAAAAACCTTACTAAAATCAGTTGCAATAACGTCGACTTCTTTGCCGTTCTCTAAGGCAGACAGGGAGAAGGACACGAATTCGACTAAGTTAGTGGTAGTTGATCTACCTTTCAGAAAGGACAGCGTTGCCTCAGCCGTTGGAGCATCTTTCCTATCACCGTCTACACTACTAGCTCATGTCGCAGACGCTTCGGATCGGCATTTGAACAACTAGAAGATGATTCACGGAAGCTTAGCCTAGCGGAGACACGCTACAGTACCTACGATAGAGAGCTCCTTTCCATCTTTTCAAGTACAAAATTCTTCAGGCACATCCTCAATGGTCCATCGTTCGTCATTGGGACTGATCATCTACCTCTCATCTACGTCTTCTCTCAACGCTCAGGCAAAGCTTCGCCAAGACAACTCCGCCAGCTCAGTTTTATCTCGCAATTTACCACCGAAATAGTTCAATCAATGGCGAAGACAACGTCTTTGCTGACGCACTATCTCGTATCGTCAGTATCGTTCCTTATCAAGCTCCCTGGAGGGGGAGTGAATATGGTGGATATGCTACCACATACATTTACCACTCATCACAGATAATAACCCCTGTCATTTATCGCAGACAATAACCCTTGCCACATCTGCAGCGCCCTGCGGACATTTGAAATAATAACTACTTTTCAGCCAGCTGTCATTCTTCTCCTGGTTTTTTTCTTCCAGCTGAGTAGTTCGACCACGCGCTCCGTTGTAATTCTTGTAAAAGTTGTGAAATTCGAAATTTGTATCAAAGATTAATTTTAACGCAGTCCGGAACATTTTTTATTTGAGGACAACTCAAAAGTTGCCCCACATACAGAGATTTGCTAGGGACATCTAGGACAGCTCAATGAAACTGTCGAACGAACTGCTCACTAGAGTTTTTTTTAGTGACATCTGGTTGTTACACAAGACAATTAAAAGGGACCGGAAATAGTTCTTAAATAGAAAAGCTTATGGAACGTATTCCATTGGGCAAACACATGCCGGTACTTTGCATTCGATGCATCCGGTCCATTTTCTTTATTTTCGCCTTTCATTTCATTCGCAAATTCTAGTAAGAAAGCTAAATTTATGTCAGCAGGTAAAATTATTAA
The DNA here is from genome assembly GCA_963082735.1 of Pocota personata. Classification (NCBI taxonomy): domain Eukaryota; kingdom Metazoa; phylum Arthropoda; class Insecta; order Diptera; family Syrphidae; genus Pocota; species Pocota personata. The sequence continues at coordinate 6,923,600 of OY720433.1, forward strand.
AAAAATCATTTCTAGGTACATAGTCTTAAGATCACCTTCAAGAATGTAACACATTTTTGTTTAAGCAAATAAAAACATATTATATCAACTTAAGTTGGATACTGTTTTTAATTATTTATAAGTCGCGCAGACGACCACTTCCTGGTCTGCTTTCCAACTTAGGCGATTTAACAAATTTATTTTTTATTTATTTATTGATTGAGCTTAGTACAAGCTAACTTAATCTAACTTAAACCAAACTTAACCTAATCTAGATTTTTTTTTTCTCCGGGCCCACGGGCCCACGGGCCCACTTATTTTTAAACTATAACTAAATGTACTTAAAACTAAACGCTTAAGACTAAAAGGAGATGGTGTGAAGGAAGTGAAGCCAAGTGAGTTTAAGAAAGGGAAGGTCAGGGGTTTGAGTGAAGGCAGTTTCTCAATGCAAATTTGCTGCGGTGAAAATCAAACGAGCTTTGCATTCCGTTCGCCAGTCGTAGCATTCTTGATATTGGCTCGTTACGACCATAATTGGTGCGGTGGGAATTTTGGTGAAAAAGTGGTACAGACCTAAGGTTGCGTGGATTTGTTTCAAATGAAATTGTTCCGAGCAGCGTGGGGCAGTCGATGTTTCCTGTTATCAACTGGTGGAGAAAGAGTATGTCGGCTACTTCTCGACGTTTTACGAGTGATTGCAAATTAATCAGTTTTAAACGATCCTCATATGGGGGTAAGTTAAATCTATCAGTCCATGGGAGGCCGCGTAGAGCGAAACGGATAAACCTGCGTTGAACCGCTTCTATTCGGAGAGAATGGACATCGTGGTGCGGAGACCACACTTGGCTAGCATATTCAAGAATTGGTCTGACAAATGTGACATAGAGGGATTTTGTGACATAGGGGTTCAAGAATTCCTTAGACCAGCGTTTTACGAAACCCAGCATTGAATTGGCTCTGCTTATAATTTGGTCTATATGGCAGCGAAAATTAAGTTCACTGTCGCAGATGACACCCAGATCGCGAAACAGAGAGACGGGGGGAACAAGCTCATTGCCGATGAAGTATAATCGGGGGACTGGTGGAACACGCTTGCGGGAATATGTAATATTTTGACATTTATTCACATTAAGCTCAAGGAATTTTTTTGGCACCATGTTGAAAAATTGTTTAAGTCTTCTTGGAGTGGGTAAGAGTCGGCGGGAGTTGAAATGTGTCTGAAGATTTTCATATCATCAGCGTAAATGGAAAGATATGAATTTTTAATGAAATAATCAACGTCATTGGTTGACAATATGAATATCAGCTGACCCAGGTGGCTGCCTTGAGGAACTCCAGAGGTAACTGTAATGGGGTCAGATACGGAGGATCTAAATAAAACTTCGTACTGTCGTTCGTCAAGGTAGGATTTAATCCACATAATAAACCCCGCTTGAAAACCGAGAGCTTTTAGTTTGAGAGAACTATGGAGTGGGAGATTTTATCAAAGGCTTTACTAAAATCGGTGGCAATTAAGTCAACTTCTATACCATCTTCTAATGCGCATAGAGTAGTCGAAACAAATTCTGTTAAGTTTGTTGTAGTTGACCTACCCTTTAGGAAACCGTGCTGATAAGGCGAAAAGATGGACTTGCAGTGGAAGAACATTACATCGTATATAATGCTTTCGAAGAGTTTAGGTATGCAGGAGAGTTTAGCGATCGGTCGGTAATTTGAAATTTCATTTTTAGGACCTTTTTTGTGAAGAGGTATTATATAAGAGCTCTTCCAGAGCGTTGGAAAGACACTCTCTGCGATGGAAAGTTGGAAGAGAGTGGTAAGGGGTTGGGCCAAATGCTCTATGCATTTTTTCAGAACTATTGAGGGTATACCATCAGGACCAGCTGAGTATTCGCATTTGAGTCTTTTTATCTTTTCTTCGACAAGTGCTACACATATATCAACTGAAATTAATGACGTTTGGGAACAGTTTCTCATGTAGGAGAAGTACTCAAAATCAGGTTCCAAGACATGGTTGGAGAATGATTGGCTGAAGAAATGAGCGAACATATTTGCGATGATTTTAGGATCATTCGACGATGAAGTAGATAATTTCAAAGTCGAAGGGTAATTATCGGATTTTTTTTTTTTGTATTAATGAAGTGAAAAAATCGCTTGGGGTCAGAGATTAAGTTGGATTGCATCCGAACTAAATATTCATTATAAAGAGATTCGCAGAGTTCGGAGAAGTTGGTATATGCGTGGAGGTAGGTGGAATAATCAGATTCAGACTTAAGATATGAGTGCCAGAGTTTATTTCTTCTATTACGAAGCGAACGTAACTCTTTGGTAAACCAAGGCGGTGATGACGAGGGGGTTTTCTGGGGTACGAAAGGGACGGATTGTGTGAAACAGTTGAAAATATCGGTGTAAAACTTGGAGAGAGCGTTCTTGGTATTAAGATGTTTAGTTTCGCGAAGTCAGCTTTCCGGAAGTTAAAGCTATATAGCTTCTCTGAGTGTAGAGATTTATTGGCGTTATTGTAGGTAAAAGTAAGAGACAAAGGTGGGTGGTAACAATCTAATTTAGAAAGGAGATGTTTACTTTCTGACACGACACAATTATCGGCATCCGTTGAAAAAAGTTGTCTTTCTAAAATGTTAGTGACGCCACTTAGCTGACAGAGTCCGGAGTCGGAAAGGCAGTCAATGAAAAGAATCTCCTTGTCCGAGGAGGGATTGATAGCGACATAATGAGTCTCGTCATCCGATACAGCCCATTGCAGGTTGGGTAAATTAAAGTTCCCGAGGACAATGACAGTGTCACAGGGGTCAGCATCGTTAAATATGGAATCGATCGCGTCAATGGCGAGTTGATAACCTTGAATGGGCTGAGATGGCCGAATGTAGCAGCAAAGAACGTAAATAATGCGCTTTGAGACAGCAATCTTGACACAAATGAACTCAAAATTTGAGGTGTGTGAAGTTTTAACGAGTGTAGAGTCGAGTCGGTTGTGTATTGCTAAAAGCACAAAACGGCCAGAGGATTCGTCTTCAGTATCGAGACCATCATCACGAAAGACATTAAAATCTGAGGTGAACAATTCGTTGTTATTAAAGTCACAGGTCAAATTAGTTTCGTTTAGGGCAAATATTTCGTAAGGGAGCATTTGGGAATTCAAATATATGGTGGAGGTTTTAGTTCGCAGCCCCCTTACATTCTGATAATATATGGACAGGCTCAGCGGGTGCTTGGAACTTCTGATGGAGATAGAGATGAAGACCGGTTAGGAACAAAAGTAATTCTTAAAATCGGCGCGAGTTCTTTGGAGATGCGAATGGCGTTTAGAGCTGATATACGATGCGAATGAGGATAGATCGTTTTTTACCTGCAGTGGAGAAATGTTAAGGCTTTCATGAAATTGGATGAAAATTTGCATTAGGGCTTGCTCATCGGTTAGGAGGCCTTCCTGAGAAATCGATACCTTAATGTTTGTGTTGGTTTTATCATCAATGCAGGTGGAGTCGGGTTTATCGTGCAAGTAGGCAAGGTAAATAAAAAAACAAATAGATTTGTAGCATGGTACACGAAGATTTTTGATATCCCGAGTGGTTTTAGTAATTCAAAAATTTGGTTAGCATTTTTGCGCACTTATGCAACGCTATGGCAGCAATACGATGATAACCAATCAGTAGCTGAAACCAAACGGGGTAACATTTATTACGTTTTGTAGTAGGTTTATATTTATAAAAAAATTTAACAATACTATTCCTAATTGTTGGAATACAGTTAAAGAAAAAACACAAACCAGTACGAAAGCAACAACGATTTATTTCAACGACTGTGTCATGGGTGCTAAAATCACTTTATATTTATATTACATGTTATGTAGTTTTGATACATCACACTGTGTGTGTATGAGTGATATATACTAAGTTTAAATTCATATACAATCAATCCTTCTCTCAAAATTACAATACGTTACTGTTTTAATTTAATTGGCAATTCAAGATTTGCTTATTAATTCATTTGTTTTTTTTTTTTATTTTCATAACATAATAGCACAGATAATAAACTACCCAGATGTCTCATTCATATGGGAAGAAGTGATATATGAAAACGAAATTCACTAAAAAGCTTTTTAAAAAGCTTAAACTTCTTACAAAAGGGAAAAAATCAGAACGCAGAACATTTGTTTTTTCTGCTCACTTTTTATTGCATCGTGTCACTCACACATACCTTTGTTTACCTTCACTGCAAAAAAGAAACAAAAAAAAAAAAAAATAATTTTATGCGACTGCGGTCGCGGAATTCTGATGCCGACACGTTGATAGGATGGATATGGAGTATCTGTATAGATCGTATGTTGTGTGCTTGTTATTTTGTCTGTATGTATGTACCTTATTTTCAGCACTTGATTAAATAAATAAAAACTCTGCAAACTTTGTGGACACAAATTTGCTCTGAAAATGGGTATGAATATGAGTTTTGCATACTGCATTTTATATTTATGCCCTTATAATAACTGATCACTGCTCTTGGCCTACTTAATTAAAGGTGACTAATGTTCGAAATTATTATAAAAAAACTAACTAAACAAAATAATCATTAACTTAAATTAAGTTAGTATTAAATTGCAGTTAAATCACCTTAATCATAACATACATTGAACCAATTCGGAAAATGTGTATTTGTTGCCTTTACGAGTATACATTCTTTGATTATATTTTCTTTTAAGTTAGATGGAAAAGGTAGTTTTCGAAAGTATTCGGAAAATATTTGTACATTAAGATGGCATACTTGAAAATCTTTTTCTGACGGCCATAAAAGAACCGTATTTTCTCTTGAATTTCCATATTCTTTTAATTTTATCAATACTTCCGTTAGATCGAAATTCTGTTTGTCCTTTGACATTTCTTCAGCACAATTTTCACAGAGTTTGTTCATTTTTTTTATTGTTTTAAAGAAGCAGTATCCGGCAAAGTATCTTGTAGCTAGGTCGTTGACCTGCGGTACCTTGACTGATATTGCGTGGATTAACTATATTGTTCGTATTTATGTTATTTTCAAAACATTCCTCATTCTTAAGAATGTCGTGATTTTGTGATAGCTCTTGGGTAAGTATTATTTGTTCTTCTATATCACTCTGCAAAATAGCATTCCAATCCATCTGTAGATATTTCGAATCGTCTTCTTCGCAGTTGGAACATTTCGATTTGAATAAAAATTTTATCGATATAACTTTGACTAGCAGGGAGTTAAATTCGGAATCATTTGGATTACTTTTATTAATATTCCGCGATCTTATTTTAACAAATAAGTTCTCTAACGGATCTTGATTAAATTTATTTACATAAATGTAATATAAATCATCATGATCCATGAATAATGTGTCTCTTATTCTTAAAACGCTTTCTATAGTTAAGGCCAAGCCTTTGAAACAAAATGATCAATTTCTTGCGTTTGTGGGTTCGATGTTTAATATATAATCCCTCATTTCTTAAAGTTAAAGTTTTTTTCATTTAGATTAAGTTTACTATATAACCTACGATTTGTGGGTCCTTGATCACAGCAAATAGCTCTAACGGTTAGTTTCAGCTCCGCGCATATATCAAGACAATTATATACCACAATCTCAAGTTGTTTCATAGGTATATTGCTTGGACAAACGACATGATATAATGATTGCTTAAAATTTCCGCATACACTCCGAATCATAAAAACGCACACAGACTTAGCGCATATATTAGATCCTTGATTCCTTCCGTAATCAACAAAACCTTCAATTTCATCTTTGAATTTATTGTAGGTTAGATTCGTCTGAAGGCTCATGTCATCAAATATAATCACGATATTGGTGATAATGTCGAAGTTATTTTTTTTTATTTCGTCTAGAACATTTATATTTATTCCAGGTGACAGACTTTCAATCTTAATTCACCTATGTAATAAAGACGGGTGTGCCAAGTGTAGTCCAAGCTGATCCCGTAAAAAGTTGTATCCCGAAGACGAACGGAAAAAAATGCACTGCGAAATCCACTTCTCCTCTTCGGTGTATTTTTTTGTACTCTCAGATAGAATGAGCTTCGAAAATGTCGTATTTTGATCAATACCAAGCAATAAATCAATTTTCTCTTGGATACTCTGCTTTTCACGCACTTGCAGCCTTTTTTTCTTTTAAACGATGAAATTTATTTTCGATTTGCGATTTCCTTTTACTGTTATCCTTAAGCTATTGTTCAATTTCTTAAGCCTCTCAATTTTAATATAAATATATTGCCCTTTTATATGAGTCTCACAGTTGGCGCAAGTAAATTCAACGTTATCATTGAATCTTTTATTTGATAACCTTTTTGAAGTCAAGTTTAGTTCTTCTACTGCAACATCATCCGAATCCAGTACTAATTTATTGCAGTTTTCATATGTAACCTTAGCTCTCGTTGGATCAAAACAAATGAATTCGTCATCAAATATAGCACCACTTCGTTTTAACAAGAGAGAAGGGTAAGCATTTTTTTAAATATTTCTTTCCAATAAAGGCATTCTTAAAATGTTTGCCGCATACATAGGGCGTTTTAAGGCTTTTATTTGTTCCCGAGACTCCTCTGCTAAAGCTAGCCATTCATCGTATTTAACTGTTCCTTTTTTAGGAAATCTAAATAATTTTCCATCAGGCAATTCATTTTTGGTTATAGAACAGGACATTTTTTCCTTGGAGACAATTTTCTTATGCCTTTTAATTTTTTAATATATGTATGTTAGTAATTAACCTGAAAATCTAAATATTGATATTCGAGCAAAATCTTTCAAACCTTCTCTTCATATACAACATATGCGTTTACAAAACTTCCATTCATGAAATTTTATTCTTTTGTTGCGGTGGTATGGAAATCACACCGTCATGCATCTTCATGCCTCTTCCCTCATACCCCTTTACACTTCATCACCTCGTTCGTTTCCATGTCACAACACACGATGAGAAAGAGAACTTTTCCCACACGAGCGACCGGAGTGAGGAAAAAGAAAAAGCTTTATTTGTGGTACTTATTCTGAAAGCTCTCTGTCTGCCAGGAAGTTGTCTGCCAAGACAAAAATATGCTTCATTTTTTTATATGGGCGTGCGACATCTGGGTAGTTTATTATCTGTGGTCTAAGGTAGGTGAAGATTATTTTATACCTTATAATAAGGTCTACATAAGGTAACTAAAGCTTATTTTATGCCTTATAATAAGGCGTACATAAGGTAACCTTATAATAAGATATAAAATAATTTATAGAGCTTATCCCTTAGATCCAATGACATGGCCTACGTTCGAATAAGGTATAAAATAAGGTATATTATATGTGGCCACTATTACTAGTATGAATACCATTCCTTATATGATAAGCCATATATTGCACTGTGAAAAGGCTTATATAAGGCTTATACTGATCTGTTATATTGTATAAGTCAACTCAAAGCATTATAAATTCATACTTATACTAGGATAACGATTTTTGCAATGCAATTCCTGTATGAAGGTAAGAACAAAGTGCACCCTTTATCTACAGGAAGAAAAGCTTTTTTCTGGGCCATGCGCAAAATAAAATTATATATTCAGGAAATTTCATATTTTAGAAGCTGTCAAGATAACAAAACGAATACAAATATTGCTGTTCTCTGGAAGACGCTTTTGTGGACCACTCTTTAATAAAAAATCTATTTGTGTATTACAGTGTATTATTCAGTTTAGGAAAAGAAGAAGAAGTGTATTATTCAGTTTATCAGTGAATAAAAAAATTACAATTCTATATATCCCGTGCTGCAGGTAAAAAAAATAGCTATCTACGATAATTTATATAATTATGTAAACATGAATATAATTTCGAAATTATTTTCAATATAAGCCACTAGTGTATATTTATTTGAATCATGTGTCTACTAAATTGTATGTTTACTAATTTTAACTGTAATATAAAATGTAGAAAAGTAACAAAAGAGCCTCCAAAATTATGTGTGTACACCTTTGTACGAGTATATACGTACTCGTATGATCAGAATAAACCACTGTTTATTCTGTATATCGATTCCACTGAATCGATATACTCGTATGGATAATATTTTGAGTCCTTAAATTATGAGTTTTAGCAGGATTTTTGAAGTCGTTTTCTAAACAAGTTTAACTAGTTTCAGGGTATTGAATTTCTTTCTATAATCAACTTTTTTGTTATCCAAGTTTGGATGAAGCGACTCTTGAGTTTATTTTCGCCCACCTTGATATGGAAGGCTGAATTTTAGTTGCAATTGTGAAAATTTCCGTCTAAATGCAGTAAATTGTGAATGCACATAGGTTAGAAGAAGTTCAAGGATATAACTACATGAAATCAGTCTGTAATTATTTACTTAATCTTATTGAATTCTGTGACCCAGCGGCTGTGTACTTACTAAGCTTCTGAATATTATATAATAGTAAATGGTTGAATGCTACCTAGATTTGTCAATGAACTTATTCACTTTAAAGGTGTTCTTAGTGAACATTGGAATAGCGCATTATAATGTTCACTAAGGACTTCTTTAAAGTGAATAAGATCATTGGCAAATCTCATCGAGGGATAGTCTGCTGATCTAAGAAAGCTTGGATGGATGGGAGGTGGATGCCATATTTATGTTGAATGGTTTATACCTTTTTCGATATCTCCCGACGATCTAAACTTGACATTACTCTGATAGAGAAACTCTCCCAATTCGGTCTGTCTGTTTGTCTCACGACTGCAGCCTAAATGGCTGGACGGATTTTCTTCAAATTTCATATCTGGGATCAGTGGGATCACATTCGACTAGAAATTGGAATTTTCATTCTAACCCCAAAATTAACTGTTCTGACCGGTTTTGAAAAAAATCGATTTCCTCGAAATGACGATTTTGATCAATTTGATATTGGAGTCTTGGTAGGTATATGCTATCAGATGGCGTTAATGTTTGTTTCTCAAAAAATCCGTTTAACGGTACTTTGCTGTTAATCGATTTCTGCAAATTGGCTATTTCTCGTCCACGATACGATCAATTTTGTTCGAAATCAACATTTGATCCATACGTGACATACATGAGATACTATATACACGATTATGGATTTTGGAAAATCTTCAAAATTTATTTTTTTTGCTTAACAATTTTGTTTAGATCTAAGTGATTTGCGACTAAACACCATATACATATGTAAGTCAGTAAGTAATTTGACTTTATTTAATAAATTAAGAATTAACAAATAAATAAAACTAAAAAGTAAAATAATCTTTTGAAAGTCGACCAGTTGGTGGCCCTCGTGTGTCTGTACCGCAGGTGAATCCCCCCCCTTGATTTGCGCGAACGTAAGACCAACCCACGGTTCCGCTATACGACGTGGTTAGTTAATGGTCTAAAACCTCATCACCGGAGGCTAATCAAGTGCTAGAAGTGCCTCCGGGTGTGGTATGTTTGCCTACCGCAAGAAAAGAAAAACAAAAAAAAATCATTCAACTACCCCGTTGACCGTGAAATCTCTACCAGTTGATGAATTGGTTTATATCATTTGTTCGTGCCCGATCGACATCCAATTCGAGTGCAAAGACTAATTGAATGCAGCTCCTACCGGTCGAACAGCACATATAGTGTGTTAGTGAATGTCACCTGTGCGTCTATATAACGAAAGTCCATGACTTAATTTGCAACCCCGAACTATACAAGCTCCTATAAACGCTCCAGCGGTGACGAAGCCATCGCTCTGATATCTGGGAATGCGAAGCCGCGTGAGGAGAAATGCATAGATCCAGGCAAGGATGCTGTAGATGTAGATCATATAAGCTCTTATACTAACTAAAGGAAAAATCTTTTTTAATAAGTAAAAAAAAAAAACTTTAATATAGCTCTCAAAGAAAAAAAAAAAAATTAACACATACTCTAGCTTACGCGAATATGTTTATCTGGGTTGCCTCAACTTTTCATTTGGTTACTTTTTTTTTTATTATTTGGCTTATGTTGGATAGAATATTATTATTAATTGGTTAATTTTAATGGAATACTATTATTATTTTGTTTATTTTAATTTACATACTATTAATATATGACCGTGGGAGATCTCTCATCTTTCTTTTACTTCTATGGCCCCGAAGATATTATCCGCGCCCGTAGATAATAATAATAATAATAGCATATATTATATACATATGTACAAAATGATAACGGTAATCTTTTCCTATTCACATTGTAAATCTAATTCTGTAATAGAAAAACGTAAGATCAAAGTCAAAAGATATATATTTGAAAAAGAAAATATTCTGTACAATAACAAATGTATTCAATTTCCCTTTTTGAGTTAATAAAGGCAAACATGTTATGTTAGTTTAAAGATTAAATAGTGCGTCTCATTTCGATGGCAAGGTTGGTTGGTCCACGCGGTAAGTAAACGAGAGTACCAGTTTCTTTTAGGGTGCCAGACTAAAATCAGCGGACGCTGGCACATGGCAGGGTAGGTGTAGGCCCGCTAGGATTACGAACACCAGTTCCTCCCAAGTTAGTGTTACATTTTTTTTTCTTTTTTTTTGTATCCTGAATGCACATTTTTGTTATGTAGTGGTGATCATGGGGATGCGTAGGTGCAAGAACCCACCCTCCGACGAGCAAAGCTGAGACCAGCAAGGCATGCGCCCGCACCGAGCTACCCAAAGTTCCTTTTCCCTTCAATTCATACCTATTTCCTCTTTCCACCACGTTCTTTTTTCAGTCTCCTGTAGATTACCATCTTTCCCCCCACCCAACTCAATTACCTACATTACATAGATGGCGCCCAACGTGGGGCCCGCAAGTTTAATTTTTTTTTTCGCGTACACAAATTATTATTCCGTTTCTTTTAACCTCAAAATCTGTCCAAAATTTTAATAGTTTCAGTACACATCTACATATCTACAGGCACATTCGATAATTTGATCAAACCTTTGGGGTAGCGTTTTATAAATCTAAAAATATGATGGTTTAGGATGACCAGGGTCATAGATTTTATACTTCGGCTTGCATTTCCACTTTTTTTTTCTCAGTCAATAGTTTTATTTGCCAGTTCGTCTTGGAATTGCGTTACACTGAGAACTCAATGCTGGGTGTAGCGACCTCGACAGCAAAAGGGTATTAAACCAATTTATTCAATCCACAATTAGAGTATAGTTTCAGACTAGTTTATATGACCTAACAAGGTTGTAGTGATGGGGAAATACAGAGCTTGGTAGATCATTCCACATTGGTATCGTTCGGCTTATAAACGAATCCCTATATTTGACAGTACGACCGAAGTTAGGCTTTAGGGTGAACTGATGTGCATTCGAAGCATGTCGCATATTGCGGGTGAAATTTTGAAGGGAGCATTTTTTGTGGGAAAAACTATAAAACAGGGAGAGACATGAGACATTTCCCCGATGTTCAAGTGAATGTATAGCATTCACAATGTCTCTATCACCTATAAGTATTAACGCGCGATTTTGTACCCTATCAAGAATGTGCAGAACGGTCTTGGGTGCACCAGACAAGATATGGGCGTTATATTCCGGCTTAGGGCGGATGAATGCCTTATAAATTGAGGCCAGATCAGACGGGGTAAAATATTTCTTGCACCGTTTAAGGAATCCTAGACATTTTGCAGCATTTTCGGCGACCTCGAATATGTGATTATTCCATCGAAGATGGTTATTGATACGCATACCGAGAATGGCAAGTCTTTCGGATTCAATGATTCAAGTACCATCCATGGATAATGGTTGAGGATTTTAGTTTTGCTTGTTTTGGAAGCATTAAATTCCACTCTGTTGGTTGAACCCCATTTGATTATGCTATCCAGGTCGGAATTTAATGTGTTTAATATACGTTGCCGTTCCCCTTCTACGGCCGAAGAGCAAAGACGTGAGTTAGGGAACGAATATGAAAAACTGAGGGTACTGTCATCAGCGAAGGAATGGATTGGATTAGAAGTTGCAGACAAGAGACAAAACAGAGCCTTGGGGAACACCAGCATTTATTTGGTGAATTGCAGACTTGAAGCCGTCCAAAACAACTTGTATTGAACGCCCCGAAAGGTAGTGCAACCGTCTTGGTTTCGCCGAAGTGATGGAGAGATTGGTTCCACTTCTCGGTGAGATATGCCATCAAATCACCAGTGGACCTGTTGCTACGAAAACCATACTGCCGGTCATTAAGGAGTTTTCGTGAATCGAAACATTTCATAAGCTGACAATTTATCAGCGTTTCCATGACCTTGGAAAGAAGGGACGTAAGTGCAATGGGTCGGTAATTGGACGGGGAGGAAGATTCGCCTTTTTTGGGGACGGGCTGAACAAATGCTGTTTTCCATCTACTCGGAAAGAGCCCTGAAAAGTAGGATAGGCAGAAAAGCTTACGCAGAGGTTTTGCCAGCGTAGAAGAACACCCCTTCAGAACTATGGGGGGGATACCATCTGGACCAGCGGATTTGTGTATGTTAAGACCTTTGAGTACTCCTGCAACTGTACGAGTGCGAAAGTGGACTTGTCCCATGGAAAATTTGACGCTCTCAAATACAGGTGGAGACAAAGCATTATCTGGCAGCTGCAAAGTGAGCAGCAAGCAGATTAGCTTTGTCTAAGGATCTGACAGCTGGAATGTCATTGTAAATGAGCGTGGGGATGGCAGACGAGGCAGAATTTTTAATATTTTTGACGAATGACCAAACATTTTTACTACCTTTGGGACATTGTAGGATTTTTTGCCTCAATTTTTGGTCATGTAAGAATTTTATACGTCGAATATGGGCATTGCAGTCTTTTCTGGCTTGTTTAAACTTCTTTCGGTTTTTCTCAGATTTGTTGGCTTTATAAGACCGAAAACTTACTTCTTTCAACCTGATAGCCTCTTTACAGCTCTGGTCAAGCCACGAGTTTGCCTTAGGTTTAATGCTCTTTATTCTGTTAGGAATAAAGTCATTCATACCTAAGTGTATAGTGTTAGTGATCATATCAGCAGAGGCATCCACGTCGCTATCGAGGGAGCATAGCGACCAGTTACAACTCCTAAAGAAGTTATTAAGGCCGCTCCAGTTGGCTTCCTCGTATTGCCAGACTTTTCTTTTAGGAGTTTTTTCTTTAACTGAGCGGTCGGAGTACGAGAATTTAGCTGATACGATATTATGGTCAGACCGACCTAGAGGCGCTAAAACATCAATAGTATATTTATCAGGGTGCGAAGTAAGAAACAAGTCCAAAGTGTTGGTGGAATGACTTTCAATGTCCGGTATACGTGTAGGCTCATTTACAAGCTGAGTCAAATTGTTTACCTCAGCAAAAAGTTCAACATACCTTCCTTCGGGTGTTGTCTGGCCAGAAATGTTGAAGCCAATCCGAATTGTGTATATTGAAATCGCCCGCAATGATGATTTCAGTATGTCACCACAAGGAGACAATTCGAGTGATGGAATCGGACAGCGCATCAAATTCGTCAAAAGTTGAGTTGCTGTCCGCACTAGGGCTTCTAGAAATAAAGCAGTAGTGAATTATTTGCTTACGGACGGTGAATTTTAGCCATTTAAAATTAAATTCCGGGTTGGAACAGTGGCCATACTGTGGTGGAACTTGGTAAGCAATATCACTACGGACGTAAATGGCTAGGCCACGGTGGGAAAAGAATAATGACACTAAGTTATATCCAGGCAGTTTCAAATCGGAAGATTCTTCAACTACCTGTGTTTCACTTAGTGCCAAAACAGCTGGTTTATGGGAATGGTCGTGGGTGTACACATCAAAGAAATTCATTCGAAGCCCACGAATGTTGATAAGACCAACAATAAATTCTTTACATAAAACTAAATTTCTTTACATAAAACTTATCTTCGGGCTACTTCTATAGGGAGAAGTGGCTCCGTAGTTAAGTGCGCGATCACTGAGCGAGAGGTTCTAAGTTCGAATCCAAAAATAAGCAAAAAAAAAAAAAGAATTTTCTCGCGGTCCCACCTTTCGCGAAAGTCTGACAAACATCCGAGAGTAAAATTGTCATGGAAAAGCTTCTCTCAATCGAAAAAAACTACCCTTCGGAAACGGCATAAAACTGTAGGTCCCAACCTTTCTTGAGGCGCACAGCAAGAGTGGCTGCGAGAAGTTAGGCCAATCCCTGCATTGGGCTGTTAGCGCCAAAATATTTATTTATTTTTTTCTACTTCTATAGATATTGTTGCATATAAGGCTTAAATTTTCCAACATTAATAAGTTAAAGCTAACAAATTTTACTGTCATTTGTAGCGAAATTATAGAAATTTCAATGTCCGGTAAAGAAGAAGCCTCTCCAAGTTTAGAAGCTTCATTTGAAAAGTTCACGCTCCACGAAGAAAACATAAAGAAACATGTTAATCTTGTGGTTCGGCAACGAATGATAAAGGACACAATGAACCCTTTTTTGATGAAGGACGCACGATTTAAGGAGCTCTATTTTTGCGACCGTACTACAGCACAGAAAATAATTGTTGAAGTATCCAGATATATTGAGACACCGCGAATCCCAATAATGATTCGAGTTTTTGCTGCTCTGTATTATTTCATCCACGGTCGATATCAGCGCGATTTTGCACAGGTTTTGCACAATCAACAGTTTGACAATCTAGTCATGGTGGCAGATGCACTACAGAAACTAGCACATGACTGGGTAAAGTTTCCAGAACCTAAGCAATATGACCAAATTAAGGAAACGTACGAATTTTGTAAGGTTGCAACAAAACACACATTAAATCATATAAATTTCAGATTTTATGCAAAGACTAGCTTCCCTGATATCATCGGGGTAGTTGACTGCCACCAATTTCGAATTACAGAGCCGAAAGGCGACCGGAAACTATGGGATTATTTCAACCCCGAAGACCATTGCTTTGCATTCAACATTCAGTTGGTAAGATTGGAAGTGTTTAGCATTTAAGTATGATATTTACTATATCCTGTTACCGTATCACTCGTCGGGCATAGCTCATCAAAATTAAGGCACGTCTAAACTTATTACTTCATATAAATGGTTCTGGCCTAAATGAGATGATGCCAAGAAATGATCATAATTGTAAAATTCCATGTGCTCCACTTAAACAACTGTTATAACTAGGCTGATCACCCTTCCCACATTTCTGTTGTTGTGTCCGCATCCCGTTCGGTTTTCGATTTGTTCCGATTTAGTACATACTACACTGACGCAGTTCAGTTAACTCTGAGTCTGTGGCTTGATTCTGTACGGTTTGCTCCTAGAGGGAGCATTTTGAATTCGAACGAATATGAAACCATAAAAGTTGCTTAGAATCCACAAGCTAAATGTAAGTGACTTTTAAAATTCCTGTTACTAATGGCATTTGACTTTTTTTGTATACACAGTGGAGATATGATATGAAATAAACCACTCAGAATTTATGCTACCACCCTAAAGGAAAGGGCTTAGATAAGCCGATCCAATATCGTGTGAATAATTCTACAGTGCAAGCATATTCTACTAGAGTGTATGACTGCATGAGTTCCATGCCAAAATGACTCGAACTATATTTTTTAAAATCTATCCAGTGCTTTGCATTTGTGGATGATATCGATAGTATATGGCAAATTTGTATTTGTGAGTACCAAGAAAAGCTATGAAAGTCTGAAAATGTAACCTTTTGCAAAAGGTTTCAACAAATTTTGTGAATGACAAAGTGCATGGTCACCAGCAACAAACTGTGGAATAATGTCACCATAAGCGACAGGCTCCCAATTCTGCCTGTACACATTTGGTTCCGGTAGTTATAACAGAACAGTCACATTGCTCTTCGATTCGATAAAATAGGATTAGATAGCCCACTAAAATTAATAAATGAATTCACTACAGATTTGCTATTTAATCTTAATTTCTTGATTTTAGATATGCGATTTTAATTTGAAAATTTTCAAAGCAATATGTGATTCTGCTACCACGAAAGATATCACTATTTGGGAGAAAAACCGAACAAATGCAATTTTGCGAGATCGTTATGGGGCCGATAAGGCTAATGATGCATGGCTTTTAGGTAAATTTCCCAAAAATAATCTCAATCTATAGATTATATCTTTTAGGTGATTCGCGTTATGTACTCACTCCTTGGGTTTTAACACCATTCAAACCTGTAACCAATAATGACGAAAAAATCTACAATAAGGCCCACGCAAAAGCAAGAAATTGTAGCTATCGGCTGATGCGTTCTCTTAAGGATACTTTTAAATGCCTGCGCTATTTAGATGGAACTGTAGAGCAGGCACGGACAATTTTCAATGCATGCACCGTTTTGCATAATATGATGTTGGATAGAGGTTTGATTAAAAATAACCATTACAACAATGCTGAAATGCCGTACTATGATGAACACGAAGATGAAAATACTACGTATGAGGCGGAAGGTATAGGTAACTTGTACGAAAGAGAAGGCTTTCTGAAACGCGATAAAGTAAAGACTACAATTGTGAAACTAGAGAAGCAGGAATAATAAATATATTAATTTGCAAGATAAATTACCGAATACATGGAAGTAATTTTTTTATATACCTATACATACCTATATGTTGTAAAATTGTTCATATATCTGTAATAATATGGCTCAATGCCAACCTATATCTGAGACTGCTTTAAGTCTTATTTCCATTGGAACCTACAATAAAGTCTTACTAAATGAAGTTTAACATTTTTGTTAAACATGATTAATTTGAATCCTATATTTATTTTTCTAAAAACAATATACGTCCTAAAAACTTTTGATTCATATATATATTTTTATATATGTTTTTTAAGCTTCTAATTAATATGAAATTTGAAACAATATAGAAGCACAGGTATCATGTTGCCAAAATATATATAAAGTACTATTTTATATGTGTTCAAAATTAAATGTAACAATATATATGAGTAAATAAGAAAAAAATTTGTGTATAATTTAAAATTTTTGAAATGACTGAAGAAAAAATGTGAACAATTAAAACTCCACCTAAGACTGACTTTAAAAGCTTCGGTCTTATGGCCTAGGATATTTATAAGCTATACACTATTATTAAAACATAATTATATATTTATTTTTGTAATACCCATAGATCTATATCTCTCTTTCTAGCGCGCAAAAAGAGCGAATACAACACCAAAATTATTTTATTTTGGTTTTTATTTTTTGAATTTTAAGGTTAAACTTAAAAAATTAAATTGAAAATTTTGAAAATAAAATAGATTTTCCCTGAAAAAATATTTTTGTAACGTTTTTTATACATATAGTCTTATTTTTTATTTATAATTTGTGGTAATTTTCTTTATCAATTGATGTCAAGAGATTGTCTTTTTAGATACGAAAATAAAATTATAGATGTAAAATCAAAATAAGATGGATATATATGTAATATTTGTAATCTTATGAAAACTATTTATAATAAAATTAATTATGTGTTTGTGTGTAAATGGATAATATATCAGATGTATGCAATTTATGTTTACATATACACTTGGAAATTTAACATCATCGAGGTAAGGAACTACAACTTACAATGGCAAATCTTTTATTAGGGCCAGGAGTATGATTTCAGCATCTCCGAATTCAAATAGAGTTCGGAACTGTGAATAATTGTTACAACATATTTTCTATTCCTTTTTTTATGCACAGCTAAGTTGTTTATCGGGTGTCGAAAAACAACTGATTTTAACTGGCGAAATTTCCTTAGACAGTAGAAATATTTTATTATCCCTGATGATCAACATTAGATCACAACACGCATTACAAGAATAATACAAGACCTTCACGTTGTTGAAATGGATATTAAAATAGTGATCTGAAAATAAAATACAGACAGTGTTTGATTCATGGCAACATTTTTATTATGTTTTAATCCAAATAAAACTGAGAGCAAGGTAATACTCGTAAATAATTGCATTTTTAGTGATCTTTGTGCTTTAGTTTTGGAGTTCTTTCGGGTCATTCGTACGAGGGTAGGTCAATAAGTCCCTGAAAATTATCATAAATTGTGTCGTCACCTTAAATTTAATTTTTTTTGTCAAGAATCATCTTTAAAAAAAAACGCGTCCAAATTTTCAGACAGATCTGTCAAATAGTTTTGTTGTGGCAGTCATTTTATATAGACGCCTATTAGCATTTTCGTTAAAATGGAAAAAAATGAATGTCGTATACTCGTATTGGTATGATTTGTCAAAAGTTAGTGTTGAATTCAAACTGTAAGCAAAAGATTTCTTTCACTTATGGTATAAAAGATAAAATATGTATTTGATTATTACAAAAGTCCATATTAGATCAATTATGAATTGCTATTTAAATTGTTAGGGCCGTTTATAAAGGTCCACTTTTTGGTGGTTGTTCATAAACAATAGAAAATAATAAATTAGAACTTTAAAGAAAAAAATGTTAGGCATAAACAACAACTACCGGCGACTGCTTAACAATTTTTAATTGAAATAAATTGTAAACTACGAGTATATACACCATGTGTCAAAAATATACATATTTTATGACTCGGTAGTTTCTCGGCTCTGCAACAAAGAGAATAACTTAAAGTAGCGAAACAGATAAATATCCTACTCTTGCACTTAGTGGCGCTACGAGTTTTAGTTTGCATCGACATTCCCTTGACAATCCATCAAAATATAGTTACAGCAAAAACAAATTAACGTAACAATCCGTTTGCAGCGGATGGGAGCATAGTTTGGGTACTCGTTCGGGGTTGGTACACCTACTGTTTTTGACAATTTCTGGTGGCTTGGTGTTTTACAAAAATTCGCTTTTGAATTTCAGTGCGTATATTTCACGCGGTGGAGTGCAATAGAGGAGTAGATTTTGTGCAGAGTAGATTTTGTACTGAATGGTCTGTGATTTTTATGTATTTAATAAAACGCACTGATTTTGGTATCAGCATGGAGCGGCACTTTATCTAGTTTGTGAAGAATTTGACTTCGGAGAGGGGATGGATTTGGCGAAGAGGAAGAATATGGTCTAAGACTATTTATTAATTGGGTCTGAGGAACGGGTATGCAAATTCGATTTAGATGATATAACTTTTATGGAGCTGATGGG
Source organism: Pocota personata (assembly GCA_963082735.1). Lineage (NCBI taxonomy): Eukaryota > Metazoa > Arthropoda > Insecta > Diptera > Syrphidae > Pocota > Pocota personata. The sequence goes on from OY720433.1 coordinate 6,942,619, forward strand.
TTGCAACATGAAACCAGAGGGTCAACATTGAAGGTCGAGGGTGTAGTTTACCTTTTTTCAGTACCGGATGGTGTGTATGTTCGTATGGATGGTAAGAAATTTTGTGTCACTAAATATGTTTTAAAAGGTGTAAATGCTTTTTGGCTAGATCTATTATGGCCGACTTGGTACTGTTTTCAAAATGAAAAGTACACCAGAGAACTCTATACAAAATATGCAGGATTTTTTTTTGTGTAATTTCCTATGGAGTATCTAATTTCCGGGAGCCCTTGGAAGTGTTTGATTTTAAAACTTTGTGCTAGAAAGCAAGGAAACTTATTTTCAGCTCCAGGTACCGTAAATCAAATTAACACCTACACCATAAATAAAGTAGTGGATTATCTGTAGTAACACTGTTTCAACGTTTGCGTTATGTGTAGTTATCAAGTGTTGATAGAAAGCAACAAAGAGTCACAGTAGAAATTGTTAATATTCTTATACATTTATTACTATGATAGGACGATTCATGGGATGACCACATTAACATAAAAATTGGAAAAGTTTAGGTCGTTTTTCGAATTATTTGGTTTGCCAGACTACAGGCAGCAGAATAATTCTCAATGTGGTTTATAACAATATCGCTCGCTGATAGCTGAGATGCTTGTGTGGTTTGGTTTTCAAGTTTTGAGGTGTAGTAGTCCAGTCAAGGTATGAAAAATAGGGGGCTGTCTGCAACTCAGCCTTTTTTCAAATCTTTTAAAAAAAAAAACAAATGTATGAAAAGTCCACCAAAATTCATACTGAAAATAAGCAGAAATATAAGTTCATTTAATTTGTTCCTAAACTATTCAAATAAATAAAGGGATGTTACGAGAATAACCGAAATCCTTTTCTGTGTCTTAAGTCGTCACATTCACAATATTGCACACAATTCAAAGTCATAAATAAATTCAATTTCTTTTTCGATCAAATGACAATATCATCGATCTGAGATGCAAATTGTTTAATTTCCATTTTAGCCGAAAATTACATTTAATGTTATCTATTGGGAGCGGTTGGGTTGATACATGCTACGACATGCTATATGCCCAGTCTATATCTAAAATATAAAACTTTTAGGGTCCTTAAATTCGAATCCCAATTGGACAAATATAAAAAAAAAAACCCGAAAATTTATAATTTGAAAAGTGTCCATTCCAATATCTTTGGAACCAAGGACAACTAGGTATACTTTTCAAAAATCTCAGCCTCTTTGCTAAAGATTATTAGATGTGCCACACCTTCAGCAGACGTTCCCTCATACTCTTTTAAGCATCGTCCTGACAAAGTACTAAAAATAGGGTGCATATTTTTAGTAAAATCCACCTAACTTTGACTCACTGTAATTACATCTTTAGTTTTACAATTTTATGTTTATATTGGTAGCTCCATGCACCATTCAATTTAGGCGTTACTTCTCAGGATCATGAATACATCATCCGCCCCTTCTAGGATATGGAGCATTCAACTTGTTTTGTTTGCCTGATTGAACTGAAATGGTATGAGCATCCATCTTAATCTAGGATGCAGAATCAACCAGTGCAGGGATGCTACACTTATTGGGATGATTAAGATATTTTAAATTAAGACATAGCCCGATGAGAGATGAATTCTATTTTGCCTTTTTTATGTCTTCCTCGTAATCTTCGTACGACTTACATAAATTGTGAACGGGACCTGAATAGAGGAATAATAAATTATTATAATCAAATTTTGTGGTTTAACTGAGTAGTGAACTTGCCATATAGCGTCGATTAAAAAAATCTAAATCTTTTCATAGTCGCCACTTTTTTCTTTTTCCATTCCAATTTATTTCTGATAGGAAAGAAGTCGTCAGAAAGAAATCAAACTGCTTAGATTTTTACCTACTTTTCCTTTAATTTTTAAGGAAAGGAACATTTTCTGAAAATATTTAAGGGTCTTAAAACTAAACATATTATAGTAATATATTTGACTTACTAAATCCGCTTCGAATTGAGGTTCAGATTTTATTTTCCCATCCAAATCTTCCAAATCCTTTAAAGATTTTATTGGAAAATCATAGATATTGGTCAGGAGTGGACAAAAAAGTTGTTCATATATTCTATTGATTTTGAGTGACTACTCAGCTTTCATAGATGTTTATGCCTGAACAGTATTTTGTATTGCCTTTACGGAAAAATAATTTCTTTGTAAATAGAGACTCAAATTAAAGGGAAAAAAAAGCAAACCTACCTTGAAATTCAGCAATCATCTTGGGGTCAGAAGAAAGCATTGTGGATATTTAGGAATTAGCTGGTGATAATGGTTGTATTTCGTTGTTTGGTTCATTACCAAGGGGAATGCCCATTAGAAAGGGTTGTTGTTATTCTTGTTCTTCTTGTTGTTGGCCGAAGTTATTTTCTTCAGGACAAGTAGGTTATAATACATACAAGATACAATACTTTTGCCCTCTTTTATACCTGATATATATTTTTTAAAAATGAAATACCCAAAGAAAAAGTATTTCATTTGCAGCATGCACAAACTTGTTGTTGAACCACACCTACTTTTTAAAAACTTGGCTACACTTTAAAATAATATTTTAATTTCTTCAAAAAAAAATCTTTTTTTTTTTACACAACTAATCACCATAAGCTAGTTATTAAATCGGAAATGAAATATAATTTAAAAGTAAAACAGTTAGGTCGGCGGCGACACGTGCACACTTGTTTCTGGGTGCCTAGACCCATTTGTATCCCTTATAATACGACATAGATAAGGCTTATGTATTATACGGCGGAAGCGCTTATTTATATCTTAAAATAAGCAGTTACCACACTTACTTCACTTTAAAATAATAAAATAATAAAAACGCAACTAATCAACTCAAAAGTCGTCACTCAACTGCGATCTGCATTATACGTGAGGGTGGCCGTGGTGTAGTGGTAACATCATCGCTTGTTGATTCACGGTTCGAATCCTGATGTCAAGAATCATCTATTTATTTCACATGAAATAAATAAAAAAGTCGATCACTTGCGAAAGCTAAGACAACTCTACTGTGAAGGCATAACACTGGCAGTAGGGTGGTCATATGGCTAAAATGCAACTTGATCGTGATGATGACTTCAGGAGGACGGAAAAAAATACTGTGAATCATAAGCAACGACAATAATAGCGAAAACAAAACAAAATACTCCCCAGTTATCTGGACAGCCACCTTTGGAGTACAGGAACTTAATACCACCTGAGTTTCAAACCACACCACTCTGTCTTTCTCTCTGTCCTTTCCTTTCCACAAAAACGCACGTGTTTTGCAAATTATAAAAAAAAAAAAAAAATACGTCTTAAATAAGGAAGCGCTTATTTGTATCTTAAAATAAGGCATAAATAAGATACCATACTTGTGATCTTATTTATTCTTTTTAATACACCTTATTATAATGCTTATTTAAGGCTTTTTCATAGTTTTGCAATATTACGTTCTCTATTTTCTATCCCTTATAAAGGGCCTTTCATTAAGCGCTTCCTATCTTTAATACAACAAAGTGTGTGTAAGATATCATCAACATTTTTTATTTATTTGAAAGGCCTATCGATACCATTATGTATGGAATATAACATCGTTCAAATGTCCGCCGCGGCTTCTCTGGGTGGTGCGCATCCGAAATGTTCAATTTTCCATGACTTTGGCGCATGAATCAGGCTGAATTTGACCGATGGCATGGGTTACATTGGCTTTGAGGGCCGCTGCGATTTGTGGCTTATTCGTATAGACCAGCGACTTCAGAAAACCCGACAAGAAAAAGTCTAACGGGGTCAAATCGCACGATCTCGGTAGCCAGTTCACATCACCTCCATGTGAGATGACCATACCCTCGAATCGGTCGTGCAGAATTTCCAATGTGGCGTGAGCTGTGTGGCACGTAGCGCCGTCCTGTTGAAACCACATGCCGTTAGTATCCATATGATCCAATTCAGGTCAAAAGAAGTTGGTAATCATCAACCTATAGCGCTCGCCGTTGACAGTGATGGCCAGGCCAATGTCGTTCTCAAAGAAATATGGACCGATGACCCCGTCAGCCCAAAATCCACACCAAACAATGACTTTTTCGGGATGTATTGGACGCTCTTGGATCTCATGTGGATTGGTATCGTCCCAAATTCGACAATTTTGTTTGTTGACGTACCCATTCATCCAGAAATGGGCCTCATCGCTGAAGATGATTTTTCGATGAAAATTAGGATCAGTTTCCAACTGCTCCAGAGCCCATTCAGCGAACACACGTCGTTGTCTATGGTCGTTTACCTTCAGCTCCTGGGTCAGTTGAATTTTGTACGGGTACGGGCCCAAGTCACGACGCAAAATTCGCCAAGTTGTGGTCTGCGAAAGGCCGAGTTCTTGTGAGCGACGCGAAATCGACTGACTGCCTCGGATTCTCCCGCACACTCTCACGGACAGCGGCGATGTTTTCGGCAGATCTTGTGTTTCGTCGAAGCACGGGTGTTGGTTGATCGTTACTGAACCAGTGGACTCAAATTTATCCGCCAGACTGCGAATAGTCTTCTCGGAAGGACGATTATGGTGACCGTAAAATGGGCAAAGCGCGCGGAACGTTGCCCGAACAGAACACCCATTTTGATAAAACAATTTTATTATTTGCACGTGTTGTTGAACGCTATATCCGTCCACGGTGATTTGGCAAAACAGACTGAATAAATGATAGCCAATTTGACAGATATAGCTTTAACAATATGGCCGCTATCAACTGCCAAAGTTCGGAAGTCCCTATTGGAAGACCCTGTATATGCCTTAGCCTCATACTTATACTTTATGGCATTTTTGCTGAGTAAATTCATACTTATACTAGGATAACGTTTTTTGCAATGCAACTCCTGCATGAAGGTAAGAAGAAAGTGCACCCTTTATCTACAGGAAGAAAAGCTTTTTTCTGGGCCATGCGCAAAATAAAATTATATATTCAGGAAATTTCATATTTTGGAAGCTGTCAAGATAACAAAACGAATACAAATATTGCTGTTCTCTGGAAGACGCTTTTGTGGACCACTCTTTAATAAAAAATCTATTTGTGTATTACAGTGTAGTATTCAGTTTAGGAAAAGAAGAAGAAGTGCATTGTTCAGTTTATCAGTGAATAAAAAAATTATAATTCCATATATCCCGTGCTGCAGGTAAAAAAATAGCTATCTACGATAATTTATATATTTATGTAAACATGAATATAATTTCGAAATTATTTTCAATATAAGCCATTTATTTGAATCATGTGTCTACTAAATTGTATGTTTACTAGTTTTAACTGTAATATAAAATGTAGAAAAGTAACAAAAGAGCCTCCAAAATTATGTGTGTACACCTTTGTACGAGTATATACGTACTCGTATGATCAGAATAAACCACTGTTTATTCTGTATATCGATTCCACTGAATCGATATACTCGTATGGATAATATTTTGAGTCCTTAAATTATGAGTTTTAGCAGGATTTTTGAAGTCGTTTTCTAAACAAGTTTAACTAGTTTCAGGGTATTGAATTTCTTTCTATAATCAACTTTTTTGTTATCCAAGTTTGGATGAAGCGACTCTTGAGTTTATTTTCGCCCACCTTGATATGGAAGGCTGAATTTTAGTTGCAATTGTGAAAATTTCCGTCTAAATGCAGTAAATTGTGAATGCACATAGGTTAGAAGAAGTTCAAGGATATAACTACATGAAATCAGTCTGTAATTATTTACTTAATCTTATTGAATTCTGTGACCCAGCGGCTGTGTACTTACTAAGCTTCTGAATATTATATAATAGTAAATGGTTGAATGCTACCTAGATTTGTCAATGAACTTATTCACTTTAAAGGTGTTCTTAGTGAACATTGGAATAGCGCATTATAATGTTCACTAAGGACTTCTTTAAAGTGAATAAGATCATTGGCAAATCTCATCGAGGGATAGTCTGCTGATCTAAGAAAGCTTGGATGGATGGGAGGTGGATGCCATATTTATGTTGAATGGTTTATACCTTTTTCGATATCTCCCGACGATCTAAACTTGACATTACTCTGATAGAGAAACTCTCCCAATTCGGTCTGTCTGTTTGTCTCACGACTGCAGCCTAAATGGCTGGACGGATTTTCTTCAAATTTCATATCTGGGATCAGTCGGATCACAATTCGAAATTGAAATTGGAATTTTCATTCTAACCCCAAAACTAAATGTTCTGACCGGTTTTGAAAAAAATCGATTTCCTCGAAAATGGCTCTAACGATTTTGATCAATTTGATATTGGAGTCTTGGTAGGTACATGCTATCAGATGGCGTTAATGTTTGTTTCTCAAAAAATCCGTTTAACGTTACTTTGCTGTTAATCCATTTCTGCAAATTGGCTATTCCTCGGCCACGATTCGATCAATTTTGTTCGAAATCAACATTTGATCCATACGTGACATACATGAGATACTATATACACGATTATGGATTTTGGAAAATCTTCAAAATTTTTTTTTTTTTGCTTAACAATTTTGTTTAGATCTAAGTGATTTGCGACTAAACACCATATACGTATGTAAGTCAGTAAGTAATTTGTCTTTATTTTCAACTCAATTTAATATAATTATATTTTCTTTTTCTTTATATTTAAGCTTTTTTGTTTTGTTGCAAATTTAAAAATACGACAATGACAATAGTGTCGTCTATCAGATAGATAACAAACATTATTTCAATTTTTTAACTATCGATAAATTGATTTTATCCTTATTTAATGAATTAGGAATTAACAAATAAATAGTACTAAGAAGTAAAATAATCTTTTGAAAGTGATACAATAAGTTATAAAAGCAATCTTTGATCAAGTTGAATTCGTTGACAATCTGTTTTCGGTAAGATATGGTCACAATTATGTACTTGACCATTCTCTCGCAGTCGCTGACATTTTAACCATTAAGCATACTGATGATTTCGTCCTCAATTAGAATGGATTTTCCCAAATATCTAGCTCTGAATTCTCTTAGTACTCATACAGGGCATCTGCCTAAAAGTGCTGAAAGTCTTCTTCTTCCCTCAAGGTACATAGACTGCATAAGGAAAATCCGTTCCTTCCAAATCTACTTCCATTTAAGCAAATAAGATCGCATCTTGCCCTAAAAATCTAAGTGATTTTATTCGCATCAAAATCATATATATCGTATATTCACCAAAATCACGAAATGACATGTGTCTAACAGTGGAAAAGTATATTAAGTAAGTCCTCTTTATTTTTCCTACGCGATAAAAATATCTGTCTTACTTGGAACCCCGGTGCGAATTTTAGTTTAAAGCCATAACGCTCTCACGTTTAGAAATGGCTTTTGAGTTGTTCGCGTGCCATTCCAATGTCATTTTTATTTCAATGTTCACTGCATATCAGCTCAGACCTAAATAATCTTCTAGCAGATTTTGTGTTCAAAAAGGGTGCCTCCAATAAAAAGGCGGTTGACATTGCAGAAATTCCACAAACCGTTCGCCATTGTCATTTCGGTTTTTTTCACTGCTCACTTTGGAGTTTAAGTCCCCCATGACGAGGCGATGAGGTATGAGGTATGTATGTGCGGAATCCTTAACTTATCCTTAGATGGCGCTACATTCCACTGTGGACCTGGACTTCAACCAACAACTACAGGCAGCTCGATCTTCTGCTTCTCGCCTCCCGTTTTGCACACGAGGTTGTCCCTTTCCATTTATATGCGCCACCTTAGGTTAGGTCTTCCTTTACCACGTTGTCTTCCTTTACCACGATTTTGTTCAAATATCATATTTCAGTTGGTGTATGAATTTGTTATAGGATGCCGTACCAGGTTTTTTGCCAAAAATTACACGCTAACTTAATGACCAGTTTTTGAAAATTGGCTCACTCTCTACATACAAGGTTATGGCACAGCAAGTTTTTGAAAACTGTAAAGTATTTTTAACGATTTTGTTGAAATTTCAAACCGGGTGATTTGTATATAAATTACATATAAGAGCAAGTACGTGAGACCCAGTCATGCACTTTATGAGTAGAGATTAACTAATATCTAGGTCTTATTTTGATTGTTCACCATTTAGTTAAAAACTTAACTACAATTACACAGCCCAAGTACTCATTGCTGAACGCGTGTGTAGTTGGTGCAAGCTATTTACACATACCTGCATGTGCTTGCTAGGTCCAATGGAATTATATGACGTTCGTTTTTATTTTTCTATGCTAATTATGCTACTAAAGAAATCATGTTTCGATTTACATGGATACACTTGAATGTTGCATAGAATTTCTTACACTATACGTCAATCACACTAAATTTCGACAAGGGATGACATACATAATCATTTCACAAACAAAATTAAAAAAAACAACATACGGAAAAGTTACAATCATTCTGGAACGGATTGTATGACACCCTATGAGCCGTTTTATACAAATCAGGTTCCGGCGACCGTTGAAAAAGCAAGCGGTGAATTCCTCGTGGTGGAACGTACAATCGAATGTGAGCTTTCACCCGTTTAGGGGACGATCGTCGTGTGTCTATCGGGGGTATCTACGCAGTGGCTGGGCCTGTGTTGTGAGGGTAGTAATGCCTGTGACTATGAGCGCTGTCACACATGACAGCATTTAGCATTTCAGTGTGCTTCATACATGTGTGGCAATTGTGGGTGTGGGGTTTATAAATCAATGTGTGAACTAAATATTGATAAGGACACGACTGAGGTAACTTCAAAGGCGACAAATTGTTGTATATGAAAGGGAACAATGGTCAGATTTCAGCCGGCCGGCGAAAGCCGGTGTGTGTGAAACGGTTCTATCCCTTATCGGGATATCAAACCCATCTCTAGTTTTACTTAGTTAAAAAAAAAAGGCCACATTTATCAGTTCCTAGTACAAATACATATTGTTTTGTTTGTAGACGGATTCCAAAACACTTGTACTGCTTCAGATTTCAGAAGCTTATACACAAAATTTCATGTTCCTAGCTCAAAATTGAAAGCCCAAAAACTGGTGACATACAGACAGATGAGCGGACGAACGGACGGACATGGCTAGATTGACATAACTTTCGATGCTGGTCACAAATATATATATATAATATATATATTCGTTTGGGGTCTGGCGTTATTATTTATCTGTTACAAACTTTGGATCAAAATTACTACACATACCCTATAATATAGGGTATAACGACGGGAGGAAAATGGTAGCATGAGTACTTGCTTATGCTCCAGCATAATTTTCCATATACTTCTACTCTGGAATTTGTTCGCACTACGTCAATTATAGTACATCGTATAGCGAGTTATCGTGCAAATACATACATATAAATTCGTATATCCTTCAAATTGCACTCCATGATAGAATTTGTAGATGTAAGGGCACATATATATATAGGTATGTACCCATACATGTGTGGTGGGTTGGGGTATACTAGGGTGTTTGAAGCTTGGGCCATCCTTTATATGTATAAGTAAATTCAAAGCATTAATTCATACTTATACCAGGATAAGGTTTTTTGAAATGCAACTCCTGCATAACAAAGTGCATCGTTCATCTAAAGGAAGAGAAGCTTTTCTTTAGGCCATGCGCAAAAATATATTCAAGAATTGAAGTTTAAGAATTTATGAAATATATTTGGTTTTCTTATCTCAATAGTAATCGATGGTACTACTGGAGGTGTTGTGTTTTTTGGTGTTGCCATCTCTCGGCGTTTCGGCGAGTTGCCAGTACCTTATTTAATTGGTCGTCCTCTTCTTCTTAGCGGGTTGACTTGTTGGTGTTTGAAGATGTCGTGAGGTGACTTAAATGGTGTTAACGCTGACTTGTTATAGGTTCCAATTGGGTTATCAGTAGAATCGGGACTCTCTACTTGGTAACTCTTTTCACCCAATCGTCGTATGATAACATACAAGTTCTTACCCGCTTTACTTAAGACATGTGTAGTGATGAGTACTGTATAACCAACTTCGTAGTTGGGGTCCTCTCGTCTTCCTTTATTAGTTCGCACTAACTTCTTCCAAGGCATTGGAAAGAAAGCGGAGTGTGGGCGTGATCCCCAGAACAAAATTTTGATTGGTCACAATTGCACTGAGATCATGAGCGATATGGATAGGTGCTCATAACTCTCGTCCCAAGGTTAGAAAAGCTGCAGTTTGTCCAGTGGTCGCGCCAACGACAGTGCTCATAGTGAATCGTATTGCGGCCAAATGTTGGGCCCAAGTAGCATGCTCTCTCTCCACCAGGATGGACAGTTGAGTCTTCAGATCCCGATTTATCCTTTCAACCATATTGGGCTGAGGATTGTACACCGATGTCAACATTTGTTCTATGCCAAGATTCTTGGTGAATTACTGCATGATGGACGAAATGAATTTCGGCTCCTTCGGGATACCATATCGGGAGAAGATCTCGTTTAATAAGATTTTTGAATATTGTTCGGCTGTTGCTTCAATGAATGGGGACAGTTCCACCCATCGATTGGCTGTATACTCGATCACAAATATCCATCTATAGTTTACACTCGGTGGTAGCGGTCTGAAAAGATCAGTTGATAATACCTCGAAGTGTTGATTTTGTGTAGTTGTTCTAAAGAGGCCCATGGGGCGAAGATTACTAGGCTTGTATTTCTGGCAGGGTACACATTTTCGCACGTAACGTAGCCTTCTACCGATGTATACAGCTTAGGCCAGTAGATATGAGGTTTAATCCTTGCTATTGTTTTATCTGTACCGTAGTGTCCACTGCTCATTATAAATCCTTGAGATGCGTCTGGTTCCCCTTCGGTACCATTTCCAGTTTCTAGGGCTTCTATTATAGTCTGAAGGTTGTAATTTTTGAGCTGCTCCTTTCTAATTTCGCCATTTGTCCGCGTTGGGACGTTAATCTCTGTATGGGAAATTTCACACTTTTGTGGGGAACGTGACAAAGCATCCGCCACAATGTTAGTCCTTCCAGATATATACACGATCTGGATATTATATGGCTGAAGTTGTAAAGCCCACCTTGCTAATCGTCCAGTAGGTGTCTTAATGCGCATGAGCTATATAAGCGGTTGATGATCTGTAAGCAGCGTAACATCTGCTCCTTCAATATAACCTCGGTACTTGTTAACGGCCCACACTGTGGCCAATGCTTCTCGTTCCGTTGTGGTGTAGTTTCGTTCCGCAGAAGTCAAGATTCGGCTAGCGTATTCGATGCGATGCTCCTCCGGGCCCTCCCGCTGGACCAAAACTGCTCTAATAATGTAGCTACTGGCATCAGTTTTCATAAGGTATCCACTAGTTGGATCAGCTTGCTGGAGGATTGGTGCTGTTACTAGCAACGTCTGCAACTTCTGGTAGGCGCCAGGCGGTTTTTTCGTTGTGCGTCCACTGAAAAGTAACTGCTTTCTTTGTTAGTCTGCTTAATGGTCGGGAAATCTCTGCGAAATTCGGTATGAACCTTCGGTACTAAGAGCAAGTCTGGAGAAACGTAAGAACTAGTTTCGTGTTTGTGGCTGTCTTCTCCGGATCCATTTTTATACGTTCTTTGGTTAGGATATGTCCAAGGTATTTGACTTCTGGGCAGCAGAATTTACATTTTTCAAGATTGATGCGTAGGCCAAAGTTTAATCGGTTGAATACTTTACTTAAGTCTTGAAGATGCTCATTAAAATTTGCGCAGCGAATAATGATGTCGTCTAAGTATACGTGTACCGCTATGTTGCCCGTGTCCTGAAAAAATATAAGGGTATTCATAATCCCTTTGGCGAGTGCACATTTTATAAAATAAAAAAAAAAACATAACAAATGACACTTCTTCGCTTTTTAAATTCAATTTCGTTACGTTTTAGATATAATTAATACATATTACGAAAGTAATATTAACCTATAATTAAGCAATGCAATTGCATTTTATTTGTATCTATCGATGGATAAGTAACTTAGATAATATCAAGTTTATTTTTTCTTTCTTAATCTTACTCTTTCATCGTTAGTCCTTTCCGTTAATTCTTCTTCCGAAATTACCCATGGATTCTCTTTTCTAGGAATTCTCATATTATGTAGTGCAAATCTAACTTTTTTCACATGGTATATGTTTAGGGAGGTTCAAAGGTAGCTCGAAAACTTGTTTACTTTTCGATGGAAGTGCGCTGGTTCCTTCGTTGTAATTCGGAGCTCGCCAGTTGCCAGGCGCAATTGGAGAATTGTATATTGGGAAAAATCAAACAAAAGAGAAGTACGAATAAGAAAAAAATGCGTTTTGGGTTGAACAATTTTCTTTATTAGAGAGCTGGTCTTAGCTCTATGCGAGTCGGGGGAAAAAATGGGAAGAGATCTTAGTTTAAGCCACTTAGCTTAACTTAAAAAACAGAAAAAAGGGATTTTTTTTGGGAATATTTCGCGGATATTTTGGGGGGTTAACATATTGCGTTGACGGAGTGTCATCTATTAATGTTAATATAAAAGTATGATTTTGTAATACGTTTTGAAATTTCACCTGAAGAGTATGCCTTTTTCAAATCTCCTACATGGGCCGTTCTCCTTACCCCATTCAAATCTATTTCATACAAACTTAATAGCTTTACCACCTGAGCTAATACATAGTTGCAATAGTTATTATAAACATTCCCATATCTAACAATTTCATTTACTTCAAATTTATGAACTTATTTTGTACTTTGGTAATTTCAACGACTTCCTTCTCTTTAATTCTCTCTAGTGGGTTATGTACAACCCGCCACGCATTAATATCAGCTGATTTTTTCTTATTCTCCATCATAGCGCAGACTTCACACACTTTTACATAGCATTCTACTTCTCGATCCATTCCTATCCACCAAACATATCCTTTTCCTAACTCTATCATCCTAGCCATACCAGTATGCCCATCGTGTAAATACTTCAATATTTTATGTTTTAGATATTTAGGAACAACAACAAGTTCTTCATAGAACAGGCAACCTTTTTCTGCAGAGAGTGATTCATTTTTTTTTTTAAAAATAGCCTGTAGTTTCTTGCATTCACACACACTTTACTTAAAATTTTATCTTTTCTAGTAGCTTCAGCCACATTAACTAAATTAATAGGTACGAGTAAGTCATTTGACACATTAAACCAGTTATAATAAAGTGTTCATCTTCTGTGTTTTCGCTTAAAGGGAGCCTTGATAATGCATCAGCATGCTTCATTTTATCACCTGATCGATATTTTGTCTCATTATCGTACGTTGAAAGTTCGATAGCCCATCTTTGTAAACAACTAACAACAATGGCTGAGTTTCCCTTTTTTCCTTTAAACATTTCTTTTAGCGCCTTATGATCTACCTAAATCGAAGTTTTATCCATAGATATATGTATTTATTAATTACTAATGCTTCTCTATGCGTTTGGAAATAGCCTTCCTCGGCTTTGTTGAAGGTATTAGACACGAAAAAAACTCTACGCTCTTGACCGTCAATAATATGTGATAAAACACAGCCAACACCATGTGGACTGTCATCGCAACCGGTAATTATTGGTTTATCAAAGCTTGTTTTCAAGAACTAACTATTTGCTCTTTCGAAAAACCCTCTCACAATTTTCGGTCCATACAAATGGATTATTTTGCTATCTTAGGTCATCATAAAATGTAAATTTCCCGATAAATGTGGAATAAAACTCGAATAATACTGTAATAACCACAAGTACGACCTCAATTTGCCTTTCGAATCTGGTGATGGAGCATCCCAAATAGCTTGAATCTTTCGCAAGTTCGGACGAAGTCCATCTTCTCTAATTCGATTTCGCATGAAATAAATAAAAAAGTCGATCATTTGCGAAAGCTAAGTCAACTCTACTGTGAAGGCATAACACTGGCAGTAGGGTGGGCATATGGCTAAAATGCAACTTGATCGTGATGATGACATCAGGAGGACGGAAAAAAATACTGTGAATCATAAGCAACGATAATAATAGCGAAAACAAACAAAATACTCCCCAGTTATCTGGACAGCCACCCTTGGAGTTTACAGAAGCTTAATACCACCTGAGCTTCAAACTACACCACTCTGTCTTTCTCTCTGTCTCTTCCTCTTTCCACAAAACGCACGTGTTCTAAAAATTAGTATAAGGGTATTCATATCCCCTTTAACACGTGCAAATTATAAAAAAAATGTACTCTAGGTACTTCACACTCAAGAAACCTACATTTATTTTCATTTACCTTGACATTAAACTCTTCTAACCGTTCTAAGACTTTTAAAACAAATTCCCATAACACTCTTTAAAAGTACTTCCTGCTACCAAAGCATCGTCTAAATATGCTTGTACCTTACTTAAACCACTAAGAATTTGGTCCATTACTTTCTATTATTGGTGTTAACGGGACTAATCATCCTCATTTTGCTCTCTGTCATTTCCATAGTTAAAGCAAGTTCTTGGCCTTCTTCGAAAGTCAGATCTGTCTTGTTGAGTAACCTTCTTGTATTTTATCACTTTTCAGGCCGCGTAAAAATATGTCTCTCAGGGCATCTGCAAGAAACTCTCCAAAATTTCGCGTTTTTCCCAACAATTTTAACTCCACAAGGTAATCTGCGATTGATTCATGATGCTTCTGCTCTCGCTTATAAATTTTGAAACCCTGGGTGATGACATTCGTTTTTGGCGCAAAATAAGTTGAAAGTTGTTGAACAATGACATCATATTTCAGCGTAGCAGGATCCGTCGCCACAAGGGAGTTAAGAAACTTATATAAGTGACCGTCAGCCATACTTATAAAAAACGACACCTTATCTGTAACTCGTTGTTATAAAGCTTGAAGTCGTCTCCTACGGTGAAGTACTCTAAAATTAGAATAACTACACTTTCATCCTCGTCGCCATGTGCAATAAAGTGAAGGGGAACAACCGAGAGATCAAAACAAAGCCATTGTTCATTTACAACTCACTTTATTGCTCTCATACTTAAACTAACTTAGCCTGCACTTACTCTAACTACTTATATGTACATATGTAAATAAGTGTTCTGTTATACATAACAAATAATGTATGTGACAAAAACATTTTAAGCAACTTTTCTATAATTTTTAAAGGTTTTTTTTTTCGATTACGAGGAGCTTCTCATGACTTCTCTTAGACGTTTGTCAAACGTTTGCGAGAGGTGAGATCGTGAACAATTTTTTTTTGTGTTTTCTGGGATTCAAACCTTCAATCTCTCGCTTAGTGATCACGCACTTAGCCACTGAGCTGAGGCGCCCATTAATCACATCCACAAACAAATAACTCTATTTGTGTACACATACATATATTATGACTGATCAACGTCAATGCTGCCTTAAACTACAGGTTTTGTTTTTGAGTTTTCACTAATACTCGTAGGATTTGCACATTTATGAAAAATGCTAAGTGAACATTAGAGTGACTTACGAGGATGGGTCAATAAGTCCCCGAAATATGAAATAAGGAACACTCTTTTCGTATAAAAACAATTTATTTTTCAACAAAGTCTCCTTTTAGCTCTATGCACTACATCCAACTTTTCTCCAATTTTTTGATGCCCTCCAAATAATACGATTCCTTGAGCACCTCAAAATAAGCGTTTGTTTCAGCGATGACCTCTTCATTCGACCCAAGTCTCTTACCTCCGAGCCATTTCTTCATGTTTCGAAACAAGAAATAGTCGCAGGGGGCTAAATCTGGGGAATATGCTGGATGAGGGAGGAGTTCGTAGCCTAACTAATGCAATTTTGCCATTGCGACTGCGGACTTGTGCGCCGGTGCGTTGTCCTGGTGAAAAAGAATTTTATTTTTCGCCAAATGCGGCCGTTTTTGTTTTAAATCAGCTTGAAATCGATCCAGCAGCTCTGCGTAATACGCGCCGGTGATCGCTTTACCCTTTTCAAGGTAATCGATGTGAATAACACCCCGCGTATCCCAAAAAACTGTCGCCATGACCTTGTTTGCTGACAAACCCGCCTTGGCCTCCTTCGGCTTCAATTCACCAGGAGAAGTCCATTATTTTGACTGTTCCTTGGTTTCTGGTGTATTGTGGTGAATCCAGGTTTCATCCACGGTTACGAAATGACGCAAAAACTCAGCCGAATTTTTCTGGAACATCGCCAAACAAACCTTTGAAGTTGTCAAACGAATGCGTTTGTTGTCGATTGTGAGCAAACGCGGCACCCATCTTGCGGAAAGTTTTTTCATGTCCAAATATTTATGTAAAATCGAAATCACTGAGCCATGTGATAAGCCTGTGGCCTCTTCAAGCTCGCGCACTTTCACTCGCCGATCGTCCATTATTAAACCATGGATTTTGTCGAACATTTCTGGTGTAGTGACCTCAATTGGGCGACCAGAACGTTCGGCGTCACTTGTGCTTGAACGACCGCACCGAAATTGAGTATACCAGTGGTGAATGGTTCCAATCGATGGTGAAGAGTCCCCATAATATTTGTCAAGCTTTTGTTTGGTTTGCGTGATAGTTTTTTCTCGCAAAAAATAGTGTTTAATGAGCACTCGAAATTCACTTATTTTTCCATTTTAACGAAAATGCTGGTATGCGTCTATATAAAATGGCTGCCACAACAAAATATTTGACAGATCTGTCTGAAAATTTGGGTGCGTTCTATTGAAAGATGATTCTTGAAAAAAAAAAATTAAATTTAAGGTGACGACACAATTTGTGTTAATTTTCAGGGACTTATTGACCCACCCTCGAATGTCGGATTTGATCCACAACCCATTAGATCCTCAGACTCAGTACACAACCATAATAAATTGTAGGAAGTGTTCATTAAATTTAATTTTAATTATGTCTTAAATTGAATATCAATCATACTGGTTTGGTCTGATGAATTTCGCATTTTTCCTATGAACATTCGCATTTTTCAGAGTGCAGCAGACTTTTTGTTTCAATGTACTCGTTCGGAGAACTTTCCTTTTAAAGTACATTTAATGAATTATCTTTTTTGAAATTAGTTAATTGACGACATGTACATAAGTGAAATCCATCAAGTTTTAAAGTTGCATAAAGTTGCGAAAAAAATAGTTATATTCAAATATATAATATTGTAATATGCGAGCTACGGCTCGAGTAGATAAAACGTTATTCTGCGCGATTATTTCTTTATTTTCTAGTCTATAGAACAATTCAAATTCACACTATACTATTCTTCGCAAATTCTTTCCTTACAAGGTCTCTTTCTTCTCAAATCACTTTATCTCATTTCAATTACTTAATTCACAAATAAAAACTAATTACTTCTTCTTGTTAACTCTTAACTTTTAATCTATCACAAAATTACAACTTCGCCTATTATCACTTTTCCCATCTCTTCGTGCGGTTCGAAAACCTACTGCCTTGCCTCGATCGCCATCTATCCTTATATAGTCGCATTTCTGATAGCCAGAAACTTCTAGCAAATTCTTGGACCACTGGAACAAGAAAATTCTGATGTAATAATTCCAAGATGACAGCTGCAGCCAATAATCTCTTGCGGTTATAATTCTCTTGCGGTTATAATTCTCTCTTAATTCCGCGACGTCGTCTTAGACATAATCCGTACACGAACCTCGAATGAAAAGACACTTCGGAATGTGTTGCATACTTTTGGAGCGTAGTTATTATGCTACATTATGTTACAATATATACTTTATAAAGTATTCGTTTTGGTCATCATTTTTTAAAATTGTAAAATAGTAAGTGTATATTTACTTTTAAATATACTTGTATGTACAAAATAATTAAAAAGTCCTTCATTAAATTAGCTAAAATTAAATAATTTATATAATAATTTTTAATTTACTTGTTCGTAAACTATAAAATCAAGGTGCTTGCTTCTACAAGCCGGAAACTTTACCATAATATAGGTTATTGTGCCTGTTATTGCCGCACAAAGATTTTTTTTTTTTTAATTTAATTGTTTGTTAATTTGTTTTCGACTATAGGATGTGAAAGTTTCATTAAAATAGGTTTAGGAGTTTTTAAGAATTATTTCCGCCACTATGGAAACCGAGCTACTTTGGGACATGGCTCAGTGGTTAATATGTTTTACTGAGCGGGAGGTTTAGGTTCCAATAAGAAAAAGAATAAAAAAAAAAAACAAATCAATTCTTCATAGTCCCACTTTTAGCAAATTTTGGACAAACCCCCTTAATCTAGACGTTTGGATTTGTGTGTATTTATTTATCATAAGGTTCATTCGGGTACTCATATCCAAACGTATGGAAACGTAATACGTTTCAAATCATCAGCAAACCGTACGCGTACTGAGAGACTTCACAAAACCGAGAGAGATATAATTTTTTCTTCGTTAATTTTTCTGTACTTTTCATTCAGAGGAATTTCACCTAACGAAAAAATTAAAACTGTCAAATGAATTAGAGCTGATAGGTTTGACAGCAAAAAGGGTTTAAAAATAAAATAAACAAATTTGTGGGATACATTTTGAATTGGGAAAGACTTGTTTTGATATAATTTGTGGAATGTGCGGTTTACTTATTTTTTTTTCCATCGAAATTCCTTTGAAAACCATCTTAAATTAATGTTTCTCAAGATTTAATACGAAAACTTTTTTTAAGTTTGAGAGAATTATCTTGATTTCTGAAATTTGAGGTTTTTCATTTTTCTTTCAGGAAAGTACCCGGACATTGTTTTTTCTTAGACTTCATTATGACAACTTAAGCTAATGCTCCAACGCGATTACATACCTTGCCGTGGTGCTAGAGTTTAAGCAGGTAATGATTCTAACGAATTGTGCACGTCGGTCCACAACGAATAAGTCACTGGACGATATCCTGTTTCCAGTTGTAGTGTGACCATACGTACGTACACCGAAGGTTAGGAGACTGAGATTCAAATCAGTCATTAACGAATTCTTTCCAGATATTTTGTCTAGGCTTGTCATATTTAGTGCTTTATCTCTGTCCTGCTATGAGGAAGGTCTTCTCATGGCGTTGCTCGTAGTGCGACCTTCATGAATTCTTATACAATAAAAAAAAAAAATTATTTAATAAATGCTGCTACGAGTATTAGCGTTGTCAATTTAGGAGACATTTAGGTACGACTTGTTAGAGCTTTCATCTGGGCATAAAAACAAATTCATAGATAGTTTCAGGTGTACAAAATATTCAACTTACATAGACTAAGTACCAATATAATAGAACGGGCTCATTATTCATGTTTAAGATAATCTTTGTATAACAGACTAATAGACTTTTCGACCCTTGGATGAGATTATAATTAGTATTACTTTGTGTCGTTTCCATATCTTACATTACGTCTTTTATTGGATATAGGCCCCTCCTTATTATATTCAAATGTTTTGGTTGTCCAGTTTCTTCCTCTACTTCTCTTATATCATTTTCTCATCTCATTCGTGGTCATCATTGACCAGTTTTCAGCAACCTATTAATCTAAAAACTGTTGGGAAATAAAATCTCACTCATTAAAGCGAGCAGTTTTATTAGTGGTTGGCAATATGTAGGTACTTAGGCGCTTGATCCTGTACGAGTCGTTCTGATATGTAGTTTTTATGTATTTGTTGGGTTCGCCGCAACAAAAAAAAAAAAAAAAACGTGAACCCACTTTAATAACTTTTGAACTTTATTTATTAATATTATATTTAATAATTA
Organism: Pocota personata; assembly: GCA_963082735.1. NCBI lineage: Eukaryota > Metazoa > Arthropoda > Insecta > Diptera > Syrphidae > Pocota > Pocota personata. Next base: position 6,962,207 of record OY720433.1, read on the forward strand.
TTGTCGGAACGTGTGAGCGCTGCTGCAGCCAGCCATCAACTGTCCTCTCTTCGCGTCATAGTTCATGCTTGTCCTCTTTTTCCATTACCTGCTGCCAATGCTTGCATCGGGTCAGGTCCGTAATGTGATATCGGGTTGGTTCTATAACACACATCGTATCGTTTGCTCATTGCATGATACGCAACACTTGGGTGGCACAATTCTGTGACACACATGTTTCGTTTGCGGAAGGTAAAGCGAGCACATGAACCTGCTGTATTTTGATATTAAATAACCTCGGTTGTTCTAAATGACTAACTGTCACTGTGCCACTGTGTTACGACGAAATATGTGTGGCCTCTGATTTGGGCACAACATATTTCTTCACATAATTTAACTTCGGTCTACTTCTATAGGGAGAAGTGGCTCGGTGGTTAAATGCGCGATCACTGAACGAGAGGTTCAAGGTTCGAATCCAAGAAAACACAAAAAAAAAAGTTTGCTCACAGTCCCACCTCTCGCGAAAGTCTGACAAACATCCGAGAGTAAAATTGCCATGGAAGCTTCTCTCAATCGAAAAAAACTACCCTTCGGAAACGGCATAAAACTGTAGGTCCCAACCATTCTTGATGCTCACAGCACGAGTGGCTGCGAGAAGCTAGGCCAAGCCCTGCATTGGGCTGTTAGCACCAAAATATTAATTTATTTTTTTCTACTTCTATAGGTATTGTTGTATTGTTGTATTGTTGTATTGTTGCATATAAAACTTAAATTTTCCAACGCAAATACGTTAAAGCTAACAAATTTTACTGTCATTTGTAGCGAATTTATAAAAATTTCAATGTCCGATAGAGAAGAAGCCGCTCCAAATTTAGGAGCTTCATTTGAAGAGTTCACGCTCCACAAAGAAAACATAAAACGACACGTTAATCTTGTGGTTCGGCAACGAATGATAAAGGACACAATGAACCCTTTTTTGATGAAGGACGCACGATTTAAGGAGCTCTACTTTTTCGACCGTACTACAGCACAGAAAATAATTGTTGAAGTATCTAGATATATTGAGACATCTCGAATCCCAATAATGATTCGTGTTTTCGCTGCCCTTCATTATTTCATCCACGGTCGATATCAGCACGATTTTAGACAGGTTTTGCGCAATCAACAGTTTGACAATTTAGTCATGGTGGCAGATGCACTACAGAAACTAGCAAATGACTGGGTAAAGTTCCCAGAGCCTGAGCAATATGACCAAATTAAAGAAACGTATGAATTTTGTAGTGTTGCAACAAAACACACATTAAATCATATAAATTTCAGATTTTATGCAAAGACTAGCTTCCCTGATATCATCGGGGTAGTTGACTGCCACCAATTTCGAATTTCCAAGCCGATGGGCGACCGGAGACTATTGGATTACTTGAACCCCGCAGATCATAACTTTGCATTCAACATTCAGTTGGTAAGATTGAAAGTGTTTAGCATTTAAGTATGATATTTACTATATCCTGTTACCGTATCACTCGTCGGGCATAGCTCATCAAAAATTAAGGCACGTCTAAACTTATTACTTCATATAAATGGTTCTGGCCTAAATGAGATGATGCCAAGAAATGATCATAATTGTAAAATTCTATATACTCCACTTAAACAACTGTTATAACTAGGCTGATCACCCTTCCCACATTTCTGTTGTTGTGTCCGCATCCCATTCGGTTTTCGATTTGTTCCGATTTAAAAACAAATGTTAAGAGAATATGTTGCAAGGTTAAGCTAGTTGCAGACCTGCCCGGCTTCGCTCGTGCAGGTATCCGAACGAATGTAACTAATAAAAGAGCATTAAAGAATTATGAAAAAACCATTAAATGCGTTAGACGCAGTTCAGTTAACTCTGAGTCTGTGGCTTGATTCTGTATGGTTTGCTCCTAGAGGGAGCATTTTGAATTCGAACGAATATGAAACCATAAAAGTTGCTTAGAATCCACAAGCTAAATGTCAGTGATTTTTAAAATTCCTGTTACTAATGGCATTTGACTTTTTTTGTATACACAGTGGAGATATGATATGAAATAAACCACTCAGAATTTATGCTACCACCCTAAAGGAAAGGGCTTAGATAAGCCGATCCAATATCGTGTGAATAATTCTACAGTGCAAGCATATTCTACTAGAGTGCATGACTGGTTGAGTTCCATGCCAAAATGTCTCGAACTATTTTTTTTTTTAAATCCATTCAGTGCCTTGCATCTGCGGATGATATCGATAGTATATGGCAACTTTGTATTTGTGAGTACCAAGAAAAGCTATGAAAGTCTGAAAATGTAACCTTTTGCAAAAGGTTTCAACAAATTTTGTGAATGACAAAGTGCATGGTCACCAGCAACAAACTGTGGAATAATGTCACCATAAGCGACAGGCTCCCAATTCTGCCTGTACACATTTGGTTCCGGTAGTTATAACAGAACAGTCACATTGCTCTTCGATTCGATAAAATAGGATTAGATAGCCCACTAAAATTAATAAATGAATTCACTACAGATTTGCTATTTAATCTTAATTTCTTGATTTTAGATATGCGATTTTAATTTGAAAATTTTCAAAGCAATATGTGATTCTGCTACCACGAAAGATATCACTATTTGGGAGAAAAACCGAACAAATGCAATTTTGCGAGATCGTTATGGGGCCGATAAGGCTAATGATGCATGGCTTTTAGGTAAATTTCCCAAAAATAATCTCAATCTATAGATTATATCTTTTAGGTGATTCGCGTTATGTACTCACTCCTTGGGTTTTAACACCATTCAAACCTGTAACCAATAATGACGAAAAAATCTACAATAAGGCCCACGCAAAAGCAAGAAATTGTAGCTATCGGCTGATGCGTTCTCTTAAGGATACTTTTAAATGCCTGCGCTATTTAGATGGAACTGTAGAGCAGGCACGGACAATTTTCAATGCATGCACCGTTTTGCATAATATGATGTTGGATAGAGGTTTGATTAAAAATAACCATTACAACAATGCTGAAATGCCGTACTATGATGAACACGAAGATGAAAATACTACGTATGAGGCGGAAGGTATAGGTAACTTGTACGAAAGAGAAGGCTTTCTGAAACGCGATAAAGTAAAGACTACAATTGTGAAACTAGAGAAGCAGGAATAATAAATATATTAATTTGCAAGATAAATTACCGAATACATGGAAGTAATTTTTTTATATACCTATACATACCTATATGTTGTAAAATTGTTCATATATCTGTAATAATATGGCTCAATGCCAACCTATATCTGAGACTGCTTTAAGTCTTATTTCCATTGGAACCTACAATAAAGTCTTACTAAATGAAGTTTAACATTTTTGTTAAACATGATTAATTTGAATCCTATATTTATTTTTCTAAAAACAATATACGTCCTAAAAACTTTTGATTCATATATATATTTTTATATATGTTTTTTAAGCTTCTAATTAATATGAAATTTGAAACAATATAGAAGCACAGGTATCATGTTGCCAAAATATATATAAAGTACTATTTTATATGTGTTCAAAATTAAATGTAACAATATATATGAGTAAATAAGAAAAAAATTTGTGTATAATTTAAAATTTTTGAAATGACTGAAGAAAAAATGTGAACAATTAAAACTCCACCTAAGACTGACTTTAAGAGCTTCGGTCTTATGGCCTAGGATATTTATAAGCTATACACTATTATTAAAACATAATTATATATTTATTTTTGTAATACCCATAGATCTATATCTCTCTTTCTAGCGCGCAAAAAGAGCGAATACAACACCAAAATTATTTTATTTTGGTTTTTATTCCTTGAATTTTAAGGTTAAACTTAAAAAATTAAATTGAAAATTTTGAAAATAAAATAGATTTTCCCTGAAAAAATATTTTTGTAACGTTTTTTATACATATAGTCTTATTTTTTATTTATAATTTGTGGTAATTTTCTTTATCAATTGATGTCAAGAGATTGTCTTTTTAGATACGAAAATAAAATTATAGATGTAAAATCAAAATAAGATGGATATATATGTAATATTTGTAATCTTATGAAAACTATTTATAATAAAGTAAATTATGTGTTTGAGTGTAAATGGATAATTTTTTTGTTTTCTTTATGCACAGCTTAGTTGTTTATCGCGTCTCGAAAAACAACTGATTTTAACTGGCGAAATTTCCTTAGACAGTAGCCATATTTTATTATCCCTGATGATCCACATTAGATTACAACAGGGATAGCTGTGTTTACGAGCAGCTTCATAGAATTAAAGAGAGCACTTTTGATTTTGGTGTTTTTAACTCTGTTCCTGCCGGACCTACATATTTCATGTAATGGGTGTTTACTATCCATCAGGCTTTTTATAGCAATCTTAGTCTGAGCGATGATCTTCATATCTACGAAGCTCGGAGTATTTGTTTCTGCTAGCAAAGCGTCGATGGGAGTAGATGGTGTGCACCAACTGTAGCACGTAGTATGGCATTGATTTTTAATTGTACCTGCCTGTCACATCCTTTAGTCCAGTGTGAGTATATAGTGAGGCCATGTTGTGCAGCTCCTCTAATGAGTACTTGCGTTATATTGCAGACTATTTTCATTAAATTTTTAGTTTTTCCTAATGGATGTTGTCCGCATACGTTAGATTTGTTTTAGTGTGTAGTGAATCAACATAGGCATTATATAGTTATCTGTTGAAGTTGATAATGAATAGTGTCCATTGGCCCTCACAATAAAAACCCTATTCAACATAAACGAGTTGATTACTCTTAGGAGATTTTTATTGATTCCCCACTGGTGAAGTTGTTTTATAACTCCAAAGACAGTAACTCTTTCAAATGGTTTCTCCAAGTCCATGGACAAGAGGACAGAATGCTTTCGCGAGGCCAACTCTGCATGCACTGCTTGGTCAAGCATGTGGAGCAATGTTTGAGTGCCTCTTCCTTGTCTAAAGCCATGTCGGCCATGATTTTTTTAGTGTTCATTTCAACCTATTCCCTATTATTTTTTCCAATAATTTAGATAGGATGGAAAGGAGAGAGATCGGGCGGAAGCTGTCGAGAAAACGTTGATCAGTATTATGCTTGCGTATAGGGACCAAATGAGCTTTCTTCGATTCGTGCGGAAATACGCCTGTACCCAGAATACTGTTGTACAGGTAAATCAATCTTAAGATTATCTCTAATAGTAATTGTTTGATCATTTTGAATGTTATTTTGTCTAAACCAGGTGTAGAGCCTTTAGTTCCTCTAAGGGATTCCATGAATTCTGGAAGAGTAATTGGTGAACTGATCTCGGGAGAAGATTGCATGATTTGGAGGGAGTCGATTTGAAATGAGTGTTTCGTTTCTAGATCTTGTGGGAGAAATTTCTGTCGGAGCTGTATCCCGTCCATTTGTTGGCGAAGTGTTATGCTATTTCTAAGGGGTCAACAATTGTGGTGGAGGTGTGCCTAAGAGGTTATCCCCCGCTGTGAATGGTTCCCATTTGTAGCTTTTACTTTACTCTAAACGGTTCTGGATTCCATAGAGGGATTAAGAGATGCTAAGAATTGTGCCCATGCATCGGTTTTGGCTGGCGTTTTATATTATTTTGTAGTTCTATAGTATTCTGTAATTCTTTTGTGTCAAGTGTAGGCTTTGTGGTTATCGTTGTTGTTGTGGGGATGATGTCATTGTTAGTTCTGGTTGTTATGATTATTGTTTTAGAGATATTATTATTGTCAGTTACCTGTGTGGCAGCTTCAATATGGCATCACTCAGACAGCTGGTAATTAATCTGACAATTGACACCATCTTTTTATTCAGTATTGTTTGGCAAATCATCATGCAAAGACTACGTCTGAGCAGCGTTTACAAATTGTAATTGATTTCAAAAATCAGTGTTCAGTAATAAATGTGTATAGAGAGCTACGCCAGTTTTACGGTTAACATAATCGACCAACTGATTCGGCTATTCACAAAACAATTGAACAATTTTGTACTACATTTACTCTTTTGGACTCCAAGCCACCGACAAGAATACACAGAGTGCGCACAGATGAAAATATCGATGCCGTTGAGGCCAGTGTTGAGGAATAACCCTAATTCATCGATTCGTCATAGTGCACAAGAACTTGGCCTGTATTCATCGACTTTGTGGAAGATTTTGTGGAAGGATCCTGGTTTACACACTTACAAGATTCAATTGGTGCAAGAACTGAAGCCGAACGATCATCGGCTGAGTAGTGAGTTCAGTGATGGGGCGCTTGAACAGTTGGAAGTCGATTCACTTCCTTGTCAGTGGTGTGGGATTGAGAAGAAATGTCGAACTGCTTTCAAAAATGGAAGTAAATCTGGGGTGTCTCCTGAGCCCTCTACTGTTCTCGATTTTCCTAGATGACCTCATGGAATTTCTTCCGGGGGGAGAATTTTATTCAACGGACTCACTATCAACTCCTTTTATACGCCGATGACATCGTCATAATAGCGGAAACTGCAAACATGTTGCAAATTATGATAAACCGCTTGCAGCATTACTGCCGCTTAGGAAATCTCACAGTAAATAGAAATAAGTCCAATTAATGGTATTTCGCAACGGAACTGGAAGGTACACAAGAGAAGAAAAATATGTACCTGGGGGAACGAAGAAATAGAGAATGTAAGAGAATATAAATATCTTGGGGTCACCATTACACCGCAACTGTTGTTCAAGAAACACCTATCATACAAGAAAACCTTAAGAAGGCATATCAACTGTAACTGGTATACTGGGTAAGAAGAACATAGTTGCAAGTGCGAAGTATAAACTTTATGCCGCGCAAGTATAGGGAATAGTTGAGTACGAAGAAGTAGAGATGTTACTGCGATACTTCATAAACAAATATTGAGATTACCAGAAAATACGCCGACATACATAATACACCTGTATATATTCACAATGAGAATGCACTTCACTCATATAAGGAAAGTTATTACCCTACCAAGTCATCGGATTCCAAATATTGTGGTAACACACTTACGTCGCCGAGAACTACAGTTCTTTAGGGAATGGACCAGACTATGAAGAGACCATAATGTTCCAGTAATATTGGATAACGTGACAACTTGGGAAAATACACTTAAAATGCTGTTAATTAGGATTCAAGTTTCTTCTGAGAAGGCACATGAAAGTACAACTAACAACTTGTATCGAGTACTGCATTATGACCTCGGAGATAAAATATACTTCCACGATCGTTTAGATACAATTTCGACGATTTTTATAGTGAGAGAAGAGTTTTGCATCTAAATTACATGCCCTACAGAGCCGATCGGGATGAGGAGTGCACTCCATGCGATTTGTTGAAATTACTGGGGAAAATACACTTTAACAGCAAGTGAATCGAAACCATTTTAAACGGCCAAGATTAGATGATTCTATTTAAATACCAAAAAGCTACATGGAGTTATCGCCAACGAATTTTAAATGAAGATTTTTAAACGTAAACGTACAAATGTACGGCCAATGCGAATGCTAAAAATATTGTGAATTTGTAAAATAACATTACTTACTATGTACTATTTTTTAATTTAATTTAATTTTTTTATTTTTTTTAATAAGGGTGAAAATCTCGAAAGACACTTGGTGGTTCTCAGTTACCAAACAGTCTGGGACTATAACGCCTCTAAAAACACCTCCTTAATCAGGACCAATCTATTAAAGGTCGTCAAATGATTTTTCTTTCTTATATTTAAATTCGCGTTAAGGAAAGTTTAAAATACTTGGCTGTATTGACATGAGGTACAACGTGGTTGTTAATGAATATCGGAAGATTGTTTATCTTTTTATCTGTGAAATTTATATGAGTTAATTTTGAATCATTGAGTTGGATGCCATTGTTGCATGCTCTATTGACCGCATTCTGCAGTTTCCCTGTTGCGTGCACAATACATTTATCAGGTACTAATACTGCAGTGCCATCTGCAAAAGTAGTCATCATGGTATTGTTACCAGTAGATAACCTGGTATACAACAGATACAGGGGTGGTCCTAGGACACTTTCTTGTAGAGCACCTGTTTTAATTTTCTTCAGTTCCGAATATCAACAATCAATCAGAAATATAGGATTTCAGTATTTCGTAATACTGTCTGGATAAATCCCTATGCAGTTTGTACCCAAGGCCCTTAGACCTTGTCAAAAACTTGAGCAGCATCTAAAAATAGAGCCGAACAGACCTGTTTTCACTTGGTTTACCATGGAATGTTTATTTCTAAATCTGAACTGATGATTCGGGATTAGACTTCTTTCTTCTATGATTTTGCTAAGCCTTTCCCGGGGCAATTTTTCAAAATTGTTTGCCATAATTGGTATAAGCGACACTGGTCTATAAGATGTCACATCTGGTGTTGGCTTTCTTTGCTTTGGAATCAGTTATTAGATCGTACTCTGGTGCTTTTTTTATTTGATAACTTGTGTTGACATATGCTTATTACTTCTCTAAGCATGACAAGGAGAATTTCATCTTCGCCCCTTTTTCCAACAAACTCTAGGTTTTCAGGAGCTGTATGTACTTGAACACAACCTTATCGCCTGGGAACATCGTGGTTTGCCATTTTCTACGAGACCTTCTTTTTTCTAATATCAACTCTTTTATTTCGACGGGGTATTTTCTTTTAGGTTATTTCCTGTTCAAATTAGCTGGTGTGCTTTCCCCTACCACCCGTGTAACGTCAAAAATGAATTGTTCCACTTCACGGTCAATTGGCTAATTCGTTCCGACAGGAGATCTTAGGTTTATAAAACTTTTTAGCTTTTCTCTGAATTCAGTCCAGTTTGTTCTCTTCTTTACAAGCTTAGGACTACGTTTTTCCTGCATTTCTGTTTCATTTAGTGACAAGTTCACTGGAGTATGATCTGATGATAAGTAATACTCGTAATTGCTTTCAACTCTTGTACGATTTCGTTTAATAGAATTTGTTACGAAAAAGTTAATAAGGTCTGGTATTTTGTTAGGATCAGAAGACCAGTATGTAGGCGATAAAGCCTTTTTCCTTTTGTTATTGTTGTTAACCCACTGGCGAGGGTATGTTTGGCATTGAAGTTACTACCAAAAAGAATGTTATATCATAGAAAACTAGGAGTTCTCATAGTCAATAATTATTGTTGTTTGTCAGTTGGATGTTGAATAGGGAAATAACTTTACGGGAATTTACTTCACATGGGAATTAACTTCACCTCAAAGGGAAAGTAAATGCACTTTTATGAATTGAAGCTATTTCCCACTGAAAATGGAATTATAATTGAAACAATATTTCCGTTCCACACTCAGAAATTTTTTTTATTTACGTAATGTTTGCTCTACAAATCTTTTAAAAACAATTTACTATGGTATCTTTGATTCGAAATTACAGTATGGCATTAGTTGCTGGGGAGGAGCTTATTTTAACAAAATCGAGCCTTTACTGATTTTACAAAAGTATATCTTAAGAAAAATAAGCAAAAAACATAGGTTGTATCCTAGTCTTCCATTGTTTCGAGATTTGAAAATTCTACCTGTCCGACATTTATATCGTTTTAAAGTACTAAAGATATTGTATTTAAGATCAGGAAATCTAAATTTTAGAGTACTTGTTAATTATAATTTGCGTGCTAACTTTTTGAATAATGTCTCTGTGCCCAACTTTCGTACTACAGCTTTTCGTAATTCTTATACAGTGGCATCCTGCCGTTTATTTAATAAACTTCCACAATCAATCAGAATACTAAGACAATCCGCTACGTTCACAAGACACCTAAAAACTTGGCTTTTAAATATAGATATCGTAAACTTGGAATGTCTCCTTAATGTTCAGTTATAGTGAATTCCGAAATAATTTCTTTCAAATTTATATTCTTTTCAACTCGCTTGTTTTAGTAATTTTTTTTTTTTTTTTTTCTTTGATTTATTTATTGCAAAAATTGTAAACTACATGTTAAGGGTCACCCCACCCACTGTTATAATGTATCTAATGTTATGAATTTTGAAATGGCATTAACACTATTTTTATTATATAAATATAAAATGTCATTATAATTTATCATTCTTTATCATTTTTCCTGTTTAAGTACTTACTATTTTAATATTATAATGTAACTATTTGAATTGATTGAGAAATAAATATATATCTATCTATCTATCTATCTATCAGTTGAGCAACACATTTAAATTTGGCGCCACATTGTTAAGGTCCGCCATATTTTTAAAGTTTCCAAAAACATTGTATATTAGAAAACCAAGTTGATGTTAATTTTGGTTTGAAATAAAGCTGACACTTGTTATCGTACAGTCGACGAATAGTCTTTTTTTTTCATCATCACGCGCTCGCTTGCATATTACACTTACATATTCGCGGGCACTTTTTTGTATAACCCCACTCGTCGAATCATCATTAGGAATTATTTTTTTTCTAAGAGGTAGTTGGAAAAGCTAATATTTAAAGATTTAAAGACGCCCCAAAAAAATTAAAAATGGTACCACCATATTTGATATTTACTGGTTAACAAAGAATCGCTGTACATGTAAGAGCAAAACACTTATTAATAGTACAGGTAGGTAGGAAGTAAACATATTTAAAAAAAGATTTCAGGAAAACTTATAATTCATTCAAAATTAAAAAGAAAGATGCAAAAGTAATTTAATGAACTCCAAGTAGACTAAAAGAATAAAAAAAGGAGTGTAAATAATTTCAGTTAGGATATACAAATTGAGAAAAACACGCTGACGAAATTGTCTATATTTGATTATGGACCTCACCTGGTGAGTCAGATGGTTTCAAAGATGAACAGCATGAATTAAAAACTGTCTGCGGGATGACAAGCTGGTATGTATAGATGGTCTTATTGTAATACAGCGGGTAGACCGAGAGAAGGTGAGTTTGTTGTAAAGATACTCAGGTCGCTGCCTGTGAATAATCTTGAAGAGGAAGATACAAGACCGATATTTTAGGAAAGTATCAATGTCGCAACCAAGAAGTTTGCGACGTTCTGCTGCAAGATGGTCATATCTACGAAGATTGAAAACATGGCGAGCCGTCGAATTAAGCTTTAAAAGAGAAGTGTAATCACAATCAGCAAAGAGTTCACAGTCAAAGGAAATAATAGGCACAATAATTGCTTTTGCAAGTTGTAGTTTAACTTCAGCAGGTAGTATTGTTTTGCTGACTGATAGACCTCTGAGTGAAGCATATATTTTGAATATGGATGTTCCATGTTATACCAAGAATCCTTACCTGGGTGACATATTCTACATGGGTGGAGTATAGCTCAATAGGAGGAAAGTAAGAAAGACAAGGTTGAAGCTTAGAGATGGGGATAATTTTGTTTTTTTCAGGAATAAGCATGAGAGCATTTTGTGTGGACCAATTCACAATAAAGCTTGGATCATCACTAATTTTTGCTCAGCATCTTCCACCATACCAATAGGAAAATTTAGGTAAAGCTACATATCGTCCGTTGGAAGGTCATTAATAAACATAGAAAACAGTAAAGGGCCAAGTAAAGATCCTTGCGGGACACCACTATTAACGGCACGGAGGGATGACATTTTGGAGTTGTTAGAAACAGCTTGGATACGGTTAGTAAGATATGAGTTAATTAGCTTGTTAGTAGGAACAGAAAAGTTAAATTGTGTGGACATTTTGTTACAGAGAATAGACAAATTTACAAAATCGAATGCTTTTGAAAAATCAAGCAAAACCAAAAGATTGGTTTTATCCTCATCAATAGCCTGCCGAATGTCATCAGATAATTTTAGTATAGCTGTTGTGCAACTGTGTCGTGATCGGATAGAAATGGAAGGATGGCGATAGGTCTATATTCCGGAACGTTTGCTTTTTTCGGAATAGGTATAATCTTATTATGAAATTTAAAATTCGCGGCCAATCAAACAGTACTGGGGTGCCCCGCTACACGGACTAAAGAGATTTCATCCTTTTCTCCGCATGGTTTAGCTGCTCACATAACTTCGTTGCTCTGCTAAAGGTAGGTGCTATTTGTCAGGCAGGCGCACGCCGGCCTATTAGTCTTTGACGTAATTAAACAGTACTTGGGTTCCTGGCTTCGCGGGTTAAAGGGATTCAACCCTTTTCTCCGCAGGGTTCTAGCCGCTCATGCAACTTCGTTGTACCGGAAAAGGGTATGTCCTTGTTGTCTGGTAGGCCACCCAAGTACTGTTTGATTCGCCGCGAATGCTTTCATAATTAGAATTATTTTGAACACTTCAGTGGAGAAAAAAAAAAACATCACAAAAGTGCATTTATTTCCCACTTGAGGTGAAGTTAATTCCCATGTGAAGTAAATTCCCTTGAAGTTATTGTCCTGCACTACGATTTTTAGTGTCCTGTCCATCATTGTTTTTTGACAGCAACTTCTTCGCTTAATTGTTTTATTGTTAAATCCTGTTCATTTATTCTTTTTTTGGATCATTCTTTCTCACATTTTTAACAATTTGCTATTTTCCACTCTTTTGTTTCGTTTTTAGTTTTATTTTCAACTGTGGATTTTTGACCTGCTACATTTTGGGGTTTTAAAGGGTGGTTAAGTTTTAAGGGCCGATGTTGATTTTGAATAAAACACAAATTATTCAGGAAATTATTGTCATTTCTTTTTATTATGATAATATTGGTATGGTTCAATTATGTATGGAACAAAATATCGGCCAAATGGCCGCCGCGACATCGGCAGCACACCTCCATCCGATGGTCCAAATTTTCGATGACGCTGAGGCATAATTGAGGTTCTATGCCGTTAATGTGTCGAATTATCTCATCCTTTAGCTCTTGAATTGTTGCTGGCTTATCGACGTACACCTTTTCTTTCAAATAACCCCAAAGAAAGAAGTCCAACGGTGTCAAATCACATGATCTTGGCGGCCACCACGTGAGATAACACGGCCATTGAATTTGTCGCGCAAAAGAGCCATTGTTTCGATAGCTGTGTGGCAAGTGGCACCATCCTGTTGAAACCACATATCGTCCACATCCATATCTTCCAATTCGGGCCATAAAAAGTTCGTTATCATCTCACGATAGCGAACACCATTCACAGTAACTGCCTGACCGTCCTCATTTTGGAAAAAATACGGCCCAATGATGCCGCCAGCCCATAAACTGCACCAAACAGTCACTCTTTGTGGGTGCATTGGTTTTTCGACAATCACTCTTGGATTATCATTCGCCCAAATGCGGCAATTCTGCTTATTGACGAATCCACTGAGGTGAAAATGTGCCTCATCACTGAAGATGATTTTCTTCGAAAATTGATCATTGACGACGCTTGAAATGGTCAAGAGGCTTTAGTTCTTGAGTCAATTGCACCTTGTAAGCGCGTAAATGCAAGTCTTTATGCATAATGTTCATCAACGACGAGCGTGAGAAGTGCAATTGTTGGGCACGACGACGAGTTGAGGTGGACGGCTCTTCAGCCACACTATCGCGAACAGCAGCAATATTTTCTGCAGTACGAGCTGTAGGGTTTGCACAAATTTTTGCACGATTTTTCCGATTGTACGCACATTTGGACGATTAAATTGACCGAAAGAATCACGAAATGCACGATATGCATTTTGATTTGAACGCCCATTTTCATAATAAGCCTGAATAACTTTAACGCGTTGCTCGATTGTGTATCTTTCCATGGTTCAAATTGAGTTAGTCTGAAATTGAGAAATGTCAAATGAAATGCAGAAAAAAACTTGACGTTTAGGTGTGGTTCACATTCAACATCGGCCCTTAAAATTTAACCACCCTTTATAAGATTTAAGTATCTCATAGTACTGTCTAAGTAGGTCCCTATGAAGTTTATATTTTAAACTCTTATGCCAAACTTTATCAAAAGCCTGTGCAACGTCTAAGAATATTGCAGAACAAATTTGTTTTCCTTCCCAGTGCCTTTTCTATAACATCAGTTATACGATGCACTTGGTCTATCGTCGAGTGTCTATTTCTAAACCCAAATTGGTGGATGGGGATAAGCTTTCTTTGCTTTATAATTTGGTCTAGACTTTTAAAAAGGAGTTTCTCGAAAAGTTTTGATAATACCGGTAAAAGTGAGATTGGCCTATATAAGATAACTTCTGATATAGACTTACCTTGTTTAGGTATAACAATAATTTCTGTTATCTTCCTGTGATGTGGGACATACCTTTGTTTAAAGCAAGCATTAATTATAAGCTTGAGTTTCAACAATGCAGTGGAGGGCATTGGAAACAATTTTGGACTTTCAAAGTGGCTCGGCACTTTCCTTATTGCCAAAAGTGAGCATGAATAAAGGCAGAGGTCTCCTTTTTATCACTGATTTCCCGATGAAATCTCATTTTTTATTGGATTGCTGGCTCATAGAGCTGGAAATTCTTTTTGAATCAAGTCTGTATTGCATGAGAAATGAAGACCTCTGTCTACTACTTTTATGGGTATATATGATATGTACGTATGTATGAGCATGTTATCTGATTCATGTAAGTTTTATTTTTAATATTTTGCAGCACCTATGACAATGTCCGTTAAAGTTAATTAAAGTGTGATGGAAAGAGTATTTAAAATCTGATTTATATATAAATATTGTGTTATTCGAACAATTCAAAATCATACCGTACAATAGTAACAGCCCTGTAAAAATCTACTGGAATGCATTACTTGCATACGCATTTACTTCCAGGAACATTGGAAGTTTGTATCTCTTGATATTAGTTATTTTATCTAGGATAGTTTGTGTTTAGTTACCGTGTGAATAGCAATTTTATACAATATTTTATCATTAAACATACCCGAATTCTACCTGTGTACCAAAATTATAAGGGATGGGTAAAACCGGTGGAATAAAAAGGAAGAAGAAAGATGTAGCAGAACAGTGGCCACCATTTAAAGACGAATACTTGAGTTTTTCATCCGCTCGAGAATATCTCAATCAAACAGTTATCCCAGTCTTGATGCAAGGCCTGCAGGCTTTGGCCCGTGAAAGGCCCCCTGATCCAATAGAGTTTTTGGCCTCATACTTACTGAATCATAAAAACCTTGTAAAGGAAAATAGTGATAAAACGGACGAGATGTAAATTTGTGACTGAAATATCAGAATTAAGGACTAAATTTATTTGTGCAATTATAAATGTAGATCCATACTTGTAAAATAGTTGTAAAACTGAATGTAATAAATGTATTAAATGTATAATATATGTATAAACGTAAAATAATATGTACCCGAAGCTTCTCCTTTAATTTCAAAAGAATCGGTTTTGGGTATGATATTGAACCCTCTCGTGGAATCGCAGTAAGTACTTACCGAAAAAATGGTGTAGGTAGCAAACTGCGTCTCGGAAAGAGAATATAACACCGAGCTATATTGTTTAAATACGAAATGATTACAGGTTAATTACTTTCGGTTATCATAAACGGCGTCTCCACACCGACAAATTTCACATTTCCTTAAGAAAAGATTCCTGCGTTATAACAGTATAAGACAAAGAAATTGCATCTAAGCTTCTGAAAAGGTAATGCTCGATTACACATAAGCTTTAGGTCTTAAATGAAAGAAAAAAAAAATTCTGTATAGCGGCTGAATTTTACACAGCAACCTGGCTCTATGTTATTACTTACTTTATTTTGGTTGGCGCTTCAGTCCGGAATGGAACTGGGCCTCAAACAACAAGAATCTATAGCCAGATGTTTTCTTTTATGTTGTTTTCTCGTTTATCCAGAAGATAGGAGAAAGCTTTGTCACCATCTCAAAGATTTGTTACAATGTGAGATCAAAATTAACATTTTGGGTGCCTTTTGGTTTCTAAATCATCCTGGAAGTTTATTTAAACTATATACAAATTTCTTTCACTGGTTTTCTGAGGAATCTAAATAAAATAAATAAATAAATATGTAACAGAGAAAGTTATTCCATATATCGGTTTTACATGCTAAACAGCTTTAATGCACTTTGGTAAGCAACAGTTTTGTGGTAAGTAGCAGCTTCCATTCCACGCCGAGAGTCGATCATAGATCACCCGATCAAATAAAGCGTTCATGTCGTTGGCGCAACCCACTTCCCATCTCGGCTGAAGACAGTTTACATCTAATTCATTTTATGGCAAGCCTGATTCTATGACAAGGCGGTAGGTGTTGAAGAAATCCATTCACTTTTCACCATCATAGTTGCAGTCACCGAAGCCACGTCACAATGACATTGTCTCTATTAGGTGTTAAAATGTGATACACAGGAACCAACTATTTATCGTTTATATGTTACGACTACATCTTTCTATAGGCTCCGGTGAAGTAATCGTGATTACGTTTCGGAGATTAGCAGATGATCCCTTATTACAGGAATCTTGGGGCGCATTATAAATAGGTAGGCGAACATCCTGAGAGAAGATTATTAAAAAGGCCCTAGTTGGTTATAGAAATCATCGTTTTCTTCCTCAGATGCTGGTTCAGTCGGAGCGTAACACTGAATGATGGTAACAGCCAATCCTTTTGTCATAAATCTGGCCGCCAATATCCAAACGCTGAAAGGTTTCCAAGATATGAGGCCCCCGACTGACTTTGGTGTTAAAAGAGGTCTTTTTATTATGCGTTAGAAATTGGAGTTCACCCGCCTCCAGTCAACTTATTTCACTTTAATCCAATATGTCCATCTTATAACGCATGAACTCGTTTCCTTATTGGACTACGAACGTAGCTTGTGCGCTGCTGGTCAAAATCAAGTTTAGGAACGTTAGTAGTTTCTCGACCACAGAAACAGCGCATTCATATTATAATATTTTTTAGAGCCGACTATTGCAGCAATATCCATTTGTGGATATTTTTCTCATAGCACATCGTTGCTTGTTCCCAAAAGAACATCACTATCAGATCAGTGTCGCAGAGTGCTATTACAAGCAGTTCCTACAAGTAGAGATTTCATTTACTGCTGGTGTCCTAGATCCTTAAAAAAATTTACACGACTAAGAGTATGCTGTGACAATGAATAATGAAACGCGGTTGGCATACGTCTTCTAGAAAATGTCATACTTTGGCATTTGATAGGGTTCAGTAATAGACCAGCTTTTAATTATTATTTTTTTGTTGGGGGAGAAAACCCCCATTTATTTGGCTTATTACAAGCTACAACTAACTTAATGCTAAAACTTAAAACTTAAAACTAAAAATTGTTAATATCTGATTGAAGAAGGTTTCGTTCGTTTGGGTTATTAATGTCCTTAAAGATTTTCATGTCATTAGCATAAACGAGAATATCGCTAAAGCAGATAGGGCTATAAAGGAGTTGGAAAGTAAACCTCTAAGTTCGACCTGAAAGGACCTCGTACTAAGGTATGAACTAACCCATGCAATAAATACAGGGGGAAGTTTATATTTAATTATAGTGAGGGAAAGTTCATTAAAGGCCTTGCAAAAGTCTGTATAGATTCAATCGATCAAAAATATTAAAAATTCTGCCTCATCTGCCATCCCAATGCTCATTTATAATGACATTCCAGCTATCAACTCTTTAGACAAAGCCAATCTGCTTGCTCATTTTTGCAGTGAAGTCCACGCTTCCAGGTAGTGCTTTGTCTCCGCCTGTACTTGAGAGCATTTAATTTTCCATGGGACAAGTCCACTTTCACACTCGTATAGTTGCGGGAGTCCTAACAGAAACAAATCCGCTGGTCCAGATGGTATCTTTCCCATAGTTCTGAAGACGTGTTCTTCCACGCTTCTTCCTCCCTGTCCAATTACCGACCCATTGCATTTCCGTCCCTTCTTTCTAAGGTCATGCAAACGCTGATAAATCGTCTGTTTATGAAATGTATCGATTCACGAAAACTCCTCAATGAGTATGGTTTTCGTAGCAACGGCACCCACTCTCTCGGCTCCTTATCTTAGAAATGGTCACTTGTCTGCGACTTCTAACCCAATCTATTCCTTCGCTGATGACAGTACCCGCATAGCTTAAACACATAAACACAGCAATAACAAGATTAATAGCCGCAGCAAAAATTTTAGAACCAATGCTTTTCAATGGAACAGAACACATTAGAACAGCAACTGCATTGTTAGATGTAAGTTCTAAATTCGCTGTACTGTCCAAATGCAGAAAATTTTTTTTTTTGTGTTGACAATTTTTCAGTCTTAGCTAACTGAAAATATTTTTTTTCTTTTAATTTATTTAATTTTGTCGGTAGTTCTACTCTCATTTAATAAATAATCTTCTCGCAATGTCAAATTTCACTGTGTGCTGTTGCTGAGTCAATGTGTTTCAGATCACAGCAGCTGTCATCTGCTGTTGTCTATCGAAGTTGCTGTTTGCTGTTTCTGTGCTAATGTGTTTTAGCTATTAGTTTTTCATTATTGAAAGAAAAAGTCTATTTCCTGTACACCAATTTGGTTTTCGGAAGAAACATCCAACTATTGACCAGGTCCATAGGATAGTCAAAACTATAGAAAACGCACTATAAAAAAAAGAAAGTTTGTCCCACTGTCTTTCTTGATGTGGCTCCAGCTTTTGATAAAGTTTGGCATGATGAACTGATATTCAAACTTAAAAAAAGCCTGCCAAAGCAATATTCTACAATATTGGATTCGTATATCTCTAATAGATACTACAGAATTAAACATGAAAACGTGTATTCTGAACTGAAAGAAATACAAGCTGGTGTTCCTCAAGGCAGCGTGTTAGGACCAGTTTTATATCTATTGTATACTTCAGACATCCCACATTTAGACACCGATATCATGGCAACATTCGCCGATGACACAGCCATAATGGCAGTTGCAAACATGAATGCAGATTCAGTCGCTAAACTGCAAACTGCAATCTCAAAAATAAGCGAATGGACGACAACCTGGAGAATCAAATTAAATGAATTAAAGTCAGTGCACGTCGTCTTTACAAACAAAAAGATAAATCATATGCCAGTTTATATTAATGGTAGAGAAGTTCCATATTGAAATATGACGAAGTACCACGGCATCACATTAGACGCCAAGTTCAGATGGAAAGCCCACGTTAAAAAGAAAAGAAAAGAACCAGACATTCGACATAAAAAAATATATTGTCTTATGGGGCGCCATCCTCAACTATCAATATACAACAAGCTCCTGCTTTACAAGCAATGGGGTTGCACCAAACAAAGTAACATCGACATCATTCAGCGATTCCAAAACAAAGTACTCAGGAACATTGTAGGAGCTCTCTGGTATATAAGAAACAGCGACCTCCACAGGGATCTTAATGTGGAGTTGGTCCATAATGAAATTAAAAACGCAGCAAGAAGACACGAGAAACGGCTACGAGAGCACGTAAACCCTGAGGCCCTACTACTTGCAAACCAGAATTACTCTGTCAGAAGATTAAGAAGGCGTAAACCTCTTGAATTGGGTAGATAAAGGCATGTAAATTTAATTGATCAACGAGCGACAAGGGGCGCTCGGAGTGAATAAAGCCCCCACCGCCTTGAGTGGCCTAAATCCCACTTATGCCTTGAGTATTATTAATGTTATTAACTCATTGTTATCATATTCTTATTTACATGCAAAATTCAAAGTCATTATTATATTAATTATTACTTAATAATTACACGAAGAGAAAAAAGAAAAAGGCAAATATAAATTATAGGTTATATTATAGTATCTTATATCCTTTTTTTAATTTTTAAATTTTAATTTTCTATAACTTATGATTATCAAATTGCTCATTAGTCCTAAGACTAGATTGTAATATAATGATAAAAAAAAAATCTAGTTTTTCATACTCGTTCCCTAACTCACGTCTTTGCACGTCGGCCGTAGTAGAACAACGGTAGCGTCGGTTAAGCACATTAAATTCCAACCTGGACATTATAATCAAATAGGGTTCACAATGCTGTCTTCTGTCTCTTAAGCGAAACCAAAATCCTCAACTTTTACCCATGAATGATACTTACATCGCTGAAACCGAAAGACTTGCCATTCTCGGTATGTGTATTAATAACCATCTTCGATGGAACGATCACATATTCGAGGTCGCCAAAACTGCTGCAAAATATCTAGGATTCTCTAAGCGTCTGATTTGGCCTAATTTTATAAGGCATTCAGCCGTCGAAAGGTCATCAAGCTGACGCAGTACCTCCAAATCCTCCGCGATCGACCTAATCTGACCTAATTGTGGTCATCGCTCCCAAAACAGTCTATTTGCTATTTTGTTCATTTATTGCAAGAAATTGTCAAGTAGCACGAATTACACTTTTGCATTTATTTCTTTGTTATTTGATTGTTATTAGATCAATTTGTTAGTCAAAGTGAGTTTTTGTTCTTCCTATGGTCGGAACCCGTAAGTCGCGCTAAAACTTATAGGTGATAGTGACATTGTGATTCACTAGCACATCATAGAAATGTCTGGTGTCTTTCCCTACTTTATCTCTCATTTTATAAAAAGTGCTCCGGCGAAATATTCTGTTGTATTTCTTCCCTTCAAAATTTCACCTGCAAAACGCGTCATGCTTCGAATGCACAACAGTTCACCCTTAAAACCTACTTCGCTCGTATTGTCAAATATAGGGATACATTTATAAAGGAATGATCTACCAGGCTATGTATTTCCTCATCACTATAACCTTCAAACATCTGCTCCTCTTCCCCCTTTTCCCAAACGGCCATTTCCTGAAATAACATAAGGGTATTCATATAACCTTTGGTTATATCTGTTGTAATACCTGCTGTTTACAATAGACTACCCAGGGAGCTACGAGTACATAACATTTCATCGGATGGCCTCAAAACTATAGCATTTTCTTTATTTCACTAAAATCTAACAATTTTATTTTTCAATTGATTCAAATGCAATAACAAGGGAATAAAAAAAAAATAAGAAATTATAATAATAATAAATAATTCATAAATACTTGTAAGCTTGTACATCTTTTAAACTATTTCCAAGAATATATTGTATATATCGATGTAGAAAACAACTTTCTGCAGAAAAGCCTCTTAAAGGCTTCGTAGATTTATTATTAATAATTTAAGGACATTTAATAAAAAAAAAAAAAAAAATTAAATGAAAATTTCTCCTGCCATGTACAGCACACCCTCAGCGCACATAATTGGTCGACGGAGTTAATCCGGCATAGGATTTGATTGTCAATGCTTTTGCCCATATTGGTGCGGCATACATTATGACAGTACAAACCTTGACAGAACTAGTCTTCTTTGTTGTCTGGGTCCTCCAACATTATTCTGCATAAAGTTGCACTCACCCGAGCAGCCTTGTCGCACGTTCTATCAAGGTGTTCATTGTAAGTGGACCTAGCATCGATCATCATACATAGCTATCTGATAACCGCTTTTGATGTTATACTATAGGTATATTGTGATCGCCTACCCTGATCATGAATGTCCCTTTCCTTGTGACTGCTTACTAGCACTGCATCTGGTTTATGTTCTGCGAAGTCTAACCCTACTGATGCCATCCACCGCCTCACTTTTCGAATACATTCATTACCAATATAAATCCTATGATTTTGCATCATTTGGGATTCCAAGCCTTAGATCGCTATCATGTAAAATGTGTTTTGTGTATAAAAAAAAAAAAATATACCTATCCAATGTAATGTACAATGTATTTTGATAAGGAAAACTGGTTCCAACCGATCTCGTTGGTGGTTTGTCAAAAAGTGACTCTAATTCAAGCTAGCATTTAACTCACACAAAAAATCAGTATCAGTTAGCAAGAGATCAACAGTTGTTTAGAATTTGAGTTCAGTTAAAAAATGCGAAGCAAAAAAAGGCTTACTATGCTCAATGCGGTTAGAAGTTTCGTCACATACAGCCCCTACGGCCTTTCAGAAGTAGACAATGGTGCCATCTTAGTTATTGCTCGAGTGTAATCCCCAAATTTGTTGCGAACGGTTACAACCCTGTATATGTTGTCAGGTCCAGGATGAATCTTGATGACACGGCCAATAATCTATTTAGATAGGGGTAGATTCAGTTGCTTCAGTAGAACGACATCGTCAACCTTTAGATTGGGTTGTGACTTCTGCCATTTTGGGCGCCGTTGTAAGAAAGTCAAATATTCCTTATGCCAATGCTTCCAGAAACCTTGGAGCATGGTCTGTAAAAAAAACCAATTAGTTTTGATAAAAACCGGACTTAAAGAGACATCTGGTTGAGGAACAGCAGTATAAGATTCCCCAATAAGGAAATACGAGGGAGATTCCCCAGAAGGAAATGCCACATAGGTCGATAGTTTAGAAGAGCCTCAATTTTTGTGAGGTTAGGTTTCTTTTCATCTGAATAGACAACGTAGCGCCAATCAGAATTCCATGTCAAGCGCATTTCCTTTCGAGAAACGTTAAGTGGGGGATTTTTCTTCAATTTTAGTCTTTTTAAATGTGGAACATTCCTTATCACTCTTTGAATTGTAGATAAACTAGCTTTAACGCCAACACTTGCCCTGATCTTTGCGGCCCAGTCATGAGAGTTCGATGCTTCTCTCAACTGCGCGTCATCAGGTGAGCGCACCCCCATAAGCTTAATATAATTGATCTTCTTGTGTTGCTTTTGCTTTTCTTGTTTATTTTCGATGAGTCGTCCGGTTAGCACATGCTAATTATTTTTAATTTATCTTCAAGAGTTGAACGCGTATGAAGACCAAATTTATTTTTCAGTTCAAGTAAACTATTAAAATTAATATGGGTAAAGGAAAATCACTATCTGTTGAAGATAAATCAAAAATTGAATCTTACAAGGAGTCAAGGCTGTTAATAAGTGCAAAACCGGAAAAAATTGATAGAAGTCGTAAAGTTATATCTGAATTCCTGTGCAATAAGTCGGGATATATGCATCACATGATTACTACAAGGAATAACAGTGGTGAAAGAGTGCATCTTTGTCATACTCCGCTGCGGACTTTATTCAATCTTCAATCTATACTCACAAAGCATATTCTTCCCCTATGCCAAAACCATATCCTCCCTGAAGTCAAATTTTTCACAAACTAGACGAAGTGCCGCTCCATGTCGATAACAAAATCAATATGTTTTTATTAAATACATAAAAATCAAAGACCACCTACGAGTATATCACCTATATGAAAATACAGACTAACTCGTCTAACACCGAAAATACCAACTGCACAAAATCTAATTGTCTATCCCACCCTAGCTAGTGAAAAATACCCACTGAAATTCCACAGCTAATTTTTGTAAAACACCAAGCCACCAGAAATTGTCAAAAAACAGTGTGTGAACATCCTCCACGAGTACCCAAACTATACTCCCATCCGCGGCAAACGGATTGTTACGTTAATTCGTGTTTGTTGCAACTATATTTTGATGGATATCAAGGGAATGTTGAATTTTGTGATGAAAGTTAAATGTTAATGTTTTTATTACTGCAGACTAAAAATCGTTGAATAACTTACCTAGATACGCGAAGAGACGCGCAAGAATATGATATTTATCTGCTTCGCTTAAAATTAAAAAAAAAAAACCTTACTTTTATGTATTTTCTTTGTTGGAGAGCACGGAAACTATTGTCCATATATAACTATCCAATAGTAAATCATAAAATATGTATATTTTAGATACGTGAAGTATATACTCGTAGTTCACATAAAAATTGATAAACAGTAGACGGTAGTCACCAGTTAGTTGCTTATGCCCAACCTTTTTTGTTTAAAGATTTTTATTTTATTTTCTCTAGTTTACAAACCACCACAAAAATTTGGGATTTCAATTACGTCCGTGTGCAGCCTGAACGGATTTCTTTCAAACTTCAGTTCACTTACATATGTATGTACATAATCCAAGTCGGAATGGGAGTTTTCATTCTAACCTAAAAATTTTACTACGGGACAATTTAGAAAAATTGTAATTTTCTTGAAAACAGCAGTAACAATTTCAATAGTAATTCATATTTGAGCTAATATGGATGTTTGCAATAAACAAATACGTATTTTCCTTTTTAAAACACAAGTTGAAGAAAACTTCTGTTCGAAATCATACCAATATACGATGTCAAAGAATGACCCGAAAGAACTCCAAAACTAAAGCACAAAGATCACTGAAAATGCCAATATTTATTACACTTCTCTCCGTTTCATTCGAATTAAAACATAATAAAAATCTTATCGTGAATCAGACACTCCCTGTATTTTATTTTCAAATCACTATTTTAACATGCATTTCAACAACATGAAGGACTTGTATTATTTTTGTAATGCATATTGTGATCTAATGTGGATCATAAAATATAGCTACTGTCTAAGGAAATTTCGCCAGTTAAAATCAGTTGTTTTTAGAGATGCGATAAACATAAAGAAAGGAATAGAAAATATGTTGTAACAATTATTCACAGTTCCGAACTCTATTTGAATTCGGAGATGCTGACCTGGAGATGACTCCTGGCCCTAATAAAAGATTTGCCATTGTAAGTTGTAGTTCCTTACCTCGATGATGTTAAATTTTCACATCCAAGTGTATGTGTAAACATAAATTGCATACATCTGATATTTTATCCATTTACACACAAATATATAATTTATTTTATTATAAATAGTTTTCTTAAGATTAAAATATTACATATACATATATGCATCTTATTTTGGTTTTACATCTATAATTTTATTTTCGTATCTAAAAAGACAATCTCTTGATATCAATTGCCAAAGAAAAGTAACACAAATTATAAATAAAAAAATAAGACTATCCGTATAAAAAACGTTACAAAAATATTTTTTCAAGGAAAATCTATTTTATTTTCAAAATTTTTAATTTATTTTTTTTAAGTTTAAACTTAAAATTCAAAGAATAAATACCAAAATAAAATAATTTTGGTGTTGTATTCGCTCTTTTTCGGGACTAGAGAGAGGGATAGATGTATCGTTATTACAAAAATAAATATATAATTTTGTTTAACTAATAGTGTATAACTTATTAGTTTCCTAGGCCATAAGACCGAAGCTCTTAAAGTCAGTCTTAGGTGAAGTTTTAATTTTGCTTCTTCAGTCGTGCCAAGAATTATACAATACAATATTTTATAAAAAAGTACTTTAAGTATATTTTGGCAATATAATACCTATACTTCTATATTGTTTTAAATTTCATATTAATTAGAAGTTTAAAACACACATATGTATATAAAAGTTTGTAGGAAGTACATATATTTTTTTTTAGAAAAATAAATATAGGATTAAAATTATTCTTTTTTAACAAAAATGTTTAACTTCATTTAGTAAGACTTTATTGTAGGTTCGAATGGAAATAAGACGTAAAGTCAGTCTCAGATATATGTAGGTATGTATTGAGTCATATCATTATATGTATATGAACAAATTTACAACATTTAGGTATGTATAGGTATACAAAAAAAATCACTTGCATGTATTCGGTGCAAATTAATATATATATTATTCCTGCTTCTCTAGTTCCACAATTGTAGTCTTTACTTTATCGCGTTTCAGCAAGCCTTCTTTTTCGTACAAGTTATCTATACCTTCCGCCTCATACGTAGTATTTTCATCTTCGTGTTCATCATAATATGGCATTTCTTCATTGTTGAAATGATTATTTTTAATCAAACCTCTATCCAACATCATATTATGCAAAACGGTGCATGCATCGAAAATTGCCCGGGCCTGCTCTACGGTTCCGTCTAAATGGCGCAGGCACTTGAAAGTCGCCTTAAGAGAACGCATCAGCCGATAGCTACAATTTCTTGCCTTTGCGTGGGCCTTATTGTAGATTTTTTCGTCATTATTGGTTACAGGTTTGAATGGTGTTAAAACCCAAGGAGTGAGTACATAACGCGAATCACCTAAAAGAAATAATCTATAGATTGAGATAATTTTTGTGAAATTTACCTAAAAGCCATGCATCATTCGCCTTATCGGCCCCGTAACGATCTCGCAAAATTTCATTTGATTGGTTTGTTTCCCAAATAGTGATATCACTCGTGGTAGCAGAATCGCATATTGCTTCAAAAATTTTCAAATTGAAATCGCATATCTAAAATCAAGAAATTATTAGTAAATAGCAAATCTGTAGTTAATTCATTTATTAATTTTGGTAGGCTATCTAAACCTATTTTACTGGTAGTTCCAATCGAATCGAAGAGCACTGTGACTGTTCTGTTATTACTAACGGAACCAGATTTATACACGCAGAATTGAGAGCCTGACGCTTATGGTGACATTATGCCACAGTTGGTGTTGCTAGCGACCATGCACTTTGTTATTCACCAAATTATGTTAAATTTTCCGAAATGCAAATTTGCAATATTCTATCGATATCATCCGCAGATGCAAGGCACTGGATGGACGTTAAAAAATAAAGTTCGAGATATTTTGGCATGGAACTCAAGCAGAGTAGTAGAATATGCTTGCACTGTAGAAGAATTCGTACGGTTCTGAACAGCTTCTTTCATATTAAATCTCCACTGTGTATACAAAAAAAATCAAATGCCATTAGTAACAGAAATATACTCGTCTACACCTACATTTAGGTAGTTAATTCTAAGCAACTTTTATGGTTTCATGTTCGTACCTTATAAAGCAGACTCAACGAAATATTGATTCAGAGACATTATTGTGTTGTCAGCTGAGCAGACTTTTGACAGACCGAATAGTTTCAGCTTTCTCGACTTGTCTAGAAGGGACGTTTCGAATTTTATTTCATATATTCACTACCAACTCGAATTCGAAATGCTCCCTCTAGGAACGAACCGTACAGAATCAAGCCACAGACTTTGACTTATCTAATCTGTGTCAGTGTATTATACACGCATTCTGCTCTTCTATTCGTTATATTTGTGCGGATACCTGCACGGGTGGGCTTAATATTGCAACATATTCTCTTCTCAGAAAAGCGGGAATTGTGATCAGCCTTGTTATAAGAGTTGTTCAAGTGGATCACATGGCATTTTACCATTATTATCAATTCTTCGCATTATCTCATTTAGGCCCGAGCCGTTTATATAAAAACTATGACAATGGTGCTTACATTTTTGTTGCGCTATGCTCGACGAGTGCTCCGGTAAAAGGATATATTAAATACTTTAAATGCTAAACACCTCCATCTTACCAACTGAATGTTGAATGCAAAGCAATGGTCTTCGGGGTTGAAATAATCCAATAGATTCCGGTCGCCTTTCGGCTTTGTGATTCGAAATTGATGGCAGTCAACTACGCCGATGACATCAGGGAATCTAGTTTTTGCAGAAAATCTGAAATTTATATGATTTAATGTGTGTTTTGTTGCAACGCTGCAAAATTCATACGTTTCTTTAATTTGGTCATATTGCTCAGGCTCTGGGAACTTTACCCAGACTTGTGCTAGTTTCTGTAGTGCATCTGCCACCACGATTAAATTGTCAAACTGTTGACTGTGCAAAACCTTTGCGAAATCACATTGATATCGACCGTGAATTAAATAGTGTAAAGCAGCAAAGACTCGAATAAATATTGGGACGCACGATGTCTCAATATATTGAGATACTTCAACAATTATTTCCTTTGCTGTAGTACTGTCGAAAATGTAAAGCTCCTTAAATTGTGTGTCCTTCATCGAAAAAGGGTCCATTGTTTCCATTATCATTCGTTGCAGATCCATTCGATGTGCATGCCTCATCATCATGTATTCTTCAAATAAAGTTTCTAAATTTGGAATGGCTTCTTCTTCACTGGTCATTGAAATTCGCTAGAAACGACAGTCAAATTTGTTAGCTTTAACATATTTGTGTTGGAAAATTTAATATTAATATGCTCACAACAATACCTATAGTAGTAGCCCAAACATAAATTATGTAAATAAATACATATAAAAGCTACATATCAGAACCGCCTCATTTCATTTGAGCATATTCCAATACGACTTATATAGAATTAAGCGCCTAACTACCTACATATTGCCAACCATTAATAAAACTACTCAACTACTGATGACAACGAATGAGATGAGAAGATGATATAAGAGAAGTAACAGGAAGAAACTGGACAAGGAAAACATTTGAATATAATAAGCAGAGGTCTATACTCAATAAAAGACGTAATGTAAAATATGGGGGAAAAAAAGTAACATTGATTATAATTTCGGCTATGGGTCGAACTCAGCAAGATGTCACCAGAAAATTCGAAAGCAAAGTCTGTAAGTCTGTTATACAAAGAGCTATACGATTACCTTAAACACGAATATTGAGCCCGTTCTGTAATATTGGTACATTACATAGTCTACGTAGGTTGAATATGAAACCATATATGAATTTGTTTTTGTGTCCAAATGAAAGCACTAAGAACTCGTATTAATTCACTACGAGTAACTCCGTAAAGAAGACCTCCCTCACAGTAAGACAGGGCACTAGATATGGCAAGAATAGCCGCACTACCTTGAAAGAATTCTCTAATGACTGATTCGAATCTCGGGCTCTTATCCTTTGGCGTTCGTACGTACGGTCACACTACACCTGGAATCAGGGTGATTACATCTTAGTTTTCAGGATTTTATCCAGTTCGTTGTGCACCAACGTACAAAACTTATTGTAATTGTTATTAACTGCTTAAGCTCTATCATCACGGCAAGGTATGTAATCAACATAGTTTATTAGGCATAGCTTCCCGCAGCCATTCGTGTTGTTCAGGTTATATTTTTCCGACGAATTGAAGGGACCTACAGCGGATCCAAACGTCTAGATTAATAATAGTAATAATATTTTGGTGCTTACAGCCCAATACAGGGCCTGGCTTAACTTCTCGCAGCCACTCTTGCTGTGCGCCTCACGAATGGTTGGGACCTACAGTTTTATGCCGTTCCCGAAGGGAAATTTGTTTCGATTAAGAGAAGTTTCTCATGGCAGTTTACTCTCGGATGATTGTCAGACGTTCGCAAGAAGTGGCACCGTGAGACAACTTTTTATTTTTTTTTTATTTTTGTGTTTTCTTGGATTCGAACCTTGAACCTCTCTCTCAGTGATCTCGCACTAAACCACTGAGCCACGGAAACCACAAAATACCGTCTAGGAAACTTTTTATGACGTAAAAATTAGAGTTTTGTGGCAAAAATTAAATAAAGAAAAGTATTTGTGGGATGACAGATATAATAACATCTTTTGTGGTAAAGTTTCCGGTTTATAGGAGCAAACAGCTTGATTTTAAACTTTGCGAGCATATAAATTAAAAGTGAAAAAACGAGTCTTGTTACGTACATCATTTAATTTTAGATAATTTAATGCTGGATTTTTTAATTATTTTGTGAATACAAGTATATTTGAACGTCAATATACACTTATTTCACAAAGATAATTAATTAATTGTATTTTAAAAGGAAAGTTACCTGAACGAATATATTGAAAAAAAGAGTCTGCGGCACACTGTCCACATGTCTTTGACAGTTACTTTAAATAGAAAAGATTCAAAATTCATCAGACCAAAACAGTATGATTGATATTAAATTGAAGACACAATTGACATGAAATTTAATGAATATTTGCTACAATTTAGTGTGGTTGCATTCAGTCGTTCACATATTTTCGTGGAGTGCGCATGTGTTTCGGCTTCTCTCTTAAATTCGCAGTGGTTTGAAACAGAAAATTAAATGTTGTATTTTCAAGTGGCGAGCTAGCCACTTCTGCCCTGATTAAGTGGACTGAGGAGAACAGTTTCCTGTGTACCCCGGACAATTTTTAAAATGTCAGATGTGTGTACACAACACCATCAAATTTCTGAAATTCTTAAATAATCAATTCAATATTTCGATTGAGTTAGATAGTTATCACACTGGTTCCTCTAGCAACCAAATAAAAACAAAAACTGTATCAATAACGACCATTCGAGAACCACATCTTATCTGACAACTTTGTATTACTTCAACACGAAATCCAAGGGAATGTCTTCCTGATAACGAAGAACCTTTTTATCAACCTCATTATCGTGAAAAAACACAACTGCGATGACACGATACAAATGTGCAACGAAAACAACTATAAAAGAGTAAGCCACCAAATCCCGAGGCTCGCATTACTACGCTGACGTTGATACGTCGTAGCTCTGCAGTGTATTGAAAAACGTTGTATTTAGTATTTTAAGTAATAAAAGTTTTTTTTTTATAATTAAAACGAACTAAACTTTTTAATTTACATATGTCACTAGATGGCACATAAAGCTCTTAACAGAAGAATTCATGCAACGGTGCCTTTAATTATTAACACATTTTTGAAAATTTGATTTTGTTCAAAATTGGCATCTAAGTAATATTAACATACGCAAGGGCATGACATACACAGTTTGTCAAACAAAATTATTGAAATAAGTTTTTTGATTTTTAACAATTTTCAAAAAAATTTTTCAAAAATTTCAAATCGACGTGCTTTCCAATGTGTATTTAAAAATTTGTGATTTTCTTATGATATACGTACGAGTATATGTACAAGGGATTCAAGTCACAGGTTTTTCATTCAAGCCTCACTAAGATTTTGAAAATAAAAAAGTTCGGTTCTTCTACTCGCAAGTGTAGCCCATCAAGGATAACTGTAAAACCATTGAACCATTAAAGAGCAAGTGAATGCACAAGTGAATAACCCAGGAATATATGAATTCTTCGTTCAAAAGGATGAAATTCACTAAGGACTAGAGCATGTCATTCACATACAAGAGAGGGGACAATAATAATAAAAGTGAGAGAAAGAGAACAAACATAGGAAAAATTTATGTATACTGGAAAATGAAGATTCACAAGCTTGCGCAGTTTATTGTTTTCGAAAAAGTTCTTCTCACGCCATTTTAATTTCAATGTTCTTTACCGAATATGGGTTGAATTTCCTTTTTTTTTAAATACTCTACTACAGTTTGTGCAAGCAATTTTTTGCAAGACATTGAAAATTGTATGAACAATTTACTTCATTTAGATGGAAACTATTTCGAATTAAAAATTTTTCACAACTGCAAATAAAATTCTGTCTTCTATGTAAAGATGGACGGGCCGTAATCAAAATAAACTTAAGAGTCGACTCATCCAAACTTGGATGACAAAAAAGTTGATTATAGATAGAAATTCAATTTGTTGAAACTTGTTTGCGAAACGGCTTAAATCCATATATATGGATTCCACTGTTTATTCTGATCATATACCCAGGTGTACACATATAATTTTGGGAGGCTCTTTTGTTACTTTTTACATTTTAAAATACAGCTAAAATTAGTAAACATACAATGTGGTAGACACATGATTAAAATATATGTATATACACTAGTGGCTTATATTGAAAATATTTTCGGAATTATATGCATGTTTACACAAATATATAAATTATCATAGACAGTTATTTTTCTTTTACCTGGAGCACAGGATATTCGGATTTATAATTTCTTTACAAACTTTATAAATTACTGTTATTCACTGATAAACTGAATAATACACTGTAATACGCAAATAGATTTGTTACTAAGGAGTGGTCCACAAAAGCGTCATCCAGAGATGAATACACATGTATTTGTTTTATTATCTTGAAAGCTTCCAAAACATGAAATCTATACGAGAAATTTCCTGAATTGAAATTTATGCGCATGTCCCAAAGAAAAGCTTTTCTTCCTGTAGATGAACTTTGCTGTTTCCTTTATACAGGAGTTGCATTGCACAAAAACGTTGTCCTTGCTTTGCTTTGAATTTACTTACATATATAACGCTTCAAACGCCCTATATACCCCTATGTACTAACTGTGCCCCTACCTCAATATATATTTTATCATGGAGTGCATCCTATGGAATATGCGAATTTATATTTATGTACTTATGCATCGTAAGTTATATCGATCTAGTCATGTTCGTCCGCCCATCTGTCTGTATGTCACTAGTTTTTGGACTTTCAATTTTGAGCTAGGAATTTGAAATGTTTGCATATAACCTTCTGGAATCTAGTGTTTTGGAATCTACCCACAAACAATACAATATGTATTTGTACTACCTAGTTCTGCCATAATCTCTGTTCCTAAACTTCCAATCTCCTTCGGGTAGGGACCAGAATATGCCCGAGGTAGGCATGCCTGTCGTAAGAGGAGTCTCAAATCCACAAAAGCGGAGACGAAAACTTCGCAGAAATGGCAAAAAGTAAAACAAATGACCCGGTCCTCCTGGCAGGGGGTTTGTGTGTAGAATCTACTGAACTACCTAGTAAAACTAATTCAGTTATTTCTAAAAGGGCAATGAATAAAACAGCAAATATAAATACCCCAGGTGGCAGACCAGGTAAACTGTAAAATCCACCCTGCTCGGAGGTCGGTCCCATGGAAGTCTCAGAGATCCTTGCTTCTCAAAATACCAAACGGCACTTCAACCCTCCTTCAGCACCACATTATGGAGGTGTATGGGAGGCAGGAGTCAAATCCTTCAAGCACCATCTCGAAAGAAATATCGGTATGTCCAAGCTAACATTCGAAGAATACGCGACGCTCCTCGTACAAATTGAGGCATGCCTCAATTCAAGGTTCCTGTATCCAATGACGTCAGATCCCGACGATCTCACAGTCCTGACCCCTGGACACTTTCTCATTAGAGCTACATTACACACCCATCCCTACAGAAATCTTTAAGTACAATATATTGATAGATGGAGATACCTGTAGCGCCTCACCCAGGAATTTTGGAAGCAATGGAGCACAACCTACCTACATCTTCTTCAACAACGACCAAAATGGCTGCAACAACAGCCAAACATAAAGGTTGGAAACATTGTCCTCGTCAAGGAGGACAATCTCCCACCATCGTTGTGGTTGCTAGCGCGAGTGTTAGAACTACAAACCGGTTCCGATAGTCTGAGACGCGTGGTGACCATAAAGACAAAAGATTCCATTCTAAAACGTCCGATTGTGAACCTTTCTCCTTTGCTGGTCTCGAATCCGTAAAATGAAAAAGAGTGCGCGAAAGACAATTATAAAATAAACAATGAACTATAAATGAAATATGAACTATAATGAAACGAATAAAGAATAAAACTAATAAGCTTTATACACAAAACTAAATAAAGTAACA
Organism: Pocota personata; assembly: GCA_963082735.1. Classification (NCBI taxonomy): domain Eukaryota; kingdom Metazoa; phylum Arthropoda; class Insecta; order Diptera; family Syrphidae; genus Pocota; species Pocota personata. Next base: position 6,995,163 of record OY720433.1, read on the forward strand.
AAAAAAATATATATATATATATAAAAGAATTAAATAAACTTACCCTATCAGCATCCATTCAGCCCTTTCGACATAGGAATTCCACGAGAGACAGTCTCTGTTCCTTGTATCTATACCTCAAGGCCTATTATTTAATTGGATCATCTTTAATGAACACAAAACTAATGCACTTTCTTATTATTTTTTGCAACATACATATGTACATGTCATTACACACGAATGAGAAAATTACGGACAAGTCCGGCTAAAGAGAAAAACTTCATTTGAACCACCAATATTTAGCCTGAGGGCGGGGAGCATGTTGGCTTCCAACAGAAATCAAACAAATTAAAACATTTAATTCAACAAGGTAAAACAAGTCAAACAAAGCTTACAGCCTACAATTGAGCTTCGAGATGAGAAAAAAAAGCAAGCAGATGAGAAAAAAAAAAAAAAACGACCAGAGACTTTCAAAGAGAAGCCAAGGCAAAGTATTGACAAAAATCCTCTCACAGATACTCGTAAAGGCGAGAAAACCTATGCCCAGATGATGATGAATGATAAAATCCAATCCGAAACTGTGCAAATTGACATAACCACCCAGCTTTGCAATTAATAATTAATAAGCTAAATGCAATGGATGAACGCTTATAAAATTTAGAATACCGCACTAAGGGAGCAATACATAAACAAAGAAATGATCATTATCATGGAATGCCAATGGACTTCTGAATCACCAACAAGCATTGCAGGCAGTCCTTGACGCAAAGAAGATTGACATATGCCTAATATCGGAAACCAGGCAATCAGTTATTAAATTCAGAAATTATAAAACTTACCACACTATACACCCTGAAAATGATACTGAAGGAGGTAGTGCCGTCATAATAACAGAAACTATCTAATCAGTGTTGTGGGAATCTACTGCCCCCCTAAACACTCGTTAAAAAAAGAATATTGCCTAGAATTCTTTAAAGAACTGGGAAATCGATTTGTAATTGGAGGAGACTTTAATGCAAAAAATATGCATTGGGGATCCAGGCTAACAAATACAAAAGACAAAGAGCTTTTGAACGCCATTAGAAAATACAGATGCGAAGTATTATCAACTGGAAAACCAACCTATTGGCCAACTGCGACAATATTGTAAACCCTATGATAACACAGAGCGCAAAGAACGCCAAATGCTAAGCCCAATGTTGAACCAGCAAACGGGAAAAGAAGAGCAAATATGGCTAACCAGCCCCGCGAAGTAATGCCTAACAATATAGACCCGCGGGAGGTGGTTGAAGTGTGTAGAGTGTGGGTTAGTACGTAGGTATATTCCTCGCATCGAGTATTCAGGTTTGCGAATCATGCATGCCAATAGCCCGCGCCATTGGTATAGATTACACATCTTTAGGCGCAACCAACAAAAAAAAATTAATAGTAACTTTATTTGTTCATAATATCATATGCAAAGAGCAACATGGTTTTGTCTGAATGATGTCTACTGCTACTAACTTATTAAGCTTTTTCCAAGACTTTAGAAAGGGGACAAGGGATGTTTTTTTAAAAAAAATTGCGCGTGCAAATTCATATAACCAAAGGTTATATGAATACCCTTATGTTATTTCAGGAAACGGCCGTTTGGGAAAAGGGGGAAGAGGAGCAGATGTTTGAAGGTTATAGTGATGAGGAAATACATAGCCTGGTAGATCATTCCATATTCGTGTCTTTCGACTTATAAATGAATCCCCATATTTGACAATACGAGCGAAGTAGGTTTTAAGGGTGAACTGTTGTGCATTCGAGGCATGACCCATTTTGCGGGTGAAATTTTGAAGGGAAGGAATGCAACTGAATATTTCGCTAGAGCACAAGAGATAAAATAGGGAAAGACATGAGACATTTCTACGATGTTCGAGTGAATCTATGGAGTTCACAATGTCACTATCACCTATAAGTTTTAGCGCGACTTATGGGTTCCGACCATAGGAAGAATGGTTGTTCTCACTTTGACTAACAAAATTATTCTGATTTAATTGTACAAAATTCTTAATTGATCGAATAACAATCAAATAACAAAGAAATAAATGCAAAAGTGTAATTCGTGCTACTTGACAATTTCTTGGAATAAATGAACGAAATAGCAAATAGACTGTTTTGGGAGCGATGACCACAATTAGGTCAGATTAGGTCTATCGCGGAGGATTTGGGGGTGCTGCGTCAGCTTGATGAGCTTTCGACGGCTGAATGCCTTATAAAATTAGGCCAAATCAGACGCTTAGAGAATCCTAGATATTTTGCAGCAGTTTTGGCGACCTCGAATATGTGATCGTTCCATCGAAGATGGTTATTAATACACATACCGAGAATGGCAAGTCTTTCGGTTTCAGCGATGTAAGTATCATTCATGGGTAAAAGTTGAGGATTTTGGTTTCGCTTAAGAGACAGAAGACAGCATTGTGAACCCTATTTGATTATAATGTCCAGGTTGGAATTTAATGTGCTTAACCGACGCTACCGTTGTTCTACTACGGCCGACGTGCAAAGACGTGAGTTAGGGAACGAGTATGAAAAACTAGATTTTTTTTTTATCATTATATTACAATCTAGTCTTAGGACTAATGAGCAATTTGATAATCATAAGTTATAGAAAATTAAAATTTAAAAATTAAAAAAAGGATATAAGATACTATAATATAACCTATAATTTATATTTGCCTTTTTCTTTTTTCTCTTCGTGTAATTATTAAGTAATAATTAATATAATAATGACTTTGAATTTTGCATGTAAATAAGAATATGATAACAATGAGTTAATAACATTAATAATACTCAAGGCATAAGTGGGATTTAGGCCACTCAAGGCGGTGGGGGCTTTATTCACTCCGAGCGCCCCTTGTCGCTCGTTGATCAATTAAATTTACATGCCTTTATCTACCCAATTCAAGAGGTTTACGCCTTCTTAATCTTCTGACAGAGTAATTCTGGTTTGCAAGTAGTAGGGCCTCAGGGTTTACGTGCTCTCGTAGCCGTTTCTCGTGTCTTCTTGCTGCGTTTTTAATTTCATTATGGACCAACTCCACATTAAGATCCCTGTGGAGGTCGCTGTTTCTTATATACCAGGGAGCTCCTACAATGTTCCTGAGTACTTTGTTTTGGAATCGCTGAATGATGTCGATGTTACTTTGTTTGGTGTAACCCCATTGCTTGTAAAGCAAGAGCTTGTTGTATATTGATAGTTGAGGATGGCGCCCCATAAGACAATATATTTTTTTATGTCGAATGTCTGGTTCTTCTCTTTTCTTTTTAACGTGGGCTTTCCATCTGAGCTTGGCGTCTAATGTGATGCCGTGGTACTTCGTCATATTTCAATATGGAACTTCTCTACCATTAATATAAACTGGCATATGATTTATCTTTTTGTTTGTAAAGACGACGTGCACTGACTTTAATTCGTTTAATTTGATTCTCCAGGTTGTCGTCCATTCGCTTATTTTTGAGATTGCAGTTTGCAGTTTAGCGACTGAATCTGCATTCATGTTTGCAACTGCCATTATGGCTGTGTCATCGGCGAATGTTGCCATGATATCGGTGTCTAAATGTGGGATGTCTGAAGTATACAATAGATATAAAACTGGTCCTAACACGCTGCCTTGAGGAACACCAGCTTGTATTTCTTTCAGTTCAGAATACACGTTTTCATGTTTAATTCTGTAGTATCTATTAGAGATATACGAATCCAATATTGTAGAATATTGCTTTGGCAGGCTTTTTTTAAGTTTGAATATCAGTTCATCATGCCAAACTTTATCAAAAGCTTGAGCCACATCAAGAAAGACAGTGGGACAAACTTTCTTTTTTTTTATAGTGCGTTTTCTATAGTGTTGACTATCCTATGGACCTGGTCAATAGTTGGATGTTTCTTCCGAAAACCAAATTGGTGTACAGGAAATAGACTTTTTCTTTCAATAATGAAAAACTAATAGCTAAAACACATTAGCACAGAAACAGCAAACAGCAACTTCGATAGACAACAGCAGATGACAGCTGCTGTGATCTGAAACACATTGACTCAGCAACAGCACACAGTGAAATTTGACATTGCGAGAAGATTATTTATTAAATGAGAGTAGAACTACCGACAAAATTAAATAAATTAAAAGAAAACAAATATTTTCAGTTAGCTAAGACTGAAAAATTGTCAACACAAAAAAAAAAATTTTCTGCATTTGGACAGTACAGCGAATTTAGAACTTACATCTAACAATGCAGTTGCTGTTCTAATGTGTTCTGTTCCATTGAAAAGCATTGGTTCTAAAATTTTTGCTGCGGCTATTAATCTTGTTATTGCTGTGTTTATGTGTTTAAGCTATGCGGGTACTGTCATCAGCGAAGGAATAGATTGGGTTAGAAGTCGCAGACAAGTGACCATTTCTAAGATAAGGAAGAGAGTGGTAGCCGTTGCTACGAAAACCATACTCATTGAGGAGTTTTCGTGAATCGATACATTTCATAAACAGACGATTTATCAGCGTTTGCATGACCTTAGAAAGAAGGGACGGAAATGCAATGGGTCGGTAATTGGACAGGGAGGAAGAAGCGTGGAAGAACACGTCTTCAGAACTATGGGAAAGATACCATCTGGACCAGCGGATTTGTTTCTGTTAGGATTCCCGCAACTATACGAGTGCGAAAGTGGACTTGTCCCATGGAAAATTAAATGCTCTTAAGTACAGGCGAAGACAAAGCACTACCTGGAAGCGTGGACTTCACTGCAAAAATGAGCAGCAAGCAGATTGGCTTTGTCTAAAGAGTTGATAGCTGGAATGTCATTATAAATGAGCATTGGGATGGCAGATGAGGCAGAATTTTTAATATTTTTGATCGATTGTATCTATACAGACTTTTGCAAGGCCTTTAATGAACTTTCCCTCACTATAATTAAATATAAACTTCCCCCTGTATTTATTGCATGGGTTAGTTCATACCTTAGTACGAGGTCTTTTCAGGTCGAACTTAGAGGTTTACTTTCCAACTCCTTTATAGCCCTATCTGCTTTAGCGATATTCTCGTTTATGCTAATGACATGAAAATCTTTAAGGACATTAATAACCCAAACGAACGAAACCTTCTTCAATCAGATATTAACAATTTTTAGTTTTAAGTTTTAAGTTTTAGCATTAAGTTAGTTGTAGCTTGTAATAAGCCAAATAAATGGGGGTTTTCTCCCCCAACAAAAAAATAATAATTAAAAGCGGTCTATTACTGAACCCTATCAAATGCCAAAGTATGACATTTTCTAGAAGACGTATGCCAACCGCGTTTCATTATTCATTGTCACAGCATACTCTTAGTCGTGTAAATTTTTTTAAGGATGAAATCTCTACTTGTAGGAGCAGTAAATGAAATCTCTACTTGTAGGAACTGCTTGTAATAGCACTCTGCGACACTGATCTGATAGTGATGTTCTTTTGGGAACAAGCAACGATGTGCTATAAGAAAAATATCCACAAATGGATATTGCTGCAATAGTCGGCTCTAAAAAATATTATAATATGAATGCGCTGTTTCTGTGGTCGAGAAACTACTAACGTTCCTAAACTTGATTTTGACCAGCAGCGCACAAGCTACGTTCGTAGTCCAATAAGGAAACGAGTTCATGCGTTATAAGATGGACATATTGGATTAAAGTGAAATAAGTTGACTGGAGGCGGGTGAACTCCAATTTCTAACGCATAATAAAAAGACCTCTTTTAACACCAAAGTCAGTCGGGGGCCTCATATCTTGGAAACCTTTCAGCGTTTGGATATTGGCGGCCAGATTTATGACAAAAGGATTGGCTGTTACCATCATTCAGTGTTACGCTCCGACTGAACCAGCATCTGAGGAAGAAAACGATGATTTCTATAACCAACTAGGGCCTTTTTATTAATCTTCTCTCAGGATGTTCGCCTACCTATTTATAATGCGCCCCGAGATTCCTGTAATAAGGGATCATCTGCTAATCTCCGAAACGTAATCACGATTACTTCACCGGAGCCTATAGAAAGATGTAGTCGTAACATATAAACGATAAATAGTTGGTTCCTGTGTATCACATTTTAACACCTAATAGAGACAATGTCATTGTGACGTGGCTTCGGTGACTGCAACTATGATGGTGAAAAGTGAATGGATTTCTTCAACACCTACCGCCTTGTCATAGAATCAGGCTTGCCATAAAATGAATTAGATGTAAACTGTCTTCAGCCGAGATGGGAAGTGGGTTGCGCCAACGACATGAACGCTTTATTTGATCGGGTGATCTATGATCGACTCTCGGCGTGGAATGGAAGCTGCTACTTACCACAAAACTGTTGCTTACCAAAGTGCATTAAAGCTGTTTAGCATGTAAAACGGATATATGGAATAACTTTCTCTGTTACATATTTATTTATTTATTTTATTTAGATTCCTCAGAAAACCAGTGAAAGAAATTTGTATATAGCTTAAATAAACTTCCAGGATGATTTAGAAACCACAAGGACACCTAAAATGTTAATTTTGATCTCATATTGTTTCAGATCTGGGAGATAGTTTTCTCCTATCTTCTGGATAAACGAGAAAGCAACATAAAAATAAACAGCTGGCTATAAATTATTATTAGCCTGGGCCTCAGTCCACCTCGGACTGAAGCGGCAACCAAAATAAAGTAAGTAAGTAACATAGAAATAGCCGGGGTGGCTGACGTTGGGCGTCAATCTGTTGTGTAAAATTCAGCCACCAAACAAGTTTTTTTTTCATTTTAGGTTTAAAACTTAAGTAGAATCACTCAGAACTGTTTTGCAAGAATTAATTAGGCTCCGGGTATGATAGCCACAAGTAATTAACCTGTAATCCTTTCTTATTTAAGGAATATAGAAGACACATTCTTTTTTCGAGACGCAGGTTGTTACCTACACATTTTCTCGATAAGTACTCGTACTCGTAATTACTGCGATTCCTAGAAAAGGTTCAATATCATACCCAAAACCAAATCTTTTGAAATTAAAGGAACAATAAGCTTCAATTGTATATTATTTTAATTTTATGCATATATTATACAATCAATATATTTATTACATTCAGTCTTCAAACTATTTTACAAGTATGGATTTACATTTAGAAATGCACAAATAAAATTAGTCTTAATTGTGACCTTTCAGTCGCAAATTTACATCAATAATTCACTTTTTATTTTCCCTTTATTGATATTTTCCTTTACAAGGTTTTTATGATTCAGTAAGTATGAAGCCAAAAACTCTATTGGATCAGGGGGCCTCTCACGGGCCAAAGCCTGCAGGCCTTGCATCAGGACGGGGATAACTGTTTGATTGAGATATTCTCGAGCGGATGAAAAACTCAGGTATTCGTCTTTAAATGGTGGCCACTGTTCTGCTGCATCTTTCTTCTTCCTTTTTATTCCACCGGTTTTACCCATCCCTTATAATTTTGGTACACAGGTAGAATTCGGGTATGTTTAATGATAAAATATAAAATTGCTATTCACACGGTAACTAAACACAAACTATCCTAGATAAAATAACTAATATCAAGAGATACAAACTTCCAATGCTCCTGGAAGTACATGCGTATGCAAATAATGCATTCCAGTAGATTTTTACAGGGTTGTTACCATTGTACGGTATGATTTTGAATTGTTGGAATAACACAATATTTATATATAAATCAAATTTTAAATACTTAATTCTCTTCCATAAACTATCCTTTCTTTCCATCACACTTTAATTAACTTTAAAGGACATTGTCATAGGTGCTGCAAAATATTAAAAATAAAACTTACATGAAACAGAAAACATGCCCATACATACGTACATAACATAAAAAAGGATTTCATGCTCTGGGAGACAACTAAAGATTCCATCGCGGAATCAGTGATAAAAATGAGACCTCTGCATTTACTCGTGCAATAAGGAAAGTGTTGAGAAGATCTGCACTATTAAATCAATTAAATCAATTATGTGCGTAGTTGTAAAAATTGAGCCAGTTCGAAGGTTTTTTTTTTTTTTTGCGCTGGGAGCTGGTAATCATCAAAAGACGAAACTGAGCCGGGACTCAATAACAGTGTGGAATTTTTCCCGTTTCCCTACGGTACCGCCGTCTTGGCATTTAATCGCAGGACGGAGAGGAGCCAGCCTTCCACTTATTGCACCTAGTCGTTAGACTAATCAGCAATTTGTTTTTCATATCTTAAGGTGGTTATGATAAGTATTCATCTGTGGTTGATTAAATATTTTTTTTACTTTACTCTTCTTAATATCCTAGTCAGATTTCTAGTATTTAATAGTTCCGACATTTCTGAGTTTATGTGGTTGAGAAGTCTAAGTTAGTGTCTATTAACTACTTTTTTGACTTCATCTTCAATCATTTCAATTTCTAAAACTCTAAGCAGATCAGTGTTTATTATGTACCATGTTTGTATTTTCTGTAAATTGGTTTTGCATGTGCATGCCCATAGCTGGAGCCCGTAGGCCCATACTGGTTTTAGAATTTGCTTAAAAAGCAGTAGTTTATTGTAATTGACAAACAAGAGTATTTCCCTATAAGCCAATACATTTGACCGTAGCGCATGTTCTTCTTTTTTTTTACATGCGCTTTCCAGCGCAGTTTTGCATCTAGTGTCATGCCTAAATATTTGGCTGTGTTTGCGTATTCTACTTCATTATCATTTATTATAACTGGGATGTGCGGAACATTTTTATTTGTAAAGTTGATGACTTTACGTCAATTAATTTAATCTGCCATTTTTGGTCCATTTTGATATATTATTCACTGCCTTCTGTAGCTTTTTCGTCGCTACTTTGGCAGTTTCTCCCACAGCAAAGATAGCAGTATCATCTGCAAATGTCCCCACGGTTGTTTCATCACTAAATGGCAAGTCACTGGTAAATAAGATATATAATACAGAGCCTAACACACGTGGAGTAGCCATCTCCTTCTTTGATTCTAAAAAAACCGCTGTAATATATAAGACTCTATTTCTGAGTATTCCTTTGGTAGATGCTTTTGCAATTTATGTATCAGTTCTTTGTGCCATACTTTATCGAAAGCTTGAGCTATATCAAGAAATATAATAGAGCATTATTCTATGCGCCTGATCAATCGTGGAGTGCTTATTTCTAAAACCAAATTGATGGTTTGGGATTAGCGATTTTTCTTCAATTATTTTATGCAGACGTTTAATCAACATCTTTTCAAATAGTTTGGACAACATAGGCAGTATCGATATGGGGCGGTAGGAGGTGGTTTCCCTGGTTTTGGTATCATAATTACCTCCGCGACTTTCCATATGCTAGGTACCTTATCCTGAATGCAGCATTTATAATCTGTGCTAGTTTCTTTAAGCCTTTTTTTGGGAGTTGCATTAGGATTTCCCCCGATATCAAGTCAAATCCTGGGGCTTTCTTAGTATTGATGCCTTCTTGTATTTCTTTGGCAATTTCTTTCTCCGTTACCACCGGTTGAATATGTCTCTCCTCTTCGCTTCCGTTTCTTGACAGTCTTTATCTTCATATGGTTGAAGGACACCTTCGAGATATTCAGCAAATAAATTCGCTTTTTCTTGGTTGTTTCTTGCCTAGTTACCTTCTCTGTTTTTAACTGGTCGAATGTGTGCAATTGGCCTTTTCAATTTTTGTGTTGCCTTCCAGAGTGAGTATTCGGTACTAGCATCATTTGCAAGATTGGTAAGGTATTTTTTAAGAGACTTATTTTTAAATTCTCTTATCAATGTTTTAAGCTTACTGTTTAGATTATTCAGTATTGGCACCCTTGATTATTACCAATGTTTTCTAGTTCTTCTCTTTTCCGCAATTATATCACATATTTCTTTTGGATATAAGTTTTGCTGGATTTTAGTTTTAGTTATAGGTGTTGCAGCCCATGCATATTTTTGGATATTAACTGTAAATATCTGAACAGCATTTTCTATTGGTCTTCTATTTCAATTGTTTCTGAGAGCCGAATACTATCCTCTAGATTCTGTCTGAAGTAGTTCCAATCAGTCATCTTATTAGTTAGTTTTGGGCTTTTTTCTTTTTTGCTAGTGATTTTATCGCCAAGTGTTAAAAGTATTGTAGAATGATCTGAGTCAAGATATGGTCCTTCTTCTACTTTTATAGTATTTTACGAGATACACGTATTCTTTGTAATGAAAAAGTCGACAAGATCTGAGGTTTTCTTCCTATCTGTTGGCCAATACGTAGGTTTTCCCGTTGAGTGATATTTGCCGCTAATTTCTTTTATTACTTCATATAATTATATTCTTCTCGTATTTGTCCATCTAGATCTCCAATACACCTGCGATAAATCTATTGCGAAATATGCGAAAGGGGCCTAAAAAGTAATTTTTCTTAAGACTATATCTGGGAGAACAGTAAATTGAGGCAACTGATATTATTTGTCTACTTTTCGTTTTTATATTTATAGATATTCCTTGTATCGCACATAATTGGAATTTGGATTCTATATAGTGATCGATCGTATTCTTTCCTATAACTGCAGCTCCGCATTTTGCCGAATTATAGGGCTGTGGGGAGTGATATAATTCCTACCCTCGCAGTTTGAAGTTTGTTTTGAATTTAAAGTGCGTCTCTGAGACAAGAAATATATCTATTTTGTTCATGTCGAGAACTACTTGAATTTCTTCTTTACGATTCTCGATACCATTAGCATTCCATTCTTTCTAGTATAGCTTTATTTCGTTTTTCCATGCTTTCCATTCTATCTCTACTGCATGCGCTCTATCGATAATCAGGTTGATTACTTTACATCCACAGTCAATAGTCTGTTTGAGTCTCATGTTCCCATAAAAACCTTCGTTCTTCGTAATAGAAGCTGTGAGTGGTTCACTCCTAAAATTGAATCACTCATTGAAAAGAGAGACAAGGCTTTTAAAAGGTGGAAAAGATTTAGAATTCCCGAACTAAGACAAGAATTCACACAGATCAGAAATTCTGTGAAGCATTAAATCTGACTATCTAAATCGAAGTTCTTTGCCTCTAAATTCAAGTCAGGGTTAAGCACAAAGAAAGCCTGGGAAAATGTCAAACAGTTGGGTATAGGACAATATCTGGCTGCGAAAGATAATGAAATTGACGTCAGAGACCTTAATTTAAAATTTTCTGCTGCTTCAACCTCATGTAGCTTTCAAGATGTTATAGATGAAGACTCAGTCATATACCCATTGCTAACCCGCGAAACACCCACAAATTTTGGATTTAGTAGAGTCTGCTTACCGGATGTCCTTAATGCGATTTTTGCCTTTAAATCGGATGCAATTGGTTTGGATTGCGTGCACCCAAAATTTCTTAAGACCATTATCTTCGAAGTACTGTCTCCCCTGACAAACATTTTCAACAACGTGTTGTCCTACTCAGCTTCCCCAAAATCCTGGGAGGTTTCAAAAATAATCCTGGTTTTAAAAAGCACGGTCGCCGAAGAAAAAGAATACCGTCCTATTTCCATACTCCCTTTTATTTCCAAGGTGTTCGAGAAGCTGATGAGCATGCAAATATATACATACCTGAACCAATTCGATCTCCTTTCACCGTTCCAATCAGGCTTTAGATAACAACATAGCTGCACCACCGCCCTGCTGAATCTGGTTGACGATTTTCGCTCAGCGATAGATAGGGATCATATTACCTCACTAGTTCTGCTCGACTTCTCGAAAGCATTCGATATAGTTCCGCATGAGATTCTCTTACTTAAACTTAAACATTACTTCAACTTTGATGAAACTGCGTTAAAACTGATAAGAAGTTATTTAGCAAATTGCACTCATGCTGTTTCATCCAATGGTAAGATTTCGGACTTTCTCGAATCGAAGGCTGGGGTACCACAGGGATCTATTATGGGACCGTTACTTTTCTCTATGTTTAATAACGACTTACCCTCAATCATACATAGCTGTAAAGTACAGATGTACGCCGATGACGTTCAATTGCACCTCAGCTACCCCCTCGGACTGATAGAAGATGCGACTTTACGTATAAATGAGGATTTAAGATTAGAGATTCGTTGGGCCCAAACAAACAGGCCTAAACTGAATTGTGACAAAAGCCAAGCTATCATTATAAGCCGTACCAGCTTAGATGTATCCTGTTTTCCCCTTATAGAAGTAGATAGTGTCCACCTTGTATATACTGAGCGGGTAAAAAACTTAGGGCTAAACTTTAATCGAAATCTAACCTGGGACGACCACGTGGCTACTACTGTGGGCAAGGTATACGGTGGTCTACGCACATTGTACCACTCTGGCTACTGTCTTCCAACTAGGGTGAAGGCGACACTGGTGAAGACCTTGATTTTGCCAATGTTGCTATATGCACACCCAGTGTTTTGTGATTTGAGCAGCCTTAGTTCACGAAAATTAAGGGTTGCATTCAACAGCGCTGTAAGATTTGTGTACAATGTTCGCCGTCATGATCATATTTCTGGATATGTTAAAGATTTTCTTGGCATTGGGATTCCAAGAATATTTGGATTTCAACGTTTTAGTCTTTCTTTTCAAACTCAAACAAAATAAAATTCCGAAGTACCTTTACCATAGAATCAATATGCATCTTCCGAAAGAAGTCTGGTCTTTATTTTGCCAACCTTCAGGTATAACACTACCGAAAGACAATTTTTTGTATATGCTGTGCGACTATGGAACTCACTTCCAGCCGATTTACGGAGATACCAGGGAATCGGTGACTTCAGAAGAGGGCTCAAGCAGCATCTGAGTACATGAAAATCAATGGTTTACGTCGTCGTTTTTGTAAGGGAGTAAGCTAACATTAAGGCTAGGATACTAGGGATTTATTTTTTCTACATTAATTTATATGAAATTTGTATGTTTATTTTAGTTTTTAGATTTGTTTTCAACTTTTTTTTCACTTCCACTGTTTAACTCTGCACAATAATGAATTTTGTATCTAAGTGTATGATTGTTTTAAAATAAATTGAAATTAAATTGAAATTAAATTTAGAATTTTTTGCATGAAGGTTTCCTTACTAGCATTTCATTTTGTTTTCTTTGTAGCTATTGGTTTTTCTAAATTTTTTGATGCAGCTTGTGCATATGTCAATTCTGTACCCGCTCCTGTTTTTGGTCTTAGGACTTTGTTGATAATTTTTTGGACTTTGGGTACTTCTTTTGGCGTTCTCGGTTGCAAGTCATTTATAACTTTAGGTGCGTCCTTTTCTGAATTAGGTTTAGTTTTTTTATTCTTTTTGTCTTTTGTCAGTTGATTCTGTTTAACAACTAAGCAGCCTCTATAGTTGGCTGGATGCTTTTCGTTACAATTGGCACCTTTTGCTGGTTCGTCTTTTTTCTTCATACAATCTTTAGTATGGTGATTTCCTGCACACTTAACGCATCTTGAGTTAGAGCTGCAGTATTTATGTGTATGTCCATACTTTTGGCAGTTCTTGCCCCACTAGTTTTGATTTCCTTATGGCATGGATCTCTACCTTCATTGCGAGGATATCTTTAATTTCGTATATCTTTTTGATATTTTCGTCATGCTCAAAAGTAAGTATAAACATTGGAAGCGGAACTTTACTTTTAAGTTTTATCATATTAACACCTTCCAATATCTTTAAGTTTTTCCTTCTTAGATCTGAAACTATACTCTCTGGTGAGCATGAGTAGTGTAGTTTCTTTAGAACAACCTTAATTGGTCTTGTTTGTTTGTCATAAGAGTACCATTGCACCTTTTTTGATTAAGTATTTTGGTAAGTTTTCTGTAAGAATCTTCTTCAGCTGCATTAATTTTAATATCATTACTATTTATTTATTTAGTTCGAAAGTCCAAAATTGTTCCACAATGTCAATGTTGTCAAACCGTTGGACATACACAAAAATACCGCAACCGTGACTTTGCCTGTGTAAAATGTGAAGGCAAACATGCAGCCAAGAACTCTACACCGAATAAGGAACAGCAAGCGAAATGAGTGAACTATCTAGGAAATCATCCTGGAAACTATAGAGGATGTCCAGTTGCGAAAAAAACAGTGCGAATACAAAGGATTTGCATTGTGTGACCATAATAGCTTTTTGCTTCGATTCGTTCACTTTTGCTCACTTACGAAAGAGCGAATGGATTCGATAAGTGTAAGTGTACGTATGAAAATTTGACAAGCGGTCCCCCATCTAAGTACTAACAGCGCTCGATGATGCTTGATTTTTGTGATCGGACGAGAACCTTTGCTTCCGAACACATACGCCTATTATGGGCTACTTGAGCAATTGACAGTACTGAAGGAAATTTAACGTAGAATTATGACAATAGCTTCCGATTGCTTCCGACTATTATAGTTCTGCCTTTAAGGCTCAACCACAATCAACATTGGGAAACATAAGCTAATGTCATAACTGAACGAAATACTTCCCTATGTTCTGCCAATTCCAACCGATGACCATAATAATTTTGCCTGCATTCCCCTCTGTCCAATCAATCTACAAATAATTTTTCTCTCATTGTTCTCTCTCTCTCTCATGATTTGTCCGTTTCTTTTGAAGCATCATCCCATGCCCTTTAGTTTTTCATTTTATTAAAATAAAAGATGTCTCTTTTAACGAAAAAGGCACCTATTTTTCCGAACACTTTCTATTAATATGTGTAAAAATTCGTAGTCCTAAATTTTTGTTTTTTTAAATTTTCATAACAAACATGACAACTGTCAGATTTCCATACGCAATGAGCCATTGAGACCGCTCTCACTTATGTTCGCTCATGTTTGCAAAAGTGAACGAACATTTAACGCTGGGCTTATTATGTGTTGGATGATAAAATTGTGAGTATTCGCCCGTACTCGTACGTAGGCGAAAGTTGATCAAGTTTCTCACTTTATTATAACGGCATTCGCCGCGAATCAAACAGTACTTGGGTGGCCTGCCAGACAACAATGACATACCCCTTTGCGGAACAATGAAGTTGCGTGAGCGGCTAAACTCTGCGAAGAAAATGGTTGAATCCCTTTAACCCGCGACGTGAGGCACCCGAGAACTGTTTAATTACGTCAAAGACTAACAGGCCGACAGGCACCTACTTGACAACTAGCACCTACCCTTAGGCTGTGGTTATGTAGCAAGCGAGTAATACAACCGCGAGCTCGCGCTTTCAGTTACAAGCTAGAGCTTGCGCTAGCTTAAGCTTGTAAGGTGTTCGATTGAAATTGAGATAGTTCACGCTTCAGTTTCTGTTTGATTCTAGTGAAGTGCACAACATGTCGCTATTTTTAGGCGAAGAACTTTTATTAACAGAAAGTGTGTGGTTGAGATATGCATTTTTAAACAAAGAAAAAAGTATCCTTCCCATAAACAAATTATGGCCCAATTAGGTGAATATAACGACTTGCACAAAATGCTTAAGGACGATGAAGAAAGGGTTTTCCAATATTACCGAATGACTCCTTCAACGTTCGAATACATACTAAATAAAATATTGTAATATGCAAGCTACGGCTCGAGTAGATAAAATGATATTCTGTGAAATTTATTTCTATATTTTCTAGTCTATAGAACAATTCAAGTTCACACTATACTATTCTTCGCAAATTCTTTTCTTACAAGGTCTCTTTCCTCTCAAATCACTTTATCTCCTTTCAATTACTTAATTCACAAATCCAAACTAATTACTTTTTCTTGTTTACTCTCAACTTTCAATTTATCACCAAATTACAACTTCGCCCATTATCACTTTTCCAATCTCTTCGCCACGGTTCTAAACCAACTGTGTCTTTTTTTGATCGCCATCTGTCCTTATATAGCAGAAGTTTCTGATAGCCAGAAACTTCTAGCAAATTCTTCGACCACTGGAACAAGAGAAATAATTCTTGCAGTTATAATTCCCTTTTATCACTGATATTATTCATCTCTTTCGTTGACATGAGCTGTGGAGACTTCGTCCCAGACACGAACCTCGAATGAAAGGACAGTTCGAACCAAAATTCTGCCAGAATGGAAAGTCACTTCGGAATTTGCTGCATAGACATAGGAGCGTAGTTATTATTATGCTACACTGCCCCCCTCTTAGACGTGTTCGTCCCGAACAAGTGCATCCTCATTTCGACCATTGTATCGACTCAGTCGGTCCACATGAACCACTTTCATTTTGGCCCTCGGTCCTCGCTGGATGCGGTAGACAACATCGTTGATGCGGGTTACTATTCTGTAGGGACCTTCCCAGTTCCGCTGTAATTTAGGTGATTTCCCCTTTTGGCGATGGGGATTATACAGCCACACCAGATCTCCTTCCTGGAATCCTGACGTTGTTGCCTTGGCATCATACCTGGTCTTCATGCGGTCGCTCGTCATCTTAATCTGGCTTCTGGTCCTTTGGTGTATGTCCCTAAGCCTTTCCCTAAGGTCCGCCACGTACTCTTCTTCATTTCTGGGCTCATTGGTAGGAGATCCAAATTTCACCTCACTGGGTAAACGAGCTATTCTACCAAATAAGATTTCGAACGGCGTATGTCGAGTAGTGCTATGCACGGCACTTCTATAGGCCATCAAAAACAAGGGAATCTGCCGGTCCCAATCCCGTTGGTAGTCACCTACGACCTTCGAGAGATGTTCGTCCAAAGTCCTATTGAAACGCTCCACCATACCGTCCGACTGTGGATGAAGCGGGGTTGTCCTTGTCTTTTTGATTCCGAGTAGTTGACACATCTCTTGGAAGATTCTTGACTCGAAGTTCCGCCCTTGGTCAGAATGCAATTCCAAGGGCACACCGAATCTGCTAACCCAATTGTAGACGATCTGCTCCGCCACGGTTCTGGCTTCCTGGTTAGGGATCGGAAACGCTTCCGGCCACTTACTGAAGTAGTCCATCACTACGAGTATATACCGATTACCATTGTCGGTTTCCGGAAAGGGACCTGCGATGTCAATGGCGATTCGTTCGAAAGGTGTTCCCACGTTGTATTGGTGCATCTTACCTCGAGTTTTGATTCTCGGACCCTTGCTAGCTGCACACACGTCGCATTTTCTGCACCAGTCTTCGATATCTTCCTTCGCTTTTAACCAATAAAAACGTTCTCGTACCTTTTCTAGCGTCTTATTCACTCCCAAGTGGCCTCCGGTCGCCCCGCCATGCATTTCCTGTAACACCTCCTTGACCCTCGTCCGCGGTACGACAAGCTGCATTACAAACGACTTTCCGTCGGAGGATTCCCATTTTCTTCTCAGAACACCTTCTTGGACATGGAGGGAGTCCCACTGCGCAAAATATGCCTTTAAGGTCGGGCTTCTGTGAGAAATGTCCTGATGATCCGGTTTCTCCATGTTCTCCTTCCAGGCCAGAATCGGCTCGATATCCGGGTCTTCCTTCTGAGCGTTCCGGATCTCATCTACGCTCCAGCCGGTGATAGGTTCGGCTCTCATTCTTTGGATGGAAACCAGCTCCCGTTCTTCCTGACGCGCACAATGTTTACAATCCGTTCTGCATGGTCTCCGGGACAGTGCATCCGCATTAGAGTGGAGTTTTCCTTTACGATGCTGTATTTCGTAGTCGTAGATTTGCAGCCTTTCGATCCATCTTGCGACCTGACCCTCAGGACTCTTGAACTGTAATAGCCATTTTAAGGCTGCATGGTCTGTGTGAAGAACGAACTTCCTCCCGTAGAGGTATTTGTGAAAATGCTTCGTAGCCAAGATCAAAGCTAGAAGTTCCCGCCTTGTCACGCAGTAGTTCCTTTCTGGCTTAGAGAGCACCTTGCTGAAGTACGCAACCACCTTCTCTTGGCCGTCATGCACCTGGGAGAGTACGGCTCCTACCCCGACATTACTAGCATCTGCATCCACAACGAACGTTTCCCCGGGAGTGGGGTAAGCCAGTATCGGGGCATCGCATAGCCGTTGTTTAAGTGCCTTGAAGCTCTTCTCGCACTCAATTGACCATTTGAATTGTTTTCCCTTTTCCGTCAACTGGTGCAGGTTCTTTGCGATCCCGGCAAAATCCTCCACGAACCGTCTGTAGTAGGTGGCTAGGCCCAGGAAGCTCCTTAGTTGGTGTTTGTCTTTGGGGACTGGCCAGTTTTTCACCGCTTCGACCTTCTCCGGATCGGTTCTCACTCCTTTCGCTGAAATTACGTGTCCCAGGTACTTGACTTCCGCTCTAAACAGGGCGCACTTCTTGGGGTTGAGCTTCAGGTGGGCACTTCGAAGCCTTTGAAACACATCCCTTAGATTGTCTCGGTGTTGCGCAAACGTTTTTCCTACGACGATGACATCATCCAAGTATACCAAACAGGTTTTCCATGTTAACCCTTGCAGGACACATTCCATCAATCGCTCGAAAGTCGCCGGAGCATTGCACAGCCCGAATGGCATTACCGTGAATTGCCATAGCCCATTTCCTGCGGTGAAGGCGGTTTTCTCCCGGTCTTCTGGATGGATCTGTACCTGCCAGTAGCCACTCTTCAAGTCGAGAGTGGAAAACCATCGGGCTCCTGATAGTGTGTCTAGCGTGTCGTCAATCCGTGGCAGAGGATAGCTGTCTTTCTTGGTGACGTAATTGAGCTGCCGATAGTCCACGCAGAACCGCGTGCTGCCATCTTTCTTCTTAACCAGTACAACCGGGGATGCCCACGGACTTTTGGAACTTTCAATCAGACCTTCTTTCTCCATTGCCGAGACCATCTCTGCAACTTCTGTCTGCTTTGCCAATGGAAGGCGCCTAGCAGGCTGACGAATTGGTCTAGTATCACCAGTGTCTATTCGATGTTGTACCAGGTGTGTTCGGCCGTATTCACCGTCCTGTGAGGCAAATACATCAGCGTACTCATTGATAAGATTCTTTGCCATAGTTCGCTGCTCCTGATTCAGCTCACTGGACTGGAGAATCGTCTCTCTCGTTTCCGCTGTCCAAGGTGATGGGAGAGGTTTTGGAGCATCACGTTCAGATATTGTTGCGACGGCGGTAATCGGCGTGCATTTTGCAGTCACCTCCCCTCGCCTTAGTTTGACAGTGTGTGGTCTTGCGTTCAAAACCCTCACTGGAACCATGGTGTTCTTTGGTTCGACTAACGTCTTTCCCACGATGTAGTCTTGAGAATTCTTCTCTGGGTCTGGTTCTACTATGTAGAATCGGTGGCTCCCAAGATCACCTTCCAGCTTCGTCCAAATGATTGTCTCTGAAGACGGCGGCAAAACTTCGTCTTTGCTGATGACTGTCCTGAGAGTTACGGCACTCTCGTTTCCGTACACCATCGGAATCTCCACATTTCGATACCTCAGTACTTGCATCCCGATGTCCAGGATTACTTCATTTGCTTTCATGAAGTCTATTCCGATGATGCACTCGTCGCATATATCTGCCACCAGAAACGCATGGGAGAACGTCAGTCCTGCCAGAGTAATCGTAAGACGAACTTCTCCAAATACCTTCGCCATTTCCCCTGTTGCAGTCTTCAGGCAGTAGCTGTTGGTGTTGTGCAGCCAGGAGCTTTTGACGATATCTCTTCTTACAATGGAGGCAGTGGCACCTGTGTCGATGGTGGCTACGCACTTCTTCTCGTTGATTAGTGCCTCCACTGTCAGGCTCTTGTTACCCCGTTTGGTTTGCGAAACTTGAATGGTGGTCCTGGGGGCCTCGATTCCAGTAACCAACTTCTGCCCCGCGAAGTTGGTCCTTACGCATCTCCCGACTGCTGGTTTTGGGAAGTCTGACCGACAGGATGCTTCCTCTCTGCTTCTCCTACTTCCGCAATGTGGACAATTTCCTCGTCTAGGTGCACTTCTGCACTGCCGTTGTAGGTGTCCGGTTTGGTTGCAATTCCAGCAACGGATTTGACTTCCGCGAGCTTTGACGGCTGTTCTCTGGCATGAGCATTCCACGACGGACATTTCCCTGACACGGTGTATTCCCTGGTATGCTTGGTCCGCAGCCTTCATTGACAAAGCGAATGCCAATGCCTCGGGGAGTGTTCGCTTTTCAGCCATCCTTACAGCCATTTGCAGTTGTCTGTCCTCTATGGCCTGAATAAAAGCTTCCACCGCCATTTCGTTGATAAGCTCCTCACCGGCTTTAGGGTATGAAAGATGGGCTAGTCGCTCTATATCCGCTTGCAACTGTTGGAGCGTTTCCCCCCTTTTCTGGACTCGACTACGCAGCTGAACCCTGTACACCTGCTGCATGTGTTCATCCCCAAACCGCATCTCGATAGCCTGAACCAGAGAGTCGTAGTTCTGCTGTTTATCTTCCGGGATGGTCTGCAAGAGCTCCGCAGCTGGACCCCTCAGTGCAAGCGTGAGTGCAATAGACTTTTCTTCATCGTCCCAGCTATTGGTCATTGCGACCGCTTCGAATTGCCTCTTATAAATTGGCCATGATGTTTGACCATCGAAGATAGGAGGCTGCATCTCCTTTCTTCTCAGTCCGTCAGTGGAATATTCCCGTGCTTTCTGTCTCTTCACGTCGCTGAGCTCCTTAGCAAGATTTTCGACTTGCTTTCCTACTATCTCGAATTGCGTATCCACTTTTTCAAACTGAGTCTCTATCTTCCCGAACTGAGTTTCATGTTTCTCAAAATTTTCATCGAATCTAGTTTCGACTTTTTCGAGTTGCGTCTCGACCTTCTCGATTTTCTCTTCGATCACTTCGAATTTGGATTCCAAGTTCTTGTTTTGCTCATCAAGTTTACTTTCCAGAGCATCTAGAGAATTCTTTTGTTCGTCCATCGCTTTCTTTTGTTCGTCCAGCTTAAGTTCTAGAGAATTCCTTTGGTCGCCCATTGCTTTCTTTTGTTCGTCCATCGCTTTCTTTTGTTCGTCCATCGCTTTCTTTTGTTCGTCCAGCTTAAGTTCTAGAGAATTCCGTTGATCTTCTATTGCTTTCTTTTGTTCGTCCATGACTAACTTAAGTTGCAGGAGCAGACTTGTTATACCCGGGTCGGCTGCTGTACTTGCTGGTTCCTCTTCCACGTCAAACTCTACGTCGTGCGGATTTTCACCTTCCTGCGTTACTGCTTCTTCCAGACGAATCAGTAGGGCATCTTTTCCCCCAGTTGTGTCGAGGTTCCGCTTACTGAGTTCTGCCTTTAGTTGAGTTATAGTTAGTTTTCCCAATTTGCGACCCATTTTGCGCAACTAATTAACTCAACACAGAAATCGTTTTTTTTTTTTTTTTTTGCTTGTGCAATTTCACACCACGGAAATAGTTATTCACAGAATAAGTTTTATCCCGCTTCTGACACCAATGTAATATGCAAGCTCGAGTAGATAAAACAATATTCTGTGAAATTTATTTCTTTATTTTCTAGTCTATAGAACAATTCAAGTTCACACTATACTATTCTTCGCAAATTCTTTTCTTACAAGGTCTCTTTCCTCTCAAATCACTTTATCTCCTTTCAATTACTTAATTCACAAATCCAAACTAATTACTTTTTCTTGTTTACTCTCAACTTTCAATTTATCACCAAATTACAACTTCGCCCATTATCACTTTTCCAATCTCTTCGCCACGGTTCTAAACCAACTGTGTCTTTTTTTGATCGCCATCTGTCCTTATATAGCAGAAGTTTCTGATAGCCAGAAACTTCTAGCAAATTCTTCGACCACTGGAACAAGAGAAATAATTCTTGCAGTTATAATTCCCTTTTATCACTGATATTATTCATCTCTTTCGTTGACATGAGCTGTGGAGACTTCGTCCCAGACACGAACCTCGAATGAAAGGACAGTTCGAACCAAAATTCTGCCAGAATGGAAAGTCACTTCGGAATTTGCTGCATAGACATAGGAGCGTAGTTATTATTATGCTACAATATGATAGGTCAACTATACAAAAGTAAAAAAAAAAAACAATTTTGTGGATACAATTTCAGCCGAGGAGAGACTTTCTGTTACGACAAGGTAGGTAATTAAAACAAATGTGATCGTTTTGTTAATGCATACATACTATATTTAATTCATCTGTTTTTTATAAAAAAAAAGAAAATAAACATAAATTTAATCATAATACATTTTTTAAAAATTTAATAAAAAAAAATTTGTTATTCATTAATAATGAATGGTAGAAAACGTCCATTAGTAGACCTTGGTTGCGAAATGTTTGTTGGGTTTCCTGGTAATGGGTTTACTGGAGAAGAAACCATTTCTTCATCTGTAATGCTGACCCAGGCAGTTGATGGATTTTTTGTATTAATGTCGTAGTTTTTCACTATCCATCTTCCGTTGATAATGGCAAGAGGTGAGGGTGGTGTTCCTACCGAAACCCGGGAAAGATTTGTCGACAGCAAAGGGCTGTAGACCTATTAGCCTAACGTCCTTCTTACTAAAATCAGTGCAGAGAATCTGTGATAACTACATCAAAACACAGATTACAAATCCGCGGCTGTGTCCTAATCAACACGCATACCTCAAAGGAAAATCAGTTGAGACGGCACTACACCAGGTTGTATCCACAATAGAAGATGCTTTTGAAACCAAGGAATCAGTTCCAGGCGTTTTTCTAGATATCGAAGGGGCATTTAACAATGTGAAAACTCAAAAAATTGTGGGGGCACTCTCGATATACTGTAATAACCAAATAATAAACAATTGGCTAGAACACATGCTTACAAACCGCATTATCACAGCTTCACTGGGAGACGACACAAGAAGGGGAACAGTCCGTACAGGAACACCACAGGGGGGGATAATATCTCCTTTTTTGTGGGTGCTCCAAAATGGGCAACCTTTTAAAAGCACTGGATGGAACCTGTGCGAAATGTGTAGAGTACGCAGATGACCTAGCCGTTCTGATAAGAGGTAAGCTCCTGAACATCATAGAAGAGCTTATGCAAAACACCCTTCGAATCATAAAAGAATGGGCGGAGGAGAGTGGATTAGAAATAAATCCAAATAAAACGGAAATGGTTCTCTTTACAAAGAAAACCAAAACTAGTGACTTTCACATTCCACAACTCAGAGGAGTATCACTACAACTCCGCGACAGCGTCAAGTATCTGGGCATTATATTGGACAGGAAACTGACCTGGAGAAAGAACCTGGAAGAAAGAGTCACCAAAGCCAAGAGAGCATATTGGATATGCAGGAGGACCATCGGGAAGTCATGGGGCTTGAAACCGAAACAGGTCCACTGGATATACGAATGCGTAATAAAACCCATCATCTTCTACGGTGTAGTTGTATGGTGGACAGTGATGAGCAGTGAAGTATGCAAGAGACTTGCTAACTAATGTGCAGCGTATGGTCTGCCTGGGTATTACAGGAGCACAATCCTCAACACCAATCGCGGCCATGGAAGCGATACTAAACATTCTACCAGTGCACCTCGAAGCGAAGAAGATTGCCGGCATTTCAGCCTCACGGCTTAGAACTATCGGCCATTTCATCGGTGGTGCAAATACGGGTCATCGAAAAATCACCGAAATGATAAGAGTAATGACACCACTCATCGATTACCCCAGTGATGTTGTTGGGAAATCGTACACGTTCTCCAATAACTTCGAAAAAATTTTTCCGGCAAGAGAATATTGGACGTATGAAAGAACGACAAGAAACTCCAATGGGATATCGGTTTATACAGATGGCTCTAACATATCAGGGGAATCAAGGGCTGGCATCTTCAGTGCTAACCCACCGATTGAACTTGCTATTCACCTAGAACCATTTGTATCGGTGTTCCAAGCAGAAGTCTATGCAATTATGAAGGCAACCGAAATACTCAGAGAAGACACCAGCGAAGGAAGGCAAATTGACATCTGCACAGACAGCAAAGCAGCAATTAGCGCGATTACAAACCCCATGTCGAAATCACGACTAGTAAGGGAGTGCAAAACTAAATTGAACTTACTTGCCAGACGCAATAGAGTCCGTCTCATATGGGTACCGGGGCACGAAGGTATACCGGGTAACGAAAAGGCAGACGAACTAGCAAGGAAAGGAGCAGGTAATACAGAACTGAACCCGGATAATACAATAGGGGTCCCTCTGACAACTATTAAAACAATAATCAATGAAAAGATACGACAGGAGTTCAATAACTACTGGACGAATCTAGACACGTGCAAAGTGGCTAAATCTGTAATAACCAAACCGAGTAACAACACAGCAAAAAGAGCTCTTAACTCAAGCAGAACACAATTGAGATTGATGGTGGGACTTTTAACAGGGCACATCAATCTCAACAAACATTCGTTCAGACTCGGGATAGCTGATACAACAATCTGTGCCAACTGTGAAGAGGAGGAGGAAGATATAGAACACCTCCTCTGTCACTGCCCTGCTACAGCGAGGCTAAGGCTGAAAATTCTGGGATCTCCAGGGATTCCGGATATCACACACCTCAGTAAGAAAGGAATTGGGGATATATTGGAGTTCGCCAGACGAACACTACGATTCCCCGATCACTAGACCTAAATCCTCTCAATACATAATTCCCAAAACACAGCACTATTCCTTATAGTTACGTAGATGAGGGGAACACAACGGGCTCAATGGAGGCCTAAGTAAAGAGCATAAGCTCACCCTCTTAAACCAACCAAACCAACCAACCAAACTCGCGCTTGCAATTCCAATTTAACCCACTGCAGAAAATTTAAAAGCGCGAGCTCGCGCTTGCTTGCGCTTGTAAAACTTTTGTATTACTCGCTTGCTATATAACCACAGCCTTAGCGGAGCAATACTAAACCATACGGACAAAGGGGTGAAATCCTTTTAGTCCGCGTAGCAGTTCACCCAAGTGCTGTTTGATTCGCCAAGAATTTTGAATAATCATGATGTAGATTTTTTTGTTCCCATAAATAATTTTGGTGGCATTTTTAATTTTGTTGGTGTATCTTGAAATTATAGGTGGGAAATAACTTAACACAATGTCTGGTTAAATTATTTCCCACTTTTATTGGGAAATAAGTCCACTTCATAAATTTGCTAGGACATAACATTCTTCTTGGTGGTGGCTTTAATGCCAAACATACCCACTGGGGATATAAGTTAACAACAACAAAAGGAAATGGCTTTATCAAACAGGCTGCAACTACAACTGTGAATTCTTTTCCTCTGGATCATTCTGATCCTAACACAATATCAAACCTTATTGATTTTTTCAGCAGGTAAAAAGGTAAAGGAAAATCTGTCCGCGTTTCCTCTATGAGTTCGGCAACGGTCTTCGGCGGTGGAGGTATTACCGAATATCATAGGGAAAGTAAGCTGACGTAGCGACGAAAGTTTTCTAACTGCCGTTCGTTTCGTAGCTTATAGCTGCAGCAACCAAATCCTTGCAACAAAATTATCCAAGCATGGTCACTGAGAGGAAATCCGGTACAAATAAACATTCACAGAACACTGTGATACCACGAATACCCCCGAAACCACAGATGCGCTTGTTCCGCACCCACGGCTAATGCATAAATGTTATGTGTGTTCTTGTCATGGAAAGTCTGAAAATTATTTTAAAACAATGCCATGTCGGCTGTAATAGATTTAGGCCAAAAGCATTTATTTGCTTTACCATTTAGCAATTTTTTTTTAAAATAAATAAGCTTGTCTATAAAAGACCTGTCTACCGAACCCTAACGCGTTTTTTTTTTTTTTTTTTTTTTTATAATTTGCACGTGTTAAAGGGGATATGAATACCCTTATACTAGTTTTTTTTTTTAGAACACGTGCGTTTTAAGGAAAGGGGAAGAGACAGAGAGGAAGACATATTATAAAAATAAGTTAAGATTAAATACTCAGGTAGTATTTATTGCAGTCCTAAAAGCTGATGTTTGGGAGCACTTAAAGCTACAAAATCGTTAACAGTATCATCCATATGTTGGTAAAGCAATACCGCAAATCTTTTAACGAAATTTTAAATAGTGGGGTTGGTTGTAGTGTAATTCTGACGAGAAATGAACAAGATCACTGTTTTACATTCCGAACTTTAGGAGTGTGTGTTTCGTATGCACTTACCCACAGCAGACGAGAGGTATAAACCCACCTATGAGAGGAGTAGAAAAATTGCACACCCAGATTAAGACATTTTATGCTGCAAGCGATCTTCGTGGATCCGTTGTCGCCCCACTTCTTTGATCTAGAAACATCTACAAAGGTAGTGTAAACGAAGAAAGAGAGAAAGAAATTGAATAATATCATGATCTATGGATTTCAAGAACAAGCTATAATACCTAAATAAAAAGGTCACGGGAACGTTCTTAACGGCTTTTTTGGCATCGTAGAAGTCGAGAGGCTCTGCTAGTCTCCTTGCAGCAAAATATGATAATTTGCAACAGTCCTCACATCACCACTTCCATTGTTTTCTAGGTAACTACTTTCTCAATCTAAATAGCTCTTTACTAAAGTTTCTTCTCCTTACAGCAGAATAGTGTAACCTGCACCAATTACACACTCAAAATATCTTGTTCGACGCCGATATCAAAAACAACTCAGCATACATATTCTATTCTACATTCGACCAAAAAACTGCTAACTCAAAAACCAAGAAACCAAACAAATTGCGATATTTCAAAACAACAGACCACCCTCTAATAATATGCTAAAAAATAAACTGCATCTTTTAAAACAAATTATGGTCTCTGTTTCATTTTACTGGGCCAATCTAGAACGGGAGATATCTAGTCGCACAAATTTGCTTACCACCCATACGAACATATCATACGTACCACCCGGTACAGAAAGGCCAAACAGCATGTGAAATGGTAACAATAATAGGTAGCGTCAAGTAAAGGCCGATGGACCTATCTTCTCATCCTGCTTCTGGAGGCATGGACAGGTCGCAAGCATGGCGAGGTAGACTTCTACACAACCCAACTACTAAGTGGGCACGGATGTTTTCGTGCGTATCTCTACAGATTCAGGCATGACAATTCTCCCTACTGCTCTTACTGCATTCAGGCTCAAGAAGATGTGGAACATTTACTCTTTCACTATCCGCAATTCGAAACTCAGAGACAAGCGCTGAGAAATAAGTTTGGGGAAATACCAACCCCGGAAAATATAGTACAATACTAGCTTAAACCCTGCCTGTTTCGCCAGGCATTACAAAAAAAACTGTTGTTGTACTCAGCTGTATGTACCACAACGGTATCGCACACAAAAACGTATAAATATTCTTTTTCAATGTTTTTGAATGTTTTTGTAATTTTGTATCACCTTTCGCCTATCACCTTTGTACCGTAATTATCTACATTTAAAAAAAAAACAGCTAAATTGGTTGAAAATTACGGGTGGTAGAGGGAAACATACGCATTTTGCAACTTAGTTATATATATATGTAAGTAGATATGATCTAATCGCAGGAGATCTTATTACCACACAAATAAGACCCTTCGAACGAGAAAGGCGACGGAGTGACGAACTACTAATAAGACTGTGAGTACGTAGAGCTGTTCGACCCCCACGATGAAATGAAAAGATGGGGGTACCGTGGGGAAGATAGGCAGTAAAGGGGAAATGTCAGATTTCCATACGCAATGAGCCATTGAGACCGCTCTCACTTATGTTCGCTCATGTTTGCAAAAGTGAACGAACATTTAACGCTGGGCTTATTATGTGTTGGATGATAAAATTGTGAGTATTCGCCCGTACTCGTACGTAGGCGAAAGTTGATCAAGTTTCTCACTTTATTATAACGGCATTCGCCGCGAATCAAACAGTACTTGGGTGGCCTGCCAGACAACAATGACATACCCCTTTGCGGAACAATGAAGTTGCGTGAGCGGCTAAACTCTGCGAAGAAAATGGTTGAATCCCTTTAACCCGCGACGTGAGGCACCCGAGAACTGTTTAATTACGTCAAAGACTAACAGGCCGACAGGCACCTACTTGACAACTAGCACCTACCCTTAGGCTGTGGTTATGTAGCAAGCGAGTAATACAACCGCGAGCTCGCGCTTTCAGTTACAAGCTAGAGCTTGCGCTAGCTTAAGCTTGTAAGGTGTTCGATTGAAATTGAGATAGTTCACGCTTCAGTTTCTGTTTGATTCTAGTGAAGTGCACAACATGTCGCTATTTTTAGGCGAAGAACTTTTATTAACAGAAAGTGTGTGGTTGAGATATGCATTTTTAAACAAAGAAAAAAGTATCCTTCCCATAAACAAATTATGGCCCAATTAGGTGAATATAACGACTTGCACAAAATGCTTAAGGACGATGAAGAAAGGGTTTTCCAATATTACCGAATGACTCCTTCAACGTTCGAATACATACTAAATAAAATATTGTAATATGCAAGCTACGGCTCGAGTAGATAAAATGATATTCTGTGAAATTTATTTCTATATTTTCTAGTCTATAGAACAATTCAAGTTCACACTATACTATTCTTCGCAAATTCTTTTCTTACAAGGTCTCTTTCCTCTCAAATCACTTTATCTCCTTTCAATTACTTAATTCACAAATCCAAACTAATTACTTTTTCTTGTTTACTCTCAACTTTCAATTTATCACCAAATTACAACTTCGCCCATTATCACTTTTCCAATCTCTTCGCCACGGTTCTAAACCAACTGTGTCTTTTTTTGATCGCCATCTGTCCTTATATAGCAGAAGTTTCTGATAGCCAGAAACTTCTAGCAAATTCTTCGACCACTGGAACAAGAGAAATAATTCTTGCAGTTATAATTCCCTTTTATCACTGATATTATTCATCTCTTTCGTTGACATGAGCTGTGGAGACTTCGTCCCAGACACGAACCTCGAATGAAAGGACAGTTCGAACCAAAATTCTGCCAGAATGGAAAGTCACTTCGGAATTTGCTGCATAGACATAGGAGCGTAGTTATTATTATGCTACACTGCCCCCCTCTTAGACGTGTTCGTCCCGAACAAGTGCATCCTCATTTCGACCATTGTATCGACTCAGTCGGTCCACATGAACCACTTTCATTTTGGCCCTCGGTCCTCGCTGGATGCGGTAGACAACATCGTTGATGCGGGTTACTATTCTGTAGGGACCTTCCCAGTTCCGCTGTAATTTAGGTGATTTCCCCTTTTGGCGATGGGGATTATACAGCCACACCAGATCTCCTTCCTGGAATCCTGACGTTGTTGCCTTGGCATCATACCTGGTCTTCATGCGGTCGCTCGTCATCTTAATCTGGCTTCTGGTCCTTTGGTGTATGTCCCTAAGCCTTTCCCTAAGGTCCGCCACGTACTCTTCTTCATTTCTGGGCTCATTGGTAGGAGATCCAAATTTCACCTCACTGGGTAAACGAGCTATTCTACCAAATAAGATTTCGAACGGCGTATGTCGAGTAGTGCTATGCACGGCACTTCTATAGGCCATCAAAAACAAGGGAATCTGCCGGTCCCAATCCCGTTGGTAGTCACCTACGACCTTCGAGAGATGTTCGTCCAAAGTCCTATTGAAACGCTCCACCATACCGTCCGACTGTGGATGAAGCGGGGTTGTCCTTGTCTTTTTGATTCCGAGTAGTTGACACATCTCTTGGAAGATTCTTGACTCGAAGTTCCGCCCTTGGTCAGAATGCAATTCCAAGGGCACACCGAATCTGCTAACCCAATTGTAGACGATCTGCTCCGCCACGATTCTGGCTTCCTGGTTAGGGATCGGAAACGCTTCCGGCCACTTACTGAAGTAGTCCATCACTACGAGTATATACCGATTACCATTGTCGGTTTCCGGAAAGGGACCTGCGATGTCAATGGCGATTCGTTCGAAAGGTGTTCCCACGTTGTATTGGTGCATCTTACCTCGAGTTTTGATTCTCGGACCCTTGCTAGCTGCACACACGTCGCATTTTCTGCACCAGTCTTCGATATCTTCCTTCGCTTTTAACCAATAAAAATGTTCTCGTACCTTTTCTAGCGTCTTATTCACTCCCAAGTGGCCTCCGGTCGCCCCGCCATGCATTTCCTGTAACACCTCCTTGACCCTCGTCCGCGGTACGACAAGCTGCATTACAAACGACTTTCCGTCGGAGGATTCCCATTTTCTTCTCAGAACACCTTCTTGGACATGGAGGGAGTCCCACTGCGCAAAATATGCCTTTAAGGTCGGGCTTCTGTGAGAAATGTCCTGATGATCCGGTTTCTCCATGTTCTCCTTCCAGGCCAGAATCGGCTCGATATCCGGGTCTTCCTTCTGAGCGTTCCGGATCTCATCTACGCTCCAGCCGGTGATAGGTTCGGCTCTCATTCTTTGGATGGAAACCAGCTCCCGTTCTTCCTGACGCGCACAATGTTTACAATCCGTTCTGCATGGTCTCCGGGACAGTGCATCCGCATTAGAGTGGAGTTTTCCTTTACGATGCTGTATTTCGTAGTCGTAGATTTGCAGCCTTTCGATCCATCTTGCGACCTGACCCTCAGGACTCTTGAACTGTAATAGCCATTTTAAGGCTGCATGGTCTGTGTGAAGAACGAACTTCCTCCCGTAGAGGTATTTGTGAAAATGCTTCGTAGCCAAGATCAAAGCTAGAAGTTCCCGCCTTGTCACGCAGTAGTTCCTTTCTGGCTTAGAGAGCACCTTGCTGAAGTACGCAACCACCTTCTCTTGGCCGTCATGCACCTGGGAGAGTACGGCTCCTACCCCGACATTACTAGCATCTGCATCCACAACGAACGTTTCCCCGGGAGTGGGGTAAGCCAGTATCGGGGCATCGCATAGCCGTTGTTTAAGTGCCTTGAAGCTCTTCTCGCACTCAATTGACCATTTGAATTGTTTTCCCTTTTCCGTCAACTGGTGCAGGTTCTTTGCGATCCCGGCAAAATCCTCCACGAACCGTCTGTAGTAGGTGGCTAGGCCCAGGAAGCTCCTTAGTTGGTGTTTGTCTTTGGGGACTGGCCAGTTTTTCACCGCTTCGACCTTCTCCGGATCGGTTCTCACTCCTTTCGCTGAAATTACGTGTCCCAGGTACTTGACTTCCGCTCTAAACAGGGCGCACTTCTTGGGGTTGAGCTTCAGGTGGGCACTTCGAAGCCTTTGAAACACATCCCTTAGATTGTCTCGGTGTTGCGCAAACGTTTTTCCTACGACGATGACATCATCCAAGTATACCAAACAGGTTTTCCATGTTAACCCTTGCAGGACACATTCCATCAATCGCTCGAAAGTCGCCGGAGCATTGCACAGCCCGAATGGCATTACCGTGAATTGCCATAGCCCATTTCCTGCGGTGAAGGCGGTTTTCTCCCGGTCTTCTGGATGGATCTGTACCTGCCAGTAGCCACTCTTCAAGTCGAGAGTGGAAAACCATCGGGCTCCTGATAGTGTGTCTAGCGTGTCGTCAATCCGTGGCAGAGGATAGCTGTCTTTCTTGGTGACGTAATTGAGCTGCCGATAGTCCACGCAGAACCGCGTGCTGCCATCTTTCTTCTTAACCAGTACAACCGGGGATGCCCACGGACTTTTGGAACTTTCAATCAGACCTTCTTTCTCCATTGCCGAGACCATCTCTGCAACTTCTGTCTGCTTTGCCAATGGAAGGCGCCTAGCAGGCTGACGAATTGGTCTAGTATCACCAGTGTCTATTCGATGTTGTACCAGGTGTGTTCGGCCGTATTCACCGTCCTGTGAGGCAAATACATCAGCGTACTCATTGATAAGATTCTTTGCCATAGTTCGCTGCTCCTGATTCAGCTCACTGGACTGGAGAATCGTCTCTCTCGTTTCCGCTGTCCAAGGTGATGGGAGAGGTTTTGGAGCATCACGTTCAGATATTGTTGCGACGGCGGTAATCGGCGTGCATTTTGCAGTCACCTCCCCTCGCCTTAGTTTGACAGTGTGTGGTCTTGCGTTCAAAACCCTCACTGGAACCATGGTGTTCTTTGGTTCGACTAACGTCTTTCCCACGATGTAGTCTTGAGAATTCTTCTCTGGGTCTGGTTCTACTATGTAGAATCGGTGGCTCCCAAGATCACCTTCCAGCTTCGTCCAAATGATTGTCTCTGAAGACGGCGACAAAACTTCGTCTTTGCTGATGACTGTCCTGAGAGTTACGGCACTCTCGTTTCCGTACACCATCGGAATCTCCACATTTCGATACCTCAGTACTTGCATCCCGATGTCCAGGATTACTTCATTTGCTTTCATGAAGTCTATTCCGATGATGCACTCGTCGCATATATCTGCCACCAGAAACGCATGGGAGAACGTCAGTCCTGCCAGAGTAATCGTAAGACGAACTTCTCCAAATACCTTCGCCATTTCCCCTGTTGCAGTCTTCAGGCAGTAGCTGTTGGTGTTGTGCAGCCAGGAGCTTTTGACGATATCTCTTCTTACAATGGAGGCAGTGGCACCTGTGTCGATGGTGGCTACGCACTTCTTCTCGTTGATTAGTGCCTCCACTGTCAGGCTCTTGTTACCCCGTTTGGTTTGCGAAACTTGAATGGTGGTCCTGGGGGCCTCGATTCCAGTAACCAACTTCTGCCCCGCGAAGTTGGTCCTTACGCATCTCCCGACTGCTGGTTTTGGGAAGTCTGACCGACAGGATGCTTCCTCTCTGCTTCTCCTACTTCCGCAATGTGGACAATTTCCTCGTCTAGGTGCACTTCTGCACTGCCGTTGTAGGTGTCCGGTTTGGTTGCAATTCCAGCAACGGATTTGACTTCCGCGAGCTTTGACGGCTGTTCTCTGGCATGAGCATTCCACGACGGACATTTCCCTGACACGGTGTATTCCCTGGTATGCTTGGTCCGCAGCCTTCATTGACAAAGCGAATGCCAATGCCTCGGGGAGTGTTCGCTTTTCAGCCATCCTTACAGCCATTTGCAGTTGTCTGTCCTCTATGGCCTGAATAAAAGCTTCCACCGCCATTTCGTTGATAAGCTCCTCACCGGCTTTAGGGTATGAAAGATGGGCTAGTCGCTCTATATCCGCTTGCAACTGTTGGAGCGTTTCCCCCCTTTTCTGGACTCGACTACGCAGCTGAACCCTGTACACCTGCTGCATGTGTTCATCCCCAAACCGCATCTCGATAGCCTGAACCAGAGAGTCGTAGTTCTGCTGTTTATCTTCCGGGATGGTCTGCAAGAGCTCCGCAGCTGGACCCCTCAGTGCAAGCGTGAGTGCAATAGACTTTTCTTCATCGTCCCAGCTATTGGTCATTGCGACCGCTTCGAATTGCCTCTTATAAATTGGCCATGATGTTTGACCATCGAAGATAGGAGGCTGCATCTCCTTTCTTCTCAGTCCGTCAGTGGAATATTCCCGTGCTTTCTGTCTCTTCACGTCGCTGAGCTCCTTAGCAAGATTTTCGACTTGCTTTCCTACTATCTCGAATTGCGTATCCACTTTTTCAAACTGAGTCTCTATCTTCCCGAACTGAGTTTCATGTTTCTCAAAATTTTCATCGAATCTAGTTTCGACTTTTTCGAGTTGCGTCTCGACCTTCTCGATTTTCTCTTCGATCACTTCGAATTTGGATTCCAAGTTCTTGTTTTGCTCATCAAGTTTACTTTCCAGAGCATCTAGAGAATTCTTTTGTTCGTCCATCGCTTTCTTTTGTTCGTCCAGCTTAAGTTCTAGAGAATTCCTTTGGTCGCCCATTGCTTTCTTTTGTTCGTCCATCGCTTTCTTTTGTTCGTCCATCGCTTTCTTTTGTTCGTCCAGCTTAAGTTCTAGAGAATTCCGTTGATCTTCTATTGCTTTCTTTTGTTCGTCCATGACTAACTTAAGTTGCAGGAGCAGACTTGTTATACCCGGGTCGGCTGCTGTACTTGCTGGTTCCTCTTCCACGTCAAACTCTACGTCGTGCGGATTTTCACCTTCCTGCGTTACTGCTTCTTCCAGACGAATCAGTAGGGCATCTTTTCCCCCAGTTGTGTCGAGGTTCCGCTTACTGAGTTCTGCCTTTAGTTGAGTTATAGTTAGTTTTCCCAATTTGCGACCCATTTTGCGCAACTAATTAACTCAACACAGAAATCGTTTTTTTTTTTTTTTTTGCTTGTGCAATTTCACACCACGGAAATAGTTATTCACAGAATAAGTTTTATCCCGCTTCTGACACCAATGTAATATGCAAGCTCGAGTAGATAAAACAATATTCTGTGAAATTTATTTCTTTATTTTCTAGTCTATAGAACAATTCAAGTTCACACTATACTATTCTTCGCAAATTCTTTTCTTACAAGGTCTCTTTCCTCTCAAATCACTTTATCTCCTTTCAATTACTTAATTCACAAATCCAAACTAATTACTTTTTCTTGTTTACTCTCAACTTTCAATTTATCACCAAATTACAACTTCGCCCATTATCACTTTTCCAATCTCTTCGCCACGGTTCTAAACCAACTGTGTCTTTTTTTGATCGCCATCTGTCCTTATATAGCAGAAGTTTCTGATAGCCAGAAACTTCTAGCAAATTCTTCGACCACTGGAACAAGAGAAATAATTCTTGCAGTTATAATTCCCTTTTATCACTGATATTATTCATCTCTTTCGTTGACATGAGCTGTGGAGACTTCGTCCCAGACACGAACCTCGAATGAAAGGACAGTTCGAACCAAAATTCTGCCAGAATGGAAAGTCACTTCGGAATTTGCTGCATAGACATAGGAGCGTAGTTATTATTATGCTACAATATGATAGGTCAACTATACAAAAGTAAAAAAAAAAAACAATTTTGTGGATACAATTTCAGCCGAGGAGAGACTTTCTGTTACGACAAGGTAGGTAATTAAAACAAATGTGATCGTTTTGTTAATGCATACATACTATATTTAATTCATCTGTTTTTTATAAAAAAAAAGAAAATAAACATAAATTTAATCATAATACATTTTTTAAAAATTTAATAAAAAAAAATTTGTTATTCATTAATAATGAATGGTAGAAAACGTCCATTAGTAGACCTTGGTTGCGAAATGTTTGTTGGGTTTCCTGGTAATGGGTTTACTGGAGAAGAAACCATTTCTTCATCTGTAATGCTGACCCAGGCAGTTGATGGATTTTTTGTATTAATGTCGTAGTTTTCACTATCCATCTTCCGTTGATAATGGCAAGAGGTGAGGGTGGTGTTCCTACCGAAACCCGGGAAAGATTTGTCGACAGCAAAGGGCTGTAGACCTATTAGCCTAACGTTCTTCTTACTAAAATCAGTGCAGAGAATCTGTGATAACTACATCAAAACACAGATTACAAATCCGCGGCAGTGTCCTAATCAACACGCATACCTCAAAGGAAAATCAGTTGAGACGGCACTACACCAGGTTGTATCCACAATAGAAGATGCTTTTGAAACCAAGGAATCAGTTCCAGGCGTTTTTCTAGATATCGAAGGGGCATTTAACAATGTGAAAACTCAAAAAATTGTGGAGGCACTCTCGATATACTGTAATAACCAAATAATAAACAATTGGCTAGAACACATGCTTACAAACCGCATTATCACAGCTTCACTGGGAGACGACACAAGAAGGGGAACAGTCCGTACAGGAACACCACAGGGGGGGGATAATATCTCCTTTTTTGTGGGTGCTCCACAATGGGCAACCTTTTAAAAGCACTGGATGGAACCTGTGCGAAATGTGTAGAGTACGCAGATGACCTAGCCGTTCTGATAAGAGGTAAGCTCCTGAACATCATAGAAGAGCTTATGCAAAACACCCTTCGAATCATAAAAGAATGGGCGGAGGAGAGTGGATTAGAAATAAATCCAAATAAAACGGAAATGGTTCTCTTTACAAAGAAAACCAAAACTAGTGACTTTCACATTCCACAACTCAGAGGAGTATCACTACAACTCCGCGACAGCGTCAAGTATCTGGGCATTATATTGGACAGGAAACTGACCTGGAGAAAGAACCTGGAAGAAAGAGTCACCAAAGCCAAGAGAGCATATTGGATATGCAGGAGGACCATCGGGAAGTCATGGGGCTTGAAACCGAAACAGGTCCACTGGATATACGAATGCGTAATAAAACCCATCATCTT
The DNA here is from genome assembly GCA_963082735.1 of Pocota personata. Lineage (NCBI taxonomy): Eukaryota > Metazoa > Arthropoda > Insecta > Diptera > Syrphidae > Pocota > Pocota personata. The sequence goes on from OY720433.1 coordinate 7,031,004, forward strand.
CTACGGTGTAGTTGTATGGTGGACAGTGATGAGCAGTGAAGTATGCAAGAGACTTGCTAACTAATGTGCAGCGTATGGTCTGCCTGGGTATTACAGGAGCACAATCCTCAACACCAATCGCGGCCATGGAAGCGATACTAAACATTCTACCAGTGCACCTCGAAGCGAAGAAGATTGCCGGCATTTCAGCCTCACGGCTTAGAACTATCGGCCATTTCATCGGTGGTGCAAATACGGGTCATCGAAAAATCACCGAAATGATAAGAGTAATGACACCACTCATCGATTACCCCAGTGATGTTGTTGGGAAATCGTACACGTTCTCCAATAACTTCGAAAAAATTTTTCCGGCAAGAGAATATTGGACGTATGAAAGAACGACAAGAAACTCCAATGGGATATCGGTTTATACAGATGGCTCTAACATATCAGGGGAATCAAGGGCTGGCATCTTCAGTGCTAACCCACCGATTGAACTTGCTATTCACCTAGAACCATTTGTATCGGTGTTCCAAGCAGAAGTCTATGCAATTATGAAGGCAACCGAAATACTCAGAGAAGACACCAGCGAAGGAAGGCAAATTGACATCTGCACAGACAGCAAAGCAGCAATTAGCGCGATTACAAACCCCATGTCGAAATCACGACTAGTAAGGGAGTGCAAAACTAAATTGAACTTACTTGCCAGACGCAATAGAGTCCGTCTCATATGGGTACCGGGGCACGAAGGTATACCGGGTAACGAAAAGGCAGACGAACTAGCAAGGAAAGGAGCAGGTAATACAGAACTGAACCCGGATAATACAATAGGGGTCCCTCTGACAACTATTAAAACAATAATCAATGAAAAGATACGACAGGAGTTCAATAACTACTGGACGAATCTAGACACGTGCAAAGTGGCTAAATCTGTAATAACCAAACCGAGTAACAACACAGCAAAAAGAGCTCTTAACTCAAGCAGAACACAATTGAGATTGATGGTGGGACTTTTAACAGGGCACATCAATCTCAACAAACATTCGTTCAGACTCGGGATAGCTGATACAACAATCTGTGCCAACTGTGAAGAGGAGGAGGAAGATATAGAACACCTCCTCTGTCACTGCCCTGCTACAGCGAGGCTAAGGCTGAAAATTCTGGGATCTCCAGGGATTCCGGATATCACACACCTCAGTAAGAAAGGAATTGGGGATATATTGGAGTTCGCCAGACGAACACTACGATTCCCCGATCACTAGACCTAAATCCTCTCAATACATAATTCCCAAAACACAGCACTATTCCTTATAGTTACGTAGATGAGGGGAACACAACGGGCTCAATGGAGGCCTAAGTAAAGAGCATAAGCTCACCCTCTTAAACCAACCAAACCAACCAACCAAACTCGCGCTTGCAATTCCAATTTAACCCACTGCAGAAAATTTAAAAGCGCGAGCTCGCGCTTGCTTGCGCTTGTAAAACTTTTGTATTACTCGCTTGCTATATAACCACAGCCTTAGCGGAGCAATACTAAACCATACGGACAAAGGGGTGAAATCCTTTTAGTCCGCGTAGCAGTTCACCCAAGTGCTGTTTGATTCGCCAAGAATTTTGAATAATCATGATGTAGATTTTTTTGTTCCCATAAATAATTTTGGTGGCATTTTTAATTTTGTTGGTGTATCTTGAAATTATAGGTGGGAAATAACTTAACACAATGTCTGGTTAAATTATTTCCCACTTTTATTGGGAAATAAGTCCACTTCATAAATTTGCTAGGACATAACATTCTTCTTGGTGGTGGCTTTAATGCCAAACATACCCACTGGGGATATAAGTTAACAACAACAAAAGGAAATGGCTTTATCAAACAGGCTGCAACTACAACTGTGAATTCTTTTCCTCTGGATCATTCTGATCCTAACACAATATCAAACCTTATTGATTTTTTCAGCAGGTAAAAAGGTAAAGGAAAATCTGTCCGCGTTTCCTCTATGAGTTCGGCAACGGTCTTCGGCGGTGGAGGTATTACCGAATATCATAGGGAAAGTAAGCTGACGTAGCGACGAAAGTTTTCTAACTGCCGTTCGTTTCGTAGCTTATAGCTGCAGCAACCAAATCCTTGCAACAAAATTATCCAAGCATGGTCACTGAGAGGAAATCCGGTACAAATAAACATTCACAGAACACTGTGATACCACGAATACCCCCCGAAACCACAGATGCGCTTGTTCCGCACCCACGGCTAATGCATAAATGTTATGTGTGTTCTTGTCATGGAAAGTCTGAAAATTATTTTAAAACAATGCCATGTCGGCTGTAATAGATTTAGGCCAAAAGCATTTATTTGCTTTACCATTTAGCAATTTTTTTTTAAAATAAATAAGCTTGTCTATAAAAGACCTGTCTACCGAACCCTAACGCGTTTTTTTTTTTTTTTTTTTTTTTATAATTTGCACGTGTTAAAGGGGATATGAATACCCTTATACTAGTTTTTTTTTTTAGAACACGTGCGTTTTAAGGAAAGGGGAAGAGACAGAGAGGAAGACATATTATAAAAATAAGTTAAGATTAAATACTCAGGTAGTATTTATTGCAGTCCTAAAAGCTGATGTTTGGGAGCACTTAAAGCTACAAAATCGTTAACAGTATCATCCATATGTTGGTAAAGCAATACCGCAAATCTTTTAACGAAATTTTAAATAGTGGGGTTGGTTGTAGTGTAATTCTGACGAGAAATGAACAAGATCACTGTTTTACATTCCGAACTTTAGGAGTGTGTGTTTCGTATGCACTTACCCACAGCAGACGAGAGGTATAAACCCACCTATGAGAGGAGTAGAAAAATTGCACACCCAGATTAAGACATTTTATGCTGCAAGCGATCTTCGTGGATCCGTTGTCGCCCCACTTCTTTGATCTAGAAACATCTACAAAGGTAGTGTAAACGAAGAAAGAGAGAAAGAAATTGAATAATATCATGATCTATGGATTTCAAGAACAAGCTATAATACCTAAATAAAAAGGTCACGGGAACGTTCTTAACGGCTTTTTTGGCATCGTAGAAGTCGAGAGGCTCTGCTAGTCTCCTTGCAGCAAAATATGATAATTTGCAACAGTCCTCACATCACCACTTCCATTGTTTTCTAGGTAACTACTTTCTCAATCTAAATAGCTCTTTACTAAAGTTTCTTCTCCTTACAGCAGAATAGTGTAACCTGCACCAATTACACACTCAAAATATCTTGTTCGACGCCGATATCAAAAACAACTCAGCATACATATTCTATTCTACATTCGACCAAAAAACTGCTAACTCAAAAACCAAGAAACCAAACAAATTGCGATATTTCAAAACAACAGACCACCCTCTAATAATATGCTAAAAAATAAACTGCATCTTTTAAAACAAATTATGGTCTCTGTTTCATTTTACTGGGCCAATCTAGAACGGGAGATATCTAGTCGCACAAATTTGCTTACCACCCATACGAACATATCATACGTACCACCCGGTACAGAAAGGCCAAACAGCATGTGAAATGGTAACAATAATAGGTAGCGTCAAGTAAAGGCCGATGGACCTATCTTCTCATCCTGCTTCTGGAGGCATGGACAGGTCGCAAGCATGGCGAGGTAGACTTCTACACAACCCAACTACTAAGTGGGCACGGATGTTTTCGTGCGTATCTCTACAGATTCAGGCATGACAATTCTCCCTACTGCTCTTACTGCATTCAGGCTCAAGAAGATGTGGAACATTTACTCTTTCACTATCCGCAATTCGAAACTCAGAGACAAGCGCTGAGAAATAAGTTTGGGGAAATACCAACCCCGGAAAATATAGTACAATACTAGCTTAAACCCTGCCTGTTTCGCCAGGCATTACAAAAAAAACTGTTGTTGTACTCAGCTGTATGTACCACAACGGTATCGCACACAAAAACGTATAAATATTCTTTTTCAATGTTTTTGAATGTTTTTGTAATTTTGTATCACCTTTCGCCTATCACCTTTGTACCGTAATTATCTACATTTAAAAAAAAAACAGCTAAATTGGTTGAAAATTACGGGTGGTAGAGGGAAACATACGCATTTTGCAACTTAGTTATATATATATGTAAGTAGATATGATCTAATCGCAGGAGATCTTATTACCACACAAATAAGACCCTTCGAACGAGAAAGGCGACGGAGTGACGAACTACTAATAAGACTGTGAGTACGTAGAGCTGTTCGACCCCCACGATGAAATGAAAAGATGGGGGTACCGTGGGGAAGATAGGCAGTAAAGGGGAAATGTCAGATTTCCATACGCAATGAGCCATTGAGACCGCTCTCACTTATGTTCGCTCATGTTTGCAAAAGTGAACGAACATTTAACGCTGGGCTTATTATGTGTTGGATGATAAAATTGTGAGTATTCGCCCGTACTCGTACGTAGGCGAAAGTTGATCAAGTTTCTCACTTTATTATAACGGCATTCGCCGCGAATCAAACAGTACTTGGGTGGCCTGCCAGACAACAATGACATACCCCTTTGCGGAACAATGAAGTTGCGTGAGCGGCTAAACTCTGCGAAGAAAATGGTTGAATCCCTTTAACCCGCGACGTGAGGCACCCGAGAACTGTTTAATTACGTCAAAGACTAACAGGCCGACAGGCACCTACTTGACAACTAGCACCTACCCTTAGGCTGTGGTTATGTAGCAAGCGAGTAATACAACCGCGAGCTCGCGCTTTCAGTTACAAGCTAGAGCTTGCGCTAGCTTAAGCTTGTAAGGTGTTCGATTGAAATTGAGATAGTTCACGCTTCAGTTTCTGTTTGATTCTAGTGAAGTGCACAACATGTCGCTATTTTTAGGCGAAGAACTTTTATTAACAGAAAGTGTGTGGTTGAGATATGCATTTTTAAACAAAGAAAAAAGTATCCTTCCCATAAACAAATTATGGCCCAATTAGGTGAATATAACGACTTGCACAAAATGCTTAAGGACGATGAAGAAAGGGTTTTCCAATATTACCGAATGACTCCTTCAACGTTCGAATACATACTAAATAAAATATTGTAATATGCAAGCTACGGCTCGAGTAGATAAAATGATATTCTGTGAAATTTATTTCTATATTTTCTAGTCTATAGAACAATTCAAGTTCACACTATACTATTCTTCGCAAATTCTTTTCTTACAAGGTCTCTTTCCTCTCAAATCACTTTATCTCCTTTCAATTACTTAATTCACAAATCCAAACTAATTACTTTTTCTTGTTTACTCTCAACTTTCAATTTATCACCAAATTACAACTTCGCCCATTATCACTTTTCCAATCTCTTCGCCACGGTTCTAAACCAACTGTGTCTTTTTTTGATCGCCATCTGTCCTTATATAGCAGAAGTTTCTGATAGCCAGAAACTTCTAGCAAATTCTTCGACCACTGGAACAAGAGAAATAATTCTTGCAGTTATAATTCCCTTTTATCACTGATATTATTCATCTCTTTCGTTGACATGAGCTGTGGAGACTTCGTCCCAGACACGAACCTCGAATGAAAGGACAGTTCGAACCAAAATTCTGCCAGAATGGAAAGTCACTTCGGAATTTGCTGCATAGACATAGGAGCGTAGTTATTATTATGCTACACTGCCCCCCTCTTAGACGTGTTCGTCCCGAACAAGTGCATCCTCATTTCGACCATTGTATCGACTCAGTCGGTCCACATGAACCACTTTCATTTTGGCCCTCGGTCCTCGCTGGATGCGGTAGACAACATCGTTGATGCGGGTTACTATTCTGTAGGGACCTTCCCAGTTCCGCTGTAATTTAGGTGATTTCCCCTTTTGGCGATGGGGATTATACAGCCACACCAGATCTCCTTCCTGGAATCCTGACGTTGTTGCCTTGGCATCATACCTGGTCTTCATGCGGTCGCTCGTCATCTTAATCTGGCTTCTGGTCCTTTGGTGTATGTCCCTAAGCCTTTCCCTAAGGTCCGCCACGTACTCTTCTTCATTTCTGGGCTCATTGGTAGGAGATCCAAATTTCACCTCACTGGGTAAACGAGCTATTCTACCAAATAAGATTTCGAACGGCGTATGTCGAGTAGTGCTATGCACGGCACTTCTATAGGCCATCAAAAACAAGGGAATCTGCCGGTCCCAATCCCGTTGGTAGTCACCTACGACCTTCGAGAGATGTTCGTCCAAAGTCCTATTGAAACGCTCCACCATACCGTCCGACTGTGGATGAAGCGGGGTTGTCCTTGTCTTTTTGATTCCGAGTAGTTGACACATCTCTTGGAAGATTCTTGACTCGAAGTTCCGCCCTTGGTCAGAATGCAATTCCAAGGGCACACCGAATCTGCTAACCCAATTGTAGACGATCTGCTCCGCCACGATTCTGGCTTCCTGGTTAGGGATCGGAAACGCTTCCGGCCACTTACTGAAGTAGTCCATCACTACGAGTATATACCGATTACCATTGTCGGTTTCCGGAAAGGGACCTGCGATGTCAATGGCGATTCGTTCGAAAGGTGTTCCCACGTTGTATTGGTGCATCTTACCTCGAGTTTTGATTCTCGGACCCTTGCTAGCTGCACACACGTCGCATTTTCTGCACCAGTCTTCGATATCTTCCTTCGCTTTTAACCAATAAAAATGTTCTCGTACCTTTTCTAGCGTCTTATTCACTCCCAAGTGGCCTCCGGTCGCCCCGCCATGCATTTCCTGTAACACCTCCTTGACCCTCGTCCGCGGTACGACAAGCTGCATTACAAACGACTTTCCGTCGGAGGATTCCCATTTTCTTCTCAGAACACCTTCTTGGACATGGAGGGAGTCCCACTGCGCAAAATATGCCTTTAAGGTCGGGCTTCTGTGAGAAATGTCCTGATGATCCGGTTTCTCCATGTTCTCCTTCCAGGCCAGAATCGGCTCGATATCCGGGTCTTCCTTCTGAGCGTTCCGGATCTCATCTACGCTCCAGCCGGTGATAGGTTCGGCTCTCATTCTTTGGATGGAAACCAGCTCCCGTTCTTCCTGACGCGCACAATGTTTACAATCCGTTCTGCATGGTCTCCGGGACAGTGCATCCGCATTAGAGTGGAGTTTTCCTTTACGATGCTGTATTTCGTAGTCGTAGATTTGCAGCCTTTCGATCCATCTTGCGACCTGACCCTCAGGACTCTTGAACTGTAATAGCCATTTTAAGGCTGCATGGTCTGTGTGAAGAACGAACTTCCTCCCGTAGAGGTATTTGTGAAAATGCTTCGTAGCCAAGATCAAAGCTAGAAGTTCCCGCCTTGTCACGCAGTAGTTCCTTTCTGGCTTAGAGAGCACCTTGCTGAAGTACGCAACCACCTTCTCTTGGCCGTCATGCACCTGGGAGAGTACGGCTCCTACCCCGACATTACTAGCATCTGCATCCACAACGAACGTTTCCCCGGGAGTGGGGTAAGCCAGTATCGGGGCATCGCATAGCCGTTGTTTAAGTGCCTTGAAGCTCTTCTCGCACTCAATTGACCATTTGAATTGTTTTCCCTTTTCCGTCAACTGGTGCAGGTTCTTTGCGATCCCGGCAAAATCCTCCACGAACCGTCTGTAGTAGGTGGCTAGGCCCAGGAAGCTCCTTAGTTGGTGTTTGTCTTTGGGGACTGGCCAGTTTTTCACCGCTTCGACCTTCTCCGGATCGGTTCTCACTCCTTTCGCTGAAATTACGTGTCCCAGGTACTTGACTTCCGCTCTAAACAGGGCGCACTTCTTGGGGTTGAGCTTCAGGTGGGCACTTCGAAGCCTTTGAAACACATCCCTTAGATTGTCTCGGTGTTGCGCAAACGTTTTTCCTACGACGATGACATCATCCAAGTATACCAAACAGGTTTTCCATGTTAACCCTTGCAGGACACATTCCATCAATCGCTCGAAAGTCGCCGGAGCATTGCACAGCCCGAATGGCATTACCGTGAATTGCCATAGCCCATTTCCTGCGGTGAAGGCGGTTTTCTCCCGGTCTTCTGGATGGATCTGTACCTGCCAGTAGCCACTCTTCAAGTCGAGAGTGGAAAACCATCGGGCTCCTGATAGTGTGTCTAGCGTGTCGTCAATCCGTGGCAGAGGATAGCTGTCTTTCTTGGTGACGTAATTGAGCTGCCGATAGTCCACGCAGAACCGCGTGCTGCCATCTTTCTTCTTAACCAGTACAACCGGGGATGCCCACGGACTTTTGGAACTTTCAATCAGACCTTCTTTCTCCATTGCCGAGACCATCTCTGCAACTTCTGTCTGCTTTGCCAATGGAAGGCGCCTAGCAGGCTGACGAATTGGTCTAGTATCACCAGTGTCTATTCGATGTTGTACCAGGTGTGTTCGGCCGTATTCACCGTCCTGTGAGGCAAATACATCAGCGTACTCATTGATAAGATTCTTTGCCATAGTTCGCTGCTCCTGATTCAGCTCACTGGACTGGAGAATCGTCTCTCTCGTTTCCGCTGTCCAAGGTGATGGGAGAGGTTTTGGAGCATCACGTTCAGATATTGTTGCGACGGCGGTAATCGGCGTGCATTTTGCAGTCACCTCCCCTCGCCTTAGTTTGACAGTGTGTGGTCTTGCGTTCAAAACCCTCACTGGAACCATGGTGTTCTTTGGTTCGACTAACGTCTTTCCCACGATGTAGTCTTGAGAATTCTTCTCTGGGTCTGGTTCTACTATGTAGAATCGGTGGCTCCCAAGATCACCTTCCAGCTTCGTCCAAATGATTGTCTCTGAAGACGGCGACAAAACTTCGTCTTTGCTGATGACTGTCCTGAGAGTTACGGCACTCTCGTTTCCGTACACCATCGGAATCTCCACATTTCGATACCTCAGTACTTGCATCCCGATGTCCAGGATTACTTCATTTGCTTTCATGAAGTCTATTCCGATGATGCACTCGTCGCATATATCTGCCACCAGAAACGCATGGGAGAACGTCAGTCCTGCCAGAGTAATCGTAAGACGAACTTCTCCAAATACCTTCGCCATTTCCCCTGTTGCAGTCTTCAGGCAGTAGCTGTTGGTGTTGTGCAGCCAGGAGCTTTTGACGATATCTCTTCTTACAATGGAGGCAGTGGCACCTGTGTCGATGGTGGCTACGCACTTCTTCTCGTTGATTAGTGCCTCCACTGTCAGGCTCTTGTTACCCCGTTTGGTTTGCGAAACTTGAATGGTGGTCCTGGGGGCCTCGATTCCAGTAACCAACTTCTGCCCCGCGAAGTTGGTCCTTACGCATCTCCCGACTGCTGGTTTTGGGAAGTCTGACCGACAGGATGCTTCCTCTCTGCTTCTCCTACTTCCGCAATGTGGACAATTTCCTCGTCTAGGTGCACTTCTGCACTGCCGTTGTAGGTGTCCGGTTTGGTTGCAATTCCAGCAACGGATTTGACTTCCGCGAGCTTTGACGGCTGTTCTCTGGCATGAGCATTCCACGACGGACATTTCCCTGACACGGTGTATTCCCTGGTATGCTTGGTCCGCAGCCTTCATTGACAAAGCGAATGCCAATGCCTCGGGGAGTGTTCGCTTTTCAGCCATCCTTACAGCCATTTGCAGTTGTCTGTCCTCTATGGCCTGAATAAAAGCTTCCACCGCCATTTCGTTGATAAGCTCCTCACCGGCTTTAGGGTATGAAAGATGGGCTAGTCGCTCTATATCCGCTTGCAACTGTTGGAGCGTTTCCCCCCTTTTCTGGACTCGACTACGCAGCTGAACCCTGTACACCTGCTGCATGTGTTCATCCCCAAACCGCATCTCGATAGCCTGAACCAGAGAGTCGTAGTTCTGCTGTTTATCTTCCGGGATGGTCTGCAAGAGCTCCGCAGCTGGACCCCTCAGTGCAAGCGTGAGTGCAATAGACTTTTCTTCATCGTCCCAGCTATTGGTCATTGCGACCGCTTCGAATTGCCTCTTATAAATTGGCCATGATGTTTGACCATCGAAGATAGGAGGCTGCATCTCCTTTCTTCTCAGTCCGTCAGTGGAATATTCCCGTGCTTTCTGTCTCTTCACGTCGCTGAGCTCCTTAGCAAGATTTTCGACTTGCTTTCCTACTATCTCGAATTGCGTATCCACTTTTTCAAACTGAGTCTCTATCTTCCCGAACTGAGTTTCATGTTTCTCAAAATTTTCATCGAATCTAGTTTCGACTTTTTCGAGTTGCGTCTCGACCTTCTCGATTTTCTCTTCGATCACTTCGAATTTGGATTCCAAGTTCTTGTTTTGCTCATCAAGTTTACTTTCCAGAGCATCTAGAGAATTCTTTTGTTCGTCCATCGCTTTCTTTTGTTCGTCCAGCTTAAGTTCTAGAGAATTCCTTTGGTCGCCCATTGCTTTCTTTTGTTCGTCCATCGCTTTCTTTTGTTCGTCCATCGCTTTCTTTTGTTCGTCCAGCTTAAGTTCTAGAGAATTCCGTTGATCTTCTATTGCTTTCTTTTGTTCGTCCATGACTAACTTAAGTTGCAGGAGCAGACTTGTTATACCCGGGTCGGCTGCTGTACTTGCTGGTTCCTCTTCCACGTCAAACTCTACGTCGTGCGGATTTTCACCTTCCTGCGTTACTGCTTCTTCCAGACGAATCAGTAGGGCATCTTTTCCCCCAGTTGTGTCGAGGTTCCGCTTACTGAGTTCTGCCTTTAGTTGAGTTATAGTTAGTTTTCCCAATTTGCGACCCATTTTGCGCAACTAATTAACTCAACACAGAAATCGTTTTTTTTTTTTTTTTTGCTTGTGCAATTTCACACCACGGAAATAGTTATTCACAGAATAAGTTTTATCCCGCTTCTGACACCAATGTAATATGCAAGCTCGAGTAGATAAAACAATATTCTGTGAAATTTATTTCTTTATTTTCTAGTCTATAGAACAATTCAAGTTCACACTATACTATTCTTCGCAAATTCTTTTCTTACAAGGTCTCTTTCCTCTCAAATCACTTTATCTCCTTTCAATTACTTAATTCACAAATCCAAACTAATTACTTTTTCTTGTTTACTCTCAACTTTCAATTTATCACCAAATTACAACTTCGCCCATTATCACTTTTCCAATCTCTTCGCCACGGTTCTAAACCAACTGTGTCTTTTTTTGATCGCCATCTGTCCTTATATAGCAGAAGTTTCTGATAGCCAGAAACTTCTAGCAAATTCTTCGACCACTGGAACAAGAGAAATAATTCTTGCAGTTATAATTCCCTTTTATCACTGATATTATTCATCTCTTTCGTTGACATGAGCTGTGGAGACTTCGTCCCAGACACGAACCTCGAATGAAAGGACAGTTCGAACCAAAATTCTGCCAGAATGGAAAGTCACTTCGGAATTTGCTGCATAGACATAGGAGCGTAGTTATTATTATGCTACAATATGATAGGTCAACTATACAAAAGTAAAAAAAAAAAACAATTTTGTGGATACAATTTCAGCCGAGGAGAGACTTTCTGTTACGACAAGGTAGGTAATTAAAACAAATGTGATCGTTTTGTTAATGCATACATACTATATTTAATTCATCTGTTTTTTATAAAAAAAAAGAAAATAAACATAAATTTAATCATAATACATTTTTTAAAAATTTAATAAAAAAAAATTTGTTATTCATTAATAATGAATGGTAGAAAACGTCCATTAGTAGACCTTGGTTGCGAAATGTTTGTTGGGTTTCCTGGTAATGGGTTTACTGGAGAAGAAACCATTTCTTCATCTGTAATGCTGACCCAGGCAGTTGATGGATTTTTTGTATTAATGTCGTAGTTTTCACTATCCATCTTCCGTTGATAATGGCAAGAGGTGAGGGTGGTGTTCCTACCGAAACCCGGGAAAGATTTGTCGACAGCAAAGGGCTGTAGACCTATTAGCCTAACGTTCTTCTTACTAAAATCAGTGCAGAGAATCTGTGATAACTACATCAAAACACAGATTACAAATCCGCGGCAGTGTCCTAATCAACACGCATACCTCAAAGGAAAATCAGTTGAGACGGCACTACACCAGGTTGTATCCACAATAGAAGATGCTTTTGAAACCAAGGAATCAGTTCCAGGCGTTTTTCTAGATATCGAAGGGGCATTTAACAATGTGAAAACTCAAAAAATTGTGGAGGCACTCTCGATATACTGTAATAACCAAATAATAAACAATTGGCTAGAACACATGCTTACAAACCGCATTATCACAGCTTCACTGGGAGACGACACAAGAAGGGGAACAGTCCGTACAGGAACACCACAGGGGGGGGATAATATCTCCTTTTTTGTGGGTGCTCCACAATGGGCAACCTTTTAAAAGCACTGGATGGAACCTGTGCGAAATGTGTAGAGTACGCAGATGACCTAGCCGTTCTGATAAGAGGTAAGCTCCTGAACATCATAGAAGAGCTTATGCAAAACACCCTTCGAATCATAAAAGAATGGGCGGAGGAGAGTGGATTAGAAATAAATCCAAATAAAACGGAAATGGTTCTCTTTACAAAGAAAACCAAAACTAGTGACTTTCACATTCCACAACTCAGAGGAGTATCACTACAACTCCGCGACAGCGTCAAGTATCTGGGCATTATATTGGACAGGAAACTGACCTGGAGAAAGAACCTGGAAGAAAGAGTCACCAAAGCCAAGAGAGCATATTGGATATGCAGGAGGACCATCGGGAAGTCATGGGGCTTGAAACCGAAACAGGTCCACTGGATATACGAATGCGTAATAAAACCCATCATCTTCTACGGTGTAGTTGTATGGTGGACAGTGATGAGCAGTGAAGTATGCAAGAGACTTGCTAACTAATGTGCAGCGTATGGTCTGCCTGGGTATTACAGGAGCACAATCCTCAACACCAATCGCGGCCATGGAAGCGATACTAAACATTCTACCAGTGCACCTCGAAGCGAAGAAGATTGCCGGCATTTCAGCCTCACGGCTTAGAACTATCGGCCATTTCATCGGTGGTGCAAATACGGGTCATCGAAAAATCACCGAAATGATAAGAGTAATGACACCACTCATCGATTACCCCAGTGATGTTGTTGGGAAATCGTACACGTTCTCCAATAACTTCGAAAAAATTTTTCCGGCAAGAGAATATTGGACGTATGAAAGAACGACAAGAAACTCCAATGGGATATCGGTTTATACAGATGGCTCTAACATATCAGGGGAATCAAGGGCTGGCATCTTCAGTGCTAACCCACCGATTGAACTTGCTATTCACCTAGAACCATTTGTATCGGTGTTCCAAGCAGAAGTCTATGCAATTATGAAGGCAACCGAAATACTCAGAGAAGACACCAGCGAAGGAAGGCAAATTGACATCTGCACAGACAGCAAAGCAGCAATTAGCGCGATTACAAACCCCATGTCGAAATCACGACTAGTAAGGGAGTGCAAAACTAAATTGAACTTACTTGCCAGACGCAATAGAGTCCGTCTCATATGGGTACCGGGGCACGAAGGTATACCGGGTAACGAAAAGGCAGACGAACTAGCAAGGAAAGGAGCAGGTAATACAGAACTGAACCCGGATAATACAATAGGGGTCCCTCTGACAACTATTAAAACAATAATCAATGAAAAGATACGACAGGAGTTCAATAACTACTGGACGAATCTAGACACGTGCAAAGTGGCTAAATCTGTAATAACCAAACCGAGTAACAACACAGCAAAAAGAGCTCTTAACTCAAGCAGAACACAATTGAGATTGATGGTGGGACTTTTAACAGGGCACATCAATCTCAACAAACATTCGTTCAGACTCGGGATAGCTGATACAACAATCTGTGCCAACTGTGAAGAGGAGGAGGAAGATATAGAACACCTCCTCTGTCACTGCCCTGCTACAGCGAGGCTAAGGCTGAAAATTCTGGGATCTCCAGGGATTCCGGATATCACACACCTCAGTAAGAAAGGAATTGGGGATATATTGGAGTTCGCCAGACGAACACTACGATTCCCCGATCACTAGACCTAAATCCTCTCAATACATAATTCCCAAAACACAGCACTATTCCTTATAGTTACGTAGATGAGGGGAACACAACGGGCTCAATGGAGGCCTAAGTAAAGAGCATAAGCTCACCCTCTTAAACCAACCAAACCAACCAACCAAACTCGCGCTTGCAATTCCAATTTAACCCACTGCAGAAAATTTAAAAGCGCGAGCTCGCGCTTGCTTGCGCTTGTAAAACTTTTGTATTACTCGCTTGCTATATAACCACAGCCTTAGCGGAGCAATACTAAACCATACGGACAAAGGGGTGAAATCCTTTTAGTCCGCGTAGCAGTTCACCCAAGTGCTGTTTGATTCGCCAAGAATTTTGAATAATCATGATGTAGATTTTTTTGTTCCCATAAATAATTTTGGTGGCATTTTTAATTTTGTTGGTGTATCTTGAAATTATAGGTGGGAAATAACTTAACACAATGTCTGGTTAAATTATTTCCCACTTTTATTGGGAAATAAGTCCACTTCATAAATTTGCTAGGACATAACATTCTTCTTGGTGGTGGCTTTAATGCCAAACATACCCACTGGGGATATAAGTTAACAACAACAAAAGGAAATGGCTTTATCAAACAGGCTGCAACTACAACTGTGAATTCTTTTCCTCTGGATCATTCTGATCCTAACACAATATCAAACCTTATTGATTTTTTCAGCAGGTAAAAAGGTAAAGGAAAATCTGTCCGCGTTTCCTCTATGAGTTCGGCAACGGTCTTCGGCGGTGGAGGTATTACCGAATATCATAGGGAAAGTAAGCTGACGTAGCGACGAAAGTTTTCTAACTGCCGTTCGTTTCGTAGCTTATAGCTGCAGCAACCAAATCCTTGCAACAAAATTATCCAAGCATGGTCACTGAGAGGAAATCCGGTACAAATAAACATTCACAGAACACTGTGATACCACGAATACCCCCCGAAACCACAGATGCGCTTGTTCCGCACCCACGGCTAATGCATAAATGTTATGTGTGTTCTTGTCATGGAAAGTCTGAAAATTATTTTAAAACAATGCCATGTCGGCTGTAATAGATTTAGGCCAAAAGCATTTATTTGCTTTACCATTTAGCAATTTTTTTTTAAAATAAATAAGCTTGTCTATAAAAGACCTGTCTACCGAACCCTAACGCGTTTTTTTTTTTTTTTTTTTTTTTATAATTTGCACGTGTTAAAGGGGATATGAATACCCTTATACTAGTTTTTTTTTTTAGAACACGTGCGTTTTAAGGAAAGGGGAAGAGACAGAGAGGAAGACATATTATAAAAATAAGTTAAGATTAAATACTCAGGTAGTATTTATTGCAGTCCTAAAAGCTGATGTTTGGGAGCACTTAAAGCTACAAAATCGTTAACAGTATCATCCATATGTTGGTAAAGCAATACCGCAAATCTTTTAACGAAATTTTAAATAGTGGGGTTGGTTGTAGTGTAATTCTGACGAGAAATGAACAAGATCACTGTTTTACATTCCGAACTTTAGGAGTGTGTGTTTCGTATGCACTTACCCACAGCAGACGAGAGGTATAAACCCACCTATGAGAGGAGTAGAAAAATTGCACACCCAGATTAAGACATTTTATGCTGCAAGCGATCTTCGTGGATCCGTTGTCGCCCCACTTCTTTGATCTAGAAACATCTACAAAGGTAGTGTAAACGAAGAAAGAGAGAAAGAAATTGAATAATATCATGATCTATGGATTTCAAGAACAAGCTATAATACCTAAATAAAAAGGTCACGGGAACGTTCTTAACGGCTTTTTTGGCATCGTAGAAGTCGAGAGGCTCTGCTAGTCTCCTTGCAGCAAAATATGATAATTTGCAACAGTCCTCACATCACCACTTCCATTGTTTTCTAGGTAACTACTTTCTCAATCTAAATAGCTCTTTACTAAAGTTTCTTCTCCTTACAGCAGAATAGTGTAACCTGCACCAATTACACACTCAAAATATCTTGTTCGACGCCGATATCAAAAACAACTCAGCATACATATTCTATTCTACATTCGACCAAAAAACTGCTAACTCAAAAACCAAGAAACCAAACAAATTGCGATATTTCAAAACAACAGACCACCCTCTAATAATATGCTAAAAAATAAACTGCATCTTTTAAAACAAATTATGGTCTCTGTTTCATTTTACTGGGCCAATCTAGAACGGGAGATATCTAGTCGCACAAATTTGCTTACCACCCATACGAACATATCATACGTACCACCCGGTACAGAAAGGCCAAACAGCATGTGAAATGGTAACAATAATAGGTAGCGTCAAGTAAAGGCCGATGGACCTATCTTCTCATCCTGCTTCTGGAGGCATGGACAGGTCGCAAGCATGGCGAGGTAGACTTCTACACAACCCAACTACTAAGTGGGCACGGATGTTTTCGTGCGTATCTCTACAGATTCAGGCATGACAATTCTCCCTACTGCTCTTACTGCATTCAGGCTCAAGAAGATGTGGAACATTTACTCTTTCACTATCCGCAATTCGAAACTCAGAGACAAGCGCTGAGAAATAAGTTTGGGGAAATACCAACCCCGGAAAATATAGTACAATACTAGCTTAAACCCTGCCTGTTTCGCCAGGCATTACAAAAAAAACTGTTGTTGTACTCAGCTGTATGTACCACAACGGTATCGCACACAAAAACGTATAAATATTCTTTTTCAATGTTTTTGAATGTTTTTGTAATTTTGTATCACCTTTCGCCTATCACCTTTGTACCGTAATTATCTACATTTAAAAAAAAAACAGCTAAATTGGTTGAAAATTACGGGTGGTAGAGGGAAACATACGCATTTTGCAACTTAGTTATATATATATGTAAGTAGATATGATCTAATCGCAGGAGATCTTATTACCACACAAATAAGACCCTTCGAACGAGAAAGGCGACGGAGTGACGAACTACTAATAAGACTGTGAGTACGTAGAGCTGTTCGACCCCCACGATGAAATGAAAAGATGGGGGTACCGTGGGGAAGATAGGCAGTAAAGGGGAAATGTTTTTTAGTAGGTGGAAACCCCACACTGTTACTGAGTATGAGCTCAGTTCCATCTTTTAAAGATTCTTCACCCATCCAAAAAAAAAAAAAAACTCCACCCGGTACTGAAAAAAAGTAAACTACACCGTCAAACTTCAATTAAATACATAAAATCACAGACCACTCTCAAAAATAATATGCTACAAATAAGCTACACCCTTAAACCTAAATAAAGTCTCTGTTTAATGGCAATTAGTCCCACCACCCATACGAAAATACGACATAACTCATCTAAAACCGAAAACATTGGCTGCACAAAATCTACTCCTCTATCTCACTCCATAGCGTGAAAGATACCCACTGAAATTCCACAGCAAATTTTTGTAAAACACCAAGCCACCAGAAATTGTCAAAAAACATTAGCAACAATAGCTCAACTCTTGCAAGGGCACAATTTATACTCCTTGTCAAATAAACGTGTCAGAAAAAAAAATTATAGCTGAAATGAAAGACCAAGGAGTAATAGATGTGTACAAAATCACAAAAACATACAACAATATTCAACGCCCTACTGTCGGGAATCCAGTCATATTAACGGGAGATTTTAACTCCTGGAGCTCACCTTGGGGCTTCCCGTAGGCAACTTAAGAGGCAAAGAAATTCAAAACTTCCTGGCTAATTCTAATCTATCTCTTCTTAGTAATGGCAGCCCAACGCATTTTTCTACACATAAGACATTTACCCATGTAGATCTTACTTTTGTTTCCACCCAATTACTACCCGACAGTGTATGGAAGAGGAACGGTTATCTGCATGGTACGATCACTTTCCCATACTTTCCTCTATCGATCTTGTAACACAGTCCAACTTTGTTAAAACTAACCCGAAATTTTAAACCGACCACGCAGACTGGAGTCTTTTCCAGGAAAAATCAACGGAACTCTTGATTTCTTATCCCCAAACCACTAATGTAAACCAGGAAGCCGTATCTTTAAACAAAATTTGTCCTTTCTGCTGCTAATATTTCTATCCCCCAAACGACACTCAAACACCATAAAAAGATTGTTCCATGGTGGAACCCCGAGATTGACTCGCTGCGACATATCAAACAAAGTCTATGGAAAATATTCAAAACATATCCTAACGACACCAACCTCGTCAACTATCGGAAAGCAAACGCTGTATTCCGCAGAAAGATAAAAATTGCCAAAATAGAAAGTTTACAAAAGTTCACTGAAAAAATTAATCCCAACACCACCAGCAAAAAGATATGGTCCGACATTAAAACACTTACATGTAGAAACAAGCCATACTATATCAAAGCGATTTCATCAGGTTCTGAAACGCTTACCGATTCAGAAAAATTTCCTCTTACTTTTTTTTTTATAATTTGCGCGCGCAAAAGAGGATATGCATACTCTTTTACTATTACCGGACATGGGCGTTGTGAAGAAGAGAGAGAGAGAGAAAGAAAGATTTAGTGTACTGGTTTGAAACTCAGATAGTATTAAGTTTCTGTTAACTCCAAGGGTAGCGTCCAGATAACTAGGGAGCTTGTTTGTTTTGCTTTTGTCGTTGCTCATGACTCACAGTATTTTTTTTGTCCGTCCACCTGATGTCATCATCCCGATCAAGTTGCATTTTCAGCCATATGACCACCCTACTGCCAGTTAATCGACATCAGGATTTTAACCGTGAACCAACAGCGTGACAAGCGATGATGTTACCACTACACCACGGCCACCCACTCCAGCGATTCTAATTTTTCCTCCCTTATTCCGTGAATCTAAACTGGTAGCATTAAATGATGATAATTTACCTTACTTTCCTAGTCCGCTGCCAATTTAATTGAACTTCTCTTTAACACAATATAATTTGAATGTTATCTGAATCCTGTCAAAGGCAAAACCCCAGGCTATGACCGTATCACCTACCCAATGTTAAACAACGCACCACTAATATTAAAACAACGCCTAATCACGCTTAACAATTGTATTTTCGACCAGGGCATTATTCCGCAAACATGGAAAACTGCAACTTTGATACCAATTTCCAAACCTAATCAGAAGTTGCCCGTTCCCAACAGTTACAGGCCTATCTCCCTTATCCCTTGCACTAGCAAATTAATGGGAAAAATAGTTTCCAAAAGATTGCTTTGGTTTATTGAAAGCAATAATTATATTAACCTTAACCAAGTCGCCTTTAAACAAGGTCGGAGTACAATCGACTCTTTACTTCACATAGACAAATTTCTTTCCACGGCTCTTTCCTGCAAAACCATATATCGATTCTTTCTATTGACTTAGAGAAGGTCTTCGAACGTATTGGTATTCACATTATTTTAAACTAAACAAATGGAAAATTGGTCCTAAGATGATTAAGTTCATAAAATCCTTAATTTTAAACAGAAAATTCAGAGCTAAGGTAAATAACTTCTATTCAAAGATCTATAACCTGAATAATGGGATTCCCCAAGGGTCGACCCTTTCGGTGGTGATTTTTATAATAGCTTATGATGATATAAGTAAAATTATCATGCAATTCAGTAACATAAACCACACCCTTTATGCGGACGATTTATACTTATTTTCTAAGTGCAACGATATTTACAGCACAGAAAACAAATTTAAAGAAATCTTTCTTTGTATCAATAGCTGATGCACTCAATCGGGAGCTTTGATTTCCTTTAACAAAAGCAAACATCTACAAATTTGCAGAAAAATAAGATGTTCTAACTCCATTATTAAACTTGGTAATATTCAAATACCAACTGGTAATAATTTCACTATTCTTGGTATTATTGTTGACCATAAGTTTAACTTTAAGGAACACTGTATAGTATTAAAAAAGAAACCAGGCTTGACATTATTGGTATTTAGCATCTAAAAACAGTTCTATTCATACGAACACCCTAATCTATGTAACTAAAGCAATTATTTTGTCTAAAATAGACTACGGGCTAGTCATATACGGCAAATGTGCCAATTCAACCCTCAAAATTCTTCACCCTTCGTACCACGCAGCAATCAGAACCAGTCATAAGGCCTTCAGGACCAGTCCAATTAAGAACTTGCTCACAGAAGGTGAGAAGTTACATCCCGATTTGAACCAAAAACCAGCCAATCATTCAGATCCTCCATCCAGGCCGATGCAGCAAAAATATTAAAAAGGAGGAAAATTCCGAAAATACTCTCAGCCCTTTACAACGTCTTGACGTTCGGTAAAGACATAGGTCTCGTTCATGGTTTGAAAAACTTTGCCCTCGAAAAACATCCTCCTTGGCTTCTACCACTCGACGCAATAAACACCAATCTCTTCAGATTCAAAAAAGATACTACTCCAAATCTTCATTTCCACGAATGAATGATGAACACCTACTCCGATACTCGTAATACCTGGGAAATCCTCTCTACCGACGGCTCTAAAAACGAAGATGACAATGGCTTTGCAATAGTCAACTCATATGGAACACTAGTCTCCGCCGAAGAGATTCCACCTTACTTCCCTATCTTCTCTGCAAAAGCGATAGCGGTACCGAAAGCTTCGGAAACGGCCACTAAATCCGAAAAGAAAACCGTAATAGGCACGGACAGCCTTTCGACACTTAAAGCTATTCGAAATATAGAAAATCGTTCAGTAAAATTCGTGATAACATCATTAAGCTAGGAACAAGCTTGAAACTAGTTTGGGTACCGGGACTTATTGGCGTTCGGGGTAATGAGTTGACAGATCGGGAAGTTAAAGCTGATTCCTCAAACGACAGTCTAAGTAACTCAAGGTATCAACCTGAAAAAACGACTACCACAAACTTCCTAATTTACACTGGAAACAAAAGAAAGAAGTGGATTGGAGGCAATACATCCATCACTATTCCTTCATCAAACCAGATCCAGTTCCTGCCACCTATCCCATAAATACAACTTCAACAATGAGCAAAATCTTCTTAAGACTAAGACTTGGACACACTCAGCTCACACTCGGATATCTTCTCAACAAAGACACCCCTCCGATTTGCCAGTTATGTCATTCTAACCTTGTTTTATCCATTAAGCATTTAACGTCAGATTGTAAATACATTAAACAAATTTCCAACCCCTCTTCGAAATGGTGCAGTGCTTCACACAAATTTCTTGATGTCAACTGGCGACTCGTGGAAGGCTCAGGCTCTTCATCTTACTCTTGATCTGATCAACTTTCATTTGAAAGCGGAGCTCTGCCAGCGTTAAGAAGACTGGTGACATCGTGCTCTTCTAAATCCTCAAATCCGATTTCCTTTGCCAGATTTAAAATGTTGAGTTCAATTTCTGAGATAACAGAATCAGCATCAGATTGGTTGTTGGTAATGCATTCCGGCCATAGTTTCTTCCAAAACATGATTCATCGTTGTTGATTTTAATTCATTCCAAGACTCACTTATGTTGTAAACGGCATCTTTGACATTGTAGTTCTTCCAAAATTGTTTAATAGAGAATCTTCCATCCATTTCATTAACAAGCTTTTGAAAAGTTCTGCGCAAATAATACGCCTTAAAAGTGGCTATTGCACCCTGATCCATAGGCTGAATGAGGGCCGTTTTGTTTTTGGGAAGATACTCAACTCTTACATTTTCAGACAGCTCAGCTAAATTAACCGGATGCCCAGGAGCATTATCCAAAATAATCAAGACTTTATTGCTTAAATGCTTCTTTTCCAGGTAGGTTTTGAGTAATTCTTAAACCAATCTTCAAAAAGAACTTTTGTCATCCAAGCCTTTTTGTTGGATTTCCAAATGACTGGCAATTCTTTCTTCTTCAATCCCTTGAAAGCTCTTGGATTTTCAGACAGGTACACGAATAGCGGCTTAAGCTTGAAATTCCCCGCAACATTAGCACCAAGAAGAAGAATCAAACGTTCTTTTCACACCTTATATCCTGATGCAGATTTTTCGTCCTTTGAAATAAAGGTCCGCTCAGGCATTCGTTTCCAATAAAGACTTATCTCGTCCGCATTAAAAACTTGTTCTGGAATGTAACCACCTTCTTCAACGATTTTTTTAAAAATGGTCGGATACTCGAGAACTGCAACTGAATCCAAAGTCGATACCGATGTCGACTTTGTTGTGCATTATGCGTTATGTAAATTGGAGATATGTATGTATTTACATACTTTTTTTGGAATGGGGTACACAAAGATCGAAAGTCAAGAAAACACCAAGGAAGAAAAAATTCGCAGCGTAAAGTAAACACAGTAGACAAGTTACATAATGTATATTCTTGCATTGTAAGAACATTTAAGGGAATGATGTCTTTTTTTGTTGGCCGTTGTAACGAAAAATATTGGCCGTAAACCGGAAACAGAGTAAGTAAACGTTATAGCGAAAGGCCGTATAACGAGCGGCCGTATAGCGAGGTATGAGTGTAATGTGGATCATCAGGGATAATAAAATATGGCTACTATCTAAGGCAATTTCGCTAGTTAAAATCAGTTGTTTTTCGAGATGCGATAAATAAATGTTAACAGCTGTACATAAAGAAAGGAATAGAAAATGTGTTGTGACATTTATCCATAGTTCCGAACTCTATTTGAATTCAGAGATGCTGAAATCATGCTCCTGGCTCTAATAAAAGATTGGTCATTATAAGCTGTAGTCCTTTATCGGGATCTACAGTTACAGACACATTGTTTTTTTATTATTATTTTTTTACAATTTTCACATGCAAGAGTATATGTAAACATGAATTACATACATCTGATATTTTATCCATATACACACAAATATATAATTTATTTTATTATAAATAGTTTTCTTAAGATTGAAAATATTACATCTCTTGATATCAATTGTCAAAGAAAAGTGACACAAATTAAATTATAAATAAAATATAACACTATGTGTATAAAAAAAAGTTACAAAAATATTTTTTTCAAGGAAAATCTATTTTATTTTTAAAATTTTGAATTTTTTAAGTTTAAACTTATTTGTATATATTCAAAGAATGAATACCAAAATAAAATCACATTTTGGTGTTGTATTCGCTCTTTTTTCGGACTAGAGAGAGGGATAGATGTATCGTTATTACAAAAATAAATATATAATTTTGTTTAACTAATAGTGTATAACTTATTAGTTTCCTAGGCCATAAGACCGAAGCTCTTAAAGTCAGTCTTAGGTGGAGTTTTAATATTTCACATTTTTTTCTTCAGTCATTTCAGGAATTTCAAAAATTTTGTTAAAATACATATACTTTTTTCTTATTTACTCACATATATACGAGTATTGTTACATTCATTTTTAAACACATTTAAAATAGTACTTTATATATATTTTGGCAACATGATACCTATGTTTCTATATTGTTTCAAATTTCATATTAATTAGAAGCTTAAAAAACATATATAAAAATATATATATGAATCAAAAGTTTTTAGGACGTATATTGTTTTTAGAAAAATAAATATAGAATTAAAATTAATCATGTTTAACAAAAATGTTAAACTTCATTTAGTAAGACTTTATTGTAGGTTACAATGGAAATAAGACTTAAAGCAGTCTCAGATATAGGTAGGTATTGAGTCATATTATTACAGCTATATGAACAATTTTACAACATTTAGGTATGTATAGATATATAAAATCACTTCCATATATTCTATAATTTATTTTGCAAGCTAATATATATCCTATTCTTTATTTTCTTCCTTAGCCTGCTTCTCTAGTTCCACAATTGTAGACTTTACTTTATCGCGTTTCATCAAGCCTTCTTTTTTATGCAATTTACCTATACCTTTCGCGTCATGTGTAGTATTTTCATCTGCGTGTTCATCATAGTATGGCATTCCTTCATTGTTGTAATAGTTATTTTTAATTAAACCTTGATCCAACATCATATTATGTAAAACGGTGCATGCATTGAAAATTTTCCGGGCCTGCTCTACAGTTCCATCTAAACACGATAAGCACTTGAAAGTGACCTTTAGAGAACGCACCAACCGATAGCTACAATTCCTTGCCTTTGCGTGGGCCTTATTGTAAATTGTTTCTTCTTTATTGGTTGCAGGTTTGAATGGTGTTAAAACCCAAGGAGTCAGTACATAACGCGAATCACCTAAAAGATACAATCTATAGATTGAGATAAATTTTGGTAAATTTACCTAAAAGCCATGCATCATTTGTCTTATCGGCCCCATAACGATGTCGCAAAATTGCATTTGTTCGGTTAGTTTCCCAAATAGTGATATCTTTCGTGGTAGCAGAATCGCATATTGCTTCAAAAATGTTCAAATTGAAATCGCATATCTAAAATCAAGAAACGCAAATCTGTAGTTAATTAATTTACTAATTTTAGGAGGCTATCTAAGCATATTCTACTGATAGTTCCAATCGAATCGAAGATCGCTGTGACTGTTCCGTTATAACTAACAGAATCAGATTTGTATAGGCAGAATTGGGAGCCTGTCGCTTACGGTGACATTATGCCACAGTTTATTCAGTCATTCAGTCAGTTCGAAAATGATATAGTAAATACTTAAAATGCTAAACACCTCCAATCTTACCAACTGAATGTTGAATGCAAAGCAATGGTCTTCGTCGTTGAAATAATTTAATAGTTTCCGGTTGCCTTTCGGCTTTGTGATTGGAAATTGGTGACAGTCAACTACGCCGATGACATCAGGGAATCCAGTTTTTGCAGAAAATCTGAAATTGGTATGATTTAATGTGTATTTTGTTGCAACCTTACAAAATTCATACGTTTCTTTAATTTGGTCATATTGATCAGGCTCTGGGAACTTTACCCAGACTTTTGCTAATTTCTGTAGTGCATCTGCCACCATGACTAAATTATCAAACTGTTGACGGTGCAAAACTTGTGCAAAATCACGCTGATGTCGACCGTGGATTAAGTAATGTAGAGCAGCGAAAACTCGAATCATTATTGGGATTCGCGGTGTGTCAATATATCTAGATACTTCAACAATTATTTTATGTGCTGTAGTACGGTCGAAAATATAGAGCTCCTTAAATCGTGTGTCCTTCATCGAAAAAGGGTTCATTGTATCCCTTATCATTCGTTGCCGAACCATAAGATTTACGTGTCTCTTTATATTTTCTTGGTGGAGCGTGTACTCTTCAAATGAAGCTCCTAAATTTGGAGAGGCTTCTTCTTTACTGGACATTGAAATTTCTATAAACTCGCTAGACACGACAGTAAAATTTGTTAGCTTTAACTTATTTGTGACGGGAAATTTAAGTTTTATATGCAACAATACAACAATACGAGTACCCATAGAAGTAGAAAAAATAAATAAATATTTTGGGGCAACAACATAACAATGCAAGGCCTGGCCCAGCTTCTCGCAGCCACTCGTGCTGTGCGCCTAACGAATGGTTGGGACCTACAGTTTTATACCGTTCGATTGAGTAAAGCTTCTCATCACAACAGGATGTTTGTCGGACGTTCGCAAGAGGTGGCACCGTGAGAAAACTTATATTTTTAATTTTTTTATTCTTGTGGTTTCTTGAATTCAAACCTTGAACCTCTCGCTCAATGATCGCGCACTTAACCAACGAGCCACGGCACCTACAAAAAAAACGTCTAGATGAGGAAGCTTTTTATTACGAATTTATTCTTGGTATTTGTCCAAAGAGGAACTGGGACTGTGAAGAATTGATTTGACTATTTTTTTTTTTTTTTTGTTATTCTTTCTCTTTCTTATTCGAACCTGAACCTCCCGCTCAATCCAACTTGATAACCACTGAGCCACGTCGCACAGCAGCTCGGTTTCTATGGGCTCGCGGAAATAGCTCTATCTTTAAAAGTCTTAAACTTATTTTAATGAAACTTTTACCAAAGTGTTTTTAACTTCTTAGCACACTCGACAGTCTATAGTCAAAAATTAGAATAAATAAACAAAATATTTTGGAGGATCAATGAAAGTGACCTTCCGTGTATTAAGATCCACCGCACGAAGAATAATGAACGAATACTTATAGCAGCATTTATAGCTCCAGGTAACTCAGTAGAGGATGATAACTTCCTTGTGATCGAAGATCCGCAGGTGAAGGTAGATGCTATAGGAGCGACTTTCCAGGAAGTGTTAAAGGTGAATGTTAGCATTTGCCCGAACCACGACCTGAAAAATCGCATAACTTCTACCTTCGAAATGATATAGAGTACTGGCGATCCGAGAACTTTGGTTTTGCGAGTTCAATGACGAACATATAGTAAATAATGTCATCGACGTTGAAAGGGTACATCCGTCATATATACTCGTATCGAAGGTGAAGCTCCAAATGATCATGGACTCAATGAGGAGGAAGAAATCTGTGGGAATCGAAGAAGTATCAAACATTGTGCTCCGATATCTAACTGTAGAAGCGGTGGACATTTACACCACTCTGTTTAACAATGCACTGAATAATGCACAGTGCACAGTGCAAACATATTAACCACTATTGCTACAGCCCATCCCCAAAAGGGGTAAGAACACCTCCAATCCGGCACATCTCCGGCCGGTAAATCTGCTCTGATTAAGTGGACTGAGGACAACAAAATAATTCCGGATAACCAATTCAGTTTTAAAGCGGGGTCTAAACGAATATCCAATGGAACAAAAGCAAGAACCAATACACTGGTGCCTGCCTGATTGACTTGAACAAGGCCTTCAACAGTGTGTGGTTAGAAGGGCTCTTCTACAAGCTGAGCAGGCTGGGTATAAGCAAACCACTGCTGTACATACTTTAAAACATGCTCACCAGTAGACATTTCATTGTGAAAAATGGCAATAAGATTTCTGCTGGAACATTTGAAATTAAAAACGGTCTGCAATAAGGTGCGGTGAGTTCACCGATCCTCTTCAATATTTACACGAGCGGTCCCATTAGATCACTTCACCATGCCATAGAGCATGCAGACGAATTGATCGAGTATAGATCAGGACCAAAAATCGAGGTCATTGCAGTTCTCTTGCAACGTGACTTCGATAAGATTCAGCGATATTGCGATAACTGGAAGTTGAAGATCAACTTCCAGAAATCGGAAACCATCCTTTTTAGGACGCCGTTGTCTGGTGCCTCTAGGGATACCAGAGAGAATTGGCGAAAGTTCTCAATCGTGGGACCACACGGACAGCCACTTGCGTGTCGAAGTGTAGTCATATACCTGGGGCTTTGGTTAGACCAATATCTATATTTTAACAAACATATAGATGCTGCTCTGGCCAGAGCCAAAGGTGCTTTTGCCCTTACAAAGAGACTTTTTTATAGCCAGCAACTCGATGCAAGGGTAAAGGTAATCTGCTACATGGTCCTCATCCGGCTCATGCTCATATATGGATGCCCCATGTGGGTCAACGTGGGAGCAAGCTTGTTGGAAAAGATTCGGGTGTTTGAGAGGGCTTGCCTTCGGGCTTGCCTTCATTTGTACAGAACACCAGAGTCCCAGTACATAAAATTCTATCCCAATGAGGTCCTATACAACAGGGCTAACCTAATAAGAGTGGATAATTTCGTTATCAAGCTGATTCGAAGGCACATTGCAAGAAAAAAAAAATAAAAAATTAAAAAAAAAATAATATCCACAGCACTTGGATGGTAAAATTAAAAAAAAGCACAAAAAACACAAAAAATACAAAAAAAAAAAAAATAAAAATAAAAAAAAACAGCACTCGATAAAAAAACCAAAAACATTTAAAAACAAAAAAAAAATTACGTAGAAAATACGTAAGGTAGAATAAGATAGGCTAATTTAGAATAAGATAGTTTTAAGATTTATTTTAAGGTAGTTTATAAGTTTTATATATATAAGAATACAAAAAAGTTCAGTCACTAAGTTTTTATATAATTTTCTTAGTTACAGTTAAAATTAAATAAATGAAATAAATAAAAAAAATTTCAAGTACGGTACGTCGAAAGACATAGTTTTAAATGTTAGGTTTAACTTAGAGCGCCCGCTTAGGGCCAGTAAGTTAGAATAAGATAGTTAAGTTAGTTAAGCTAACTAAAAAAAGTTAGTTAAGCTAAAAAAATTATCATCCTTCTAAGAGTAGCCCATCAAGGCTAACTATAAAACCATTCAACCATCAAAGCAATTTGATACACATTTGAGAAGCCCAGGAAAATATGAATTCTTAAAACAAGAAAAGAGGATGAAATTCACTATGAGTAGGGAAATGTAACAAGCATAGAAAAAATGTATGTATACTTGAATCTAGGGAAAAACAGAAAATTCAGAAAGAAGCTTGCGCAGTTAATTACTTTAGAAAAAATATTCTCACGCGGTTTTGACTATGGGTTGCTTTTACCGACTATGGGTTTAATTTTTTTTATTTTTTTTAATACTCAACTTTACTTTACTTTTATAGAAATGCAATTTCTTGAAACTAGTTAAACTTGTTTGAAAAACGGCTTGAAAAATTCATATGTATGTATATCAATTCCACTGTTTACTCTGATCATAAATATATATACGTATACAGGTGTACACACACAATTTCGGGAGGCTCTTTTGTTACTTTTCTACATTTTAAATTACAGTTAAAATTAATAAAAATTAAACAATTTAGTAGACATATGATTAAAATATATATACACTAGTGGCTTATATTGAAAATAATTTCAGAGTTATATATGTACATGTGTACATAAATATATAAAATATCCTAGGCAGCTATTTTTCTTTTACCTGGAGCACAGGATATTCGGATTTATAATTTGTTTACAAACTTTATAAATTACTGTTATTCACTGATAAACTGATTAATACACTGTAATATGCAAATAGATTTGTTACTGAGGAGTGGTCCACAAAAGCGTCACCCAGAGATGAATACTCATACACATGTATTTATTTTATTATCTTGAAAGCTTCCAAAACATGAAATCTGTACGAGAAATTTCTTGAGTACATTTTTGCGCATAACCCAGAGAAAAGCTTTTCTTCCTGTAGAGGAACTTTGTTGTAGAGGAACTTTGTTGTAGAGGAACTTTGTTGTAGAGGAACTTTGTTACCTACCCACAGGGAAATCTATAGGACTCTGCAGTTCAACTTAGGTCCCTTTAATTACTTAAAGGATTCTAACAGCGTAAGATGTATCTCCTTGATTTCCGTGGTAGAGGACAAGTTTTGCCACTGAACTTGGTGCCACACAAGAAGGATCTTCCAGTTCTCTGCTCAATATGCAACTTAGCTTCAAGAGAGAACATTTCTTGGGAATCTGCCCAATATTCCGGGGCATCAGGAGATCTTACTTTGGAAAAGCCATATTGCCGACCAAAGAAGTGAAGGAGTTATTAAACGGTTCTAATTGGAAAGCTCTCGTATCATAATGTGAATCAACGTTAGGCTACAGAAGAACGATCATTGAAGAAGTTTTTTGAACTTAAAAGATTTAGTAGTAAACATTACTGAAAAATGATTACAATTGTACCTAAAGGTTGAAGTCTTTGGCAGACGGCGTTGAGCCATGTCCTTATGATTTAAGTTTTTTTTTTTTTTTTATGTAAATTTTGTACAATATGAAAATTTAATAAATCTAAAATCCAAAAAATCATAGATAAGTTAGCTAAGCTAGTTTTAAACGTTTTTCTGTCTAGCAGTAAGTAACACTGAATTGAATTAATAAAAATGCATTACAAATTAAATGAAAGTGTGGTTGCGTACTGAGCCTGAGGATCTAATGGGTTGTGGTTCAAATCCGACATGCGTCACTCTAATGCTCACTTTGCATTTTTCATAAATGTGCAAATATTATTAGCGAAAACTTTCAAAATAAAAATGTAGTTTAATGCAGCATTGACGTTGAATAAGTCATAATATATATATAGAGCTATTTGTTTGTGGATGTGGTTAGTGGCTAAGTGCGTGATCACTAAGCGAGAGATTCAAGATTTGAATCCCAGAAAACACAGAAAAATTTTTTCACGGTCTCACTTCTCACGAACGTTTGACAAACATCTGTGAGTAAAATTGTTATGAGAAGCTTTTCTTAATCGATAAAAATTGTAGAAAAGTCCCTTAAACTGCTTTTTAAAAAGAGATTGAAAAGTACATTTTTCTTCTGTTAAATACATCTGGACTGGACGATTATCAAAATATAATTTTAACCATAATACTGCATTTAACCAACGCGTATTTCTTAACATGAAACGGGAATGCTGAGTTCAAGTATGTACATAGGCGAGATTTGTCCATTTCTAACTTTTAAATTATAACGTGATTAAATGTATTTCTTCGACGGTGTAAACTTAAGCGCAGTACTGCAGAATCAATAATGCTTAAATTTCAACAATTCGAATACCAAAAGAATTTAGTTTATATTTTTGAAATATAACCTAGTTATGCTAGATTTCGGAACTAAACTTTAAATTTTCCAATTCAGGAAATTTATATATTCTAAGTGTTGTGCAACCTTAAACCTGTCTCTAAAATAAAATTGGATGCTGAATTAAAATTGTCACACAACTGAAATTTATTCGAAAACTCTCTTTTTGATATCATCGTAATCTGTAGGTCAAAAGTCACAGTTTAAGATTTAGTTTATAGTGGCGATATCTACTCGTAATTTTAAATAACTTCAATAGCTTTGTGTTTTTTTTTGAAAGATCCAGTTTGACATAATTGCCCACAAGAACAGTTTCTTGTGTACCCTGGAAAATTTGTAAAATGTCACGTATGTGTACACAACATTGGGTTAGACATACATATGTTACTAAATGGCACAAAAAGTTCTTGAATTAATTATTAACAAATTTTGGAAAATTGACAATTCTCGGATATGACTCAAACGATTTTGTTGAAAATTGACATCTAAGTAATATTGACATATACAAGGATATGTCAAAAAACACTTGATGAAATGAGTTTTGGATTTTTAACAGTTTAAAAAAAATATTTGAAAAATTTCAAATCTACATGTTTTCCAAATTAACAACACATATGTACATATGATATTTAGGTGCAAGTACGCGCAGTACTAATAGCTAAGAGGCTCGTGTAGATATGTTCATTTACAAATTTTATATTTTTTTGTGATGTACGTATGTGTATAAGGGATTCAAGTCACAGGTTTTCCATACATTTTTCAAGCCTCACTTAAATTTCGGAAAAAAAAGTTCGGTCCACTATAGTATACAATGATCATCCTTCTAAGAGTAGCCCATCGAGGCTAACTATAAAACCATTCAACCATCAAAGCAATTTGATACACATTTGAGAAGCCCAGGAAAATATGAATTCTTAAAACAAGAAAAGAGGATGAAATTCACTATGAGTAGGGAAATGTAACAAGCATAGAAAAAATGTATGTATACTTGAATCTAGGGAAAAACAGAAAATTCAGAAAGAAGCTTGCGCAGTTAATTACTTTAGAAAAAATATTCTCACGCGGTTTTGACTATGGGTTGCTTTTACCGACTATGGGTTTAATTTTTTTTATTTTTTTTAATACTCAACTTTACTTTACTTTTATAGAAATGCAATTTCTTGAAACTAGTTAAACTTGTTTGAAAAACGGCTTGAAAAATTCATATGTATGTATATCAATTCCACTGTTTACTCTGATCATAAATATATATACGTATACAGGTGTACACACACAATTTCGGGAGGCTCTTTTGTTACTTTTCTACATTTTAAATTACAGTTAAAATTAATAAAAATTAAACAATTTAGTAGACATATGATTAAAATATATATACACTAGTGGCTTATATTGAAAATAATTTCAGAGTTATATATGTACATGTGTACATAAATATATAAAATATCCTAGGCAGCTATTTTTCTTTTACCTGGAGCACAGGATATTCGGATTTATAATTTGTTTACAAACTTTATAAATTACTGTTATTCACTGATAAACTGATTAATACACTGTAATACGCAAATAGATTTGTTACTGAGGAGTGGTCCACAAAAGCGTCACCCAGAGATGAATACTCATACACATGTATTTATTTTATTATCTTGAAAGCTTCCAAAACATGAAATCTGTACGAGAAATTTCTTGAGTACATTTTTGCGCATAACCCAGAGAAAAGCTTTTCTTCCTGTAGAGGAACTTTGTTGTAGAGGAACTTTGTTGTAGAGGAACTTTGTTGTAGAGGAACTTTGTTGTAGAAGATCTTTGTTACCTTTATACAGGAGTTACATTGCACAAAAACGTTATCCTAGTATAAGGATGAATTAATGCTGTGAATTTACTTATATAAAGGATAGCCCAAGTTAAATTGGGAAAGTATCCGGCAGTGCGTAACAATGCACTATGCGGATAAGCGAGACGTAATGACGCTCGAGTACCAGATGTCATCTCTGGTGCAAAAGAACAATATTATTCAAGAATACTACCAGAAGGTATACTCGCACCTTTCACTAATACCAAACAAGATCTCCTGTATGGAGGTATGCCAAAGTTATTGACACAGACGTGCAGAGATAATGCCCTTGATACTAGGGAAGTTTACTCTTGGTTCGCGGAGGTATCGCGCCTCTACCACACTACGTGGCCTTCTCCTATCTGCCACCTGGAAACGCACCGGGTCGCCTGAGAAACTCGAATTTTCCCGGTGTAAGTCACACTGTAAGCAAAAGTTTTATTTTACTTATAGTATAAAAAACAAAATATGTATTTGACTATTATAAACGTCCATGTTACCTCGAATATGAAATGCTATTAAAGTTGTTAGGGCTGTGTTCGAGAAAATTGCAAATTTTCTACATTGTCCCGTAGTATTCCCATTGCGCCTTGGATGTGTAAGTCCACTGAAGATTAAAGAAAATTCGTTCAGTCTGCAATCCAATGTACAACCGACTTAATTGAAAGGCGTAGTTTCTGGTGGTTGTTTATAAACAAGAGAAAATAATAAAAAAAAAGTCTTTAAAGAGAAAGTGTTACGCATAAATAACTACTACCGTCGACTGCTTAACAATTTTTAATTGAAATAAATTGTATACGAGTACTACGAGCACAGATAGTAAATATAGTTTATTATCTGTACTACGAGTATATACTCCACATATGAAAAATATACCTATTTTATGACCCGGTAGTTTCTCGGCTCTGCAACAAAGAAAATACCTAAATGTGATGTATTTTTTTTTTTTTTAAGCGATTCAGATAATTATCGCATTTGGCGCCACGAGTTTTATTTTACACTAATCAAAAATTAACACTTAAATTTCAGCATAAAATTCGACATTGCTTTGACAATCCATCAAAATACAGAACAAATAATAGTTTGGGTGCTCGTGAAGGGACGATACACCTACTTTTTTGACAATTTCTGGCTTGGTGTTTAACAAAAATTAGCTATGGAATTTCAGTGGGTATTTTTCACGCACTGGAAGGGGACAGACGAGTAGATTTTATGCAGCCCATATTTTCGGTTTTAGGTGAGTTAGTTCGTATTTTTGTCCGGAGTAGATTTTCTGCAGCTGATATTTTCGGTCTAAGACAAGTTAGTCCGTATTATCCGTAGTATGCAGAAGGACTGTTTCAGGTTACACTATTTTGCTGTAAGGAGAAGAAACTTTTGTAAAGAGCTATTTAGATTGAGAAATAGTTTCCTAGAAAACAATGGTAGTGGTGATATTAGAGCAGCTAAGCTAAGCCTAACTGCAAATAATTGTTGGGGCTGTGTAATATGCAGAAGGACTGTTGCAGATTATTATATTTTGCTGCAAAAAGAAGAATTATTAGAAAACAAGTTATTATAATAGACTAGCGGAACTTCCCGACCGTCAATGCCAAAAAACCTTTAAGCACTCACTCTCGTGATAGATCATGGTATTATTTAATTTCTTTTTCTCTTTTTTCGTTTAAATTAATGTTAATTTAAATTTGAGTTGGTGGTTTTATTTATGATCGTAGACATATTGGGTTTCAATTTTCTTCATATAGGTTGCTGTTGAAGATCTAAGAGTGCCGGTGCTTTTGATTTTTTTTTTTTTTGTTTAAAGAAATTTAGAGTCGGCGGAAGGTATGCTAGTTTCCACGCGAAACAACTATATACCTTTTTAGATATTTCTACATTCCAGAAGAGGGTCGACAATGAGTCCACGAAGATCCTTTACAGCCTAACCTAACCTGGGTGTAAAAATTGTTTACTACTCTCATAGGTTGGTTTCTACTTCTCGTCTACTGTGTGTAAGTGCATACGAGATACATACTCGTAAGTTTGGGATGTGAAACATTGCTCTTGTGCATTTCTTGATTGTGGTCTCGGAGATGTTAGAATTGGACTACAACCAACGTCACTGTTTAAACATGGAGCACAGTCCAAGCAGCGCCCGCTAGGTACTCCAATTATAAGACTTAAACTTTCAAATGAATTTAAAACAGTCGTTTCCTTTTCTACCTACTAAAACTCTACTGAAGGACTGTTGCAGATTATTGGTCGGTCTCGATTTGCCGTTTTGATTACACGTGCTAAGTACTATGTGATAAATTGCTTTCCTATTATTTATCTTGTTCCCCTTTTGTCAACGGCTTTGCCCGCAAACAAATAAAGAAATAAAGAAAAAAATAATGCAAATATTCCAGCTCCAACGCAGGAATATAAAGAATTAACCGGAGTAATTGTACACGCGGTGATGATTCAAATCAATTTTATAAATATCTACTAATCACCGACATTACTCACAATACGAGTACTGCTGGCTTAGTACGTAATTACTCTCTAGTATATGAATCTGATAAACCTGTCGCCAGTCAATTATATAGTGCAAAGTGCACAAGCACAAGTGACATACTACTCGTACCAATAATGAATGCAAACGACGAACACGTTCAGCCAAGCGAGTGGACAACTGTGATTGGGAATTTAAAACATGTTGCAAGCAATTTTCATACATATTGTATTGTTTGTGGGTAGATTCCAAAACTTTTGTACTGCTCTTGATTCCAGAAGCTTATATGCAAACATTTCAAATTCCTAGCTCAAAACTGAAAGTCCAAAAACTGGTGACATGCAGACAGATGGGCGGACGAACGGACGGACATGGCTAGATCAACATAACTTACGATGCTGATCACAAATTTACATATGTATACATGTATACTTGCGACCTGTCGCTATTATTTCTCTGTTACAAACTTTTTGTATAAAAATTACTACACATACCCTATGAAATAGGGTATAACGAGGAGAGGGAAATGGTAAGCATGATTTTCTGCTTATGTTCCCCCATCATAGCGCTTGATCATTTTTCATATACTTCTACTCTGGAATTTGTTTGGACTGTAATCCACCGTTGACTACACATCGTATATAATTATCGTAAGCACAGATAATAAACTACCGAACGGAGTGAGGAAAAAGAAAAAGCTTTATTTGTGGTACTTATTCTGAAAGCTCTCTGTCTGCCAGGACGTTGTCTGCCATAAGGTTGCACTCCTTATTAAAGGTTTTTCAATAGGGACATAACAAGTTTACTTTTTTATCATGGTGAAGTTCACGAACGAGCAACATTTGGAAATTATTAAAAATTACTACTGAATTTCTGAGTCGGTGGTTGCAACTTTAAGAGCGCTTGCTCAAATATTCGGTCGTAATAATCGCCCTACCAGATAGACTGTGTGTACTACAGTGTATAAATTCGAATCAACATATTCACTGCTTCGGGGTTGATGGGATGGTTTGACCAAATTTCCTTTTAGTTTTGTACAAAGAGGAAGAAAATAAAAAAAAACGCGACTTTATCTTTTTTCAATTAGGTTTTATTCCTATATAATTTTCACTGGATATTTTGCAAAAAAATTAAGGCGAATGATCTGGTAGTCAGATCGTGGAGAGAGTGTGCGGCCGAATGAATCGACAACTGAATGTCCATCCATGATGACGGATCGGCAAGTTGCATTCGGAACGTCGAACCCATCGAGGCGACAACACACTGTGTTGCGTGTTCTGTTATCGCTTCCTCTCCTTTTTTTTTTTCATTAAACTAAATATTAAACGCACATTCACTATTGAATGTTCCTGTGCCAATGAGACAACGCACCGCTCGAAGTACCGAAAATATCGCAGCTTAAGTGCTTCAGTTCAAAATGAGCCAAATCAATTGATTCCACGACGTTCACAGGAATTGGAAATCTCTCAATCCACATTGTGGTGAATTTTGCTTAAAGACCTTGGCCTACACTCTGACAAGATCAAACTAACAAAAGAACTGAAGCCTCTTGATCATTTGAAGTGCCGAAACTTCTCTGATTGGGCTCTGCAAAAGTTTGAAGAAAATCCTGAATTTCATCGGAAAATCATCTTCAGTGATGAAGCTCATTTTTGGCTTAATGGCTTTGTCAACAAACCCACATGTGCTTCAAGAGACTCCATTGCATCCACAAAAAGTGACCGTTTGGTGTGGATTTCATGCCGGAGGTGTGATTAGACCATATTTTTTCGTCGATGAAAGTGATCGCCATGTTACGGTCAATGGAGTTCGCTATCGCGCCATGTCGAAAGACTATTTTTGGCCAGAATTGGATGGACTTGACATCATTGCTATGTGGTTCCTACAAGATGGTGCCACATGCCACACAGCTGGTCAAACAATTGATCAATTGAAGGGAAAGTTCGGTGTAATCTCGAGAAATGGGTCGCCACACAGTTGGTCAAACAATTGATCAATTGAAGGGAAAGTTCGGTGTAATCTCGAGAAATGGGTCGAATGGCCAGCTCGCTCATGTGATTTAACGCCGATGGATTTTTTTTATGGAGTTACGTTAAGTCATTGGTTTATGCCAATAAGCCAACAATGTTAGAGGAGCTCAGGAACAATATCGAACGCGCAATTGCCAACATTCCGGCCGATATGTCTGGAAGAGTGGTGGAAAATTGGCTCCAAAGAATCGATCGCTGCAAACGTGCTCGCGGTGGTCATATGAACGAAATCGAATTCCATACTTAAACCTAACATGTTTACTACACCTGGAATAAATTTCAACCCGATATCTCAATTATCTTTATTTTATTTATTTTTTTTTTAATTTTTTTTTTTATTATTTTTATTAAATTTTGAATTTGTTATTTTTATTTAAATACAAAATTTGTATGTCCTTATTGAAAAACCTTTTAATAGGATAACGTTTTTTTCCAGTGCAACTCGGGTATAAAGGAAACAACAAAGTTCATCCACAGGAAGAAAAGCTTTTCTCTGATGCATGCGCAAAAAGCTTTCAAGATAATAAAACAAATGCATATGTACATATCGTCATTCTCTGGAAGACGTATTTCTGAAACACTCCTTAAAAACAAATCTATTTTGTGTATTACAGGGTATTATTTATTTTATCAGTGAATAACAGTGCTGCAGGTAAAAAAAAATAGCTATGTATCTACGATAATTTATATATTTATCTAAACATGTATGTATATAATTTGGAAATTATTTTCAATATTAGCCGCTAGTGTATATTTATTTTAATCATGTGTCTACTATCATACATTGTATTTTTACTAATTTTAACTGTAATTTAAAATGTAGAAAAGTGACAAAAGCGCCTCCCGAAATTGTGTGTGTACACCTGTATACGTATATATATTTATGATCAGAGTAAACAGTGGAATTGATATACATACATATGAATTTTTCAAGCCGTTTTTCAAACAAGTTTAACTAGTTTCAAGAAATTGAATTTCTTTCTATAATCAACTTTTTTGTCATCCCAGTTTGGATGAAGAGACTCTTGAATTTATTTTCACTACTGCTCGCCCACCATATATGGGAGCCCTAATTTTAGTTGCAATGGTGAACATTTTCTAACTTTAAAATAGTTTTCAGTAAATCTTGCAAAAAATTTGCTTGCACAAACTGTAGTAAAGTTGAGTATTAAAAAAAATAAAAAAAATTAAACCCATAGTCGGTAAAAGCAACCCATAGTCAAAACCGCGTGAGAATATTTTTTCTAAAGTAATTAACTGCGCAAGCTTCTTTCTGAATTTTCTGTTTTTCCCTAGATTCAAGTATACATACAATTTTCCTACGCTTGTACATTTCCCTACTCATAGTGAATTTCATCCTCTTTTCTTGTTTTAAGAATTCATATTTTCCTGGGCTTCTCAAATGTGTATCAAATTGCTTTGATGGTTGAATGATTTTATAGTTAGCCTTGATGGGCTATTCTTAGAAGGATGAAAATTGTATACTATAGTGGACCGAACTTTTTTTTCCGAAATTTAAGTGAGGCTTGAAAAATGTGTGGAAAACCAGTGAATTGAATCCCTTATACACATACATACATACATCATAAAAAAATGGCACATTTGTAAAAATACATATCTACATACATGGGCCTCTCAGATTTGAAATTTTTGAAATTTTTTTTTCAAAACTGTTAAAAATCCAAAAATTGATTTCAATAAGTTTTTTTTTTTGACATACTCTTGTATATGTCAATATTACTTAGATGTCAATTTTCAACAAAATCGTTAAAGTCATATCCGAGAAATGGACAATTTTCCAAAATTTGTTAATAATTAAAGGCACCGTTGCAAGTCCTTTAAGGAATCGCGATGTTTTTCCATTACGATCCTTATACTTTGGATTGTCGCACTGGTCATCAGATAGCCGTATTATTTTCCACAGTCGGCCATCTAATACCCGCTTAACGATCTTCATGGTGTGTGAAGTCAGCTTGACAGAGCGGTAGTTATCGTAGTTTCACGAGTTACATCGGAGACTACACTTCCTTTCGCCATAGCCGGCCCCCACCACGCCCCTCACTATGCGCCATTTTATAATTGTAACGGCACATCCTAACGGAATCGCCTTCTTCCCACCCCTCCTCAGCATAAGCCAATAACATGCAGAGCCAACGTGATTCGATGCACGCGCATCTCACATGCTCATAGAAACACGCGCAAACATTTTTAACATGCATAAGCATATTTGCGCTACACGCGCAGACGAAAAATAATAACTTGACACCTGCATTCCATTCCCACAGAAAAGTGGCTTGGTGCAGAGATAATATCAAAAATCGCATTCCATTCCCACAGGAAAGGGGCTTTAAGCATTGTCATCAAAATTACCTGTAGAAAAGTTCAAATGGAAAAAGAAAAGTTAGTTGTTAGTTGCAAGTCGTGGAATTAAGTTCGTTTTGTTATCGTTTTATAATCTTAATTAATTTAGTTTAATTTTTAGCTTAAGAGTTCTTTGTTGAAAAAAAAAAGAAGAAATGAAATAAAGTTTTTTTTAACGGATTTTTCCAAACATAACTTAAATGGCGCAGTCGGTTTCCGTATAAGGAAAAGAAAAAAAAAATAATAACCAATGCCGGTACACACGCAATAGCCGTTCGTCTAAGAAAATATATTTTTTTCGTCAAAGAAAATTTTTTTAAGCAGTTTTCGTGTAAGAAAATTTTTTTTTAAACAGTTTTCGTCAAAGAAAAATTTTAAACAGTTTTCGTCAAAGAAAAATTTTTAAACAGTGTTCGTCTAAGAAAATATATTTTTCGTCAAAGAAAATTTTTTTTAAACAGTTTTCGTGTAAGAAAATTTTTTAAACAGTTTTCGTGTAAGAAAATTTTTTTTAAACAGTTTTCGCCAAAGAAAAATTTTAAACAGTTTTCGTCAAAGAAAAATTTTTAAACAGTGTTCGTCTAAGAAAAAATATTTTTCGTCAAAAAAAAAAAAAAAAAAAAAAAAAAAAATTTTTTTTTTTTTAAACAGTTTTCGTCTAAGAAAAAAAAAAAAGTTTTCATTTAAAGAAAACGTTTTCGCAAAGTGCTTGTGAACAAAAAATATACAATATATGTAATATATGATATACATATGTGTAAAATATATAATACCAGATATAATAATATCCACTAATAAAAGATTATAACAAAAAATAAATAAAATAAAAGTGCTTGGAAAGAAGGTGCATATATGCAGGAAGCTAGAAACAGCATTGAAGACTTAGAACAACTATTAAAAGGACTCTCTATCACCATGACACCACCATCAACACCAGCAGCATCAACTCAACAGACAGCAACAATGGTAACCCCTCTAAGCATAAGTTTAGACCCAATTAAGTTTTTAAATAATCTGCCAACTTACGATGGCAATAGAGATAATTTATGCATATTTATAGACCTAGTAGATAGGATCTTTCCAACATTAGGACTGTACAATGAGGCAACTCAACTCATATTTTTTGATATAATTAAGAGTAAACTAATAGGCAGAGCTCGCGAAGCCGTCGAAATAAATAACTCTGTAAAGAATTGGGACGAATTAAAAAATGTATTCTATCAGTACTTCGGTGACAGGAAATCCGTAGAGCAGCTGTATGATGACCTTAGGGCCACCCCATTTAAAAACAATTGTCATGAATTTTATAATGAGTTAAAGGCAGTCTTAAGACGTTTAAACAATAAAGTCAGGATAGCCAAACCAGAAAATTCACCTGCAGAAACAACACAAAACTGCAAAACAGCGCTGAA
The DNA here is from genome assembly GCA_963082735.1 of Pocota personata. Lineage (NCBI taxonomy): Eukaryota > Metazoa > Arthropoda > Insecta > Diptera > Syrphidae > Pocota > Pocota personata. The sequence goes on from OY720433.1 coordinate 7,071,397, forward strand.
TTTGTTTATTAACAAAGTCCCAGAACCTATGAGAGGGCTATTACACTGCCGAAATCCAAACAATTTGGAAGAGGCAATGCAAATCCTTTTCGAGACGGGATATGCATATGTTAGGCCAAGTACATGGTCAAATAATGTTCAATGTCGACCAAACTCTGATAGAAATTCCAATAAAAACTCATATAGACATAATAACACTCAAGGGCATACCAATAGCACTAGCCGTCAGAACAGTAACGCCTACCAGAATAGTGGACAATATAGGTTTAATTCGGGTACTCTTAGAAACAATCAAAATAGTACTAACGAAAGATTTAGCGGCCAAACGCAGCGATCTAGAAATAATGATAATCCATTTAGGTATAATAATAATAGCGCAGGTGAGCCAATGGACACATTGTCTGCCTCGTATCAGAGACAAATAAATAACATCCAAGCTCAAAATTTTCCCAGCAAAGGCCCAGTAGACTTCCCTATATAATAGTCCGAACAAAAAATAATAAATTTACTCTAAGACTTTTAATAGATACAGGTGCTGATACAAGCATCCTTAACCCCGGGCTATGTCACCCTAAATGGCATGTGCAACTCGATGAACCGATAAAGATTACAACGACCAGCACACCAGTTTTTATTAGGAAAAAAATTCGAATTCCACTGTTCAAGGAATTTAACATAGATAAAACGGCAGAATTTTTGGAATACAAATTCCACGATCAATTTGATGGTTTAATTGGCAACAATATTCTTTTACCTTTGCTTGCCGAAATAAGCTTTAAAGAAAGATTCCTGATCGTAGGCAATACCAAAATACCAATATTCTTTAATAAATTAGAAGAAAATGTTAATTTATATAATGAAAGTATTCCCAATCTAAATATTTACCACACTGAGACGAGCAAGGACCCAGTGATGGAACAAATACGTATTGATCACCTTAATACCGAAGAAAAAAGCAAAGTAAAAAACCTTGTTTCTCAATATTCAAACATCTTTTATCAAGAAGGTAATGACCTTTCGTTCACTCACGCGATAAAACATGAAATCAGAACTGTCAATGATATACCGATATATGTTAAGAACTATAGATATCCAGAAGTGCACAAGCAAGAAGTGCATAAACAAATTAACGAAATGTTAGAACAAGGGATAATCCGTTCCAGTAAATCTCCATATTCTGCTCCAATTTGGGTCGTCCCAAAGAAACTGGACGCATCGGGCAAACAAAAATGGAGAATTGTTGTCGATTACCGGAAACTAAATGATGTTTCTATAGACGACAAATTCCCCATTCCAAACATGGAAGATATTTTTGACAAACTCGGTAAAGCACAATACTTTACCACACTCGATTTGGCGAAGGGGTTTCACCAAATCGAGATAGCTGAGGAAGATATACGGAAAACTGCGTTCTCAACAGACAATGGCCACTACGAATTTGTCCGCATGCCATTTGGTCTCAAGAATGCTCCGGCAACCTTTCAACGCCTCATGAACTCCATCCTTGCAGAACACATTAACAAAACCTGTTTGGTATATCTCGATGATATCATAGTGTTCTCGACAAGTCTTCAAGAACACATCGATTCACTTTCAAAAATATTTAAAACATTAAAATCTGCCAATTTAAAGGTCCAACTCGATAAGAGTGAATTTTTAAAAAAAGAAACAGAGTTCCTAGGACATGTAGTCACCACGGAAGGAATCAAACCAAACCCGAACAAGATAGCTGCAATACAAAACTACAAACTTCCAAAAACAACCAAGCAAATTAAAGCATTTTTAGGAATCACCGGTTATTACCGGAAGTTTATAAGAGATTACTCAAAGGTTGCCAAACCTATGACAGCCTACTTAAAAAAGAATGAAAAAATTGACCCACAAAATCCTGAATACATCGATAGTTTTGAAAATCTAAAAGCATTAATCACCTCAGAACCTATCCTAAAATACCCTGACTTCAACAAAAAATTTGTACTCACTACAGACGCGTCGAAATTCGCTGTGGGAGCCGTTTTATCCCAAGACTCTCACCCCATCTGCTACGCAAGCCGTACGCTCAATGAGCACGAAATAAATTACTCAGTTATTGAAAAAGAACTCCTTGCGATCGTTTGGTCCACAAAATATTTCAGGCCATACCTATATGGAAGGAAATTTACTGTACGTACAGATCATAGACCACTACTTTGGTTAAGCTCTCTCAAAGAGCCAAATGCAAAGCTCCAGAGGTGGAAAATTAAATTGGAAGAATTTAATTTCGACGTTGAATACGTCAAAGGTAAAGATAACTTAGTTGCTGATGGACTATCTCGTTTAGAAATTAATTTCCATGAGAATATAGATTCCGTTTATCAGGAGCCTGAGCCAATGAACCTTGACAATGAATCAATTACTCCAACCATTCATAGCGCTCGCGAAGATAGCAATGATTACATTCCCATTATTGATTCACCAGTCAATATTTACAAAACTCAAATAATCTTAAACAACTCCGAAGGTCTGAATAACCATAAACCATATAAAGTATTTAACAAAAGAAGAATTGTAGTTGAATTTAAACAATATAAAGAGAAATTTATGTTAGAAGTCATGAAATCATTTTTCCCCAGTAAAGGCATTGTAGGCATATTTTCTAGGGATGATCACCTCTTCGCTCAATTCCAAGATACCTACATAAAATATTTTAGTAAAAATAAGCTTCTACGTTTAGTTAAATGTTCCAAGTTCCTAGGCGATTTAGATGATGAAGAGAAGGTAGCAGAAGTCATTGTCGGAACGCACAAACTACTTAATCATCGCGGCATTAACGAAACTTATGAAGAAATGAAGAACATTTATTACGCCCCAAAACTCAAAGAAAGAATAGGACAGTTTATCAATAATTGCGAAATATGCAATAAATCAAAATATGAACGCCAACCCCTTAAAATTCCATATGTCGTAACAGAAACACCCGAAAGACCAAATGAAATTATCCACATCGATATCTGGTATGCGAACATTAATCTCATGTTCGTTACCATGATTGATAAATTTTCCAAACATGTAACAGTCCAAGAGATCAAGCATAGAACATGGGTATCTCTTCTAAACACTCTCAGGTGTAGATTTGCTAATTTTGGCATTCCCAAAAAGATCGTAACTGATGGTGAATCCGGTTTTTCTTCAATTCTGATCAAAGAATTCTTAAAAGAAAACGGAGTAGAATTACATGTAACAACTCCATATAAGAAGACAGGTAACGCGGATATCGAAAGGTTCCATTCGACATTAAATGAACATCTAAGAACCTTTGCAGCAGATGAAAATAATAAGAACACACTCCGAAATAAGATTCTAGAAGCAATCAAAATCTATAACAACACTATTCATTCCACAACCAAACAAAGACCAAACGATTTCCTTAACGGAACAGTAGGTAAAGAAGCTTTCCCTAAGATTGTAGAATTTGTAAAGCAAAACAAAGAAAAATATATAAATAAACTTAACAAAGGCAGGGAAGATATAGACTTCACAAAAGAGGAGCATACATTCCTTAAGAACAGAGGCTCTAATAAGCTTAAGCCTATTCACAGGAGAGATGATCCTGAGGTAATTAATGAAAATTATATAAAAGATAGTAAAGGCAGCAAATATTACAAAGATCAAGTCAAACGCAAATATAAATATGAAAAATAATTTTACAGGTTATCATCTGGTCGACAATTTTTATAATGAGTTTCGGACAAAAACTTGACGTTCAAAACTTGAACAACGGACAAGGATACGTGACAGTAAGAGACAAACAACTACAAGTTATAACTGGATATACTAAAATTCTCCATAACATCAACACAACCGCATGGTCAGACAGTTTAAACATTATTGAAAACAACATAAATAAACTCAACTATAAGAACAAGTATCCAGCAATGGTACATAATTTTGATTCAATAGCACAGGAAATAGAAAGCTTTTTAGGGAATAACCATTATAAGACTAAAAGAGGTTTAGTAAATGTAATTGGAAAAGGGCTAAAATATTTGGCAGGTACCATGGACTACGATGACGAACAAGAAATAAAGAAAAAATTAGAGCTCAACGAGAAAAATAACGAACGATTAATAGACGGACTAAACGAACAAATACACATAAATAACCATTTCAATGAGGTTATAGACAACATTACGAAACATATCAATGGACAACAACTCGAAATACAAAAACAGTTAAGTACTTTAGGTAACGCAGTTAACCAGGAGTTTTCCGAAATAGCACATATGCAACACGTATTTCAAATTCAATACGACATCCAATTACTAAGAGAACAGGTCAGGAAAGTGAAGAAGAATTTACAAGCAAGTCAACTAGGAGTTTTAGGAGCGGATTTGTTATCACCAAAGGAAATAGAAAGATTTAATATTACATTTAAAGAATTGCCGAATATAAAGAGCTCAGTGATCATGCACGAAGACCGAATAATTTTTATCTTAATGCTCCCAATCTATTCAAACACAAAATTTTTTAGAGTCCTAATCGAACCAGTCCCTAATAAGGAAAACCTTGAACTAGTAACAGAATACACTAATTTCATTACTGATAACAGAAATAACTATGAGAACTTAAATGACTCTGTAAAAATAAAAGACTTAAAATTAGTAAATGATAATTGTATAAGTAACATTTTTAAAGAAAATCCTATGTGTAGTTTTAGAAAAAATAAAAAAATTGAGATTAAGCAAATAACAAATAATATTATAATTACTAAAAATATTCCATACACCCAAGTTTCTCACAACTGTCATAATTACAGCATAAATTTAATAGGTGTAAATTTAATAAGATTTGAAAATTGTAAAGTAAGAATTAATGATATTAGCTATGAAAATTTTATATACTATGATAATTTTTTAATTCCAAATTTTAATAATGTATCCATTAAAAATATTGTGATGAATTTTTCTACAGAAGAAATGCATATAAAACATTTTGAAAATCAAAAATTGCTTGAAAAAATAAACATAAGAAACGAAATGCATGAATACATAAATTCTGGGGTAACCTTTTTTATAATTTTCACCTTGATCATAATAACGATCATTCATAAAAAACGCATAAATGATAAACCTAATATAAAAGTAGAGATTCAAAATCAGAATATAGATTCTCCGGAGAAGAATCGTAAGGGGGGAGGAGTTACATCGGAGACTACACTTCCTTTCGCCATAGCCGGCCCCCACCACGCCCCTCACTATGCGCCATTTTATAATTGTAACGGCACATCCTAACGGAATCGCCTTCTTCCCACCCCTCCTCAGCATAAGCCAATAACATGCAGAGCCAACGTGATTCGATGCACGCGCATCTCACATGCTCATAGAAACACGCGCAAACATTTTTAACATGCATAAGCATATTTGCGCTACACGCGCAGACGAAAAATAATAACTTGACACCTGCATTCCATTCCCACAGAAAAGTGGCTTGGTGCAGAGATAATATCAAAAATCGCATTCCATTCCCACAGGAAAGGGGCTTTAAGCATTGTCATCAAAATTACCTGTAGAAAAGTTCAAATGGAAAAAGAAAAGTTAGTTGTTAGTTGCAAGTCGTGGAATTAAGTTCGTTTTGTTATCGTTTTATAATCTTAATTAATTTAGTTTAATTTTTAGCTTAAGAGTTCTTTGTTGAAAAAAAAAAGAAGAAATGAAATAAAGTTTTTTTTAACGGATTTTTCCAAACATAACTTAAATCACGGATCGCCCTTTTCTTTGTGCTAAGAAAGAAGATAACTTTTCCTCCACTAATTGGGCATTGGATCACCGCTCATAAGTTTGGAAATAAGAATCATGAGCCATCTGGACCCGATGTCTCCCATCTTTTTCCAGAACTCAGAGAGTATCTCGTCTGGCCCAACCGCTTTTCTTTTTTTGGAGTATTCAACCGCATTTGTAACCTCTTCGACAGTAACGTCGGATACTTCGTCGTGGTTAGCAGCAGCTCTGGGAAAGTATACCCGGGGAAACTTTTAGTTCAGAAGTCTTTCACAATACAGTCGCCATTTGTGGAGAATTTTGTCATCTACCACAAGAAGCTGGCCTTGAGCATTGTTAATGAACTTTGGGGAACGAATCTCATGAGCATTTCTTCTACTCTGGGTGGCTATGTTGAAGATAGTTTTTCCCTTATTCAAGTTGTTTTGTCGAAGCTCTGGCGTATCTACCTCGAATTTCGTTCTGATTTTAACTTTTCCAATTACCTCCTTGCACATACGCATTTTTCCGAACTGTGAGAGTTTCTTTATATGAAATATATTGACCGTATTCAATCTGACTCATCGCTGACCCCAAACAATTTTTTCACTTTTTACCAAAAAAAAGTCAGACAGCTACCCATCAACTCTGATATTCTCCAATATATCGTCGAGCGATCCTCGAATAATAGCAAACTTATTCGCTCATTTCTTCAGGCAATCATTCTCTAACCACACATCAGAGCCCGACCATTCATACTTCTCCTACATGAGAGATTGTGCCCAAACCTCTTTAACTTCAATCGATATAACAGTGGCTCTCCTGAAAGAAAAGATCGAAAGACTTAAATGCGAATACTCCACTGGCCCGGATGGTATATCTGCCGTAGTTTTAAAAAAAAATATGTAGACTCTTTAGCTCAACCTCTTACGGCTCTGTTCCAACTGTCGCTTTCACAGTCCGTTTTCCCTAGGCTTTAGAAAAGCTCTTTTATTATTCCTCTTCATAAAAAAGACCCGACAAATTTAATTTCTAATTATCGTCCTATAGCCAAACTCTCTTGCATACCTAAGCTATTCGAGAGTATTATTTACGATGCAATGTTTTTCTATTGTAAGTCTATATTTTCCCCTCACCAACACAGTTTCTTAAAAGGAAGGTCAACAACCACAAACCTGACCGAATTCGTATCCAGCACCCTGTGCGCATTGGAACATTGCAAGGAAGTCGATGTTGTTGCTACCGATTTCAGCAAAGCCTTCGATAAAATTTCGCACGCAATTGTATTTTTGAAACTCAAAGCTCTCGGTTTTCAGTCTGGGTTTATTGCGTGGATCAAATCCGACCTTCATGAACGTCAAATGAAGTCCTTTCTAGATCCTCTGTATTATGGCCCCCTCTGGTGTCCCTCAAGGCAGCCATCTTGGTCCCCTGATTTTCATTTTGTCAATTAATGATGTTGATGGCATTATTAAATATTCCCGTCTATCAGTTTATGCGGACGACATTAAAATTTTTACACACATCTCCACTCCCACTGACTCCCATGCACTTCAATCTGAATTGAACAGCTTTTCTACTTGGTGTAAAAAAAAACTTTCTTGAGTTGAATGTCAATAAATGCCAAGCTATTACTTATTCCCGGAAGCGTCTTCCGACAGCTCCTAGAACGTACGTGATTTGCGGCGTTTATTACCCTTCCTCATTCAGGTCTTGATTTAAATTTATGTATACTAGCCTATCAGACGCCGAAGACGATATTTCCTCCAACTCCCTATAGAGGCCTTCCATACTTTTTGCTTGAAATTGGGAGCACTTCTTCTTTGCGAGACCTTTGCAACATCTGTATATGACTTCAAGGTGAGCTTTTTCATCTCTATTAATAGAAGAGCACTTTGACCAAGCCTTGAAAGCCGTTTTCTTTTCTCGTATCACTACTTTAGCTCCATCTATCCACCATCATGTTTCTTTGGCGTGTTGGCAGCGGCCTTTCGACGTTCCAATCAGTGATCGGGCTCTATTCAAGCAAGATCGCTGTAGGGAATCCCATATATCTTGTGCTCTGAGACGGCGTTGCTGGGCGTTCGCCTCTTCCAGGATCACTTTGCAATCCATAACCCGGGGCTTCATGAAACTAGCTACCAAATGGTAGTCAATCTGGGTTTCATTTTCGCCACTGCTGTAAATGATCAGGTGCCGGCTTTGTTTGACGAACATGGTATTTAGCACGATAAGACCGTATGACTTGCACATGCTTAGGATGGTCCTCCATGGCAGTCTTCATAGTCTTCGTTTATTTTCCCGACATGTCCGTTCAAATCTCCGCCAACAAACAAAAGCTCTTCCTTTGTAATGTTTTTGATGAGGTTGTGAAAATCCAGACAGAATGCATCTTTTTCTCTCTGTTCGCATCCGACTTGGGGAGCATATGTGCTTACAATATTCCACACCTCACCCTGTATCACCAATTTGAGAGACATCAAACGGTCAGTGGACTTTGAAATGGTCAAGATGTTGCCAAGTAGCTCTGCCGCGAGAATGTTTTTACCTTGTTCCGATCCATAGTAAAACATCTTGTAAGCTTTTGTCTTAACGTCCAAGAAACGCGCCCGATTCCCGGTGTTTCGCCATTTCGTTTCTTGTACAAGATGTCCACTCGCCTTCTAATCATAATTTCTTCAAGCTTGTAGCTGCGACCACTCATTCTTCCAAGGTTCCAACTCGCGACTCTTAGGTTTCGCTTAAGCCGTAGCATTATTTTGCTATCCCCCGGAAACTGAATTGCTCTGACATGAGGATTTCTGCTCGTCCCAGGATCACAACCATGCGTAGCATTGGTAGTGCCTGGCGGGGTAATGCTTTTCTTTTTATCATACTTTTCTATAATGCTAGGGTTTAAGCGTTTTTTGATTTCGACACGTACATGCTCCTGATTTTTGATTTATGTTTGATCTTACTTTTACAACACCGGTGATCTCCAGTCGTGTCCACCCACGGATTCGCATGCACACTTGCGGGACAGTTTCAAGATGTTATATTTGTCGCAAGGCTCACCTGGATATTTAAAAAAAAAATTCCTGGTTGTGATTTTCCCCTTCGTCGCCTTCTACGGCAAGTGCTATGTATTTATGGGGGCGCTGCATTGATATTCTTAACCCGTCCCTGCACGAGGAAGCTTTCATTTGGACATAAAAACAAATTCATAGATGGTTTTGTATGTACAAAGTATTCAACCTACATAGACTATGTAGTGTACCAATATAACAGAATAGCTAACTTAGCTCTTTGTATAACAGACTTACAGACTTTGACATCTTGCTGAGTTCAACCCGTGGACGAGATTATAATAAGTGTTACTTTGTGTCCTTTCCATATCTTACATTACGTCTTATATTGGATATAGGCCTCTGCTTATTATATTCAAATGTTTTCCTTGTCCAGTTTCTTCCTGCTACTTCTCTAATATAATTTTCTCATTTCATTTGTGGTCATCATTGACCAGTTTTCAGCCACCATAGTGTTGAATCTCACTCATTAAAGCGAGTAGTTTTATTAGTTGTTTTCAATACTTGGCGCTTGATCGTATAAAAGTCGTACTCGAATATGACGCGTGGCGGTTCTGATATGTAGTTTTTATATTTATTTACATAATTTATCTTTGGGCTACTTCTACAGATATTGTTGTAAGCATACTAAACTTAAATTTTTCAACACAAATATGTACGTTAAAGTTAATAAATTTTACTGTCATTTCTAGCGAGTTTCAATGTCAAGTAAAGAAGAAGCCTCTCAAAATTTAGGAACTTTAGTTTTACATGCAGAGTACATAATCATGAGGCATGTCCATCGTATGGTTCTGCAACCAATGATAATGGAAACAATTAACCCTTTTTCAATGAAGGACACACGATTTAATGAGCTCTACATTTTTGACCGTACTACAGCACATAAAATAATTGTTGAAGTATCTAAATATATTGAGACATCGCGCGTTCCAATATTTATTCGAGTTTTTGCTGCTATGCACCATTTAATTCACGGTATATATCAGCGTGATTTTGCATCGGTTTTGCGCTGTCAACAGTTTGACAATTTACTCATGGTGGCAGATGCACTACAGAAACTAGCACAAGTATGGGTAAAGTTCCCAGAGCCTGAGCAATATGACCAAATTAAAGAAACGTATGAATTTTGTAAGGTTGCAACAAAACACTCATTAAATCATATAAATTTCAGATTTTCTGCAAAAACTAGATTCCCTGATGTCATTGGAGTAGTTGACTGTCATAAATTTCGAATCACAAAGCCGAAAGGTGACCGGAAACTATTGTATTATTTCAACCCCGAAGACCATTGCTTTGCATTCAACATTCAGTTGGTAAGATGGAGGTGTTTAGCATTTTAAGTATTTACTACATCATTTTACCGTACCACTCGTCGAGCATAGCGCATCAAAAATCCATTGTCATAGTTTTCATGTAAACGGTTCGGGCATAATTGAGATGATGCGAAGAATTGATAATACATGTAAAATGTCATGTACTCTACTTAAACAACTATTATAACTAGGCTGACCACTCTTCCCGCTTTTCTGTTGTTGTGGTGTCCACATCCCGTTCGGTTTTCGATTTGTGTCGATTTAAAAACAAATGGTAAGAGAATACGTTGCAATATTTAGCTAGCCGGTGGAGGTATCCGAACGAGTATAACGAATAAAAGAGCATTAAAAATGTTTAAAAAACAACATACTACACTGACGCAGTTTAGATAAGTCAAAGTCTGTGGCTTGATTCGATGTGGTATTGAATGGATGAAATTAAATTCGAAACGTTCCCTCTAGGCAAGTCGAGAAAGCTGAAACTCTTCGGTTTGTCAAAAGTCAGCTGAGTAAGTTCACAATAATGACTCTTAATCAGCGTTTTGTTAAGTCTTCTTTATAAGTATGAACATGAAACCATAAAAGTTGCTTAGTTTTAAAATTCCTGTTACTAATGGTATAGTAACATTCAGAATCTATGCTACCAACCTAAAGGAGAAGGCTTAGATAAGCCGATCCAATATCGTGTGAATAATTCTACAGTGCAAGCATATTCTACTAGAGTGCATGACTGGTTGAGTTCCATGCCAAAATGTCTCGAACTATTTTTTTTTTTAAATCCATTCAGTGCCTTGCATCTGCGGATGATATCGATAGTATGTTGCAACTTTGTATTTGTGAGTACCAAGAAAAGCTATGAAAGTCTGAAAATGTAACCTTTTGCAAAAGGTTTCAACAAATTTGGTGAATGACAAAATGCATGGTCGCCAGGAACACCAACTGTGGCATAATGTCACCATAAGCGACAGGCTCCCAATTTTGTCTGTACAAATCTGGTTCCGGTAGTTTTAACAGAAGTCACAGTGATTTTTAATTCGATTGGAAGTGTCAGTAGAATAGGCTGAGATAGCCTATTAAAATTAATAAATGAATTAAGTACAGTTCTGCGATTTAATTTTAATTTCTTGATTTTAGATATGCGATTTCAATTTGATAATTTTTGAAGCAATATGCGATTCTGCTACCACGAATGATATAACTATTTGGGAAACAAGCGGAACAAATGAAATTTTGCGAGATCGTTATGGGGCCGATAAGGCGAATGATGCATGGCTTTTAGGTAAATTTCCGAAAAATAATCTCAATCTATAGATTATATCTTTTAGGTGATTCGCGTTATTTACTGACTCCTTGGGTTTTAACACCATTTAAACCTGCAACCAATAATGAAGAAGAAATCTACAATAAGGCCCACTCAAAAGCAAGAAATTGTAGCTATCGGCTGATGCATTCTCTAAAGGCTACTTTTAAGTGTCTTATCTGTTTAAATGGAACAGTAGAACAAGCACGGACAATTTTCGATGCATGCACCGTTTTGCATAATATGATGTTGGATCGAGGTTTGATTAAAAATAATCATTACAACAATGAAGAAATGCCATACTATGATGAACACGCAGATGAAAATAATACATATGGCGCGGAAGGTATAGGTAAATTGCACGAAAAAGAAGGCTTGATGAAACGCGATAAAGCAAAGACTACAATTGTGGAACTAGAGAACCAAGCTAAGGAGCAAACTAAGGAAAAGTTTATATATTAGTTTGCAGGATAAATTATCGAATACATGGAAGTAGTTCTTCTTTTATATGCTTAAATGTTGTAAATTTGTTCAAATAGCTATAGTAATATGACTCAATTCATACCTATATCTGAGACTGCTTTAAGTCTTATTTCCTTTGGAACCTACAATAAAGTCTTACTAAATGAAGTTAAACATTTTTGTTGAACATGATTAAATTTAGTCCTATATTTATTTTTCTAAAAACAATATATTTACTTCCTACAAACTTTTGTATATGTGTATTTTAAACTTCTAATTAATATGAAATCTAAAACAATATAGAAGTATAGGTATCTATTATATTGCCAAAATATACTTAAATTACTTTTTTATAAAATATTGTATAATTCTTGACACGACTGAAGAAGCAAAATTAAAACTTCACCTAAGACTGACTTTAAGAGCTTCGGTCTTATGGCCTAGGAAACTAATAAGTTATACACTATTAGTGAAACATTATTTTTGTAGCGCGAATACAACACCAAAATGTGATTTTATTTATTTTATTTTGGTATTCATTCTTTGAATACATATATACAAATAAGTGTATACTTAAAAAAAGTTAATTAAAAGTTTTAAAAATAAAAAAAATTTAAAAATATATTTTTGTAAGTTTTTTATACAGATAGTCTTATTTTTTATTTATAATTTAATTTGTTTCACTTTTGTTTGGGAATTGATATCAAAAGATTGTCTATTCACGAAAATAAAATTATAGATGTAAAACGAAAATAAGATGGATATACATACATAGTATATATAATATTTTAAATCTTCAGAAAACTATTTATAATAAAATGAGTCATATGTTTGTGTGTAAATGAATAAAATATCAGATGTATGTAATTTATGTTTACATGTACACTTTTTTTTTCCAAACGCGGTGAGTCTTTATTCGATTTCCTTGTGATGCCCAACATTTCTGTCTGTAATGTGGGTAACAAACCAACTTTTGTCTTTCCAAGTTCGGATAATTTCAGGGGTTTGGAGGAAGTCTTGGACATTACACTCAAGACCAATATTGATAACCTTAGAGTAACTAATTGGCGGGTATCCGATCGTCCATCTTTGTCTGACCATAAATGGATTATCTTTAATGTTAGCCTCGAGGTCGAGGCACCTAAGCCATTTAGAAACCCTAAGAGAATTGACTGTAGCAAATTTGGTCAGGTTATCAAATCTAAACTTCACTGAACACTCGGCGCGAAAATCGAATTAGTCAAGGAACTTGACGACAAGATTACAACCCTAGAAAAAGCCATGGGTACGGCTTTTAAGGTTTCGTGCCCTATTAAATTCAGTAAGAAAATATTTCCCTCATGATGGAACCAAAATTTTTCTAATCTTGGGAAGATTACCAGAGAAATCTTCAATGTCTGCTATCGACACAAGCTTTGGCAACCATATAAGGATTGCCTAAAAGAATATAAGAAATCCATTAATAGGGCTAAGTCTCTGGCTTAGATGGACTATTGTCAGTCCATTGAAACCATTAAGGACTCTGCCAGACTGAGTAAGATCCTACCCAAAGAACACTCCAGTCCGTCCTTTATCAAAAAGCCGGACGGGACTTGGAAGGATTCCTCTAGCGAGTCACTGGAGCTTTTAATGCAAACTCACTTTCCAGGGTGCAAAAATGAGATTGCTCACTCAATTTGTCCTCAAGATGTGCAATCCTCATCTTGAAACGACATTAAGACAACAATTACAGAGGCTAATATCTCTTGGGCCATTTCCAGCTTCTCTCCCTATAAATCGACTGGACTTGACGGCATACTCCCGGTAATGCTTCAAAAAACACTGGATCAGGTGGTAGCTTGGCTTCTAAACCACGTCCCCCTGAGTTGGAGGCGTGTTCGTGTTGTGTTTATTCCGAAAGCGGGGAAGCGGGAGCATGAATCTGCAAAGGATTTCAGACCCATCAGCTTCTCATCTGTCCTCCTTAAGACGTTGGAACGTATATTAGACACGCACATCCGTAATACATTAGATACATCCCTTCTATCAAAATCTCAGCATGCGTACACTAAGGGGCGATCGACTGAGACGGTGCTGCATGAAGTTGTGCGTACGATTGAAAAGACAATACACTACAAACAATTTACACTTTCCACCTTTTTAGATGTTGAAGGTGCTTTCAATAACGTTAGTACTGAATCGATTCAGGAAGCTCTGTCCCAACTGGGTGTTGGGGAGTTTATTAGCAAGTGGATAGTGACTATGCTAAAAACCAGAATCATTCAATCGACACTCGGTAAAAGTGTTTCCACCATATCCGTTGTAAGGGACAGCCTGAGCAATATGACCAAATTAAAGAAACGTATGAATTTTGTAAGGTTGCAACAAAACACTCATTAAATCATATAAATTTCAGATTTTCTGCAAAAACTAGATTCCCTGATGTCATTGGAGTAGTTGACTGTCATAAATTTCGAATCACAAAGCCGAAAGGTGACCGGAAACTATTGTATTATTTCAACCCCGAAGACCATTGCTTTGCATTCAACATTCAGTTGGTAAGATGGAGGTGTTTAGCATTTTAAGTATTTACTACATCATTTTACCGTACCACTCGTCGAGCATAGCGCATCAAAAATCCATTGTCATAGTTTTCATGTAAACGGTTCGGGCATAATTGAGATGATGCGAAGAATTGATAATACATGTAAAATGTCATGTACTCTACTTAAACAACTATTATAACTAGGCTGACCACTCTTCCCGCTTTTCTGTTGTTGTGGTGTCCACATCCCGTTCGGTTTTCGATTTGTGTCGATTTAAAAACAAATGGTAAGAGAATACGTTGCAATATTTAGCTAGCCGGTGGAGGTATCCGAACGAGTATAACGAATAAAAGAGCATTAAAAATGTTTAAAAAACAACATACTACACTGACGCAGTTTAGATAAGTCAAAGTCTGTGGCTTGATTCGATGTGGTATTGAATGGATGAAATTAAATTCGAAACGTTCCCTCTAGGCAAGTCGAGAAAGCTGAAACTCTTCGGTTTGTCAAAAGTCAGCTGAGTAAGTTCACAATAATGACTCTTAATCAGCGTTTTGTTAAGTCTTCTTTATAAGTATGAACATGAAACCATAAAAGTTGCTTAGTTTTAAAATTCCTGTTACTAATGGCATTTGATTTTTTTTGTATACACAGATATGATATGAAATAAACCATTCAGAATCTATGCTACCAACCTAAAGGAGAGGGCTTAGATAAGCCGATCCAATATCGTGTGAATAATTCTACAGTGCAAGCATATTCTACTAGAGTGCATGACTGGTTGAGTTCCATGCCAAAATGTCTCGAACTATTTTTTTTTTTAAATCCATTCAGTGCCTTGCATCTGCGGATGATATCGATAGTATGTTGCAACTTTGTATTTGTGAGTACCAAGAAAAGCTATGAAAGTCTGAAAATGTAACCTTTTGCAAAAGGTTTCAACAAATTTGGTGAATGACAAAATGCATGGTCGCCAGGAACACCAACTGTGGCATAATGTCACCATAAGCGACAGGCTCCCAATTTTGTATGTACAAATCTGGTTCCGGTAGTTTTAACAGAAGTCACAGTGATTTTTAATTCGATTGGAAGTGTCAGTAGAATAGGCTGAGATAGCCTATTAAAATTAATAAATGAATTAAGTACAGTTCTGCGATTTAATTTTAATTTCTTGATTTTAGATATGCGATTTCAATTTGATAATTTTTGAAGCAATATGCGATTCTGCTACCACGAATGATATAACTATTTGGGAAACAAGCGGAACAAATGAAATTTTGCGAGATCGTTATGGGGCCGATAAGGCGAATGATGCATGGCTTTTAGGTAAATTTCCGAAAAATAATCTCAATCTATAGATTATATCTTTTAGGTGATTCGCGTTATTTACTGACTCCTTGGGTTTTAACACCATTTAAACCTGCAACCAATAATGAAGAAGAAATCTACAATAAGGCCCACTCAAAAGCAAGAAATTGTAGCTATCGGCTGATGCATTCTCTAAAGGCTACTTTTAAGTGTCTTATCTGTTTAAATGGAACAGTAGAACAAGCACGGACAATTTTCGATGCATGCACCGTTTTGCATAATATGATGTTGGATCGAGGTTTGATTAAAAATAATCATTACAACAATGAAGAAATGCCATACTATGATGAACACGCAGATGAAAATAATACATATTGCGCGGAAGGTATAGGTAAATTGCACGAAGAAGAAGGCTTGATGAAACGCGATAAAGCAAAGACTACAATTGTGGAACTAGAGAACCAAGCTAAGGAGCAAACTAAGGAAAAGTTTATATATTAGTTTGCAGGATAAATTATCGAATACATGGAAGTAGTTCTTCTTTTATATGCTTAAATGTTGTAAATTTGTTCAAATAGCTATAGTAATATGACTCAATTCATACCTATATCTGAGACTGCTTTAAGTCTTATTTCCTTTGGAACCTACAATAAAGTCTTACTAAATGAAGTTAAACATTTTTGTTGAACATGATTAAATTTAGTCCTATATTTATTTTTCTAAAAACAATATATTTACTTCCTACAAACTTTTGTATATGTGTATTTTAAACTTCTAATTAATATGAAATCTAAAACAATATAGAAGTATAGGTATCTATTATATTGCCAAAATATACTTAAATTACTTTTTTATAAAATATTGTATAATTCTTGACACGACTGAAGAAGCAAAATTAAAACTTCACCTAAGACTGACTTTAAGAGCTTCGGTCTTATGGCCTAGGAAACTAATAAGTTATACACTATTAGTGAAACATTATTTTTGTAGCGCGAATACAACACCAAAATGTGATTTTATTTATTTTATTTTGGTATTCATTCTTTGAATACATATATACAAATAAGTGTATACTTAAAAAAAGTTAATTAAAAGTTTTAAAAATAAAAAAAATTTAAAAATATATTTTTGTAAGTTTTTTATACAGATAGTCTTATTTTTTATTTATAATTTAATTTGTTTCACTTTTGTTTGGGAATTGATATCAAAAGATTGTCTATTCACGAAAATAAAATTATAGATGTAAAACGAAAATAAGATGGATATACATACATAGTATATATAATATTTTAAATCTTCAGAAAACTATTTATAATAAAATGAGTCATATGTTTGTGTGTAAATGAATAAAATATCAGATGTATGTAATTTATGTTTACATGTACACTTTTTTTTCCAAACGCGGCGAGTCTTTATTCGATTTCCTTGTGATGCCCAACATTTCTGTCTGTAATGTGGGTAACAAACCAACTTTTGTCTTTCCAAGTTCGGATAATTTCAGGGGTTTGGAGGAAGTCTTGGACATTACACTCAAGACCAATATTGATAACCTTAGAGTAACTAATTGGCGGGTATCCGATCGTCCATCTTTGTCTGACCATAAATGGATTATCTTTAATGTTAGCCTCGAGGTCGAGGCACCTAAGCCATTTAGAAACCCTAAGAGAATTGACTGTAGCAAATTTGGTCAGGTTATCAAATCTAAACTTCACTGAACACTCGGCGCGAAAATCGAATTAGTCAAGGAACTTGACGACAAGATTACAACCCTAGAAAAAGCCATGGGTACGGCTTTTAAGGTTTCGTGCCCTATTAAATTCAGTAAGAAAATATTTCCCTCATGATGGAACCAAAATTTTTCTAATCTTGGGAAGATTACCAGAGAAATCTTCAATGTCTGCTATCGACACAAGCTTTGGCAACCATATAAGGATTGCCTAAAAGAATATAAGAAATCCATTAATAGGGCTAAGTCTCTGGCTTAGATGGACTATTGTCAGTCCATTGAAACCATTAAGGACTCTGCCAGACTGAGTAAGATCCTACCCAAAGAACACTCCAGTCCGTCCTTTATCAAAAAGCCGGACGGGACTTGGAAGGATTCCTCTAGCGAGTCACTGGAGCTTTTAATGCAAACTCACTTTCCAGGGTGCAAAAATGAGATTGCTCACTCAATTTGTCCTCAAGATGTGCAATCCTCATCTTGAAACGACATTAAGACAACAATTACAGAGGCTAATATCTCTTGGGCCATTTCCAGCTTCTCTCCCTATAAATCGACTGGACTTGACGGCATACTCCCGGTAATGCTTCAAAAAACACTGGATCAGGTGGTAGCTTGGCTTCTAAACCACGTCCCCCTGAGTTGGAGGCGTGTTCGTGTTGTGTTTATTCCGAAAGCGGGGAAGCGGGAGCATGAATCTGCAAAGGATTTCAGACCCATCAGCTTCTCATCTTTCCTCCTTAAGACGTTGGAACGTATTGTAGCATAATAATAACTACGCTCCTATGCCTATGCAGCAAATTCCGAAGTGACTTTCCATTCTGGCAGAATTTTGGTTCGAACTGTCCTTTCATTCGAGGTTCGTGTCTGGGACGAAGTCTCCACAGCTCATGTCAACGAAAGAGACGAATAATATCAGGGATAAAAGGGAATTATAACTGCAAGAATTATTTCTCTTGTTCCAGTGGTCGAAGAATTTGCTAGAAGTTTCTGGCTATCTGAAACTTCTGCTATATAAGGACAGATGGCGATCAAAAAAAGACACAGTTGGTTTAGAACCGTGGCGAAGAGATTGGAAAAGTGATAATGGGCGAAGTTGTAATTTGGTGATAAATTGAAAGTTGAGAGTGAACAAGAAAAAGTAATTAGTTTGGATTTGTGAATTAAGTAATTGGAAGGAGATAAAGTGATTTGAGAGGAAAGAGACCTTGTAAGAAAAGAATTTGCGAAGAATAGTATAGTGTGAACTTGAATTGTTCTATAGAGTAGAAAATAAAGAAATAATTTCACAGAATAATTGTTTTATCTACTCGAGCCGTAGCTCGCATATTACAGTATATTAGACACGCACATCCGTAATACATTAGATATATCCCTTCTATCAAAATCTCAGCATGCGTACACTAAGGGGCGATCGACTGAGACGGTGCTGCATGAAGTTGTGCGTACGATTGAAAAGACAATACACTACAAACAATTTACACTTTCCACCTTTTTAGATGTTGAAGGTGCTTTCAATAACGTTAGTACTGAATCGATTCAGGAAGCTCTGTCCCAACTGGGTGTTGGGGAGTTTATTAGCAAGTGGATAGTGACTATGCTAAAAACCAGAATCATTCAATCGACACTCGGTAAAAGTGTTTCCACCATATCCGTTGTAAGGGGAACTCCTCAGGGTGGGGTTATCTCTCCTCTTCTCTGGCTTATGGTAATCAACAAAATTCTGTGTAGGCTTGACCGAGACGAAGTCAAGGGGATGTTTCCTTCTGTGATCAGTGAGATTATGGAAGGTGCCTTGGATAAGATTAGCACATGAGCCACTGGATGTGAACTTAGCGTCAACCCTAGCAAAACTGAACTGATGCTCTTTACCACAAAAACCAAAATACCGGCTTTCATGCCTCCACGGCTTAATAACCAATTACTCTCTTTATCATCTAGTGCTAGGTACTTAGGTGTGGTACTCGACCCTAAATTAAGCTGGAAGCTTAACATTGAACAGCATTAACATTGCTTGTAGCAAAACATTCGGTAAGAAATGGGGACTCCGTCCGAAGATTGTCATTTGGATGTATACTGCGGTGGTGCGCCCTATTCTTTCCTATGGATCGCTAGTTTGGTGGCCGGCGGTTAAGAAAGCATACATTACTAAACTCATCAACAAAGTACAAAGGACTGCGGCTCTAGGTGCTACGGGGGCGATGAGAACATGCCCAACTGAAGCCTTGAACGTAATCCTTCATCTTGTACTACTCGACCTTCATATAAAGTACATATCAGCGTGTAATGCGGTCAGATTAAGAGAAACAGGTAGCTGGTGCGATAGTCTTTGTGGCCACAACAGCATCCTTAATCTGCTATCTCGGGAGTTGGTGGCAAATCCGACAGACTACATAATTCCCAGGGTGAACTTTCGCAATGATGTCACTGTGAGATTCCCTTCCAGGGCGGAATGGAAATGTGGTGTGGTGACTAACGAGTTCAAAACAACCATTTTCAAAAAATCGACTGCGGGGTAGTTCCGCCCCTACACTATCTTGTCTGAATCCCTCAATATCTCTAGTTCATTCCGACTTCCCAATTCATGCAGCGTATTCCAGGTGAAAGTTCTTGCTGTACGAGAGGCGTGCCGTCTCCTCAAACATACATCGATACAACTTAACACCATAGCCATTTTCATTGATAGCCAGGCCGCTATCAAAGCCATCGTATCTACGGCTTCCTCCTCCAAACTTGTTGAACAATGCAAGGAGGAGCTTGCCGCACTCGGTCATCGGTCTAGGATCAGCCTCATCTGTGTGTCTGGTCATAGTAACATTGACGGAAACGAAAGGGCTGATGAATTGGCGTGGCAGGGATCTGCCCTTGACTACTCCCGTGCGGAGGATGACAACATTCCGTTAGGTGCCCTTAAGGGTAGAATCTTTGCTCATTTCCTTGCAGATGCTGGTAATAGATGGCGAGGGTTGCAGAACTGTGTCATATCCAGGCAGATGTGGCCCAAGTATAACTTGCGCAGAACACAAGAGCTATTAAACAGAAATCGGGCAGATATTGCTAGAGTTCTGACAATTAGCACTGGGCATTGGCCCATAGGGGTCCACGCAGCCAGACTGGGCATTACTTTTAATGTACATTGTCGTAGATGCAATATGGCCAATGAGCCTGAAACAATCCTTCACTTCCTTTGTAAGTGTCCGGGGCCCTTAGTAGGGTCAGACACCGTATACACCTTTTTGATAGTATTAGTGAGTTATCGGAGACAAGCATCGGGGATGTTATCAGTTTCCTCAATGCCACGGGATGGATTTAATAATCTTTTCTCTCCTTTCCCACAAGTCCAACGTCAGTTTTTACAACAATTTAGGTCACTTGAGTTGTGGTATTAAAACGGCGCCTTTGTGCTAATTATGTTTCAGCATAGCATGCTGTCACAACCACACCTACCTACCTACCTACCTATATATAATATTTTAAATCTTCAGAGAACTATTTATAATAAAATGAGTCATATGTTTGTGTGTAAATGAATAAAATATCAGATGTACAATATGTAATTTATGTTTACATGTACACTTTTTATTTTTCACGTTCTGGAAGGGGATAGAGGAGTCGATTTCTTTCAACTGATATTTTCGGTCTAAAACAAGTTAATCCGTATTTTCGTGGGGGTGGTAAGGACACAATGCCATGAAACAAAGCCTTTTATTTAGGTTAGCTTATTTGTAGCATATTATTTTTGGGTACAGAGTGCTCTGTGATTTTTATGTATTTATGTTCTGATTTTGGTATAGTCATGGAGCGGCACTTGGTCTAATTAGAATTTGACTTCGAGGGGGGGATGCTTTTGGCATTAGAGGAAGAATATGTTTGTGAGTGTTGATTGATTAGATGTGTTGAACGGATGCGCAAATAACTGTTATGGAGCTAATGGGCTAGCGACATGAAACCAGGGCCAACTTTGAAATTTGGTGTAGTTTAATTTTTTTCAGTACCGGGTATTGTGTATATTCGTATGAGTAGTAAGCAAACTTGTGCGACTAAATATTTCGCGTTTTAGATTGGCACTGACAAGATTCACTTCAACATTCATAAGTTATCTCACTCGTCCTTCATTGCTTACATACCTAGGAAATACGATTGGTTTTTCTTCACACCCAACACAGAAGTTTTCTCACATGATGGCAGCGAGTTTCTTCGTTGGAAGGACCCCTCATCATTAAATTTATATTTCAAACCATACTGTCCTAGTCCTTTTAATACTAGCAATGTTGTATCCCCTCAGAATTGTACACCCACTTCCTTCCCTTCCAAAATAGCTACTTCTTGCCCAATAACCCACCGACGCAAGCGTGTGTCATTCAGTCAAACTCCAGTCTCCGGTCCTGGTCACTCCGCAACTTCTAAACCAGACCGATGTAATACTCCCCCTACCACCTACTTCCCTAATTTCATTCGCTCATACATTCTTAATCCGGCCCCTTCTTCATCATTTGACTCTATCGGCGCTAATACTCCTACCACCTTTTTAACCTCCTTTCACACTTATTCTACTGACTCTCTTTGCACTGATAAGCCTATCACATCCGCAACCTTTTCACACACCAATCTCACTAATTCAGATGTTGCACCTCCTACCTTTCTGAACCTCATGCTACCACCCAATGTTAAACTTACTAAGCAAATTCGTCGACCTTGGTGACGATAGCCACTTTGAAATGTTACGTCTGAGGGATCACCGAATTTTTGAAAATGTTCGTCTTTACCTTTCTTATCTACACGACAAACCTGACTCCATCTGTGTTGATGGGAAAACAAAAAACAAAATCATGGTCCTTATTCGTGAACAAGGTCTCCCAACCGAAGAACAGGATTGGCGAAGAACTTAAACCAAGATACTTTTAAAGTGGGAGGACAAATAGAAACGTCCGCTTTAATGCTCCATTTTAAAGCAATGCCTAACCCTCAACCCTCGAGAATATTCTAGGCTGTTATCTCTCAATTGCTTTTACGATGTAGAAAAGGCATCAACCAAATATAGTTACGAAGTTAGAAGAATTTCTTTTATGAATACCATCACGAGAAATATGACCGGCATATTGACCGCAAGTTTAAAGAAATGGGTAAATGAAAACAAAAAAATAATCCAGTTTCGGGCTGGTTTTAGAGCAGGCTATTCAACAGCTAACCAAACATTCTACTTAACATCAACAGCTCAACAATATTTAGACCAAAGATGAAAATTATATGCTTTTTCATCAATTTCAGAGCGGCTTTTCTAGTATTAAAGTCTCATTAAAGTTTATCAACATTTTAAAAGGTATATGCAGGAAAAATAAGTCAGCGATTTCGAATGGTAATGAGTTGTCAGATTGGTTTTGGATGGAAATCGGAGTCAAACAGGGAAGTCTACTCAGCCCATTTCTCTTTCGACTACTCCTTGATGACATATCCGGCAGACTTCCTGCAGGCACACGGTTGATAGCTAAGGAACTGCTTTACGCAGATGACATCGTTGTTCTAGCAGAATCGCCAAATTCAATGCAACTAATGATTAATAAAGTGGAAGAATACTGTAAGGCCAACTGTCTTCAGATATACGTACATACCACTAGTTTATTTCGTAAAGGTTTAGGGTGCTTCGCGAGAAACGAAAAACACAAATACGGTGGACAACAATTGAAAGTAGTGAGATGCTATTCAGTATGTGGTTAAAGTTCTAAGTGAAGAAGATGATACGAGACTATACTAAATTCTTGCTAAAAAAGCTTTAAGAACCAGACCACAGTTATACAACTTTATTGAAGAGATATAGTGTAAGTATTACATTGTGCAAATAATTTTGACTGTATATTTGAAAAAGAAATTATTCTGTACAACAACAAATGTTGTACCCATTTTAAAATTTTTTTTTTTGGGTGATAAAGAAAATCATGTTATGCTAGTTTAAGGATTAAACAATGCGTCTCATTTCGATGGCAAAGTTGGTTGGTCCGCGCGGTAAGTAAAGGAGAGTACCATTTCCTTTTAGGGTGCCAAACAAAAATCAGCGGACGCTCGCACATGGCAGGTTGGGTGAAGACCCGCTAGGAGGTTGGTTTAACAGTCATTCTCATTTATATTAACTTCAATTATCGTGTATCTTTTGCATGCATATTTTTTTATGTAGTGGTGATCCTGGGGAAGCAAAGGGGCAAGAACTCACCCCCCGATGAGCAAAGTTGTGACCAGCAAGGCATGCGCCCGCACCGAGCTACCCAAAGTTCTTTTTCCCTTCCTTCCCTTCCTTCCCTTCAATCCATACCCATTTCCTCTTTCCCCCAAGTTTTTTTTTCAGTCTCCTGTAGACTATCATCTTTCTCCCACCCAACTCAACCACCTCCATTACAGGTGGTGATCTTACCATTTGACGACTCTTTATGAAAGGGTCTTCAAGTGCTAGCAATAAATGGTTCCCCCAGAATCCATGGAACCGACCTCCGAAGAGGTGGGATTTACCAGATTACCTGGCACAGCAACTGGGGTGGTGGATTATTTGTTTTGTTCATTGCATTTTAAGTTTAACTTTTTTCAAAAAGTTTTAAAAAATTTTGACTTTAGTCGCTTCTTACGACAGGCATGCCTACCTCGGGTATATTTGAACCCCTAACCCGATGGTGGGTGTATAAAGATAAAAACATGGTTCATCCTTCATCTACAGGAAGAAGAGCTTTTCTTTGAGACATGCGCAAAAATATATTTCGCAAATTTCTCGTATAGATTTTATATATTGGAAGTTGTCAAGATAATAAAACAAATCCATACATACATATTGTTTTTCTCTGCAAGGCGCTTTTGCTGAACACTCCTCAAAAACAAATCTATTTAGTGTATTAAAGTGAATAACAGTAATTTATAAAATTCATAAAACAAATTATAAATCAAAATATTCTGTGCTGCTGGTAAAAAAAAAATAGCTATCTACGATAATTTATATATTTATATAAACATTTATATAATTCGGAAATTAATTTGAACTATTTATCCATTATTTATTTTAATCATGTGTCTACTACATTGCATGTTTACTAATTTGATCTGTAATGTAAGATGTAGAAAAATAACAAAAGAGCCTCTCAAAATAAAAATATTATCAGAGTAAACATTGGAATTCATATATGGATTTCTCAAACCGTTTCCCAAACAAGTTTAACTAGTTTCAATAAATTGAATTTCTTTCTATAATCAATTTTTTTGTCATCCAAGTTTGGATGCAGCTACTCTTGAGTTTATTTTGACTACTGCCCCCCCTCTTTATAAGGAAGACCGAATTTTAATTGCAGTTGTGAAAATTTCTTAATTCAAAATAGTTTCCGTCTAAATGAAGTAAATTGTTCATACAATTTTCAAAGTTTTGCAAAAAATGCCTGTCTTGCAAAAAATACTGTAGTAAAGTTGAGCATTTAAAAAAAAAAAAAAAGGAAATTTGGTAAAAAGCATTGAAGTCGAAATCGCGTGAGAAAAATTTGTTTGAAGCAATTAACTGCGCAAGCTTCTGAATTTTCTGTTTTCCCTATATTCAAGTATACATACATTTTTCCTATGTTTGTTCTCTTTCTCTCACTTTTATTATTATTTTCCTCCCTCTCATTCTACTCCTTAGTGAATTTCATCCTCTTCTCTTGAATCAAGAATTCATATATTCCTGGGTTTTTCACTTGTGTAAATTCAATTTAAAAATATTTTTTTTGGAGGAGAATTTCCGAAACTATGCCATGATTGATGCAGCTGCACTTTGCTTATGGGGTGTTGTTTTACTGAGTTACAAGTGCTGTGTTAACTCGCCCCCTCTTAAGTTGAATGTCCTCATTCAAAAATATAGGACGGCGTAGATATTGGGAAAGGTCAGTGTTAGTGGAATTGCTTCTTTAACATCTGCTTTTACTACTGGGATGCTTGGATTGGTCCTAATCTGGGTTGGTTCATCTAATATTTGTTCTATGATGATCGTCTTCTTGTTATTGCTGCGGATTACGACCAATGTGGTAAACATGATGGAAACAGTTATTACTGTATACAAGATGATTTGTCTTCGTATCGATGTTTAACAGGCTGATTTCCTTAGT
Organism: Pocota personata; assembly: GCA_963082735.1. Lineage (NCBI taxonomy): Eukaryota > Metazoa > Arthropoda > Insecta > Diptera > Syrphidae > Pocota > Pocota personata. The sequence goes on from OY720433.1 coordinate 7,096,933, forward strand.
GTTATTAATATGAAGTTTCTCTGAGACTTTCCAGTGATAAGATGTTAAGTCGACTTTTCTCTGTTGGTTGTAGGGTAGTTGGACTAATCCGCATTCTTGGTGTTTGTAGATTTATGAAAAGTTGATTGTTCATTTGTATTGTAGTATTGACGAATTTTATTAAGAAGGTTCCATTTATTCCCTTTCTTGATTGGTCTATTTCGATGTTCCCGTCGAACTGGTTTAGCAGGATAATTCCAAGTTCTAACTCCTCAATGACTGGGATATGTTGATTGCTTGTAGTGGAACAGGTTGCGTTTTCGCTTTTTAGTAGCCTATGTATACAGGTTTCGTTACTTAAATCTATTAACTGGCTAGTTACTTTCAATTTCATTTTCGTGTCTTAAGATTGTATCATATTATATTAGGTGCGCAACTAAGTAAGTTTTTTGATGAAAATGCAACTTTATTGTGAAAAAATGGTTACAAATGAATCATTCAAAGTATTGCCCATCGCTAGCTACAACTTTTTCCCATCTTTCTGGCAGAGCTCGAATACCGTTACGGTAAAAGTATTCATCTTTTGAGGCTATCCGCGAATCAAGACATTTTTTGATGTCTTCATATGAGCGGAAATACTGATAAGCCAGACCATGTACCATCGAACGGAACAAGTAATAATCGGATGACGCAGTATCTGGGGAATATAGCTTGTGGGGTAGGACTTCCCATTTGAGTGTTTCCAGGTAGGTTTTAATGGGTTTGGAAACGTGAGGCCGAGCGTTATCATGCTGTGGAATCTGTTTTTCGTACCTCCGCTCGTATTGTGGCCGTTTTTCGCTCAGTGCTCGGCTCAATCGCATCAATTGAAGTCGATACCGTTCCCCAGTGATGCTTTCGTTGGGTTTCAACAGTTCACAATAAATGACACCGACCTGGTTTCACCAAATACACAGCATAATTTTCGCAGCGTGAATATTCGGCCGGGCCGACGACGTAGAAGCATGACCGGGCAGTCTCCATCACTTTCTTTTCTTTGGGTTGCTGTAATGAATCCATTTTTCATCACCCGTCACGATGCGATGAAGAAAACCCTTCCTTTTTTGCCGATGGGACAGTTCTTCACAGGCGAAAAACGACGCTCAATGTCCCTTGGCTTCAAATCATAAGGAACCAAGTTCCTTGTTTTTGAATCATTACAAACGCATGCAATCGCTTGGAAATGGTTTGACGGGTAACTCCTGCTGAGTTTGGCATAGATCCTCATCGAGCAATGCCTCCAATTCAGCGTCTTCGAAGGATTTTGGCCTTCCTTCACGCGAACGATTGTCAACATCGAAATCACCGTCTTTGAAGCGACAGAACCAATCACGGCACGTTGTTTCACTTAGAGCAGCATCTCCGTAAACTTTTTGGGGCTCTCGATGCGCTTCAGCCGCCGTTTTCTTCGAATGAAAGAAGAAAATCAACACTTCCCGCTAATGACGATTATTTGGCACAAAATCAGACATTTCCACACAACCAAAAGTATATGACGCCAAAACAAAATCACTAATGTGTCAAAACAGTTTGTTTACCATATGTCTAAGCTCGGTTCATGACGTTTTGTATATGTCAAAATCGACCAGCACTTACTGCTGGAGCCATCTATTGACAGTTGCGCACCTAATATATTAATTTAACCGCTACATTTCCTCTCTTAACAGGTTTTTGGTAGTAGCTTTTCATATGTTTTATTTAATGTTAAAGGTATTCTTATAATGTATTAAAATGAAGTTGTATTTGTTAAAATATTTATTTTTGCAAGTTCAAGTGCTTCTTCCACAGTATTAAATGGCAAGTTTTCCTTTTGAAATGTATCAATTATAATTTTAATTTCAGACTTTGACAAAAGCATGGAATTTATAATAGCATTCCATTGAACAGCGAATTTTATATTTGTTAGTTCTGCTTTAACTAGTTTCAAGCTATATTGTACTCGTATGCTCAAAACTACTACATTGTTTATACGATTGTCTTTTTTTATGGCATTGGAAAGTTCATTTGTGATTAATGTTAAATTGTTAATTATTTCGTTATACAATTTATTTATAGTTACTTGTTTATTATTTTTTTCTAAAATATTATTTATGTGTAAGCTAATTATTTGGAAATCTTCATCGGGATTTGCCGCTGTATATTTCCAGGCAGTTCCTATAAAGTCTAAAGCTCGTTTTTGTTTTTTGAAATTTGTAGGTTTTATGGTTTCTAAAATTTCGAGTGCCTGTTCATGTTTTTTAGGAATAAGAGTATTCATATGTTTATTGATCTCTGTCAAGAATTTTTTGTATTGTTGTATATCGATGAAATGTATCAGTTTCATCTCTCCGTCTTGTATTTTTGCTTGTCCTTGGTTTATAGCGACCATATGTGTCGTGAAAACGTTTATATTTAATTCTGCTTTTAACCCTTTGATGATCAAGGAACACATGTGTCCCGAAAAGTTTTTTTGCTCGCATTTTCAAACTGTTGATTTTTTTTTTTTTTCATTTTTCTTTTAAATATTGTTTGTGAAGTAGGCCTTTGTTATTCGAATACCACCAACATAGCAACAAAGTCACCTGTCAAAGTAAATGAATGCTCTGGTACGTGATACACGCTCCATTTTGTTAGGATTTAGAGTACAATAATTTTAAATTTTACCGTGAATTTGATAAGTCTGACGAGCTTTACTTAACGTCAGGTAAGTAATTGATGATTTCGTTGAGTTTCGCATTAACATTTTAAAGGCACACTTCAGAAAAAACCTTGTAAAACCTAGTGGGGCACTGGCGTCCCTATGGGCGGCAAAGGAATCAATTAGCCGAAAATGTGTTATTCCTTTTGAGGGTAATTTTACACATTTAATTGTTTCAATATTTTTCTTTTGGTTGATTATATATGGCCAGAAAAGGATGTCTACAATTTGTGTTAAAAAATGATGAAATTTTGGGGTTTTTAGTAGCAGAAAATAGCGATGATGAAGATGCACTACAACTAGATGAGGAAGACCAAATATTTATAACTCAAGATGTTGACGGCGGAGCTACCTTTGTTGAAATTGAAGACCTGTAATGGACCATCTCAACTGTGATTTTCAAATAGCACAAAAACCCAATCTATTAATGAACACATTATAAAATTCAAAGGGCATCATATCATGAAACAGTATATATGAAATAAACCTATAATATGGGGATTTAAGATGTGGTGCAGAGCAGATGCAAAAACAGGATACCTGTTTGAATTCGATTTGTACACAGGTGAAAATACATCGGGGATCGAGTACGGTTTGGGCGAACCGGTAATGGTACAACTTACAAAAGCAATTGAAGATTTAGGGTGCGAAGTATACTTCGATAATTTTTGCAATTCCCCTTTATTACAATTTATACTAATAAACCGAAACACTAAGGCATATAGGACTGTTCGCACTAACCGGAAAAATCCTCCAAAATCCCTGCCATTACATAAAACGATGAAAAAGGGCGACATTTATGTTGCGAGTTTCAATGGCATCTCTTTTGTGAAGTGGATAACATGGACAACAAATCAAAAATTTTTGTTAAGTAAAACTCTGTTATTTATCATGTCAAACGAAATTGTTAGCTTCTTTGTAGAAATGGAGCTCTACTTTGGAAGCTTTGCATTCGCTCTCTAGGTTCGTATTTTATCTATGCCACGGCTTGAGGTTGTGGCCTGTTTGGCTGAAAATTTTGATCTCTTTGCTGTGGAAGATAATTATTGTACGAGTAGTTTTGAGTACATTGTGGTTGTTGTGTTGAGTAACCTATCTGATTATAGGGTGCGCTTTGATGTGAGGGTCTCTGACTATTATTTTGGAAAGTGTTTTGTTGAAAATTTTGAGATGGTCTTTGGTGGTTATTATTATATTTATTAGGAGTAGTGTTTCTCGGTTGGAAATTTTGTTTCTTTTGTGAATAGAAATTCTGTGAGCTTTGAGCATAGTTAGCCCTATAGTTTTGATTATAAAGTTTGAGGCATAAGTGAAGTGCCTGTGGAAGATGGACTGGTTCTTTTATACCATGTAATATTGACAAGTCTCCCTTTAGTCCGCTTATAAATGTATCGAGTGCTAGAAAGTCTGGACTGAGTTATTCCCTTGGACGATTGAAATAAGCTGGTATTCCGAGGTTGCCACGTCTCTTTTATCTGCATAGTGCAAAACTAAGCAGCAAGAAGTTGATGGCCAATTAAGTGGAGTATTTTATTTTATTTCTATTTTATTTCTGACCACGTTTAAGATGCCGAAATAGCGCAGAGTTCCTTTAATTGGTTCTTAACTTTTGAAGATTCAGTCGACACTTTCTTTTCAGGAGCTGAACTTAACTGGATCGCTGGAAAATTCGCGTAGACAGCGGATCACGCCAGGTATTATCTGTCGCCAGTATTATCTGTGAATTCCGCAGAAATCAATTCGTTTTCTGCAGCATTCGTATCCGTGTCCTCTTGTCCTCTGTATTTTCAACTGGTGAGTGAGCACCTGTACTGTCAGTATTATTAAAAAAATTAATTGTGTATATAACTTAAACGCTCTTGTGTTTTTTTTTTTTAATTAAATGTTGATATTTAATTAGATAATTATTTAATTATTCGTTTTCTTTTCAAATTTAATATTTTTGTAGTAATGATGGTAATATCTTTAAATAACTTTTCACTTTCTTTTAATTTTTTAGACATATATTTTACTGTGTATAACTTTTTAATTCATTGTTTTCATTTCAAATTTAATATCCCCTTTTTTTGTAGTAATGATAATAATATTTTTAAATAATGTATATCTTTATGTATATCTTTTTGTATTCTTCAATAAAATATTCTTACATAATGTAACTGATGTCCATCGTGAAGGCTGACAGTCTCTGTTGTCGCCAGTTGGTCTCCTACTAGGGAGCCTCTTTTCTTCAGATGTTGTTGGGTTGATGAGTTGCTGAACTGATGAGTTGTTTTTGGGTTCTTCTGGGACCAATGAGTTACTTTGTTTATTTTTTAAAATGCGCTGGCACTTTTGGCACTGGTACTTCTTTAGGACAATTTTTTTCTGCCCGGGCGCCAAATAAATTTAATTATGTAATTATTTGCTCAGAAAATTACAACTGACTTAACCTGCCCATTCTTTCGAAGTTTGAGTGAGGCTTCAATGGAAAACCTTGACTTGAATCTGTTATACATACATATATGTACATATATAATTAAAAAAAATCAAAAAATTTTAAATATACATATCTACACGGGTCTCTTAGCTATTAAAAATAAAGTGCAGGACTGAGTCGCACGTACTTGCACCTAAATATGTATGTGCTGTTAATTTGGAAAACACTTAGATTTGAAATTTTACTTATTTCAACAATTTTGTTTGACAAACTATGTTTGTCGTGCCCTTATATATTTGCATTGCTTAGTTGTAAATTTTCAGCAAAATCGTCATATTCGAGAGATAATCAATTTTAAAAATTAATTAATTAATGAATTAAGTCACTGTTGCATAAATTTTTCTTTCAAGGACTTGGTATGCAATCTAGTAATATAAGTATGTATGTCTAAACCCAATTGTAAATTCTATCCTTGTTAGATTTTAGTTATTCATAATTAACAGCCACCTTACCGGGGGTGGAGAGATAGCTGTCAATAAGAGATCGGACAGTTGTAGCTTGAATAGATCTTAATTTATTTATTTTCTTAATGGGTATTTATACATAAATTTTGCTTACTGTGCTAACTTAATTTTAAGGGCGGGTGCCCTACCAGGTCATTCACTGCTGTTCGGTCGTTGTGCTGTCTCGGCTGTTGTTCTGTTACTCAACCACGTGATGTAGGTCGTGATTGACCAATATGTTTATGAGCAAACTGCTGGTGTTAGCGCTTGTTGGCTGGGGTTCAGTGTATTTTGATTTCTATTTTGTTGATCGAAATATTGAATTAAACCGAAGTCGTAAAAGCAGTTAGCTTGCAAATTCCGATTTCACTCCAAAATTTAAATTTAATGTATGTAAATCCGTTCAGCCCTTTAGGATTTAGTTGTGCGTTCAAACAGACAGATAGATACAATTGGCAGAACCACTTTTTCGAGTTCTTAATATCAGAATTGATAAAAATTAAAAAGACAATTGATAAAAATGTTTTTCGGTATAAGGCAGGGAAAAGAAACACCTCGTGTCTTTGACTGTTCGTCGTAAAAGTGAATTCATTTTATTTCACATCTGTCAATCAGATGTCCAAGATCCTGTTGGATCTTTTTACTTCAGGATTTTGCTCCACAGGTTTTGCGATGTCCCTGGAAGGATCGGCTAGCATTGCCATCATGCTGGAACCAGCTGTTGCTCCTTACGGAATTGCTTTTAACCCAACATTATTAGAATCATTCATGGTCTCGACACCTATAATTTGATCCTCAGTTGTAACTGCATTCTCTGAAGATAGATTTATATTTGTTGGGATTTCTCTATTTATGCTTTTGTTTCTCATCAGTTGTTGGCTATCTGTAGGAAGGAATGTATTCAGAAGTATTACCTTCAACATTAGTGTGTCTTATTAGATCTACATATATGCCTCCGGTATGGAACACCATCGACATCATCGATATAATGTAAATAACCATCCCTTTTTAAGACCTTCCCAAATTTCCATTTGCATTCTTTGTTCTGATAATATCCAACCTGAACACGATCCCCCAAATCAAAATTTCTTTTGCAATCGTCTAAGTCCGTTGTTTGATCAGTTATATGTTCTGGCATTAGATCCAACCTTGTACGAAGATTGAATTTAAGCATCATCTCTGCTTGGCTTTTCGCTATCGTTGAGCTTTGGGTTTTTCGGTACTGCATTAGTAGCCTATGTAGTTTGGTATGCATACCTCTCGCATCATTTACAGCTGCGCGTAAACCATTTTTGAGTGTCTGGACCATACGCTCTGCTTGTCCGTTTGTAGATGGATGCGCAGGAGATGTAAGTTTATGTCAAATCCTGTTACTTTCTATACATTGTTGGAAATCTCTAGATGTAAAATTGCTTCCATTGTCCGAGACAATCGTTAGAGGAATGCCAAATAACTCTCTCATTGTCCGAATAGTATTTTAACTAGTTATTCGATTCATGGGAGCAACCTCAAGCCATTTTGTTTTCGCGTCGACAACTACAAAGAAATATTTTTCCATGAATGGCCCGGTAAAATTAATGTGTAATCGCTTCCAGGGCTGCGTAGCTACCTCCCATGGATGGGTTGCAATCTTTGCTGGCTCCTTCAACACCTCTGCGCAGTCCCTGCAACCTTTCCCAAGCTCTTCAATGTACCTGTCAATTCCGGACCAATAGCAATAGCTATTTGCCAAAGATTTCACTTTAATTATTCCTACGTATGTTGAATGTAGCTCAGTTAGTACCCGCGATCGTAGGGAGCATGGGATTATCAATCTAATACCACGGTATATGCATTTTTCGTTCAACATCAGCTCATTTTTCATATTTTTGTATGGTGTACCATTGAACATAGCTCCTGTTTGTAAAAGAAGCCATAGCGAAGTCAGGTCCTTGTCCCGCTTGGTTGATCTGGCCACTTCTTCATTTGTAATGGGTAAATCTACGTCTCAGAGTTGATGTTCTTCGTAGCTTTAATTTCCAATACTACCTAAGGGATACCTAGAAAGGAAACCCACATTGATGTGCTCCTTGGTGTTTTTATATTGGATTGTGTAGTCGAAACCGCTTAAAAATTTAGCTGTTAGTAATGGTAAACTTCTCCTTTTTTTTTCAATAAGTGTAAACTTCCTTCTATAGCAATGGTTACAAAATTTGTGTAGCCACCAAAATATTGCTGTTGCCTCCTTATCTAACTGGTTATAGTTGGCTTCTGCCCTTGGTAGACACCTTGACGCAAACGCAATTGGTTTTCGCCTTTATTGGTTGTATGCGACAAAATTGCACATAACCCAAATGGGGAAGCATCCATAGCCGAAATAAGAGGCAGATTTAAGCCAAACGGAACCAATACGTTATCACTCATCATTTCCTTCTTTATTACATCAAAAACATACTGACATTCCACAGACCAAAAATATTTCGTTTCTTTCCTCAAAAGCTGGTAAAGAGGGTGTAATTTAGTAGAAAGATCCAGTAAAAACTTATGATAATAATTAACCACTCCTAGGAATGAGCGTAGCTGATTTAAATTTGTAGGTGGATCGTTTTTCGTGATTGACTCGACCTTATCTGCTGTTTTGTGTAACCCTTCATTATCTATTTTATGTCCGAGATATATCACACTCTTTTCAAAAAGTTTGCATTTTGATTGATTTAAATGTAGGTTAAATTTTTGTTATTTTTCTAGTAAGAGCATGCACCTATGATAAGTTTTATCTAACGTCCTACCTACAGATCCTTAACTATGTTTTTATCCATAAACCGGTGCCACAAATTTGGTGCTGTTTAACCCCAAACATAAGTTTTTGGAACTTGTAAAGCCCTTTTATAGTGCTTACTGTCTGATACATTGAACTTTCTTCAGACATGTCGAGGTGAAGGTATGCCTGATAGATATCAAAAACGCAGAAATATTAGCCGTATTTAAGTTCCTGGTACAGTTCCTCGACATTAGGAATTGGATGTCCATCGTTTACAATGCAGTTACCTAATAGTTTAAAATGCACTTCTTTCTTTTCTCGACCAGACGAAGCACATTTATTTCATACATGTCATGCATGTTGTCTTCCCGGTCATCTTCATCATTGACGTCCATCTCCAGTGTATTTGCAGCTCTGAGGGAGTTTTTCGCTCTAATGCAGACCGAAGCGATGTGACCTTGAGACTTGTTTGCCACATGTCCATGCTTTCCGCACCTGTAACATATAATTTTAGAACTCGTATTAAGGTTTGATCGAGGGGAATTGTAATTTGGTGTAAATGATTTGCTTTTTAGGGTATTTCCTCTCAATTGAATTTGGTGTATATTTTACATTGGTATGGATTTAGGTACTTAGGTGCTTGATCCTATACAGGTCGTATTCGAATATGCTCAAAAAATAAACAACGCAATAAAGCGAGGCGGTTCTGATATATAGCTTATGTACGTATTTTTTTACATAATTTATTTTGCGCTACTTCTATAGATGTTGTTGTAAGCATATAAAATATAAATTTTAAAACACAAATATGTTAAAGCTAACAAATTTTACTTTCATTTCTAGCGTGTTTTTAGAAATTTCAATGTCCAGTAAAGAAAAAGCTTCTCCAAATTTAGGAGCCTCACTTGAAGAGTACACGCTCCACAAGGAATATAGAAAGAGGCATGTAAATCTTGTGGTTCGGCAACGAATAATAAAGGATACAATGAACCCTTTTTCGATGAAGGACAGACGATTTAAGGAGCTCTACATTTTCGACCGTGCTACAGCACGGAAAATAATTATTGAAGCATCTAGATATATTGAGACACCGCAAATTCCAATAATGATTCGAATTTTTGATGCTCTGCATTATTTAATCCACGGTCGATATCAGCGCAATTTTGCACAGGTTTTGCACAAACACCACTTCAAAAATCTGCTAATGGTGGCAGATGCACTACAAAAACTATCACAAGTCTGGGTAAAGTTCCCTGAGTCTAAGCAATATGACCAAATTAAAAAAACGTACGAATTTTGTAAGGTTGCAACAAAATACACATTAAATCATACAAATTTCAGATTTTTTGCAAAGACTAGATTCCCTGATATCATCGGCGTAGTTGACTGCCACCAATTTCGAATCAAAAAGCCGAAGGGCCACCGGAAACTATCGGATTATGTCAACCCCACAAATCGTTGCTTTTCATTCAACATTCAGTTGGTAAGATTGGAGGTGTTTAGCATTTTAAGTATTTACTATATCCTTTTACCTTACCACTCGTCGTGCATAGCGCATTAAAAATATAGGCACGACTTAACGTGTAATTACTTCCATTGTCATACTTTTCATGTAAACGGTTCGGGCATACGAGTAATTGAGATAATGCGAAGAATTCAATGTACTCCAATTCAAGAATTGTTATAATAATTAGGCTGATCACCCTTCCCGCCTTTCGGTTTTGTCATTCCGTTCGGTTTTTGATTTAAAAACAAATGTTAAGAGAATATGTTGCAATATTAAGCTAATTGTAGACCTGCTCGGCTTCAACCGTGTAGGTATCCGAACGAATATTTAGAAGAGCATTAAAGAATTATAAAAAAAATCCATTGAATGCGTTAGAATACATACTACACTGATACAGTTCAGATAAGATAAGTCGGTAGCTTGATCCTGTACTGTGTGCTTCTACGAGTAAAGGGAGCATTTCGAATTCGATTTGGTACTGAATGTATGGAATGTATGTATGCCTAGAGGGAACATCTCTAGGCAAGTCGAGAAAGCTGAAACTCTTCGGTCTGTCAAAAGTCAGCTGTACAAGTTGACAATAATGACTCTGAATTAACATTTTGTTAAGTCTGCTTTATAAGTGCGAATATGAAAACACAAAAATTGCTTAAGCTATGTTCAGACGATTGCCAGATCTGACAATATTGTCAGGTCTACAAAGGTTCAGACAATGAGCTGCAAATGAGCTGACAATAGCGAAATATCTTACAATGCTAAATTGCCAGTTCAGACGGTTGCCATATTTTGTCCCAAACTCTGGCAATTTCATTGTCAGATGGTTAGCCTGACAATACTTTGCCTGGCAACGTTGTTTGGTTGAAAATTGTCAGTTCACACGATTGGCAGATGTTTGTTTACAAAAAATTTACAGATTCGTTGACAGGCATTGTCAGACAAATTAAACATTTTTTTTTTCATTCTGGACTGAGTGAAGTGTTTTTTTTTAGAATTTTATAATAAAATAATAATCGAAATGGAAAAAAAAGATGCACTTGCGATTGTTTTGGCCGCGTACGTATTGGAAAGCAGCGAGGAGGATGAATTGCCACAAAAACGTCGGCGTGTTTGGACGAAAGATTGGGTGGCCCGCCGTCAGCAGGAGGGACTTTACGCAAAATTGCTTGTCGAATTGAGAGCTGAGAAGCCAGAATTGTATCGCAATTTTTTGCGATTCTAAACAATTCGATGATCTTCTAGCTTTGGTGACTCCACATATCCAAAAGCAAGTACCGAATATGCGCGCGAGCATTTCAGAGGCTGAGCGGCTTGTGTTGACTCTACGATACTAGCTACCGGCGAACATTTTCGGTCTATGCAATATCTGTTCCGCATTTCCGTGTCAACGATCTCATCTATCATGAGGGTGGCCGTGGTGTAGTGGTAACATCAACGCTTGTCATGCTCTTGGTTCACGGTTCAAATCCTGATCTCAACAGTCATCTATTTATTTCGTCTGAAATAAATAAAAAAAAAAGTCGATCAATTGCGAAAGTTTAATCAACTCTACTGCGAAGGCATAACACTGGCAGTAGGGTGGTCATATGGCTTAAATGCAACTTGATCGTGATGATGACATCAGGTGGAGGGAAAAAAATACTGTCAATCAAGAGCAACGACAAAAAGCAAAACAAACAAGCTCCCCAGTTATCTGGACGCCACCCTTGGAGTTTACTGATACTTAATACCACCTAAGTTTCAAACCCACTACACCAAACTATCTTTCTCTCTCTCTCTCAATTTATACAAACGCCCGTGCCCTGAAATAATTTAATGGTATTCATATCCCATTTGGCGCGCGCAAATTATAAAATAAAAATAAAAATTCCAGCAGTTCTGGATGCAATCTCCAAATGCTCGTAGATAGATATCTTCAGGTAAATTAATTTCATTACCTTATACACAAATGCACAGAAAATGGTGTTTAATTCTAGACGCCGAGAACAAACGAGGCCTGGGATGCTGTTGTCAGCAAATTCAGCGAACTCTGGCAATTTCCAAACTGCATTGGAGCAGTGGATGGAAAGCATATAGTAATGATAGCACCACCCAATGCTGGCAGCATATTCTACAATTATACCTGACACCTATACCTTGACCTGATTTTTTTTTTTCGATACTTGTCAAGGTTGCTGTTAAAAGTGATGCGGAGATTCGACCATTTGCCCTTACAGTCTTTGAGGCTCAAATGGATGCCGTCAGCGACTTCCTACCATAAGGCTTCCTTCTGCATTTTGTATTCTGCGCATCCAGCATCCCACAAACTGCGTCGCGTCTCGATTTCTTGAATTCCGATATGATTTTTGAATCTTGGGCTTTTTCGGGGACTGCGAAAGTGGTGGAACCTCAATCGGCCGAAATGTTGGATCGTTTTCGACATCGACATATTCGCAATTCATTTCACTCATCGTAACAAATAAATCCAAACCGACAACGTAAAAAAATAGTACCAAAACTTCATTTTGCTCTTTCAAATATGAAAAACAATTACCAGACAATAAAAAAATTGTCAGACGTCATAAGCATAGCACATCTGACAATAGCAAAGGAGTCTGCAAATATCCTAAACGCCTGTCAATGGTACAATTGTGTGTTCAGACGATTGCCAGATACCTGACAATTTCATTGCCAGATGAGGATCCGACAATGACCTGATAATGTGTTTTCTGCAAATATTGTCAGACAGAATTGTAAGTTCAGACGGTTGTAAGGCATTTGGGACAATTTTTACAGCGACAGATCTGACAATATTGTCAGATCTGGCAATCGTCTGAACATAGCTTTAGAATCAACTACACAAATGTCACTGTAGATGAGTAGATGAGCAGTGATATGATATGACATAAACCATTCAGAATCTATGCTACCACTCTAAAGGAGGGGGCCTAGATATGTTGATCCACTATCGTGTGAATTCTTCTAAAGTGCAAGCATATTCCTTTAGAGTGAATGACTTCTTGAGTTCCATGCTAAAATATCTCGCACTTTTTTTAAAAATCCATCCAGCACCTTGCTTCTGCGGACGATATTGATAGAATATGGCAAATTTGTATTTGTGAGTATCAGAAAACGCTAGAAAAACCAGGCAAGTTAACATTTTTTTTCAAGAAGGTTTCGCCAAATTTGGTGAATAATAAAGTGCATGGTCGCCAGCAATACCGACTGTGGCATAATGTCACCATAAGTGACAGGCTCCCAATTCTGCCTGTAAAAATCGGGTTCAGTTAGTTACAGAACAGTAACAGTGCTCTTCGATTCGATTGGAACTATCAGTAGAATAGGCTTAGATAGCCTACTAAAATTAATAAACGAATTAACAGATCTGCGATTTAATCTAAATTTTTTGATTTTAGATATGTGATTTCAATTCGAAAATTTTTGAAGCAATATGCGATTCTGCTACCACGAATGATATAACTATTTGGGAAACAAGCCGAACAAATGCAATTTTGCGAGATCGTTATGGGGCCGATAAGGCGAATGATGCATGGCTTTTAGGTAAATTTCCTAAAAAATTTCTTAATCTATAGATTATATCCTTTAGGTGATTCGCGCTATAAACTGACTCCTTGGGTTTTAACACCATTTAAACCTGCAACCAATAATGAAGAAGAAATCTACAATAAGGCCCACTCAAAAGCAAGAAATTGTGGCTATCGGTTGATGCGTTCTCTAAAGGCTACTTTTAAGTGTCTTATCTGTTTAAATGGAACAGTAGAACAAGCACGGACAATTTTTGATGCATGCACCGTTTTGCATAATATGATGTTGGATCGAGGTTTGATTAAAAATAAACATTACAACAATGAAGAAATGCCATACTATGATGAACACGCAGATGAAAATAATACATATGGCGCGGAAGGTATAGGTAAATTGCACGAAAAAGAAGGCTTGCTGAAACGCGATAAAGCAAAGACTACAATTGTGGAACTAGAGAAGCAAGCGAAGGAAGAAAATAAAGAAAAGTATATATATTAGTTTGCAAGATAAATTATCAAATATATGGATGTGATTTTTTTTTTATATATCTATACATACCTAAATTTTGTAAAATTGTTCATACAGCTAATATGAACATGACTCAATACCTACCTATATCTGAGACTGCTTTAAGTCTTATTTCCATTGGAACCTACAATAAAGTCTAATTAAATGGAGTTTAACATTTTTGTTAAACATGATTAATTTTAATGCTATATTTATTTTTCTAAAAACAATATACGTCCTGCAAACTTTTGCTTCAAAGAGAGTTTGAAGAATATAAATACATTAGTTTTTATACACATATGTGTATTTTAAATTTCTAATCAATGTGAAATTTAAAACAATATAGAAATTTAGGTACCATATTGCCAATTTAAGAAAAAAATATAAGTATGGTACTATTTTATATGTTTAAAATTAAATGCAACAATATATGTATATGTGAGTAAATAAAAAATAAAAGTCTGTATATTTTTATAAAATGTTTTAAAATTCTTGAAAAGACTAAAGAAAAAATGTGAAAATTAAAACTCCACCTAAGACTGACTTTAAGAGCTTCGGTCTTATGGCCTAGGATACTAAAAACTTATACACTATTGGTAAAACATGATTATGTATTAATTTTTGTAATAACCATAGATCAACCTCTCCCTCTCTAGCCAGCATAAAGTTCGAATACAACACTAAAATGTGAATTTATTTATTATATTTTAGCATTCATTCGTTGAATACATATATAGTTTAAACTTACAAGAAGTGAATTAAAAATTTTGAAAATAAAACATATTTCTATTGAAAAAAATATTTTTGTAACTATTTTTTGGTTTTGATGGAAATATACTAAGAAAACTATTCGTATATTGAATGTTAGTGTGTAAATGGATACAATATCAGATGTATATAATTTATATAGACTTGTATGTGCAAATTTTAAGAAAACTCTAAAATATTAAATAAATGTTTGTACGTGTCTCTAGACCCCTATAAAGGACTACAACTTACAATTACAATTTTTTTATTAGGACCAGAACTATTTTTTAAACATCTCCGATTTCAAAAGGATTTCGGAACTGTGGATAATTGTCACAACACATTTTCTATCCCTTTCCTTATGCACAGCTGTCGACATTTATTTATCGCATCTCGAAAAAAAAAAAACTAATTGAAACGAGCGAAATTTCCCTAGATAGAAGCCATATTTTATTATCCCTGATGATCCATGTTAGATTGCTTTTTAACATGCATTACAAGAGCAGTACAAGTTCTTCATGTTGTTGAAATACATGTTAAAATATTGATTTAAAAATAAAATACGGGGAGTGTCCGATTCATAACTAAGTTTTTATTGTGTTTTAATTGAAATAAGAAGTACCCTAAACAAGGTAATAAATATTGGCATTTTCAGTGATCTTTGTGCTTTAGTTTTGGAGTTATTTCCGGTTATTTTTTAACATAGTATATTGGTATGATTTGTCAAAAGTTAATGTTAAATTCAAACTGTAATCCACAAATGAACATAGTTTTAAGTAGGGATGCAAAATCTATTATTCGATGTTTTTAATTTGACAAAAAAAGATTTTTTTTTAAATTTATTTAGCACAAAAATACAATAACTTTGAGTCTTTTGCCGGCGCTGCTAGGAAAAGTACCAAACAATTTTTTATGGTCCCACCTCTCTCGAACATCTGACAAACATCCGAGAGTAAAATTTTCATGAGAGGCTTCTCTCAATTGAAAAAATGGATCTTTGGAAGCGGCATAAAACTGTAGTATGGCAGCAATGTGATCGTGCCATCAGACAACACTTAACGAACGGAACTGACAACTGAGTGGTGGCGGCGTTTATCGTCAAGTTTGCATCGAGAAATAGTTTGGCACATTGTGAAATAGCCAAGAACTTTTCGGCAGCCATTTTCGAAGGTTTCTTTTTTTTCTCTTGGCGGCTTCACCGCAGTCTTTGTTACAGAAAACTTTAAACTAGGCGGCTTCTCCGCAACGATACTTTGGTGTGCACACGGTTGCACACGTGTGAAATTTATATACTCCCATTATCCTAAGCCCTTTTAATCTTAAGATAAAGTAAAGATTAAATCAAAAGAAGTTGCACGTGTTGTCATTTCCACGAGCGTCGTAGTAGAGGATCCCCCACAGTATTGCCCTCCCATTCGAATGGCAGCGAGAAGCAATCTGTGTGCTTGGCCCTGTACAATGTTTGGACGAACTGTAAATAAAATTAACGTCTATATACATATTTACTTAAATCAACATTTCCCAGTTTCTACCTAGTCGTGCCATAAGTTTTGTTCCAAGTGCAAAACGTAGCGGCTTTGGATTAGTATTTATAAAATTTGTTTACTATGCTAAAAAATCATATCATTTTTGTTTTAACTCAGGCCCTCAAACAGTGTGGCCACTGGGCTACAGTTGCAAGCATGCTTTCCAGGGATATGGACAACGCTGCTGTGGTTAAGGTACTTTTGAAGCTCTCCAAATATCGATGGGGTCTCTTGCAGACCATACTCTCTAACACCGACCACAAACGATAATCCAAAGGATTCAAATCTGGGCTTCCTGAAGGCCAATCCTCGGATGCAATAAAAGCAGGAATATTGATTCTAAGCCACTTACTTTTTGCTTCTTTAGACGTCCTTGGATAAATGTTATCATTTTGTTTATTAAAAACTTACCCGACGGCGAAAATCGTTTCGTCTATAAAAAGGATATTTTCGTGGGCGTTGTCCGCGTGCTTTCAAGCCTAATTTGCTTTAAATTAGGCGGTAGTAGATGTACAATTGCCCGGCGAAGGCTTTCATATTGAGATCTTCCCGAATGAGCTTTGACATAGATCTGGTGTGTATATTCAGCTTACGCGACAAAATTTTCTGTTTTCGAAGGGGATTTCTTCGAATTCGCTCGCGTACAGCTTTTACAACCGTGCTCGTACGGTCAGCGAGCGGACGACCACTTCTTGGTCTGTCTTGTCTTCTAATTGATATTGAACATTTTTGATATGCCGAGCGGTTTTAGTAATTCAAAAATTGGGTTAGCATTTTCCGCACTTATGCAACGCTAAGGCACCAATACGATTTTCTTGTAAACCCCACTCCATGATAACCATTCAGTAGCTAAAACCAAACTGGGTCATATTTATTGCGATTTGTATTTGTGTTCTGAAAAAAAGTTAACGGTACTATTCCTAATATTACCTTCATGCAGTTTGCGCTGGAAGTTTAGTAACATAATTGGCAGGTCTAGATAGTACAAATGCATATTGTATTGATTATATGTGGATTCCAAAACACTTGTACTGCTTCAGACTTCAGAATCTTACGAGTATATACAAAATTTCTTAGTCCCAGCTCAAAATTGAATGTCCAAAAACTAGTGACACACAGACAGATGGACTGACGAACGGACCGACATGGCTAGATCAGATTCTGACATGCAGACGAGTGCTCAAGCATCAACATCAACAAAAACGAACACTGATAATTCGGAAAACCCCGTATCTCACGTCTTTTCCATTATCCTTGCGAGGCTTGAGGAGCAAACAAAAACAAACATGCTAATTGTCGAAAGGTTGGAGAAGCTTGAATATAAGCTTAACAATAGGAGCATTTCAAAACGAACATGACGAAACTTCTTAAAATTGTTGCATGGAACGCCAACGGTCTCATACAAAGACTAGAAGAGCTAGAAATATTTCTACGGGAAAAGGACATTGACATATGTTTGATCTGTGAAACTCACCTGACGAAACTATCGCGTGTAAACATTACTGGATACAGTACCTATCACGCTTATCACCCGTCGGAAAGAGCCAGAGGCGGATCGTCTTTAATCATAAAAGATTGCATCGAACACTCTGAAGAGATTATGATAGAGCTTGAAACAATGCAAGTGAGCACTGTACGCGTGAAAAATGGGCATTACTCTTTCAATGTCTCGTCTATTTATTGTCCACTGCGTTGCAGGCTTGAAAAAAATGATTTTACAAATATTTTCAACTCTCTTGGACCGAATTTTATTATTGGCGGTGATTTTAATGCAAAACACACCTTCTGGGGTTCAAGATGTGTCTCACAAAAAGGCAGAGCACTTTACAACGCCTGCATGCAACACAGATGCGACTTTCACTCGACTGGTAAACCAACATATTGGCCGACTGATAACAACAAAATACCCGATCTGATCGATTTCTTTGTTGTAAAAGGAATACCAGACAAATGTATTAAAATTGATGAAAGTTTTGATCTCTCTTCCGATCATTCCCCTATCATTCTAACGATGAGCGAACGCCTAATTAAAAAAGATGTACCTGCTAGACTAACTAGCAGAAAAACTGATTGGGAAGGCTTTAAAAAAGACGTTGAAGAACATACCGAACTGAGAGTATCACTTAGGACGTTTTCTGAACTCGAAATCGAAATTGATCGTTTTGTTGAAGTTCTGCAGCGCGCCGCGTGGAAAAATACTCCCTATCAAAGGAAAACGCCAATCAATCATGCCCAAAAATATCCACCGGAAATAAAAGAAATGGTAAGGGAGAAGAGAAAAGCGCGTAAAAAATGGCAACAAACTCGTGCTCCGCAACATAAATCGCATTTGAATCGCTTGTGTAACTTGCTAAAAAAGGCCATTATTGATTTTAAAAACCGGACAATACAAACCAGCATTGAAAGCTTAACAGCGGACAAAGATTCCAATTATTCGCTCTGGAAAGCTATAAAAGGCATTAAAAAACCGAAAATACAAGCGGCCCCAATCAAGAAAAATGACAACGAATGGGCCAAGAATGATAAAGACAAAGCAGAAGTCTTTGCCGCCCATTTAGAAGAAACATTTAAACCATTTGATGGGCAAGCGCTTGCTGAAAATGATAATGCGTCGGATATAGCATTTCACAATTACACAGTAAGAAATGCAAGGCTGACCGAACTTCAACAAGAAATAAAGAAACTGAAACCGAATAAAGCTCCTGGATACGACCTAATCACAGGAGAGCTTCTTAAATCGTTACCTAGAAAAGCGTTAGTTAAGTTTCTTTACATTATAAACGCAGCGATAAGATTAGAATATGTTCCGAGTCAATGGAAAGTCGCGGAAGTAATAATGATTCTGAAGCCAGGAAAACCACCGAATGATAAAAAATCGTATAGACCTATTTCGCTGCTGCCGATTATGTCTAAAGTTTTCGAAAGAATAGTACTTAAGCGATTACAGCCGGTTATAGAAGAAGGATCTCTTATTCCCAATCACCAGTTTGGGTTTAGAACCAAGCACTCAACAATAGACCAAGTGCATAGAATAACTGATTTAATTGAAAAAGCTTACGAAGAAAAAAAGATTTGCTCGAGCATATTCCTTGATGTTTCTCAAGCTTTTGACAAGGTCTGGCATGAAGGCTTGAAATATAAATTACGACAAGTTCTGCCGGAACACTTATATAATATTCTAGAAAAATACTTGACGAATCGACTTTTCCGAGTCAAACACGGAAACGAATATTCGGAATTTAAAGAAATAAGGGCTGGGGTGCCGCAGGGAAGTGTCCTTGGACCGCTTTTGTACCTATTATATACTCGCGATATACCGCAAGAAGAAGGCACCGTCTTAGCTACATTTGCCGACGACACTGCCATCCTGGCAACGGGTAAAACGATCGAAGAATCGACTGAAAAATTGCAAGAAGCATTGAATAAAGTAAATGAATGGACAAAGATTTGGCGACTAGCTTTAAACGAAAACAAATCTGTTCATGTCAATTTTACTTATAAGAAAATAAATAATTTGCCCATCTTTTCAAACTCGGTTCAAATTCCGTTTGCAAACGAGGCTAAGTATCTTGGAATGACACTTGATGCTAAGCTGAAGTGGAAAACGCACGTGAAGAAAAAACGTAAAGAACTCGAAACCAAATACAGAGAAATGTACTGGTTACTTGGAAAACATTCCAAGCTTAATGTAGAGAACAAATTGCTTTTATACAAGCAAGTGCTAAAGCCGATATGGACATATGGAATACAACTTTGGGGTTGTACCAAAATAAGTAATGTCAATATTTTACAAACTTTTGAAAATAAAGTGCTAAGATCAATAGTTAATGCACCGTGGTTTATTAGAAATAGCGATATCCATAGAGATTTAGGAATTGCGACAGTCGAATATGAAATCAAAAACTTCGCGCGTAAGCATAAAGACAGATTACAAGGACACGTTAACAATGATGTCCTTCGAATTCTAGATGAGAGGAATCTACTGCGTCGTCTACAAAGGACTAAACCTTTCGATTTAACGCGATAGCAAGAAACCGCGCCTAATTTGCGGAACAAGCAGGAACTTTCAATGGAAAGGGACCTGCCAAACGATCTCAATACGTGAAAGAAAAACTGCTGGATAAGTCAAAACTTAGTTGTAGTATGTAATCAAAGAAATTTATCACGAAGGGAGGTTTTTTTAGTGAGTAAAAATCTCACACTACTATGAGCACGCGCTACCGATCCTCATAGTGTCTTCATGAAGATTTTTTACCTACCCTCGGGAAAAAAAAAAAAAAAAAAAAAAAAAAAAAAAAAAAAAAAAAAAAAAAAAAATGGCTAGATCGACATAATTTAAGATGCCAATCACAAACATATGTGCATATATGTATACTTTTGGGGTCTATCGTTATTATTTCTCTGTTAAATACTATGTATCGAAATTACTTCACATACCTTCTGAGATAGAGTATAACGAGGGGAGGGAAAATGGTAAGTATGATTACCTGCTTATGCTCCACCATCATAGTCGGTCTATACCTATACTTCTACTCCGAAGTTTTTTCGCACTATAATAACACGTCGATTGTACATAGTATAGAGTTATCGTGAAAATACATACATACATTTTTATTTTTATTTTATTTTTTTGGAAGGGGAAATCTTCTAAAAGATACTAACGAAATACTCGATTGGTCAGTATGCCAGATTTCTACTGACTAAAACCTCCCTTTTATACCCTTTTTTTTCCTATTCGAGTACCCCGCGGTACTACCTCCAGATATTCCTTCGCGCGGCAGGATTTACCAATTCTTGCTTTCTTCAGATGTCTACGTGGCCAGTCTCTCGGACTATCCTTCTCCTTTCTCCATCTCTCCTTCTTTCCCGCTCCAGTCGTCCAAGTTCATTCGAGATGTATTTTGTGTAGGTGTCTACTGCATCCCATTTTGCTTCTGACTGTAGCATGTGCCCTATTATGTTTTCAGGGTGTGGTATTTCTTCCAGTTTCCTTTGTAGGATTTCTCTCTGAAGCTGGAATCCTGGGCATTGTAAATAAACTTATGTAAGTAACATTTGAGTCGTGTGGAAGTTTAGCTCTCCGTATTTGCGCTCTATCCAGTAATTGATCGTCGGGATAAGTCGGTACGTCCATCGATCTTTATTTGATGCATTCCAGAGCTATTGCCATTTTCGTAGACTGACAATTCGTTCAGCTTTTCTTAAGTCATTTGTTCCTTCAGTGGTGTTCGTTTCACCATTTTCGTCTTCCACGTTGTTTTTCTTTTCATATACCCTCTCCAGTTCATCTGATAATAGGTCAATGGGGACCATTCCTGCAATGACACATGCTGCATCACTAGATGTTGTGCAATATGCACTGCGTATCCTCAAGGCGCATAATCTGTACGTTGTTCCAATTTTCTTCTTATACGACTTGGTCTTCATAGCTCCTGTCCAGATTGCTGAAGCATACAGTATTACTGACTTGATTGTACTTGCATACAATCGTCTTCGTCCTCCTACGTTTGGCATTATCCGCATGAGTGCACTATTCACTCGTGAGGATTCCTCACTTACATGCTCCAGGTGTTGTTTAAATGTAAGCTTAGTATCGACCACCACACCCAATTGATTGCTGGTTTCGATTTAATCTCGTGTCCACCTACAATAATGGTAATTGTTTCGCAATTTTTCTTGCTGCTGATCAGCATCGCTTCTGTTTTATGTTCGCCAAGCTTTAGGCCTACTGAAGTAAGCCATTTTTGGACTATCCTAATAGTGTCGTTGCTGATTTGTGTAATTTCCTCTAAAAATTTTGCCACTACGATGATGGCGATGTCATCAGCAAATCCTACGATTTTTGCGTCTTCTGGTATTGATAATAGAAGAATGTCATCATACATAATATTCCACAATAGAGGCCCTAAAACCGAGCCCTGTGGCACCCCAGCTTTGACTATATATTCCTTAATACCTTTATTTGTATTATACAATAGGATCCGCTGCCTAAAATAATTCATTATTATATTTATTAAATACTGTGGAACTCTCTTGTTCCTTAGAACAGCCAAAATATGTTCCCAGTTTGCGGAAATGAAAGCATTTTTGATGTCCTATGCTATGACGGAGCAGTACTTTTTTGAGCCTCCTCTCCATCTTCGGCCATTTATGGCTTTCTGTGTAGTGTCAACTACCTAACCTTGATTCCATCTATCGTGGACCGTCCCTTACGCAAGCCATACTGATGTTCGGCTAGACCTCTCGCATTTTCAATGGCTGCTTGTAGCTTGACACCAATAACCAGTTCCACTATTTTTCCAGCCGTATCCAGCATAAAGAGTGGTCGATAAGATGATGGATCTCGCGGTGGTTTGTTTCCTTTAGGTAAGAGGACCAATTTTTGCATTTTCCATTGATTCGGAAACACTGATTGTCACAGGCATGAATTATATAGTTCCAGAAACAATTCCGCTCTGGCTTTATTGAGGTCTTCAGTGCTATTTTAGGTACAGCATCTGGGTGGTGCTTTTCAATCTCCAAATCTGCTACAGATAGTAATTAGTTCTTCTCTTGTTACCATAGGTATCAGCCGGGTTGGCGCTAGCTGTTCGTTACTTAATTGCATTTCCCGTTGGCTTGGGAAGAGCCCATTAACTATCTCGAGAAACAGATTCGGGCATGCTGGTGGTGGTTGCTGGAATATTATAAGTTTTTTCAAAACTACTAAGTATGGGTTTTGGTTCGCTTCATCACATAATTCTACGAAGCATCTACGTTTGCTATTTTGGATGGTTGGTTTTAGGTCCCTGCGCGCTCTTCTGTATCGGTTTTGCAAATCTTCGAACGTGTCTTTTCCTCTAGACCATTGATATAGCCTTCTCATGCGATGGCATTCGGAGCGTAGTTGCGCTATTTCTCATTCCACCAGTTGACTGAAGTATATTTACGTTTTCCCTTCTTTCGCGCCATAGAGATATCGCAAGCATCTGTAAGTTGTCCCATTGTTTGTTTCATCTTGTCTATCGCTGAGCCTGCCAGTGTTGTGTCCTCTAGCATAATCAAAAACGCATCTTTATCGAGGGTCCTTCCATCCAAAGTTTTGAGTCGTATTTGAAACTGTAATATTTCTGTTACTTTTGATCTCAAACAGTATTGCCTGATGGTCACTGTGGGTGTAGTGTGTGCTTACTTTCCACGAGGTGTTTTGGGCTAAGGAACAGCTAAGGAACGTGAGATCTATAATCGAACCCACTCCGTTTCGATTAAGTGTTTCTATCTGGCCTGGAGTTATGTCGAGTGTGGCGAAAGCCTATAATAGGCAAATTCCTCTTCTATTTGTTCTGGAACTGCCCCACTCTGCCCAGGCATTAAAATCACCAGCTATGACAATACGACTCCGGTCTCTGACATCCAAAGTAAGTTTTCAAATGCCTCTATTATGAGGAGCGGTGGAGCGTAGCAGCTGTATATGTGTATGCCATTGATTTTGATTCATACGAGGCCAGTGTTAGGTACCGCCTCTGTTTCCTGTAAGGACTTATTGCTATACTGTCAGTCACCCATCTATTTCTATCGTACTGCCTGTATTCACTTAAAATAGCCACATCAATATTCAGTTACCATACTGATTACAACAGTAGATTTTGAGCAGCCTCGCAATGGTTTAGATTTTCATGACTGGTGCAGTTCTTTCATCGCCTTTTGATAAGACTGACATCTTCTACTTCCTGTAATGTGATTGCTTGCTAGTCATTCGTTGTCACGGCAGAAGAGACATTTAATTTTACGGATGCAGGTTTTCGCTATATCTCTGCTGGACTTGCATTGCCTTGCTTTCAGGCACTTACTCGTATAACATTTTGTTGAGACTATTTTTTCGCGAATGCGGCAGACCACCAATCCTACTCGAATTTTACCCATAGAGATAAGCGTGTTGGCAGCTTCTGCTCACCATACGAGTATGCCTTTCGACTCGACTAGATCGCTGTCGATTGGATCTTCAAAGCACTTTCTAGCCGCTCTGTGATAGCTTCGTAGATTTCCTCCTCGGTGGTAACTTCATCGAGATCTTTGATTTCAACCGGTACTTCGTGTGTTAGCGTCTTAACCTTAGCGTATTCCACTAGCGACTTTTCTATTGTATCTCTTAAGCTCTATAATCAAGTACCCCTTCGCTGTCTTCCTTATGTGGTTAGCATTTTGTCCAATCTCCTTAAGATCAGGGTCATTCTTAACTTTCACAAGCATATCCGCGTACGACAATACACCCATGGGCTTTATAACGATTGCTTCTGGTCGTGCTGGTTTTCTTCGCTTTTTCGTCCTCACTGTGCTCCAACTGGCTTCACTGTTGTTTTTTACTGGGCCAGGTGTTACTGAAGCTGCTGTGATGTGCTCCATTGGTGGATCCACCTTATTTGCCTCTTTACGCTTTGGTTCCATCTGCGATTTCCCTTTTTTTCTTTTAGGAACCTGAAGATGGTTGCCTCGTAGATCTTGCTGTGTGTCACCATTTGGGGTTACATCTCTTCTTCTGTTGGGTATCACAGTTTCTTCTTCCTTGGCCAATGTTTTTACTGCTTTTATATTTTCGGCACATGAGACTGCTGCGTCTGTGTTGCCTTTTCAACTCCGTCTTTCCTATTACTGTTCACGCTGTCCACCACTGTACAGTAGGTTAGACGAATGTAGCTGGTGAGCCTTCGAATTTCGGTGTGGACATTGCTTTTGCCCTTAATAAAGTCCATCGGCTTATCAATTTTTTTCTCCCAGGGCTGTAAGAGCATCACAATTTTTCCCTTATATGGTTGGACTGTTCTCCGCGACTTCTGCGAACAGGTTTTCCATCTCCATGACGTAGCAGATATTTGCTTCTTTTATAACCAGTTCCAAACTAACTGGTGTTCTAAACACACTTTTCGGCGGTGATCGCATCAATATAGAACTTCTCCTGAAAGGTTCCTCAATCTGTTGAACTTCATTAGGTGTTCCTACTTCTCCTTTTTCATTTCGATTTTTTGTTTATTTGGTTTATGTTTTTATTTGAATTTGTAATATTATGGATTTTTATTCATTTTGGAACCCACGAGTGTTGGGGAAAGTAGGTCAGCTACATCATAGCCCCCGCTAATGTCGTAAGGCATCATTACAACCAGAGGGCACCAGTTATATGGAGGGCTCCATTAGCGATGATTTTATGTCTCCAGCGCAATAAATACATACATAGATATAGGTATATGCAAATGCGCATATCCCATAGGTTACAGTCAATGATAAAATATATTGTGGTAAGGTTAGTACATATTAGGGTGTTTGAACCTATGAATAAGTCTTAATAAGGTGTATTATCACGAGTATGGTATCTTAAGATATAAATAAGCGCTTCCTCATTTAAGTCGTACAATGCAGATCGCAGTTGAGTGACGACTTTTGTGATGATTAGTTGCGTAAGAAAAACTAGCAGATGCAGATTTTGAATCGACGCACAAAATCTGATTACTAATAATTTATTATTACTCTATTCGGGTCCCCGTCACAATTTAGACGAGGATTACGAGGAAGATATGAAAAAGGCAATCATAATAGGCAATGAAAGAATGCGATTTTCAGTTAGAAAATGATTTTGTTTTTCTGCATAATCTCCCTTGACTTCAACACACTTGGTCCAGCGTTTCTCCAACATCAGTATTCCTTCTCGGAAGTGAGAGTCTGGAAGGCTGTGAAAATATTCATCTACGGCTCTCTCAACTTCTGCATTGGATGCGAAGTGCTTCCCAGAAACGAATTTCTTCAAGTTTGGGAACCGATGGAAGTCTGAGGGTGCCAAATCAGGTGAATAGGGGGATGGCCGAGCAAATCGTACTCCAAATCCCGCAGTTTTCCCATCTCCAACGCACACTTGTGTACAGGTGCATTGTCCTGGTGAAAGATGACTTTTTTCTTCTTTAAGCCAGGCCTCTTCTCCTGAATTTTGGCATCCAGCTGGTCAAGAAGGTTGGAGTAATATTCGCCTGAAATTGTTCTGTCTTTCTCAAGGTAATCAATTAAAAATTAAAATGCATCCCAAAACGCACTGGCCAAGACCTTTCCTGCAGATGCGATCGACTTCGCTTTCTTTGGCGCTGAACCACCGGCTTCCTCCCACTGCTTCGACTGCTGTTTCGTTTCTGGCGTGTAGTGGTGGACCCATGTCTCATCCATGGTGACAAATCGCCACACAAAATCGGTCGGATCCCTATTGAACCGCGAAAATCGTTTGGGCATTTGCTTTTGATCGGCATTCAGCAAATGCGGCACCCATCTTGCGCAGAGCTTTCGCATCCCTAAGTTTTTGTGCAAGATGTTTCGCACCCTCTCTTCCAATATACACACCTTCACTCGCCTATCGTCCAACACGATATCATGCATTTTTTCGATGGTTTCAGGTGTGGTGGCGGTTTTTGGCCGTCCTTCACGTGGGTCATCTTCGAGAGACGTGCGACCACGTTTAAATTCAGCTGCTCACTTTTTAACGGTTGACAGGGAAGGAGCGGAGTCCCCGTAAACTTTTGTCAACTTTGGATGAATTTCCTTAGGGATTAACCCATCCAAAACGAAGAATTTTATCACCGCACGATATTCAAGTTTATCCATTTTAACGAAAAACACGCAAGACGTCTACTGCAAAAATTCTGTAAAGAAACTACTTGAGAGAACAAGTTGAAACTTGCCATACGAACTAATGAGAAGTGCATCCAAGCAGGAAACATAAATTTTTGCTGATTGGAACGCCATCTCTGCGTCGGGGCGAGAACTTTTCACCTTGCCCTCGTATGTATGTACATATGTATGTAAATGATTTTTTTTTTTAATTAAGAATATTAATTAATTAATATATACAAGTGAATTTTTTTTTTTGTGAATGCATTAAGCAATTAAAATGTATCCAATTAAACTACATATAAACATAATAAGGTATGAACTAAGGTATGGTATATTGTATGTGGCGCAACATCCTTTATGAATACCATTCCTTATATTATAAGCCTTATATTGCATTGTGAAAAGGTTCTAAGGCTTATTTTGTTTGCTGGGAAGCTTGGGCTATCTTTTATATACAGAAGTAAATTCACAGCATCCTTATACTAGGACAATGTTCATCTATAGGAAAAAAAGCTTGGGACATGCGCAAAAATATATTCAGGAACTATTTCGGGAGTAGATTTCATATTTTGGAAGCTTTCAAGATAATAAAACAAATCCATAGATACATATTGATTTTGTCTGGAAGACGCTTTTGTGGAATACTCCTTAAAAACAAATCTTTTTAGTGTATTACAGTGAATAACAGTAATTTATAAAATATC
The DNA here is from genome assembly GCA_963082735.1 of Pocota personata. Lineage (NCBI taxonomy): Eukaryota > Metazoa > Arthropoda > Insecta > Diptera > Syrphidae > Pocota > Pocota personata. The sequence goes on from OY720433.1 coordinate 7,124,423, forward strand.
AAACAAAATTTTGATTCAAATATCTTGTCCTGCAGGTAAAAATAAAATAACTATCTACGATAATTTATATATTTATATAAACATGTATATAATTCCGAAATTATTTTTTTTATATAAGCTACTAGTGTATATTTATTTTAATCATGTGTCTACTATTGCACATTGTATGTTAACTAATTTTAGCTGTAATTTAAAATGTAGAAAAGTAACAAAAGAGCCCCCCAAATTGTGTGTGTACACCTATGTAGATGATCGGAATAAATAGTGGAATCGATTTTTCAAGTTGTTTCCCAAACAAGTTTAACTAGTTTCAGTAAATTAAATTTTCTTTCTTTCTATAATCAACTTTTTTGTCATCCAAGTTTGGATGAACCGTCTCTTAAGTTTATTTTGACTACTGCTCTCCCATCTTTATAAGGAAGACCGAATTTTAATTGCAGTTGTGAAAATTTCTTAATTCTAAATAGTTTCCGTCTATGTTCATACAAATTTCAAAGTAATTTTCAAGTCTAGTAAAAAAAAGTAAAATAAACCCATATTCGGTAAAAAGTATTGAAGTTAAAATCGCCTGAAAAGAATTTTTTCGAAAGCAATTAACTGCGCAAGCTTGTGAATTTTCTTTTCTTCCCTAGATTCAAGTATACATGCATAAATTTTTCAAATTTTTTTTTTTTTCTTTCACTTGATTATTTTCCTCTCTCTCTCGTGTGTGAATGACATGCTCTAGTCCTTAGTGAATTTCATCCTCTTCTCTTGAACTAAAAATTCATATATTCCTGGGTTATTCACTTGTGTATTCACTCGCTCTGATGGTTGAATGGATTTACTCTTATCCTCGATGGGCTACACTTAGAAGGATGACCATTGTGTACTAAAGTGGACCGAACTTTTTTTTCGAAATTTAAGTGAGGCTGGAATGGAAAACCTGTGACATGTACATATACATATAAATATATCATAAAAAAGTCACAAATTTTTAAATATACATACATATAGACATGGGTCTCTAAGCTACTAAAAATGTATGTGCTGTTCATCTAGAAAACACTTAGATTTGAAATTTTTGATTTTTTTTTTTTAAACTGTTAAAAATCAAAACACTTATTTCAACAATTTTGTTTAACAAACTGTGTATGTTATGCCATTGTATATGTCAATCTCAATCTGTCTTTCTCTCTGTCTCTTTCTTTCCACAAAAACGCACGTGTTCTAAAAATTAGTATAAGGGTATTCATATCCCCTTTAACACGTGCAAATTATATAAAAAAAAATATTGCTTAGATGTAAATTTTCAATAAAATCGTCATATCCGAGAAATGGCCTATTTAAAAAAAAATTAATAAGTTAAGTCACCGTTGTTTGAATTGTTCTTTCAAGAACTTGATATACCATCTAGTGACATATGTACATATATCTAAACCGAATCGAAATATTGAATTGAACCAAAGTCATAAAAGCAGATAGGTTGCAAGTTTCGATTTCACTTCAAATTGTGTTCTGGAGTTGGAAACGTTTAAAGTTTAAAAAATCCCGAAATCTGGCATAACTAGATGTGTATATATATTTCAGAAATACAAATAAAATTGTTTAGATATTGAAATTGTTCAAATTTAAGTGTTACTGATTCTGTCGCGCTGCGATCAGGTTTATGTCGTCGAAGAAATGCATAACAACTTTAAAAAACAAAAATTATAATTTTAAAGTTAGTGATGGACAAATCTCGCTTATGTACATACTTGAACTCAGCATCTCCGTGTATTGTTAAGAAATACGCATTGTTATATATGTACACAGGCATGTGTTGCACGTTTTTATTTGTAAAGTTTACATGAACTGACTTCAGTTCAAACTTCTTGCACGGTATTACCGACAGCGAGTACAGCAGTATCTGCAGTGTCTGCAAATGTGGAAACAGAAGTTTCCTACTTTTGTGGTAGGTCATTGATGTATAATAGGAACAAGACAGGTCCTAATACACTACTTTGGAGTACACCAGCTTTTATTTGTTTTAATGCTACTCCACATTATCATCATCATCTCTTGCTTTATTCTAAATAGTCTCTGCATTATATAATAACTCTAGGATTTCTGAGTATTGTTTTGGTAGATATTGTTGCAGCTTATGGACTAATCCTTTATGCCACACCTTATCAAAAGCCTGTGTTATATCGAGGAAGATGGTAGAATGTATTATTTTCTCTTCTAGGGCTTTTTCTATTTTATCAGTTATTCGGTGAACTTGATCTTCTTATTTTCCCTACGGCGAAGTTATGATTCGAAGTAGAAGGACTTCACTGCATTCCTACTGGTCCGCCTGTGGTGTTTGCCGGTTTGACCTCAGGAAGTACCGACAGGCTTCCAAGTTTCGGATGACTTCGTCACTGAGGCCAATCAAATGCTGGTGTTTTCGCATTTGTCTGATCCAGTTGGTTTCTGGTCTGCCTGTTTTGCGCGATTGTGTAGGAACGTTGATTGATATAGCCTTTTTGACGGGGTTCGAAGGATCTTTCCTTTGAACATGACAATACTAACTGAGCCGGTCGTGCTCTATATTGCTTGTGATGGGTTCTTTTAAATGATGGTTTGGTATCAATGTCAATCTTTCCGTCTATGATCGGATGGAGTCGTTCTGTGACAGTATTGGCAGCAAGGAAATCGGACGATATGAGGTAACTTCACTAGGTAGTTTGCCAGGTTTTGGTATCATTATTACTTCTGCGACTGTTCACATTCGTGGAGCATACCTTAGTCTAAATTCTGCAATTACTATTTGTGCTAGTTTTTTCATACCTCTTCTAGGTAATTTTTATAGAATTTCTCCTGTAATAAGATCAAATTCTGGAGCTTTTTTCGGATTAATCTTTTCTTTTATTTCTTTGGCTATTTCGCTAAAGGTTACTGGTGCAATTAATCTATCCTCTTCACACATTTCTTCTGTTTCTTGGAGGCAGTCATTATCATCGTATAGCTGAAAGACGTTTTCGAGATATTCAGCAAATAAGTCTGCCTTTTGCTTGTTTGTTTTTGCCCAGTTTCCACGGCTGCTTTTAATTGGCGAAATGTATGCCATTGGTATTTTCATTTTCTTTGTAGCCTTCCAGAGTGAGTATTCTGTACTAGCATCGTTTATCAAATTGATAAGGTATCTTTCCACCTACGCATTTTTTCAATTCTTTTATCTTTTTCTCTCCATTTTGCTGTGCCCATTTTACTACCAGGCAGAAACTCCTTTTTGGTGTAGTGGTTGGAGAAACTTAGATTTTATTCGTTTTTCTTTTATGTTCGGGTGGCTGTGATTGCTGTTCCCCGTCCGGGCTCGAACTGGAATATGCTCAAAAAGTAAACTACGCAATAAAGCGAGGCGGTTCTGATATGTACCTTTCATATGTATTTCTTTACATAATTTATCTGTGGGCTACTTCTATAGGTATTTTTGTAAGCATATACAAATTAAATTTTCCAACACAAATACGATAAAGCTAACAAATTTTACTGCCGTTTCCAGGAAGTTTATTGAAATTTCAATGTCTAGTGAAGAAGAGGCCTCTCCAAATTTAGGAGCTTCATTTGAACATGACACGCTCCACAATGAAAAGCTTAATAGTGAAAAGCTTGTAGTCGTAAATCCTGTTGTTGGACAACGAATGATTAGGGATGCAATGAACCCCTTTTCGATGAAGGACAGACAATTTAAGGCGCTCTACCTTTTCGACCGTGCTACAGCACAGAAAATAATAGTTCAAATATCTAAATATATTGAGACACCGGAAATCCCATTAATGATTCGAGTTTTTTCTGCTCTACATTATTTAATCCACGGTCGACATCAGCACCATTTTGCACAGGTTTTGCACAATCAACAGTTTGATAATGTAGTCATGGTAGCAGATGCACTACAAAAACTAGCAAAAGTTTGGATAAAGTTCCCAAAGCCTGCACAATATGACCAAATTAAAGAAACGTACGAATTTTGTACGGGTGCAATAAAATACACATTACATCATACAAATTTCAGATTTTTTGCAAAGACTAGATTCCCTGATGTCATCGGAGTAGTTGACTGCCACCAATTTCGAATCAAAAAGCCGACAGGACACCGGAGACTATCGGATTATATCAACCCCAAAGACCATGGATTTTCACTCAACATTCAGTTGGTAAGTTTGGAGGTTTTTAGCATTTTAAGTACTACTATATATTGTTACCGTACCACTCGTCGAGCATACCGCATTAAAAATTAGGCACGACTAAACGTGTTATTACTTTCATTGTCATAGTTTTCATATAAATGGTTCGGTCATAATTGAGATGATGTCAAGAAATGATAATAATGGTAAAATTCCATTCTTTGCCCGTACAGGTATCCAAACGAATACAACGAATTACAAAAACAAAACCATTGAATGCGTTAGAATACATACTACACTGACGCAGTTTAGATAAATCAAAGTATATGGCTTGATTCTGTACGGTTCCTAGAGAGAGCATTTCGAATTCGATTTGGTAGTGAATGTATGAAATTAAATTCAGAACGTTCCCTCAAGGCAAGTCGAGAAAGCTCAAACTCTTCGGTCTGTGAAAAGTCAGCTGTACAAGTTCACAATAATGACTCCGAATTAACACTTTGTTAAGTGTACTTTGTAAGTACGAATATGACACTATAAAAGTGTCAACTACCTGAATGTATAGAGAAGTGACTTTAAAAATTGCTGTTACTAATGGCGTTTGACTTATTTTGAATACACAGTGAAGATATGATATCAAATAAACCACAATTTATGCTACCACCCTAATGATGAGGATGATATCGATAGAATATGGCAAATTTGTAGTTGTAAGTATCAAAAAATGCAAGAAAAACCAGAAAATTTTACCTTTTGCAATAGGTTTCACCAAATTTGGTGAATAATAAAGTGCATGGTCGCCAGGAACGTCGACTATGGCATAATGTCACCATAAGCGACAGGCTCCGAATTGTGTCTGTACAAATCTGGTTCCGTTTGTTTTAACAGAACAGTCCCAGTAATCTTCGATTCGATTGGAAGTATTAGTATAATAGGCTTACATAACCCACTAAATTTAATAAATAAATTAACTACATATTAACGATTTAATCTTAATTTCTTGATTTTAGATATGCGATTTCGATATGAAAATTTTTGAAACAATATGCGATTCTGCTATCACGAAAGATGTCACTATTTGGGAAAGAAGCCGAATAGCTTCAATTTTGCGACATCGTTACGATATCGATAACGCAAATGATGCATGGCTTTTAGGTAAATTTGCCAAAAATTATCTCAATCTATAGATTATATATTTTAGGTGATTCGCGTTATAATCTCACTCCTTGGGTTTTAACTCCATATAAACCTACCACCAATAATGAAGAAGAATTCTTCAATACCGCCCATTCAAAGGCAAGAAATTGTAGCTATCGGCTGATTCGTTCTCTAAAGGGTACATTTAAATCCTTGATAATGTTAGAGGGAACTGTAGAGGAATCACGGAAAATTTTCGATGCATGCACCGTTTTGCATAATATAATATTGGATCAAGGCTTGATTATAGAGACCTACAACAACAATGAAGAAATGCCATACTATGATGAACACGCAAATGAAAATACTACACATGACTCTGAATGTAAATTGTATAAAAGAAAAGGCTTGCAGAAACGCTATAAAGCAAAGACTACAATTGTGGAACTAGAGAAGCAGGCAAGGAAAGAAAAGGATATACCTGTATATTAGTTTGCAAGATAAATTATCGAATACATACAAGTGATTTATACCTATACTCGTACATACCTAAATGTTGTAAAACCATACCAGAGACCGACTTTAAGTCTTATTTCCAAGGGAAGACTTTATTATAAGTCTTATTAAATGAAGTTTAACATTTTTGTTAAATATGATTAATTTTAATCCTACATTTATTTTTCTAAAAACAATATACGTCCTACAAAGAGATATTGACATTAGTTTTATATACATGTATTTTAGACTTCTAATTCATATGAAATTTAAAACAATATAGAAATATTATCAATTTAAGAAAAAAATATATACATTTTGTGTGTTTAAAATTAAATGCAACAATATATTCATATATATGTGAGTTCATAAAAAAAAAAAAGTCTATATATTTTTATAAAATGTTTTAAAATTCTTTAAAAGACTAAAGAAAAAATGTGAAAAATTAAAACTCCACCTAAGACTGACTTTAAGAGCTTCGGTCTTATGGCCTAGGATACTAATAAGTTATACACTATTAGTTAAACATAACAACTCTCTCTCTAACCCCCAAAAAGAGAGAATACAACACCAAAATGTGATTTTATTTATTTTATTTATTCTATCCATTCGTTGAATACATATATATAAATAATTTTAAACTTTTTAAAAATTAAATAGATTTTTGTTGAATAAATATTTTTGTATCTCTTTTTTATACAGACAGTCTTATTTTTTATTCATAATTTGATGGAAATATGTTAAGAAAACTATTCGTATATTGAATGTTTGTGTATAAATGGATAAAATATCAGATGTATGTAATTTATGTTTACATATAAATATATATAATTAATAAATGTTTACACTACAAACTTACAATGACAACTCTTTTATTAGAGCCAGGAGCATGATTTCAGCATCTCCGATTTCAAATGCAGTTCGGAACTGTGGATAATTGTCACAACACATTTTCTATTATTTACTTTATGCACAGCTTTCAACATTTTTTTATCGCATCTCGAAAAACAACTGATTGGAAAGGACGAAATTTCCTTAGATGGTAGCCATATTTTATTATTCTTGATGATCCATATTACAATAGATCACTTTTTAACATGCATTACAGGAAGAATACAAATTCTTCATGTTGTTGGAATGCATGGTCGGAACATAAAATACGGGGAGTGTCTGATTCATGACACAGTTTTTATTTATGCCTTATTTAAACAATTTAAATAAAATGAAAGAAAATATTAAAATAAAAAGTAGCCTAAATATTTTCAGTGATCTTTGTGCTTTAGTTTTGGAGTTCTTTCGGGGCATTCTTTGACATCGTATATTGGTATGATTTGTCAAAAGTTTGTGTTGAATTCAAATTTTAAGCAAAAGCTTTATTTTACTTATGGTATAAAAAGCAAAAATTTCTATTGCTTTTTTGTTCAGTCTGCAATCCAATGTACTGCAAAAATCCTTGGTTACCTTCCCCCACGAGTTCTATTTTGCACTGATAAAAAATTAATATTCAACTTTCATCATAAAATTCGACATTCCTCTGACAATCGCGGATGGGATCATAGTTTGGGTGCTCGTGGAGGGTTGGTACACCTAATGTTTTTTCACAATTTCTGGTGGCTTTGTGTTTTATAAAAATTGGCTATGAAATTTCAGTGGGTAGTTTTCACGTGCTGGAAGGGGATACGAGTAGACGAGTAGATTTTGTGGAGCTGATATTTTCGGTCTAAGACAGTTAGTCCGTATTTTCGAAGGGGTGGTGGGGACACATTGCCATGAACAAAGACTTTTATTTAGGTTAAGATTACTCTTAAATATTTGGCTTCGTTGGAGAGTTGGATAGTGACGCTTTTCAGCACTGGTTGAGTCAGACTAGTAAATTCCCTCCTTCTCGTAAAGATAACTACCTCGGTTTTGAGAGGATTAACTGATAGCCCATTCCTAGCGCACCAATCGTCGATTGCGTCTAGGGTCATCTGCACCTTAGAGCAAACAGTTGCTAGGCACGATCCGATAGACAGAACGGCGACATCATCTGCATATGCCTGAGCGTAGACGCTCTGAGTGTGTTCAACAGAGAGTCATCCAGCATGCACCAAAGTAGTGGAGACAGAGCACCACCTTGTGGGCAGCCCCTATTTACACCTGCCATAACGCACCGGTCAAAATCTGCACCTAGTCAGTGTTCTGTTCACCAGCATTGCTTTGATCCACAACACTAGTGATTCTTCTACGCCGTGATTTCTGGCGGAGCTACACATGCTGTCAAAAGTCGCATTGTCAAAGACACCCTCAATGTCTATGAAAATTTCTATCGCGTATTCTTTCTTGTCAAGCGCACATTCAATTCTGCTGACCAGATTTTGAAGCGCAGTCTCGCAGGATTTTCCGCGTTGATAGGCATGTTGCATCTCTAACAAAGGATGTACCCTCAAAGCAACTTTGCCATGCTTTCAGCAGGAAGGATGTCAGACTAATAGGTCCAAAGCTCTTGGCGAGAAAGTAGTCATATCTGCTAATTTTCGGTATGAAAGCTACTCTGACTGTTCGCCAGGGGGTTGATATATATGCCAGTGCCAAGCCAGCAGTGAAAATTATCTTCAGAGTTGGCAGCAACTGACTAATACCTTGTTTCAGCATAGCTGGGTACATTCCGTCAGTGCCAGGTGACTCGAAGCTGTCAAAAGATGCGACAGCATATTTGATAGCTTTATCCGTCCCCACGACCGATGCAGTATACCAGCTGCGCCGAGTTGTTCGGTTCAGTCCGCTAACAGCTTCACGAGTTGAACCTGGTTGCGAGCCAATGGTTACCTGATTTCCTGGGAAGTGAGTCTCCAGCAGAAGACTGAAAGCATTCGCTTTCGACCTCTTATATTCTCTTTGCTTCGGTCGGTAAAGGTTCCAACTAACTCTTCCTAAAACCGTATACAGTTGATTTTGATCGGATTCCTCCTCTCCTACAAAGGTGTAGCTTCGCATTCGATTTGGAATTCAATGTATCTATGGTCTGAGAGGGAAATTTCTGGCGAAACTTTCCAGTTGGTAATAGACTTAAAGTATCTATTGGACAGGATCAAGGTCCTTTCTTTGCGCCGTAACAAATGTTGGTTGTGAGCCAACATTGTTGACGTATGTATATGTAGCGATTTGTTAATTGAAAAAAAAAAGACGAAATCAGCTACTTTACAAAGAATTCATTTTTATTTCAATTCAAATTAAATTATAAAAAACAAGAACTTCTAATTGGGGTTAGTGGCCAGTGAACTTGACCCGACGGGCAGAATGATGTGCAGCAGACTGATCCAAAATGGACCACTGCAGTGTAGTGGCAAAAATTCTCTCTTTCTTTCAATTTAATGATGAGCGGTATTGTCTGGTTATCGTCTGATGTTGACACCGTATTTTGATTGATATGTCGCCTGATTTGGAAACCGTATTTTGGTTGTTTGTTGCCATATAAGTTAAGAACACACATCAGATTTCTTCAACACCCTCAGTGCATTCCCATAATGCATACCCATACTCAATCCACACGTCAGCATCTCAAATAGAAACATTGGTTCACCCTGCACGCCCACACTCAATCCACACTCCAGCATCCCATTCGACACCTGCACATTTTTATCATGCTCCAGATTCATGCTGCTGACATTGCGTCTGGAGAGAACTGGACACCGCCAGCATTCCGTCACGTTCGCTATGCTCTCTTCTGTTAAGTTAGTCATTAAGTAGATTATAAGATCAATGTATAATCAGTTGTAATTTTGAGTTGAAATAAAGCGGAGGTTCTCCTCCTAAAAATAATTTTTTAAATCTTTTTAATGAGATAAATTTAACTTATACGGTGATATGGCGCAGAGGGGGAAATGGCGTACTTTAAATTTCTCTCTCACCGACTTGTTCGATAATATAAGACAATATTCTCTTCAGTTATCTCCAGGAGTTCAAAGGGTGAACACCTCGTAGTCCTGCGATGATTTGTTTGTATGCTAACAAAAAAAAAAGTGTGTGTTTCTCCATCTAACTTTTTTTTTCATCCTTCTTTGTGCTCGATTTTAACGGTAAGTTTTTGGCGACTGGCAGTCGTCCTTATACACAAATGCATGGTTAAACACGTGTTAAACTTGTATGTGTGAATGGACATTATCGAACACGTTAAGTTTTGTTTATTTTAGGTCATTGGCATTTTGCTCGAAAGGGGAAAACGGCGCATTTTTGTGAGGGTGATATGGCTGGTGTATCATTTCCCCCTCTGCGTAGTTTTGCATGTCTTTTAGGTTTTATCCTTAGTTCCCACATCTCTCATTGCATAAATATTTGAATAATAGAAATGCCAAATACGAGTATATATATACATACAAGAGAAAGGCCAACTCCAATCGTCGTTTATGGAGGGAATGTGATCTAATTAATGTACTCGAAAGCATAAGATCGAACTCGGCATCCATTAATGGCGCTGCAAGTCTGTATAAAATACTAGCAACAACATTAAGAAGACACTTGAAAACTGAATGCAACAAAAAAGGGGCTTTGGGATCTCCGTCTTGTTTGGGCGCTGAAGTCGAGTTGAAAGTGGTAGCCCATATCGAAAAATTACAGTCCCATGGGTTCGCTCCAAATAGAGACGAAGTATGTATATCGAATGGCGTATGGCATTGCTGAAAAGTACAAAATTGAATACCGATTCTGTAGAGACAAAAAAAATAATCGCCCAGAACTAGTCATGGCAGAAAAGGGCTCCAGAAATGTTGTAGCAATCACATCTGCTAAAAAGGGCGAGACGATCACAGTAATCGATTTGTTTTGTCTTCAAAGGTTTGTCAGCATTTACAGAATATTTATTTTAGCTAGCTTGCATTTTTGTTTTAAAGGTAAAAACAAGAAGAAGGAGTTTGAAGATGGTATGCCACCTGGTTCTTACGTATACATGGGTGAAAGATCAGCATACCTTACCAGTGAAATCTTTTTTTCTTGGCTGAAAAATCATTTCACCCCTAGAAAACCAGAGGGTAAAGTGTTGCTGATATTGGATGTGCACTCCTCTCATTGTAGCAATGCTGAAATTCTGGAATACGCCGCTGAGCAAGAAATTATTTTATTATGCCTTCCTCCTCACACGACTCAGGTCCTTCAGCCATTGGATAGGACATGTTTTAAACCGTTTAAAAGACTATTCGGCATGTAATTTATATATCAGAAACCATCCGACTAGAAAAATTACTCGCTTACAATTTGGCAAACTTCTTTTTGATTCATGGAGTAAATCTTCAATAGCAAATAATGTCATTTCAGCATTCGCAGCAACTCGAATATGTCCATTCAATCCGGACGCTATTCCTGACTACGCATTTAAGGAACACAAACAAGATCAGGAGAACCCTGCTGAGATGTCTCCACCGAAACAGGATGAACGGCAGGTAAAAAATGGTTTAGCTTTAAAAACCCTAGCCAAATAGGTACCTACTATCTGTTTTCGATTTATTTATTGTTTCGATATGCGGAGGTGAAACCGGAAATTGAGGAGCAGATACCCAACGACATTACTCCTGGGAAAATGTTTGACATTATTTCGCCAATACTGTCTACTTCCAGGCTAGGTAGGATAAATCCAAGAAAGCAAACTGCTCGAGTTTTTACTTCACTCGAAAATATGACACAACAAAAATGGAAATCTCTAAAGCGAAAGGCAAAACCACCTCCAAAAGTTAAGAGTCCCCAGATGAGATCAAATAAAACTACCAACATCTTGTCATCCTCATACGAAGAAGAGCTAAATGTGGTCTAGAGGACTTTGAGGAAAACCTTTGTGCTGGATTACAACAGTACAAAAAACAGATGACTCGCAAAGTGTACTCTTTGGCAAAAGTGGTCCCATTACACATGCACGTCGTACTGAATTTAATTTAGAACTGAATTTAAATTTGTGTTCCTTTTTTTCCTAATGTTTATGTTTGCGTTTTAATAAAGAATATTTCTGTTTTCGTTTCGTTTAAAAATGTCTTTTAGTTTTGGAAATATTCAAAAAACAAAACAGGTACACCATATCCCCCGACTTTACCCTAAGGGCAACATGTGGTGGTCACCACACATACATATATACTTTTGGGGTCTACCGTTACTATTTCTCTGTTAAAAACTGTATCGAAATTACTACACATACCCTCTGAGATAGAGTATAACGAGGGGAGGGAAAATGGTAAGCATGATTACCTGGCCCTATACCTTTTTCATATACGTATACTTCTACTCTGAAGTAAAAGATACTAACTCGGTTGATCAGTATGCCAGATTTCTACTGACGAAAACCACCTCCCTTTTATACCCTTTTTTTTCCTATCCGAGTACCCCGCGGTATTACCTCCAGATATTCCTTCGCGGGGCAGGATTTACCAATTCTTGCTTTCTTCAGACGTCTACGTGGCCAGTCTCTCGGACTATCCTTCTCCTTTCTCCATCTCTCCTTCTTTCCCGCTCCAATCGTAAAAGTTCATTTGAGATGTATTTTGTGTAGGTGTCTACTGCATCCCAATTTGCTTGCGACTGCAGCATGTGCTCTATTATGTTTTCAGGGTTTGGTATTTCTTCCAGTTTCCTTTGTAGGATTTCTCTCTGAAGCTGGAATCCTGGGCATTGAAAATACACATACTCAACGTCTTCTTATCCTCCCTCGCAGAACGGACAATTGGGTGTGTCGTCGAGTTTAAACTTATGTTGGTAGCATTTGGGTTATATGGAAGTTTAGCTCTCCGTGTTTACGCTCTATCCAGTCATTGATTGTCGGGATAAGTCGGTACGTCCATCGACCTTATTTGATGCATTCTAGAGCTGCTGCCATTAAGTCATTTTTTCCCTCAGTGGTGTTCGTTTCACCATTTTCGTCGTCCACGTTGTTTTTTTCTTTTCATATATCCTCTGCAGTTCATCTGATAATAGGTCAATGGAGGACACACCTGCAATGACACATACTGCATCGCTAGATGTTGTGCAATATACACTGCATAGCTCAATACCTTGAGGGTGGCCGTGGTGTGGTGGTAACATCATCGCTTGTCACGCTGTTGGTTCACGGTTCAAATCCTGATGTCAAGAATCATCTATTTATTTCACCTGAAATAAATGAAAAAGTCGATCAATTGCGAAAGCTAAGTCAACTCTACTGCGAAGGCATAACACTGGCAGTAGAGTGGTCATATGGCTTTAAATGCAACTTGATCGTGATGATGACATCAAGTGGACGGAAAAAAATACTGTGAATCATGAGCAATGACAAAAGCAAAACAAACAAGCTCCCCAGTTATATGGACGCTACCCTTGGAGTTTACAGAAACTTAATCCCATCTGAGTTTCAATCCACTACACTAAATCTTTCTTTCTCTCTCTCTCTCTTCTTCACAACGCCCGTGTCCCGTAATAGTATAAGAGTATTCATATCCTCTTTGGCGCGCGCAAATTATAAACAAAAAAAAAAAAAAGGCGCATAATCTGTACGTTGTTTCAATTTTCTTCTTATACGTCTTGGTTTTCATAGCTCCTGCCCAGGTTGTTGAAGCATACAGGATTACTGACTTGATTACACTCGCATACAGTCGTCTATGCGACTATACCTTAAAATAATCCATTATTATATTTATTAAATACTGTGGAACTCTCTTGTTCCTTAGAGCAGCCAAAATATGTTCCCAGTTTGCGGAATTGAAAGCATTTTCTATGTCTTGTGCTATGGCGAAACAGTACTTTTTTGAGCCTCCTCTTCATCTTCGGCCATTTATGGCTTTCTGTGTAGTGTCAACTACCTAACCTTGATTGCATCTACCGTGGACCGTCCCTTACGCAAGCTATACTGATGTTCGGCTAAACCTCTCGCATTTTTAATGGCTGCTTGTAACCTGACACCAATAACCAGTTCCACTATTTTTCCAGCCGTATCCAGCATAAAGAGTGGTCGATAAGACGATGGATCTCCCGGTGGTATATTTCCTTGGGGTATTAGGACCAATTTTTCTCATTTTCCATTGACTTGGAAACACTCCTTCTCGCAGGCATGAATTCCGATCTGGCTCTAATTGAGGTCTTCAGTGCTATATTGGGTACAGCATCTGGGCCAGGTGCTTTTCAATCTCCAAATCTGCTACAGATAGTAATTAGTTCTTCTCTTGTTACCATAGGTATCAGCTGGGTTGGTGCTATCTGTTCGTTACTTAATTGCATTTCCCGTTGGCTTGGGAAGAACCCATCAACTTTCTCGAGAAGCAGATTCGGGCATGCTGGTGGTGGTTGCTGGAATATTTTAAGTTTTTTCAAAACTACTAAGTATGCCCTACCCCATGGGTTTTGGTCAGCTTTATCACATAATTCCAAGTAGCATCTACGTTTGCTATTTTGGATGGTTTGTTTTAGGTCCTTGCGCGCTCTTCTGTATCGATTTTGCAAATCTTCAAACGTGTCTCTTATAGATCATTGATACAGCCTTCTCATGCGGTGGCATTCGGAGCGTAGTTGTGCTATTTCTCATTCCACCAGTTGACTGAAGTATATTTACGTTTTCTCTTCTTTCGCCCCATAGAGGTATCGCAAGCATCTATAAGTTGTCTCATTATTTGTTTCGGCTTGTCTATCGCTGAGCCTGTCAGTGTTGTGTCCTCTAGCATATTCAAAACGCATCTTTATCGAGGGTGTTGGCCTTCCATCCTAGGGTTGAGTCGTGTTTGAAACTGTAGTATTTCTCTTCATTTTGATCTCAAACAGTATTGCTTGATGGTCACTGTGGGTGTAGTGGGTGCTTACTTTCCACGGGGTGTTTTGGGCTAAGGAACAGCTAACGAACGTGAGATCTAAAATCGAACCCACTCCGTTTCGGTTAAGTGTTCTTTCCTGGCCATTGGTAGCAAGAGTTAGGTCGAGTGCGGCGAAAGCCTATAATAGGCAAATTCCTCTTCTATTTGTTATGGAACTGCCCCACTCTATAGCCCAGGCATTAAAACCACCAGCTATGACAATAGGACCCCGGTCTCTGACATCCAAAGTAAGTTTTCAAATGCCTCTATTGTGAGGCTCGGTGGAGCGTAGCTGCTGTTTATGTATATACCATTGATTTTAGTTCGTACGAAGCCAGTGTTAGGTACCGCCTCTGTTTCCTGGAAGGACTTATTGCCATGTTGTCAGTCACCCATCTATTTCTATAGTACTGCCTGAATGATTCACTTAAAATAGCCACATCAATATTCCGTTCCCGTGCTTATTGCAACAGTAGATTTTGAGCAGCCTCGCAATGGTTTAGATTTAGCTGCAGTATTTTCATTACTGGTGCAGTTCCTTCATCGCCGTTTGATAAGACTGACATATTCTACTTCCTGTAATGTGATTGCTTGCTAGTCCTTCGTTGTCAGGGCAGAAGAGACATTTAATTTGATAAGGTGATTTAACTGCTGCGTCTGTGTTGCCTTTTCAACTCCGACTTTCCTATTACTGTTCACTCTGTCCACCACTGTACAGTAGGTTAGACGAATGGAGCTGGTGACCCTTAGAATTTCGGTGTGGTTATGTTTTCATTTGTATTTGTATTTGGATTTCTATTACTTTTGGATCCCACGAGTGCAGGGGAAAGTAGGTCAACTACATCACAGCCCCCGCTAATGTAGTAAGACTTCATTACAACCAGAGGCCACCAGTTGTATGCAAATGCACATATCCTATAGGTTACACTCAATGATAGAATATATTGAGGTAAGAGCACATCTTAGTACATATTAGGGTGTTTGAAGCTTGGGGTATCTTTTATATACAGAAGTAAATTCACAGTATCCTTATACTAGGACAACGTTTTTTTGCAATGCAACTGTGTATAAAGATAAAAACATAGTTCATCCTACCTTCTTAGTAAAAAGTACCCGCAATTCTTCAATAAAACGAAAGCGGTCCAATTATTATTCAACAAGCAACGCTTCCAGCGCTTCCTCCAATCTTCAAAAGACTTTTCATAGGCTGATTTTAGAATCGCCTTCAGCAGCTCCTTTTGCGAATTCTCCTTTATCGCCTCAATTGTTTCAAAAAGCTTTCCGTGAAGAGGTAACTTGAATCGTGGGAATAGCAAAAAGTCACAAGGAGCCATGTCAGGTGAATACGGAGCTTGCGGAATGGCATGAACGTTGTTTTTGATCAAATAGTCACGTATAAGATGAGATGTGTGAGCCGGTGCGTTGTCGTGGTGAAGAAACCACGAGTTGTTTCTCCACAATTCTGGCCTCTTGTGACGAACATTTTCCCTCAAATGCTTTAATACGCTCACTTAATACTCCTTATGTTCTGTCTGGCCTGGCGGAAGAAATTCGGGGTGGACCACACCACGGCAATCAAAGAAAACGGTCAACAAAGCCTCGATTTTGGATCGAGTCTGTCGTGGTTTTTGGGTTTTGGCTCGTCTGAGAAGCGGCATTCCGCTGATTGTCGGTTAGTTTCGATGTCATATTCATAGTCCGATGTATTATCACCGGTAATGATGCCATTGATAACATTTTGGCCCAAAGAAAGCATTTCTTTAGCGATATCAATGCAATGCTGTTTCTGCAACAAATTCAGCAAATTCGCAGAACAGAACAACCGCTGACTTGATTACAAAGCTATCACGCATAAACCCCCGACAAATGGCGCTCAAACATATAATACGAGTATCTCAAGCGCGGTTTGTTTGAATGGAAAATTCCGGGTACTTTTTCATCAGAATATACATCTATGGGAAGAAAAGTTTTTCTCTGGGACATGCGCAAAAATATATTCAGGAACTATTTCGGGAGTAGATTTCATATTTTGGAAGCTTTCAAGATAATAAAACAAATCCATAGATACATATTGATTTTGTCTGGAAGACGCTTTTGTGGAATACTCCTTAAAAACAAATCTTTTTAGTGTATTACAGTGAATAACAGTAATTTATAAAATATCAAACAAAATTTTGATTCAAATATCTTGTCCTGCAGGTAAAAATAAAATAACTATCTACGATAATTTATATATTTATATAAACATGTATATAATTCCGAAATTATTTTTTTTATATAAGCTACTAGTGTATATTTATTTTAATCATGTGTCTACTATTGCACATTGTATGTTAACTAATTTTAGCTGTAATTTAAAATGTAGAAAAGTAACAAAAGAGCCCCCCAAATTGTGTGTGTACACCTATGTAGATGATCGGAATAAATAGTGGAATCGATTTTTCAAGTTGTTTCCCAAACAAGTTTAACTAGTTTCAGTAAATTAAATTTTCTTTCTTTCTATAATCAACTTTTTTGTCATCCAAGTTTGGATGAACCGTCTCTTAAGTTTATTTTGACTACTGCTCTCCCATCTTTATAAGGAAGACCGAATTTTAATTGCAGTTGTGAAAATTTCTTAATTCTAAATAGTTTCCGTCTATGTTCATACAAATTTCAAAGTAATTTTCAAGTCTAGTAAAAAAAAGTAAAATAAACCCATATTCGGTAAAAAGTATTGAAGTTAAAATCACCTGAAAAGAATTTTTTCGAAAGCAATTAACTGCGCAAGCTTGTGAATTTTCTTTTCTTCCCTAGATTCAAGTATACATGCATAAATTTTTCAAATTTTTTTTTTTTCTTTCACTTGATTATTTTCCTCTCTCTCTCGTGTGTGAATGACATGCTCTAGTCCTTAGTGAATTTCATCCTCTTCTCTTGAACCAAAAATTCATATATTCCTGGGTTATTCACTTGTGTATTCACTCGCTCTGATGGTTGAATGGATTTACTCTTATCCTCGATGGGCTACACTTAGAAGGATGACCATTGTGTACTAAAGTGGACCGAACTTTTTTTTCGAAATTTAAGTGAGGCTGGAATGGAAAACCTGTGACATGTACATATACATATAAATATATCATAAAAAAGTCATAAATTTTTAAATATACATACATATAGACATGGGTCTCTAAGCTACTAAAAATGTATGTGCTGTTCATCTAGAAAACACTTAGATTTGAAATTTTTGATTTTTTTTTTTTAAACTGTTAAAAATCAAAACACTTATTTCAACAATTTTGTTTAACAAACTGTGTATGTTATGCCATTGTATATGTCAATCTCAATCTGTCTTTCTCTCTGTCTCTTTCTTTCCACAAAAACGCACGTGTTCTAAAAATTAGTATAAGGGTATTCATATCCCCTTTAACACGTGCAAATTATATAAAAAAAAAATATTGCTTAGATGTAAATTTTCAATAAAATCGTCATATCCGAGAAATGGCCTATTTAAAAAAAAATTAATAAGTTAAGTCACCGTTGTTTGAATTGTTCTTTCAAGAACTTGATATACCATCTAGTGACATATGTACATATATCTAAACCGAATCGAAATATTGAATTGAACCAAAGTCATAAAAGCAGATAGGTTGCAAGTTTCGATTTCACTTCAAATTGTGTTCTGGAGTTGGAAACGTTTAAAGTTTAAAAAATCCCGAAATCTGGCATAACTAGATGTGTATATATATTTCAGAAATACAAATAAAATTGTTTAGATATTGAAATTGTTCAAATTTAAGTGTTACTGATTCTGCCGCGCTGCGATCAGGTTTATGTCGTCGAAGAAATGCATAACAACTTTAAAAAACAAAAATTATAATTTTAAAGTTAGTGATGGACAAATCTCGCTTATGTACATACTTGAACTCAGCATCTCCGTGTATTGTTAAGAAATACGCATTGTTATATATGTACACAGGCATGTGTTGCACGTTTTTATTTGTAAAGTTTACATGAACTGACTTCAGTTCAAACTTCTTGCACGGTATTACCGACAGCGAGTACAGCAGTATCTGCAGTGTCTGCAAATGTGGAAACAGAAGTTTCCTACTTTTGTGGTAGGTCATTGATGTATAATAGGAACAAGACAGGTCCTAATACACTATTTTAGAGTACACCAGCTTTTATTTGTTTTAATGCTACTCCACATTATCATCATCATCTCTTGCTTTATTCTAAATAGTCTCCGCATTATATAATAACTCTAGGATTTCTGAGTATTGTTTTGGTAGATATTGTTGCAGCTTATGGACTAATCCTTTATGCCACACCTTATCAAAAGCCTGTGTTATATCGAGGAAGATGGTAGAATGTATTATTTTCTCTTCTAGGGCTTTTTCTATTTTATCAGTTATTCGGTAAACTTGATCTTCTTATTTTCCCTACGGCGAAGTTATGATTCGAAGTAGAAGGACTTCACTGCATTCCTACTGGTCCGCCTGTGGTGTTTGCCGGTTTGACCTCAGGAAGTACCGACAGGCTTCCAACTTTCGGATGACTTCGTCACTGAGGCCAATCAAATGCTGGTGTTTTCGCATTTGTCTGATCCAGTTGGTTTCTGGTCTGCCTGTTTTGCGCGATTGTGTAGGAACGTTGATTGATATAGCCTTTTTGACGGGGTTCGAAGGATCTTTCCTTTGAACATGACAATACTAACTGAGCCGGTCGTGCTCTATATTGCTTGTGATGGGTTCTTTTAAATGATGGTTTGGTATCAATGTCAATCTTTCCGTCTATGATCGGATGGAGTCGTTCTGTGACAGTATTGGCAGCAAGGAAATCGGACGATATGAGGTAACTTCACTAGGTAGTTTGCCAGGTTTTGGTATCATTATTACTTCTGCGACTGTTCACATTCGTGGAGCATACCTTAGTCTAAATTCTGCAATTACTATTTGTGCTAGTTTTTTCATACCTCTTCTAGGTAATTTTTATAGAATTTCTCCTGTAATAAGATCAAATTCTGGAGCTTTTTTCGGATTAATCTTTTCTTTTATTTCTTTGGCTATTTCGCTAAAGGTTACTGGTGCAATTAATCTATCCTCTTCACACATTTCTTCTGTTTCTTGGAGGCAGTCATTATCATCGTATAGCTGAAAGACGTTTTCGAGATATTCAGCAAATAAGTCTGCCTTTTGCTTGTTTGTTTTTGCCCAGTTTCCACGGCTGCTTTTAATTGGCGAAATGTATGCCATTGGTATTTTCATTTTCTTTGTAGCCTTCCAGAGTGAGTATTCTGTACTAGCATCGTTTATCAAATTGATAAGGTATCTTTCCACCTACGCATTTTTCAATTCTTTTATCTTTTTCTCTCCATTTTGCTGTGCCCATTTTACTACCAGGCAGAAACTCCTTTTTGGTGTAGTGGTTGGAGAAACTTAGATTTTATTCGTTTCTCTTTTATGTTCGGGTGGCTGTGATTGCTGTTCCCCGTCCGGGCTCGAACTGGAATATGCTCAAAAAGTAAACTACGCAATAAAGCGAGGCGGTTCTGATATGTACCTTTCATATGTATTTCTTTACATAATTTATCTGTGGGCTACTTCTATAGGTATTTTTGTAAGCATATACAAATTAAATTTTCCAACACAAATACGATAAAGCTAACAAATTTTACTGCCGTTTCCAGGAAGTTTATTGAAATTTCAATGTCTAGTGAAGAAGAGGCCTCTCCAAATTTAGGAGCTTCATTTGAACATGACACGCTCCACAATGAAAAGCTTAATAGTGAAAAGCTTGTAGTCGTAAATCCTGTGGTTGGACAACGAATGATTAGGGATGCAATGAACCCCTTTTCGATGAAGGACAGACAATTTAAGGCGCTCTACCTTTTCGACCGTGCTACAGCACAGAAAATAATAGTTCAAATATCTAAATATATTGAGACACCGGAAATCCCAATAATGATTCGAGTTTTTTCTGCTCTACATTATTTAATCCACGGTCGACATCAGCACCATTTTGCACAGGTTTTGCACAATCAACAGTTTGAGAATGTAGTCATGGTAGCAGATGCACTACAAAAACTAGCAAAAGTTTGGATAAAGTTCCCAAAGCCTGCACAATATGACCAAATTAAAGAAACGTACGAATTTTGTACGGGTGCAATAAAATACACATTACATCATACAAATTTCAGATTTTTTGCAAAGACTAGATTCCCTGATGTCATCGGAGTAGTTGACTGCCACCAATTTCGAATCAAAAAGCCGACAGGACACCGGAGACTATCGGATTATATCAACCCCAAAGACCATGGATTTTCACTCAACATTCAGTTGGTAAGTTTGGAGGTTTTTAGCATTTTAAGTACTACTATATATTGTTACCGTACCACTCGTCGAGCATACCGCATTAAAAATTAGGCACGACTAAACGTGTTATTACTTTCATTGTCATAGTTTTCATATAAATGGTTCGGTCATAATTGAGATGATGTCAAGAAATGATAATAATGGTAAAATTCCATTCTTTGCCCGTACAGGTATCCAAACGAATACAACGAATTACAAAAACAAAACCATTGAATGCGTTAGAATACATACTACACTGACGCAGTTTAGATAAATCAAAGTATATGGCTTGATTCTGTACGGTTCCTAGAGAGAGCATTTCGAATTCGATTTGGTAGTGAATGTATGAAATTAAATTCAGAACGTTCCCTCAAGGCAAGTCGAGAAAGCTCAAACTCTTCGGTCTGTGAAAAGTCAGCTGTACAAGTTCACAATAATGACTCCGAATTAACACTTTGTTAAGTGTACTTTGTAAGTACGAATATGACACTATAAAAGTGTCAACTACCTGAATGTATAGAGAAGTGACTTTAAAAATTGCTGTTACTAATGGCGTTTGACTTATTTTGAATACACAGTGAAGATATGATATCAAATAAACCATTCACAATTTATGCTACCACCCTAATGATGAGGATGATATCGATAGAATATGGCAAATTTGTAGTTGTAAGTATCAAAAAATGCAAGAAAAACCAGAAAATTTTACCTTTTGCAATAGGTTTCACCAAATTTGGTGAATAATAAAGTGCATGGTCGCCAGGAACGTCGACTATGGCATAATGTCACCATAAGCGACAGGCTCCGAATTGTGTCTGTACAAATCTGGTTCCGTTTGTTTTAACAGAACAGTCCCAGTAATCTTCGATTCGATTGGAAGTATTAGTATAATAGGCTTACATAACCCACTAAATTTAATAAATAAATTAACTACATATTAACGATTTAATCTTAATTTCTTGATTTTAGATATGCGATTTCGATATGAAAATTTTTGAAACAATATGCGATTCTGCTATCACGAAAGATGTCACTATTTGGGAAAGAAGCCGAATAGCTTCAATTTTGCGACATCGTTACGATATCGATAACGCAAATGATGCATGGCTTTTAGGTAAATTTGCCAAAAATTATCTCAATCTATAGATTATATATTTTAGGTGATTCGCGTTATAATCTCACTCCTTGGGTTTTAACTCCATATAAACCTACCACCAATAATGAAGAAGAATTCTTCAATACCGCCCATTCAAAGGCAAGAAATTGTAGCTATCGGCTGATTCGTTCTCTAAAGGGTACATTTAAATCCTTGATAATGTTAGAGGGAACTGTAGAGGAATCACGGAAAATTTTCGATGCATGCACCGTTTTGCATAATATAATATTGGATCAAGGCTTGATTATAGAGACCTACAACAACAATGAAGAAATGCCATACTATGATGAACACGCAAATGAAAATACTACACATGACTCTGAATGTAAATTGTATAAAAGAAAAGGCTTGCAGAAACGCTATAAAGCAAAGACTACAATTGTGGAACTAGAGAAGCAGGCAAGGAAAGAAAAGGATATACCTGTATATTAGTTTGCAAGATAAATTATCGAATACATACAAGTGATTTATACCTATACTCGTACATACCTAAATGTTGTAAAACCATACCAGAGACCGACTTTAAGTCTTATTTCCAAGGGAAGACTTTATTATAAGTCTTATTAAATGAAGTTTAACATTTTTGTTAAATATGATTAATTTTAATCCTACATTTATTTTTCTAAAAACAATATACGTCCTACAAAGAGATATTGACATTAGTTTTATATACATGTATTTTAGACTTCTAATTCATATGAAATTTAAAACAATATAGAAATATTACCAATTTAAGAAAAAAATATATACATTTTGTGTGTTTAAAATTAAATGCAACAATATATTCATATATATGTGAGTTCATAAAAAAAAAAAAGTCTATATATTTTTATAAAATGTTTTAAAATTCTTTAAAAGACTAAAGAAAAAATGTGAAAAATTAAAACTCCACCTAAGACTGACTTTAAGAGCTTCGGTCTTATGGCCTAGGATACTAATAAGTTATACACTATTAGTTAAACATAACAACTCTCTCTCTAACCCCCAAAAAGAGAGAATACAACACCAAAATGTGATTTTATTTATTTTATTTATTCTATCCATTCGTTGAATACATATATATAAATAAGTTTAAACTTTTTAAAAATTAAATAGATTTTTGTTGAATAAATATTTTTGTATCTCTTTTTTATACAGACAGTCTTATTTTTTATTCATAATTTGATGGAAATATGTTAAGAAAACTATTCGTATATTGAATGTTTGTGTATAAATGGATAAAATATCAGATGTATGTAATTTATGTTTACATATAAATATATATAATTAATAAATGTTTACACTACAAACTTACAATGACAACTCTTTTATTAGAGCCAGGAGCATGATTTCAGCATCTCCGATTTCAAATGCAGTTCGGAACTGTGGATAATTGTCACAACACATTTTCTATTATTTACTTTATGCACAGCTTTCAACATTTTTTTATCGCATCTCGAAAAACAACTGATTGGAAAGGACGAAATTTCCTTAGATGGTAGCCATATTTTATTATTCTTGATGATCCATATTACAATAGATCACTTTTTAACATGCATTACAGGAAGAATACAAATTCTTCATGTTGTTGGAATGCATGGTCGGAACATAAAATACGGGGAGTGTCTGATTCATGACACAGTTTTTATTTATGCCTTATTTAAACAATTTAAATAAAATGAAAGAAAATATTAAAATAAAAAGTAGCCTAAATATTTTCAGTGATCTTTGTGCTTTAGTTTTGGAGTTCTTTCGGGGCATTCTTTGACATCGTATATTGGTATGATTTGTCAAAAGTTTGTGTTGAATTCAAATTTTAAGCAAAAGCTTTATTTTACTTATGGTATAAAAAGCAAAAATTTCTATTGCTTTTTTGTTCAGTCTGCAATCCAATGTACTGCAAAAATCCTTGGTTACCTTCCCCCACGAGTTCTATTTTGCACTGATAAAAAATTAATATTCAACTTTCATCATAAAATTCGACATTCCTCTGACAATCGCGGATGGGATCATAGTTTGGGTGCTCGTGGAGGGTTGGTACACCTAATGTTTTTTCACAATTTCTGGTGGCTTTGTGTTTTATAAAAATTGGCTATGAAATTTCAGTGGGTAGTTTTCACGTGCTGGAAGGGGATACGAGTAGACGAGTAGATTTTGTGGAGCTGATATTTTCGGTCTAAGACAGTTAGTCCGTATTTTCGAAGGGGTGGTGGGGACACATTGCCATGAACAAAGACTTTTATTTAGGTTAAGATTACTCTTAAATATTTGGCTTCGTTGGAGAGTTGGATAGTGACGCTTTTCAGCACTGGTTGAGTCAGACTAGTAAATTCCCTCCTTCTCGTAAAGATAACTACCTCGGTTTTGAGAGGATTAACTGATAGCCCATTCCTAGCGCACCAATCGTCGATTGCGTCTAGGGTCATCTGCACCTTAGAGCAAACAGTTGCTAGGCACGATCCGATAGACAGAACGGCGACATCATCTGCATATGCCTGAGCGTAGACGCTCTGAGTGTGTTCAACAGAGAATCATCCAGCATGCACCAAAGTAGTGGAGACAGAGCACCACCTTGTGGGCAGCCCCTATTTACACCTGCCATAACGCACCGGTCAAAATCTGCACCTAGTCAGTGTTCTGTTCACCAGCATTGCTTTGATCCACAACACTAGTGATTCTTCTACGCCGTGATTTCTGGCGGAGCTACACATGCTGTCAAAAGTCGCATTGTCAAAGACACCCTCAATGTCTATGAAAATTTCTATCGCGTATTCTTTCTTGTCAAGCGCACATTCAATTCTGCTGACCAGATTTTGAAGCGCAGTCTCGCAGGATTTTCCGCGTTGATAGGCATGTTGCATCTCTAACAAAGGATGTACCCTCAAAGCAACTTTGCCATGCTTTCAGCAGGAAGGATGTCAGACTAATAGGTCCAAAGCTCTTGGCGAGAAAGTAGTCATATCTGCTAATTTTCGGTATGAAAGCTACTCTGACTGTTCGCCAGGGGGTTGATATATATGCCAGTGCCAAGCCAGCAGTGAAAATTATCTTCAGAGTTGGCAGCAACTGACTAATACCTTGTTTCAGCATAGCTGGGTACATTCCGTCAGTGCCAGGTGACTCGAAGCTGTCAAAAGATGCGACAGCATATTTGATAGCTTTATCCGTCCCCACGACCGATGCAGTATACCAGCTGCGCCGAGTTGTTCGGTTCAGTCCGCTAACAGCTTCACGAGTTGAACCTGGTTGCGAGCCAATGGTTACCTGATTTCCTGGGAAGTGAGTCTCCAGCAGAAGACTGAAAGCATTCGCTTTCGACCTCTTATATTCTCTTTGCTTCGGTCGGTAAAGGTTCCAACTAACTCTTCCTAAAACCGTATACAGTTGATTTTGATCGGATTCCTCCTCTCCTACAAAGGTGTAGCTTCGCATTCGATTTGGAATTCAATGTATCTATGGTCTGAGAGGGAAATTTCTGGCGAAACTTTCCAGTTGGTAATAGACTTAAAGTATCTATTGGACAGGATCAAGGTCCTTTCTTTGCGCCGTAACAAATGTTGGTTGTGAGCCAACATTGTTGACGTATGTATATGTAGCGATTTGTTAATTGAAAAAAAAAAGACGAAATCAGCTACTTTACAAAGAATTCATTTTTATTTCAATTCAAATTAAATTATAAAAAACAAGAACTTCTAATTGGGGTTAGTGGCCAGTGAACTTGACCCGACGGGCAGAATGATGTGCAGCAGACTGATCCAAAATGGACCACTGCAGTGTAGTGGCAAAAATTCTCTCTTTCTTTCAATTTAATGATGAGCGGTATTGTCTGGTTATCGTCTGATGTTGACACCGTATTTTGATTGATATGTCGCCTGATTTGGAAACCGTATTTTGGTTGTTTGTTGCCATATACGGTGATATGGCGCAGAGGGGGAAATGGCGTACTTTAAATTTCTCTCTCACCGACTTGTTCGATAATATAAGACAATATTCTCTTCAGTTATCTCCAGGAGTTCAAAGGGTGAACACCTCGTAGTCCTGCGATGATTTGTTTGTATGCTAACAAAAAAAAAAGTGTGTGTTTCTCCATCTAACTTTTTTTTTCATCCTTCTTTGTGCTCGATTTTAACGGTAAGTTTTTGGCGACTGGCAGTCGTCCTTATACACAAATGCATGGTTAAACACGTGTTAAACTTGTATGTGTGAATGGACATTATCGAACACGTTAAGTTTTGTTTATTTTAGGTCATTGGCATTTTGCTCGAAAGGGGAAAACGGCGCATTTTTGTGAGGGTGATATGGCTGGTGTATCATTTCCCCCTCTGCGTAGTTTTGCATGTCTTTTAGGTTTTATCCTTAGTTCCCACATCTCTCATTGCATAAATATTTGAATAATAGAAATGCCAAATACGAGTATATATATACATACAAGAGAAAGGCCAACTCCAATCGTCGTTTATGGAGGGAATGTGATCTAATTAATGTACTCGAAAGCATAAGATCGAACTCGGCATCCATTAATGGCGCTGCAAGTCTGTATAAAATACTAGCAACAACATTAAGAAGACACTTGAAAACTGAATGCAACAAAAAAGGGGCTTTGGGATCTCCGTCTTGTTTGGGCGCTGAAGTCGAGTTGAAAGTGGTAGCCCATATCGAAAAATTACAGTCCCATGGGTTCGCTCCAAATAGAGACGAAGTATGTATATCGAATGGCGTATGGCATTGCTGAAAAGTACAAAATTGAATACCGATTCTGTAGAGACAAAAAAAATAATCGCCCAGAACTAGTCATGGCAGAAAAGGGCTCCAGAAATGTTGTAGCAATCACATCTGCTAAAAAGGGCGAGACGATCACAGTAATCGATTTGTTTTGTCTTCAAAGGTTTGTCAGCATTTACAGAATATTTATTTTAGCTAGCTTGCATTTTTGTTTTAAAGGTAAAAACAAGAAGAAGGAGTTTGAAGATGGTATGCCACCTGGTTCTTACGTATACATGGGTGAAAGATCAGCATACCTTACCAGTGAAATCTTTTTTTCTTGGCTGAAAAATCATTTCACCCCTAGAAAACCAGAGGGTAAAGTGTTGCTGATATTGGATGTGTACTCCTCTCATTGTAGCAATGCTGAAATTCTGGAATACGCCGCTGAGCAAGAAATTATTTTATTATGCCTTCCTCCTCACACGACTCAGGTCCTTCAGCCATTGGATAGGACATGTTTTAAACCGTTTAAAAGACTATTCGGCATGTAATTTATATATCAGAAACCATCCGACTAGAAAAATTACTCGCTTACAATTTGGCAAACTTCTTTTTGATTCATGGAGTAAATCTTCAATAGCAAATAATGTCATTTCAGCATTCGCAGCAACTCGAATATGTCCATTCAATCCGGACGCTATTCCTGACTACGCATTTAAGGAACACAAACAAGATCAGGAGAACCCTGCTGAGATGTCTCCACCGAAACAGGATGAACGGCAGGTAAAAAATGGTTTAGCTTTAAAAACCCTAGCCAAATAGGTACCTACTATCTGTTTTCGATTTATTTATTGTTTCGATATGCGGAGGTGAAACCGGAAATTGAGGAGCAGATACCCAACGACATTACTCCTGGGAAAATGTTTGACATTATTTCGCCAATACTGTCTACTTCCAGGCTAGGTAGGATAAATCCAAGAAAGCAAACTGCTCGAGTTTTTACTTCACTCGAAAATATGACACAACAAAAATGGAAATCTCTAAAGCGAAAGGCAAAACCACCTCCAAAAGTTAAGAGTCCCCAGATGAGATCAAATAAAACTACCAACATCTTGTCATCCTCATACGAAGAAGAGCTAAATGTGGTCTAGAGGACTTTGAGGAAAACCTTTGTGCTGGATTACAACAGTACAAAAAACAGATGACTCGCAAAGTGTACTCTTTGGCAAAAGTGGTCCCATTACACATGCACGTCGTACTGAATTTAATTTAGAACTGAATTTAAATTTGTGTTCCTTTTTTTCCTAATGTTTATGTTTGCGTTTTAATAAAGAATATTTCTGTTTTCGTTTCGTTTAAAAATGTCTTTTAGTTTTGGAAATATTCAAAAAACAAAACAGGTACACCATATCCCCCGACTTTACCCTAAGGGCAACATGTGGTGGTCACCACACATACATATATACTTTTGGGGTCTACCGTTACTATTTCTCTGTTAAAAACTGTATCGAAATTACTACACATACCCTCTGAGATAGAGTATAACGAGGGGAGGGAAAATGGTAAGCATGATTACCTGGCCCTATACCTTTTTCATATACGTATACTTCTACTCTGAAGTAAAAGATACTAACTCGGTTGATCAGTATGCCAGATTTCTACTGACGAAAACCACCTCCCTTTTATACCCTTTTTTTTCCTATCCGAGTACCCCGCGGTATTACCTCCAGATATTCCTTCGCGGGGCAGGATTTACCAATTCTTGCTTTCTTCAGACGTCTACGTGGCCAGTCTCTCGGACTATCCTTCTCCTTTCTCCATCTCTCCTTCTTTCCCGCTCCAATCGTAAAAGTTCATTTGAGATGTATTTTGTGTAGGTGTCTACTGCATCCCAATTTGCTTGCGACTGCAGCATGTGCTCTATTATGTTTTCAGGGTTTGGTATTTCTTCCAGTTTCCTTTGTAGGATTTCTCTCTGAAGCTGGAATCCTGGGCATTGAAAATACACATACTCAACGTCTTCTTATCCTCCCTCGCAGAACGGACAATTGGGTGTGTCGTCGAGTTTAAACTTATGTTGGTAGCATTTGAGTTATATGGAAGTTTAGCTCTCCGTGTTTACGCTCTATCCAGTCATTGATTGTCGGGATAAGTCGGTACGTCCATCGACCTTATTTGATGCATTCTAGAGCTGCTGCCATTAAGTCATTTTTTCCCTCAGTGGTGTTCGTTTCACCATTTTCGTCGTCCACGTTGTTTTTTTCTTTTCATATATCCTCTGCAGTTCATCTGATAATAGGTCAATGGAGGACACACCTGCAATGACACATACTGCATCGCTAGATGTTGTGCAATATACACTGCATAGCTCAATACCTTGAGGGTGGCCGTGGTGTGGTGGTAACATCATCGCTTGTCACGCTGTTGGTTCACGGTTCAAATCCTGATGTCAAGAATCATCTATTTATTTCACCTGAAATAAATGAAAAAGTCGATCAATTGCGAAAGCTAAGTCAACTCTACTGCGAAGGCATAACACTGGCAGTAGAGTGGTCATATGGCTTTAAATGCAACTTGATCGTGATGATGACATCAAGTGGACGGAAAAAAATACTGTGAATCATGAGCAATGACAAAAGCAAAACAAACAAGCTCCCCAGTTATATGGACGCTACCCTTGGAGTTTACAGAAACTTAATCCCATCTGAGTTTCAATCCACTACACTAAATCTTTCTTTCTCTCTCTCTCTCTTCTTCACAACGCCCGTGTCCCGTAATAGTATAAGAGTATTCATATCCTCTTTGGCGCGCGCAAATTATAAACAAAAAAAAAAAAAAGGCGCATAATCTGTACGTTGTTTCAATTTTCTTCTTATACGTCTTGGTTTTCATAGCTCCTGCCCAGGTTGTTGAAGCATACAGGATTACTGACTTGATTACACTCGCATACAGTCGTCTATGCGACTATACCTTAAAATAATCCATTATTATATTTATTAAATACTGTGGAACTCTCTTGTTCCTTAGAGCAGCCAAAATATGTTCCCAGTTTGCGGAATTGAAAGCATTTTCTATGTCTTGTGCTATGGCGAAACAGTACTTTTTTGAGCCTCCTCTTCATCTTCGGCCATTTATGGCTTTCTGTGTAGTGTCAACTACCTAACCTTGATTGCATCTACCGTGGACCGTCCCTTACGCAAGCTATACTGATGTTCGGCTAAACCTCTCGCATTTTTAATGGCTGCTTGTAACCTGACACCAATAACCAGTTCCACTATTTTTCCAGCCGTATCCAGCATAAAGAGTGGTCGATAAGACGATGGATCTCCCGGTGGTATATTTCCTTGGGGTATTAGGACCAATTTTTCTCATTTTCCATTGACTTGGAAACACTCCTTCTCGCAGGCATGAATTCCGATCTGGCTCTAATTGAGGTCTTCAGTGCTATATTGGGTACAGCATCTGGGCCAGGTGCTTTTCAATCTCCAAATCTGCTACAGATAGTAATTAGTTCTTCTCTTGTTACCATAGGTATCAGCTGGGTTGGTGCTATCTGTTCGTTACTTAATTGCATTTCCCGTTGGCTTGGGAAGAACCCATCAACTTTCTCGAGAAGCAGATTCGGGCATGCTGGTGGTGGTTGCTGGAATATTTTAAGTTTTTTCAAAACTACTAAGTATGCCCTACCCCATGGGTTTTGGTCAGCTTTATCACATAATTCCAAGTAGCATCTACGTTTGCTATTTTGGATGGTTTGTTTTAGGTCCTTGCGCGCTCTTCTGTATCGATTTTGCAAATCTTCAAACGTGTCTCTTATAGATCATTGATACAGCCTTCTCATGCGGTGGCATTCGGAGCGTAGTTGTGCTATTTCTCATTCCACCAGTTGACTGAAGTATATTTACGTTTTCTCTTCTTTCGCCCCATAGAGGTATCGCAAGCATCTATAAGTTGTCTCATTATTTGTTTCGGCTTGTCTATCGCTGAGCCTGTCAGTGTTGTGTCCTCTAGCATATTCAAAACGCATCTTTATCGAGGGTGTTGGCCTTCCATCCTAGGGTTGAGTCGTGTTTGAAACTGTAGTATTTCTCTTCATTTTGATCTCAAACAGTATTGCTTGATGGTCACTGTGGGTGTAGTGGGTGCTTACTTTCCACGGGGTGTTTTGGGCTAAGGAACAGCTAACGAACGTGAGATCTAAAATCGAACCCACTCCGTTTCGGTTAAGTGTTCTTTCCTGGCCATTGGTAGCAAGAGTTAGGTCGAGTGCGGCGAAAGCCTATAATAGGCAAATTCCTCTTCTATTTGTTATGGAACTGCCCCACTCTATAGCCCAGGCATTAAAACCACCAGCTATGACAATAGGACCCCGGTCTCTGACATCCAAAGTAAGTTTTCAAATGCCTCTATTGTGAGGCTCGGTGGAGCGTAGCTGCTGTTTATGTATATACCATTGATTTTAGTTCGTACGAAGCCAGTGTTAGGTACCGCCTCTGTTTCCTGGAAGGACTTATTGCCATATTGTCAGTCACCCATCTATTTCTATAGTACTGCCTGAATGATTCACTTAAAATAGCCACATCAATATTCCCTTCCCGTGCTTATTGCAACAGTAGATTTTGAGCAGCCTCGCAATGGTTTAGATTTAGCTGCAGTATTTTCATTACTGGTGCAGTTCCTTCATCGCCGTTTGATAAGACTGACATATTCTACTTCCTGTAATGTGATTGCTTGCTAGTCCTTCGTTGTCAGGGCAGAAGAGACATTTAATTTGATAAGGTGATTTAACTGCTGCGTCTGTGTTGCCTTTTCAACTCCGACTTTCCTATTACTGTTCACTCTGTCCACCACTGTACAGTAGGTTAGACGAATGGAGCTGGTGACCCTTAGAATTTCGGTGTGGTTATGTTTTCATTTGTATTTGTATTTGGATTTCTATTACTTTTGGATCCCACGAGTGCAGGGGAAAGTAGGTCAACTACATCACAGCCCCCGCTAATGTAGTAAGACTTCATTACAACCAGAGGCCACCAGTTGTATGCAAATGCACATATCCTATAGGTTACACTCAATGATAGAATATATTGAGGTAAGAGCACATCTTAGTACATATTAGGGTGTTTGAAGCTTGGGGTATCTTTTATATACAGAAGTAAATTCACAGTATCCTTATACTAGGACAACGTTTTTTTGCAATGCAACTGTGTATAAAGATAAAAACATAGTTCATCCTACCTTCTTAGTAAAAAGTACCCGCAATTCTTCAATAAAACGAAAGCGGTCCAATTATTATTCAACAAGCAACGCTTCCAGCGCTTCCTCCAATCTTCAAAAGACTTTTCATAGGCTGATTTTAGAATCGCCTTCAGCAGCTCCTTTTGCGAATTCTCCTTTATCGCCTCAATTGTTTCAAAAAGCTTTCCGTGAAGAGGTAACTTGAATCGTGGGAATAGCAAAAAGTCACAAGGAGCCATGTCAGGTGAATACGGAGCTTGCGGAATGGCATGAACGTTGTTTTTGATCAAATAGTCACGTATAAGATGAGATGTGTGAGCCGGTGCGTTGTCGTGGTGAAGAAACCACGAGTTGTTTCTCCACAATTCTGGCCTCTTGTGACGAACATTTT
The DNA here is from genome assembly GCA_963082735.1 of Pocota personata. NCBI lineage: Eukaryota > Metazoa > Arthropoda > Insecta > Diptera > Syrphidae > Pocota > Pocota personata. Next base: position 7,156,747 of record OY720433.1, read on the forward strand.
CCCTCAAATGCTTTAATACGCTCACTTAATACTCCTTATGTTCTGTCTGGCCTGGCGGAAGAAATTCGGGGTGGACCACACCACGGCAATCAAAGAAAACGGTCAACAAAGCCTCGATTTTGGATCGAGTCTGTCGTGGTTTTTGGGTTTTGGCTCGTCTGAGAAGCGGCATTCCGCTGATTGTCGGTTAGTTTCGATGTCATATTCATAGTCCGATGTATTATCACCGGTAATGATGCCATTGATAACATTTTGGCCCAAAGAAAGCATTTCTTTAGCGATATCAATGCAATGCTGTTTCTGCAACAAATTCAGCAAATTCGCAGAACAGAACAACCGCTGACTTGATTACAAAGCTATCACGCATAAACCCCCGACAAATGGCGCTCAAACATATAATACGAGTATCTCAAGCGCGGTTTGTTTGAATGGAAAATTCCGGGTACTTTTTCATCAGAATGTACATCTATGGGAAGAAAAGTTTTTCTCTGGGACATGCGCAAAAATATATTCAGGAACTATTTCGGGAGTAGATTTCATATTTTGGAAGCTTTCAAGATAATAAAACAAATCCATAGATACATATTGATTTTGTCTGGAAGACGCTTTTGTGGAATACTCCTTAAAAACAAATCTTTTTAGTGTATTACAGTGAATAACAGTAATTTATAAAATATCAAACAAAATTTTGATTCAAATATCTTGTCCTGCAGGTAAAAATAAAATAACTATCTACGATAATTTATATATTTATATAAACATGTATATAATTCCGAAATTATTTTTTTTATATAAGCTACTAGTGTATATTTATTTTAATCATGTGTCTACTATTGCACATTGTATGTTAACTAATTTTAGCTGTAATTTAAAATGTAGAAAAGTAACAAAAGAGCCCCCCAAATTGTGTGTGTACACCTATGTAGATGATCGGAATAAATAGTGGAATCGATTTTTCAAGTTGTTTCCCAAACAAGTTTAACTAGTTTCAGTAAATTAAATTTTCTTTCTTTCTATAATCAACTTTTTTGTCATCCAAGTTTGGATGAACCGTCTCTTAAGTTTATTTTGACTACTGCTCTCCCATCTTTATAAGGAAGACCGAATTTTAATTGCAGTTGTGAAAATTTCTTAATTCTAAATAGTTTCCGTCTATGTTCATACAAATTTCAAAGTAATTTTCAAGTCTAGTAAAAAAAAGTAAAATAAACCCATATTCGGTAAAAAGTATTGAAGTTAAAATCGCCTGAAAAGAATTTTTTCGAAAGCAATTATCTGCGCAAGCTTGTGAATTTTCTTTTCTTCCCTAGATTCAAGTATACATGCATAAATTTTTCAAATTTTTTTTTTTTCTTTCACTTGATTATTTTCCTCTCTCTCTCGTGTGTGAATGACATGCTCTAGTCCTTAGTGAATTTCATCCTCTTCTCTTGAACCAAAAATTCATATATTCCTGGGTTATTCACTTGTGTATTCACTCGCTCTGATGGTTGAATGGATTTACTCTTATCCTCGATGGGCTACACTTAGAAGGATGACCATTGTGTACTAAAGTGGACCGAACTTTTTTTTCGAAATTTAAGTGAGGCTGGAATGGAAAACCTGTGACATGTACATATACATATAAATATATCATAAAAAAGTCACAAATTATAATAATCCCGACTTCAAATTCAAATCAAAAGAAATTTAAAAAGTTGTACAACAATAAATATAATTTATTCACATAATAAAATGGCAGAACATGTCCAAACATTTTAAATTAAAAAAAAAGTAATTTTTTTTAGAGTTTTAAGAATCTCATTGTGTACACGCACCTGACATTTTAGAAATTGTCCAGGATACACAAGAACTTCATTCGCATAATAAAATGGCAAAACATGTAGAAAACTTTTTAAATTAAAAAAAAAAGTAATTTTTTTTTAGAGTTTTAAGAATCTCATTGTGTACACGCACCTGACATTTTAGAAATTGTCCAGGATACACAAGAAACTGTTCTTGTGGACAATTATGTCAACCTGGAACTATCATAGAAATAAAACGCAAAGCTATTTAAATTGTTTAAGAATAGATGTCACCACTACAAATTACATCTTAAACTGCGGCTTTTGACCCATAGATTACGATAATATCAAAAAGTAACTTTTCGAATAAATTTCAGTTGCGTGGTTTTGTCATGCACATACAACACTATGAATATGAAAAACATGACATAAGTTTTCTGGAGCTGAAAACGTTTAAAGTTTAAAAAATCCCAATATCTGGCATAACTAGCTGTGTATGTATAGGTATATTTCAGAAATACAAATAAAATTGTTTAGAAATTTTTCAAATTTAAGTGTTACTGACTCTGCCGCGTTGCGGTCAGGTTTATCCCGTCGAAGAAATGCATAACAATTTTAAAAACAAAATCGTACATAAACCACGTTATAATTTAAAAGTTAGTAATGGACAAATCTCGCTTATGTACATACTTGAACATTTCCGTGCAATGTTATGACTAAAATTATATTTTGATAATCGTCCAGTCCAGATATATTTAAAAAAAAAAATTAGATTTCCAATCTCTTTTCAGAAAATATTTTGATATACAATATAAGTTAACACCCTACATACTTTGTAAAAAGTTAATTACTTGGGAATCTCTGTTGCTTTTTGTAAATATCTGCAGTGGCCGTTATGCAATATGCAAAATGATCAGATTACCAGACGCTAAGCAAAAAAAATTGTTTTCGTCATTTTGAGATATTAACTATAGCATCATCAATCGCTGACACCACTTAAGTTAGGCGTTAATCTTAAATTGGAGCTGAAGCAGAACCATCGTCATAGTGGATTCTTAAAATTATTATAAAAAAAATAACTTATTGGACAATTAATGCGTATTAATTATTAAATAAAAGAAGCGTGCATTAATTTACTTATTTAAGGGACTTTCCTAGCTAGCCGCTTTGAGGACTTCCACGCTATTGTGTAAAGGTGGGGTGGCTGCGACTCTCCCTGAAATGTAAATATAAATATTTTAACGGTAACAGCTCATACAGGATCTGGACCAGATTCTCGCAGCCACTCGTGCTGTGACTGCATATATGGTTGGAACCCACAGTTTTATGCTATTTCTGAAGGACATTTTTTTCGATTAAGTGAAGCTGCTCATTACAATTTTACTCTCAAATGTTTGTCAAACGTTCGCAAGAGGTGAGACCGTGAACAATTTTTTTTTTTTTTTTTTGTGTGTTTTCTGGGAGTCTAATCGTGAATCTCCCACTTAGTGATCACGCACTTAACCACTCAGCCACGGCACCCTTTAACTACATACATCCACAAATAAATAGCTATTATAACTTATTCAACATCAATGCCGCCTTAAACTAAACATTTTGTTTTTGAGTTCTCACAATAGGATAAATGGGCAACATTTACTCATTTTAGAAGAATGCTAAGTGACTGACGCATGTCGGATTTGAACCACAACCCATTAGATCCTCAGACTCAGTACGCAACCACACTAAATTGTAGCAAGTGTTCATTAAATCTCATTTCAATTGTGTGTTAATTCGAATATCAATCATACTATTTTGGTCTGATGAATTTCGCATCTTTCTTATTTTATGCTAGTTGAAAAGTATAGGTAACTATTAAAGACACGTGGACAGAGCGCCATAGACATTTTTTTTTTTGTCAATATACTCGTACGGGTAACTTTAAAGTACATTTAATGAACTATCTTTTTTAATATTTAATTGACATACATTCAGAGGCATGTGAAGTCCGTCGATGCATAAAGTTACATAAAGTTGGAAAACAAATAGTTAAATTCAAATATTCTATAAAGTATTCGTTTGGGTCACCATTTTTTAAAAATTGTAAAATAAGTGTACATTAACTATTAACATTCAAATAATTGAAAAATCCATCATTAAGCTAAAATATAAATAATTTATGTAATAAGACTAGTATTTTTACTTTTAATTTACATGCTCGTAAAATTTAAAATAAAAAAAAAATGCTTACTCCTACAAGACGGAAACCTTACCATAAAAGACGTTATGGTGTCTGCTATTGCCGCACAAAGAGTTTTCTTTTGTTTTATTTTTGAAACAAAATTCTAGTTTTTGACTATACTCGTAGGCTGTCAAGTGTATTAAGAAATTAAAAACACTTTGGTAAAAATTTCATTAAAATGGGTTTAAGACTGAAAATAAAGTTATTTCCGCTTCTAGGCGCCATGGCTCAGTGTTTCTTAATGTGTTGTACTACTCACCGGGAGATTTTGGTTCGAAAAATTCCAAATCAATTCTTCACAGTCCCAGTTCTCGATAGTTTTGGACAAACCCCCGACAATATATTCGACATAAGAAGCTTCTTAATCTAGACGTTTGAAACCGCTGTATGTTCCTTTCACACGAGGGAAAAATATAACCTGCGCAACGCGAATGGCTGCGAGAAGCTATGCCCTGGTTAAACACTGGCTGTTTACGTTAAATATTGATTTATTTATCATAAGGTTCGTTCGGGTACTCATATCCAAGCGTATGCAAGTGTAATACGTCTCAAAAAACATCAGCAAACCCTACACGTATTGAGAGACTTCACAAAATTGAGACGAAGTTCATTCATTTTTCTGTAATTTCATTCAGAGGAATTTCACGAATTAACGTTTCTCAACATTTAATACGAAAAGCGTACGGCTACTTTTCTTGAATTTGAGAGAATTATCTTGATTTCTGAAACTTGAGGTTTTTCAGTTTTCTTTCAGAAAAGTACTTGGACATTGTTTTTTTCTTAAAATTCTTGCCGTGGTGATAGGGCTTAAGCAGGTAATACCGAATAGGTCACTGAACGAGATCCTGAAAATTAAAATATAATCAACCTGATTCCAGTTGTATTGTGACCGTACCTACGTACGCCGAAGGATAGGAGGTTGAGATTAAAATCAGTAATTAACGAATTCTTTCAAAGTGTGGTAGCTCGGCTTGCCATATTTAGTGCCTCATTTTAACGGGGTTACACGCCATGCAACCTTTATAGATTCTTATGAAGCAGCAATTATTATGAAGCAACAAAACAATATTTAATAGATGGTGCTATTAGCGTTGTCAATTTTGGGGAAATTTAGATACAAATTCTTAAAGCTTTCATCTGGACATAAAAATAAATTCGTAGATAGTTTCGTATATAAAAAATATTTAACCTACATAGACTATGTACCAATTTAAAAGAACAGGCTTAATATTCTTGTTTAAGGTAATCGCATAGTTTCTTTTATAACAGACTTACAGACTTTGCTTTCGGATTCTTCTGATGACATTTTGCTTAGGTCGACACTTGACGGAGATAATAATTATTGTTACTTTTTGTCGTTTCCATATTCTATATTACATCTTTTATTGGACACAGGCCTCTACTTATTATATTCAAACATTTTCCTTGTCCAGTTTCTTCCTGCTACTTTCTTATATCATCTTCTCATCTCATTCGTCGTCATCATTGACCAGTTTTTGGCCACCATGTTAGTCTGAAAATTTTTGGGAAAGTTCATATATGCATGTAAGTGAATAAAGTAGTGTTGAATCTCACTTAAAGTGAGTAGTTTTATTAGTGGTTTCCAATATGTATGTACATAAGTACTTAGGCGCTTGATCCTGTACAAGTCTTACTCGAATATGCTCAAACAATAAACAAGGCAATAAAGCGAGACCGTTCTGATATGTAAATTTTATATGGATTTCTTTGGGCTACTTCTACGAGTATAGGTATTTTTGTAACCATATAGAACTTAAATTTTTTAACTCAACTACATTAAAGCTAACAAATTTTATTGTCGTTTCTAGCGTGTTCCTAGAAATGTCAATGTCCAGTACAGAAGAGGCCTCTCCAAATTTAGGAGCTTCATTTGAAGAGTACACGTTCCACGAGGAAGATATAAAAAGCCATGTAAATCTTGTGGTTCAGCAACGAATGATAAAGGATACAATGAACCCCTTTTCGATGAAGGATACACAATTTAAGAAGCTCTACCTTTTCGACCGTGCTACAGTACAAAAAATAATAGTTGAAACATCTAGATATATTGAGACATCGCAAATCCCAATACTGATTCGAGTTTTTTCTGCTCTGTATTATTTAATCCACGGTCGATATCAGCGCGATTTTGCACGGGCTTTGCACAAACAACAGTTCGCCAATGTTGTTGTGGTGGCAGATGCACTACAGAAACTAGCACAAGAGTGGATAAAGTTCCCAGAGCCTGAGGAATGTGACAAAATTAAAGCAATGTACGAAATTTGTAAGGTTGCAACAAAATACATATTAAATCATACAAATTTCAGATTTTTTGCAAAGACTAGATTACCTGATATTATCGGAGTAGTTGACTGCCACCAATTTCGAATCAAAAAGCTGAAGAGCCACCGGAAACTGTCGGATTATGTCAACCCCAAAAATCGTTGCTTTTCATTCAACGTACAGTTGGTAAGATTGGAGGTGTTTAGCATTTTAAGTACTACCATATCATGTTCCCATACCACTTGTCATTCAGAATCTATGTTACCACGTTAAAGGAGAGGGCTAAATTAAGTCGATTCACTATCGTGCGAATTCTTCTAGAGTGCAAGCATATAATCTAGAGTGCATGATTTCTTGAGTTCCATGACAAAATATCTTTAACTATATTTTGAAAGATCCATCCAGCATCTTGCTTCTGCTGATGATATCTATAGAATACGACAAATTTGTATTTGTTAGTGTCAAAAATGCTAGAAAAACCAGAAAATTTTACCTTTTGCAAAAAGTTTGACCAAATTTCGCCACCAACGCCGACTGTGGCATAATGTCATCATAAGCTCCCAATTTTGCCTGTACAAATCTGGTTCTGTTAGTTGTAACAGAACAGTCGCAGTGATATTCGATTCGATTGGAAGTATCAGTAGAATAGGCTTACACAACCTACTAAAATTAATAAATAAATTAACTACATATTAGCGATTTAATCATAATTTCTTGATTTTAGATATGCGATTTCAATATGAAAATTTTTGAAACAATATGCGATTCTGCTATCACGAAAGATATCACTATTTGGCAAAGAAGCCAAACAACTACAATTTTGCGACATCGTTATGATGCCAATAAGGCGAATGATGCATGGCTTTTAGGTAAATTTGTCAAAAATTATCTCAATCTATAGATTATATATTTTAGGTGATTCGCGTTATGAACTCACTCCTTGGGTTTTAACGCCATACGAACCAGCAACCAATAATGAAGAAGAAGTCTACAATAAGGCCCACTCAAAGGCAACACGTTGTAGCTATCGGCTGATTCGTTCTCTAAAGGCTACTTTTAAGTCCTTAGAATGCTTAGAAGGAACTGTAGAGCAGGCACGGAAAATTTTTGATGCATGCACCGTTTTGCATAATATAATATTGGATCGAGGCTTGATTATAGACACTTACTACACCAATGAAGAAATGTTACACTGTGATGAACACGCAGATGAAAATACTACACATGACTCAGAATGTAAATTGCACAAAAAAAGAAGGCTTGCTAAAACGCAATAAAGCAAATACTACAATTCTAGAACTAGAGAAGCAGGCTAAGGAAGAAAATAAAGAACAGGATGTAATTATCGAATATATGGAAGTGATTTTTTTATATGTATATACCTATACTCATACATACCTAAATGTTGTAAAACCTGAGACTGACTTTAAGTCATATTTCCAAGAGAAGTTTAAACATTTTTGCTATTTATTTTTCTAAAAACAATATACGTCCTACAAACTTTTGCTTCAAAGAGAGTTTGAAAAAAATAAAGACATTAGTTATTATAAATGTGTGTTTTAAACTTCTAATTGATATAAAATTTAAAACAATATAGACATATTGCCAATTTAAGGAAAAGAAAATACATGTACTATTTTATGTGTTTAAAATTAAATGCAACAATATATATGTGAGTTAATAAAAAAAAAAGTCTGTATATTTTTAAAAAATACTATAAAAGTCTTGAAATGACTAAAGAAAAAAATGTGACAAATTAAAACTCCACATAAGACTGACTTTAAGAGCTTCGGTCTTATGGCCTATTACACTAATAAGTTATACACTATTAGTTAAACATCTCTAGTCCGCAAAAAGAGCGAATACAACACCAAAATGTGATTTTATTTGTTTTATTTTGGTATTCATTCGTTGAATACATATATATATATATATGTATAAATAAGTTTAAATTTAAAAAAGATAAATTAAAAATTTTAAAAATGAGATTTTTGTTGAAAAAAATATTTTTGTATCTCTTTTTTATACAGACAGTCTTATTTTTTATTCATAATTTAATGGAAATATGTTAAGAAAACTATTCGTATATTGAATGTTTGCATGTAAATGGATAAAATATCAGATGTATGTAATTTGTGTTTATATATATATTTAATAAATGTTTACACGTAGTGTCTGTAGATCCCGATAAAGGACTACAACTTACAATTACAAATCTTTTATTGGAGTCAGGAACAGATTTCAGCATATCAGATTTCAAATGGAGTTCGGAACTGTGAATAATTGTCACAACACTTTTTCTATTATTTTCTTTATGCACAGTTTCAACATTTATTTATCACGTCTCGAAAAACAACTGATTGGAAACGACGAAATTTCCTTAGCTAGTAGCCATATTTTATTATCCTTGATGATCTATATTAGATCACTTTTTTCCAAAATTTACTAGGACACCGACAAAAAGAGTAGCTGCGCCGCTACTTTTTGCACCACGACAATGCGCCTGCGCAGACTGCTGAAAAAACCAAGAACTTTCTTGCGCTCTCGCCTGGTATCCTGAGTTCGCATACTAACGACTAAGCACCCTCTTAGATACGCACCCCTCGGCTTATGCTGCTCCACCTTGGATTAGAGATTTTTTCCAGGAGGTTGTCTCCTACCGAATGCCACAGTAATGAATTCAAACCGCATAGTCCAGTAAGTCTCAAGAGAACACAAAGTCCGGTTGAGCGACCCTGGGCTAGTAGGCAGTTTATTATACTGTAGCATTCGTTGCCCAGCGGACGCCCCCAAGAGGCAGTATGTCTTCTTGTAACGGTTACTAAATAGGGATCGTACAAAGACTTTACCCTAAGAGTCCGTACCTGACCGGGGTACTTGGGTTTACTTACTTTAGTTCAGTTAACAGTAATATCAGTAGGAATTAAGTTGTTAGAAGTTAAGTGACGTACGGCATCCTCAGGGTGTCAGGCTTCTGTGAGAAATAAGCACAGATCTAGGCTTAGGAATCGAATAAATAGCTGGACGGGGCTCGCGAGTTGCAGTGGCTACTGAATTAATTACTTTGGGCTGAGAATTAATGACTGGTTTTGTGATAGTAATTTCGGGGATGATGTTACAATAATTATGTTGTTAACTATAGTTATATGTTTATCTATTATTAGTACCTACCTCATTATTGTAAAGATAAAGAATCATAAAAGTATTAAAACTACAAAAAGTCACGAGGACGTTCCTTTACCTAAAGTGGGGAGGAGTGACATAACACACCACCCTGATAATGAACTCACTGAAAGAGTTCATATATTCTAATCAGCAGTTCTGGCAAACAGATCCCAACTGCCCTCACAATCATTTCATTAAGTCCAATCGGACCACACATGCAATTGTATAAACAAATAGCGTTCTTTTGCTTTTGCAGATTTTTTTTTTTTTTATATAATTTGCACGTGCTAAAGGGGATATGAACACCTTTATACTAATTTTTTTTAGAACACGTGCGTTTTACGGAAAGAGGAAGAGACAGAGAGAAAGACAGAGTGGTGTAGTTTGAAACTCAGGTGGTATTAAGTTTCTGTGAACTCCAAGGGTGGCTGTCCAGATAACTGGGGAGTATTTTGTTTGTTTTCGCTATTATTGTCGTTACTTATGATTCACAGTATTTTTTTTTTGTCCGTCCTCCTAATGTCATCATCACGATCAAGTTGCATTTTAACTATATTCCTAACAGAATAAAGAGCATTAAACCTAAGGTAAACTCGTGGTTTGACCAGAGCTGTAAAGAGGCTATCAGAAAGAAAGAAGTAAGTTTTCGGTTTTATAAAGCCAACAAATCTGAGGAAAACCGAAAAAAATTTAAACAAGCCAGAAAAGACTGCAATGCCCATATTCGACGTGTAAAATTCTTACATGACCAAAAATTGAGGCAAAAAATCCTACAATGTCCCAAAGGTAGTAAAAATTTTTGGTCATTCGTCAAAAATATTAAAAATTCTGCCTCGTCTGCCATCCCCACACTCATTTACAATGACATTCCAGCTGTCAGCTCCTTAGACAAAGCTAATCTGCTTGCTACTCATTTTGCAGCGAACTCCACGCTGCCAGATAATGCTTTGTCTCCACCTGTATTTGAGAGCGTCGAATTTTCCATGGGACAAGTCCACTTTCGCACTCGTACAGTTGCAGGAGTACTTAAAGGTCTTAACATACACAAATCCGCTGGTCCAGATGGTATCCCCCCCATAGTTCTGAAGAGGTGTTCTTCTACGCTGGCAAAACCTCTGCGTAAGCTTTTCTGTCTATCCTACTTTTCAGGGCTCTTTCCGAGTAGATGGAAAACAGCATTTGTCCAGCCCGTCCCCAAAAAAGGCGAATCTTCCTCCCCGTCCAATTACCGACCCATTGCACTTACGTCCCTTCTTTCCAAGGTCATGGAAACGCTGATAAATTGTCAGCTTATGAAATGTTTCGATTCACGAAAACTCCTTAATGACCGGCAGTATGGTTTTCGTAGCAACAGGTCCACTGGTGATTTGATGGCATATCTCACCGAGAAGTGGAACCAATCTCTCCATCACTTCGGCGAAACCAAGATGGTTGCGCTTGATATTTCAAAAGCATTTGACAGAGTTTGGCATCAGGCTCTTTTGTCGAAAATGCGTGCATATGGCATCGATGAGTCTCTTCTTCAATGGATTAGAAATTACCTTTCGGGGCGTTCAATACAAGTTGTTTTGGATGGCTTCAAGTCTGCAATTCACCAAATAAATGCTGGTGTTCCACAAGGCTCTGTTTTGTCTCCGACTCTCTTTCTCATTTTTATAAATGATCTCTTGTCTGCAACTTCTAATCCAATCCATTCCTTCGCTGATGACAGTACCCTCAGTTTTTCATATTCGTTTCCTAACTCACGTCCTTGCTCTTCGGCCGTAGAAGGGGAACGGCAACGTATGTTAAACACATTAAATTCCGACCGAGACAGCATAATTAAATGGGGTTCAACCAACCGAGTGGAATTTAATGCTTCCAAAACACAATGCTGTCTTCTGTCTCTCAAGCGAAACCAAAACCCTCAACCATTATCCATGGATGGTACTTGCATCATTGAAACCGAAAGACTTGCCATTCTCGGTATGTGTATTAATAACCATCTTCGATGGAATGATCACATATTCGAGGTCGCCAAAAATGCTGCAAAATGTCTAGGATTCCTTAAACGGTGCAAGAAATATTTTACCCCGTCTGATCTGGCCTCAATTTATAAGGCATTCATCCGCCCTAAGCTGGAATATAACGCCCATATCTGGTCTGGGCACCCAAGACCGTTTTGCACATTCTTGATAGGGTACAAAATCGCGCGTTAAAACTTATAGGTGATAGAGACATTGTGAATTCCATTCATTCACTAGAACATCGGAGAAATGTTTCCTGTCTCTCCCTGTTTTATCGTTTCTTCCACAAAAAATGCTCCAGCGAAATAGCCAGTTGCATTCCTCCCCTTCAAAATTTCACCCGCAATACGCGACATGCTTCGAATGCACATCAGTTTACCCTGAAGCCAAACTTCGGTCGTACTGTCAAATATAGGGATTCGTTTATAAGCCGAACAACACGAATGTGGAACGATCTACCAGGCTCTGTATTTCCCCATCACTACAACCTTCAAACATTCAAAGCCAACGTGCATAGGTACCTCCTCTGTTCCTCTTCCCCCTTTTCCCTGACGCCCGTGCCCTGAAACAATTAAAGGGTATTAATACTCCCTTTGGCGCGCGCAGATTATAAAAAAAAAAAAAAAAATACACTTTTATCCGCAATCGGACCACAAAGCCACTTGCATAAACACAAGCGTCTTTCGCATTATGCAAAGTAATCATATCCGTCCTCTTTTCTTTCTTTATCTACCGAGGTATAATTTAAGAAGGAAGATGTATAGTTTTTAGTTGGGAGTGAACTCGTAAAGAAGAAGGAAGCAACTTCTTGGTCATTGTCCAAAATAACATATAAAATAGAAGTGAAATTCGGTGGTTTTAGGACAAGTGAAGAAGACAATAGTTCAGAGTGTCTATGATTTGATGCGAAAATAGGTAGTGAAGAATGTAACTTAACGTCTCTTGATGCAGATACATCCACAGACTACGTGGGACTAGAGAAGGAGGAGACATTGGAAACAACCAAATTAAATGTATGAATTAATTCATTATAACCTTTAGAAATCTTAAGAATGCTGGATTTAAAAGCTGACATTTTGAAGCCTAGATGGGAGAGAGAAATTTTGCGACAAGGGGCACAGGACCAAAAAACAATTTCGGATGAATTAACTTTGTACATAAAGGAGCTAACCAATGCACTTGGCATTAAACATTTTACCACATTGCATTTGTCAGCGGCACACTCCATTTCTCCAACACCCGCAAAATGCGATAATAACAAAGAGAAACACTCCACAAATTAACATATTTCGCAGTAGCGATGCAAAAGATTATTCGATGTTTTCGAGCCCGAACTAAAGAAGGAAATGCGCTTGACAACTCCAAGTGTAGGCGTGAAAATAAGCCAAACGGTCAACAAGTCCCATCAGCCAAACAAAAAAAGGTTACTGCCAGACAAGAAGAAGACACAACAGCACAGAGACCCGATCGCAAGGAACGTGTAACTAAACAAGAAGCAGTTAAAAAATGGGAACGAACTGAATGAAGTACAAAGAGTACAAGGAGGCGTATTAAACCACAACCTGATGCATTGGTCATAAAATCTGCAGACGGATTTTCCTACGCAGTCAGAAGCGTTTAGAAATAACGTAGATCGAATCAGAAGAAGACCTACTTTTAAGGATAAAAAACACAAACAAACAAGTTCCACATTTCGGTGGAAAAGGTACTTGGAACCAGACGGAGGTAAAAACCATCATTCCTTAAGGCCTTAATGAGAGAGCTAAGAGAGGAACAACATGGCTTAGATACCAGCTGCATAAAGTCACTGCGCAACGCATATCTAGGGAAGCAAATAGCGACAGTAAGTCAATAAGTAAAATACGCCTAGATTGGATTGTCTGTCGCATACGTGAAAAAGTCACTCCAAAAAGATGCTTTAAATGTGTGGACTTTGGACATACAGCGAGGTCGTGCAGAAGTGAAACCGATTTATAACAGATGCATTAAGTGCGGTGAAGAGGGGCATGGTTGGTTAGATGGATGGTTTTAGAGGGTGAGTTTATGCTCTTCACTCAGGCCTCCATTGGGCCCGTTGTGTTCCCCTCGTCTGTCGAACTGTAAGGAATAGTACTGTGATGTGTGAATTATGCATTGAGAGGGGATGTAGGTATTAGGATCATGGTGAGTCTGAACGAATGTTTATTGAGATTAATGTGCCCTGTTAAAAGTCCCACCATAAATCTCAACTGTGTTCTGCTTAAGCTGGAAGTTATTTCTGCTGTGTTGTTACTCGGTTCTATTACCACAGATCTGGCCACTTTACATGTATCTAGAAACCATGCCACCACAGGTCATTGTCGAGAAGCTTACCAGGAGCCATCCCGCCAGTTTCAAGATCCGCTGGATTATCATGTGAAAACAAATGTCTCCATTTGAGATCTCCTACATAGCTTTTGATTTTGCTAGTACGAACAAGGGGGCTTGTCTAGCCACGCAAGGACGATAGAAGAGTCGGTCCATAAATACATGGAAGTGTCAGCACTACAGAACATGGGAACAACAGTCTTCATGAGCTTAGACAAAAGCACCGCATAGCTCCAACCTGGGCAACGTGACTGGTTCCACCGGTGCAACTTTTGTTTTGGCACATAACAGTTGGCGCTTGCCGTTGGAAGAGCTATCTAAGACTCGCACATAGATAGCGGCGGAATAGTCTTGTTCCGAAGAGTCGCAGAAATTGCGAAATTGTTCCTACCCAACGCGGTATTTGCAATTTTGAGATATCTGTGAACGTTGTGACAAATGCTTGCCATATGGCTAGAGATGGAGGTGAAAGATTTTGATCTCAATAGGTTTTATCTTTCCAGATACCCTGCATTAGCATCTTAGCTTTGATTATTATTGGCACTATCCAACCTACTGGATCAAAGAGTTTGGCTATGTGGGAAAATACTTCCCGCTTAGTGCAAATATTTGAAAGTGATATCGGATGAACCTTGAAGTGAAACGTGTCTGATTTCGCACTTCAAAATATGCCAAGAGTTTTAACGGAGCTGTGATCACTTAGATCATGAAATTGGTCATTAAGGATATATTCCTTAGGAATATTCTGCAACAAAGTTTGATTATTAGAAGTCCACTTGCGTAATACAAAGTCTGCTGAGTCTAGGATCGAGATGATTTCGGTTTGTGCTTTTAGAGCTTGGTCAAGAGAATGAGATCCGGAAAGTAAATTATCCACGTAAAAATCATTACGAAGCATTTCAGACCCAAGGGCGTAGTTCGATTCCTCATCATCGGCTAGCTGCAATAAAGTGCGAATTGCCAAGAAAGGAGCGCAGTTTACACCAAAAGTAACTGTTTTCAGCTCAAAATCTTCAATGGGCTTGTCAGGAAAAGTTCGGCAAAGGATAGTCTGAAATGGTGTATGCGTCGGATGAATTCTTACCTGCGTATACATTTTTGCTATGTCCGCATTGAAGACGTATTTGTGCGTCCGCCAACATTAGCGAAACTAGATCTTGTTGTAAGCCAGGACCTGTATAAAGCACATCATTAAGACTGTTGACATTATCAGATGGATTTTTTTTTATTTAAATATGCGTTGGTCCTTTGTTCTTAAAATTACGTCACCTTTGTTTTTAAATGAAAAGAAAAGAATGATTGGCACAGGTGGAATTTAATCCACCCGAAGCGTTGGGGTTTTATTCACTCCGAGCGCCAATTTTCGCTCGTTGTTGTCGCCTTATTTTGTGGTGCATACAATTGTTTACATTCATGCATACAATGGATTTACATATAATACAATTTGCATAACATGAATTTAAATATAGTGAAATTACATAATATGTATTTACATTTAAAGAATAACAAGTAATATTTTTATAAAAGGGTGAATTTGGGAGCATTTGTCATCATACCTTACATAAAAACATCGATCTTCTAGATAACTTTTTAGTAGCAAAAAGTAGTCTTTTGGAATGATTTTGTTAAGTTTGTATAAAAGTCCTTTATGCCAGACCGAGTCAAATGCTTTCGTAACGTCCAGGTAAACCGCTTCGTCGATGGATGTTGATATTTTGTTTGCCACTCTGTGTATTTGCTCAATAGTTGAATGATGTCTTCTAAACCCGAATTAATGTCTGGGAATAGCGTTAGATTGTGTCAATATTGGTTGGAGTCGCTTTTGTAGGAGTTTTTCAAATATTTTGGAAATTAGACATGACTTTGGAATAGCGGGCGATTTCGATATACACAATTCGGATTGGCTTCAACATTCTGGCCAGACAACACCCGAAGGAAGGTATGTTGAACTTTTCGCTGAGGTAAATAATTTGACTCAGCTTGTAAATGAGCGTACACGTATACCGGACATTGAAAGTCATTCTGCCAACACTTTGGACTTGTTTCTTACTTGGCACCCTGATAAATTCACTATTGATGTTTTAGGCCTCTAGGTCGGTCTGACCATAATATCGTATCAGCTAAATTCTCGTACTCCGACCACTCAGTTAAAGAAAAATCTCCTAAAAGTATGGCAATACGAGAAAGCCAACTGGAGCGACCTTAATAGCTTCTTTAGGAGTTTTAACTGGTCGCTATGCTTCCTCGATAGCGACGAGGATGCTGCTGCTGATATGATCACTAACACTAACACTCTTAGGTATGAATGACTTTCCTCCTAACAGAATAAAGAGCATTAAACCTAAAGCAAACTCGTAGTTTGACCAGAGCTGTCAAGAGGCTATCAGTTTGAAAGAAGTAAGTTTTCGGTCTTATAAAGCCAACAAATCTCAGGAAAACCGAAAGAAGTTTAAACAAGCCAGAAAAGACTGCAATGCCCATATTCGACGTTTAAAATTCTTACATGACCAAAAACTGAGGCAACAAATCCTACAATGTCCCAAAGGTAGTTAATATTTTTGGTCATTCGTCAAAAATATTAAAAATTCTGCCTCGTCTGCCATCTCCACGCTCATTTACAATGACATTCCAGCTGTCAGCTCGATTCACGAAAACTCCTTAATGACCGGCAGTATGGTTTTCGTAGCAACAGGTCTACTGGTGATTTGATGGCATATCTCACCGAGAAGTGGAACCAATCTCTCCATCACTTCGGCGAAACCAAGATGGTTGCGCTCGATATTTCAAAGGCATTTGACAGAGTTTGGCATCAGGCTCTTTTGTCGCAAATGCATATGGCATCGATGAGTCTCTTCTTCAATGGATTAGAAATTACCTTTCGGGGCGTTCAATACAAGTTGTTTTGGACGGCTTCAAGTCTGCAATTCACCAAATAAATGCTGGTGTTCCCCAAGGCTCTATTTTGTCTCTTTTCTGCAACTTCTGATCCAATCCATTCCTTCGCTGATGACAACACCCTCAGTTTTTTATATTCGTTCCCTAACTCACGTCCTTGCTCTTCGGCCGTAGAAGGGGAACGGCAACGTATGTTAAACACATTAAATTCCGACCTGGACAGCATAATTAAATGGGGTTCAACCAACAGAGTGGAATTTAATGCTTAAAAAACACAATACTGTCTTCTGTCTCTCAAGCGAAACCAAAACCCTCAACCATTATCCATGGATGGTACTTGCATCATTGAAACCGAAAGACTTGCCATTCTCGGTATGTGTATTAATAACCATCTTCGATGGAATGATCACATATTCGAGGTCGCCAAAAATGCTGCAAAATGTCTAGGATTCCTTAAACGGTGCAAGAAATATTTTACCCCGTCTGATCTGGCCTCAATTTATAAGGCATTCATCCGCCCTAAGCTGGAATATAACGCCCATATCTGGTCTGGGCACCCAAGACCGTTTTGCACATTCTTGATAGGGTACAAAATCGCGCGTTAAAACTTATAGGTGATAGAGACATTGTGAATTTCATTCATTCACTAGAACATCGGAGAAATGTCTCCTGTCTCTCCGTTTTATCGTTTTTCCCACAAAAAAAATGCTCCAGCGAAATAGCCAGTTGCATTCCTCTCCTTCAAAATTTCACCCGCAATGCGCGACATGCTTCGAACGCATATCAGTTTACCCTTAGGCCAAACTTTGGTCGTACTGTCAAATATAGGGATTCATTTATAAGCCGAACAACACGAATGTGGAACGATCTACCAGGCTCTGTATTTCCCCATCACTACAACCTTCAAACATTCAAAGCCAACGTGCATAGGTACATCCTCTGTTCCTCTTCCCCCTTTCCTTGACGCCCGTGCCATGAAACAATTAAAGGGTATTAATACTCCCTTTGGCGCGCGCAGATTATAAAAAAAAAAAAATAAATTACGTCTACGACTTTCCAAAGTTTCGGAAAGCGTTTGAGTCTTGCTCTACTGGTTGCATAGAAATATGAAGGCTAGTTGTGGTAGTTCCCTTAATATTTTTCCAGTTAAGAGGTCGTATCCCGGTGCTTTTTTACTTTTTATTTCGTTTTTAACGCAGGCCTCAATTTCTTTTGCTGTCATCCTGTTAATGTGTTTCTTGTCTGAGATGCTGTTGTAGTGGAGTATTGCTGAGTCTTTATCGCCGTCCGTGTTGGTGAAGGTAGCCTCGAAGTACTTGGCGAGGATTGATGCTTTGTCAAAATTATCTCTAGCCCACGTGTTGTCCGTTTTCTTGAGTGATGGGAGATGTTTTGTCTTGTTTGCTCTGTCTTGTAGCCTTCCATAGTGAATAATCTGTCTCAGATGTTCGGGTAAGACTTTTTAAATAGTTCGGCAGGTTAGTTTGTATGTATCATCAAAGTATATTATGGCCCTTTCAATATCATTTTGTGTTTTAAGGGGAATGCTAGTGGATAAGTTAGTGTATATATATTGACGAAAAATATCCCAGTCAGTTTTAAAATTGTACAGTTTAGCAGATTTTGTTATCCTTTCTAGGTGAGTAGAGTATTCTGTTATTATAGGAGAATGGTCTGATGAAAGATCGAAGAAGGATTTAATTTTTATGCTGTTCGTGTTGATATTTTTGACGATATCAAAGTCAATGAGGTCGGGCTTTTTGGTCCTATCTGTGGGCCAGTAGGTGGGTTCCCCGGTACTAATGTGCTTACAGTTGTTTGCATTGATTGCGTCCAGAAGGTTATTACCTATTTTGGTTATTAGTCTTGAGCTTCAGTCTGTGTGCTTAGCGTTGAAGTCACCTGCCACTAAGAATCGACTTCCTAGAGATTTGAGGTAGTCGTATTGGGAGGTAGTGATTTTGTGTTTTGGAGGGCAGTAAATTGAGGATATTACGAAGGATCCATATGTTTCCTTTAGTTGTACCGATGTTGATTGTATATGGTCAGTTTGGAAGCCGCTGAGTTCAATACATTTGATGTGTTTGTTAATTATAATTGCTGATCCCCCATGCCCAGTTCCATCTGGGTGATTTGTATTGTAAATTTCATAGCCAGGGAAATTGATGTGCTTTTTTGAAGTTAGGTGGGTTTCAGAAATTAGCAAGATGTCAATTTGGTTGTCTGTTAAGTATTGCTTTAGTTCCAGGTAGTGTTGGTGGAGTCCGTGTGCTGCGAGTTTTGTTTTGGTGGCAAATTTTGTGCAACAGCGTCAGCATAACTTGTGGTAGTTATCAGTATCGTGTGTCTTTCGTTTCCGCTTGATGAAGCTTCGGCTTGAATGTCTGCATTTGTATTTTCTCTTTGACGTTGTGGGGTGAATCGTTGAATTTTGAGGGTTTTTTAAACCTAGCATCCTTTATAGTTAGCGGTGCGATTGCCTCCGCAAAGTGCACATTTAGCGTTATTGTCTTGTTTTGTCAGTTGGCAGTCGATTGTCTTATGTTTCTCTGCACATTTAAGTCAAACTGAGTCCATTGTGCAGAAGTTTTTAGTGTGTCCATATCTTTGGCAGTTAGTGCATTGAGATATTACTTTCTTGTAATGAGGAGTCTCAAAGGATATTTTACAGTTGAGTAAGCTCGTAATGCTGTATATATTTTTATTGTTGTTACTGTTTTCTAACTCGACTGAGAAGAGGGGAAGTGTTTTTTTTTTGGTGATTTGGAGCATTAAAGGCCACTTGTAGTTTGGTGGTCCAGCTTTCTGGCTTCACTACAGCATGGTGGGTAGATAGTAAGATATAATTTGACTGTCTTTAATCAACTCTTTAGAAGCTACTCGTTGCATATGGTCAACATCTAGGTATTCACTTCCTTGTTATACTCAGATTCTAAGGTTGGATTCTTTTTTAATCGACACGTTCGGAATTTAAAAAACGTTTTCCACAGATGTTGCGAGAGACTCCCAGCTTCTTACTTTCCGTAAATTCAGGCTTAAAGGTAAGTCTTACTACATATCTTCCATCAGTGTCTCGATATGTTGATTTGGAATAAAAGCTTTCGCAATAGCGATCTTCAGAAAACAGTGGTCTGGGAACTGTTATTTTTTCCAATTCCCAGAAGCGCTTTATCTCGTCATCAAGCGAAACTTTATTTAAATATGTAACAACCATGTTGAAAGTTGAAGTATGTAGGTTAGGTAAAGGTCCGGAGATGATCAAACCAAAAATTGTATTTTGAGCTGCTAGCCTTCCAGATATACATATTATTATGGAGTCCTTGCAAGATGATGTCTGGATAGAGATCGGCTCCTATGAGTAAATGTACTCTAGAGGATTTGTAAAAATGTAGGTCAGAGAGTCTGAGCCCAGATAGTTTCGTCATGTCTAGAGAAGCGACTGACTGAGACGGACGATTTCCAGTTGGGTTATCAATAACTAGGGCTTGCGCAGAGAGTGCGACTTTTGGATCCCAATGTAAAATGGCATAACAGTTTAGATGTTTTAGCTAAATCTGTGTTAACACCAGATATTTGGGTATGAATAGGAGTGAATGGGAGTCCTAAGCGGATTTGTGCAGCTTTGGATATCAAAGTGACCTCCGATCCAGGGTCAATTAGAATTCCTCCTGATGTCATCATCACAGTCAAGTTGCATTTCAAGCCGTATAACCACCCCACTGCCACTGTTATGCCTTCGCAGTAGAGTTGACATGAGCTTCGCAATTGATCGACTTTTTTATTTATTTCATGTGAAATAAATAGACTATTCTTGACATCAGGATTTGAACCGTGAACCTGCAGCGTGACAAGCGATGATGTTGCCTACACTACGGCCACCCGTAAAGAATCTAAGGGTCATGTAATATTGTAGATCTGTATCAAACTTTTCTCTATAAAGTATTTACTTATCTGTGCTGATGTCGCCTGGCTGTAGTGAATATTCAATTGGCATTCCCGAAGGCTGTTCCGGTACGTTGTTGTTAAAATTAGTAGCTATTTTAATTACCCTTTTATTGTGAAATACAAAAATCATTTAGAAAAAAAAAATGTATGTCTCTACTTTCGATTTGGAAAATATTGAGCTAAATAAAAAGATGGAGGAAAAACACAAATTTTATACTCGAAATGCGATACCGCACAAAATTGATGCGTAACACTACATAGATATAGATATGCCTACATTTTGTAGATATACATATGCCAATTTTATTTAAAATAAAAAAAATGCTGATGTCCCGTCCAGATTTAAAGATTTATAATAGTGTGTGTATGTGAAGCACTCCTCTTTTTGTTTTACTTGTGCATAAATTTGGATGTGTCTTTTTGTATTTCTTTTGTTAAAAACAAAGTGAGTGAGTAAAAGTTCGTTAACCGCATTCCCAGCTGCTGCATTTGCGTCTTCGTTCCCTTTTACTCCTGCGTGTTCAGGGACCAGGAGTTTTATGATTCCTTGGTTCTTGATTAGTTTGTCCCAAATGGTTACAATAACCGCTGTTTTATTTTTTGTGTTAGTAATCGCCGTCAGGGTAGAGACACTGTCTGTGCAAATTACTGTTTTTTTTTTTAATTCATTTGAAATAAATAGAGGATTCTTGACATCAGGATTTGAACCGTGAACCTGCAGCCTGACAAGCGATGATGTTACCACTACACTGATCAATCAATAACTCCAATGTCTCGAAAATGTCATCTGAAGCAAATAAAATTTTCGCCGACGATATACTCATGTTCAATGCCCTAATGACTGGAAGTAAAAATAAATCTAGCTTTTAACAGTGTAGGATGATGGGACGTCAAAAATTATTCCGTTAAACTAAACTTGTTGTTTATCGAATTTAGTAAGTCACTTATATGCAGTAGGTGGGCGCCGTGGGTTAGTGGTTAAGTGCGTGATCACTGAGCAGGAAGTTCAAGGTTCGAATTCAAGAAAGCCCTGGTAGCTAGCGTTATAATGTATTTTACTTAGTACATTTATGTACACTCAATAAATAATAATAATAATAATAATAAAAACTTTTTCATGGTCATAAGAAGCTTCTCTCAATCGAACAAAATTGCCCTTCGGAAAAGACATGTCCCAACCATTCGTGTTGTTGGAGCTAGGCCAGGTCTTGTATTGGGCTTTTGGCGCCAAAATATTTTTATGTTTATTTTTATTCATTTGTATGTAGTAGAAATAGAGTTCATTTATGAATGAAGTTTTTACTATGTTTGTCAATACCATACTTACAACATATTTGTGATAACATTTTAAGATTTTCATAACTTCAAGTCTGCCGATCCTTGGTTTTCACTGAAAGAATTATGTTCCTCTAATGTTTTTTTTTTTTTTTTTATTTTTTTTTTTTTTTTTAAAAAAGGACAAAAATGTCACTATTATTACTTGTTTTTATTAAAAAAAAATCGATACACTTGTGAGTATCTTAAAACCACTTACGATTGGAGATTTGTTAAAAACTTGGCTTTTCATAATCTTCTCTTTAATTATAACCCTTAAGTTTTTCTATTTATTATTATTTGTTTCATATTATGATAATAATCGTTTGTTAAACAATCAAAAATTATCTAAGATTTTTTTTTTTTTTTTTTTGATCAATTGCCTTTCTTATTATTTTTGTTTTTATTTGTTCTAATTAATTTCACAATGGTAATAATAATCAATAATTCTATACAAATACAATCTAAAATAAGTGATTTAATTACATGTACTATTTTCTTTTAGTTTTAATAAATCTTATATTATGTTTTTGTTTTGTTTTTTTTTTTTGTTTTTTTTTCTTACTAAATTGTTTTTCGTTTCATATTCATTATATTTTTTAATATTTATATATTACATAATCTTTCAACGTGTTACTTTAATATTAAAAGTACATCCTTTTTTTATATAAAAAAAATATTTGTATTGAATTGTGTGAGCGCATTTGTTACATTTAATTTGTTTAAATAATAAATCTATCATTAAATGGATGGATACGCTGAAGAAGGCATCAAGAGCGTGTAGACAAAAAAAAAATTTCTCATTTTAAAACATTCAACAATAATTTTTTATTTTTTTTTTTATTTGATAGATTTTGTATGTTTTCTAAAAGGTTGGCTAATAAGACAGTTATAGTCTGATCTGAGTGATTTGTTGATTTATCAGGAATCAGTTGAATATTATGGTTTTCATGCAACTTATAATGCAAATTAATAGTCATATATTTGACTACTATCGAAGCCTTAAAATCAGATACTAAAACCCGTTTGGACATATGGTATCCAACTATGGGGTTGTGCAAAGAAAACGAATGTACAAATGATACAAACATTTCAAAATAAGGTCCTTCGGGGAATAGTGAATACCCCATGGTATATTAGAAATAGTGACTTGCATCGAGATTTGCAGATTGACCTCGTAACAGATGTGATTAAAAAGTACGCAATGCGTCACAACAAGCGTTTGCAGATGCATATTAATCCTGAGATAAATGACGTCTTAAATGTACGATATAATATTCGTAGGTTAAAAAGAACGCATGAAACGCCATGAACTTTTTTGACAAATATGAGAGCCCGTATTTAAATTGTAATACCTTCTCAAAACCGACTTAACGTTGAAAATAAAATCTTTTGTCGATCACAAGTTGATTGGTCATGATCAAGAAGGTGTTTTTTAGTGCGGTTAAAGTACCACACTACTTTGGGTTTCGAACCCCACTGTGTCTTTGAGATTTTCACCTTCATTAACAAACAAAAAAAAAAGCAATGAATTATAAAATAAATAAATAAAATGCTGCATTTTGAGTGGGCTTAACATTGGAGAAAAAAACGAAATAAATTTGTATGTTGTGAACTTTTATTTTTACTATATGTCATTAAAATCTGCTCAGAGAAAAGAATCGCCTTCTAATAAGATTAGTCAGGAATTGAAAAGTATCTGAAAACTTATGGAAAGAATCCGTTAGAAACCCAACAGTGTACCAACCAGTTAGAGCTGAAACTTGCAGAAGAAGTGAATGGGGTAATTACTAACACCTAGTAATCTATTCACCTCATCAGATGTACAAGTAGAGGTATCTTGGCAACTGTGGAAGGGGTGGTTGGAGCTGCGACACATCGTCATGAAACGTATACGCTGGCGTGGTATATACTACAAGACGCATAAAAGGACAAAAGAAATGAGTATAATACGATTAAAATCAAAGTTTCTCCAACCACTACATCAAGAAGGGGTTTCTGCCTGATATTTCAATAGGCCAAATTGAGTCTAAGTGCTTCGGGATTTGGTTTTCCTTAAAGAAAATCCTCAGCAACATGCGTATAGGGCGGGCAAATCCACGGAGACCGCTTCCTAGAAGACAATGTGCTCTAGATATATATGTATATATGTATATGTATCTCTTTTTAAGAAAAAAGTTACTCTTTGGGCCTTTTTTCACTTGCTGACCGGACAAATAGTTATACCAGGCTACTCGAGCGCTTCATCAGAAGTTCTAACTGGTTCTGTGGGACTGGAAATTCACAATATCCGGTGGTATGACAATAAACCTACTATGTTTATTGTCATATCATATTAGTCTATGTGTGCTTGACATTCCAATGACATACATATGTATTTTGCAGCCCACATTTATCTGATACTCCTCACGCAGTCAGTAGACCATAGAAAAATAAACAAACCCGAATATGAAGGCCAAGTACACTTATTGGAATATGTATAATTTGCATGCACAACTTCACTGAGAGGCTAAACAAAATCAAACAAATTTAAAGGCCGGTGTGTGCTCAAAAATATACCACAGAAAAAACAAATTGTTACTTTTCCGAATGATTATCATCAGACTCAAAACAGGTAGTTTTTTTTTTTTTTTTATTTGACGTGCTTATAACCTTATTTTCCTGTCTTAGACCTTGACTTGAATATTTCCATAACCAGGATCTAACCAGACAAACCTATTAAAGTATTTTTTTAAGTTCTGATGTTTTATTTCGTTCTTATTGTTCGATGTGTGTGTTTGAGCGTGTGTGTGTAATTTTAAGCATATTGCCAAATAGTACATATCTTTTTTAAGTAAAATAAATTAAAATTTATATTTTGCATTTACATATTGGTACGGAATATTTTCATTGTTTTGTTGTCAAAAAAAGTATAGAAACGAAAATTTACATCGAAGACTGTTAATGGTCGTTTAATATCATATACATATTAATTTGCCTGTTTTAATTGCCTTATACTAATTTATATATCCACTTTTTTATATTTTTATATTTTTCTCAATTAAATTAGTTCAAATATTAAAAATTATAACTATTACTAGAAGTCTTTTAAATTGTTGTTGCTCTCGCTGCTTCTTTGTCAGTATTATGGATTTATTTTTTGTTCATATAGTTTTATGTTATTGTACAAAAACGAAAGTTCTTAGAAGAAACTTTATGTGTATGTATATTGAGCAGCGTTGATTCTTCTTTCTTTTATTTTTTATAACTACTAAGTCTTTTAATACTTTTATTAAATCGCAAAGAAAATAAAAATTCAATCTGTTTAATGAAAAACGCTTGAAACATAAATCAAAAGAAAAACAAAAAAATCACATTATAATCTAAATATTAATACAATAACTATGATATTTATGATATATTAAGAAACGTTTGCCTTAAATTACAAATAATGATTAAATTTAAAAATAAAAGTGCAATTATATACCGATACGTTGTATATACAATTAATAATGTTGGTAAAAAAAATCACAATTCTTTAAGAAAAAAATAAAAAGATGTTAAATAATACGAATGTCTGTATTTTCCGTATCTACTATTTTATTTTCATTTTATGTAAGGCATTTAGGGAATGACGAGAAAAGAAATATTACATGGTGAGTTTTCTTATTTTTTGTTTGTTTAATTTTTATTGTTGTCTATATTTTGTATCAAAATAAAAGCATCAAGAGGAAAAATTAAAAGTATCATCCCAAAGTCAATTGGAAACAAATTTAAAACGCATGCTGTTCAATCTCTGATCAGAATTGGACTTATTAATCAGAATGATTAATCATAAAGTTGCCACACACCTAAAACTTAAAATAAGTACAACTATTGCCCAGAATACAGCTAGGAGTTCCCCCATTTATTATTAATGAGGATACACATCTTTCTCACATGTGCACAATATTTTAAGCACGTAACGTTAACATTAACAGTTTTCAACAATAAGTCTTTGTTAGAGGGAACTGCATGAAACCATGTAAAACTCTTAAAAATATTTAATTTAAACAAAATTGATTGAGCCGTTTTCGAGAAAATGGGTCATTAATAGAGTCCCGTTATCTTTGAGGTTAGAATGAAAATTGCGATTTCTCCTCAAATTATGACCCCACAGACCACACATATGAAAGTTGAAGTAAATCCGTAAACCCGTTTAGGCCGCAGTAGTGCGGTACTTCCGAAAGACGAACAGACACAGAAACAGAATTGAGAAAACCCACTTTTTCCAGATTCTCTATTATAGTAATACCAAGATTAATCAAAATCTTGGGATCGGAAATTTCCACGACAACAAACTTGCCGTTTACAATTCTAAGTAAAAGTCAGTCCTTACATTAAAAACGTTGCAAGAAATTTACTCAACAGTTTTACAATAGGCGACTACTTGCCGTGTCAGAACATGCTTATCCCAGCTAGATGATTCTATAGCGATCGTCGGTGTTTTTGTATCGCTACGTACAATAGTGACTTGAGTTTCGATAGGTCGGAAATAGGTCATATCTTCACACTAATGTAAATTTTGAATACGGTACTCATAGCCTCATATGGTCGACTAAATTTACTAAAATATCTCGTACGCCTTGCATTTCAAGATAGAAGCTCTTTATGGGTCGGAAGCTTATTAATGTGGGCTAAATCCTGAGAGTCAAGCCAACATTACTCAATCAACAAGTAAGCTTTTTAGAAAGGTTTTAATAAAAGCGTCGTCTTTTGGGTCTCCCTCGGTTATAACAGTTTCAAATAACCCAAAATTGTTGCTGAACAGATGGAATTCAAATTTGTGATATCACTTATCATATTGACATTTTAAGCTATAAACCATCCTTGTAAAAAAACGAAGAGGCCTGAGGTTCGGTAACTAGTACACAGGTGTTCAGGGATTGGTTTATTTGGTTATATAAAAAAAATACTATAATTCAAAAAAAAAAAAAACCTTTTTTCCAGTGATATAGAATATTCATACCTATCAATAAAAAATTGTTTTGTTACTGTAAGTCCTTTCACTGATGTCCAAGAACAAATTGAATCTGGGGTAAATGCTGACTTTTTTTGTTTAACTTTTTGAACTGTAAAAATCGGTTGTCACAGTTTTCTAGCCCAATTTCACTACCTTTCTTCAGTGCTTTGCCTCCGGATGTCATATCGTGATGGAAACAAAAATCTTCTCAGGCAAATTCCCAACGCGAGGGGGGAAAAATCCGTTAAGATAATTACAGAGATTACAGAGGCATATGAGAAAGGTCGCCGTCTATACGTCGAGTGATTTCGACATCCCGTAGTATAAAAATATCCACGCGAAAAGTACCATAATCTTAGTATCATAGAAAATTTCAAATATTTTTGTCTGTACAAAAATCACTACTTACTACGAGGAAGATTTCGATATTATTGAAAGCAACCGGGGGTAATTTTTAAACTTCATACTAGGCTGTGGTATGATTTGCTTCAAAAATCGTTACTTAGTCAGGGGCGAACTACATATATACTAAAAGCTAAATACGCAGTATAACAAAGGCGACAGCTATTTATAGGTACTACGTGGTTTATTTTTTAAAGTGCGATACTAATTGTAAATTTTTCTCTAAATTTTCATTATGTAAATGAGATGAGAACCAAACTAACTACGTTTGCATTGCAATAGTGAGCGCGTCGTACGCACCATCCTACAACAATGTTTCGCTTTAATTCCATGAATATTTATCTGACATTCCTAGTAAAATTATGTAAAATAATCATCTTTGCTTCAAGAAAAATAAATGCTTAGGAGGTCCCTATAAGGCGATATGTACTCGTATCTATTAGACCTTCAGATTACAGAACTGCTTCGTATAACGACCGGCTTAAACGACAGAAAGAGTACTATCACAGATAATAAAATTACATACACTCATTCACAAAATTATTCGCACAAATAGTTTTTAGCCAAATATGCGTCTTTTTTCTTGGTTTTCAAAGTAAAAAAAGGGATTTTTTTTGTTTTTGTATTTGCCCTGTATATTCAACAGCTGTATTCTTACTGAAAGATAACGAAATCCAAACTAAGGGTAGTGTGCCTACCGTTCTTTGAATTTTGTATGGAAAAAGCATACACAAAATTATCCGCACAAGCACAAGGGATGTTTTATAAGCTGCATTCATTCGGTTAAATGACTTGATCGAGGCAACAAGCATTGAGTGTGGACTATTTGCGAGTATATACAGTGAGGAAAGACTTGAAAAAATTGATATGGGAGGGAAAAAATCGGAAACATCTTTGGAGGAGCGAAAGCTCATCCTTAAGCTAGTTTGCCAAGGAAAGACATATCGGGAGACTGGTGATCTTGTTGGAAGATGAAGGAAATTTGGAGAATAAGTCAGGTAGGGGGCGAGAGAAAATACTGTTGGTAGCAAATGAGCGGCATATCATCAAGAAAATTAAAAAAAACCCGAAGACACCTGTAAAATTACTGACCGCCGAGATGTCTCAAATAATTAATAAATCCATCTCTACCGAGACAGTAAGACGGACTTTAAGATCTCACGCTTTTCATGGCAGAATTGCACGTCGCAAACCTTTTATTTCTGAAACGAATAGAAAAAAAAAGACTTACTTTCGCCAAAAACTATGTTAACAAGACCTCAGAGTTTTGGAAGACCGTCATTTTCAGCGACGAGAGTAAGTTCAATTTGTTTGGCAATGATGGTAAGCAAGCGGTTTGGCGACAAGCAAATACAGAGCTAAAACAAGCTAATCTCCAAGCAACCGTGAAACACGGTGGTGGTAACGTCATGATGTGGGGGTGTATGTCTGCTAGTGGGGTAGGACAAATGGAGTTCATTAATTATAAGATGGATCAATATGGATACATGAACATCCTTAAAAGAAATCTCCATCAAAGCGCGACAAAATTGGGTCTAGGGTCAAATTACATCCTTCAACAGGACAATGACCCAAAACATACTGCTCATAATGTTAAAATTTTGTTAGTTTTTAATACACCCACGCAACTGAAAACACCCCCACAGTCACCCGATATTAATCCCATCGAACACCTTTGGGCTCAGCTTGAAAAAAACATAAGAAATCGGCCTATCACCAGCAAAGCTTCTCTTAAAGAAGGTCTCAAGCAGGAATGGGAGCTTATAAGCCCAGACTGCACAAAAAAACTTGTCGATAGCATGCCAAAACGTTTGCAAGCCGTAATTAAGGCCAACGGTGGCACAACACCCTATTGATATGCTCCCAACTGTCTGAATTTTGTTGTTTTCTGTTTCATTTTGGTTTTGTGCGAATAATTTTGTGTTACCTTTTATTGAAGTTATTATTTTGTTTACCCTCTTTTTTATGAATTTAATATTTTGTTTTGTTTTTTTTTTAACATCGTATTAACAATGAAGTCAGAATTATTTTTTTAATATAATATTTTTAATTTTAGTCAAAGAAAGTAGTTTAATTTTGTTTTATTCTTCACATATGGTCTTGTGCGAATAATTTTGTGAACATGTGTAGATATCGCATGCAGAGCAAAGAAAAAAAATTACCACTTTTTCAACGACAAAATTTTCAAATTGTTGCATCAATTCGGTATGAAACCATTTTAAGTTGTATAGTCGTGGATATCAACCATCCTCCAGTGTGTTGTAACTTCGATATACACACATTTTTTTCATATTTCGTTTTGCTGCAACCCTTTATTTTATTTTACGTCTCACTCGATCTTGCAAACGAACATATACGAATGACTGACTGTTACGCTGGTGTTTATCTGGATCGCTACACTGTGGTGTGTTTTTGTGTATATATATATTGAGGAGGCACATCGTACATATACATATGAATATATTTTGAGAAGGACGTCAATGTCGCTTTTGTTTGGTTTTTTTTTTTTTTTTTCAATTTAATTTTCATTCGCCGTCAACTTTCGAGGGATTTGGCTGTTTTTGGTTTATGATTGAACGATTTTTCAGCGGTATACGTTTTAAATATGTGTGATACACGTAAAAGGAAGTCTGGCGTTTCTTGTTCGATTTGTAAAAAATCGAAAAGAAATTTTCCCGATCTGAAAATTTTTGCATGTCCTTCAAATGAAAAAAATGAAATTGTGAGTAATTTGTGGAGGCAGGCATGCGATTTTAAGAGCGAAGGAAAATATTTTGTTTGTCAAAATCAATTTTCTTCGGAATTTATTGGCAGAAAAATGCTTAAAAGGGACGCTGTTCCTCTTTAAATCTAAATTGTAATTTAAATTTAGACTTAAGTTTAGAAAATCTTTCATCTTTGCTACCAAAACGGACCTCTAGTAGTTAAAATATTTCTTGCGCTAGATGCAATAAATTATTAGAAGCAACAAGCAATTTGTTGTTCCAACCAAATTTGAAAGAACATCATGTCTTATGCACAATTCGAACGAGTTCGATCAAACTGGGACGTAGTAGTAAATCCCATTCGCCTGAAAAAGTGACATATTTTTTTTACTCTGCATGCGATATCTATGTAACTTTATTATCTGTGGTACTATGCTACGGTTTTAAACATTTTAACAAATCAGACTGAGCTCTCTGATGCACCAATTTTCTGGACCTTCTAGTAAGAACTAAATCACTAACACTATCACTGAACTTTTTAAGTGATGGCAACAGCTGCAGCAGATAGAACTTGTGTGCAGGTTACCGACAAGGATATATCATTTCACCAATACTATTTCTATAGGTTTTAGTGACGTGCTTCGCGCAGCTTTGTCGGTGGGCTACGAAAGAACCAAACTAAATCTGAAACGAACGGCTTTATGAGATATGACGATAATAACGACATGACGGGCTATGCAGTGGAATTGATTTACCTAGGATGGTAAAAAAGCAGGTACCTTTCGAAAAACTTGATGCACGAAGAGAAATCTCTGCAATTAAGAAAGAGGTGGTTGTAGCATGCGCCGTACAGGACTACGAGTGGGCGGTTTATATGCCCTAAGACCCAGAAGGGTGATAAAAGATCTAAGTTTTAGTAAGTAGTCTACCTCAAAAGCAACTTGATTCCATTAATGATGTTTGCTCACCCTGTCAGAATCATTCACTTCCATGAAAACATTTCGAGTGTAGTAAGGAAGGTAAACGACCACGATCTTTCCTCTCGGCTGAGAGTGAAAGCGAAAAACCTGACGTAGGAATATCGTCTAAGATTTAGCGGACCAATGCGATCATCTTAACCACCAAGTAACGATTGGTCCACAATGTTGAGTCCGTGCATCACTCGAAAGAAATAAGAAAGGGCCGAATACGATCATGAATGAATACTAAAATATTCTGGCACAAACGTATCTACATATATCAAATAACGAGTCAGGCGGCAGTGGATTTATTGTACTTTACGAAAGAACGGCAGTTCTATTAAACCCTTTCACACAGGATGGCGGTGCTCTAGAGAACTAAGAGGTAAGTATATATAATAAAAAAAAAGAAACTAACTAAAAATTAGATAAATAAACAAATAAAAACAAACATAGCAAACAAAATTAATAGTAAACTATCTCTGAAGCTAATTTCTTATGACTTTAAAAAACACAATAGTCCTTATTAAGATTACAGATTTGCTTCCCATAATAGTAAAAGCAACATTTAAAAGCTGCGTCGTTAGTTTATTCGTAAGAAACCACTTTTAGTTACAATGAATTTAAGTAAGTTACTTTCCTTTTTATTTTTTTTGGTAATATGCTAGTTTGATGTCGACAGAATGTAAAAGCTGAGATCATCTAGACACGTAGAAAAGAGAAGAAAAAAATAAAATCTACTTCTTTTCAACTTTACACATTTACAATCAGTATTTTTTTTTTTACAAATTTCAATTTTCATTTTAATAATTGTAAAACATTATTGCTTATCCGTTCCTTTTTTTGTTCTCCAATTTCTATTTTATTTTTAATGATTTTTATTTATTTTTTTATTTTTATTTTTTTTTATTTTAAGCATTTCATATTTTTGATTTCATTGCCGTGATTTATATTAAATTAAATAAAATTAGCCAACAAGTCTTAATTGTAGTATAATACTATTAGAAATAAATTTTAAACTGTTAATTTGCATACATTAATTCATTCTTCTATTATTTTGTGTGTGTGTGTGTTTTTTTTTAAATTTATATTACATCAGCGATTCGAGATTTTGTAAAATCAATCCAATGTGGTGTTCTATTTTATTTACCTTCGAATAACTTAAAAATATAGAGATACATTTTATAAAACAATAATAATAATAATATAAAAGATGTGATGGTTCTTTCTTCTAAATAATGAATATATGGAGAACTACTGTAAACGAACATATGTATGTACATATGTGTAAAAGTAAACATAAGATCGAACTGTCGGAGCCGAAATCAGGCTACACAAATTATCAAAGAAGCCAACATTATCAGGAAAGTCATAACTGTGTAAATTGACAGTCAGAAGGCCATTACAGCTTCAAGGTCAGCAGCAATTATATCAAGGCAGGTAAAACTCTGCAAGTGGCATTTGAATCAGATACCAACTGCGAATGGTATCATAAACAAAAAAAAAATTAATAAATTAATAAAAAATCGTAAATGCCTGGACATTTCGGCCAGCAAAATGGCTATCCATGTGAACAATAATGCACAAGGAACATGGATAAACTTGAATGTTATACTCTTCGATGAGGTGGGGGGACTTATGCAACATCGGACTAGAAAATTTCCAGTGATTCAACCTATATCTGGAGTGTTTTAACTAAGCGCACAATGGTACTAATTGTTGGTATACCAAAGCCGATGACTGGTGTCACAGCGTCCCTAGCTGCCTAGCTATGACGACAACTTTATGCCAACTTTCATCTTTCCTTCTTCTGCAGGGATGATGAAGAAAACGGAATAGTAGAGCCACAGTCGTTGCTGAGAATTTGGAAGGATAACTTCTGCAGAATGTTAAAAGGCGATGACGATCATATTTCCTTCCATCCGGCCAAAGTACAGTGAAGATAGCAATATCTAAGCTTAAACCGAACATGGTAATTGAATCCGAAACTCTAAATGACGAACTATTTAAAGCAGCACGGGATGGTTTGATACGAAACATACACCAACTCGTATGGCCGATCCTCAAGAAAGGAGACACTCCTAACTGTGCCTACTATACCGACTACTATACTTAACATCTTATCTGTCAACTCCTTAAATCTTTTGTCAGCAATCTGATTGGTCCATATAGTTTGTTTTTAGGTCAGGTAAGTTCACCATAGGTCAGATATTCACATTGCGGCAGATCTTGGAGAAACCCCAGAAGCTTTAAATGCATACTCACCACCTTCTCATCGATTTTAAAGTCGCCTATGATAGCTTGTCTAGTTTTGACATCCCTGCCTAACTTATCCCTCTATGTAGGATGTCGATGAAGACTGCATGCTGCTCAATCTTGGTCAGTAACAACATCACCTAAGCTATTGCTACTAAAAAGGGTCTACAACAAAACTACAAGTTGTAATATGATTATTGTACATCATACTTGTACAAAATTCTCATTCTAACAGGGGTCTTATTCAGGACTCTCTACATATCATAGCCTAATATGGCTAGGATATGTAGAGAGAACGGAGAGTCTTTCGATCCATCCCGGATAGGCGACACGGTAAAGAAAGACCTGAGCAAGGGACATCAACCGACATCAAAACGAAGTCAGAAAGTCCAGCATGCTATGTTGTAGAGTAAACATTTTTATTCCACTGGCATTAATAATAATTTACAGTTAAAATAACTTTTCGCGCACCCGGAACTGGATCACTGGAACTGAATCACTTCTGTTTTGATTACAAAATATCTATATGACTTCTACGATAGTTCATGGCACTTTTGTAATATGGTTAACTATAGCGGAGTTTTTATCGACAAAATAGAATACAATATTGTTTCAATATTTACATGAAATGTTTGTAATTTTTCAATAACAGGATATTTTTTTTAAACATTTATATAAGTCACTGTCCAGGATTTAGCGAGTTTGCACTGTGGGATTTATTTCGAAATTTTGCATGTAAAATGCTTTTCTGAGAAGAAAGATAACAAGAATGGCTAATATTATTTTATCTTGAAAATGCAAGCTTGTTTTTTTGTGTGCAGAACAACGATACGATACACTCACTGAACAGCAGTTCTCATCGAAATGTCATTGCGTTTAATTCAATTTTAACTAGTACACGATTTGTGATAGAATTCTAGACGACAAAAAAGGATTATAATCGCTGCTGTAATTTGGCAACAAGATGCGACAAATACAACGACATACATCGAAAAAACGAAAAACAATTCGAATCGACTAATTTTTCAATGATATCTTTAGAAGCAAACTAAAAATAATGGCCCCTAGTATAGAAATACTAAAAGCAACTCATAGAGTCGCTGTTAATTAGGTGATCGAAAGTTGCATTTAAAATTTCATAGTAATAAAACAGAATAGTTATTGTGATTCATTTCCAAATTTTCACTACTGTGAACATACACAACAATTCAAATTGCAGACTAAAAATTGTGCATTAGCGTAGAATTTTAGCACATTCAATCGTTCTTTTATAATTTGTCCGTACGCTATTATTTCTCCCATGGCGAATAATATCAAAACTAAGTATAATTTGGGCGGTTTAGAGGCGGCTCCCTAAACGGTTTCCTTTTTAGGAGTGACATTCGAGTTTTACTACCGATTTGTAGACAACTTTAAAAAAAACTCGCGTTTAAATTCATTTATTACTAAGGGTCAATATTACGGTTAATAGTTATGTATCCCTTTTTAATTTTAATCCGTGATGTAATATATTTAACAAATAGAAAATGTATGTATGTCTCCCCAGAATTAATCCGAATCACCATTATGTAGTTCAAGTTCTATTTTTGGTGCTTAAAATAATGAGAAAAGAAACAAAAATGTAAATAACAAATTTTAGCAGCAATTAAAATGAATTCTGTTATAAAAAAAAATCACAACAAACGTTTTTTATTTTATTTTTAGAAGGCATTTAATGAACAAAATGATTTTGCTTCCTTTTTTTTAAAAATTAAATTTTGTTTGCTTGTGTTTTTGTTCTTTAATCAACCTTGCCATATATTATTTCTTATAAGTCGCAGGTTAATATATTTATATATAGTGCTTGTTACTTTTGTTTCTTCTTTGTTTCATTATAAATACAATATGTCTTTTTCTCTTTTTTAGTGTATCTTGAAAAGTAAAAAAAAAAAAAAACATTTTCAAAATGATTACTAATTATTGCTTAAATCTATGTTTTAATGCTCGTTTTGTTTTATACTTTTGTAACATTAACTTAAACCATAAATGTATTTTATAATTGAGACATACTTGAATAATTGTTAAATATGTATATGGAAATATATACAGTTTTTGTTAAATATCAGTTTACTTTATTTATATATATATAAAAAAAAATTAATACAAACGTTAAATTATAGTATCCAACTGTCTGGCTTGATGTAAAATTTTCTTTTGATGTCCTACTAAAGTAATGCCCATATCAGATAGCTGTTGAGCAGTAAGTCTGGAAATCTAAAATGAAGACATAACAAACAAACGGAATGTAAAAGGAACAGGGGAGACTCGATTTAGTGTTATTAGTCTTAGAATCTGATAGATGATGTTAATTTTTAAGTAGAACCGCATTACTGAGCAAAACTGAATTTTGGTTGAATTCTTGAAGAAGGGTTATAATAATGATTAAAATTTATCGAAACATTTTTCACATTTGCCATTTTCGATCCCGATCAAAATAAATGCATTCATTTCAGATCGATCCATTTGATTAATATGTTATTTTTTCTCTGAGTGATCAATTGATGGGTCGGAACACAAACTATACGAGTGATTAACTTTATCGATCGAAACAAATATTGGCATAAATGTTCATTGGTCTGATCGCCGATCAAATATTTTTTCTGATCGATCAAGTCCAGCGACAGGAAAAAAACATATCTATCGATCAGGTAGTATTTGAATTTAGCTGAATATAACATGGTTATCTTGAAACTAGTTAGAAAGACATAAGATCAGAGTTGTAGTTTTTAAATACAACACAGCTGTATGTTAATAGAGCTTGCATAACGAATAAATACACTCAAAAATCTAAGACTCTACGGTCACACAAGCTCGGACATAAACGAGCAGATTTTCGTGCTTTAATAAGTCAATATTTCAAGGTTGTTTTTAGGGTTCCCTTACGGTGGGAGTCGGATCTTATCTGTCATTACATTCAAAGCATTTCCCGTAGATAATTAAAATTTGGACAGGGTCAGTTCTTGTAAAAAAAAATCATGGGTTTGAATAGCTATGCAATGATTAAGAGAAAGTTATTCTGGTTATGATGCAGATGTTGATTTAAAAAAAAAATCTGTTTAAGCCATACATATAGTCATAGTATATAGCCACTTGTGAGATCAACATCACTTTTTCAACACCTCTTTCATGAAAATTAATCCACGAGTTTAGGCCTTAAGACGATAAATGGTCAAATAGATACATACAGATATCTGAAACACATAAACACAATAAAATGACTGTTACTTTAGAAAAAAATTATAGCCTTCTAGGCCGATGACACACAAGATGAGAAAAGTGTTAAGCATAATAACTGTAACAAAATATCAGTTAGTATATGATATATATATATAATTGGTACGGATCCCTTTGGCGTATGAAGTATGATACATTTATCTTTGGCTATTTTTTTTATCAACGAACTGATTGAATCGTTCAAATGGTAATTTAATAAAAAGCCGGTTGGTTGTAGTAGAAGAATATGATATCAGGCAACAGTATAAGGGGATCATATATGTACTGAACTTCGCAACTATTAAAATAAAACTTACATTCTAGCTTAATATCAGTTTCATAAAGTTTAAACACAAAATAATTAAAGAATTTGTCTCACCTGTTGCGCCGTCACTAAATTAGCTTCTTTAAAATGTTGAGAATAGCGTGACATTTTAATACTCTCCAGCCATAGATCAGTACTAATAAATATATTGTGACCACGTTGTGTATCGATGATATGTGTCCCATCATTATCAGGTGAATTTCTTGTTGTTAGAAGTGCTTGCGGCTGCCGTGCTAGATTATCTAACGTTGAAACTATACTGGCAAATGTTGGCCTATGTGTACGTTGTTTCTGCCAACAATCCAACATTAGTTGATAGAGAGCCTCCGGACAGTCCATCGGGGCTGGTAATCTGTATCCTTTCTCTATACTCTTTATAACATCCTAGGAAGTGATTGTAAAGAATGGAAAAGGAAATTTGTAATAAAACTCTATCAAGTTCACTAAGCCAATCAAATTTTTACCTGATTCGACCAATTCCAGTAAGGACGTTCACCATATGACATAACTTCCCACAAAACTACACCATACGACCAAACATCAGATGCTGATGTGAATTTTCTAAAAGCTATAGCTTCTGGAGCCGTCCAGCGGACTGGAATTTTCCCGCCCTTCAAAATTAACAATAATAAGTAAACCAAAAGACGTGTTTAAATAAATTTAGATATCTTACTCTTGTTGTATATGCGTCGCTGGCATTTTCGATCTCTCGCGATAGTCCAAAGTCTGCAATTTTGCACACCAATTGTGCATTGACAAGGACATTACGAGCGGCTAGATCTCGATGCACATAGTTCATATCACTCAGGTAAGACATGCCGCTAGCAATGCCACGTAGCATTCCAATAAGTTGCAATGTTTGAAATTTTCCATCGTTAGCGCGAAGGAAAGTATCCAGGCTGCCATTTTCCATATATTCGGTTATGATCATGACAGGATTTGATCGAGTAACAACACCTTGAAGGTAGATTACATTTGGATGATCGAATTGCCCCATAATTGAGGCTTCTGTTAGAAAGTCACAGCGAGCTTTTTCTGAGGAACCTGTTTGGGATATAGCTTTTAATGTTTTTTATCAAAAATAACTGTTAAAAAACTATCAAAAGATAAACATATTATATTTTAAAAAATATATATTTCAACATGGCATCTGTTTAGTCGTAAGGCTAAAAAAGTCTAAGTCTGACTCGGGGCTCTGTCACAGCGTTATAGGATCACTTTCCTAAGATATGTGTGTAAAAAAGAAAGAAAAACAGTCACTGATCGATGTAATCTCTTCCGATCAGTTGCCGCAATTCGAGTTAAAAATATTGAATATTCAATCCCAATTTAATACTTAAAAAAAATACAAACGAGTACCTCATTTACCACCAAATGCTCTATCTACCATCAAATGACACCAACTACCATAACAAATTCCTATCCATCTACTACAAAATAACTTATCCACCACCACATACCCCAGCATAACACCAAATACCACAACAATCCAATTCGATTGACCATTTAAGTTTTGCCTTGCTCCATCGTCGATGAGATCCGAAATGAAGAACTTCATCTAAAGAATGTTTAGTGTGTCAGCGGCAGCAATTATTTAAAGACTCTACTGTACAGCTAAGTAAAAAATACTACCGTCAAAAATATTAGAAACTAGTCGTAGGAACTTTTTTTCATATTCCATTGCATTTAAAAATTCCCAGAAAACTCCACGCGGGTTTAGTTGGGAGCAAATATTTCTACTTCTAAGCACATACTTATAAGTAGAGCTGGAGAAAAAAGAAAACAATAATCAAAATAACAAACATATATATTCCATATTTACCTACCTCCAAATAGAATAATGTTCACTAACATACCAACACTACCCTAATGTATCTTCCGATACATCCATTTCAAAATTCAGTTAAAAATACGTACAATGATGTTAACACAACGAAATTTGCAGACTGAATGAGCAATATATCCCAAATATTAATTTCAATAACGGTTTCAGCATTAAATTAATTTTATGCATTTTATGGCAATTGGAAAATAACCCCCGAAAAAAATGCGCAATACTTATGTTACAACAATTATTTTAGCGAAACACCACAAACCAAAATATAAGACAATCTTCTGTAGCACTAACAAAAACTGATGAAACGAATTCAATAAAATCAAAATAACAGACGCCATATTAATTACTTTAATTTGAAACATGATAATTTTTGTCTTACCTGGCTTAAGAGTTTTTATTGCTACATCGATGTCTTGGACGAAATTTGGTGGTATTTTAAGACGCCCTCGACACACATCGCCAAATTCACCGCCACCTAAGAATAAATACACAATTATTAAGTTGATTGCATACATAATGTTCTGTACATGCTATAGTTTACCTATGATAGCCTCGATGGTAATGTAACTTGCATCAATCTCTCGAGCAAACTCTCGAATTGCTTGATTTGGGTCTTCATAAGTATGAGGGTCTACATAGCTACGACTTGTGCCAAATAGAGGTGTTGTCACTGAAATATTATTTGGTGTTCGATAATATCCGTAAATTGAACTTATTGCTACACATTTTGTTATTTTTGCGTTTGTTATATGTGTAAACGTTAAAACCAAACAAAGTTGAATCGAAAAATATATAGGCATAAGCATTCCACATCACATACCAAGAGCACACCAAACCCAAAAATATTTTTTTAGCAGGGAATTTTATAATACAAATCCAATTTTAGTAAGCAGGAAGTTGAAAAACGTACATAAAAGAAATAAAATGGGAAATTAAAATTTGGAGTTAATTAAAAAACAAGTAGAGGGAATAGAAAAAAAAATCAAATAGAAGAAAAATTGTAAATAAAAAAATATTTTTTAAAAGAAAAAAGTAAAATTACCATTTGATTGGATAGTCTTAACAATTGGTGTAGTATCCATGGCATGAACTAAAATTTAAAATAAAATACAAATGAAAAAAAAATCATAAAAACGGCCAACCATGCATTTTGCTTTCTCAGCTATACTACCTATCCAACTACATATGTATGTCATAATAGCACACAAACAAATAATTTATTTTTGATTGTTAATCATGATTTTAAATATTGATTTCCTCAGAGAGGAAAATACAATTAAAAGAAAGAAAGAATACTGCAGGAATACTGCATAGAAATTTAAGTGTAGATTCGAAATCTCGTCAATAAAACAATGTTAGTCTCGCGTCCGTCTGACAAACAGTTGCGCCTTTCTTATAGTATAAAACTGTAGAAAAACAGCTATTGCACAGCCGTTCGAACACTATGTACGTATACAATGTAAGTTCCTTCCATTCGTGTGAAAAATAAATCACGCACGATATAAAATATCTCGTATACCACGAATGGCTGCGAGAAACTACGCCGAGCCCTGAATGGGCAATTAGCGCCAAAATACATATTTATTTATTTTTTTAGTACTCAGCGAATAGCTATTTCGTCTTGACTGTTTTTCTTAACACGTTGTTGTACAATTTTTACCATGGTCCGAACAAAATATTTTTTACATACATATTTAGATTCCTGAAATATTAAACTCTCATTTTAAGAAATGAACTTGAGATGGCAAACGACTAACAAAGCCCCCGTAGGAGCAGCATCTCCCGATAGGTGTTGGTTTGCTAAGTTACAAGAAAAAGCCACTGCAGCCGAAAACCTAGCAGCTCCCACCTACTCGTGGTGCCATCTGGGAATTTCTTCGGAAATTGCGAACGGGAGAGAACGAATGGCGAGTCTCCTCCGCCATATAACAGAATAAGTGTCGGATGGTCTGGGGCCCAGCGAGCCTTAACCGTAAAAAGAAAAATTGCTCCGAAACGGAAACATACGCCTCGGATACGGACGGATAATCTGATGACGACCTTTGGCTATCAAACACAAACAACGATCGGATTCTGGAACGTTAAGACCCTCCTGGACTCACTCCAAGAAGGGCCTTAACAACGCCAGATTCCTCCAAATGGAGCGCGGACTCGTACGGTATAAAATAGACATCTTTGGGCTGAGTGAGATAAGATGGTTCGATGCTGGGGAATATGTCTCGCCCACAAAGAGTACT
Source organism: Pocota personata (assembly GCA_963082735.1). Lineage (NCBI taxonomy): Eukaryota > Metazoa > Arthropoda > Insecta > Diptera > Syrphidae > Pocota > Pocota personata. Next base: position 7,197,660 of record OY720433.1, read on the forward strand.
GTCATGCTCTACTCTGGTATACCTGCTGGAAGCGCACGGAGGTCTGGAGTATGACTTGTGCTAACTCCAGCAGCGCGTAAGTCTCATATCTTGGAAACCTCGCAGTGACCGGATATTGACGGCCAGATTTCAGAGTAGAGTAAGGAAGGTCACCATCATACAGTGCTATGCTCCGACTGATGACGCGACTGAGGATGAAAAGGACAATTTCTATAGCCAGTTAGGCGCCGTCTTCAATGAATCGTAATCGTAATCGTAATGGTGATGGGGGATCTCAATGACAAGGTAGGTAGCGACAACAACATTCTTAAACACGTGATAGGAGTTCACGGCCTTGGAGACCGACCCGACACCGGTGAGCGGTTTGTGGACATCTGCAATACCAACCGCCTAGTTATTGGAGGTACGCTGTTTAAGCATAACACGTGCCATAAAATCACTTGGGTCTCGACTGATAGGCAAAGAACATCCAACCAGATCGATCACATTGCGACCAGTCGCCGCTTTAGAAATTGTCTCCTGGACGTCCGTAACAGACGTGGAGCTGATATCGGACAAGAACGAGATCACCATCTTATGCTAGGTCATATACGCCTTCGTACTGCATCCGTCAACAACAACCGATCAAACTTGTTGAACATCACCAGGCTCAATACCAATAGGCTTAAGGACCCTCAAGTGCGCCAACAATTTAGGGACTACCTTGCCTTAGAAGCGGAAGCAATCAGCAGCTCAATGCAGGAGAGCATGGATGATCACTGGAATGTTGTGAAAAATACTTTTGCGAGCGGGGCACACATCTATGTCGGTAAAAGGCAGGCACACCATCGCACTTGGCTTTCGGCAGACACCTGGAGACGGATCGAGGAGCGTACAACAATAAAGGCTCGGATTGCAACGGCCTCAGCAGTAGAGAGAACCGAGTTAGAAACCCAGTACCGTACGAAGAAGAAAGAAATGCAGCGTAGTGTGAGACGTGACAAATGTCAATATATCGACACACTGGCTTCTAGGGCTGAAGAAGCAGCGAGCAGGTGCGATAGTAGGACTGTTTACAGCATCACCAAGGAGCTCATTGGTGGTCGAAACTCCAAAGAACACCCGGTGAAGAGTCTGGACGGTAATCTCCTGATTTCGGATGAGGATCAGCTCAATAGATGGAGAGAACATTTTGCTTCAGTGCTAAATCACTTAGACGATGGCGATATGATCTCAAATTCGAATGAGTATTCCGAAGCAACAAATTCCCGAATACGCACGGCACCTCCCAGCAAAACAGAAATTATGGCAGCAATCAAGTCCCTCAAGAAAAACAAAGCGGTGGGTATTGATGGCATCCTTGCCGAATTGTTTCAAGCGGCGCCAAACACATCAGCAGATCTGCTGCATCCGCTAATACAGAGAGCTTGGGATAGCGAACAATTTCCACAGGAGTGGAAAAGGGGGATGATCATTAAGCTTCCGAAAAAGGGAAACTTGATGGAATGCGGAAACTGGAGAGGTATATGTGTTCTTCCAGCTGTAGCCAAAATAATAGCAAAAATAATTCTGGGCCGAATTAAAGAGCATTTAGATTCTACTCTCGACGTCGAACAGGCAGGCTTTCGCGCTGGATCCTCCTGCATCGACCACATAAGCACCTTACGGATCATAATCGAACAATGCGTTGAGTACAGGTCTCCGCTACATCTGTTTATCGACTTCGAGAAGGCTTTCGATAGCTTGAATCGAAATGCTATTTGGCTGGCCTTGTGCAGGAGAGGCATCCCGGAAAAACTTATTGCTATTATCAAGGCTACATACGAGGGCGGTAAGTGTCACGTCTTACACAACGGTAAGGTGTCAGAGGAATCTGGTGTCCAAAGTGGAGTACGTGAAGGATGCATTCTGTCACCACTATTGTTCTTGGTGGTTATCAGCGATGTACTCCGTGCAGCATTGACGGAAGGAAACAATGGAATTCGTTGGACTATGACATTTTACCTTAAACACCTAGACTACGCTGACGATGTTTGTCTACTTTCACATCGGATAATGGACCTTCATCTAATGGCCCATAATCTAGAAACTGAGGCAAACAAAGTGGGACTCAAAATAAACACGGCCAAAACAAAAGCCCTCAGCACTTTCAACACTAACGCTCAACTTAACATTGCCGGACAGGAAGTCGAAAAAGTTGACAACTTTCTATATTTAGGAAGTGTGGCGCAGGACAGTTGAGGAGGAATCGAGCTTTATAGGAATGAATTGGAGGCAGCTCAAACGCGTTGCAGGCGTGGTTGACGCCCTATGCCCCCCGAGGGGTTAAAGGACCTAAGTATTTTAAGAGATTGTATGAGAAAACCTATTGCTAGGATTTTTATTTGCATATAGGGCAAGTATTGGTTTCATTAAAGTGTTCGAACTCGAGACTTTGATCGATTCTGATATTACTAATGTAGAGAAACTCGAAAAAGTGGGTCTATCAATTATATCTGTCAGTCTGACTGTAAGCACGACTGCAGCCTAGACTGCAAGACGGATTTTCTTTAATCTTCATATTATTCTAACCCAAAATTTAACAGCACTTTATTAATGACCAAAAAGAAAAGCAAAATCGAAAAAGGCACTAACGATTTTTTTCAAATTTAATATTTGGACTAGGTTAGACATATGCCACTAGATGACGTACCAATATGTAACTTATTAACGAATTTTTGGAAAATTGGTTATTTGTCGGATATTATTTGTTTGGATTTTAACGCAGTTTTTTGTGTAGCTTTTTAAACTCTAAAAGTCCCTTGTACAATGTCTCGACATAGAAGTTACAGTTTAACCGTCAAACTAATTTTGGCAATACCAAAATTTACTTGCTGCTCAGTCCCTTGGCTACGGAACAATTTATATTCTATAATCAACCCGACAGAATACCCCACAAAACAAATAATTGAAAACCCCATTCGCATCGCTTTATTAGTCTTCGAGCTGATAACCATAAACATATCGGTATATCCGACGAAACTTAATTTTATAATGGTGAAGATACAAGTACCAAACTTGATCAAAATCTCGAGATTTTGAAATTGTCACTTGTCCTTTATAGAAGTAAGTAAAAATGCCTGAGAATTCATGTGGTGTAAGTCAGAAAAGAGTTCGTGTCTGACTTTTTGGCAATTTAACTTAAAATTTTCGGGATTGCATACTTTATAGTTTATTTATAGGGCTGAAACATACATAATTCATTATATTGAATGCTAGAAGACGCCTTGTTTTGATGCTGAATATCGTACATCCAAGTAATAAAAATGAATAACTCACACGTTACATCATTTGCATTCTCAGCACAACTTTTGCTTTAGCCTGTGAAAATTACACAGCTGCTTCAATCGGTTTGAATCAGTACATTAACTATATAGGTATACATAAAATCCTCTTGTACCTTCATTAAATATTAGTTGCGCAACTAAGTTCTCTAAGTTGTCAATAGATGGCTCCAGCAGTAAGTGCTGGTCGATTTTGACATATCCAAAACGTCATGAACCGAGCTTAGATATATGGTAAACAAACTGTTTTGACACATTAGTGATTTTGTTTTGGCGTCATATACTTTTGGTTGTGTGGAAATGTCTGATTTTGTGCCAAATAATCGTCATTTGCGGAAAGTGTTGATTTCTTCTTTCATTCAAAGAAAACGGCGGCTGAAGCGCATCGAGAGCTCCAAAAAGTTTACGGATACAACGTACCGTGATTGGTTCCGTCGCTTCAAAGACGGTGATTTCGATGTTGACGACCGTCCGCGTGAAGGAAAGCCAAAATCCTTCGAAGACGCTGAATTGGAGACATTGCTCGATGAGGATCCATGCCAAACGCAAGAACAGCTTGCTTCAACATTAGGAGTTACTCGTCAAGCCATTTCCAAGCGATTGCATGCGTTTGGAATGATTCAAAAACAAGGAACTTGGGTTCCTTATGATTTGAAGCGAAGGAACGTTGGGCGTCGTTTTTTCGCCTGTGAACAACTGCTCTAGCGGTAAAAAAGGAAGGGTTTTGTTCATCGCATCATGACGGGTGATGAAAAATGGATTCATTATAGCAACCCAAAGAAAAGAAAGTCATGGGGATTGCCCGGTCATGCTTCTACGTCATCGACTCGGCCAAACGGTATCGACTTCAATTGATGCGATTGAGCCGAGGGCTGCGCGAAAAACGGCCACAATATGAGCAGAGGCACGAAAAAGTGATTCTACAGCATGACAACGCGTTGCCAAACCCGTTAATACCTACCTGGAAACGCTCAAATGGGAAGTACTACCCCACCCGCCATATTCCCCAGATATTCCGCTCATATGAAGATATCAAAAAATGGCTTGATTCGTGGATAGCCTCAAAAGATGAACACTTTTACCGTAACGGTATTCGAGCTCTGCCAGAAAGATGGGAAAAAGTTGTAGCTAGCGATGGGCAATACTTTGAATGATTCATTTGCAATCATTTTTTCACAAGAAAGTTGCATTTTCATCAAAGAGAACTTAGTTGCGCACCTAATAATTTTCAGTAAACTCTCCTATTCAATATAGACATGGACATTAAAAAGTATGAGATAACAGGCACGACAGAAAGCAAGGCTCGATAGGGCTGGTTATCACGGTCGAGCTATGAGGAAAAAGCCTTTTATTAACAAAGTCAATCGCCCAAAAATTTGCAAAAGACCATCTCAAATGTGATTCAGCTTTTTGGAATACCGTCATTTTTACAGACGAGAACAAGTTTAACATCCATGGCGCAGATGGACGTGGCAAAGTTTGGAGAAAGGCGAACAAGGAGCTAGTTCCGAAAAATATGGCTGGTACTGTCAAACACGGCGGTGGATCGGTTATGGTCTGGGGTTGCATGGCGGCTTCTGGGGTGGGCAATTTAGTCTTTATTGACGAAACAATGGATCGCACCAGAGCGTTGAAAAATTAGGCTTAGAGGGATCATTTACATAGAAGAAGATTATGAATTAGCGAAATAAAAAACATTTAATTTCTCTATCGAAATTCAATACCAATTGTTTTATCGTTCATATTCATCGTTACAGGCTGTATACTTACTTTTGTGACTAACTGTATATTGGAAATGAGCCATTAGTAATGTCAACACAGTTCAAATGTTTAGGCTCTACAATAAGCACTGGTGGTAAAATCGAATCGAATGTCACAAGCAGAATTAACGCTAACTGAATGAAGTGGAGAAGCCTTACTGGAATGCTGTAGGATAAGAAAATGCCTTTGAAACTAAAGGGCAAAGTCTGCGATAAGACCGGCTATGATGTATGGTTCGGAATGTTGAGCTGCAAAACTCGAATTCTCGAATACATATTTAAAGCAAAGGTGAGAAGGAGAAAGTTGCTTGTAAACTAGAACACCCTAACCTGATCTTTGCACATGATTCAGCGACGTAGATAGCTTATGCAAAGGGCCCTTAGAAAATACTTATGAATTGGGCAATTCAGAAATTCACTTTGTTTTCAGGATTGATTTTCACCGAAGCAAATCAACTACGACATTTGTTTTCCTTATAATAAAAATATATTTTCACCTCAGACCTACACTTGAATATGAAAAAAATTTTCTTAAAATTATGAGCGTCTCTAATGGGTGGCCCTTTTTCGTTGTTCATATAGCATTGCTGACTCAAACTAAATTTTGCGAACTAATTCTAACCCTTTTTTGGAAGTAATGGTTTTGTTCATCCTCACATTGTTATGAAAACTATTGAAAGGAGAGGTATTGAGATGGACACGTGCAGCTGAGTAATTAAAATGTCATACATATTTGCTTAGAAAAAAAATCGGAATTGACAATTTTGAAAAGCACAAATTTAGTAAATTAAAAGCTTTTAAATTGTTTTTAACATTCCGATTTGTAAAAACCCCGGCTTTAGATTTTTAGATATGACAAATCGAAAAAAAAAATTCGTTTAATCCTCAATTTAGAATTTATGGGATTTTGAAACCCAGAATTTCGACTTTTCAAGATTTCAAAATTTTAGGTTGTGAAATCGGTATACTGTATTCTAAAATAATAATAATAATAATGAGAGCAAAATAATGACAATGCTAGAAACGTAATAGATCACAAATGGGTTTTAAAGCTCCAAAGTTATTTTAATATGTACATCATACGTATTAACTTACAATTGGATTATCAAAAAAAAGTAAATTAAATCGTAAAATACTTTTAACGCATATACACATCAAATAAACAAAGCTACCATTCAAGAACGACGAAATAGTCCTGATATTTTTAACAGTACAACCTCTATTATACTGATTTTTAGCGAATTCGTTAAACTTGATAAAAATTAAAAAGCATGTATGTCGGTAGTACATTGTACTCTTGGGTTAAGTGACATTTTCTTGATAAACTTGAGTTAACTAGCTATGCGCATATACAGTGTTGGAAAAAATAATAGAAACAAGCTAGATTTGGACTTTTTAATAAAAAAAAATATGAAAAACGTGAAGGCAAACATAAACGAAATATATATTAGTTCGTTCCTACCAAAATTAAGATTGTTATTTTTTTTTATGTAATGAATTACTTTACATTGAAAGTGTTCAATATGGTTTTAGTACTTAGTCGTAGCACCCTTGTTTTTAACCACTGCCTCATATCTTCGTTTCATAGACTGAACTAATGAGGAACAGGTATGTGAAGGTATGGACTGCCATGCTTCTTGTATTTTGGACCACAATTCTTCTTTGTTTCATTGATCATTGTCGTGCATAAACTCCCACTCCCATGTTAGCGGCATATCCTCTTCAGCAAATGGTATCATTACCGTATTCAGGATGTTAACGTAGTCCACAGCACACATTTTGTTCTTTATCCAGAAAAGTGGTCCAACACCAGATGCTGAGAAGCAGCCCCAAATCATAAGGTTACCTCCACCGTGCTTTACTGTCTTTTTTTGTGTATTTTGGGTCAAATTCAGAATTTTTTGGTCGCCTCACGTGCATTTTCCCATCAGATCCAAACAAATTGATCTTTGTTTCATCCGAGCACAAAACATTGCTCCAGTTTTCATGGTAGAGGTGTCTGTTGGGAAAAGTAAGCTTTTGTTGTACATTTCTCTTACTTAGAAAAGGGACTCTTCTTGGGCTCATTGCCATTAAACCTGAATCACTTAACCTGTTCCTAATTGTTCGACTTGTTACAGGTGGGTTCAACTCATTTTTAAGTTCCTCCGAAGAAGAAAACGGTTTAGTCTTACAATGACGTACAAAAAGTTGGTCGAACCAAGATGTTGTCTTTCGTTTCCTGCCTCTCGTTTCTTCTTTGGGATAATAATGGAGGGCAGTAAAAAACTTATTTTTAGAACACTTCATTATATGCGCTATTCTGTGAATTGCACAGCCGTCATTTCTTAGATTTTTAATTACTTTCCTTTCAAAATCAGTGCTCGACCCATTTTCACAGAAATTTCGGTTTGAGAATTTTTTTTTTTTTTTTTTCAGTAACAATTTAACAAAAGATTAAACTTTTTTCAACTATTTCCAAGAAAATTAAACACGACGAATGTCCTACGCTCCAGGAACTACATAATCGAGGAACATTTTTAAAAATAAACTTCCGATTGAAGAACAATATAAATAGGTATAAATATTTCTTTATAAAATTCTAAATGTCAGTTTGGTAGACGGCCTTGAGCCAAACCATAAAAGACTAAGAAAGGGTGACCGTGGTGTAGTGGTAACATCATCGCTTGTCACACTGTTGGTTCACGGTTCAAATCCTGATGTCAATAATCATCTATTTATTTGGCATGAAGTAAATAAAAAAAAAGTCGATCAATTGCGAAAGCTAAGTCAACTCTATTGCTCAACTCTATTGCGAAGGCATAACACTGGCAGTAGAGTGGTCATATGGCTGAAAATGCAACTTGATCGTGTTGATGACAGCAGGAGGACGGAAAAAAATACTGTGAATCATGAGCAAAAACAAACAAGCTCCCCAGTTATCTGGACGCTACCCTTGGAGTTTACAGAAACTTAATACCACCTGAGTTTCAAACCACTATACCAAATCTTTCTTTCTCTCTATCCCTGTCTATCTATACAACGGCCGTGAACTGTAATAGTATAAGGGTATTCATATCCCCTTTGGCGCGCCCAAATTATAAAAAAAAAAAATAATAAAATAAAATTGTATCTACAATGAAATTGTATTTATTTGTATTTTTTTTAATGAAATAAATAGTCTAACTGAAACTAAACTATTATTTTTTCCAGGCAGAATATGACCCTTTTTTGCATTTTCTTCGTTTAGGTAAAAACAACTGCACCATTTCACAGTACTGTTAGGTAACATTCATGTGCAGTAGTGGTGTTAATGTGAGATATAATTATGAGCCACAGCTGTTTGTTTACTATTGTGCCTGCCTTTCTATTATTTTTTACAACACTGTATGTATATGTGCAATGAAACGAATAATTTAAACACTGCCAGAGAGCACATAAACAGTAGATATCGAAATGATATACTCAAAAAAATAGTTTTTGTCATTTAACACCAGTGTCTAGTACACCATCCAATTGTACACTGTAAATATCCATAATGTTATATTAGGTAACGGTTTTCAAGTAAATTGTATCGTTTAAAACACTTTATTAGTTTTACTTACTTTAACTAAAACATGCAATATATATGTAACTATGTAATTTCATTTCCTTTTAGAGAAATTGCAAAGAAACTTAAGTAACAGAAAACAAACCACTAACTTTAAAAATGTATATTTATACCGCACTGTAAGTGTGTGTTACTTGAATTGTTTCAATTGTTATTTTTTTCCAAAGCAAAAGTTCAAAGCCAAAAAATTAACCATACAAAGCGAAACATTTTCGAAATGTTTCAATAAAAATGTTTTTTATAATTTTGAATTTTGTAATTTTACTCTTCTTTTTTTTAACACTTACTATAGGTAACGACGAGTCCTGGATGGATTATTATATTTTTAATAACATTATATATTTTTTTTACATAAATTGTTGTTTTTGTTATTTTTTTTATGTTTAGGATATGGGAGGAAGAGAAAAAAAAATTATATAAAAAGAGATTTGTTAAATTCATTGCTTCATTAAAAAAAAAAAAAAAAAACAAATAACATAAAATAGGAAACTTTGACGCATTTTATTTGTCCACAAATGCACTGTAAGGTTGTATACATATAATAAGGTTGTAAATATTGTAATGTAATACTAAGTAAAAGGACAAATGTTATAAACTACCTAATGATAGAAGTACTCACCTTCGTTGCTAGCATAGTCCAGTGGTAGCGGCAAGTGATTGTTTGTTTTTTTATCCAATTCGTCTTGATTTTTGGATCGTAGGAAAAGTACTGTCGCCACGATTACTAGGACAAGTATGAAGACCACAGCAACAGTTGCACCAGCGACAATTCGCATTTGCATTGAGTCATCGTAGACTTGAGGGAAAAAACAAATCAGTCAGTTTCACTGATTGCTAAATGGCGCGTGATCATTTCTTACCTGGACTCACACTTTGATGAGTCTGTGCGTAGACGATGTTGCTGTATGTTCCATAGCCATTCAAAGTTTTGCAGCGTACTTGAAATCCGTATTCTGAATTTTCCTGTAAACCCTCAATATGAGCCTTTGTTTCCTTAGTGTTTAACGCTGTCTTGTTAATAGCATCCAATTCTGGCTTTGGAAACCATCTAACTTCGTAGAACTCAATTGGGGAGTCACTATGAATCGGTTTGTCCCAGACCAGGTCAGCTTCTTTACTTGTTATGGAAACAATGCGAACATTGAAAACAGTGCTAAGTATGGCGGATTCAGTAGTGAAAATTATTTCTGTATATTCTGTCTTAATGATGGAACCATCGTCTGTTGAAGATGAAGCCGATGACGATTTATCGACAGCAGAGTCTCCAGCATTCGATGTCCCATTATCGCCATCGGTGGTCTCGTTCTCTGGGCTTATTGAATAAGATACCCCATTCATGGAATGAATTTGAATAGTGTATGTGGTCACTGGTTCTAGATTTGTTAATGTTAGCTTTGTTTCATTAAACGTATCTGTTGATGGATTCAATACTACATTGGACGAACATGACGCACATTTAACTTTGAAAACTATATCACTGCGAAACTTTGAGTCCAATTGTTCGTCAAGTGCGCGAGTAGGTGCGTTCCATGATAATATTGCACTTGTTTGATCAACAAACAAGAGGGTGAGATTCGTTGGGGGACCCGGCGGTTTATAGCAAGGCATTTGTTTACCGTCTCGGGGGTGACGATAATAGCCCGATTGACATGGACAGAACGCCACCCCGATTTTTAAAGACTTTGAATTCAGAGGACAAGCTGTGCATTTGCTTACCTCAACAGAGCGGAATGTTCCAATGGGACATTCTAGATACAAAATTGTTTAACAATATGTCAGTATTGGGATGAATGTACTCACCATTGCAAGTCTTGTTGACGTAATCAGGCTCAAAGCCAACTTTACATCGACAACCTCCCGTAAGGATGGTCCATTTGCCATCACCCTTACACAGGTACGTTGGCGGCTCATATGGTTCCGCATTATTCACACAAGTACCATTTTGTTTCTCAATAATTGTGATTTCCCTGCCAGTGGGGGTTTCATTAAAATGAGCAAAATTCTCTGTAACGCTGGGACATGTTATGTAATAAACTTTAACTGCTAACACACTTATACAAGCGCCCTGATCACGGAACGCAAAATAAACACCCTTCTTGGTGACCGCTATACTTTTAACCTCTGTATTAATATCGACATCGGAGTTTTGATTAAATCGACCTTCGCCAGCGGCTATGCGAGCTATAAGAATATTGTTCAGGACAAAATTAAAAGCAGGACAAATAAATTTACTGACCGATAAGTTTATAGCTTTCTGGCTGCCATGGCGGTGGTTCTCTTGTTGCAGCATCAAATTCATAAAAAAGCAAACTAAACGTTTCTTTACATGATAACGCATTTCCTACACATGATTGAAGGGATTAATAATTAATTGGTGTTTTTGTTTTCAAACGTCCTGCTTTAATGTTTACCTGGGAACAATGAACAATCTCTAATTGTGAATTGAATTTCTATATATAAACGATTAGCTGGACCACGGTCAATGAACGGTGACCAGAGCCAATTGTTAACATTATGATAGGCAACATCACAGACAACATAGCTTCTCCAGTTAATACCTTTAACGAAATCTGTAAACGATTCTTCCACCCACTAAAAAGCAAAAATCCATTCATTGTTTCATTCACAATTTTTTTATACAATCATAAGTAAACTTACACCAGGAGTTTGTGCCTGGGGACCATATGGGTATCTGGTCCATTCTAGTGTTGCCTCTCTCGTGGTGTCTAATAGGATTACTAAAAGAGAATAAAGGTACATTGTTAATTTTGCTTTTAAAGAAAATATGTTACTTATAATTATGTTATGTTATGTTATGTATAAATTATTTACGAGCTGACCTACTACTGACCGGCTACTGTAATGACAAATTTACAATCCATCTAAAACGAATTTAACCATTATCTTGAAATCAATTACCAACAAAGTAAATATCGCAATGTGAAATGTTTGATTCAGATATGTACAATGATTTCTTGCTACTCGTACTTAGGTACGTACCATTTTATCGAATTTTAAAAGATTTTGAAGTCAAAAATAAGTCCATTTCATAAATATACTCGTAATTTGCTTTTATAAGAAAACAACCCCAAACAAATTGACATGTACCTACATAATGAAGTACTATATCTATGTAGTGTTACGTATGAATTTTGTAGGGTATCGCATTTCGAGGATAACATTAGTGTTTTTGCTACCATCTTTTTAGTTAGCTCAATATTTAGAAAATCGAAAGTGGGGACATACATTTTTTTTTCTAAATGATTTTGGTATTTCACAATAAAAAAGTAATTAACGAGGCAGAAATGTCAGTCACCGACTATCCGCCGAGGTGATTAGATCGTTCCATCGTATTTTCTGTTTTCGCTCTTGTTTTCCGTTGGTGATTTCCCGCTACTTCGTTATCTAACTCTGTTACTCCCCTTTGATCCACTTTGTGTAGTACGAAAAGAAAAGAAACAAAACTAGCGTTAAATCTCCCAAGTGTAATGGACTTCGGGTCACGTGTGCTTACGGGTAACCGCTTCAGTGGGCTTAATGTAGACCCACCTGCGGAGCCCAATAATAAAAAACGAGAAGAAATCAATTACACACCTTGTGATACAGAAAAGTGTTCAGTGACTGCAACTGCAAATACCCCAGACTCATCACTATCTCCTCAACTAATACTGACAAACCTCTTTCCTCCTTTAGTGTTTTTCTTCTAAAAAAAGCTTTCGACAGCATCAGCACTTCCTACAAGAACATATCCCAACTCCGAGATGGAAGTTTACTTATATATATTGGTTAAATCCCAAAAAACTGCCGATATTTTTCTTTCTAAAAAAATGCTATCCAATCTTTGTCCTATTTTGGTAAACTTTGGTAAACGAAAACCTTAACTCCTCCGAATGTATAATTTACGCCCCTTATCTAACAATGTCCATGAGAAAGAAATTATTGTGGAAATGACCCCGCAAGGCGTTACAAATGTTCACAAATTCACAAAATTAGAAGGCCTACAGGTTTAGTGTTCTTTACCTTTGATCGACTCAGATTCCCCAGCTCAGTCCAAGTAGGTTGGTATAACCTAAAAGTAGAAGCGTATTTCTCCATCCGATGCCGAAACTGCTAGCTTCTCGGCCACACCGCTAAGAGATGCAGAGGCGACCACTCCTGTGACCTGCAACCAACCTCCACATAAACCTAATAAATGCACACGTGTGCTTCGTGCAAAATGCAAAGAAGATCACCCATCTTCGTACAAGAACTGTAAGCGTTACTTGCAAGCTCGGGAGATTTTAAAAATTAAAACCATTAGAAAATGTAGTTTAGCGGACGCTTAACGCATATACAAAGAAGAAAACCCACTTTCGTACCTCCCCACCCAATACCCATCTACCCTCTACTTCTACATATTCTGAAAGCGACCCTGCGACCAAACAAAATAGTAAATCAGCGTCCAAACCACCTCTGTAAACTTCTGTCTCTTCAACAACAAACAAACAACCAACCACAGAAACTCACACAGACTCCAATAGCCACAAGTCAACCCTTACTTCCGCCCCTAATAATGCAAATCAAACAACCGATACAAAACACGCCACTCAATTCAATGTCAACTTATTTTATTGAGACATATAAAATAAGTTTTTTTTTTTTTTTATTACACCAATTTTCAACAAGCCGACTTATTTAATTTTATCTGGCCCAGCTATTGGTTTTAACTATAGTTAGTATCTAAAGGGTGGTTAAATTTTAGGGGCCGATGTTGAATGTGAACCACACCTAAACGTCAAGTTTTTTTCTGCATTTCATTTGACATTTCTCAATTTCAGACTAACTCAATTTGAACCATGGAAAGATACACAATCGAGCAACGCGTTAAAGTTATTCAGGCTTATTATGAAAATGGGCGTTCAAATCAAAATGCATATCGTGCATTTCGTGATTCTTTCGGTCAATTTAATCGTCCAAATGTGCGTACAATCGGAAAAATCGTGCAAAAATTTGTGCAAACCGGGTCTGTAGGAGATGTGAAAACACCAGTGCATGGTCGTACAGCTCGTACTACAGAAAATATTGCTGCTGTTCGCGATAGTGTGGCTGAGGAGCCGTCCACCTCAACTCGTCGTCGTGCCCAACAATTGCACCTCTCACACTCGTCGTTGATGAACATTATGCATAAAGACTTGCATTTACGCGCTTACAAGGTGCAATTGACTCAAGAACTAAAGCCTCTTGACCATTTCAAGCGTCGTCAATGGTCATAATGGTGGCAAGAAATGGCAACAGTGGATGATCAATTTTCGAAGAAAATCATCTTCAGTGATGAGGCACATTTTCACCTCAGTGGATTCGTCAATAAGCAGAATTGCCGCATTTGGGCGAATGATAATCCAAGAGTGATTGTCGAAAAACCAATGCACCCACAAAGAGTGACTGTTTGGTGCGGTTTATGGGCTGGCGGCATCATCGGGCCGTATTTTTTCCAAAATGAGGCCGGTCAGGCAGTTACTGTGAATGGTGTTCGCTATCGTGAGATGATAACGAACTTTTTATGGCCCGAATTGGAAGATATGGATGTGGACGATATATGGTTTCAACAGGATGGTGTCACTTGCCACACAGCTAACGAAACAATGGCTCTTTTGCGCGACAAATTCAATGGCCGTGTTATCTCACGTGGTGGCGATGTCAATTGACCGCCAAGATCATGTGATTTGACACCGTTGGACTTCTTTCTTTGGGGTTATTTGAAAGAAAAGGTGTACGTCGATAAGCCAGCAACAATTCAAGAGCTAAAGGATGAGATAATTCGGCACATTAACGGCATAGAACCTCAATTATGCCTCAGCGTCATCGAAAATTTGGACCATCGGATGGAGGTGTGCCGCCGAGGTCGCGGCGGCCATTTGGCCTATATTTTGTTCCATACATAATTGAACCATACCAATATTATCATAATAAAAAGAAATGACAGTAATTTCCTAAATAATTTGTGTTTTATTCAAAATCAACATCGGCCCTTAAAATTTAACCACCCTTTAGTATTAGACTCTAATTCGAACATAATAATGATCGTATATACTTTCATCCCACAACGTTTTAATGAGGCGGATTAGGGTGGGAAGCAGCGCCTTACAGTCTTTTCTGCAAGATGTGGGTCATGTAAGCCATAAGCGGCACTACCCTTGTTATATTGTACAAAAACTTGTTAGAGAACAATTTTTTATTTGGTTTTCGGAATTTACCACTACAAAATCTTAACTTTTGTCTTTCAAAAGCTTTCAGTTCGTTCGCTACCGTAGGCGATATGACGTATGTTATGATCGGTCTAATTAGAGTTTTATATAGCAACAGTTCAGTATTTTGTAACAGATGTTTGGAAAAAAAAATTCCTTCAACATGGACGTAGCTGCTTTAGCTTTATTTAAAACTTTTCTTGCGTGTTTGTTAAACACAAATCTATTTTGCAAATAAATGCCCAAGTACTTCGACTCTGTTTTAAGAGGTATTCGGGTGTTAAGAATATGTAAAGAAAGAGTTCTAATTTCCTTTATCCTTTTCCATAGGCATTTCTAAAACAAGTCAATTCACAATTTAGGCCCCAAGAGCTTAGATAGGAATTTAAAGTGGGCATAGAGTTTCTGACTTTATTTAAAGCAACATGAAGTCACTCGTCACTAGCTAGGACGATGGTGTCGTCTGCATACAAAATAGCTCCGGGCTTGTTCGCAATCGGATCATTAAAAGAAAAGTCTTGGAGAAATATATTGAATAACTTGGGTTCAAGTATAGATTCTTGGGGAACGCCCGAAAGGACCGGTAATTCATCAAATACTTCTAAACCAATATATATATGCAGGCGTTTCTAGAACTTAAAAAAGCTAGTGATCATTCGAGTGGTAGAAACAGGAAAGTTAAGATTTAATAACTTAAAAATCAGTCCCGTATGCCAAATAGAATCAAAAGCCGCCTGTAGGTCTATGTCTAATACAACAGTACATTTTCTTTGTCTCAGGTTACTCTCAGGTTATGTCCTATCTTGTTGCATAGAAGTAAAGAGGCATGCTCCGTCGAATGTCACTTTCTGAAACCAAACTGATTACGAGTATTCGGAATGATATTCATGTCGTCGCACAAATTATCTAGGGTTTCTACTAGAACACGCTCAAATAATTTTCCTACATTGGAGTGCATTGAAATAGGACGAAATTTCCTTACATCCTTCGTGTTTTTTTTTTTTGCTATGGGTAAGATCTTTGACTTTTTCCAGACTATGGGAAAATAACCATTGCTTATGCAATGGTTAAATATGACCGAAAGTGTATAATCTAATGCATGCGGAAATTTTCGCAGCATAAAATTTGAAATCTAGACCATGTGACCTTTTGTTATTTATATTAATTCTATGTAGATATTTGGTGAAGTGAATGGAGAAGACAATTAACTAAACACAGTGTTATTCGGGATGAAAAGGATTTTTTACTAACTTCCAACCTAATTACCTATTTTAAATAACGGCCAGCAAACACAATAAAGTCCTGACCCATATTGACCTAACTCCCTTATCCCCTCAATTTGTGCCAAAAACAACATGGTCAGATCTCCCCGACCTGCATGAGAGTGACTATTTTCCAATCTTTACCTCAATTACCCTTGATACCTTTAGCATAAACAAAAAACTACCACCCAAATATATAACTGATAGAGCAGACTGGAACTTCTTCCAAATTCTCTTAAGTGGCTTTTTAATGGAAAGAACATCTTCCAACAATGTCAACAAGGAAGCTGCAACAATTCAACGAGCCATTGATTTTGGAGCCAACTTGACCATCCCTAAAACAGAGAGTTCGCCAATCTGCATATTCTGCGTGCGACCAAGCCAAAATGTTGGAAACAATTTGGAAAATACCCTGACAACAGCAACCTGATAACTTACCGTAAAGCAAACGCTATTTTCAGCAAGACTGCAAAAAAAAAGAGTGCTTTGAACAATTAACTGCACAACTCTGGTCAGATGTAAAAGCACTAACAGGTGATTTTTTGCATCCGCCTTTGGCTCTCATCCAGGGTACACAAATCATATCCAACCCTACTCAAATTACAGAGCTCTTCGCCAAGACATGGTCTAAGTCTAACTATTCGAATGACTCCAATTTCTCCTCTGTTTTTAAAACAAAAGAAGTTGTCAAATAATTTAACACCGTCTACCCAGACCGCAAGCCCGTTGGCTATCCTTTGCGATCATCCTATCACCAGAAAAGAGTTAGATGACCACTTCTTGTCTTCCAAAGGCAAATCCCCGGGTTTCGACAGAATTACCTATTATTTTATATTTGTAAAAAAAAAAAAAAAACCTCTGCCAAGGTATAATTCCAGAAAGCTGGAAAATGTCTTCGTCAACGACAAAACAAAATGCTCCCTAATTATCTGGACACCACCCTTGGAGTTTACTGAAACTTAATACCAGCTAAGTTTCAAACCCACTACACCAATCTTCTTTTCTCTCTCTCTCACCTTTTACAAACGCCCGTGCCCTGAAATAATTTAAGGGTATTCATATCCCCTTTGGTGCGCGCAAATTATAAAAAAAAATTGGAGAATCAGAGAAATACTCGTACCAGGAAACATTACACTATGCGCGACAGAGATACTGGAGATAAATGTAGGTCTTGTGTTCCGGTTAGGCATGGAATTCAGGAAATTACACTCATTACCCATCTCTATACA
Source organism: Pocota personata (assembly GCA_963082735.1). NCBI lineage: Eukaryota > Metazoa > Arthropoda > Insecta > Diptera > Syrphidae > Pocota > Pocota personata. The sequence continues at coordinate 7,215,026 of OY720433.1, forward strand.
CCAGACACTGTGTTCATCGAAGTGGGGGCAGATACTGGCACTTTTGTGGCAGCCTCTAAATACCTCCTGTAACAGGACTAACAAAAGTTCGCTTCGTTGGTTGGTAGACAACAAGGAAAACAATTCTAGAAAGGTATGTATAATATACTCGTATCACTAAATTTTACATTTTACATTTTTAAGTCGGTGGAGCCACCTTTCGGTAAATCCTCAAAATCATCTTCTTGGAGCTTCTAAATTTCGACATTGACTGCATTAATTATTTCCTCTTTGGACTTAAAAACTCTTTTAATTTTTTTTGGAAAAGCCAGAAAACACACGGTGCTACCCCAGGGGGATAAGGCCTGCGCGCATTTCATTTCATAAGTGTGAGCAAGTGAATTATCGTAGAGTAAAACGCAGCGCCGAAACTCTCTTATTATGAAAACTTATATTAGCAAGTTTCTGTTACCATTTAGCACTTACCGTGTGACTAGCTTCAGGTGTGATAACAGCGACCATTTTCGACTTCGTTAAGTAAATCGACATCATAAATTTGTTGCTTTCTTTTTTTTGTCCTACTTTAACTGACGGTAATAATTTAATACTCGTGACGCATCCAAGGCATTTAAGCTCAGGTCGTCACCTATCATTTCATGAGTCGTTCTTTGAACTTCGTCGATCGAAGATGTGGAGCGACCTCCATGATGTTTGTCCTCCACAGAAAAATACCCAATCTGGCATCTTTGAAAGCATTTGGAAACATTCCCAAGGGATGGTGCATTCACTCTATATGCCTTTTGGCTTTCGTGGAAAATTTGCACTGACTTGAGTTGACGTTGAAATCCAAGGAGAATGACGAAGTGCATTTCTTGCTAGATTGGTGGTGGAATTTCTGCGGACGTTACATCACTAATTTTAAGTCTTCTAGTCTGTATTCTTATCAATTTTCCTAAAATTTTAAATTAAATATCGACAACCAACTACTTAGCGAACTTTTGTTATTAACACTAGGTTTACGGACATTTCTAATATACCTATCTCTACGAACACGCGTTAATTTGACGCTTGAACGAATACATATATTTAAAGAAAAAGAACATCAATATTTCAACACTTTTGAAGAAAATAGACTTCAATATATATTTACCTCGTTCAACGGATAAAAATCAGTACAAGAGATAAAATAAAAATTCGAACGGATTTGTAATTTTCTTTATAAAATTCGAAATGCGTCAAAATGATGCGTCCCGTAAACCTAGTGTTAACTGAGAAGTTTTTCACGACAATCTTACTCTCGGTTGTTTGTCCGATGTTCGCGAGACTTGGGTCGGTGGAAGAACTTTTAAATGTTTAAATATTTGTTTGGGATTCGAACTTTAGCCTTCCGCTCAATAGGGTTAGTTAGCAAAGGTATAAAAAAATCTAAAGTTTCAACCCTTGATACACTTTGAAATGGGACTCATGGTGTCCAGAAATGTTACATACAAGTATATCAGGAGTATACCCGGATGCCGGACTAACTTGAAATTATCACGTTGAAGAGAACAAAGGCGGGGAATATCAAAGAAATACGACGATAGTGAGACCCATTATCGCGTATGCCTTGGGTGTATGATGGCACAAAAGTCACTAAAAACTGTAGAAAGACATTTGGATAGAATTCAAACACTGGCATGTATAAGTAATTCGAAACCTGAATCTCGCTCAGTAGTCGAACGCACTAACCAGTTAGGAATGGCACCACCATGCAATATTAACAACAAATTCATTTTCATTTTCTCTTCGTACTTATACCAGAAATGTCATAGTCGCAAGTCCTACTTACATACAACTTTGGCCATAAATTAAAAGCACACCCTATAAAATATGTTTTATAAAAAAAAACTACTGCAGGTACGAGTAGGTTAATATTTTTTTTCTTCCCGGGATCCGTTACCCATTAATGACTAAATTATGGGGAATTCCCGGGATTTTTAACTCTGGATTTTTTATGGACGGTAAAATTGGTAAACGAGGGTGGGTCAATAAGTACCTGAAAAATGAAATAAGGAACACTCTTTTCGGTATAAAAACATTTTATTTTCCAACATAGTCTCCTCTTAGCTCTATACACTTCATCCAACGTTTCTCCAATTTTTTGATGTCCTCCAAACAATACGATTTCTCGAGTCCCTCAAAATAAGCGCTTGTTTCAGCGATGACCTCTTCATTCGACCCAAATCTCTTACCTCCGAGCCATTTCTTCATGTATGGAAACAAGAAATAGTAGCAGGGGGCTAAATCTGGGGAATATGCTGGATGAGGGAGGAGTTCGTAGCCTAACTCATGCAATTTTGCCATTGCGACTGCGGACTTGTGCGCCGGTGGTGCGTTGTCCTGGTGAAAAATAACTTTTTTCTTGCCGTTTTTGCTTCAAATCGGCTTGGAATCGATCCAGCAGCGCTGCGTAATATGCGCCGGTGATCGTTTTACCCTTTTCAAGGTAAAACCGCCTTGGCCTTCTTCGGCTTCGATTCACCAGGAGAAGTCCATTGTTTTGACTGTTCCTTGGTTTCTGGTGTGTTGTGGTGAATTCAGGTTTCATCCACGGTTACGAAACGGCGCAAAAACTCAGCCGAATTTTTCTAGAACATCGCCAAACACACCACACCTATGAAGTTGTCAAACGAATGCGTTTGTTGTCGATTGTGAGCAAACGCGGCACCCATCTTGCGGAAAGCTTTTTCATGTCCAAATATTTATGTAAAATCGAAATCACTGAGCCATGTAACAAGCCATGTAACTTTCACTCGCCGATCGTCCATTATCAAACCATGGATTTTGTCGACCATTTCTGGTGCGGTGACCTCAATTGGGCGACCAGAACGTTCGGCGTCACTTGTGTTTGAACGACCACACCGAAATTGAGTAAACCAGTGGTGAATGGTTCCAATCGATGATGAAGAGTCCCCATGAAATTTGTCAAGCTTTTTTTTGGTTTGCGTGATAGTCTTTTCTCGCAAAAAATAGTGCATTCGAAATTCACTTTTTTCCATTTTAACGAATATGCTAGTAGGCGTCGATATAAAATGGCTGCCACAATAAAACTATTTGACAGATCTGTCTGAAAATTTGGGTGCGTTATTTTGAGAGATGATTCTTGCCAAAAAATAAAATAAAAGTGACGACACAATTTGTGTTAATTTTTAGGGACTTATTGACCCACCCCTGTAATTGGTATCATTTCGAAAATAGTAATGAAAGAAAGTCTTTAAAAAATCCTCAAAAGACCTATTCTGAACTAGACCTATTTCTTCGCTTCAGGAACACGAAAATGTTACGCTATCTGCGAGAACGATTAGAAGAAGTCTATCAGCAGCCGACCTTAGAGGTTGCAAGACCAGGAAAAAAGCCTGGCTTTCTGAGGAGAACAAGAAACGACGTCTTAAGTGAGCCAAATTGCATAAGGATTGGAGCCATGAAGATTGGAGCAATGTCATGTGGACAAATGAGGCTAATTTTGAAGTAGGTAAATTGCATACTTCTAAAAAACAAAATCAAAAGCGGATTTAGGAAAACATTGGACTTTTTTTTTTTAATAAGAGGTTCCGAACTGAACACTAAATCAGAATGTGTCTTTACAGATTGTTTGGACTCCTGGCGCAGTCTACATTATATCGCAAAACGATGATTGTCATTTTATTCGCCGTGGTATGCTACCAACTTTCAGCGGCGATTCTAGTCCTCTTTTGTCATCTAGAGTTCAACTGTAAATCTGTTGTGTAGATAAAATAACGAAATACCGATTCAGAAACCGCCGGAGACTAAAACGTCAATTGTCGAATATGGTTAACTACAAGGGGAATCGGTGTGATTAATTTATTATTGCTCTGTTCTACACATTGATAATGTCAAAAACTCTCGTTCTCATACAAATAAGGTACTCGTAGCTTTAGTCCATACCCTTACGACCAATGACCTTCTTCTTCTTCTTCTTCTTCTTACGGCGAAGTTATGATCCCGAGTAGAAGGATCACAACCTTCCCACTTTACTGCATCCCTACTGGTCTGCTTGTGGGGTTTACGACCAATGACCTTCAAGGAGATATAATAACTTCCCTTACTCTCTACAAACTTGCTAATAATTATTTTTCTCCTACCTCTTTTTTCCTTTCCTTTTCAGAAAAAAAAATATGCCATGTATGTATTTTATGTACTTTTGATCATAACTCAGAACATTTTCCCAGAAATTTTGTTTTTGCGGTTTAACTTCGTGTGCCACCTAATTAAATTTTATCGGCGTTATTTCAAAACACCATGCAGAAACCGGAAAAGATTTTTTTTTTTTTTTGCCAGAAAAACAACTGGAACATTTTACCGGTTTCTAGTGGCTTGCAAAAATAAAAGCTCAAAGCAATCTCTATTTTGGTCGCAAAAAAAATTAAAAGGATAACAGGATTAATTTTCAAAAATAAATAAAAGTTTGACCAATTACAACGGAAATCGATAGAGACCTTGGACATCACTTTTCAGCCTACAACTTCTACTGGCCTTTTTTTCTTGATTGCGGCACTTACTTTGTTTAAGTTCATTGACGCTACGTTCAGATTTAACAAAATCTATCGAAAATAGAATAGAATTCCTCCATTCAGATTCGTAGTTATGAAAAAAATGGGGAAGGCGATGAGAAGTAAAACACTAAAGATAATAACGTGGATTACAAATGTCCTTGGCCTCACAGAGGACGAAAAGATTAATTTAAGCTTTTTAAGAATCTAAGGTTTGCATGTGCACCGCATGTAATTAGAACGAGTTATTCATATACCCTTCCAAATTTAGCGGTGTTACTTTAAATGCTCAAATACAAGGAATTGATCGTATACGAGTAGTATCAAAATTCAGCAACAATTGTTATGCAGGTGCACACAAAACACAACGAAAGAATACAAAATAGAAGAATAAATATTACTTTACACGTACGAGTATGTGTATGTATACGTAAATGAAGTGATATATATGTGAAGCTTCCAAAAACAAAAGTGGGAAAATAAAATAAAATCAAAAATTTGAGGGCTATAACCTCTACCACCTGTCGCCTCCTGCGACACTAATATCTCTTCATTCCTTGAAGTGGATCCTAACAGACCAATCTCCCCCAAAAAAAAAAATTATAAAGTAAAGTATTAATACATTCGTTCACTCACTTTCCCATTGTACTTAGTAGGAAAAAAAAATTGTGATTAAAAAGAAAAATAGTCTACTCTGGATAGCTTGAGATTTTGTTTTCTTTTTCCTGTTTTTTTTTTTTTGTTTTTTTTTTTTCACTTTACTGTTGAACTACCCCTAATGCACCCGGTTTAGTTTTTTTCTTCATTTTTTTACTTTACATACACCTTGGGATGTATTTGCAGTCAGTGTGTTGCAGGGAAAACACCAGCTATATACAGGAGATCAGATCACAGCAGAAGGAACGCTACGAATTATGGAAGCAGGAGGATAAGGCTATGCAAATGCGGAAAGTCGACTGGGGGCTTTCAAATTACATCCCCTTATAGGGGAAGAACGAAATAAGAAATAAAAAAATATAACGAATCACCGCGCATAAAACAGACACAGTTCTCCTTCAAATGGGGAGGATATAACACATGTGTTCTGCCAGGCCTTTGGACGGGTTCGGATGATAGCATTAGGAGAGGGTTTTTTTTTTTAATTTTTTTAATCCTTCTCAGAACTTTTTGCCGAAAACAAGTAACAAAAACCAAAAACTTAAGCGTTGAATGAACTTGAAGAAAAATCATTTCCAGCATTTAAGAGGTGTTTGACTGTTTTCTTTTTTTTCTTTTTCAGAAGAAGGTTTTTTTTCTGTACTTTTTGGTTAATTTTTTGTGAGTTTTTTGTTTGTTGTTTAAAAAAAATGAGAAAGGGGGTGCAGAATATTTAAGAGATTTGTTCTCGGAGAAACATAATTGTGATTAAGATTTAAAACATGATACCATAAAGGTAGCGTTTGCAAATTTATTCTAAACTACTCTTCTGCTGCTATTACCATATTTTAATTGAGGACAAACAGTGTCATAGGAATATGATTCGTACAATCCCTTAACTTCCAACTAAAGGTTAAATCTTTTAATGCAACTATGTAATTCCACAACACAAATTGGAAGGATAGAGTAAAGGGATATCAAAAAAAAAAAACTCAGAATTTATTCGTTTTTATGCCGGTAGCCGTAACTAAGAGTCTTGCTGTCCCCGCTTGGTACTCGAATCCACAATTTTGGTGCAATATGCCAATATAATATCCACTGAACCGCGGCTACCATTACGTTTAGAGAAAGGAAATGATTGTCAAGCTTCAAAGCAATGGGAAGTGTTTCGAATGAAGATTAAGTTTTAATCCCATTGGAAGCTCGTTGAAAGCAAAATGACTCATGATGGACCATAGCGAATGACTACCATACCAGAGGCGAGAGATTACCATATTTTAGCAGCCATTATCTCAATAAAATTCAACAGAGTTTAAAACCCCTAAAAAGAAACGATATAAAGGGTGACCAGATAGCAATGATAGTTTTTCGAATTGTTATGTTTCAGCAGCTGGCAATGTTACCAATGACATCCAGCTGTCAAAATATTCAGTAAGGTTTGCCATTTCACCACGCATCGTTTGACACTTCTCGAACGTGTGGAAATTATTAAAAAATATTATCAAAATTCCGGCTCAGTTGTAAATACGCAACGTGAATTTCGTCGTGAGGTCGGTCGTCATCATGGCTTCAGTGCGCAGGCAATTCGTCGCACCGTGGAAAAGTTTAAGCGTGAGTACACTCTTTTAGACGCAGAAATGTCGATTCGGCGGCGATCAGCCGAATTGGGCATCACCAGAGAGTCAACATGCCTTATTTTGCGGTTGGATTTGGGCCTGCATCCGTATAAGATTGTGCTGACTCAAGAATTTAAGCCGGACGACCATAGACAAGGCCGTGAGTTCCCTAATTAGGCGCTGGTAATGTTGGCCAGAGATCCGGATTTTGGCCAAAAAATCATCTTCTTGGACGAGGCCCATTTTTGGCTCAGCGGCTATGTCAACAAGCCGTTATTAGAGCGACCACAATCCACAAGTGTTCGACCAAGCATCAATGCATCTACGAAGATTGACTGTTTGGTGCGGTTTATGGCACAGCGGCATTATTCGACTTTATTTCTTTCGAAATGAGGAAGGTTCCAACAAGATGGCGCTACATGCCATACAAGCTCGAAGTGGTGAAGGAGAAATTTGGCGACTGGGTCATCTCACGGCGAGCGTTCATCAATTGGCCGCCGCGATCATGCGACTTGACATCCCTCGATTATTTTCTCTGCAGCTACGTCAAGCCTTTCGTCTAAGCTAACAAGCCAACCACTTTGGATGAGCTCGAGGTCAACATTCGAGACGCTATTGCCGGAATAACGCCGCACATATTGGACCGAGTCATCAAAAATTGGACCGACAGCATTTAAATGATGTGTTATTCCATGCATAATGGCATGAATGTAGCTTCAAAATAAAGCCAGAATCAATTCGATATCTCACACCGTTGTTGTTTTATTTAAATTTCTTTTCCTATCGTTCTTATCTGGTCACCCAATAATCAATATAAAATCAGCAAAATGCCAATATGTTCTTGCTGAAAGGAATGAGATTGATTAACAGGATCCCCACACCGTAATACGAGAGGCGGCTGATAAGTTCGCGGCCTGAGATACTTTAACAATGAGTCATCTTCTCATTAGTGATAGCACTAACTGCGGCAGTCTTTCGTAGTATTAAATCACCTCGTTTTAATAATAATCTCATTTTGTTATTAGCTGTGGTAAACTAAACATCACCATGTCAGCCGAAATCGGAAATTCTCGCAATTTTGAATACCACGCCGCACAGTGGTTTGAGAGAGGAAAAAAGGTCTTTGGAGAAAGTCATATGTAGCCTCTTTAATTTTATGCCTAAGTACTCTTAGATAACCCAGGCGTATGATTTCAAAGTACTTTTTAATATACGTATATATATGTTAAAAAAAATTATTAAGTTGCGAACCATATTTTCAACAAAATTGTAGATGTCTTTTTCCGAAGTTCCTTAACATAAATTCTGTATCTTTATATATATTTTTATTGGTCTATTCTTGACTATCTAAAATTAAAAAAAAAGATAATTCATAAAAGAAGCCTTCTATTAGTAGCCGCAAACATAGGTACTAAAAAAAATGGTTTTGATGAAAACTTTTTGAGTCAAAGCCATGCTATGCATTATGACGTATATCAACGTGCGCTCCATACTTTAAAGTTACAGCACAGAAAAAATCAAGTGCATATTCTTACATATTTCGGAGTTATGTTCAAATTTGTCTCACTGAAACGGGTTTAAAAAACTCCCTCTTGACGGTGGTATATAAAAAAGTTATAATTAACGAACTGCTTAAGCCCATTATATTTAGAAAAAATGTGTACCTTTATTTAAAAAATAAAATTAATACATTGAGCCAGGTCGGAGATTTTCGATTTTTAGCGAAACCATTTATTTCTGCCTGTAAAATTTTTCAACTTTCCACTCAATTTTCTTGGAAAAAATACGAGTATATGAAAAAATATTATTATTTTATGATAGGTTTAATTATATGATAGAGTTTAATAAAGAATAAACAAAAGAATTAGGGATAATCCTACAGTTTTTTTTGATCTCACGCAAAAAGTAGGGGCAGGTAAAAATAAAAAAAAAATGTTGCGTTTTTCATTTAAATGAAAAACAAACAATTTTTTATTGTTTTTTGAAGTTTTATTGCTTCATTTTAGTTGTGTATATTATATGTAATTGTGCTATCCTTTAGAAATAAGCATTACAGAAAGCTCAGCAAGTGTGAAACTACAAGAATTGTTAGACCACACTGCAACAAGGTTAGTGGAAAGGAAGAGAGCAGAAGAAATAACCAAAATTGAAGGAGAGTCCACTATACACTAAATGGGGATGGATGGTGCCTCAGGATAACCCCAGTACAAAAATTTTACCATGAAGAAACTTCGGACGCTAATAAGTTTATGAGATCGTTGGTACCAATTCAAATGACTATGAGGGATAATAAGGATACTATTGTGTGGAATAACGATCGAACATCCTCTACAAGATACTGCAGAGCCATCCCATTTACTTTTGTTAAAGAAACTGCAGAAATCATACGAGACGAGAAACAAAGAATTGACACGGAAATCAGTAATTTATGTCAGACGATAGTTCAAAAGGGCAATCGTCCGTTCACAATCAACCACGAACTCATGTTCAAAATGTAACAGGAACTCCTGCAGCTTCCTGTTTCACATGTGGAACTACAACTTCGGGAATGAATAACTTGACACAAATAAAAAACAAAACTGTAAACATTGAAGCTTTGAAATTCGGAATGTCTCCTCTCCACGCTCGTATAAAATTTATGGAGTGTATCCTCCATGTTGCCTACAATTTGCCATTTAAAGCATCGAAAACTAACAGTGAGACCCGCCGAATTAGAGACGCTCAGAAGAAAAAAAATCAGCAGGAATTTCGTGAAAAACTGGGCATCATTGTTGATGTTGTAAAACAGGGTACGGGGAAGTTAACGATTTTAACGTTCGAAAAGATAAAAAAATATTTTTTATGGAGACTAACGTCTCTTTATTACTTCAACTTAACTCTAAAGTACAATTTCAACTTACACTTCTACTTATAGCCTAAAAATGTCTGCTCATCAATTTACTGAATGTGGGAAAATATTCCAGACGGGAATATTACACCTCACTTTGATAAATAGCTTATTCTGCATTATCAGCATTCGACCTGACTAGCGCGTGTGCTGATAGTGCAGAAATGGGTGCATTAACTCTTCCCTCTCCTTAAAGGTCTACGGCCCGTAGATCAGCAATTTAGCTTAGTAGGTTGGAAGAGGTCATTTACCTGTGGTATCTGGATTTGGATTTTTTTCTCTTTTTTACATTTGTTTCTAAATAATATAATTAATATAATAGTAATGATTAACAGATATATAATTAAATTTGAAATGAGAGAAATATTGTTCGTTACAGAAAATTTATGTATCTTTCTTATATTTTCTAGGTGCAGATCATGTAAATACTCTAAATCTAATTTTACGTCTTTAATTGTTAAATTGGTCTGTATTATGGATGGTAAAATCTGGAAGGTTCTTACTTCTTTGTTATAATAGCTCTTGTCGTTGATTGATATGATATCTTCATTGAATTCTATAAGGAAGGTTCCATTTAAGGTTTTGGTGTCATTCCAGTGCCTTAAAGTTCCGTTGAAATTTGTTAGGAATATTGTATTATTAGTTAGGAGTTCTATGATTGGCTTCCGGGAGAATTGATGGTCGCATCCGGCGTCTTTATCTTTTAGAAGCTGGCTGATGCAGTGATCTGGAGGCAACTCTTGTATCTGGTTCTCATTGCAAATTGTTATATCCCTCATTTTTGCGCACGGTTCTTTGATTCCGTATTGCTCTTCCTGGGTTGTGAGTAGCTCCTTGATTTCTAGGTGGATTCTCATGTTGTTTTTTACTGTAGATCTGATTATAAGATGATTGTATCCTTTAGTTCTTGTTTTTGGTATGGAAATGGTGTAAAGTAGAATTGATTCTTTTTGTAGTATTATAGGTTCAGCATACTCGATAGCTTCCACCTCATTATTATATGGAAGAGTTTCCATTTGGGAAAGTATCTCTTGGATTTCTGTCTTATCCAAGAGGTTAGTGTTCACAATTCCCCTTTTTGCTAGCTGGGTGGCTGATACGATTTCGCTTAGTTCTTCTTTTAATATAGTAAGCTTATTATACAACATTTGCTCGTACTTGTCCATACTTGTTCCGTCTATTTTTTGTATGACTCTATTGTAATTGTCCATTATTCCTCTTGTTACTGCAGTAAGACGTTCGTTTATCTTATATTGATTATTGTTGTTTTCTATTACTACATTTTGCGTCTTCAGTAGATTGTCCCAGTCTGTTGCGTCTGGAGTTCCGGCTATCCACTTCCACGCGGAACCAATCCAGTTTATTGACCTTGTTTGTCGTATGCCTTTTCCGTGTAGTTTCTCCAATAAATTCTCTATTTGCTGCAGTCTATGGGTTAACTGTGGTTGAAGAATGCTGGTCCTGTCGATACGTTTTTCCACGGTAAGTATAAGTTCGCTCACTATGTCCTCGTATTTCGTTAAATTGATGACATGTACCATCCTGAAATTGCCATTGATGATTTTCCCATTTCCTTGTTTTAACGCTATGATGGGGGTACTGTATTCGTATACGTTGATTGTTCCGAGTGCCAACCTAAGGATAGACCTAAAATGGGAAGGAACAAAAAATATTTTTTAATGAGAAACATTTTTTATTTGAGACTTGTGGATTTTTTTTCCTGTTTCAGTGACGATAGTTACTCGATTATCTTTTGCCACCTTCTCTTTTATGTACAGGGGTTTTTGCTTCCCGTCTCTTCGTTTAACAGCCGCAAATATTATCTCTCCTGGTTGGTATTTCTTCGGTTTGTTCCTGTTTACGTTTTCTCGGCTGATTTTGTTCTTTTGGTTTCTCTTGATGAGTTCGCTTAGGTCTTCGTTTACCTTCGTCTGAAAGTCAATGAGATTCTGGTAGTTTATCCTCTGAATTCTACCTAGGAAAACGTCACTTGGTTTTTTTTTTGTTACGGAATGTACTGAGTTATTATAACGGTCCACTGCTATGTTGATTATTTCCTTCATCGTCAAGTCTGGGTACTCTTTTTTTAGACATCGGGTTATTTCTATTATTGTCGAATGAACTCTTTCGATAGTTCCGTTCACCTCGCTTTTTTGAGGTGGGGTTAAATAGAGTTCAATTCCTAGAGTTTTGATATAGTTTGAAATGATTGGGCTGATAAAACTGCTTTCGTTATCAGTTACCAAGACCTTTGGTGCTGTAAAAAAGTGAATGATTTTTATTATTTTACCCCTGAGATATATGGCAGACTTCTCCTTTATGTGGAAGAATTTTGCAAACTTTGAAAATTTATCCACGCAGGTTATGAACTTCTCATGATCTATCTCGAATATGTCCATGTGCATTATTTCGGATGGGTACGTAGGAATTGGTGTTTCCTGCATTTCCGGTTTTTGCGGATGTCTGTCATATTTACTTGTATTGCATATATCGCATTTTTGTACATACTTTTTTATCATGTTGGCCATTCCTGGGAAGTAATGTTTTTCTAAGATCTGTTCCTTGTTTTCTTTGTAGTTCCGGTGAGCTCTGTTATGTTCTGTTATTATGACTTGTAATCTATTGTCAGCACTGGCTAAGTCCTCAACTAATCTTTGGGTTATTCTGATCTTGAATTCGCTGAAGTGTTCTCTGTATATTTCCTGCAATAGCTGTAAATAGTTTTCTGGAATCTTTATTCCATTTAATATGTTCGGGTTGAGTTTTTCTTTGAGGGTCTGCGTTAGTTTTTCCTTGGTGATTCCTCGGAGTCCAATGTAATGTCGCTGGTAATTTGGATGGGGTTCTTCGTGTGCATTTATTTCGCTATTTTCCCTAAAAACAAGTTGATTTCGGAATACATTTAGGGGGGCTTCACAATGTGGGATAAGGTCGGCACTATCTTCCTCTGCGCTATACATCGTTTGTGAACTGGATGATGTTAAGTTGTTAGCTTCCAGTTTGAGCCTTGATAATGCGTCGGCTACCTTATTTGTTTTCCCTGGTTTATAGATGAGCTCGTAATTGTACTCTTCTATTCTGGCCTTCCATCGTTTCAGCTTTGCATTCGTGTTCTTGTTGCTCAAGGCGAAGGTTAATGGTTGATGGTCTGTTAGTATTCTTATTTTTTTTGCGCCGTATAGATAATTCCTTAGGTTGTCGAGGGCCCAGACTATCGCTAACATTTCCTTTTCATTTGTAGCGTAGTTTTCCTCTGTCTTGTTTAATGACCTGGAAATATACGTGATGGGTCTGTCCTTCCCGATTTCCCCCTGAGAAAGCACAGCACCAATAGCGGTATTGGAGGCATCTGTCGTGAGTACGAACGGTTTTTCAAAGTCTGGAAAGACGAGAATTTCTGCTGATGTTAAGAGTTCTTTTATATTCCTGAAGGTTTTCAATTCGTCTGCATTGAGTTCAATCTTAACTTTCCGTGATTGATTGGCTTTTATTTGGGCCTTCTCCCCCCTTGTGAGATTCGTAAGGGGTTTTGCTATTTTGGCAAAATCCTTTATGAATCGTCGGTAGTAGGAAGCTAGTCCAAGGAATCCTTTAAGTTCCTTCAGATTTGCTGGAGCTTTCATCTTTTCAATAGCCGCGATTTTTTTCGGGTCTGGTCTTATACCCTTATTTGTTATTAAGTATCCTAAGAACTCGGTTTCCTCTTTTAGGAATTCCGTTTTATCCAAGTTTACTTTCAAATTGGCCCGTTCTAGTTTTTCAAATATTATGTCGACGTTCTTTAGGTGTTCCTCCGCAGTCTTGCCGAACACTATGATATCGTCTATGTACACATAACAGATCTTTCCTATGTGTTCCTTTAAAACATCGTCTATCATCCTTTGGAAGATTGCTGGAGCATTCTTCAGTCCAAAGGGTAGACGGGTATACTCATATTTCCCGTTCATAGTGAAAAATGCCGTTTTAATTATATCGTCATCTTTTATCTTGATTTGATGAAATCCCGATGTAAGGTCGATGGTCGTAAAGTACCTTGATTTCCCTAGGTTTGCGATAGTGTTAGAAATGTCCGGTATTGGGTATGTGTCCGAGATCGTTATAGCAAGTCAAATTTTCACAAATTTATAACTTGTAAATTACAACTATAAATAACTTTTGGTGAAACGAAAAGTGAATTATTCCCACAAATTTCCCTTTGTAGAATACAACTACAAATTTGTAATACTCAGAGTTTGGTGAAACGACATAAATCAAAAAAATCACAAATTTTGTTAAAAAGTGCTTGTAAATACAAATATGTAAGTTGGTGAAATAGGCCACAGGATGTTCTTTGCCAATCCAACAATGACTTCAGAAATCATTGGAGTCAGTGAAGACCTAATTTGGCGGTTTGCTGTTATTCTTGAAGTAATAACATCGAATGAAAAAGTAGATTTCAAAAAATTTGCAGAGTACGCGTGGGAAACTGCACAACTTTTTGTTGAGAATTATAAATGGTAGAACATACCAGCAACCGTACATAAGGTTTTGATCCATGGAGAAGAAGTTATTAAAAACTGTGCATTTCCTGTTGGATCACTCTCTGAGGAAGCCCAAGAATGCCGAAATAAGGATTATAAAGTCTACCGCAGTTTGATAGTAGATGTTCTTTTGTCCACAAGGTAATTGTAATTGCTTGAAATTATGCTGCACGTAGTTAGTCTTCCTCGTAATGTTCTATACATTGCTTGACAATTATAGCGCTAACACCTCGGGGAGTGTGCTTTAGATGGTTTGCGCAATATTAAATTTGATGGAGAATTGATTTCTTAAGTATGCCTCCGTTTAATGTCCTCTGTTAAGTCAAAAGATATTAAGAACATATTTAGTAGTTATTTCGTTTTCCATTTGAGCTTATTTAGGAGAGAACGCAACTTTCCTTTTCTTACTTGGCCTAGTTCTGGCTGAATCTTCATCGGTAGCAAACTCCTGAATCTGACCTGGTTTGCATCTATTAAGCCTTCATTTTTCATATTTTCTATATGAACTTGTTTTATAGTTATCTACTTCTTATTTGAGACTAGATACCTCTTTTTTTAATTAAGTACAAAGTATCTCTAATGATTGAAGCTTTTCTTGAAGCAGACAATATTTTTTTTTTTTAACTCAATTACCTTTTGAACTGCTTTGGTACTTTTTGAACTTACATCTGTGGAGGAGTTCTATCTATTCCCATTTTATAAAACTATTAAAATATTTTCGTTTTTCTTGACTGGCAACACCGAAGACAAAGAGCTTTCTCGATCTATCGAGGACACACATCTTCTGCTTCCAATGTTTTCTATTTTTGTGTCTATTTATCGAGGACATCTTTTTTTATGAACAAGAGGGCCAAAGCTTTTCGATGTTTGACACATTCACCAGTTAGGGTGTAACTGTATGCATGTATGTTTAGGACGAAAATCATGAAACAATTTTATCTTAAGAATTTTAGCAAAGCACAATTTGCGTTCAGAAGATTAATCATTTGGTTAGGAGAGGGTCGCAAGCTCTTTCCAATAATGTGGTGGGAGAATTTCACACTATGTTAGAACTGTGATTAAATTAATATAAATTACGAACACAATTTACACTTTGACATTACATGGCGAGAGTTTCCAGAGACCCCGCGGCTATAGTGAAAATGAAACATTTCATTCGTTGCTCAAAGTGGGTGTGTCAGTGTCTCTAAATGGCCCTGAACTATTATATAGTGTCAGCAATTACATTTGTAAAAAAGCTAGGCCAAAGAAAATCAAATGAGGTTTTGCTCTAGGTTAAACCTGCACTAGATACTTTTATGAGGTTCTCAAAGAAGAAATCCAACCTTCTGGTGAATCTGGATGAGAATGATTTCAGAGTCTTGATGAACACCGCTTAAATCATGTTATAAATTCAAAGTTCAGATTTTGCCTCGAGAACATCGAAACATCTTTCCACATCCTTTTGCTTCTCACACAAAACTATTATCACATGAATGAACACCTCTCGAAACAAACTGAGGCAATAGCCGGCTAATTGCCGGCGTGTGTAAAAGTGCTCATACCCACATGCATTTCTACGCTCACTACGCCGATCCGACAGACACCAGGCGATTACGCCGGGACCGGGTCATGTGGAAGCTCTCATTTCGTTGTATATCAAACTATGAAGAATTTGCGGGACGATTTTTCGCCAGTCGACAGACACCGGTTTACGTGAAATGACGCTAACGGTTCAGAAGCTACGAACGTGTGACAGACACAAGGGAAGACAAGCAAACACCGTGTTGAATCCATTTGTGTTCTATTTTGTACCATTCTGGTGTGGACACTAAAAACGATAGGTATCTTCTGAATTTGACGGAAAGCAGACTCTTAAATATGAATGCGTTTGGCAGAACATGATAGACTGATAGACAAACAAGTGAAACGCAACACAACTATATATTTGTTCCGAAAATTTGTGGTAAAAATACCGGTACAAAAAAGCTAAGCAACACATATTTCAGCGGTGTTAGAATTCCGCTCCACAGACAGGAGACAGAGACAGCACTGGGGTTATGATGACGCACTGCACACAACTCGGTTTCTCGCACATTAATTGATGATAATATCAATATCAGAGTTGAGTTCGGTAGACATTCGCTGCCATTGTGATTACGATTTGGGCGAAATGACAAATTAGTGCGTCGGTTCGCTGCATGATTTTGGCATTAATAAACTACACCTACGTCACATCGTGATATTGACATATTACAACATCCATATTATATATCCATATATTCCAGATACATCATTGTGCTGGGGGGGGAAATTCCGAGAAAAAAAATTCTAATTGGATTTGATTCCGAGTTATAGCTATCTTATAACATTAACTATTGTATTGGGTTTTATATTACAACTGTGTAAAACCTCAGCATTTAGATAGTCATAGGAAAGCCAGAGCTGTTTGAGAATAGCATTATGATTGAAAAAAAAAAAAAACATACGGAAAAGTCATAATCTAGCCTCCTGATATAATAATTTAATAAAAACACCCCCAAAATGTGGGTGTGGACCCGTATGTGTATGGGTGTAAAATACATATATCGATGCCCACATATGTACATATATTATAAACAAAACAAACTTTCTACCTGCAATCATTGTTGTTATTATTGTTGTTTAATAAGTGATGATTACAAATCAATGAGTAAAGAAATATAAAACTTTCCCGTGTCTTCCAGGTGCCCATAAGCTTTTTTTGCATTTTGTTACATTTTCACGAACATTTATATAAAATCCGTAAACCCACCCCGAAATTTGTGAATTCTCCCCAAAATTGCCGGATTCCCAAAAAAAAAATTGAAAAGTGTGTAAGTATATAGACTATTTGAATTGTGTTTGTCTTTTCCGTTAAAGACAAACGAATTTGAATTGCGTCGATTGGCTAAGAAAATAAAGTGATTATATATGCACGAGTATGTGATTTATCGGCAAATCACTGATTTAAAACTTTAATTTTTGTTTAAATCCATTAAAAATCAAAGAAAAATAATTTAAAAATGTTACAAAACTTGGTATGCCATAATTTTGTACATACGAGTATGTACTTGTCAATATTGTTCAAATCTTGATTTCGGACAAGCTCGATTGAATCATGACCGAGAAATATCGATTTTAAAAAAACAAGTAATAAAGTACCAATATACTTATTATTTTTTTTTTGCCAAAACCTAGTACGCCATATGTCCGCTGTAACTCAAATATTGAATTGATTTTTTACAAAATCGGACATTAGTAAAGTCCCGTCAATTTTGGGGTTAGAATAAAAATTCAGATTTTCCCTCGAATTGTTAACCCACAGACCCCAGATATGGAGTTTGAAGAAAATCAATCCAGCCTTTTAGGCCTTAAATACAGACATATAGACAGACAGACATACAGAATTGCCAGACCCACTTTTTTCTATTGTAGTAATACATAGGTTGATCAAAATCTCGAATTCAAATTTGTTCACGAAACCAATTCTTGCCCTTATAGGTGCAAGTAAAAATCAACTGCCGAAAATCGTGCTTTCCATTTATTTGTAAAGCAGAAATAAGAATAATAAAAAGAACAAGAACAGTCGAACTTCCCTAGGTGAAATTCGCAGAGGACAAGGAAAAAACGCAAGTTACGGAGATTTTATACTAAGGAAAAATCAATTCCATATAAATACCTGTAATTAATAAAAATAATTAAATAATTAATCAAGCAAGCAAAACGTAAACGTCATTATATTGCACTTCTTTTTAGAAGCATTTCTAAATTTTTAGTCATTCCACGGCTAACTTTATTTAGTCAATTGTAATTTCTATCATGTCTTAAATGCAATTATTTCAATCACAATATGTAGGTCAGAATTTTTTTTTTTGAAGGGAAGATCTTCAAAAGATACTGATGATCCGAGTAATCAGCATGCCGGATTTTTACCGACTAAAACCACCTCCCACATAATTGCGATCTAGTCATTTGGACTAATAAGCTATTTTTTTCTGACATCTTAGTCTTTGTATGAGTTTCACCCCCTAGTGACTCTTTATTTCGAGTGTGTATGTATTTATAAGCAAGTATATAAATTTTTATTTTTCTTAAAATAAGTTAAATCGAGAGGTTTTGTTCTTTTAAGCCTTCGTAATTGATTTTCATTATGCAGTAGTTTTCTTGCATCTATGTTTATATGCTCTTCTACCTTACCTTTGTGTTTTTTTGCATGTTTTAGAATTTCCGCAGATACACTTTCTACCTTCAGGCCTCGATGAAGGTCAGTATTTCTTATGTACCAAGGTGCATTTACTATATTTCTAAGCACCTTATTTTGGAAACGTCGTATTTTGTCTATGTTTGTCTTTTTGGCACAACCCCATAGTTGGATTCCATATGTCCATGTTGGTTTCAGAATATATATATATATAAAAGCACTTTATTTCCAATTGATACGGATGAGTTTCATCCTATCAGCCAGTGCAGTTTTCTATATTTGATTTCTAACTCTTCTTTTTTCTTTTTTACGTGCTCTTTCCATCTCAACTTTGCATCTAGAGTCATACCTAAATATTTCGCTGTATTAGCGCATGGAACTATTTTTTGGTTTATAATAATTGGTATATATTCAATTTTTTTATTAGTAAAGTCAACATGGACTGACTTAGACTCGTTCAATTTGATTCTCCACTTATTAGTCCATTCACAGATTTTGTTTATGCCAATTTGTAGTTTTTCTGTGGATTCTTCATTGGTTCTTCCTACTGCTAGTATTACAGTATCATCTGCGAATGTTGCCATAGTGTGGTTTTCTAATTTAGGAATTCACTAGTATATAATAAGTATAATATTGGGCCCAGTACACTACCTTGCGGTACGCCGGCTTTTATTTCTCTTAGATTTGAATAAGTACTCTGTTGTTTTATTCTGAAATATCTTCCACCTAGATAAGATTTCAGAATAGAAGCATATTGATTTGGCAACATACATCTCAGTTTATAGATAAGTCCTTCGTGCCATAATTTATCAAAGGCCTGTGCCACATCTAAGAATACAGCCGAGCAAACTTTCCTTTTTTCTAGTGCTTCTTCGATCAGGTCAGAATTTAATTTTATTTCCGTAAGCTAAATAAATACACCCAAGCATATCGGCAGTAAAATTCAACACTTATGGCGAACATAATTATTACCTCCTACATCAGTTTTTATTAAAATCTTTTGATCCGCTTCCCATAAAATATCCGAAATCTCTGAAAAAGTTATACATCGTCTTTCTCTTTCGAATCCGATCTGCTCATTGTGTGAGTTTTCCGGCTGGTCATACTCATATGAAATACATATAGTGTTAAGTAAGGTAGTTTTTAAGATTTATTTTAAGGTAGTTTTTTAAGTTTTATATGTATAAGAACAAAAAAAAAAAAAGTTCGTTTACTAAGTTTTTTAGTTTTAATAAAAACTAGAACTCAAGTAAGGTACGTCGAAAGACATAGTTGTAAGTATTAGATTTAGCTTAGAGCGCCCGCATAGGGCCAGTAAGTTAGAATAACATTGTTAAGTTATTTAAGCTAGTTTTAAATAGTTTTTGTTTAGCATATACCTAAGTTGTAATAAATTAAAAATAAAAATGCATTAAAAATGAATACATATAGTATTGAAATTTCGAATTTCTGGAGATACCAGAATGGATCGGAGTCATTACATTCAGTGCATATAACCTTAAAAAATAATTGTTTCAGAGTCGTATCTGAATCGTTAATAAAGTAGAACAAATCCAGTATTCGCCAAGGTTTTTTGAAACATTAGTTACAATAGAGTTACAAAAATACATTTCAAAAACCGAGCATTATATGTACAGGGTGCGAGATCTTTTATGTCGGTATGTAAACATTGAATAACTTTCACATTTATCAACCGATTGACTTGAGTAGACATGTTTTTGAAACGTCAATTCAATTAACCATGAATCGCACAATTTTAACCATGAATCGCTTCACACCGAAACAATGAGCCGAAATAATGACGCTGTACATTGAAAATAGTCTTTCAGTTGTGTTAACTCAACGTGCATATCGTCGAAAATATCGTGGCCAACAAGCACCGTCTTACAACACTATTGGTTGTTTGGTGTCGAATTTTGTTGAGCACGGGACAGCGGGAGATCGTCGACATGCCGTTCATCAACGCCCAAGACGTTCCAATGAACTGGTTGAAGCGATAAGAGAGAGTGTTGCTCAGCATTTTGGCGTCAGTGGAACCACCTTGCGACACATTTTGAAGGATGATTTGCATTTTGGAAGCAAGTTTAGATGACCGACGAAGCCCATTTCCCACTCTCCTGCGCCGTTAACAAGCAAAATTACCGCATTTGGGGAACGAAGAATCCACACGAGATCCATGAAACACCATTGCATGACCAAAAAGTGACTGTTTGGGCCGGCGTTTGCGCCAAAACCATCATTGCGCCATTTTTCTTTAGAGAAGGAAACAGTCGATGGGAATCGATATCGGTGGATGTTGGCTCATTATGTCTGCCCACAAATGTGTGAAAAAGGTCTGGACGGTTATTGGTTTCAACAAGATGGTGCACCATGCACCGCAAAGTAAACATAAAATGTGTTGAATTTATTTTCGTTTGTTTGCTTGAGTTCCTCTTACTTACTTATTAGTTACTTATTATTATAATAATTATAAAATATAACAATTATGGTCTATGGCCACCCCATAAACAACATACAAAAAAGATATGTTCATTAAGTTCAAGTTCTCTCTTGATTTCCGAGGCCCGAAATGATTTTTTTTTAATTTATGGAACAAATTCATTCACATAGAAACAGTACATATTGTTGACGGAACGGATCGTATTACAGCGATTAACTGGATTGATTTTTTACTCACAAAACACCTGAGCAATTAATTGTCAATTACTATTGGAATATACAGTAATTAGTAGTAATCTTAAATCTATTTATTAGTGTTTCTCATTTCCCATTGTTATCCAGTGGTGCATTCCATTATTGAAAATTAAACTTAAGGGATTAACTTTTTGAACACAGCTCTTAAATAATACTTGTTTCAAAACGTGAAAATTGCGGGATATTTTTGGCGGGAGGGTCAGTCATGTGTAAAGTCTTATTGCTTTACTCACTGAAATAATTATGTTAGTCATCTCCTTATCAAAATTCAGTGTCCTCGACACATCTTGTATAGAATTTTACACAACATTCACGTACCTGTCAATAAAATAAACGTGACTTCTTTAATGTGACATCATTGGGTTTGCGTAATTTGTACAAAAAACAAATTTCAGATCATAGATACATTGGGTCGATGGTATCATTGATTGCGCAACAGTCAGTTATACACGTCAAATAAAGTCCTGCGTTACATGAAAGAATAACGAACGGCATGCAGAGAGACTATGATCAAGAGAAATCAAAAACATGCTTTATCAACATCAGCATCACAACAAAACTCCCCCAACACATCATTTGCAATATGCACTTGACGCTATACCGATATTACTTTTTCTCTTACCCTCGTGGGTTTTCCTTACTTTAATTCATATAAAATTTGTATATAGGTTCAAGGGATTATGGCTACTCGTTTAAACTTATTACACACAGCTAACATTAGCGTAGAGGAAAGGAAAGGTACTGTGCACGTTGGTTGTAATGAAAACGATAACTTGAGGGTAACGTGTTGTGTGGCTAATGAAAGAATCTCTGTATTTTACAGTGCGTTCGAAGATTAGCTTTTGTATGTGAAATAAGGGACATAGTGTGATGCGTTATAAAGAAAAACCATTAAATATGAAACGCAAAGGGCTGTGTCGCTGAAGTGACTGTTGTAGAAAAATGAACGCGATTGTCTCCTCGTGTAGTTTTGAACTTGAAAAGTTTTGGGCTAAACTTTTCAAGTATAGGTATTTCTTGGCGTCCATGGTATTATCAATAAAGGCCAAGTCTCCAACGCCAAGGGAACATTTAAAGAAAAATGGCAAAAAGGAATCCCAAAAACCGAAACACACTTTACAAATATATTAAAGAAGAATGGGCCAATATTCTCATCAAATATTACCATAAAAAACTAATTACAGGCAGTTATTGATGCTTAAGGTGGTAACAGTAAATACTGAATTTGTTAAATTGTAGCAGTTCCTGAATTTTTAAAATAATTTAGGTTATGACATTTAGATGTGTAAACACTTTCTTGACAGTACGGTTTTGTCCTGCTTTTAGTTTTTGTTGTTGTAATTAAATGAAATTCAGTATTTTTTGTATGCTGTTTAATGTCTGAAACATGAATGAGGTAAAAACCAGAAATTAAATAAATTTACTAGAAGATACTGGTGATGTGAAAGACAGGCAAAGAACGGGAAGACCACGTACCGTTAGAACGACAGAAGCCATCAAAGCTGTGAAGGCACGAATAAGGCGTAATCCAGTGCGGAAACAAAAAATCTTGTCTCGTGAAATGGGAATTTCACAAATTTCAATATCTCGCATCATAAAGCCAGACTTAGGTTTGGGGGCATACAAAAGGCATACTGGCCATTTGCTGACTAACGCGCTAATGGAGAAAAGGAAAGAAGAGTCGAAACGCCTGTTAGCTGATTACGCTGATGCAGAATACCGCCGAGTTCTCTTTACGGATGAAAACATTTTTACGGTGGAGGAAACATTTAATAAACAAAACGACAGAGTTTATGCCCGGTCATCTAAAGAAGCTGCTGAGCTTGTGCCAAGGGTACAAAAAGGGCATCACCCTGCGTCTGTTATGGTTTGGTGGGGAGTATCCTATGAAGGTGTTACAGAAGTCCATTTTTGTGAAAAGGGAGTAAAAACTTCAGCAGCAGTCTACCAGGAAACTGTTTTGGAAAGGGTAGGTAAACTGCTCAATCAGTCCCTCTTTCAAAACAAGCCGTGGACCTTCCAACAGGACTCTGCTCCCGCCCATAAGGCAAAAACCACACAAACTTGGCTCACGGAAAATGTTCCTCGCTTCATAAGCATTGACCACTGGCCATCAGCAAGTCCGGACCTTAATTCTTTGTATTACAAGCTATGGTCCGTTTTAGAGGGCATGGTGTGCACTAAAAGGCATCCAAACCTGGAGTCGCTACAAATGATTCTAAGGAGAGCAGTCGAGAGTTTTCCAATGGAAATTGTGCGTGCTGCGATTGACGGATGGCCAACTCGTCTCAAGGCCTGTATAAGGGCAAACGGAGGTCATTTTGAGTAAAATGAATTTTTTTATGATAAAAAATATTTGTGGAAAAAACGAATTTAATATCTTTTGTCTTTATTTTTTGAGACCTATTTACATTTGTAACAGTATTTATGATAGTACTAGGTATGTACATATGTATATGTTGCGCCACATTATAAATAAACATCTCTAAATAAACTTAAAACAAAATGTTTAGCTGAACTGCTTAAATTTTTTTTTTTTTTTATAATTTGCACGTGTTAAAGGGTATATGAATACCCTTATACTAATTTTTTTAGAACACGTGCGTTTTGTGGAAAGAGGAAGAGACAGAGAGAAAGACAAAGTGGTGTAGTACGAAACTCAGGTGGTATTAAGTTTCTGTAAACTCCAAGGGTGGCTGTCCAGATAACTGGGGAGTATTTTGTTTGTTTTCGCTATTATTGTCGTTGCTTATGATTCACTGTATTTTTTTCCGTTCTCCTGATGCCATCATCACGATCAAGTTGCATTTTAGCCATATGACCACCCTACTGCGATAATGTTACCACTACACCACGGCCACCCAATTTCAATCTGAGTGATTTTCAAATAAGCGACTTACAGTGCTTTGCAAAAGTATAGCTGCACCCTGTAAAAGGCCTTTTCCAGGAAACTCTAAACGGATACAAGCCCTTTATTATTTTTTTTTTTACTTTATGGCATTAATTAACAAGTAATTAGAACAAAAAAAAAACCCCGATATTTTCTTTTGGGATTTCCAGCAATAAAAAAGTGTTTTGTCTAGCTTGCAGAAGTATAGCCGCACAATATAAAAACTGCAATTTCTCTGCAATTTTCATTCAGACTACTGCGTGATTGGCGGAGACTTCAACGCAAGACACCCACTCTGTCAAAACGATGTAACCTCACAGCAGGGTACCGCCATTGTGGATTAGCTGAATGGAAACAGCCATCGTTATTCCCTCGTGGCTATTTCTCACTCAAGCAAATCCCTTTCCAGAACTCCATCAACACTGGACTTCTTCTTGGTGTCGTCTAATTTCGTCAACATACTGCCCGATTTTCAGAATTACTCGTGTCTAGCACATGACAGTAATTCAGATCATCTAGCTGTTGAATTGAGAATTCGACTAAACCGAAGAATAATGACAGAGAGACCTGCACCTCAACTCCACACCATGTTCGGTAAAGTAAACAGGGCCCGAGTTAAATTAACGCTGGCAATCAATATGTCGTCTAAGTATACAACAATCAATTTGGCGTCAATAAATTTTCGCAAAACTCGTGTTATGAAGCGTTGAAACACACTAGGCGCATTTTTAAGACCAAACGGCATTCTCAAAAACTCGTATTGACCGTTTGGAGTAACAAAAAAAGTATAACGGGTTAAACTCAGAAGATATTCTTAACTGGTGACAACCACTCTTCAGATTGACCAAAGTAAAAACCTTCTTCCCTGCTAAGTGTTCAATGCAATCCTAGACCAATGGCAGAGGATAGATGTCATGAACGGTGTATTTGTTTAGACTGCGGTAGCCCATACACATTTGTACTTCACCTGATTTTTTTCTAACTAGCATTGTAGGCGAATCATAGGGAGAATCACTAGGCTTTATAACCTTGCGCGCCAACAGATCGATTACGATTTTATTTACTCCCTGCCTTTCTATAACGGACAATCGCCGTGGCCCACAAAAGAATGGAGTGCCTGTCCTCAAACAGATATGCATTTCGAAATCTAATGGGGTTACCTTAGCCTTATCAAAGTTTGTCTAATTATCGTTAATTACGCAACGCACCATATCTTTTAGTTCTGGTTCTGTTTTAAAAATATCATTCGATACTGAAGCCAATCTCAAACTGAAAAACACAAACATCGCCTAACACAATATTACTACATGCATAAGGCAATTGTTTAGGGTTTATCACTGGAATGCCACCACAACATTTATTCCCGCTACACCGTGATTTGATTGATTCTCTACATGTTATCGCATGTAACAATTATTTTTCTATTTAAATCAGAGGGAAAAAGAGTACACAAATGAGAGCAATTAAATAAAGAACTTTTATTGAAGTTTTGCTTTGAGTCCATATTACTTTGACTTCGGTTTATTTGTAGTGTGATACCAAAAACTTAAAAGATATCGCGGCCAATGACATAGGTGAAATCTGGAACAATCAGAAAGGAAACCTTTTTTAACCGATTTGCAATTTTTAAATAACAAAATGTTGTACCGTAAGTATAAAGTGTGGCACCTCCCAATTCCAATTGCATGCGATATGCCCGTATGACGAACAATTAAAACATCTTATTTGATCTCCCGGCACTGAAGTTTTCTTTGCTGAAGACGCAGGCGCGATGGCTGTACATCTTTTTTCATATCGCGGAATGAACATTTTTTGCTCGCCTAGTCTTTTGGCGGCATACAAAATTGAGACCATCGATTATAAATTCGACAAGATCCGTCGCATCTTGTCGACATGATTTGCAATCTCCTGCATACAAAGCACGTAATACAAAAGTGTTTCATTTTCACTCCTTTTGCGGCGACTTAACTTCTTGTAGACTTCTTGGCGAGTAAGGCGCTTGTCGAATTCACACAATAGTAGTTCTTTGAGACAATCCCACGAATCTATTCTGACGGTGTGGAGTAACACTTGTGCTATACCCCTTAGAAGACGTCGTGCACAAATATACTTGCACCTCTTGTCGCATCCGATTGAGTCAGCCACATCCTCGACATTACTTAACCACTTTTTTATACCATAGTTGTCGTCGCGAGAGAGATAAGAGACCGCGTTCCCGATGTCGGAAAAATTAACCCTCCGTCCAGCTGATGATGACGGCGAGTAAGTTCAATTCCTGTGAGCTCTTGTTGCAGTTTCCTAATCCGTTTTCGCCTTTCTAGCCGTGCCAGCTCTCGTTCCTCCTCCCCGTCGTCATAAGCGGAAGTTTCGACTGGTGAAGTCGTTAATTTTGCGACATTCACAATTGCATCAGCCACCACAGAAGTTGAGGTATTTGCTGAATTTGCGAGTGTAACAGCCGCCGTAGTGTCGAAGTGGTGGCTGCATCATTCGCCTTGGTTTCGGAGGTATCAGGAATATCCTATTCGTACAAGGAACGTAATTGGGCTAATGTGGCTGATGCCGGAATTTGCACTTGCGCTTGCTGGAGTGCCTCCACCAGTTGCGCCTTATTTAACCTGTTGCTCATCCTTTTCAATCCGATTCTTCCGAAGGTTTATTGTTATTTCGTATAGTAAAATCGTATGGAAACATGCTATCGAAAGTTCGTTATATCGGCATTCGTTATACTGGATGCCCACAGTATTATTGCATTAACATCATTAGAACCGTGTTCGACAAAATTACATTTTTCTTAAATTAGAGTTAATTTTGAGGCTAAAATGAGAACTCGAATTTCGCCTCTGGGCATTACCCCACCAGACAGTTTTTAGGTTTATCTATTTATGCTAGTTTGGTAATTTTCAACTCACGTCTTCTATTTCAAATTTTGTTTCCCGCTAAGTCAGCAATAATAAATATACTCATAATTGCTCACTTAGCAAATAATATTTTTGTAATTTAAGTGCTGCATATTTTTGTAAAATAACCAATATTTTAGTATTTAAGATAGTGAATAAACTGCAACGACACAGTCGTCAAACAAATATTAAGAGTTCAGTCCAGACTTCCCCCCACCAGTGGTAAGGGCAACACAATCCGGCAAGCCGAAGGAAATCCGGGCAAGCGTTTAGAATACGGCCTGCTACAGTAATTACAAAATTAATCAAAATCTCGACAGAAAGTTTTCACGAAAAGAATATTTGTAAAAACAAGGCGGGAGTGGCCATTTTGTTTATCTCTCGGTTTTTCCGAAACAAAACCAAAATAGTTTTAATGCAATTTTCGAAAGGTGACACATACTCACAATTTTTTTCAAAATTTGCGGTCCACTCGTTTCAGATAACGATTTTTTTTTTGGATTTATCTCGAAATCTGGTAAAGTAAAAATAACGAAACTATAAATTCAGTGCATATAAATTCACGCATATTGGACTTATACAAAAAAAATATTTTTATTTTGACTTTTACTCCTCCAAAACATATTTCGCTAAAAACCTGGTACGCCATCTAATAGCATATGTACAACCTAACTGAAATTTTAAATTTTAGCTAAATTATTTCAAATCGGCGCGTAGTAATTACAATTACGGTTACCGTTAGAATTATAGTTTCGAATTTGTCTTAGATTGCGTTCCCACAGATTCCAGATATGAAGTTTTAAAAAAATATAGACGAGCGTACATAAGGCCAGTCAAACAGACAGACAATATTGAGAAACCTACATTTTTGAGATTCTTTATAATAAAACTACACATATCGATAAAAATTTCGAGATCGAAAATGTTAGCGATATCAATACTTGCCCTTTACAGGACCAAATAAGAAAGTTTGTATTCAATTGAAACGAACAAGAATAAAATAAAAATAAACATAAAACGACGATAACTGCTTTTTATTTTGTTGCATTATGTTCTATTGTATTGCAAAAACAAAAATATGTTCATATGAAATAAGATATTGAGGGTGGCCGTGGTGTAGTGGTAACATCATCGCTTGTCATGCTACAGGTTCACGGTTCGAATCCTGATGTCAATAATCATCTATTTATTTCGCATGAAATAAATAAATAGTTGATCAATTGCGAAAGCTTATGTCAACTGTACTGCGAAGGCATAACACTGGCAGTAGGGCGGTCTATTGGCTAAAATGCAACTTGATCGTGATGACATCAGGAGGACGGAAAAAAACACTGTGAATCATGAGCAACGACAAAAGCAAAAAACAAACAAGCTCCCCAGTTATCTGGACAGCCACCCTTGGAGTTCACTGTAACTTAATACCAGCTGAGTTTCAAACCAACTACACCAATCTGTCTTTCTATCTGTCTCTTCTCCTTTCCTCAAAAACGCCCATGTCCTAAAAATTAGTATAAGGGTATTCAGAACCCCTTTCACACGTGCAAATTATAAAAAAAAAAAAAATATTAAGACAAAACAGATTTAATCGCTCTGAAAAATACTGAACCTATTCAGTTGACGCGAAGTGTCAATGCGCAATTCCTCTGGATTAAGAAGGAACCAATACCTTGGTATCACAAAACACATTTTCAGACCAAAGAATAGGTTAACTTATTCCAGCAATAAGCAAGATTCGAACATCTAAGGAAATACAAATTTATTCGGTGGTGGAAAAAACAGGATCCACAAAAATATATCCAAATGCTATGAAGTATCAAAAGCTCTACCTATATGCGAAATCCCTATCAGCAGCAGAAAAGCGAAAAAAACATCAGCTACAAGCACCATAAAAATAGGGAGGAATAACAAGAAGCAGTCATTATATATCACAGTTCACCTTCTAGTTCAAAGGTCCCTAACCTGAGAATAAGAAAATAACTGATAAAAAAAAAAACTAAAAAAGAAAGAACAACGTTTTATAATTTTTGCACACCCAAAAAGTTGAAGAGTGCACAAAAAGTTTGACAAATCATATAGGTATATTCAATGAATTGCAGGTTATGTACATGTCATATCACTTTTTCCTCTGTCAACGTGTGTAGCACAATGGACATGGGGAAATGGTACTGCCTAGGGCAAATGGTTTTTAGTGGGCCGCACATTTTTTTACAAAGTTTTACTACATGATACTTATATAGTAACATACATATATTGTGGCTTGAAATAAGGATATTCATGATACAATTTTTGCCACAAACGACATAAGGGACAAGTAATCCAAAAAAGGTTAAAATCCTTGAAAAAACGACCTTTACTTCACAATTAAAAACAACGATTGTATGAAAAAGCTCATGATTATACTCACACGATGCTATTTATATCCATTATTCCTTTTATTAGTTTATGGATGAAGTGGTTTCTCCTTATCTGTTCCATTGCGCCTCGTCCATATGCTTTCTTATTATAATGAAAATATGAAGTGAGACTGAGCCGCCATGGGGGAATGGTAGCCTGACTTATCTTAAAATCTCCCTTGTTTTAAGATCTAACATTATGTTATAGGTAGTTGGTGATGTGACTCAGTGGTTAAGTGCGTGATCTCTAAGCGGGAAGCTTAAGATCCGAGTCACAGAAAATATCAATAAAAAAGGTTTTCACGGTCCCACCTCTCGCGAACGTGTGAAATACATCCGAGGCAGCGTTGCCATGGATCTGACCTACTGCGAAACAACAGAAATTTTTGATATCGATTTGGTCCATAAATATAAGGGGGTGGGGGACCGATAAACGGACAGAAATTCCAGACCCATTTTTTCAAGTTTCTCTACAGCAGACGTATGAGAAACTAAAAAATCAATGACAAATTTGGCATCATTACCTGGTATTGCCTTCCATGAAGTCTTACGACCGACTATTGTTACTGTCAATACCTCCGCCTGAAAATACCGATGTGTGTCTGAAGTCTGATTGGTTTGGTTAGTTCAAATGTCTCATAAAGATTTCTATAATCGTGTACTGTCCAATTAGAGCGTAATGTAGTCTTTGGTTACAAACTTTTAGCTTTAGCTGTATAAATAGGTCTAGACGCACATAGCAGGTTGACAAGTCCTTCTGTCTTTAATTTTGTATTCTTTATTTTTTTATTTATTTATTTAGCGGATAATCCACTATTTAGACCCCAGCAAAAGCTATAAAAAATTAGATTTAAGTCTGAGCGAAAATATTTCGCAAACGACCCATTATTTGTTTGCTTACGCTTTGCTTTTACCATGGTTTGTAAGTTTTCTATTCACCAAATTTTATCAAAAAAAGGAAAAATGTTGTACATACTTACATACATATGTACACACGTATAGTGCAATTTGATTCATGGTGGCAAAAAAGTTTTATTTCCTTGGGATAGGTACATTAAGCCCCTAAACATGGTTTCCAAGATTTAATTTTTTTTCTGATTAATTTTGGTTCCTCTAGGTCAAACTGTGAAAAAGTTATAAATATTTGACAGACACCGAGACTGAGTAAGTATTTTTACCATTTAGATAAGGAACTTTTAACACCTTTTAAAAAAAGCATTTCATAATATATTTTTCTTTCCATATCTTTAACTATGCAAAACTCGTGGGCAGACTGACTGACAGCAATAAAAATAGTAGCTTTCCACTAAAAATGTTAGCCCTCTGTGTTAGTACTCAACCTTATTTTAAAGAACTCTTAAACGACTATGCGTTGTTGTCAAGAACAAAAAAACAACCGTTGGGTCTTCCTGCCTGATGCAGCTTTTTCATTTTGCTTTCAGGATTTGTTATCGCACTTGGAGAAGGTAACTGCCACATGAAATAATAGCTGCTGATTAATAACATGGGAAAATTAATAATTCGCGGACGGTTAATATTTGCATTATGTTCATTTGCACAGGACGAAGCGAGGCCGGTAGATTATCAGCTAGTACATATATTATATACAAATACTCGTATAAGAATAAATAAATAAAATTCCATAAAATAAACTTACCCTGATCTGCATAACCATACTGTACAGTTGTTAATAGGCAAACACTTGTTATTAGTATCCGCAATCGAACGTTGCTTTCCATTTTTCTCTATTTTCGTGGAATTTTTTCTTCTATTTCTTACTTTATTATTTAATTTTATATTAGAACAACACTTATAAAATTATAAAACGTTTACTTTTAGTCAAAAATTAAACAAAAAAAAAATTGTGTTTAGATAGAAGATAAAAAAAAATATATTATAACACCGAGATTTGTTGTTTCACTTATTCACATGCATACATACATCAATTTCAAAACTTCTGTTTACACCGAACAACATCCAGATGTATCAGCAAATTTTATTATAAAAAACATTTTTTTTACCGTAAGAGAACGCGACGGTCCGACTGTTGAAATTCCGCGAATCACGTGAAATTTTATCATAAAACGGCATTTATTAAAGTGGAAACATAAATTTGTATCATAATTTCCGAAGGTTTGAAATTTCTAACTCCAAGTATCAATGACATTTTAGATTTCGATCACTCTGGGAGGTAATTGCTATGTATGTGTGTATTATCTCCTTGCTAGTTTTTGCAACAGTCCAGTGTACGCATTCTGTAAAATAAAAATTAAAATATATTAGAAAACGAATAGATAAAAACTTTAAGAAATGTATATCAAATGTTATCTTTTAAGAAAATAAATTATTTTGTTGACTACAATGCATGACGTGATACTTTTTTCGTTTTCTACATGATTCTTTTTTCCAGAGCCTTGCGGCAATACTAGCCACAAGTAGCAAAAATAGCTCCCCAGTTAAAAATTCCTTGTGTATACTAGGGATGGACTGCTATTGAAAAATAACCGGTTATCGGTTAACCGGTTAAACTGAAGCAAACAAATGGCCGATTATTAACCGTTGCCAATTAAGCGATTATTTTTATTATACCTACATTGCAAAAAAATCCAAATTATCTCACCCACAGATTCCTAAAAACTATGAAACATTATCTCAATAGTGTGGTCATGTCGTTTTGATGGAATTGAATCACTCAACACAGTTACGTATATATTTCCTAACTTGATAGGTAGCGGTCTACATACCATGGTAATGCAGACCGGTTTGAATACAATTTAAATTCAACCGGAAATCCTTCAAACATGCAACTTTTTGGTGGACTAACCGACCCCTCAAACCGTTGAAGTATTAATAGTTTTATTTCAATACGAGGGTGGGTCAATAAGTCCCTGAAAATTAACACAAATTGTGTCGTCACCTTAAATTTAATTTTGTTTGCCAAGCATCATCTTTCAAAAGAACGCACTCAAATTTTCAGACAGATCTGTCAAATAGTTTTGTTGTGGCAGCCATTTTGTTAGACGCCTACTAGCATTTTCGTTAAAATGGAAAAAAGTGAATTTCGAGTGCTAATTAAACACTATTTTTTGCGAAAAAAGACTATCACGCAAACCAAACAAAAGCTTGACAAATATTATGGGGACTCTTCATCATCGATTGGAACCATTCACCACTGGTTTACTCAATTTCGGTGCGGTCGTTCAAGCACAAGTGACGCCGAACGTTCTGGTCCCCCAATTGAGGTCACCGCACCAGAAATTGTCGACAAAATCCATGGTTTGATAATGTACGATCGGCGAGTGAAAGTGCGCGAGTTTGAAGAGGCCACAGGCTTGTTACATGGCTCAGTAATTTCGATTTTACATAAATATTTGAACATGGAAAAGCTTTCCGCAAGATGGGTGCCGCGTTTGCTCACAATCGACAGCAAACGCATTCCGCCGTTTCGTAACCGTGGATGAAACCTGGATTCACTATAACACACCAGAAACCAAGGAACAGTCAAAACAATGGACTTCTCCTGGTGAATCGATGCCGAAGGAGGACAAGGCAGGTTTGTCAGCAAACAAGGTCATGGCGACAGTTTTTTTGGGATGCGCGCGGTGTTATTCACATCGATTACCTTGAAAAGGTTAAAACGATCACCGGATTACGTAGAGCTGCTGGATCAATTTCAAGCCGATTTGAAGCAAAATCGGCCGCATTTAACGAAGAAAAAAGTTCTTTTTCACCAGGACAACGCACCGGCGCACAAATCCGCAGTCGCAATGGCAAAATTGCATGAGTTAGGCTACAAACTCCTCCTTCATGCAGCATATTCCCCAGATTTAGCCCCCTGCGACTATTTCTTGTTTCCAAACATGAAGAAATGGTTCGGAGGTAAGAGATTTGGGTCGAATGAAGAGGTCATCGCTGAAACAAACGCTTATTTTGAGGGGCTCGAAAAATCGTATTATTTGGAGGGCATCAACAAATTGGAGAAACGTTAGATGAAGTGTATAGAGCTAAAAGGAGACTATGTTCAAAAATAAAATGTTTTTATACCGAAAAGAGTGTTCCTTAATTCATTTTTCAGGGATTTATTGACCCCACCCTCGTACCTATACTGGCGAAGGAGGATATGCGA
This sequence comes from Pocota personata, assembly GCA_963082735.1. NCBI lineage: Eukaryota > Metazoa > Arthropoda > Insecta > Diptera > Syrphidae > Pocota > Pocota personata. Next base: position 7,248,418 of record OY720433.1, read on the forward strand.
ATGTTTTTTTTTTATTTTTTTACTAAAGAGTTGAATTTGGCAAAGATTCATGTAGAATCGGAAACTGTTTAGTTACATGTCATCGGGCATTATTCAACTGAATAGTTTATTTACGTATGAGAGGGGTCGTAGTGAAAACTCTTTTGCAACAGTTGTGAAACTGAAAATTGCCTTCAGCGGCCAGCCTAGTGTTTAATTCCACTTTGTTTGAATATACTAACTGTGTGGTCCGAAACTTTAGCCTGTATTGTATATCACATATGTATGTATGTATGTACCTCAAGTTAGTTACTAAAGATAACTACCTAAATCCAGTGTACTCAAAGCATGTTTCGCATTAAATTGACCATAGTTCTAAAATCAGAAAAGAAAACGCATTGACATATCCGTGAAAAAGCACAATTCGTATCGCCGAATAATCATAACGATTACAAATTAACTGTATAAATTGAACTGATTGTTTTTGAATTCTAGATTGACTTACACTAAAAGAAAGCATGAGTCCTTTAAAAAAATAAATTAAAATTTCATCGACTTCTAGAAATTCGGAATTGAAAAAAAAAAACAGTTGAAAGCAAAAGCGTTTCAAGCGTTTCTTAAAGAGGAAAAAGTGTTTTCTTACTTTGTTTTGACTGTAAGAAAAATCAAGTCCTGCCAAATTTCCGCAAGTATTCTTCTTATTACAGTCGACAGTCGTAAATTTATATATAACCTACATTTTGTACAAAGTTTTCTGGAAACAATGAACGAAAAACGAATACCATAAGGGAACTACGAAATCGCCTCTAGGATTTATCACAGACGGCTCAGACAAACAGAATTCAAAAGAAAACTCTGCGACTTTTAGGTTAGATTAAGTAGAAGTGGCTGCCAGCTGAAAGCCAACATTGTGATACCACATCGATTTGGGAAAACGGTCACTTGCCTATTTATTGAACCATTTGGAACCTCTCATGGCTTATTCAGATCGTTAAAGGTGTTGAAGCCGAAAGTTCCTAAGTGGAGTTTTCTTAATTGGGAGAGAGCTGGGCAGGTGCAAAAAATTGAAGAATAGTTTCCTCCTCCACCTCGGCCATGCAGCTTCCACAGAAATCATTCGAAAAGACACCAAGCCATTTTGCATGCTTGTTTATAAGACAGTGCCCGGTGATGATACCAATTACAGCGCTGATATGCAAACTATTGAGAGAAATCAGATTCTTGAGTTTACATGTAGCGAACGGTATACGCAGTGAACTTTTGTCTGGTAGAATGGGTATTATTGTTCCATATCTGGCAAGTTCGTCGGCCTTACAATTCCCTGTAATGTCCCTGTGCCCGGCACCCAACATAGGTGAATATTCTACTACTCCGCCATGTCTATAAGAGACGATTAGATGTTTTCAATGACTTGATTGCTTTGGCTGTCTGAAAATACACGGATATCTACGGTTGATATCACGTTTTTCTTCTGGAACACGCTACAATGATTTAGGAGACGGAAAGAGAGGTTTAGATTAAGCCTCAAACCCCATCCTTGGTTTTTGAACAGTCGGTGTAAAATTGTATCGACTTCTCTTCCGTAAATCAATCTTCCTCCCAAAATGATCTGGGAGGGATAGTGACTTGGAAGATTTTGTCAAAATTTAACTTGGGTATGGTGTTAATGTTTTCAGTAAAGATTTTTCTGTTTAAAATGGAGGCGTGGCCATATACTTTGCTGGACGACTGTGAAGTAACTTTAAGGCGGATAGCTGCCCTTCGCCAACCAAAAATGTGGAGGGGTGTCAAATGAAATAAAGTGTCCATAGCTGCAGAAGGTATCGTTAGCAGTGCTCCGCTAATGCACAGACAACCTGAAATGCGACTTATAAATTTATGCAAAATAAAAGTCGTGGGAGCTGGATAATGAAATCAGTTGGAATTAAAATGACTTGACCAGATATATGCGACAACAAGATTACCAAGAGAATAATTTCTAAAAGTCATCTCTGTAGTGTTTATTATCAAGATACGAAGACGCGAAATGTCACGTTTTGATTTAATTTGATTGAGGAAAGGGGGATAAAATTAGTGAATTAGAATTGCTCCATTCCACTTTGTCTAGAAACCTGTGCTCAAATTTCTTTATAGTTTTGACAGAACACAGAATACAGGCCACGGATTTAAAGTGAACTGAGTCCATTTCCATAAAATTGATGGGCAAAATGAGCAATATTATTCTTTATATACTATACTATTCGAAAGTACGGTTGGCAAGGAAAGATGACCAATGCAATAAAGTTCAAACAGCTTTCTCGACAGCATTTTGGACTTTACAGCACTTTTGTAATATTTCAATTTAAAATGTAATAATATGCTAATAATAATTTGGCATAGCAAAGCCACTCAACCAACAAAAAAAAATGTTTACAACTGAAATGCAGAAACTGCCTGTACATTGAGTACGAATATACCTATATATGTGTGTGTATGTATGTCCAAGGACTTGATTGGTACGATGATCGTATAATGCCAGTTTTTAATTACACGTGGCTGTGTTTCACGCCACTATTTACACGGGTACACGTATACGTCCTAAAAACACGTGTCAGACCCAGTTACACGTGTAATTCTTAAAATCGCGTGTTTTATAAAAAAAAAAAAACCAACACCATAAACAAATTCTGTGGGGATAATCTTCTTCTTCTTCTTTTCCTTACGGCGAAGTTATGTCGTTTGACCTCAGGGAGCTTCCCGGTTTCGGATCACTTCGTCACTGAGGAACGTTGATTGATACGAGTATTGCCTTTTTGACGGGGTTCGAAGGATCTCTCCTTTGAACATGACAATACCAACTGAGCCAGTCGTGCTCTATCCTGCTTGTGATGGGATTCTTTTACATGAAGGCTTCCTCGAATCTTTGAACGAAACATCTTCATCTCAGCTGCCGTTAATTTGCCCTCATACTTTTTGTACATTGTCCAGCATTGTGAACCGTATGTGAGCGCCGGACGTAGAACTGCAGTGTAGAGCATTCCTTTCAGCTTAGGGGGCATTTTTCGATCACAGAAGATAGCGGAGTTTTTCCGCCACTTCATCCACCCCTCGTTTACGCGATGATTGATGTCATTATCACAAGTTGCTTCACTATTGATCATAGATCCCAGATATTTTAACTTTTCGCACTTGGGAAGCACTTTTCCATTCAAGAAATTGTCTGGAAGGGGCCGATGTGGATCAGAGAACGGGCAGCACAGATACTCTGTCTTTTTCGAATTAATACGGTACCCATTTCCCTCCAAAACATCCACCCATACATCAAGTACTCGTTGCAGGGACGTTTGATCTTCACTTATGATAGCTCCATCGTCAGCAAAGAATAACTAATGCACTTTGGGGTCCGTCATTTTTCCTTCAAGCAGATAATCACGGAATAATAAAAACAATAAATAGCAGAGGACTGAGGACCTGATGTACGCCGACTTTGATTGGGAACTCTTCAATGACTTCTGCGGCACATCTTGCTCTTGTTATTGCTCCCTCATATATGTTCATGATCATGCGCACGTAGGTTTGTGGAACTCCTCGTTGTCTTAGCACAACATACATATAAGAGATCTCTTGGTTGTCTATCAAAGGCTTTTTTCAAAATCAACCAACACCATATATAAGCCCTTTAAGGAATCACGATGTTTTTCCATTATGATCCTTATAGTTTGGATTGCATCTGTTGTTGATTTACCCGAGACAAACCCGCACTGGTCATCAGATAGCCATATTATTTTCCGCAGTCATATGGCTGAAAATGCAACTTGATCGTGATGATGACATCAGGAGAACAGAAAAAAAATACTGCGAATCATGAGCAACGACAAAAACAAAATAAACAAGCTCCCCAATTATCTGGACCCTTGAAGTTTACAGAAACTTAATACCATCGAGTTTCAAACCACTGCACTAAAATCTTTTTTTCTCTCTCTCTCTCTCTTCTTCACAACGCCCGTGTCCCGTAATAGTATAAGAGTATTCATATCCTCTTTGGCGCGCGCAAATTATAAAAAAAAAAAAGTCGGCCATCTAATACCCGCTCAACGATCTTCATGGTGTGTGACATCAGCTTGACAGAAAGGTAGTTATCGCAGTTTCGCGTACCGCCCTTTACTTTATGCAAAGGAAGAAGATAGCTTCCCTCCACTGATTAGGCATTGGATCACTGCTCATAAGTTTGAAGATAAGAATCATGAGCCATCTGGACCCGATGTCTCCCATCTTTTTCCAAAAGTCAGAGGGTATCTCGTTTGACCCACAACCACTATTCTTTTTTTGCAGTATTTGACCGCATTCCTAACTTCTTCGACAATAATGTCGGATACTTCGTCATGGTTAGGAGCGGCTCTTGGAAAGTATACCCGGGAAAACTGTCCGTTCAGAAGTCTTTCACAATACTGTCGCCATCTGTGGAGAATTTTGTCGTCTTCCACAGGAAGCTGGCCTTGAACATTTTTAATGAACTTTGGGGAAAGAGTCTCCTGAACATTTCTTCTTCTCTGGGCGGCTATTTTGAAGATAGTTGTTCCCTTGTTCAAGTTTTTTTGTCGAAGCTCCTGGATAGCCTGGTTCCTATCAGAATGTTCCTGTGGTGATAATCAATAACCCCTTAAGTCTAATATCAGTATTTTGCAGAAATTTGTATTCCAAATGTTCATGTACACCCATATATGTACAATGTATGGGTGATATGTAGAACACGTGAATTTCTACATATTGTAAGTTTTTTCGAGTTTCTTGTAAAATTACTTAGAAAAGTGTGATTTTCTAATAGTGGTCGTGTCAGTGGGCGGATTGTGAAATTTTTTACACTTGTATTGTGTGGTCTTCCAAGTACTTCGTATTACATTTTATCGACCTAGCTCCAAACTTAGGTCCCAAAAACCGTTGGCAGACAAGCAGACGAACGGACATGGCTCAATTGACTCGTTACAAACTATGTGTCAAACTTAATGTGCCCGCTATCCTTGAATTTTCATAAATCAGGTCACAAATGATTTCCCTCAGATTGACACCTGAGTCATCAAAATCAGAAAATCATCAACTAAAAAGTTACATATGTACTCGTACATGAAAAAACGTTCGTTTCAAAATGCAAACCAGAACGAACCGTGTATTTGAGGCACGGTTCGAAGTACACGTGCTAATTCACGAAAGAACCAGATACACGTGTAGTCCGTGTATCCGTGCACACGTGAATTCGAGGGCTCTACCAAAAACCTCCAACGCTTTGAATGTAGTTCGAACTGGTTCGAGCGATAGATATGATAGGATAAAAAAAATCGGGCTCTAGTACCAGGTGATGTTCGATGCTTTAGGCTTTGTACGGAATAACTTGTAAACATTTCATGAAGTGTAGAAAAATCGTTGTAAAATACATACAAGGAGTGTACAATTTCGGATTGCATCAGTTAGAACTATGTCCTTTAAAATTTATTAACCCAGTAACGGAGAGAGAGGAAAGGTATAGAGTAGAATCCAATATTAAAAAGGAAATGATATAGAGTGAGGTGACGATGCGCGTTAATTTTGATTCTGTGTTGAGTGTGTGATTGAACAGACGAACAGTGGGGCACAACTATAGATTTTATCCCAAAAATTGTGATGAAAGTACAGACACAGGAGCGCTAAGTTATAACCAACATGCAAGTTATAATCAAGTCTCGCACGAAACCGAGGCATCTAGCACCAGTTTTAACAGCATCAGTAACCTGCTGACTCCAGCGAAGGTCTGAGCTAAACATGCATGCCAAGCATTGACAACCCATTAGACTCCTCAACATCAACTACGTTCGCTTTAAGTTTAGCTATGTTAGAATCTCCCTTCAGAGGCAGGAGACTGCAATGGGTTATCAGAGTTTAGTTCGGTAGGCATTCGCTGTTGCTCGGACTCAGCCATTCGTAGTCGATAAAGAATAAGCGGAGACATGAGAGCTGTCGTCCGCAAAGGAATGGATTGGATTACGGGTAAGAGAGTATTATCAAGTGTAAAAAATCACACTTTGAAAGTGTAACAATGCATGGGACATTATTTCATGCCACCGGAAGTACGGCAACAAATTCTATTTGGAAGGTAGTCGTTGGTTTCATTGTCCAAATACCAACCAGCTGCAGTCACAATTGAGTCGTGAGTATAGAAAACATTGTGAAATCCTAAAAAATATCGTTGGTAGACAACACGCTTTCGTATTGTAAACCTGGAGTACGACGATAGATAGGAGACAAGAAAGAGTACGATACAAGTCCCTACGTACAGGTCTTCGATTTCCGACAATATTCTGCCTCACTCTAATTGTTTAATTAATTTTTTACTGAACGATAAGTCTTCTGTTGGCGTCCTTGTATCAAGAAGCGAGTAATATTGACCGAGTAGTAGTTATCTGATAGCATGTGTCTACCTCAACTCAAGGGTGGCCGTGGTGTAGTGGTAACATCATCGCTTATCACGCTGTTGATTCATGGTTCGAATCCTGATGTCAATAATCATCTATTTATTTCGCATGAGTCGATCATTTGCGAAAGCTAAGTCAACTCTACTGTGAAGGCATAACACTGGCAGTAGGGTGGTCATATGGCTAAAATGCAACTTGATCGTGATGATGACACCAGGAGGGCGGAAAAAAATACTGTGAATCATAAGCAACGACAATAATAGCGAAAACAAACAAAATACTCCCTAGTTATCTGGACAGCCAACCTTGGAGTTTACAGAAACTTAATACCACCTGAGTTTCAAACCAACTACACCAATCTGTCTTTCTCTCTGTCTCTTCCTCTTTCCACAAAACGCACGTATTCTAAAAATTAGTATAAGGGTATCCATATGCCCTTTAACACGTGCAAATTATAAAAAAAAAAATTTTATATTTGAAGTTTTGTCGAAATCATTAGAACTGTTTTTAAGAAATTCGACTTTTTCAAAATCAGCCATTAGTAAAGTATCGTTAGTTTTGGCGTTAGAATGAAAATTCCCATTTCACCTCGAATTATGATTCTGCAGATGCCAGATATAAAATTTTAAGAAAATCCGTCCACTGGCTACAGCCGTTGATACATACACACATGTATGTACACACAGGCGGAAAAACAGACGGACAGTATTAAAAGATACAATTTTTTAAGTTTTTCTATTATAGCAATGTCAAGTTTGATTAAAATTTAAAATTTTCAGGAAACCAATACTTGCCGTATATATTTGCAAGTAATAAATATTAAGTTTGATAGTGCGAAAATGCCACCAAATTCAAATCCCTAATTTCGATTTGAGACACACTTCATAGACAAGTACCTACGTATATGTAAGGGTCATTTATAAAGATATCTGGGATCTGGTATCACCTCTCATCGGACCTAGGTATTCTCCGTTTCTTTTCATCCGTAATGTGCTTAAATTCGAATTAGATTTCACATTAACAATTCCATCAGCAGCAAGTTCTAAAAGTTTTTATGTTAAGATCAACTAGTTCCTATTGATTTGTAAAAAAAAGGATTTAGTACCCATCTCTGCCTATCTTGAGGCGACACCAACATTTTTGTTCCCCAATTTTTACTAAGGCCGAGGCAGAGAGAATTTATCTTTTATGCTCCTAGGGTGGTTCGTGATTTTAAAAAAAATCAAAAACACTAGTCAAGTCCAATCGCTCTTTTAGAAAAACACTTTACAGTCATAGCCGCACAGGTTTTCTAGTATTGCGCTAATCATCAACTGTCGGTTCTGTATTTCAAATATCACAACTCAGAATTTCAGCATATTCTGCAAAACCTCTACAAATTCGATCGTTATTATTAACACGTTCGCGCTTATTACGGCTATGGCCGTCATATTTTGAGAAACAAGAAAACAAACGACGGCTATAACCGTCGTGGTTCTGTATTTCAAATATCACAACTCAGATTTTCAGCAAATTCTGCAAAACCTCTACAAATTCGATCGTTATTATTAAAAATAATTTCAACTAAAATATTCACCTACCAGTCGAGAAACAAAATATGCAGTTAGTTCAGTTTAACACTCTCAAATTGAGATGAAATCTCTGGCATAAATATGTCACAGCATCGTCAAAGAGGATAGTGATGTCTTTAAATTCTGTACATCATATGAATGTCTCCGAATCATGCACAAAATAAATTGTTCAGGGAACTAACAAGTTGATAAGTCGATTAAAATTAAAACTTCTAAAAGGTCAAAGTATTAAAAGTCATGGTTTAAACACTGCATACAGAAATCGTGCATCTAGTATAACTTCAAAAATTTATTCGCAAATTTAGCATTCCTGTTGATAATTGAAGAATGATATCCACATAGCTAATCGCCAAAAATAATGTCAGTGTATACAAATGCAAACCGAAAAGCACACTCAATTTTCAGGTACTAAAATACTTTTGTTAAACTTTTATTAACGATTTAACAACAAACACTGTTTGAATGCAGATTTTCGCTTTCTATTTTTTTTTACTTAATTCCACCCACTGAACTTATTTCTTCGATATTGCACCTTTCGATGTAGACAAACAAACATTTTTTTCTTTTGATTATTATTTATTTTGTGACATACAAAATACTTTAAAAAGTGAAAAGCACAGGAATCTCCCGAATAAATTAAGTACAACAAACGAATAGAAAAGAATTGTGGTTTTCTTAAGCATGCACGGTGTGTTAGTCGGTATGACTGCTGCCGACGTTGTCGCCAACATCTTCGTGCAGGAAAACTTACAGGAGAAATAACCAATGGATGCTATTTCACTTTGTCGCACGTTGAGTGAGGCACAGATACACATTGTAGGTGCATGTGCATAAAGTTTTTCCCCATTTCCCTCTCCATCGGGTTAAATGTGTGTGTACATGGTCATAGATTCCACTAAAAGCATACTCGAAAAGCTACGTTCCACGCAAATGGTATGTATTCTATGCTATTTCAATTTTTTATAATTATTGTACGTAATCTTCTCTGTATTGGAAATGTGCAGGTTTTACTTTGACGAAACCAATACTTTTCAGGACATCTTGAACTGGTTGAACGAAAGTTACTCGGTTGGTTGTTATGAGCCCCGTAACAAACCTGGGTGACGATTACTTGGAAAACGAAAGAATGCTAAAGAAGTAAAAAATTAGATCAGTAAATCAACAATCAAACTGCTCAAAAAAATAAAAAAATAAAACCCGATTTTAAAAATAAAGTATTCAGATCCACCTTTCCCGAACGTCTGCATAAAACTGTAGATCTGTACCATTCGTGTGTCACACAGTACGAATGGCTGTGAAAAGCTAGACCAGGCCCTATATACATTGTCACATTTCTTACTCTCAAAGGTCCTGTGTTTTCACCCTAATCCTTTTCAAAATGTTTATTTTTGACAAACTACGAGTATATGCCATTGACATGCACTACCATAACTCTCTTACAACAACCTAAATTGAGTGAAATAAATTAAACGGATCGTGCACCTAATTTCAAGTATTTAAATAAAGACCATCAACAATTCCGTGCACCCGACCAAAGTGAAACGAAGATAGCAATATCTAAGCTTAAATCCAACAAGGTTGTTATTTTATTTTTTATTTTTTTAATGAAATTTCCAAATCCCGGAGCACTCAGACTCAACCGAAGTCCATTGTACTATCAGACAGAACTCATTTTAGTGTAGTGGTTGGGTTGCAGAAACTTGGATTTTATTCGTTTCTCTTTTATGCTGGGGTTGCTGTTCCCCGTCCGGCCTTGAACTTGCACAGTTCGGGTCACAAGCAAACACACTACGCACTACACCGTGGCCATTCTAACCGACGGTCTAACTGCCGAGTTATTTAAAACAGATGGAGATGATTTGATACGGTGCATACATCAGCTCATTTGTAAGATATGGTCGGATGAGAGTATGTCCAACGAATGGAACCTCAACATCGTTTTCCCGATCCTCAAGAAATGGGATCTTCTGAAATGCGGCAGCTACACAGGTGTTAGCCTCCTCAACATCGCGTATAAGATCCTATCAGCAACATTATGTGAACCTCTTAAATCTTTTGTCAACAATCTTTTTATTCTGTATCAGTGTGGTATTGGAAAAAAAACCTAGGAACTCCAAACCGATACTCACAACCTTTTCATTGATTTTAAAGTTGATAGCGTACATAGAGACGAACTATACAGAGACATGTTTAGTTTTAACATCCCTGTCAAACTAGTCCGACTGTATAGGGTGACGATAGAGAATGCACGCTGCTCCATCAAGGTCTATGCTTTTGATGTCAGGAAAGAATAATGACTACTAATCGAATTGCCAGGAAGAAACCTTTTATTTCTATTATTAATATTATAGAAATAAACGCAAGGAATTCTCGAAAATGCATTTAGGCAAAGACGAAAAGTTTTCCAACGAAACCAAATTCAACATAATGAGGTCGGACAGACAAGTTCATGTGTGGAGAAAGGTAAATACAGAACTTTGTCCCAAGAACATGGCTGGAACAGTTAAACATGGGGATGGTTCCGTGACTTTGTGGGGGTGTATGGCTGCTTTAGGAACTCGAACTATGCCCTTCATTGATGGCATTATGGATCAGTATCTTTACATAAGCATCTTGAAGGAAAATTTGCGAGAAAGTGTAAGAAAATTGCAACTTCCAAGTGCTTATTGGTTTCAGCAAGATAACTACCCTAAGCACACTGCTCTAAATACAAAACTTTGGTTATTATACAATCTGCCAAATCAAATAAAAATACCTCCCCAGTCACCAGACCTTAACCCCATAGAGCATCTGCGGGCCGACATGGAGCGAAAAATTAGGAAAAAAATATACGACCAAAGAGTGAGCTGAAGATCGCTTTAAAGGAGGTATGGACTAATATTTCGCCGGGAAGTACTAACAAGATGGTTTCTTCAATGCCACGAAGACATTTAATCTACTTGCAAACAATTTTACGAATAGACAAGGAAATAGACAAGGAAGTGAATTAATAAAGTTTATATATAGAAACTCTTTATTTCATGACAAAGGTAAAACAAAGCAAATTACGAATACTTTTGCTGATCACTATATAGTGAAATAGCAAACATACATAAGTGTTCTAAAAATATGATATTTAATGCACTCCAATCCTTTGAAAACAAATTGAACAATTGAAAGGTACCACGCAAACCTAGAGCAAGGTCAGCAACTGCGCGAGAAGATTCTTTGATTGTTCACCAAAGTAAAAGCATCCTCACTCAACAGCAACAGAAATTCGTGCAGCAGTTTTCAGCGAAACAGAGAGTGGGCAATCTGTTGACAGTTGAATGTAGTTTGCGCGAAGCAGGACTCTTTGATGAGGTGCTATATCTTGGGGCGGCGTTTGTGTAACTCACAAAATAAAAGAGGCAACTTTACATATTGCAATAGTGTAGTATCCCTCAAACCGCAATGCAACCATATGCAGAGGAATACCTGCCAGTAATTTGGAAGGTTTAAAATGATAACAATCCGAAGCACAACAAAGTGATTTTAAGACAATAGTATTACTTTAGTAGACTTTTCGTCGTGCATCTAAATCCTATTCAAAACAGGAAAATCGAAAATCTTCACAGTCTTTATGAAGAGACCAAACTTTCGTATGAACATTTTATAGAATCTATGCCACGTAAAAAACTGTAATTGATAACCATGGTTTTTCCACTAAATATAATAAACAAACTGAAATAAAATATCACATTTGTCAAAATATTACAGGTGTTTCTAATTACATGTTCGACCTGTTTTATACGTTTTTCCCCAATTTAAGCTGTGATATTTTTTATTTTTTTTGTATTAAATCATTGAACCCCTCGAGGGGCATATGGCGTCAACAACGCCTGCGCGCCATCTTGTTCGGAGTTCTGCAACGCGTTTGAGCTGCCCCTAACTTATTCACAGAGTTTAATTCCTCCTCGACTATCTTGCGCCACGTTTGCCTAGGGCGTCCCGCTGTTCTGCATGCCTGTGTAAGCGGATTCCATTTTCGTCGTGCCGTAGAGTGTGTCCAATCCACTGCCACTTTCTCCTTCGCACAGTAATGCCTATAGGTTCTTGGCCTGTTCTCAGATGAAGATGTTCGTTGGCGATACGATAGGGCCAAAAGATCCTCAAGATGATTCTTAGACCTTTGTTTACGAAGGTTTGCAGCTTGAGTGTGATAGTGGTATCTACCTTCCAAGTACTACACCGCGGTCAGCAGAGACCATACTTTCTAAGTATAAAAAGTTGTCTACATGCTCGACTACCTGTCCTGCAAGGTTGAATTGAGTGCGGATGTTAGAAGTGCTCAGGGCTTTTGTTTGGGCTATCAGATTAAGGTCCATTATCCGATGTGAAAGTAGGGAAACATCGTCAGCGTAGTCGAGGTGTTTAAGATAAAATAAAGTGTGATATGAAAGTATCGTAATAGTTTAACGATAAAACTTTCAAAAATGTATAATATGTGTACACTAAAGTAAAAAATTTCAGTAGACTACGGATTAAAACTCAAGCTCTACGACTTTCGCAATTCAAGCTTCATCAGCATTATTTTTCTAATTATCTGCACGCCACTGTATTTGTTTTTTTTTTATTCTTCAATAACAACAATATAGCACTTATTTATCCGATCGAGTACCCCTTAACCTGTCAAAAAGTCCAATGCTGCCAACATCAATCCCAGAGGACTAGTGGCATCATTGTCAGCACTCCATCAGAAACGCCAAATCTAAAATGGTGCTAGGTGTATCCAACCCACTACAACGAAACCCCTGGATCGGTGAAAAATGCCGCCAAACACACGCAGCAAAATAAGGCGCTTATAAAGCTTACTACATTTATAAGCAGAAGAGAAGGAAAGAAAGCCAGCTCTTTCGAAAAAAGAAGAAAAAAGATGAGAAGTGGGCAATCGAGTCAATACACAAGTGTTATACTCGTAGCTCGTCCGAAAGTTTTACCAGAAAGTAAAGAGAACATACAAGGCTACAAAGCGCGAACAGAAACCCGCAGAGATGAAAAAGGAAATCTAGCGTAGAGTCACACAATCCATACAAGAAGGCCTGGGCTAGGTTCTCGCTCCCATTCGTGCTGTGTAACGCACGAATATGAGGGACCTACAATTTTATGTCGTTTTCGATGGGTGATAATATTGGGTAATTTTTTTCAATTGAGAAGCGAGAGGGGGGACTCGAACCTCGTGTCTCCTGCTCAGTGATCGCATGTGTGTACATATGTTGAGTTAGTTTCATGCTGCTGTGTGGTTATAAAAAAGTCTATGAATGAGAGTGTTTTTCAGTGGTAATACCTATTGAAATAGTTAAGAATGTTAAAAATCCTGAAGACTTCCCACTTGTGAATGTTCTTGTGAATATGTTGCTCAATAATGGAAAAATTTTGGAGAAGATATATAGGACAATGAACTTTTTATCAATTAATAATCAGACTTGAGGTGAAAAAACAGTTCTGTATTGCTAAATTTAATTATCGTTGCTATTATTTATTGATCACATAAGAATGTTTGAAACAATTGACAGACGTATATTTCTTACAAAATTGGAGAAGTATGATGTGAAAAGTTAACAATTAGAATCTTATTTACAAAAGCAGAGAACAAGGGTGGAATTGTCAGTTTCTTTTGCAATTAAAGTTACACTAGGTGTATCTAGCTCAAGCCTCAGTTTTGGCAATGTCTTAAAGATAGTTGGTTGTACATTTCTGGTAAAAAAAACATAACTGAATGTATTGAAAATATAAAATGTTAATAAATGACATTTGAATTGGTTTCATATAAATAAATTAAGTTTAAATGTAGGTAAGGTGAAATATTGTTAGCTATGTTAATAAATGGAGATAAGGCAGCAGTGGCGTGGCGTCCATACAAGCCGATTCCTTCAGGCTTCCCTTTTCAAATATCAAAAATTTTTATTTTGCCACTTGCCAACAATCACATTCAATTAATTGTTCATCAAACCATTTTTCATTCATAAATCATAACTTTATACACGCTGGAAGATGAAATGCTGCGACCTCTTCGGTTGTTTATTAATTTTTACTCATACACAAATTCGCACACATAGCCGAGTCAAGTATGAACTCCGCTAGCGAGAGACAACTTCTTTTTCAAAAGAAAAGCGTGCAATGAATTTTTTTTTTTTAAAGCCGTTCATTTTCCGGCTTATGCATTCATTTCTTCACAGTACGAACTTTCAACTCTATTCCTTTCTGGCATATAGTAGAAGTTTATTTGCGATTTCTTTGTCTAACATACATTCTCTAATGAGGAAAATAACCCGGGATTTCTCGGCTTTTGTGGATGAACATTGGTGGAGGAGAAAGGTTGTAGTTCGAAGGAGTTCTTTTTTTTTATTGTAGGCAACAAAATAAGCTGACGAAAATCGGGTTATTGGGTGATGTAGTGGTTCGAACGGCGTTTGAAGTTTTTCTTAAACTTGTTGGGTTTGAAATGACAGTTGCAAATCGGTTGTGTAATTGTGCGTGATTTATTGAAAATTCGGATGCAAATTTTTGTGATTTTTGTGACTGCTAATTATTAGAAAATTTTAAAAGTTTAGCAATTACATATTGGTAGTTAAGTTAGAGTTTTAAATTTTTAAATTATTATTTTATTATTTATTGCATGTTACTTCGGTCATATTTGGAAAAATAGATATTCTTTTTAGTTTAGTTCAAAATAAACAAACTGACATAGAGCTTGTGAAGCAAGAGATCGAGGGTTTTGAGTAATGGATTCATTCTGAATTTTTAAACTCATTTGACTCGATCTGTGAGAGCGTCAGTAACTGCTCAGAACGCAAACGCCGACTACTTAATATTGATTCAAAAACAAATTATAGCCGAATTTTTGTAGCAATTATAGATAATGTTACAAGTCAAATTAATAATAGGTGTAGTTCATTTAGTTCATATATTTTCTTTGATTTATTAAACAAATCAAAATATGAATATTTTTCTAATTCAATGCCGGATTAGAAAATATCTTCTTTAATTACCCTATTTCATGGAATTTTTAATTTTACTACTTCAAAAAAAGGAACTCAAAGTCTTATACACTACCCCTTCACTTAAAAAGCTTGAGGTTTTTCAACTTTATAAGCATTTTAATACGGAAATGCTTAGAGATACTTTTTCTCAAGCTCAAACATTGTGTGAAATCCTTTGACTGTGGCCTCTGTCGAAAGATCTTTTTCGACTTTAAAAATAGTCCACACTTAAGAAATTCCCAAAAAGAAGAAAGACTCTCAGACCTGGCACTTTTATCTATTGAAAAGCACATTCTTTTAGAAATTAAAAATAACTCAAATTTTTATGAAAGAGTTTTAGCAGAATTCGTAAAAAAGAATCGTAGGATAGCTTTAGAGTACAAATAGGTAGTACATAATTGTAATTGCTATTTTTTTATATTTAACAACGCTCCGAGTTATCAATAACTTACGAGTATATAGATTACTTTGCCCAGAACGGCTTGTTTCGAAGCCACTTTTTTATGCGATGAGCTCATTGTCTACGTAAATTCCAATGACTTAAAGTATAACAAAGGTGGCTTGGATTGCATATCTTAAGTCTGTGTTTCGAATAAGCACCAAAATGGTAAGTCTTGAATAAAACATTTTGCTTAAATTTTTTTCGGCTTCCCTCTCTTGAAATTTCACCCCACGCCACTGTAAGGCAGACATATTTCAGTTAATAATTAA
This sequence comes from Pocota personata, assembly GCA_963082735.1. Taxonomy (NCBI): domain Eukaryota; kingdom Metazoa; phylum Arthropoda; class Insecta; order Diptera; family Syrphidae; genus Pocota; species Pocota personata. The sequence goes on from OY720433.1 coordinate 7,264,102, forward strand.
TAAGTAGAATTTATGAGTGAGTACGAGTATTCTTCAAAAGAATTCGTAGACATATACGTATGTACGAGTATATCGCTAAATTGTTCGCTTACAGTTTATAACACGTTAATTCTTCCACATTTTGATTATTGCTCGTCAATTATATTCATGTCAAATAGTGAAAATATAAAAAAATTATAAATTTTGCAAAATAGAGCAATGAGAACGGTGCTAAAGTATGAATACAGAACTCCAATACAAGAAATGCTAACAAAGCTCGGATGGTTAAATGTCGAACAGCGATTAAAATTTATGCACAATTTATATCCCGTATATCTTCAACGTAATGTTAGTTTTATAACGAATTCTTTTTATAATTTACGAAATGCGGGAGATTTTAGATTACCACCGATATTAGATAACAATTTATATTTTACAGACCGTATTAATTCTACATACGAGTACATACATACCTATAAACAAAACTAGTATGAACAAAAATAAAAACAAAGCTTTATGCAATTCGAAGCATGTTAATGTTTCACTGGATTACACACATTGCAATAAAGTTAAATATCCTGAAGTGGTTATGTACATATTCCAATTGTCGAAGAACAATTGGAAACACCAACGCAAAAACAAGATAATTCCATAATTTGTTTCTGGGGAAAATTTGTATTTTATTTTTCCCCCGAGGGTAGGTGAAAAAATCTTCACAAAGACACACTAAAACGTTTACTTCTGGGAAACATGTTTTTTTTATTGTAAAATAAATCAAAAGAAATTCCGCATTATTTGGTGATATACACTCCGCGCAACAAAAAAAAGCCGCATACGGGTTTTCCATTTTTTTGTGCTAATTACCTTTAAGGGATTCGCCGAATTATATTTTATTGCTTCCGGGTTAGGTAATGCACATTTTGGAATGTGTCGGAATTCATTCTGGCAGTATTTAACAGTGCGTGCAGTTGTATTTCTTAAATAAAAGTGAAAAGAGTATATCGCTATGTCTAAAAGGGTACAATTGAGTAAAGAAAATAAGGCAGTTATCGTCGCCTTACCCAAACAGAATCAGTAATTTCGTGAAATTGCTCGACAAATTGGATGCAATGAGAGTTCTGTAATAAGATTCTGTAACAAATATCGTCGGGATCACAATCTGGACAGAAAAATTGGCACAGGATTGAAGAGATGTACCACTGTTCGGGAGGACCGGGAACTGAAGAGGCTAAGCTTGAGAAACATGTTTAAAAATGCATCGGAGTTAAGAGCTGACCTGCGAGAAGCTACTGGGGCTGAAGTTAGCGTCAGAACTATCCAGAATCGTCTCAACAAGATGAGTTTGTTAGCAAGGAGACCAGCGAAAAAGCCACTTCTGACCAGCAAAATGAAGAAAACGCGCCTTAGCTGGGCTAAGGAAAGGCAAAACTGGAGTGTTCAAGATTGGTCAAATGTGGTGTTCTCTGATGAGTCCAAGTTTAACCTAATCGGACCGGATGAGAAGCAGATAGTTCGTCGTAGAAAAGGGGAACGCTACAGCGACGAATGCATAGCTCACACCGTAAAATATTCTCCTTATGTTATGGTGTGGGGATGCATCACCGCAATCGGAGTTGGATCTCTAATTATGCTCGAGGGCACTGTTAACGCCATGCAGTACAAACAAATTATCTTAGATGGTGTTGCACCGAGTATGGAAATGATAACAGCAGAAACATCAAAACCAATTTTTCAAGATGATTCAGCACCTTGCCACCAAGCAAAATCTGTGAGTAATTCGAGGTTTTTTTTTCCATATTTATGGGTGTTTTGAAAATCTTATGATTTTAATTTTTAAATTTCCTCCACAGATTAAAACTTTGAAGAAAGAATTAGGAATAGAATCCCTAATTTGGCGGGGATACAGTCCAGATCTCAACCCCATCGAAAATGTCTGGGCTCTTATGGGAAAGAAGATCCAAGATAAAAAACCAAAAACCATGCAGCATCTAAAGAGCATCATTGAAGAAGTGTGGTTCAATGAAATTAATAACAATTACCTCGGTAATCTCTATGCCTCCATGCCAAACAGGGTTCATGACGTTGTTAGGGCGAAGGGTGGTGCTACGAAATACTAGAATCATTTTTTAGTACTATGAAAGTCTTAAATTATGTAAAAAGGTTTCTTAGGTAATAAAAATATGAAAAAAGAAATTTGCTTTTCAAATTGTTGCTCTTTTTTTAATTTATGTATATTGATAGTACTTGGGTAATATCTGATATTTTGTAGTCTGATCTTCACGATCATTACTTTTTTTCAATTAGGCTACGAAATGTATTGTCAAATTGGGGAATGTGTTAACTTAAATGTTAAACATCAAAAATACAAAGTGACTACGCAGTGATTAGTCATCATTTATTAAATTTCTTCCATTTTGTTAAAAATTACCATGTGCGGCTTTTTTTGTTGCGCGGGGTGTACAATTGCATCTAGCATCATTCTAAGTTAAGTAATTGCAATATAGAACTGTTACAACAGATTTATTACGCTGCAAAAGTAAGACAACTCATGGAGTTGTGCAGTTGGTGCAAAAGTCTTAAAGTAAATATGTAGTTAAAAGTAACAATAACAATTAATGATAGTGAGCTCCATGTTTTTCCATGTAAGCCCAATTTTTTAAAGAAAATATCGATATGGAGAATCCCCATAGAAAGTGGTTTTGGTTATACATGTGTACGGGTGGCGGCTGATAAGTTCGCGGCCTGAGATACTCAACAATGAGTCATCTTCTCATTAGTGATAGCACTAACTGCGGCACTCTTTCGTAGTATAAATATCACCTCGTTTCAATAATAATCTCATTTTGTTATTATCTATGCTAAACTAAACATCACCATGTCAGGCGAAATCGGAAATTCTCGCAATTTTGAGCACCACGCCGTGATAGAGTACCTCGTAAAAAAAAGGAAAATAGCCTAAAGAAATGTTCGAAGACATTTCATCGACTCTTCAGTACTCTGGGCCTTCATATACCATGGTCTAAAAATGGACTCGCTTTAGAGAGCTGTGAAGGCGATCCCCGCCCGGGGCTTGCGGAATAACGCGACTGTTCACACGGCGCGGGTTTTGAGACAGGCCTTAAAAGTTAAAGGTTTTTCAACGATAGACCACCCAAGCTACAGCCCAGACTTGGCCCCGAGCGACTGTTTCCTTTTTTTCCAATTTGAAAAAGGAGTTACGAGGCCGAAGATTTACAATTGAGAACGAGATCAAGGCGGCCGTAGAAAGTCATTTTGAAGGCAAAGAAAAGAAATATTTTTTCGGTGGTATTGAGGCACTGTATGCCCGATGTGAGAAATGCATTTCACTCGAGGGAAATTATATTGAGAAATAAAATTGCTTAATTCTCTTCTTTCAATGCCTTAGGCCGCGAACTTCTCAGCCGCCCCTCATATATGTAGGTACCAAATATGCAAGATCTTACAAAATTGAGTATATTTTCAAAACCCCTCATCCGATTTCACGACATTTAGTATGCTTAAGTGGTGTAAACATTTTTTTTCTTAGGGTACATTATGCCCCCCATTAAAGTGTACTCTGAAGTAGAGTTTTGTTGGTTGACTCTAGGTTTCTCTAGAATTTGTTAAAAGTCGAGTCAAGTTGGTCTTGAAGTGAACAAGGGCAAGATAAAGTGCATGCTATCAACAAAATACAAACGGCAGTGACCTTGGACAAAATATCATTGCTAATAGCTGCAACTTCGAAATAGTTAAGGGGTTCATTTACGTCGCAGTCAAGATCAGCTTCACGAATGAAAACCTAGTGGAGATTCGACAAAAACTCACCCTTTGAAACCGTTGCTACTTCGAACTCTACGAGCTGTGCATGATTTTTTTTTTTATATACATATAATCTTCTCTTAGGAAAGGCGAACCTATAACGCTGGGACGGCGCCACGAGATCTTTGTTCACCCAGAGGTGTTCCTCTATCTTATTGAGAAGGGTCTGATCAAGTACAGATTGGCGGTGCCGCTAATCTTCCATGTTGCTCGGACAGCTGTGGATAGGCGACTCAACTACGGCAGAGACGTTGCACAAAGTAGTGTCGAGCGTCTCCGGTTTAGTAGGGCGGTATCGAGTCGCGATATTGAGGACATACAACGTCAGTACAGACATTTCTGGTGGCTAGCCGAAAGAGAGGGAACTCCTTCGTCGTTCTCTCACAATCCGAGATAGCCCGTTTAAAGTTGGCTGTTTATTTTATTGGCCGACTTACATGGTTTAGGGTAATAGGTAGTTGTAAAATATATATATAAAACAGCAGTTAGATAAAAGAAAAAAAAATCCAAAAAAAGTATGTATATAATTACGTAAGGTAGAGTAAGATAGATTCAGATAGTTTAAGATTTCGTTTAAAGTAGTTTTTTAAATTATATATATAAGAACAAAACAAAACTCAAGTTCATTCACCAAGTTTTTATCTTATTTTCTTAGTAAAAATAAAAAAATAATTAATGAAATAAATAAAGTATCCAAGCTAAGGTACATCGAAAAACATAGTTTTAAGTGTTAAGTTTAGCGTAGATCGTCCACATAGGGCGAGTAAGTTAGAATAAGATAGTTAAGTTAGTTAAGCTAGTTTTAAGCGTTTTTTGTCTAGCAATAAGTTTAATGAATTAAGATTAAATGCATTTAGAACGAATGAATGAATCGGGTTACAAACTTTTGAAATGTGCAAATTAGGACATTCTGATAAAGTGCACGACTGAGACGCACGTACATACACACATTTCAATTACTTGAAGACTGTCATTACTCAAAAAACGCGATTTTTTAGTTAATGATGCAGAATTATTCGTTTTATCATGCTTCATATTGTGTAAAAATTTCATATTAATATCTTGTATACTCTCCGCGTTAGAAGAGAATATGCCGTTATTTCATTTCATATGTACCAACTTTACTTCGTTTGGGTTTCCCAAAAAGCAGCATATTTCGTGTTGTACTCAGTCACAGTTGAAATATTTTACTTGAATCAAACTTTTTTTTTCTCAATAATACCGACACATTTTAACTTATGACACTCAAATAGATATATTCCTGCAACAATAATGTCACAATTAAAAGTAGAGAAAGTTTTCGTTCAGGAAAAAACCATAAATGACTAGTTGTTGTAGAGATTTACCTTTATAAATATATTAAATATATAATAGTTCTCAAGTTAATTTCGAAATTATAAGATTTCTTCTTTTTTCTGCAAGGTGGTAGTCAATTGCAAACTTTAAAAGCGTTTTCTGCAAAATCGCGTTTTTTTGAATTATGACTGTCTTCAAGTAAATGAGCTATATGTGTTCTTTTTTTTTTATAATTTGCTCGCGCCAAAGAGGATATGAATACCTTTAAATTATTTCAGGGCACGGGCGTTTGTATTCTAAAAAGTGAGAGAGAGAAAGAACGATTGGTTTGGTGGGTTTGAAACTTAGGTGAGTAGCGTCCAAATAACTGGGGATAATTTTTTGTTTTCCTTTATTGTCGTTGCTCATAATTCACAGTATTTTTTTTTTTCCTTTGTTGCAAATTCAGCCATATGACCATCCTACTGCCAGTGTTATGCCTTCGCAGTACAGTTGACTTAGCTTTCGCAATTGATCGACTTTTTTTTATATTTATTTCATGCGAAATAAATGGATGATTCTTGACATCAGGATTTGAACCGTGAACCAACAGCGTGACAAGCGATGATGTTACCACTACACCACGGCCACCCTTAAATAATAATTGTTTCAATGGTCGAAGTCTGGGAACCAACACTTAAAAGATAAAGATCGCACTAGTTCATTCCTATAATTTAAGGCCTCTGGAAAAGTGGAGATTAAGCCAGAAATGCCAACGACGAAAGACACTTACTTTTTTTCCCCTTACAAATCAACCGCCGTTGTTCTTTAAATAAAGGGATGTATCTAATGAAACAATACACATGCAAACTATGTATGATAATTATGAGTCCAAATACTGCCCAGTCTTTTGAGTGGATATACTTGTACTTATTAACAAAACTACTTTATTTTTTCAAAATTTACAGACAAATGCCGTGGTGTAGTGGTAACATCATCGCTTGTCACGCTACAGGTTCACGGTTCGAATCCTGATGTCAATAATCATCTATTTATTTCGCATGAAATAAATAAAAAGTCGAATCAGTGCTGACTACTGGAGCTAAGGTCACCAAAACTCTGCCGCTGAGTGTTGGGTCAAACACTATAAAACTTGACCCAGTAGTCAGCCATCCTACTTTTGATCTAATTTATGAAAGAATGTCTTGCTTTAGTAACATATTATAGAAAAACCTTTTTAATAAATAAAAACTCCAATAAATTTCAATAAAGTTTAAAATACACAATTAAATAGCACCCTTCCTTAATAAAAAAAAAAATTAGTGCAAAGCTCATATCAGCATACGTTAACGTAAGCGGTTGATTTGATCAACGTTTTTTCACAAAACTAGCTATCAATGAAAGCCTATTAAATAATTTGATATTTGTTCATAACGATATAAAGTAATAGGGCTGACTGCTGGGTAGTTTACCTCGTATTTGAGATCACTTTTTGTAAAACCAATAACCGAAAGTTGAACTTGGTGAGGTCAAGATGAAATTTCATTGCAGAATTATAATGACAGTCCCAAAGAATGTATACATATGTGTGTATGTACTCCGAAAGGAATTCATTGGATAGACACGGTTTTTACCAGCAGTTTGCTGCCTCTGCTGAATCATTTCAATGGTTTAGGTACTGTCAACTCTTTCAATTTACCAATTAATCCTCCCAATAAAATCACAAAACCTACTCTACAGAACAAAGAATATAGTGACATCTGATATGTAGGTATACACACTATGTAATACCGGTATTTTGTGTAGGTACGAGGTAGTGTGGAAGGAAGAAATCAAAGAAAATTAGTAATTATCGAAAGGAACAACGGGCCGGTTCAGTTGGTTACAGCGCTTCAAATTTGTTTCTCAAGCGGTTTATTCATCGCTTCATGAATTTTGAAGTGAAGAAAAAGTGTGCTCCATTGAAGAGGTAAGTGGTAAGCATTTTCCATCGGCCACATTAAGTATCCTTTTTAATCCCAAATAAATAGTGCGGCATTTGCACTTTGTTTCTGTTAACAAATAATTAATATTTGTTTAAGAAAGTTTTTAAAAAACGATCAACGCGAAGTGGATAATAAAAATGACTGCTATACCTGTTCAGTTTGTTATGAAGCGATTAGTGCCCTAGCGAAGCAATTCATCGTAGTGCTTACGCCAACTGAACCGGCCCAATGTGAGCAGAAAAGGGCCAACAAACAAAAAAAAAAAAAACATAAACAAAATATACCCTAGTACAGAAAATGAAACCAAAATGCAGGTGAATTTTTCATGACTATTGGCACTGGGGTGAGAATGAAACAGGAACGGAAAAAAAAAGAAAAAAAAAAAGGGTTACAATATTCTAAGGATAACGACGATGTTCGTTCGAGTTCATCACGACTGAAGGAGTTCATCTAAAAATTTCACCCAACATATTAAAGAAATAACCATTCCATCATTATATTTCCCCTATTTTATGTTTCTTTACCTTTTAGCAACAAAAGCACCACCACCACTACCACCAACCAGCAGCAGAAGACGAAGACACAAAATCCAGCAGCAGTGTTTAATTAATCCAAAATGTAAAACAAAAATTGCTCAGCTTTTCTCTTCATTTTTTCATATTTTAAACAAATTTCTTTCCACAGTTATATTGATAATTATATTTCAGAAAAAAAAAATAATTTGTTTTACTTTTCATCTTCAAATGCCACAGTCCCATACACAAATTCGAAAATATGGCAATTTTTTTCTTTTCTGGTATGCTGACATAGCACTTGCTTACCACAGAAAATATTATTTTTTTTTTTATTTTATTGACACCATTAGCGATAATATTTACACTCGAAACGATTCTCTAAACTTTGTAAGAATTATAAATTATTTTGTTAAACAATTTCATTAATTTTCCATTCAAAAATCGCGACGATTCATGAAAATCAACACCCAACACACCACGGAGAGAAGAAGAGTTCATTGCGACATTCTTTCATAAAAAATCTGAAAAATTTGTTCTCCTTGGATTTATGCTGCGTTTTTTTGATTTTTTTTTTCTTTCGTATGCACAAGAACAGGATATATTTATGTTGTGCACTGAAGAAGGAGATGACTATGGTATGTTTTCAAAAGATCTTATGGGGAGATATGCATTAGTTAAGCTGTTGGCTCTATTCACTCTCACAATACGGCGGAACAGCCATCCTGCTTCTCGTGCTGGAACTGGAGTTTGTTTTCTGAATTATAGCGCAGACACATCGCTGGAAAGCAGTGTTAATATACCGTGGGGTTTTTACGCATTTCGAGGGAATTTCCACGATTAAAAAAAAACCTCTCGTGGGAGTTGACGAATGAAGGCTAAAATCTGGTATGGGAAATTCTACATTTGTAAATTGTTATACACGACAGCTTGACAGCTTGCGCACATTTGTAACGAGGAAATGATTTTAAACTTTCATTAAGCTATTGCACTTAACCGCTGAACATAATGCTTCGGATCCGATCAATTCCGGTGGTTACGAAAAGTTGAACATCTGAGAGCCCATATATTTGTTGTATGTGTACGATAGACGTTCCTGTATCTGGATGAGAAAGGTCTGGTAGATTTAGGTTAGGTTAGGTTTGATGGGTTGACGTTGAGTGTGAAACAAACCACGCCACACTTAGATCAGTATAGATCCATTGTGATGGCCAAGGAGTGAAGCTTCCCCACTCGTGAACTCTATGGGTTCTTAAATCAACCCGATGCATTTATAAATTTGGTAATCTTATTTACCGATACATTTGATAGTTCTTCTAAGTCTTGGAAGAAATATTTCCCTAGTATTTTGAATCTAAGGTGATAGAGTCCCGGACAATGGCACAGGAAGTGAGGTGCATCTTCGTGAACGTCCTCATTGCCACAGCCTCTTCATATATCTTCTTCGCTTATTCCCAATTTCTTTGTGTGATAACGTAACAAGTTGTGTCCAGTTATCATCCCCACTAAACCAGATAAGATATATTTGTTGAAGTGTAGGATTTGCTCTGTACGATTTTTATCATAGAGCGGCCAAAGTTTTCTTGTAATTATACAGGATTTAGGTTAGGTTTTTAGAGAAAAAAAAAAAAAAAACCAAGCGAAGCACTTGGATTTTAAAAAAAAATAAGGAAAAACCACACTTGATAAGAAAAAATAACTAATAAAAAAAACAAAATATGTGCTTATATAATTACGTAATCCGAGTAAGCAGAATAAGGTAGTTTAAGATTTATTTTAAGGTAGCTTTTTAAGTTCTATTTAAACACATATATATATAGGTAGGTACATATATAGATATAAGACAAACAAATTAGTCCATGTGCTAAGTTTTCTAAAAAAAGCTAACATTTTTTCTTAGTAGTTACACAGTTGAAACAAGTAAATGAAATGAATAAAGAATTTAAGTTAGGTTACTTCGAAAGACATAGTTTAGGTTTAACTTAGAGCGCCTGCATAGGGCCATTAAGTTAGAATAACATTAGTTAAGCTATTTTTAAGCGTTTTTGTCTAGCAAGTAAGTTGTAATGAATTGATGACAAATAAAAATGCATTAAAAATGAAATGAAAAAAAAAATGGTATGGCTTGACTGAAAGTTGCACACAATGAACGGATCATAAAGTTCAACACCATAACCTATGAATTTGATATTTATTGATATAATTGTGTGCAAGTAACTTCGTAAAATGTTTTGCAGAACAGTTTGAATAACTTAGGAGTTTGTAGAGAAAATTAAATTGAATTAGGGAACCTCCAGGAAATGAATTGACAATATGGTCACGCAAAAGAGGCACATCATCTTCGTTAATCAATTATTACTGTTTGGTTGTGGACACAACACTTGTCATAAATATGCAAAACATTTTAAAAATGTCGAATTGTTAATTTCCCATTTACAATTTTCTTGCTTTTCGCCTATTTTGGATAATGATGGAAGGAAGTATTCTGTTCGGAATTCAGTACAAGTTGTCTTGTACGGCTTCAAGTCTGCAATTCACCATGTAAATGCTGGTGCTCCCCAAAGCGCTGTTTTGTCTCCGACTCTCTTTTTATTTTTATAAATGATCTCTTCTCTGCAACTTCTAATCCAATCCATTCTTTCGCTGATGACAGTAACCTTAGTTTTTCATATTCGTTCCCTAGTTCAGGAACGGCAACGTATGTTAAACACATTAAATTCCGACCTGGATACCATAATCAAATGGGATTCAACCAACAATGTAGAATTTAATGCTTCCAAAACACAAAGCTGTCTTCTGTCTCTCAAGCGAAAACAAAACCCTCAACCATTATCTATGGATGGTACTTGCATCGCTGAAACCGAAAGACTTGCCATTATCGGTATGTATATTAGTAACCATCTTCGATGGAATGATCACATATTTGAAATATCAAAAAATCTTCTACTTTGACAGATATACGTATGTTCAAAAATATGTGCACAACAAAATAGGTAATATGAACAAATTTGGCAAGCTAATCTTTCAAACTACTATCCTTAAAAAAATGGAAAATGTGACTTATCGTGTTAAATATCGGACTCTCCTTTACGGCAGTTTTAATTTTTTTTCGTATATCTAACTCTTTCCGAGAAATGAAGTGAAGAAGATCTCTTCAAATCGGCAAGGTTTTCGAAAAAAAATTATTCGTAAGCAAAAGATTAGTTGTTCTACTTATCTCAAATATATCCTCTCCCATTTAACAAAGGAAAACTAGGTCCTAATCTCTATAATCAAGGATATTTAAGGCCACCAAACAAATACGTTTTTAGATTTTTACAACTTTTCTTTCAATTTGTTTCGTCATCCATTTCGAGATACTGAAGTGCCTCAGCTGTTTTTTTCAAACATTACGTTGTGAGAAAATATTAGGAATTTTAATTACAATGAAATGGGGGGTTAGGAAAAATCTCTCTAAATTGTAGGATGAATAACCAAAACGACATACGAACACTACTTAGCAGGCCCATCCAGCAGCCGCTTGCGCTTGGTTGAAGCAAAATTATTTGATTGGTCGAAGCGCATCCAGAGATGGTACCACTAGTTTGATGGAAATTTCCTTTTCATTTTTCAGCCTAAAAATATGCTAAAAGGAAAAGGGAATTTTTGTGTGTACCGGACAGGGAATTTTCTTTATGTGAAAACTAAACGTAATATTCTCTTAATTGGGACGGCTACAAAAATATAACATCTTTCTTCTGATGCTTTCTTACTTATGACATTCGCAACAATTTTAGCTATATTTTTTCTAGTAATTGCAGATTTTTTTTTAATTAGTATTTATTTCGTTTATTCTGCTATCACGTAATTGAATGAAGCGAACATTGGGCTTTTTTTTTACAATTTTGAGCAATTAGCTTATATTACGAATAAAGCTTATAATAATAATGATACGAAAATGCTGAGTGCGCGATTTCGCAAGGAAATGGAGACTTATCGAAAACGCAAGTTGAGTAACGTAAAGAGCTTGTACCCAGTCTCGGGCGAATTGCGCATGTGCGGAGCGTGAGTATCTTAACTATTCCCTATTTAATTGAACGCGAATTGATTTTAATACATCATAGTTGGGGTATGTTATTTGACACGATCCTCACCACACTCTGTCATATTCGTTACTGAGCACGCGGTAAAGTGCCTGCGTGTAAAGACCACTAGAATACGCAGGCCAGATTGAATATTTTTATTATTTCACTGGGAGATTTACAGTTAGCCTTAGTTGTAGTTTTGCGTATAGCTGCCTGTAGCTACAGACATATTTATATTTCTTAAGGCCTTTTTCCCACTGGAGACGACACGACAGCGATACGATCGGAAAAAAGTTTTTCAATCGTGCACTGCTTTTTAAATCATTGTTCGTATATTGCACCCGATCCTGATTTGATCCAATTCTGACTGATTGGCCACGGGAATAATAGAACTCTGCAATTGCGCTGGGGTTTTTGACAGGCTTGGACTGAGAACATACGTGCAGAATTCGTGTCTGTCCTGATTCATATTATATAAAAATGTATATTCTAATTTTACATCACGCAAAATTCTGCACATGTGTTTTGGGTGTGGACAGTGATTTTTTTTTGTGTTTAATTACTTGAAACACCAGGGGAGGGCATGATTTAAATCATCCTTCCAAATATCGCACCTAGTCGTCAAACTAATTAGCAATTTATTTTTAACACCTGAAAGTTCTTAAATTAAGAAACTGCATATTGTCAGAGTCTTTTTATTTTAGCTATCACTCTCATTTTCACTCATTTTTAATTCACTTTTATTGGACAATTCGTTAAACTTATTGCTAGACAAAAAACGCTTAAGACTAGCTTAACTAACTTAACTATCTTATTCTAACTTGAATAATACATAAAACTATGTCTATCGACATAACTTACTTTAGTTTATTTTATTATTTTTTTATTGTTAATTACTAAGAAAACATTTTAATCAAATGGAAAAACTTAGTAAACGAACTTGTTTTGTATGCTCTTATATATAAAGCTTAAAAAGCTACCTTAAAATAAATCTTAAGCTACCTTATTCTAGCTTAACCTATCTTACTCTACCTTACGTAATTCTATACGTACTTTTATTTGTGCTTCTTTTATTTATTTAATTTATTTATTTTTTTTATCACGTACGCTGTTTTATATATATATATATATATATATTTATTTTATCCAAGTACCTACCTAAAATACCCAAAACTAAACTATGCAAGTCGGCCATGAACAAAAAACAACCAACTTCAAACATTAAATAGGCTACCCTGGATTAGGGAGAAACGACGAAGGAGTTTGCTCTCTTTCAGCTAGCCACCAGAAATATCTGTACTACGTCCTCTATATCGCGGCTCGATACCGCCCTACTAAACCCGAGACGCTCCACACTACTGTGTGCAACGTTTCTGTCATAGTTGAGTCGCCTATCCACAGCTGTCCGAGCAAAATGAAAGATTAGTGGCCACCCCAATCTACCCTGGATCAGACCCTTCTCAATAAGATAGAGGAACGCCTCTGGGGGAACAAAGTCGTTAAGGCGCACTTTCTCGTGATACTCGTAATTGGGGTAATAAGCCCCGGAGATCATTCACCTTGTACACTTCCTGGAAAGTTGCTCCTATAGCTTCTACCTTCAAATAACAGATAACAGTTTGTCTTTTTGGTGCAGCCTTTTCGTTGCTGCTACTTTGAACGGTGATTACATGCGTTTCTGAACGGTGATTACATGCGTTTCTCGGCATTGACGATGTGTTTATGATTAAAGCCGTGTGTCAATTGGCTTAAAATGGGTTTAAATTTTCCTTAAATTCTGACATTATCGTTGTGAATAAAATAAAAATATTAGACGTCAAAATTTAATCGGTTCATGGAGCTGCACACATTTTATCCACTAGGATTGGTTGAGTGTTTGGGGATGTGGAAACTAAAATGATGAAAGGGACGAAATAAATAATTAACTAAAGTAAGTAAGTAAGTAATAAAAGTAAGTGTGAAGAAATATGCAAATGCTTCAAGTTTTCTCTTCCATATGGCCAAATCTTCATTTATGTCATAATACAGCCCAATTGACGTAATAAAACTTTCACGCAGTTTAATTTTCATTTCACCTTCACGCTCTCTCTCTCAAGCTCAAAAAAGTAATAGGGTTCCGTTGTTTATTTGCGAAACCCTGAAAAAGCAATAGAATTAATTTAATGCGGAGTAGATCTATTCATATTACAGTAAAAGTGGTTGTTTTGGTATGAGTGCGTTTTAGGTTCATCCTATTCTGGTGTGTCAGGGTTAAGTTGCTGATTGAAATTAATGTTGCATGCAAATTGTTTCTGCTCAATTCTAGAAATGTATTGAAGCAAAGTCAAAGAATAATTGTTTTCAAGAACAGTTGTTACCGCTGAAAGTCGCTTTTAATTACATTAACATTTATTTCGCAAAACAAATTATTTAACAACAGAATCTATAAGAAAAAGTATGTTATTTATTTCGAAATTTCTTATAAGTTAGTGTGTTTACATTTTAGTTTTGTGAATTGAAAAACTCTTTTGAAGTGTGGAATGCTTTCAGAAGAGTTTTTTGCTTCTTTCTTAATGGAAAACAACATAAGGTTAAGAGGGATCAAAAATTAATCGCGATCAACTTTGGTCTGTCACAGTTTCAACTAGAGTCTTGGAATCTCAACAAGCCCAACTTTCTGTTTCCATTTGTTTGAACTTTTTTGTGTGTTGAGGAGGTGGAAGTGATAATTTTTCCACATTAAGTTTTCTATTTGGAGACGAATTGACACTTTCTTTCCATCCCTACATCGAGTAAAACCCTTAAACCTCATATAAACAAAAAATAATAACCAAAATCCAATATGGCCCAAGAAGCAGATATTCCCACATTCAAATGCGTTCTGGTTGGTGATGGTGGTACCGGCAATACAACATTCGTCAAAAGTCACATGACGGTGAATTCGAAAAGAAATACGTTGCTACCCTCATCGTTGAAGTGGATCCGCTAATATTCCATACCAATCGAGGAGCAATTCGCTTCAACGTTTGGGACACTGCTGGTCAGGAGAAATTCGGCGGTCTACGCGATGGTTACTACATTCAGGGTCAGTGTGCCATCATTATGTTTGATGTAACGTCGCGTGTCACATATAAGAACGTACCCAACTGGCATCGAGATTCGGTGCGTGTATGCGAGAATATCCCAATTGTGTTGTGCGGCAACAAAGTGGACATCAAGGATCGTAAAGTCAAGGCCAAGAGCATTGTATTCCACAGAAAAAACATTTTACAGTACTATGACATATCAGCCAAGTCAAACTACAACTTTGAGAAGCCATTCCTTTGGCTCGCCCGCAAATTGGTCGGTGATCCAAATTTGGAATTCGTCGCTATGCCAGCGTTGCTGCCTCCCGAGGTCAAAATGGACAAAGACTGGCAATTGCAGATCGAACGCGATTTACAGGAGGCCCAGGAGACTGCATTGCTCGAGGAGGATGAAGATTTGTAAAATACTCTCCCCTAGTTCTCCAACCCCGCCCACTTCTTCAAACAAAAAAGAAAATAAGAACTAAACATCGGACTTAAGCATGAAAATAATAAACAAGTTATGTCATTTGTCTGGACACTGAAGTAATGATAAATGTTAAAAATAATACCACAAGAAAGCAAAACAGAAGAAGAAGAATACATCCAAAACATGATTCTTTATTTTTTTTAACTAATTTTTGTATTTATGTATTTATAAACAACAACAAAAAAAAACTGTTACACTTACTCCAACAGTACGCCTCACGCCTCCAATGGGGAGAGAGACGATGAAACGAGAACAAACACTTAATTCAAACAAAACAAAAATTCCTTTTGAACGAAAAAAGTTGAAGAATAAAATTTAAAATTAAAAAGTAGAAATCCTTACCTATAGTGTTACAAGAAGATCCTTGTAGACTGTGTGTGTTCTTGTTGTATGAAAACTTCTTTTGTGCGATTCTCTTTATACGAGTACATATAGATTATAGTTCTCTTTTTTTAATTGTTTTGCCATCGCATTTTTTTTTTATTAAAAGGAAAAACAATTTAAAAATAATAAGAAAAGTTTCTTTGATTATAAATAAAAAAAGAATAAAATAAATAAAATTGTAATTTCTGATCTCTTTTCCAGATAAAAATCACTCAATAGAAATTTTTCTTCACCAATAGTTCAGTTCAGCTCATGGTCCAAAGCTTTTTAGTATCGAACGTTTATTTCGTGGACAATTTTGAAGCCATAAAAAAGTACGCTTCATTGCAGTAAATGGCTAATCCGAACATGCATCTGCGTCTGAGATGCTAGATTGCCGTTCGGCTTGCTGCTTCATTGAATAGAATGCATTTAACTGTCAAATTTGAAGCCATAAAAAATGTTGCGTGTTCGCCTCTGAAAAGCACAATGAACGAAGGGGAATAAATTGTTTTTATATTGATTTTTTTTTAGGATGAATTATTTAACTCTTGATTTTTCAAGATAATCTTTCAACCTGTCGAAATGAAAGTTCTTAGTCAGATTTCACTCATGAACCACACTTGTACATTTACTTTTATCTTATGTATACGAGGCCTTCCACCGCTTAATTTTACTTTCTAAATCTTTCATAATTATTATTATATAATTATTTCCAAATTATTAATTATGCCTCACTTCTTTATTTATTTTGAGTGTTCCGTACCAGAATGGTATAAAAGGAACACTAACTGGTACAACATGTATGTCCGTTGTCTGTGTGTTTCTCACACGCTTGTTACTTTTAACCATTTGACTTACAGAGACATGACATTTTGCACAAAAATGGTACGTGGTGGATCAAAGAGAAAACAAATTGCAAAACAATATTTTTGTTTTGGGTCTTTTGGAACGAAACAAATTTGTAAGTCCATTATGCTACATATCAGATTAAAGCTGAACTTCCAAGGAGTCCAAAAATATAAAATAATTAAATGGAAAAATGAAAATGGATGAAATTTCGTGAAGAAAAAACACAAAATCGTGGCATACGAAATCAGATCAACGATTCTTAGACAAAATACGTAAAAGGATGCACATACATACATCCAAATTTATTTCATCAAGACGCCTTAAGTGGTTCTCGAGCGACCCGTATGAAGATACTTAAAATAACGGTAGGGAACACTAACCATACGAGGCCCTACTCGCACTTGAGGAATTTGTTCACAGTCATTTTCAATAATGATAAATAGAAAAATCGACTTTTATGTTTAAATGATACTACAACAGCAACTTTGACAGCAGCAGCGAAATTTTTATAATCCATGGTTTTCAATCTGGCATAACACAATGACCACATCAATAGCAACAGTAACTTCAATGTCAGATCTACGTTCTAAATTCGCTGTTTGTTCGAAATGTTACAAACTTTCGAAGTGAAGGTGAAGGGGATCTATTTGGGTGAATCGTATTTTCATGTGACAACAGGAAAATGGTATTTGCGAACACGATTCACAATAAATTAATATAAATTCAATAAATAGGTATGAAATAATTTCAGTATTTTGAGCACAATTTTAAAAGGAATGTGAAGGAAATTATTTTTTTTACGTGGTCACGTTTACACTTCGATGCCACTGCTAAATTATTTTTTCTAATATTAATTTTGTTATTTAATAACCAATTCTGACTTTTATTACTGCAATTGTCAGCGAAACGTCAAATCAATATGTAGTGAAGATAGTAAAGATTGTTCACACTCAGCTCATGTGTGAAGTTTATAGATTTCAATCTAAATACATTCAACTCGAGAGTGAGCTCATAATTGCTCTGTCACTCGACTCGAGTTTACAAATAGACTCCCAGCCCTTAAGTTGCTCGAGCGATAAGATCAACTAAACAAGCCAAATTAGTGGACAGCGCTTGCTATTTGAACGCCGGACTTTTCAGAATACTCAATACATGCAAGAATACCCAAACAAAAATGTTTCACAAAATAAAAATTTCTCGTTTGCATCGATTTTTCGAAGTACAGCTGATCAAAGTGCCATGCTTTAGTTTCTTTATAATTTGTGTTCTAGAGAATTAACAAAAAGAAAGAAAAAAAACCGAAAATAATGTGTACGAGTTGGCCTATTGCACGGAGTAAAAATAATTACAACTTACAAACTATTCACGGAAATCGCAACAAAGTTGTGCATTATTTAACTATCAGCAGCTGCAGCAATAATAAATAATCAATTGTGTTGAAGAAACTTTCACAGCGTTTTCTCGTCAAAGTTTCTATTTTGTGTTTGTCAATTAGAATGTGCCCAAAATGAAAATGTAAACAAACACTTTGGAACTACCTACATCGATGGACCCTTGAACAAAACTCGCAAAGAAAACTGGAAACATTTGTCAGAGAATAGCCCAGCTAAGCGCAACCAACAAAATAAAAAATAATCTAAGAAGAGAGGCCGCTATGATTCGGGCTGTAGTGACGCGTAACCGATATTTTCCAATTAAAACCAACAATGCAAAACTTGACAAAAGGTTCGTTTTTACAATAGAAACTGATATAGTACGTAAGTGCATTAAGCGTTTCCTAAGAATCACGTTTCTCCGTTTCAACGATTTTCCAAAGCCAAAGAAGAATGCTATCTATCTATCTGAATTTAACATTCGAAAGGAAATACAGTGCCCTGATATAGTATTTCCAACTAGTAAATTATTTTGATTGTCCGAAGGACGCGCTACCAAAGCAGTGTTTGATTGAACTTTCCACGCTCTAATAAGTTTCGGTTGATTCCAAGTAAATGACGTATTGTTATGTATTATCTGGAGAGTGCTCTCATTGTTCTCAGATTCTTTCAATAAATGTAGGACTCTATTCTACCAAACAACTATGCATCTTTGCAAGTAGCACTTTGCAACACTTGAAAATTCTTTTAAGTATTCTAGCAAAAACTGTACACGTTTTTTAGTTAATTTACTGTTTTAAAATGTTGGTGGCACACATCATTTGCAGATGAATAGGAAAGTGCTGTGTGAAAAGTTGCAAAGTTGTTTGGAACTGGAACTGTTTTTGCAAGGCATTCCCTTATTAGATAATGTTTTGCATAATATGGTTAAGTGTGTTATTCTGTCATATTTGGCTGTTGTATAGACGCTTCTGCAATATATCAACTCGTTTCTCTTATACCACTATATATTCGATTATATTAGATCCTGCAAGTAGGTATTGGTACTACATATTGTCCCATATTGACTTTCCTTGAGACAAACTTATAGCTTAGTTATGAAACCCAGGTTCTCAAGTAATCAAAATATCAGGTCATCCCATAAATAATGCAGGACATCACTCTGGTTTAGTGTAGAACGCGCACGGTTCACTATCGACTTAAATCTGATTTCTCAGTCTCCGATTGCTCAGATGATTTTGCAAGCTCAGGAGAGTAGGCTGGATGATCCAATAATTTCCCAACCAAAGGCGTTAATTTTTTGCATTGTCTCTCTTGCAGCATGCAGGCTGGCCTTGGTTTGTTGGAAGAGTATACCGCGCCGATTGATCACTGCTGGCCGTTTTTATTCAAGAACTGCCTTCAATCGGTGTAATTATTGACCATAATATTCCTTTGTGGTAGTATGGCCACATTAAATTTTTTTGGGGGAGACCTGCCTTAGATACTTGCTGCGGTTTATCTGAAGGATTCAGCCACAGGCTAGAATGCTAAATGTTCTCATAAAAAAAAAACAATTTCTCATCGACAGTCACATTGCTGTTGAGGAATGGATCGAAATTTAAAAGAGAAGACACCGAGCGGCACTTTTGTACGGTGCAAGTGGAAGAGTTCACCTTCTCGGCTAATTCCTCAACGGATGTGAATGGGTTTTCCTCCACGGTGCTAATCAGTATGTCATTATCTAGGTCAACTGGTTACGGGCATTATTATTGTTCCATCATTTAACTCTCGGAACTTTTTAAACCATCTTCGGGTCTGGCTTTCACTTATGAAAAATTCACGTGCATTTTTGTTGCATTACGATTTTTATGATATTCCCAAAGCCAAACATGCCGAACAAGCTCCTTGGTCACTTCCATTTTAATGGTTAATATTTCCACAATATTTGTTCTATTTGGTTCAAATTTTGAAAATCGAATGAAGAAAAGCTGTACAATAGATATTAAAAATAAAAAAGTCCGCGCAAAATTTTATTTGAAATCCTTAGTGAGAATATTTGATGGTATCGAAAACCCGCATATAATTTATGGGATGACTTTAAGTGAGTTGTGTAGCGACGATATATGTACATAAGTTTATAATATTTGGAGATGGGGTCTACGAGTATATTGACCCCATTCCAAGTTATGGGCAAACATATACATGGTATATATTTTTGGTTAGATTACTTTTGATCCAAAACTTATATTTAGTATTTATTGAAGTGAATAAAACAATCAAAATCAGCATCTATTCCAAATGGTTAAAACAAAACTAGTTGTAACGGTTTCATAGAGACGATAAAGAAAAAGAGACTGTCCTGCATTTGCCAACATTAGATTGTAGAATGGTTATAGGGGTGTACGTGCACTGTGATCTATATAGGTCTATTGTGATCCCCCGACTTGGGGGATGATATACTGGATTTATCCAGTCCCCGCAGAATCTGCAGTTTCCGTTTTGCTCTATGCCCAGTTTCCTGCTTAAGCCTGCAGTGACCCATCAGAAAGCCTGCTAGAATGCGGAACCGGTTTTTATTGTTGTTGATGCAGACCTTACTTCTTTTCCGGTTGTAGTTCCGGAGAAGTTCTTTGGCCTGTCTTAGCTTCGTGAGTTCCTCCCTAGGCTCTGTTGTGGTTTTCTTCTCTTAGTTCTTCCCGTATTTTATGAGGTCCTATCCCGCATCGTTCAATTGCATTTATCTCTGCTTGAAAAATACTAAGATATCATGGTTTCAGAGTACTTGGTTCTGGCCCCGTATACACCTGCCCCAGTTCCTGTGGATGTTTTGCATCTACCCGTGTACCATTTTATGGTGTTTTTTTTTGATTTGGTACTTCTCTGAATCATTAGTCCATTCTCTTTTACTACTTAACCTTGAGTTGAATTTCCTCTTGAAACAGTAATTTTTACCATATTATCTGTGGTATTGATTTGGAAAGTGTTTCTCGCTTTTTATGTACGATTACCTTTCCCGACTCCCTCTTTTATTATTCTTAGTATGGTTTCTTTGGCGATTCTTCCTAGCACTGTAATGGATACGCATGCATGACCATCATAGTGTACATCCATCTTAATAATGCTGGGTTGCATCCCCAGGATTTACCTGAGATATTCCTGCACACCATGAGTGCTCGAGTTGCTTAGGCTATCACAGCTTCTTCGAGTTTTTTTTTTCCAAAGAAGTTTGCTTTTTACTGTTATACCTAGATACTCGACCTGTTGTTGTGGGTCGACTCTGATTCCATTCAGTGTTATTGGTTGCATGTGTTTTAACTGTCTTTTGCTGGTGAAAGGTACTACTGTGGTCCTGGTCAGGTTTATGTTTAGCCCTACCGTTAGCAACACCCCTGTGTGACTCTTATTCCCCTCTATATTGTCACACAGAGTGTTTCCTCAAATTTACCTCTCGCAATGATAACTATGTAGTCGGCATATCCTAAGCTTATTGGTCTGAAGGATTTTGGTGGTGCCTTTTTTACCCTCTTTCGGAATGAAAACTACTACTACTAAAACTAGTTTGGCTATACTTCCTAGCCAAACTACTTCTGATCAGTCCGAGGAGGTGCGGCATAATCACATCCTGTCCTTTTTGCAGTAGGGCAGGGAAAATACCGTCTATTTCCGGGGCTTTAAACGGATGAAAGGTGTTCACTGCCCAGTCTAACCGTTGGTCTGTACAGATGTTAGTCGCTGTCTTCTCTGCAAGGGCATTCTTTCCGTTACATCTGTGGTGGTGGATGCTTTGCTACCCGGAAAGTGCGCTTCGAGTAGGAGGAACTCTCTTTGCTCCTCACTCAGTGTAGCTACCATCCAGCTTTTTCACACGATGCATTTACTCTTCCCTTTGGTAGCGCCTTATCTAGTCTAGCTGCTGCAGGGGTAGATGCAATGTTTTCACAGAATGTTTTGAAGCTATTTCTTTTTAATTTCCTTGTTGTACTCTGTTAGCTTCGCAGTGTACTGTTGCCTTCGCGCTTGGCTTTATTGAATAGCCTGCGCACCTTGGATTTTAGTTTGCCTAGCACCACCATGGAGCATCCTTTTGCCTTTTGCTGTTGCTAATAGGGCAGGTACTTAGTTTCATACGCCCGCGTTTAAGCCCTGTTAACTTCATCTAGATTGTATTCTAGTTCTAATTGGTGTATTGCCCATTTCTTCCCTTTAACATTCCTTAAGTTCCACTCTAAAGTGGTTCTATACATCTCCCAGTCAGTGTTGCGGGGGTTCTTTCTGGTGGTAATTTCACCCCTGAATCCTCCAATGTTAAACGTAATGATTCTATGGTCTGACATTGAAGATTCGTCCGAAACCCTCCAACCTGTTACCCAGTTTTTAAGACTCGGACTGCCGAGTGTTATTCAAGAACCTCTTTTGCACATTAAGAATATCTAAGTTTTCTTTCAAAATATATTCAAGAAGGTACTCACCCCTGTCATTGTCATCTTTGTTTTCCCATTCTCTGTTGTGTGCATTTGCATCGCATCCCCGTAGAAGTGGCGTTTTAGTCCTTCTGCAGTGGTCCACTAGTTTTTGGATTTCTAACGGTGGTATTGTCCCGTCTACAGCGAAATAGGCTGCAGTTACTTTTATATCGCCGTGAACATATATTGATCTGAGCTTGAATGGTTGTTAGGTCCCGCGTCATGAAGTCTGGTATGCAAGTCCTGGGTGGATCCTGCTTTGTGCCCCAAATTACCATTGCATTCTTACACGATAATCCTCGTATCAGTCCCCTGTAATGCCAGGGTTCTTGTATCAACACAAGCTCAAGGTTTTGCTTGGTGAACATCCTGGCTATGACAGCCGATGCTACCTTAGAAGCAGCTTCATCAGGAAAAGCAATTGGTTCCAGGATCGGACAGCGTGAACCACCTGTCCCTACCTAGTGGCAGCACAATGGTCCTTTTATGCATTTTTATTATCTCAATTCATTATAACTTACTTGCTAAACAAAAAAACGCTTAAAACCAGCTTAACTAACTTATCTATTATTCTAACTTACTGGACCTATGCGGGCATTCTAAGCTAAACCTAATACTTCAAACTATGTCTTTCGACGTAACCTAACTTAAATTCTTTATTTATTTCATTTACTTTTTTTTTAACTATTACTAAGAATTTTTAATTTTTTTTTTTTTAAATTATGCAATGGTCCTATCTTGGTCCAAGTGTACCTCATCGAGGGCCACTTCAAACCAACCAACAGTTCGACAGTTATAGTGGAAAAAGTAAAGCACCTCCATGGCAAAGAATAAAAGGAGTCTATCTGTTTCCCCCTATGACTTACGGAAATTCAAATATAAATATACCTTGAGTCTTACTATCAATTGATATACATAAGGGTGGGTCAATAAGTCCCTGAAAATTAACACAAATTGTGTCGTCACCTTAAATTTAATTTTTTTTGTCAAGAATCATCTTTCAAAAGAACGCACCCAAATTTTCAAACAGATCTGTCAAATAGTTTTGTTGTGGCAGCCATTTTATATAGACGCCTGCTAGCATTTTCGTTAAAATGGAAAAAAGTGAATTTCGAGTGCTAATTAAACACTATTTTTTGCGAGCAAAAACTATCACGCAAACCAAATAAAAGCTTGACAAATATTATGGGGTTTCTTCACCATCGATTGGAACCATTCACCACTGGTTTACTCAATTTCGGTGCGGTCGTTCAAGCACAAGTGACGTCGAACGTTCTGGTCGCCCAATTGAGGTCACCACACCAGAAATGGTCGACAAAATCCATGGTTTGATAATGGACGATCGGCGAGTGAAAGTGCGCGAGTTTGAAGAGGCCACAGGCTTATCACATGGCTCAGTGATTTCGATTTTACATAAATATTTGGACATGGAAAAGCTTTCCGCAAGATGGGTACCGCGTTTGCTCACAATCGACAACAAACGCATTCGTTTAACAACTTCAAGGGTGTGTTTGGCGATGTTTCAGAAAAATTCGGCCATTTTATATACAAAGTACATACCAGGCATTCTTGAAAATCGTGATAAACTGAATTGCCGTTTATCACTAAATTGAAGTCAACATTTTGCTGACATTTTTTAGACATTTTTCTTGTTTTAAAATATAGCATATTATACACAATCGTTTACATACGGTTTGCAGTATTCCTAAAAGTCAATAAGAAAAATTATATTTCTCTTTCAGATAGACAATCGAAACTGTTTCCAATTTTCTACACAAGACTGATATGCTTTTCTTATTCTTAATTAGCTTATATATATGTGTATACAAAATATAGAAACAAAACGCACAATTAACTGTATTATATTCCGAACAAAAAAAAAAGCCAAAGGAGATTTTCTAGTAGTAAACCAATATTTAAATGTTCTTTTTTTTCATATAAACTACAATATTACATGAATTTGTATAAAAAGTAGCCTACATAAACCCAATTTATACAATTTATATATAAACAACAACAAAAACATCCCCCCTTTGTGCCTTTAATATGATATTTATTTATTTATATTTTCTTGTTTAAATTAAATAGTTTGTTGCATTTATACATGTGAATTGTGTAGTATAAATTAGCTAATAAGTTATTACTTGTAAGACCAAAGTAAATTTTGAAAAAAAGAATACAAATTTAAGAGAAGAAAAATCAGGCAACAAAAATATCAAAATGCCATTTTGGAAATGTTTTCCATGTATGCGGTTTCAAAATGACGAAGTGATAACGAAACTCGATTACAGCAACTGTGCGCTTACCGATGTACCGCCAGATGTCTCTCAACACGAACGCACGTTGGAAGAACTTTATATATCTTCAAATAGGGTAAGTAACAATTTACGTTGTTTCATACAATCGATTTGTTTCATGAATTGATAATTGCTTCTAAATTTAGATAAGAACCTTATCGCCACAATTGTTCTATTGCCAAGGAATACGGGTGCTGTTTGTCAACGACAATGAATTGGAATCATTACCTAACGCTATTGGATCCTTACGGCAATTGCAAAATCTAAATTTGAGTCGAAATGGAAAGTAAATATTTAATATAAACTAAAATAAGTCATGTTATGCATTTAGAGTAGCATTTGATTGAAGTAAAGCACACCACTTGTGAGGGATTATGAAAAAGCATGATATTATCCGTGAATCCACAAATTCAAGTTTAAATATAAATAAATATTTTGGCGCTAACAGCCCAATACAGGGCCTGGTCTTGCTTCTCGCAGACACTCCTTTACGACCCTTTAATCTCCCGCTCAGTGATCGCGCACTTAGCCACTGAGCCTCGGCGGTGCCCACTGTTTATTCAATTCAAGTTTATAAATGCTTTTATTCTGCTGGAATGTTTTGGAAGAAAAGAGGGTTTCGCATCGAATTTTAAAATCTCATCTCTCAGTTTCCACAGCATAAACATACAGCTTTCAGGCGTTTATATATTTTCTTTTTTTATCTTCAGGTTTGTCAGCTGTCCCGGATAACATAAAATCATGCAAGAATCTCACCCGACTAGATCTAAGTTTAAATAACTTGCAAAGGCTTCCAGATGCTATTACTAGCCTGATATCTTTACAAGAATTATTGCTAAACGAAACTAATCTAGAATTCCTACCAGCGAATTTTGGACGCCTAATTAATTTAAGGATACTCGAATTGCGCTCAAACAATTTAATCACTTTGCCAAAATCAATGTCACGTCTGAGTAACTTGAATCGAATCGACATTGGCGCAAATGAATTTACAGAGTTGGTAAGATATACATACATATATTGTTTTAGATAAAAAATTGTCACTCCTAATAAAACTTCTAAATCCCGATCACCAGCCCGAGGTTATTTGTCAATTAACGCAACTGCGAGAGCTTTGGATAGATGTTAACCGTATTCGCCGCATATCGCCAAATGTTTCCAATCTACGTGAACTTAAGCATTTCGAGGCAAACAATAATTTACTTCTAACATTGCCAAACGAAATAAGCAATTGGCGGAACTTGGAAGTGCTTTCGGTATCTACAAACGATATGGAATCTTTGCCGTTTAGCATAGGCATGTTGAAAAGCCTCGTCACATTGCAGTGTGAAGCCAATCAGTTGCGTGAGTTACCGGATAGCATATGTCATTTAGAGAATCTTGAAGAGATGGTTATAAGTCATAACTTTATCTTACGATTACCCAGCACAATAGGAATGCTAAGGAAATTGCGCTTTTTTTGTGCTGATGAAAATATTTTGCGCAGCCTACCAGCTGAAATATGTAGCTGCATCAATTTGGCCGTTCTAAGTGTTCGTAGTAACAAAATCACAGAATTGCCACAGAATATAGGTCACTTGGTTAATTTGCATGTCCTAAATTTAGTCGACAACTACATAACTTACCTTCCTGTATCTGTGCTTAGCTTAACTAAACTCACTGCCCTTTGGATTAGTGATAATCAATCGCAGCCATTAGTACCATTGCAGTATTTGAATGCCTCTACCAAAACTTACTTAACTTGCTTTATGCTACCCCAGCAAGCATTAGCTCAGCAGAATGTTACACAATCGAATGACTACAGCGATAATGGTTCAACTAACTCATGGTTACATCAGCAAGAACAAGAAAAAGCCGGTGATACATTCGTCTTTAGTGGTAAGGCAGAGCCGAACCAGTCCCAAAGAATATTTTTCGCTGATGAGAAAGCTGATGCAACATTTGTAGCACATGAGGGTCCAGTGTCAACTCCATCACAAAGAATATGCTTCGAAAATGGAGAAAGGCCGGGTGATGCCACTTTCATAACACAGAATGATTCAGTAACTAGTCCGTCACGCAGAATATGTTTCGCTGATGAGGTTAAGGGCGCGGAAGCCTTGGCGACACGTTTAATGCGATCACCAACGCCGTATCCAAAGGAACTACGCCTTATGGCAAAATACGTTCGTAATCACCACGGTCATCTACAACAGCAACATGCCCCATATCTAGACACCATGGTAACAGCTCAAACGATTCGGCCGGCTTCACTCGCAACGCCATCCGATCAGGTCGATGGTAAGAAATATCTTTCAACAGCTTCATCAACGTCAACTGTCCCGGTGGATGGTGTTAAAGAGGCTCGTGTTTTGTTGAATCCTGGTGGCAATTCAGTGTTATTGCAGCAAATGCAAAATTCAATGAGTTATCATCTCATTGACCGCAATCCAGATGTAGGTGAAACTGCCAAGAACTCAAATAATATACCAAATCATCAGACTGCGCAGTATATAAAGCAGCAACACGACCAAATGTATCCAGCAAACTCTATTAATATGATGAACGGCCAGGCCAATGATATCTACCCACCTCATCAGCCGATACCGCAGCAGTCTCCGTCGATTGACATTAGCTCAGATCACCTAACCCCCACAGCTTACGTGAGTCAAGCGGCCTTGGCGTCGCAACAACAGCAACAATATTATCAACAGTATCGAAATTCGTTGCATCAGTCTGCTGCCAGCGTCCAACAAAATTATCCCGACCAAGGTTATCCGCACTCACCATCACTATACGACCAGCAGCTGCGAGACACGCTTTATGAGAGCTCTGGGTCGGTACGCCAAATGAGTGCCTCTCCATCTATTATTTCTTCTTACAGTCAACAAGGTTTACAACAGGCACCACACAGCATATACAGCATACAGATTAGTAAGCCACCACCTTATCACATTGCGCGAGCATTCACAAAGAAATCACGGGAAGATCTCCTGAACTACGATACTATACGCAATCAGATTCACCAAGGCAATGGAACTGGAACTGAAGGTGATGAGCTAGATGGCGTAGAAATGGGAAACCAGGAGAACGCTGAAGAAGATAAAGAAGATAGTAAAAGCGAAGAGAATAATCGAAGAGATTACAGTGACTTAAATGGCCATGATGTTCAGATATCACCACATATGGATAATTCAATGCGTCGCCGTGGGCTCAATGATAATGATTATGATTCAATAGATCATCAGAACAATAACAATAGCAATTTGAACCGGACCTACTCACTTGAGTGCGAAGATGGTCTAATAAAGCGTCATAGTATGCTTTCTCTGCAGGTTGTTGAAAATGGATCTTTAGATGATGGTTCAGATAGTCGACGCCCGCTCTCACGATTAAGTCAACGTCAGCAATGGAATGGTCTAGCAAATGGTGATACGATGGAAAGCATCAGCGATGAAGCTCAAGAAATGCAACTAAATAGTAACAGTAAACAATGGAGGGCTCCACCGCGCTCTAGCTCAACCACTACATGGCTTTTTGGCTTACATAAAAATCCAACCGTGGTAAGTGTCTCTTAATTCTTTAAGTAACTCTAAAGACCTTTTGATCTTCATTGGAATCTAAGTATTATTTTGTTATTTGTTTTTATTGCAGAAGCAAGTTGCCATTAAAAGGGATCATGAAATTGGTTTTGAAATTCAAGAAAGACCTAATCAGGTATTATATCTCCCTGTAATGTTTGGCGAATATTTTCATGACATTGAATACACTTTTCAGGGGATATTTGTTCGTGGCACACATCCCAATACATCAGCGGCTACACTCTTGCACGCAAACGACAAATTGCTGGAAGTAGATGGCTATGATTTTACAAAAATTTGTCTTGTGGATGCGCAACAAATTCTGGATAACTCTGGACCTGTGATTAATGTAATGATTTCGCGCACGTAGTTAAGATCATTACAAGAAGTACGGAACATGGGCATTCGAAAACATATAATGTAAGCACTCAGCCACACTCCATGTCATTGAAACAAAATCTGAAATTCAATTATTGTAAAAAAAAAAAAACAGAAGAAATTGTATATAGTAAATTAGTTAGTAGATTTTTACAGGTATTTAGTAAGAAATAGAAATTGAAGTTATATACTTCAAGGCTTTTGGTAGACTAGCATTTTGTAGAGTTGAGTAGGTACGCAAAGTTCTAAATCGAAATTAAATTTCATAATTCAGCAACAATGTGAATAGGAAGTATACTGGCTTTTTAAGAGATATATTTTGCAATTTCATTTAGCAAACCACACTATTTCAAAGTAGTGGAACATTTTTGTCAAGCTTATTGATATTGAGCTTTACCTATTGAACTAATCGCAACCGTTTAAAACTAATTGTAACAATAGACTTAAAACTAAAAAAAAAACATATTCAGTTTCATTTCGAAAATGACTAAAGTTCCCTCAAAATTATTTAAAGAGCAATGGATTTTTTTTTATTTTCCTCATGCTGTAGGTATAGATTTAATTCCATGCCGTGGCTTTAACATTTTTGAAATTATTTATTTTAAATAAGAAGCCTTAGTTGTGACCGGATTGTTACAACTACTGGAACTTCCATTCTCTTTCTAATTTGCGTGCGTATATTTATTGGAAGGATACATTTTTGAGCGTTAAATCAAAATACAACTAGGGTAATTGTTGTTCTCATATTTAATTGATCCTCGCCAGCACTTTTAAAGTTAACAAAAATGAGCAATATATATTCTTTTTTATGCTAAAACGGAACTAGCTAAAAGCTAATCCATTTGTATTATTGTTTGATTTGTGTATGTAATAGCTTTCTTATAGTTTCTGCTCTACTTCTAGTGAAAAATATGGGGTTGTATAAATGTTGTAAATTTTTGCTAATTATACCCATTTTTAGATAAGAGTGGCACCATGCAATGTTAGTAGAAAAAATTGTAGAGATAGCTTATAGACAAATATATCACACAGGAGATTTTTGAATAAGGTTGAAGCAAATTGTTATTGAAAGAACAGCCCTCAGGAGAGTAGGTGTTTTTCGATCCTACGGTCACTCCTACAATATCATAATTTTGTTGCGAGTGGAGTGACTAAATTATCGGAGTTAGTTGCCAAAAACTATTCGATTTTCGAACTAAGTAGTGCCAATTATTCGTTTCCGAATGTTCTGACTTTAGAATCGAAATACAGAATTACCCACTAGAGCAAAGTGAGAGTGTTTATTATCATACTTTTATTGATCAAGTTCGCACACAAGAATAAGATCTCTTAATAAATGCTTTACTATTTACTATCAAATAAGTAATTTAATTAACAAAAAACAATGTATAATAGCTCGTAAAGCAGTCCAACGATAAAATATTTCGATTTTGAAGTAGGCGTTATTGTAGAGTACAAACAGTACTTTTTGTATTTTAAGAAAGCAATTGATTAGAGGATCCAAGTGCATATTTCCATGTCCCCAAAATAGTTTATTTTGCTGAAATTTCCCTCCTGTGTATCGGATACATCCAAAGTAGTCGGGTTTGATGTTCGCTAAGCTTATCTACATCTTCTTGGTCCTTACAATTGAAGCGCATAGAAGATGAACGGCATAAGTGACATTTTTTTGAAATTTGCCTTTTTTCTTACAGATGAATGTCCTATATGAAAACTTACATTTCTGTCTTATCTGGACTTCGCTATCGCCTCTAAATTATTATTTAGTAAGAGATGAAAGTGTTGTATGCCACTTTTTCAATAAACTTAGTGAAAGAATGTGTTAAATGCTGATTACTCAAATGTCTGAAAATGTCACTTAGGACCTTCATCTTCTAAGCGCTTCAATTGTTATCAGTAGGTCGGTGGTCTACATTGATATGAGAAAAACACTGTGAACATGTTGCCTGTTTGTGATTCTCATTCGCGGCATATATTTGTTTATTACTTACTCCTATAAAGGACAAGTATTGTTTTCATGAACATTTTCGAACTCGAAATTTTGACCAGTCTTAGTATTACTATAAACAGAAACTTGACAAAGTGGGTCTCGCAATCCTGTGCATCTGAAAATACCTCGGGCTACTGCTTTAACAGCTGGACGGATTTACTTCAAACTTCATATCTTTAGTTTGCTGACTAATATCCGTATACGAGGCATAATAGAAATTTGTATTCTTACATCAAAATTAACGGTGCCTAACTAAGAATAATAAAATCGTGGTAACTTTTTTTTCTTTTAACTTTTTAACGCATTTTTCGAAAGTTACCATTTCTTCGATCCTTACCATTTTAACTTAAATTTAAAATCTGAACAATTTACGAATGATCAGCACTCCAATCGTGTCGTTTATTTTATCATAGATATTGGGCCATACCTTAGGTACTTTTGGTTTTAAGGCTGCTTCATCGTGCCAAATATTCCGGATAAATTTAACAAGAAAAGTTTAGAACACTCTCTGTCTTTTGTATGCTTCATGTAAACGGTTTTGTTTGAAAAGGAAAATATACCTTCTTAAGCTAATCTTTTTTTTTTCAAAGATCAGCAATATCTGGAAAAAACAATTTTGTATTTAGTATTGTATTCAGCATTTACTTACTTTAGGTGGCGCTACAGTTCGGGGTGGACCTGGGCCTCAACCAATACGCCTCTCCAGTTAGCGCGATCTTTGGCTAACTGCCTCCAGTTGCGCAGTTGGTTGAGGTCCCCTTCCACTTGTGCGCGCCACCTAAGGCGAGGTCTTCCTCTACTGCGTTGTCCCTCCGGGTTGGAATCGAAGACTCTTCGGGCCGGAGCGTTGGTGTCCATTCGCTCTACGTGTCCTAGCCATCTTAGACAACTGATGCGCACTTTTCTGACCAGGTCGATGTCGCTGTACAGCTCGTAGAGTTCGCTGTTAAATCTTCTCCTCCAAAGCCCGTCAACGCAAACGGGACCAAAAATCACTCGAAGAATTTTGCGTTCGAAACGACCAAGAAGATCTTCATCCGCTTTTGCTAGGGTCCATGCTTCTGCGCCATAGAGCAGGACAGGTATGATAAGGGTCTTATATAGAGTCTCCTTAGTGTTTCTTGACAAGGCCTTACTAATCAATTGCCATCTTAGGCCAAAGAAGCAAGCGTTTGGCAAGTGTAATTCTTCGCTTGATTTCTGCTGAGGTGTCATTTTCAGAGTTTACAGCGGAGCCGAGGTAGACAAAGTCCCTAACTACCTCAAAATTGTAGCTGTCTATCGTGATGTTCTGTCCGATTCGTCGATGTTGTGTGTCCCTTCTTTTTGACAGCATATATTTTGTTTTACCCTCATTCACCACTAAACCCATTTTTGCCGCTTCTGCACTAATACTTGCAAACGCACCAGTGACAGCTCGCTGTGTCCTGCCAATGTCATCAGCGTATGCAAGAAGTTGCACAGACTTTTGGAAAATTATGCCCCTGGTGTTGGCTTGCGAGTTTCGCACAATTTTCTCAAGAATGATGTTGAAGAAGTCACATGACAGCGCGTCACCTTGTCTAAATCCTTTTTTGACATCAAAGGTCTCGGTGAGATTGTTTCCAAGCTTTATGGAGCAGCGAGCGTTCTCCATCGTCATTCTGCACAATCTGACAAGTTTGGCAGGGATGCTAAAACTAGACATGGCTCTGTATAGTTCGTCTCTATAAATGCTGTCATATGCGGCCTTAAAATCGATAAAAAGATGATGAGTATCGATCTGGACTTCTTGGGTTTTCTGCCGTAGTGTGAATATTTGATCGGTCGTGGACTTACCGGGCCTAAAACCGCACTGATAGGGACCTATAAGATCGTTGACGAATGGTTTCAGGCGTTCACACAGTACAGCAGACATGATCTTATACGCAATATTCAGGAGACTGATGCCTCTATAGTTGGCGCAGTTTAGAGGGTCTCCTTTCTTGTGGATCGGGCAAACGATGCTGAGGTTCCATTCATCAGGCATACTTTCTTCTGACCAAATCTTGGAGACGAGTTGGTGTATGCTCTCCACCAGGTCATCTCCCGCCGCCTTAAACAGCTCGGCAGTTAAGCCGTCCGGTCCAGCAGCCTTGTTGGATTTAAGCTTAGATATTGCTATCCTCACTTCATTTTGGTCAGGTGGACGTAAATCTTGGCTTTCATCGTCCAGGTTGAATGGTTCATTCTGCCTGACAGCGGAATTTGTGTCGTCTTTGTCGTTTAGCAGTCTGCAGAAGTGGTTTTTCCATGTTCTCAGCACCGACTGTGACTCTACTCCAAGGTTTCCTTGTTCGTCTCTACAGGTCTCTGTTCGGGTCTTTTTGGCATGACACGTTCTTTTTACCTTTTGGTAAAACTTCCGAACATTATTCCTGGAGTAGCACCTCTCTATATCCTCGATCGCGCGTTTCTCATGCTCTCTCTTTTTTCTCCGGATGAGCCGATGTTCTTCCCTCCTTTTTTGCTCGTAGAGCTGACGAGCTGCTCTCATCCTAATATGCAACGACGCCTCGTAGGCACTTTGTTTTGCTGCATGTGCTTGCCGGCACTCTTCGTCAAACCAGGGGTTTCGTGGGGGTGGACTGGTGAAACCGAGCACATCAGTTGCGGCGTTTTTGATGGCTTCTTGGCATCGGCGCCACTGGTCTTCGGCACTTGATGCTGGCAGCATAGGACTTCTCGAGAGGTTTAAGGATACGATCGGCAAAGGTTCTGGCGGTTTGTTGCGTTTGTAGCCGTCCAACGTTAAATCTCCTCACAGTATTTTCTTGTTGTTTTGGCATCCCGGATATCCGCATCCGTACCTTGGCTACAACAACGTGGTCCGAGTCAATGTTGGCCGCTCGGTAAGTCTTGCGTCGATCGCAACATGATCAATTTTGTTGACGGTTTGATGATCTGGTGACCGCCATGTTAGTTTGTGGATAATAAGGTGAGGAAACCGTGAACAAGCTATGGTAACATTACGTCCCGCAGCAAAATCAATCAGCCTAAGTCCATTTCCAGACGTGGTGTCGTGCTACCAAAGAGGTCCTCCTTTCCTATTTTGGCGTTGAAATCACCTAAGACGATTTTAACGAAATATTTATTCATATTTTTTATTCATAAAAACAATCTTTGGTAGCATCGTCTTTATCTTCTGTGGAGGCGTGAGCGCATATAAGGCTGATGTTGGCGAATTTAGCCTTGATGCGGATAGTTGCAAGGCGTTCACTTACGTGTCGAAAGCTTAAGACTTCTTGCCTAAGTCTGCCGCTTACAACGAATCCGCATCCAATTAAACGCTGCTTCTGTTCCCTGTAGCAATCACCGTAGTAGATATCACAGTTTTTCATCTTCCTTTTGCCCGGCCCATCCCATCGCACTTCCTGGATGGCGGTGATATCTGCTTTGTAATAGTCTAGGGCCTCCGCTAGTTGTTGGGCTGCACGCGGTCTATTCAGGGTTCGAACATTCCACGTGCAGATCCGAACGGCATTGTTCTTATTTCGTTTAACCGGGTCATCAACAGTAAATTCATCCTTATGCGAGGCTATTGGTCGCTTCGTAACAAAAAATTTTTTTCCGCGGTAGGGTTGTTAGCCCCACGCACAACCCCCAACCTGGGGGACCAGGCCCTTTCTGCGACCCCTTGGACAAAAGGAGCCGGACTATTCCGGAGTCAGTAACCCGCTGCGGGGATGTGAGAGCTGTCGTTGACCCATTAAGGGCTCTTCCGCCACCATCTCTATTTCAACATCCTGACTAGTGTTGAAAATCCTCAATGACCTCAACTCCAAATACGTCGAAGTAGCTCATTGAGGTATCTGCCATGTTGATTGTTGACGCCACCGTTGATTCAACCATGTGAATTCATCCGCCGTACATCCTCTTTCTGAGGGGCTCATGTTAGACTTCTGAGACTCGAGCAGACAGTCAACTCCAACAGAGCATTATAATGTTGCTTTATTTTCTACTTTATCAACACTCGCACTTATAAGTTCAGCAAGTCAAGTCCGGATGGACATAGACCAGTGGTGACCACTGGGAGGTAAAATAGTGGCATCAACCTGGACATCGCCAGGTTGATGCCAATCAGATGCCCATCCCTATTCACACAACATCCAACCACCGTATTCAGCATTTAACGAAATTAATTTTCCTTTTCTGTTGCAAATTTATCTGAGCGTATCTGTGTTTCTTTGTTTACATATGCAAGAAACCCACTATTGTGTTTTGTTATGGCGGTATCTTCTCACTAAAGACCACAGCACAGCACACCACATGAGAAAAGTGTGTTTCTTACCATAAGGAAAACATAGAGCTGATACCGCCACGTCACAACATAACACAATAGTGTGTTTCTAGCTTTACTCTTAGTAAAATTTGTCTCTCTCTCTTCCTTTAATTCTGTAATTTTTTACACTGACACAACTTTACCTCCACTTATTGTTTAATAGGCTATATTTATATACTCTTGTCAATACTGTGTATTAACGTTTTATTTTAGAAATTAACTCTTCGACAAAGGTATATGCACTTGCAAAAAATGCGATCAATAAGAAAATGTATTTCGGCTAATAGTTGCTTTCTTTCATTCTTTTTTTATTAATGAACTAAGGTTTTGGGACTATGGGACTATTCAGGTGATTTTGAATCCCTAAGCCGAGTGGACACGAACATCCAATAACAGGCAGAATCATATTCCTTAAATCGATCCTTAGCCAGGCTAATTTATTAACAAAATAGAGAGTTTTGTCTGTGGATCTATGATAGATGGTTCTGCACATATGTAGATGCGGAGAAGAAAAATGTTAACACCGCAACGGTTACCCATTCTTATCTTTCCTTAGGAAGAAATTAGTCATGTAGGGTCTTTGGTGCCGGAAATCGATCTCAATGGACCTAAGTGTGTCCCTGCTTAAGCGGGGCCAGCCACCTAACCTAAGTCGATCAGGTTGCCAAAATTGTTTTCTATAAAACAAACATCTCAACAGTATTTTATTACCCGACTTTGGTTGGCG
The DNA here is from genome assembly GCA_963082735.1 of Pocota personata. Taxonomy (NCBI): domain Eukaryota; kingdom Metazoa; phylum Arthropoda; class Insecta; order Diptera; family Syrphidae; genus Pocota; species Pocota personata. Next base: position 7,299,555 of record OY720433.1, read on the forward strand.
ATCTACCTGGCTAATTGTAAGACAACTGGGAGAAAATTAAGCGCTTAATTTTTTTTTGCGCAGAGCCAGATTGTCGTACGAACGGTCTGATCCTGTGGTGCGATGCTTGTCCGACTCTCATCAGATCAGTAGTTATATTGAAGAGTAGAGGTCGGTGTGTTCTCTCAGTAATTTTTACTTCGAATTTCAAGTGAAGAGCAGCTGAAGGGTCGTATCCTCTATTGCAAAGTAAGCAGATTGATCTGATTGTGAATCGGTCCTATAAACTCTATTCTTGCCTGTCAAAACGATTGTCGTGTCTTTATTATGCATAATTTACGATTACTCTATTCACTTGACTCAATCCCAAAAAATGTTTATTATCTTATTATTTTTTTTTTTTTTTTTGTTTCTTTATTACCTTACTGCAACAAAAAAAATTATCAAAAAAACGATAAAATTAAAATGATCAAGAAACGAAAATTAAATAAAAAAGACAAAAACTAATTCGCGAATCGAACTAACAAGCAATATATAAAAATAATTTCAACTTCAATGATTAAAAAAAAATAAAAAATCAAGTAACGAGTAATTCGCAAATGGTTTGCCTTGCTAGCGATAATAGAACCATATCATAACAACGAAATTTAATAAAATTAGCGAAACAAGACGCAACCGAACAAAGATTATTATTAGAACGTTAGGTAAATAATTTACCGATAACTGTGGACACTTAACAAGTTTTCGTAAGCCATCCCAGTGGATAATGGATCGATGGTTGTTCTATATCTTAAAGTAAGAATTTCACGACAAAAATATTGAAATTGAAATAAAAGTCATAAACTTACAGTGGGTAATTTCGAAAATTCGTATATCATGCATTGTATGCAAAATAGTAAAATATTGGATTGAAATCAGATCTGTGGAACTATCAGATAATGGGCTTTAATGTTTAATACGTACTAGATAAGAACAGATTAATTAGTAAATAAATTTCTATATTCATCAGCGCCTGATTTACTTCTTCCTGTAGTAATTAAGTCAACAAAACACTATATAAACGCACAAATTTATATATAAATATATACAATAAACTATATTATGTATACATACTAACGATTATAAATTTCAAACTAGAGAACAGTCAATTTATTCTTTATTATTATTATTTAATTCTTTTATTTTTTAAAGCCTTCTTTGTAAGATCAAGATACCATCATCTAACAGCTACATATGTAATAAAGTATAAATTAAACCGAACATTTATAATAGAGTGAACCATGCAATACTAATAACTGTCTTCAATTCCATCAAATATAATAATTTAACATGTAGCATTTTTGTTTAATAGTTTAATTAGAATAAATTCATTAATAAGTTATGTTCTGTTTAATTTTTCATTGTAGTAAATAAAGATCAGAAAACATTATTTTCTTGTCCGTTGTTATTTTCTTTCGCAGCGAAATGATTTTGTCTTCCCCAGGACGTAACAGATTCGCTACAATCACCCGTAACTTCGTTTACCCGACAAATTTTTAATAAAATTCTAGACACCAAAAAAAATAATAGAATCATTGCTGGCCGTTGATACGAGTAAAAAGACACTTGGCACGATATCACTCACGTGCTGTCGTTTTACGGGAATCGAAAGGTGTGTATCTAATATTTTAAATTTGCCTGTTAAATATGGATTAATGGTCAGTCGCTAACTGGTATACGCCGTGTAAAGACGTGTCTCGGTTGAAAGTAATAATGTCTTCCTCCACCCCATGTAATTGCACACGCAAATATTGCATAAACTGCAAAGAAGAAACCCATAGTTCATATGATCCAGCCTGTCCGTCTTTCATGAGGTACAAATCCGTAAATAAAATCAAAGCTGATCGTCGCTGTACAGTTCGAGAGGCATGGCAAATTTTCAACGATAACCCCTCACTCCACCAACTATCAGCGGAAGCCAAACATTCGCAGGAAATATAAGAAAACAAAATGATAACGAAACAAATATAAAAAAAACAACCAAAACCCCTCTTGAACTACCGCTTTTATAACTGGAATTCAACTCCCTCCAACACAGAACACTTGTGCGAATAATAGATCATCACAAGAACCCATATCGACCAAAAATACCACTCTACAGCAAGTTCAAATAATCAGTAACCAACAAAAGAAAAAAAAAAAACTGTCCGATCAAACCTCTCTACTCCTTCCCCTTTAACTTCTATATCAAGCGCTACTACTAGTGCAAAATATATTGAAAAATTAAAGAACATCGGCAAACCAACGGAAAACACATATTTTTTTGCCGAGAGCAGGTGCAAATCTTCTAAAAGACACCATAAGCCGACCGCGCGTGCTTATGGTAGTGTGAGATTTTTACTCACTAAAAAACACCTCTCTTCAAGATTAATACTATAACTAAGCCGACGCTTATCCAGCAGTTTTATTTTTGCTTACGAGACTCGTGATTTTTGGAAAAGGATGTTCTTATGTAATTAAAAAGAATGTAGCACTTTAAGCAGGTTAAATACCAATGAAAGTTCCTGCTGTTTTCACGACCGGCATATACTAAGACGCGAGGTCAAAAGATTTTGTCCTTTGCAGACGACGGATTGAATTGTCCGCATCAAGTAGTTGAATGACGGTACGGTTACAATGGCCGTGAACAAGATCTTTGTGTTTACGAGCAAATTTTATTATCTCTTCGACGCTGGGAATTCTCAGTTGTAGACCATACGTCCACACTGGCTTTAGCACTTGCTTATATATAAGCAGTTTGTTATATAGGCTCAACTTCGAATGTTTTCCGAAAAGCCAGTACATTTGTCGGTATTTGTTTTCGAGCTCGCCGCGTTTCTTTTTTACGTGCGATTTCCATTTAGGCTTAACATCTAGAGTCATTCCTAGATATTTTGCCTCGTTCGCGTACGGTATTTGAGCCGAGTTTAAATATACAGATAATGTATAAACTTTTTTGTAGGTAAAGTTGACGTGAGTAGATTTGCTTTCGTTCAGCACAACACGCCAAGAATTCGTCCAAGCGTGGACTTTATTAATAGCATGTTGCAGCTTTTCAACTGCTGCTTCAATTGCATCGCCCGTTGTCAATATCGCCGTATAGTCCGCAAACGTGGCGACGACGCAGTTTCTTTCCTGTGGGATATCACTCGTGTAGAGTACATATAGAAGCGGGCCAAGGACACTTCCTTGTGGGACTCCTGCCCCCAATCTCCTTGAAGTCAGAGTAATCATTTCCGTGCTTAACACAAAAATGTCTTTCGGTGAGGTACGATCGTAAGATTAGAAAGAGTTGCCGTGGCAGTAGTCGTTGCAATTTATACTCCAAGCCTTCGTGCCAAACCTTATCGAAAGCTTGTGAGACGTCAAGAAATACACCACAACAAATCTTTTTTTCTTCGAGAGTTTTCTCAATCACGTCAGTTATTTTGTGGACTTGGTCAATTGTAGAATGTTTGACTCTAAATCCAAACTGATGGTCAGGAATGAGACGTCTTTCGTTGATTACGGGTTGTAGTCGTTTTGAAAGTAGTTTTTCGGATATTTTAGAGATAACCGGCAATAGGGAAATAGGCCGATATGATTTCTTCTCATTCAGAGGTTGCCTTGTTTCGGGACCATTATAATTGGGAGTCTGGCGTTATCAAAGGGCTTAAATGTTTCTTCTAAGTGCAAAGCAAAAAGTTCTGCCTTTTCTTTGTCGCTCTTGGCCCAATTTCTATCGCTTTTCCGAATTGGTGGCCTTTGCATTTGAGGTTTCCGGATGCCTTTTAGCGATTTCCAAAGTGAATAATCTGATTCTCTATCAGCGGAGAGATTTTAGAGCTAGGTCGCTATCTTATTGTTTTTAAATTCCCGAATACTATCTCTAAGGCGATTGTATAGTCGGTTAAGGATTTTTTTATGCTGCGGCGCACGATTTGCCATTTCTTTCGTGCTTTTCTTTTCTCCCTTGCCAGTTGAATGATTTCACTTGGATACTTTTCATTGCGGTTAATCTTATAGCTTCTAGAAGGAGTGTTTCTCCATGCCGCTCTTTGGATTGCTTCCACGAATCGATCAACTTCGTCCTCCAATTCACCAGGTGTTTTAATTGATACATTTAAGCGATATTCTATTGCTAGTAAATCTTGGAGGTCCTTCTTTCTTGATCAACGCTTCACCAAGTAATAAAATTACCGGAGAGTGGTCAGAAGAGAGATCAAAACTTTCTTCAACTGTAATAAACTTCTTGTAAATGCCTTTTGAAACGAAAAAATCGATTAGATCGGGAACCTTTTCTGAGTCGGTGGGTTTCCTTTCGAATAAAAACATTAACCGAATTCATTTGCCACTTCGTAGAGAATTTTTCCTTTAGAAGATATACATCTTGAACCCCAGAAAGTGTTGAAATCTCCACCAATAAGGAAATTTGAACCAAGGGCATTGAAGACACGAAAGTAGTCGTCTTTTTCGAGCGAGCATCGCGACGGACAGTAAACAGACGCTATATTGTAGCTCAAGCGTTTATTTTTAACCCTTACCGCGCACAAATGAAGTTTTTCCAGCTCTATGTTTATATCGACCGAGTGCTCGATGTTAGTTTTAATGGATAAGGACGAACCGCACTCTATCAGAAGGATGAAAGACGTGATAACCAGCGTAGCCTTTCATCTTTATTTGCGATTCCCTTGTCAGATGGGTTTCGGAGATCAAACATATTGTAGCATAATAATAACTACGCTCCTATGTCTATGCAGCAAATTCCGAAGTGACTTTCCATTCTGGCAGAATTTTGGTTCAAACTGTCCTTTCATTCGAGGTTCGTGTCTGGGACGAAGTCTCCACAGCTCATGTCAACGAAAGAGACGAATAATATCAGGGATAAAAGGGAATTAAAACTGCAAGAATTATTTCTCTTGTTCCAGTGGTCGAAGAATTTGCTAGAAGTTTCTGGCTATCAGAAACTTCTGCTATATAAGGACAGATGGCGATCAAAAAAAGACACAGTTGGTTTAGAACCGTGGCGAAGAGATTGGAAAAGTGATAATGGGCGAAGTTGTAATTTGGTGATAAATTGAAAGTTGAGAGTAAACAAGAAAAAGTAATTAGTTTGGATTTGTGAATTAAGTAATTGAAAAGAGATAAAGTGATTTGAGAGGAAAGAGACCTTGTAAGAAAAGAATTGCGAAGAATAGTGTGAACCTGAATTGTTCTATAGACTCGAAAATAAAGAAATAATTTCACAGAATAATTGTTTTATCTACTCGAGCCGTAGCTTGCATATTACATTGGTGTCAGAAGCGGGATAAAACTTATTCTGTGAGTAACTATTTCCGTGGTGTGAAATTGCACAATTAAAAAAAAAAAAAAAAAAAAAACCATTTCTGTGTTGAGTTAATTAGTTGCGCAAAATGGGTCGCAAATTGGGAAAACTAACTATAACTCAACTAAAGGCAGAACTCAGTAAGCGGAACCTCGACACAACTGGGGGAAAAGATGCCCTACTGATTCGTTTGGAAGAAGCAGTAACGCAGGAAGGTGAAAATCCGCATGACGTAGAGTTTGACGTGGGAGAGGAACCAGCAAGTACAGTAGCCGACCCGGATATAACAAGTCTGCTCCTGCAACTTAAGTCAGTCATGGACGAACAAAGGAAAACAATGGAAGACCAAAAGAAGTCTCTGGAACTTAAGCTCGATGACCAAAAGAAAGCAATAGACGACCAAAAGAACTCTCTAGAACTTAAGCTGGACGAACAAAAGAAAGCAATGGACGAACAAAAGAAAGCAATGGACGAACAAAAGAAAGCAATGGACGACCAGAGGAATTCTCTAGAAGTTAAGCTGGACGAACAAAAGAATTCTCTTGATGCTCTGGAAAGCAAACTTGATGAGCAAAACAGGAACTTGGAATCTAAATTCGAAGCGATTGAAGAGAAAATCGAGAAGGTCGAGACGCAACTCGAAAAAGTCGAAACTAGATTCGATGAAAATTTTGAGAAACATGAAACTCAGTTCGGGAAGATAGAGACTCAGTTCGAAAAAGTAGAAAAGCAAGTCGAAAATCTTACTAAGGAACTCAGCAACGTGAAGAGACAGAAAGCACGGGGATATTCCACTGACGGTCTGAGAAGAAAGGAGATGCAGCCTCCTATCTTCGATGGTCAAACATCATGGCCAATTTATAAGAGGCAATTCGAAGCGGCCGCAATGACCAATAGCTGGGACGATGAAGAGAAGTCCATTGCACTCACACTTGCACTGAGGGGTCCAGCTGCGGAGCTCTTGCAGACCATCCCGGAAGATAAACAGCAGAACTACGACTCTCTGGTTCAGGCTATCGAGATGCGGTTTGGGGATGAACACATGCAGCAGGTGTACAGGGTTCAGCTGCGTAGTCGAGTCCAGAAAAGGGGGGAAACGCTCCAACAGTTGCAGGCGGATATAGAGCGACTAGCCCATCTTTCATACCCTAAAGCCGGTGAGGAGCTTATCAACGAAATGGCGGTGGAAGCTTTTATTCAGGCCATAGAGGACAGACAACTGCAAATGGCTGTAAGGATGGCTGAAAAGCGAACACTCCCCGAGGCATTGGCATTCGCTTTGTCAATGAAGGCTGCGGACCAAGCATACCAGGGAATACACCGTGTCAGGGAAATGTCCGTCGTGGAATGCTCATGCCAGAGAACAGATGTCAAAGCTCGCGGAAGTCAAATCCGTTGCTGGAATTGCAACCAAACCGGACACCTACAACGGCAGTGCAGAAGTGCACCTAGACGAGGAAATTGTCCACATTGCGGAAGTAGGAGAAGCAGAGAGGAAGCATCCTGTCGGTCAGACTTCCCAAAACCAGCAGTCGGGAGATGCGTAAGGACCAACTTCGCGGGGCAGAAGTTGGTTACTGGAATCGAGGCCCCCAGGACCACCATTCAAGTTTCGCAAACCAAACGGGGTACCAAGAGCCTGACAGTGGAGGCATTAATCAACAAGAAGAAGTGCGTAGCCACCATCGACACAGGTGCCACTGCCTCCATTGTAAGAAGAGATATCGTCAGAAGCTCATGGCTGCACAACACCAACAGCTACTGCCTGAAGACTGCAACAGGGGAAATGGCGAAGGTGTTTGGAGAAGTTCGTCTTACGATTACTCTGGCAGGACTGACGTTCTCCCATGCGTTTCTGGTGGCAGATATATGCGACGAGTGCATCATCGGAATAGACTTCATGAAAGCAAATGAAGTAATCTTGGACATCGGGATGCAAGTACTGAGGTATCGAAATGTGGAGATTCCGACGGTGTACGGAAACGAGAATGCCGTAACTCTCAGGACAGTCATAAGCAAAGACGAAGTTTTGCCGCCGTCTTCAGAGACAATAATTTGGACGAAGCTGGAAGGTGATCTTGGGAGCCACCGATTCTACATAGTAGAACCAGACCCGGAGAAGAAGTCTCAAGACTACATCGTGGGAAAGACGTTAGTCGAACCAAAGAACACCATGGTTCCAGTGAGGGTTTTGAACGCAAGACCACACACTGTCAAACTAAGGCGAGGGGAGGTGACTGGAAAATGCACGCCGATTACCGCCGTCGCAACAATATCTGAACGTGATGCTCCAAAACCTCTCCCATCACCTTGGACAGCGGAAACGAGAGAGACGATTCTCCAGTCCAGTGAGCTGAATCAGGAGCAGCGAACTATGGCAGAGAATCTTATCAATGAGTACGCTGATGTATTTGCCTCACAGGACGGTGAATACGGCCGAACACACCTGGTACAACATCGAATAGACACTGGTGATACTAGACCAATTCGTCAGCCTGCTAGGCGCCTTCCATTGGCAAAGCAGACAGAAGTTGCAGAGATGGTGTCGGCAATGGAGAAAGAAGGTCTGATTGAAAGTTCCAAAAGTCCGTGGGCATCACCGGTTGTACTGGTAAAGAAGAAAGATGGCAGCACGCGGTTCTGCGTGGACTATCGGCAGCTCAATTACGTCACCAAGAAAGGAACTACTGCGTGACAAGGCGGGAACTTCTAGCTTTGATCTTGGCTACGAAGCATTTTCACAAATACCTCTACGGGAGGAAGTTCGTTCTTCGCACAGACCATGCAGCCTTAAAATGGCTATTACAGTTCAAGAGTCCTGAGGGTCAGGTCGCAAGATGGATCGAAAGGCTGCAAATCTACGACTACGAAATACAGCATCGTAAAGGAAAACTCCACTCTAATGCGGATGCACTGTCCCGGAGACCATGCAGAACGGATTGTAAACATTGTGCGCGTCAGGAAGAACGGGAGCTGGTTTCCATCCAAAGAATGAGAGTCGAACCTATCGCCGGCTGGAGCGTAGATGAGATCCGGAACGCTCAGAAGGAAGACCCGGATATCGAGCCGATTCTGGCCTGGAAGGAGAACATGGAGAAACCGGATCATCAGGACATCTCTCACAGAAGCCCGACCTTAAAGGCATATTTTGCGCAGTGGGACTCCCTCCATGTCCAAGAAGGTGTTCTGAGAAGAAAATGGGAATCCTCCGACGGAAAGTCGTTTGTAATGCAGCTTGTCGTACCGCGGACGAGGGTCAAGGAGGTGTTACAGGAAATGCATGGCGGGGCGACCGGAGGCCACTTGGGAGTGAATAAGACGCTAGAAAAGGTACGAGAACGTTTTTATTGGTTAAAAGCGAAGGAAGATATCGAAGACTGGTGCAGAAAATGCGACGTGTGTGCAGCTAGCAAGGGTCCGAGAATCAAAACTCGAGGTAAGATGCACCAATACAACGTGGGAGCACCTTTCGAACGAATCGCCATTGACATCGCAGGGCCCTTTCCGGAAACCGACAATGGTAATCGGTATATACTCGTAGTGATGGACTACTTCAGTAAGTGGCCGGAAGCGTTTCCGATCCCTAACCAGGAAGCCAGAACCGTGGCGGAGCAGATCGTCTACAATTGGGTTAGCAGATTCGGTGTGCCCTTGGAATTGCATTCTGACCAAGGGCGGAACTTCGTGTCAACTACTCGGAATCAAAAAGACAAGGACAACCCCGCTTCATCCACAGTCGGACGGTATGGTGGAGCGTTTCAATAGGACTTTGGACGAACATCTCTCGAAGGTCGTAGGTGACTACCAACGGGATTGGGACCGGCAGATTCCCTTGTTTTTGATGGCCTATAGAAGTGCCGTGCATAGCACTACTCGACATACGCCGTTCGAAATCTTATTTGGTGGAATAGCTCGTTTACCCAGTGAGGTGAAATTTGGATCTCCTACCAATGAGCCCAGAAATGAAGAAGAGTACGTGGCGGACCTTAGGGAAAGGCTTAGGGACATACACCAAAGGACCAGAAGCCAGATTAAGATGACGAGCGACCGCATGAAGACCAGGTATGATGCCAAGGCAACAACGTCAGGATTCCAGGAAGGAGATCTGGTGTGGCTGTATAATCCCCATCGCCAAAAGGGGAAATCACCTAAATTACAGCGGAACTGGGAAGGTCCCTACAGAATAGTAACCCGCATCAACGATGTTGTCTACCGCATCCAGCGAGGACCGAGGGCCAAAATGAAAGTGGTTCATGTGGACCGACTGAGTCAATACAATGGCCGAAATGAGGATGCACTTGTTCGGGACGAACACGTCTAAGAGGGGGGCAGTGTAGCATAATAATAACTACGCTCCTATGTCTATGCAGCAAATTCCGAAGTGACTTTCCATTCTGGCAGAATTTTGGTTCAAACTGTCCTTTCATTCGAGGTTCGTGTCTGGGACGAAGTCTCCACAGCTCATGTCAACGAAAGAGACGAATAATATCAGGGATAAAAGGGAATTAAAACTGCAAGAATTATTTCTCTTGTTCCAGTGGTCGAAGAATTTGCTAGAAGTTTCTGGCTATCAGAAACTTCTGCTATATAAGGACAGATGGCGATCAAAAAAAGACACAGTTGGTTTAGAACCGTGGCGAAGAGATTGGAAAAGTGATAATGGGCGAAGTTGTAATTTGGTGATAAATTGAAAGTTGAGAGTAAACAAGAAAAAGTAATTAGTTTGGATTTGTGAATTAAGTAATTGAAAAGAGATAAAGTGATTTGAGAGGAAAGAGACCTTGTAAGAAAAGAATTGCGAAGAATAGTGTGAACCTGAATTGTTCTATAGACTCGAAAATAAAGAAATAATTTCACAGAATAATTGTTTTATCTACTCGAGCCGTAGCTTGCATATTACAATATGTAGATATTTTCTCTCACTAGAAAAATGTCTAATTCGTTAGATTTTTGTAAGAGTCCGTTTGCATTCCATGTTATAATTTTAAGCAAAGAGTCCATATCTACTTAGATTTAGATATAAGGTTAGCCATACAAAAGCTTTCGACGTTAATGAGACGTTCGAGAATTCGTTTGTTCGTTTCACATTGTTCCTCGAACGCGTAAATGCAGTCCAGAATTTCTTTCAACGGATCAGAGGATAGCCCGTCGTTTCGTTTAGTTGCTTTGAATGCAGCCTGAGAATACGTCAGAAAACTGGGATTCGTTGGCTTATCCGAGGTTATTTTTCATTCAGCCTTTTTAGTGGTCGACTTCGATTTACGTTTAATCGGCTTAGAAGGCTGATTGACTGGTTCAAGAGTCTGCACTGCTGAGGAGTCTGTACAACTGGCTTACGAGTCCGCTCAGTCTGCTTAGCAACACGCTCTACCGAATTAGGACCCAGATCGACTGGTTTCCCGCACAGCCGGCGTTGTAGATTTTCTCCGTCGCATCTGTAGTTCCTTTGCGACCTCACAACCGCGGTGATTTGCTGGGTGCCTTTGGAGTTACCACAAGTTGCTTTTTCATTTTTGCTCAAACTGCAATTTTCAGAAGAGTGTTTTCCAGCGCAATTATCTATATAATTAAACTCTTGCAACGCTTGCATTGAGGGATTGTCTTCGTGCTGACACGTAGCGCCTCGATTTTAACGACCATACTCATGATTGTACGAATATTGTATATTTTTTCTTGGCTTTCCGTTTTGTCGAACGATAGCACAAAGACGGAAGTTTACGTTTCACTATAGCTTCTTCTCCACGGTCGGGTCGTTTTCTCTCTTTTTTTAAAAGGTTCACAGAGTCAACATCACATCTGAAGTTACACCTATATTATTATAACTAATATTATAACTATAACATGTTCGATATTAATACTGAAGTTAATGACTCAGTACAAGCAGTACACCCTCTTCCCGAAGTCACCAAAACCAATATATTGTAGCATAATAATAACTACGCTCCCTAAAAGTATGATGCAACAAATTCCGAAGTGTCTTTTCATTCTGGCAGAATTTTGGTTCGAAGTGTCCTTTCATTCGAGGTTCGTGTCTGCGGTTTCCACAGTTCATGTCTACGAAAGAGACGGATAATATCACGGATGAGAGGGAATTATAACTGCAAGAATGATTGTCATCTTGGAATTTCTCTTGTTCCAGTGGTTGAAGAATTTGCTAGAAGTTTCTGGCTATCAGAAACTTCTGCTATATAAGGACAGATGGCGATCAAAAATGGAGCAGTAGTTTTTAAACTGTGGCGAAGAGATTAGAAAAGTGATAATGGGCGAAGTTGTAATTTTGTGATAAATTGAAAGTTGAGATTTAACAGGAAGAAGTAATTAGTTTGGATTTGTGAATTAAGTAATTGAAAGGAGATAAAGTGATTTGAGAGGACAGAGACCTTGTAAGAAAAGAATTGCGAGGAATAGTATAGTGTGAACTTGAATTGTTCTATAGACTAGAAAATAAAGAAATAATTTCACAGAATATTGTTTTATCTACTCGAGCCGTAGCTCGCATATTACATTGGTGTCAGAAGTGGGATGCTCATGCCAGAGAACAGCCGTCATGGATGAAGACAAAGCTCGCGGAAGTCAAATTCGTTGCTGGAATTGCAACCAAACCGGACACCTACAACGGCAGTGCAGAAGTGCACCTAGACGAGGAAATTGTCCACATTGCGGAAGTAGGAGAAGCAGAGAGGAAGCATCTGGCGGTGATAACATCCATCCTGTCGGTCAAGACTTCCCAAAACCTGCAGTCGGGAAATGCGTAAGGACCAACTTCGCGGGTCAGAAGTTGGTTACTGGAATCGAGGCCCCCAGGACCACCATTCAAGTTTCGCAAACCAAACGGGGTAACAAGAGCCTCACAGTGGAGGCACTAATCAACAAGAAGAAGTGCGTAGCCACCATCGACACAGGCGCCACTGCCTCCATTGTAAGAAGAGATATCGTCAGAAGCTCATGGCTGCACAACACCAACAGCTACTGCCTGAAGACTGCAACAGGGGAAATGGCGAAGGTGTTTGGAGAAGTTCGTCTTACGATTACTCTGGCGGGACTGACGTTCTCCCATGCGTTTCTGGTGGCAGATATATGCGACGAGTGCATCATCGGAATAGACTTCATGAAAGCAAATGAAGTAATCTTGGACATCGGGATGCAAGTACTGAGGTATCGAAATGTGGAGATTCCGATGGTGTACGGAAACGAGAATGCCGTAACTCTCAGGACAGTCATCAGCAAAGACGAAGTTTTGCCGCCGTCTTCAGAGACAATCATTTGGACGAAGCTGGAAGGTGATCTTGGGAGCCACCGATTCTACATAGTAGAACCAGACCCAGAAAAGAATTCTCAAGACTACATCGTGGAAAAGACGTTAGTCGAACCAAAGAACACCATGGTTCCAGTGAGAGTTTTGAACGCAAGACCACACACTGTCAAACTAAGGCGAGGGGAGGTGACTGGAAAATGCACGCCGATTACCGCCGTCGCAACAATATCTGAACGTGATGCTCCAAAACCTCTCCCATCACCTTGGACAGCGGAAACGAGAGAGACGATTCTCCAGTCCAGTGAGCTGAATCAGGAGCAGCGAACTATGGCAGAGAATCTTATCAATGAGTACGCTGATGTATTTGCCTCACAGGACGGAGAATACGGCCGAACACACCTGGTACAACATCGAATAGACACTGGTGATACTAGACCAATCCGTCAGCCTGCTAGGCGCCTTCCATTGGCAAAGCAGACAGAAGTTGCAGAGATGGTGTCGGCAATGGAGAAAGAAGGTCTGATTGAAAGTTCCAAAAGTCCGTGGGCATCACCGGTTGTACTGGTTAAGAAGAAAGATGGCAGCACGCGGTTTTGCGTGGACTATCGGCAGCTTAATTACGTCACCAAGAAAGATAGCTATTCTCTGCCACGGATTGACGACACGCTAGACACACTATCAGGAGCCCGATGGTTTTCCACTCTCGACTTGAAGAGTGGCTACTGGCAGGTACAGATCCATCCAGAAGACCGGGAGAAAACCGCCTTCACCGCAGGAAATGGGCTATGGCAATTCACGGTAATGCCATTCGGGCTGTGCAATGCTCCGGCGACTTTCGAGCGATTGATGGAATGTGTCCTTCAAGGGTTAACATGGAAAACCTGTTTGGTATACTTGGATGATGTCATCGTCGTAGGAAAAACGTTTGCGCAACACCGAGACAATCTAAGGGATGTGTTTCAAAGGCTTCGAAGTGCCCACCTGCAGCTCAACCCCAAGAAGTGCGCCCTGTTTAGAGCAGAAGTCAAGTACCTGGGACACATAATTTCAGCGAAAGGAGTGAGAACCTATCCGGAGAAGGTCGAAGCGGTGAAAGACTGGCCAGTCCCCAAAGACAAACACCAACTAAGGAGCTTCCTGGGCCTAGCCACCTACTACAGACGGTTCGTGAAGGATTTTGCCGGGATCGCAAAGAGCCTGCACCAGTTGACGGAAAAGGGGAAACAATTCAAATGGTCAATTGAGTGCGAGAAGAGCTTCAAGGCACTTAAACAACGGCTATGCGATGCCCCGATACTAGCTTACCCCACTCCCGGGGAAACATTCATTGTGGATACAGATGCTAGTAATGTCGGGGTAGGAGCCGTACTCTCCCAGGTGCATGAGGGCCAAGAGAAGGTGGTTGCGTACTTCAGCAAGGTGCTCTCTAAGCCAGAAAGGAACTACTGCGTGACAAGGCGGGAACTTCTAGCTTTGATCTTGGCTACGAAGCATTTTCACAAATACCTCTATGGGAGGAAGTTCGTTCTTCGCACAGACCATGCAGCCTTAAAATGGCTATTACAGTTCAAGAGTCCTGAGGGTCAGGTCGCAAGATGGATCGAAAGGCTGCAAATCTACGACTACGAAATACAGCATCGTAAAGGAAGGCTCCACTCTAATGCGGATGCACTGTCCCGGAGACCATGCAGAACGGATTGTAAACATTGTGCGCGTCAGGAAGAACGGGAGCTGGTTTCCATCCAAAGAATGAGAGCCGAACCTATCGCCGGCTGGAGCGTAGATGAGATCCGGAACGCTCAGAAGGAAGACCCGGATATCGAGCCGATTCTGGCTTGGAAGGAGAACATGGAGAAACCGGATCATCAGGACATCTCTCACAGAAGCCCGACCTTAAAGGCATATTTTGCGCAGTGTTCTGAGAAGAAAATGGGAATCCTCCGATGGAAAGTCGTTTGTAATGCAGCTTGTCGTACCACGGACGAGGGTCAAGGAGGTGTTACAGGAAATGCATGGCGGGGCGTCCGGAGGCCACTTGGGAGTGAATAAGACGCTAGAAAAGGTACGAGAACGTTTTTATTGGTTAAAAGCGAAGGAAGATATCGAAACTGGTGCAGAAAATGCGACGTGTGTGCAGCTAGCAAGGGTCCGAGAATCAAAACTCGAGGTAAGATGCACCAATACAACGTGGGAGCACCTTTCGAACGAATCGCCATTGACATCGCAGGGCCCCTTCCGGAAACCGACAATGGTAATCGGTATATACTCGTAGTGATGGACTACTTCAGTAAGTGGCCGGAAGCGTTTCCGATCCCTAACCAGGAAGCCAGAACCGTGGCGGAGCAGATCGTCTACAATTGGGTTAGCAGATTCGGTGTGCCCTTGGAATTGCATTCTGACCAAGGGCGGAACTTCGAGTCAAGAATCTTCCAAGAGATGTGTCAACTACTCGGAATCAAAAAGACAAGGACAACCCCGCTTCATCCACAGTCGGACGGTATGGTGGAGCGTTTCAATAGGACTTTGGACGAACATCTCTCGAAGGTCGTAGGTGACTACCAACGGGATTGAGACCGGCAGATTCCCTTGTTTTTGATGGCCTATAGAAGTGCCGTGCATAGCACTACTCGACATACGCCGTTCGAAATCTTATTTGGTGGAATAGCTCGTTTACTAAGTGAGGTGAAATTTGGATCTCCTACCAATGAGCCCAGAAATGAAGAAGAGTACCTGGCGGACCTTAGGGAAAGGCTTAGGGACATACACCAAAGGACCAGAAGCCAGATTAAGATGACGAGCGACCGCATGAAGACCAGGTATGATGCCAAGGCAACAACGTCAGGATTCCAGGAAGGAGATCTGGTGTGGCTGTATAATCCCCATCACCAAAAGGGGAAATCACCTAAATTGCAGCGGAACTGGGAAGGTCCCTACAGAATAGTAACCCGCATCAACGATGTTGTCTACCGCATCCAGCGAGGACCAAGGGCCAAAATGAAAGTGGTTCATGTGGACCGACTGAGTCGATACAATGGCCGAAATGAGGATGCACTTGTTCGGGACGTACACGTCTAAGAGGGGGGCAGTGTAGCATAATAATAACTACGCTCCCTAAAAGTATGATGCAACAAATTCCGAAGTGTCTTTTCATTCTGGCAGAATTTTGGTTCGAAGTGTCCTTTCATTCGAGGTTCGTGTCTGCGGTTTCCACAGTTCATGTCTACGAAAGAGACGGATAATATCACGGATGAGAGGGAATTATAACTGCAAGAATGATTGTCATCTTGGAATTTCTCTTGTTCCAGTGGTCGAAGAATTTGCTAGAAGTTTCTGGCTATCAGAAACTTCTGCTATATAAGGACAGATGGCGATCAAAAAGGGAGCAGTAGTTTTTAAACTGTGGCGAAGAGATTAGAAAAGTGATAATGGGCGAAGTTGCAATTTTGTGATAAATTGAAAGTTGAGATTTAACAGGAAGAAGTAATTAGTTTGGATTTGTGAATTAAGTAATTGAAAGGAGATAAAGTGATTTGAGAGGACAGAGACCTTGTAAGAAAAGAATTGCGAGGAATAGTATAGTGTGAACTTGAATTGTTCTATAGACTAGAAAATAAAGAAATAATTTCACAGAATATTGTTTTATCTACTCGAGCCGTAGCTCGCATATTACAATATATACAATAACCGTCTTCACAACCAATTTTAAGTAATTTTTCTCTACAATAATGGCTTCGTTGGAAATGAATATTGTAATTCTATAATGGAACATCAAGGGCTATTGCAACAATAAACTAGCTCTCGAACGATTAATAGCAATATAATTACCAACCAGATATTATCGCTCTTCAAGAAACCCACATCACAACTAATCGTATACACCTCTTTAACTTGAAAAACTACCTACCTTTCCACCATAACAAGGATTATCAGTATTCTAAATCGGACATAGGCATTTTTTATTAAAAATAATATTACAGTTAACTCCCACACAACTCCATTACACAGTTTACTACACCAAACCATAGATTCCTGGAAGAACATCCATAAAAATTACAAATATATACGGAGAATATGAAGTCCAAATTACACAAGATATATTGGAGGATATTGCTCAAAGCAATCACAATCATCAAATAATAATGGGAGACATTAATGCCTATCGTATACGCTATGGGGATCAAGTTCCACAAATCGAAATGGAACACAATTTGAAATCTTTGCTAACGATCACAGCGTGATCATTTTAAGTGATGGATCATCAACACTGTTCAACACCAGAAACACGTTCTCTTCCGTGGATATCACGTTTGCATCCGAGGATCTGCACCGCTACTCCACTGGGAGGTACTACCACTCCCGCAGAGTGAGATCATTTTCCCATAATTATACGTAACCCCGAAAGAAAATCTAAAAAACGGTTTCCAGCACGTTTTCAAGAGAATTTAGCAGACTGGAGTACTTTTAAAGCCTCTACATACTCCCTGTTCATCCCTATTTCTATCAATCCCAACCAAGATGGCGAAAAAATTTGCAGCTGCAAAATCCATACCCATAACAAAACCTAAGACCCCTAAATTAAATCCAATTTAGTTCACTCCAAAAGTTGCGAGCTTAATGCCCGATTCACAATGCAGCGTGATAGCGAGACGAGAGCGAGACGAGTCTAGCGCGAGTTGTCAAAAAAGGTTTCGATCTATGCAAATATATGGAACAATACACAATGATGCGAGACTCGTTCTATCGCAACGCATTCTTTTCAGAAAATTGAAAAACTCTCGTGACGAGATTGCCTGTTAGCAGGCTGATACGTCTTTGTTATGTAGCCAGAAAGAGAAAGATGGTGTGTTGCCGTTGTTGCCTTTTCACTTTAACACATAGATAATACAGGCTCGCTGTCAAAAGTATCGTCTTCATTGTGAACTGGGAAACGATTTTATGAGGACGAGGATTTCTCGCCTCGCTCTAGTCTCGCTCTCACGCTGCATTGTGAATCGGGCATAATGAAGGAAAACATGTTGCTTGGAACAGGGTACGACATAGGCCAACAGGGAAAAACTGCATACCGTATAGAAAATGCTGCGGCAAGCTATGTACGTAGGGTATCAATTATTGCAAAAAGATTTTCGTGGGAAAAGTTCATTAATACAATGGATCTATCGCCAGATTTAAAAACACTATGACAAAGGTTGCAGAGTCGCCCCATATCTGGCAGCCATAGCAGAATTGACTGGGAAATTACTTTGTGCAATATAATTTTGTTGTCAGTGAAAAGTAGCGATTTTCTATTTACTCGTATAAATGAATACAGCATCTTTATTGCTATTCTTATTTTCCTTATAGTTTTAGTAGCATAGTCCTTAAATGTTAACTTGGCATCTAAAATGAATACCAAGATATCTAACAGAGGGCTCCCAATTTATATTACTTCTATTCAGCTGAAGCTGTGTGTTAAGAAGAAAGCAAGACTTTCTTTTTCGTGTGAAAAAACTGCTTGCGTTTTTCCTTCATTCATTTTCCATTTGTGATAATATCATTATTACTAATATTTCCATTCCCTTTTTGGAGATTCCTTCAATATTGAGAGTGAATTCATGAGAAGAAAATATTGCAGTGTCATCTGCTAAAATAATATTTTTTGGCGGAAGATTTATTGATAATTGTGTTTAAGAGTCTTTTTTATATAATCTTTTTTTTAGCTGCAAATTGCACAAGTTTCTTCTTTCATGCAAACAAATTTAATACTTTTTTAGCTACTTATTCAAATACTGAAATTTCGCTGAAATTGGCAGCACTAATGATTATTAATTTCTACCATTTTGCCCTCTGACCAGTGCTGTCACTTGTGTGATTTTGAAAGTATTATAGTACAACTGAAAAAAAAATAATTTTTCAAGGAAAGAGCAGTCAGGCCTTGATACTTCCATTGCAGTGAGTGCATACTTTGATACACAGGAGTATGCTTAGAAAATATAGAATACGTGCCAGTTTCAATATTCAATTGAATTGAGAAAATGCACTGCATTACTTGTAGAAAAAACCATAGCAACATGAATATTTAATTCATTTGATCGAGTATTGGCATTGCAATAGCAAAATTAGCATTTACCTAAGCGATTTCAACTTTCCTCAACTTTGATGAAGCTCAGCACTCTAATTAATATCGAAACACGAAATTATTTAAAACCAGCGTCAGATCGAAAGGAAATGAGGAACAGAGAAGTTGAGTTCGGATCTATTTTCTTTTTTTAGCTTTTTCCTCTAATAATTTCCGTGCACTCTGATAATTATTATCTTATCACTTAAGCATAATCACATTTAAATCTAAAAAAGTGGTATATTAGTGGCTCATAAATGTTGCATGCGTCTCTGGGGAAGAAGAAAGCAAACTATTTACATGTGCTTGCAACAACAATTTGCGGAAATTTTGTATTGAGAGAAATCTTTATGAAGGTTAATGATAATCTAGACCTGGCGTCCTAACTTCTGAAATATAATAATTCCAGTATATTAGTACCACAAAGCAAAAATGTTACCAGTTTCAGGTCCTGCCTTGAATACTTTATAAAAAACCGAAGTAATTTAGGACCTTTCTTGAGAACAATTTATTAGTCTGGCATTACTTGTATTGGTCTTGTGTACATTATCGAAATCTATGAGTAACAAACATTACATTCATTTATGTATTCTTCGAGTATTATGTGAATTTAAATGTTAGCTTGGTATCTAACTACATAAAATGAATAAAAAGAGTATTATGTATTATGTTTTAAAAAATATATTATTCAAATGGTCACCATGGCCTCGTTTGTAGCAGGCAATCCGAGAGACCCAATTTGATATGACTCTTCCACATCAATCGGAATGGGTTTTAGAAAGTAATTGTTGCTGGTTTATTGGCCTAGGCCAGATACTTAATGTAGTCCCAAAGAAACATTTTCAAGGGCGTTATATCACACGAAAGTGGCGGACAGTTGACATCGGCTCTTCTGGAAATAACACTACCTGGACGCTCTCATTTAGGAGAGAGTATCGCCAGCCAGGAGAGAGTATCGCCAGCCTTCTTGGACTGTTGTGGATTGGCATGCTCCCAGATCCGACAATTATTTACGAAGGAATTCAGCCAAAAACGCTCTTCGTCGCTGAAGACGATTTTCGTTCGGCGAACAGAGCAGACATTTTTAAAGTAAATTTTCACAATTTCGACGTGTTGTTCAAGCGCGTAGTATCAATGATTTTTTTTTTTTTTTTTTGATGCATTTTTTATTTTTCAATTCATTATACCTTACGTGCTAGACAAAAAAAAATGCTTAAAACTAGCTTAACTATGTTATTCTATTCTAACTTACTGGCCCTATGCGGGCGCTCTAAGCTAAACCTAATACTTAAGACTATGTCCTGCGACGTAACTTACTTTAGTTCTTTATTTATTTTATTATTTTTTTTATTGTTTATTACTAAGAAAAAATTTTAATTAAGTGAAAAAACTTAGTAAATAGTATCCATGATTTAATGGAAACGGTGACAGAATATAATTGTCACAGATTGACACAGCTGACATTTCAAACATAACCATAATCGTCCGACAAATTTCAGGCGTGGCTATTGAAAAACCCTGCAGTAGTACTAAAGGTAAAGAAATGGTATATTTGTACAGAACGATCGGGGGTAGCACAAATACATAGTACTATAGTACCAAAAAGAACAGTACTGCTCCTGATTTTGACATTCTTGGAGTGGCTACATTTGGTTTCGGTTTCTCGGATTTTGTTTTGATTTCATTCATCTTGGTTTTTTGAAAACATCTTCGCCAACCCAGGAAAACAACAAATAAGAGGAAAAACAACTTGACACGTCTTGTGTTGGCCTCGAGGTTTGTTGCTGTTGGACGGCAAAAACCACCAAAAGCTCAAAATTATTTCGGCTTACTTCTCCAATATTTGTGGTGTTATCTTTCCCTACATAAGTCATAAACTTAAGCAAAGAAAACAATTGAAATTAATTTCTCATAGAAAGACTGTATTTGTTTTATGTTATTTAAGTCGTAAGGTATAACAACATCCATTCGGAGTTTTGTGCCAATCCAGCAAAATAGAAATAAAATAAAACTTATTTGCACGCACACATACAGCTAGCTGGAGAACGCTATTACCATGGAGGAGACATTTATGCTAATACTATTAGTCACGGTTATGTTGGTCGGTTCCTACCTGGCCGGAAGTATACCACTTGTAATGAAACTATCTGAGGTAAGTGATGCATTATGCCGAACAAGTGCTTTTTAATTTAAGTTGCTCTTTGTTTAATTGTAGGAGAAGTTAAAGATTGTAACGGTTCTTGGTGCAGGACTCTTGGTTGGTACAGCGCTGACAGTCATAATACCTGAGGGAATACGGTCACTGTACTCATCTGATTCGCCATCCATAGATGATCATAAGAATCTTCCAAAGCCATTTGTTTCAACATCAGAAGACACTACAAATCCATCAGTAGTTGTTGCGCCTGTTTCAACATTCCATCAAGATGAAGTTGATCATTCCAGTACAATTGGGGTATCATTAGTTTTAGGTTGGTTTGTTGGTTGAGATCAATGCCCAAGGGATATTTTCACATGAATTTTTTTTATTTAATAGGTTTTGTTTTTATGATGCTAATCGATCAGATATCTCAAAGAAAAAGTGCTGCTAATGATAAGAATATCACCGCTACTCTAGGATTGGTTGTGCATGCTGCAGGTTAGCACTGACTATATATTTTATTATTTCTAAATGTAGTCTGGATAGTCCTCCGTCTTGGGGTTTGGATACGTTTGAGGTTTGCTAAGGCAATCAACTCGTGTAGGCATATTTTTATTATCTTCTCTACGGAAAGGCTGACATACTCGTAACGCTAGGACGGTGCCCCAAGATGCCTGTGGATTCTGCTCTTTAATCTCTGTTGGATATTATAATAGATTCTTCCGAAAAGTTAAGAGGGAGTGAATTCCAAAGTTTGTTGTTCTGTAACAAAACTAATTTTGGAAATAAAGATAATGGGCCTTAGGACTTGCTTAATAGGACTCTGAAATGACTCATTTCTGGAGATCATCCTATTGAGGTCTTCGGAGAATCTGTCATGGTAATGCCTATAGAATAAGCATAGGTCTGCTACCACCCTTCGAGGAGCTAGCGGTTGGAGTATGGATAGTAGTGCGGGAACTTCTATTAAGCGAACTGCTCTTCTCTGTATAGTGTCGAGCAGATGAAAAGAATGTTTTGGGGCGAAGTTCCATAGGAGTTGCGTTGAAGTGAAGTATCTCCTTGCTCTAAGCAGGTAGGTCAACTTCATGGACGATGACTGCGATGTTGGATGTGGTTGGTGTAATTCGAAAAACTGGAAAAAAAATCTGTTACGTGTGGTCCTGTTGCGGCTACTGCTAGTCTGGCCTTAATCTAGAGCCAGCTCATCCTCTTCTTCAGTTACCGATATAGTCACACTAACCTAGCACCTAAATGATTAGTTAAATTTCCTTTGTCACCCAGTGTGCTCATTTTAAGATATAAGTTATCTTTGCACAATAATGAACATTATATTAGTAATGCGGCCATGTACACAACCTCTTTGAACTTTTTGTTTGTTTAACTTGGACATCTTGACATTATTCTCTCTCCGCCAGTATATCTATAACATCTTGCGAACGACATTGACATCAAAGGTGAAAGCCGCAAACGAGTTCAGTACGTGGTGCGAGAGGTTTATGTTTTATTTTGCCTGTTCACGTGGAATTGTATTTATTTATTAATTTTATCTACCTTACCAAGTATTTACAGATTATGTATCCTTAAAACTAAAGAAAAATACGAATAAAATTAATTTTTATTGTGAAAAACATTTTTAAAAAAAAGACTATATAATTATAAAGAACTAAAATATCTTTACTAAGAAGATGGACTTAGAAAATTAATAATGATTAGCAATAATGCAATGTTTCTAATAAACACAACCTCTTGAAGTTTCCTTCGGAAAGAAAGCTCTTGCAATCCTAGAAATAAACATCAAGCTTTGTAGCTGGGCAAATCGGCAGACCAATTTAACTCTCTTATTGCAAGGCTCGTAAAGTTCTTCTGTACCCGCTCTATTCCCTCTTCGTATGGGGACCAAACTAGAGAGGCATATTCTAATGCAGATCTGACTAGGGAACAAAATACCGATTTTTATGTGTAAAGTTCTCGAAAATCAAAGACATTTTGCTTCAAAAGCCCTAGCAAAGAATTCGCTTTAGATATAATAATATCGAAATGCGAACCGAAGGTAAACTTTCTAAACTCTTTCGAAGACGATTTCATTACATGGATGGGAAGGAATATGTAATATTGCTGAATAGCCTTGGAGCTGTGAAAAGTTCCAAGATTGAGTTAACAGATTAATGTTCTACCAGCCAATAAGGTCCTTAAAATCTCGGTGAAAACTCTCGCAATCGCTTAATACATTAATATCTGTGAATATTATCCAATCATCGGTATATCCTAAACAATTAGATGTATTGAAGAATGAAGGAAGATTATTTGTAAATAGAACGAAAAGTAAGGGACCTAGATGACTTTCCTGTTGTGCAATACGTTTATAGATAGATATTCTCTCGCTGTCGATTTTTGCACTATAATCGGATCCGGAAGCCACACGATTACTGGTTACTTGTTATAAGTATGTAATTCAAGTCTTAATCGTCCTTTCCTCCTTCAGAAGGAATAAGCTAAAAACATGGTACGGGTGAAATCTGTTCGTAGTAGTTTGTGCCATATCCTGTAATTTTTTTTATTTATTTACTGTGAGCATGGTTTCGGGCATATGCACAGGCTCAAAACCTATTACATACTAGTCTGGACATGACTCAAACAATTTCGCTATTGACACTGATCGGTACAGGTATATGTATGTATGTATCTATGTACTTTAGAGCGTTTATCTTTATTAATTCTCTTAGTTACAAACTGTGCATTAAAATCAGCGGATGAAATACAGTATTAGTGGAAAGATGATTCGTTACGTAATTTGAATTTGTTGTTGCGGTAATTCGCTTCCAGAATACCACTATCTGGTTAAGATACGAGTATAACAAAAATATTATTATTATTACAACTTTATTAACTTATAATGAATTATAAGATTAATACAAAGATTACAGCACTAGCTACCAGGGCTTTCAGCTAATTTTTTTAAAATTTTATGGACGATTACAAATTATTTATATGCTATTTTGTATATTAAGTATAGAAAGTAGTTTATAGATGTTTCTGATGTTCTGTTCTGATGGTATTCTAAGTAGATCAGCTAAGGTACGGTTTGGAAATAAGAGAGATGATTTAGTTTGGATGGTGTTGCACTCATATATTAGGTGATAACAAAAATAATAATAATAGTACTCTAAAATAAATATTCTAAAATATTCATCCTATGGATGATTGATACAGCCCGCGCATTTTGCTTCGTAAAAAAGCAATGAAAATGTACTTAATTTGTTTTAATACTACCTACCTAATTATTTAATTTTATTTGTCTTTTCTTTCATAGCGGATGGTGTTGCTCTTGGTGCTGCAGCAACAACAAGTCATCAGGATGTTGAAATGATCGTATTTTTTGCCATAATGTTGCACAAGGCTCCGGCTGCATTTGGTTTAGTCAGCTTTTTGCTACATGAAAAAATCGAACGTCAACAAATACGCAAGCACTTGGCGATATTTTCACTATCAGCACCATTACTCACCATACTAACTTACTTTGGCATTGGTCAAGAACAGAAGGAGACTCTTAATTCAGTGAATGCGACCGGTATAGCAATGCTATTTTCAGCCGGTACATTCTTGTATGTAGCAACAGTACATGTACTACCTGAACTAACACAAGGAGGTCATAGTCATGGTGGTTTCGACAGTAGTCCAGGAGTGGCGTACACATCGTTAGAAGACACAAGCAGTACTAACACTGTAGTTAAACGACCCAAGGGGTTAAGGAATAGCGAGTTGATTATTATGATTTTTGGAGCATTATTGCCATTAGTTATAACATTTGATCACCATCATTGATGAGAGGGACGACTAGTAGTTTGAATCATGTTGAATTGTACAGACAAAAGGAACATTTACTTATTTTGTTTTATATACACGGATATTTTACGTTCAGCTTGAATATGTTGTGATCGTTTATAAACTAGAGAAAATAATATTAAATATCTTAAAAATAAATTTGTTGTTTCTTAATTCTGGAATGCTGGTATTGCCCTACAAGCATGGGTGCCTAAAAGGTGCGCGAACTGTTTAACAATTTTTATTATAATTTAGACACCGACATCGTAAATAAAGCCCTCGACATCCATCACGAGTTTTATTATTATTATTATTTTATCAACAAACAAATCAATTACAATGTTAATACAATATTACGAGCACTAGCTGCGGAGGCTTTCGGCTCTATGTTAAAAAAAGTAAAATATTAGCTAGTGAATGAAGAATTAATATTTTAACATTATTATTATAAATTTTTTTTATATCCTAATATTAAGATTAGTTAACGCTTTGCCATTAAATATAGTTTGTACTTGGAGGAGTGTAGTGAAGTATCATAGTATTCTAGGATATGTCCGACAGTTAAGCTTGCGTTGCACTTAGGGCAGCTATGCGGATCTTCTTTTTTTTGGTGTAGATGGGTTTGGCTTATGTGCCCGAGCCGTAGGTGTACAAAGCTAGTTATCATTGTTTTAGGCGTAGATATAGGATAGTTTGGTTGAGTTTTGTCTGTATTTATTTGTTAATAGTGATGAACGTATTGCTTCCAATTTTGTTGGCCCTCAGAATATATTTTGTATTTAATGAATTTGACAAGGTCACACGCTTGGTGTAGATTTCAAATTGGAAGTTTGGTACTACACACACAGCAGCTTTTTTGGAAGTTCATTCCCTTGGATTCCTGCATGGCCTGGGACCCACATCATAATTTAATTTCCGAGGGACTCATGAGACTGTCCCTAATTTTGCTCATTAGTACAGAGTCATTGTTGGGGTTCATAACCACGCGTAAAACTGAGAGGCTGTCGGAGTAGATAGATAGATAGATAAAATAATTTTATTTCTTCAAAAAGTTGTACAAGAAAAAGAATCTAATAAATACTTAAAAAAAAAAAATTCTAAATTAATTATTTGACAATAACTTTTAAGTTGCCTGTCAAGTCAAATCGATTTCTGATTCATTTAAAAGCTTAGTGTGGTTAAATTGTTTAAGTAAATTCGTTGATTAATAGAGTGCGGTATTTGAGTACGTTTTTCAGAATAATGTATAACTGCAGATAGTCCTGACCATTTAGTATTCTTAGGAATTGCGCACGGTCGAGTTCATCACTCCCAAGAAATCATCGCCTAAATGACTTGAAAATAGGACATACTCCAATAAAGTGAAATGTGAGTGACCTACTGTATTATTTCTAAAATTTCTGGCATTCAGATTGAGTAGCCCGCATCGAGACTTCAAAACCAGGCTGATCATATCACGACGGTTGGGAACATCGGCATAGGATAAATTGCAATATTCGTCATGGAATTGCGATTGCAGTTTCCTTAAGTTTAGCAAAGAGTATGTTGTCTGATTCATGCCATACTGACTTCACCGCCCAGTTGAACACTATTCAGTTTTCCTGGAATGGCGCTGACCATTCTTTTGCGATAGTCAGTTTTCGGGGAGAGCAGGCACTCTTTAAATATATCGAAGATGTAGATGTTAAGAACATAGTTGGATGTGTTATTGGGTAGTAAGAAACATCTTTTTATAAAGAAGCGTTAAAGTTGTTCAGGTTGAATGCATTCAGAATATCTCCACATTTGAGCACTGTAATTCATAATCGACTTTGTAGCAGCTTAGTAAATTTTGTATTTAGCTGAATGTGAGATAATTTTATTGTTGATTTGATTGGACCATGTGGCATTTATAGAATTTGTTGACATAATTAGCCTTTGAATGAGATGTGTCGACCAGGACATGTGGTGAGTGAGAATTACGCCCAGGTATTTTTTATACTTATTCGTAACATTAATTTCGGTGTCATTAAGAAAAAAAAAATAAAAAAACAAGGAAATGGCAAGTCAGATGATAAGGCAGTTTTTAACCGTCTTAACAACGAATTAAAAAAGAGAATCTGAGTTCAAAAATGATTCACTTAGTAGATTCCTGAAAAGTCTGACGACGGATGCTTCTGCCGAATACTCCTTATGGAAAGCAGCTAAGCGCCTAAAAAGACCTCAGGCACAAAACCAGCCAATAAAATCTCAAGATGGTAAATGGATCGGAAACCCGAAACAAAAGGCTGATCTCTTCGCTGAACATCTCGCGAATATTTTTAAGCCATTCCCAGCAAACACAGCTACAGATCCCTTACAGTTTGTTGATAGAAACGACGAATGTGAAATACCTTTTGTCACGCTCAAAGAAGTAAGAAGCATGTGTCGACATAAGTTGTCTAACAAAAAATCACAAGGGTACGATCTAATAACTGCTCAGGTTTTGAAAGAAATGCCTTCAATAGCCTTCAAGAAACTCCAATTTATAATAAACGCATGCCTTAAACTAAGATATGTGCCACATCATTGGAAAATTGCAGAAGTAATTGTTATACCTAAACAAGGCAAGCCACCAACAGAAGTAACATCTTACAGCCCAATATCGCTTATACCAAAAAATCGACGCATATAAACTTTACAAACAAAAACATAAACAATGTTCCAATTTTTATAAACAGTACGGCAGTACCTTAGTCCAATACCGCCAAATACCTTGGAATGACCTTGGATGTAAAGTTTAAATGGAAAGAGCACATCAAAAAGAAAAGAGAAGAACTTAACTTGAAGTACATAAAAATGTACTGGTTACTAGGAAAGAACTCTGACCTATCTATCCAGAACAAACTAATGTTATATAAGCAAGTACTGAAACCCGTTTGGACATATGGTATCCAACTATGAGGCTGTACAAAGAAAACAAATGCTGAACCCATCCAAAAATTCCAAAGCAAAGTCCTTCGTGGAATAATTAATGCCCCTTGGTGCACAAGAAATAGCGATCTACATCGTGACCTTCAAATTGAAATGGTTACAGAAGTGGTTAAAAAACACGCTGTATCACACAATCAGCGACTGCAAAGCCATACCTACTCCGAAATGGAGAGCGTCTTAAATGTACGAAACAATGTTCGGAGATTAAGAAGAACCAAGCCTCATGAGCTGATGGTCTAAAAGCTATGGGAAAGTGTTATAACTTTAAACTTCCTCCAATGTGATTTATAAATTAAGAAAGAAAAATCATTTGTCGATCTTTCATAGATTGGTCCTGATTCATTTTAGTTTTTTTTTTTTTTTTTTTTTGCCGAGAGGGTGAAAATCTTCTAAAAAAACCATAAGGCCCGACCGCGCGTGCTTATGGTAGTGTGAGATTTTTACTCACTAAAAAACACCTCTCTACAAGATTAATACTACAACTAAGCCGACGCTTATCCAGCAGTTTTATTTTCGCTTACGAGACTCGTGATTTTTGGAAGAAGATGTTCGTATGTAATTTAAAAAGAATGTAGCACTTTAGGCAGACGCGAGATCAAAAGATTTTGTCCTTTGCAGACGACGAATTGAATTGTTCGCGTCAATTAGTTGAATGACGGTACGGTTACAATGGCCGTGAACACGATCTTTGTGTTTACGAGCAAAATTTGATATCTCTTCGGCGACGCTGTGAATTCCCTTCGTTACGTACGTACCACGGTGCGCTAACGATCGTTCTAAGAACCTTGATTTTCAAAAGTTTGTAGGATATTTCTATTGCTATTCCTGGTATAACCCCCTAATTGTAGACCATACGTCCACACTGGTTTTAGCACTTGCTTATATATAAGCAGTTTGTTATATAGGCTCAACTTCGAATGTTTTCCTAGAAGCCAGTACATTTGTCGGTATTTGTTTTCGAGCTCGCCGCGTTTCTTTTTTACGTGCGATTTCCATTTAGGCTTAACATCTAGATTCATTCCTAGATATTTTGCTTCGTTCGCGTACGGTATTTGAGCCGAGTTTAAATATACAGATAATCTATAAACTTTTTTGTAGGTAAAGTTGACGAGAGTAGAGCACAATACGCCAAGAATTCGTCCAAGCGTGGACTTTATTATAGCATGTTGTAGCTTTTCAGTTGTTGTTTCAATTGTATCGCCCTTGTCAATATCGCCGTATCGTCCGCAAACGTAGCGACGACGCAGTTTCTTTCCTGTGGGATATCACGCGTGTAGAGTATATATAGAAGCGGGCCAAGGGCACTTCCTTGTGGGACTCCGGTCCCCAATCTCCTTGAAGTCAGAGTAATCATTTCCGTGCTTAACACGAAAAAGTCTTTCGATATGATACGATCGTAAGATTAGAAAGAGTTGCCGTGGCAGATGTAGTTGCAATTTATATTCCAAGCCTTCGTGCCAACAAATCTTTTTTTCTTCGAGAGTTTTCTAAATCACGTCAGTTATTTTGTGGATTTGGTCAATTGTAGAATGTTTGACTCTAAATCCAAACTGATGGTCAGGAATGAGACGCCTTTCGTCTATTACGGGTTGTAGTCGTTTAGAAAGTAGTTTTTCGAATATTTTAGAGATAACCGGCAATAGGGAAATAGGCCGATATGATTTCTTCTCATTCAGAGGTTGCCTGGTTTCGTCGAATGGCTTAAACGTTTCTTCTAAGTGCAAAGCAAAAAGTTCTGCCTTTTCTTTGTCGCTCTTGGCCCAATTTCTATCGTTTTTCCGAATTGGTGACCTTTGCATTTGAGGTTTCCGGATGCCTTTTAGCGATTTCCAAAGAGAATAATCTGATTCTCTATCAGCGGAGAGATTTTAGAGGTAGGTGGCTATCTGATTGCTTTTAAATTCCGGAATACTATCTCTAAGGCGATTGTATAGTCGGTTAAGGACCTTTTTATGCTGCGGTGCACGAGTGATTTGCCATTTCTTTCGTGCTTTTCTTTTCTCCCTTGCCAGTTCAATGATTTCTCTGGGATACTTTTCATTGCGGTTAATCTTATAAATTCCAGAAGGAGTGTTTCTCCATGCCGCTCTTTGGATTGCTTCCACGAAACGATTAACTTCGTCTTCCAATTCACAAGGTGTTTTAAGTGAAACATTTAAGGCGATATTTCTTTCGCAATCATTTCTAAAGCCCTCCCAGTTTGTTCTATTGCCAGTAAGTTTTGAAGGTGCTTATTTCTTGATCAACGCTTCACCAAGTAATAAAATTACCGGAGAGTGGTCAGAAGAGAGATCAAAACTTTCTTCGACTGTAATAAACTTCTTATAAATGCCTTTTGAAACGAAAAAATAGGGAATTTTTTCTGAGTCGGTGGGTTTCCTTTCGAATAAAAACATTAACCGAATTCATTTGCCACTTCGTAGAGAATTTTTCCTTTAGAAGATGTACATCTTGAACCCCAGAAAGTGTACTTATCGACCGAGTGCTCAATGTTAGTTTTAATGAATAAGGACGAACCGCGCTCTATCAGAAGGATGAAAGGCGTGATAACCAGCGTAGCCTCTTATCTTTATTTGCGTTTCCCTTGTTAGATGGGTTTCGGAGATCAAACGTATGTAGATATTTTCTCTCACTAGAAAAATGTCTAATTAGTTAGATTTTTATAAGAGTCCGTTTGCATTCCATGTTACAATATAATTTTAAGCAAAGAGTCCATATCTACTTAGATTTAGATATAAGGTTAGCCATACAAAAGCTTTCGACGTTAATGAGACGTGCGAGAATTCGTTTGTTCGTTTCACATTGTTCCTCGAACTTAGCGTAAATGCAGTTCAGAATTTCTTTCAACGGATCAGAGGATGGCCGTCGTTCAGTCTGGTTGCTTTGACTGCAGCCTGTGGTTTTAGTGCGGTAAGAGTCACACACTACTTGGTACCGATTCTTACCGAGTGTCTGTTGCAGATTTATATCGGATAAAAAAAAAAAAACACATTTTTCATCAGCTGCTCTTCTGCCTAAGTTCTGAAATATTACTATTTCAGATTTATCCAAATTTACTACCAAATTCTATTTATGGCAGTATGTAATAAAGCTGTCGATCATTGATTGTAGAGAAGTTGCGTTGTGTGAAAGTATTACTATGTCATCAGCATACAGTATATCTTTACTGAAAGATCATTGATGATTACCCCACCTGGAAGTTCAGAGTGAATATCATTCAAAAATAATATAAAAAGCAGAACACAGCCTTGTTTAACGCCCTTTTTAATGGGGAAAAAGTTTCTCGATTCCTGGTGCTTTGTTATCCTTGCTCAGTGAGATAGCATGAATGATTTCATATAATTCGATTTCGTGATCAAGGGAGTAAATGTGAATTTCGAGTTGTGAGGGGAGATGCGTTCAGTGGTGGCATATGGGTGGATAAGCTTTGGAAGTATTCCATGAATTCGAAGACAGTGATATCAGTTTTTGTACCAGAAAGGTTGCAGCGAATTACTTTGGCTAGTTTCCACCAATCCTTGGTTGACGTTACTGCTGTAAGTCGATGTATTATACATGAGAAATACTTCTTCTGTTTGGAGTAACATAAAGCTTTGTAATATTATGTTTGTAATCATGCCAGCAGCGGATTTCACGTCTCCATCGAGGAAGCATAGAGACCAATTGAAATACTTGAAGATCGAATTCAGAAACGTAAGGACTGGATTACGAATTTGGTTGTTGCCCAACCAGGTTTTGGACAGTCTGTGCTTTCCGGACAATTTTCAACCAAGGCCACATTTCTTTTCGGATGTACTTTTTGCAATGTCTTGAACAGACTATGTGATGCTGAATTTCTGCGAGTTTAAAAGAAGGTAAGAAATGACATAGACTGAGTTGTTAGCTATGAACGGATAGGTAGAAATTGTTTGATCATCATCTAAGTTGAAAAAATAAAAACTGAAAAGAATACCTACAAACTGCAGACAAGCAATTACTGCGGAGCAGCGCTTGGTTCCCATATTATGAGTACATAAAAATAATTATTTTTATTATTTTATTTATTTGTTGTAGGTACACACATATAAGAAACGAAACTAAATTTTTGTTGTCAATGAAAAAATTGTTAAGTTAGTTAAGTATGTCACTTATTCATACACAGTAATGAGTTTAGCTGAATTCCTAGGAGCTATTAAAAAGTTACAAAAATTCAGCGCCAAATTTCTAGGTAGGTCTGTCGTGGTGCAGGAGATCGACTAAATGATGTATGATACTAAGCACTGTCAGCAGATGCGGATGATCTAGAGGGTGGACGAAGTAACAGCTCATGATATGGTGGTATCACTGCTGTTGCATTAATTGAAAAGTCCCCCATTGTATGTGTACCACGCTGCGTTCCCTCATGCTCTGCCAAAATCAGATCTTGAATTTCTGATCGAATTCGTAGTCTTTGCATAGGCGTAAAATCGTCCATATATGGAAGCAGACTCTTGAAAAATAGTAGATCTGGATTATTTTCTACATTCATTTCCCTTTCGAGTAGGTTAACATTTGGTCTCTGAACAGTAGAAAATTGAAAGCGTCTATTTTGTGTGGCTCCCTCAAAGCTGGTGTTTAGTCTACGTTTATTTGCTCTTCGTATATGATAATCAATGTTCTTTCCAGCTTGACAGTCACTTTCATCTTTCTTTTGAGCTAGCTTCTCCTTTCCTGGTTGACTTGTCGAAATTATTGGTTTGTCAGCCGAATTTGCACAAGTGCCTGAGTCTTTCTCTGTGCCTTCTTC
The DNA here is from genome assembly GCA_963082735.1 of Pocota personata. Classification (NCBI taxonomy): domain Eukaryota; kingdom Metazoa; phylum Arthropoda; class Insecta; order Diptera; family Syrphidae; genus Pocota; species Pocota personata. The sequence goes on from OY720433.1 coordinate 7,331,888, forward strand.
TGGCAGATATGAGTCTAGAAAATTTTCAATATAACAATCATCATTAGTTTCATCGGCCAGAGGTTGGTAAGACGTTTCTGAGGCTTGTGTGGAAACTAGACTATAATCTCTTGTATCATCGGCTGACGTCAAAACATCCTTAAGGAACAGCAGCTGATTGTAAAATGCCCATGAGCTTGTGGTTTTTACGTTTTTACTGCTTCCAGATTTGGGTTTATCAAACTCACGCAGCTGGAACATAAAGTATGCGCGGAGATTTTTCCATCTATTTTTGGCAACGTTCACTAAAAATAAAAAACTGCCGATTAGCAACCAATGGAAATAACAGAGGTTGTGCTTTTGCCTGAAATTGTTTCAAAAATATCATAACTATTGTTTATTTTCCTTCTGTATTAAATTATATACACCATTTAATGAAACCATGAAATTGTAAGATGCGAAGTAACTTGAAAAAGAGAGAAATCATATGAGAAAAGATTGGTGGTGGATTTTAACCGTTGACCGCAACTAGGAGGCTTTCTTTGTGAACAAGAAATTGTTTTCACCGGCAAGTGTTGAACCTACAACCTTGGGCACAACAAGCCAATACACTATTCATTACCAGCGGGCTTCGTTGTAGTATGGCTGCAAAACGGACATTGACATCTAGAGAACATTGCCGCCATACCCGAGGTGGCTAAGACACAATGAATAACACACTGAACTAATTACTCTTACCCTCGAGGTCGTGGGTTCGAATTCCGGCGGATGTATTTTTTTTCATAAATATTTTGTCTGAGTCAGAAGTTTTATGAACTGGAAGACTCAGAAAGACTGCCGCTGACCGGCAGAAGTTTTCAAGCACTACAACATTTTCCGTTTACAATGGGAGTGGGTAGGAACTTTCGAGGTATCCAACCGAAAGCATGTAGAAATATAATATTTTTTTTTGTACGAGATATTCTTTTCGTAAAATTAATCGTTTCAGAGATATACAAGAATGAGTTTTTTTAAATTTCTCTTGGAAAAGTTTCGAGAAAGGAGATAAACACTTATATACATATACATACATATGTAAGTTGTAGGAATTTTAGGGAAGAGTTGGTTAGTAGCACTTAATGCATTTCAACGTCCTTGGTTTTAAGGGTATTAACCAAACTTAGCTCTTTTTATGAAAATCATTAGTGGGTGACGTGGCTCGAGGTTCGAGCGAAGCCTCAGAAAGAGTAAAATTGTCATGACATACGAGGGTGGGTCAATAAGTCCCTGAAAAATGAAATAAGGAACACTCTTTTCAGTATTTTATTTTTCAACATAGTCTCATTTTAGCTCTATACACTTCACCAACGTTTCTCCAATTTTTTGATGCCCTCCAAATGATACGATTTTTCGAGCCCCTCAAAATAAGCATTTGTTTTAGCGATGAACTCTTCATTCGACCCAAATCTCTTACCCCCGAGCCATTTCTTCATGTTTGGAAACAAGAAATAGTCGCAGGGGGCTAAGTCTGGGGAATATGCTGGATGAGGGAGGAGTTCGTAGCCTAACTCATGGAATTTTGCCATTGCGACTGCGGACTTGTGCGCCGGTGATCGTTTTACCCTTTTCAAGGTAATTGATGTGAATAACACCGCGCGCATCCCAAAAAACTGTCGCCATGACCTTGTTTGCTGACAAACCCGCCTTGGCCTTCTTCGGCTTCGATTCACCAGGAGAAGTCCATTGTTTTGACTGTTCCTTGGTTTCTGCTGTGCTGTGGTGAATCCAGGTTTCATCCACGGTTACGAAACGGCGCAAAAACTCAGCCGAATTTTTCTGGAACATCGCCAAACACACCTTTGAAGTTGTCAAACGAATGCGTTTGTTGTCGATTGTGAGCAAACGCGGCACCCATCTTGCGGAAAGCTTTTTCATGTCCAAATATTTATGTAAAATCGAAATCACTGAGCCATGTGATAAGCCTGTGGCCTCTTCAAGCTCGCGCACTTTCACTCGCCGATCGTCCATTATCAAACCATGGATTTTGTCGACCATTTCTGGTGTGGTGACCTCAATTCAGCGACCAGAACGTTCGGCGTCACTTGCGCTTGAACGACCGCACCGAAATTGAGTAAACCAGTGGTGAATGGTTCCAATCGATGGTGAAGAGTCCCCATAATATTTGTCAAGCTTTTGTTTGGTTTGCGTGATAGTTTTTGCTCGCAAAAAATAGTGTTTAATGAGCACTCGAAATTCACTTTTTTTTTTATTTTAACGAAAATGATAGCCACAACAAAATTATTTGACAGATCTGTCTGAAAATCTGGGTGCGTTCTTTTGAAAGATGATTCTTGACAACAAAAAAAAAAAAAATTTAATTTAAGGTGACGTCACAATTTGTGTTAATTTTCAGGGACTTATTCATCCACCCTCGTACTACTGTAGTTCCCTACAATTCGCGCCCCCAACAGCACCCTGTATGGTTTTTGACTCCAAAATATTCGCGCGAATTTTTCACATTATTTTCGCTTGAATTACTGTTAATTTTTTCCTAAAACATTGGTTTTTTATTCTAATCAATAGTTGAGAAAACAATTTGTCAGTTCATCTTTTATTTTTCTTAGCAATAATTTTTTTTTGCTGATTGGAATTTTTTTTTTTGAGGATGATTTATTTTTCTGCTGGCTGGTTATTTTTTTTACTAGCATATTTTGCTTATCTATCTGATCACTAATAATGGTAGCGTATTGAAAATAACAAAGTACTTATTTAAGTTGTATTACTTTAAAGTAACTAACTACATGGTCCCTACAACTTTGTTTATAAGAAGTGTTTCTTTTAGTTTCAACTACTTCCGATAAAAATGAAGTGAAACTCACCCTGTCTTGCATTCAAATTTTTATTTTGTTCCTATGCATATTTCAAATATTTTCAATCCGTGAAATACCCAATTTTCAATAATGCTAATACTAACTAACAATTAGTGAAGTACTGTTAATTGTGGTGTTTCATATCGAATTGTAAACCCACGGTATCCCAGATGCGAGGTTCGAAGAAAATAATTTGTTGTGCAGTTCTCTGAAAATAATTACATTCGAGATTCACATATTTGAGAATGGTTGGTACAGCTGACTTCTTGATATATTATAAAATTGTTAATTATAAATGAATACCAAAAAAAAGCATCAACAAAAGGAGATTGAAACCCAGGACCTCTTCGTTAGACAGATTTGAGAGACCTTTTTGAGTTTCTACATCCTAATAAGTATATACGTACATAGGTATACATATAGTATGCACCCATAATACCAAGATTGATCAAAATATCGAGATCGAAAATTTGCGCAAAACCTCTCTTACCCTTTATAGCATTAAGGAAGAAAAAAAAAAGGGTTGCTACAAAACACGAAGGAATTTTAGTTATGCTCCTTACGGGAAGCGTACGAATTGCCGACAAAAAAAATGTCGACTGTAACAAATTTCGGTTTTTGCATTCTATGTTAATTGTTAAAATGTCGACTGAAGTTTTACCAACAATTGGAAGAGTAGACAGTTTGAAATACAGTTTATTAAAATGTCGAATGTAATGAATAAAGTGTCGGCAAAAATGTAGATTTTTGGGAAAGCGTACGAATTGACGCAAAAAAAAAATATCGAATGTATATTTGTCAATTTCGTTGATTGTTAAAATGTCGACTAAAGTTGTACCAATAATTTAAATAGTTGACAGTTGGAAGAACAAACTGTCGGTAAAAATGTCGATTGTTGTCCCAACATTCGAGTGAAATAAAACAAGCTGTATAAAATTAATTTTATTAATAAATTCAATCTCAATAAGAAAAACTTAAAAAGTATTATTCATAAAATATTTTGAGAAAACGTTTATATAAATTTGTCATTGCAAAGTCAAATGGATTGCGATATTGGAAGGCGTACGAATTGCCGCAAAAAAAAATCGATTTTGAATTTGTCAATTTCGTTGATTGTTTAAATGTCGACAGAAGTTATACCGACAATTTGAAATATAGCTCAATAAAATGTCGACTACAATAAAGAAGCTGTCGGCAAAAAACATTCGAGTGAAATGAAACAAGCTGCTATGAATGTATAAAATTATTTTTATTAATGAATCCAATTTAAATAACAAAAACTTAAAAAAATATAATTCATACAATTATATATATATTGTAACATAATGTAGCATAATAACTACGCCCTCGAACAGGCAACAAATTCCGAAGTGTCTTTTCATTTGAGGTTCGTGTCTGAAATTAGTCACCACGCTCGGATAATATCACGGATAAAAGAGAGCAAGAGAGAATTATAACTGCACGAAATGATTGTCATCTTGGAATTATTACATCAGAATTTTTCTTGTTCCAGTGGTCGAAGAATTTGCTAGAAGTTTCTGGCTATCAGAAACTTCTGCTATATAAGGACAGATGGCGATCAAAAAGGGGCAGTAGTTTCTAAACTGTGGCGAAGAGATTAGAAAAGTGATAATGGGCGAAGTTGTAATTTTGTGATAAATTGAAAGTTGAGATTTAACAAGAAGAAGTAATTAGTTTGGATTTGTGAATTAAGTAATAGAAAGGAGATAAAGTGATTTGAGAGGACAGAGACCTTGTAAGAAAAGAATTGCGAAGAATAGTATAGTGTGAACCTGAATTGTTCTATAGACTAGAAAATAAAGAAATAATTTCACAGAATATTGTTTTATCTACTCGAGCCGTAGCTCGCATATTACAATATATATATACATATATATATATTTGTTCATTGCAAAGTCAAATGGACTGCGATATTCTTAAGAAAATCTAATTTACTATAATTAGGTTTATTATTAAGGATAGTTGAAAGTTGGTTTTCTTGCTTTAGAACATACTTTTTCGGATTTCTTCTTTCTCCTTTTTGAATTTTATCTACAGTTTGTTTGACGACTAGATACTCCTTACCTAACTTTTTATGTAAAGTATTTCAAATGAATATAAGTATTTTTTTTACTCAATGTCGACTATAGTTATAGGTGCGCGCGCGCCTGTTAACATCATTCACTTAATTATAGTCGACATTTTAAAATCGATATTTTAAAAAATCAACATATTTTCTGTCGATATTTTTATCAGTCGATATTTTTCTTAATCGGCATTTTACTTTTCGGTATTTTATTCATCGATTTCCTACAATCGGTATTTTTAAAATTGGTTAATCATACCCAACCCTGCGATATTTCAAAATAATACTGCACTGCATTATTACTGCTCCAGAGCTGTATGTACATCGAATGACTGTACCAACTATTAACCCGAATGTATGTAGGTTGCAGCTTGTTATTTCGAAGTAGGGAATAGTGTTAATAAAAATATTAACTGTTACCCGATAGTAACTTTTTGGTCGACAATGGCTTAGTGAATGATGTTTACATCCATCCGGCATGCATGTAAACATCATTCACTAAGCCATTGTCGACATTTTATGAATCGTCATTTTGATCAGTCAATATTTTTTCCAATCGACTTTTTTAATGTCGACATTATGTCAATCGAATTTTTTAAATCGATATTTCAAAAATCGGTAATTCGTACCCAACCCAGAGTTTTGTCCGAACGTTAAAATTAAATAAAACCATCTGCTTTCAGTGTATTGATAAACTTAATTTTATTTAATAAACTCAATGTCAATAACAAAAACTTAACAAGGATTATTTATACAATTCTAGTTTATTATAATTAGATTTATCATTAAGGATGTTTGTGTGTTGTTTTTCTTTTTGTATTATATACTTTGTTTGACTTTTTCTCTCTGCTTTTTGAGTTAATTGGATTTAATAGAAGTAATACTGCACTGCATTGTACTGTTTTAGAGCTGCACGTCAAATGACTGGACCAACTCTAATGTTGGTTACAGCTCGTTATTTCGAAGTAGGGAATATGATAAATAAATATTAACAGTTAGCCGATAAATTATTATTGGTCGACGCTTTGATCAGTCGACTTTATGTCAATCGGTATTTTTAAAAACGACAAATCGTACCCTACCCAACACGCTCCTTACTTAAGACAAATAACAAAATTAAGGAACTCAGAAAATGCAATTTTGTTCACACAGACAATTTTTCGGGATTTATAGAGTTTTGGATTACAAAATTTCCACCCGCTCCCACTAATCTTCCTCTATAAATAATGGGCTTTGAAAAGCAACATACCTGAGATATCAGCGGCTTTATTTTGTACGGCTTTCTCGACGTGTCGGGAGGAAACATTCAAATCGAATTCGGAACGTTCCTTCTCGGCAAATCGAAAAAGCCGTACAAAACCAAGCCGCGAGCGTTCCGTCCTTCCTCTCCTACAAGAAATGTATTTGCATGTTTTTTACAACGAAAAAACCACCCTTCGAGTAATGTTAGTTGGTGTTACAACATAACAATGCAAAAGCTAGCACCTGATGGTAATGATAATCAGCAATGGAAAACCGAATGGCAGATTGTAGTAATTTAGTTGATGCTTTTAGCTCTTAAAATTCCTTTTATTAATAACTTATTTTCCAAAATAACAATTTTGCTTGGTTTATCTGTGAAACATATTAATTACGGTCAGTACTAGCAACAGCGCCATTAGTCCCTATCTCTAAATTCTACATACAGTGCTGGCACGCTAGTTAGCACACCCTCATAAAAGAATAAACTTGTGCCTTATTTCATAATACAACATAATTTATAAATTATTATATATCCATATTACATATTTAACAATCTCTAATCACATTTTGAAATGTTCAAATTTTGAAATTTCAGTAGGCTTTGCTTTATATTATTTTTATTTTTAAAATAGATTGCCTTTCGCATTGGCATTTTAATTAGCACACCCAAACAAAAAATTGCGTTTCATTTAAAGCCGTTATTTTTCATTCATCCTATTGTTGTGGTGAGTTATAAAGTATTATTTTGAAGTGTTTAAGTGCATTTAGAAATAGTTATGGGATTAAACAAGAGTTCTATGCCGGAGGAGAGGAGGTTAATATGGCTAATGTTCCAGAAGGAGCAAAACGTCAGCAAAATTGCACGGAACATAGATTGTTCGCGAAAAAAAGTGCAAAACGCTTTGAAGCATTATGAAACCCATGGAACATTTGCGGATAAAAGAAAATGCAGACCTAGAAAAACAACGAAAAGAGAGGATTCCATTATAGTCCGGCATGCTCTTAGAGATCCTTTTGCCACTTCTTCTGAAATTAGAGCGCGCATGGAGCAAGAATATGGTGTAAACATCGCGGCTAGGACGGTGCGACAACGGCTTTTGGAGAACAACCTTCGAGGATGACAGAGTCTTAAGAAACCGAAGGTAACAGATGGTAATAGGAAGAAGCGAATTGCATTCGCAAGAGGCCATTTGGATTCTCCTTCATCTTTATGGAATTCAGTGATATGGAGCGATGAATCCAAATTTAATATCTGTGGTTCTGATGGAAGAACTTTTGTACGACGACCTCCAAACAAGCAACTAGATCCCAAGTAGACCAAAAAGACGGTAAAGTTTGGTGGAGGAAGCGTAATGGTATGGGGTTGTTTTAGCTCTCATGGTGTTGGACCTCTAGTCCTTATAAAAGGTAAATTAGATGCTCTAGCATATAAGACTATGTTGTCGAACCACCTCATACCATATCTTGAGAGTTTACCGCTATCATTGTACCGGGAAGCTGTTTTCCAGCAGGACAATGCGCCTTGCCATAAGGCCAGGTCTGTAAAAGAGTGGTTTGAAGAACACCAAATATCGGTAATGGATTGGCCCCCTCAGAGCCCAGACCTAAGCCCAATCGAAAATTTGTGGGCTATTATTAAGAGACGTGTCATGGCTTTAAAACTGAGAAATGTGAAGGAGTTATGGGACACAATCCATCAAGAATGGTTTAGGATACCAAAGGAAGAGTGCGCACGCCTCACGTGCTCCTTGAATAAACGATGTGCCGCCGTAATTACCCAAAAAGGGTACCCAACTAAGTACTAGGTAAGTTTACATAAGTTAATTTTAATTTTAACTTGTTATTATTTAATTTTTTATATTTTCAGATGTCTTTGACGAGACTCTGGCGTGTTACGAAAACACATATTTTTTTATTTTTTATTTTTTTTTGTTTTTTTTTTAAATTTTTTTTTATAAATTAATTAAGTATTAATATCAATAAAAGCAAACATTGAAGATCCTTATTAAATTGTTTTACTTTAACATTCGTTTTATCTTATCATAACTTTGTATGATAGGGTGTGCTAATTAGCGTGCCAGCACTGTATGTACATACATATGTATGGATGCATATATCCCGCTTTACCTTGCAGACACAATCATAAAATTTGTTCCCTCTTCGCACTTGACGAAATTTGTTCACCCACTCAAATACTACTGTAATACAAGTCTACACTAAATACCGGAAATTTTACCTGAACACAAAACGAGAACAGCAAATTTCCCTTACCATCAACGCCAATTTCTTGGGCAACTTCTGTCCACAGTGATTTAAGGATTTGAGAATTCTTTCTCAACTCGTTTGTCGGGTCCCATAACGCTTGCCTCTTGTAAACAGCAGAAATCAGCAATTCCTCCATAATAGAATGCTTGATTACCACTTTAAATTATCCAATAAAACTGATTCACTTCTCTCGCTACACGCCTGGCGATTCGCTAGACTAGTTGGGTTGGAGGTTGTCTGGAAAGGGAAATATTCATACACACCTCATATATCCATGCACACCTCGTGAGTTACTATGTTGGGTGCTTGGCGACTAGCTGCCAGCGCTGCCACTTTGATAAGATGAAAATATTTTGATACATTTCAGATTTTAACAAGTTTCTCCATTGGCACTCCATCATTATTAAAAGCTCAGAAAACGCATGGTCCAAATAAGATATAATACGATGCGTTCCAGATGGAATACAACTTCTCTGTGTTTAATTTTGAGAAGTATATGGAGAGCAAATAAGTATAAGAGTTGACTCAAAAATTTAAAATATGTATGTATATATGGCTAGAAGAAATCGTGTCAAAAACGGTGTTTTATTATATTGCTGACGCGGTCGGATTTGTCCCAGTTGACTCAATAGTTTTGCGTCTATTCATAACATGCATATCGGCTATGCATGACTGCCCGCAATATTCTCCAGTGTAAGATTTCGTTAATGTTTCGATAGCTCTTACTTAATCGATCGAGATGAAACAAATTTCAGCGTATTTCTACTATGAAATTTCATAGGTTTCATTAAAACTAGATCAGTTATTCTCGCGTCAATTTAGAACAGGCAGACGATAAATGCCGAGGTTATGACAAACACCAAATTCTTATTACATATATATATCAGTATCATTAGGTAGTAGGTATGATATATATGTAGGTACAATAGTAGGTATGATATAAAAAAAATATATGATACAAAAATTAGTACTAGTCAAACTACTTTTGCAGACAATACAAGTAAACTACCAATCCAAACCAACACCTACTATTCAACACGAGTCAGATTCCTTTTATGACAGGATTTCTAGCTGGACACTGTTGAGTGGAAAAACCTCTTGTAGTCATGGGAATATCTCAAATCAATGAAAACAAAAAACGTAGTTACCTAAATAAGACTGGTTTTGATTCTCTGTATTCAAAACAGTTTCCACGTTTGTGTATTTCTTTGCCAACCTACGTATGATATTCTGTATACGCGTTTTTAAACCTGGGGTCAAGCCCAGGCTACCAGTATGGTCGGCATGTTAGCGGATACCCTGCAGCAATCCCCGACAGAGAGCTCCAAAAACGGAGGGTTTGACGGAAAAACCACAAAAGCCTGGTGGAATTTTTGTGACAAGGCGAGTATATGCCGCCATTAACTAAGCGTCTTGTCCCTAAAGCAAGGTGCCATGCGACCCGTGCTAATTCCTGAAAGGTGCTGGGGACGTAAAATCAATATATCATCGCTAACGGAGCCCTCCAGATACCTGGTAACCTCTGGTAGCTCCACACATCGGTTGAAAAAGCCCTGGGAACTGAAGCAGAAGTTAGAATACTTTAGTATCATGAAGTACTAATAGAAGTCAAGGACTTGGATGTAGAAGGAAGGAAGCTAATTGCAGTTGCAAAGATACCGATGGGCTGGGTATTCTGTACACTACGGGAGCAAATTAAATTAGTCATGCTTATTATATACGGGTGGGCATTATATTATTCGAGATTTTAAGGTAAAACAGTTGAAACTACTTGCTTATTCTAGGATTCATTTCATCAAATTATTAAGTGGGAACACTGCTCGCCGCTTTCTACCCACCATGTAAACACTAGCAATACGCCAACTCAGCATATGGATGTGTAGAGTTTAGAGGTAAAGCCATTTTTTTTATTTGGATACGATGTTTGTAGGTACCCTCCTACGGCCGACAAGTGTATGGCAATTGACGTGACTGCCATGTGACCATATAGACGTTGTATACAGGCAGTGTTGCCAAGAAGGAACAATTTAAAAATTGATGAAATAAATAAATAAATAATGAATGTCAGTTTTTATATATGCACACACTTTATTCCATATTTTAATATACAATAATATTTAAATAATAGATTTAGCAAATGAAAGTTCATATAATGACGCTCGCGATCCAACTGCCCTTGAAGGTCAGTATGCGGAAGAAGTGTATGAGCGAAAAATATTTCGCCAATACACACATAACACCCCTTAACGCCCAGTTGTAGTGTAGAACTCTGGAGGTCGTTTAACTCACGACGTGGCGTTAATTCACCTGGCGTAGAACCACCAAGGAAAGGTGAACCGGAGGATGACAGCTGAGTTAATGATGATCAACGGAATGTAAAAAAACTGACCTTCCTTTTCGGTGTCCGGTGAAAACTGGTGTATGCTGGTTGTCAGTTATTTTCGCCGAGGCAAATTCGAGGTCTACCGCAGCAAAACGAGAACTAATCTGATCTACGTATCGTTTGATGACTGTCATATCTTTTATTCGCACTGTATACGAAACTGGTCCTGATTGCGATTCGATGGTTGCTTCAATCCATTTTGGACTGGTAGAATAATTGCGAACCCAGACCAGATCATCTTTGCAAAATGATATTAGCTGTCAATTCATGTGTGTGAATTTTGTCGAAATACGTTTTAAGCTGACGGTTGAACATTAACTTCGCTGGCGAGCGACCTGTTGAGATATGCGGCGTGATGTTTTGAATAAGAAACGAGTTTTAATTCCAAATTAATCTTTTCTGACATATTTTTTAAAAAGTTCTTAGTAGGCGGATGAAAAGGAGCACAGCGGATATGGCGAATGAGGTTATCTTGGAGGAAAGTTCTTCGGAGGTAAATGCCGTAGAATCCGGTAATCCATGTGTTGCGAACAGCGTACGTAGCGGCTTGATGGCTGACTGCGATAAGGTTGACTTGATTACGAAAACTTCCAGCCACTTTGAAAACGAATCGACGGCGATAAAGAAGAACCTGCCTTGGAAAGGCCCGACAAAGTCAACGTGCTACATGTGCATTTTCGTGACGCGTCTCCTGACATGGTTCAATATCTAAATCCACATTGGGCAACTACTGCGCGCGCTGAAAGGTATACGAATACCCTCAAACTATTTCAAAAGGGGGAAGAGGAACAGAGGAAGAGCCTGTGGACGTTGGCTTTAAATGTTTGAAATCCCTTCATTTTAATGATCCTAGTATGACCAGTATGTTAGGCATTGAGGATTATCTGCCTACCTTCTGGTGGAATGATTGTGCGATTACCCCACAAAAGACAACTTTTAATGCTTTGATTTTATACGGCGTCTTGCAAAAAAAGAGCGACTTTATCTGGCCAGCCCCTTAACGCCCAGCTGAGTGCCTTGGCAAGATCAGAATTGTTTGCCGTTTGCGAAGTGATTTTTTTAGCGTCGAGGACTGGCTTAGCGGCCATTTCTATCATCAGAATCTCTTCGTTGTCATCTACTGACTTTTCAGAAACGATTGGGCACCGACTCAAGAAATCAACATTTCCCACCTTACGACCAGGGTGGTGTATTATGTCAAAATCGTGCGCGTTCAGAAAAATACGTCGACGGAGCATTTGATTGGATATATGTATGTAACTGCAGGAACTGGATTTCCTGTGCTAAATATGCCCAAGAGGTGATAAGTCACCAGCTCAAATTTTCTTCCGTGTAAGTAGTCATGAAATTTCTTCACACCAGCCACTATCGCAACTGATTCTCTATCAATTTGAGCGTAGTTCCTCTCAGCTTTGGATAACGTTCTAGAATAAAAAGCTATAGGTTTTTCGGCGCCATCATGTGTATGACGGCACCAATTCTATACGGAGAGGCATCGCATATGACTACAAAAGGAAGATTGTCATCATAATTCTAAATAACAGAATTTAAAAATAGATCTCTAACTAAATATCTTTGTAACTTAACTGCTGACAAAGTCACAGACTATTTTACTATTCCCTTTGGAAGGTTGCCAAACATTTAAAGAGACCTCAAGCGCAAGTTTCTCTCGTTAAAAACATCTGATGAGAAATGGATCGAAGACCCAAAAGAAAATGTCCAACTTTTTTCGGAGCATCTTACAAATGTATTTAAACCTTTTTCTACCTAGCGTGGCAAATGACACTAAACTCTTGAATTCTCTGATAGAGTAGATGAAGACGTAACCCTTATGTTTCGGTAAGAGAGATCAGCACATGTTTTCATAAATTACTCGTATCTAATAGGAAATCACCAGGTTATGATCTTATAACTGCCCACATCTTGAAAGAGCTGCCCTTCAGTTTTGAACTTTATGGAGTCCTGATGATGCTGAACGTTTCCGAATTTACTCATAAGCCCTTATTCCCTCAAAATACTTCTTCACTTCGGAACTATGATAAATCGTACGTATATGGCAACACTTTATACGCTGAAAGGAAATAAGGTGGATAATTGTTCTAGGAATTATTGGTGGATTTCCTGAATTCTTATACGTTACACATTTTTCTGTATACCAACACCACGTGTGGACGAAGCAAGAAGGAATACTACGCTGACATTTTATTTAGTCTACCTACTCATATATGTACATACATATGTTCATCAAACATATTGTTTTTCTTTGGTATAGTTTTGATTATTGGAGAAATGATAACGTTCCGAAATAGTAAGAGAATTTGTATAACCTATGTACCTAGGTACATACATAGATTTTGAGTAGAAAAAGAGGGAATACTTTTATGAAGTTCCAATCGACCTTGAAATTTCTGTTGAGTGACAGAAAGATAGCGTTCCAAAAAATATACAAATATGGCTTTATTTCAGTTAAGGTTAGCCACTACGGTAAATGCAAATGGAACAGTATCCTTTTTCCAAACAACTTTTTATTTAGTATTAAAGTAAAGAATAAAAAAACATTCAATGGTGTAGACAAAGATAAAAGAAATTAATAAAAATAACATTTACTAGCAAAACATTTCTTCAAGTGACACCAACTGTTCTGAGTTTTTTATTTTATGTTTAGAGAAGAGAATTCGTTAAGGTCTCTCACGAAGATAAAATCGTGAGTCGTTTTCGAGGAAATTCCAATTTCGCCTCGAATAGTAACCCCACAGACCACAGATATGAAGTTTGAAGTAAATCCGTCCAGCAGTTGAGGCTGCAGTTCAGTGTACAAACATACAGACAGACGGAATTGGGAGGGAAGATAGGCGACCATAAGGCGACCAGAACCCGACGGCATCCCGAATAAGGCACTAATAGCGGCCGTAAAAAAGAGACCAGACTTCTTCATAGGGACATTGCAGAAGTGTCTCGAAGTACAGCATATGGTCTTGCTACTAAAAGGAAAGAAGCCTCCAGGAGAACCATCGTCTTACCGCCCATGGCAGTATTGGATACCATGGCAAAGATCCTTGAGAAGATAATCTATAATAAATTACAAGCAGTAGCAGAAGAGAAAGGAGCTCTCTCAGACTGCCAATTTGGGGTAAAATACTACAACATCACTGCGGGAGTCCCAAAGGGATCGGTCTTAGGACCGCTACTGCGGAACATCATGTACGATGGAGTCTTACGATTAACGCTGCCCGACGGAGTAACGATAATTGGATTCGCTGATGACATTGCCGTCGTGACAGTTGCAAAACAGATCTGTAAAGTCAAATCAGCTACAAATGAAGCAAATGCTCGGATAAGAGATTGGCTAGTTTCCGCCGAACTAGAACTAGCCGACCATAAAATAGAAGCTGTTCTTATAACCAGTCGAAAAATCTTAGAATTTGCGAGTTTTCAGGTTGGTAATCAAACAATCAGGTCCAAAGAAGCAGTTAAATACCTTGGAGTAATGCTGGAAAACAAACTGCAGTTCAAAAAACACGTTGATTATTCAGCAAGAAAAGCACTGCAACACAGGGAGCTCTCTCGCGTATACTGCCTAACATCAGGGGACCTGGATACGCTAGAAGGATACCGCTCTCCAGAGTTGTCACTTTGGTTCTTTTATATGCCGCCCCAGTCTGGGTACAGGCACTAAGATTATCCTCAACATATAGACTCTGGACGCTACGGACAAACAGCGGTTTCCGAACCATCTCAGACGAGACTGCCTTTGTTATAGCTGGAATGGTCCCCATCAACATCCTCGCAGACAAGATGTTCAGAATATACAATAGAAGAACCCTTAACCAACACGATGCCAATGATATCAAGGTAATCAAAATGGAAGAAAAAGCGGCGTCAGCAGCTATGCGGCAAACCCGTTGGGCCAATACAACAAAAGGCAGGTGGACGTATAAACTAATACCGACAATCCAAGACTGGCTAAGCCGAAAACATGGGGAATGTAACTACCACCTTACACAGTTCCTGTCTGGTCACGGCGGTTAGCGCAAATACCTCCACCGATTTGGACATGACAGTTCACCATCCTGCCCCGAATGCCCGAATGAAGATGAAGATGCGGAGCACGCAGTTTTTCATTGTACACGCTTCACGGCATGGAGAACTACTCTGCCCAGTCCATCGTTACTCCTTGACCATATTTTGCGGTCGAAAGAGAATCGGATGGCACTATGCAATTTCGTAACAACTCTTCAAAATGAGCTGCGTAGAAAAGAAAAAGTAAGAAGAGCAGTAGAAGCAACAGAAGCAACAGTAGCATCAGAAGCAGCTGGCACAAGACGTATAGCATGATTTAGCAAACCAGCCTTGCGAAGTAATACCTAACGGCAGTTCCGCGGGTAGTGTGGTAGAAGAGTGCTGAGTGTGCATTAGTACGTAGGCGCATTCCTGACATCGATAATTCGAGCTTGCGATTGGGGCATGCTAGTAGCCCGTGTTACTAGTATCTTTAGAAGATTACCACATCCATTGGCGCAAAAAAAAAAAAAAAAAAATTGATGGAATTGGGAGATCCGCTTTATTACGAAAGCAATACTTGACCTTATATGTATATACATACATATGTAGGTGTAAGTAAAAATCACCTCATCACCCTTGTTTTGCGGTGAAAGAGTAAGTCAGAAAACAATGATAAATGTGGTTCTTTGCTTGCATTTCATATCATTTAAAAGTTGTTTATTAATTCCATGCTATTGGGTGCCATGCCAAGTTGTTGCACACTAAAGGAACACAAATTACGTATTATGATGTACAGTGAAGAGCATAAGTCATGGTACTCTGCAGCCACTATCGAAAATTATTCAGAAAAAACATTATTACCACAAAAAAATCTTAAATACTTTAGTGTTTTTGTAAAAATATGATTCCATAAAACATGTGTTGCAAAAGTCTTGGTACACTTGACAGATGTAAGATATTTCTTTTAATTTTGACTTTAATGTTCTGGGCAAAACCATTACTTAATAATTAGTGGGAAATCCTTTAAGCTTCAAAACCTCATTTAAACAGTTTGGCATGTATTACTCGTACACAAGCGTTCTAGTTATTTTTTGCCATTATGCTGTAAGTAACTCTTTTAGCTGAGATTTCCATTTTATCTCATGTTATCGCAGACGTTTTTCTAAATGGTCCCATAAGTGTTCTATGGAGTTCAGATTTAAACTTTGTGGTGGTGTTACAAGCATATGGGTGTGTTGTAAGCGATCCGCATCTTAACATCTAAGGCGGTGTTGTTGGAAGAGTGCCCGAGACACCCACTTGGCTTGCTAGTTTGCCTTCAAAATATTTAAATATACTTTCTTATTCACGGTCTCGCCAATTATCACCAAATTTCCAACAGCAGCAGACGCCATATACCCCCACACCATAACACCACCACGACTGTGTTTCACTGTCTTGATAGTGTTTTTTGGGTTAAAAACTTCACCCTATATTCTTCATACTTTAAAAACGTCCATTGGAGCCAAGTACGTTAAATCCATCCTTCGAACTATTTGAGCAATTATATGATATGATTTTCCTTATTTGTGGCAATTTATAAGTATCTTTCTCTTCTATTACCAACTCCTTCCTGCTTATTTTGCAATTTTAACTTTTACGGAATTTTATTATTTACTTTTTAGGAAGCACGGATAAAAAAATTTAAACCAAACTGACAGCTCCGGAAAACGACAAAAAATCGTACAGACCGATATCGCTCCTACCGATAGTATCTAAGGTATTTGAAAAGCTTTTGCTAAAGCGCCTACAATCGATCATTGAAGAAAGACGTTTGATCCTTGACCATCAATTCGGCTTCAGAACAAAGCATTCCACAATTGATCAGGTTTATAGAATAACTAAAGAAATAGAGAAAACCTTAGAGGTGACAAAGATATGTTTTAGCGCTTTCTGGACGTCTCTCAAACGCGACGTATTGGCGGCTACTTGGAAGACAATCCAAATTAAGCATATATAACAAACTGCTTTCATACAAGCAAGTGCTTAAACCCGTTTGGACGTATACAACTTTGGGGTTGTACCAAACGAAGCAATAGAGACATCCTACAATCTTTTCAAAACAAAGTGCCAAGAGTCATAGTAAATGCCCCATGGTATATCAGAAAGAATGCTCGAAAACTCCGTATTCGTCTTCATGGTCATTGCAACAACATTATACTCCTAATTCTGGACGAGATAAATCTTGTGCGCCGACTACAAAGAACGAAACCATTCGATCTCGCGCAATAAGGGCCAGCCGCATTTAATGACGGGTTTTAGCATGCTTGATTTATTCAATCTTCAATTAGAATAAACGGATTTGAAAGAATGTTTTTTAGGTTGTTTTGTTACCAAAACCATGTCACCTATACAACAAGTGACTTTCTGGTAAAATGGAAGGATGGGTATTTTTGTTCCATGTCTGGCAAATTCTTCAGCCTTACAATTTCCTGGAATATCCCTATGCCCCGGCACCCAAATAGGTGAATATTAAACTGCTCCGCCATCTCTATAAGAGACGATCTGCAGTCTAGAGCTGTTAAAGAATTTATTTAGGATGATTCTAAGGATTTGATTGCTGCTTGGCTGTCTGAAAAGATGCGGATATCAATGGACGATATCACGTTTTTCTTTAGCCAAGACAGGACTTCCCTTATTGCCATTATCTCCGCCTGGAACACGCAACAATGGTTTGGGAGACGAAAAGAGAGGTTTAAATTAAGCCTAGCAGATAAGACACCACCACCCACCCCGTCGTTAGTTTTTGAACCGTCGGTATAGAAATGTACCGACTTATCTTCCGTAAAACCACCTTCTTCCTAGAATGCTCTGGAAGGGATGGTAACTTGGAAGTTTTTTTGTCAAAATTTAACTTGGCTATGGTGTAGTCAATGTCGTCAGGTAAGATATTATCACAAATTTGTTTAAGATGCGTGGCCATATACTTTTTTGGACAACTGTGAAGTAGCTTTAAGGCGAATAGCTGAGTTAGCTGCCGCCTGCCATAAATGTCGAGGGGTGTTAAATGGAAAAGAATGTCCATATCAGCGAAAAGTGTTGTCCGCAGCGCTCCGCTAATGCACAGACAAGCTGAACGTGGGACTTTGCTTAATAGCTTCTGGTTTATCGCCTTATGCAAGGCAATCAACCAGACAACTACCCCGTACCGTTATAGGCCTCATTTGTTCCCAATGGCTTTTTTGCAAGAGGAGAGTGCGACAGTGGCTTTCCTAACTCTTCTGTGTATATTAGGTTTCCAGCTTATAGATTGTGTTCAAAAGCTTTAATTTTTAAATTAGACTTTGAAGAAAATAAGGATAAGTACGTTTTCATTTATTTATAGTGCTTTCCTCTCAGTGTATTTGTCTGCAGAATGTGCAAACTGGAAACAGGGAAAGGCATAAACGTGAAAAGCTGAATTGTTTGCTTATTGCTTAAGTTTTTGGAGAGATCTAATGCCGAACTAAAAACCAACACTTTAATTTCCATGCTCCAAAATACAACTTAGAACTTGCGATAGAGAATATGAGAAGTTTATGTAAATTATTCTACACTAATATCATAGGTCAAAATCTGCTACCAAAATGGACAAGGGTAGTTTTACTTCCCTACCCCAGGAACCTTTTTTTGTTTAATAAAAGGAAATTTACAAATACCGGAGCACTCAGACTCACACGAAGTTCATTGTACTACCAAGCAGAATTTCTTTTTTGGTGTAGCGGTTAGAACAACTTGGATGTTATTCGTTTCTCTTTTATGCTCGGGTGGCTGTGGTTGCTGTTCCCCGTCCGGGCTTGAACCTCACAGTTCGGGTCATAAACGAACACACTACCCACTACACCATGGCCACCCCCTAAATCACATACTTTTTGTAATATGCATGCTTTCCCAGTGTGGGAGAAGGCAATGGTTGTAATCCATATAAACATTGGCTTATGTAAGTTAGTCGTACACTTTAGGTTTACAGGCGCCCCAGTGACGATACATACGATTTAGTCAGCTTCACCGATGAAACATTATGGTGTCCTGTTAATAATGTGCAAGGTTTACAGATTTAAGAGCCAAAAGAAAATCCGATATAGGATATGATATTTTTGCAACCAGAGACAATCTGCAAAGTGTGAGCATCAAATTGTCCACCCCACCCACTAATTGTCTACAATACACGTATGTATGTATATGCATGGGAAGATGGGTACGCAATTTTTCAATTGCTTGCAAGCCAAGCATATTTTTGATGATGTCTTTCAATTTCTGTGATTGCAGTCTTTGTAGTACAACACTACCATCCCTTTTCTGTCAAAAATGGAAGAATTTGCTCCAACTATTATTTATTATTTACAGATTCCAGATATGAAGTTTGAAAAATGTCCGTTTAGCCGTTTGGGTTGCAGTCGGCCATTCATCTTCTTCTTCTTTTCCTTACGGCGAAGTTATGATCCGGAGTAGAAGGATCACAACCCTCCCACTTTACTGCGTCCCTACTGGTCCGCCTGTGGGGTCAACCGTTTTTTTTTTGGTTTTGACACGTGCACGCTCCCCAGATGGTCGATCCGCAATCAAATCAACCACGTGCGAGACACGCATCCAGCATCCTGGATGTACGCACATTCAGAGGGGCCAACGTCGACTCTGATCATTTTCTTGTAGCAGCAAAATTCAGAGCTCGACTGTCCAACGAGAAAAAGCCGCGAACCGCCCAGAAAAATAAATTTAACGTTGGACGCCTTAGCAAGCATGGAGAAGCCAGAGACTACAGAGAGCGCCTGAGCGAGAGACTCTCCAGTGTGCATTCACCATCCACAAACACCAACAATCTGTTGAACCAGTATCGCTACATCGTCAAAGAGGTAGCCACCGCCCAAAAAGAACCCGTGGCATGATGAGCCACAGGGAATAGTCGATGTTTTTAAGCAGCATTTCCAGCAGCTGCTAAATGGGCATCATGTAGAGAGAGTGGTAGGGGAAGAAGAACACCCGCATCCAGTCAACGAAGAAACAGTCCCCCCACCAAGTATAGAAGAGATCGGCGTAGCTATCAAAAAGCTGAAGAATAACAAGGTCGCCGGCTCTGATGGACTGCCTGCAGAGCTTTTCAAATACGGTGGTGATATGGCAGGGTGCATGCACCAACTCATCAACAAAGAATGGGAGGATGAAAGAATGCCCAATGACTGGACAATCAGCTCCATATGCCCCATCTACAAAAAAGGCGATCCTATGTTCTCCAAGAACTACAGAGGCATATTCTTGCTAAATGTCGCATATAAGATCCTATCCAAAGTAATATGTGAACGTCTCAAGCCTTTCTGCAACACATTCATCGGCACGTACCAGTGTTGGTTCCCGCCCGGCAGATCGATGATATACCAAATTTTCACATTAAAACAAATCCTGGAAAAGACCAGCGAATTTCAAGTCGAGACTCACTATCTTTTCATCGACTTCAAAGCCGCATATGATAGCATCCATCGTCATGAGCTCTACATGGCGATGGCCGAATTCGGCATACCACCCAAACTAATCCAGCTCCGTCGCCTTACGCTGGAAAACACGCGATGCAATGTGCAGTTTGGAAACAGTACTTCTGAACTATTTCAAACGTGTACCGGATTTCGGCAAGGAGATGCGCTATCATGTGATTTCTCCAATCTAGTGCTGGAACAGTGCGCAGGGCAGGCATCAACACGGGTGGCACTATCTTCAACAAACCCGTCCAGCTGCTGGGATACGCAGGCGATATCGACGTCATCGGTCACTCCCAGTGTGCCATAGAGGATTTTAAGGTAATTGAAGAGCAGGCGAAACGAGATGGCCTTGAAGTAAACGAGGACAAAACTAAGTATATGTTGTCAGCAAACAAAGCATCATCTGTCCACCGCCTAGGACAAAACGTCACTGTTGACAATAGTAACTTCGAAGTAGTTAAGGAGTTTACCTACCTCGGAGTAGACATCAACTCCATGAACGACACCTTAGTGGAGTTTCGACAAAGACTACCCTAAGGAAACCGTTGCTGCTTCGGTTTGGCGAAACGACTGGGTTCAAAACTCCTAACTCCTCTATGGTGCCGAGGATGATAAGCAGGAAAACAGAACAGGTTTTGAATACTTTGGAGAGAAAATTCTTCGTCGAATATTCGGTTCCGTATGCGAGAAGGGCGAATGGAAAGAAGATACAACCGCGCACTGTATGAGCTGTATCAAAATGTGGATGTAGTCCGAAAAGTCAAAACACGCCGAGTACATTGGCTCAACCACATCGAATCTCAGCCTCCAGGTTCTAGAAGGCAAGGAAGACCTAACCTCAAGTAAGTAAGTAATAAATATTTACTTTTAATTTCAATAATTAATACTAATCGAGGTATTTATAAACATTAAAAAAAAAAACAGCTTAAATAGAGTGTACAACTAGCACGTATCATCTTACACTTAATTCAGCAGATTAAGGCTTATTTCAGCTTGTCCAGAATATTATCACAACTTTGTAAAAAATTTCACTTTCATAATGCATCTCAAGTTTTATGGAGATAAAAATATTGCAAATACGAGTAAGTGCCAATTCATATAGCTTATCTAAATATAAGATTCTGGGCACTATGGAAACCTGGTAGTCTTTACTTTATTTATTTTTGATGACGCTACAGTAGGGGGTGGACCTGTCTGTGCGTAACCTGGTAGCCTCATTTCAATTTATTTCTGAAGGAGGTGTCAGAGTTTTGTGTTTTTCTTGTAGCAAAACAATACAAAACACTACTAAATTTTATATTTTGTCACTGGTTTTAAAACAATACAAATATAATATTAAACCATTTTTTTCTTAACCAACAGATGATGCATACAAAAACTCTGAGCTTGAGGCTCGAGTCATAGAAACACCAAATCCCCATTCGGGGATCTACCCCAATTGTTGACTTCCGGAAACTAGGTCATGGTAAATTATGCTTAACAAAGTTTTAGAAAAAATCTACAACAATTTTAGACCGACATTTTTGAAAAATACCGCAGAATTTAAATTGAAAAACATACAGAAAAGTTACAATCCATATTTGTGTCTAAGACTTATTTTACGAAGAAAATGGGCGTCGCGGTAGCCATTTGTAACCGAATATCAAGGATTCTGATGGAATATTCACAATGAGACTTAATCATCACCGTTAATACCTTTGAGAAAGCAAAATACTCGTACTATTTTTGGAAGAAAATGAACCCAAAAAAGAGATTAAATATAATGCATTGATAAATTGTAGAGAATGTTAACGCCTATATATTTCTCCAAGGCGATTATTTTCAGTTTCTAGTAAAGATATTTATGAAAGGCTATTTTTTATCGAAAGTGTGAGTACACTTGTACTGCTCGGGTGCTAAGAAGGTTATACACCAAATTACAACTTCTTAGACCAAAAAGTGGTCACATACGAGTACAGACGGACATGTTGAGATCGATATAACTTTTGGTGATGATCAAAAATATATATACTTTTGGTGGTCTACCGTTATTATTTCTCTATGTTACAAACTATGTATCAAAATTAATATACCCTGGGTTATAGGGTATAATTAGGCCGGAATGGTGGGAACAACATCCGAATGAATTGGAGTTTGGATTTCTACTACTATTTTCTTTACAAAAACATACAGGAGAGTTACAATTCATCTAGAAAGGATCCTATGAACCTGTATCCCCCATCTTTTAACTCACCCTTATAAAAGAGGCGTTGAGAAATTTTTAAAACAGATGCAATTTTTAAGAAATTTTATCACAAAACTGTAACAACTTTTTCTTAGCAAAAAGTGGGCGTGTCTCTTAAAATTTGAAACCGAAGTTCACGGATTCTACTGAGATATTCACAATCTTTCTTTCTCTCTCTCTCTCACTTTCTATAAACGCCCGTGTCCTGAAATAATTTAAGGGCATTCATATCCCCTTTGGCGCGCGCAAATAATATAAAAAAAAAAAAAAAATATTCACAATAAGACCATCAACTTAAATAGTTTTGAAAAACAATGTTTTTTTTTTTTTTAAGAAAACGCCCCCAAAAAGTGAGCGTGGCCATGTATAATGTACGAGTATGGACGAAATGTAGAGAGAACTTATACTGCTTACACTTATACTGCTTCGGATTCCAGAAAGCTTATATACCAAATTTCATGTTCCTGCCTCAAAATTGAAGATCCAGAAAGTGGTAACATACAGAGGAACGGACGAACACGACTATATCGAACTAACTTTTGATGCTGATCACAATATACTTTTGGGGTTCTATCGTTATTATTTGTCTATGTTAAAAAAAAAAAATTTCCTTTTCGGGCTATTTTTCAAAAGCAACTTTTTTGGTCTTTTTACTTGCTCTTATAGAGCAAATATTGTTTTCGTGAAAATAATCGATTTCGAGATCATTACTATAATAGAGGAACTCAAACAAGTTGGTCTCGTAATTCTGTCTGACTGTCCGTTTGTCTGTACCTAGGGCTGCAGCTAAACAATTGGACGGGTTTTCTGCAAACCTCATATCTGACGTCTGTGGAGTAATGCCCAGAGGCAAAATTTGAATTTTCGTTCTGGGTTTAAAATTAACGGTACTTTACTTAAGGCCAAATTTGAAAAGTAGCAATTTTCTCGAAAACGGCTGTGACAATTTAGATATTCATACCTGAGATAATGTGGGCATTTGCAATAAGACTGTGTACTCAGTTTTTCCTTAAGAAGTCGAATAATTTTTGATATAAAATATGTAAGAACATGACAATAAAATTTTTGACAGATTTTTAACGCACGAAAATCAATTTGTTCACATCGATTTCGTTTAAATTTGAAATCTGAACAATTTGCAAAAGAACAGCACACATGCAGCAAGTACGTGCGACCCAGTCGTATCTTTTATTTACCTTTTGCCGTAGATAACAAATTCTGAGAACTTCTATGGTCAAGAATTCCTGTCTTATTTCCGTGGAAAAAAGAATAGAATTTAGTATGAAGATTCTCTATTTTTTTCCAAAACTTGTTTGAGTATAATTTGTTAACTTAATCGTATCTCTACTTCATACTTTAAAAAACATAGATATGGGGATTTACCCAATTTTAGACATTCAAATCTATGGGATCACAATTCGACCCAAAATTTGAATTTTCATTGTACAATAACTTCAAAATAAACGGAACTTTATTTATGACCGATTTTAATAAAAATCGATAATCTCGAAAATGGCTGTAACGATTTTGATTAAGTTTAATATTTGAGTTGGGTTTAACATATGCCATTAGATGGCGTACCAAGTTTTTCCTAACAAAAATTTACATATTTTAAATATGTATTTGGATAGATATTTGTTGAAAATTTGGCATTTGCAACAGCGTTATAAAAAAGTAAAATTATATTTGAAGAGAAATTACTTATAGCTAATTTCGTTATAGAGAATAAAATTATTATGTAACTCTATTTCAGGGTGACGAGATTGAGATATATTTTTTTTGTTTATAAGCAAGTTAATTTTGGATAAGTCACATGAATTTTTTTTTTCTCAACGTTTAAACCAACAACCAGAATTATTGATTGGCAACACTTTAAGGCGATTTTGATTGAGTTACAGAACATAATTTTCAATTCCGATCGATCATGAAATATTCGTTATGTACATATATTATTTCGTTAAAATTATTCTTGAATAAATATGTTTGTGAGATTCAAATTTTAAAAGTACACTGCTATAAGATATTTGTTTTTCTTTATCTGGATTATAGAAAATTTGGAGAAATCCAGAGATACTTGTGTACATCTGGCAATTCGCATCCACCATCGCTTTCTCTCTCCTACTCTAGTGCGCGGGTGCGGAATGTATGTAGCTAAACTGCTGGCTCTGCCCAAAACAAAAAAAATAAATAAATAAAACCGAACGTACTGTTGTGGATACAACACATTTTATAATAGAGAGCTATCGGTAGAATTGTATCGTCTCACATTCTCAACAGTTTGCGCAATGAATTCGGATAAGTTGCGGTATAAACGATATTAAGCAGTTTTATTGTATCATTTTCTTCAAACGTTATTTTATGTGATGAGTAATTTACGAGAATTATGAAGAAAAAGATATAAATTAAGAAAAACTTACACAAATCTGAATATTGATTAAAAAAAAAAAAAAGATTTCTCGAAATGTGAGTTTTTTTTTTTGTGACCTGATGAACAATCAAAGTTGGAATGTGATGCCTACCTGGAATCCTTTTTCTATACATTTCGTTGCACTTCGTTGCCCTATTTGTTAATTTTAGTGAGGAATTTGCTCAGGAGTAGGGTGATATTTGTGATGCATTTTTTTTTCTTCCAATCGCAAGGAGACAATAATTATTCTTGTTTTCTATTGGAATGTTTAATGTTTTTGTTTTTTTTTTTTTTTGTTTGCCCATCGGTGGAAAAATTATTGTGAATCGACGTCATATTTTTTGGATACCATCTTTATATACTTATTGTACATACATATGTATAAATTAAAATATCCATATATGTATATAAACGTGTTTCGCTTTTTTTTAATGCGTTATTTCCATTCTCTATTCAACACCTAAGGGCAAAAAAAAAAAAAAAAAAAACACAAAGCAAAGTAATATTGATATGTCTACCTAAGCAAGTTACGGGCATTCTGCTACTTTAGTGGAAATACGTAATTTTTCTTTCGTGTGTCGATGTTGAAGTTCCTCGTGAGTGTTGAAACCAGAGAGTAGAACTATTATAGATTTTTTGTCATTTTGTTGTGGTTGTCCGCATTTTGTCTGTTTTTTTCGAGGACATAACACATAATGTACACTATTTGGAGACAGTGTTCGTTTCAATTACTCACGAACAATTGTTAAATAAAATTTTCCACGAAATGTGTTGCTCTATTAAGATATTATGACTCTTCTTCCAATAAATGCCTGTGATTTCATCCCAACAACTCCTAAGTGAGGCTGAGATTAAGTTTTTTCTTATATTTTTTTTTGTACTTTTTGTTTTTGTGTGTGCGTGAAAGAGCAAAGGAAGAAAATACCTTCAAGTCGTTGAAGGAGTCCTTGTTCTGGTAGCAGGCAGTCAGTCAGTCTACACCGAAACGTTCGTTTACCAATTTTTGTTTTCTGTTTGTTTTATCAAGTGAATGGCAATTGTTCAAAATAGTTTTTGTAAAGTGTTTGAAAAGGATGTTTTTTTTATTTGCAGTTCTAAGAACATAAATTAACCGGTAATTTATAATACTAATCAAAACTTGACTTGAAAATCGAAAGATTTTAGAAAATATAAATACTCAAGCAGAACATACAGAGTCATCCAGGACATCAACAAAAATATCTTGCAAAAATGTTGAAATTCGTACAAATCTGGCAGTTCTTTGCAATTTTGAACTTATTTTTTAGTTATGGATTAACGTCTGGAAAATTCGCCAACGAGAATGACGATGATTATTTATCACAAAAAGGTGAGTTTTGTATTCTTATAGTATGTAAAATATGAAGGTAGTTGTGTCAATAGTAAGGGTTAACACGGGATACTCGTATTTCTTTGATTAACTAAAATATGTTATTGCTGCACATGCATTGCAATCACCGTTGGCGCTGTGATATAATACGTATTTGTATATCCATTGTTTGTCCATTCCGTATAAAACTGTGTTTTTAGGACCAGTACTATTAATAGTACAATAAGTCCCACTCACTTCCCTGGAGCCCGTAACAAATACCCACACAACAAAACACAAGGAGTACCCAATTATGGCAAAGAAAGTTATTTTTGACAAGGGTCCGATAAACTAATACCTATAATCCTGAAGAAAAATCATTGTTCCTTGGTTAGTACAAATAATTAGAGTGTCACAGAACTTGTCAATTCCGGTACTTAAAAAGACGGAATGCTTATAATGGTAGTCAGTTGTCTGTCCGCCTGTCTGTATATGTATGTAGAAGGTTCAAATTTTGATCAGAGTTGAGTTTTCTAACCCGCAGACAATTAAAAAGTAAATTTTTGGAAAAGTGAAAAATCAAAAATGGTTGTTCACTTTAGAGTAAAAGTAAACATATTTTTCTTTTTTGGATATTTAAGAAATTGGTATCAATCGAAAGGCGACGATGCACTTAAAAATGTATAGCGCCGTTATTTTCACTTTATTTTGTATTCATTTATTTTTTCATCATACTTTGATGAAACTGTTTTTTTGTATGAAAAGGCAAACCACTTAGACTCAATTTGGTCTATTGCACTAACAAGTACAAATTTTTTTGATGTAGTGTTTGGAGAAACCTAGATTTTATTCGTTACTCTTTTATGCACGGATGACTGCTGGATGTTGTCCCCCGCTGGTGCTTGAACCTGTATCGTTCGGATTACAAGCAAACATACTAAAGTTTCAAGATAACTTTATGACATATTCATACCCGTAAGACCTAAGATCAATATGACTTAAGTTTTCATCTTAAACACACCCCAACACCGCCCCCTTTTAGAAAATAAAATGCACTAATACTCCTCTTTTCAATGTTTGTTTTTTTTTTTTCTTTTTTTCACTAAAATTGTTGGAGCAGTTTGCGATAAAATAGGATTCAGGGAACCATTTGCGTGCGTTTCTAACAGTAATGCCAAAATAAAAATATCGAGATTAACTATTTTTCGGAAACAAAAGCTTGCTCTTTATAGCAAGTTAAAAAAAAGACTCCAATGGACTCCACGAGACCTTTTCATGCGCTCGACTTCAACATTTTATGTTACATTGAACAACCATGTTCATACTTCTTTAAGCATAAATAAATTCATATGTATGTATGAAAGTGGGCGCCGTGGCTCAGTGGTCTGGTTCGGGTCCCGAAAAATACTAGCAAGTTTTTTAACGATCCCACTTCTCGCGAACATCTGACAAAGATCATGAGAAGCTTTTCTCAATCGAAAAATTGCCCTTTAGAAAAGGCATAAAACTGTAGTTTGATTCGTGTCGCACAACACGAATGACAGCGATACAAATGAATAGACTATTTCATGGACACAGGGACGATTTCTCTCAAGCACTACACTTTTCAGCTTATTATGGTTTAGGGAGAAATATTTCCAGAGGCTAGCATAGAGCTTGTCACCATCGATGTATCCCTCATTAATCTGAGACACATTGAAGACAGCAGGTTTCATCGGTGATGAGAATTTTTTGTTGATGTAAGATCGTGCCCGAAAATCCACCCTGTCATTAATGAAACACCATTTAGAAAATCCTTGCCTCAGCACAGACTGGTCTACAACTCACTTCTACTTTAGGAATTACTAAGTTAGCCGTTGGTTATTTTTGGTTCTTGCCAAGTTCTGGCCCTCTGCAGAGTGCTGAAGAACACTTCAATATCGACAGTAGTACATATACTCGTACGTATACAGGGCACTTTGACCAAATCTAAGTTCTTGGTATCATTCACTATTTACCACTACTTTGTACAAGATGTGTAAGATCATTTTAATTTAAATTATTACAATGCTTAGCGAAAATATAAATATGACACATTTAAATGATTCTTTGATCTCTTGCGTCATCATAACAAGTTTCCGAATTGTTTTCATTTAGGTTTAAATTCTACTCAAACAAAATGAGATATATCAAGTGGAAAACAACTTTTCACGGTTCAGTGAAGAATATAAATCTTAAGCGCGAAAGTCTGGAAGAAAGTCCAGGAACACAACACACAAATCCGCATTTTTCTCCAGTCCCTTACAAAACATACGAGTACTTCTATTTCCTTAGAATATGGAAGCAAACACAGCAGAGTAACTAATTACTACCTTGAACAAAATAAAATTTTAGAATAAATATTCCCAGCTCTCATTCTTTGCCTGACCATAGGTATAACAAACTTTGATGACGTTTGATTCCTTTCAATGCAAGCATGCCAATAGTCATCGGACTTTAAAACAGCTGAAGAGGAGGGGTCTTCGTTTTTCGGAGGCGAAAAAATCCCCACTGGATTTCTTCCAAAAAAAAATCGCAATTGAACAAAAGGAGATGCATCCTGCATTTTTGCTTTTATTACAAAAATCTTAATATCAATAAGACGAAATCCGATTCCATGAAATACGGTTTTGCATTAAGCTATTGTTGTATATTTTGTCTTGGAAATTCTGTCGGGACCGACAGGCACGTACTAGATTACCCACAATATATTGAAGGTATCCTTTTTCTGTGAGAATTTTTGTAAGCGAAATGCCAAATGTCAAACAAGTTTGAAGATCCCGGGTAATAAAATATAGGGGTGGCTCATCTGGGCCAAAGCGGGTGGTATTTGCCTTTGTATATCCTTTATTAAAACCCATGAGTATGTGCTCCATTTGAAGTTTTCGAGTTCTTTTGAAGGTTTGATATGCGGTCTTTTTAATATAGGAGCACATTGAAATTGACAAATTTTATTATTCAAACCCGATTTCAGAGGTTCACATAACAACAATGAAAGTGAATGTACCAGTACCTCTTTCAAATGTGAATAAATCTCATAAATGGTGGAAACTTGGAAACGTAAATAAGACCAACCAATCCATCGATATTAATTGTCCATTGGAAATTGGAGCCATTGAAAATAAAACGACTAGGCTTTAGGTGCGTGGATGTAAAACTGGAACCATGAACTGCAGTAATATAAAGATGTACATATGTATATGATACTCGTACTAGGCAGCCACGTGTGTGATCAATTTATTTTCCCATACCACTCTATGGATATTTGGATGAAATTTGATCAAGTTCAATTTTTGAAAATTTCCGATGAGAAAATGCATTAATCTTGCTATTGACTCGTTGAAGAAAGAGATGGTAGAGGTGAATTCTTGAGTTTACTATAAGAGCAGTGCAAAATAGCCTTCTCAATTTCTATAGAAAGCTGAGTATTGGGATAGGTTCGAGTTAGTGATGCCTGAAATTGATTGCATACTAGTTACTTACTTATATCCTGTATCCCCTTGTGGGTCCTAGGGCCTACACCTAAGCACCATAGTGTACGGTTTTTGGCAATGTGTCTCAGCTCTTCTCAACTTTTCTCGACCTTTTCGTGGCATACTCTCCTCGGACCGCCAGGTATTCTGTCATCCTGGGTTAAAGGGTTCCATTGCATAGCATACTTGTCAGTGTTCCCAAATTGTGTGCAAATAACGCTGCATTCAGTTTATTGTGGATTGATCATAGACTGCGAAAAAGCAATAAGATATATATTTAACCGATCTAGCTGTATGTTTCTCAGTGTTATGCGACACAAGTGGATCCATTTCCATGGAATATTAGTCGATTCCAGCACCAACATACAGAATGATGTGCAAAATATTCTTGCCTTCAAATTCTAAGCAGATACTGAAAGCAGAATTCAAATTGTAGGCATTGGCAGAATTTGTGCGTGTGAAATATATACTTGTCATTGCGGGCGATTTCAATATATACAATTCTGATTGGCTTCAACATTCTGGCCAGACAACATCCGAAGGAAGGTATGTATGAAGGTAACTGAGGTTAACAATTTGACTCAGCTTTTAAATGAGCCTGCACATATACCGGACATTGAAAATCATTCCGCCAACCACTCAAAAATATTAAAAATCCTGCCTCGTCTGTCATCCTCACGCTAATTTTTAATGACATTTCAGTTGTTAGCTTCTTAGACAAAGCCAATCTGCTTGCTGCTCACTTTGCAGCAAACTCCAAGCTGCCAGATAATGCTTTATCTCCGCCTATATTTGAGCACGTCAAATTTTCCGTGGGACAAGTTCAGGAGTACTCAAAATGTCTTAACATACTCGTATAAAAACTACAGGATTACGATGAGGAATAATTTTATTTATTTTATCAGAAATATTATTTTTTTTTCATTTTTTTGACCTTTTTTTCATAGTAGTTTATCTCCAATTATTGAATTAGGAACAAATTGACCTTCTTTAGGAATTACACCATATAATCCCTTTCAAATTCCATTATTAAATACAACTATTTTATTAGAATCAGGAATTACTGTAACATGAGCACATCAGAGATTAATAAGAGGAAATTATTCACAAACTACTCAAGGATTATTTTTTACAGTATTATTAGGAATTTATTTTACTATTTTACAAGCTTATGAATATATTGAAGGTCCTTTTCTACATTTATTATAGCAACAGGATTTCATGGTCTTCATGTATTAATTGGAACTAAATTTTTATTAATTTGTTTAATTCGACATCTAAATAATAATTTTTCAAAAAATCATCACTCTGGATTTGAAGCAGCAGCATGATATTGACACAAATCTGCTGCTCCAAATGGTATCCCCCCACCCCATAGTTCTGAAGAGGTGTTCTTCCACGCTGGCAAAACCTCTGCGTAAGCTTTTCTGTCTATCCTACTCTTCAGGGCTTTTACTGAGTAGATGGAAAACAGCAACCCGTCCCTAAAAACAGGCGAATCTTCCTCCCTGTCCAATTACCAACCCATTGCACTTACGTCCCTTCTTTTCGCTGATACATCGTCAGCTTATGAAATATCTTGATTCACAAAATCTCCTTAATGACCGGCAGTGTGGTTTCCAGTGGGCCTGTTGCTATGAAAACGATATTTGATGTCATATTTCACAGAGAAGTGGAACCAATCTCTCCATCACTTCGGCGAAACTAAGATGGTTGCGCTCGATATTTCAAAGGCATTTGACAGAGTTTGGCACCAGGCTCTTTTGTCGAAAATGCGTGCTTATGGCGTCGATGAGTCTCTTCTTCAATGGTTTCGAAATTACTTTCGGGATACCCCAATACAAGTTGTCTTGGACGGCTTCAAGTCTGCAATTCACCAAATAATTGCTGGTGTTCCTTAAGGCTCTGTTTTGTATCCTATTCTCTTCCTATTTTTATAAATAATCTCTTGTCTGCAACTTCTAATCCACATTCCTTCGCTGATGACAGTACCCTCAGTTTTTCATATTCGTTCCTTAGCTCACGTCCTTGCTCTTCGGCCGTAGAAGAAGAACGGCAACTTATGTTAAACACATTAAATTCCGACTTGGACAGCATAATCAAATGCGATTCAACCAACAGAGTGGAATTTAATGCTTCCAAAAGACAGTATTATCTTATGTCTCTCAATTGAAACCATAACCCTCAACCATTATCCATGGATGGTACTTGCATCGCTGAACCCGAAAGACTTGCTATTCTCGGTATGTGTATTAATAACCATCTTCGATGGAATGATCATATGCTTTACGTCGTTAAAAACGCTATAAAATGTCTAGGAATGTGTTCTGGCGGTGCAAGAACTATTTTACCCCGTCTGATCTGGCCTCAATTTATAAGTCCGTCCAAAGCTGGAATATAAGGCCCATATCTGGTCTGGTGCACCCTAGACCGTTTTGCACATACTAGACAGGGTACAGAATCGCGCGTTAAAACTTATAGTTGATGGAGACATTGTGAACTCCATACATTCACTTGAACATCGTCGAAATGTCTCGTGCCTCTCCTTATTTTATCACTTTTTTTATAAAAAAAAATATGCTCCAGCGAAATAGCCAGTTACATTCCACCCCTTCAAAATTTCACCCGCAATACGCGTCATGCTTCGAATGCACATCAGTTCACCCTTAAGCCCAACTTCGGCCGTACTGTCAAATATAGGGATTCGTTTATAAGCCGAACGACACGAATGTGGAATGATCTACTAGGCTGTGTATTCCCCATCACTACACCCTTCAAACATTCAAAGCCAACGTGCACAGGCTTCTCCTCTGTTCTCCTTTCCCATTATCCTTAACCTGAACAATATAAGAGTATTCAAATTATAAAAAAAACAGCTTGTACATACCTATACATACATATTTTTAAAACAGAACGTCTCCGAACGAATCGCCGCAAAAATCTCTACAAATTAATTTTACTAGGAATTTTGAAGGCACTTTGCTTTGCTCGTGCACGTATAAGAAAACCGAAAACTGCACAAGGAACTTATTTTGTGAAGGCATTTTAATTTAACATAAATTAATTACACAAATTTAAGCCGCAAAGCATCAATTTTTTATTTTTTTCCGTTCAACTCTAACATTAAAGATAATGCCAGCGCTGTCAACCAGGGTATTTTTAGGGTGTGCGAATAATCGCCCATATTCCAAAAATGAACAATCGCCCAAGATTTTTGGTTTTTGTGCATAATGTTATAAGCAAGCCCAATAAAAAGGTACAACCGCCCAAAAATTGATTAATATTCGCCCAAAAACACAAGTGAATGGCTATGCGAATAATCGCTCAGTTGTAAACAAGCTGTGTTGTTTCCTACATTAATCTGGTCCAAGCGTCATTCTGAGCTATTATTAAATAAATAACTGATTTCTAAAGAAACTTTGCATATACCCACCCTCGCAACTACTCCAAATCCAACAGTGAGCCCAAGCAGGAGGGTGCAGGGGGTTTGCATACACATTGCTCTGTTTATGGGATCTACTTCGCCATAAATATTCACATAAGAGATCTGCAAAGTTATCCTTCCAAATGGATTGTAAAGTTGAAATACACCGAAGCATATTATAACCACTTAAAGCTTGACTTGATACACAATATACAAAAACTAGTATCGGGAGACATTCCACTAATCCATAGCGGAAGCTAAATGAGTTGCTATTAACACCAAGCTCAGCCCTATAAAAGGTTGTTTAATTTTCTATCAAAGGGCCATAACTGTTCAGAAGGAAAAGCAAAGTGTGTGTAGCTTCTTAGTGTAGAGCATTATTTTGTAGGATTTTTAAACTCTTCCCTGAGATGCATCAATGAGCAAAAAAATTCACATCTGAACGCCCACTGCTCCGGGTGCAGTCTGTGATGTTCTATGAAAAATATTATCAGGTTTAATCCCTAATTTAGCTTTCAGCAGTATTGGCAGCTAGATTATTAGTCAGTAAAATAAATACGAAAGGCTATTATGCAATTCCCAGTACTGAGTGTAGTAAGTGAAGAAATTTAAGAACTACTTTTCCTGAGCACTGTAAAAACGTAGACGCCTTTAATGGCCCCGAAAAGTCCTTCGCTGTGACATAATAAATGCATACACATCTAACTAGACCTGCTACACATTCGAGATACCACTGTTTCCTCTCATTCATAAGCCCAATGAAAGAGAACAAAACGTACCAAATAACAAGTGCTAATATACTGCAAATCGGGTCAAAGATGTTTGTGAACTACCTCATTTCGATAAGATACAGCGAGAACCAAATTTCAACAGCGGCCAAATGGATAAATGTGTAACGTAGTGGCAGTGTAGCAGCATTGATGGATAGACCATTGAAACCTATGCCATTGTTAGTAGACAATGTACCCGTTGTCGCAGATCCAGATTCAGTAATAGCCCATAGGGATATAACGCTCGTTACTGTGCTAAGTTTGAACTTTGAATTGGTGCACTCGAGGTAGGAATATGAAATCGCTGAAGTATTAAAACATACCGTATACTTGAAAAAACTATAAATAACTATAAAGTGTCTGCCGTTGGTTTCCGGTTGA
The DNA here is from genome assembly GCA_963082735.1 of Pocota personata. Taxonomy (NCBI): domain Eukaryota; kingdom Metazoa; phylum Arthropoda; class Insecta; order Diptera; family Syrphidae; genus Pocota; species Pocota personata. The sequence continues at coordinate 7,366,207 of OY720433.1, forward strand.
TGTCCTTTGAATATAGTATGCTGCGGATTTTTGCTTGAACTTGGACGCTTGCCAACTTATTTCGATACATTCAGAATGTGAGTCATGGAATACAATGTTGGTTGCTCCGCATGTCTTCACCTCTCTTTGCCACTTGGTCAATCTAGTATCCTGGAAATGTCCTTGGTTGAAGGTAAGCAAACATGTATTTGCAATTTGAGGCATTCGTGTGGATGATTGTCCTCCCCCACTATCTGCATAGGTATGACATCACGCATATGAATAAAGAATTTCAATCCCAAATTGCAATTTATAGATATCAGGATGTGCCAAAACACTAGCCATCTTACGTATAAACATATGTATGTATGTAGAAACATATACATGTAAAAACGTATGTACATATGTATGTATAAAGAAAAATTTAGCAAAAATGACTGGTCTTGCTAATGTAACAATATCAATTGCGTTCAACATCCTTCCAGTCACATGCCAGAAATATAATGGTCTGAGTAATTTGAATAAAGGAGAGAGACTATGAATGCCTTTGGCAGAAAGAATGTGCTAAAGTTACGGTTACTTTCAATGTCCTTTTATTAAAATCACATGGAAAGTGGTTAAGTCACACAAGTTCACACGTGAAGGCAAGTCCAAATCGTTTGCCAATTTAGCCGAAGCAAATGCGGCATTCGTTGTATGTAGATGATTGATAGATAATAGAGCCGTTCGTTTTGTTGTTGAAATGAATGGAAATTGTGTAATAGGTTGTTTACCTTTGCTTCTTATATGCCAAGAAAAATAAATCAATTTTTTTTGTTTTAATATTCAATGAAGTTATATATGTACATGAAATAAGACTAATAAGCGAGCACCTAAATCTAAATATTTGAAAAAAAAAAAAAAAAAACAGAATTAAGTATATTCTAGTTGACTGCAACGACTTATGGGAAAAGTTTGACATTTGCGAGCAATAGCAATCGCACTAAAAAAAAAAAATGTAAAACCAATTCTCTCTAGTCAGACGATATGTTCACATGGGCACCCCACAGGGCAGGGTGCTATCACTGCTGCTGTGGCTATTGTTAGTAAACGATGGTCGGCTAATACCAAAATATAAAAGTTCCGGACTGGACGAATTGGCATGTGTTAAAAATCTGATGAAGATTGACAGCGAAATACGATTTGGGGTTTAACATTTCCAAAACCGAGCTTCGTACTTTTTACAAGGGCATACAAGATTACAAATCTCGAGACTTTCAAGCTGAAAGATACTGCTCTAAAATCTTTGAATAAACCTTACACGATACAGTCAAGAGGGCTTTCAACGAAATGTTAACCGTGTTCACTTATCCATTTTATTGCCTACTACGACTATTGTAGTTTTGCTCCCTGATTCTGAATTTTTTTATTTTTTTCCATAGGGTAGGTGAAACATTTTCAAAAAGTCACTATGCTCATAGTAGTGTGAAATTTTTAGCCACTAAAAAAAACCTCCCTTCAAAATTGTTCTTTCTTACTGTAACTAAGTATTGACTTAACAAGCAGTTTGCATATAACGAGATTAAAACGTTTAGCAGGTATCTTTTCATCGAAAGTTCCTGCTTGTTTAGCAATTTTAACGCGGTTGTGATTTATCGGGTTAGGTCAAATGGCTTCGTTCTTTGTAGACGGAGCAATAAATTCCACTCATCTAGAATTTGTAGAACTGCATTATTCACGTCCTTCTAATCCCTTTTTTTCGTCTTCCGCAGTGGTAATTCCAAGATCTCTATGGATGTCGTTGTTTCTTATGAACCACGGTGCACTGACAATTCCTCTTAGCACTTTATTTTCAAAAGTTTGTAAAATATTGTAATTGGTTTTTTTTTTGGTACAACTCCAAAGTTGTATACCATATGTCCACACCGGCACTTGCTTGTGCCGTTTGCAGTTTGTTATGTACATTAAGAATTGAATATTTTCTTTGTGTTTATTTTCGAGTTCTTTGCATTTCTTTTTCACCTCAATTTTGCATCAAGTATCATCCCGAGGTATTTAGCATCGTTTGAAAAAAAGAACTCGAATGTAATTGACAAAGATAGGTAAAATTATTTACTTTTTTATAGGTAAAATTTACATGAATTGATTTGGTTTCGTTGAGCGTTATTCGCCAAGTATGTGTTCATTCATTTACCCTATATATTGTGAGTGGTTTCTTCTATAATTTTCCCCGTCGGTAGAATGGCAGTGCCATCGGCAAATGTACCTAATGTGGTGCCTTCTTCTTGCGATATGTCACGAGTATACAATAGATACAAGAGCGGTCCTAGAACACTACCTTGCGGTACCCCAGCCGCTATTTCTTTAAACTGTGAATAATCGATACCGTGTGTGATACGGAAGAGTCTATTCGCGAGATATGCCTCCAAAATGTCATATAAATGTCTTGGCAAAACTTGTCGCAATTTGAACTCCAAGCCTTCGTGCCACAAAGCAAAACTTCTTTACTTCAAAAGCTTTTTATCGGTTATTCTATGTAAATCTGAATTAATGATCAGAAATAAGATGTTTTTCTTCTATAACAGGCTGCGATCGGCTGAGCAATATCCTTTCGAAGACTTTGAATATAATCGGAAGAAGCGAGATGAGTCTATATGACTTTTTTTCATTCGGCGGTTTACCAGGAATCATTATAAATTCTGCGATTTTCCATTGACTTGGAACATACTTTTACAATAGTTTAATTACCTCTTTCCTAGGTAACTTTTTGAGAATCTCTCCTGTGATTAAGTCGTATCCAGGAGCTTTTTTTAGGTTTCAATTTATTTATTTCCTGTCTAAGTTCAACTAGCGTTGCACTAGCTATTTTATAGTTGTTAAGTGTTATGTCCCGTGCATTGATATTTTCAATGAGTGGGTGACCACCGAACAGTTTAAATGTTTCTTCCAGGTGGGCTATAAAGATTTCCGCTTTTTCCTTATCATCGTTGGTCCATTCGCCATTATATCTTTTTGATTGGCGGGACTTGGATCTGTGGTTTTTTAATGCCCTTAACCACATTTCAAAGCGAATAAATAGAATCTTTTTCCGCTGTTAGATTTTTAAGGTACATTTCTATTGCACGATTTTTAAAATCTTTTATGTTTTTTTTTTTTTTGTTAATAAGTTGCACAAACGTTTTGCATGTTCTTTATGTTGTGGGAACTAATTGTTTAATTTCCGGAGGATATTTTAAAGCATAATTTCCCTGCTTTTTTGTCGGTGTTGGAGTATTATTCCAGGCGGTACACTGCAAGATTTCACTAAAGCGATCGACTTCAATTTCTAGTTCGTAGGGCGTATTAAGTGCTACACTCAGATTTATATTTTCTTAAATATCTTTCTTAGTCTTCCCAATTAGTTCTGCCGTTAGTTAATCTGGCTGGTACCTCTTTTATAATCAGGGCTTCACTCATCGTTAGAATGACTGGAGAATGATCAGAGGACAGATTATAGATTTCTTCAACTTTTATACAATTGCGAGGCATATGTTGGTAACAGTTGGCCAGTAAGTAGGTTTACCCATCTTGTGAAAGTCACAGCTATATTGCATACCCAAATCGTTAAGCATTCTACCTTATTGTGAGTTACATCTTGTGCCCCAGAATATGTGTTTTGCGTTAAACTTACCACCGATTATAAAAGTGGTGTAAGCGGGTTAAAATTTGTTTATGAAATTACTTTTTTTCAAGCACCATTCGATTAAGACAATAAATTGGCGAGATATTAAAAGAATAGTGTCTATTTCCTACGTGTATAGTGCATACTTGCATTGTATTAAGTTATATTTTTAGTTCTAGCCAATGTTCTTTTCAACTTTCCTTTATATATAATTATGATCCGCCCCTTTCCGACGGGTGACAGGCGTGATGCAAATAGCATCGTATAATCTTTGCGTGCGATTGTTTCAGAAATGAAACATACGTCCATATCGTATCGTTTTCACGTATAAATATTTCTAACTCGTCGAATCTTTGCAAAGGCCCATTGGCGTTCCAAGTAAGTATTTTAAGCATCTTTTTCATGTTCGTTTTAGGGTACGCGTACTACGAACATTATTTTCGAGTTCAACTAATCTCTCGAAAATAAGTTTGTTGGCTCTAGCTTGCTCCTCAAGTTTGGAAAGAATAAAAGACAAGACGTGAGATACCGGGTCTTGTAAACTATTATTTTTACTGCATTCGGATGTTACGGCTTGTGCGTATGTTTGTACATTACTGTCAGATGGCTTTTCTTTTACCACTTTTTGCTTAGGGCTTTTAGGCTTTTCTTTATTTAGCGAGCCTAGAGCAATATTTCTCGATGTCGTGGTTTGAGCGTATGTCTGCATGTTTAAAACTGATAGCTTTTCTTTCGTCACTTTTTTTATTTGTAATTTTTTGTTTACCCTTTCTTGTTTGGCTTGGGGCTTGATTTTGTGGCTTCATTAGTTTATCGCGCTCCTTAGCTACTTCACAGCCTCGATAATTAGCCGGGTGGTTTTCCTTGCAGTTAATGCACGCTGCAAGAGATTTCTTGTTTACACCAGATTAAATCCTTGGCAACATTGAGGTACTGACCTTATATTCTTAACAAGGGGTTCGATTGTTGTAACTACCTATTGAGTATCCTTTTTATTTCATAATTTTTTTTTTTGCGACTTTATCAAAAAAGTTAGCCCACGATTTACTGTAGTTTGCTCGCCGTTCAATTGCTGTTTCTCCCGTTCCACTATGTTAACAGCATTAATGATTTTTAAGTTTCGGTTTTTCGGGTCATTCATTACATGTTCTTTTGAGCACGAAGCATGAAGACCTCTAGCTACTACTCGTATCGGTCTTTCCGATTTATTTTCATAAGTATACCATTTAATTTTGTCGACATTCAGTTTGTTGAATACTAAGCGGTAGCTGTCATGACTTTCCATTGATTATTGCGAGCAGATATAACCTTAAAGTCAAATGTCAACAATGACTTTAGGATTGTATATAACTTATTGTAGTCAACAATTCCAATCACGTTTGTTGGTGGCGCCGGCCATTCTTTACGCATCGTATCTTTAGTACGAGCATTTGATTTGTCTGACTGTTCTTTCTCAATCGGGCTATTTTGATTGCTTTCTCGCCGCGTTATGACTTCGGGCGAGGGCTTAGCTTTCTGTTTTTTGCCTGGTCGTTTTTTTAGGATCATCTAATCGGTTTCTCGAGACAATTCTTCGTCGTCTGTTCGATAGTCAGTGTTAAGAGGGCTATTTAGACTCGAAGAAGAGTCATTTCAAGTTTTTTCTTTAAAGCATTGATTCCTGCCTTTAGTGCATCTATTTTTTTTTATAATCTGCGCGCGCCGAAGGGAATATGAATAGCCTTATATTTTTTTTCAGGGCACGGGCGTTTAGGAAAATGGGGAAGAGGAACAGAGGAGAAGCCTGTGCACGCTGGCTTTGAATGTTTGAAGGTTGTAGTGAAGGGGGAATACAAAGCCTTTTTTGACCTCTCCGCAGAGGAACTCCATGGTATTTAGCCTCGCTCGAAGTTCAATATTTTCCTCATTGAGACTATTTAATTTCACTGAAGTTCGGTGTTCGTGCGCCGACATTTGAGATGCCGTCGGACTTCTAGTTCCGCACGTATTTTGTAGAGATCTTGATGACAGCTATCTTACTACCCTTGTTCCGACAGGCATGCCTACCTCGGGTATATTCTAATCCCTACACGAATGGGATTCTGCAAATGTAGCTCAAAATATTCTCGTATGTATAGCGCTTGCAAATAAGCAAAAACAAAAGCTAATTTTTTGATTGAAGTAAATCAAGGGCAGCTAATGTAGCAAAACCGTTTTCTTGTTCGCTGAATCTGAATCTGTCTGGTGTAATTAGTTCGTTCATTGTTTTCAAAGATTGCATTTCTTTAAAGTTAAAATTGAAATAATTTAATGAAATTTAGTTTTTAGAGTTTATAACAGTAATCGAAAAATTTTTTATATATTATTTTAAATACACCTAGTTTTAAATATATAATTAGTCTAGTTTTTATAATCATTTCTTTTGCCTGGTATAATTATTTCGCCCGTGTCAAAAAGCCTTCGCATACTCTCCCGTTGCCTTTTTTAGATTCAGTTCTGCTATTGTTCCACTTCTGATGGTTAAGATGAAAAATGTCGCTTATCATTTCCGTGCACCAATAAATATTACTACCTAATATTTATTATCATAGCGACTCATCTTCCCGAAGAATTAAACAGACAATTAAACAGAGCAAGAGGTACAAACAAATACTGAGCACACACATACTTAACACAAACCCATCAAATTACTCGTATTTGTCGCACGTAATGAAGGTAGCAGTCGAAAGGCTGTTGAATATGCGAATATTCAAGTCGGCAGCCAGACTATAAGATCAAAAGAAGCAGTTAAATATTTACGAGTAATGCTTAATAATACATTGAAGTTTAAAGCCCACGTAGAATACTCGAGCACGAAAGCTTCCCTACTGCAGGCGGCCCTCTCTCGAATAGTACCAAACATAGGAGGACCTGGGTACGCTAGACGGTTTTTACTATCCAGAGTAGTCAGCTCGGTTCTCCTGTATGCTGCCCCGGTTTGGGCGGCGGCGATAGCGGCGATGGAGAAACGGAGAAGACTGTCGGCAACATACAGGCTCTGCGCAATAAGAACAATCAGCGATTTCCGAACAATATCGGACGAAGCAGCCTGTGGCATAGCTGGAATGATCAATATCGACATCCTCGCAAACGAGATGATAAGGATCTACGAAAGGAGAAGCCCAAGCAATCAAGAAGCAGGAATTGTCAAGAAAATAAAAGAGGAAGAGAAGGCAATATCCATAGCTAGGTGGGAAAACAGTACAAAAGGCAGATTGACCTACAAGCTGATCCCCAACTGACTGCAACTACCACCTTACACAGTTCCTATCGGGTCACGGTGGCTATCGGAAGTATTTACACAGATTTGGGCACGATTTGTCGAGATCAAGAGGAAGACACAGAACACGCAGTGTTCCATAGCAGTCGCTTCGCAGAATGGATAAATAACTTGCCGAGTCCACCGCTCCTTATAGACCACATGTTGCGATCAGAGGGGAACTGGATGAAAATTTGCGCACTCGTAACGAATGTGCAAAAAGAGCTTCGTATAATTGGGAAAGCAAGGAGAGCAGAAGCAGCAATACAAGAAGCATAGCAGTAATTGCTAACCAGCCCCGCGAGGTAATACCTAATGACAGTCCTGCGGGGATAGTGGTAGAAGTGAGCTGGGTGTGGATTAGTACGTAGGCGCATTCCTGAAAGCGAGTAATCGGGTATATGAATCGTGCATACTAGTATCTTTAGAAGATTACCACATCCATTGGCGCATCAAAAAAAAAAAAAAAAAAAACACACACACACACCTGAGCACAGTAATTTATTATCGACTTTGCAGCGGCTTTGTAAATTTTGTATTTAGCTGAATGGAGGATATTTTTGTTATTGATTAGATTGTACCATGTGGCATTTATTGAATTTTTACACATTGCAAGCATTTGAGTAAGATGTGTCGACCAAGACATGTTATATGTGAAAGTTACTACTAGGTATTTACATACTCGTATATTTGTTCATAACATTTTTTTCTCAGCTGCCCTACGACCTCTGTTGACTAGTGCAATTAAGTGAAACCTAGCACTTTTAATAGCTTGATGGCAGTGTTGCTCCTGTCCTTTAATGCTTCCTTTCGAAGATTTCGTGCGTCTCGAGATGCAACGTTTTGCGACTGAACACTACTTCTACTGCTTTCAATATTCGGAAGTGTTCCTTCTGCTAAAATAAGTCAGATCAATCAAAAAAAAAAATAAGTACATATATATTTTGGCTAGGGCCTGGCTTATCTTTTCGCAGCCATTCGTGCTGTGCAACACCGATTCCGAAGTGCAATTTTTTCGCTTGAGAGAAGCTGCTCATGGCTTACTCTCGGATTTTTGTCAGACTTATGCGAGAAGTGGGACCATGAACAAACCTTTTGATATTTTCCGGAACTCAAACCTTGAATCTCCCCCTTGGTGATCGCTCACTTTACCACGTACCAATAAACAAATGTATGAATGCTTTATACAGAAACCTGCGACACTTATTTTGATGACTGGTTTATCGCCAAAGTTAAACTTACCCAAATTGTCTCCACAATTCGCCGTATAAGCAAACGAGTGATGGCAATCAGCAGCAGTAACAAATTCCACAATATCAACATCATTTGCGCCCACACTCCCATAGAGAAGAAAGACGATGTGTCAGCAAAGACAGTGTCTACGTTAAAATTGTTCTTGGATATTTCAACTGTAAAATCGAAAGGGAAGCATTTTTTTTCAAAATTTCAAGGCAAAGAAATTTGTACCTATAGGATACATGACTTAAGCATGTAGGTAAATGCACCTTGCTTATTCAGTACGTTAGAACTCGTCTGTAGACGCAGACGTTTGCATTCACAAGGCAAAGAAATTTGTACCTACAGGATACATGACTTAAGCATGTAGGTAAATGCACCTTGCTTATTCAGTACGTTAGAACTCGTCTGTAGACGCAGACGTTTGCATTCTTGTCAAACATTATGTAAGCGTCAACAACAATGCAGTATATACAGAATATATAATCTTTGCCCATTTTTTTTTTAATTCATAGAGAAATAGCAATTAAGTCGATCCACAACTCAACTGTAATCCATCAAGTAATGTTGAAACAGACGAATATGATTGTTGATTACCTTGTAGCAATAAACTTGTGTAAACGATGACTAAGTGATTTCAGAAATCTCACAACAAATAATATTGCTAATGTCCTGCATTTGTTGACAAAGTAAAGAACTGGTGTGGTGATATTCTTTCATAAAATGACCTTGAAAATCCATACATAAAGAACGTAAAATGATTCATCCAATAGCCTACATACATAACACCGAGGCGTGTTATTCTGCAGATTGATAAAGAAACACGAAACACATGAGTGATGTGATCTCATGCCATCATTATATTTCTCGTGCAACTCCTAGTTAGCTGATATGTAATAAAAATAAATTAAAAAAAGTAGAACAATTGGAAGTACGGCAAGTATTGAACAGTCGTATGACTTAAAATTGACACCTTTTCATATCTCTCTCAGAGTTGCTGTGATTGATGGGGTATTGCAAAAGCATATCAAGGTGTACTCGTACTTTTTTTTTTATTATTGACACGACAAAAAAGTTATGTAACATGTTATGAAATGTCTTCGTAAGACACAATCCTAAAATTATTATTAAAAAATCGTCTATATGAATGCATAACCTTTTGTTAATAGAAATGATAGCGAATGACTTAAGAATGTATACAGCTAAATTGTTACCTCTCGGTAACCTATTATTAATTTACTACTTCCTTTGTTTGGCTTTAACTTCGTCGGGTCGTAGTTAAGCTGACCATATGTCCTGTATTTTACAGGAATAGCCTGCATTTTAACGAACAATCATTCTCAAACTGTAAACCTGTTAATATCCTGTATTTAAAAAATGCACCCTGAAAAACCTAAATTTCTCTCTGACAATCGATCATCGAATAAATTGTGTCCTTGCTGCATCGACGGCATCTGTGGAAAGTATTTTCTCCGCGGCAAGTAAATTGTGGATGGAAGGAAAAACTCGTTAATAGCAATATGATTCAATTAAACACAGATTTCTTTATTTATATTCAGACTGGGGGGCTCAAATTGAAGCTAATAATATGACATACAGGTCTCATGTGAATATTCTCGCGATTTTTACAAGATTTTACCCGATAATTTATTTTTAACATTTTTACATAGAAGAAAGACAGCCACGCCTGTCAGTATTTGTAACCAAAGATCTGAGATTCTGGGGAAATATTCACAATAGAACTTAACTATCACCGTAAATAGCTTTGAGAAAGCAAAATACTGTTTTTCACAAAAAATGCCCACAAAATGTGACCTGATTCTGACGAGTACACTGTATAAATGAAATGTAGAGAACAGCAATGACTTTATATTTTGTAAAGTAAATATTTTTCAGTTTCTGGTAAAAAATATTGACAAAAAGTGTGCAAGATTGAAGGCGGATTATAAAAAAATGTTTACACTTGTACTACTTCGGGTTCTATAAAGCTTGTACCTAAAATTTCATATTCCTAATTCAAAACTGGAGTCCCAAAAACTGGTAGCATACGGACAGACGGACGGATATGGTTATATGGACATAACTTTCGATGCTAATCACAAATACGAGTCTACCGTCTACCGTTATTATTTCCCTATGTTACAAACTATGTATCTAATCCTGGATAGGGTATAATAAAAAGTATTTTACTTTTAAGGAATAAATTTACGTTTTTAGTTTTTGAAAATTCGGGAATAAAATTGTTAAAAATGCGCGCTTATGTCTTTTTCGGGCTATTCTTCCAAAACAACTTTTCTAACCTTTTTACTTGCTATAGAGCAAATATTGGTTTCGATCTCGAGATTTTAATCAATCTTGACATTACTATAATAACCCGTAGAGGAACACAAAAAAGTAGGTCTCGCAATTCTGTCTGACTGTCCGCATGTCTGTTCCTCGGCCTGCAGCCTAAACGGCTCGACGAATTTTCTGCAAACCTTATATCTGGCGTCTGTGGAGTAATGCCCAGAGGCGACAATTTCTATATTCATACCTAAGTTAATGTGGGCGTTTGCAATAAGACTGCAATCAGTATATCTAAATAATTTTTGATATGCAATATGAAAAAATTTATGTTTAACGCACGAAAATCAATTTGTTTACATCGATTTCGTTTAAATTTGATGATGCAGCAAGTACGTGCGATCCAGTCGTATCCTTTATTTACCTTTTGCCGTAGATATAAAATTCTGAGGGTAACTTGTATCGTCAACAATTCCTGTCTTATTTCCGTAAAAAAAACCATAGAATTTGGTAAGAAGATTCTCTATTTTTCTTCCAAAACTTGAGTATAATTTGTTAACTTATTTCTACTTCATATTTTAAAGAAGAAAGAGATATGGGGATTTACCCAATTTTAGACATTAAAATCTATGGGACCACAATTCGACCCAAAATCTGAATTTTCATTGTGCAATAACTTCAAAATAAACCGTACTTTATTTATCACCGATTAGTAACGATTTGGATTAAGTTAACATATGCCACTAGATGGCGTACCAAGTTTTTCATAACAAAAATTTACGTATTTTAAATATGTATTTGGATACATATATTATTTCTCGGATATGGCCCACAACGACTTTGTTGAAAATTTGGCATTTGCAAGAACATGTCATACCAAGTTTTGAAAAATTGTCGAAACATTCTTTGCTTTTTAACACATTTAATAATTTCACTTAAATTTAAAAACTAAGTGATTTGCAAGTGAACAGCATGTAGTACATACATAGGTGGAAGTAAGTGCGATCTAGTCGTGCAGTTTATTTCATTGGAAATGCGTTATAAAGAAGTAAAATTGTATTTGAAGAGAAATTACTTATAGGTAATATCGTTATAGAGAATAAAATTATTAAGCATGATATCTCTATTTCAGGGTGAGGAGATTGAGATATAATTTTTTTTTTTTTATAAAGACAATTTCGTTATAGGCAAGTTAATTTTAGATAGTTGCATGCATTTTTGTCTTGTTTATTTAAAATTAAAATCGTTTAAACTATTTCGATTGAATTACAGGATATAATTTTTAATTTCGATCGATCATGAAATATTCGTTACGTATATTATTTCGTTAAATTGTACTTGAATTAATGATAACATTTTAAGAATAATATTAAGATATTTGTTTTTCTTTATCTAGATTATAGAAAATCTGAATAAATCCAGAAATACTTGTGTACATCTGACAATTCGTATCCACCATCGCTTTCTACCTCCTAGTTTATAACATAGAGAAATCATAATGGCAGAGCCCCAAGGACATTTGTAATCAGAATCAAAAGTTATGGCGATCTAGGTATATCTAGGCATATCCGTCGAAATGAATAAAATCTAAGTTTTTCAACCACTACACCAAAAAGGGGTTTCTGCCCAGTAGTACAATGGACCGAAAATCAAGTTTTATATTTATAATTTGCGTGCGCCAAAGGGGATATGAATACTCTTATATTATTTCAGTTCACGGGCGTATGTAGATAGACAGAGAGAGAAAGAAGAAATGATTGGAGTAGTAGGTATTAAAATTCTCTAAACTCCAAGGGTAGCGTCCAGATAACTGGGGAGCATTTCGGTTTGCTCTTATTGTCGTTGCTTATGAATCACAGCATTGTTTCCGTCCTCCTGATATCATCAGGATCAGGAGGACGTGATGATATCGGTTTCGAGAAAATATTTTTTTTTTTTTTTTTTTTTTCAAAATCGACCATTTGTACAGTACTGTTAATTTTGTGGTTAGAATTAAAATTCAGATTTTGCCCCTAATTGCGACCCTACTGATCTTAAATATGAAGTTTGAAGAAAATCCGTCCAGCCAGACGGCTTTAGTCGATGGAACATACAGACAGGCAAACAGAATTTAGAGACAAACTTTTTTGAGTTTCACTATTATAGTAATGTTAAGTGTGATCAAAATCTCGAGACCGACAATTTCCAGGAAACCAATACTCGCCCTTCTAGCTGTTTTTCTATCATAACTTTTGAAATTTTGGAGTGGAGTATTCATTAATAAAACATAAATCTGTTTTATTTTTTTTTCGTCTACCAAATAGTTTTCTTCAGTGCAAGAAAAAACTGCCAAGCCTGTCAGCGTTCGTCGTCAAAATTCTAAAATAAAAGTTCCACATGGTGCTCTCCATTTCATGGTCAGCAAAACAATCAGCTACTCGTAAGTTAATAAACTGATTAGTCGGGTAATCAGCTATGCATGTATGTACATCATGTTCGTTTTTTTTTTATAATTTGCGCGAGCTAAAGAGGATATGAGTACTCTTATACTATTACAGGACACTGGCGTTTGTGAAGGAGAGAGAGAGAGAGAGAAAGAAATATTGAGTGTAGTGGTTTGAAACTTAGATGGTATTAAGTTTCTGTAAACTCCAAGGGTAGCGTCCAGATAACTGGGGAGCTTGTATGTTTTGCTTTTGTCGTTGCTCATGATTCACAGTATTTTGTCCGTCCTCCTGATGTCATCATCACGATCAAGTTGCATTTTCAGCCATATGACCACTCTACTGCCAATGTTATGCCTTCACAGTAGAGTTGATTTAGCTTTCGCAATTGATCGACTTTTTTATTCATTTCATGCGAAGTAAATAGATGATTCTTGACATCAGGATTCGAACCGTGAACCAACAGCGTGACAAGCGATGGTGTTACCACTACACCACGGCCACCCGTTGCAAATTGACAAAGCGTAACTTAATTCAATTCAATCATTAAGCCCCTCATTCTCGATTTTTCCTATGTTCAAAATTTTCAATTACATTTGTTTAGTTTTATATACTATGGTTAAAAAAGTATGGAAGCAGATCTCCAAAACAAGTCGTTCGATTCACTATTTCTTCCTCTTTAAAATCGCCGGTGGCTTGATTTTAAATGGTTTTTTTCGACTTCTCTTGAGGGGATGTTCCGAATTCAATGTTCCGATTAAATTCGAAACGTTGTTTTTTTTTAAAATACTTTGACGTCTGGAGATTTCAAAATTGCACTACATACTTGAGAGACTTCAATTAAAAAAAAAGGCGCACGTATTTCATGGAATTTAGAATCAGATTCAGTCACTAGATTGCATAGTAAATATATAAATGCTTGTAGCCCCCTGACCAGAAACCCCCTCGATTTTTATGAAATAAAACCAAAACAAGTGGAATAAAATATTAATTCCATAATTCAAAATAATTTAAAAGGGAAAAATAAGTCAAGAAGGGATTTCACTTCTTGTGATACGGTGTTCCAGATATTATTATTATATTATCTTTTAAAGTTTATTCCTTCAGTGATGGAGAGAGAGGGAAGGGTATAGAAGGGAACTGAAGATAAGAGAAAAAAGAATAAAGAATGGATTTTGCCAGATTAAAAACGCAATGCTAGCCCGTCCGGTAGTCCGCAGCTCGGCTTCCGCAGAATCCCCCATATTCCGCGACCCGGACATACATATGTATCTAGTCATGTCATAAATACTGATCGTGAAACTAGTATTGAACACATCCATATTGACAGATATTCAATAAGTGACATTTATACTAAGTTAACGCGTAAAAAGATTTAGACAAAAGTCGTTTGCAAATATGGAGTGGGGCTATATTGAAAACCGTGTTGCGGTAATTAGCCTTCACAACTGTAATATGGAAAGAAGCGATATTTTCCGGACCTTGCGAAAGTTAAATTGTTTGAGGGTACATCGGAAACCCTCGCATTATCAGAACTCCACAGGTGATCAAGCTGTTAAAGCCAGGATTAATCGGGAACCGAGAAATGAAGATAACGTACAAAGGTGTTGTGAACAACCAACAATTGTTTTCAAACAACCAGTGAACTTTCGAACAAGATTTCGCGTCAGTTCATAAGGCAAAAACGACACAAGGGTGGCTCCAAAACAATGTGCCGGACTTCATAGCAGCAAACGATTCGATGACAGGCAGTCCAGACCTCAATCGTTTGGATTATAAGCTATGTTCTATACGTATTTTAGAGGCGATGGCTGGTTCCACTCGAGTCCTTGAAGCGCGCACTTATCCGTGCAGTGGACAATATTCCAATAGACGAGGTGCATGCTGCGATCGATGAGTGGAAAGAGTGACTTAAGGATTGCATAAATTATTTAAACATTATTTCCTAAATAATTAATTAATGTTTTACAGAATCACCAAAAATACGTGTACCAGTATTTATGAGTTGACTAGACATTATGTTAATTTGTTCGGAAATGATAGTCAAACTGCTTTTTTTTTCTTGCCTTCCAGAGTGAGTATTCGGTACTAGCATCATTCGTAAGATTGGTAAGGTACGAGGGTGGGTCAATAAGTCCCTGAAAAATGAAATAAGGAACACTCTTTTCGGTATAAAACATTTTATTTTTCAACATAGACTCCTTTTAGCTCATACACTTCATCCAACGTTTCTCCAATTTCTTGATGCCCTCCAAACAATACGATTTCTCGAGCCCTTCAAAATAAGCGTTTGTTTCAGCTTATTTCCTCTTCATTCGACCCGAATCTCTTACCGCCGAGCCATTTCTTCATGTTTGGAAACAAGAAATAGTCGCAGGGGGTTAAATCTGGGGAATATGCTGGATGAGGGAGGAGTTCGTAGCCTAACTCATGCAATTTTGCCATTGCGACTGCGGACTTGTGTGCCGGTGCGTTGTCCTGGTGAAAAAGAACTTTTTTCTTCGCCAAATGCGGCCGTTTTTGCTTCAAATCGGCTTGGAATCGATCCAGCAGCTCTGCGTAATATGTGCCGGTGATCGTTTTACCCTTTTCAAGGTAATCGATGTGAATAACACCGCGCGCATCCCAAAAAACTGTCGCAATGACCTTGTTTGCTGACAAACCCGCCTTGGCCTTCTTCGACTTCGATTCACCAGGAGAAGTTCATTGTTTTGACTGTTCGTTGGTTTCTGGTGTGTTGTGGTGAATCCAGAATTCATCCACGGTTACGAAACGGCGCAAAAACTCAGCCGAATTTTTCTGGAACATCGCCAAACACACCTTTGAAGTTGTCGAACGAATGCGTTTGTTGTCGATTATGACCAAACGCGGCACCCATCTTGCGGAAAGCTTTTTCATGTCCAAATATTTATGTAAAATCGAAATCACTGTGCCATGTGATAAGCCTGTGGCCTCTTCAAGCTCGCGCACTTTCACTCGCCGATCGTTCATTATCAAACCATGGATTTTGTCCACCATTTTTGGTGTGGTGACCTCAATTGGGCGACCAGAACGTTCGGCGTCACTTGTGCTTTAACGACCGCACCGAAATTGAGTAAACCAGTGGTGAATGGTTCCAATCGATGGTGAAGAATCCCCGTAATATTTGTCATGCTTTTGTTCGGTTTCGTGATAGTTTTTCTCGCAAAAAATAGTGTTTAATGAGCATTCGAAATTCACTTTTTTCCATTTTAACGAATATGCTAGTAGGCGTCTATATAAAATTGCTGCCACAACAAAACTATTTGACAGATCTGTCTGAAAATTTGAGTGCGTTCTTTTGAAAGATGATTCTTGACAAAAAAAAATTAATTTAAGGTGACGACACAATTTGTGTTAATTTTCAGGAACTTATTGACCCACCTTCGTATTTTTTACGAGACTCATTTTTAAATTCTCTTATCGCTCTTTTAAGCTTACTGTTTAGATTATTCAGTATTGTTTTGTCGCTGGGCGGCCTTGATTGTTACCAATATTTTCTAGCTCTTCTATTTTCGCAATTATGTCACATATTTCTTTTGGATATGAGTTTGTACTTTAGACTAAAATAAAAATATAACCACTTTTCATAAAAATTTTCGGTTTTTTTATTGATTTAAAATGACACCTCTTGTTGGATGACCCCATGCATATGTATGCACATTTGTTTTTGCGACAATCGTGTCGCCGTGAAAATGTGTTCGGTTGCGTTGGCTTTACAGCAGCAATTTTTTAGCCGTCAGTGCGCGCACAATCATATACGAGTATGTACATTATACAGATCTATAGGTTAAATTGTTGCGATTATTTAATTACACTTCTAAAGTGTCGCAGTGGCACAAGGACTGATGATTGTAATCAAACTCTTCCGATTCCGAGCAATCAACCCTCGCCCGCAGCAAGACGACAAACTATTGTGAAAAATAAATCCATAATATATTCATAATATTAATCCCTTACTAACAAACAATTGTCAGCAACAGACTATTACTGAGAACCGTTAAACTACATCTCAAGGATTGCTTAAATCTTCCTCCATGAAGATGGGCATCATTGGCAACAGGTCAGCAATTTTCCATACCTCTTACCGTTATTGCTTTTGCCGATGATGTTACCAAATTATATGATTTTATCTAAGTCATAAAAATAAAGGCTCAATTGGATACACCATAAGATGTGTATCCAACTAGTTTGAAAGGGAACGAAAGCTGACACGACGTCATTGAATCAACGTGTGGTAGTCTCTATTATAATATACCCTTTATTATTGGGAAAGGAATGCTCTCAAGAGAAGCTATAAAATATGTATACGACAGAAATCTTTAACGAAACGTATATCACCTTCCAGAACAGGGCGCATAATGGGCCATGAGGATACGACAATATTGTCGAAGTTCAGAGGGACAAAACGAGGGGGTAGGATATATTCCCAAGAAACCGTAACGCGTGGCACGCTTAAGGGTCCTGAAGAGGACCAGTAGCATCATTTTAATTAAACAAAAGTGAATGGTCAACAATAAAAATGATAAACAACAACATCCAATTGTTTACCCGAAATCAAAATGAAAATAATAATGTCCTTTAGTACCAGGAATCCAATTCTTAAAGTGTTTTTTTTTTTTTTTTTTCCTAAAAAATTATGAATACAAGTACTCCACTCTTGTTGAAATGAAGCGCATGCGTTTTGTATCATTTCCAATTAGAATTATATGCTTTTCGCCTTATTCAATATACACACAACAAATATAGTTCAACAACGCAAAACGTTATTATAGAATGGGCAAATGAGATACAAAAGGAGTCTCAATTGAAAGGACATAATGCTTCAACACATAAAACAGCACATTCATCTTTCCGAGTACAAATCATTAAATTGTCTCCCAAGCGAAGCAAAAGGGTGGTTCAATGGAATTCTTTCGCTACATTTCGATATTCTAAAGGTCAAATCAACGTCATTTGTAAACACTATAACGACGGCATTTCAACAACAGACTCGATTTAAATCAAAAAGCAAAGAAACAAATCAAGGGATTAGTCCTACATAAATCAACTGGGCGGAAGAAATTTATTTTGAAATTACAGACGCTCACGAAAGGTTTCATCATTATCCTTCTTCAGAGGTAGGCAGATGCATATGTATTGTATGTATGCATGTATAAAGATGCTTAAAGATTTTTGCGTGTATAACTTTGGATCACAAACGATAACAGCACACAACTACTCGTATGAAAAGCAAGGGGAGGGAGTGTTTCCTACTAACGAATAGAACTACCTATTATATAATAGAATTTATCACACAAAGCGGTAGAAAAACAAAACAAATGTATATTTCTATACATATGTATGTATAAGGTAAGAGATAGGAATCGGAATTTCAAATATCTGTCAGAAGAAGAGGTATCTATGGGATGGCATGCTTAAAAGTTAGTCAGCGCATTCGCAAGAAATTTAATATTAATTCAGTGGAAGTTCTCGAAAAGGATAAAAAAAAGAAAGTGACCAGCATAATAGAAAGAACTTTTTTTTGCCTTAATTTTATTGCGATGTAACCGTATGAACTTTGTTTGCCCTTTGTATAGAACTAGGAAAGAAATCAAATGAACTCCTAAACAAAATCTATTTGCTACTTTTTGTATCATGCTACATAGCCAAGACGATCTATCTTCGATTGTCGATCCCTATGGGTTTTAAACTGCTCCTATCGATATAGGAACAGAAAAAAATATACAAACTTTTATTTATAGAATTATTTAATTAATAGAAGCAAACGACCAAAAAACCCAAAGACAGAAAAAATGGTTAGGCTGCCGGACTGTTCTGCGATTTCAATAATTTGTGGTCGCCGAAACACAGATTTCACTTTACTTGTTATTTTTAATTGCGTACATACATAATTGGTTTTATCTTGATTTCTGTTTCATCGACTCGGTGTTTTTTGGCATATGTAAAAACAAATATTTATTTATGCCTATGTAACTAAACTCCAGAGTTAAGTAGTTTTTTTCTCTGGATGTCACCAAACATTTATGCTATTACCCATCTAACCTTTAGGGACACTCCTGAAATTCAAAGATATAGATTTATTCCTATTTCATTGAAATCCCCCTCTCCGCCCAAACTTATCATCCTTTCCATAAGTACCCCGATCGATTCTGATATAACACACAAAGCTTAATTAAGTTATGGAAAAATAAATCAATATTTTGGTGCTAACTTGTGCTCTGCGTATTATATTTTTCCCACGAATGTAAGGGACCCACAGATGTTGCCGTTTCCGAAGGGTATAATTAAGAAGCATTTTAATGATAGTTTTAAATTCTAGGAAATTTGTTAGATGTTCGCGAGAGGTGAGACCGTGGAAAAACTGTTTGATGTTTCTGGGACTCGAACCGACTACTGATGCTATAAATCTCCTTCGGGCTGGGAGAACAAATCGTCCAGGAAGAGCTGCGGAGAAATAAATCCAAAGATCCAAGCTCTGGAGAGTACTCTCGAAAAAAGGTATTTCGTCAGCTCAAGCAAAAGTGCTTACAAGCTCGGAGCATAGTATTCTCAACAAACACATTAGAAAGTTAAGCAAAAGCAACTTCTAGGAAACTGTACTTCTTCGAAAAAAAAGTACTGTGAATCATGAGCAACAACAATAAAAGCAAAACAAAAATGCTCCCCAGTTATGTGGACGCTACCCTTGGAATTTACAGAAACTTAATACCACCTGAGTTTCAAACCCCTACACCAAATCTTTCTTTCTTTCTTTCTCTCTCTGTCTATCTACACAACACCCATGCCGTGTACTAGTATAAGGGTATTCATATACCCTTTGGCGCGGTCAAATTAATAAAAAAAAAAAGCATAGACCCCTCACCCCACCCAGATAGGCAACAGAGAGACTTAACCTCTCTAGACGTATCCCAGTTGGTTGTTTTCCTTGAGAATAGCACCGGCTAGCATCAGGATGAGCCACAATAAATATTTACAGGTTGTGTAGTGCTTTACGGCCCCTGCCCATTCGATGATATAGCATGATATAATTAACAGCAAAGTACTCTGGATAACAAGTGTCCCACTCGTGAAAGATTAGTCATTATCAGACCCCCTTAATGAGAAAATATTAAAAATATACTTCAGGATAATTTTTTAATGAAGAACAAATCCCCACAAGCGATTAGCAACGCAAAGACCTTACTAATTAAAGAACCTTACGTAAATCAATTAAGTCCTCCCCATATAATTCTTAAATAATTCTTCAATTCCACCTGCGTCACTTCATTTATATCAATCTCGTACTTCACGTAATGATGTCCAATTAATTTGTATGCCCACCCTTGTTGGTGTTTCCTGTATATTATATTTCATTATTCAATACATTTTATTTAATCTAAAGGAAATTATATTTCTTTCTTTCTGAAATAAGAGATTTTTTAAGCTACTTTTTCCTCACAGCACACGTGCCTGCATGTTTCATATTGTTAAGGGAGGAAATTTGTTTTAAGGAGATTGGGTACTCTTCGTCCCTATATCAATTTATAACCTCGAGCGTTGTCCACGTTCGTAATGAGTACGATTTTATAATAAAGAAAAAAAAATAAAAGAAATGTAAACACTTGAAAATTTAATGCGAATTTGGGAGAACATCACTTTGATTGAAGTTTAACTACAGTAGGACGTTCTCTGAACAAGAAACAACTGCGACTAAGTTCATGTATCAATTAATTACCTTGAATTTCAAATGTCAATGCAACGACATATGTACATACATATACTGTACAATCAACGTTAACATCTGGTTGCGCCTACTGTTCTACTCAATCCTGTTATCTATTCTGTTATATGGGTGCTTCACGTAGAAAGTGACTATCAATATTTTGTGGAAAGATACTGACGTTATCTAATAAATTCCTTCCAAAAATTTTGTATGGGTATTTGGAATTATAAATATGAATGCATGCACAGAACATCTAAAAATCAAAGGGATTATTATGCCGCGATTTGTTAAATTTTTTTAGCATCGCGTCGCTCAAAATAAATGAATCATATGAAATTAATAGTAACTACGCACTGGCGATAAAGAAATCGTAGTCGCAATAATATAAAATAGTGCGCGCACTGGTGATTTTCTATCGCGCTACTATTTAGCCGCGAGAAATGTAACACATGGCTTGTAATAGGAATGCGCGCATTTGCGACCAAATAATCGCAGAAATTAGAAAAATGGAACAAGTCCCATATTTATTTGCGATTTTTCAGTCACAAGTTTTAATGAAACATATGGTTGGCATGGGTGCTCTCGCACTTGCGATTACTTAAAATGTGTTGTGTTGTGGCTTTGATGCTCCGTTAAAAAACCGCATGAAAATTAGAGCTAAATTCAATCACGGCGATTGTTTAGTTGCAAATGCGCGTACTCGTATTAAAAGCCATGTGCTCTATTTTTTTGCAATTTAAAAATCGCGGCGTTTATTGTCGCTTGTGCGCCGATATGTGTGGCCATTTCCTACAGCGACTCGCTTGTGCATGCCCAGCAGCCTAAGGAGGAGAATGAGAATTAACGAACAATGCAAAACCAAATGAACATGATGGCTGTGAGATAAAAAATTCGAGAAATGACATGACTACAGCAGTTGTATACGAGAAAGTCCTTTTACTGAATTTAGGAGAAACACTCTCACTCTTATTTTATACCTAAGTCTTTTCACAAAATTTGGAATGCCAATGAACTTTAAGAGAATTTGGCAGCACTTATTATATAAACAGTCCAAAATGGTCGTCCAAAAAAAAAAAGTAGTGAATCGGAGTGCGAAAAAAATTAGCGTTTGCATCATCACCAAGGGCGGATCCAGGGGGGCGGATCCAGGGGGGTGGCACAGGGGCACGGTCCCCCCCAGACACGTTTCAGATTAAACAGGCCAGTCGAAAAAACACTAGCAATTAGAATACTATGGGGTACACTCTTTACCTATCTGGTCTTTGTGCCCCTCCCAGAAATAAATCCTGGATCCATCCGCCCTTGATCATCACCATCGCCTATTCTCTTGTTAAATGTTATTTAATGACTATATGAATAGAATATTAAATTAAAGATATGAAATGCACTTTTTCTTGTCTGAGCGAAACATCTGTTGTCCGATAGTGCAAGTGTGTTATACTCTTGTTCTTTTTTTTGCCATGAAAACTTTTGCTGAACTGGGGATAATTATTTAATACGGATATTGACAAAAATAAAGCTCAATTTTGAGTCTGGCTACGCAAAGTATGGCAAAATTTTCCTTACTTGGCATTCAGTCGCCACTTTTTCCAAAGCATACAAATAGTTCGTTTAAGCGTCTAAATACATACATAGGTGTCAACAAGCAGCAGTAGAGCCGTCATTAAGACATTTCAATTGGAGCATGACAAATAGTCTCATACTATGATAGCAAACAAGGACAAATCACTCAGCCCTAGATCCAATGGAACTAATTAAACCTAGCACAATGACAAAATTAATAAAGATGACTTAGGAATAATGAAGCACACTTCCACCACGATTTGGGCGAATTGTCAACAAAGTCACCAAAATTGGTACTATGACTCAGCTGTTAAATGCGTGCCCCACTAAGCGAGGGAGACTCAGGTTCGAGTCCTAGAACAGCCACAAAAGTTTTTTTCACGGTCCTACTTCTCGCGAAAGTAAAACGGTCATGAAAAAGTTTCTCAATTATGCTCTTCGGAAACAGCAATAAATTGTAAGTCCTTACCATTCGTATGATAAAAAAAATTGCACAGTACGAGTGCAATGACTATTAATAATATATTAAGATAGACATTGAAGAGACGGGACTGTTTTTTTCCCACAGCCGCCCTAAAATCCTAGTACCTGGGGAAGATCAGCTAATGTGATCAATAAGATTTGCAACTACTCGTTTATAGATACGAGTAATTATGCTTGTGCGTTTTATGTCTGCCTGTTTATTATTCTAAAGGCGTGGTAGAGATATTGCATTTGACAAGTGTCTTACCGGTGCCAGAAGATTACTATATGTTACTCATTTTGCAATGCTACGGGCAAGTTTATCGCCTGCCCAGCGGAGTATTATCGTCATTGCTATGGCTCATAGAAGTGAATGAACTGCTTAACATCCTAGGAAAAGAGTGGAGTTATATTATATCTGCGATAGAGTTGGTAAGGCAATGCTGCGGGCCTCTAAATGGGATCTCTAACAGATACGACGTTTCAATGTGCTGGGTTCCAGGACACAGCGACGTTCCGGGCAACTGCAGAGCGAGCGAGCTGACAAAAGAAGATGTGGGCCGGAACCTCACTGGAAATAGAGAGGAATCGTCTGCTCTTATACAATCGATAAAATTCCGCCTTGATACTTACGAAGAATGGCAAACAGCGGGTGAAATAGTATCAGCACTTATCTTTCGTCGAGGCAGATCTGACCTGACCTGGATCTGAAGAGAAAGTAAAACTTAAAAAAAAAAAAACTTTTGTCAATAATTAGGAAATGAAAAGGGTTTTTCCATACGGACATAAATAAATAATTTGTTTTTAAATAAAACTTTGTATTTAAATAAAACACAGAATAATTTACATATCGGGCTGAAATTTATTCCAGGTGTAGTACACATGTTAGATTTAAGTATGGAATTCGATCTCGTTCATATGACCACCGCGAGCATGTTTGCAGCTATCGATTTTTTGGAGCCAATTTTCCACCACTCTTCCACACATATCGGCCGGAAAGTTGGCAATTACGCTTTCGATATTGTTCCTGAGCTTCTCTAACGTTGTTGGCTTGTTGGCATAAGCCAACGACTTAATGTAACCTCATAAAAAGAAAGCCATCGGCGTTAAATCGCATGAGCGAGCTGGCCATTCGACTGGACTATTTCTCGAGATTAGACGATTGCCGAACTTCTCCTTCTATAGATCAATTTTTTTGACCAGCTGTGTGGCGTGTGGCATGTGGCATCATCTCAAGTGCATTCAATTCTGACCAAAAATAGTCTTCTTCCAACATGGCACGATAGTGAACTACATTGACCGTAACATGTCACACACACACCTCCGGCATGAAATCTACACCACACCGTCACTTTTCGTGGATGCAATGGAGTCTCTTAAAGCACATGTGGGTTTGTTGTTGTCCAATAATGCATATTTTGCTTATTGACAAAGCCATTAAGCCAAAAATGAGCTTCATCGCTGAAGATGATTTTTCGAAGAAATTCAGGGTTTTCTTTAAACTTTTGCAGAGCCCAATCGGAGAAGTTTCGGCACTTCAAATGATCTAGAGGATCAAGAGGTTTTTGAGTTAATTTGATCTTGTAAGGGTGTAGGCCAAGATCTTTATGCAAAATTCGCCACAATGTGCACTGAGAGATTCCCAATTCCTGTGAACGGCGTGGAATCGACTGATTTGGCTCACTTTGAACTGAAGCCGGTCCGTTGTCTCACTGCCACAGGAACATTCAATAGTGAATTTATCCACTATAGCACGCACAGTATGTCTGGTGGGACAATTATTACGAACGAAAATTGGAGTAAGCGCTCTTAAAGTTGCGACCACCGGCTCAGAATTTCGGTAGCAATTTTTAATAATTTCCAAACGTTGCTCGTTCGTGAACTTCACCATGAATAAAATGTAAACCTTGACGTTTTGACATTGACAGATCATAAAAAAGTTTAAGGGTGCGTTTGTATTAAAATACAAAATCGTTATGTCCCTATCAAAAAACCATTTATAAGATCTATAATATGAGCTCTCACGGAGCACTGCCTCCTGATAGGTAGGCATGTTATTAGAATGGGTGTCCCCTCGGGCAAGTTAGTTAATATAGAAAGATTTCTTAGAAGCGGTAAAGAATTGTATTTAGATTTCTCAAAATAATGACGATAAAAACGTTAAAAGCACTGAGTTTCATTTGTACATTTGTCCGCTCAGAAAAAGGTTCGTTTACATAGAGGACAATTGTTGTTAATAACGTTAAGGAAATATTTATCACCAAAGGCAGATATTTATTGCTAAACGAATTGCCGATACGCCAGCTACATCCTATCGCTGAGCGTTCGGTCTGTCCGCATATCCTTTTCTCCATCTATTTAATTATACTTCAGACTGCTGCGTGAATAGGTTACGTAAACTTAAGTAACATATCCATGATTTGTGCGATGATTTTTTGAGGCGAAATCTGAATTTGCATTCTAGCCCCAAATGTTGTTTTGAGAAAGAGGCGTAAGAATTTTAATCAACATTTTTATATATTTATACCTAGGTATACAAAAATATATATATATCTACCTATGTAACAGTCAACCAAAAAGGCAGTACATTTGTACATTATTATCTCAGAATAAGCAAACCACACATCTACGATCTACCTGTTAAGAATTAATTTCTAGTCCAGACCCACCTCAACCTTTCCATTTTTCCAGAGATGACACTACAATTTCATTTGATGTTTGAATCTCTGGGAATATGAAACTTTAAAATCCAGTCATATACACATCACAAACAATCACTCTTGCCTACACACGACATAATAGCTTTTACAACCAAAACCACTTAAAAGTCCCATGAGGGATATGTGATGAGGGCCTCAACTTTCCTAGGAAAATTTCAGTTACTTGTTGTCACAATGGTAGTCAGTAATTGGAAATAGCACAAATAAAACATGTGGACGAAAGGGGGAAAGTGCCAAAGAGCTGGCGTACACGTACGTATATACGTGTGAAATACAAATAGAAAATTAGAACAAAAGTGAATACTGAAACAAGTTCTATTACCCCTACATGAGAATGCAACAAAATAATGAATAAACAATGGCGAATATATGGAGAGAGACAAAAGATGAAAGAAGAAGGAAAGGCAGAAATGGGAGCAAAAAGGGATAACAAAAGGGTTCATCTGTTTGGGTAAATGCGCACATGTACCCCTTTGGATTTTTGAATAGTAAAAAAAAAATAAAAAATTGTGTCAACGTGACGGGGGGTCAAAGCACAAATTAAATTTCTTAAAAGTATATACAAGAGACAACAACTACACACCATGACCCAACACGCTACCCACTCAACCCTACTTCTATGTTTGCGTCCAAATGATGCGGACGCTGCAGTGTCCTCACAACATTACTGTCCTTCCATCTCACCCACCACCAATCCTGACCCATTTAAAGTAAACGGGAATGAAAATCATTGCGGGTATTGTAGGGAGGGATTCATAAATTTATCTTTCCTCTGCTACTACTAGTATACACTACTACTACTACCTATGTATGTACAGCTGTCATTGTTTTTGTTGAGTTGTTGATGATGATAATGATGATGATGATGGCAGAAATTATTAAAAAGGACGAAAAGATGATTCTTGACATTTTTTCCTTGTGTGTTTTTGTGGAATTTGTTTGACTGAAATAATGTAGAAAATGTTTTACTCGACGCCAAATAGGTGATGGCGGTTGTGTAATACACTCTGCCTGCCATTATGAACATCCCATGTGTCCTAAATAAATATGTATGTGACAGCCTTTAAGGCTAAGTTTCCATATAGCAGTGTTTCGCGTTTTGTCACATAGCACTTGTACTTTTTTTAAACCGTTCATATTTTTTTGTGTGAAGCGTTTTGATGTGTGCTTTTGAAAGCGATTTGTTCCAAAAAAGGCCAAAACAAATAAGCCTTCATTATTTAATGTTTTGTGTGTGTGTTTGCACTACCATGGACGACTTTATAACAAGTTTATGCCTGAAGTGGAGGTAATTGAGTTGAGTATTGATATAGGTCAAAAGATGGTTTTGTAGACTTTCTTTTCTTGATGATTGAACTTGTTCGGTGGATGAAATGATTTTTAGCAAATGTCGGTCTGTTTGGTATTTATAGTGCGACTAATGCATATGGGTATTTTTTTTTATTTTTAATGTGTTTTACTGCTTAGGACTGTGTCCTAGTTTGTAGTATGCAGAGATTGAGAAAAAAGGTAGAGAGAGGTGTAAAGGTGTATCGCAACTGAACAAAAGCTAACGATGTTAGAGGGAAGGTATTTATTTGATTGTAAATGAAATGTTTGTCGATCAATCTATGTATAGGGTGACCAGCAAAGAACGATAGGAAAATAAATTTAAATAAAACAACGGTGTGAGAATTTTTTTTGAAGCTACATTCATGCCATTATGTATGGAATAGCACATCATTTAATGGCCGCCTCTGCTTTGCTGACAGTGCTTCAAGCGGTTGATCCAATTTTTGATGACTCGGTCCAATATGTGCGGCGTTATTCCGGCAATAGCGTCTCGAATGTTGGCCTCGAGATCGTTCAAAGTGGTTGGCTTGTTAGCGCAGACTAAGGACAAATTTCCAAATTTCTCCTTCACCACTTCGAGCGTTGCGTCACTTGTATGACATGTAGCGCCGTCTTGTTGGAACCAGATCTCGGATATATCGATGTTGTCGAGCTCTGGCCACAGAAAGTCGGTTAACATCGCTCTATACCGAGGGCCATTGACGGTAACGGTGTCTCCTTCCTCATTTCGAAAGAAATAAGGTCCGATGATGCCGCCGTGCCATAAACCGCACCAAACAGTCAATCTTTGTGGATGCATTGATGCATTGATGATTGTGGTCGCTCCAATACCGGTAATTTTGCTTGTTGACATAGCGCCGCTGATCCAAAAATGGGCCTGGTCCGAAAAGATGATTTTTTGGCCAAAATCCGGATCTGCGGCCGACATTTCCAGCGCCCAATTAGCGAACTCACAGCTTGTCTATTGTCTATTGTCGTCCGTCTTCAATTCTTGCGTCATTAGAATCTTATACGGATGTAGGTCCAAATCCAACCGCAAAATAAGCCTGGTTGACTCTCTGGCGATGCCCAATTCAGCTGATCGCCGCCGAATCGACATTTCTGGGTCTTCTTCGAAACTGGCCGCTACGGCGGCTATGTTTCCTTCACTTCCCACCAATTTCTGTCTAGTTGGCGGCTTAAGGTCCAAAAGAGTGTACTCACGCTCAAACTTTTCCACGGTGCGACGAATGCCTGCGCACTGAAGCCATGATGACGACCGACCTCACGACGAAATTCACGTTGCGTATTTACAACTGAGCCGGAATTTCGATAATATTTTTTTAATAATTTCCACACGTTTGGGAAGTGTCAAGCGATGCATGATGAAATGGCAAACCTTACTGAATATTTTGACAGGTGGATGTCATTGGTAGCTTTGACAGCTGCTAAAACATAACAACCAGCTTCTTACACCATTTGTGCTGTACGATACAGGAATGGAAGGTACCTAACCTACAGTCTTATGCCGTATCCGAAGGGAATTACTTCTCATTATTTTTGTTTACTTTCAGATGTTTGTCTGTGAGAGGTGGGACAGTAAACCCATTTTTTTCCGTGTTTTACGTGATTTGAGAGCTATTGCAGATAAACAACATATAGGTGCAGGTACGAGTGATCCAGAGTGCACTTTATTAACTTTAGAAGTATTCAACACTTCTTATCTTCCTAGTTAAAAACAAAATTTTCACGAACACGAGTAATAAGCCAAAACCGGATGAACGCATTGAGGTGGAAAAAGGCAGGCATTAGTTGGATTATTTTCAATGTCTAGAATGAAAAAAAAGAAGAAAGAATGATTCTTTTCTTCACAGCCTAGATTCTAAAAAATAAATTACGTTTGTAAAAGCCAAACTAGCAAATGTATTTGGATTTTTAATTTCCTGTCAATTTGAAATTAAAAAATCGCAGCGGTTGCACTAATTTTTGTAAAAATATATTATTTTTCTGATAGATTATACATTGGAGCCATTTTTTTACTGCATCTATTACGGCGCGTATTGCTTTCCGGAAAATTTTCGATTTCGAGATTTTGATAAAACTTAACATTACTATGATAGAGAAACTAAATAGAGTGGATCTGTCTGTATGTATGGTCCACTGCAGTCTAAACAGCTAGACGGATTTCCTTCAAACTTCATATTTCACAATCGAGTCACAAATCGGAATTTTCATTCTAACCCTAAAATTAACGGTACTTTTTTGCCGATTTTGAGAAACAAAAAAACATTTTCTCCAAAACGGTACTTTTCTTTAAAGTTACTGTTGCTGGTTGTTGTTGAAGAGGTTGGTAAAGACCTTGGTAGAGTTTTGAAGAGATAGTAGCGTTTAGTAAAACGGATAGTGAAAGCTATCCGTGTTAAGTTGCTGAATCAGAATGTTTGAATTTTAAACAGTTCGAAATTTTACATGGCTAAATGTAATGATCTGGTGACACGTTATAATAATCCAACGACAAGGTAGTCTAATGTGGTGGTAGATACAAAAATAATTTTATTCTAGAATTGTTAGTATTCCGCACCAG
Organism: Pocota personata; assembly: GCA_963082735.1. Lineage (NCBI taxonomy): Eukaryota > Metazoa > Arthropoda > Insecta > Diptera > Syrphidae > Pocota > Pocota personata. Next base: position 7,395,408 of record OY720433.1, read on the forward strand.
AATGGTATAAACCAAACACTAATGGATTCAACACGGTGCCTGTCTGTCCGTGGGTATAGTTACACGCTAGTAACTCTTGAACCGTTAGACCTAGAAATATTTTTGAGGAGGGCTTTTGGGGGCATGATGTACCTCAGAGAAAAACAATATTTTTACACCCAATCCCAATTAAAACTGAACTTTCAAGGAGTCCAACAAGTATCGGAACATGCGTCATTACCAAACTAAAGCTGAACTTCTTCCAAAAAAAATTGTTTTTTTTGATAAACTCAAAAACCAGGGCATTGGTGATATATCTTATTCCCACTCTTTTCGATTTCAATCAGTGGAACTACTACGGTATCAGTCTAAGTCTACGTGCCAAATTTCATAAAAATGCGGTTAGGATTTTTTAAGTTAGTCGGCTAACAAAGATGATTTAAAGATTTTCGAAACCCCGCCCCCACACTCCACTTACACTTGAACCGATTTTGACAGGTTTTAGAAGAAACTACTGCGTATCAGGATATATGTACATACATACACACATGAATAAAATTAAATTTCAATAAAATGACATTAGTGGTTCTCAAGCGAGCCGTGTGAGGACAAAGATGTGGGTAGGAATGGAACAAGAAGTGTTTGCTTGAACTGACACTTTTAAGTATGAACATATGTAGCTTTATCTTTTTCTGCCAATTAACGAGAAAGAAAAATTGAAATACAGTTAAAATAACGGTACGAAACACTAACCGCGCGAGGTCCGATTCGCCGTTGACGTTTTTTTTTTTTTTTTTATTTTCCCGGATTATTTTTGGTCCAGCTCCCCAAGTTAAATGGTTGAAAAGTTACAAGCTATTAGTTAACATGCTTACGGAAGTACTTACTTCTTCTTTCTCCATAGACAAGTCATTTGTCCCCATATTTAGCTACGCGTCAGGATGGTGACATATATTTTACTGTCAACAGCTGCGGAAGATTTTCACTAGTTTCGATATTTGAACTGCTTCGTTTTCTGTAGCATGGTAGACAATATTCCATCTGCTTATGCTGACTTCCAATAGTCAAATGTGTTGCTAGCTGATGGCCCCATTATGTTATCTAAGTGGCCAACTATGCCTGTGATGTGAACAGATATTCCTGCTAGGGGTGTTTAAAAGTTTAAAGTTTTTTTTTTGGTTTGCTATTGACTTACCATACATATATATGTATATATAATAGTATTAATTTTTTTTAAAAACTGTGGCAAACCCCACAGGCGGACGAGTAGGGATGCAGTAAAGTGGGAGGGTTGTGATCCTTCTACTCCGGATCGTAACTTCGCCGTAAGAAGAAGTTTTTTAAAAACACTGATGTGGATGGGTGCTGTGCTAAGATTTTTCTTATTCACCGATTTATTTACTCTCTATTCTGCTGCAAAAATTGCCTATGCTATTTGTTCACCCGTTCTGATTTTCTTTTCAGCTCTTTGAAACCGACCTTGTACTCGGTTTCTCCAATCGTTCTTTTGAAGATTTTTGTTGATTTTCTTGCAATAGTCCGAGTTTTCTAGACCACCAAGGGCTATTTTATTGTGTTTACCCCTGCTTGCAGAACATGTTTCCTCGCGACTCGCAGATGTTTATAAAGCTTAGTGGGTCGGGTGACCTCTATTTACATACTCCATTCTATAATTCTGTGTTTGGAAAAACTAAACCCCAAAAATTGTCAACGGAAAGTGGACAGTGCCAGAATTGGTTGCGATTGTTATTTCACAACTTCCCCTCGAATTTTAATGATAAAAGCGGGATCATTACCTTTACTATGGACGAGCAGATTAGGATCTACGATAAATTGGAAGAGTGACTCGCCTCGACTATTGATGTTGCTACTTCTCCGTTGCCACTAATTATGATGTCCCACGGTTTAAACATGTTGTAGTTTTTAGCGAAACGGACAATTGCAACGATCGATGAAAGTGATCCAAAATATACTTACACCAATCGTTCCAACTATCCGTCGAACTGTTAAGTGTGCAGTATTTGTCGAATTATAGTCGGAGATATCGTTTTTACTTACCCCGACGGCAACACAATTCTACAAATCTATGAAAAAAAGACTTGTTTAGTTAGGAATGCAAAAACTAATTTTAATTTATTTAAAAAAAGATACAAATATTGAGTATATATAAAGATAATAAGTTTTGAATACGAGCGTAACTGGAGTAGGAGAGGCAGTTGAAATTGGAAGAATCTTTGATAGGTCTTATTCATGGAGTCAATAAAGGCTTTGGAAGAGTTTTGAGTCCTCCCTTCTTTGGGAGAGTTTGAGTTTTGAGTTTTTATTTGTTTGATAGTTTAGAAGAGATTGTAGCTTTAAGTGATAGAGGAAATCGAAGAGATCCCCATAGGTTAGGTTAATTTGTTTGATTGTTTAAAACACGTTGTAGTTTTTAGCGAAACGGACAATTGCAACGATTGATGAAAGTGATCCAAAATATACTTACACCAATCGCTCCAACTATCCGTCGAACTGTTAAGTGTGCAGTATTTGTCGAATTATAGTCGGAGATATCGTTTTTACTTACCCCGACGGCAACACAATTCTACAAATCTATGAAAAAAAGACTTGTTTAGTTAGGAATGCAAAAACTAATTTTAATTTATTTAAAAAAAGATACAAATATTGAGTATATATAAAGATAATAAGTTTTGAATACGAGCGTAACTGGAGTAGGAGAGGCAGTTGAAATTGGAAGAATCTTTGATAGGTCTTATTCATGGAGTCAATAAAGGCTTTGGAAGAGTTTTGAGTCCTCCCTTCTTTGGGAGAGTTTGAGTTTTGAGTTTTTATTTGTTTGATAGTTTAGAAGAGATTGTAGCTTTAAGTGATAGAGGAAATCGAAGAGATCCCCATAGGTTAGGTTAATTTGTTTGATTGTTTAAAACACGTTGTAGTTTTTAGCGAAACGGACAATTGCAACGATTGATGAAAGTGATCCAAAATATACTTACACCAATCGCTCCAACTATCCGTCGAACTGTTAAGTCTGCAGTATTTGTCGAATTATAGTCGGAGATATGCAGTATTTGTCGAATTATATATCGGAGTTTTTAGTTACCCCGACGGCAACACAATTCTACAAATCTATGAAAAAAAGGACTTGTTTAGTTAGGAGTGCAAAAACTAATTTTAATTTATTTAAAAAAGATACAAATATTGAGTATAACATAAAGATAATAAGTTTTGAATACGAGCGTAACTGGAGTAGGAGAGGCAGTTGAAATTGGAAGAATCTTTGATAGGTCTTATTCATGGAGTCAATAAAGGCTTTGGAAGAGTTTTGATTACTTTAAATTTTATTTGCTTGATAGTTTAGACGAGATTGTAGCTTTAAGTGATAGAGGAAATCGAAGGGATTCCCATAGGTTAGGTTAGGTAGGCATTCTAAATACAATTTCATATATGTATCTGCAAAAGAAAACGTTGCAAACGCAAGAAAAAAGTATAATTCTAAGTACAAAACATACAAAGAAGTATCGAATTTGGATGAAACTAAAGTATAGTAAGTTTGATTTGAAAAAGGTAGATTTTGGTGTCTTTGGTAAAGATCTTGAAAGAGTTTTCATTTGGCTTAAATTTATGATGAAGGTAAGACTTGTTTAATACAGCTGAAACTGGAGTCAGAGTATTATTTAAAATTGGCACATTTCGATGTGTCTTGTTGGTGGATGCGGTAAAGGTATTGGAAGGGTCTTGACTTAATGTTAATTTGCTTGATTGTTTAAAACACGTTGTAGTTTTTAGCGAAACGGACAATTGCAACGATCGATGAAAGTGATCCAAAATATACTTACACCAACCGCTCCAACTATCCGTCGAACTGTTAGGTGTGCAGTATTTGTCGAATTATAGTCGGAGATATTGTTTTTACTTACCCCGACGGCAACACAATTCTACAAATCTATGAACAAAAGACTTGTTTAGTTAGGAATGCAAAAACTAATTTTAATTTATTTAAAAAAGATACAAATATTGAGTATAACATAAAGATAATAAGTTTTGAATACGAGCGTAACTGGAGTAGGAGAGGCAGTTGAAATTGGAAGAATCTTTGATAGGTCTTATTCATGGAGTCAATAAAGGCTTTGGAAGAGTTTTGAGTCCTCCCTTCTTTGGGAGAGTTTGAGTTTTGAGTTTTTATTTGTTTGATAGTTTAGAAGAGATTGTAGCTTTAAGTGATAGAGGAAATCGAAGAGATCCCCATAGGTTAGGTTAATTTGTTTGATTGTTTAAAACACGTTGTAGTTTTTAGCGAAACGGACAATTGCAACGATTGATGAAAGTGATCCAAAATATACTTACACCAATCGCTCCAACTATCCGTCGAACTGTTAAGTCTGCAGTATTTGTCGAATTATAGTCGGAGATATGCAGTATTTGTCGAATTATATATCGGAGTTTTTAGTTACCCCGACGGCAACACAATTCTACAAATCTATGAAAAAAAGGACTTGTTTAGTTAGGAGTGCAAAAACTAATTTTAATTTATTTAAAAAAGATACAAATATTGAGTATAACATAAAGATAATAAGTTTTGAATACGAGCGTAACTGGAGTAGGAGAGGCAGTTGAAATTGGAAAAATCTTTGAAAGGTCTTATTCATGGAGTCAATAAAGGCTTTGGAAGAGTTTTGATTACTTTAAATTTTATTTGTTTGATAGTTTAGAAGAGATTGTTGTGAAATCGAAGGGATTCCCATAGGTTAGGTTAGGTAGAAGTGGCGGCCAACTGAAAACCGACATACTTAGACCAATGATATGTCCATTGTGGGGAAACGGCCACTTGCCTATTCGTTGAACCATTTGGAGCCTCTGATGAAGCGAAGGAGTTTTCTAATGTCTGTCTTACTCAGATATTTAAGGTCGTTGAAACCGAAGGCTCATAAGTGGAGTTTCCTTCTTTGGGAGAGAGCTGGGTAGGTGCATAGAAGGTGAAGAATAGTTTCCTCCTCCTTCTCGTCCATGCAGCTTCATACACTAAGCCAGTGCTCATTGATGACACCAATTACAGCTCTGATATGCAATCTATTGAGAATTCTTAGAGCATTTCAGATCCAGCTTAGGCCAAATCTGTTTTGTTGCTAGATGTGACTTTTGCCGGGACGTTCGAAATTAAAAATTGTGTGCAACAGGGTGCAGTTAATTCGCCGATACTTTTCAATATTTACACGGCTGATCTGATAGGATCTCTTCAGCACGCGATAGCGTACGCGGACGTTTTGATTGCGAACAGATCAGGACCTAAGATCGACGTCAGTGCAACACTCTTGCAGCGTTACCCCGATAAGATTCAGCAATATTGCGACGACTGGAAGTTAAATATCAACCTTCAGAAGTCGGAAAAAAATTCTATTCAGAACGTCGTTGTCTCTGGCCTCTAGAGATACCAGAAAGAATTGGCGAAAGTTTTCTATAATTGGACAGTACGGGTGTCCACTGATATCTGATACACGACCTTCATTCGGCCCATGCTGGCATATGGATGTCCCGTGTGGTTCAACATAGGGGCAAGTAGGATGGAAAGGATTCGGGTGTTTTGAGAGCGCCTGCTTCGGGCTTACCATCACTTGTATACCAGAGTCTCAGTACATAAAATTCTATTCTAATGAGGTCCTATACAACAGGACGAATCTGATAGAGTTGACAATTTCCTGGTCAAGGACCTCGATGAGTAACCTGATCTTCAGGACTTATTACCCCAACCATACGTACCATGAGAGGGTGCGCCTAACTGCTTTGTCCCCCAGAAGCATTCCTCTATTTCGATCAGGCAGGTCTGATCCAGGATAGATCAGCGGTGCCGCTAATCTTCCACGTTGCTGAGACAACTGTGGACAGGCGGCTCAGCTACAGCCGAGACGTCGCACAGAGCACTGAGGCACGTCTCCGATTCAGAAGATCGGTATCGGGGCGCGATTTTAAAGATGTGAGCAAGTAGCACCAGCAATTCTGGTGATTACTAGAGGGTACTCCTTCGTCGATCCTTTTTGATCCGGGGTAGATCTAATACGGCAAAATTGACCGCTATATTTTTTGACTTGGTCGGCTTACATGTTTTTTTATTACAGTTTTTTAAATGTCTAGGTTTAGGTAGTTAAGTAAGGCACAGCTAGGATAGAATAAAAAAAAAGTCATATTTAATTATGCATGTAGTCAAGATTTATTTTCAAGGTAGCATTTAAGTTCTTTAAATAAAATAGTAATAAGTAATAGATTAAGTCGAAAGACATAGTAAGGATTAAGTTTAGCTTAGAGGGCCCGTAAGTTAGAATAAGATAGTTAAGTTTGGTAAGCTACTTTTAAGCATTTTTGTGTAGCATGTAAGTATAAATGAATTAAAATTAATAAAAAACTATAAAAAAAAAATATACGTTGTTTGAAACGCCTTCTATGCCCAGGAAATCTACCATTGAAATCTACTCCTTATGATACAGGGAATACTCGATTTTGTTAACTAACGTATGTTTATGTATGCATTGATTTACCCTTACAATATGCATGTTGAATCGCGGACAGTAGTTGTGTATCAATACTCTCATGTAAATGGTTATCAATCAGTCGTTCTAGTGCTTTTTAGAAGGATCGATGATAGACTTATGGGTCTGGGGTCTTTTGCACTTGCATGTGAACATTTACCAGCTTTGGGTATGAAAACCACATATGAACCAGATAAAGACAACTCTGTAACATAAATATTAGTCCTTGCAGAATAATGTCTGATGTCATTTGTAATTCGGCAAATGTTATGCCATCTGATCCAGCGGATTTGTATAGTTTGAACCTATGTAGCGTCCAAAGAAGTTTGTCCTTGCATTATTGAAAAGCTTCCTACAATTGTTTCTGAGTGGTCCTAAATCTGAAATCGACCAATGTGGGTTTTTCTTATCCCTAGGTCTAACAAGAGGACAGAAAGAGGATACCGCTTTATTGAGGGCCAAGGTAGGGTCCTTAACCAAACAATCAAGCTCTTGAGTGTTGCAAGGGGACCTTAGAGAATCAAAGGTAACAAATTTCTTTAAAATTTCCCTTCTATTTGAGCCAATTGGTTTTACGGATATTTCTGTAAGCTAATGGGCTAGGAAGATCATCATCAAGTAAAAGAGTGTTCACCAGACAAGGTTTATATCTAGAACCTCTTGTCGGTTTTTGGTTATAAACGTAGGTTCGTTACCGATGTTGCACAGAATGAGGTTGGTTTTCTAAAATATAATCAAAAAGCAACTCACCCCTTTCGTTTATGTCAGAACTATCACAAGCGGAATGAGTCCAGTTTTATTTCTTCCAGCGTCTGCGACCAGTCTTTCCATATTAAGTCCAGGAAGAAGGTCCATAGTGTCATGGGCGAGATATGCCGATGCTATTTAATTGCCTTTATTTTATCTTAGGATTATAAGGGCTTAGAATAATGTGAGTACCACAATTAGAGAATGTGATCAACCCGTTGAGTGTGACATACTAGACCGCCTTTAGTAAGGGCTCTTGTCGGTTTCTAGCATCACAGCAGTTATATCCCGATCACTGTAATTAGAAAGTAAAATTACCTTGAGGCTACTTTTTTCCAATATGCACGATCTAGGTTCACCTTTATCTTTGACATATAGGGAATAGTATCCAGGAGTCCACATACCAAGTTGTTGACAACCCAAGGTTTTTGGATCAAGACAATATCTTCTCTATCATTAGAAAGACGGGGAAGAAGGTCGTCGGAATTCGTTTTAGAGTGGTGAAGGTGTGATCTGAATTAACTGCAGTATTGTTGCTACAATCAGGTAGAGAAACCTCCACCACAGTGTTATTCATGCCTTCCGAGTCTGAGGATAAAGCAATAAGATCGTCCTCACTCAAAAGAACATTCTTTGAATTATCGTCCATTTCCATGTCCAACAACGACATCGACGATTAACTAAATGGCTGCATAGTCGACGATTTTAAGTCATCATCTTCCAAAGATGGGAAGGAGATTGATGCTCAAAGGTACTTGCAATGGTGGAATCTGAAGGATGGGCACGTAGATTGCCTGCATTCAACTCGTTCTTTTTATATACCTTTAATATAATAAATTCATAGCTTACCACACCTTCGGTCTTCGCCAAAGGAGCAAAAGATTCCTTATTGATCACAATTAGCGAGCATCTAAAGGTATAAAGACCCCTTTGCCCCTTCAGCTTAGCGGTTTTCCAGTTTTGAGGCGGGCCGGGATTTCCTTCTGTGATCATCCTCCATTTATCTGGAGCGATTGTTCCATCGATGTCGCTTTTATCTATGACAGCCAGTACTAATATGTCTTTAAGGACTTTGCTGTAGGACTTAGAAGATCTATTGTTAGAGGACCTGGAAGAGGTGCTGGTGTTGTGCACATTAGGTTTTAGATCGTTAGAGGTCTCCTACACGGATTCCTCTAACGATCTCTGTCGCTTTGACGTAGAGTTTCGGCTGGTCCCGCATGGTTCGGTACTGACGATCAGCTTATTCCATTCTAATTGGATTATCACCCTCCCAGTTATTTTATTCTCCGGAATGTTGCCCAATTTTTGGCGAATACGGCTAGCTGTGCGGCGATTTTTATACGCCTGTTTAGAGGGATCGAAGCGTCGAAATCCGGAGCTATAACCCGATCCCGAAGAGTCCTGTTTGGACTGTACAATTTCTGTATTTGGCGCCGTGCGCTTTCTGGCAGCAGATAGACCAAAGAAAGCCACAATCCCCTTCGTAGCCAGCACCTTTCGAGCATTACCGGTAGACAGTGCACCGTAACACCATCCGGTTTTAAAGCAGAACCAGTCTCAGATAACGTATAACACGAACAACATAAAAACAAAGTATTTTAAAAATCTCGAATTCAATTTAATTTTTTTGATTTTTTATCTTATTCGAGATTTTTAAAATCGATTTTCGAAATTATATGTACTCTGGATAGGCGTCATTCCTGTCCCAATGAAAAGCAGACACTGTAAGCCTGTAATCCAAAAGGGTACAGAAATACCTACTTCCCGAACATTTTTGGGAAGAGCGATGCTGATGGGGTCGGCTAGTATTATACATATATAGGTACATACATATATTATGTCTAATGTTGATTTAAACCACTTCAATTGTATATTTCTGTTTTGAACTTTTAAAACTAATTGTTTTTTTTTTTATTCCTTTTTTGCAGAACATGTTCTCGAAAAGTCATATCACGGTCTAATACGAGAGAACGAAACTGTCGTTGAGATAACGCCGCTTATCAAGGTTGACGAAGAAAAAATTTGTGATTTTCGTATACTGAAGAAGCCATATCATGAGATACCATTTCAAGTAAGTTTTATTTATGCGAAGCAATACATTCTTATATAGGGTCATCGGTCATCCAACAAGAGGTGTCATTTTACATTTCGCGCCACTGTTCAACTATCATTGCGATGACTTTTGATAAGTAAAAACTAGGAGGTTATTAAATATGGATCGATACACACTCGCACAACGTGTTGAAATAGTGAAAATTCACTACAAATTCCCACTGCTTTTGGTCATCAACAAGCGCCTTCTCGCACAGCTATAGTGAATTTAATCGATAAATTTGAACGTCTCGGACAGGTTAGTCAGCTGAAAATATTTCCGCCGTAGCTAAGAGTGTGACTGAAAACTTAGGTGTGTCCATTTCGAGACGATCACAGGAATTGGGCCTATCCGCAACCACTTTGCACCGTGTTTTGCATAAAGATCTTGGCCTACATGCTTATAAGGTCCAGTTGACATAAGAATTGAAGCCAGTAAACCACGCACAACAACGTAGTAGAGGTCTGCAATGAATGTCTTGAAACCAGTTCTAAGACATTTGTTTTATTTCAAGTACACTTCATTATTGTACTCACAGCTTGAAAAGTAAAATGAATGAATCATCTGATATATGAAGTGATTACTATATGAGTATTGCACCTATTTTCAACCAAACACTTAGTGCAGTGTAATCATAAAAGACGGGTATTCATAAATTGGATATTCATAAAAAAAGTGTACACTAAACTGAGTACACTGTTTTATGCTAGAAAACAACTAGTATTTGCAATCGTTTTATTCAGTGCACTCAGTGTACTCAGTGTATTCTTTACAGTTAACATTGTACACTATTTGCTCACATCAAGCCAGTTCCAGCACCCAAAGTGTGGGAGAGAACCAAAACACTGCACTTATTTTGCTATCAGGTTACCAAGTATTGTACAGTAACTGTCTCTTGTGGTGTGGTACTCTTTTTTGCTGTACACTTGTTCGAATTATTGCAATGAATAGAGTACACTGAAGTAGTGTACACGTTTAGATAGAGCAAATGAATGCATTCATGCAGACCTCTACACCGTACTTTCGCTTATTGGGTGCTGGAAATGAATGAACAAGATCATGATTTTTTACACACAATTATTCTGAATGATAAGGCTCATTTTAATTTGTCTGGGTACGTAAACAAACAAAACTGTCCCATCTGGAGCTCCGAAAACCCAAGAGAAATAGTGGAACTTCATCCACAACGAGTGATAGTTTGGTGCGGTTTTTGGGCTGACGGTGCGACCGTTTCAGTGAATGGATTGCGTTACCGAACGATGTTGACTGACTTATTTTTTGCCTGAAATTGATGCTATGGACGTGGACGACGTTTATTTTCAGCTGGTGAAACAATGGCTCTATTGCGTGACAAATGTCCTGGTGATTTCTCGAAATGGAAACTTCAATTGGCGGCCGAGACATTTGGCAGATATTGTATTCCATTACTAACCTCAGAGTTTGTACTTTAGATTAAAATAAAAATATCACCACTTTTCTTAAAAATGTTGCGTTTTTCTATTGATTTGAAATGACACCTCTTGTTGGATGACCCTATGTAATATATAGTAGACAGTAGTGGTACTGGTGTAGTAGGTACATACGAGTACATTATACTCGTACCTATGGGAACCTAATTTCGTAAGGCATACACAATCATTAATTCTCAACAAAATACGACTAATATCTATACATAAAGAACATCACTGATTAAAATAAACATTCTCGCATACCTTAAGCGTTGTTGCTTAAAGGTAATGAGCCTTACGTGGCTTTTCAATAACAAAAAACTTTCTTCCAATACCTGTTAAATTACTCTTAGTCCTTAACTATAACTGTCATCTTCTATAGTTGCCAAGAATATTGTTGCTTAGACTCTGTTTCTAGCGCAAAAATATACAATGTCTTTAACGATTGCGCAAGACTTATCTTTTCCATAACATGTGTGATCATATTTCAAATTCCAGTCGAAATGACTTATGTGGATCCCTGCACTAAAATCTACAACGGCGAAATCTAATGTTTTTAAGATATCTAATGCTGGCGAAACGCAAAACTATTTGTCAAATGTCTTTTTTTTCGTTCCTTGCGTTGCGTTGGTTTGATTCTGCCTCGTGCCACAAACTAGGTTTCCAAACAGCAATTTTGTGTCCACAATGCTGGCCTTTAGAACTGTCACTTGTATATATTAGACGGTTGAAGTGAAGGACAAGTTTAAAAGCGACGTTTTAATTTATCTAGATGGACAGGTACATTTCTCAAATTTTCTTTTTGTTCTAAATTAAATACTTAATAAAAAAATTAATTTGCGCGCACCAAAGGGGATATGAATACCCTTATACTATTTCAGGGCATGGGCGTTTTTGGGAAAAGGGGGAAGAGACATAGAGAAAGAAAGATTGGTGTAATGGCTCATGATCTTTATTTTTTGATTTGTTAATCTAATTTATTTATTTATAATATTTAACAATTCATTTATTAGTTAATTATTTGCTGATGTTTTATTTGTTAATATATCTAACTATCTATCATTTGACATTATTTTACTAGTTTCAAGTTAAGTTCACACATGTACCTAACTCACCTCATTACCAAATTCCTGCATTCTTTTAATGATTTTAATTGTATGCAGCCTACTATATTCATGTGGAGATATAATATCGATTATCCCGTGCAAAAACATTATTGAGTAGAGTTGTTGTTATATTAAATTTTAAATCTAAAAGTATTTCATTATTTTAAACATTAGAAAAGTTGTTTTAAAAAAATGTAATTATTTAAGATACAAATACATATGTATATGTACAGCCATGGCCATATAAATAGCACAAATTAACTCGTAATAGAAATATCCGTATACTTTAAATTGTACTTGTACTATAGTAAAAAGGTTTTATTCATTTGAAATCTTAAGTAAAACAGAAATAAAATTTACTTCGGTAAAAGGATATGTTCAAATTCAGCGAATGTTTGAGGGAAAAAACTTAGGGAATATGAAATTTCTTCATATTCTGAACACATGGTTCAGTATATCTTTTGATTTTGATATTACCTTATCAGTACTTCGTACTATAGCCTGAATTTTGAATTACCGCCAGACACCGCCTTTCCATACTCTCTACAAGCTTCTGGCATCTACTCTTCGGAATGGAATACCAAGCTTCTTTTATTCCCTCCCATAACTCATCATTGTTCTTGTAATTTTGTTGCCCATTTTTAACCTTTACATCATGCCATAAATTCTCAATGGGGTTAAGATCGGGACTTTGAGCTGGCCAGTCAAGAACATCAATACTTTCCCGCAAAAACCAATCTTTCACCACTTTAGGTAAGTGCTTTGGGTCATTGTCATGCACGAAGATCCAATTTACTGGCAAAGACTCGAAAGCGTAGGGCTCCATTGCAGTTTTCAGTATATCTAAATACTGGAATTTGTCCATTTTGCCATTGATCCTTACAATGGGTCCAACTCCATGCCAGGAAAATGCACCCCAGACCATGACATTACCCCCACCATGCTTAATCGTTTTTTGGGTGTACTTGGGATCCAAGGCTTTACTTATTTCCGTCTGGTCCAATTCTATTCACCTTTGTCTCATCACTCCATAGTACCCTTTTCCAAAATTTGCAGGTTCTTATTTTGATGAGTTCTTGCAAATAATAAACGATTTTTTATATTTTTTTTTTTTTGGAAAGAAGTGGTTTCTTCCTGGAGATGCGTCCAAATAGGCCAGCTTTATTTAATCTCCTTCTAATTGAACGACTTGCGATATCTAAGTCAAATTCCTCCCGGATTTCATTGCATATCTCGCGAGATGATTTAAAAGGATCCTTTTTGCTCTTCCGTATTATGGTTCTATACATCAGAAACGTTGTTTTTCTTGGTCTTGGACGGCGATTTTTGTTACGGATTAAGTGCACCTGACCTTCTTTTACCAGTTTAATAGCGTTACAAACCATTTTTCTTGAGCATTTCAATTTTTCGGCTATTTCAGCTGGTTTTTTGCCGTCTTGATGAAGAGCATAAATTGAGCTCCTTTTTTCGGAAGTGCAGTGCTTACCTCTACCCATTGTAATGCAAAATAAAATTAAACACTATGCGAAAATATAATAAAGCAAACAAATTAAGACTACACACATTATTATAAGAGATATTCCAATTACCACGATTTGTGCTATTTTTGTGTCCAGCCACAGACTACTTCAAAGAATAAAGCAACAGATTTGACATATGAACTCATTGATAACGGTAAAAATTGATTTTCATAATCTACTGGAACATAGAGGGAGGCAGTAGCATGCATACAAGTTTGCCTTACATCGTTTAAAATAAAATGAGTACAGTACGGTACAGTTAAAATGTAAGGTATACATTTTGTTTCGCCTTGTGCTATTTATGTGGCCATAGCTGTATATTCATATTTTCATTATACGAGTAGACAGATACTCGTAGATCGAAAGTGGTCCATTGTCGAGCAGAGATACCATTTATTTTTGCAGTGCAGTTTGTGTTCAGATCGTTCTAGACGTTGAAGAAGTAATCTTCAAGAGTACCCCTTCTGATATGGGAAAAACTCTGCAGCTTCTGCAGAAATCACTGCTTGCAATGCTCAGTCCTTAAGCATGCCTGGCGACAACGCAGTGTCCGGTGATTAAATTTGTGGGTTTGGAGATTATCACTAGGTTTGTTTGATAAGCGCAGAAGCGCGCCCTGGTGGCAATGGTTTTGCATTAACGTGTCCGATGTTCGCGAGGTCTTCACTAGTGTGCACTGGGGCGCACTGAACTCACCCCAGGTATATACCTATATATAAAAAAGTCAAGAAACTAGATTGTTGGCTGTCATTCGCTTGTGATATAGCGTTTAAGACCAAATATTATGCGTTGTATAGGAAAATATTAATAAAAATGTGTAAATATGAGATGCAAACATTTATAAAATATAATAGCCAAAAATATAAAGATAAATCGCTTTACTTCTGAAAACCAAGAAATGGCAGCTTTCAGAGCAACATATTTGTGTTCTAAACTGAAATTTCTGGGGTTACTCTGGGATTTTTTACAGCCATGGAAATGCACTGACACTACTCAGGGCACACTGGTACTGGGGACATCGAACAGAACTCCTATTTTGCAGTAAATTTGACAGCCCTGGACTGGCCATATTAGCCTAGTAGTGTTCACCTATGGTTGGCTTTTTCCACTGCATCAGCGTGAGGCAAAGTGACGTTAGTGCACAGCACAGTTTTTTCCCCCCCCATTTTTCACCTAATTTTAGATGCTGATAGAGTGGAATTTGAGGCAAGCCGTAGAATTTACCGCTTTTATCGGGATGTTTGTTTGTTTCAGCTGTGTGCTGCTTTCATTTTTGTTTCTATAGTAGTCGGGATCTCCAAAATAATTGTTTACAACGGACTTACTTCTGTTCAGTCGCCTTCCTATTTCTTGACCTGAGAGACCAAGTTTCTTGAAGCCATCTATTTTTCCTTTTACTGTCGCCGTCAACGTCAATGGGTTTCCAGTCCTCATTTGCTTTTAAAAATAAAAAAAATATATAATAGTATTCAACCCTTTCTTAAATATTTTAAGGTTTTGTTTAAAAAAAAAAAATCAATGATATAAACTGTCGCAATGGCCTCAATCAAGTGACGCAACTTTTTATACCCTTTTCTAGCAGTTCATAAATAGAATGTACCAAATTCCGATGGTTTTTCTTAATTACCTCTTTAATTTTATGACTCTGTTTTTGTAAAATATGTAAAAAAAAAAAAAAAAATTCCCAACGGGTATATGTACATAGCGGAAAATGGTTGCTAATAAAGTTGCAATCGCAATCACACTTTATGGTTGCTTCACCTATGACTTGAAAATTCATAGTATTAAGATAATTTTCCAAAATTGAAAATTACTTTAAGGGTAAGTGAGTGAAATCTAAGTGTTCCAAGTTCAACTTGTTCCAACGCTCTTTCTAAATAATGTCACATCTCTATCTCGTAAGTCTATTTAAACACATTAACAGACAAAATTAGTTAGAAAAGCATTGCAACAATTTAAAATTGGCATACTTTTAGATCGCTCTCCTTTTCGCGAATTTTTGCCAAGGCTTTATGACCACTTATATTAAATTATTTGAAAGACTTATTGCTGGTTTTTTGTATGGTTAACCGACAAGATACAAGGAGTGAGCCAAATACGGCAGGAACTCTACTAGCTCATTTCTCATTTGAAATATTTCGGAAAAGTTTTTAGAGAATCTGTAAGTCATTTGATGAAAACACGTGATACGATTCTTATTTATTTTTTCTTTTACCGCCCTATACTAGATCCGGAGCTGGGGGGCATATTTCGAATTTGAACTATGGAGCTTATAGTATTTACAAGCTCAATACGCTAGCCCCACACCACAATAGAAAGATACAAATAGACCAGTATAGAAAAGATAAAAATGGAATCAAAGAAGTTGATATTTTTAGAACCACTACCGGAAAATGTCAGCTTTTATAGTACAAAATTCAAAAACGGGATACGACTAATTTACTATTTATTAGTGGAATGGCTGATAGGTTAGGTAGGAAACGTACAATGTCCAAAATACGATCTAGCAGTAACCCGATGGCACAAAAGAAAAATGGATCTTTTACGTTGCAACTGGTCGGAGAATATGTCCAAAATTAGACTGCCTATACCTTCGGCACGCGCCGTCAAAAGCATTAACTTAAGAAGACGAAACGTCGAAAAATTCAACTTCTGGGAAATTTTTCAAATTATTTCATCGGAGGTACATCATTTTCTACAACACCCCATCAATAAAATACCTGCTAATGTTTTGAGTTGCATGACTAATGAAAAAGTAGAGTATCACGGACACGCATGTATTGAAATTCGTTCGAATATCAAATCGCACAGCGCTCGAATTTTCTGCACAATCAACAAAATATAAATTTGTAGATCTCTTTGGAGAGTACTTTCAATGGGTTGCTTCTCGTTATGGATGTTTTCGAAAATGCACTTTTAATGTTAAAGAATACGTCACACGAGCCTATTTAAATCTTGTTCAGTTTTGGATATCGTTTACCTTGTCTAATTATAAAGACAGTTAACATGATGGTGGGAATACGGGTTCCATTGTACATTTCGTGCCGAAAAAAACGACACACTCATGAATCTTTTTTAAAACGTATTGTATTTCACTCCTTTATTTATTTACATCTGTCCAAATTGGACACCAAGTAATTATTGTTACAGAACAGGATATTATAGCTTACGAGTATAAGACCAGTGCCTTTATATACTTTAGTTTTACAATAAGGTGAGTTTTTAACTAAAAAGTATTCAAAAAGTGAAAAATTACAATAGTTATTATTTTTATTAATACTCGTATCTTTGAGTTAGGTCTGATGGTCTAAGGCGCTTCAGTCTCCTTTTTCGGGTTATTTCTTGTAGCGGGATAGAGTTGACTTCAACGTTATCGTGAATTAATAGCCGGATTTGGTGTATTGTGCTTGTCTTTTGTATTTCTTCCACTACTGTCGGTACTTTGAGGTCTTTGTGGATGTTAGAAATATACCATGGAGCGCCTATTATCGTTCTTAATATTTTTGATTGTTGCCTCTGGATGATATTTATATTTGATTTACTCGCTGATCCCCACAGCTGAAGTCCGTATGTCCATATTGGTTTGATAATTGTCTTGTAAATGAGCAGTTTGTTGTCTATAGATAGAACCGAATTTCTTCCCAGCAGCCAAAATAGTTGTCTAAATTTGTCCTTGATTTGATTACTCGTACGTTTTGTGAGTATACGAGTATGTTGTTTCCAAATTAACTTTTGGTCTATGTGCATTCCCAGACACTTAGCATTCTTCGCTAAAGTTACTGTCTTGTCTTTAAGTTTAATAGTTGGAGGATTTGTTATTTTTTTGTGGTGTATATAACTAGTTCTGTCTTGTCTTCATTTATTTGTATGCCCCAGTTTTTGAACCAGTTGGTTAATACGTCTAGATGATTTTGGATTTCGGAAATCGCCTGTTCGAAAATTTTGTGCGAAGTAAGTATTACTGTGTCATCTGCGAAAGTCGCAGTCATTGCGTTTCTTGTCTGAGGTGTACAAATGTCGGATATATATATAAGATATAATAAAGGTCCTAAGGACGCTTCCTTAAGGAACTCTAGCTTCTGCTTTAAGACGATTTGAGCAGCGGTCGTTAATGTAGCTTTTAATGAGTAGGAAGAAGTCTTTTGGAAGTAGTACGTAGTTGTAGTTTGTATAAAAGTCCCTTATGCCAAACTTTGTCAAAGGTCTTCGAAATGTCAAGATAAATTGCCGTGCTATAGCTCAGCTCGTCCAAATTTTTCCGTGTTTTTGTTGTACAGTTGAGTGCTTGCGTCTAAATCCAAACTGATGGCTGGGAACTATATTATTTGCGGCGATTATTGATTGTAGTCTGTCTATTAGGATTTTTTCGAACAACTTGGATACTATTGGCAGTAAACTTATTGGCCTGTAATTAGCGGTTTGAGTAGCGTCTTTCCCAGGTTCTGGAACTGCTACCACTTTGGCTACTTTCCAAACCTTTGGGAAGTATTTTAAAGCAAAAATTGCATTAAATATATTTCGGAGGTATAAAAGTGCGTTTTGGGGTAGTTTTAATAATATTTGTCCGGTAATAAGATCATATCCAGGACTTTTTTTTGGGTTAATGTTGTGTTGAATATAGTACTTTATTTCTTTTATTGTTACCTTTTTAATATTTGTGCTTTGGTTATTAAAAGTTGTAGGTAAGCTTATTTTTGAATTATTTTTGTCGTTAGTAAAAGTCATTCTAAAATGTTCAGCTAGGATTGTAGCTTTTTCTTTATCAGTCCTGGCCCATTTGTCGTTCGTGATTCTTAATGGGGAAAGTGAGTTGTGGTGTTTTTAATATCTTTTGTTGCCTTCCATAGTGAGTAGTTTGTCGCTTTAGTTGATGATAGGTTCCTTAGGAAGTTGTTAATTTTGTCATTCTGGTTAGCTTTTAGTAGTTCCTTTAATTCCTTTATAGATTTGTTAAGTCTAGTTTTGCCTTCGCGAGTTCTTGTTATTTGCCACCTTTTTCTAAGTTTTCTTTTTTCTTTGATTTTCCTTTTAATTTCCGCGGGCGTGAAATAGTTCTTTTTATTTGAAATAATCATAGTAGATACTTCGACAGCTTCGAGGATCACGTCATTGAGGTGAATTATGGCCTCGTCAAGGTCGTTTGGCGTTTTTATATTATATCGGGTTCGGAGATGAAGGTTTGTAGTTTCTCTATATGTGACCCAGTCTGTGTATTTGCTGCACAATTTTGTCGGTTTCTTTGTTGATTCAGCGTTGGTTTTGTAGTAGACTAAGACTGGGGAGTTTAAATATATCTATTATATATTTATGGGGTTTCGTCCTTCCTAAACTAACTACCTAGTTGTGGCCAAGTTTCCACAAACGCGAAAAAAGTGCAAGAACAGGTAGACGCTAGCAGAACAGAGTATACAATAAGAATTTTTATGGTACTACGAGTACACATCAAGAAAAAAAAATATATTAGTTTAGTTTTTTCCACTTTTTTTATGAAAAGTAATTAAGGCAACATTGAATAACACTAATTAGTAATTATTACGGGAAATCGAGTTTTTATTTTTCCTTAGTATTTTGTAGAACCGCCTTTAACCTTTATGACCGCTTGAACTCTTCGTGGCATAGTCATATAGTTTTTGAATCTCCCCTGTTATATCTTTAGTCTACACTTCCTCTATGACTGTTTTGTGCTCTTCAATTGTTCAGGTGAATTGTTGCGTTCTGTGCAATTCTGTAACTGTTTTTCAGTTTACCTGTGATTATATTGAAGTTTGATATATTGACGACTTTTATGAAGGGTGGGGGGTCTAAGAAGACTTAACATATGGACCCAATCGTGCCCGTTATTTAATTCAGGAACAACTAACAAACGCCAATAGCAATAAATAGGAGCAAATCATTTGTTATTACTTACATTCCGGTGTTTTCACATTTTGATGTGGTCATAGCAATTAGCCTGAAACTATTGAAACTATTGGAACTATTATCTACAAATAGATTATACAACAAATCTGTCAGAGTGGCTTAAAAACAGTCATGGACATAATACTGCCCATCTATTGAGACCCTCAAGGACTATACAAGACTCAGTAAAATTTTATCGAAAGAACACTCCAATCCATTCCACCTGAGGAAGGCAGATGGCGGATAGACTGAGTCAACTGCAAAATCTTTAGAAATTTTAATCAACACCCATTTTCCCGAGTGTAAAGGCAACAGAACAGAGCCTACCAGCTCTCAGCGCCTGCAATCTGGCGTCTGGGAAAGTATAACACCCACTATTACCGAGGAAAAGATTTCTTGGGCTTTAAATAGATTCGCTCCTTATAAATCCCCGGGCATGGACGACATTCTGTCCATTACTCGTATGCTACAAAAGTCGCAAGTCCTAGCAATTCCAATTGCTCATACAGATTTTCAGGAGCTGTTTATTAAATAACCACGTACCCCAATCATGGATACGAGTGAGGGTGGTTTTCATTCTAAAGGTAGACGCGCGGTCATGAAAACTCGAAAGACTGCAGACCAATCAGTCGAAATTCCTTTGCGCTGAAGACTCTCGAGCGGCTCCTGGACAACTATCTGCGGAGTAAAATTAAAAAAACCATCCCTCTCCAAATCGCAGCATGCAATACCTACCTTCACGAGGTAGTGCGAACTGTTGAAAAACTATACACTACAAAGAATACACTTTAGCTACCTTTCTAGGCATTGAACGAGGTTTTAATAATGTACACACTGAAGCAATTCTAAAGTCCCTAGCGGAGGTGGGAACAGAAAGCTATCTAAGTCATTGGATTGTTTCTATGCTTAGCACTAGAATTATTCAGGCAACTCTAGGTAACAGCAATATAACCAAATTTGCCAGCAGGAGAACACTTCAAGGTGGTGTTATTTCACCTCTACTATGGTTTATAGTCATGAATAAAATCCTTGTAGCATTAGACAGAGAAAGAATCAAGGTAGTCGGGTATTCGGATTTCATGGTGATACTAGTGTCAGGAATGTTCCCCTCTGTGACAAGTGAAATCATGGAAAATGCTCTGAGTAAGGTATACACCTGGGCCAAAAATGTTGGTCTTGGTATGATCTCGAGCAAAACTGAATTGATGCTCGTCAGCACTAAGACCAAAATACCTGGCTTCGCACTTCCCCGGCTAAATGGTCAACTACTCTAACTTAGTATATATAACTCCTAAGAATTATATATATTTTTATTATTTAGGAATTATGGTAGATCCTAAACTCAGTTGGAAGCTAAACATATAACAACGAGTAAAGAAGGCATGTATAACCTTCTACGCCTGTAACAAAACATTCGACAAAAAATGGGGCCGTGTTACGCCCGATTCTCACATATGGGTCAATAGTATAATGGTAGTGAGAAAGGCCTATAATATAGCTAAACTTAACAAGGTACAAGGAACAGCATGCATAGGCACTACAGGTGCTCTACGGTCTACCCCGTTAGATGCTCTAACAGGCCTTCTGCATCTTTTTGCCTCTAGACCTACACATAACCCTACGGGCATAGTAATACACTGAACTCTCTACCGAGAGAACTCGTATCGCCCTCAATATATCCCCAAAATAAATTTCATAAAGCGTTTCGACGTACAATTCCCCACAGTAACAACCTACACAGACGGTTCAAAGATGGACTGCGGTGTTGGTGCAGGTGTGTTTTCTGAATTCTTAAAAATATCAAAATCCTATATACTTCCAAATAATGCCAGTGTCGGTAGATCAAATTACACTCAAATATAGCGCCAAGGTAAAAGATTGCCATATTCATTGGCAGCCAAGCATCTATCAAAGGCATCGCCTCGGTCACTATATCCTCTAAACTAGTGTTAGAATGCCGAAATGAGCTAGCCTCGCTAGATGGACAATTCAAAACCGTGATCTGGGTTCCAGGACTTGATGATGAACTGGCCAGGCAACGCTCAGCCCTCCACTGCTCACTTGCGGAATCAGTCTGCTTTCCGCTTGGAGCAGTCAGGCAGATATCTTCTCAATATTCCTTATAAAAGCAAACCTAAGATGGACTCATATCCAGAAGGACGTCGCAAAGCTACAACGGAATTAAAACAACCGACTTCCTAAATAGAACGCGCAAAAACGTCGCCAGACTAACAGCGATCACTATGGGTCACTGCCCCATGGGAGACCATGCAGTAGGTATCCCACACAACACACTGTCGCAGTTGCAATGTCGCAAAGGAAAGAAAAATCTTTATCCACTATTTATGCACCTGACCGGCACTAGATAGGGCCAGACAACGAGCATTAGGAAAACACTTCTTCAATTCCCTAGAGGAAGTCTCAGAGAAAAAACGTCAAAGAACTTAGTACTTTCTTGAATTTCACAGGTTGAATCTAGAGACTCCTCACCGTAACACCCAGGTTGCATGAGTCGTGGTAACAAAACGGAACCTAGTCCTAATTGGATTCTTCATAACAGAACCGTCACACAACCTACCTACCTACCCATTCGTTGTGGAAAGCTATGAAGCATCTTCAAAGACCAACTAAATATACTCCATCAATCAGGAGAAACAATAGAACTTGGACCAAAGGCAACGTAGAAAAGGCAGACGTTTTCGCTGAGCATCCGCAGAATATATTTCAGCCAAATGTTAACCAGCATGAAGTAACATGACGAGAAGTTAATGGGGATAAAGTTACCATTCTTTTCGTAACAATTAATGAGCTAAAAAAAACTCAAAGTCTTGGATAAATTAAGTAGGTTAATCAATTCTTGCATTCGTCTTCTCTGCTACTAGAAAGTGGTAGCAAAAATAAAAAGGTTCAAAAGCCAGATAAAAAAGGTATCGTATATCATATTCTTACTCGTACTTCCTGTACCGTCAACATTTTTTGAAAAATTACTGCTCATAAGAATAAAGCTCATTATCGAAAACAGGCAGCTAATAACATTTCACCAATTTGTATTCAGGGAGAAACATTCAACAACAGATCAAGTAGGATCGCCGATGTTATAGAAAAAACACTGGAAAAAAAATGGTTCGTTGTGCCGTATTTCTAGATGTTGCCCAAGAATTTGACAAAGTCTGGTATAAAGGACTAGTCCACAAACTTAAAATGTTTCTCCCTCAACAGTACGCTGAGATACTAGAATCATACCTTTCGGATCGATAATTTCGTATAAAACAAGAAGACGCCTACTCACAATCAAAGAAAATCAAGATTTTATATTCTTTTTACAAGTGATTTAAGACTTCCGTCTTCTTGCACCTTAACAACATTTGCTGACGATACAGCGATCCTTGCACGAAATTTACAAGACTCCAAATCGGAACATATTGATTTTACTAATAAAAAACCAAGTACTTTCCCATCATAATCTTCGGCTCACAAATCCCATATTCGAATTCAGCAATATACTTAGGCTGTGCTCTGTGCAGAAAAAATTAGTTGAACTAAACACCGAATTTAGACTGCTCTTTCGTTTTCTTTAAACTAGTTGTAGGTAAAGTGGAGGTTCAGAAGAACCCAATTAGCGCTAAGTGTGCCGTTTTGATACCACAAAAACTCGTGTACCCTGTTTGTTAACGTGTGTTATTGGAGATAGAATATATAATTAGACCCAACCCGTGGAGTTCAGAAACAGGATTAGTTCTCCAATCCGTTTAGAGGCTATCTCTCCGAAATCGTCAAAGAAGGGTTTACCTAGCGTGCGTTGTCTAGTCCTTGCTAGGGCAGGACAACTGCAAAGAAAGTGGCAAAAAGTTTCCTTCTCGTTACTGTCTTTGCAGCTGCGACAGAAAGAGTTGTGAGGAATGCCAAGCTTGACCGCGTGGTCCCCTATAGGCCAGTCGCCTGTAATAATGGCTGCAATTCTGGCAATATCAGGCCTTGATCTGCCTAGTAGCTCATTTGACTTAGGTTTGTTGAAACTGGGCCATGTCTTCCTTGATATGGCACAACTGGTGAGGTTGTTCCACCCGCGATTGGCGAGCTGGATGAAGTGGCGGTGTAAATTGCCCTTAACGACTCCTATAGGAATATTGACACTTTCCGCTAGCGAGCCGTTAAGGGCTGACCCTTGTCTGGCTAGCTCGTCTGCTCGCTCATTTCCCTCATAATTACTGTGTCCTGTGACCCAGATAAGGGTAATTTCAGAAAGGATACTTTGTTCGTTTATTTCAAACTGGCATTGCTCTGCCAGTTTTGAGGATATGGTACCCGAATCAATGGCTTTGATTGCGGCTTGGCTATCAGAAAAGATACCTTAGGTTGGACGTTGGGAGATTTTTTAACATGCGGCAAACTTCCCGAATCGCAAGAAGTTCCGCTTGAAAGACACTAGCAGAGTCTGGGAGACGGAAGGATTTCGATATATTCAGTTGGTCCGATAAAATACCTGCGCCAACTCCGCAATCCATTTTCGAACCATCCGTATATATATAGATATCAAAGTTATTGATTACCATTCCGTTCTTCCATTCTGCTCTGGTAGGGAACTTTACTGAAAAAGGTTTGATGAAATCGAGCGTGGGAGTCCTGTAATCGGTCGAAGATGTCACCAGTACACTTGGTATCGTCTCCTGGACCTTACAGTGGCCATATGGCCTTGCTGTCCAGCACCCAGTTTCCCTGAGCCGGACAGCATTGCATATAGCTGAAAATTTAATGTGGAGTTCAAGGGGGATCAGATGCAGGATCACGCTTAGAGCATCTGTTGGGCAAGATCTCAATGCTCCTGTGATGCCTATACACGCCGATCTTTGTACTTTTTTGATTCTGTTGATATTATATTTTTTGAGTAAGGCGGGCCACCAACTATGGCGCTATAGGTAAGAACTGGACACACAATGGCTGTGTACATCCATAGGGTCATCTTTGGCTGGAGACCCCATTTTTTGCCGAATGTTCTGCTGCAGGCATAGAAAGCCACACTTGCTTTTTTAACCCGCTGCTCTATGTTAAGTTTCCAACTAAGTTTCGGATCTAGAATCAGGCCTAAGTATTTTGCACTGGAACCTAGTGAGAGTGGTTGACCGTTTAGCTTGGGGGGAGTGAATTCCTGTAGGTTGGTTTTTGTGGTGAATAGCATCATTTCGGTCTTGTCTGGATTTACTCCCAGGCCACATCTCGTGGCCTAAGAGTTGTAGTGTAATGAAATGTAATCCAAAATTGTTCTTATGGTTCAAATAAAAAAAAGGAGGTTAAAACTTTTTGCTTAAAATTGTCTCAATACAATTGTATTATACAAGGTGGGGCAAAAGTAATATCATAATGAGAATTGGCTGCCATTTTGTTAGATATGAAAGAAAATTGGGCTCTGTTTTCACGAAAACTTTATTTGAAGGTGTAAAATTGATGACATTAAGTTGAAAAAATGATATCGGCCAAATGACCACCTCTTGAGGAGATGCACATTTGTGCTCGTTTTACGGCATTTTGAATTGTTGCTCGTAAAACATCTGGTTCCAAATCGGTGATTTTTTCTTCAATGTTGGCTTTCAAGACTCGCAAGGTTTGTGGTTTGTTGTGGTAAACGCGAGATTTCAAAAAGCTTCAAAGGAAGAAGTCTGGTGCGGTCAGATCTGGCATCTTGCGGCAAAAAAAAAAATCGTTTAACATTTGTCTATAGCGCTCACCAGTTACGGTTACGGTGATGCCGTCGGCGTCCTCAAAAAAATAAAGGCCATCACTTTTTCACTGCAAATGCCGCACCAAACAGGCACTTTGAGGGAATGCAATGGCTCTTCGTGCATTTCATGTGGATTTTCCGTGCCCCACTTAAGTGGGAATGGGCTTCGTCGCTCATTATGATTTTCGATACGAAATCATCCTCTTCTTGTACCAGGTTTAATAGAGCATGGGAATAAGTTAACCTTACTTGACGGTCAGTAGGCAGCAATTTGTGAAAGGTTTGTACTTTATAAGGGGACATCTTCAGGTCTTTCACCAAAATTCGACGAAACGAACGTCTGTTGATGCCAAATTGTGTGCTCTTCGATGTTTGTGGACTCTCTCGGACGTCCTCGGCCACAGCAGTGACATTCTCAGCCGAACGAGCAATACGGGGCCGGCCACTTCTTGCGACATCTCTAGTGGACGACGTTTGCACGAGACGCTCAGCCAAACGCTTAATTGTTCACGCACATGGTGCAGAACAACGAAATTCACGCTGCGTTAAAACATCAGCCCGGAGATTGGTCAAATAAACAGTAATAATAATTCCGCGTTCTTCGGGTGTGTATCGCTCCATTGCTTGTTGTCAACTAATTCTCTTTCTGTCTATAACATAAATGTCAAAGCACAATGACATTTGACGACATTTGCACAAATTATGGCACATTCACATTATGACATTACTTTTGCCTTACCTTGTACGTGTCCCCGTATTCCTTAAACACCCTCTATACTTTATACTCATGACTTACACTTACTAATATAATAAAAATGTATTGTTTTCCTATAAAAGGAACGACATTCATCTATGTCTGTCAATTTAGTCTGATTTGGAGCGAAAATTACTGATCCAATACTAACGAAACATGCATAATTTTGTAAAAGAAACTGTAAGTAATCTCAATCCCTTGCTGGACAGTAGCGTGGGTCATGTACGAGTACGCACAATGTAATAACTAAAACTAAAAAAAAATGACAAATACCGTACCGTTATTCTAACTGTATCTTTATTTTTCTTTCTCGTTAATTTCCAGAAAAAGAGAAAGTTATGGTCATACTTGAAAGGACCAGGTCAAGCAAAAACTTTTTGTTCCGTTTCTGTCCTCTCACGATTAGCTTGAGAACCACCAAATGTATACCCTGGTACGTAGGACATTTCTTCTAAAAACTGTCGAAATCAGTCCAAGTGTGAGTGGAATGCGGGGTTTCAAAAATCTTTAAATCATCTCTGTTAGCTGACTAACTCAAACACTAATAAACGGACTACGACGTCACATGAACTTAAGACTGATACGTTAGCAGTTCCACTTGAAAATGATCGAAATCAAATAGAGTGGGAGTAAGATATGGCGAGGGGTTTAAAACATTTTCGAACCGTCTTCCTCACACGCCTAACGGATTTCGATGAAACTTGGGTTTTAAGTTACGTCTGTCTGAAATCCACCAAAATCGGATGAAGGCGGGATACATAAGATACGGTCGGGTGACTTAGCACCCCACGTATTCCGATATTTTTCAAGAACTAATTGTGGCAGAAGACTCTTTATAATTTTCGCTTTACGTATCTACTCATAAATATACATACTATATTTTTTTTCAAATTTGTCACATTAATAGTTTCGGTGATAGAGGGGGTTTTCGAGTTTTTTGTTTAAGGAAAGAATTTATAATATATAAAAAAATATATTTTATATTTTTGGAAGTTCAGCTTTAATTCGATATGTCGCAGATGAATTTTCTGGGGTACATTATGCCACCAAAATATACTCGTATACGAGTGTAAATAAGTTACTTATATGAGTGATACAATCCATTATCATTCGGGATTTAACAGGACAGCATATTTTATTTAAATTTTTCTAATTTCAGATTGAACTGGTCAACAACTTAGGTATCCTGAAAGCTCGTCGCACTCTCAATTGTGAGAAACGCAAGAGCTATCACTTTGAAATTGTTGCCATATTCTGTGATAGTACACACTCAGCCAGTGCAACTGTTCATATTTCGGTCATTGATATTAATGAATATGCACCGACATTCCTCCAGCCGTCATACGTAACTGAAGTCGACGAGGGTCGTCTCTATAAGGAGATCATTCGTGTTGAAGCTACTGACAAAGATTGTACGCCACTTTTTGGGGATGTATGCAAGTACGAGATCTTAAACAACGATCAACCATTTACAATCGATAATGAGGGTTCGATTAAGAACACTGAACCATTATTGCATAAAGCATCGCACAATCATATCTTATCGGTCGTAGCATATGACTGCGCCATGAAAGAGTCTGCACCCATTATGGTTAGCATTAAAGTGCGTAGAGTATGCGAAGCACGCCTAGTTGGAATACCCGAGCGTATAGATTATATGGTGAGTTGTGTTATATAGTCTTTAGTCCAAACCTAAATTTTTATTTGTTCGTGTAGGCGAGTTCCACAGAGTCGCTTTCGTTGTTCCCGAATGCACGCTTTGAGTTGTGTGATATATACTGCAACGGTGAAGGTATGGGTATACGGACATCGATTGCATTAAAGGTAAGGCACAACACTGGTTAGGGTTTTGCCAAAATTATACTTAAAATTTGACCGCCTTATAGACTAAGCACATATCTTTTGGCTGTGATCGTGATATAACAAATTGTACACCAGGATACTCTTTAGTAGACCTTCTACCTCGTGGCACTGAGTGGACAAAAGACTTAAGCTACGATGAAGGATTTGAGCCCGTCTTTCACTTTGATGGCTCGTCGGGTGTGGTTGTGCCTGATAATTTAGTGCCGCGACATGATTTTGCCTCACGCCCGTTCAGTATTGTAACGATATTTAGACATTTTAGCTTGCCCACATCCAATAAACATGCTAAAGAGCACATTGTGTGTAGCGCTGATGACCACAGTGAGTGCAGTACTTGTATGTAGAATGTAAGGATTGCTTTAATTTTATGGGATTATTTTTTTGTTTTAGAAATGAATCGCCATCATATGGCTCTGTTTGTCCGCAATTGCCGATTGATTCTCTTGTTGCGCAAAAACTTCAATGAGGGTGATTTAAATATATTCAGCCCAGCTGAATGGCGTTGGAAGATTTCCCAAGTTTGTGACAACGAATGGCATCACTATGTACTGAACGTGGATCAATCTAAAGTTGAGCTTTACATTGATGGTGTAAAATTCGAAAACTCCGTAGAGGATCGGCACAGCAATCCAGAAGTAATCGATGACTGGCCCTTGCATGCTGCGCATGGCGTCAACACAACTCTCACGGTTGGCGCATGCTATCAGAGCTCAGAAAATCGTCTGAAACATGGATTCAGCGGTGATATTTCCGAAATAAAGTTATCACTTAACAGTGTGCTCTCCAGTGAGGATGTCAAATGTGGCACCAACTGTGCTGAACACTTAGTACCACCACCAGAGAAGATACTAGAAGCCGATCAACAAGTACAATCGAACGCTCAACTGAACGAGATTTACATTGAGGGCAGTAACAAGGCGAACATTGAAAGTCTATTGCAGAAGATTCAATATATAAATACCAAGCAGAATCCAACAATCGGTAGAAGAAATATTGAAGTACGTACGACAATGATGTGCATCAATCAGAGTGCAGTTCGATTGCCCACCGTTGAGACTTATATTATGGTCAATGAACCCAGCTCAATGGTTGCAGCCGCTGCTTCAACCAAAGATTTCTCTGAACTTCAAAAGATCAGCAGCTCTAGTAGTGTATCAAGCACTGAGGAACAACAGAAACCACTGCCTGATGAGGACAAAGCAAAGATTGTCATCAGTGGTAATTCGAATCATCTAGTATCGTATCCAGAAATTAAGCAAGGTGTTCGAATCTTGGGCAACATTAATATCAGCGTCATGACGGGTGGACGCATTCTACCGAATCTCCAGAGCTTGGATTCCTGCAGTGTCATTGTCTTCCCAAGTCTAAATCCGGATCATGAAGAAATCGAAGTTGACGGCGATGAATCGCTTTCATCCACACTCGATATTAAAACCAACATCAATAAGGATGGCGTCGAGATGATTGGATATGACACTACATCGAACTATTTGGATGTTTTGAAAGCTCTAGTTTATAGCAACAAGAAGCCAGCCTATTATTTGAATAGGGTCTTTAAGTTGTCATGCTCGCAATTGAATTCGCAATTCAAGAGTGCGGAATTCACATTGACCCTGACCGTGTTACATCCGAAACAAAGCATTACGACAACGACGCCGGCACCAAATCTTGCCATGCAACCACTTCAGCAACAATATGGTTAGTATTGACAGAATATTGGCAAAAAATTTGTTACTATATAGTGTAATAAATTTCAGATTCCAACATGTTCGCACATGCTATGATTCATTCGCACGATGTCCAGGAGCCCAAATCCCGGGTGCATTCAATTGTGCACAAAGGTTAGTCAAGCCCAAAGTCAAGTCCTTTGAATATGTTTTTAAGAATTTGTTTCAATTATTTTCAGCTCAAAATTCTCATCCAACTATGTTGATCATACTCATATGTGTTTTCTTCGTGATTCTGTTGTGTGGAGTATCAATTGCACGTTTAAGAAACAGCAATCACAAGTATATTGATAGACATCAACCTTGTCCTAAGGTAAGTTCTATAAATTTTTTTTTCTAAGATTTACATATTTAGATATAGCCTAAAAAATCTTTT
This sequence comes from Pocota personata, assembly GCA_963082735.1. Classification (NCBI taxonomy): domain Eukaryota; kingdom Metazoa; phylum Arthropoda; class Insecta; order Diptera; family Syrphidae; genus Pocota; species Pocota personata. The sequence continues at coordinate 7,425,155 of OY720433.1, forward strand.
TTTACGGGTAACTTGGTTCATTCAATGGTGATGCATTGTGAATGCCTCTAGCCTCTGCCGATATGTTGATTAATATAGGTTTACTTGGAATTGCATCCCTATATTTCCAATACAACCAAGGAAGTGGACTTATACATTTTCCCCTAGCCTTTTAAAGATTTTCAAGCAATCATTGGGGAATGTTGTGAAAATTAAACAAAATCGTTGTGACACAAATTTAAAATTTTGCCTGCACATCGTTTGTGTGGAAAATATTTCGCTCTACATTTTGGTAGAACTACATTTTGATGTTTCAGAAAGATTTCGATAAAATCTTTGGAATAACTTTTCAAAATTAAATGTTTTTTTACAAAAAAATCTGACAAAAAATATTCACACACGACAATCATTTTGGAAAGTTAACAAAAAAAAACAATTTTGACCAAAAAGTACTTCGTCACATTTTTTTAAGACCAAAGCGCTGCAACAATACTTTTGCTTTCTTCTTCACAATTAACCATCAGATCGAGCTGTTTTTTTTTAACTATATAAATAGTCCAAATCTCTGAGCGGCAGAATTATTCAAATGCATAATATGCTTATGGTATATACGAAGGTGGGTCAATAAGTCCCTGAAAATTAACACAAATTGTGTCGTCACCTTAAATTTATTTTTTTTTGTCAAGAATCATGTTTCAAAAGAACGCACCCAAATTTTCAGACAGATCTGTCAAATAGTTTTGTTGTGGCAGCCATTTTATATAGACGCCTACTAGCATTTTCGTTAAAATGGAAAAGAAGTGAATTTCGAGTGCTCATTAAACACTATTTTCTGCGAGAAAAAACTATCACGTAAACCAAACAAAAGCTTGACAAATATTATGGGGACTCTTCACCATCGATTGGAACCATTCACCACTGGTTTACTCAATTTCGGTGCGGTCGTTCAAGCACAAGTGACGTCGAACGTTCTGGTCGCTCAAATGAGGTCACCACACCAGAAATGGTCAACAAAATCCATGGTTCGATAATGGACGATCGGCGAGTGAAAGTGCGCGAGCTTGAAGAGGCCGCAGGCTTATCATATGGCTCAGTGATTACGATTTTACATAAATATTTGGACATGAAAAAGTTTTTCGCAAGATGGGTGCCGCGTTTACTCACAATCGACCACAAACGCATTCGTTTGACAACTTCAAAGTTGTGTTTGGCGATGTTCCAGAAAAATTCGGCTGAGTTTTTGCGCCGTTTCGTAACCGTGGATGAAACCTGGATTCACCACAACACACCAAAAACCAAGGAACAGTCAAAACAATGGACTTCTCATGGTGAATCGAAGCCGAAGAAGGTCAAGGCGGGTTTGTCAGCAAACAAGGTCATGGCGAAAGTTTTTTGGGATGCGCGCGGTGTTATTCACATCGATTACTTTAAAAAGGGTAAAACGATCACCGGCGCATATTACGCAGAGCTGCTGGATCGATTCCAAGCCGATTTGAAGCATAAACGGCCGGATTTGGTAAAGAAAAAAGTTATTTTCACCAGGACAACGCACCGGCGCACAAGTCCGCAGTCGCAATGGCAAAATTGCATGAGTTAGGCTACGAACTCCTCCCTCATCCAGCATATTCCCCAGATTTAGCCTCCTGCGACTATGTCTTCGGAGGTAAAAGAGATTTGGGTCGAATGGAGAGGTCATCGCTGAAACAAACGCTTATTTTGAAGGGCTCGAGAAATCGTATTATTTGGAGGGCATCAAAAAATTGGAGAAACATTGGATGAAGTGTATAGAGCTAAAAGGAGACTATGTTGAAAAATAAAATACCGAAAAGAGTGTTCCTTATTTCATTTTTCAGGGACTTATTGACCCACCCTCGTAAAACTGATTCTAATTTACTCCAAAATAAAAATGTATTTTGATATCTTTTCTAATGTATTGCAGAGAGCACAAAATTATAGAGAAATAATGACGATAGATCCTCAAAAGTAGGGATATATCGTACATAAATATATCATAGATACCAATTACAAACTTGATTTGGCAATGTCCGTTCATCCGTCCGTCTTTTAGGGCTTACGAAGGATGGCCGTGGTGTAGTGCTAACATCGCTTGTCACGCTACAGGTTCATGGTTCGAATCCTGATGTCAATAATCATCTATTTATTTCGCATGAAATAATCAAAAAGTCGATCAATTGCGAAATCTTATGTCAACTCTACTGCGAAGCCATAACACTGGCAGTAGGGCGGTCATATGGCTAAAATGCAACTTGATTGTGATGATGACATCAGGAGGACGAAAAAAAAAATACTGTGAATCATGAGCAACGACAAAAGCAAAAACAAACAAGCTCTCCAGTTATCTGGACAGCCACCCTTGGAGTTCACTGAAACTTAATAACCAACTAAACCAATCTGTCTTTCTCTCTGTCTCTTCCCCTTTCCTCAAAACGCCCGTGTGCTAAAGTTAACCCCTTTCACACGTGCAAATTAAAAAAAAAAATAAAAATTTTATATATAGACTTTAAAGAACCCGAATTAGTACAAGTGTTCTGTTTTCTGAAATATGCCCATAACCACGTCCACTTTATTAAAAATATGTTTACTAGACATAAAAAAGATCTTATCATAATCCGCGTTTGGCTAATAATTAGTGACAGCTATGTCCACTTTCCTTATAAGAAAAAGTCCGAATAATTAGTTTTCTGAAAAATGCCTTACAAATCGACGAAATAGTATCCAAGCAGCAGTATGTAAATTTATTTAAACCAAACACAGCATGTTTATTGTGCTTGAACGGATTGTAACATTTCTGTATATTTTTAATTAGTTTCCAGAACCTACGAGTAACTCTAAGGGTGCTGGGAATTTGTCAAAAAACATAAAAACATAATTTTCTCTTCTTTCATTTACAGATTGCAGACGAAAGTTTGGTTTGGGATGATTCCGCTCTCACAATCACCATCAATCCAATGCAGAACGATGTCGTATCTGAAGACAGTTCTGATTCAGAAAACTCCGATTCAGAAGATGAAGAAGGTACGTAATATAAGAAAATTTCCTACCACAATAAATTAGCATACATTTTTTTCCCCCCTCTTTGCAGTTGTAAATGGTAAATATCAAAATGTCAGCCAATTGGAGTGGGACAATTCAACAATGTAAATAAACATAAAAAAAAAAACAAATATAAATTAAATAATGTATGAGAAACAAAAACAAGGTAAAAAAGAGCAAAAGCAAAGCAAAAAAAAAAATACATTTTTAAGCAACAGCAACAAAAGAGAAAACAATTAAAAAACGAACAAAATATTTGTATTTATGTATATACATATATATGCATGTTTAAAATATATAGATGTCTATATAAAAAAAATTACATACACATATATGTATATATATGTATATTCATTAAAAAAAAAAAGAAATGTGACAGACAAAAAGTTTAAATTTAGTTATTAGAAAAACAATAAAAATGCAAATAAGCTTAAAAGTATAAACAAAACATTAGCTGGTATAATTGTATTGTATACAGGGTGGCACATCAAAAATGGCAAGTACGGAATTCCTCAGATTTTGTGTTAGGTATTTCGGTTAATTTTAAAAATATACAGGTAAACTAAAAAAAAAAAATTCACAATTGAGTGTCATATAAAATAAAACAAAATTGTGTTTAATAAATTAGCAATGCATTCCTGTTAAGCGGAATTGGTTTGTATTTTGAAGAGATCTATGTACTCAATTTGAATCAATGTAAAAAAAAACAGTTGTTTCAGGAACAATATCTCACATGCATGCAACGAGAAATGCCGTGCTTTTCCTTCTACTTGATCACCATATATGTATAAATATTTAACTATATACACTAAAAGGCGATGATGTTTGCCATCATATAAAATAATTTAAGACAAAAGAATTTTAATTTAAAAAAAAAAATAATAATAATAATAATAAAATTATGTACAAGGTGTAAGAGAAATGGTTTGTTTTTTTTTTTATTTTTCTTATCGTGTTGTTCCTTTATTCCTTTTCTTTCCTTCGATTAGTTAACTTTTTGTCAATTTTTTGTTTCTTAGCTCTAATATATGAATGTACCCGCATAGGAAGTAGTATTAATGTTTTCTCATTATTTCTTTTGAATACAAAACACACAAATATACACTGCATATATAAAACAAAGCATTAGCAAAAAAGAAAAAAAAAACCTTTAAAACGGAACTGTTAGATAAATATGAAACAGAAAAGAAAAAATATATACATACATATATAAAGTGAATATATATACATATATAAAGAGATAATAAATGTATAGCTAAACTTATATGTATATGTGTTTGAGGATAAACAAACAAACAAAAATATATATATATACATATGTATATATATAAAAAAAAACCTTAATTTATCTTTTAAAAAATAAAATAAAAAATAATAACAATGTGAGGCTTAGTGCTTGCCTGTAAAATATATATGTACTTGACACGTGCTTATTTGTATGTTTCCATTTGTATGTACCTATTCTTTGTTAAGCGTTGTAAAAAATGACGTGAGTATTATATTATGTGCAATGCTTGAAATAGTGCTATAAATACATTATAAGAGAAGAGAATGCTTCAGCAAGATAAACATATGCAGACTAGACCCTGAATTTTGTTTATTATTTTATTCTGTAGCTTGTTTTATAAAAAAAAAAGTAAAAGCATAAAAAATCATCAACAAAAACCGTATCAATTCAAATTCAATTAAATATATATGTATATATGTTTTATGGTAGGTATTCCTTAGTCATATTTTTGTTTACCATATTAGAGTCCTTCACAATATTATTTCTCTAAAGAAGGCATGCGCGCCGCCGATAGTATATTTTCTATGTTTCACATGGTCAAAAAGATGAAAAACTATAATATATTGGGTCCTCTTACAATAGTCTGATCAAATACGTAACTTGACTACGAGAATAGGAGTCATTCTCTATACATACAATTCAATATGTGAGCTATATATAAATTAAACAGTATCGCAACGAAAATTACTATACGTGTATGTCCAAAAAAAAAAGCAATAGCAACGATTATATGAACGCAATAAATGCCAATATACCTCTACCAGTAGCGTGTTAAGTTATTTCAAACTTTACACAATTCATAATATTCTTTCTGTGTGTATCTTTTTACTGCAGGAACACTATTGTCTGCCTTTGCGGTGACATGCACTTAAAATTTTCTAGGCACAGAATCCTCATGTTTCAGTTCTTTTCATTAAGTCGGGTCCTGATTCTTTAAGGATGATATCAGATGCTTTGCTTATTCATGGTCCGCGCTAGGTGTTCATATAATCAACACGGGACGATCTTTAAGGTGTTATTTTATTCGCTCTGAACAAATTTTTGCTCTAACCTTGTTAACTGTAGAAGACACATAAAGGAGGTAGAAAATCATTCCATTCTTCTAATGTCGGGGAAGTTTCCAGCCTCTCAAACTATATCTATGCACGAATGCAGGAAGTCAGTTAGCTTTTTTGGCGCTAGTAAAAAAAGCAGGAGTGTCGTCTAACTCACGCAATAAATAATGAGATCAAAAACTAGAAATCTTAATTAGCTTGGACAACATCCGAGATTCAAACCCCGACATAGAAATCTTCCAGTCTTCTGTCTTCTAACGCAAGGAAAGTGCAGTACTATTAAAAAAGGAAGCATCTAAGTCTCTTTAGTGATTCTATAAAAGGACAAGAAAAACCTTTTGTAGCCAAAAAACTTTGATCTTTTGCCCACTTATGTATCTAAGAGCATGCACCTTCGTTCGTATCGAAATGCCTCACTTCTATCCAGCTCCTCAGAAACTGCGGCAATTCTCTTCGACTGTTCAGCCACAAGTTTTCCAAGGACAACCTGGTCTATTTTCGAGATCTGGGTAGCTTTTCTGTAGCCAGTACTTCTATGAGGCTTCTTTGATTCATATCCAGAGGGCTAATATTGTATTTCAATTCAAAAGTGAACTTGAATTGGTACCCTGTAATTGCTCCGAATCGAAAGCAATTGTAGTCAGTAATTCACACATTAGAAGTGTTTTATTGAGACATCGACATAGCGCCAGTAGTTGCTAACAAAGTCAAAGTTTACACGTAAGCAAATATTAACAACTGACTCTTATTTTGATACTCATCCAATTATTTATTTTATGAGTTCGTACACAATTTGTTTGCACAGAGTGTACAAAAACCGCCTAACATTTTAGAAATTAAATTTTACTATAAGTTGGCTACTTTGACATCTCAAAATCAAAGACGCAATCAGGTTGCCGATTTGTTGAGTTGCTGTAGATACATGTTTCAATAAACCAAGCCCAATATCAAAATTTATAGGTATCGACTGGTTTCGACGTTATATTTTGACTTTCGAATTAATATATAGGATTACCTCCCAGCCATAGTATCCAAGTGTCTATCAGAGTATTTCCACTGTTAGAACTGATTTTATCTTTTCAGTTTGAAGACTTGGATACTTTAAAAAATACTCCAAATAGTTCTTTGCTTGCTACCGCTTCGCTTGATATTCGCTACCCAGCTTTCCGAGATGAACCCAATCTTGGTGATTGAAAGATGTTAATGTTTTCAAGAATTTGATAGTCGGATGTTACATTTTCACCTACAATCATCACTATATAGCCAAACTAGTATTCCGTTGTTATTTCATATGCACGCTTTTTTCTATTAGCAGATACTAAGACCTGCTTACAATGAGGGAAGGCCCTCTTACTGACGATTCGCTACCTAGAAGGAAACTCGTCCGCATATCACAGCTCATCTACTCACTGCTAAAGCATGTGTAGCGGTCGGCAGCATGCACGATTATATGCCAGTATTTGGCCCGACTCAACACAGCTATTAATGCAAACAATGCGCAGGGTCGCCATTTTCTAAATATTGGAAAGAGAAGCTTTACACAACATATACTGCGCAGGAAACTGCATTCTTGAAAGCATCTTAGTCCACAGATCCTTTGCTATCTCTCTGTTTAAATTTAGAGCCCCGTTATCGTGAGCGAATCGAAGGGTTTGTGCTACATACCAAGTATTATGACTAAATAACTTAAGATTACAATTGATTCCTAAAATAGTTGTATAGTTGCGTAACGTTGGAAAAGGAGAATCTCGCCATGCCTTTCACCACATTTAGACAAATCTAGCCTAAGCTGGATCAAAAGAGGTCTAGCAGTCTAGTCTAGCTAAGAAAAACGCATATCAGCCATATCAACACAACAGTAGGTGTTATTGTTTGGCACTGTTTCTTTGGAAGGCACGCGAATTGCGCTTAGCCTCTTCTCGAACGACTTTTGTAGGTACCGTAGGGACCGTAGGAAAGGGACTTGTCCAGCACTCTTTGTCAGAAAAACTCTTCACTCGGGAGTCTTTCTTTATATAAGCTTCAACTATGTACATTGGTGTACACGAATTTAGCACACTAATTACAGAAGTACCAATTATTAATGTTTATTTATTTTCAAAAAGAAATAAACACATTCGTATTTTTATATTGAACGTCATATACAACATTATTCTATGATATACCTGTAAAGAAAACAAATTAAAAATATCATATTAACATACTGCCCGGACGCGTATTAAGCACGCTTATTAATTTTAGAAAAAAACGACTGATTTAGACAACTTACCTTTATTTATTCTTACTTATTTCTAGTATTTAGTTGGAATTCATTTACTTTGTATAACTGAGGTATATCTTGTCGCATTGCCGCTCTGAAATGGCTTTGAATTTCCGTCACCATTCTGCTGGATTTTTTTCTTTAATATGATATTATCAAAACGGTAATTTTATTGACCTTTAAGTAGCTCTTAACTAGTCCAGAAGTGTGTTTGGAGTCATTGTCATGCATGAAACGCCACAAAACCAGTAAGTTATCATCAAACAAAAGATATGGTTCAGAATAATATTTCTCTAAATGTGTTGATCCACTTTATTGTCAATTTGTATTATTGGACCGACACCATGCAGGAAAATTCACCCGAGACCATTATACTTCCACCATGTTTGGAAGACGTTATACATACTTTTTCTTATCCGATCCGTACCTACAAAACTTTCATTTATCAGACCAAAGTACATTTTTCCATAAAAATTAAATGGTTTATTTATTTATTATTATTTATTTATTCTAGTCTGGCTCTACAGCTTTTTTAACTTTTGACCCAAGGTTTTCGCTGTACTATGCATCCCTGTAAATTTGTTTCATCCCGTTGGCGACTTACCGTTTTTGAAGACACAATTATATCGTATTCTGAGAACAGCTCGATTCTTATGTCGCTCGAGCTCTTGGAAGGATCTTTAGCAGAAGTTCGACATATAATTTGGTCTTCTTTTGGAATTGTTTTGTCTTCTTTAGGAACTTGTTTTAGATTTTCTGTGCCCCCAAACGTTTTGAAATGTCTTATTGCACTGTAGACCATTTTACTGGAACACTCCAAACATTTGAAAATCTCTGCAACTGCCTGGCCTTTATTTGCAAAATGAGAAATCTTTTCTCCTCTGACCACCACCGTCTTTGTGATATATCTGATTATATTTTTTTTTTTAGTTTACTTAAACACTTAAAATATTATAAATACCTTAAAATTTGTTCCGATCTTAAAAAAAAAAAAAAACACGAAAATTATAAGAATTTGAAAATATGTTAAATTCGTGTCCAGCAAAAAAACCAACTATGGATGGAATGACAAAAATTTACGTTGTTTCGCAATCAAGCAGAATTGCATCGTTAGTTAGGTAATACAATTTGTTTTGTGACAATTAACAGTTTGGAGAAAAAATAGCGGGAAAATTTAAAACAAAGCAAAAAGTGTAATAAGTGCTAAATTCGAGGAAACAACTGTAGTTCTAAGATAGAACTAGAGAATCCCTACAACCAGTGCTACCACAAAGGACCTACTCTGTCTAACCTAACCTAATCTAAGAATCGTCGAGCTAGGGACTGCTTGCTTTGATATCGGACACGGAGCATAGTATATATATGTGGCGTGTCAAAAACAACGGGCGATTTGAATGACTTATTTCCACACATATTCCACAATAAATGGGTTCGGATTATTTAGGGTATTTTAGGTCAGAACAAAGTACTCATACACTAGCTAATATCTACAAATCCAAACACGCTCAATTACTGTGGAATATGTTTGGAAAAAGTATCGACTTTGGAAAGTATCGACTCCTCTACCGACCTTTTCGACAGACGACATCGCATATACATAAATACATTAAATACAGATACGCGATCAATGTGAAATTTGATAGCTTGATTATGCTATAAATGAAATGTCATTGTGACAAAAGTTTCAGTTGACCTAAGCGACACGCCTTAGCCACATTCAGCCTGAGCAAATACTCGCATGTACAATACATGTAGATGCCACTAACTTCACATGTTCCCAGCAGCAGGTAGAACTGTTTAATTGCGGTTAAGCTTTCGTCGATTTTTTTTGTATGCTGAAAAACCACAATTTTTACTAAAAAATGAAAGCGTATAAAAGAAAATATTAAAATTAGGGTTAGGTTTTACCACTGGTAAAAAAAAGTACTTTCCATCCAACATATACTCGGAAAAACTTACCCAGGTCCAATGGAAGCCAGTTCCCCTCAGACCGGTCTACGTATGTACAAAACCTTTGTTGCTCACAAGTGTTGTAGGTACAAGGGTCATTTAAAAGTTTTAAGAGTAAAAGAGAAACAAGAAACAAGTCTAATTAATTTTTATATTTCACCATAATAGTAGTAGCCGTCTTGTTCTGCAAAATAGGCGTCTATGTATGTGATGACCTCCTCGTTTGATGGAAATCTCTGTACTTCGACACAAGCTTTAAGCTATCAGTTCGAACCGCAATTCGTCCAAAGTGAGCAAGTGTAGCACCCAACGCACAGTCCGCTCAATTGCTCATGTAACAGTTATCCAGTATCATTTGGCGAACTTTTTCGATGCTATCTGTGATGATCGCAGTTATTGACCATCCCGAACGATCATCACCAACCAAGCTGGTACGACCACGTTGAAATTCGGCTGCCCAGCTTTTTTAAGGTGGTAAATGCATTAATTACGGCACGATATTAAATTTTTGTTCATGGCACATGGTAATCAAGAGCAACTAACTGGGTATACAGTTAGAGTAATTTTCGATACTATCCACAGCTATTGCTAACTGTGTATAGCACATTTCGACTATCGAGCGACAGATGGCGCAACAAGGTGTTTTGCTCAGTAATGTTGGCAAACAAGATCAAAGTGTATTTCATATCTTTAATTTAGAATTATATTCAATGAAAAATAATTGTATGATTAATTTAACAAGGGAAAAGCGCGACGATGTTAGGAACACTTTGCACTTCAATACGCTACTCAATCAGTAATGACAAATTACAAATTACATAAAGTTACATAGAAAACAACAATTCTATAGCTAAATGAAAATTGAAACTCAATCCCTTAATTCAGAAATAACATCGATTGTAAATTATAGGCTTGATTTATTATACTAGACTACTTCTACTACAAAGCAACTATCTCTTAAAAACTATACTCTGAGTTATAAGTATATTTAAGTTCTCCCTTTTTACTCTATTCTAAATAGAAGCAGCACACACTCATCGAACACGTTCTCCTATACAATGTTTGAATCGCACTAATTATTTAAGTAACTAAGTACCTATATATTTAATATGCTCTTTAATACGTATGCAAAGGTAGAGGAAATATATATATTTTAGAACCACTTCAATGGCTAAAATACTTCCTTTTTCTCTTAAGTAAACTAATAAAAATAAGTTTCCTGCAATTATAAAATGTATATATAGGAAAAATATTATACATTCTCTTCTCTATGTTTCACTGAGGCTATATAATAATTTCCTAAACTCTATAAAAAAAAAAAAAAACAACGCAATCACCAGATACATAACTACGAAATTGAAAGTTAATAAAAAAAAAAACTAATTTTTAAGGTATCATCATGAAAATGTAAAAAAAAAACAAAATTAACAAATATGCAAAAATGAAAAAAAAAAAAAAAAAAAAAAGTATATATATATAAAAATGTAAACCGTCCAACTGGTCAAAGCTTAACAAAGAAATAAATTAAAAATAAATCAAAACAAAAAAAAAAAAAAAAAATAAATAAAACATGAACGTATTTCCACTTTTCTTATACAGGAATGCTTGTTTAGTAGCTGAACAAATTTAAACATAACACAACAAAATGAAACACAAACACTAAAAAAATGAATTAAAAGGTCTAAAGAACAAACATTTTCAAAAATTAATCAATTTGCAAGGAATTTATTGATTTGTCATAATGTGGCGCAATTATGTTATTCAAACAAATAAATATTATTAATGTTAGCAAAAATTCAAGCCTTTATTTAAACTAAAAGAAAAATACTACACATATTGTAAGGGAATAAACTTAGGAAGACTTGGCGCACATGTTAAATAAAAAAAAAGTAATAATAGTAATAAGTGTAATAATTATCTACTATTTAATTTTAATTGAGGAATACCGTATATTCGATGTATTTTTTTTGTATTGTATTGTGTGTGCATGTAAATTATTAATAGTTTAGTGTAAGTGTTGTCGCTTTCAGTTTGTATATATATGATTTGTTCGCTTTTCCCACTGAAATTAACTTATTATATAAACTTTTATCTATATACCACTTATCTCTCATATTTCTCAAACTGCACGTAAAATCAATTTTACGAGTATCTATAGTGCTCACCTATACACAATATCTTCCAACCAAAAATCTCTTCCGGTTTTCAGGACATCAATTAACAAGCCACTCTTTAAAATCGTTCTTCTTTACTTTAGATAGCGCCAGGCCTCGACCAATAACCAATTCCAGTCAGCTTGAACTTTAGCTTCTAATTCCACTTCCACTTGTACGTGCCACCGTTGTCTCTTCAGGGTGAATTCGAAGACTCTCCGTATCGTAGTCTTAATCTCCATTCATTTCCAATCGCATTTGAGGTTAAGAATTCGAACCTTTCCGACAAATTTGAAACTGACCTACAGTATCCTTTCCATGATGAATTGCAAAAGTAACCAAGAGCCTTTAATGACTACTTCTACGTAATATAGGCATCGCAGGCCTGAAATGATCAATGTCTTTTAACAGGAAATTTTATACAATTTAGCGTATAAATGTGTAAAATAATTCATTAAAGGGTATGAAAGTCTGCATCTAACGGGAAAGCAAAGTATTTTCGGGTTGAAATTGTCTGCTTAGTTGTCCATTTTTCACTTTCTAGATATTTTGTCATTCCCATTTCTTTAAAATTTGTCTTTAAATCACTTTAAAGCAATGTCATTGCATTTTGGTTTTTCTATTCTCTTTATAAAATTTTGTATTTTTAGATACTTTTATACAATCTTATACAACAGTAAAATTTCACTAAGAAATACAAATAATATACACTTATTCATGTATAAAAGTGTGTATTGTACGCGCGTGTTGCATACTGGCGATCAGTCAGTTTTTAACTTTTCAAATTCACAAGGCACAAATTCAATAGTTAACACAAGCGTTTGCCAATGTAACTCATAGCAAAAAGCAAATGCTTTACTGGTCATTCAAGCACTCGATGCACTTAACAAGTAAATAATCATAATATGAAAGAAATATCTCCAATGCACTTCCGAATGATCTTAGTCCGATTGGCTTTATCTCTTGTCTTTCAAATAAATTGAAAGGAATGCTAGACGCATTATGCTTTATCAAAAGGGAAAATCCTCTCGAGACCGCTCTTCACTTGATTATACATACATACATATGTATATTACACTCATGCAATGGTGGCTTAGTTAATACGAGTACAAGGGAGCATTCAAGGGAGCTCTATGCAAACTATAAATATGCAACCCCGGGTGTCGAAATATAGGCCATCTATTGAAGGGTAGAGTGATAAATACTTTTTTCCGCAGTAGCTCCATGAGAAATACAGTACATAAAATCACATCACAGGGAGGTTGAATACCCAATTTCTATAGAACCGGACTCTGAACGAACTTGTCCTACCAATAGAGGATGGAGGGGGAGCAAAGTTCTGACACACGCTGCGTTTGTCACTTATCTGTATCAGACAAGCAACCGATATATGTACATATTTCAACTTTCGCGAAACAAACTTGCAAGTATGGTCGTTTGATAATTTTGGTAAAATGCTACAAGAAGGCGCCGCAATTGATGACGTTACGACTAACAAGTGTCACTCTTCAAATAAGCCCAGGTCAAATTTCAGCCAGAAACAACACATGGTTCGCGTTTTACAGACGTTGAAACGAGCATTTTAGCAAAAAAGTGTTCTTTCACGAAGACAAGATCATCGCAATGGAACTAATTCCCCATCCACCCTATTCTCCGGACTTGGACCTGAAAATTTTGCTCAGTGGGCAGAAATTCTCGTCGAATAAAAGTGTCATCGCCGTCGGCAATGTGTATTTTGCAGCCTTTGACAGGATAACCAAATTGAAAACTCACTGGACAAACCTATACCCAAAGCCTTCAAACTTGAGAAATAAAATTGATTAAAAAAAAAAAAAAAATATAGTTTTGGCCGGGATGCCAAAAATTAGATATGAGTCTGTACAGCCTATCTAGAGAGCTGAAATCTTCCACAAAAAAAAGGAAGTGGTAAACCCAAAACAATCTCATGTTACATATCGAATGAATGGTGAAATAGGAAGTCGTATAAAAAAATATTTTTTTCCGAAAAAAATGTGTTGAACAAAAAAGCTCAAAACTCATCGGCAACTAAATAGCTCATCTACCTCGCTGCTGAGTAATTGCCGTTTGTTTTATTAATGTATAGGTACATGTGAGTACTTAGAGTACTTTCCTAGGCCTGATGGAACACAATTACAATAGAAACGGGCGTTTGTGTTCCCTTTTAACCTCCCTAAAACTAAACGTTAGGTTTGATAGGATATATAGTATGTATGGATGGATGAGTGGCTGTGGTTGGTATTTCTTGATACAGCAGGCATGTGTCTGACAAACGCGTGCCCAATTGAGCAATGGCCGGTGAGGGAGTCTGTTGGGAGATTAGCGCAAGGGTTGCTAAATAGGAAAATTTATTATTGATTTCCATTTTTAACAAGTTAGTAAATTGTTTGGGTTGACTTTTCTTGAAATTCCAACAAGTTCATCTCTAGCTTTAAATAGCGTTATCCGTTGGCCACATAAGGGTTCAGTTAGAAGTTCCTCTTCAGCTAAAGTTGGGGAGTCCTATGACGATGCAAAACAATGGATCGTGTCGTTATTTTGTACTCTCGACACGCCATCTTTCTGAGGGCTTCTTTTGAGAACTCCTGAAACGCAAATGTCTCTAACATTAAATTTGGACGTGTTCTTCCGAGCATCCCCAAGCGATATATCGTCGTTGGGAGTGCAAAATTAGCGTCATCGTTTTTAACGGCAAACGATGATTAAATAAAAGGGTATACAGTTTTTATTGTCTTCTGTAAAGTTTGTTATTTTGCACATAGCAGACTTTGCACGCCCAATGTAGTGAAAAAAATGCGTCTGTGTCTAGGACAAGGGGTAAATTATCGTTGTTTGCCTCCCCCTTGAAGAGCCTTACCACTATTTGTTTTCAAACCGTATTTACTAAAAATATTCATAGCACTGGAATACAAGAAGTGACTGAACAGATCGACAGCGCAGAAGGAGAATATTTCTTTTTTAATTGATGTTTTCTTTTTAATTTTTATTGCATTTGTAAAATAACGCGGGTATGTACATACGTTTAGGAAGCTTTTTATATTGTAATTATTATTAATTTACACTTTTTCATTTCAAGGCAATGACAAACATATCATTTTACGAGTTCAAAGCCGGTGTAATTGTAGCCGTAATCGATGTTTTGCTTTCCTATAATTTAGACATAAAACTTGCGTATACATTTTAGAAATTATGTATTTGTGTATTTTTGTTCATTTATTAAAAAAAAAAAAAATCTAAAACCACAAATGTTATGGTAAGTATTCAGTAATCACTTCCATTTCCAGTCGTGTTTATCCATTCATTTAGGAGTAGCTGACCGTGTCGTGTGTCCTGACAGTCTGAAATTTACTGAGCAAACTCTTATATACATTTCATACATTTAAGTATTACTGAACAAAAATTAAAAAAAAATTACAGATTGTCAAATAAAGTCTATGAATCAGGCAACTTCAACGGAAAGTATAAGAAATACAAACTTTGCAGGTTGTCATGTAATTTTATCGACACTCTTAACAGTGTAATCGATTTACTCAATTTGAACAAAACTAATTGTCGTTTAAGGAGTAGTTAACGAAGACTTTTCCATGATTCAAAAATATTTCATTTAGTGAGTGTGGTACGAGGGATTTTTTTTGTGGAAATGGCTTTATTCTATTTCTTCATTTTATATAAACTGTAATAATCCAGGAAAAAAAAACTCAGCCTGCACTCACGCTGATCCCTGCGGATAAATTTAACTGCTAACACTCTAAAAACTCACCTGAATAGCTTGATCGTGTCTTAGGCTCGATTAAGGTGCACCGCTTATTGCTTACAGCTACTTGCATGATTTACCTACAAAAAAATACATGTATTGACATTCGAATATAGTTTAACTAAAATAATTTGTATTTATGTGTAATATGTGAATGAGAAAGGATTTTTTTTTTTTAAAGCAATAACCGGAATCAGTTTGAGAAACTTTTGTTCTACATATATTTGCAATAATTGTGCGTGATTTCATAAAAAACAAATTGATGCAAAATAATAATAAAAAAAGAAAAAATAAACGAAGTAAAGCAAAATACCAACCATAAAACGATTTATAAGAGAAATGAAATATAAAAAATAAAGCAAATTAATTATTGAACCATACACATGGAAAAAACAAAGGATAATAATAATTTTTAATGAAGATACATTGGTTAATGGATAAGATAAAACAAATTGCAATAAAGACATTTATAAATCAGCATGTAAGCAGCAAAACATCATACAGCATTACACAAACAATTAATATTGAAAGCTATAAAAATCAAATACAAACAAAATTAAAAAAAAAACGATTATACTCATGTATAATATATATATAAATATGTATTTATATATTGTATAACTCTATATAACCAAAAAAAAAAAAAGGAATTTTAACAGCAAAAGTATCGCTTTACATGTTCATCGTACCTATAGTTAAGTAGGCTATACTTAAACAATCTTAAGCTTATTTGAAGAATAACAAGAAAGCAAATAAAAGATATAATTATTATAATAGTACCTCATATATGAAAAAAAAAATAATAATAAGTCTGTGAAATCATTATGCAGAGGAGTATTTTGTGTTTCTGTCTCCGCCCAAAAGTGTTATATTACCTACTATAATACTTTCTTAGACTACAAGAGACGAACAAATCATATTATTGTAAAATGAAATATATATAGATACAGGGTGTCTAAATAAAAACAAAAAATGCTTGGCGATTTTACTCGTAAACTTGGTGCGGTCGAGGCTTTATAGAAGAGTCGGTGCCATTTGCTTTTAGTAGCCACTATACCCGTGCTCCATTCAAGCTGGGTAATTGCTCGCATGTGTCATACGGTTGCCAATAACTACAATGCTTTGCAAAAGTATAACCGCACCCTGCAAATAGCCTTTTCCAGGAAACTCTAAACGGTTACAGGACATTTATTATTTTTTTGTTTTATGGCGACAAGTGATTAGAGCAAAAAAAAAATTCCCCGATATTTTCTTTTGGGATTTCCAGCAATAAAAAACTGTTTCGTATAAGTTGCAAAAGTATAACAGCATTACATTTCTCTCAATTTTTTTTATTTTGGCCAATTGTTTTTTACAGACATTAGTATGGGATTTTATTACAACTTTTTTTCAATGATACTAAAAATTCTATTGGGCATACTCTGAATTAATTTTCTTAGTATGGAACCCTCCAAGGAGTTCCATGCATCCATAATTGATGCTCGGAGCTCGGCAACATTCGCGAATTGCCGGCGTGTAATTATCCCCCAAAGATTTTCTATCGGATTACAATCCGGAGAACGTGCCGGATCAATTCATCAATCTGATGTTTTGGGCTTGAAACAATTCCAAATTTCGATGACAAATGTTAATCGCTGCATTATCTTGTTGAAAAACATGAGAAAATCGCCGATGTCGCCTTAAATATGGTACCAAGTTCTCTTAGAGTAACTGGGTGTATGCTGCACTCTCCATTTTTGTGAAGGTAAAGGCAAGTAAAACCTTACCGCGAGCACATAAAGCCCCCCAAATCGTGCTAATATCCATTAAAGCCGTCTGGTCCATCAAGATTAAACTTCTTTTCGTCACTAAAAATATTAAAAAAAAAAAAAATATTATATTAAATTAAGACATTTCAAATTGAAAAGAAAAGAGGAAATGAAAACAATTTTACTTACGGTTTTCCAATTACGATCCATGTTGTTACGAGCGAATTCCACTCTCTTTTCGTTGTGGGCTGCTGCTAGACATGGAGCAGGCACCATTTTGCTTCGAACGATTAATCCGCTGCGTTTTATAGTACGCGAAACCGTCGAAACCGGAACATCTAAATCTAATTCACTCCGAATTTCTGACAATGAACGCACCGACTTGGACGAAGCCTTTATTATTCGCCTTTGATCGCGACATTCATTTTCATTTTTAGTGCATTTTTATTTCATATTTCATTAAACTAATATGCTAGACAAAAAACGCTTAAAACTAGCTTAACTAACTTAACTATGCTATTCTAACTTTCTGGCCCTATGCGGGTGCTCTAAGCAAAACCTAATACTTAATTTATTGCTTATTGACAATGACTAAGAAAATTTTTTTTTTAATGAAATTAAAAAACTTAGTAACTGAACTTATTTTTTTTGTTTGTTCTTATACATAAAACTTAAGAAACTACCTTATTCTACCTTAATCTATCTTACTCTACCTTACGTAATACTATACGTACTTTTTTTTTTTTATCCAAGTGCTGTGGGATTTTTTTATTATTTTTTTGTTTTAATATTAAATACCTACATCTACCTACATACCTACAATACCTAAACCTTAAACTATGTAAGTCGGCCATGGACAACATACAGCCAACTTCAAACATCAAACAGCCTACCCTAGATTAGGGGGAAACGACGAAGGTCCTCTCTTTCGGTTAGCCACCAGAAATGTCCGTACTGACGTTGTACTTCCTTCATATCGCGACCCGATGCCGCCCTACTAAACCCGAGACGCTCCACACGGTTGTGTGCAACGTCTCTGGCGTAGTTGAGTCGCCTACCCACAGCTGTCCGAGCAACATGGAAGATTAGCGGCACTGCCCCTGGATGAGACCCTTTTCATCAAAATAGAGGAACGCCTCTGGGGGAACAAAGCCGTTAAGGCGCACTTTCTCGTGATACTCGTAATTGCGGTAATAAGCCCCAGAGATCAGGTTGTTCGTCGAGCTCATTGCTCTTGCAGTGTGCCTTCGAATCAGCTTGATAACGAAATTATCCACTCTTATTAGGCTAGCCCTATTGTACAGGACCTCATTGGGATAGAATTTTATGTACTGGCACTCTGGTGTTCTGTATAAATGAAGGCAAGACCTGTTAAACACCTGAATCTTTTCCAACAAGCTTGCTCCCACGTTTAACCACACGGGGCATATACGAGCATGGGCCGAATGAGGGCCATGTAGCAGATTACCTTTGATCGCGACTTGTAAGCTTCTGTGGACAGCCAGGTCAGATTGTTGTGCCATAAGTAAAAAATTTCGAATGACACGGTCCGATTTTGATATTTTCTTCGTGATTGCTCAAAAGCCCAAACTATCCTCGTGCAAAGCCAGAATTTTTCCCTTTTTTACTTCCGTTAAATGCGTACCACGCGGCATTCTTATTTGTCAAAATCACAATAAAAACTGAATGAAAATTGCAGTTTTTATATCGTGCGGCTATACTTCTGCAAGCTAGACAAAACAGTTTTTTATTGTTGGAAATCCCAAAAGAAAATATCGGGGATTTTTTTTTTTGCTCTAATTACTTGTTAATTGATGCCATAAAATAAAAAAAATAATAAAGGGCCTGTATCCGTTTAGAGTTTCCTGGAAAAGGCCTTTTACAGGGTGCGGTTATACTTTTGCAAAGCACTGTAGTATGTATTCTGGCAGTAGCGGGTAGATAAGTTGTATAATTGCGGTTAAATTCTTTATTAAATGGTGATCGATTCCGCTTCATATAGTGGGGGTAAAAGTAGAAACGTGATTGTCTTTCGACATAAAAAAAATAAGTAAATTAGAAACAGTTTGTGTTTGCTAAAAACGAAAGCATTTGATAACAAATGTAAACGTGTCAATGAAAAGAGTAATACCTTTGAAAAGGGTGATTCAATTAGAGGTTACGAGTACAGTTTAAATTTGGAACTACTGTGGTTCTGTCAAAGATAAACAGCAGATATTTAACATCTGTGAATACTAATCATTGATATTTGTAATTATGGAACGATATATGAGAGAACGCATTTTAATTGTTAAAACCCATCTCTGAAATGGGAACAATTTAACTAGCAGAATTCGCGCATTGTGAAATAATATTGGCATTCATAACCGTCCATCTCGTGCTGCGATCGAACCGGGTCAGTTTGCATATGCAAACAGCAGCGCGTCCTCGTAGTGGCCGGCCACGCGAAAATATCGCCGCAGTGGATGACAGTGTTCGTGACAATCCGTCAGAATCCATTCGCCATTGTTCCGACGAACCTTTTATACAGCTCCACGCAGTGCATTTCAACACAAGATCTGCATCTGAATGTCTACAAGATTCAATTGACTCAGGACCAAAAGGCAGCAGACCATGAATAGCGTTTCGTAGGCGATTTTCCGAACAAAATCATCATTCGAGGGTGGCCGTAGTGTAGTGGTAACATCATCGCTTGTCACACTGTTGATTCACGGTTCGAATCCTGATGTCAAGAATCATCTATTTATTTCCCATGAAATAAATAAAAAAGTCGATCACTTGCGAAAGCTAAGTCAACTCTACTGTGAAGGCATAACACTGGCAGTAGGGTGGTCATATGGCTAAAATGCAACTTAATCGTGATGATATCAGGAGGACGGAAAAAAATACTGTGAATCATAAGTAACGACAACAATAGCGAAAAAACAAACAAAATACTCCCCAGTTATCTGGACAGCCACCCTTGGAGTTTACAGAAACTTAATACCACCTGAGTTTCAAACTACACCACTCTGTCTTTCTCTCTGTCTCTTCCCCTTTCCGCAAAACGCAAGTGTTCTAAAAATTAGTATAATGGTATTGATATCCCCTTTAAAACGTGCAAATTATAAAAAAAAAAAAAAAAAAATCTTCAGCGATAATGCTCATTTTCAATTAAATGGCTGGGTAAACGAACAAACTTATCGCATTTGGGATCATGCAAATCCACGGGGCCATTCACGAAAAACCAATGAAGCTTGTACATGTTGGCTTTAAATGTTTGCAGGTTGTAGTGATGGGGAAGTGCAGAGCCTGGTAGATCAATCCACATTCGTGTCGTTCGGCTTATAAACGAATCCCTATATTTGACAGTACGACCGAAGTTAGGGTGAACTGATTTTGATCAAATTTGATTTGTACTTGTATGTTTGATCTAACGTGTATGTATGTAGTATCGTTTGAAAATTGTCAAAATCAGATGCAGGACGGGTAAGTGATTAAAAATCATTAATCTGTTCCGTACTCAGGCGAGCAGGAATTAATAAAGTTGGGCTTGTAATAGCTGATTATCAAGCGTATATTAAAACAATACTTTAATTAGTTCAACTGAAGCATATGTAGAAAAAAACTCGAATAAGTAAATTTAAAAATTAACTTTATTGGATGGCTCTTAGTCGACGAGTGTTTCAACATTTTCATTTTATCTTCCTCGAAGCTGCTAATGGCTTATGTACCACTCAGCTGTTCTTCTATAGGTTAACCACCCTAGCCTATTTTCCTTTTTGCAGCGAAAAAACTGCGTCTGTAGTGGTTATACTCGTAGATGGTCGTTCTGTATTTGTGTGTGCACAAGTCGGTTGATCGTCAACAATGCTCCACATTTTCGGAGTGTGTGCTAGAGTGCATTGTTTTATACGGTGCATCTCACTCACGTCCAATTCGGCCATCATGGGATTGGGATCGGCATGTGGACCAATTCGCCCGATTTTTGACAGTTGACAGGTTCTTCTCTTTGCGGCGTGTCGTGCGTGGTGTTTTTTTCTTAAATTTTACATTCAGTGTTAATTTTATTTGAATGCTGATGATTTATTTGTGTTGTGTGCATTAGAGATAGTTACTCGTAATGTTAAGCATTTGGTGTGCTTGATTTTAGCTACATTTGAGTAACTAGCTTCCTGCAATCCTCAATCATCAGCTCCAGTTGTTGTGTTGGGACACAATAGCATTTTCTTATTATCTTTTCTCAGGGGAGGTGTCCCAAAATTCACGCAAGAAGTAATTTTGATAGAAAGTAAAGTAGACAGTGTAGGGAATAACATATGTATGGAATAACATATCGGGTAAATGGACTCCACGGCTTTGCTGGCAAATTTTCCATGACCGTTTTGCATAAATGTGGCTGAATTTCGTTGATACAGCGCTCAATTTGCTCCTTCAAGGCGTGGGTGGTCGTGGGCTTGTTGGCATAAACCTTTGACTTCAAAAAATCTCAATGAAAAAAGTTTAACGACATCAAATCGCATGATCTGAGCGGCCAATTCTGATCGCCAAAACGGGAAATTACATAACCAGGAAATGACTCATGCAGTAATTGAATCGTTTCTCCGGCTGTATGGCATGTGGCACCGTCTTCTCGAAACCACATGTCGTCCTCATCCGTATATTGCTATTTAGGCACAAAAAACTGGATTAACATGTCGCGATAGCGACCACTTATTGCCTGAGCAGTCGCATTTTCAAAGAAGAATGGTCCGATGATGCCTCCGCACCAAACAGTGACAAGTTGTGGATGCATTTGTTTCTCAACAATCACTCGTGGATTTTTTGAACCCCAAATTCGACAATTTTGACGATTAACAAAGCCATAAAGATGAAAATGAGCCTCATCGCTGAAGACGATTTTGTTTCAAAAAACCTTCATTATTTTCAAAATATTGCTCAACAATGAAAACGAGTTGTTCTTTCGTGTAGCACTCCATACTGAATAACCCTGAACTGTCAGCTGTCACGCTGTCTTCGTTTTTCGTTGGCAACACTTTACCGCACAAATGGCACACAATTTTGGAACACCCATTATACCGCTGGACCAGCACCCAGAGATGCCTGTTGATTCTGCTCTTAAATTGCTGAAGATTAGAGGCTTCTGAAAATATGTCTCGTGAGAGTGAATTTCAAAGTTTACTTATCATATAGCAGAAAAGATTGCGATAAAGGGTATCGGTGCTAAGTGTACTACAAGTCTTCGATGAGCTTTCGGTTGGAGAAGTTTAGTGCAGGATATTTTTTTAAGCGAACGTCTGTGTGCTGGCGAGCACATATGAAGAGAATGTTTTGGGGCCGAACTTCAAACGTGAGAACAATGCTTAAGTTCTGGTCTAACTTGTGCTTTGCATAGAAAGAGCTGTTGCGCTGCAAAGTGTCTCTTTGCTCTAAATGGGTAGCTCAACTTTACGGACACCAGAGTTGACTGTGACGCCAAGAAAATGCACGGATTGCTTGGGATGGATAATTTGGTCATTCATTTGAAGCAGTACAGTAGGTGAGTTTTTTTCTGGAAAAAGGCGGTGAATTTGGTTTTCTCCGCATTGACGTCGACTAAGTTTGCTTATCCTCACTGCAAGACTTTCTATAGGTCTTTATTTAATGAGTTTATCTGGTCGCATCTCTGACGATGTAAAGTATTTGCATTCAAAGGTAAAATGTTAGAGCAAGATGAAATTAGGGTGCGCTGTCATCGGCATTGGTTGTTAGTTGACCCTAGAATGTCGTTGATATGAAGTAGAAACAGAGTTGGTGAAAGTCTAGAACCCTGAAAAATTCCAGCGTTTACAATTTGAAGTAAATTGTTTATCCAACCGTTGTTTTGGAAGTCCATGTGAGGCTAGCCTGATTAATGCGGCACTACGCCAGGCTCAATCGTAAGCTTTTGGAATGTTTGGGGCAACGGCTCTTGATTCCCTGTGCTGTTCCGATGGCTGATGGGTTTCTTAGCTGAGCAGATCTCCAGAAAAACGGCGTCTGCGAAAACCATACTGCCGGTCACTTATTAGTCCGTGTCCATCCAGGTATTTGATTATTTTAAAATTGATGACTTTTCCCATCACTTTAGATACTATGGACTACAACACTTTGGCACAGTAGCTTTGCGACAAGCATTTCATTCCTTTTTTGGAAATTGGTTGAATGCAGGCACAGTTTTCCTGCAAGAAGGAAAAGTTTTTTTTTGCGCATAAGACGCATATGTCCACAAAGAATAAATGTTGGTTCTCGTGCATAGTTTTTGAGGATTATGGCTGGTATTCCGTCAGGTCATGTTGCCTTTGTGCAATCCAGAATATTAGGAATGCCCGAAATTACGCGACATCGAAACTTCACATCTAGCATCGATGCCTGACCAGAAAGGACGTGAGCCACTTGGACTTGATTGGCTCCTTGATGATCATGGGCGGATTTTTTTTATTTTTTTTTATTTTTGCTCAACATGAGAAACGTCTTTGAGAGGGAAGGAAGCAAAGCAGGGGCCTTTCAACGATCACTAGAGGAAGGGTAAACAATAAAGAGACGGGGTGAACTAGCACCAGCCGCGAAATTCGAAACACAGGGCCCAACAAATTCAGACTGTATGGCGCCCTGCCACACTTAATCTGTTTCAGCGAAATGAGTAAATACTAGTAAATACTCACAAAAATAGGAACTGCTACGTAAGTATTCTCAAGTGGGTACTACAAAATACCTCAGCGTTTGTGGTAGGAGTAAACCTACATACATAGAAATATCTGTTTATCTAATAATCTGTACAAATGATGGATATTCACCATGTGTTGAGTTTCGGAAGCAATATTTTGACATCCACTAATCCAAGGAACAAAAGACGCCATAATAAGAGCTTTTTAAATATAATAGCATATAACTGAACCGGAGGTAGCTTGTGTCATCTATGTATCTGGCAGGTAGAAAATTCAGGTTCTGAAACGAGATTTTCACCGACTTCAACCCGCAGGGCAAGCACACATATGGCTGAGAGTATCTAGATTTCAAAGATTGACAGCACAAGGCGCTTGTGTTAGCAGAAGGCGATCTTAATTTAACAGTATCTTTCCAATACGTGTCTTTTTCTCCTCTTTCTTGCTGTCGTCAGATACAGACGGTCACTTTTGTCAATAAATTACTTGTTTAAAATAAATTGTTCTTTTATTACCGAAAACGTTTAACTCAACAAGTATTTACCCAGAGAAATTCACACTTTCTAATGTATGTTTAGTACACACATATCGGAAAGATATTGTTAAATTAGCATCACCTTCGGACAACCCAAGAGCCTCGTCCTGTCTAAGTCATTAGCTGTTATTGTTTAGATTGCTGCAAATCGAGGTCATCTACAACAATATATACTGGTTTTAAGGCCTCGAAACATAGAATCCGTTGAAGGTTGATGATGACGTTCACGTATTTCCGGAAAGAACAGTCCCATACAATACGTCGCATACCTTCGTTGACAGATTGAAATGTCAACCGATTGTCAAAGGCCATGACAGTTCCTCTTCTCTCTCAATACTTCCACCAAAGAAAGTGCTTGCTCTCAATTTGCCGACTGCCAACGTATCAACAGACTACAAAAGTAGAAAGTAAACCTACTTTATCCGTCGAAGTTCATACATGCGTCGGTTATGGGCCACCTTCCATAAGAATACGTGTATTCTATCTATGTCAGTTAAAAACGTCTCAGCAACGGATCAATGGATTCTATGGGTCGGGGCCTTTAGTCTGCTAATATTTACTACCTCTTCAGCTCCGAATGGTCGGGGTGGTCGTTGATGCATTCCAGCACTTCGTTTGGTCCTGTATAAGGTGACTGAAGCAGTTTTCGAATACTATCAACTCTAAGGAATGCATGATAACGATTTTTTTCCAGAAAAATTTGTGGATCAGGTGATATGTTCTCAGAGATGACGAATTTGCCCGGTAAGCGTAAACCGGTGCCATCGCAAGGTCAGTGGTCGAGTTGGGATCGACCTTGTAGCAAGTGCGGAGATCGAGAAGTACTGTTTATGGTCAAGGAATTTGGGAGTTGCACATGAGTGCTATTTTTATGCCTGGCCAGACATATTTTTGCCTGATTTGCCGTCATGTTGTTCAACCACTAGCATGTGACAGCCCATGAATAGTATTGAATGCTTGTCGTCGAAGAGCAGCAAGCATGTAAGGACGTACAAGTCTAGGAGAAATGTCGCAGTAAATTCCGTTACGACCCTCGATAGACAAACGCTGATGCTTGAGGAAATTGTTGTTGGTGCTAGAGAGTACCTGTTGAAGCTCGTTGTCATTTTTCATTTTGGCTGAGGTTTCCATTATTCGCACTAAGCAAATTTTTTTTTTTATTTATTTATTTTTTTTATTTTTCTTTTACTTTTAAAGTTTTCAATTTTCACAGAAAAGTGCATGTATACAAACTGCACAAATGGGCATAACGCTTGTGCTAAGTGATTTCTACTGCTGAAGAGGGGGATGGGTGGGGTGGTGAATGCAGTGAATGTTGGAAAATATTATGGGTATTGCCATATGTCCCAAAGTTAAAATAATTTAAAGTTAATTTTGTCCTTTGATATTTTCTTTCTTTTTTTATTGACTGAAAATATTATACTGCTAAATACCCCAGAGTAAATATAATTAAACTTTAGCTCCAGGCGCCTGCCTGACAGTTGTTGACATACCCTTAGCGACGAAGTCGCGTGAGCGGCTAAACTTTACGGAAAAAAGGGTTAAAATCCTGTTAGCGAGCGAAGCGAGCCACCCCACCCCACACTTTAAATACACCAGACTTTCTTACAGGCGCCTGCCTGACAGTTTTTGGTATACACTTATTTAACTATGTAACTTCGTTTAAACCGCCAGGTGATTTTCAACTGGCAACACTGTTCTCAACTATAAACAAATGAAAAACATGCGAAAAATTTTTTTCATTTCTTCAAGAAAAAAATTTTATATTTACGTTTTTTAGGCCATTTTAAGCCAGAAAACAATTTTTTTTTGCTCAGTGCGCATAATAGAAACCGACCCCTTAATTTTTAATGCATTTTTTCTTATTAATTTATTATAACTTACTAGCTAGACAAAAAAACGCTTAAAACTAGCTCAACTAACTAATCTATGTTATTCTAACTTAGTGGCCCTATTCGGGCGCTCTAAGCAAAACCTAATACTTAAAAGTATGTCTTTCGACGTAACTTATTTTTTTTTTTCATTTATTTCATTATTTTATTATCAATTGTTACTAAGAAAATAATATGAAAAAACTTAGTGAATGAACATTTTTTTGTTTTGTACTTATATATATAAAACTTAAAAAACGACCTTAAAAAAAAATCTTAAACTATGTACCTTAATCTATATTTTACTCTACCTCACGTAATTCTTTTTTTTACTTTTGTTTTTTCTGTTTTTTTTTTTTTTTTGTGGTGTGGAAATTTTGTTCACTTACCTACGAACTACATACCTACTATACCTAAACCTAAATTAGGTAAGTCGGCCATGGACAAAAAACAGCCAAATTCGATCGTCAAACAGGCTACCCTGGATTATGGGGAAGCGACGAAGGAGTTTCCTCTCTTTCGGCTAGCCACCAGAAATGTCCGTACTGACGTTGTACATCCTTCATATCGCGACCGGATACCGTCCTACTAAACCGGAGATGCTCCACACTACTGTGTGCAATGTCTCTGTCGAAGTTGAGTCGCTTATCAGCAGCTGTCCGAGCAACATGGAAGATTAGCGGCACCGCCAATCTGTCCCGAATCAGACCTTTCTCATCGAAATAGAGGAATGACTCTGGGGTTAAGGCGAACTTTCTCGTGGTACCTGTAATTGGGGTAATAAGCCCCAGTGATTGCTCTTGTAATATACCTTAGAATCAGCTCGATCAGGAAATTACCCACCCTTATTAGCCCCAGAGATCAGGTTATTCATCGAGCTCATTGCTCTTGAATGAGGGCCATGCAGCAGATTACCTTTACCCTTGCATCGAGTTGCTTGCTATAAAAAAGTCTCTTTGTAAGGGCAAAAGCACCTTTGGCTCTGGCCAGAGCAGCATCTATATGTTTGTTAAAATATAGACATTGGTCTAACCAGAGCCCAAGGTATCTGACTACACCTCGACATGCAAGTGGCTGTCCGTGCGGTCCCACGATTGAGAACTTTCGCCAATTCTTTCTGGTATCCCTAGAGGCCGCAGACAACGGCGTCCTAAAAAGAATTGTTTCCGATTCGCAATATCGCTGAATCTTATCGAAGTCGCGTTGCAAGAAAACTGCAATGACCTCGATTTTTGGCCCTGATCTGTATGCGATCAAGTCGTCTGCGTACGCTATGGCATGGTGAAGTGATCCTATGAGATCACTCATGCAAATGTTGAAAAGGATCGGTGAATTCACCGCACCTTGTTGACCGTTATTAATTTGAAATGTTCCAATAGAAGTTACATTGCCATTTTTGACAATGAACTGTCTACTGGTGAGCATGTTGTAAAGTATGTACAGCAGTGGTTTGCTTATGCCCAGCCTGTTCAGCTTGTAGACGAGTCCCTTTAACCATACGGTGTCGAAGGCATTCTCCAAGTCAATCAGGCAGGCACTCGTGCATTGGTTCTTGCTTTTGTTCCATTGGATATCCGATACCAGTTTAAACGCGGAATGTATTGCATTAAATCATGCCCCGCCTTAAAACAGAATTGGTTATCCGGAATTATTATCGTTGTCCTTTCGTTGTTTTTCCTCTATGTTCTCTGCAGATTCGGGATAATGCGTCAGCAACGATGTTGTCAGCACCCTTGATAAAGATGATCCCGGTTGAAAATTGTGAGATGAAATCAAGTTGTCTCAGCTGTCTTGGTGAAGCATGTGTCGAAAGAATTTGATTACAGCGAAGATTGCTAAAACTTCTCTGTCGTAGGTGCTATAGTTAACTTCCATGGGACTCAACATTCTGGAGAAGAAGCCGACAGGTCTCCACGAGTCGTCTTCGAGCTGCTCCAGTGTTGCCCCAATCGCAGTGGTGGAAGCATCAGTTGATAGTGATAACAGTAGAGTTGGTGACAGGTAGGTTGTGCGAGCTGTAGCAGCAATGCTTAGTTTGCAGTCCGATAGGGCCTTTTCACTCTCTGAGATCCAATTAATTTTCTGTCTGTCGTTTTTTTCACATTTAGAATCGCGTTGAGTGGTGTCTGTAGCGAAGATCGGTGATGGTTTCTGGCTTAGGATAGGGGAGAATCGTTTCGATCCGTTCCACTGGTGGTTGATCGATATTTGGTGATGGTGTAGCCCAGTTAGTTCAGCTACTCCTTGGCATATTCACACTTACTGATATTGATGGAGAGTTTGTTTTTACGTAGGTTATCAAAAACTTGTTAAAGGTGTGAAGAAAGTTCTTCAAATGTGTCGGGTGCAACTATGAGGTCGTCTATAAATATCCCTACAAAGTCCAGATCCTTGAAGATGGTGTCCATATGCCGCTGAAACGTTTGTATAGCGTTGCAAAGATGTGGTGGTGGCATACCCAAGAACTCGAACAGATAGAAGGGTGTTATGATGGCGGTCTTATGAATATTCATCTCGGCCATCGGAATCTGGTGATATGCACTCACCAAGTTGATTGTTAAAAAAACGTTTTGCTATGAACTCGCTGAAAGAGATCTTCGATGAATGGGACTGGGATTAGAAATTGTTTGAGCGTTGAATAGTCTATAATCGCAATTTTTTTAATTCTACATACACTCAACAACGGGAAGACCGGTCGCTACAATATGATGGAAGACAGCAGCTGGTATTGGCGGATATTGTTTTTAGTGGCAAGGTAATGTCGATGACAATGCTTTCGCTGGACAAAGCAGTGAGAGGGTCAACAAGGTGATGTTGTTTGAGGTCGATGAGTAACCCGAAGTCGACGATGAAATCGGCCCCGATTATTGGAGTTTTAATGTCTGCAATAATAAAGGACCAATTGAATGCCCTGTTGACTAACAGATTCTCTTGTCCATATGTGTTGGTAGATGAGTTCGCTGCATACAGTTTGAAAGAAGTAGGTTCAATACATGCTTGAGTAATGTGCGATATAACGCTAAGACGACAGAACCAGAATCAATCAGATGAGAAGTCTGGCCATACAAGTGCAGGCGGTATTCTTTGTTGGAAATAATGTTGTTTAGTTGATTGCTGCCGCCAGCCATCTTTAGGGGCGACAGCCGGGCTGGTTTTCCTGGTTGTTAGAGAATGATTTGTAGTTGCATGGTTGCGAGCACCGAAGTCCCAATCATATAGTTCGAAGATCTTCTGTAGCTCTGCTACCACCAAGAAATTTCATCATGCGCAGAAGTTGAGAAGGCCTCTCTGGAGGTGAGCGGATGATGTCAGAAACCTCTTGTAGCACGTCAGGGTTAAGGGATGCTACAACTGATTAGTATCCGCACTAATGTTACGTGTCCTGAATTGCGCATCAATCTGAAAAAATCCGAGCTCTGGATCTGTTCTCCAGAAAGGGGGAAGCTTAAAGTTGGCGAGGGCCACAATATTGTCTTCAGTTTCGGCACAGCTCCAGCATTTACTGGATTCGCCGCTGCGCCCTGGGGTGAACCAGGATTCGACATTTCTTTTTAAGATATATATGTGTCAAAGATAATCACTTTGCCCACGACGTCGGAGTCATCAATTATAGAGTAGTACTTTAGAAGGTGTAAACATCCGTGGGCAATACTCGTTTTCGATAAGAAAAGAAAAAAAAATTTATTTCAAATAATTAAATTTCTTTGATACAACAAGAAGCGAAAGTTACAAAATGTTTCGGACCGATGCTGTACCGTTCTGTTGAAATAGTCTTCTCAACAACACTAGCGTCTCATACAGTCAGGCGTTGATGCCCATAAACTATCCGACATACATACCTTTCACTGGCGCCATCTAGCAGTGGTGCGTAAAAACGCAGACCATTTTCGAATCTGTCTACATAGGCTCTGCGTGCCTATAAATTCGAAACTTACCTTGCGGCTGAGAATTGGTGATAGGTGAGGACCGGAAATAGGTCACAAAAGCTCACTGAAAGGAAGTATTAACCGCGCGAAATTTGGCCAAAATACGTCCATGCAAGTGTACTTAAATAAAAGTTGAAAGGAAAGCTTTTCATTGACACGCTTTGGATTTTTACTGTGGACATAAATTTTCTTTGCAAGGACTTTCATTATAGGAAACACAAAAACCTGTTCCTATTTCATTAGTAGACATTAACTGGTCGGGAATGTATAATTCCTGACGAGTCTTGTGGCCATACTGTAGTCGCTCTCCTATCGACCTGGACAACAATAGTTAGATAAGATTTATGGAAAATTCTTTTAAGGGGAATTGTTATTAAATAAACTGACTTTAGGGGAAAACATTCGGGAAATTCTTATTACTGAGACGGGGCTTAGCGATATCTTCATTTTTTCGTTGCTAGAGTTCCGAATAACAAAATTTCCTTTTGTGCAACGTTTCTTTATATCACACACAAATTAACAACCCTCTGTCGTAATTTCATTGCTCAGAATTTACAATATCTATATTTCAACATCTTTTAATTTAAATGTTTATAATAATTTTACCGTGGAATTGATACGGTAAGAAATACATGATGTAGGAAAATTGAGTTGAGTGAAGAAGGCCCCTTGTCCTTTACGATAATTTTAGATTATCGTAATGAGTAATGAATAAAATAAAATTTGATATCGGAAAATATTTGTTGTCTAAACACACAAATACACAGATCAAATTTCCGCAAAAAACAGAGTAACTTCTGGAAAAAGTGTACCAGACTGGTATGTATGTATCTATTCGCCTTTAGAATTTGCAAAAAGTGAAAGCTTAGTTCCAGTCGAGCTTTAATGGCCGCATTTAGAGGTTTTTGCAAGTAGTGCGTTATGAGCAAGGGTTTTTCTCTGGGTTCCTGCCACTAAAAAATTGTAGCACAGCAATTTTAAGAGATGAAAAGACGAACGAATTTAATGTCTAAACTGACCATCTATACATCGACCTGAAATCTGCATATTGCATGCAGAACTCTACAAGGGAACGGTAACGGAAAACACGCGATGTTCTGTGCAATTTGGAAAAAAAACAATTCATTTAAATCTGTATAGAAATTCGATAAGGAGATGCGCACTTATGTGATTTCTTAAATCTAGTGCTGCAACAGATATTACGAAGGGCTAGTGCCAACACAGAAGACACTTTCTTCAACAAAGCCATCAAGCTGCTGGAATAAGCTGACGATATTGACATCATCTAAGCAGATATTAGCCGTTTTCGAGAGAAAAATTCCGCGTTGACTATCTGGGCCTGTGTGCGAGGATGAATGGATGTAGTCCAAACAGCCAAGGCCCAACTACTAAAAAGGTTCGGTCATATCGAGCAAATTGACAACAACGCTTAAACCAAAATAATCTCAGCTCAAATATTAGCCGTTTTCGAGAGTAAAATTCCGGGTTGACTATCTGGGCCTGTGTGCGAGGATGAATGGATGTAGTCCAAACAGCTAAGGCCCGACTACTACAAAGGTTCGGTCATATCGAGCAAATTGACAACAATGCTTAAGCTAAAATAATCTCAGCTAAAATATTCGAGAA
Organism: Pocota personata; assembly: GCA_963082735.1. Lineage (NCBI taxonomy): Eukaryota > Metazoa > Arthropoda > Insecta > Diptera > Syrphidae > Pocota > Pocota personata. Next base: position 7,457,034 of record OY720433.1, read on the forward strand.
GTCCAGGAAGATCAAGACCCCGTTTTAAATATCAACCGCTTTTTTTTATTTTATTTTTTTTAGAGGTATACAACTTTACAATTAAAAAAATCGCATAAAAATCGAGGTAGTGGTCATGGTATTGGCTTTATTGGAAAGGTAATTTATGTCATTAGTGTTTAAATATCATTTCGGCCAAATGGGCAAGGCGGCTGGCTCGAAGAAAGCAGAATATGGAAGTCCAATTTCCGACTACTTGTTCGAGCGGCGAATGTTGGCTCCGAGTGCTCCTTTCTGTCTATGATACGGGGTACTAACGTGGGCAGCTGATAAGTTTGGGGTAATTTTATTTCTCAATATAACCACCCTCGAGTGAAAAGCATTTCTCACATCGGGCATACAGTGCCTTAATACCACCGAACAAATATTCTTTTTCTTTGGGTGGGTGGTCTATCGTTGAAAAACTTGTGCCTTTTAAGGCCTGTCTCGAAACCCGCGCCGTGTGTTTCCCAAGTCACTTCCGTACGACCGCTTCACGTGCCTGACCCAATACATTTGCGTAATACTATACTTACCATTCATCGTAATCCCCTTTGGCAGGTAATCAATCAGCAAAACACCTTCGCTGTGTGTGCTTCGAAGCCGACTGTGCCATAAGCTCCGAAGGCGACTTTTTCCACTTTTCATTTCTTCGGCGGCCTTATCCCTTTTTCAATCCACTTCATAGACTCTTGTTTGGACTCCGGATCGTATTGGCGAACCCAAGTCTCATCTACAGTTAAGATTCGGTTGCAAATTTCGTCGAGATTGTCCCCGGCTAACTCGAGAAAATCTTTGCAGCACTTGAGTCGTCGTTGCTTGTCGAACGGCGTGAGCATTTTTCGTACCCAGCGCGCACAGATTTATTTCATGTTTAAATCCTTGTGCAAAATTTCTCCCATCCATTCTTTGCTGATGTACAACTCGCCCGATATCTGCAACATTTTTATTCTTCGGTCGGCCAGAACTAATTTTCCAACTTTTCCGACGTTTTCTTCAGTGACCACTGACACAGGACGCCCTGGGCGGGGGTCGTCTTCAAAGCTCTCTCGCCCTTTTTGAAATAAGCGAACCCATTTTTTGACCATTGTATACCGAAGGCCCGGAATCCTGAGAGCCCATGACATGTCTTTGAAAATTTCTTTAGACAATTTTAGTTTTTGACGAGGTACGAGTACTTTATCACGGTGCGGTGCTCAAAATTGCTAGAATTTCCGATTTCGGCTAACATGATGATGTTTATCCTACCACAGATAATAACAAAATGAGATTATTATTGAAACGAGGTGATATTTATACTACTAAAGAGTGCCGCAGTTAGTGCTAACACTAATGAGAAGATGAGTATCTCAAGCAGCGATTCAATAACTAATTTGGTATATCATATGGAAGCAAACAAATGCACTCGTATTTCAACAACCATAGCTTCATTGGGTATTCTTTCTAAATAACGCATCAATTTCTAAAATTCCCCGAATTGGAACTTTTCATTCGAAATTTTAAGGAATTTTTTCATCTCTTCGCGCTAAACACCACTGTTGAGCTTTTATTTATTTCAGTCTCAAACCACTCTGTCTATCTCACTTATTCTCAAGCAACCACCCACTATTTTCCGCTCTTCTCTAAAGCTTTTCATACTTTTTTGTTTGTTTTACTTACTCCCCAACCCATTGAACACTCAAAACAATAATTTATCAACTTGACTTTATTCTTGCCATCGTTAGTAGCGAATAATTTCAGTGCAGTTGCCGTAACGATTGAGTGTAGAAGTATTCCGTACGTGATTTTTGCTACCTAGTGCTTCTCTGCTTTGTTTTGATTTTTTTGTAGCGAGCGAGTGTGTTGTTTAATTTTTTTTTTGTAGTCTGTTATTTGTTTTTAAACGCATTCATGCGAATATCCGATATTTGCACGTTACATTCAAAGTGACACTGACACCCCCGCATGGCGGTTGCTTTAATTAAGGACTTGTTTAAATAAAATAAAAATTTTTAAAAATCCATATATAGAAAAAAGAAAAAAAAAAGTATAAAGCAAAGGCTGCTTGTTATCTGTAGTTAGTTGATTTTCAATTTGCGAGGGCAGTGAATATAGACATTGCCAGTGCGAATATAAAAAAATAGAAAACAAAAACCACTGTGTTTTAGTCGGGAGAAGGATGAACATGACTATCTAGTTGTCAAGTCGAGATTTGTATTAGTCATAAGTGTTCAAAAGTGTCTCAAAGGCCACATCTGCATTGAAAAATAAAGTAGACTTCCAGTAACGCACCCCTGAACCACCCTCTTGGGTGTTGGACTCGTCATCCCTTTGTGTTTTTATCTCTCCGCACATGTTGCAAGTGAGAAAGTGTCAATGCTGAATGACAAGATACACAAGGTAAATAAAAATATACAAAAAATATTTCAACTTTGGAAAGAAGCCAAAAGACAAAAAAAAAAAAAAAAAAAAAAGCAATCCTTTGCAACACAGGCTTCCCACATCCACCGCCAACAGCTGTGTTTTTTCCTCCCCCGCTCTCACGCACGCATTTCGAGGGCGAAAAATTAATCAGTGTTGCACACTTGCTCAAGCTGTTTGTTTTGGCTTCCTTTTTAGTTTTCATTATTCCATGCCTTGCTTCTTGCGCGGGTTTTTTTTTTTTTTTTTTTTAATTTTCCAGTTTATGTTCTACTTATGAATTCTATCGGAGTACATACTATTGTAGGTCTGTCGGGTAGAAACAGAAGACAAAACATATTCATGCGGTAATCGGTTTAAAATTATGATGATCGGTGGGTGGTAGACGAGAGAGGTACGCGGGCAACATGTACATTATATTTAAGGTCATCATCGCTTGAGGAGGGTCATGGCGATGAGTGTATTTATTTTTTTTTTTTCTTTTATTTATTTTTAATTTCAATTTCATTTCAATTTGCATGTACGTTGTGATATAATCTTTCACTTGTTGCCACTTGTAATTATGAGTCCATGATGAGAGTACAAACGTAGAAAAACTTCGAAGTCGAACTTAGAAGGAATGATTTCGATCTAACTTTTGGTTTATTTGGTAAAGTTTTGGACATTATCAGAAACTGGGTCAAGTTCATCGCTCATGTGTATGAAAACAAAACGTCTTCAATTTAATAGCATTAAAATTATCTACTAACTTGCTATATGAAACAATAGACGATCGATCATAAATTTCAATCTTTAACAACTTCAATAAAATGATTAGAAGGATACCGTCAGCCGACTGCACTTGAAACAATAGAGGGTCTCTGCTTTATAGAGATTTGTCGCCCTCATTATTTTCACCCATAAAATTTCTTAATTTATTCTCGAAGCCTCTCTCCTCTTATATCATATCCAGGCTACCAACGGTAATTTTCTTCGTCCACCTTTCAGCAGCTTTCCGGTTAAACTCTTAAGGGACAGTATTCCCTTTGAGACATCTTGGGCTTAACTTACTTAATTGTAGACGGTTTTATGCAGTGGGTCAAACAGTGAATAGGGATAATTTATTTTAAAATAAATTTTATACAGTAGAGCTTTATTCGTAAATTACGTAAATAAACAAATCCCATATGTTCATGTTTTCTAATAAATTAGCTAGGCATACTTACACAAAGGCTCCCCATTTTCAACGTGTCATCTTTTAACTCAACTATCGATTAATTTACCATTTAACGTGAGCTCTAGTGTTGGTCCTCATAATTATGTTTCGACCACAAGGAAGCTAAAGTGGGACCCTTATTTCCCTTGGCATTAAGGAAATCGATAGATTTCGTCTCGACACCTGTCTATTGTACATTATTAGGAAGTAATTGACCTTTTTCTTTTTTTTTTATTCAAAACACTATTTCAAAAAAAAAACCTTACTTTAACTACGTAGTTGCATACGCATTTTTTTTTATCAAATGCTGCTATTTTTTTAATTTGTTTACTGCTTTCAAACACCCGAATCTTTTTAAACAGCTCGATAGGTGTAGGGATTTTAGTGGAATCAACTTAAATCAGTTGGAAGAGGACGTTCTTCAGGTGAATTGGCAAGATGTTTATTTTATGACTTCTGCTGGTGATCAAATTGATTTCTTGCAAAATGCCATACGTCATCTCTATAGTACACACGTTCCGATAAAAATAAAATATCTTCGAACAAATACTATCGCATGGTTTACACCTGAAATACAAGAAGCCATAAAACAACGAAACCTGGCTTACAAACGGTGGAAACGCTTTAAACTCCCTGAGTTTCATGGACTTTTCTATGAAAATAAGGGAAGCTAAGAAGAGGGTGTATGCAAAGCGACTTAATAAAATCCTACCTGTGAAAACTTTGTGGAAAAATATCCGAGAGCTTGGTGTGGGTCGACAAAATGTGATTATCCCTGAAAATATAAACCCTAACTTCTTAAAATTCTGAATTCGCCAAAATTCAAAGTACTTTGCCCGACATTGGCGAACCCTGTATGGTTGATTCCCACGTTAATCTAACAAGTAATGATTGCGTCCAGTTCACCAGAGTAGATGAAAACGACGTTTTGAGCGCCCTACTACAAATTAAGTCTAAAGCTATGAGCCTTGATGGAATACATCCACACTTTATCAAAATGGTTTTGCCGCACATTCTTCCTACCCTTACACACATTTTTAATACAATCATAATGACATCGTCTTTTCCTCCTTCTTGGAAGGTTGCTAAGGTTATACCGATAGTAAAAAAGCCTGCTACCCGTTTATCTTCACCCGAGTTTCGACCTATTTCTATTCTCCCGTTTTTATCCAAAGTCTTCGAGAAACTTCTTCATAAGCAAATGACAATTTTTGTTAAAACTAATAAACTATTGAATATCCAACAGTCAGGTTTCTGGGAAAACCATAGTTGTGTCTCTGCTATTTTAAAAATAGTAGATGATCTGAGAAGTGCGATGGATAACAACTTAATATCCTTTCTTAAAACTGAAGCGGAATTTCTATTTTAGTAATTCCGCAGCTAACCTGATTCTTTCATATTTAAGTGACAGAAGTCAAGCCGTATCGGTTGGTGAAAACACCTCCCGGTACTTACAGCTAATGTCAGGAGTACCACAGGGGTCAATTCTCGGGCCACTGCTTTTCGTCATGTTTATTAATGATCTCCCGCAAGTCGTCCAACACTCATCAATACATTTATATGCTGACGATGTCCAGATTCGGTTGAGCTGCAAGCTGGGAATGTTAGAAGATGGAGTAGACAAACTTAATCACGACCTCAAGCAAATCTCGCACTGGTCCTCGAAAAATCACCTACAACTAAATCCAACGAAGTCAAAATGTTTAATAGTCTACAAAAACAAGCTTGACAGTAGCTATTTCCCAGCTTTATACCTAGGTAACACTGTTCTGCAATATGTCGAAAATGCGAAAAACCTAGGCATTTGGTTCAATTCGATACTCACATGGGACCAACATATTCAGATAGTTATTGGCAAAATATACGGATGTTTACGTGCCCTCTCACTGACAAAACACTTTATACCTCAGCATATTAGGCTTGGCTTGGCAAAAACTTAAATTTTGCCAATTGCCACCTACGGATGTAAAATTTTTTGTTGTCATAATTCAGAAACACGAAGGAATCTTATAGTGGCCTTTAATAACATTACGCGTTACGTTTACAATCTTAAACGATTTGATCACATTTCTGGATACACTAACAATTCTGGGTGTGAACTGCATACCTATTACAATTTCCGCGTCCAAAAAACAATAAATAATAACTTAATTTGCTAAGAGCCTCAGTATCTGTATGAAAAACTTCAGTTCTCAACTTCTCCTTGTTCTCTAGTTTTTATTCAACCAAGGTTTACATGCAGAAACTCCGAGAACCAATATCTTGTTTATGTTGTCAGACAATGGAACGCCCTACCGATGGACATCAGAAAGCTTCGTGGAACCAAGTCATTTGATAAAGTTTTATTTAAATATTTGACTGAAGGTGCTTAGACAAATTCATGAATTTTGTAACAAGAGAGTTTATTTTTCTTTTTTTCTTTTTCCTTTAATGCTTTTTTTTTATTTTATTTTTTTTACCTAATAATGAATACCTATTTCTCCATTGTTAATATGTATAGTTTATTTTAATATTTTAATTTTTAATTTATAATTATCAAATTCGAATATATGAATTGTTTAGATTTAATAAATTGACTTTTACTGTTATAGACTTTAACACATAAGTCCAATGTAAAAGATTCTCTAAATAAATAAATAATACTAAATAATACTAATACTAATCCCACGTTGAACCATAAGGGGCATCCGAATGCGAGCATGGACTGGATGAGGATTACCTTTACCCTTGCATCGGGTTGGCTGCTATAAAACTGTCTCTTTGTAAGAGCAAAAGCAACTTTGGCTTTGGCAAGAGCAGCAGCTATGTTTGTTAAAATATAGATATTGATCCAGTCAAAGCTGACTACAGCTACAGCTGATATACTTAGAGGCCCCGAACAACGGCTTCCTAAAAAGAATGGTTTCCGATTTCTGGAAGCTGATCTTCAGTCAGGCACCCTGATTGGTGCATTGGTTCTTGCTATTGTTCTACTGGATAACTGATACCAGTTTAGACGCGGCAATTATGGTATCATGCTCTGCCTTAAGACCGAATTAGGTATCCGAAATTTTTTTTTTCTCCTCAGTCCACTTAATTAGGGCTCTATTGATCACCTTTTTGAAAACCTTGCTGATGTTCGGGAGCAGACTTATCGACCGGAGATTTTCCGGAAGTGTCCTTATCCCTTTTGTGGATGAGCTGTATCACTGCTGTCTTCCAATACGCTGGATAGTGTGCATTATTCAGTGCATTATTAAACAGAGTGGTGGATATGGTCACCGTTTTTAGAGGGAGATGTCGAAGCACAATGTTCGATATTCCGTCGATTCCCACTGATTTCTTCCTTCTCAATGAGTCGAAGATAGCTTGGAGCTCTACCGTCTATATATACGGGGAATATGCCCTTTCATCGGCGATGGTCATATTTGCAGTGGTCATATGGCTGGAAATGCGAGTTTGATCGCGATGACATCAAGTGGACTGTGAATCATAAAGCAATGACAATAACACCACCTGAATTTCAAACCACCAATCTTTTTTTCTCTGTCTCTATCTTTCCAGCTTACGCTGTGCTGAAGTTAATTAAGCCAATTGCTCCGTAGGCTTAAACTAATATAAAAAAAAATATTTAAATTTCATGGAATTGGTTGCGGTTTCAAATAAAACAGGAATTTCTGGATTTTTTTTGCTTCAAAAATGTAAAATCCAAAAGCAAATACACTACCAGTCATTTGATTACCCTCATTTAAAATTTCAACCTAATATTAATAGTAGTAATATTTCTTCGGTTCCATTTCTAAAACTATTATTTTCACTTGTTCTCTGCTACCTGATGACAAATTTTAAAAAATTTAATGAAGTAAAAAGGGAAATCCCCATTTTCGGGTTTTTGCCTTCTTTAACAGAGACACTTGATTACCCTCACCTGTAAAAATAAAGAAAAATCGAATGTTTTTAATGTTTTTTAATAAATTTTTTTAATTGTTAATATTTTGTAGGTCCTCCGTTATTGCGTACAACTTCAAAGACTATATATTTTCTAAGGATCTAAATTGTTTAAATAATTTAATGGAATATCCTCAAAAGCACCTTCAATGGCTTTAATAAGACCTTCTCTATTTTCGAATTGTCGTCCTATTGCGTAAACTTTCGCAACAGCCATCCTCAAACATTTTCAATTAGATTTAGATCGGGAGATAGATGTGGCCAATCTAAAATATCCACAGTGTTGCTTAAAAACCACTGTTTTACACGTGCTGCTGTGTGGATGGCTGTGTTATCCTGCTGGAAAATCCACCGTTGGCCCTCGAATACTTCGTGGAAATTGATTGCCTGAGATAACCAGATCTATTGCGCCATGAAATTAAATTGCAGCCCATACCATAACGGAACTAACAGTAGCATGACGACGTGACAGGAACAGCTCCGATTTCCTCAAATCGTGAATGTAGTATTATATTGAAAGCCATCAGGGCCATCCAAATTACATTTTTTCTCGTCGGAAAAAATCACGGCTTCCCATTCTTCCTTCCATCTTAAATGAGCCCGGCAAAATTACAATCTACGATCTTTATGGCGCTGAAGTAATGAGATGTGGACACTGTTCACTCTACGAACTCTCCGAACACTGGTAGAAGTTACATCTTTCCCCTTTATTTTTTTTTTTTATATAATTTGCACGTGTGAAAGGGGTTATGAATACCCTTATACTAATTTTAGGACACGGGTGTTTTTGAGGAAAGGGGAAGAGACAGAGAGAAAGACCGATTGGTGTAGTTGGTTTGAAACTCAGCTGGTATTAAGTTTCAGTGAACTACAAGTGTGGCTATCCAGATAACTGGGGAGTTGTTTGTTTTTGCTTTTGTCATTGCTCATGATTCACAGTATTTTTTTCCGTCCTCCTGATGTCATCATCACGATCAAGTTGCATTTTAGCCATATGACCGTCCTACTGCCAGTGTTATGCCTTCGGAGTAGAGTTGACTAAGCTTTCGCAATTGATCGACTTTTTTTATTTATTTCAGACGAAATAAATAAATAAATATTTGAACCGTGAACCAAGAGCATGACAAACGTTGATGTTACCACTACACCACGGCCACCCTTGGTTGAGGTTTCGCAATTGATCGACTTTTTATTATTTTGCGAGCGGGCGCAGCAGAATTTAAATCTTCGCGTCAAATGGACCTACATACGTTTTCGTTCAGTTGTCGCTCTTGCCGTGTGGCCTCTTCGGTTTTTCCCATAATTTTCTGTATCTTTCAGAAAATGATTGACCGTCCAAGGATCCCGACCAATTTTTTTTTTTAGCAATTTCTCGGTTGAAATAATTTCCTTGCTTGAATGCAAGAATTTTGCCAATTGTTAAATTAGTATTTTACCTAAACTCATCTTCTTTAGAATCCAACAAAAACACAAACAATTTTAATAAACACAAACTTTAAAGGACCTTGCGCTTTGAATGTTGTAAACAAACTGATGAGGGTAATCAAGTGTTACTGTTAAAGAAGGCAAAAACCCGAAAATGTGGATTTCCTGTTTTGCTTCATTAAATTTTTTCAAGTTTGTCATGAGGTAGCAGAGAAACATTGAAAATAAAAGTTTTAAAAAAAGAATCCGAAGAAATATTACCACTGCATTATGATAAATAAGGGTGATCAAATGACCGGTAGTGTACGACTATAACAATGGCTTATTAACTTTTGACGGGCTATGTCCCACGTAAAGTAAGTTAAGTTGGAATAAAAAAAAAAAAGAAACAATTAAGATGTTGAACAACGGTGATAGTCAAAGAATTATGAATATTTACAACATTATAAGGACATTGAAAACATTTCAATGCTAAAAAGGGTTAGTGTGTCGGATCACTACGCAAGAGGTTCCAAGTTTGAATCAAAGAAAACACCAAAAAGTTTTTTCACGATCCCACCTCTCGCGAACGTCTGACAAACATCCGAGAGTATAGTTGTCACGAGAAAGCTTCGAGTATAGTTGGCACTAAACTGTAGGTCCCTTCCATTCGTGTGAAAAATATAACCCACACAACACGAGTGGTTGCGAGAAGCTAGGCCCTGGCACTTAAAGAGCTGTTGCGCCAAATATTTATTTTTATTTATTTATGCTAGAAAGTTTAACTTCATTAGTATTCAAATTACAATGCTAGTAAAAGCGCAATAGGTCATTTCGCGTAGAATGGATCATTTCGCGTAGAATGGATCATTTCTCATTTGGCCAAAATTAGTAGGATTAAGAAGTCCTCTACTCGTAAGTGATATAATGATTCTCGCAAAATAGGATTGTGGAGTTTTGTAGTCTACGAAAAAAAAATACAACGAAGTGAAAATATTGCCTTGTCGACTCTAGTTTTACGACATACAAAATACATACGGGTGCAATTTTCCAGAACATTCAGAGCCGTAAATCGAAACTGAGCTGTAATGAATAAAGGCCGTTATAGCGAAATGTCGTGAAAAGAGCGGTCGTATAGCAAAGTTTGAGTTGATTAGTATAGCACGTACCTACAACGATGGAAATAGATTAGGTTAAATAGGGTAGTCACGCTACCATAAAATACTAGGGGCCATAATATGCACATTGCGGTAGCTGAAGAGCCTTCTTAGAAGTACAGAAACCTAAGCAAATTCCTCGAAGCAGTTAATTTCCCTAATTTCTCTACGTTACTGAAAGAGTAACTGCTTAATTGTTTTCTACTGTTTTAGCACTACATAATGACATTCACATACAGATATACCTATATGTCATCTTCTTGGATGTTACACCAAATTTTACCCATTTGGGTTATCTTGTCCAGAATTTGCTTTAATGAGCACGAAAGTAGTTTGATTATCTTGCGAATTCATCGGAAAGTTAATTTTACTCTACACGGGAGTCTCGAGGCACCGAACGTAGTCTGTCATGATTCTGTATATATACGAGTAATGCTTTAACCATTGTGCGGTAATTTCTGATTATTTTAGATCTTATGGTTCTAGCGCTTTGAGTATTGATATAAATAGTGATATTCTTGTCAGATACCAATTTCAACTACAGTAATTCTCAGCTTCAGTACTGCTAGAAGCTCTAGCTGGAAGACACTGCATGTATCCAGTAGTATTAAGGACACTTTTAGGTTTGGCTCCGCAGAGTAAATTTCAGACCTTGTTCCATCTGTACGAGTATGTACTGCAATTTAATTCTGTTGTATTATTACATTGTTTTGCCAGTCCTCCCTTATCCGGGTATGTTATTTTTTACGGCGTATCAAAATCTAATACTCAAAGGGTTTCATCCGTTATTTTCCGATTGCCTGTTAAAAATTCTTCAAGAATAGAGCACTGCTGTTTTCAAGAAATCTAAGTTAGTGAGCCTTAGCACACTGTTGCTGACTAGATGTTTTATCCGAAAATCGGACGGCAAAAGGTGGAGAAACGTGTACAACACTGTCGTGACATGTGCGTATGGCATCTGTAATTGCAACATTGGCTATTCGCTAACATTCTCATTGCTGCCCCTACTGCTCTCTTACATACCTAGTATATATACGTACATATGATACATATGAAGAGAGCATTATAGGCTTTCCTAATTTTCTTTAAATTCCAGTTCAGTTATCTGTCAAGAATTATGCCAAGACACTTTGGGTGGCCCGAGAGGTTATTATTTTGTATCTTCTGTTGAAGAGAAACAGTTCCGTTGTTGTCCGAATTGACGTTAAGTCTGCGGTAGCTTCTACGATTTCACTTAACGTGTTTAAAAAAATTCCCTAAACAATCACAACGTCGTCTGCATAAGCAATGATAGCAGTGTTTCCAAGCACATTCAAGGCCATTCAAGGCCATTCAAGGTCACCAAATAACTTACCCTTCCGTTTTTAATATAAATTTATCTGTAATCGTCTTTTAATGGCTAGACACTTATCGATAACAGTTTCTTCCAAAACCCATAAAAAAGATTATTATTGAAATTCAATCATCTAGATAAAACTTATTAATTTATGCGGCATAGTCAAAATCATACCACGATTATAGACTATTGATCAAAGGTGGTACCTCCGTCAGCATGTGTACCAGGAGAACAAATCAAAAGGAGAAGTTCAAAGTAGAACATAAAACTAATCGAATTAGTATATGTACGTATGTAGAACGGAACTCTTTTCGGGGAGGGGTCTTATTACTCTTTATAATAAGTAAAATATCTCTCAGTGGGTTTAACAATTAATGTAACCAAGCCCATTGTAATACCACTTGAAGAAAGTATGTGTCCAGATGTGCCCACAACTTATATAAAAAGAAAAAAAACTCGTCTTGAATAAGCAGTAGATAATTTGGAGAAGCCACGCAGGATCTCGCGGTGTGTAATGGCTGCTGGCACAATCGCTGGATACAAACACTTGTGATGCAAAATATGAAAATCTGGGCAATAAGCCAATCGCACCAATTGAAATGCGTAACATTCAGCCGTTGATGCTGCAACCTTCAGATGAAGTTGTTATTGTTTAGCTTGAGCTTGGCGGGATGTGTCTGTCACTTTCATTCCTAAAGCTGAAAGAACTAATGCTTTTAAAAATAGATTATGAATCTTCTCTGGGGCAGCCAAAGGAGTTATTACAATTCCCATATAAATCTACATAAATACATATATCAGTCACAACTGATACACACGATCGAACTTTGTTCGTAAACTTAATTCAAGTACCATTCTATCACTACCCGGTGACGTGATTCTGAAACAAAGCGTGCATTGCAATTTAATTAGCCCACACCAGCATTATGACAACAACATGTCGTTCATTAGTACATCGCCATTCATAAAAATTTTATTATCAGCTAATTTCTTTATTGTTATCAGCTATATAAATGCTTATAGGTATAGGCACGACAATCACGCTTCTAATCAATTACAAAAGTCTTAGAATGTATGGCTTCCTGCTTAGATTATCCCAATATTATGGTCGTTTGGATTTGTGTGCAAAGACAGCCATGGCAATCTTCTGTGTAGTGGAATTCGAATGAAGACTTATCAAACTAAAGGTCATCAGATTTATGTGCCAAGCTCACAAACGTTTGTTATGCCGAATGAAAGTGATTTGAGAACAAGTGCCCGCAGAGCGTGCTCTGCGTTAAAAGTGTATTGACTTTAGACCTCAGTTATAGTAAGGGATTTTATTAATGGCTATGGTAGCATAAGAGTTCCATATAAGCTGTTTTGATTTTAAAATAAAGAGGGAATATTCTTACGAGTATGAAATGCCCAGCTTCTTTGTACAAAGTTAAAAAAACCTTACTGATAACCTCTGGCGAGAAAAAAGTGTTCTAGATTTTTTCTTTAAAAAATGGTGTATTTTATCTATCTAGAAGCAAATTGTTAAGGAAATGTATCTGGGTAACTGTATCGGCAACGCCTTAGAAAACCAAACGAAATCCCGTCTTCTTTTTGTAGGTATCGGCGAATGCAAACAAATTTCTTACTACCTGTGAAAGAAAAGATTTTGTTTATACATAGCTTAGATCTGCCAATGCCGATGACTTTCAGAAACACACGATGTGAATATCCTCTAGGAAATGATTTAAAATACTCATTGACTCCAATTGGTATGGTCGGGACAAGTGGACAAGTAATGTTACGATAGGTATTGAGATTATTCTGGATTTGGTGTTAAAAATGCAAATATTTCTACTGTTTTTGGAAGGTATTAGAGAAAAGTTTATTCGTGTGGTAGCTGTAGTAACTAGGTTTTTGGCAGAAGCTAAAAAAGTCTTAGAGACATCTGTTATCTATCATACATAGATCACGAAGGTTGTTTTCAATGAAACTTGGACATGTGCAGCTCCTGCAGAAATCGTTAGAAGCTGAGCCTTTAGGCCCAACGAATATCAAGGCGACGTGGTATGTATGTATGTTTTTACAAATTCACTAGATTTAGCCGTAAAACCATTTGTTTGGTCTGCAGCATAACATAAAACCAATGTTAAAATTTGGAATACGGCGTCACTTCGGGGAGCGTTGACTCAGATGTATGTTCCAATTGATAGCAATGTGAAAATTCACGTCAGATGCCTTGCCAGATGTTATGTGACATTCACGTCTCTTAGGTGTAGGTTAGACCTTAAGGTCGATATGTCTACCGACTAACGTAGTCGACAAGAAAGTATTCTTCAGTGGTGTGTGTTACACAAGTTGTTTTTTTTTTTTTTTTTTTTTTTTAATTTCACCTCGTTTTATCCAGAAATGGTTCAAAATAGGAGAGAAACACCTATGAGCGAAGTTGTAGAGGATGGAGGGGGGACGTTTTTTGTCGACGTTGAAGGTCCCTGATTTCGGGGATCTAAACAAAACTTACCTTTTTTTAAATAAGTACTTTTGAGATAGCAAATTGGAAGTACTTGAAAAAGGTATCACTTTTTACATGGAGCTTTTTTTGTAAACTTAACAGTTTCGGAGATATCCGAAAGAGAAGGGTTGAGTTTGTTTAAATATTCACATCATTTATCTCGAAAACAGTTGAAGATAGGAGAGTAATGAGTAAATTTGTAGGAATTTTAAGGACAAATTATATGGTGACCTTGAATATCCTTGGTTTCAAGGATATGGAACAAACTTAAATTATGCATTTCGTATCGAAGCGGGTACTTTTGAAATCACCAGTGTGTAAACCACCCAGAAAAAACCTTTGTTTCTTATACGATGTCAAGAATAATCATTTATTTATTTCGTAACCACCTTCCGTAACTTCAATTGCTTGTCAACAAACACTTGTCTTCTAATAATTGTTGACTCGTGACCCACTTCTACTATAAAGTGGTAAAGTTATTATCTAATAAATTATTCTGGCAATTTCTTCGCTCGAACACTGCACATGCATGTACTTTATAGCTAGGTTTCTCCTGGTTTCTTCGGTACGCTTGTCACGCTGCAGGTTCACGGTTCGAATCCTAATGTCAAGAATCATTTATTTATCTCGTATAAAATAAATAAGAAAGTCGATCAATTGCGAAAGCTTACGAGTATGTCAACTCTACTGCGAAGGCATAACACTGGTAGTGGGGTGGTCATATGGCTGAAAGTGCAACTTGAACGTGATATCAGGAGGACGGAAAAAAATACTGTGAATCATAAGCAACGACAATAACAACAAAACAAAAATGCTCCCCAGTTATCTGGACGTCTCCCTTGGAGTTTTCTGAAACTTAATACCACCTGACTTGTAAACCTTTCTCTTTCACTTTCTACAAACGCCAGTGCCCTGAAATAATTTAAAGGTGTTCATATAAAATCTCTGTATTATTTGGAAAATCTTTCAAGGTTATACATATGTTCACAGAAAGCAACATATAAGTTTTGATGATTAGTGAGTCAGTCAGTCAATTCCAAAATAAGGGTTTTTTGAAGTCTTGTGGCCTAACTCAACATGCTGTATCATTTTTGTATTTCTATCATTAATGAGAGGCGAGTTAGACGGGTGTAAAAGTGCCGTAAGTTGTTCTGTGTAAATAAGTTGGCAGTGCACAAGTTGCTGGAGATTTCCTCGAATGATTTTGATCAACGTTTATATCATAGGGACTGGGGGTACAGTAAGATGGTGTACTCAACTCTTGGCTTAAAACTCAATTGAGTCTACCTACTCTAGTTTTAATCGACTTAGAAAAATTTACTTTATTTCGTTGATACTATTGTATTTCACTAAGTATGAGCAAGTTACTCATGATCTATGGCCTATAACAAGAAACTACACGTCCACTTGGACTATCCTCTTCGAAGACACCAAGCTTTCCAATGTATTAGCAAAACTTAGCGTCATTGTAGAAATTTGTAATAAAAGTACTTGTAGTTTCATGTTATAATAATGTGTAATAAATATATAAATTTTTTTTTTTTTTCAGGAATGTGTAATGAAATAAAGGAATCCACATGTAGGAAGGATATGAGTAAAACTATTACTCTCTGTTTCGTCCCAATTAAAGGAATCAAATGTTCAATTTTCGCCAAATGAGGTGAGTTCCAGTTCACGGTCTTTTAGATGTCATTTCATCTTTATCTAGTTCTCGATCATAATAATATATAAAAATTAATATCTAGATCAAATCAGCTTATTGTCAAAATCATAATACCAAAATTAGTTACAATGATACATAATGCAAAAGATAGGGACTCCAGATACGAAAAACAAATGAATTTTGTTCTTCCTCTTTAGACATTTAAATAATAAAACAACTAATAAAACAATAAACAAATTTTATAAGTGCTATTTTATTGAGCTATAACAATTCATCAGCAGACGAATGCATGACATACTCGTATTAATTGCGCTTTTAATTGAATTCATGTCTATTAGGTTCACGTAAAGAAAACTAGTTATTCTTAAGTTCATGGCATTGACACTCATTACACTAGACCTTTGAAAGCTATTATTATCGCTCAGGCACTAAGGTCACTATGGCGTGAATGCAATACTCACAGATGAAAAATGATGACCAATGATTTTTTAAATGAGTTTAACCCTTGTGATCACTTATTATTACAAGAAAAATATGAAGGACTGGAATCTGGTTTCAAGTTTCTTGTTGCTTTTGACAAAAACTGTTACATAGATTGATAACAAATAAATGGCTGAAAAGTTCGCGGCATCAAGTGATTAAAAAATGTGATTTCTCAATATAATCTCCCTCGAGTGAAATGCATTTCTCACATCGGGCATACAGTGCCTTAATAGCACCGACAATTTTTTTCTTCTTTGCCTTAAAAATGACTCTACGGTCGCCTTGATCTAGTTCTCATCCATCTGCAAAACTCCTTTTTCAAATTAGAAAAAAGGAAGAAGTCGCCCGAGGCCAAGTCTGGGCTGTAGGGTCTGTCGTTGACAAATCTGTGTATTTTAAGGCCTGTCTCGAAACCCGCGCCGTGTGAACAGACGCGCTATCCTTCAAAAACAACACTCTGTGTTGAGTTTCCCACGTCACTTAAGTATGACCGGTTCACGTACCTCAGTCAATAAATTTGCGTAATATTGACCATTCATCGTAGTCCCCTTTGACAGGTAATCAATCAAAAATAAAGCAAAGTACCTCCGCTGTCCCAAAAAACAGTCGCCATAAGCTTCGAAACCGACTTTTCCACCTTGAATTTCGTCGGCAGCCTCTCCCCTTTTTCAACCTACTGCATAGACTCTTGTTTGGACTCCGGATCGTATTGGCCAACTCAAGTCTCATCTACAGTTATGATTCGGTTGCAGATTTCGTCGAGATTGTCCCCGGCTAACTGCAAAAAATCTTTGCCGCACTCAAGTCGTCGTTGCTTGTCGAACGGTGTGAGTATTTTCGGTACACAGCGCGCAACATTTTTCTCATGTTTAAATGGCTCGTGCAAAATTTCTCCAATCCGTTCTTTGCTAATGTGCAACTCGTCCGCTATCTGGCTCATTTTTATTCTTTTATAGTCGGCCAGAACTAATTTTTCAACTTTTCCGACGTTTTTTACAGTTTGATTTCAAATTTAGCCAAAATCGAAAAAGGCAAAGTATCGTTATTCGAACTTTTAGCGAAAAATTGAGTATGTGAAATCCTTAGATTAGTTTTTGAGAAAATTATAATTTTTTAAAATTGTAAGTTTTACTTGCTTTAGATATGAAGAAGATTTCTATCTCGGCCTACAATATCAATTCAAACCATGATGATAACTGGTCCTCATTTAAAGTGGCACGTAACCATGTCACCTTCGTTGTACGCACTTCAAGATATGAATAAGATTTCTATCTCGGCCTACAATATGGTTTGAAACTGAGTAGGAACTCAGCTTCAAACCATGATGATAACTGGTCCTCATTTAAAGTGGCACGTAACCATGCCACCTTCGTTGTACGCACTTCAAAGAAAAATTATTTTGCATCCAAATTAAATATATCCCTCCCTGCAAAGAAACTTTGGAGTAACCTGCGTAATATTGGTGTTTCCAGTGGCCTCAACTCCAAATGCGTTCTCGATCCTGATGAACTAAATCGTGCCTTCCTAGGGGATGATTTCAACTTTAACGAATTAGATTTTAATCAGGCCGACAACCTTGTGCATTCGTTGCCTAGACTGGAAGACTTTGTAGTAACCACTGAAGACGAAATTGTTTAATGCGTTGCAGCTATCAAGTCTGATTCAATTGGGGAAGAATTGGGCTACCAATACGCTTCATCAAACTCATCTTACCACAAATTGTCTCCCATTTCACCCATGTAATAAACTGGTCTATAACAACATCAACTTTTCCTCAAGTCTGGAAAAATGCAAGAGTTCTGCCTATCGCAAAGAAAGCTAATCCAGCATCTCCTTCCGACTATAAACCGATCAGCATTCTACCTTGCTTATCGAAGGCTGTCGAGAAAATAATAGCAAAACAAATCACAAAGCACCTGTCTATCAATAAGTTACTGAGTTCTCACCAATCATTTTTTAGAGCTGACCACAGCTGTTCGACAGCCATGGTCAATCTACTCGAAGAAATAAGACAAGGTTTTGATAAGGGTTATGTTTCATTTCTTTGTCTGCTGGATTTCTCGAAGGCCTTTGATAGAGTAAATCAAAAAAATCTGTGTTGGAAACTGAAGAACAATTTCGGTTTCAGTGATAGGGCAGTGAAATTGTTAAGTAGTTTTCTTTCCGGTGGGTCGCAAAGGGTTTTTTTCTGGTGAAAGTTGTTCGTCCCTAACGAAAATCAAACAATGTGCGCCACAGGAATCAATATTAGGACCAATTCTCTTCTGCATGTTTATTAATGACCTCCCGTCTGTGTGCAAACATGCTTCAGTACATCTATATGCTGACGACGTTCAACTACACCTAGCAAAACCATACACCAACCTTAGTCAGTGTCAAATGGTTTACTATTAAATCCGTCAAAATCGCAAATAATTCCAATATCCCACAAAAAATTTAATCTTCTACCTGATCTGTATCTAAGTAGTAATAAAATCAAAGCCGTTGAATCAACCACTAGTCTCGGATACACAATTAATCGAAATCTGTCTGGTTACAATCACACCAACGTGGCCATTGGACGTATCTACGGATGCTTTCGCAAGATGTGGCTTAGTGCTTATTTTACTCCACTGGAAACACGATGAAAGCTGGTAACAACTCTAATCTTGCCCCTCATAATGTATGCTGAAGTTGTATATTGTAGTCTAGACTGGTTATCCCAGCACAAATTGCAAGTAGCCTTCAATGACGCGGTGCGTTACATCCACGCCATTCGTAGATATGACCACATATCAGCATACACTAGGGATTTAATAGGTTGTGATTTGCAGCAGTATATCAACGCCAGGAACTGTATATTCTTACATAAAATTATTATAAATCAAAGTCCGCCTTATTTGTATAACAGGCTTAATTTTCCCTGCAATTTTCTTAATTCCTCGCGCTTGTTTTTCATTCACACTGTGAGACTATGGAAATCCTTACCCTCACATATAAGAGCTATATCAAATCACTCCAATTTTAAGTGCAATTCTCCCGTATTTTTCCACACCTCAACATTAAATCCCATATGTATCTCCTATCTATCTCTCCTCAACTTAGTTTTAATAAATTTTTTCTATCTAGTTCTAAGTTTTTCAATAAAATCATTGTTTTGAAGTTACACCACTAAGTACTAAATAAGATTCTATCTTAATGTACAAACCATTTAAATAAAATAAATGAAATGAAATGAAAATGAACTCAAGGACCTTCTTAGTAGTCACTATGTTTAAGGGGCTGATACACGTGAAGGAAGTATTCTAAATACAGAGCCTTACAACTGAAGAACCAACATGGAAAATGAGTATGCAGGAAAAGGTCAGTGCTCCTTTGCTTGCTTAAGGAGGTGTAATGTGTTAGAATATTTTTAGAAGCCTCTTAAGGTTCCACTATCTTTCCAACTAAAGAACTTGTTTATCGTCGAGATAGAAAGAATAAATACTTTTTGTTCCATGTTCTACCTGTGTACATATATGTTTGTTCTCAGAAGGCTCGCTCGAGAACCACTAAAAGGCGTTGTTTGTCTTCAAAAACTTCTTCAAAAGAATTGTTTTTTTTTTTTTATATATTTCAACGTCAGATTTAATTTGATTAATTTTTAATATGATTTAGAAAAGGGGCTTCCTCACCGATTTTTATGAAATTTTAGTATGTGTTTAGTATTTTTTCTACTTTTAGGTTTTGAAAGTTTCAGAAAATAATAGTCAAAAATTCGGGGTACATTATGCCCCCAATAAAATTTCTTCCCCGATTATTTTGCTTCACCGATTTTTTTTTTTTTTCTACGTTAAATTTCAGCTCTTTATGCCAGTTCAAAACTTCCAAGCGTGTGACAGACAACGTGTTGAATCCATCAGGATAAAACTATACCATTGCGATACGGAATACAAGGAACAAATATAAACATACGAGTATCCAATTTGCTCATAGACTATTGAAGTAAGGGACCTTAATGAAACAAAAGTGTTTTCTGGGTAGCTGAATCTGAATCCAGAGTCAGAATTTCAAAACACAAAGTGGCCAATTTAAATTGGCACAACAAACAATTTGTTCGTTTATAATTCCATCTGATTGACTTTATTATTTATAAAAAAAAAAAAACAATTTGTTTATATTTTTGACTTTTGTGCGCCAGAAAGCCTGCCTTTTCTCCTTTATAACCAATCGATCTTCAATAGTTTAACAACAAATTGAATTTGTTTATATTTGTTGCTTATTTGCAATGATAAACAATAAGACCCTACACGCTAAAAACTAAAAAAAAAACTACATATATTTTAGGGTTGGAACGTTATTATCTACATTTTGTTGAATTTTCTGTAACCATAGCTTTTAATCTTCAGCTTTTCAAAGGCAGAACCAACAAGCATCTCGGGGAGCTGTTTCGCCTTTCCTAAGATTATAAAAAAAAAATAGCAGCAACAAATTAACTACAATCATCAGACATCGTGTTGACTAGTGCAATTACTTATGCATTACAGATACAAGTTAATCTAAGCTATATCATTCAAACCCAAAGAACAGCAATACCGTCGCAGTATATAATGTGACATGCCATTGACAACAACTTGTTCAAAATTAAATTGTATGTATACATATACGTATATATATATATACATATATTTTTAGAACACCTTTGACGCGTCGAAACTAAAATCTTTACCAACAATGTATGTACCTAAACAAATAAAAATTCTTAACCTTTGAGTTGCTTACCAGTCTAAACCCTTATCACTCGGCTAATCAACTTGCGTATCATAAACGTATGTCGGTTTCCTTAAATGATTTAAAAAAAATTATAATAAAAAAATTCAAATCGAATGCTTAAACCCTCTTGAGCTTCCGTATACCTACAATGTACGGCCAACAATAAAAATTTTATTATTACTTTAACAGATTATCATCTTTTGATTAGATTTCAAAATCTAAATCTAAATCTTGTATCCTAGCTAATGGGGTGAGCTTATTATGCATTCGACAAAAACAAATTCTATCTCGATATTTTGGGAAATCCATTTAAGCTGTTTATAGTTATTTTCTACTTGCACTTATAAGGGCAAGTATTGGTTTCATGAACAAATTCGACCTCGTTATAATGGAGAATCTCAAAAAAAGTGTGTCTCGCAAGTCTGTTGGACGGATGTTCTTCAAACTTTATATCTGTGGTCTGTGGGTTCACAATTCAACACGGAATCATAATTTCCACTTTAACCTCAAAATTAACAGCAAAAAAATATGCGTATAACGGTACTATACTTATTAGCTGTTTTTTTTTTTATTTTTTGTATTTACATATCTCGGCTATGACTCAACCGATTTTGTTTGAAGTCAATACTTACAAGATTATGGTATACCAAGTTTTGGAAAATTTTCTATTTTTTTTTTAAATTAATTTTAACGAATTTTAAAAACAAAATATTTTTAACGATTTTGTTTGAATTTTAAATCTGAGTGTTTTGCAGATAAACAACATATAGGTGCGACTCAGTAGTGCACTTTATTTTTTCTAAGATACGTGCGACCTTGTCGTGCACTTTATTTTTTCTAAGATTCTGGACTTTTCCCCACATCTTTATGAGGTGTATACCACTTACATACACATACACGGAAGTACATACAATTCATTCTATTTAATTCATTATCTAATCCGTAATCCTTGCAAAATATTAGTCTGATAGGGTCTTGGAGAAGGTATTATCGATTTGTGAAACTTAATCGTTTTTTATTACGGCCCAAGACGTGAGAGAGCCTAGAACGTGTGCCTTATCTTCTTTTTGCTTTATAAGGCACATAGTCTGAGTTGAAATTTCGTGTGACTTTGTTTTATTTCAATGCAATGCATTCGTGTGTTTACGAGATTAGTTACGCGTAATAGTGCCGAATGTTCAAATTTTGGGTTATTCAGTGAAAGTACTGGAATTCTCGAATCCCGTAAGTTACATACTTTCAATTGGACAAACATCTCAGTCATAGAGATAAGTACCGATGATACGATTACATTAAACAAAGACATCGATATGAAATATTTTACATTTTCAATTATCCTTATCTCTGTAATAATTTTTTTTAATATATGTAGGACCAAACTAAATATTTTTATTATTTCCGCACACGTTCTTCTTCGCTAAACAAAAACAAAAAAGATAACCAAAAATAAACAAAACCAACAAACGCAACATCCAATACATAATGTAATCTAGGTGCAAGTGAAGTAATGGGGCACACGAACGATAATAGCATAGCGCCATCATCGGATGCGCTCCAGAAACCATATTTCCAAATCAAAGCAGCGTATAAACTATGGAAATTAAAAATCGAAATCTCTTAACGCAGATACACAACATTCACTATCTGCTCACTATTTGAAAGGAACAATTTTTTGTCGTATAATGACACACCGGATGATGCCTACCACCACTAAACCAAGTATTTGCAATCTTACGAAAAGAAGGAATGTCTGACATCCGATCATAGAAACTTGGTTTTCCTTCTTTCCTAATGGAAAACTTGTCATGCAAGTAACATGAGAGACAATATTTAGCAACTGGAATCTTAGTAACAGCCACCAGCCATGAAAGTAAAAACAGTGCATTGGCATATAGACAAGAATACCGTCTAGAGTAGGTAAATTACCTTCATCTAATCTCTCACGATGACGACGATCCGGATCCGATGTTTTTCTTTTTTGCGCTTGGATTGGATCTTTCAAGTACGTATTTGCCAAGCGCGAGCGCCTGCTAGATGCAGTGAGACGTGATGAGGTAAAACTGCTACTAAGACCAGGTTAATTGTGGCTATTGGCATTTCGCACTGCTGATTTGTAAATTGCAAAAGTTGTCGTGTCACTTAAACACAAAAAGTTTCTGCATTTTTTTTTTTCGGTTGCAAAAATGTGCGGTTCTTTTTAACAGTGTTTTTTGTACGAGTATGTCTTTTGAGTGAGTGGAGATCGATGTTAATAGCTTGCGGATATTGCTTCTATAAATCAGGTTTAGACAACTTCGACATTCTTATTATCGTAAATTTAGGGCTATTCAATATTACTGCTCTTTTAAATTCTAAAGACCACAACAACAAATACACTGGAATCGTAGGTTAATTTATGCAAACCAAAAGTGCGTAACCGTACCGATATTTTAAGTTTGAGAACCACTAAAGACATTTTGATGAAGTCGTAAGGTTACGCGAAAAATATAAAAAGACTTCTGGCACGAGACGTTTTTGACGCCACTGCTAGTCAGCAGTCTAGCCCGATGTTCAAATTTCATCAAAATCTGTTAAGTGGTTTTTAAGTTAGATGTGTCGATGTATGATTCAAAGATTACCCCCATTTAATCTGATTTAGATTGGAGCGACAGCCCGTGTCAATCTCATTTTACGAGCCGAAATTCATCTCTTCAGACATTCTTGAATTAGGCGGCCAATAAATATGATTTATATTCCTCCTCCACATCTTCTTACGCCCCTTTTTGTCGAAACTCAGGGACGGTAACGTTTATATAGCATAGACAAAAAATCCAGAGTGAGAATTGCATATTTTTTGATTTTTATTTATATAATCCGATCAAGATTTTTTATTTCTTAAAATCTGAAGTAAGAATTAAATCATGATTATTATTTTTTAAAATGAAAAGTAAAAATCAATAAAAGGAAAAAACAAAATTATGTTATAGGAATCAATGACAAAAATCAGGTTATAATTTGTGTTTTTTCGATCAAAAATACTAACAATAATGTACCTAACCGGAGTATGTGCGGTGCACTGTGGAATATATGGGTCAGTTTCTGATCAAAAATCTATAACTTTTTTGATTTTAAATATACAGATTTGAAATTTTGCATAGACATAGTACTTTGTATATGAATTCAATCAAGTACATATTTAACAAAAACTTACCCTTGCTCGTGGCTTCACTCGCGTTTGAATTTGGAATGCTGTCCAAAATCCATATATATATATTTCAGTTTCACTCGTATACATTTAGTAAATGTTTCTTTTCGTGATTTAATAACTAAATATAAATATAAAGAGAGTTAAATAAGTGCGATAGGTAGGTAGATTGTTACATACATATGTAGATAAGAGCATAAATTTGTCACATTGCAACCTCAGGATCCGCGATGAGTTGAGTCACTATTAAAAGGTGCAGAGTGTCTTCGTCTAGTTGCTTGACATTTTTTACGTATGGTTTACGGATACTTGTGATGTATGGATCTGATGTATACAGTAATGTATGAAATACACCTTTGTTTGTTGAGGATCTTGAACTTTTTCTCCCGTGATGAAGTCTAAAATATTTATAGTCTTTATTGCGAGACTCTTGAACGTCTTCCAAAAGTTGTCCAATTGGTTATACAGCAAAATGGTTTATAATACTCTCTCCATGAATTAATATTTTGTGTACTGATGATGGCATATAGTACCAGTTGTATTTATTTACATATATTCTTGCCATCTCTAGAGCATATTCGCCGAACTTCGGAGCATCAATCATAATATCTGATGACAAAGCTTGTAGAATTATATGCAATCTGCGTATCAGTACTTCATCGACACCTGTTATTTCTGCAAAACAGTTGGCATTACTAAAAAATCTTCTTGCTGTATTACCGCCATTAGAGTTGCCGCTTACTTGTCGCGGTTTATCGATAATTAAACCCAGCTCTTAAACTTCCAACTTTCTTGTTTTGATCGTTTGTTTTTATCACTAGTAGCTGACCATTTTTCGAAGGAAAGATTATATGATATATGTAAAATCATCTCCATACACCTAATCCAGGCATGTAGTGTGGATAATCCATACCGGAAACAATTTTCGTCTTCTGGCCTGGCAGTGACTTTTACTAAATCGTTCATTAGACGCGGGGTAGCATTACAAATAGTACATGTGGAACTTGAAGGAGTGTCAGGTAATACCTGAGCCACTTTTCCGCCTATCATTGTTAGGAAGAGTTTATGTTTGACCTGCATTTCTTCACCATATTTCTTGGTCAATAATGGATATAAATTTTCAATTTGGTTTCAATGTTACCCACAACAGCTCTAGTTTTCTCAGGAGTTTCTTTGGGAAACTCGATCGAAATAGGGCGACAAAACCTTACAGATGAAGGCCAGATTATAGCACCAGTTGGTTCATCAACCAATCTTATGGGAACAACAGACGTTATGAACAAATTTGAATCTGAAATATGTTCAGACTCCTCTGGAAGTTTTTGTTTGAATTCACTTTGCCCAGATGAGCCGTCACACCCCCACTTGCTATATAAAATCAAATTTTTTATCCAATTTGTATGCACTGAGTCAATCAATATAATCCTAGCTGCTGTGTGGTCCAACAAATCTTGTAAAGTAATCATTTTTGCATACGTGTTGGTAATTTCCATCGATGAGACAGGTGGATAACAGCTTTGTTTACAGTTCTGTATTTTGTAATAAAGTGACAGCAAAAAACAGTTTCTTTCATTTGTTAGATTTCTCAGGTACAAATACTGTGCTTTGGTTAGATCTAAGTCAATGTAAACACTTAAAGCTTCTTCGTCGGACAACATTTCAGTTTTATCTGAACCAATTAAATCTAACATTGTTTTCTTTTTTTCTGTGTCTGCAGTCCTTATAACTTCCACAAGATTTGCCTAAATTCCTTCACCCTTCGATCGTAATCCTTGCAAATATGCTTCGTAGATGTGCTCAAACCCATATTGTCTGAGAAGGGTAGTATTTTTGCGCCTTTTACTTGACTCCGAAGAGTCTTCGAAAGCACCACTAGGTCTTCCTCGCTTCTCAGAAGAAGTTGAAGGCATGCAGAGAATTGAGTCATCTTCTTACATTCTAGTAGGCAGAGTTACATTATATTCAAAATCAAGCCAACTGCTATTGGTTCTAAGAAATTGATCCTTTTTACGTGAAGCTTGAGCACAACGTTTATTGAATTGTGGTAACAATATCTTCTGAAAATCACAAATTATGAATTTTAAATTATCTTCCGAAATTTGATAATTTTCACGCAAAAATGTAAACAGCGCCGAAACTTTTTTTCCGTTCTCAATATAGAAAAGTAACACTTCACGTCTTGAACAGTTAAAAAAACTAATTGTTAACACTATAAATATCGTGAGTATATATTGAAAACTAATAATATTGTAGCATAATATAACTACGCCCCCTAAAAATATGACGCAACAAATTCCGAAGTGACTTTTCATTCTGGCAGAATTTTGGTTCGAACTGTCCTTTCATTCGAGGTTCGTGTCTGGGACGAAGTCTCCACAGCTCATGTCAACGAAAGAGACGAATAATGTCAGGGATAAAAGGGAATTATAACTGCAAGAATTATTTCTCTTGTTCCAGTGGTCGAAGAATTTGCTAGAAGTTTCTGGCTATCAGAAACTTCTGCTATATAAGGACAGATGGCGATTGAGAAAGGAGCAGTAGTTTTTAAACTGTGGCGAAGAGATTAGAAAAGTGATAATGGGCGAAGTTGTAATTTTGTGATAAATTGAAAGTTGAGATTTAACAAGAAGAAGTAATTAGTTTGGATTTGTGAATTAAGTAATGGAAAGGAGATAAAGTGATTTGAGAGGACAGAGACCTTGTAAGAAAAGAATTGCGAAGAATAGTATAGTGTGAACCTGAATTGTTCTATAGACTAGAAAATAAAGAAATAATTTCACAGAATATTGTTTTATCTACTCGAGCCGTAGCTCGCATATTACAATATCTATTAATGTACACTAACGATTGTGACGCACTATTGCAAGTTATTTTATTTTACTTAATGTGATAATGCACTGTGGGTCGTTTTATGTACAAGATATGCTATAATTTTCAAAACCGCAAATAACCGCTAATTTTTTTTACACATGTAATAGGCAGACACCTTGTGCACGAAATGAAACAAAATTTACAACTTAGGCAAACTTAGCTAACTGTCAAAAGTCTTGTCGAAGTTGAAAGAAATTATTTTTCTTGGTCGTTTTTTGAGAAAAAACTATGGAAGCAAAATTTTATCTCGAAATATAATGCCAATAACGGTTTCTCAATCTAAAAACCATATTTTTTCTATATAACTATCAAACAATATGACTTTTCTTGGAACTAATGCCCGAAATCTTACTCTGAACGTAAAGAATTTTCCAGCCACAGAATTTGCATAATGTCGGTTTCCAACGTAATTTACTCTCTACTTTGTGTACTAAGTACATACAAAAATAAGTGAATATTAAAGTTTGATTTCGTAGCTAAAAAATAAGACCAAAAACATATGCAATTTGCAGCATTGGCAAAAGGTATTTTTGATCAGCACTTGTTCTAGCATATTCCATTGTGCGGTAGTGTGATCTTGGGTACCAATAATTTTTATTTCTGATCCACGGAAATATAAATCTATTTTTGATTCCAAACTACACAAATTATGACCTGAGTTTTATCTTTGATTTTTAAAAATAAAAATTATAACCTGAATTTTACTTTTCATTTGAAGAAATTAAAATCCATGATTGTTTCTTAAAATTAAAAAAAAATAAAAAATCAGAAAGTAGTAGTTATGATAAATTTATAAATGATTTATAAATGAAATAATATTTTATAAATCATGAAATCAGATATCAGGCTTAAATAAGACGCTTGGAGCTCATACCAAGTGCATTGGTGTATTGGAATACAAAAATCCTTCTATGCGATTATTTTTCGTCCCTAACGAAACTGCATACATAGCACAAATCAAATTTCATAAAAATTTCTTCAGTGGTTCTCAAACGAGCCATGTAAGAACAAACCAACATTGCTCTGATCCGACGTCAGTATTTTTTTTTTTTACTAAACCGCATTATAACGAACAGAAAACAATTTTAATTAATAAGTGATAAAGAAGTTTTTATGTGATAAATTGTAATAAAACCACCTAATTAAACGAATGTTATGAAAGAAAACTGAGCATATAAAACCAAAATCTCTGGCTCCCATTAAGATAATATCCGGGGACGATGTGATGTTTAATTGTGTAAACTTGAAATTTCTGCGAGATGTTTTAGCAACTGCAGGGTCTTAATGATGTAATTTTCTTCTTTTTGTTTTCATGATCACCGCAACAATGTCGACGGTTGGTGCGATGCTGGGTTAAAGTTTAATAGGTACTACTGCTTTCATTTTTGCATTTAATTTACAAGAAAGATTGCACACATGCACAAGCGAAAAACGTCGAATAACTGACATTTAATGGGCTAAGTGTAATTTATCTGTCCGATTAATTACTAGCTAGCTAGTAGAATGATGCACAATCAAAACTTCTAGTGAAAAATAACGAGTTTTAAAATTAATTACAAAAAAAAAAAAAAAAAAAAAAAAAAAAAAACAAGTACAACCGACACACTCTTCAATCCATCGGGAATGAGTTCTCTATCGTGTCGCTGTTCCAGTAATATAATATTATGGTGATTGAAGCTTTATTGGCCTTGGGCATGATCTGCCTTCCGCAGTATTTTGTTTTTTTTTTTAATTACCTTAATCCTGTGTTATTCCCCTTGATGGGACTTAAGGCACCATATGATATGTAATTTAGAGGCGTTACTTCAAAATGAGCCAATTTTACTTTTCATAATACATATCTATGAGGCATTTCGTACTCGAATATACTCGTATCAGCTCGTATAAACAGCAGAGTATAATATTTATCCTTCCCTAATATAAAAGTGACTTTACCTATATTGCTTCCCTCAAGTATCATAAGTAAGTTCAATTTGGCTTCTTCAAGTCCCCAAAGAAATAATTTTTTTTTATTCGTTCTCAGATCGTTAATTTGCCTCCGATTCTGCATTGAAACCATATAAAAAATTCTCACATCCAGTAGAAAACAGCATTTGCTTCTGCAAAATCAGAGTCTGAAATCCAAAATTGGGGCAAATTTACTATACTCGTATATAGAGGGTGGCCGTGGTGTAGTGGTAACATCAACGCTTGTCACGCTCTTGGTTCACGGTTCAAATCCTGATCTCAACAATCATCTATTTATTTCGTCTGAAATAAATAAAAAAGTCGATCACTTGCGAAAGCTTAGTCAACTGCGAAGGCATAACACTGGCAGTAAGGTGGTAATATGGCTTAAATGCAACTTGATCGTGATGATGACATCGGGTGGAGGGAAAAAAGTACTGTGAATCATGAGCAACGACAAAAAGCAAAACAAACAAGCTCCCCAGTTATCTGGACGCCACCCTTGAGGTCTACTGAAACTTAATACCACCTAAGTTTCAAACCCACTACACCAATCTTTCTTTCTCTCTCTCTCAATTTTCTACAAACGCCCGTTCCCTGAAATAATTTAATGGTATTCATATCCCATTTGGCGCGCGTAAATTATATATAAAAAAAAAAAAAATATACGTGTGTAGGAGAAACTGGAATAAATAATTCAGTATGTTAAATTAATTTAAAAAAAGGATTGAATTTGCCCATTATACCCCCGTGCTGGAGCATGATGGGCACAAAGCTAAGCTGGGTTGCAGCGCGAGCAAATGTGCCCGGATTAACCTATTTTGGAGAGACATTTGTGGAATGATTCGTTTCGTGGATCGATAGTTGTTTATGAACTTGGTGGCACCGAATATGGGTCGACAAGAGGGGTTTCATCTAAAAGCGGAAACTCCTCCTCATTTGGCATGGCAAAAAGTAATGTTCTTCGAATATATTTGGATTAACGGGGCCATATTCCAGTCTTTTGAAAGCCATTTATGGCGACTGACATTGTGGCAGTTCTTAAATAGGCGTTACCGAACAACTGTCCTACCTGATAGTGGATAACTGTTCTTCCAGGGTGTTGTCTGATCTTTATTATTTCATCTCCATAATATGAACTCAGGGGCTTCATAAAAGTAACATCTAAGGGTTGCAATGTAGTGGGAAACACAACATGACCACACCACTGGCCCTTGCTACATATATGTGGCTTGCTTTTAACGTGGCTTGCACGTCGACCTAAAAGTAACAAAACCGGTTGATCTTTTCAATCTTCTATAAGCAAGGGCAAGGCATTTGCACAGCAGACGACGGCCAGATTCAGTTTCTTCCTCATCCCCCGAGACGTTCCGCATTACTAACAATAGCGCAGTGCCCAGTAATGATGCCAGAGACGACTCGTTCATCTCTGCGACTAGGCTTAACCCGAGAAAGGGATATCGCAGTTGCGCATGTATCCATCTGAATCCAGTGCTTATTTACTCATTCGTACAGTAAATACCTATATGTATCTTGTTTAAAGTGCTGATTGGAATTATTACAATGGGAAAGCATGGGAAGGATCCAAATTCGATATGTAGCTATTTTTGAGAAGTAAAGTACGAGTAATATTTATCTACATTCTGGTCAGGCGGGTCTACTAATAGTCTCTAACGTTTAAGTTAAATGGTGCAGATAATTTCCGATAAAAATATCTATCCCAGCGATTTCAGCTGACCTAGCCCTCAACATTTTGAATTTTCCCCCAGGGGCAATATAGCCTTTTTTGACATTTTTGACCCTAAATCTAGCTTAAATCATAAATTGAAGTAAAAGGAAAAAAAATCTTCTCCTACAACAAAAAGAAGAAGTCTTCAAAAACTTAGAAGAAATTGCATTAAATTTTTAATCTTATCTTAGGGCCTAAACAACGCCTACCGACTGCGTTTTCTACCAATGCTATGTTAACGTCACTTCTCTTCAACTACTCTGAGAAATATGTTTCTTGGTTCAGGTCTTAAGAGATTTGTGGTGTGCTGCCAATGAGCGAATTAAAATAATTTGGAGGATGTGGAAAAAAAGGCTTGAAAAGTATCCAAGCATTACCCTCAAATTGGGTCAATTTGCAGGTACCCAGATTCAGTTCGATACCAATGTTTTTCAGAAACTTGAGAGATAAGGACATACTTCTGAGTTTACTATATTTTTCTCTGATAATAAAAACATTCTTTCCCCACATCAGAAATCAGCAGGTCTAACCACTGTATGAAACCACCTTCGTATCCTAATCCTTATGCGAGCTGTCATTGAAATTTAACTTTAAATTCTTTATAACGGATATCACCCACAAAATTTATTGATTTTCTCATTTTCAAGGTTATATACAAGGATCAAAAATTTTCCACACTTACATGGAGAACGGAAAATTCGATTTGCGTTTTTACCTTTACGCTTCGATTCTCAGGAATCCATTTTTCTTTCATTAGTCCCTCGCATCCCTAAAGTTGTACGCACGTGCCACCCACCCACCCAATTAGGAGGCTCATATTGTTTCCGAAATATTGCAAGCAAAATATAATGCATCCTTCATCGATGGATTTGGTGTTTTAGCGAAATTCAATTAATAACACGCGCAGTAATCCTTTAATGCGTTTCAATCTATAATTATTAGATGTAGTGATAGTGAAGAGTAATAAAAGAGTTTTCCTAATGCTCGTTGTCTGGCCCTATCTAGTGCCGGACAGGCGCATCAATAGTGGATAAGGGTTTCTCTTTCAGTTGCGACATTGCAACTGCGGCAGTGCGTTGTGTGGGATACCTAGTTTGACTGCGTGGTCTCCTATAGGCCAGTGACCCGTAATAATCGCTGTGATTCTGGCGACGTCTTTTCGCGCTCTCTTTAGGAAGTCGGTTGTTTTAATTTTATTGTAACCTGGCCACATTCTTCTGGATATGACAGTTTGTTAGCTTAGTCCATCTGAGGTTGGCTTTTTTAAGGAATATTGAGGAGATTTCTGCCTTGACTGCTCCAAGCGGAACGTGGGCTGATCCCGCAAGTGAGGGGTGTAGGGCTGACCTTGCCTGGCCAGTTCAACAGCAAGTTCGTTTCCACAAACGTTACTATGTCCTGGAATCCAGATCAGGGTTACTTTGAATTGTTTATCTAGCGAGGCTAGCTCATTTTGGCATCCTAACAGTTTAGATTATATATATTAAGACGATGGCTTTGATAGCAACTTGACTATCAATGAGTATTGCAATCTTTTGCCTTGGCGTTATATTTGTGTGTAATTTGATCTGGCGATAGGCTTCGCGGATAGCGAGTAATTCCGCCTGGAAAACACTGGGATTATCTGGAAGTCTATAAGATTTTGAGACATTTAAGGCAAACACACCTGCACCAACATCACAGTCCATCTTTGGACCGTCGGTGTAGACTGTTACGTCAAAATCCTTAATCACCTGCCCATCTTGCCATTCTGATTTTGTGGGGCATTGTACGTCGAAAGGCTTTATGAATTTCTTTTTGGGGAGAATGTAATCTGTTAGGGGCTCGGTAGATAGTTCAGTATACTACTATGCCTGTAGGATTTTGCAGTCCAGCACCCAGACTCTCTGCGCGGTCTGTGCTATAATGTTTGTTATGTGTAGATCTAGATGTTAAAGATGCAGAAGGACTGTTAGATTACCTGACGGGGTAGACTGTTGAGCACCTATGGTGCCTATGCATGGTGTTATTTGCACCTTGTTAAGTTTGGTAATGTTATAGGCCTTTTTTAGAGACGGCCATCATACTATTGACCTATATGTAAGAATCGGTCGTACCACGGCTGTTTACATCCATAAAGTCAATTTTGTTAGCAGGCCCCATTATTTGCCAAATATTTTGTTAGAGGCGTAGAAGGCTATACATGCGTTCCTTACTCGTTGTCCTATATTTAGCTTCCAGTTGAGCTGAGTATCTAGGATAACTCCTAAATACGGAGAGTGTTTGGCCATTTAGCCGAGGAAGTGCGAAGTCAGGTATTTTGGTTTTAGTGGTGAAGAGCATCAGTTCAGTTTTGCTCGAGTTAACTCCAAGACCACACTTTTTGGCCCAGGCGCATACCTTACTCAGAGCAATTTCCATGATTTCACTTATCACAGAGGGGAACATTCCTGACACTAATATTACCATGTCGTCCGTATACCCGACTATTTTAATTCTTTCTCTGTCTAATGCTACAAGGATTTTATTCATGACTATAAACCATAGTAGAGGTGAAATAACACCGCCTTGAGGTATTCCCCTGCTGGCAAATTTGGTTATATTGCTGTTACCTAGAGTTGCCTGAATAATTCTAGTGCTAAGCATAGAAATAATCCAATGACTTAGATAGCTTTCTATTCCCAACTCCGCTAGGGACTTTAGAATTGCTTCAGTATGTACATTATTAAAAGCTCGTTCAATGTTTAGAAAGGTAGCTAAAGTGTATTCTTTGTAGTGCATACATTTTTCAACAGTTCGCACTACCTCGTGAAGGGCTGCCTCTGTCGATCTCCCTTTGAGGTATGCATGCTGCGATTTGGAGAGGGATTTTTATTTTTTTTATTTTACTCTGCAGATGGTTGTCGTGGAGCCGCTCAAGAGTCTTCAGTACAAAAGAAGTTAGATTGGTCTGAAATCTGTCGAGTTTTCGTGACCGCTTTTACCTGCCTTTGGAATGAAAACCACTTTCACTCGTCTGGATGATTGGGGTACATGGTTATTTAATAAGCAGCTCCTGAAAATCGATATGAGCCATTGGAATTGCTAGGACTTGCGACTTTTGTAGCATAATGGCCAGAATGCCATCCAGGCCCGGCGATTATAAGGATCGAAGCTATTTAAAGCCCAGGAAATCTTTTCCTCGGTAATAATGGATGTTATGCTTTCACAGAAGCTAGATTGCAGGCGCTGAGAGCTGGTAGGCTCTGTTCTGTTGTCTTTGCATCCGGGAAAATGGGTGGTCATTAGAAGTTCTAAAGATTCTGTAGTTGATTCAGTTCATCCGCCATCTGCCATCCTCAGGAGGGATGGATTGGAGTGTTCTTTCGATAAAATTTTACTGAGTCTTGCAGAGTCCTTGACGGTCTCAACCAACTAAATTGGTTTTAATAAAATAGAAATAAGTTGGTCTATTAATAACATTTAAAAAACCCAACACCCAAAAGCTCTAAAAAGTAATATTATTATTAATTTTATGAAACTCATTGGCCAAATATGAAAAGCAATACTACAGCTACTGCTGATAAAAATAAATAAAAATGTATTTAAAGAATCTGTCAATAGGGTTTCGTCAATATAATTTCAATCCGTTTACCTATTGACCACGCTCATTAGATACGAGTACCCGTCGCGTGTTAGAGTAGCGCAAGAACATGTACTTGGAAATACATGCCTCATCACACGGAAAATCTAGCCTCAATATTAAATTCTTTGTAAGATACTAAAGCCAATTACACATTTGAAAAGCGTGTTATTTTGGAAGTCCCCAGTACAAGCAAAAGTTGCAAGACGTGACATATTTATCATTCGAAAGAGTTCTTTGAGCACAATCCAAAAAATATTTTCTTTAAATTAAAAATTTTAAATTTGCGTTCAAGAAGTTCCCACCCGTCATCTCGCTTTCCAAAGTACGAGTACGTGACCCAAAAGCATTTGCAGATTTATAACGACAAATAAGTTTGATTTTGATATACCAAATAATTTACGAGATATCACATTTCTTACGTAAGTAACGAATTGTTAAATTCATATCGCTTTCCCATGCTTATTGAAGAAGCGACAGAAAAAATTAATAAAAATATTTTAAAGCTTCCCTCTAGCCAATATAACAAAATAATTCACCAAAATCGGTTCAATAATTCAGAAGTTTCACAAGAAAACGATCTGCTTTTTGTATGGAATAATAGCTGTATTTTTTGCTGTATGGCAAAAACATGTGGTTTTCTAATGGTAATTATTTTGTAGGGCGTAACCTACCTATAGATTGAATAACCATCTATGATGCCCACAAACCGTGCCAGACTATTGGGTTGATTTCTGCTCTCATCGCAAATCTATGATTGCAAGTTTTTTTTTTTAGTTTAGAAATATCAGGCCAAATAGAAAAAGTGGGCAAAAAAAAAGGGACAAAATGGGTTCAATAGGAAACTTCAGGGACTGGGCTGGACTTGGTTGTGAGCATCACATGATTTCGATACTCCCAACGATATGGAAATTTGTTCTGTTGCTTTCCCAACCAGAGAAAGAATGGAAGAGCGGTAAAGTAATCAAAGGCGATTGATGTACATTTCAAAATCTTTCCGTCTACCGAATTTTGCCAGTGTCTTTCAAGAGGAACTTCTCGCGATTCAGGAGGCTTGCCGCATACTGAACGGCTTCCCAACATCCAACCGCAATCTTGCTATCTTCAGCGATAGCCAAGCTTCTATCAAAGCTATTGACTCAGCTACCACATTTTCAAAACTGGTAGAGCAATGCCAGAAAGAACTAACCAAACGGTGTCCCAAGACACTGTAACTTTGAGGGAAACGAGCGAAAGGACGATCTGGCCAGGCAACGGTCAGCCCTCAGCTGTAACAAACCTAAATCAAATGAGCTGCTAGGCAGATTAAGACCAGATATTGCTAGAATTGTAGCCATAAGTACAGACCGCTGGCTAATAGTAGACCATACAGCCAAGCTTGGCATCCCCCCATAACACCTTCTACCATAACTGCAGAGATACCAACGCGAAAGAATCTCTTCTTCACTATTTTTGCAGATGTCCGGCCCTAGCGAGAATCAGACAATGTACTGTAGGCAAACCCTTCTTCGTTCGACCTGAGGGAGATATCTGACAAGAGGACTGAAGCCCTCATCCTCTATGTGAACTCGACTTAATCATACAACCTGGTTACATGAGTTTGTGGTATAAAAATGGCGCAAAACAACGCGTTTGAACCGCACCTCTACCTACCTACCTATAGAAGAGACAAGGAAGTAATAAAATCGATTCAACATCTACTACGAGTATGCTACTGCCCCGCAATACATTCGCACATCGACCTAAAAACTAACTAGTCGGGGAGAAAAACCACAGAGTATCTGAATCTTTAATGGTCGACGTTGTGTTTGAAGAATAGGTAATTACATGATACCCTTCACTTCATCTAAAAAACAATATACTAGACACACGATTCTGTGAAATAAATGATGCAACAATAAAGGATGTATTTATATGTCACAATTATTATTCGCAACGGTGGGTAGCACACGCGTAGGATGCAAAAGAATAATGAGTAGTTAATTCGATTCTTGCGAATTAAAACGTAAGGTTCAGTATGAAACGCAATTTCTTATCCCCTCCTGTTGGTTTTAAAAGATTTTCTTATTGGTCATGAACTAGAAAATAAGAAAATCAATAAGCCTGTGGGTGACACCTACGACTTGCTAGAAATTTAAACTCACGTTCACCACTTAACGCCGACCATGGTAGCAGAAAGTAAGATTGAGATTAAAGTTTTGATGAGGAAAGTCTTTGATGTTTTAGATTTAAGAATATGGGATGAAAACGGCGAGGAGTATTATGGTTGCAAAAGCATTCCCATGTCGCATGAGATCCGTAAGTTTCTGAGGAAAAACGATTACAATTTTATATGTTAGTAAAAGTGACTTAGAAACATGTATAATGACTTAAAAGCAGTAAGCGAGTGGTTAAAAATAAATTAACTTATTCTAAACACCGAAAAAACTAACTGTATGATTATAAATGAAAATATGCCTGAATCGTCCATAAATGGTAGACAATGCTTAGATTGAGGTTGTACACACTACATTATGACAAAAACCCAACATTAAGCGAACATATTGATTACATGTGCAGACAGATATCTAAAAAATTGCTGGCAAACCCTGTCAATGTGCTGTTTATCATTAAACCACATTTCGAGTACTGTGGGGTGTTTTATTTACATGTCCTCAATACCAAAAAAAAAAAAAAAAAACCAACTACAAGCAAAATAGGACAAAGAGCATAATAATAAAAAGTGACAGATACACCCCGATAACATTTATGTTAAACTCCCTTAACTGGTTCATTATAAACCAAAAATTTTACAAGCGTGCCCAAACTACCTGCTAAAAAATGTGGCGATATCAGACGGCTCGTCGTACAACTTAAGAAGTGCAGGCGATCTAAGAATACATAGAACAGGGACCACAAGAGGCCAGCGAACAATGTTTTACATGGGGTTTCAAACCTTCAACAGTTTACCTATTTAGTATTTAAAACTGGACTCAAATTTTCACATACTCGTATTTAACACTATGTTTACGGACATTTCTTATATACCTATCTCTACGAATACGCGTGAATTTGACGCTTCAGCGAATACATATATATTTAAAGAAAAAACATCATCAATATTTCAACACTTTTGAAGAAAATAGACTTCAATATACGAGGGCAAGGTGAAAAGTTCTCGGCATGACAATGAAAGAATGCGATTTTCAGTTAAAAAATGGTTTTAATTTTCTACATAATCTCCCTTGACTTCAACACACTTGGTCCAGTGTTTCTCCAACATCAGTGTTCAGCCTCTTCTCGTGAATTTTGGCATCCAGCTGGTCAAGAAGGTTGGAGTAATATTCGCCTGTAATTGTTCTGCGTTTCTCAAGGTTATCAATTAACAGGATCCCTTTCGCACCCCAAAACACACTGGCCATGACCTTTCCGGCAGGTGTGATCGATTTCGCTTTGTTTGGTGCTAAACCACCGGCTTCCACCCACTGCTTCGACTGCTGTTTCTTTTCTGGCGTGTAGTGGTGGACCCATGTCTCATCCATGGTGACAAATCGCCGCACAAAATCGGTCGCATCCCTATTGAATCGGTCCATAGATTGGCGATAGTCTGCGCATTTGCTTTTGATCGGCATTCAGCAAATGCGGCACCCATCTTGCGCAGAGCTTTCGCATCCCTAAGTTTTTGTGCAAGATGTTTCGCACCCTCTCTTCCGATATATACACAGCCTCAGCTATCTCACTCACCTTCACTCGCCTATCGTCCAACACGATATCATGCACTTTTTCCATGGTTTCGGGTGTGGTTGCGGTTTTTGACCGTCCTTCACGTGGGTCATCTTCGAGGGACGTGCGACCACGTTTAAATTCAGCTGCACACTTTTAACGGTTGACATGAAAGGAGCGAGTCCCCGTAAACTTTTGTCAACTTTGGATGAATTTCCTTAGGGGTTAACCCATCCAAATTTATCCATTTTAACGAAAAACACTCAAGACGTCTACTTCAAAAATTCGTGTAAAGAAACTAAACTACTTGAGAGAACAAGTTGAAACTTATCATACGAACTAATGAGAAGTGCACCCAGATAGAAAACATAAATTTTTGCTGATTGGAGCGCCATCTCTGCGTCAGGCCGAGAATTTTCCACCTTGCCCTCGTATATTTACCTCGTTCGACGAATAAAAGACAGTACAAGACACCCTACTGGTCCATTGCACAACCAGGCAGAGAACCCCATTTTGATGTTTTTTTTTTCTTCGTTTTTTGTAAAAAGACGAGTACTCGTAGACGAGTATTTAATTTCCAGAATTCTCTGTAGTTTTATCATGATAAGTCACTGACGCGGGAACTTTTTTTTTTTCTTGGAATACATTATGTCCTCAAAAATGACTTCAAAAATATATATTTATAAATTGGAAGCGTGTGACAAACAAGGGAGAAGGACATCGTGTTGTGTTGAATCCATAAGTGACCCGTTTTACCATTCAGGTACTGTACACTAAAATAGGTCAGGTGGCAAGTTTTCAATACCAAAGGCTTATATAACCTCTTATGAAGACAATGTCCAAGACCAAAGTTTTGACCAGAAATATTGCAATGCAAAAAAAAACCCCTAGTTTTTACAGAAAATTAAACTTATACCTCTAATTTATCTGTAAGTATACATTCTGTATCAATGCAGTAAGGAAATACGTGTTCAAACGTGGTTTTGGGTCAGTTTTTAAAGAAAACAAGATCTTAAACATTTAATAGATAAGGTTATCCTGGATCACAAACGACATACAGAATGCTTTTCAAATCATCATACTCCACCGCCCTTTTCATCCTGTATTTTCACTTCATTGATCACTTCATTCCAATTTTTTAATCTCAATCTTAATTTTGTTTGCAATGGTCAACGTTAAGTGGTGTATCCCCTCATCACTCTTAGCAACCACCGATCCATCAAACCATCCTTCGCATTCTGTACCTTAGTTTAAATTTCAAACAAGTCAGTAGCTGTCACCCACAGATTTATTGATTTTCTCATTTTCAAGTTCACGACCAGAAAAAAAATCGTTTGAAACCAGCGGGTGGGATGAAGAACTCAATTTGCTTTTCATAATGACCTTTACGCTTTGATTCCCAGGAATGAAGTTAACTTCTCATCATTCGTTTACATCCTTGCAGCCGTACTCGTATGTACTGAAAACTGAGGGGCGCATAATATTTCAGGAATATGGCAGACAAAATAATATATGCAGCTTTCATCGCTTCAATGGAATTCAATTAGTACCACGCATATTTTGTGCTTGATAGTTGACACTGCAATTATGAAACTTAATGGAGGCTTTATGAAATTCTTAACAGAACCACGAGGTGTTTTGTTTTTTACGAGTAAATTGAGTCACATCACCACCTCAAAAGGGTGGTCATTTATCCGCCGTCTTAATATATTTCACTTATTTTTAGTACTCAACAATATGGGGAAGGAAGCATTCTGTTCAAAAGCGGCTAGACCTACTCTTATA
Organism: Pocota personata; assembly: GCA_963082735.1. Lineage (NCBI taxonomy): Eukaryota > Metazoa > Arthropoda > Insecta > Diptera > Syrphidae > Pocota > Pocota personata. Next base: position 7,496,655 of record OY720433.1, read on the forward strand.
AATAACAATATTTCAGAAATGACAAAATTAATTTCTTCGCAGATAGATTTTTAAAAAACATATACGTCTTTGCCAGTGTAGGCATTAGATACAATTGCAGATATGGCGAATTACTTTATGTTTAACATCAACATTTTTTTATTCACAAATAGTCACTTTTACAAATAGTTACTTACTTAGGTACTTAAGTAAACAATCAATAAAGTTTTAAACCACATTTTTATGTTCAAAACAAAACAAAATTCAAAGCAAATAAGAAAAAAAAAAAACAAGTTCAATATAAACTAAACTACTCCTATCTCTTCTTCCAAAAAGTTCATCACTTACGGCTTCACAGAAACATTTGGTCCTTAAATCATGCATTAATGCCAATTAGTTTAAAAACCAAAAAAGGTGTACGCAACATGGTTTATATGAAAATCAACTATTCTTCTTTTCGAATATCAATTTTTGTTTTCGAAAATTTACAAATTTTCTAAGCGTCCAATTATTTTCCAAAGCGAAATGTATAAATACTTACAATGAAAATTGTAGGTTTTGAAATTCTCTACAAGACAAATTGTGATTTTCAGTTTGAATATTTTGAAAACGGTATGGCCTACGAAAAAACTTATTTCGGTAAACTCTAAAACTCGGATGCCAAGTTTTTTTCTGGAATTGTGCGGAATTTTCCAAAGTTAATGAAAATCTGTTTTGAGTGCATAGATCTCGAAAGAGGTGTGGCCTACAAAAAAACACATATGTCGCCAATGATTATAACATTACCCAAAATTCCGGTCATGTACGAATGATTGTTTTTACAGATTACTGACTGATTTCTATTGACAAATACAACAGCTCTTTTGGGGGCATGCGCTCAACTTAAATGAGTTTTCCATGGTATTCATTATGCAACTCTGATCCATTTTTGCATTTTTATATATTTCATCGTTCAACTTATTCGTAACCAATCCGTCGAATAAAGTTTTCCGCGTTATAGTTTTACCAATTCAACGTCAACGTTGTGTTCACCTACCGACTTTTGTGAGTATAGAGCTCTCACTAATAGGATTAGAAGTGACACAGATTTTGGAAAAATGTTGAGTGAACCCTAGAATGGTATAAGTCGGACTCGGACCCAGACTGCGAGATCTTAAAACTCTGTAAGCTAAGTGAAACCTTTACCTAAATATTAAGTCTGATACTCGGTATAAGGGGCTTTTGCCCAGATTTCTAAGGTTATATTTGAGTTAGCAGTGAGCGGCGAGGAGGTACATACATATGTTAAGAGCTTTGTATCACGGTGTTACAATCTGAGAAACTCTCTTAAAATTTTAAGACTTAAGCTCTAGCTTTCAAGGCCAACAAATATAAATTATGAACCAAAAATACATATCTGGCACAACTATTCTTATTTTTCTTAAGCACAATATTATGGGCTGTTTGAGTTGCCAACGGCAGTTGACAAAGGCGTAGTGTTGGTTCTCTCTCTCTACTCTAGGAGTTGTCAGGTATAAAATTGTCACTTCATTTTTACCAACTAACATGCAAAAAGTGTAGGTAGAGAAATATTTGTTTTCCAGGAATTTACATGCCTTCTTTCGTTTTCTTTTCAGTTCTTTCCAATCCTTTGTGGACGCTTAAAAAAACTGAAAATCAAAAGACTAATAACTTACTTGTAAAATTCTACAACAAATCACATAGTTTTCGCAATCATCAGCAAATAAATTAAACTAACTTCACAGCTATGGCAGTTTTATCAAAATACTATGACCAAGTTGTTCAAAAATATGATGAACTTGGTTGTACCGCTCATGGTTTCAGTCAAGCTCTGGTTGGTGCTGCCATCTTTGCTTATACTATTAAAATGACATATCCTTTAATAAAGAAAAATCTTCCCGGTGCTGGTGGAGAGAAAGGAAGAGAAGGTGAAGCAAATACTGCCAAATCTCCAAAAAAAGAAATACCCATCCAAAATGGGAAATGCAAAGAAAACAACAACACTGTTCTCCAAACAAAAGACGAACAACAGACTACCATACTAAATGATGAAGATTCAAAGTTTGCCGAAGCTGAAAAGCTCCTAGTGGCATCAAAGAAAAAGAACCACGAGGTATTACCAGGTCTCAATTGGGAATTTGTTGCTCAATTGCAACAGTTGCTCAAGATTATGATACCAAGGCCGCTGTGTTATGAGACCGGTCTGCTGGGAGTGCATACAATCTGTTTGGTGTCGCGTACATTCCTCAGTATCTACGTGGCTGCACTGGAAGGGGCTATTGTTAAGTTTATTGTACGCAGGGATGTTAAACAGTTTGCTTTGATGCTGTTGAAGTGGTTTGGTATTGCGATACCAGCGACATTCATCAACTCAATGATAAGGTATTTGGAAAACAAGTTAGCCTTGGCTTTTAGGTGAGTTTAAACACATTCGTCGAAGGAGTCTCATAACCAAAATGTTTTTTATCTGTAGAACAAGACTGGTAAGGCATTCCTATCGACTGTATTTTAAAAATCAAAACTACTATCGAGTATCGAATTTGGATGGACGTATTGAAAATGCCGATCATAGGTAATTATAGACGAACGTAGCGCAGCTTTCATTTTGTACTATCGCCCTTCTTAGGTTAACTGAGGACATATCAGTATTTGCAAGCTCAATTGCACACTTATACAGTAGTTTGACAAAACCATGCTTTGATCTAATGCTTATTGGGTTCGCTTTAATGCGATCGTCACAGAAAATGAAGGCTAACATCTTTTCCGGTAAGTTTGCTGCTCCTGTTGTCATTTATTCTTCCCTCGTTAAATTAAAATTTGTTGCGCTTATTTCATTTATACAGGTCCAGCTCTATCCATCAGTGTGATATCTTTGACAGCTCATATCTTGCGAATTGTGTCACCGAAATTCGGGCAACTTGTGTCCGAAGAGGCGAACCGCTATGGCTACTTGAGACATATTCACTCGCGTATCATTACAAATGCCGAAGAGATTGCTTTCTATGGTGGACATAAGGTAAGTGATGCTATTTCTTATTTAGAAGTCAAATTTGCGGCGCTTGGACTGGGCCTCATATGCTGATGAGGTTTTTAACAGCGATTCAAAATGAAGTGATAAGAAACGGAGACGATAAAAACACGGTATCTCCACATGAAAAATTATTCCAGACATTTTTGAACTCGACTGTTAAAGTTTCTGTCGACGATAAGTTGGAAGACGTTGGTGAGTTCCGAGTGTTTGGTTCTTGAGCCGACTACTCCTGCTTCAATGTCTGTACTTTCCCGAGGCTTTTCTCCGTCGTGTTCAGCTAAGTTCTCTTGCTCCAATTTAGCGCTTCGTAGATCGAATAGTTGAACTGAATCCTCAGGTTTTATCCTCGGAAACCATGGGCGACCGAGGAGCCAGCCATAGAATAAGTCAAGGGTAGAGTAAGATTCAAAAATCAAGGCACAATTTTACATAATTTTGACTTTCAATAATCAGATGTGTGCTTTTACTTTTAAACTTGACTGTAAACATATACCTCACACTCTACGTATCTCATTCAATTTATATCCCCGTTAATTGCTCCCCGCAAATTTTACATTCAAAAAATAACTAAAAACTTGTATCCAAGGTGGAACTATCACAACTGCGCCAAGCCTACAACCGACTGGTAAACCAAATGAACACAATTTTCACGCAACGTCTGTGGTTCGTGATGCTGGAACAGTTCTTTATGAAATACGTCTGGTCTGGTACTGGTATGGTGATGGTCTCATTACCAATTCTAACTTCTACAGTCAAACCAAAAGCTGGTAAGTGATGTTATTCTTCATTAGATTCCAGTACATTTACATTTACACTCCATTCCTTTAAGATGCCAGTGGCAAGATAAGCCTTACAGACAGCTCAGTAAGTGAGCGCACCCAGTACCTGACGACCGCTAGAAATCTTCTCATCTCTGCTGCTGACGCCATTGAGCGTTTAATGTCCTCGTACAAGGAAATCGTTGCATTGGCTGGATACACCTACCGTGTGGCTGGTATGTTGGAAGTATTTGAAGAGACAGCTCAAGGCATCTACAGTAAGACCACTGTGGCTTTGGATTCACAAAATGACACACATGGCATTGTAGAGTACCGCAATGATCGTCCAGTTGCTAAGGGTAAAATCATCTACACTGATAGTGAACGGATGTCAATCATGTTGAATGGGGTACCTGTTGTTACACCAAATTGTGACGTTGTTGTTCCAAGTTTGACGCTCCGCATCGATCCTGGTATGCATTTGCTGATCACTGGTCCAAATGGATGTGGTAAATCCAGTTTGTTCCGCATCTTAAGTGGACTATGGCCAATCTATGCTGGAGAGTTGCATATTCCACGGCCAATTGAAGGAAAGCCATGTATGTTTTACATCCCACAGAGGCCATACATGTCCATTGGCAGCTTGTGTGATCAAATTATTTACCCCGACACCAGGGAGGAAATGATAAAGAAGGGTGTGACTGAGGCTCAACTTAAGGAAATTTTGAAGATGGTTTGCTTGGAGCATATCGCGCAGAGGTAACATTGTATATTCTCTTTGGCACTGACTCCGTATAACTAAGGCTGATTTATGTCGGTTTTCAGGGATAGCTTCGATGTTGTTCGAGATTGGAAGGACATCCTTTCGGGTGGTGAAAAACAACGCATGGCTGTAGCGAGGCTCTTTTATCATAAGTAAGCTTACCCTACACCATCATTTGAATAATGTGGATTTAATTTTCTTTTTTCTTTTTTAGACCAAAGTATGCTCTTCTCGATGAATGCACCAGTGCTGTATCGATTGACGTTGAGAGTTCTATTTATGAAATTGCCAAAAACATGGGTATTACCCTTTTAACCATTACACACAGGCCCACTTTATGGTAATTGTAGATAATTTCACCTCTTCTCCAAATTACTTAACATATTTTTTTGTCATTCTTAAGGCGTTTCCATACTCACATTCTTGAGTTTAATGGACAAGGAAATTGGAGCTTTCGTGCAATGGAGCCCAATGAACAACAAAAGCAGCATTAGTTCCTAGCCCCTAAATCATCTTCTCCTGCTGCCTCTATTCGATCATTTTGTTGCTTCCTGTTTCCTTTCTTCTTCCACATGCCACACTCCGATGGCATTTAAAATTTAAGTATACACTGAACTGTGAAAGAGATACTAGATATTCTCGTAGATCGATTTTAAAAAATAAACAATGAAAACATGTCCACTACGTCCACACATTCGAACGCCACAGAGACAAGATATATATAAATTAGGATAAGCGAACCCAAGGTTCCACTGATAATGATTAAATGTGTATTATATACCTATATTGTAATTGTTAAGTTTTTTTTTTTTTTTTTACTATTTTATTATATGTATTTAAAAAACAGTTTGTTTAGAGGAACAAAAAAAAATTATGAAAATTGATTTGAAAAAAATTTTGAGAGCATGTTTTGTTTAGCAATTAAAGTATTTATAATTTGTATTAAAAAAAAAACTGGAAAATAAAAAAAAAAAAAACTGGAAAATAAAAAAAGATATGGGTTTTACTTATTTCGTTACAGGAGAGATCGACTTTTTTAAGACATCGAAATTTATTTCGCAAAAGTGATGAAAATAAAACCTATTCCCAGATTGTAAAAAATGTGCGGAAGAACGAGGAAACATCTATAAAAGAAATGCTGGAACTTATCCTAAAAAGGATTGAAAAACAAGATTTAAACATAAAACAGCTAAGCGAAAAAGTCGCCCTTAAAAAACATTAATGGACAGAACACTTAAAATCGCAAAATGGAATACAAATGGTCTTTTACAACATGTATCAGAACTAAACATCTTTTTAGACCTAGAGCATATAGACATTTGTTTGGTGTCCGAAACTCACCTCGCTATAGAACAAAGTCTTGATAACAAACTACCAAACTACACATGTTATCACGCTCCGCACTCAGCTGACAAAGCTAGGGGAGGATCAGCAATTCTTATAAAAAAAGTGCTTGAAACACTATGAAGAACTAATGTTTACTAATGAAAACATGCAAGTAACAACAATTAGTATTGGTATAAAAAAAGAAAGAATTTAAAATAGCAGCTATATACTGCCCTCCGAGGCGCTCTCCAACTGAAGAAGACTTTGCAGAACTCCTAAATTTGTTAGGACATAACTTCCTTGTTGGTGGCGATCAATGCTAAACACACCCACTGGGGATCTAGGCTCATAGCTACAAAAGGTAAACGGCTATACCAAGCAGGCCGCAAATTCAACTGCGAAATTTATTCTTCTGGTTCGCCAACATATTGGCCATCTGATACTAACAAAATACCAGACCTTATAGACTTGTTCGTAGTTAAAGGTATTAAACGAAATCATATAAGTGTCGAAGTTAATTACGATTTATCGTCAGAATTTTATCACTGAGCGAAGCAGAAATAATAGAAAAAAGTAATCCTAAGCTCGTGAATAAGAGAACAAACTGGAACGAATTCAGAGACAAACTTGACAGTTTTATAAACCTAAGATCCCCTATGCAAACAATTGAACAAATTGATCATAAAGTAGAATAATTTATTGCTGATGTGCAACAGGCTGCAGAAGAAAGTACTCCAACTATTTCGAACTCGAGAGAAACAGAAATAAAATATCATGTCGAAATAAAGGAGCTGATATTGGAAAAAAGAAGAGCTCGAAGAAAATGGCAAACTACGAGATTCCCAGATAATAAGGCAGTTTTTAACCGTCTTAACAACGAATTACAAGAAAAGAATCTGTGAGTTCAAAAATGATTCACTTAGTAGATTCCTTAAAAAGTCTGACCACGGATGCTTCTACCGAATACTCCTTATGGAAAGCAGCTAAACGCCTAAAAAGACCTCAGACACAAAACCCACCAATAAAATCTCAAGGTTGATCTCTTCGCTGAACATCTCGCAAATGTTTTTAAGCCATTCCCAGCAAACACAGGTACAGATCCCTTACAGTTTGTTGATAGAAACGACTAATGTGAAATACCTTTTGTCACGCTCAAAGAAGTAAGAAGCATGTGTCAACATAAGTTGTCTAACAAAAAATCACCACGATCTAATAACTGCTCAGGTTTTGAAAGAAATGCCTTCAATAGCCTTCAAGAAACTCCAATTTATAATAAACGCTTGCCTTAAACTAAGATATGTGCCACATCATTGGAAAATTGCAGAAGTCATTCTTATACCTAAACAAGGTAAACCACCAACAGACCAATAACGCTTATACCAATAATGGCAAAAGTTTTCGAAAAACTGCTCCTGAAAAGGCTTAACAAAATAATAGAAGAAAGAAGACTAATTCCGAGCCATCAGTTTGGATTTAGAAATAAACATTCCACGATAGACCAAGTGCATCGAATTACGGATGTTGTGGAAAAGGCACTTGAAAAAAAAACAAGTTTGCTCGGCTATTTTCTTAGATGTTGCTCAAGCCTTTGACAAGGTTTGGCACTTGGGTCTTGAGTACAAACTGCATAGGGACTTCCCCCGGCAGTACTACGAAGTACTGAAATCCTACCTTACTCTTTAGAGTGCGGTACGACCAAAATTACTTGGAACTAAAGAAAATTTAAGCCGGTGTACCACAAGGAAGTGTCGTAGGACCAACCCTGTATCTGTTATATACAAGGGATATTCCAGTGAACATCAACGCTATCATGGCCACCTTTGATGATGATACTGCAATATTGGTGCCAGATAAATCCGTTACGAAGGCTACTCAAAAGTTGCAAAATGCAGTCGATAAAGTTAGTGATTGGACGCAAAAATGGCATATCAAATTAAACGAAACAAAATCGACGCATATAAACTTTACAAACAAAAACATAAACAATGTTCAGCAGTACCTTACTCCAATACCGCCAAATACCTTGGAATGACCTTGGATGCAAAGCTTAAATGGAAAGAGCACATCAAAAAGAAAAGAGAAGAACTTAACTTGAAGTACAGAAAAATGTACTGGTTACTAGGAAAGAACTCTGACCTATCTATCCAGAACAAACTAATGTTATATAAGCAAGTACTGAAACCCGTTTGGACATATGGTATCCAACTATTGGGCTGTACAAAGAAAACAAATGCTGAACCCATCCAAAAATTCCTAAGCAAAGTCCTTCGTGGAATAATTAATGCCCCTTGGTATATAAGAAATAGCGATCTACATCGTGACCTTCAAATTGAAATGGTTACAGAAGTGGTTAAAAAACACGCCGTATCACACAATCAGCGACTGCAAAGTCATACCAACTCCGAAATGGAGACCGTCTTAAATGTACGAAACAATGTTCAGAGAATAAGAAGAACCAAGCCTCATGAGCTGATGGTCTAAAAGCTATGGGAAAGTGTTATAACTTTAAACTTCCCCCAATGCGATTTATAAATTAAGAAAGAAAAATCTTTTATCGATCTTTCATAGATTGGTCCTGATTCACCGGTGGTTTTAGTGCGGTAAGAGTCCCCCACTTGGTACTGATTATTACAGAGTGTCTTTTGAAGATTTCCATCGGATAAACAAATTTATTTGATAAACATCATGAGTGGCTTGTTGAACCAAAAGTTGTTGGTTCGAGTATCAACCGGGGACAAACATTTCTTTTAAGCAAGACGACCAGATGACCGCGCGATGGGTATTAGGAGATACGAATAATCTAAGGATTAGGGGAAGAGATGACAATGGTTGTGTTAAGAGAATGTTTATTGATTCAAGTACCATCCGGGGAAAAGAATTTGCCTATTAACACTCCACCACCCACGACTACGTAGGGTGTTTACCCTCTAACGGGCAAGGTCGTAAAATTGGTCGGATTAATCTGATAATTTGTTTCCAAGTAAATATAGGCAAAAGAAGCTTAAATTAAAATTTTCAGGAACAATTTTTTTCTGGAACGACCGCCAGGTGAGAAATATTGCAGACCGTCTCGGCACGGTCTTGCCGGTTTGCATGAAAAAAAAATAACACATGTGGAATTAATATATCAAACAAGTTTTATTTACAAAAAGAGGTCGAACGTATTATGTTCTATGGTGGTAATCCCAGAAACAACTTTTGTCGGCTGTACCACACAAATGAAGGTCGCATTTGGAACAAACGACTTGTGTATCCGGCTTTTTGCAATGTTCGCACTTTTCCTTCCCTTTTCTATAAGTTCATATTGGAAAATGATTTTCACCATCAAACCGAACATCAGCTCTTTTCCAACGGTGGGTGTGCCAGTAGTTGCTGACATTGGCCGATCAAACACTTTGAGCCGATGATGCTCGTCCTACAGTTCGTTTTTCTTTGTGGAAGCTGCAAAAGCTGTTGTTATTTGATTGAATTATTTGATTAATTATTATTGTTTGAATTATTTACTGCTTTCTCAGTATACATTCGTTTGTATAAATTGAATGAATTCGTAGAAGCCATATCTGCAAAATGGTAGAAGAGTCTAATCATAATATTTTGACTCTTAGCTCGAATGACCGATCAAATTACTTTTTCACTTCAATTATATTATAAAACACAAACAAAATTATGAAGTCGTTCACTTGATTCTAAATGTATTAATTTCACAATTGAAAAAACCAAAAATTTTCAAAACAATTTTTGACGCCTTTTCGTTGGCTGTGCCCACTTGACGTATGATAGCACTCAAACGCGTGGTCGAAGTCGATTTATTTTGTTATCACTATGTCAGGCAAACTAACCTAAAGTAGCTTTCCGCTATTTTGACCAAAACAAAATATTAAATTTGACACTCGAGACAAAAAATCGAAGACAGTCTTGAGACGGTCTTACTCGATGGAGGGTTAAGATAAATTAATAAAATCTACCATGCACCCTATCCTTCAAATCAAAATTGAAAGAATTGTCAGCATAATTTGGCTACAATTTAGGCACTGTAGTTTTATCTTTTTGGGTTAAACGTCAATTATCGATAGGTTATTTCTAGAGCTTTTAAGAAATTTAGCAATTTAGTTATTTACAATTGTGCCACTGGCTGGAAGTACGAAATCGTACGCGCAAGTCGCATCAAGGTCAGCCACAACAGATCCGGTCTGCCAAATACTAGCTGTGATATTGGAAAAACTTGAGGAGCAAACCAAGGTTAATCAAGTTATTTTCGACAAATTAAGCAAGCTCGAGTTCAAGCCTCGCAAGACAAACAACAAAACATGAATATGAAACAGCTGCTAAAGATACTAACGTGGAATGCAAACGGCATTCTGGCAAAAATAGACGAATTAGAAATCTTTTTACGGAAAAACAATATTGACATATGCTTGATATCGGAAACCAACTTAAAAAAAAGGACCTGGACCCAGAATAAAAGGCTACAGTGATTATCACGCGCACCATCCTTCGGAAAATGCGAGAGGTGGTTCCTCTATGTACATTAAAGAATGCATTAAGCACTCCGAAAACATAAAAGTAGAACTGGATTCTATGCAAATAAGCTCAGTTTCCGTAAAAATAAATCATTTAGACTACCAGATCGGATCGTGTTACTTCCCTCCGGGATATAGGCTGGTGGACGACGACCTAGTTCGCCTCTTTGACTCACTTGGGCCTAATTTTATCATCGGTGGTGACTTTAACGCGAAACACACTTTCTGGGGTTCAAGATGTAATTCAACGAAAGGCAGATTATTGTACAAAGCCAGTATGAAACGTGGTGTGGAATTTTTTTCGACGTATCGGCCAACTGACAATAATAAAATCCCTGACCTCGTCGACTTCTTTATCGCATAATATTCGGAATTCAAAGAAATCCATGCCGGTGTTCCGCAAGGAAGCGTTCTCGGCACACAAGAGATATACCACAAGATGAAGGGACTGTCGTAGCAACGTTCGCAGACGACACGGCTATCCTCGCAACAGATGAGTCAGTCGAATCATCAACTGGAAAACTCCAACGAGCTTTGAACAAAGTATGCGAGTGGACAAAGACCTGGAGAATCGTCCTTAAATAGACCAAGTCAACGCGTGTCAATTTTACGTACAAAAAGATAAACAACTTACCATTATTATTTCCATTAACTCGGTACAAATACCGTACGCAAACGAGGCAAAATATCTAGGAATGACACTAGACGCAAAACTTAAGTGGAAATCACATGTTAAAAAGAAGCGCAACGAGCTCGAAATCAGACTTAGAGAAATGTACTAGCTACTCGGGAGATACTCGAAGTTAAGCGTATACAAGAAATTGCTTCTGTATAAGCAAGTGCTAAAACTATCTTGGACAGACGGTATACAACTTTGGGGTTGTACCAAGCCAAGCAATATGACTGTTCTACAAACATTCCAAAACAAAACACTAAGAGCAATTGTGAATGCTCCATGGTATATAAGGAATAGTGATATTCACAGAGATCTAGGAATTGCTACCGTAAGGGATGAAGTAACAAACTTTGCTCACAAACTTCGTACTCGCCTTCATGATCATTGCAATAATGAAATAATCCATACTCGGCGCTCGAGGTTTGTCACAAACCTCGAGCGCCGACTACAAAGAACAAGACTGTACGATCTGGCGCAGTAAGGGAAAACCGCATGTAATGACGGTATTAGTAGGTGCCTTCGCTGGAAAGCTACCTACCTAACGCGATTAACACTACAGAAGCGTAAACTACTTGTTAAGGTAACTTAGTCGTAGTCACCACAAAACGAAAAAATGAGAGGAACGAATTTCCTACTACTATGAGCACGAGCGGCCGGTTCTCATAGTGCCTCTCTGGGGGGTGAGGTTTAGCCCGTAGGCATATTCTGGCCGACACTTATGAATCATCAGGTCAGATATATAAATCGGGCATAACCAATGGTACGGGCCATTGGTATCTTTTGAAGATTCCTGCACCTCCAAGCGCAACCAAAAAAAAATTTACAATTGTAAAAATTGTATTAAAAAAAAAATTAAAAATTTAAAGTATACGCGGCTGATGACATACATACATACAGTTTTGGTTAGTGAAATAGAGCCAATCCGAACTACTGCAAATATCACTTCCGAAATGGTTATTAAAATGGAGAAACAGAAAAAGCAAATTCATTTTGATGTGTTCTTATTTATAAAGAATAGAAAAAAGTTCAAATTTCTCCATGGAATACGCATTTGAAAATAAAAATAAAGTTTAAAGGACGCTTGGTCAATAAAATAGAGCCAGCTTAACTTTTGTGTGAAAAAATAAAAATATGAAAGTAAATTTCATAAATACTTCTGTATTTCAGAAAATCAACCTAGTAACTAGTTGCATTGCCATGGGTTATATAACAACTTTGCAACGTTTAGGCATGGAGTAAACAAGAAGTTTATATTTCCTCGCTTTCTTGGAGGTGTTCTTAGAATCGTTATCCTTTTGAAAGATCCATCTTAACGGCATATTTTTTTCGGCGTATAGCAACATAATATTCTCGAGGATGTTAACATGCTCATGCTGTTATATACAATATTTTGCTTTATCCAATATATTGGACCAACGCCATGCCAAGAAAAACATGCCCACAACTAAATGTTCCTCCTCTTCCCAGTTTTAAGGTACTTTGGAGAGAGTTCAATGTTTGGCGGTCGACGTATGTGCATATCTTTTTGCAATCATTGCCAAATAAATTAATTTTCAGGTCATCACTCCAAAGTATGTTTCTAAATAAATGTGGGCGCGTGTCTCTAAATACTCGTATTGTAGACGAGAATTGTTAGACTATTTTTTCCGATTTCAAACAAATTTTTTGAAGAACATCATTTTAAGCTTCTGTTCCATAGTAAAGTAGGTGTGGCAGATGTTTACCTAGAAATAATAAATACTAAATTTGGATGCTTTGAAGCTATTTTAACTTGCTGAAAAGTTCATTTAAAATCTGCAGAAGTTGTCCTGTACCTGAAGCTAGTTTAACTTCCTGAAAAGTTCCAATAAATCTGCTGAGGTTATCTTAAGTTTAACGTAATTGTGGACTAAACTAAGGAGTCTGCACCAAATTTGATTCGTCTTGCCGGTATCTAATCTAGTAATTAAAAAATATATATACATATACGTATATATTGCGTTTTAGATGAGTAAATCTCGAAACTACTTTTTCGGAAACTGGTAACCCCCCGATATCTCAAAAAAATTATTGTCCCATTGACTTTAAAGTTAGTATGCGCCTACTGTGAATATGTCTCTACCCTTTGCATTATATGATACATGGATTTTTTTGTTTCATTGTACCTAACATCAGTATTAATCTTTGGACATCAATATGTAATATTGTGTTTAGTTATCACTGATGATCCATATAAATCATCATAACTGCGAGTATACTCGTAACAACAAGACAAGGTCTAGTTAGTTATTTATTGATCAAGAAGTTAGTTCTTATTTTTTCCATTAAGTTATTTTTCGATGTTGTAATGCAAGTTAAAAATCATCGGTGATAATAAAACACGGCTTTTATTTATTTATTTGAAGTTTAGCGAAGCTTTATATTTATATTAATTAAGGTTTTTTTTTATGTTAAAATGGCGGAACAGCTGGAAACATTTTTTTTTTGTTTTAATACAAACATAGTAGGTGCGTAGTTTGGTAGTGAAATTTTTAATAGTTACTCTGCGACACATAACATTAATTCCTATCCTTTCTATCTTTTTGCAAATTGTTTTCCAAGTTTTGGCACGCAAGGGATTTTGACTACCTACCCTTAAGATGTTTAGACACAACGCAAGAAGTAGGACAATTAGGAGGAGGAGAGGTGAGGTTCTGGTAAACATTGGTTTTAAACAACTGTGGTCTTGGTCTTGCTTTCCAACATAGGCACAATATTCGGGAGTCAACGTTCGTAGTCAACGAAGTGACTCACTCCTGGAAAACCAATTTGCAGTGGCAAATGAGAATCTTTTAGTTTTTTTTTTTTATATAATTTGCACGTGTGAAAGGATATGAACACCCTTATTCTAATTTTTTAGGACAGGCGCGTTTTGTGAAAAGGGAAAAAGGCAGAGAGAAAGACAGTTTGGTGTAGTTGGTTTGAAAATCAGGTGGTAGTAAGTTTCAGTGAACTCCAAAGTTGGCGTCTAGATAACTGGGGAGTATTTTTGTTTTGTTGTTATTGTCGTTGCTTATGATTCACCGTATTTTTTCCGTCCTCCTGATGTCATCATCACGATCAAGTTGCTGCCAGTGTTATGCCTTCGCAGTAGAGTTGACATAAGCTTTCGCAATTGATCGAATTGTTTATTTATTTCATACGAAATAAATATATGATTGTTGAAATCAGGATTCGAACCGTGAACCTCCATCGTGACAAGCGATAATGTTACCACTACACCAGAGCCACCTCTAGTATGGAAAATAATTGCTTAGAACCTCGGGTAAGTCAGAACCTAAAGTAAGCCAGAACTAGGTTTAGCCACTACATGGTCCAGTAAGTGCATAAATGCTTGTTGCTACCTACAGACAAAAACACAACATTGATTTTGGGGAAAATAAAACAAAACAAATGAATAAAATTAATCAATCAAAAATAACCGAAAAACCCAAGAAATATACATACATATATATAGATGATAGAAATAGACAGTCGCCCAATGATGTATGTATTGTATATACGAGTATGTATGTATGTACATCTGTATCGACATGGGTTCGATCAGATAGAACAGATAACAATATAAATTAAAGTTAAGTAGGAGGAAAATGAGGATGAGAATAACCAATAGGACAACGTAGACAAAAACTCGACAGTTTGAAACGAATATTTTTGGAATGATATAAAATGCGTTTAACTATCAGCTCCACTTTTCGGAAGCTTCTAACTAATAAGGTCTTTTTTTCAATATGGGTGGGTATCTTATGCATTAGCTCTGTGAAATAATAACTCTTTGTACACCACTGTAATTAATCCATACATACATACATATGTATACTAGAATATGTATATTCAGGAGAGAAAAATTAAATAAAAAAAATAAGGAGAACAACAAATTTATTTGCCAGCGGTATTTATTTATTTTTATTTAATATTTTGTTTTCTTCTTCTGTTTGTTTTAAAGATCTACGTCATAAAATTGATGTCCACCCTCGGAAGTACTATATAACTCTTTAAAAAATATTTGTTTGATAAATTACATGAACAACGACAAACGAAATAATATATTCGTATTTTTTCACATGACCACTCAATAGTTTTTTTTTTTTTTAATTCCAATGGAATTTCTCAAAAGATTAAAAAAAAAAAGCGCACACTCATATAAACAATATTTTGGATCTATGTGTAAACATTAATTAAAAAAGAATTTTTTTTGGAAACATTTCAAACAAGAGATCTCTTGAATTAATTTCTTATTATGATCAAAGATGTAGGACAAGTGAGGCAACCTTGATGGTGCTGTGATGCTTTTCAGATAGATTAGCATGTATCAAGGTTAGCGCGTGATTCAGTGCAAATTCTTGTGATTCGTAACTCGTGGATTGCGCTAGTTAGAACAGCTTCTAAGTTTTTGAGTTTTTAAACAGGCAATAAAAATATCGAAGCCCAGAAGTAATATAGCTCTAAGAGTTCTAGCTCACCATAATGCATGACCAACATTAACCACTTAGAAAATATGGTTGTTATATTCACTACAGTCCAACAAATTATGGGTGGGTATCTTAGATGTGATATTATATTCCATGGCGTGAGATGAATAAAAAATTTAGATTGGGAAACGATTCAGATATCTATTTTTAGGATGCAAAACTAGTCAATGGGGAGGTCAAATTCAAAAGTTCCAAGAACCACATCGTTAATCAAGTGTGGTTAAACGAAATCATGCCTGATGGCTAGAACACCAGCTTTACTCGTATATGCCGCATCTAATGAATGAGTAGCCGTAGATGAGGCATGTTATCTGTTCTGTTGGAAATGACAATGGACTCATTGATATGTAACAGAAATTAACAACGTTTGACGTTGAAAATTCTTAGAAAGTTTTACGGAATCTATGATTAAAAAGGTTTATGACATGTTTGTTTCTATGAACTAACATTTAAACAAAAAACAGTTTACTTGCAACTACGTTATTTCTGTTTAGAATATTGTCGCATCAAATAAATAGGTATGATTATTACCTCTGCTACACGAATTTGCTGTAAAATACATTTCTGCATAAAACTCTTTCCTATTTCAAAGATATTCTTTTTTTACGAGATCGAGATGCTTATAGTCCAGCCTCTATAAATACTTACCTACTTACGGGGAACGTCATTACCAGTCATACATTGTAAGAATGAAAAATTAAATTTCGTAAATTCCCTTCTTGCCAAGTGTAAACAATTCTAAAAACTTCGTTTTTAAAAAAAAAATATATATATATGTACCTATATATGTAGTCTTTTAATTATTTTTATTAGAAATCAAAATATCTTTAAAAAAAACTTGGAGGTGTCGCCCACTTTGAGTAAATAAAAAAAAAAATAAGATTTTATCTTTTCAAATGGATTAAGTTAGTTAGTTAAGATAAAGTTCTATGATATTTACATGCTCTTTAATGATAATTTTTCAACTGAGACAAAATAAATAAATAGCCTGAGTCTAATCTTAGTAGAGCAACTACATACTCGTACTATGTATGCAATATCTAAAAAGTTAACTATTATTGTATTTCACTCAAAAACCCCTACTTTACTGTATGGCTTTTGAAAAGAAGGGTTATACTCGTATAAGAACACGGTCCCTGTTCCAGACAGATTGTGAATTTTTGGTCTGTGATGTAAGAGTGTGACAAACACACGGACACAACAGGCAAGGTGTTCAAGACAAAAATAACGTACCACTCCGCTTCGTCGCAATTTTCAATTTCGCTTCAATTGCTACTGGCATGGGTTTATGCGATAACTTTTCAGCTGCATGTGTGCACGCTCTCATATAAGCCCAGAGCAGTATCAATCGCAACCAAACGGAACTGAAAATTGTATGTCAACAAGCAGCAAGATTATGTTTTTATTTAGCGCGCTACGGAAAAATCCTCAATGGGTAAAATTTAAAGCCATATTTCTCAAAGATTTGCACCACGCGTAAAAATCCCAAAAATATTGAATTCTTAAGAAACGATAAAGACCGCGAATAACTGGGTTGAAGGACCGAAGTGAAGCGGAACAATTACGCTCTGCGAAAGGTAGCAGTGTGCGAGTGTCAATATGTTCCTTTACAGCCTATGTACGAGTAGGTCTCCATCAAATATTGCTTGTGCACTATAAAACATTTTTTTTTTTTTCACCCGACATGCCTCTTCTTTACGTCTGAATGTATATATATCTCTACATCTATTCACTTAAACAAAACTTATGGAAATTTTGAGAACAAACAAAAAATAAAATTAACTTGACCAACCACCCCACACAGCAGCATCTTCGAACAGGTGTCATTTACCTGACGCTTCCGAACGTGTAAAAATGTTATTGTCATGATTCTGTCTGAGTTTGTCGAAAAGAGATTTTTGAAAATGTATTACGAAATAAGGGAGAAGAGCAAAAAAAAAAAAATAAAATAAAAAATTACGCAAGTTCGTAAAAAAAGAAAAAATAAAGCATTTTTTTTTTTTTTTTTTTTCTATCTAAAAACTATAACGTCATGTATTGTCACTGGGCCAAGAAAAAATAATTTAGCATAGCAGATGCTTTAGAAGCTTTCTACTGTTGAGGGCTTACTCAGCGAAGAATTCGTGTTGTATATTTTATTTTTCGATGTACAGCGTGCGCGGCCCTTGTCCATATGAGAGTTATAAATACACATTTTTAGAGCAACAAGTCATTACTAAGAAAACTTACCATCATATGTATATCTGGGAAGAGAGAGGACCTTATGTCCAGGTTAATGATATCTATTAGTTTAATGTTTTTTTTTTTTTTTTTTTAAGCATCGGAAAATCTAAAAATCATCATAGATCCATTACCGAGACTTCGTTTTCGTATAGAAGCGCGTACAGAATACGAAATTAATTTTAAAAATACATTTTCCGAAATGCTCAGTACGGTGGACAGTGTAGGCAGGGAAAACTAAACGCAGCGAAATCGAATGCAGCAGATTGATGTAATGAGAAAAATAATATTTAACTTTTAGTCTGTTCCTACAACGCATTTTTATTGTCATTTGTTTAGAATTTGTGTGTAGCAGGTCGTTGTTATATACATCATTATCTGTATAAATATGTATCCTCACTGGCGAACCTTGGACTTAATCATTCTATGCCACCATCTTGGTTTTTGCGTGGATACGGTTCAACTTAATCCAATGTTGATGACCTTTATAATAAGAAAAACAAGTAGAAAATTTGGACATACTCGTATTGATTCTCTTGAAACAAAAGACTTGAGTGTCCTAGAATTTCAGACTTTACCTCAAATAATTAAGTCAATGGCTGGAACTACTAAGTTTTTTATCAACCAAATTAATCACTTTAACCATCTACTTTCCAGGGACAGGCGGCATACGCCAACTAAATAGATACTGGCTATCCTGATTTTAGTTGCTTGTTCCATGCCTGAGTACTTCTAAACACTTCGTTACACTCCTATTACAACCTAAGAACCACTGATATAATATAATATATCATAGTTTGTGGATTGTCTCAGTTTTTCATCAACAGTTTCTTTACTCAACATCACACCGCTGCTGTATTGAAAATGGCAAGTGCAAGTATAGCCCCACTGACTGGAACCTACTCGTAAGTATAAAAAGACAGAAGTGTAGTATTACGTGGTTCGTAACACTACAGATAAATAGTTGCAGACATGAACGTAAAATGATCCAAGATAAATATGTCCATTATTTAAAGCCAGCAAGGTTGTCAATTCAAACGACCACCAATGTCGATTAATCTTACCTCATTTCTTCTCGCTAGACGCTAGAATGACTACGAGTAATCTTCAATTCGGGCTGCCATGCTATAAAATTTATTTTTCCAAAATAAATATAATTTGGCTTTTGTAAACATGAGAACATATTAAGCAAAGTGGAACACAGCCTAATTTGAAATAATGATAAAAGATGGGTGGTTTGACTTTTGAAGTTGGAGCTTAATTAAAGAATACCTGAGCTTCAAGCAAGAACTTCTTCACCCTTTTCAAGTACATATGTATGTATATCGTTACCAAATTAAGATAGAGCATGTTGCATTGGAAGACTACGAGATTATCATTAACATTTACAAGCGAAAATCCGTTTACAATATGGAAACACCGTTTATTTTCGGCAAATTTAAACGAACAGGAATGCGAAAATCTCGCTACCAGGCAGTCTAACTTTTATCTTTAGTACACTTTTTGACACTCTCGTCCCTATACATCTGTTTAGTGTAGTGAAAAGCAGAAGAGCAAGCTCAACGACCAAGTGGAAACTAACCAATATAAGATAACCTGTCTTTCTTTCGCTTTTTGTTTTTTATTGGAAAACTTTTATCTTTTGTGAAATAATGCCAGACTCTCAATGACAATTCAACACTGTTAGTAGGCCCATCAAAAGCACTGCCCATAGAGAATGTCTAATCAATTCATTTCAGATGCGGTTTTCTAACTTTGAATATCAAAAGAATAATTTAGTATCACCTGTGCAAATTGGAAATTAGGTCCCGAACAACTCTGTGTGCGAAATTGGAGGCAGTTAGCTAAGAATTAAGTCGACTGAATGGAACTTGTTATGATTAAGGGTCAAATCACTTCCGAATTTTATGGCCAAGTCTGTAAGTGGTTGGAGCCGGCATTCGTTGAACTTAACTGTCGTCGCATTTGGTTTGGGAATGAGTTAGTATTTAAAATATTTTGGAAGTACACTTAAAAATGATGTTCTTTCTTAATATCCGTATCTCGAGCGTCTAAGAAAAAAAATATATTTCCATAAAAATTGTAGGTTTTTAAACCAAAATTACAAAATTGGGGAAACTTGAATGTTTTGAGAATCCGTCAAGAAATGATGGTGGTTAACAATTTTTGTAGCACACACCGTTTTTGATATATTTTGCAGTCAACGTATTCGTCCCTCTTCATCTACCTAATGAGTAACGTGCTCGTCATTACATGTATTTGGCGTTGGTCTTGGCAAGTGTGGTGGACCCCGAAACTTCATATATCATGAACCTCCACTGCTTTTTAGATAGGGTGAGTGGCAAAAATAGTCGCATAATAGAATGGAGCGATGGGTTCATGAGCTGCGTTGTTGGTTAATAGACTGATTGAGCATGTTACGCGGTGCTCTATCAACAACAAACAACATATTTTAGGTCTTCTGGGTTTTAAATTTGTATCTTTTTTGGGTGGACATTTGACCGAGAAACTGATAATTTTAATCCCCATGAACCCATTGTAGTGTTTTCAGGCAATGTGACTGATGGAGGCAGTATCGAATATGTACGTTGGCACCTCATCTTGCAAGTAAATAATAATAGCCCTAAACGCCCTTCCCACCTATTAATCATTTCCAGTAGCCAAAATTCCACACACAAAAAAAAATATCCATGTTCGTTTCGAAGGCCGCTAATGTATCTATATTTATATTTCATAGATCAAATAGAGGCATACTAGGATCACCCCGATATTCGGCGGGAAATCTTTTCTCAATTCTTTTTTTTTCCGAATTTTATTTGCTTTTGCTCGGGTTCTTTTTGTGTCTATCGTGCTCGTCGAAAAAAAAAAAAAAACATATTGCGTATGTGGTGTGTATACACACATAATAGTAGTGGATGACTTTTTCTCCTCTCGGGGCGGTGGATTTATTTAAAATAACTTTACACTGTGAAAAATACACCACTCGAGACATCAAGCAAAAAATAACTGAATTTATCTAAAAGAAAAGAATTGAAAAATAAAATACAAAAAAACACACATTTTCCTATGCCCACACATGATTTTAAGTCAAAATTTTAGTGCAAATTTCCTAACATTAGTCTACAGTTGACCGCTTAACGAATCGAAGCATAAATAAACAGTTTTTTTTTTGTTTTAATTTGAAAAAATATTATTAAAAAATTAGAGTTTATTTAAAAAAAGGTACTTCTTATAAAAGAAGTTTGTTTCAAAAAAAATTCAAAAATATTTCGTGTACATGGTTTAAAAAATATAAAGTTACAACAAAGTGCGTGCAATTTTTTTCCTTATTTTCAGTGTTTATAAAGCTTCGGTGAAATATAGTGCATTAGAAAAGCATATTAGTTTTAAAATTGAGATTGTTTTTTTGTTCTGGGATTTGGTTTTTTTTTTGTGCCAAATAAAATAAACATTTAAACAATTTATTCTGGATTTTAAGTCTTCAACCACTAATAAGTTTTCGGTGAGTTGTGTAAAACTTTGTTTGTAATATAAAAATTATTTCTAGAAAAGAGACACAAATGAAATTGGATACTGCGAATTATTTTTGTACATGTGACAATAAATCATTACTCGTGAAGGTGTTATAAGCTTGATGATGGAGAATTTTTTTGGATTTCTTTTTTTATTTCACGCATGGTGAAAAAATCATATTTCTCATCTGTATCGGGTTACCTAGTGTCATACAAAGTTTAAACTTGCAAAAGGATTGCAAATGCTGATCATGAAGGCGGTTTGTTTATAAAACGATTTCATTATGGTCCAAAGTTTATGCCACTGCCTATGAAATTCGTCATCCTTACCGGAAGCAATCAATTATCTGCGTGAATTTCGAGACACAAAAAACTTTCCATGGCGATTTGCTGACATTTTAGATATGACATAAAAATGTGCGTATATTCTATCCATTTATTCAAGGCAAACCAGTTGTGCGTTTTCAAACTTGTATAGTTGTTAAAGTACGTTCAAATCCACTTTATAACTAAGCTACAAAAGATATAAAATACTATAGACTCAAGTCTTGCTCCGTCTAAGGATAATGGTACAAATTGTTTACTAAGAGAGAGAGTCCACCATAGCGGCTCTATACTACTACCTCGTAGATGAAAATCTTCATAGGCATGAGGTTCGCAGCGCGTGCTCATAGTAGTGTGAAATTTTTACTCATTAAAAACATCTCATTTCGTCTTGTTGACTACAACTAAATTACCTTATCTAGTAGTTTAAATTTTAAAAAATATTCGCGTTGGGCATTTAGCAGCAAAAGTATCTGCTGATACCTCCATTACGCGTGGCTACTCTTTATTGTGTTAAATCGAACGGTTTCGTCGTCCTTTGTAGTTGGCGGACAAGGTTTGTCACGTACAGAATTTAGAGTATGGCGTTGCTGAAATGACCATGAAGACGAATACAAAGTTTGTTAATTCATCTACGATGGTAGCTATTCCTAAGTCTCTATGGATACTCGTATCATTGTTCCTAATATACCATTCACCATTGGTCGTAACACTTTATTTTGGAAAGATTGTATTATAATTCTATTGTACAACCCCAAAGTTGTACACCATACGTCCATATAGCACTTGCTTATATAAAAGCAGTTTGTTATATATACTTAATTTGGAGTGTCCAAGAAGCCAATACATTTATCCGAATCTATTTTCGAGCTCGTCACGTTTTTTTTCAACGAGCGTCTTCCATTTAAGTTTCACGTCGAGTGCCATCCCTAGACATTTTGTCTCGTATGGTATTTGTACCGAGTTATTGAAAATGGGAATGTTGTTTAATATTTAAATTAACATGCATTGATTTTGGTCTCCACAACACAAATTTTATCCAAAACTCGTTGGAGCTTTTCAGCTGCCGACTCGACTGAACTTTTCGTTGCCAACATAGCCGTACGTCCGTAAACGTGGCTACAACGATGCCTTCTTTTTGAGGCATGTCTCGAGTGTAGAGTAAGACTAAAACCGAACCAAGAACACTTCCTTGTGGAACTCCGTCGTTTGGAGATTTTTTCGGTTTTGGAACCATTATAATTTCGGCGACTTTCCAGTGTCTTGAAACGTATTGTAGTCTTAGTGAAACGGGAGTCGGACAGAATCCCGAAAAACATAATCCCGAAAACCCAAAGTCCCGAAAACCCAAAATTCCGAAAATGAAAGTGAACACCCCGCACCCACTCACGAATTTTTAATTTTATATAATTTTTCGGGATTTAGTTTTCGGGATTTTGGATTTTCGGGATTTTGACCCCAACCCTAGTGAAACATTTATAAGAGGAGTTTGATTAGAGCTTTCCTTGGCAATTCCTTGAGGATATGTCCGATTATTAAACCATATACAGAGTCCGCCTTGTTATTTTTAATTTTTGTTTGTTACCTGGCCGAAGTTCGGCTAACGACACACTTTTTATTTTAAATTTCTCGAGTCCCGTAATCATACCACCAAGATGCTCTAACAATGACTGTCCGGTAAATGGCTTAAACGTTTCTTCTATGTGCTCGGCAAATAAATCCGCATTCTCTTTGTCTCCTTTTACCCATTCGGCAGTCAAGTCTTCAAGATATATAGTAATCTTGCTATTTTTGTGATCTTGGAAAGCTATTTTGACGGGTTCGTGAAGAAATTTGCCGTTCGGTGAATTGCATCTTGTACCCCAGAATCATTGAAATCACCACCAATAATAAAATTCGCTTCAAGTGAGTTAAAGCGACTTATAAAGTCATTCTTTTCTAGTGTGCGTCACGGAGGCCAATAAATGGGCGCGATGTTTTAGTATGAGTGTTTATTTTCTACGCGAACTCAATAATTGTATTCATAGAGTGGTAAATACAGCCTTTAATAAAGAGGTCTGATCCACTTCTAACCCTTTCGGATGGATACCTTCGTCAAGTGGATTTCAGAAATCAGGCATGTTGGCTTTCCGTAAGAATACTTCTAGTTCGTAAGTCCGTTTGTGTTGCATTATAATATTTTAAGCAACTGTTTCATATTCATAAATTAGTTCGTGTTTTGCTCGAGCTTGCTAAATTTTTCAAATATGATTTTATTTATCTTGCTTTGCTCCTTTCGCGAGAATTATAGAGACAACTTGGGGGATTGGATCCGACGTATTCGTAATATCGCTTTCGATATTTCGATTATTTCGATGCTACTTGTGTGGAAATTTTTATTGTTCATTTTTCGTCCTTTAACGATCCCAGGTGTACCTTAGTTGGTTTCGGGTTCGGGCGTAAAATTGTTTTTGGAGCTCGTTGCCCACATCGCAACCTATAGATTCGATTTTGACAACGATGTTTAGAATAGTTTTAATATTGTTAACATCGTTTACGTTTTCGTTCTTATCAAAACTAAGCATAAAAAGCGGAAGAAACTCGTTTCATTTGTTGCATTGTCAAGATTTTGACGGTAACCACCTTTTTATAAAGGTGTCACATAGCAATAAATGGCTCTCCCCAGAATCCTTAGAGCCGACCTCCGAAGAGGGTGGATTTTCCAGCGCACCTGACCTGCTACCTGGGGTATAATATTGTTTCGTTTTTTTCATTGAATATTTGGTATATACTACACTCGGTATACGGAGGGTGGATTTTAGTCGCCTCTTACGACAGGCGACTAGGTTAGAAAAAAATACTTTTGCCCAATACCCACCATTGCTAGGTAATCATGTCCAATTGCTGGTCTAGAAATCCTTCTAGATCCTTCCCCACTCCACTTGAGGCTACCATGTTTTCCAGTAGCAAGACAGGTAACAAGGAGGATGACTGCTATATCTCGCAGAGTTTTGTTTTATAATCGACTTAACTCTAGGAATTATGAATACACTTTTAGTGCATTTCAATGTGTAAGTTTGACAGATAGAAGGATAGAGAGAGAGAAAACTCTGCGATGCAGTGGTTCGAAACTAAGGTTTTATACAGTTTCTGACATGGCATGGTTGAGTCCGAACTAATCGCGAAGAATTGTTCCCATTTTCATGTAATGTATCTGGGTATACAAAGACCATATGAGTAAGTATGCTTCGATTACTTTCAAATTTAGCCTTGCGTATCCGAGACTGAATAATAACCACCCCGGAACGCACTGTTTAGATAGAAGAGAGACCGAAATCTTAGAAATTCTTATTCAATGTGGTATACCGATGGATCAACAATGGAGAGTGGAATTGGTGCGACATTCGAGATGGCATGTTTACAACTTTAAACTATCCATTTTTTAATCAAATATATTGAGCTGTCTGTGGTTAGCGTGGCTCAGCGTTTCTGTACTAAGCTTGAGGGTCCCAAGGGAAGTCAATTTGATGGACCCTAGCGGCTAGTAAAACGCTCGAATGTCGCATTTCTAGGGATCATACCATTAAGCTCTTCGGAATATCTACAGCTTGTCTATGTACGCTATCGAACAGGTGCAGAGAATGTTTTCAGACCGAACTTCACGATCAAACTTGAGCTTTGTACAGAAGAAGGCGCTGTTTCACTATAAAGTATCTGTTTGCTTATGCTAAACAGGTAGCTCAACTTTATTGACGCTGATTTTTTGATGTGGTGTTGCCATGTTACACCAATTTGAAGCTGTGGTATAGTAAAGGCATTCTTTCCGGAAAAGGCGATCAATTGGTTTGCTCTTCACCACTGCAAACTTCTCTGCAGGTATTCATTAAATAAGTAGATTTGATGGCATTTCTGAAGATGGAAAGAACACTCCGTGCCAAAAAATAAAACATATCACTGAAATTGAAGTATACCCATACATATCTATAAGTTTTTTATGAGGCATTGTCCTTTCTAACATTAACTACCTATTTGTGTCCAAATTTCCCACAAACGCGCCAAAAGTGCTAGCACAAAAGTTATACCCTTTTGTGCTAGGAATAGGAATTTATATATTACTACTCATCAATAAAAATAAAAATGTATTAGGTTCGATTTTTCCACTTTTTTTTTATTAAAACTAGTTAAGGCAACATTGAATTAGTCATTATTACGGGGAATCCAGTTTTTATTTCCACTTAGTACTGTGTAGCACCGTCTTTAGCCTTCATGACCGCTTGGACCGTTCGTGGCATAGTCATCAAGTTTTTTGATTTTTATGCACACTGTCTATGACCGTTTTGAGCTCTTGAATTGTTCTAGGTGGCTTGTTGCGTACTTCCTAACCCATAATTGACCATAAGCTTCTTTATGTTAAGGTCAGAGCTATTTCCTGTCCAATTTAGGGATTCAAGGTCAATATCTGCATTGCGTTATCTGTTGAAAGAAAACAATATTTAGATGTGGTTTAAATTTTGGGTTTTTGCTTGCGGAATGAGGGCGATGACAAGGCTAGGAGCGCAATCTTCCTGAAGTATGGGACTTGGGAACATGACTCCTGTCATGCATCCCCAAACGATAACATATGGTGAATGCTTAACGGTGGGGTAAACATTCGTCTAAATATCGCTCATTAGCTCTCCTTCGCATTGTCTGTTTTCCATCAGGTCCAATCAAATTAAATTTGGATTCGTCAGAAAATACGACCCTTTTCCAATCATCGGCGGTCCATTCCCGGTAAAAAACAATAAGCATATCTCAGAAAAACTGCAATCTTACCTACATATGTTTTAAAAATATGAGAAGGACGCACCCGAAAGTCATAAAATCATACAATTTTCAAAGTGCGGGGTTTTTTTTGGCTCAGGGTGCATTTGCATTTAGGGGCATGTTTTTACAGCAAAATAATAGCCGTGTCTCTTTGCCAAAAAGATCCCTAGTTCATAAAAAGTTCGCATAGAAAACAAGCACAATTAACTTGGTATATAGTTTCAGTAACTTTCGATATTATCCACAGTTACCGCTGAGTATCGCGCATTTCGACTATCGGGCAACAGATGACGTAAAAAAGTTTATAATAGCAATTATTTCAATTTCTTTAACTTTAGAATCTGTTAAACGTTTAATTGAATGATAAATTTAACAAGAAAAAAAAAAAACCGAGCGGAACGTCAGTGGTACCAAATTTCAAAAAAACATAAAAGGAAATCGTTTGTTTGAAACTTAACTGAACTTTATATAATGTTACAAAGAAACACGGTTAATATTGGGGTGATGTTAAAGGCAACACTAAAGATTTTGCTTTGATAGGGAGTAGAAACAGAGTTGGTGAAAATATAGATCCCCGATGTACTCCGGCATTTACAGCAAAAGTATCGAAAGAAATGTACACGAAAGACCACAATTTGAATTGACTTGTTCTAAAGAAAATGTTGTTTGCCTAATAGGTCTCTATGTAAAACTCGATCGAACGCTTTCGAAATATTCAAGGCATCTTTCCGAATTGCTCAATGTGAGTTACTTAGCTCAATGGGTCTCCAGTTGAACGGCGGTGTTTACTTTGCATGATTTGTAATAATGAAGTCTCATTTAAATTTGTTCTTGTAGCAAACCCAACTCTTCCAAAGTGTACCCTCTTTAGACAGTTCCTCTACAACCATACCCGTTTCTGCCCTCAAAAAGACGGGACCCATGCGTAGACAAAGCAGTCTGATAGTAAAGCAAAGTACCCATACCTATGAAAATCAATCTTATTCTGGGGTAGTTTCAAAGTCAAACACATAGTCGTACCTATCATGGTCCCATGACTATGAGAACTGATTTGACTCCTTTACCTGCGGAATTGCTTGTAATTGTGTGCGTCAATGGCATTCATAAAAGAGCAATATCATACAACACATTTTCATTCATTAACTAGTACAACATATACTGGTACCCGCAGCGATATACATTTGTTGCTGTGGTTACTGTTCTAACCATAGGTGGGAGTTTTTTTTTTTGAAGAGAAGCAAAAGTTCAATGAATATTATGTTTCATATGTAAAAAAAAAAAAAAAACATTATGTACCTTCCCCAAATTCATTATTGTTACTAAGAGAAACCTTGAAGGAACGGATGGTATCTGAATACCTGATACTATTGGCAGACGGCTGTGGAGTATATTACAGGAGTATATTACAAAAAAAAAAAAAAAAAAAACTGGTAGCAACAATTTATTTAAAGCATTGTATATGCCTCTTACGAGTAGGTTATTTTGCTTATATTTAAAAAAAAAACACAACATTAATATTAAGACGAAAAAAAGTTTTTTTTTAAATTATTACAAGGCATCACTAACTAGGTCCTGCTCCTGTGTCGTTTCTGTTTCAGCAGTTCTACTTACAATAACAAAACTATTTATTAATGACAGTAATTATTTACTCCGTCCACACATCTTTTTAAGATAGTTTTCAAATAGTATAAATTTGCAAATAAACATAACATATGAATCAGGTATGCGACTCAATCGTGCCCGTTATTTAATTTAGAAAAAACTAACAAACGCAAATAATATTTTGATATTTATGTTAGCCTGTAGTCATAGCAACTAGCCTGAAACTATTGGAACAGTACATGTGACCCTTTTGAAATTTACATTGAGGGTGGCCGTGGTGTAGTGGTAACATCGCTTGTCACGCTGTTGGTTCACGGTTCGAATCCTGATGTCAAGAATCATCTATTTATTTCGCATGAAATAAATAAAAAAGTCAATCACTTACGAAAGCTAAGTCAACTCTACTGTGAAGGCATAACACTGGCAGTAAGGTGGTCATGTGGCTAAAATGCAGATGATGACATCAGGAGGACGGAAAAAAATACTGTGAATCATAAGCAACGACAATAATAGCGAAAACAAACTAAATACTCCCCAGTTATCTGGACAGCCACCCTTGGAGTTCACTGAGACTTAACTATCACCTGAGTTTCAAACCAACTACACCAATCTGTCTTTTTCTCTGTATCTTCCTTTCCACAAAAAAAAAGCCTGTGTTTTAAAAATTAGTATAGGGGTATTCATATCCCCTTTAACACGTGCAAATTATATATAAAAAAAAAAAAAACATTAACTAACATAAACGGGGTGTAGAATTAATTTACTCCGGAGTAAGGCTACACATTTCTTCGAATAAAAGTATGAAATCTGCTCCCATAGGAGTAAAACTGACAGCGCTGGTGGTGCTGTTTGGCTGAAATAAAAAAATTCGGTTTTTTTTTTGTATTCACTCGTACATGTATTCACTCGTAGGTGCATGACATGTGTAGTATTATATTTCATTGCAAACAATGGACTGTACTTTGTTCTTGAGAAAATTAATTTTCGTTTAATCAAAACATCACCAGGAGAAGACTTAAAAATAACTTGAAATGAGATTTTTGTTTTAATTCATCAGAACGAGGCGAGAGAGAGCCGGTCGTCATTTGTATGTTGCCAAAGGATGCTAAAGTCCTTTGAGACGATATGTGTTATTTAACTTTTAATTAATATAGAATAATTTGATTACCCAGGAGTATTACTGTGTATTATTTTCAGGTTGGAAAAAATGTTCTGTGCAATTCTGTACCTGTTTTTCAGTTTACCTGTGATTATATTGAAGTTTGATTTATTGAAGACTTTTATGAAGGGTGGGGGATCTAAGAAGACTTAACATATGGACCAATCGTGCCCGTTATTTAATACAGGAACAACTAACAAACGCCAATAGAAATAAACAGGAGCAAATCATTTATTATTATTTACGTTCTGGTGTTTTCACATTTTGATATTTATGTTAGCCTGTAGACATAGCAACTAGCATGAAACTATTGGAACAGTGCATGTGTCCTTTTTGAAATTTACGTTAACTAATATAAACGTGGTGTAGAATTAATTTACTCTGGAGTAGGCAGCGATGTTGGTGTTGTTTAGCTGAAATAAAAAATGTATGTTTTTTTTTTAGGTACAATTTCATTTGCTATTGCCGAGCGTGTGCTCTATGCAAACAATGGACTGTACTTTGTTGTTGAGAAAATTAATTTGCGTTTAATCAAAACATCATCAGAAGAAGACATAAAAATAACTTGAAATGAAATTTTTGTTTCAATTCATCAGAGCGTGGCGAGAGAGAGTCGGTCGTCATTTGTACGTTGCCAAAGGATGCCCCAAAATCCTTAAAAATTATACATATGTGTTATTCAACTTTTAATTAGTGAAGAGTGTGCAAAGATAACAGAACAGAGCCTACCAGTTCTCAGCGCCTGCAATCTAGCGTCTGTGAAAGCATAACATCCATTATTACCGAGGAAAAGATTTCCTGGGCTTTAAATAGCTTCGATCCTTATAAATCGCCCGGCCTCATATCGATTTTCGGGAGCTGTTTATTAAATAACTTTGTACCCCAATCATGGAGACGAGTGGTTTTCATTCCAAATGCAGGTAGACGCGGTCATGAAAACTCGACAGATTTCATACTAATCTAACTTCCTCTGTACTGAAGACTCTCGAGCGGTTCCTCGACAATTATCTGTGGAATAAAATAAAAGAATCATCCCTTTCCAATTCGCAGCATGCATACCTCAAACGAAGATCGAAAGAGACAGCCCTTCATGAGGTAGTGCGAACTGTTGAAAAATCTATACACAACAAAGAATACACTTTAGCTACCTTTCTAGACATTGAAGCTTTTAATAATGTACACACTGAAGCAATTCTAAAGTCCCTAGCGGAGGTGGGAACAGAAAGCTATCTAAGTCATTGGATTGTTTCTATGCTTAGCACTAGAATTATTCAGGCAACTCTAGGTAACAGCAATATAACCAAATTTGCCAGCAAGGAAATACTTCAAGGTGGTGTTATTTCACCTCTACTATGGTTTATAGTCATGAATAAAATCCTTGTAGCATTAGACAGAGAAAGAATCAAGGTAGTTGGGTATGTGGACTTAATGGTCATACTAGTATCAGGAGTGTTCCCCTCTGTGATAAGTGAAATCATGGAAATTGCTCTGAGTAAGGTATGCACCTGGGCCAAAAAGTGTGGTCTTGGTGTTCACTCGAGCAAAACTGAACTGATACCACCACTAAGACCAAAATACCTGACTTCGCACTTCCTCGGCTATTCTATAACTAAGAATTATATATATTTTTATTATTTAGGAATTATTCTAGATCCTAAACTCAATTGGAAGCTAAACATATAACAACGAGTAAAGAAGGCATGTACAGCCAGTGATACGCCCGATTCTCACATATGTATGGGTCAATAGTATGGTGGTAGTGAGAAAGGCCTAGAATATAACTAAACTTAACAAGGTACAACGAACAGCGTGCATAGGCACTACAGGTGCTCTACGGTCTACCCCGTTAGATGCTCCAACAGCCGTTCTGCATCTGTTTACCTCTAGACCTACACATAACAAGCGTTACAGCAGATAGCGCGATCAGAGTCAGAGAGTCTGGGTGCTGGACTGCGAAACCCTACGGGCATCGTAATACACTGAACTCTACCGAGAGAATATAATATCGCCCTCAACAGATTACAATAGCCCCAAAATAAATTTCACAAAGCGTTTCGACGTACAATTCCCCACAAGATCAGAATGGCAAGATGGGCAGGTGATTAAGGATTTTGACGTAACAGTCTACACAGACGGTCCAAAGGTGGACTGCGGAGTCGGTGCAGGTGTGTTTTCCAGGCGGCACTACTCGCTATCCACGAAGCCTGCCGCCAGATCAACTTACACACAAATATAACGCCAATGCAAGAGATTGCTATATTCATTGATAGCCAAGCTGCTATCTAAAATAGTGTTAGAATGCTAAAACAAGCTAGCTTCGTTAGATGGCATAGTAAGGTTTATGAAAACAAACTTGCTGGTGAACTGGCCAGGCAAGGATCACCCTGCACCGCTCACTTGCGGAATCAGTCCACCTTTCGCTTGGAGCAGTCAAAGCAGAAATCTCCTCAATATTCCTTCTAAAAGCCAACCTCAGATGGACTGGCTAACAAACTGTGTCATATCCAGAAGGATGTGGCCAAACTACAACAAAATTAAAACAACCAACTTCCTAAATAGAACGCGTAAAAACATCGCCAGATTAACAGCGATCACTACGGGTCACCGGCCTATAGGAAACCACGCAGTCAAACTAAGTATCCCACAAAACACACACTATCGCAGTTGCAATGTCGCAACTGAAAGAGAAACCCTCATCTACTATTTATGCGCCTGTCCGGCACTAGCTAGGACCAGACACCGAACATTAGAGAAAACCCTTCAGTTTAATCAAAACATCATCAAAGACAAAAATAATTTGAAATGAGATTTTTGTTTTAATTCATCAGAGCAAGAGAGAGTCGGTCGCCAAGTCCTTTGATATAATATGTGTTATTTAACTTTTAGTTAGTGTAGAGTAAGTTGATTACCCAAGAGTATTATTGTATATTATTTTCATGTTGAAAAAAATGTTCTGTGCAATTCTGTACCTGATTTTTCAGTCCACCTTGATTACGAGTATATTGAAGTTTTATATATTGAAGACTTTTATGAAGGGTGGGGGATCTAAGAAGACTTGACATTTCAAAATGTTTTTCTTTTGTAACAAGGACATTGTTGTCGATTCTATCGTTGCACTTATGAACGAAGCAAGCGGGTGCTGGCCACTGAAAGCCTTCTTAATGATCGTGACTTCATCTTGAAAATACGGTGGTAATTAAATAGGCGAAAAGAGTCTAATTTTACTACATTTTAC
The DNA here is from genome assembly GCA_963082735.1 of Pocota personata. Lineage (NCBI taxonomy): Eukaryota > Metazoa > Arthropoda > Insecta > Diptera > Syrphidae > Pocota > Pocota personata. The sequence goes on from OY720433.1 coordinate 7,529,035, forward strand.
AAAAACGAACATTTTGCTTTCATATTTCATATATGAAGGTGTAGCAGCCTTCCACAAATTTTTTGCCAGAACGAACCTCGAACTGCAGTCTGAACGGCAAATGCCTAATTTATCTCAAATTGTGGCCTCATAGACTCCAGATATAATGTTTGTCGTTTATGATACAGCCGGTCGTACATAAGACAAATAGACAGGTAAACTAAACTTGCTAAATTTTTTGAGCATTTTAAGATATTCCTCTCTGGAAGGTTGGTGGATGTATTTACACTCAATTTTTTTTATATTCTAACCTACACCTATCCTATAGGATGATGTATTAATTTCGATGCATTTTGTAAGACGATCGAAAGATACGAATATGTGCACATGGTGCCGTGAAATAACGCCAAGCGAAATAAGGCCAAATCTGGGAATTTGGCTTTATTTCACTTTGCAATAGTGAAATAAAGCCATAATTCGACATTTGGCCCCATTTCACTTCGGTAAAGTGAAATAAAGCCAATCTGGCCTTATTTCGCTTTTACCTCATTTGGCCTTATTTCACTTTAAAGAATTGAAACAAGCCCAAATTCTACTGTTTATGCATTGTGGATATAATATATATATATATAAAAGGTTGAATATGTATGGGGGGGCATGCTGCCCCCCTGCAACCCCCCTGCTCTATGGCTCTATTTCACTTTTGTAAAGCGAAAGAAGGCCATATTTGGTCTTATTTCACAAATGGGATTGGCTTATATCGCTTTACCAAAGTGTAATAAGGCCAAATGTTTAAATATGGTCTAATTTCACTATTTCAAATTTCACTATGCCAAATTCCCAGATTTGGACTTATTTCGCTTGGCGTTATTTCACGGCACCTGTGCACATACATATCAGTCAGCACCACTTTTTGGGTCTTAAGTTTCGAGCTAGAAAGATAAAATCTTGTAGGCACATATGTAGGCTTTCTAGAATTCGAAGAAGTGTAATTCAGTTACTAAGGCCCACGCCCACTTTTTAAGGGTTGGTTTTACTTTTCAGAAATTGTAGTTTTGTTATATGTACATATATCATAAATGCATTTTGCGGTTATAAATTGTTAGGATTGTACTTATAGCTCTTATATATCTTTAGACCTAAGTCAGCTTAAACTCTACACCGCTTTAAACGGCATCGGTCATACGTTATATGGAGTCAAAAAAGAAGATTATAATAAAAATAACTCAATGAAATCCGCTCCTGCTTCACCCTTCGATTACAGACAACTAGTTAGAAATACATGATAACATCCAAGATTATTACGAGTAGTTGCCCATAATTTTTTTCGTAGGATGAAGAGTTCTTAAGATAGGGCAAAACCAGCACCGGGTCCCTCCTGGGGTTAGTTTTTCAGTTAGCCTCTATTAAGAATATGTCTACCATATAAAAACTTTTTGCATATTTTTTCTTCTACAAGTATTTGCCTTTTTTTAGTCCAGTGCAAAACAATGAATTTTTTTTTTAAATGTACGCGATATTACTCGCAGATATTAATTAAGGAAAAATTGCACGCTTGATTGGGTGACTACGAGTAATTAAATTGAATTTGCTTTCGTATATTTCGCTCTTACAGGGATATGATTTCTTTCGACACTCAATAAATGTTGAACGCTGAAGGAGTATACGCTTGCAAATTTTTTCTTGAATTACGTAGCGTAGAAAACTTGGTGATAATCGTACGTTTTTCCATTTCCTATGAATTTTCCAAATGAATTTTCTTCTAAAAGTCATATATGCATATACATATAGTCCTATAAGAGTGATTAGGAATACTGAATGAAAAGTGCATGCTATTAATATTTGCGCTTCAATGTTTTTTTTCCTTTTTAACAGATTATATTCGAATACAAAGTACATAACATGTCATAATATTGGAGATACATAAGTCATGACGTCGATGTAAAAAGTTAACCGATTGGAGATTTTTCAAAAAAATAATAAAAGCATTGCAATAGGCGATGTCATTCAAAAGTTATAGCACCTGACGTACATGGCAAAGTGGTGCCCAATTAGAGCCCACCTCCAGGGCTTGTGGAGGGTTCACAGAGACGCACGCACTAAAACTCTTGAACAAAATACTAATTGAATGAAAAAACATAAAAAAAAAACCATTTAAACATTACATCAGTTGTTAAAAGCTCACAACATACATACGAGTAATTCCTCAAAGATATCATGCAAAGACGCCAAATACACTACCCCAGACAAGATATTTTCGCATTCATCATTCCAAAAGACACCTTTTATTGTCGACAAATTTTAATACAGCATTTCTACAATTTTACATAAATTATAAAAAAGAAATAAAAATGTATATTTAATATTTGACTTCCGTTGTCTTTATACACATTACCTCTCTCGAAATTCAATATTTTCGACTCGTTAAGTTATAAAATTTTATAGAGTTCTGCAACAATAAATTTTAATGATACGTTAAATGTGTATTTACCATACTAATAAAGCACCGTTTACTTAAATTGCGCATTTGCTTTTTGAATTAATTTTGTGAATTCAATACAAGGTTTCACGCACGCAGAACAGGATTTTTCACGATTTATATATGTGCATATGTAAATATTGAAATTTTATTTCAATTTTAACAATTTCATATTTATGTAAAAATTTTGCATAGCCTGGTTCAACATTAGGATACAATCGTATATTTTTTTTTTGTATAAAACTATCATTTGGTTCAGGTTACTATCTAAAGAAGATGAGACACCTGTAGGTTATGGCTGAAAGTTTTGGGGACGGCGAAACACCTATTGTGCCAACGGCCAGCACTAGCTAAAATAAAAAGAGATATAAAAAGCTTATACCGGTTGCAAACTGAGAAGATTTGCTAGATTACTTATTTATTGTACTTTAGATGGCGCTGCAGTCACCGGTGTACCTAGGCGTCAACCAACAAGCGTCTTCAATCAGCTCGATCTTGTGCTAGGCATCTCCAATTTTGCACACGAAGTTTATTGAGGTTCCTTCTATTTGTCTGCGCCACCTTAGGGCCGGTGCGTTGATGTGCAGTCGCCCCCCATGTCCTAGAACACTTCTGAATAGATCCATGTCGCTGTACAACCGGTACATGTAGTTAGTTGTTGTATTTTCTCATCCATTCCCCTTCGATACAAATGGGACCAAAAATCACTCGAAGAATTTTTCTTCCAAAACAACCAAGGGTGTTTTCATCCGTCTTTGAAAACGTCCATGCTTCTGCGCCGTATAGCAGGACTGGGATGATGAGGCCTTTGCTACTAAATTGCCTCCTTAGTCCGAAGAAGGCAATAGTGATTTTTCGCATGATCTCTGCGCTGGTGCCATTGTTTGGATTTGCAGCAAATGCTATATTTTGTTTTTGTTTTCGTTAACCGCAAACCCCAGTGTGGTCGCTTCTGTTTCAATACTCACGAAAACACCCCGCTGCATTCTTCCAATTATGTCGATGTCATCGGCGTAGTAGATACATTTGAAAGACCGTATCCCTGATGTTGATGTGCAATATTGCATGACACCACGTCACCTTTTCTTAGTACTTTTCTGACAACAAAGGCCTCGGAGATGTTGTTACCAACATTGGTGGAGCAGCGTGCATTCTCCATCGTTATCCTGCACAGAGTTGGGTTACCATGTTAGGTTCAAGCAAATCCTAAGGTATACAAAAGGAGGGAGTGGAGATCAGAAGGTAACTCTGGAGCTCAGTGGTTGAGTGTGTGGACCACTGAGCGAATGACTCAGATTCGAATCTGAGTGTTTCTAGTATGTATAAACTTTGAACCGTTTGACATAGAACTGCAATTTTGTCAATGCCAATAAACCAGTAACAATGCACGACCTGAAGAACAACGTCATTCAAGCCATGATTTATGTAGAAGAGTCATCCAAAATTGGGTCTCTCGCATCGCCTCCTGTAAACGAAGTCGTGAAAGTCATTTGAATTATGTTATTTTTAAAACATAATGGCATTGAATGTAAATTAATCAGCAATAAAAATTTCGGCCATACCTCACATATAGCGCTTTCTACTCAATTTTAAAGATTACACGCCGTCATTGGAAAACCCTTTAAATGCGGGCTTCTACTATTTTGCACATCTCCAACGTGTTTTAGTCCAGGAACTGTAACCTTACTAGCTCATCTCAAATACAAAATTTGTGATAAAATATCAATATATATATCATGGATCACTCCATTCGTCCTGCCATGTACCTAATGTACACTGCAGGCCAAAAGTTTAAGGCCGCCCTCAGTGCTCGAAGGAAAATCAAAATCTAACATCGAGAAAAAAAATTGTTTAGTAGAATAATAATCGGGGGAACGGGGAACATGTGTGAAACCAAAATAAGAAGAAAAATATTTTCATTTAGTTCTTCACAAAAAGGAATTTATTAAAAATGACTTAAACCGATTTCTCGTCGAAAAAGCCACATTTACGTTCGATTACTTTTTTTTACAATTCTTGGCATTCCAGCTATCAGTTTTTGAATAGTTGCCTGTGGTAAATTGCTCCAGCAATCCAACAGTATATTCCACAAGTAGATTTTGATAGGCATCGATCCCGGGCCCTTCTATCCAGTTCCTCCCACAACAACTCTATAGGGTTTAAATCTGGTGATTGCCGCGGCCATATCACGATTTGTAAGATTTCTTCATCTTCTCTCTGTTTCAGGTAGTCCTGGCAAAAGTCTTGACGTATGTTTAGGGTCATTGTCCTGTTGAAATACCAATCCTTCGCCAATTAATCTTAATCCAGAAGTCACAGCATTTTCCTCTAATATTATTTTGTATGTCTCCTTATTCATTTTTCCAATTACTCGACCAAGACTACCCACTCCACTTGAAGAGAAACATTCCCCGACCATAACAGAATCGCCTCCATGCTTGACGGTAGGAACCACACAGTCTGGTAGCATCTTGTGTTCGTTTTGTGCCAAATACCTCGAACTTGGATTCATCGCTCCATAAAACTGTGTTGAAATCTTTTCTCGTCCAGCCTTTATGCTTTTTGGTCCATTCTTATCTTTTCTGCTTGTTGTGTGGTCGCAGCAGGGGTATTCGAATAGCAAATCGCCAAATAGTCCAGCATGTCTTAATCTTCGTTTGATCGTAGTCAAGGGCAATAGTCTATAACGTGTTTCTTTCTACGAACGCCAGTGCCCTGAAATAATTTAAGGTTATTCATATCACATTGGCGCGAGCAAATTATAAAAAGAAAAAAAGTTGTATAGGTAGGCCTCAAACTTTTGGCATGTATATGTAAAACAATATTTGTACTTTCCTAAGTCTTATCTTTTTTGTGATCAAACTGGTTTTCCTGGTGCAAATCACATTCCCATTAACGATTTGAAATCTCACTATCGAAGTTTATATCCACGGCAGTGTGACACATGATGTGAGCTTCGCCATTATATATATCAGAGGAGTTTTCTGTCTAGAGTTATTCAAATTCTGCAAACAGGATGAGTCAAGTCTTTTCAAATGTTCATTCTATGACCCTTAAGACACAGACGCACTCTCTGTTAATCGATGCAGAGCGGCATCCGTAGTATCCGGTATCCAACGTGGTAAGCACGCTGCCACGGATATAAAAACACCCCTCTAATCGAGCACTTTCTGAGGGACTTCGGACAATTTTCGTCTTTCTTACTCACTTTTGAGCTTCACCCTTCCTGGTAGATATACGAGTATGAATACCCAGATCTCAGTCTGCCTTGAAACATTCTTAGAACGGTTTCTTCCTTTTTATATAATAGGGCTGGGAAGACACCATTTCCAGCTGATGATTTGAACGGTTGAAAGGTATTTATAGCCTACTACTTGTCTATCCGCCGTTTCTTACAGATGGTCGGAGTCATATTCCAGTTTTTCCTGCAATTATCTGAAGGAACAATATCTACATTATTTCAATGTCGTCATCGACTAACTTAGAAAAAGCATTCGATTACCTTTGGAATTGCAATTTGTTTCCAACTATATATACACATTTGCATATTATATATACTCGTATATACATATGTATGTATATACACATGTAGGTCTAGCAGAAACAAAATGTCGATTACCCTCCTATAGTTGATCACGCCTGATCCATAAATCATTTGCGTTGATTTTAGAATATTGCATCATCGACCATTGCTGCCGTGTCATAAATATTTTCTCGTTTCGCACTACTGTTGTTGACGATGTTCTTATTACGCCTCATAGCTGCTACCATCATCGACAGTGTGCCACTATCAATATTGTTTTAAATGTATTATTTTTTTTTTCCTTCCTCTCTTAAATAATCGACGAAATTAAATGCACTGGCGATTTAAACAAACGTGAACGGATATACCGTTTGGCAAATAAAATATTTGACAAAATGCCAACATTTTGCGTCTTATAAATTTGTTTCGATTAAAATAAAAAAAAAGTATATTTGTTGGCTCTTGACAGCAACAATAAGACGTAAGACAATGGTATTTTAATTCGAGTGGAATTTACTTTGCCATCTCATCAACCATATTAATTAAAATAAAATATCTGTGAGAGCAATGATATGCAAATGGTAGTCTGATATATCGTAAATTAATAAAAATGAAAGAATTTAAACAAGTTGACATTTAAGATAAATCAGTCATCAGTATGCGCTTTTGCCTTTTAATCTATTATAATATCATAATACGAGTATGTACATAGAAACATAGGTAACCACACCTGAATGATTTCGAAAACAAGTTGTGTGAATTGTTTTTCCATTTTGATTAGGATCTCATTAAGGACATACATAAGCGTAATTGTGTTGACACCTTCGCTTTAGTGGATACGCCTTAATAGGATAAACTAATGATCCACATGTATTGTATGCCAATTATTTTGTTGAGTAGGTGTTTATGTTTACAATCTGACTGGTCAAGCGTAATTAAGGATGTGTAAATAATTACTATGGAAAAATAAGTCTTTATGGCGTTAATTGCTAGAAATACAGTTCATTAGAGAAAAGAAGCGGGTGGGTTCATAATAATACGAAAATAATCGATATGCATTCTTCTTCAATGCGTATTATTATTAATAACAATGCAGTCTGTCTTAGGGTAGCGGAATTAGAGAAAAAACTAGGAAACTGTATCCAACAAATTATTTGTTGCCTTCGGATAGATTTCGCGTAGGTTTTTTTTATACGTAAAACAACTTTTTTCTTCTAGCACGGCATTTCCCTGGGGACAGAGTTTGCGGCCAAGTCATAAGCATACTTACTATTGAACTTCTTCGTTTTATTTTCACACGACACACGACCTTTCTCAAGTATTGCATAACACACCATGAACTAATTGCCTTTCTTTTATTGATTCCCCTACATGGGCTGAGAAATAACGAAAAACATTCAGCATTAAAACTGCAGGTCCCTTCCATTAGTGCGAAAAGGCTTAAGGTACGCCCTAGGCCTTCTATGTGTTTGCGTCTATAATGTTTTTTTTTTTCACATCGAATCTTTTCTCAATCTTCAATTTGGGCACGAGTACGAAAACTTTGGCGCCAAAAATTGATAACAGTTTCTTGTAGAGGGGTCAAAAACAAGCATTTTTTACTACGGGAGGGGGGGGGGGGGGTCTATCTCGCCCCGTTTAGGAGGTAGGGGCAACATTTACAATGAAGTACTATACCGATTTCGAAAGCCAGAAACCTGTTCTTTAATCCTAAATTTAAATTAAATAATTTATGTCAATAGTTTTTGAAAAATTCTCATGCAAACTCAAAATTTTGATAAAAAAAAAATGAAAAAAAAAGAAGTACTGTAGATGAAGAGTATTGATGTTAATTAAGAAAACTGTTGATATAGGCGCCTGCCAGGCGTTTAATCTATTATTCATTCACTTACCTCAAAGCCAAAAAACAAAACAAAAATAGTAATCTTAAATTTTTTAAACTTTTTTTTTTCATTTTTTTATCAAAATTTTGAGTTTGCATGCGAATTTTTCAAAAAAATATTGACATAAATTATTTAATTTAAATTTAGGATTAAAGAACAGGTTTCTGGCTTTCGAAACCGGTATAGTACTTCATTGTAAGTGTTGCCGTTGTTTTTTAATATTTTTTTTTTTCATTTTAAGTAATTTTTTTCTAAAATTGCCCCTACCTCCTAAACGGGGCGAGATAGATCCCTCCTCCCCCCCCCCCCCCCTACCATAGTAAAAAATGCTTGTTTTTGACCCCTCTACAAAAAACCGTTATCAATTTTTGGCGCCAAAGTTATCGTACTCTCCCCTCAATTTGTAATAATTTACCCTTTCGATCCACTTCGGTGTTTATGCCACTTTCACCCACTATCGTCCTACCATCTGAATGAGTTAATGGCTTTGTGATTCCCTTTCCAGAGCAGAGAACTTTGTATAAATTATTTATAAACAAATCAATTATCGTTATTGTAAATGAATGAATTAATGAATAAATTTAATCTAAACCTTTTGACACGAGCTGCTCCATTATTGTCGCCTAAGTATAGTTTTTTAATACGAGAACTGCATCGGCTAGCATGCTCCTGCATAATAGATCTTTTCGGATCGGGTGGCCTTTCACTCACTCTATTGATTCCTTTAAGTCTTTAGGTGTTTTCTGAGGAATCTGTAACTAGAGGTTAGAGGTTGTTAAATTTTTCTACGGTCCGGTCAAACACACTGCATGACCGAGTGATAAAGCAACGATGATGTATACAAAAAATTCAAAAAGAGGAAAAAAGTTTACACAGATTTCTACCCATTACTATGCCCCATTTACTTTGAAGTGGCCACGGTGTAGTAGGTAGTGTGTTCGCTTGTGACCCGAACTGTGCAGGTTCAAGCCCAGATGGGGAACAGTAACCACAGCCACCCGAACAAAAAAATCTAAGTTTCTCCAACCACTACACCAAAAGGAGTTCTATACCCCATTGACCAAATAAAATAACCAAAACACTAATTTTAGCCAACACTGCTCGATTAAGTTTTATATTTTCTTAGATTCATTTTCTTATTTTTGTTGGCAAATTACCATAGAATATCCCTGTACTTACATGTACGAGTATGTATTGAATTTGTTTGCCAAAATAAAATTAACGGTTGCTGTTTGCCTTGCTTGTCGACCGACCGCATCGCAAATTGAGCAATATCAGCAGCACATCGTTTTACAATTGCAAACAAAATTTGGCGATGGATCTCATTGCAAAATGTTAGGATAGGTGCGTGCTTTGGCTGATATTTCGGTGATTCTATGTGATAGATACACGACTCGTACAATACACATATGGAGGATTAGGATTAGTATTGGGCTCCCTCATAAATATTTTTCTTTTAAAAATGTTAGATGCATATGCAGATGGTCATAATTAGCGATTTACTGTCTTGAGAAATTGCATTTCAATTTTATTGTGACACTTGCATATCAAATAGTGACAGATTAGTTTCGACAAAATGTGTATCTAGACAGATTTATAAAATGCAATGAAGGTCTATTTTATACAAATGATATTGGCTTTAATAGATTAGAAAACCAATTCGCTGGAAAAATCGAGTTTTCTCCTTGTAGCCAGATGATTTCTGTCGGATTGAGTCTTTTGCATGATTGAGGCTATTCGGCCGCCCGACTAGATCAGAAGCGCTCGATGATGTTGTTACATTTCCTTACACCTAATTTTTTCTTCGAATTGCTATTTGTGATATTGTTTGGACTTCATTCGCATCTGTTCAGATAATGAGGACACTTATCAAAGGAATCTAGATCAGAAGGAGTGTAGGCAAATTTTATTAAAGCTGAGATGAATGAACATGCATTTCTTATGTAGACATACAATATTTGTACAAGGTATAGTTTACAGACTGACGTACGATTTAAATGCTTTTTTTTAGATGATGATGAAATTCAGAGAAAAATGCCTTGGGGCTTCCGTTGGATTCTTTTGCTGACACCGCAGAAGGATTCGGGTGCAATGAGTAGTGTTTATGCAGAAATTAACGCCTTTTTCACAAATTATATTATGGAAATACATTTATGAATCCTTATTCTCAGTAAATTATCATCAGGGTACCTTCTGAACAAAAAGTACCCGGAATTTCCGCGCAGCTTTTTTTGTAGGTTGGTACATCTGTCATCTGGCGCTTAAATATCTGTTTGGGCGCCATTTCTCGGGAGTTTGTGCGAGACAGCTTTGTAAACAAGCCAGTGTTTTTTGTGTTCTGCGAATTTCTTTGAATTTGTTGCAGAAACAGCATCGCATTGATGTCGCTAAAGAAATGTTTTTTTTTTTTCAGCCAAAATGTTATCGATGGCATCATTACCGGTGACGAGACATGAATCTATAAATACGAGTATGACAACGAAACTAACCAACAATCATCGGAATGCCGCTTCTCAGACGAGCCAAAACCCAAAAACCACGACAGAGTCGATCCAAAATCAAGGCTTTGTTGACCGTTTTCTTTGATTGCCGTGGTGTGGTCCATTCCGAATTTATTCCGCCAGGGCAGACAGTAAATAAGGAGTATAACGTGAGAGTATTAAAGAGTTTGAGGGGAAATGTTCATCGCAGGAGGCCAGAATTGTGGAGAAACAACTCGTGGTTTCTTTACCACGACAACGCACCGGTCCACACATCTCATCTTATACGCGATTATTTGATCAAAAACAACGTTTATACCCCACAAGCTCCGTATTCACCTGACATGGCTCCCTGTGACTTTTTCCTATTCCCACGACTCAAGTTACCACTTCGCGGAAAGCGTTTTGAGACGATTGAAGCTATTCCAAAAATTCAAATTTTAGATTGGCTTGCAGCAGGACCGGGGGCAACAGCCGTTGGTAAGCATTTTGACTTTCACGAAACTACCATAAGGTTAATAAAAAAAATGCGAAGCCGCAATTAGGAACTCAGTAATTTCTGGCACCAAAGTAAGTTCTAAGAAAATGGAAAAAGCTCTTGTAAAATATGCATGAAAGATAATTCACAGAGAAGAATTACAATTGATCCATGAATTGGAGCCATGGAACCTCATCTCAGTCAAATAGAAGGCACGAATTTCCCGCAAGTACGGGTTGGATGACAGGATTTCTCAAAAGACATGCCTTTCATAACATAAAAATTAAAGGTGAGATTACATATGCAGATGAAACGTCCGCAAAAGAATTTCCTCAAAAATTGACTAAGATAATTGAAGATGGAAGCTTCCTGACAAGTTTGGAATGCAGATGAAACCGGCCTTTTCTGGAAAAGAATGCCAAATAGAACCTATGTAGCAAAATTGCAAAATCTGCTAGTGGTTTTAAGGTAACTAAGGATCATGTGATGCTCCAACGCTTCAAGTGAAACCTTGGGTCCTGAAACCACGGTCGGATTTCAATAAATTGCCAATTCACTGGATGGCAAATAAAAAAGGGTAACCCTGGGTAACCGTCACATCTTTACTGAACGGTTCAATAAATATTTTGTCCCAGATGTTAGACGCTATATGAGCTCAAAAGGTCTTGAATTTAAAGATCTATTGATTTTAGACAATGCACCCAGCCATCCTGTCTTGGAACACGAAAATGTGCAATTTTTTCCACCAAACACCACATCAATAATACAACCGCTAAACAAAGGAATAATTGCGGCATTTAAAACATGTTACGTAAAGCAATCATTTAAATACATTTTTGACATACTAAGTGAAAGCACACACACACACAGTCATTGACGTGTGGAATTAATTTTGAATTATGGATTGCATCAATCAAGTGGAATTAGCTTTATCTGAAATAAGGACATCAATTTTGAATAAATGTTAGAAAGCTATTTGCCCAGAATGTGTTAAAAACACTGTTCTCATCCTTCCGAATATAGCCGAATTTCCCAGCATCATAACTTTGGCGCAGAAAATTGGTGGAGAAGGATTTGATGGTGTATCTTTTCCAGATATCGATAAACTGTTGGTGGACAAAGTTCTTAGCAAAGAAGAAATATTAGAGTGCACCCTCAAGACGATGTTAAAGATGATCATGTTTTCAATGCAAAACTTATTAAAGAAGGTCTTGACTTGACCAATAAATTAGGCATTCATTTTATAATGCACGGTTCTAATGAGGAGCGAGCTGAAATATTTCAACGTGATTGGAAGATATAGTATTATTGGCTCTTACAGAGAATTATATAAAGACCTAGTCAAAACGGAAACACGGCCATTGATTACCGAAGTTCTTGATAAGACTACGGAAACTGGTGTTGAAACTGCTAGTTTTGGCGCAGAAATCAACGAAATAATGGATCAAGAAGACGATGACCATGATATTTCTGGTCTTAGCAGTGATCTTGCACAACTTTTGTAAGACAATGACAACGAATAAAACTTTAATTTTACAAATCCGTTCAATGTTTGTACTCGTAACTTCTTTGAATTATTACCTTTTTTTAGTTTCAAAAAATAATTTAGTTCGTTATAATATATTATAATATCCTACATGTATAATTTAATTAGATAATAAAATAAAATTCCGAGTTTCTTATAGCTCTATATTCCTTGAGTTATTGTATTACTTGTCTGCTAGTCTGTACCGGATTTTTTTTACATGATTTTTGTTTACACGTATTCTTCGGGAACGTATTCCCGTGTAAAAACAGAATTGGGTGTCATTGAATTTTATTTGTTCAAGTTGAGGGTTGTTTACGATTTAGTCCAAAGTGGACTACATATGCATTGTGGGAGAATTTCTGGATTGCATATTATTTAATATTCCTGAGGGGTACGGATCCAACATTTCCAGAGACTTCCAGTGGTTTAGATCACCATTTTTTTCTTTAGACCTCGTATCGAGCATGTGTTATGAGCCTGCTTGGAAACTGATTTCAAAAATATTTACCCCCGTGCTGCTTCGGATTCCAGAAAGCTTATATACAAAATTTCATCTTCCAAACATTTAAGGCCCAAAAACTGGTGACATACAGACGTACGAACAGACGATGCTAATCGTAAATATAGTATATATACTTTTATGGGTCTATCATTACAAGACTATGAATCATACCCTATTATGAAATATGAGATATAAAAAAAATGAACAGCACATAGTTGCAGGAACATGCGATTTTTTTAAGTTACACACGTTTGTAACAGATACACGAAGAACATTAAAAAAAAAAAAAGAAGATAAACGGGGATACGCTTGAACATATTGTGTCTAAAGTTATAGTTTTTGATTTTCTAAATTTCTTATACCTATACATACAATAAATTTAAATAACTTGTTGCTGACAGGTACAAGGCGGAAAGTACATGAAATACAACATTTGTCTGCTAAGATTCCTCGTGGAGAGTGCTTTTACGCACGTTTTCAAGAATTTGAATTCGAGAGAATTATATTTTACCTCCTTTAAAATTTGTGAGTAATCTAAAAAAATATTGATTGACATTTCAGTAAATTATTTTTCATGTAGTGTGTTTCAGTTGTACACTTGCAAGAGCAATTAGTTGAAGTTTGAATACCCAACAAATCGGGGGGAAAATCAGGTCCTCAGAATAAAAACTTAAATTTAAGAATAGAGTGATATTGAATAATTTTTGCTCAGTATAAATTCAATATATTTCCATTTAACTTGTTTCAGGTGACTAAAAGCGGAAATAAACGAGAAAAAATAGGAATAAAAAGGATTTAAAAGAATCGAAAGCAAAATGGAAGTAGCAGAAGTCGGTACCGAAACTGGTGTTTCGAAAAGTTCTACATCTGTTTCTGAAAGCTCAAAACAGGTATGTACTCGTACTATCCCTCCCGTCATATATGCTACATAAATCATTGGAAATTAGAGAAAAAAGAGACTCTAAACATTCATATTTCCTGCTTCTAAGAAAATATTTCATTGAGTCTATTCAAGGATTTTATTCAACTATCTGTCATCTACTTTTTTTTTTGTTTTAATCACTACTTTTGATTTCATATGAATAAATTAAAACAAACAGATATTATAGAAAAATACATAATTTTAAAATTAACAGTGCATGCGTTAGTGAGATTTGGCTAAACATATTAATTGTCCTCCTTGGTGGCGTTGAGTTTTTAACTCACAACAACTTTACAATATTGTAATTCAATTCAATTAACTCTCCAAATAGCTTTTTAACATAATTGTCACTAAATACTAATTAAGGACTACAATTACAAAAAGTTGGGTGCTGCAGTTCTGGAATATTTCTGACTTTCTACAATAAGCTTAATTATGGGAAGCGTGCTGTTATTTTGGAATTTGTAGACAATTTTTAAATCTGTGTCTTTGTTTATATGCTCTGATTTGGCCCAAACACTACTGAACCGATTTTGATCAAACATTCACTATTTTGTGTACAGCAAATAAAACCAGCATACTCCACTTAAATTTGAGTGAGGTTATGGCCCTAATCGAAATAATAAATAGATAAATAGAAAAACTCAATCTTACGGGAAAACTCGTTCTTATAATTACAATAATATTATTCTAAACAAGAGTAAACAGATTTTGGAAAAGTGTAAAGTGACAAGAGAATTGGATTTCGAATTCAAATTCAAGATTGATTAATTTCTACCATAGCCCTACATGATGTTGATTCTGCAGTATAACTCGATAATCAATTGACGATAACAGCGTGGTATTTTTAAACCAAATCTAATTTCACTCCGTTAGCTACATGGACCCCAATTGGCCACTGACCCTTACTAATATCTAACTGATAGTATCTACCTATACAATACAGTGTTGACCGGAGCGCTATATTTCTTTTTTTGGTTGAGAAAAAACGAAAATCATATTTGATGACTGACAACTAACAACTAAAATAATTAAAACTAATTTAACAAACAGTTTTCATAAATTACATACATATGTATGTATATTCACAACCAATTTAATCATGAGAAAATTCTGTATTAATTATTTCGTTACCTAAAAAAGTAGTTAACTACTAATGCCCAACACGGGCTCTGTTCATGAAAATACAGTTCAGGAATTAAGCTTTAGTAGGAAGTTATTGTAGATACCAATAATTCGCTTCGAAACTCTGCTTGGTAGACACTTACACAGTTAAGGGTTAATTTTGTCTTTTTAATATTTTCACCATTTATAACTGTGTTGTTTGTAGTTTGTAAAACCCAGTGATGGAGTGAAAGAAAAAGGTATAAGAAAGAATCTAAGATTGGACGAGCGAGTTAACGATGTGCGTCACTTTTCTGGAAATATTGGGAAAGGCAATTTATTCCATATACGAGTTAAATGGCTAAAAAACCATCTCCTACTGTACTTAGGTGATCGAAGCACACGAAAAGAGGCTCTAAAGTATAGGCATTTGCAGATTATGCTACAAGTTTATTACGATTAAATAGGCAGAGAGGTAGAACACAACTGCATATTTTTCCCGAACATTTGTGGTGAAAATACCGCTAAACATCCAACATTTCGGCGGTTTCCGAGTGAAACCAAGTCAGATCGTGCAAGTCTGTAGGAGTGAAAAACTGTTTAGGTTGAACCACCTTTTCCATCAATAATAATCTGCTAGTTCCACCGAATGTTTGGGCTAACAAACATGCCAAGCATTTACAAGCTGTTCCGATTTCTCAGCATCAACTCCAGCCATTTTGAATTCGACCATATTAGTAACCTGGCAACACTGGATTTTCGCACCTCAATTTATGATAGCATCAATATCAGAGTTGAGTTTGATAGACATTCGGTGCCACGGTACCCATTCGGGGCACTTGCCGTGGAGTCGTTAGAGAAAAGGTGAAGTTAAGAGTGCTGCCGTCGTCTAAGGAATGGATCGGATTACAAGTAACAGAGAGGAGGTCATTGATATACTAGTATATCAGAAAAACGGTCAGAGAGAGTACTGAGCCTTGGGGAATACCGGCACTAGTCTAGAATGTTGTAGAAGTACATGCATGCAATATAACTTGCAATGATCGACAACTTAAAAAACTCGCAATCCATGTATCTCCGACTGAATGTGAATTTTAAGCTTGGACCTTAAAGCTATTGGTCGGTAGTTATGAGAAGTTTTATCGCCCCTTTTTCGAAACGTGTGCAGGTTCCCATCTATCAACAAAAAAATCTCTTTAGAATACGATAGGTGGCTTACGCAGAGGTTTCGCCAGTGTAAAAGAACGCCTCTTCAAGACATGCGGAGAAATTCTAACTGATTTTGAAGACTTGTTAGTATTGAGATATTTTAATACTCGAGCTACTGAACGGGCTCGGAAGTATAAGTGTCCTAAAAAATATTTCACTCCATTCAGAGTAGGTGAAAAAAATTAGTTCTATCTGATAAGGTGGAATTTGGTCTGAGAATTGCAGATATATCTTTGGAGTTCGTGATAATCTTATCATTATAGACAAAAGCGGGTACGAGTATAGTGGATGAGGCAGAACCTTTTATTCTTTTTACGAAAGAACAAAAAGGCTTTAGAACAATCTCTTAGGATGATGTTGCAGTCATTTCTAGTTTCTAGAGACTTCAGTTTCCGAGAACTTAGCTGGCACCAGACAATGACCTTACTTTCTAAGAGGAGTAGTGTGTGCAGTGTGTGTAGTAGGAGAGTGCAATTGAAAATTTGAATCAGAGACTTGAAGCTTAACACAATTCCGTTAAAATTTTGACTAAACCCAAGTATCATATACACATACACTCCTGTCCGGAGTTTCGTTCGAATATGAAATCGTAGTTCTCGAATTTTCAGTGCGACGAGGGCTGCAGCCTCTTTCCTTCAAACCTTATATCTGGGGTCTGTGTAAACTCACAATTAACGTTACTTTACTTAAGAGAAATATTTTTTAAAAAAAAATTAAAAAAATTTCTCAAAATCGGCTCTAACGATTTCTATAAAAATTTACAATAATAGTATTCATAGTTTTTCAATAAAAAATTGAATAATGGAACTTTACTTATTGAGAAAATTGGCTATTTCTCGGATATGGATGGGCGATTTTACTCGTATATCAATATTTACGTCATTTTTGATAAAGAAAAGTAAATTTTTGTTGTTTCTTATCTACTTGGCATATATTTGAAATCAAAACAATTTTCAGACGAATAGCACATAACGGGCAAATACGTGCAACCCAGTTGTTTATTTATATTTCACACGAATTGAAAAAAGTGAGTTGAAAAACGAGCGGAATAAAAAAAAACCCAAACATTTTAAGTTTTCAATTTGGTAAAATTTTATTGCCGGAAATGAATTCGCAAAGTATGAAATGTAACTGTTATAGAAGAGAATAAGCTTAAATTATGTACCTTTATGATTTAGTGAAACCTAAAGTTAAATTAACATAAAAATACGTTGTATTTGTGTAGCCAGAATATTCTCAATGTAAATGTTCTTATAAGTTCGACAAAGTTCTTTTATTGCGTTGTTCTGCATTTATATTCTTATTCCATTCTTATTCATGAGCATGTATAAGGGATAAAATAGAAAAAATTAACATTTTAAATGTGTTTGCAAAAAAAAATCCCATATGAAACTGCATTTGAAAGGTTTTTGCGTTTTCAATTCGTACGAAATCAAAAAACACCTTTTTGAATTCTGGTCCCTTTTTTTATAATTTTAACGTGTCAAAGGAGATATAAATACCTTTATACTAATTTTTTTAGGACACGGGCATTTTGTGGAAACGGAGAGACAGAGAGAAAGACAGATTGGTGTAGTTGGTTTGAAACTCAGATGGTATTAAGTTTCAGTGAACTCCAAGGGTGGTGTCCAGATAACTGGGGAGTATTTTTGTTTTGCTGTTATTGTCGTTGCTTATGATTCACAGTATTTTTTTTCTGTCTTCCTGATGTCATCATCACGATCAAGTTGCATTTTAGCCATATGACCGCCCTACTGCCAGTGTTATGCCTTCGCAGTAGAGTTGATAAGCTTTCGCTATTGATCGACTTTTTTATTTATTCAATACGAACTGTAGAAACACTTAAACTCTGCTCACTTATAGAATGCTTCACGGGGAAGTAAAATACCTACGGAACCGGATTGTAGGTTTTTGCAAGAGCAAATATTTATTGCTTTCCTTATAACGAGATTAGTTCGCGAGTAACTGGCAGGCTTATGCACTAGTTTATTAATAAATATTACAGCCACTTCTACTGATGTATCAAGACTAGACATCGGTTCCGACTCTTCTTTTTCCGATCCTTGCCACTGTTATAATGGTTGAACGTTGGACAAAATTCGGGCTTGAGTAGTATTATGCACATGGTTAGGGTTTGAACGTTAGCCCGGCTTTGTTTATTCGATTGTTAATGTTAGGATTAATGAATCCTACTCTGCCTATGTAAATAGAAAAGGGTGAAAAAAAACTTATTTTGTACATACAAACATTTCTTAGGAACAATTATATTTAATTTTTTAATTACGATGTGAACTAAAACGAATTAATTGAGAATAAAAGGAAAACATTTTTCGAATTTTATTTAGGACGAGATTGCAATGAAAACGTATCATATAAAGATATGTTGTTTGTTTTTATTTTATTTTTTTTTGTAAATAATCAATACACTTGTCTTATGTATTTATTTTCTGTTATAACAAAAAAAAAAATAATAAATTTACATGTTCTATGTTTATATGTACAGCGACCCAAAAAAAAAAGTATACCTATCTATTTTCTTTCTCAAATTTGAGAGGTTGAAACAACAATCAGCAGTTTTTCTGGAATGACTGGAAAGAGAATTCAGTAAAAATTATTTTTTCCACTACAAAAAGGCGCAAATAAAGAAATACAAAAAATATACCTGGGCACTTAATATTGTGAAGCTAAGGTAGCCCTTACCATCTGAGCCTAATAAAACACATGAAGTACCACTTTTCGTCCTGGCCACAGTATTGGTAAAGCATTTGCTTGTTACCCGTACATTGAAGGTTAGAATACCAACGGGGAACCTGATCTAAGAGTATATTACAATACAGCTCAAGAAGTTAGTCTTAAAATAATCCTCACATTTCATAAATGCAGATGAAAACAGGTCATCTATCAAAAACTAAGTGTGGCGTTACGACTTTATGTACAAATGTCATGTACGATAAACGCGAAAACTGATGAACTGATTTGATTGCGTCTTTAACGTTAATAATAAACCTAGATACATATGTATATGTATATACCTTTATATATGCAATACTCCCATATTCATACCAAAAGGAGCCATTAAATTACAATTAATGATCTAAACCCATCTATTCGAACGGAAATTAGAATAAAAATCGTTACCATTCCTATAAACCGTTTTTAATAAAATTTATTGACTATTTAGAAAAACCAGTCAACCTAAGAATTTGAAATTTTCGAATGACGTAATTTTTGGTCATATTATACAAACCATGCAATACAAATGTCGAAAATGAGGGAAAATGTTAAAAATAAAAAAAAAGCATTACAACTTAATTTCATAAAATAGCTTAGGAAAGGGCTGACGACTTTCAGTTTTTAAAAAAAAATTGAATCAATCTTTATGTCAAGTAGAATAACCTAGACCAACCTAGACCTTTGGAATTTTAATTTTCGAAAAAACGAACCATGTTACATGGTTCGTCTATATCTAACTGTTTGGAACAATATAGATACACAACTACATTTAAAATGTTGAGCCTTGAAATGAGCGATTGATTTTTGAATGCAAGTTAATAGTCTAAAAATTTGGAGCAATGTTCACAACCAGAATAAACTTTCAGAAGCTACAGTTTTGAAAAAGGGAGTAATCAATTTAATGTCACTAAAAACGTGTAGTTCTCTTAAACGCGTGTAGGCGGCTTCAGTCTTTTTCTTACTTATATTTTTTCAATGTTATATATGCACGTAATGTCAACTTGTCGTTTGTTTATTTTTAGAGTTTGGGGGCGTTTAAGATCCGTGGAAGACTTATTAACACTTTCACTAGATCTTAAACTGGTTGCATTCATGAATTCTCTTTCCAGTACATGTATAAAAGGTACCTTTTGTCATGCCTGAAACACAGCCGTATACTTCACTGGGTTACTGTGTATAAAACCTGAGTTTTAAATGTTATATAGATTCAATGATTCCCTAGCATGTTTTCAAAATCCAACCGAATACACTGTGTACAAATATACCTTCACCATTTTGGCGGACATCTCGAAAAGGACAACAAACACACATCATCCAAAACCAAAAAAAAAAAAAAAAAAAAAAACTCCACAAACTTTAAAACAAAACCAAAAAAAAAAAATCCTTCTTTCAGATAATTGCATCTGGAACAATGCAGCAAGCTATTAGCAGTGAGAAAAGTCTTGAAAAATCTGTGGAGCAGTCAATTCAGGAGAGTGTTGCACAAGAATCCTCGCAGGTTATTAAAAAGTCCGTTGTCTCGTCAATGTCGGTGAGTTCCACATCGTCATCAACCAGGCAAATAGTGTCCTCGTCCAGTTCATCTCTTCAAAGCAAGAGTATCCAATCAATTGAAATCGTCGAAGATGCTGATTTCTAAGAACGACGAAACTATGAGCTTATTTATTTATATTTATTTACTTTTTCATTTTACACAAATAAACATCAACAGCATACAATAAACCCTCAAAATCAACACAAGGATAACCGACACATATTTCAACTTTAAACACAAATGTCCTACAACTGGCGTATCCTTTATCTATTCAAATCAAATGGCAAGACGTATTTCGTGGAAAATTTTGCAATTGTATGCACTTTTGAGTATTTCCAATTCATTTTGTTCTTACGCAATAATATTTAGTGCCTGAAAACTTTAGATATTTCTATCCACAAATTCCTTCCTCTGTAATAGTTTACCCCAAAGTATATCCTTTGGGTATGCTGATATCATTTCGTTTGATAACCGATAGATTGGTAAAAAAAACTTCGATAAGTGATGCATGCTCACCACAACAATATTGTCTTCTTGATTCCACTTCACTTCCATTATTCCAATGGCATACAATTATTTCCTTCTTCAATTCAACTTCAAATGTATTTCATTTATCAAATTAATTTTTTTTTTAAATAGTTTTTGGCACGATAATCACATTAATTCTAAAAGTAAAACGTGAATCCCTTCCACGCCGCCCATACAACACAAAATTATGTAGTTGAATTTATTTCTCGTTTTTTTAATTGTTAACCACAAAAATACAAAAATAAAAATTCTTAGAGTAGAACATTAAGCACAAGCACATGAAAGAAAAAAATAAATAGAAATTCGTTTGTTTTGTTAATCACTGTTTTTAATTTAGCTAATTCAAAATTGTATTGTTTGCTTTTGTTGTTGTGGTTTTGTTATAAGTTTGTCTTTGTTTTTATTATTTTTTTTCTTTTGCTATTTGTGTTAAATTTGTAATGAATTGATATTTTAATAAAACTATATCATTACCTAATAAGTCATAAGATGTTTTCTTTCGAAGTAGCTTTACTCTTTTTTAATATTCGTACTTATTTAGATCGTGGCAAGTAAGACCCTAATGGCTAAAAATAGCTTTTAACAGCGACATTTTATTTGTAACTTGGCATATATCAAAACAGTTTGTTGAGAATAACCCACCATCTGACACTGCTTTACTGTGGATGTTATCGCCATTACTTGTGCAATTCCACTTTTCGAAACAGATTCCAAATTAGAAAAACAAAAACTTATCGGTATTACTATTAACCTCAAAACAGTTTCAACGGAATTTTTCCATAAAAATAAGCGTATGCACATATCCCTGTGACAGGTATTCGACGTCCTAAAATTTATTAGACCATTTTTACAGGCCTATAAAAGAAAGTATTAGTTTCCTGAAAATTTTCAATCTCCAGATTTTAATCAAACTTGACATTACTATATGAGAATCTCAAACAAGTGGGTCTGTCAATTCTGTCTGTCTGCCTGTATGTATGTCCCACCTAAACGGCTGAACAAATTTTCTTCAAACTTCATATCTGGGATCTGTAGGGTCACAATTCGCGATGAAATAGAAATTTTCATTCTAAACCCAAAGTTGCACAACTTTACTAATGGCCGATTTTGAAAGAAATCGATTTGCTCGAAAATAGCACTAACGATTTTGATCAAATCTCATATTTGAGTTGGGGTAGGCACATGCTATTAGATGGCTATCAGATGCTTTTTGGCAAGAAATACGTGTAACGCTACTTTACTTTTTGAAAATTAGCTTCTTTCCAAATAAAAGGTTTTTAAATAGGGACATAACAATTTTGTATTTTAATACAAACGCACCCTTCAACTTTTTTTTATTATCTGTCAATGTCAAAACGTCAGTCAAGGTTTACATTTTATCATGGTGAAGTTCACGAACTAGCAACATATTATAAATTACTACCGAAATTCTGAGTCGGTGGTCGCAGCTTTAAGAGCGCTTACTCCAATTTTCGGTCGTCCCACCAGACAGGCTGTGTGTGCTACTATAGTGGATGAATTCGAGTCAACATATTCACTATTGAATGTTCCTGTGCCAGTGAGACAACGTACCGGTCGAAGTACCGCGCCGTAAGTGCTTCAGTTCAAAATAAGCTAAATTAGTCGATTCCACGCTGTTCACAGCAATGGGGAATATCTCAGTTCACATTGCGGCAGATTTTGGGTACAGATCTTGAGCTAAACCCTTACAAGATCAAATTAACTAAAGAACTGAAACCTCTTGATGATTAGAAGGGCCGAAACTTCTCCAATTGGGCTCTGCAAAAGTTTGAAGAACAAATTGTTATGTCCTTATTGAAAAACCTTATATTATTTGGACGATTATTCAAAATCGATATCTACACAATACTTGACAGATGTCATACCAAGTATTTAAAAAGTGTAAAAATAATTTTTTTTTAGATTTAAGGAATTTTCTTTTGAGAAAAAAATTGTTTTTGCAGATAAACAACATATACATACATAGATGCCAGTACCTGCGACCCAGTCCTGCACTTTATTTTTAATATCCTAAGAAGGACTCGACTTACTGTTATATGCAAAGTGAAGAATTTTTTTAAGAAGCCAACATTTAGTCAAAATTGAGCAAAAGCTCGACTTACTCGTATGTAAGAAGTTTCCTTTCATTACATGTTAGACGAAAAATTCCCTACATTTTTAAACATTTTCCAACGAACTAAAATCGGATTAAAATTTACCAAAATTTTGGCTATTTGCTGAGATTTCCTCAAGTTAAGCATATGTGTTTAAAACCCTGAGAGACGTTTATCTTATGTACAAATTTATTACCAACACATGTGGGGTGGAATATTATCTACATTTGTCAACACTTCTCTAAAATGCAGAATTTATTCAAATCCAAACAAAATTTTAAAATTGTCGGAGCTTTTCTTAAAATGTTCTTTAAATACGTTGGTAAGGGATCGCCGTATATAAATATAGTGCACGACTGGGTCGCACATATTTGCACCTTTATGTCGTTTATCTGCAAAAACTCGATTTTTCTTAAATTCGTTCAAATTAAAAAAAAAAAAACCAATAATTTACAACTTTCTAAAACTTGGCATGTAATTTCGAACAAAATCGATAGAGCCACAGCCGAGAAATATTAATTTGTAAGTAACTGGTAATAAGTAAAGTACCGTTATACGTATTTTTGGCGAAAACGTGCTACGCCATCTGAAACGGTTCGTCATGTATGTCCACCATAACTCAAATATCGAATTTGATCAAAATCATTAGAACCGTTTTCGAAAAAAACTATTTTTGTTAAAATTGGCCGTTTTTACCGTTAATTTTGGGGTTGGAATAAAAATTCTGATTTCGTCTCGAACTATAACCCCACATACCGCAGATATGAAGTTTGAAGAAAATTCGTCCAGTCGTTTAGACTGCAATCGTGCGTACAGGCAGATAATGTCTTTTTAAGCCGTGTAGGATGGAAAAGTGTTAACTTTTTTAAACATTTTTTCCACAAAGCCACAATTTATTCAGAATTGAGCAACACTTTTACCGTTTTGCGAGTCTTTCTACATTGTTTTTTAAATACATACATTATGAAAATATTGTTCCCCAGAAATGTAAAACGGAGAACTACTTCTATTCTTTGAGTATAGAAATTTCCAAAAAAAAAATTAATTTTGACAAAAATTCATTAAATTAATTTACGGGTAATAAAGGTCTTCCACAGATCCTTCGTAATGCAAAAGAAAATTAACCAAATGCAAGAAATCATCTAAAAATTAAAGGGTCGTTGGAGGCAACAGAAATAAAACTCTGCGCCTTTGTAAGACATTAGCAAACCATACCGACTATGCAAGAATCAAAGCTATAAAATAGAGCGCCGAACCTCCCTTTCCACTTCTTTAACAGCTAAGCGTGAACGCTACGACACGCACAATTTCCTTAAGACCTTCAATACCTTGCGGTAATTCAAGAGTACAGATATAATTGGAAAGCGATTATTTTAAAAGACATGAAAGAGATTCGTTTCCTGGTGACACATTGACAATTTTAGAAAACAAATCCAGTGGTGGTGCATATCACAAACATAAGCTGGGTGCGCTGTGTACATAATAGTGTCGAAGCCCAGAAAAGCTAGGTATGTAGTCAAGAGGGAGCACGAATATTTGATAACAATAAATTCTTAGATAGTGCAACTCTTCGGGCTCATCCACTAACCATCTGAAGTAAGAGTGCGAAAAGCAAAAGTAGGGCTACGCTAAACCAAACTTTGCACTCTTGACCTTAGAGTTCACTGAAACTTGATACCAACTGAGTTTCAAACCACTACACCAATCTTTCTTTCACTCTGTCTCTCCCCCCTTCCCCAAAAAAAATGCCCGTGTCCTATAATAGTCTAAGTGTATTCATATCCTCTTTGGCTGGAGCAAATTATAAAAAGAATTTATTAATTTGTTACACAGAATCAGAACAAAAGAACTGGGGGAGATCCCATATTTTTGTTGGGATTTCACATCCCTGCCATATCGCATCTGTCATCCATAGTGACAGGTAGTTAGTTCTTACCTTACCATTTTACAATATGAATTGTTTAACCACCGCCCAACAAATTCAAATTGTTGCACCTTACTACAAAAATAACAGTTCTATAATATCTGTGTATCGCGATTTAAGGACAGATTATGGTCGATTGGGTGCTGTAAACTTAACAAGTTGACACAGATTTTTCGAACAAAATCTTTTCCAGCGATTACATCAATTGACCAAGATCGTGTAATCTGACCCCGTTGGATTTATTTTTGTGGTGCTATGCTAAAGATTGTGTTGTATTCCACACATAATGGCATAGTCCACAATTTAAAACAGTGAAGAAATTTCATTGAAATCTTTAATACTTTTCATTTTATTTTAAATTAAAATACTAAAGCATAAAATGAATAACCTTGTAGATTCCAGCAAACCTTAAACAAGTCAACTAAGCCGATTATATCCGAAGAGCATGCAATGAGGAAATTATGGTTTGCTTTGGACAATGTAAAGCGATGAAGCTCCAGTAAAAATAGCAAAATTTGGACGTGACAAAACTAAAATTAGAGAACAGAATGAAATATTGTAACTGAGCAGCTGACAGAATATTCAATGTCTATAAATGTATGTTTTGGCTTTGACCTGTAAGGACCTTGAAAAAGTTTTTAGTTATGAAATAAATATTACAATTGCATTCCACATAAAGCAAATGAAAACTTACAAATAGAAAATACAAGAAATTATTCTTGAAAACTAAAAAATTGTCCGATTAGTCCAGACGACCGAGTTTTAAACCATTACTCGTATATCAAAAATCTTTTTCTCTCGAATCCAACATTTCTTTTTGGAAAGATCGAAGCCGAATGGTTCATGGATCTGCTCCAACGCTTTCCGGTCAGAAATAGTATTTGGATGATAGATGATATGGATGGTTATCAAGAGTTTGAAGAAGAAGAGCCATTAAAGATGCTCTGTGAATTACTCCAACTCGCACTCGGAAGGCTTCTGCATCTATGATGGTCGCTAGAAATCTACGGTGGTCTGATGACCCTAAAAGGTCATCATCACAGAGGAATTCTCATCCAAGTAGCATGCACACCAAAGCAATGGGATACGAACTCAATTCTTTTGGAATACACAATTGCGGTCTGCACTGAAGATTGTCGGTGTCTTCTCATCTTCCCGACTGTGACTTTCAGACTGAAGTCATAGATCTACAGAAGGCTGATTGACTAATTTAGTTTGAGTTGCAACTACTGCCTTTGATCATCAAAACACAACAAGTATTTAGCGTCAATACATAGCAACCGCCTACGGACTTTCGAGTCTAAATCAGTAGAGCATTCATCAATAGCATTTGCCCATTGGAAATGTTACCCGATCATCTTGCAGAAAATTCCGAGTGGATATGAACCACGGACTGTTGGATCCCCAATCTCAAAACAATTGAGAATACTGGTAAGCTGGATGGATAACCGATAATAGAGGCTTACTTTCTTTTTATAAAATAAGGTAAACCAAATCACGAAGCAGTCAGTTTAATTTGGCCAGGCGAAAACCCCTTCTTGATATAGTGGTTACTTTCTCTTTTATTTTTGGGTGGCTTTAGCTTGTTGTCTCCTGCTGGTGCTCGAATCTACAACGTTCGAGTTACAAGTAAACACACACCGTTACACCGTGACATCCAGGAGGCTTATTAAGCAACATACTGTCTGATGACAAGAGTCATTGTCAGAGCTTGTTCTGTTTCAGGCGTGTAACTTAAATATAATATGCGAACGTTGGACGGATAATATTTCAGGCACAAAGTGCAGTTCACAACCAAAATAGAAGTTTAAACATACATATAACAATTTATTAAACCCTTTCCCTAATGTCCAGTTAAAAAAAACTCCAAGCCCACAAGACCTAGAACTGGGGTTGAAAATTCCTAAGGCATACTAGTTTTTAGGACAAGATTAGCTAGCCAGTTTACTATTGCGTTTTTGAATGCTGGAAATAAGATGATTCATTTGTTTTCTCTTTAAACTGACTATTTTAGAGTGCATTCACCTAATCTTACCTTGCGATACTCAAGATTTATTAAAGAAATAAATGCAATTTATATAAAAACAAAAGGATACTAAAGCACGCTGCTAACATTCTCTAGTAGTTACTTTTCTTTTTGCAAAAAGCATGCACAAATAGTGGAAAATACTACCAAGTATTAGTTGACACTACCACTACTAGTAGGTACTCCAATTGGTATTCATACCAGTCACAGTCACGAAGTGGGCCACTGTAAAAAGTTTGATAGAAACGCAGTAATCGATCCATATGGCCTCAACTGGCTTTGCAGACAATTTCATATTTAAGCATATTTAAGACCTGCGAGGTCTTACCTATTTTACGCAAAAGCTTTAAGCAAGTTGTCGATGTTGAATAACCGCTGAATGCAGAAAATGGCACCTTTATTCGCGATCAAGTGAAAAGATGTTGGTTTCACATGACTATAAAGCTAAAGGAATGTCTAAGCCGGAAATCCGGGAATGAAAAGCCATAGATAGAGAGATTCTTCTTGAAGTGATTGGGAACTTAACTCTACGACTGAGACTCTGGGTTAACCAGGGAGAATTATAGCATTTTTCGGTACCATCTTTTATACATTTTTTTCTTTTTTTTTAAAGAAACAATATTACTCGATGTTTTATTAACTTTCGATGTCATTGTCACGGTTAGAAGTTGAGCCATTAACACTTATTATACATGTTTACACAAATTGAATGTAAAATTTCATGTAATAAACTGATAGTTTGAAGGATAACATAACAATTTGCTCTAACACCTTGGCTATGGCATCATCATCACATTTTGATTACGCATTTTAAGAAGATTAATAAATCAACATTAAAAAAATCATCAATCATTTTTCTATTAAAAATATTTTTCTTTGGTTGACTAAGTCAACAGTAGAATCCTGTAGAATGTGATGTTATGGCACAGGAGTAAAAATATCGTCATTGTTTCTATACTAACAGTATATATACATACTTTTTGCTGTATAATGTTTGCATTGAATATTTCAAGTAAACAACAATTTTGATAGCGGAAAATTGTTTTTTTTTTTTTTTTGCTAAATAGATATAAATTCTTTGCTGGCTTGTTGACTATTTGCCAAAATAAAGACGATTCTGTGTTGTAAATTGCGTTAAAGCAGGAGAAGAAGAAAGGGGTGCAAAGTATATGCCGACAACGACAAAAAAAAATTTAAAAATAGCTGCTTCAAATCTCGATTTTATTTTCTTGTTCATTAATAACTTTTTTTTTTTTGTAAAATTAACATTTTAGTCGAGTAATTGTAGACAAGAGAACTAGCTGTAAAACAATGATGCTATTTTTGAACTAGTAGTGGCCGTGGTGTGGTGGTAACATCATCGCTTGTCACGCTGTTGGTTCACGGTTCAAATCATGATGTCAAGAATCATCTATTTATTTCGCATGAAATATATAAAAAGTCGATCAATTGCGA
Organism: Pocota personata; assembly: GCA_963082735.1. Taxonomy (NCBI): domain Eukaryota; kingdom Metazoa; phylum Arthropoda; class Insecta; order Diptera; family Syrphidae; genus Pocota; species Pocota personata. The sequence goes on from OY720433.1 coordinate 7,557,436, forward strand.
AAGCTAAGTCAACTCTACTGCGAAGGCATAACACTGGCAGTAGGTCATATGGCTGGAAATGCAACTTGATCGTGAAGATGACGACATCAGGAGGACTGAAAAAAAATACTGTGAATCATGAGCAACGACAATAAAAAGCAAAACAAAAATGCTCCCCAATTATCTGGACGCCACCCTTGTTTTTTTTTTTATAATTTGCACGTGTGAAAGGGGTTTTGAATACCCTTATACTAATTTTTAGGACACGGTCTTTTTTTTTTTTTTTTGGAAAGGGGAAGAGACAGAGAGAAAGACAGATTGGTGTAGTTGGTTTGAAACTCAGCTGGTATTAAGTTTCAGTGAACTCCAAGGGTGGCTGTCCAGATATCTGGGGAGCTTCTTTCTTTATTTCTCTCTGTCTGTCTATCTACACATATGGCCATCCCCTTTGGCGCGCGCAAATTATAAAAAAAAAAAGAAACAATATTTGTTTGCCTAGATGTCGGACAGAACATCACTTTTGGTTTTTAAGTCTAATTTGAGTCATTTCATCCTTTGTGATTCTGAGCGTGCCACAAGAAAAGTAATCTAATCAAATCGTCTTTGACTTTCTAACTTCTGATTTGGCATTAATCCAAAGCTCAAGATCATAGTAGATGATAACGCGAGCAAAGATACTAGACTCGAAAGGTACATACTTTTTTTATACCGGCGACATAAAATCGTAATCGTATAGTTACCACCTTGTTACGATTGTATTGTGTTTGGCACATTTTTCATTACAACGAATCTAGAATCACTACGATTTTTCAACAAAGAAAAACATATGTATGCAGTTGGAAAACAAATCTAAAAACTACCTAACACAAAAAAAAAAACATGCAAGTTTGGAGGCTGAACATCCTGTCCACATCGTTCACATGTGCCTCTTCCTTGCTATTACCCTTAAGTGCCCCTTGTTCCTTAAGGGGCCACTAACATGTGTGTCTGAGGCTGAGATAAATAACTTCATCACGAAGGGTAGATAATTTTAGAAGTTGGCGAAAACAACTTTTTAGTGTTCCATACCAGAAAGGCAAAACGGAACGACCGTATGTCTGTCAAAAGCTTCTAACTTTTAAACCGCTTGACATAGAGCTATACATATTTGACACAATAGTATGCGGTGAACCGAAAATAATTAGGAAAACTAATTATAAAAAATATTTTGTCGCGGGCTGTTTTGGGGACACAAGGTACTCCCACAAGACGCGATATATACATACACGAGTATATCAAATTAAAGCTGAAAGTTTATTGAACAAAAAAAAACTCAAAATCCATGGGAAAAGTGATGTCTTGAGTTAGGCGTGTGAGAAAAACTATACGAATATTTTCAAAGCCCCTCCCCATACATTACGCCACTCCATCCGATTTTGATAATGTTTAAGTCATTACTAGTTGTACTCGTACGTCAGTTTTAACTTACAAGCCAAAGATTTTTTAGACTATCTTACCCACAATCCATCCGGTTCTTACAAATCTTGGACTAAACTACCTACCTGTCAAAAATAATATACTGTATAAATAAATTTCATTAAATTCTGTTGAGCGATTCTTAAAGACGGCGTGTGCGAACAAACACATAGACAGAAGTGTTTTTCTTTTATCTGGCTCTTTCTAAAATGATTTCTTCTTCTTCGAATCAACTAAGAAACAAAATTAGGACAAAGTTAAAATGACGGAACAGACATGACACCTTAAATAAGGTAGGTGTTTTAAAAACAATGTCTAAGTTGTCTGAGAACTAAGATCTAACACAAATAAATATATCAATAGCCTAGTTCCATATTGTTTGGCAAAGTACTCACAATCACAATCCATCTAAAACGGATCATATGGTATCCTATCTCCCGTGATATATGCCACGTGGACGTGGCTATCTATAATCGACAAAATGTAGGGAAAGTCGACGTCTACATATTTTACCCAGACAATATTTTTCAGTTTCTAGCAAAAATATTGAGAAAAACAATTTTTTTTTTAAAGCTGTGGGTAGATTTTAACAATTTGTACACTTGTCCTGCTTCGGTTTCTAAAAAGCTTAGATGCTGATCACAAATATACGTATGTATGTATCATATATACTTTTCTCTTTAAAAATTCAACATTATCAAAATATTCAATACATATAGATACAATATAACGAGAAATTTTAGTGGCATTAGATATTTAAAAAGAAAATAGAATTAAATGCCACTTCTATAAGACTAAACAAAAATAAAAAAAAAATAAAAAATGGGTGGGGTTACCCTTCAATAAAAAAAAACATAACGTAAGTAATAAATTAATGGAAATTGATTACTTAAAAAACAAAAGAATAATAAATAAACCAATCGCAGAAAGCAACCGCAGAGAGAATGTTCAAACTCTAGAAGCCAATATTTCAGATATTTCTCTAAAGAAGTATGAAGTCCTAGTGTCCTGAGAGATAGAGGTAGTTTTTTTTTATATAATTTGCACGTGTTAAAGGGGATATGAATACCCTTATACTAATTTTTAGAACACGTGCGCTTTTGTGGAAAGGGGAAGAGGCAGCGAGAAAGACAAAGTGGTGTAGTTTGAAACTCAGGTGGTATTAAGTTTCTGTAAACTCCAAGGGTGGTTGTCCAGATAACTGGGGAGTATTTTGTTTGTTTTCGCTATTATTGTCGTTGCTTATGATTCACAGTATTTTTTTTCGTCCTCCTGATGTCATCATCACGACCAAGTTGCATTTTAGCCATATTACCACCCTACTGCCAGTGTTATGCCTTCGCAGTAGAGTTGACATAAGCTATCGCAAGTGATCGACTTTTTTATTTATTTCATGCGAAATAAATAGATGATTCTTGACATCAGGATTCGAACCGTGAATCAACAGCGTGACAAGCGATGATGTTACCACTACACCACGGCCACCGTTTGTTAAATAAGCTGCATGAAACCACAGTATAAAAATTGTGAAATGCAGTAGAGCGAAAATTGGGCACAGGTACTAAGTACAATGAATTACTACGCAAGCCATGACTATCAAATATTCTAAAATAAAGATTCCCCGCTCTAACAAAAAATACAGATGACGGACTGGCAAACTACAATGCAAGTGATTTTTATTGCATATTCTCCTTAAAACAAATTTTTGTAATATCAGAAAAGGCTGTAATTTACTAAAATAGGTCCCTCCCCAGCAGGTAATACCATACGGCAGTTTGAAATGAAAAATCCCATAATAAATTGTTTTTAAAAGCTTAGTCGAGCAAACAATTCGCAAATAAAATAAATTTCTTAGTGTAGAACGAAAGTAACGGCTTGTGGAATCAATGTGAATAGCAAAGTACCTTTTAGTGCCAATAATAAACCCCAAATATTTATATTCACCGACTACCTCGACTTTTCACTGCAGTTCTTACTTCTGCGAAACGTAGAGGAATTGGAAACACAGGAGCATCAAGAGATTTTAAATTTCTGAGACTCCGCCGCATGGAAGAAAATATATGCCACGAAATTAGCTTGTCCTGATAAACTGAAATACATAATTTTAGTTTTAGAACTAATCAACAAATTATGCCCAGCAAAGCAGATTCTAAGTAAATTAAGATCAAAGTTTATATCAGAAAACAAATTTAAAGAAACAATTAAAGGGTATTAATACTCCCTTTGGCGCGCGCAGATTATAAAAAAAGGGGTTGTCTGAACCATATACAAAACCAACATCATCCGCAAATGCTGTAGGAATACCTCTAAAATCTAAACCGAACAAAGAATTAATATATATTAAAAACAGTAAGGGTCCTAATACAGACCCTTAGGGCACCCCTAAGTTAATCAAATCAATACCACTCCTAATATCATTTATCTTGACTCTCTGCGATCTATTAACCAGATAAGACCTAAACCATTCAAGTATAAAGCCACGAAAACCAGCTCTATCCAACTTAGCTAGCAAAATATCATGGTCAACCATATCAAAGGCTTTAGTTATGTCTACAAACAAGCCAGCTGTCAACAGTTTCCTATACAAGTTAGAAAATATTTTGGAACAAAAATGGAGTAAGGCATCCTCAGTCGATTTATCTTTCTGAAAACCGAATTGAACGGGACTAAAAAATTTAGTTATGTTTAGAAATTTTTCAACTCTATTTTTTATTGCTTTTTCAAAAATCTTGCTGATCGAAGGAAGAAAGGAAATGGGTCTATAATTGAATATGTTGTCAGCAGCTACCTTTTTAAAAAGTGGTAGAATGTCCGCGCTGTTAAGGGCCTTTGGAAAGATTCCAGAAAAAACACTTTTATTAAAAATATTAGCCAGAACATCAACCACAAAACAGGCAATATTTTTAATAACCGATTCGAAACATCATTTAGGGTGGCCGTGGTGTAGTCGTAACATCAACGCTTGTCACGCTCTTGGTTCACGGTTCAAATTCTGATGTCAACAATCATCTATTTATTTCGTCTGAAATAAATAAAAAAGTCGATCAATTGCGAAAGCTAAGTCAACTCTACTGCGAAGGCATAACACTGGCAGTAGAGTGGTCATATGGCAGAAAATGCAACTTGATCGTGATGATGACATCAGGAGAACGGAAAAAAATACTGTGAATCATGAGCAACGACAAAAGCAAAACAAACAAGCTCCCCAGTTATCTGGACGCTACCCTTGGAGTTTACAGAAACTTACTACCATCTAAGTTTCAAACCACTACACTAAATCTTTCTTTCTTTCTTTCTTTCTCTCTCCTTCACAAACGCCCGTGTTCTGTAATAGTATAAGAGTATATGACCATCTTTGGCGCGCGCAAATTATAAAAAAAAAAAATAAAAAAATCATCATTACCAGTCGAATTAGAGTTCTTCAAAGTGGCAATAATATTCAAGAGCTCAAGGGCGGGTTATAGGCTCGAAGACGAAGCTGTTACTAAGAAAGGGCTCATCAAAGTTACAACACAAATAGCAAAATCTACAGATCTGTAAACTGGAATGAGTATTTAAGGTAGATATTGAGGCGAAATAATCATTAAAGCAGTTAGCCATCTCAAGTTTATCGAAGGTAGTGGACCCATTAAAACGAATGATACGAGTAGATGGTATTTGAGGGGAAGCTGTTTTATTCAGGATGATATTTACTATTTTCCATTCACCTCTAGATTCCCTCTCATTAAACTAAATTGATTACTATAGAATCGATGCCGACATAACGGAATTTCCTTTTTTAATTGAGCACACAATATTTTATACCTTTCTTTTAGAATAAGATTTTGAGGATGCTTTGTACATTTATTTCTAAGCTTATTCTTACAAATAATTTTATATACTAAGCCATCAGTAATCCAGGGCTTAAGCCTTATCAATGACTTTTTTGGTGTTACCGTGGTACAACTTCCATTGGTATGCATAATAAGAGTATCAATAAAAATATCATAAGCTTCGGATGCAAAGAAAAACATATGTATGCAGTTGGAAAACAAATCTAAAAACTACCAACACAAAAAAAAAAAACATGCAAGTTTGGAGGCTGAACATCCTGTCCACATCGTTCACATGTGCCTCTTCCTTGCTATTACCCTTAAGTGCCCCTTGTTCCTTAAGGGGCCACTAACATGTGTGTCTGAGGCTGAGATAAATAACTTCATCACGAAGGGTAGATAATTTTAGAAGTTGGCGAAAACAACTTTTTAGTGTTCCATACCAGAAAGGCAAAACGGAACGACCGTATGTCTGTCAAAAGCTTCTAACTTTTAAACCGCTTGACATAGAGCTATACATATTTGACACAATAGTATGCGGTGAACCGAAAATAATTAGGAAAACTAATTATAAAAAATATTTTGTCGCGGGCTGTTTTGGGGACACAAGGTACTCCCACAAGACGCGATATATACATACACGAGTATATCAAATTAAAGCTGAAAGTTTATTGAACAAAAAAAAACTCAAAATCCATGGGAAAAGTGATGTCTTGAGTTAGGCGTGTGAGAAAAACTATACGAATATTTTCAAAGCCCCTCCCCATACATTACGCCACTCCATCCGATTTTGATAATGTTTAAGTCATTACTAGTTGTACTCGTACGTCAGTTTTAACTTACAAGCCAAAGATTTTTTAGACTATCTTACCCACAATCCATCCGGTTCTTACAAATCTTGGACTAAACTACCTACCTGTCAAAAATAATATACTGTATAAATAAATTTCATTAAATTCTGTTGAGCGATTCTTAAAGACGGCGTGTGCGAACAAACACATAGACAGAAGTGTTTTTCTTTTATCTGGCTCTTTCTAAAATGATTTCTTCTTCTTCGAATCAACTAAGAAACAAAATTAGGACAAAGTTAAAATGACGGAACAGACATGACACCTTAAATAAGGTAGGTGTTTTAAAAACAATGTCTAAGTTGTCTGAGAACTAAGATCTAACACAAATAAATATATCAATAGCCTAGTTCCATATTGTTTGGCAAAGTACTCACAATCACAATCCATCTAAAACGGATCATATGGTATCCTATCTCCCGTGATATATGCCACGTGGACGTGGCTATCTATAATCGACAAAATGTAGGGAAAGTCGACGTCTACATATTTTACCCAGACAATATTTTTCAGTTTCTAGGAAAAATATTGAGAAAAACAATTTTTTTTTTTAAAGCTGTGGGTAGATTTTAACAATTTGTACACTTGTCCTGCTTCGGTTTCTAAAAAGCTTAGATGCTGATCACAAATATACGTATGTATGTATCATATATACTTTTCTCTTTAAAAATTCAACATTATCAAAATATTCAATACATATAGATACAATATAACGAGAAATTTTAGTGGCATTAGATATTTAAAAAGAAAATAGAATTAAATGCCACTTCTATAAGACTAAACAAAAATAAAAAAAAAATAAAAAATGGGTGGGGTTACCCTTCAATAAAAAAAAACATAACGTAAGTAATAAATTAATGGAAATTGATTACTTAAAAAACAAAAGAATAATAAATAAACCAATCGCAGAAAGCAACCGCAGAGAGAATGTTCAAACTCTAGAAGCCAATATTTCAGATATTTCTCTAAAGAAGTATGAAGTCCTAGTGTCCTGAGAGATAGAGGTAGTTTTTTTTTATATAATTTGCACGTGTTAAAGGGGATATGAATACCCTTATACTAATTTTTAGAACACGTGCGCTTTTGTGGAAAGGGGAAGAGGCAGCGGGAAAGACAAAGTGGTGTAGTTTGAAACTCAGGTGGTATTAAGTTTCTGTAAACTCCAAGGGTGGTTGTCCAGATAACTGGGGAGTATTTTGTTTGTTTTCGCTATTATTGTCGTTGCTTATGATTCACAGTATTTTTTTTCGTCCTCCTGATGTCATCATCACGACCAAGTTGCATTTTAGCCATATTACCACCCTACTGCCAGTGTTATGCCTTCGCAGTAGAGTTGACATAAGCTATCGCAAGTGATCGACTTTTTTATTTATTTCATGCGAAATAAATAGATGATTCTTGACATCAGGATTCGAACCGTGAATCAACAGCGTGACAAGCGATGATGTTACCACTACACCACGGCCACCGTTTGTTAAATAAGCTGCATGAAACCACAGTATAAAAATTGTGAAATGCAGTAGAGCGAAAATTGGGCACAGGTACTAAGTACAATGAATTACTACGCAAGCCATGACTATCAAATATTCTAAAATTAAGATTCCCCGCTCTAACAAAAAATACAGATGACGGACTGGCAAACTACAATGCAAGTGATTTTTATTGCATATTCTCCTTAAAACAAATTTTTGTAATATCAGAAAAGGCTGTAATTTACTAAAATAGGTCCCTCCCCAGCAGGTAATACCATACGGCAGTTTGAAATGAAAAATCCCATAATAAATTGTTTTTAAAAGCTTAGTCGAGCAAACAATTCGCAAATAAAATAAATTTCTTAGTGTAGAACGAAAGTAACGGCTTGTGGAATCAATGTGAATAGCAAAGTACCTTTTAGTGCCAATAATAAACCACAAATATTTATATTCACCGACTACCTCGACTTTTCACTGCAGTTCTTACTTCTGCGAAACGTAGAGGAATTGGAAACACAGGAGCATCAAGAGATTTTAAATTTCTGAGACTCCGCCGCATGGAAGAAAATATATGCCACGAAATTAGCTTGTCCTGATAAACTGAAATACATAATTTTAGTTTTAGAACTAATCAACAAATTATGCCCAGCAAAGCAGATTCTAAGTAAATTAAGATCAAAGTTTATATCAGAAAACAAATTTAAAGAAACAATTAAAGGGTATTAATACTCCCTTTGGCGCGCGCAGATTATAAAAAAAGGGGTTGTCTGAACCATATACAAAACCAACATCATCCGCAAATGCTGTAGGAATACCTCTAAAATCTAAACCGAACAAAGAATTAATATATATTAAAAACAGTAAGGGTCCTAATACAGACCCTTAGGGCACCCCTAAGTTAATCAAATCAATACCACTCCTAATATCATTTATCTTGACTCTCTGCGATCTATTAACCAGATAAGACCTAAACCATTCAAGTATAAAGCCACGAAAACCAGCTCTATCCAACTTAGCTAGCAAAATATCATGGTCAACCATATCAAAGGCTTTAGTTATGTCTACAAACAAGCCAGCTGTCAACAGTTTCCTATACAAGTTAGAAAATATTTTGGAACAAAAATGGAGTAAGGCATCCTCAGTCGATTTATCTTTCTGAAAACCGAATTGAACGGGACTAAAAAATTTAGTTATGTTTAGAAATTTTTCAACTCTATTTTTTATTGCTTTTTCAAAAATCTTGCTGATCGAAGGAAGAAAGGAAATGGGTCTATAATTGAATATGTTGTCAGCAGCTACCTTTTTAAAAAGTGGTAGAATGTCCGCGCTGTTAAGGGCCTTTGGAAAGATTCCAGAAAAAACACTTTTATTAAAAATATTAGCCAGAACATCAACCACAAAACAGGCAATATTTTTAATAACCGATTCGAAACATCATTTAGGGTGGCCGTGGTGTAGTCGTAACATCAACGCTTGTCACGCTCTTGGTTCACGGTTCAAATTCTGATGTCAACAATCATCTATTTATTTCGTCTGAAATAAATAAAAAAGTCGATCAATTGCGAAAGCTAAGTCAACTCTACTGCGAAGGCATAACACTGGCAGTAGAGTGGTCATATGGCTGAAAATGCAACTTGATCGTGATGATGACATCAGGAGAACGGAAAAAAATACTGTGAATCATGAGCAACGACAAAAGCAAAACAAACAAGCTCCCCAGTTATCTGGACGCTACCCTTGGAGTTTACAGAAACTTACTACCATCTAAGTTTCAAACCACTACACTAAATCTTTCTTTCTTTCTTTCTTTCTCTCTCCTTCACAAACGCCCGTGTTCTGTAATAGTATAAGAGTATATGACCATCTTTGGCGCGCGCAAATTATAAAAAAAAAAAATAAAAAAATCATCATTACCAGTCGAATTAGAGTTCTTCAAAGTGGCAATAATATTCAAGAGCTCAAGGGCGGGTTATAGGCTCGAAGACGAAGCTGTTACTAAGAAAGGGCTCATCAAAGTTACAACACAAATAGCAAAATCTACAGATCTGTAAACTGGAATGAGTATTTAAGGTAGATATTGAGGCGAAATAATCATTAAAGCAGTTAGCCATCTCAAGTTTATCGAAGGTAGTGGACCCATTAAAACGAATGATACGAGTAGATGGTATTTGAGGGGAAGCTGTTTTATTCAGGATGATATTTACTATTTTCCATTCACCTCTGGATTCCCTCTCATTAAACTAAATTGATTACTATAGAATCGATGCCGACATAACGGAATTTCCTTTTTTAATTGAGCACACAATATTTTATACCTTTCTTTTAGAATAAGATTTTGAGGATGCTTTGTACATTTATTTCTAAGCTTATTCTTACAAATAATTTTATATACTAAGCCATCAGTAATCCAGGGCTTAAGCCTTATCAATGACTTTTTTGGTGTTACCGTGGTACAACTTCCATTGGTATGCATAATAAGAGTATCAATAAAAATATCATAAGCTTCGGATGCATCCCGCTTAGCATAAACTTCTTCCCAAAATTCGAGACAAAGAGCTATTTTGAGATTAACATAGTCAATTTTTTTAACCTTGAGGACAGAGCTCTTAACATCGGTATACCTATTTTTCGAGGCGTTAACCAGCAAGCCAGTCATAGAATGATCAGTAATCCTGAAATCAAAAATGAATTTTTCACAAAGACTAGGTACCGCATTAGAAAAACGACCATAAATAAGAACTAAGCACTTTCCCGATAATAACCTAGTTGGCTCATTAATAAAAGAGACTAAACCTAGGGATGACAATAAAGTCAAATAGGATGATACATCATTATTTTCTAAAATGTTAATGTTAGTCACCCAAGACAATCAAATTTTTGGATTTTTCATTATTTAAAAGATTTGAAAATTATTCAACAACCGAAACGTTGAACTTATTAAAACTATAAGCACAAAAGATGACATAGACTTCATTATTAATTTTAAAAGATATTTTATAATGTCAGCACACGAAAACTCCAAATCAGAAACAAAGCAATCATAATCTTGCTTTACAAAACAGCCAACACCGCCCGCTACATAATTTGCATTAAATTAGCATAAAAATTAAAACCTGGAATACTATAGTCACTAATTTCAAAATTGTAGATCCAAATCTCAGATATTTTTATTTTTATAATTTCCACGTGTTAAAGGGGATATGAATACCCTTATACTAATTTTTTAGAACACGTGCGTTTTGTGGAAAGGGGAAGAGACAGAGAGAAAGACAGAGTGGTGTAGTTTTTGAAACTCAGGTGGTATTAAGTTTCTGTAAACTCCATTGTGGCTGTCTAGATAACTGGGGAGTATTTTGTTTGTTTTCGCTATTATTGTCGTTGCTTATGATTCACAGTATTTTTTTCCGTCCTCCTGATGTCATCTTCACGATCGAGTTGCATTTTCAGCCATATGACCACCCTACCAGTGTTATGCCTTCGCAGTAGGGTTGACTTAGCTTTCGCAATTGATCAACTTTTTATATATTTCATGCGAAATAAATAGATGATTCTTGACATCACGATTTAAACCGTGAACCAACAGCGTGACAAGCGATGATGTTACCACTACACCACAGCCACCCTCAGTTGGCCATTGGCATGTCTTTGTATTCTTTGCAGAGCGTTTAGGCGGAAGTCTGTTCAATCTTTCCCCACTAAACTAGTGAGGCATTCAAAAAAGTTAGAACAAAAGTGGTGAGGTAAATTGATAAAGGTTGGGAGTTCTCTTTTTGGTGAAGGAAACGATGATATTTTTATTATGGTTTACACTTAGTACTTCGGAGTGGCACCAGTCCCAGACCTTATTCAATTCATTAAGCTACTTAGGGTAGTGTCATTTCACAGTGTTGGTGGATAACAATGGACTATATCAGAGGAGAGAAGACGACTGTTGGTTGGTCTCTCAATAGAAGTGTTTGACGTATGGCCAAAGACCATAACAATGTCTAGAAACGACCAAAGGGTTATTTCTTTTGCCACCAACGACTATTTTTTAAGGTGGACTCAACTTGGAATAACGAATGTCATTGTTTTTCATTACCATTATAAAGAAGGAAGTGGGACTTATCGATCTGAAAGATTTCGGATCTGAAGGAGATATTCTCTAGCACATTATATTTTTTTTATGTCATTGCAGGGAAATATATTAGCTTTGTTCATAACTAGATCTAAAAAGTGCAACAACGGATGGAGTTAAAAAACATATAGAGCGTTTCACTCAGGCAGGGAATATTTCAACTCCTCCTGGGTATTTCTGGACTTTTCGAGTAGAGAAGAGCACCCATTTAATAGTGTCTAACCGATAAGGTTAGAGAACGAGAATATGGTGCCATCAACAAGTAATGCTATAGAATCAATTATTTCTGTACCATTGAAGTAGCTTTGAGAAAAATGTCTGTCACCCTTTTAAACTCTTGCAGTGGTGGCAAGATCTCCATTCTTTCTTTTGGATCTGCTAATATTAATATTGTAGGCTGTGAGCGTCAAACGATATTTACTCCACATTTCGGAACATTTAGCTCTACAGTTTTGTAGGTTACTAACTTTGATTTTATGTCAGCTGGGTAGGACTCAGCAGAAAACTACAAGTACGTGTGGTATAAGTAGTTGACACACCTGTTCTTGATCTTACAAGTGGATTCGTACATTTTAATATGAAGATAACCAGAAATTGTGGCTTTATTAGAGACGTAAAAGTTGGATATTATATTGCAGCCAGCCTAGAGTTAGGTCTAAAACTTTTTATCTGTATATGTAGATATTGATTCCAGAAATGCCTACTCACTCAAGAGCATAATCTTGAGGACTTCCAAGGCGATAAACTCATACCAAGCGTCCGCTTTATTAGATTAATAAGTGCGGTGCATTTTGTAAAAATGTGCAGGGGGTCTCATCACCCTCTCTTCAGGTAGGGTCTCGCGACAGATTTTGTCTCTAGATTCCCTATGTGAAAGAACAGAGAAATCTTTTTGGGAGTAGCTAGCCAAATTTAACTGGATTTTAACAGGCTAAAGTTAAATTTATACTATGTCAAATCAATCATTGATTTTCAACGAAATCACTCATTCTTTCAATTACACTAACACTAAGAGCTAGCTAGGTTACATTTATTTACTCGTGCTCGCGTCTGCAAGCCTGCCTTCTCGTAGGACTCTTAAGCGTAACAAACAACATCAGACAACTAAAGTCATTTCCATGCTTTTATTTCATTCTCCTGTATACCTATATATTCTATTGGACAAGCTTCAACAAATTACCTTCGCATAAAGGTCACTTAAGCTACAATATATAGCACGCTATCGCTCTACTACTGCGCCTAAAAAGTAATATATGAAAATAAATTGTATATAATTTCTTATTTATAATCTTTTTTTCTATTTTTTGTTTTACCCTCAAAAAAACAAATGCATCCCTTATGTTTAACACAATGTATGTATCATGTAAATAAAAACAAAAAAAACATAGGAAGTTGTTCAAAATGGTGGCACAACTACAAAAACAACCACTACAACAAAAGTTGTCAAAGGTGACGCAAAACCTCAACAAGAAAATGGTGACCAATCGACAGCCACAACTGTCACAGTAGAAGACTGTCCAGAAGATGACGGTGATGGCAGCACTGTCACCACTAAAGTAGTTGTTACAAAAAAAATCATTACAGAGAGCAAGCCTCAGGCGGCGGAAAGCGAAGAAGAAGAAGAGGAAGAAGTCATTGAAATTGTCGAGGGCGATGAGAGTGGTGAAGAGGTTGAGATAACCGAAACTGTTGTTTTAAAAAAACCAACAACCACCACAAAAACCGTCAAAACTATAACGACGACAACACAGCCTGATGGTCAAACTACAACTGAAACTAAAGTCACAGTTGAGGGCGTCACTAAGCCAGAGGCTGTAGTTGCCTCTGAAGAAAAACAAGCTGTCGAAGAAGAAGAAGAAGAGGAAGAGGAAGAAGAAGAAAGCGAAGTTGTTGCTCCTGAACCAGTAGCTCAACAAACAGAAAGTACCACTCCTAAAACAGAAAACACTGACACTATACAAGCAACACAACAACAAGAACTCTCACAACCACCACCAACCACAAAAACAACAACGAATGAAACGAAAACTGATATTGATACTATAACCGAAGTAACTGAATCAATAAAACTATCACCCCAGCAGGTTACAACAACCGTTGATGAACCGGAACCAGTTCAGCCACCAATATCAACATCGGTCACAGTTCCAGCACCAACACCAGCGCAAGCTCCAATATCAGCACCAACACCAGCTCCTGTATCAACACCAGCTCCTGTATCAACACCAGCTCCTGTATCAACACCAGCTCCAGTAATTCCTCAACACGAATCACTCTCAGCGGCACAACAACAACAACAACAGCAACAGCAGCAGCAGCAGAAACAACGACAGGTAGGTTTGCAGCAATTTGCTTATAGCATAACAAATTTAACAGCTAATAACGGCAGTACACTCAACAATAATCAGGATAATATAAACAATACGTTAAAGGAAATAATATCGGATATCGATCGTGTTATCGAACAGGAAGATGTCCAGGCACTGCAACAGCAACAGCTGCAACAACAGCAACAACAGCAACAGTATAAACTTCAGCAACAACAGCTGTTGGCACAGCAACAGCGCCTTCTGGAGGAACAGCAACGTTTGGCTCAACAAATCCAACAGCAACAACGGCTGGCTCAACAGCAACAGCAACAACCGCCGCCACAAGTACAGCATGTACCACACTACCAACCACAACCACAACCGCAACAACAACAACCACCAATTGTATCGAAATCCTCAACTACAGAGGAGTCACACTCTGACACTGGTTACGTAAGAAAAAACGAAAGCTACGAAGTCGAGGTGAGTCTTTTTATTTTTCAAAAACAAATAAAATTGTTTTCTACTTTATTTCTAAATTTTATGGGGGGTGCGAAACTGTATCAATGCGGTCCACTCTTGCTAAACACCTGTAATTACACTCAGTTCTGTCACATACGGATATCTGAAAAAGAAGCGACAGAATTAACGTTAATTGACAGACGTTTAGGGATGAGAGGCTCACTCAAACTGCTAGCATCCCCCACTCACTTCAGTTTTATTTATTTGTTTTCTTTTTCTTATTTGTGTTCAAAATTACTAAGTTTGAGTATTATATAGGTAAATAAAAACAATTTCCAAACATTATACGAAACGACTTGTCATACTCGAAGTTGATATTAGAAAAGAGTGGTTTGATTTTAGAACAATGACAAAGACTATTATTGCATTTTGTTCACAATTATTCTCCTATATGATAGTTGCATGCAAATGTCAATTTTATAAAAAAAAAAAGTGCGTTTTAATGAAATTTGTTTTATTTTTATTAACAAGTGTTTGGTCACATTCGTTAAGATGGGGCTGTACAAGGTAATGACCATCCCGTTCCAGCAAATGAATTATATTATATTTATCAACTACTAACTAGTTGTTTAACCAACTTACTTACCAACTGAAGCCACGTACACGATCCAATTTTTTCAATCAGCGGACATTTATCGTTGGCAAAAGACAGAACTTTGTGCACCCGACAAAATATACTATAGTTGATACAATCGATCAATAAGATGATGGACATTGCAACTAGTTGGCAGCAACTTAAAATTGGTTGATTTTGGCCCCTTCTGACTCAATACTTTCGAATGCGCCAGTGACTGTTCTGTTCATCGTGCCGAATGTGCAATGGATTTTGAAATATACTGCCCAATACAATAGTCGTGTCTTTTGGACAATGTTTCTACAGCAGCACAAAACAAAGTCGAAAGTAGAAAAGAACGCAATAGAAGCACATGGTACAAGAAAAACACCGAACCCTTAATTAATTTGCAGTAGACAAATGTACTCTAAAGGAGTATTCACAGCACAGCGAACTTAAAGCAGACCTTTACTGTGGATCAAACCCACAGCAAATTGTTGTTTTATTTTACATGTAATTTTCTGCTATAAAGTTACAATAAAATATGCCTTATGTTGAAAAAGCTGCATTAGCAAATCGTCTAGTCTAAAACCACTAATGGTACAAATGTACCCACGATCTTTACATGTACAATTCGTTGACATACTCGTACGTATGTAGAATCTTTACTCGATGTAAAGTTACTGATGATGTATTTCAGTATTGTCTCTTGATTCTCCTTACTATCGGGATCGGCATTGTTATACGCCAAGTTTTTCGAGACAGTTTACTCTTTTACTACTTTGGGTTACGGGGTTCCATGGTATAGACCGACTGATTCGGAGATTCATACCTTCATCAGGCAATTTCTTGTATGTACCTGTAGATGATATGGCATGCATCTTCAAACTTAAACCAAGATAAACATATGAGTAAACGCACACTGAAGCATGGCATATTTTTACATTGGTTTCAAGTGAAGAAGAAAGCTAGACGCCATGACACAGCCATGTTTGTTGCCACGTCGCTTAAGTATACGTTGGGTCTTTAAATGCATTCACAAGACGTAAATAGAAAATATTGAAATAGAAATGGAGAATATATAACAATAACTGTTGTTTATCTTACTTAGTAGATGGTGTCCGAACTAATCACATGCTCCTCGACTCAGAAGCCGATCAAAGTACCACTACACTACGGCTACTCACACTTCCTACTCATCAAGAAAGATATCGTACGTGTAAGCAAATGGGCAGCTCTACTGCAATAATTTTTCGGTGACACTGGGTAAACTGGTACATAATTCATCTTCTAGCTAATTCTTACTCAGTAGCGGATGTCCGAACTAATTAAATTCTCCTCGACTCAGAAGCCATCAAAGCACTACTACACTACGGCTACCCACACTCCCTACTCATCAAGATATCGTACCTGTAAGCAAATGAGCAGCTTTGCTACTGCAATACTTTTTTGGTGACGCTGGGTAAACTTGTACATAATTCATCTTCTAGCTAATTTTTGGTTAAAAACCATTCAGCACGAAAATTAAGTGACGTTTTTGCTGCACATTAAAAAGTAAATTTCTTATGTTTTTTTTTTTTTTTTTTGTTTTTCTATATCTTTATATCCCTATTACATGTGCTATAGCTAAGTCATATTTGAAAGTTGCTGAAAAGACAAAGAGAAGAAAGATTGGTGTAGTGATTTAAAACTCAGGTAGTATCAAGCTTCAGTAAACTTCAAGGGTGGCATCCAGACAACTGGGGGAGTATTTTTGTTTTGTTGTCATTTGCGTTGCTTATGATTCACAGTATTTTTTTCCGTTCTCCTGATGTCATCATCACGATCAAGTTGCATTTCTAGCCATTTGACCCTACTGTCAGTGTTATGCTTTCGCAGTAGAGTTGACATAAGCTTTCGCAATTGATCGACTTTTTTATTTATTTCATGCGAAATAGATAGATGATTCTTGACATCAGGATTTGAACCGTGAACCTGCAGCGTGACAAGGGCTGATGTTACCACTACACCATGTCCACCCTTAAGAGTGATAATAGTACTCATTCTTGTGGCGTTCCTTCACCACTGCTGCCAATGATCGCCAAACATGACGGTATTGAAAGCGTCTTCGACATCGAGGAACGTTGCCAGAGTAAATTTCATTAATAAACTTTCGTACAAGGCTGTCTCGATCAATTTGGTATTCTCCGACACACTTCAGAGTTATTTTATTTTTTAAGATAGAACACTTATCTAAACAAACCATTTCGTAACAAACCTAGTTAAATACAAAACTCTTAAGATGAGCTTATAAGCTCATGCAACATGTACAAATTGATTTATTTTAAAATTCACTTACACAATCGGTAAGTTAGAGGTTTACACCATTTGCATGTACAAAATGCATGTACGTGTAAACGCATCTTTTTTTTTTTTTTTTTTGTTAAACAAAAATTGACATTTCCATATAACTAGTGTTCAGTTATGCCTGCGTGTATGGTATTACACCGTATCATTTAATTTGAAAATAACATAACACAGGAAAATGATGGTTTTCGAATGGTACGATCGAGTAAAACAACAATTCAGGAGAGCCATACTCCTGATTACTCGGCACCCAAGGAGCACAGATCCATGTCATTACCAACATGGAAGGAAAACACAGAGGTACACACAATCATTCTCACTCGAAATATTGTCATTATCTAATATTGTAGATGAATACACTCACACATATTGTTTTTTTAATTACTGGTGTTTTTGAATACTGATCTGCTTACAGCTAATTGCTAAATGGTAAAGAATTATAACATAAAACGCTATTGAGCTTTGCATGATTTTTACTATCGGGTTTTTTTCTTTTTTATAAAAAAAATTAAGTTAAGAAAGTGAGTTCAAACGGAAAGGCCAAACTGTTGAAAATAAATTACAAAACTGATGAGATGTGACTCGAAATATGTATGTAAATGGTTGTTTTTGGTATTATGTATGTGCTTAGAAAACAAAAACAAAAAAAAAAAAAAACACATCCCCTCTTTAAAATATCATCAGAAATATGCAGCACAGAAATTTCGAAGACATTAAACGACAGTTTAGCAGTAAGCTGTTAAATAGGTTTGAACAAAAATTTTTGCAAAACCAATAGAAATGAAAATGAGTATTTAAAAAATAAAAATAAGAGATCTGGGAAATACTGCAGTGAAACCTGCTTCTAGTATGGAATGTAAATATCGACTTCTGCACCAGATTCAATCGTAAGCGCCGTGATTTTTCAGCAAGAAATAACAGTGGTGTTAGCAGACAGTCGTAATTTCATCATAGAATCCACAAAGACAACAACCTGCTGACTCTCAACAGGCATATTAGCTGAATAAGTCTTCTGAGTGAGTAACCACTCAATGGCTTTCTTTCTTCTTATATCCTCTGACCCCTCATGGGCCATTGGGCGTCAACAACGCCTGCGTGCCAACGTGTTCGGAGTTCTGCAACGCGCTTGAACTCCCTCCAAGTCATCCCTAATGATCTGGACTCAATGACTCAGTCAGTAACAAAAATTAAAATTCCCACCAACAGAAACAAGATCAGCCTTTTCGCCTTCCTAGACACTGAAGAAGTATTCAATGAACCTCTCACCGACCATAAGTAAATTGATAATGTTCACGCTGAATGGTAGTGTGATACACAAAAGCATCGACGGCATTTATAATTGCGGCGTTTACAACAAGGCGGAGTTCTGTCGCTCCTATTACGTTAATTTCTAAAGAACCAACGGATTCATTGAAATCATTGGCTACGTCGACGACACATCAATTATCGTCAACGGTATACGTACCTATCTGATTTACAGAGATGGTGCACCAAACAAGATCTCTCTGTAAACCAAAAAAAAATCAAATACTGTGTCTTTTACTAGAAGAAGAAATCTAAACCCTTTCGTTCGCCCCTCCATTTATGGCGAAACTATTTAGTTCTCGCGAGAAGCAAAGCACCTTAGGGTCATCCTCTGCAGTAAATTGTCCTGAAACCCTTACATTAACCAAATCACCGACAGAGCCAATCGAGCGTATGGATCTATTGTCGCATATGTGGCATTAACTGAGGAGTGAGTACCAAAATAATGCTTCAAGTATTCACCTTGATCGTTTAGACCTACATACCAACGTCAAGCATACAGCCCATGCGATCCACCCCCACTTCATCTCTCAACATTATTTTGTGCTTACTCCCAGTTCAAGTTCACATAGGCATCGAAAAAAAAACTTCGGCACTAGACATCTCCACGACATGCTTCCTAATTACTGATTCAAAGGGCATTACTCCAAGGCATGCTTGGGGACAGTTAAAACCGCATGTCGTAATAAGATCTAGTACAGTACACGAATAAATTTCCACATATTTTTTTACCTAAAAAAGAGCGGTTTTGAATCTCACAAGTTGGTTTTCTGATAATATTGACCACGCAGTTTTACCCCTACAGGCAATCTTGCTGAAAAATCACGACCTTTGTGTCCACCTTCAGGATAATCTTCGGCTTGCAGATCGGATGAAAATGTAATTAGT
Source organism: Pocota personata (assembly GCA_963082735.1). Classification (NCBI taxonomy): domain Eukaryota; kingdom Metazoa; phylum Arthropoda; class Insecta; order Diptera; family Syrphidae; genus Pocota; species Pocota personata. Next base: position 7,577,042 of record OY720433.1, read on the forward strand.
ATTGAAGCATTGGTTCCGACTCACTGATAGTGTGAAAGGACACATTTAAGCCAATTCTTCACTACTTCATCTCATCTGCAAACTGACAGGAGAAACCCGATAGTGTGAAAGAGCTCTCAATATTTTTCAATATATGCCCAGTCACATACTTTGCAAGGCATTGGTTCGAAACTTTTTCCAGTTACCAACCTCAAGACTTGCGGAAATCGGGCCAAAGAAACTACAATAACCAGCAACTCTTTAGAGGGCTAATGCCGAATTCAAAGGAGTTTTTATGATCTGATCTAAACTGTAATTTGAGATGTTAAAGCAAGCCAAACCTAGTAAATAATTATATAATTATATATATAATGTATAGCTGGACCTTCTAGTTTGCAACCTATCCAATACAAACCTTTTTCAAGCAGAAACAGTTTTCATTTGATTAATTTTTGAACTCGCTGCAGTTTTTACTTTAAAACTTTTGGGGTAATTGCTTCAGTTTAGAGTTGTGTAGAAATTTTGAATGAATGTAATAGAATTTTGATCCAACGACTTTATAACACAATATATTTACGGTCAGTCTAAAAAAATATATTCATTGGCCCTTACGAGTAGAAATAAAATAATTTAGATGCGACTTTTAACTAAAAGTTGGCTTTAACTCTATATTTGTAGAAATAAACTATAAAACTCTATAAATGTCAACTCTAATCTAGGAAATAGTCAGTATTCAAGAATAAAGTGACAGCCAAAATATTTATTTTTTTGCAATCAATGTCTGAGCATAAAGAAGAAACGGAAGAAAAGCAGGAAACCGAATTCACATTAGAGAAAATATCAAAATCGACTTTTCAAAATTCTTCAGTTTCAAAAAGCTAAGATTCCGTAATCGATTAAATTAATCGATTTAAAATTTTAGGCGCTCGATCACAGATCACAGCTTGATACAACCCCGGAATTTTGAAAATGTTACAGGACGCAATTATCCTATAGGTAATCTAGTTTACCTTTGCCTTTGATTATGCTAACAACTCGAAAAATTCCCCAATCAGACATAAATAATATGGTCAAGAGATAAGTATAAAACGCCACATAAATATGTAATTGGTGTCATTTTTCCTCTTTTCCACAAAAACAACAGATAATCAGTCCCCCAAAGCTAAAAATAAATAAAACACACAAAATGTTTAACGATAACGATACATATCCATATAGCTGAGTAGCACTAGAATCGTCAGCATGTTTAATAATAGGTTGGACTATCTAGGACAATTTATAAAAAAAAAATCAATGAAAAATAAAATACAAATATGTAACTATGTTATTAAAAAAAAAAAAAAGATTTACCCTCAGGCTAATTTTAAATTAATTTTTTTTTTAGTACTAGGTTTGAGGCCAGGAAGTTTAAACTACATCCCAGGGACGTTATGAATTCAAATAAAAAAAAAAAAAATAACAGTCGATTATGATGTTGTTCTCTTCAAAAAAAAAAAAATTACTCTCGAAATCAAAACCAAATACTGACGTAGTCCCAACCACACTCAAATGAGATTTGAACAAATGCTTCTCTCGATCAAAATAATAAAATTAAGTTTCACTACATCGATTGTGTATACCGTATGCTATTCTTGTAGAATAATTATTTTTCACCTCATGAAAACGAAAAACCATCGCAATTTCAACTTGAAAAAAAAAAAAGATGATGAGAAGCAAATTGTTCATTTGGCTGCGCACGCGCATCTCAAAGATTGTTTTCAAATTTTCAGTTGAAAATTTGTTAAATATTTTATGTTGTGTTTGCTATTTTTTTCCTCTTTCTCTTGTTTTTGCACTGTATGTGTGTCTGCTATTTTGTGATTTCAAAAAACCAATGAAATTTTCTTTTGACTCGGCGGGGAGAGTCGATTGCGAAAGTGTTGGTTTTTTCGAATCTTTTTTTTATTTATTTTTTTCAAACACTTTGTTTAATTTAAATTTGAACTCTTTTTTTTCGTGCAAAGAATAAAAATTGTACGCAGATTATTTTAGTGTGTGTTTGAGGTTAATTGTAGGTTTTTTGCTTTGTTTCCATTTCCTCAGACTATTTGCGAAATTTTTCGAACAAATATTTTTTTTTTTTTTGCTTAACAAGTACAAATACATATATACTTCACATATATGTATATTTGGAAATCGGAAACAATTTTTTTTTTGTAATCATTCGAAATCGAAACGAAATTTCTTTTTTTGTAAATTGAAATTATTTTTCTAAAAAAAAAGCATCCGAAATAGAATACTAGCTAAAGTGCACAAATTCAAAAACAACCATGCAAAAAAGTGTCAGTTCCCTAAATATATCATCAGATGGTGGCCTGCCCGGTTATGAACGACACTACAGCACAATACATAAGTCACAATCTATGGGCAATTGTGTTGTAGAGAAAAAGCGAGGCTTTAAGCCAAGCGATCGGCATGATCCCGCGAAACGGGAGTTTCTAACCGATCTAAGTAAACAAATTTGGCAAAAAACAAAGGTGTGAAACTTACTGTAGATATCATAGATACCTACTCAAAAAAATCAAAAACAAACGCAACAAAAAAAAACATTTATTTTCTTTGCCTCTCAGGAGTCATCATCAACGATTTCCAAAAGAGTCGATTTGCAGAAAATTTTCACACCAGCCACAGATGCTGAAGAAATTTTGCCAAAGAATCGTAAGTATTTATTACAAAAAAAAAAAATTGGTACACAAATAGGGATTTTAAATGAAAAGGGATTTTTTGTGGTTGTGATTGTGGTTGTTTATTTGGTGTTTTTTTCTCTTATAAATCTGTTTGCGATTTATGTGTATAAAACTAACACAATTAACAATTTCTTTTATCATCCTGTATATCACTTTTAATTCGCGCAGTCATTTTCAATCAAAAAATTACTAATTCTAGTTTTTCATAAGATCTTGCATATCGTATATAGAAATTGTATTTATTTTAAAGAGATACCCCTTAAAATATGTAAAGTTAAGAAAGACACTCAGTGACAAACACACAAGAAATCAATGCAAAATTAGAATCTATAAACGAAAGCGATATATTTTTAAATATCTATAAAAATTTTTTTTTTTTTTTTTGTTTGTGTGGCGATCTTATTTAAACAGCACACGTACACGAAACTCTTGTAATTAATAAAACCTCTATTGAATTGTATGTGCATGTTTGAAAATATTAAAATGCAAAAATATGCAAAAACAACCACTTTTATGTAGAAAAACAAATTATCAAAAATAAAATCCCGATTTGTTGTCCAAATATGAAAATAAAAAAACTTTAGTAACATCCCTGGTTTGTTGACAGGAAAACTCTATGCATCGTCGGCGTTTTACTCGCCCAACCTTCATCCAACTGTCGAGGATCAGGTTGCACTTGCGAGAAGGATATCGCATTCGTTAAGTGATATAAGTAATCAACAATCGAAGGGTCAGTCGATGTACGTAAATCGTAAAAAACGATCTGTAAAATGGGTACACGAAGGCTCAGGCAAAGGTTAGATGTTTATATACATATACAATGGTGTGCTGCATGTTGCAATTGATTGAAGGAATGAATGGTGAGGGCGTTAACCCTCACTGAATAATTTATTGCACACATGCGGTTCACCGCTCCATTCCGGATAAGAAAAAAAAAAAAAACAAAAAGACAAATGTATCTTAGGTCAACCGGAAACTCAGGAATATTATGAAGAAAGCAAGGAGAATGAATACGATGCAAGAGGTCGTTATGATAAGGTGCCCTTGAAATTAGTTATGAATCCACGAGGTCAAGTTCGAGATTTCAATTCAGTACGTGAGCCCTTAAGCGAGACAGGACTGTTGTCTCCAGATAAATGTGCTGAATTGGTAACAGCTTTAAATGCTCCAAAAGGCAGAGGTAATCCATTGCAAGAAATATTTGCAGATATTTTTTTATATTTTTATCCCCATTCCCAACCTTTCCCAACCCGGAATCTTTTTGAGGAGCTTATCAGAGATAGGCAATAGGATCCTTTCGAATCTTAATAGGGACTAAGACTGAATAATCAAGGCGTTATGGGTAGTATTGAGTATTTTTTTTTTTTCAAAAATGCCGAAACATGGGGAAAACTAGTTGCAAGTTAGTTAAACACACAAGTTTCGTTTTCTATTTTGGACTAGTACTCGCATGTATACATGTAGTCTGCCACCAATTACACATGCTCTCAGAAGCGGGAAGAACATACATATGTATATTGCTCAGAATTTCGATTTCCAATAAAATCGTTTGAGTCATATCCGAGAAATAACCAATTTTAAAAATAAAAAAAAGTAATAAGTTAAGTACAGTTATAGAATTTTGTTTGCGAAAACTTGGTCCGCAATCTAGTGATATATGTCAAACCCAATCGAAATATCGAATTTAAACAACATCGTAAATTCCGATTTCGTCTCAAATTGTGACCTCACAGATCCCAGATATGAAGTTTGAAGTAAATCCCTTCAGTCATTTGGGCTGCAGTCCACCGCACTTAAATACAAATAAACAGACAGACAGACGACAGTATTGCGAGACTTACTTTTTTTTATAGTAACAAGATTGATCAAAATTTCGAGTTCGAAAATGTCACGAAGCCAATACTTGTATTTATAGGTGTAAGTAAAAATGTCTGCTAAAAAACGAAATCGTGTCAATGAAAAGAATAAAACTCAGCTTTTCACTACTTAGACAAAAAAAATCGCAAAAATATTATTCAAATTCCTCTCAATTTCGATCAGGTGACAAGCGATGAAGTTACCACTACACTATGGCCACCTTTAAGCCCATTAGTGAATTTAAGTCTATAAATCTAGGACGGCATACGTTGTTTGCCCTAATTCGGCTTCGCAACAACTATCCTATATCGAATAAAAACTCCAAAACCAAGAACTAAGTCAAAGCAATTGGTTGTCGATAATCACCATTAATCATAGTCTTGTCACCCAAAAATAAAGTAATAGGTATTTTTTTCTTTTTTAAAAAAAAAAAATAAAAATAAGGAAATTACCAAATCTCACAACAGCATCCTTAATCTGCTACCTCGGGAGTTAGCGGCAAATCCGACCGACTACATAACTCCCAGGGTGAACTTTCGCAATGATGTCACTGTGAGATTCCCTTCCAGGACGGAACTTGTTGAACAATGTTAGGAGGAGCTTGCCGCACTCGGTCATCGGTCTAGGATCAGCCTCATCAGCCTGGTCATAGTAACATTGACGGAAACGAAAGGGCTTCTTCCCTTGACTGCTCCCGTGCGGAGGATGTCAAGATTCCATTTGGGGCCCATAGGGGTCCACGCAGCCAGACTGGGCATTACTTTTAATGTACATTGTCGTAGCTGCAATATGGCCAATAAGCCTGAAACAATCCTTCACTTCCTTTATAAGTGTCCGGCCCTTAGTAGGGTCAGACACGGTATACTTGGCAGACACCTTTTTGTAATATAAGTGAGCTAGCGGAAACAAGCATCGGGGACATCATCAGTTTCCTCAATGCCACGGGGTGGATTTAAATAATCTTTTCTCTCCTTTCCCACAAGTCCAACGTCAGTTTTTACAACAAATTAGGTCACTTGAGTTTTGGTATTAAAACGGCGCCTCTGCGTTAATTATGTTTCAGCATAGCATTCTGTCACAACCACACCTACCTACCTACCTACCTACCTACCTACCTACCTACCTACCTACCAAATCTCGGAGCACTCAGATTCTATTTTCGGTCCATTGTACTACCAAGCAGAAACCCTTTTTTGGTGTAGTGTTTGGAAAAAACTTCGATTTTATTCGTTTCTCTTATGATAGGGTGGCTTTTGGTTGTTGTTCCCCGTTCGGGCTCGTACCTGCACACCTCAGGTCACAAGCAAAGACACTATCCACTACACCGTGACCACTCTAGGTAATAGGTAACTACAGAATTGAGGTTTATTTCCGCATTCAGATATCGTATAATTTTGCACAAACTGTAACGTACGGGAACAAGCCTAAAATTAAGTAAGATGATAGTCTGTCACCTCGACAATGGGAATTAGGGTCAATAGGGTATTAGAGAGGAACGTTAAAAATTAATTCTGCGTTCTTGACGGTATCACTTCTTGGCTTTTATCCTATCTCGTAATTATATCTGATGACAGAGATTAAACATGGGAGTTATAATTCTGAATTGCTATCAATCGCGAAACAGTTTCCTCCGAACAGCCTAACAAGTACATTAAGCCTTATGATATAGGGAAAGAAAACAATGGCTGATACTAATTCAGAGGATTGCAGTTTAGCAAGTCTTTCAAGATTCAAATATAGGAAAAGAAAAGATCAACAATAGCTTCCAACAGACAGATATTTGATTTCTATTGTTTTTAATTGAAAATTTCCTAATTCGAAAAAAGACTGAAACGAATCCGCGGCAATCTTCGAATTACATATCCGAATACTATGTCCACAGCAGTCAAACCACTGCGGATAAAACCCACAGCAAGCCGATGCTATGAAGCAAATTGTTGTTTTTCTTTTTATCAATTTTTACCCCCTATTGTATTACAAAATTTTGTTTCAGTATCTTATGCCCAGTGTTGTCAAATTTTGTCGGTTTTCTTCAATCATGATATGGTTTTCGTAGCAACAGGTCCACTCGTGATTTGATGGCATATCTCACCGAGAAGTGGAACCAATCTCTGCACCACTTCAGCGAAACCAAGATGGTTGCGCTTGATATTTCAAAGGCATTTGACAGAGTTTGGCATCAGGCTCTTTTGTCGAAAATGCGTGCATATGGCGTCGACGAGTCTCTTCTTCAATGAATTAGAAATTACCTTTCGGGGCGTTCAATACAAGTTGTTTTGGACGGCTTCAAGTCTGCAATTCACCAAATAAATGCTGGTGTTCCCCAAGGCTCTGTTTTGTCTCCGACTCTCTTTCTGTCTGCAACTTCTAATCCAATCCATTCCTTCGCTGATGACAGAACCGTCAGTTTTTCATATTCGTTCCCTAACTCACGTCCTTGCTCTTCGGCCGTAGAAGGGGAACGGCAGCGTATGTTAAAAGCATTAAATTCCGACCTGGACAGCATAATTAAATGGGGTTCAACCAACAGAGTGGAATTTAATACTTCCAAAACACAATGCTGTCTTCTATCTCTCAAGCGAAACCAAAACCCTCAACCATTATAAATGGATGGTACTTGCATCATTGAAACCGAAAGACCTGCCATTCTCGGTATGTGTATTAATAACCATCTTGGATGGAATGATCACATATTCGAGGTCGCCAAAAATGCTGCAAAATGTCTAGGATTCCTTAAACGGTGCAAGAAATATTTTACCCCGTCTGATCTGGCCTCAATTTATAAGGCATTCATCCGCCCTAACCTGGAATATAACGCCCATATCTGGTCTGGTGCACCCAAGACCGTTCTGCACATTCTTGATAGGGTACAAAATCACGCGTTAAAACTTATAGGTGATAGAGAAATTGTGAATTCCATTCATTCACTAGAACATCGGAGAAATGTCTCCTGTCTCTCCCTTGTTTTATCGTTTTTTTAATAAAAAAATGTTCCAGCGAAATAGCCAGCTACATTCCTCCCCTTCATAACTTCACCCGCAATACGCGACATGCCTCGAATGCTCATCAGTTCACCCTAAAGCCTAACTTCGGTCGTACTGTTAAATATAGGGATTCGTTTATAAGCCGAACGACACGAATGTGGAATGATCTACCAAGCTCTGTATTTCCTCATCACTACAACCTTCAAACATTTAAAGCCAACGTGCATAGGCTTCTCCTCTGTTTCTCTTCTCCCTTTCCTTAAAAGCCTGTGCCCTGTAACAGTATAAAGGTATTCATATTCCTTTTGGCGCGCGCGAATTATAATAAAAAAAAAAAAAAAAAAACCACCCATGATTTTATTCCATACCGTCCGATTTTAATTGTTTTTAGGTGGAACTATCTTATGTACCACACCGTACTTCGAAACTAGATTTTATTTCAATCTGTTCTTGAATTAGGCGAGTGAAAAGGTCCAAAACAACAGTATACAAACATATGAAAACAATTTTTTATTTTGATATGAAATGGAATCAAGTGAGATATCTCAAACCAAACTTCAACTTTTCAGAGTTCATTAATTGTCAATTCTACTATTCTTTGAACAAGGCTAAAAACATAGAGGAGAGGAAAAGAGGTTTTTCGTGCATTTTTGAAGTGAAGCACCGCAATATTATCTCTATCAAAAAAATTGTATATCAAAGAATTAAATTACCTACGTTTCGTTTTACCCGTTTTTTCAGAATGATTTCCCTTTCCCCCGTCGAATCTAAAATTACGACTTTCCCCTTGATATGACAACGCTGTTTATAGCGTCCTTTTCCAAATATTCAATTCACTACAGAAGAAGGAAAAAAGATTTTGGTTTTCATCCACCATTGCAGCACATGTGCAGTCAGAAAAATCCTTTCCCTTAATTCTGCAACAAGATTTCATTCGCTGCAGTATGAAAATGAAACATGCGCATGAACAGGAGACACAGTGTCTTTTCTTTTTTCTCAAAATTGTCATAGCAACAGTCTGTTGTATATAAAATCGTTCCTCAAGCTGTATTATATTAATGTGTTCTGCTCATACTTTGAATTCAGAAAAAGCTTTTTGCCAAGATTGTCATGACAACACCGTATTCTATGTAGAATGTATGTATTGTATGATATATTATTGCGTTTCTGTGCTCAAAGTTTACACTACTACAAAGTCAGCTTCTTTTTACAGCAACCATGATCGCATGTATCTTTTAATTATAGTAAGTATGTAAATGCTCAGAGTTTCGACCTTCCGGGATGCTAAAGCTGCCAAATATCCAGATAAATATTGGTTTGCCTGATTTTTCACTCAGAAAAAGATTACTTCTGGCAACACTGCGGGATGCAAGGCATTTCAAGAAAATTAATACGATGGTTTCGATTTAAATAAATATTACCAAATTATGATATAAATACTGTTAAATTCTGCCCAACAGAATAGCCAGCAAGAAATCGAAAATCTATAATATAAATCGTTTTTAAAGGTGCTCCATTGAATATGTAGTAAAGAGGAGCACAGTTGAATAGTCGAATTTGAAAACTGATACGGGGTACGAAAGTAATAAAATGACTTATGGCCTTTAAGTTAAACTATAAATTCGATAAGGCTCAAAATACTTGAAAACAAAATTAATTTTTTTCGAGGTTAAGATACTTAAATATAGTGATATTCCGACTCCCAAGTGAAATACAATTTTAAAATAGTATTATATTTTATCTGAACTACAAATATCTACACATGTAGTTTATACATAGTGAACGGATATCAATAAGCTGTTGGATCAAACCAGGGGCCATCAAAATATATTGTTATTTGTTTTTCAACAAAGCCTAGAATAACTCAAATGGGATGTATTTATGTAACACTCACCGTTTAGAAAATTATTGTTTTCAGCTATCACTCAGGGGTTTGCAGTTTAATCAACACTGAATTTACGAACAACCGAAGCAATTTTTTATGATAATCACTCCAAAAATTAACAATGACACTGAATTAAATAGGATACAAAGAAAAAACAAAACAATAAAATCCGTACTGAAAAATATATGGGGCGGACACTATCGAACCGTCTCGAACACGAGTAGGATTTTCTTTGCTGGGTGATGCATTTTTATATTTATTTTCATAAGACAATAAGATTAAACTACATACGCACCGCGAAACAAACTAAATAGGGCGTCTAATCCGCCGACTTTAATGCAAGAAACAAAAAAGCGGAACACCAGCATGAACTTCTAGGATTTTTTTTTCGCGAGGGGCAAACATGTCGCAAACGCAAATTGAAAGGCACTGATATTCCAGATTACGAGTAAAATTAAATCCAGACCCGAACCGATATACCCTGTAACATAAACAAAAATTAAATATCAATATATTTTAAATAGTCTACTTAAAATATCTAAATGTTAAACAGATTTATATATTTATTATGTTATAGGGCTATAACTTTTCTTAAAATGATGGCTTAGTAATGTAAACCAAGCTAATAGTTCAGTGTTTTGCCTCTAATGATTGCAATAACGAATAATTTTTATTGTCGATAAAAACTTAATCTTCTGAACCGGATTCTCCCGTTCCGTACAAATAAAAATTATTAAGTCTTCGTCCTCTTATACATACTCATATAATGCATTCCTTACCCATAATTTGTAGATTCTTCAGGCGTTGTGCACCTCTTTGAATACTATAATATATACCTACATATTTCCTGTGCACGGAAAAATTCAAACCAACAAACAAAATTCATCAAAATGAATAGTCACTGCTCAACCAAAGCAAACAAATTTGTCTATTAAAATATTAACCAAAGCAAATTACCCCTTCCTTGTGCTGTGCTGAGCACACATAACCACACAAACCAATCCACTGCTGCGCCGCTGTTGGCGATAGTATTAGCCAATTGAAAATTTATGCTGATTTGATGAAGAAATCAAACTTATTTTGTTATTGTTCAGCTTCAGAATATCGTAAAAAGACACAGCTTGAAATAAATTAATTTAATTTGGAATCAAATCGGATAAGTTGCTTTTAAGTTAGACGTTTGTGATGAAATAGTGACAAATGGAAAAAGTATTTTTTGCTCTTTCGTTGGATTTTCTCTTATCGCTCGTCCAGGGCCTAAAAAAGAAGTACTTCCAAAATCTCTAAGTCCACTATCTTGAAATTGATGTGTAAATATTGCCACTATTTAACCACTAAAGAGTCATATTTAGAAATATTTATTCTCAGGCTTAGTTATACATGACCCAAGGAATTTGCTAACGTGACATTTAAAAAGGAATATCATGGAATAAATCTTAAACTTTAATAGATTAGTTTCCCCTTCGCTAAGCTAATAAAAATATCGAACAAATCTTTGCAAGTGTTGCATTTAATTTTACATATAAAGCGGGGTTACATTTCCATTGGCACATCAATTCATCGGCTTCCACGCTTTTAGCTTTGACTATCTACTAGCTCATGTGACCTTTTTTTCCATTTATTCCACCCCTTCATCAATATTGATTAACATTTAATTTAATAAATCACTAATACAATTTATTTTTCAAAAAAAAAAAAACAACCAATTCCATTGGAGATCAGGCGCTGAACTCTTTGCTAAACGTCGCAGGAAAGCCGAGAAATGGATTGTTGATGAAACCAATGCTGGTACGCATAGTCCATCGGGCATACCAGATCATCAACCCTACAAGCCGACTTCACCGAGCATGGTGCCAGCGTACTCTGATGTTGGCATACATCGTGTCCAATTGAATATGCAACAAGATCAAATCCAAGACAAGTACAGCCAACCAAGTTTAAAGCTTGTTAAATCACCATGGGAGGCTGCATTGGAGACTGGATCGGCTAGTAACGCTTTCGAAGAGGTAAACAAACACTCCCCATATGACTTGTATGGTGGACAACATCCACAATATGGAACGTATGAGTATCAACAGGCACCACAATTATCTGTTACACCGACACCAATTCAAGTATGAGAGTATCATATTTATGCAATTATCTATTACTCTTTCATCTTTTAAACACTTTCACTTCAAGAAATAAAAAAAAAATATATATATATATATATATATATATAATATATTTAATTATTTTTGGTGTGAATTTAACTTTTCAGAAGCCAGCTGCACAAGCTCCTCAACCAAAACCATTGAGTTATAACAATCAACGCGATTTGGCCTATAAGCCTAGTATACCACAAGGATGGAAGGCACCAGTAGTTGCTTTGCCGAAAGGTGAGTTTTTCAAAACAATTTGACACCATTGACTGCTTAGCGAAAGCTCACAGTAATATCATATAAATTGCAACTTTCAATAAAAAAGGGAGTGCTAGCCGACTAACCCAAAGGTCTTCCAAAATTTTCAATTCAGCTTTGATTTCAAGTCGCTCAAAGGAATTTTACGAAATTTTGCACAAATATTCTCGAAGGTTCTGGTCAAGACATAACAAGATATGAGTTGAAACAGGAAATGATATCTGCCTGTGAAACCTCGTGAAAATCTTCACAAATATTGTTAAAGAAAATATTATTCTCATAATCGTGTCACCCGAAAATAAGGTGACAGGTATACATTTCTATTCTCTTTAGTGCATTACACCTTGAGAGACTATGGCAATACAGACAAGATGGAGGCTGCAAAAAGCCTGAAAGTTTTTATGATTTCTCACAAATTATCACATCAGGGGATGGAAATAAAATAAAATTAGGTGACAATTTGTCACTTCGACTATTCCAGCTCGGATTCGAAAAATAAAACTGTATTACCACACACGGCAGTTCCAAAGACTCGGGCAGATGACATTATTATTGAATGATGCCTGATCATGCTATTGGTTGATTGCAATTGATTTATCGTCCAGATATGGCGCGATGCTGTTATAAACATTGGATGGCATTCGTGTTCTCAATAGGTATTACATTTACGAGTACATATGTATTCTATATCAATAAATCTAAAATGACGTCTGTCTGTTTCATTACCACGGGTAAACCGCTATTTTTGCGCTAAACAAATATATCTTCGAAGTATACATGTACCTAGTCAGAACGTAGGCTTACTCTTGAACTGAAAAGATGCCTGTCTGTTCCATTATACCGGCTTAAGCACACAACTTTTTTTTGACACACATCTGTTATTTCGTATTCCATAATTTTGAAACAGAATCTATTCTAGAGTGTGCCACTTGTGTATATAAAAATACATACATAGATATGTATTTGAATATTTTAAGCCTTTAAAAAGCATTTACTACCTAAGCACAGTTAATCTAACATTTTTTTCTTTCTCTTCTTTTTTTCACTTGCGAACTTTTCTACTTCATCGCCAACTTTATCTATCATTTCTTCATTTTACTGCTAAAAAAAAATATATATATATACATATATAGATTTTGTATCATCATCATCGGCTTTTGCTTCATTTAATGCTTCATCAACAACAACCGTTGAACAGCACCTCGAAGCGATTACTAAAATCGACCAAGTTTCCACCGCAGCAAAAAAATGTGAGGATCTTACTCGCAATGATGAAGATGAAATAATCCGTCTAATGGAGAAAACCAAATTGGCGTTGCCAATGCAACAGCATCAATTGGCCAACTGTCTTGTTCGTTCTCCAGAGCTTATTGTTTCAGAAGCGAAGAAGAGTTTACTTAACTATGATAGTGCCATTCAAGAGCTACAGACCGCTCTAGAGGGTGTCGAAATGCGTGAAATGATACAACAACAACACAATCAGCAAAAACAAGTACAATACCAACAATACTCTGAATATACTCATCAACAAGAAGTTCAGAAAATTCAACAACAACAACTACAACAAGAACAACAGTATCAAGCTCAAAAAATTATATATCAACAACAACAACCACCCCCAGATGGTGGGAGCAAAAATAATGGTGGAGAAAGGAGTGAACTCCAACCGCAGACACAAACCACCACCAGTATTAGAAATGAGCCTGCCTCAACAAATGGCACAAACAACACCGACAAATCTGAAGAAGAGGAAGATTACATCAAGGTTCCTGTTAAAGACCTTATATCGACATTCGAACAACAGTCGGCGGCAGAAAAACTGGCCGCAGAGACTCAGAATATCCTTAAGCCAATTGCTAAAAAGGCCAAAGTGCCTAGTGCAAATGAAGACAACCAACAGAAACAGGCCGAATACGAAGAGTTCGTGAGGCAGGCCCAAACCGAAACCTCGCAAAGTCAACAGAAAACGGCTATTCAAGATGAGAGATATCAATTCAAGCGGGTTATAGAGGATGACGAAGAAAAACAGCAGCACCGGCAGGACAATGAACAACAACAAGGCAAGACATAAACGAAGTACCTGCCTGCAAAACTTGGCTAACACAATGTTGATTTAATCCCACACGCACAGTGAATGCTTTGCTTCCATTTCCATTTCATTCTTCTCAAGTCCTAACTAATTTTCCTTCTTGAGATGATTCAGAAAAGTTGACCACTGCATGCACGCATCATCGACACAAATTAATTTTTTGATTATCTGTTTCGACTAGTTCCCTTTGACACTCTCAAACATTGTTCTCCCTCTCTTGTTTCTATTTTTGTTTATCATTCCAGAGCTCTATGTTCCAAAGGAGATACCACTTGAGAGCTATGCACCACCACCGATTACGTCCAATTACGCACCAAGGAGTGGCTTCCCAGTGTATCAACCCCCGTCGAGCTATTCAGCTCCGGAAGAAAGCAAACCGTACTCTGCTTTCCCACTGACAAAACCAGCAGCAGCTCCATACTATCAACCGCAATCACCACAACCACTGTCTAGACCACAACCACCAAAGCAGCAGTCTTGGGCTCCATCGGTCTACCAACAACAGCAACCCTCTTCAGCTCAAGCGACCCCGGTCAACTTCAACCCATCACCATTATCCTACGACAAGCTGGCCAAATTCGAGCAACCAGACACTTCATCGACACCAACTTATCAAGCCCCATATCAACGTCCATTAACCGTCCCGGCTCTATCAAGCAAAGTAGGTAACGCTTCGCCGGTACCATTCTCAAGCGGTGCCATCAATGCTCCTCACAAACCTAGCTATCCGGTCGCATCACCAACTAATCAGGCACCATCCTACGGATCAAACTACACAACACCGGCTTCATCTCGGCCGCCATCTCAACAGTTCCCACCATCCTTTGCTTCTGGGGGCTATGGCATCAACAATGAGTGCTCACAATCGACCAGCTCTAGGGTGTCATCGGTCGACTTGTCGCATTGCCAAAACTTTAATGTTTCAGCACGTGGCTGGGGCGGTGGCAGGAAAACAGAGCCTTATCGTCCCCAAGTTGCCCCAAAAATAGCCGCTAATCTTCCCTATTCGGACTTTTAAATTCCAAAGCGAGGCAATGTTGCAAGGGTTACATACAAAAACATACACATATATCAAGTTGAGTGTTTATCTCTATCTCTCTCTACTCTGTTATTGTTTATAAAGGGTTAATCTGTATCAATATATAATCTAACCTCAAATTACTATAAATTGATTTAATTGTCGGTCCGTCAGTCTGGTCTATTCAAAAATATATATGTAACGCCTAATTATTTATTTATATATATACGAGTATCTTATATATATTAGAACACACTCATACATATGCATATGACCGTTTTTTTAGGCAAACACTGTCGTAGAGGAGTTATGTGTGAAAATCGCTTGTTAAAAAATGTTATTAAAAAAAATAAAAGAATTCTTTTAAAGACAATTAATATATAATAACGTTATATACATTATTCACATTTATATTGAATGTTTATTGAATTAAAATTGATTAACATGGAGGATTTTGATTTTGTGTTAGTTTACGGCTCATAAAAAAAATTGTTTTCTAAACTAGTGTTTTATTTATTTATTATTATTTATTTTTATTTTTTTTTGTTTAAATGAATACATTTTAAATTGAACTAAACACAAAGTGATGTTTCTATTTAGTATTCCAAAGGTAAAGTCGAAAGTGGAGAGCTTAAAGAGATCCAATGGTAAAGGACTACTGGAATTTAACTCACGCATATTACCTTTTCCGGTAATAAAACGGAGACACAACACACTGTAGAAAACCGTAAGAGAGTCCAAGTCTCGGTATCAAAGGAAGTCGTTACTACTCAAAAATTGCGTAAGGCAGTGCACAGTTTCCCACAATCTCCAGAGCTCGATGAAGTAATCCCAGGGATGTATGATAAAATGTCATTTGCCCAGGATTCCTCAAAAAGTGTAAACGGTTTTTCATTTCTGCGAACTTGGCCACAATCTATAAAAAACTTATATTCGTCCAGAACTTGAATATAACTCGTAAGTTTAGACGGGAGCTTCTACCACATGCTTAAGTTTGGTTGATCGTTTTCATTGACAATAGATTGATCAGTGATCAGTTTACAATCAAATTCCCTCGCTCCAACACCGCCGAAATGTTAAATGCTGTACACTATTTAACTGGTTTTTCCATCACCAACTATATACAATAGTTAGCATCTTTCGCATCCTTACATATTAAAGCATGCTTTCGAGCGCAAAGTGAAATACAGAAAATTTTATTTAACCACTCAACACGAATGTGGAATAACTTGCTTACTGATATTCCGCACCATGCCCTCACTCTCTGTCCTTTCTTATTTTGCCTCTCTCTCTCCATCACTAGATTAATAAACTTTAAAGGATATAGCCCTAAGTGATGCAGAATTTTTAAAAAGCTGGGCATAAAATTCTCCTCTTATTAATTATATTCTTCTTCAGCTAGGTTACACTGGATTCCGCGGGGAGATGTTGACACTAATGTCGTTATCAGTATGGCCACAAGTGGGATATTGTGATAATTTCTCACAGCCCAGTTTTAAATTGTAACTTATCAGTTAACTTAAGTATTTATTTAAATGATTCCGATGTAAATTGGTAGATTAAGAATATCCTAGTCTGAGGTGAAAGAGCTTTTCGCGATAGGTGTTCAACAGTTTCTTCTCTGTCACCCCATTTTCTGAATATATTCTTTCGCAATGGCTATTCTTTGCATATGTTATCTAAACCGACTGCCTCCTTCAAGAAATCCTTTCAATGAATGGACTACACATATAAGCTCAGTCTTTGCATCATGGATTTTGTCAATCCTTTTTTTTTGCATATCAAAATTTCAATCTTCAATATTAGTACCTACTCAAGTCATTTCTAAAGGTTACAGAATACAAGGCATCACACATACACTACAACAAATTGTATAAATTGCACATACAGCAGTTAAAATTGGAAGTATTTTTTTTTAAATATTTTATGAATTGTAACAAAGTGCTTATACTTTTTTTTGCTGTTTTACTATTAATTCTGATTAGATCTACCACAAATAAGGAATACATATCAAAAATTAAGAATTTTGTATGGAAATATTTTTTTTTGTAAAAAAAATCCCCATAAATATCAAAAAATTGCACATACGCGTATGGTAACCAGCACAAAACGGTACTATTTTGTTGCGCATTGCCACGATCAGGATTTTAACAATTTTCAGTGAAGACTGCAGCAGTCGTTTAATGTGCAAAGAGCTCAGTGTTCCTTAATTTTACAAAGTTTGTGTTAAAATGTCTGCATCGCACAAGAAAATTCCAATCGACATAAAAAAATGATTGTAAAGCTTAAAGATGAAGGCAAAAGTTATATGGAAATATCAAGGATTGTGGATAGACCATGTCCAACAGTGCAAAGTGTAATAAAAAATTTTGAAAAAAATAAGAGAGAGATATTATGGTCTGGTTTTTGTTGAAACCACAATGGACAAACACAAGTACTTACAGATTCTCACAGAAAACTTGAAGGCTAGTGCAACTAAAATTGGTTTACAGGACGATTTTCTTTTAGTTCAGGACAATGACCAAAAGCATTCCTCCATGTTAGTGAAGGAATGGTTGCTGTACAATGTAAGATCTGTGCTACCCCATCCACCACAATCCCCAGATCTTAATCCCATCGAGCATGTTTGGGACATTTTGGAAAAAAGCTCCGAGAACACCACATAACAAAAGTCATTTTAAAAAAAAATCATCTTAAAGACCTTATTTTAGAGGAGTGGAACCACCATTGTCCGAAGTCACTAGTAAGCTAGTGTTTTGAATGAAGAATGGCTTAAAACATGTTATAATCGCAAAAGGATACCACACCCGATACTAAACACTACAAAACCATATTTTTTATGAGTGTATGTGCAATTTTTTGACATAGATTATTTTTATTTTTTTTTTTTTTTGTAAATTTGAACTTGAATTATTACTTTTTTTTTGTTGCTTATAGTTTTCGTT
Organism: Pocota personata; assembly: GCA_963082735.1. Taxonomy (NCBI): domain Eukaryota; kingdom Metazoa; phylum Arthropoda; class Insecta; order Diptera; family Syrphidae; genus Pocota; species Pocota personata. The sequence goes on from OY720433.1 coordinate 7,594,924, forward strand.
ATGAACAATTAAAAATAAAAGAAATTTTTAATACAATTTAATTTTGGAATAAATAATGTTTGGTGTCGGTGGTTCGTTTCGTTCGCAGCCAGGATCTCAAACTCCAGTATTTTTTCCTTATTCCCTTACATATAGTATGTATGTAGTATACTATACAAAGATTCCAATGAATAAGTCTCAAAAGTGATGCATAGTTTTGGGATCACAACAGTTTAGACTACTTATGCATACTTTCAGATACTCACAAGCTGTCAATTTTGCTAGAATTGCGGTAAATAACCTGTAATTGTTACAAAATCGACAGCTTGTTTTTTTATAACTTTTTGTTAATACATTAATATAAACTGATTCCACTGTACGGCATTTTTTTTTTTGCAAGGAAGGCATAATGGTAGTATATGTCCAGTCAAAACCTGGTAGTTAGCATATGTTCAGCATGCCTCAAATTTTTTTTTTTTTTTTTTTATAATTTGCACGTGTGAAAGGGGTTATGAATACCCTTATAATAATTTTAGGACACGGGCGTTTTGAGGAAAGGGGAAGAGACAGAGAAAGACAGATTGGTGTAGTTGGTTTGAAACTCAGCTGGTATTAAGTTTCAGTGAACTCCAATGGGGCTGTCCAGATAACTGGGGAGCTTGTTTGTTTTTGCTTTTGTCGTTGCTCATGATTCACAGTATTTTTTCCAGTCCTCCTGTTGTCATCATCACGATCAAGTTGCATTTTAGCCATATGACCGCCCTACTGCCAGTGTTATGCCTTCGCAGTAGAGTTGACATAAGCTTTCGCAATTGATCGACTTTTTATTTATTTGATGCGAAATAAATAGATGATTATTGACATCAGGATTCGAACCGTGAACCTGTAGCGTGACAAGCGATGATGTTACCACTACACCACGGCCACCCTCCAGCCAATAGTAAAGTACCGTTAATTTTCTAAACTTAAATCAGATGAGACGAGCTTGAAAAGCTGAAATCAATTCTCTTTTATCGGAGTCGCAATGACCTTTTATGTTGAATCTAGTAAAAGTAGTACAGCGTTGTGAAACAAAAAAAAAATGCATACTGGGTCGTACGTCCTTGCATCTATATACATATAATACATATACATATGTATATGTTAAGTAATTGCAAATTACGTAGATATATAATTTAAACAAAATCGTTAAAAAGTTTTTTTTTGTTTGTTAAACAAATCCGCTGAAAATAAAAAAAAAATATTTTAACATTTTCGAAAACTTGGTATGCCATAATCTTTTATGTGAAATACGGTTGAAATATTAATTTCTAACAAAATCAATCAAATCATAGCCAAGAAATAGCAATTTTCAGAAACCGGTTAATAAAGTTTGTTTTTTTTTTAAATTCGTACATCATACAGCATATCATAACTCAAATATCAAATTTGATCAAAATCGTTTTTTTAGTAGAATGCTGTTCATTTTGGAGAATGAAAAATCCGATTTCGTCTCGAATTGTGACCTTACTACTCGTACAGGCCCCAGATATAAAAATCCGTCCGTGAAGAAAATACTCCAGCCATTCAGGCTGCAATCGTCCATATATACGAGTACAGACAAAATTGATAGACACACTTTATTGAGATTCTATATTATACTAGTAGAGCCAAGTGTGATTTAAATCTCGAGACCAACAACTTTCAGGAAATCAATACTTGCCCTTATACTTATAGGTGTAAGTAAATTTAGCGCCCAATATCCTCTGTAGTATATTGTAGAACAAAAATCATTATGATGAATACGAGTATTGTAGAGGAGACAATTCCTCACAAATATTATCTTAACGTCTTATTTGTCAAACGAATAGTTTGTGAATTACAGCAAAGTAAACGAGCTTATATTTCGGTATAAATCTCATCACCTTTTTAAAGAAATTAGTTAAGACTGTGTGCAAAATCTGCACACTTGTAGTACGAACCATAGGAACGAACTTAGCCTTAGAAGAAAATACATGGTGTTACAAAGAACATTATCTTTGCTCCTTATAGTATTTTCAAAACACAGGTTGTTGCAAAGAAAATTATCCTTCACCCTTACATATAATTTCATAACAAGACAGGGTTTTTCCGAAACTCGTGAGAAGCCTCCGGATAAATTGTAAAAATATTAATCCGTGCACCTATAGTATGGGTAATGGCATATTTTTCATTTACAAAGTGTTGCAAAATATATTTTTCTTTTCTCTCATATCCTATTTTTCAACTCCGCGAGTCTTTGCACACCTCTCCAGAGACTTTGCACACATTTAGTATGATATACAGAGCGAAAATTAAAAAAAAAAACTAATTGTCATAATTCGGACAGACCTACATATATATTATAGGCATAAAAGGCTTCCAAAGAAAAGCTTTGATGATGGAGTAGCAACTTTCAGACTTTATCGACCATTACTAAGTGCATAATATTAAGCGAAGGAATGGATAACAAAGCAAGTTAAGAGTCCTTTGGCATTTTGATCACTACAATTTGCCAAAGCTTGTTTGGAAATTTTCGTCTTTATATTATTCTTCCTGTGATAAATACTTAATATTCCTTAGCTATAAAAGTCTAGTTGGTTGATAATTAATGCAAGTTGCAATATAAAATGTATATAGTAGTCGATACATCTTGAAAAATCGAAGCGAAAATATGGCATTTCTAGACGTTGTATCATATATTTATAATATGCTTTTCTTACTTGCTCCTAGGACAAGTATTGTTTTGATGAAAATCTTCTCTGTAGAAATTTTGATTTATCTTTACATTACTATTAAAGAGAAAGTCGAAAAAATGGGTCTCGCAATTCTGTCAGTCTGTACCAAACGGATGGACGGATTTATTTCAAACTTCATATCTCGAGTTTGTGGGCTAATGTTCAGAGGCGAAATCTAAATTTTCATTCTAGCCTAAAAATTAACGGTACTTTACTGAAAAAATGCAATTTAAAAAAAAAAAAAAACGGCGCAACGATTTCAATAAAAACTATCTAGAATAATACGGATGTTTGCAATAAGATTGCATACTTATTTTTTTGCTGAAAATTGAAATAGCGGTATTTTACTTCTTGGCGGACTTGGGGAAATTGGCTATTTCTGGGATAAGGCTGATTTTGTTTAAAATATATACCTCAGTTACTTTCGACATAGTCATATGTTAAGGCATTACATACGATCAAAAGTTTTTTTTAAACTTTGTAACACATTACCGATTGTCTAAATTCGAAATCTGAACAATTTACAAACGTACATCACATATGGAGGAAGTGCATGCGACCCAGTCCTTTATTTAACTAGCTGTAACTCGAAAACTATTCATCAGAATGGTCTCCGCTAAAATATACACAATGCAAATATTTTTTTTCAAGGATAGAGAAGATATTGCGAACTTGAGCGCTATTTTAAGAGATGATCTTATTGAATTGGAAAGAATCAATTGTGATGGTAGAGACAGTGGCAATAACGATAAGCTGCAGATGAGACACAATTTTAAGTTGAAAGGCTTAGAAAACGTTAGATATGTACATATGTAATCGTGTTACGGAAAGACCATCTAAAGTTAGTAGACATACGTTTGAACTATGATTTAACGGTTTTATTTTTATTTTATGGAAGAAAAATGAGCCTTAAAAAATAATTTTGCATTCTTTGCCCCGTTCAACATTGTTTGGCCTAAGGTCACGTTTCCTCGGAACGCATTAACGACATTAACCGAGATACATACATACTGTACTGTCTGTACTTATTTGGAATAGAATTCTATGCGACAAAAAAGTAATTGCTGCTCGACGGGATGAACAAATCGACAATCGTCGAAAAAAGACAAATTATAAAGGGAATCGGTTTGAAAAAAAAAGCAGAAAGCAGAGAAGTTAAGAAATTAGATTAAACATTACCAACAGAATTCCGGGAAAAGCTCGTTTTCCTAAAAAAAAAAAAATACAAAGCGCGTGACTGGGTCAATTCCATATAATTTATGTATGTACATACATATGTAGGCATTTTCCCGGAATGCGTTTAACGGTAAGCAAGAATATGTATATCATCAGTATACATTACTTTAAGGAAAATGATTGTTATTACTTGCAAAACGGAAACCTTGATGTCTGCTTGTTGCTGTCCTGTTGCCGCGGAGCCTTCATTTTATCCTGCTATTGCGGTATTTATGCGGAACAGTACATATCAGCAATCATCCATAATCACCCGGCTAAGCCATTCACTTCAGAAATCTCTGCACAAATGTCCAATCCAGCCTGAAATAACAAACAAATATTATTAAATTCATCAATACTCAAAACCAACCTACTTTATCACGAAAATCCTAATTCGACTAACTGTTTCTACTTTGTGCTCCTTGCGCACTTTAACTGATGCGCAACTCCGTCTCGGTACATCCTTTCGATGTTTCTATAAATTCAAACTAATGGGGTACGTTCGAATGGTATATCGCTTTCCATTGGTTTCACTCAAGATTCCACTCTGCTTTCCAATGGAATATGAAGATTGATGTATTTTTTCAAGCCAATTGTCTGTTAAAGTATTTTAATGCCCTGTTTAAAATAATTTGCAAAGCTTTAAATTTTAAATTTTGCGAAGCAAATTGTAAAAGCAACCGCTGAAATTTATCGATTAATTTTGTCATAATAGTTCTCATTTGTGTACATGTATATAAAAGTAAATCAAACCTGAAAGACAAAAATATCTGATGTGTTTTGCACATAGAATTTGTACAGAAGTCTGCTATGAAATATTCTATTACGTCACCGCATGGGAAGTTTTTTTTAACCCAGATTAAATTCGGAGCTGAAGTAAAAATTATGCTTTGGAGAAATTTAGCTAAGTCAGTTGCGTTAAATTGTGACAAAATATACACAATTTATTTCAATATCAAAGCATTATAAAGTTCGATTTGGTCATACAGAGAACGAAACTGGCAATATGTATTTATTATATGATGCGGAAATACTTGTTTCCTTTTTAATCTCCACCATTCTATTTTTTACAAACACCCAAAAGGAAATGTCGAATTTCATTCTCTCAAATGTCAAATTTCAGCCTCTGAATTCTGTCTGTCTGTCTGCCTGTCTGTACGTATGGACGACTGTGGCATAAACAAGTGAAAGGAGTTTCTTCAAACATCGTATCGATGGTCAGTGGGTTCACAATTCAAGGCGAAATTTGAATTTTCATTCCAACCCCGAAAATGGTGGTACTTTACTAATGGCCGATTTTGAAAAAGTCACTTTGCTCGGAAATGGCTCTAACGATTTTGATCAAATTTCACATATCAGATGGCGTACTACGTTTTTGGCAGAAAATACATGCAAAAAAAAGGCAGAAAAAAAAATACTTATTGACCTGTTTTGGAAAATAGTCTCCTTTTCAAATATGACTCGGGCGATTTTATTCAAAATCGACATTTAAGCAATATTTGACGTATGCAAGGTCATTCCATACCAAGTTGTGGAAAATTTTTAAAATTATCTTTTCGAATCATTAAAGATTTTGTTTAAATTTCAAATCAGAGTTTTTGCTTAGAATTAGAATATTTATTCTTACGTCAAAACTAACGGTATACTTACATAAATGAATATGTTTTTCGTCAAATCGATCTTAAGCAATTAAGTGGAGAGCCAACAAGAATCACACAGATATTAAGAACTCTTATCGACTATGTGGTGACTGATTATAACCTAAATGCCTTTGTAAAAGTTGGGCGATACTGTAAGATTGCAGACCATAAAACCTTGTGGAGTAAATTAATTGCTGAACAACCAAGGTCTTAAAGGCAATGTAAAATAAAATATATTACAAATGATAAAAGTCGATTTGTGAGTGAATTTAATAGTAGTATTTTAGATAAGATTTAGTACAGACAATAACTTATATACATATGCAATGAACTATGAGAGTGCAATAAAGAATTCTTTAGCAAGTTTAGAAAAAACAGTCATCGTAAATAACAAATTGGCAAATTGGTAAACCGGAAATTAGAAAATCTTTATAATAGAGCTATATATACGAATAATACAAAAAAAAAACCAAAAACGAGTGCATAATAAAATAAAAATAAATAAAGAGGCCGGTGACAAAAATGACTTTGGAAAACTCTAAAGAAACAATTTTTTACCGAGAAAAAAGTGAAATAAGTGAGATGAAAATAAATTTTTATTATTAAAAACAGATTCGGAAATTTGTTAACGCCATAAACAGTAGAATGCCGCGTGTTCCCTACTCCTATAGCATAGTACATGAAAATAAGTTTAAGTTTCAACTAATAGATTTAATCATACAGTTTGAAACCGTGTCAGCAATGAATAAGGAAACTGATGGCTCGTGATTCAATTGTAAGGTAGCATTCGATTTTATGAATGAAATCTTGCCGCCATTACTAAAAATAATTAACTTTTATTTTACTAATGGCGTATTCCCCGAAAGGAGATATTCAGACATTATACCGAAAAAAAACGCAGAGAGCAGTGAAGATCCATTAATATGTTTCCTACGCATGAAAAGATATTGAAAGTTGCAGTTTGTAAGCAACTTATTAGTTTTGTCGAGGAAAATCGACTCCTTATAGAATAATCTAATCATTATTCAGACGTAGGCATTTTTGCGAGACTTTTTTAAGCTGGGTCATAAATGACTTAAAAAAAGGAATGGAAAAAGAACTACATATTTTTTCGATTTTTTTGTATCTTCGATGAGCATTTGAAATCATAGACAGGAATATTTTAGTGTAAAAACTATATGAATATGGTATTCGAGAGATATAACTTGATTGGTTCTGTAGTGGTTTGAATCATAGATGGCAGGCAAAACATAAAACAGAGAAAATAGATAACTGGAAGAAAGAGATGGTAGTAACAAATAATATAACATGTTCATTAAAATAAAAGACTGTAATTCTCAGATTGAATGTAGAGGGCGAGTTAAGAATAAACATCCATAAAGAGAAGAGAATGTAACATCTCGATTATTGATATAGCATTTGTCATAGCGGACAGACGCCAATAGAATAGAAAGACTAGTTTTGTATCACGCGCAAAAGAAACTTAAATTAAAATAAAAACCAACTAAGAGTTTTTTGATACGTGTTTGTTTGATCAAACAAGATTGTGTGACAATCGCGTGTGCGTTATTTCACCAAGGACGAACCGCATGCGCACATGCGAAAGTTCATAAGCTATGTGTCGAATAGAAAACAAGGGGTTGAAATAAATGGAGCGTATCAACGATTGTGGTAAAGACTTTACGAGTTGCACGATTTGTCTTTTTGCAAATGATACGGAGAGAGAAATGGATGCAATGTATAAACTTAAATCAAATGTATCAAAGATTAAGTGTATGTGTGACATTTTAAATGTAAATATTATAGTAAATGGCCAAAGAATAGAATGTGTTAAAAAAAAATAATATTTGGGTGTATATATTGACAACAAACTGAAGTTTCATTGCCATATAACTAAATTACGTGCGAAAAAAACAAAAATTATTGGCTCTAAGCAATACGAAAATGTATTTTTTTTTTTTGTATATGATATATATAATTTGAACGTGTCAAAGGGGATATAAATACCCTTATAATAATTTTATGACACGAGCGTTTTTTTTTTTTGTGGAAAGGGGAAGAGACAGAGAGAAAGACAGATTGGTGTAGTTGGTTTTAAGTTTCAATGAACCCAAGGGTGGTGTCCAGATAACTGGGGAGTATTTTTTTATTTTGCTGTTATTGTCGTTGCTTATGATTCACAGTATTTTTTCCGTCTTCCTGATGTCATCATCATGATCAAGTTGCGTTTTAGCCATATGACCACTCTACTAGTGGTTATGCCTTCGCAGTAAAGTTGACATAAGCTTTCGCAATTGATCGACATTTTTATTTATTTCATGCGAAATAAATAGATGATTCTTGACATCAGGATTGAACCTGCAGCGTGACAAGCGATGATGTTACCACTACACCATGGCCACCCTCAAAAAGTTGAGCACAAACTATTTATAGTACAATTATTTTCCCCCATTTCATTTATTGCTCATCTATTATGTACATGAGTCCTGATGAAAAGCAAAGAAAGCTTAAAATTCTTCCCAGAGCGATGCATCTCCTTTTGTACATCTAGCAATGTACGAAATCGTTAAATTTGTTGACCCATTACTAATTCTGGTATCTCAAATAACATCTGTATGGTGTCTATGATGTCATCGACACATTCTTGCATCGTGAGTTGGGGTGATATATGTTCTCTGAATATGAAAATCTCATTCAACTTTAACGATGCCTTAAAGGTAAAGCAAGAGACGTAGTGGAACCTCAACTCACGATGCAAGAATGTGTCGATGACATCATAGACACCATACAGATGTTATTTGAGAGACCAGAATTAGTAATGGGTCAACAAATTTAACGATTTCGTACATTGCTAGATCCAAAGCTGAAAGAAATGCACAGTGTAATACATTTTGCGATGGCTGTAAAGAAATTGTGCTCCATTTTAACGCAAGCTATGATGGAAGATCACCTTCGTAACCCCATGCTTATGCAGGTGCTCCAAGAGAAGCTTCCTCCTACAATGAAGATGAGCTGGGCGGAGCGTAAGCGATATGCAATTGACCAAAATTACTAAACCAAAATTATTAAATTATTAAATGAACGAGATCGACATAGACGTATGCAGCATTACAACATCAACGAGTTGGATTTCCAGTGACCCAGTGGTTTAGAACGAATAAGCAAAAAATTACTTTGACCAGTCTCTCTATACGGCTAATAGGAGAGAACACAACAGGCCTGATATAACCATTGTAGACAAACGGCGCAACAGGGCAATCCTTATCGACATTTCAGTCCCCCACTCCAAAAACTTTCTTAACGTCTATCACGAAAAGATTAACAAATACAACGAGATCGTAGAGGAGCTACGCGTACAATGGAATCTTGACGGAACAGATATCATCCCCCTGATTATATCCAGCACAGGGCTTGTAACGAAAAGACTGATAAACACTACGTAAACTTAATTGTGAAAAGAAAATTTTATTCAGCATTCAAAAAGCTGTAATCATCGACTCCTGCAATATTATTAGAAAGTTTCTACAATAAATAAATTAAATTGTTTCAACATTTGTGCAATTTTACTTAAGCTTTTTTTTGTATAATTTGCGCGCGCCAAAGAGGATATGAATACTCTTATACTATTACAGGGCACGGGCGTTTGTGAAGCAGAGAGAGCGAAACAAAGATTTTGTGTAGTGGTTTGAAACTTAGATGGTATTAAGTTTCTGTAAACTCCAATGGTAGCGTCCAGATAACTGGGGAGCTTGTTTGTTTTGCTTTAGTCGTTGCTCATGATTCACAGTATTTTTTTCCGTCCTCCTGATGTCATCATCACGATTAAGTTGCATTTTCAGACTTATGACCGCTCTACTGCCAGTGTAGAGTTGACTTAGCATTCGCAATTGATCGATTTTTTTATTTATTTTAAACGAAATAAATAGATGGTTGTTGACATCAGGATTTGAACCGTAAACCAAGAGCGTGACAAGCGTTGATGTTACCAATACACCACGGCCACCCTTTAAATGTTTCTAAAGTTGTATATGTTTCTTACCATTTAATGTGATAAATAAAGATACTAATAATAATAATAATAATTTTTTTTGTTTTTTTTTTGCCTTGGGGATAGTGGAAAACGCTACTGCTCACGAGAAACAGGCCCGCTCTGTTTCAAGTAGTGAGGGACTTAGGACTCACTAAAAAACCACCTTTAACCCCTTTTTAACTTGACATCATCCACTCCGGAACCGTTTTCGCATTACTTCAGAGTGGTGTCGTTTTCTTTCACCTCTGGGGACCGGCTTTTTCATATTTTTTACGGATTTATTCTTTCTTGCCGGTAAGGCTTTATCTTCTTGCAGGATGTTCTGAGGGTATGTTTTCCTCTTCCTCTCTCTTCTTCTTCCTTAAGACCGTTTCGATGAATTCGTGCATCCTATTCCAACTGTCGGCACTCGAGATCATCTTTTGGACCACGTTGCCTATCTCCGCCTCAAGCCTGGATCTTTGCACTGTCCACCTGCTGCATACGAAGAAGGTATGGTGGGCGTCGTCTTCCTAAGAGTCACCGTACTGGCAGGCTGCGTTGTGTTTCTTTCCTATTTTGTATAAGTACCGGTTGAAGTAACCATGTCCGGTTAGGAATTGGGTGATGTAATAGTCCACTTCCCCATGTTTCCTTTCCATCCACGCAGAAACATCTCTTATTAACCTCGCGGTCCATCTTCCCCTAGTTTCAGCATTCCACCTGCTTTGCCACCTCTTTTTAGTCCGGTCCTTTGTTTCTGCTATTGCCGCTTCAACCCCTATTTCCGCCTTGTTGTCGTGAACGTACTTTTTTTCTGCTGCAAGCAGATCTATAGGGGTCACTCCCGCTACCACGAGGACGGCTGGTTCGGACACTGTGCGGTAGGAGCTAGTGACACGGAGGGCTCCACGTCTCTGTACTCCGGCCATTTGCTTCCTGTACTTTTCCAGGTTGAGTGCCTCAGCCCAAATCTCACGCCCATATAAGAGAATAGAGTGAGTGATGGACATAAGCAGCCTCCGCTTACTCATGACTGGGCTTCCGATGTTCGCCATGATCGTGCTGAGTGCCGTTGTGACTTTCGCAGCTCGCTCTGATGCCGATCTGATTTGTTCCCAATAGGTTAGTTTGCAGTCCATCGTCATACCTAGGTACCTTAATGCGCTCTTGCTGGTGATCGTCTCTGTACTTACTTGAAAATCGACGTGAATCGGGATCCGTCTCCTGGTTAGCAGAATTATCTCGGTCTTCCCGGTTGCTAGTCTTAGGCCATGATCGGCCATCCACCCTTGCACTCGTCTCATAACCTGGTTTAGTTTTAGCTGCGCTTCTACTATGTCCCTTGCGGTGATCACTGCTCCGATGTCGTCTGCGTACCCTATGAGGAAGGCGTCTTCAGGCATCTCCATCCGAAGTATTCCATCATACGAGATGTTCGACAAGTCCGGTCCCAGTATTGAACCTTGTTGAGCGATTTGAGCTGTCTTAACCACTTCCTCAATTGCTCTTACTGTTGAGTGTCCCTTTCGGAAACCATGTTGCCTTTCAGATAGGTCACCTGCACTCTGAATTGCCGTAGTAAGTCAGGACTTTAGCATCCTCTCCAGGAGTTTTCCCGTTGTATCCAATATACACAAAGTAGGCTGATGGGGATTCCGGGTCTCCCTTTCCCTTGCTGATTAGGACCAACCGTTGTTTCTTCCAGCTCTTGTAGAAAATCCCGTCCACGAGACAGCTGTTGAACATATTTAGCAGTAGCTGTGGGCACGTTCCTGCAATGACTTTCAGCACTTCTCCTGGAATGCTTTCTTATTCCGGGGGCTTTCTTATTTTTTATATCCGACGCTGCCAAGATCAGTTCCTCACATGTGAACAATGTGACCTCCTCAGGTTGTATGGAGAAGGTGTCAGCTGGTCTGACCGGGTGAGTCGGGAAGAGTGTGTCCACAAACTCCTTCATTTCTTCAGGACTCATTTTTAGGCTGGCGGAATGTGCCCCGAGTTTGCGCATCACAACCTTATAGCCAAGCCCCCGGGGGTAGCTGTTTACGTCTTTTGGGAGTTCCTCCCATTTTTGTCTCTTTCTCGTGTTTATGGCCCTTTTGAGCTCCGTCCTCGCGGTTCTGAATTCCGCCACCACAGTTTTAGTGGCTTCCAAGTGATGCCTCCTTCCCCTAGTAACCTTCCGTCTAAGGTGTAGACATCTTCTTCTGAGCGCAGCTATCTCGTCGGTCCACCAATATAGCGGTTTCCTGTTTCTGTTGGATCTACGGGGCATCGAGGCGTCACATGCCCGCCTTATGAGCTGCATCGTGGCTTCAACCTTTGTTTCAGCTGCTCCCGCTATTTCTATAACAGCGCTTTCTCCTTCCTGGATCACAGACGTGAGGAGCTCTACGTTGAGTTTGGTAACGTTCCACCTTAGTGTTCAAATTTCATTTCGGCTAGAAACGCGTTGTTCACTTTGTAGATCGAATATGATGTACTGGTGATCGCTGCCCGTGTAATCTTCGATAACTCTCCAGTTTTCAATTCTTGCGGATGTGAATTCCGAAGCGAGGGTTGTATCTGGAATTGTTTCTCCGTATACAGGTCTCCTGAAGGTGGGAGTGTTGCCCACGTTCGCTATGTTGAGTCCTCGTCTTGCAGCCATCTCGAATATTTGCCTTCCTCGTGGGTCTGTGGTGGGCATTCCCCATTCCTGTGCTCTGCCGTTAAAGTCTACGGCGATCAGGATCTCATCCTTCGTCTCTTGCAAGAAGTCCTCCAGTCCGCCCAACTTTTCCCGGAACTCGCTTATGCTTTCGTTTGACGTGAAATAGCAGCTGATTACCGTGAGTTACACGCATTTCACCCAAACGAAGCCCCTTTCTGTACCTTGGCTTTTTATGGGGACTGTTATAGCGTATGGGATCCATATAGCGGCTGTACCTATGGAATCCGTAATCCAGTTGGGTCCGTCTTTATTTCTGTATTGTTCACTGATGATAATTACATCGGCTTCCAGTTCAGTTCTTAGTTTAACGAGGAAGTTGTCGGCCGTTTGACTCCTGTGGAGATTTCCTTGGAGTTATCTGGTCATTGGGCTCTGTTGTTCTTCGCCTTTTCAACTGCCTCCCTGAACACTTGACATCTGCCCGAGCCCGGCATATGAGACAGCAGAGCTGGTGTGAGTTTCCGCTCCGCACATAAGCAGCACATTGCACTTGCTTTACACTCTGCTTTTTTGTAGCCTTGGGCTCCGCAATTGAAACATAGGCCTTTGCTTCTTCTGCCCGGTCCCTTGCAGGTGTTTTGCTGGTGTCCATAGCCGAAGCATTTATAGCAGCGTGTAACATCCACTCTTCTGCGCACTTTGCAGTGAACCCACCCAATTTTTATTTGTGGAGCCTTCAGCAGTTCATTTGCGGCTCGTGCACTAAGTTCAACTATTGCCATTTTTTGTCCTCTCATGTTTGGTTTTATTAAAGACACTGCGGAGTCTTTGAGTTGTTTTTTCACGGCTTCTTCTATTTCCTCTACTGTGGTGTATTCGTCCATATCCTGAATCTCCAGCGTAGCTTTAATCTCCAGGTTGCGGATGGTTGCCTTTTCCCTATGCTATGAAGTCCAGTGCATCCTCGAGTTCAGCTAGACATCCATGCTGATATTTTTCTGCCTACCCGTAGCCACTTTCATCCTTCTTACAATGTCCTTACACTTCTGCAGCTCTTTATCCATATCTTTTTTGGCCGTTTGGATATCAGCTGCGATAGGATGCTCTCCACAAGGATCGCTCGTATCAGATTTCGTGTCTGCAAGAATTCTCCGAGTTCGAGCTCGCCTTGCATTGCGCTCGCTGGTGACCGAAACAGACGCGAGGTCCTTTTGAATGGGTCTCCTCTGGGTTCACTTGTAGCTGTACGATCCGTGGGAGCCGAGTGCTTCACTCCCAGGGCAACGGAGGTGTCCTGTTGGTGGTGATCTGGATACGCATCCCCTTTTTTGAAATGAGTCGTTCATACTGTCTTGGTTTGAGGAAAGGAATGCGATTTAACTTTTACGTGGTACGTGGTACGTTTACGTTTATTTCTGTTTTAAATGGATACAAATTAATGTTAAATATTATAATACATGTGGCAAACTTACCGCAGTACCGTACTCCCTTTCCTTATGATGACGAAATGGCAAATGAACGAGTGAAAAGCAGCTCGATCGAAGGAGACAGCCAAAGAGAACTAGACAAACGTCAGTAAAAGAAGAATGGGAGTAAGGCTGCGTTCAAAAGTAAAGTTAGTGTGTTGTACTAGAATAATTATTTCATTGGGCGTTCTGCGACACATACGCAATAGTTGGACCTCCCCAGAATCAGTAGGACTTGCATTTGCATTTTATCCCTTCTGCCAGGTTCTTTTTTTTGGTTGAGACACTTATTTAAAGGCCGGCATCTACCCGCCCTGCAACAAGGAATTTCATTGGGCTTTTGTGTCTTTTACTCACGCCCTCCACTCTGCTGTCATTTGAGTGCAGTTACATAAAATTGGTACCCATTTTTACAAGAAGAAATTAATATATCGAAAACAAAACAAAACAAAGGAAAATATTCAGAGCATGCATGTTAAAATGACAATCGACGCTTGTTCGTTTGCAGTTTATATGTTTATCTCCCTATGCTTCAATACGAGTATATACCTGCGAGGAGAATAATCACGTAGAATGAAAATCGATGTCGAGGTTGTAGGATATCGACGCCAACGTATGCATCTATCAAACTAAAAATCGACGCGAGTTCGTTTTGCAACTCATAGGTTTGGTGAACTCAATGTTTTGGTGAAAATGAGGTTTTGATGCGAACTGTTAACGCATCTTTATAGAAAACCTGAATTGAACTTTCTATACTCGCAACTCCATTGCAATCCAATTCAACTAGGCAACTTCAACGCAACTATAGAGAAAACATCGTGGCTCCAAGAAAATAATTCTAGCTAAATATGTATGTATTAAACTTTTGTTGCAAACATTTCGTTTCTCCTGTAAAATTTAAACGACGTAGTATACACAAGACTTTTGGAAGTAAGCGATCGAAAAAAAAGAGGTGAACGTCCAACCAAGCGCAGCGCTGTACAGTAAGTGGACAAATAAACCAAAAAACTTACAAACTACAACAACAGAGATAATCTTTTCCATTTAATTGTCGCGTATGTGGGAAAAAAGGCCATATGACGAAAGATTGCTACCAAAATAAAGAAAAGTCGAGTACCACTGACGAAGTGGAATATGGATTTACAATAACAGAAGAGTCTGTATTTAGGGTATCTAATACGACATAAAATGGTGTGTTGATTCTGGAGCTGCTTCACACATGTGCTCCACGAAATCTTTGTTCGAAAGCCTGAAAATGCACAAAACGAATGGCTATGTGACTTTAGCTGATGGACAGCGAGTGAAAATAGTAGGAATCGGAAAAAAGACATAACATTATTCAGCACACTGTACATACCAACTTTAAATGAAAACCTCATCTCGATAAACAAAGCTACAAGTAACAATCTCAAGGTCGTATTCCAGGGCGACCAGGCGAAATTATACAGCAAGACTGGTACGTTATTGCTCACACCTGATCAAAAAGATGGTTTATATATCGTTTCTGGAAATCATGGGGCCCTAGTAAAGCATGAAAACAATAATTCGCTAGCCTTGTGGCATCGAAGGATGGGCCACCTGAACACGCCACAACAAAATGTTATAGCAGAGTGGGCCAATCAGGCCCTACTGGAAATGGCGAGGTGTTTGAAGCTGGAGGCAAAATTACCTGAACTTTTGTGGGCAGAATTAATTTGTACAGCCGCCTTTATCCGCAATAGGTGTCCAACTAAAGTTAAATGGTCAAATCAACCCAGAGGAACTGTGGACGGATAAGAAGCCAGACGTGTCAATATTCAGGTGCATCGGGAAATTTGAGTCGAAAAGCAATGAACATGTAGTTGTTGAATATAACAATGAACATGATGCGTATTGACTTTGGAAACCTGGAACCCGCATAGTCGTCAGGAGCAGAGATGTACGATTCTTGGAAGAAGAGTCAAACGATATCGGAAATTAAGAAGGATTAGAGAGTGAACACCAAGACATCAGTTTCTCGACCAAACCATCGAAAAGACCAGCTTGCAGGAGTCAGTTAAAGAGGATGCCGACAACACTTTAGTGGATACTGCTGCACAGGTGCCAAACAATGATGTAGAAGTTTATAGCGTTGGAGTTGACCTTATGAACGTGAAACAGCTGGAAAGCAATGAAAATCGAGTCGAGTGGTACAAAGGCATGCAGGACTTGGGTGTTGTTGGACAGGCCAACTAACCGGCAGATAATTAAATCCAAATGGGTTTTTAAAACTAAATATCGTGCAGATGGTACAGTGGAGCGGAGAAAAGCCAGACTAGTGGCAAAAGGATTCTACCAAATTTAAGGGGTCGACTATACTGACACATATTCTCCGGTAGCCAGCATCCATTCTATTCGGCTTACATTGGCAATTGCAACAGAACGTAACTTAAAGTTACACCATCTTGACGTTTCCGTAGCTTACCTTAACGGCGGTGTAGATACCGTCATTTTTATGGAGCAACCAGACGTTTTCAAAAAGGACTCTGCAAGCAAGGTGTGTATGTGAAAAAAGGCAATATACGGACTCAAACAATCGAGCCGCCAGTGGAAATTTAAGTTGGACATAACTTTAAAGGAAATTGGACTCACACAGTTGTCATACGATAAATGCATCTACTATAAAATTATAAAGAAAACATCACAAAACATCACAATCACCGTTTAAGTTGATGACTTTCTTTTAGCCACAAACGATCCTGAAGAGTACTCACTGGTTCATACCATACTGTCAAAGGAGTTCGATATTCGCGATTTGGGTGAACCAAAGTTATGCGTGGGTCTTGAAATCATGCAAAAGAACAAGGAGATCAGCATAAGGCAAATGGGCTACATCAACAGCCTAATTATGTCATACAATTTGGATGAAGGAAAAACATCATCTTTACCTTCACAAGTCAAAATCAATATTCAAAACCAACTATCAAAGGCGAGAGCGAGAAAGTTGATAATACTACATATCGTCAACTCATTGGACGCTTGCTTTACCTGTCCAATTTAAGCAGATCCGAGGCGTAAACATTGGACCGCAGCGCTTAATGTTATAAGATACCTGATTGGAACTAAAGCAGCAAATATTGTGTACCGAAAAACAAGTCAACGATTCCAGGCTTTTTCGGACTCCAATTGGGCTGCCGACACCAACGATAGAAAGTCTCAGTCCGGCTTTGTATTTCTTTATGCTGGCGGAGCGGTTCACTGGGGATCCCGAAAGCAGAAAATAGTTGCCACATCTAGTACCCAGGCCGAATACATCACATTATCTTCAGTGGCAAAGGATGCAGCACACTTCCGTAACATCTTACTCGAGTTTAAACTACACGATGGACACATTGATATATTCTCCGACAGTCAACGCGCAAAACACATCGCAGATGATCAGTCAAACCAAGGAAGAACTAAACATATTGATGTCCGCTACCACTACATTCGGGATGATTTTACGAAACAGCTACCATTAACAACACATCGCAAACATTTCACTGACATGGGTATGACCTTTAATGAATAATTTTTGATTTACATAATGGATTTAAATGAATTATAAGATTTTAGCTTTTTTAAGGTTTTAACGTAATGTTATCAATTCAATAAGTATATTTCTTGTGAAAGCGGAAGATTGACAATTATGAATTTAAGCGGGCGTGTTGATAATATTGAAGTCAATGTGGTAACACCTCAAATGACAACTTTCAACTTCATCAATTGTATATCTCCTGTTTGCTCTAAATGTCAAAACTGTTCTCCTTCTCTTTCTCTTTTTTTTGTTTTACATTCGAAGACGAAGGAAGTCCAAATAAAGTAATCTTAAAATATTAAATAAATCGCTCGTTTTTCTTAACAAAAGGAAAAATTAAAAAAAAACAAGTATTAAGGAAACGCATTGCTTTCTTATTAATTTACTTTTATAGAACTTAATACAATTTTATAGACTTTTGTACATTTGTATATGTTATTCTACACTTTTGTATGCTAAATTGTATTATGATATAAAATTCGGATTATTCTTTCTCGTAAAGTCGAAAAAAAAATCAATTCGCTGGTAGTCTAATGTAATGAGTGCCTAAATGTTCACACAAAAATAGTCCATTTTTTCTCGATTGGTTTCCAGTCTGGAAAGCGGACCTCGCAACATCTCTGTACACCTACCATGAAAGAAATTCAACCGAAAGAGACATCAAATGCTGCTCGTTCCAACAGCGAAACTATTCAGCTCCTTTTGGCTTATGAAAATAAAACTTGGGAAATTTCTTCTGAAATGAGCCAACATCATATTGCACGTCACTCACACGCATAGTTCATGTAAAAATAATTATTTGTTCCCATTCGCACCGCACCAATAGAGAACACCGTATCTATAATCCCTGTCCCTGTCCCTGCCTTTGTGTGAATTGTATCTATCTCTACCAAACCCATCAACCAAAAGGAAATTTACTGGTTCATGGAATTTTTCGATCTCAGCTCAGTTCGGTTATCAACTAGCAAACGGAGTGTTGCAAAAACGGCGTGTGGACTGTGGATATAGTATTTTGGTTCTCGCTCGTTCTCCTATTTTTTTCCCCTCGCGCACTCTGAACACAGCTAATAAATAAGGTAATAGCCAAAAGAAGAAAAATCAAAACGGGTGTAGTTTCACGTAACTTGAAACAAAAAGAAGTGACTTTGCCAGGAATGCGAGTGTGTAATTTATGAAAAAGTGTCTCGTCGTGTTTTGTGTCCTGCTGCCTGAATGTGTCAATAATTGTATAGTTTTATGGTGTTTTTTGCTCCGTTTTCTCCGAATCAATTGTGGAGTAGGTATTCTTCGACTGTGTGTGGTGATTAAAATGCGAAAATTTGTGTGATCTAAATCAAACGTACCTAAC
Organism: Pocota personata; assembly: GCA_963082735.1. Taxonomy (NCBI): domain Eukaryota; kingdom Metazoa; phylum Arthropoda; class Insecta; order Diptera; family Syrphidae; genus Pocota; species Pocota personata. The sequence continues at coordinate 7,613,510 of OY720433.1, forward strand.
TCACTCATCCAACAAACACACACACACGCACTCCAGCAAGCCAACAACAATTAGAAAGTGTAACAAACCGCGTGAGAGTGAAGTATTTTTTTTAATTTGTTGTGCGTCGTGTTGTTCAACTGAAAATATGGAATGGTAATCATCTTTTTCCCGAATTTAATTGAAAATTTGACAGCAATTTGACACATAAAGTCCTTCTAGGTTAGTATTGAAAAAAAATTATAGATGGTATGAATCAAAACTCGATAAAATGTCGAGCCGAGAGAAAAAAAAAAAAAAAAAAAAAAACTGAAGATATGCGTAACAGTGGGAGGGAATGAGACCACTGTGTAGATTTTTAATCTCTTAAAACAGGCGAGGTCAGCAAACAAAAAGGAAAATTCCTGAGGAATTTCCTCCCTTTTTTTTTCTTTTGTTTTCGCCAGGCTTTTGATTTTTAGCAAAAACAATACAAATGTTTATGCATTTTTGGAAAATTTTCATTTGCCTAAGTAGGGTGGATGGAAGTTCCACACACATACATACAGATGCACATAAGTTGTATGCAACAGCAAGTTTTTATTTTTATTGTTTATTTTTTTTTTTTATTCTAGTCTCATTTTTGTAGGGTTATCGCTTTAAAAAAAAAAAAAAAAATTTAAAAATTCCTTGGGAAAAAAAAAAAAAAAGTAAAAAAACTTGTAGTATCGTGCGGGAAAATAATTTCATTTTGATTGAGGAAATCAGCCTTTGTTTGGGAAGAGGCGAGTGGAATTATTGTCGCCGCTCGGCGAAAGACATTCGATTATGAGGAATGGAATGCTTGCTTGCTGCACACTGACATTTTACGGTCATTGCGCCGTCTTTTGATAGTCTCGTTCGTAGCTGGTTTTGTCCTTCAGTGGTTTGATTACTTATTACTTCAGAGGATATTTTTTTCTTGTTTTCGAGTTACTATGAGCGTTTAATGTGAGACGCGATAGGGGAATCAACAGATTAGAGATCCCCGCCGCCGAGAGATGGACGCATGACACTAGTAAGTGGTTGCAAATTAATCGGGACCGGGAAGAACTGAATTCATTTACCACAGTCTAGAACAAAAGAGTAAGACACTGTACGAGTGTATATAAAAAAGTAACGAGACTGGTAAAATAAAACCCACAATAGGGTAAAACATCCAGTTACGGACGGGCACCCCTTAAGAGATTTTTCAAATTCATCTGTTTACGAGTACTATGTACTTGATACTTGATATTTAAGATTCGATAAGATTTAGTGTAATTGACTTGTAAGGCACGAATGCAGTTAGCTTCCAAAACAATTTTTTGAAGCCATTCGATGCGTGTTGTGCTGATTTCAAAACTGTTCGACTCTTCTCGTTCAGAAGTTGTAGCGATCTTAATGTAATTTCAGGGTTTTTTTTTATTTAAGATATCGTTGCAATAGCTTCTGAGCGAATCGCTCGGGCAAGATATTAATAAAAAAAAATCAAAATCATATTCCAATGTTGTTGTACGTTGTACATTCAGCTCTGAAATGGTAATTTCAAACGGCTATAACTTCTGAATGGGAGAATTCCGACTTGTTTTGGCCGAGGTTTTCATTATGCGCACTAAGCAGATTTTTTTTTTTATTTTTTTGTTTAAATTGACTTATTCTAAGATATACTGTAAAAGAGTTTTTGTGCGTTTTCAATTTTCACAGAAAAGTGCATGTATACAAACTGCACAAATGGACGCGTTCACTTCGCATAACGCTTGTTCTAAGTGATTTCTGCTGCTGAAGAGAGGTATGGGTGGGGTGGTGAATGCAGTGAATGTTGGAAAATATTATAGGTATTGCCATATGTCCCAAAGTTAATTTTGTCCTTTGATATTTTTTTTTTTTTTTTTATTGACAGAAAATATTATACTGCTAAATACCCCAGAGTAAATATAATTAAACTTTAGCTCCAGGCGCCTGCCTGACAGTTGTTGACATACCCTTACCGGAGCAACGAAGTCGCGTGAGCGGCTAAACCCTGCTGAAAAATGGATTAAAATCCTGTTAGCGATCGAAGCGAGCCACCCACCCCATACTTTAAATACACCAGACTTTCTTACAGACGCCCGCCTGACAGTTTTTGGTATACACTTATTCAACTATGTAACTTCGTTTAAAGCGCCAGGTGATTTCCACTTAAACTGGCAACACTGTTTTCAACTATAAACAAATGAAAAACATGCGAAAAAAAAAATTTTTTTTCCTCAAGAAAAAAATATTATATTTATGTTTTTTAGGCCATTTTAAGCCAAAAAAAAATGTTTTGCTCAGTGCGCATAATGGAAACCCACCCCCTTGTTTTAATTACAGTTTTGAAATTCGTTTGGGAGCTAAACTGCATTCGTGCCATAAATAATTAAGTTTTTAGTAAAGGTTTTAGAGCCCACTGTTTTTAATCAAAATGTTCAAATTGTATTAAAGTTCCTTAATTAGAAGCAACTTTTATTTAGCGCATTTTATACATTAGCGCTATTGAATTAATAAAACGTACATATTTGTTAGAGAGAATGGATTCTGGGATGCCTCTCCTGCATAAGGCCAACCAGATAGCATCTCGATTGAAGCTGTCGGAAGTCTTATCGAAGTCGATAAACAGTAGTGGAGACCTATACTCGACGGATTGCTCTATTATGATCCGTAAGGAGTTTATGTGGTCGATGCAGGACGATCCAGCACGAAAGCCTGCTAGAGAAAATAGAACGCATATACCTTTCCAGTTTCCATAATCTATCATCCCTCTTTTCCACTCCTGGGGAAATTACTCATTTTCCCACGCTCTCCGTATGAGCGGGTGTAGCAGTTCAGCCGATGCAGTTTGGCGCCGCCGGCAGGGATGCCATCAATACCCACAGCTTTGTTTTTCTTGAGGGACTTGATTGCTGTTGTTACTTCTTCAGTCCCTTGAATGCTTTACGATCGTTGTCCGTGTACGATAGCTAAAGGTCGTCAACAAAGTATCCATCCGTATCCCAGGCCTTGTTGCGGCTCGCTGGGCCACAGACCAACCGACACTTATTCTGTTTTGTGGCGCAGAAGGCTCGCCATTCGTCCTCTTCCGTTCGCAATTTCCAGAGAAATTCCCAGATGGCACCACGAGGAGGTGGCAGTAGGGCTTACTAAAAGAACTGACAGATGTTCGGCTGCAGTGGCTCTTTCTCGTTATTTAGCGGACCAACACCTATCGAGAGATGCTGCTCCTATGAGGCCTTTGTTAGTCGTTTACCTTCTAAGGTTAGGAGGCAATATCGTCATCTCGAAAAACGTTGAAAGTAGGAGGTACATAGATTAGTTTCAGTTAGAGCATAGATATCAAAAGGGAGAGCATGAGATTGGGACCAAATAGCAAACATAGGAGGCTTATGGCATGGTGGTTTAACTACTGGCAAAGATGGCAAGTTAGGGACGAAAAAATTTGCCGTGATCCACTCGGCTCCGTTGAAGGTGTGAGACTCCTAAAGTGTACATAATTACCGAAAGCAGTAAGGTCGTCCGTCCCTTTTTCAGGAGACATATTGAAAATCTCATGGTACCTGATATAAAGGTTCCTGAGGCTGATAGGGTCGGCGGCGAGGCCTTCCTGCTGGATGGAAACCATGACGCTTTTACCCTCATATCAAACTGAGTCATATTTATTATGAAGATAAGCAAGAAAAAGTCGTATATTCTCGTATATTTTTTTTTTTATCTAAGCTTAGTGAGTGTATAGCGACATTCAGTGGAGTTAATGATTTGGTGCGTTAGTTTGACTGTAGGAGGCAAAAGGGGGTCAAGAATGGGGGCAGAGGAGGAAGAGATTGTCGAGGAAGATGTGTTAGAAGTGGGGTTGCATGAGAGAAAGGACAAGACATTAGATGTGGGGTTTAGAATATGGGATCGAATGAAATTAGGGTACTTAGCACCAGTGAGATCAAAATTAGGGAAAGAGTTACTAGTGGGGGCATGTGTTAACAGCGTACATGGTTGAGAGGAGACAGTGTGTGGGGGGCGGTGTTAATTTGAAAGAAACGCGTTGATGCGGGGACTACAGTGCCATGGAGGCAACTATTGCATTAGAGTGTGGTTGGTTAGGCATACAGGTGGGAGAGGCACCAATTAGAGTCAGATTTAGGATGGGAGTTGGAAACGGGTCTTGATAACTTATTTCTAGAATTTAGTTTAGAGCGAAGATTGGTTGTATCCTGTTTCTTTGTAGGTTTGTCCGTCTATTTACAGATACGCATCTTACCGAGTTGGATTTCGGAATAATCATTCATATCTAGACGGGAGGTCGAATTTGAAGATTTGATTACTTTTGTGGTGAGATGGCAAAGACATTTTGCATTGGCTGATGGTAATTCCAAATTTCTTTTCGAAGAATTTCGTCATCCAAGAAACAGCAGCGCCTTTGATGAGGAGGATGGTTTTCTGAGTTTAGTTTATCCCGCATACGCCGCCAAAATGTTAGATGAGTTTGCGAGGAGCGGGGACGGGAGGAGTCTACGTTAAAACGGTTTCGGACTCTTGGATTGCAGGGGCAGTGGAAAGTTTTGCCGATTGAACAGTCCGCAATAGGCGGACAGCCAAAATTGATGTGTTGGCATTCGGGTTATGTTGGGTATAGATTGGAAAATCGGCAATGTGATTCTCAATGTCGGAAATAATTGATCGTGCCTCTGCAAGTTCATCGCCGATACCGTTGTTTCTGTCGAAAATTACTTCGAGCATAGGGTCGGCTGCTTGGGAGATAGTTGTTTGTTTGCGGAAGGATTGGAATTGAATGTCTATGTCTTCACGCAGGGTGTTTATGGATTCGCACATTTGATGGTTAGAGATGATTTGCGCGGAACAATTTGTTTTGAAATCATTTAACGTTGTATTAAGATAGCGCACGGTGGTTTCATCGTTCATGGACCTTACTAAAACCAACTCGGTAAAACCGGCAATTTGTTTGTCGATGTTGATGAGTTTGGATTTGATTAGGTCGGTTAAGGTCTGAACCGAGTTGCCTAAGTCGTCAATATATCTAACACTACTTTCTAAATTAGAGAATTTGTCCATAATCTTCTTATTAAGACTTTTTTTTGGTATGAGTCATTGGAGTCACTGAGTCACTGAGTCACTGACGCACTTTATCGCTAGGAGCATGTGTGAGAGTGAAATGTTCGTGCATTCATCGCAAAAGAAAAAGAGGTTGTCAGAAAACTCTGATGAATACCGTATTTCTTTTATTTGGACCGACAAATGTAGCATGAAATGACTTGCCACAAATGCCCTTACGAACAACCCAACCAGCATTGTTATCAACGATTGGGCAGTTAGTGATTCCGCAAGATATGGCAATAGTAAGGTAAAAGAAAAGGCAAACAAACGAATAACAAACTGCGAGAAATGCAGGTCGACGATTTTAGGAGCGCGTACTATAAAGTGGGTCAAAATATTTATTATTAAGCGAGAATTGCTTTGGACAAATTGAATGACAAATTAAATAATATTTCAAACTTGCGGAGCAAAAAGAAAATGCGACTGAACGCGGTGAACGGTTGGAACAAGAAAACCGTACGAAATTACACGAATGTGGAAATGTATTATAGTTTTGAGGAAAATCATGTCCCAAATATACTTGCAAAACAATAGGTTCTAAACACGAATCCACATATGTCCAATCGTGGAAGTATGAAAACTATTCGATTTGGCCGGTAACTAAAGTGTACTTAAGTAAATATTTAAGTTTTTTTTAGAATAGATAAGTAGTAATAAATAACATACTGGTAACTGCATGATTTATAAAATTCCTCTGGTTAAAAAGTGAAAGATGCACCAAGTACACTTTCCACATGGGTTGATTCATTATTCAATGCCAGGATAATCCAATATTTCCCAAAGAAGGTTGTGGGTGGTCTCTCTTGCAGCAAGTGGCCTCTCATTGCCTTGTTGGAAGAGTGCGTATCGGCGATTGATCAATGCTGATCATCTTTCTTCACTCGATCTAATAGTTGACTATATAATACACCTTTGTGATGGTTTTGCCAGAAGAAAGCAGTTCAAAATGGACAATAACACACATATCCTACCAGACAGAGAGCATTACCTTTTGGGGCGGAGACCTGCCTTGAGCATTTGCTGTTATTTATCTGAAGGACTCAGACACGGGATCAAAATTTAAACGAGAAGGCAACGAAGAAAACTTTATTATTTGTTGGTGCCGTTTTTTGTTTGCGCTCAAATCGTGCGGTACCCATTTTCCGAACTTAGATACTTTATTAAGTGCTTTTAAGTGTCTGTGCACTGTGGGAGTGGAAGAATTCAACTTCCCGCCTACTTCCTCAACGCATGCGAATGGGTTTTCTTCCAGAATGTCTAGCAGCACGCCAGTATCCAGGCAACTGGCCGTTCTTTGCGGTCATTTCAATTTGTAAACCATCTTTGGAACTGGCTTTCATTATGACATGTCTGTCATACACTTCACATACTCGTAATTTACGTTTATGATTTTATGACATTCCATCAAATATGCTTCTGTGGTCACTTTATTTTAATGGTTAATATCTCACACAATAATCGAAAAGAAAAGCTGTACAATAGAAACTACAACTAAAAAAGGCGCCGCGGACAATTTTATCTGGGAGGTACAGCGAGAATGTTCCATATTGTTGATAAACTGCATTACTTCACATATATACATATGATCTGTCTACATTCAGACTTTTGTATCCGCTGTAGCCACTTCTCTAGACTTACTCTATAAAATATAGCATCCTTCAGCGAAAATCACATTAAATCAGTCTTAAGCGTCTTTTATCTATTCCCATCTTTTTTCCGTTTTAGTTTTGAAGGTAAAAAATATTAGCATGAAACCAAATCTGGGCTATAGTGTGGATGGGGCATAATTTCCCAACGAAATTCCCGCAAAACATCTAGAGATTGCCTCGAAGAATGGTCTGAGGCGTTATCAAGACATGCTGATTGAACTTTCCAGGTCCTTTATTCTGAATTGCAGCTTTCAGTTTTCATAAAACCTGAACTTGCTTGTAGCAATCTACCAGGATAACTCCTTCAGTATCTGTGGCCGTAACTATTTTAACTGACCTTTCTGCTTTGAATTTTGTTGGTCCAATAACTTCCTTTTGGCAACCACTCCTTTGATTGCATTTTGAACTCGGGATCATACTAGTAGATCCAAATCTCATCTCCAGCGAGCAAAAAAAAAGTTTGTCTAGATCCGTCTAAATCCATGTGTTCATAGCGTAACGCTTTGGGCACCCAATGTGCTGAAAGCTAGGAAACTCCCCAGCGATCATTCAAAATCGCGTGGACTGTTCCATAAGAAATGTCTAAGCTATTTCTGTGATGGAAACTCGTCGATCCTCGACTAACATTTCTTGCACTCATTGATTGACATGGTCAAATGACGATGGTTTTGTTTGAAATGCTTGATTCACTCAAAAATCTGAGTACGGCTTGGTGATTCATTCCCGTAAACTAAGGCACTAACTTAAGGCATCAATGATGTCACCACTATTCCATCCGAGTATGACCAAAAATATGTTTTCATTCTTAAAAAAAAAAAACATACCGGCAATCTATCTTAAATTTGCAAATAAACTACAGACCCAATGGGCTCAGTGGTTATACGCGTGAGAGGGAGACTCAAAGTTCGGGTCCTAAAAAATATCAATTTTTTTCGCGACCCTTCCTCTCACGAACGTCTGACAAACATCCGAGAGGAAAATTGTTACGAGAAGCTTCTCTCAATCGAAGAAATTGGCCTTCGGAAAGGGCATAAAATCCCATTAAACGCACTACAATCATAGAAGATCTATTATGCTCACTCCTGGTGTTGGTTGAGGTTGTTCTTAAAGCAAAGCACCACCATCTTGAGAGCCTAACTATTTTAAATTGCCCCTGTCTTCGTAGCTCTTCTGGTCCTCTGATGGAGCAGTTGCGCCTTATTTTGCTAACTTGTTGGCTACCTCTTTACCCTCCACTTTACTGAGGCCTGTTGTTAACTACGCCTGGGGTGTTTGGGAACTTCTAAACCATTTTTTCGCTGACAACATAAGAGCTTACTAAATGGTTGTCTGATATAATCGAAATATCTTGCTTGCAATAGTTTATATCAAGGTTAAGTTGAATATACAATACTGGAATACTCCTGCTGTAGGCGTCTCATATATTGTGAATACGCTGATGCTTTCTTATTACTCAGTTCTGTACTGGCGCTGTATTTCGTGATAATGTCTCTTCGAAAGAAATTTCATTTTCTGGACCAAAGATGCACTTCCTCTTTCCTAACTCTCAAATACGATGTGGTAAGATGTTAGAACGAAGACTACTCAATAATCGTGGTGGGACATCATCTCATTGCTATTAACATGCATATGCAAGCCAACCATTTGACTTTCCCAAGGATTATCGTTTATTTGGGAGTCGGACAGAATCCCGAAAAACATAATCCCGAAAACCCAAAATTCCGAAAATCCACAATCCTGAAAGGCCAAATTCCCGAAAATAAAAGTGAACACCTCGCACCCACTCCAAATCTTACAGTGACCCCAAGCAGGGGGTTGCAGGGGGCATATATTTGAACATTTGACAAATTTTTAATTTTATATAATTTTTCGGGATTTTGGCCTTTCAGGATTTTGGTTTTTCGGGATTTTGGATTTTCGGGATTTCAGTTTTCGGGATTTTGACCCCAACCCCGTTTATTTTTGTACACTCTTGTCTGAGTATAGTCGAACATTTAACGCTGCCTGCTGATTCTGCTCTTGAATAGGTGTTTACTTGGATCATGGTCTGATGATCGCTATGTATAGCCCGTGTATTACAGCAGGCCTCAGATCCCGCGGCTCGGTTTTTTTTTTCTCGCACCTAAAAGGGCAAGTATTCGTGAAAATTTTCGGTTGCGAGATTTTGATCAATCTTGATATTACTTTAATAGAGAAACTTAACAGGTGGGTTTCTCAATTATGTTGGTCTGTGTGTATGTACATATGGCCGACTGCATCGTAAGTAGCTGGACGTATTTTCTTCATGCTTGAGGTCTGAAGGGTCACAATTTTAGGCGCATTGGAATTTTCAATTTAACCCTGGGTCACGGAATGTGGTGACTTCTACGAAGCTGCAGGTTACAGTACAGGTTCATGGGTTGTGTATGATGGGATGGCCTTTGGGTATAAAGGTTAAGTGTGAATAAGTATGTTTTTATAAATAAACAGTCTCGAACAAACAAAGGATATTGGACAATTGTGGGGGAAATTTGCAGTTTGGCTCTACAATTTCTTAAGGAAAGCCAAATATGTAGGTATCAAAAACATTAAACCATTATCCCCTCCGCAGTATTACAGGTTAACAAACTTTAAAAGACATCGCCTTAAATGATGCAGAATATTAAAAAAAAATAAATAAATACCGAAATTAACGGTTAAAAATCGTTTTTCTCGTAAACGGCTCTTACGGTTTTCTTCTTCAACAGTCGATATATTCTGACAAATGGCGTACCAAGTTTTCGACAAACAAATTTATATAACGGTACATATTTTACTTAATAATAATAAATAAATAAATATTTTGGCGCTAACAGCCCATACATGGCCTGGTCTAGCTTCTTGCAAGGAATGAATGGTTGGGTTCTACAGTTTTATACCGTTTCTGAAGGGCAATTTTGTTTCGATTGAGAAAAGGTTCTCATCACAATTTTACTCTCGGATGTTTGTTTGGCGTTCGTGACAGGTGGGACCGTGAAAAATTGTATTGTGTTTCCTGGAATTCCTGCTCAGTGATCGCACGCTACTTAACCACTGAACCAAGACGCTCACTTTACTTATTAGTTGGTTTTTAAAAATTGGCTATTTCTTGGCTGACTCGAATGATTTTATTCGAAATCAATATTTAAACAATATTTGACACGTTCAAGGTCAAAGCATACCAAAATTTGAAAGTGAAAAAAATGATTTCTGCGATTTTATTTAAATTTCGAATTTGAGTGATTTGCAAATATCTATAAAATGTGTATGTACAATATATGTAAGAGCAAGTACGTGCGACCCAGTCGTGCACTTTATTTTCTAGGGCAGTATGAGTTTCGACTATGCCATGCAATTATGCCCAGGGGGTACCACCAGCCAATCATAGATTTGATTCTCTGTCACCACCATTGAAAAATCACAATCGCAAAAGAATGTGTCTAATGCTTGTCTTATGATTTTCCGTTGCATTATATCCACCAAACAACAGGTTTATGTGAATCTGCAAAAAGCTGCGATTGTATAATCTCAATCGGAAGTGCGCAAACGTTCATATGTAGAAATCCATGTGATTCATTCATATTTCTGACAATCAATTTGTAAAAAATAAGGTCTGTTCCTTTTTTTCTCCACTCTATTGCCGTTCTGATCGGTCAACTCAATAGTTGCATTCAGTTCGTTGAAACAGATGCGCATTAAACACTGTTTTTTTTTTTTTTTAAATAAAACTAGATCATTGGATTTAAAGGAAATACTTACAATTATTTAGTATAGTTTGGTTCGCAGGAATCAGTTGAGTTGGAAAAAAGTGAAATAAAAAGTGCTAGATATAGAGTGAAAATTATAAAATTACTTGAATTTGAAAAGTATTATTTTGAATTGCTGAAGTTATAGATAGTTTTTAATAACGTCCATTTAAACGGACTTTACGTACAGCAGTTACATTTTTGCAAAATTAGTAAGAAATTTTTTTTTTTAATGCCTTCCTGAGAGTTTCGACTTAGACTTTTTCACGTTTAGGGCACCTGAACGTCTTGAGTGTCACGGCTCTGAAGTGATACATGATTTGTTTCTTCTCTGTAGCCCAAATTCTTCGTGTAAGATTGGTACCTGAATTTTTTGAAAAGTGATTTGTTGGACTCATTCATCATAACAAACAAAAAAAAAATTAATTTACCAGCAAAAAATTAATTCTTCCATCAGCAGAAAATATCTTTTTAATTTGTAGAAAATAAAGAAAAAAAAACAATTCAGCAAAAAAAGTTCAGTCGTTCTTCGAATGATTGGCAAAAATTAATAATTTAATCAGCAGAAAAAACAGTTTTTCAAGATAAAGAATACGAAGAAAAACAGTTATTAAAAAAAAAGCTTCAGCGATTACAACTTAACGGTTTCTTTCTTTTGGCACAAAGACAAAATGGTTGCATTTCACATTTCAAAGGCTTTTGGCAGAGTAACATACATTTGGGATCGATGAATCTCTTGTTTAACTGGTCTTGTTAATGTGTGTAATGCACGAATGTCTCCTACCATTTTTATATTTTTTCTAAATGATTGTTGTCTACCACTTTTAATCTAATAGGTTTCTCGACTGATGACACTACCATCAGTTGCTCATACTCCATATACACCATTCCTGTATAATATCTAGCTTTTGAATCGCATTTGTTCTGTTAACATTCATGGCCGACAAATATTGCTAGCCCTCATGAAAATCGCACAATTTTCATGCGCAATTATCGTGTGTACATAGTACGAAATTCTTCTGGAATCTTTCCCTTTGGCAGTTTAAGTATAAGATGCCAGCTTTAACTATCTCAGATTTGATATTCTCCGCGATTCCCGCTTGTCATTTCTAGTTCTTCGACGATTGCCGTTTATGTGATACATAGTATACGAGTATAGTAGTCCTTTTCTACTACCGAAAAACTGGGCCTCGTAATTCTGTCTCTGTTCGACTGGCTGTACCTCGGATTGTTGCCTAAACGACTTTACGGGTTTTCTTCAATTTTCATATTTGGGGTCATTTTCATTCTGGCCTCACGGTGTATTTTGAAAAATTGCGATGTTCTCGAAAACGGCTCTTGCGATTTGGACAAAATTTCTTATCTGAGGTATGGTAGACGTTTACAATCGTTATTGTGTACGTTATTTTCGAATAACGGCACTTACTTCTTAGCGGACTTGTGTAAATTGGCCATTTCTCGGATATGGCTTGAACGATTATATTCAAAATTTATATCTTTTGACAAAAAAGTTTTTCAGCTTTTTAACGGATTTTACGAAAAATCACTTCTTATCAATTTAGCCTAAATTTGAGATTTAAACAATTTACAAACGAACAGCACATATGGAACAAGTACCCGCAACCCATTATTGTAATAGAGAATTCTATGTATTACAAATGCATCGCGTGAAAGCAGTAACGTCGAAAAACAATAATTGACTACATTCACTTCTGCCATCATCTCTTCTAATTTCATTATTTTTGCCAATACTTCCTGTCCTGATTATACGAGTAAGGTCTTTATAGACCCCATTTATTCAAGGTATTTTTCAAAGGATATTGACTTTAAATTTGTCAATCACAATTTGTATAACCATTTATCTCTCCAATTTACATAATAGAATGAAAATATAAACAAACAAATCTTAAAACAAAATTAAATAGAATTATACGTCGTGGCTCACAATTAATTTTATTGTCAAGGATAACGAAATAAGTAGGCGCGTTATTATCAGCTGAAGAAAATTATATACACACTGTGATATGGTTAATCATTCTTGATTTCACAATAGAATTCTTAGTGAGAATTTTGTTTTATTTTTTGGGCAGATATAGAGGCCCATGCATACAAGAAATTGTGATAATAATTGTTGTGATCTGGACGTGAACGCGCATTTCTTTCAAGACAACCTCGAATTGGTTTCGATGCAGAAAGCAGCAGCGGATAACTTTTAATCCATATCATATCAAGACTAGTTATTATAATGTGGAAGATTAGAACATAATAAATCACAAAGCTCCACAAAAACTAGTTGGTAAGTTTTTGTTTCTTTTTACGCTAGTGGAATCAGAGATATATTTTCAGGCTTGTTGTAAGGGTGCAGAGCGCTACATGCAGTGTTCCGTAATGACGACTGGCGAGTCGACTCATTTTTCAAACACATATTTCATGATCAATTTAATGTGTGTGAAAAAAGAATCAATTAGCCTGTCGTCTTTTCCACAGACGACCTCAGGGTGTGAATGTCTTATCGTTTTCGTCGTCGTTTTCAGCCCATTGTCATACTCGTATTTTGTTTTCGTAACGTTTTTAAATTTACGCATGCAGGGGTTCCCTTTGTGCATATGAGTAAACGTACTATATATGTACATATGTACGTGTGTTTCAAAACCAAGTATTTTTGTTACTTTCAGTTTCGATACCTACTTGATATTAGAAAAAAGTACTTGTATCGAAATAATGATATGAAAACGGAACGTGGCCGTACGAATTATAACACAAACTCGGAAGAGTGAATATCTTGTATTATTTACGGCAATTGGTCATAAATCAAAAGCGAAACAGGGCAAATATTAAAACTAACCAATTGTCAATGTACTGAATTGTTTTCTAAAAGAAATTATCTCCAATGGATATCAAGGTAATGTTTCCAGTTTTTATGTACATATGTACGAGTACATACGAGACGCAGAGATGGCGTTCCAATCAGCAAAAATTTATGTTTCCTGTCTGGGTGCACTTCTCATTAGTTCGTATGACAAGTTTCAACTTGTTCTCTCAAGTAGTTTCTTTACACGAATTTTTGCAGTAGACGTCTTGCGAGTTTTTCGTTAAAATGGATAAACTTGAATATAGTGCGGTGATAAAATTTTTCGTTTTGGATGGGTTAACCCCTAAGGAAATTCATCCAATGTTGACAAAAGTTTACGGGGACTCTGCTCCTTGGTGAATTTAAACATGGTCGCACGTCCCTCGAAGATGACCCACGTGAAGGACGGCCAAAAACTGCAACCACACCTGAAACCATGGAAAAAGTGCATGGTATCGTGTTGGACGATAGGCGAGTGATAGCTGAGGCGCTGTGTGTATATCGGAAGAGAGGGTGCGAAATATCTTGCACAAAAACTTAGGGATGCGAAAGCTCTGCGCTAGATGGGTGGCGCATTTGCTGAATGCCGATCAAAAGCAAATGCGCAAACGATTTTCGCGGCAATCTTTGGACCGATTCAATAGGGATCCGACCGATTTTGTGCGGCAATTTGTCACCATGGATGAGACATGGGTCCACCACTATACGCCAGAAACGAAACAGCAGTCGAAGCAGTGGGTGGAAGCCGGTGGTTTAGCACCAAAGAAAGCGAAGTCGATCGCATCTGCCGGAAAGGTCATGGCCAGTGTGTTTTGGGATGCGAAAGGGATCCTGTTAATTGATTACCTTGAGAAAGGCAGATCAATTACAGGCGAATATTACTCCAATCTTCTTGACCAGCTGGATGCCAAAATTCGCGAGAAGGGACCTGGCTTGAAAAAGAAAAAAATCATCTTTCACCAGGACAATGCACCTGCACACAAGTGTGCTTTAGCAATGGGAAAACTGAGGGTTTGTGGTACGATTTGCTCGGCCATCCCCCCTATTCACCTGATTTGGTACCCTCAGACTTCCATCTGTTCCCAAACTTGAATAAATTTGTTTCTGTTAAGAGCTTCGCATCCAATGCAGAAGTTGAGGGGGCCGTAGATGAATATTTCCACAGCCTTCCAGACTCTCACTTCCGAGAAGGAATACTGATGTTGGAGAAACACTGGACCAAGTGTGTTGAAGTCAAGGGAGATTATGTAGAAAAATGAAATCATTTTTTAACTGAAAATCGCATTCTTTCATTGTCAGGCCGAGAACTTTTCACCTTGCCCTCGTATGTGTGATATGTACAAACAAATGTGAACATCTCGAAAATGGTGCATCTTATGAACAAAACCATTAAGGTTCAAGTTTTTTAGTTTTAAAATATGGATGTACAAAACCGAATTTTTTTTATAAGTCCTACTTTACCCCGAATTTAATCTTTTTTAAGTGCGAATATCTCGATTACGATCAAAATTGATTGATTTTCCATTATTAAAAAATAATATTGCAATAAATAATTATTTAGACACACTTAATTGGCAAGGCATTCTCATTCTCATTTAAAGGTAGCTTTTACTATGTTTAGAAACGTAATTGATTCAACAATTTCCACGTTTGTGCTAGTTAATCGATTAAAAAAATTTAATAAGCCCATCTGGTTTAACAAAACATTATCTAGGTTGAAGAATGGTATGAATAAGGTGTGTAAAAAGAGTGAGATCAATTTGTGAATTGAGAAGGGAGTACGAGTTTTTAAAGAAGTTCACATAGTCCAATATAAAACTGGATTCTAGAACTCTCTGGAAATTTAGTGATGATTTAAAGCATATTTGTGACATGTTTGCGCCATTTTTCCAATATAATTTCGTTATTGATTGTATTCGCAATATTTCAAAGTGAACTCGTTACTAATTTAGGTTTCCTTTCTTTGAAGGAAGATGAAATTCTGCTAGAGTTTCGAACCTGTAGTTTTAGTTTGGCCCAGCCTTTAAAGATTATATTTAATATGTCTTTGAAGGGTAGTAAATTTTGAAATTGCTGGAAGCATTCATGTATAACGCCCAATCACAATTCGGGATCTAAAAGAATAATTGATAATTATAGTTGTATTTGATTCCTAAAATATTTGAAGCTATTGTTAACAAGACGTTATATTCCGTAGTGCACAATCACATTTCTGAATATCAACATGGTTTTGTAGGCGGTAGGTCAATTTATACAAATTTAGTTATCTTTAAAAACTATTATCTCCATAATATGGAAAAACGTCCTCAAGTTGACTGTATACATGTATAGTAAAGCTTTTGCCGGGTGCAACACAACGCTTTTGTTATGAAGCTGAAATTGTTTGGTTTTCACTCTAGTATCTTGTGGTGGATTAGAAGTTATTTGATTAATCGTAAGCAGTACGTGAAGATAGGATCTATGCTTTCTAATGAGATCTTAAATTACTCAAGTGTTCACCACGGAAGTCACCTTGGTCCACTTCTCTTTCTACTCTTCGTCAATGTCTTGCAATCTTTAATTTCTAACTCCAAATACGAGTACATAATGTACGCAGATATCTTTAGGTCTGTATCTGATGCCTTGGAACGTCAACATTATGTTAACCGTGTAAATGAGTGGTGAAGTTTAAATGGATTATACTTCAACATTAATAAATGCTCGGTTATAATTATCAAAAGGATAAGATCGCCTATTATCTATGAGAACAGAATGCAGAATTCCGTACTAAAACGAGTTACTGATCAAAAAGACTTGGGAGTGATTTTTTATGCTGAACTACAGATCTTTTTCATTGCATTTTGATTATACATATACAATAGTTTGCAAAGCTAATCGTATGCTGGGTTTTCTGTTTCGGAATTCGAAATATTTTAAAGATCCTTATACATTATAAAATTCTTTAGTACATTCTATACTAGAATACTGTTGCGTAGTTTGGAATACTTATTACTGCAATGCTGAAATCTAGATATAGTACTAACTATGGGGAGAATGACCCTGTATCTACGGCATGTGTTAATTATAATATATATGAAAATGTGGCTGATTTTAATGTAAATAGAAGGATTTGTAAAATTACTATTAATAATAATCATATTTTGGGGCTAACAGTCCAATGCAGGGCCTGGCCTAACTTCACGAATGGTTGGGACCTACAGTTTTATGCCGTTTCCGAAGGGCATTTTTTTTCGATTGAGAGAAGCTTCTCATGACAGATTTACTTTCGGATGTTTGTCAGACGTTCGCGAGAGGTGGCAAAGTGAGAAAACTATTTTTGTGTTTTCTTGAATTCGAACCTTGAGCCTCTCACTCAGTGATCGCGCACATAACCACTGAACCACGGCGCCCACAAAATTACTATTATGAACTTCTTATAAATATTATTGCTAAAACTATTTGAATCTTTTAAAATTATGAAATTTTGTATATTTACATTAGTAGTCTAGAAAAGGTTTATACACCTGCAATACGAAAAAGCAAATAAATAAATAAAATTGTAGGTTTTAGAAAAACGTTTGTAATCGTCCAATATGCCCTACTTTGCACCGAAAGTAGTACACTCGTACAACAGCAATTCACCCAGTGTTAAACTTTTTTTTGTGGCACCCGCATTTCAATATTCCGGGTCATACAGGGGCTTCTAGGAGTCGTTTGAAAAATACCTACATATTGGAATTGAGAAAAAAATATTTTGTACAACTCCCTGTATTTCTAAATTTGAAATACCAGTTCCACTAAGTTTAAAGAAGAAAATAACTTTTGCATGGAGACACCTTTCGAAAACTGTGTTTTCTTGGTCTTGGTCGGAACGTATTCTAACAATATTGTTGTGGATTATTGCTATGGCTGGTAGATCATTTGTTTATGGTTTATGGAGATCTTTGCTGACACCACAGAAGGGTTCAGAGCCAATTATTGGACTAGAAGAGTCGGCTTTAACTCGCGAGTCAGTCGATTCATTTTTGGAGGTACAACGCGCAACTACATACATATGTAGTTACTCAAACGCCAGCACTTGCTTTAGAGTTACTGTGTGTCTATATCATCATGCAATGATCCTTTCTGGCAATCATCTTTTCATACAAGACAAACATATTCTTATGTGATTTTGTTTTGAAACGATAGCCCCAACATCTTTTTAGTGTTCAGTACCGAAACAGTAAAAGGGAACACTAATGGATTCAACAGGATAGCTGTCTGTCCATCCATTTGAACCGGTTGACCTAGAGTGCTGACGTATTCCACAAAAATTAACGAGAAAGCGAAATTAGGACAAATTTAAAATGACGCTAGGAAACACTAACGGCGAAAGGTTGATGTATTTTTTTTTTTTTTTTAATTACACATATGCAGAAGGTTTTTAAATTTAAAAAAAAAAAAAAAAAAAAATATAAATTCTTGCCTTGGTTGGTATTTGAATCGACAAGAGGTCAACAAGCAAAGACACTACCCACTAAATAACGGCTGTCACAATTTCACTTCAGTATATATTATTGATCTCTGAATCATATTTTCCAATGCTTAAGAAGAGTTTTGGAACGGTTGTACACTCTATGTACGATTACCATCCACGTAAGTTATGTTCTGACCGCATACTCGTAATAATGCGCCAGACTCGTGGAATGTACAAGATATTCCACCCTCTTCTGTAAACTATTTCGAACCTTATTTCCACGTCTACTGCAAATAGTCAGCATCATATATATTTTTTTTGTAACAGAAGAACCATTGCCAAGGAGCTATGTATAGCGCATCAACTATAAAATCCTATCGAAGGAGAGAAAGCGACAGTGTGACAAATTAAGGGTGTGATATCATCTTGCACAAGAAAGTGTTACTGCAAGAACGTCTCCGGTTTCCCTTTGGTAAATTAATTTATTTTTTATTTCTAAATTGTGTACGAGTAATGCAACTCATTTGACTTGAATAAATAAACATGATTATTATGCATAATTTTACAAATGTCTGTATTAACTCATTCCTTCCGATAATAGAGTGTAATTTGTGGGCGGGGTGGCTTGGTTTCACCATATCCCGGTGCAGGTACCTCGTCCTGAGTCGTCTTTTCGACGTAATTTTAACACTTTGTAACGAACATTTTCTCTGCTCCCCAATTTCCATGGTAACAACCAACACTGACTCTCACATTTAATTTTTGTGTGTGTTTGTGTGTTTTGTGAAAATTTTGCTTGATTTGCTTGAAAATGTATCAGCGTTAGCGATGATGATTTTTTTTTAGTCGAATTTAGCAAAATTTCAAAAGAAAGAGGCAATGATAAACTGGCCGGTATCCTCGTGAATAAAGTATGACATGCATTGTCATTCCATTCAATTTGCAACACAATTAGAAAAAATGATAAACATATACCTAGAATTCAAATTTGATAAACCGGTATAAAATGACATTAAAGGATGTTCCACATTTCGGGTGTGTTGAGTTGTTTAGGTGCAAAGAGAGAGAGAGAGAGAGAGTGAGAAAGAGATATGCTATTACAAATTAAGATTCGGCGCATTTGAAGGATTTTTCTGTACGAAATTTATTTCAACTTATCCACATAGTACAAGGAGTGGGTATAAGGTGGTTGGTTTATAACACGCGCGTGCACACACATGCAATTCGTAAAAAAGGAAAGAAAAAATCTACTTAAAAGTGGCAACAGTTTGTTGAAGAAAATTGAGCATTAAATTACCTAACCATCCCCTAATGCCACAGTGCCAAAAATGAACACTTTGTTTGTTTCCCCTCCCGTGGTATATGCATCAGTGCTGCCGTCATTGTGATGTTATTTTATATACAGTTTTCTGAAATGCCGCTTCTTATTTTAATTTTCAATACACTTAAAGCAAATCCCCAGTAAATTTCTGAAACAAATTATGCGTAGGCTTAGTCGAGAGAGAGAGGAGTATTTGATTTTCAACTGAAGGTTATTTTATTTGAATTGTGCGTTTGATTGTTTCGTTATGTTTGCATGCACTTCTTGCTAAGCCATTGTCGATTTTATGAGTGAATCCTTCACTAAAATAAAGAACAATCCCTACCGGAATACAGAGAGACTAAAATAACAATTTTACGAGAGTAGTTTTATTCGTACTTGATGGAACTTGCTATGTCTCTTATGCACAATGGCGCAAAATTATAGTTGCATAAAGTACACTTTAAAAAAATTTAGCACGTAACAAAGTCAAGATTAGTGTTTTCCTATTTATAGTCGACATAAAACCCATTTTATAGTTATCAGCTCGCGGTAACTTAAAACCACCAAAAGTACCTTTTAACTTTTAGAGTGGGCTTTTAACCATTTGTCATTTTTAACATTAATTTCACAAAATGTTTTCCCAGGATGAAGATTTTAATATTTTTGAAGATTTTGATATTGTTGAAGACTTTGAAATCTTTAGAAAGCCTGATGTAGCATTTTATTCGCAGTTCTTGATCGAAAATCTCGATATCCAAGAGCCTGTACCAAATTGTGGGCTTCCTATTCCTGCGTCTCTTTATAAGTTTGAGTTACTCTTAATTTTTTAGGGAGAAATGGCTATCAAGCTGATGTTGGTAAGTAACCAGATGATTTCATTCATAAGCGTGTTAATTTTTTTTTTTTTTTATAATTTGCGGGCGCCAAAGAGGATATGAATACTCTTGTACTATTACAGAACACGGGCGTTGTGAAGAAGAGAGAGAGAGAAAGAAAGATTTAGTGTAGTGGTTTTAAACTCAGATAGTATTAAGTTTCTGTAAACTCCAAGCGTAGCATCCAGATAACTGGGGAGCTTGTTTGTTTTGCTTTTGTCGTTGCTCATGATTCACAGTATTTTTTTTCCGTCCACCTGATGTCATCATCACGATTAAGTTGCATTTTCAGCCATATGACCACTCTACTGCCAGTGTTACGAGTATATCTTCGCAGTAGAGTTGACTTAGCTTTCGCAATTGATCGACTGTTTTATTTATTTCATGCGAAATAATAAACAATGCAAACAGATGTAAACAATCAACAAATGTGTTCGATTTCTGTTCGATCTGTCAAACTAATTTAAATTTGATACAACATTGTCCTTTAAACTGTATTTTTGTTCTCAAGCTTTAAATTTTTGGGTTTGTTTGACTAAAATTTGCTGTAAGTCAGTTCTAAGGTCGATACTAGTTGTAGGTAGGTTAACAATTGTTTATAATTCAATTCAAAGTTAAGTACTTTAAAGTTAAAGGGCTGTTACTTAGTAGCTACTTACTAATATTCTTTAAAATCAGATGACTATAATTTTACGCCAATAGTTTTACTGAAGTTGAAATACACTGCAGGAATGTCGTGCGTCGCAGCGAATCAACCATTTGGCTAACAAGTCTCTATGTGAGGGTAAAAATGTAGCTCGGTCATTCGTAGTATGGACTATGAAAAAAAGCATTGCTTTTTAAGTGACGCGGATATCATGGACACACTGCACTGATATTCGTAATAATCATATCCTACCGCTAAAATGCGGTTGCTGAAGGGAGGCAGTCTATGCAGTCTTTTGTGATCTAAATACGTAATGCATTTAATACTGCAAAATTGAATAATTGTTTTGTACTCTATGCCAGAGCTGTAAAAGAATGCAATCATTTTGTCATTCGACTTCACGTGGATTTGTTTCAATTCAGTGACTAATAAATAAATCACCATTTATTCTGAAGTCATGATTTTGGAAACAATTTTTTTCTGCAATCATAATTTTGAAGTCAAAATGAATGCGATCATTTTGAATGCTCGGCATTCATTGAAGTCACCTTGAAGTCACTAGCATTCATTGCATTCACTTGGAGTCATTGAACTCTTTGAAGTCATCTGAAGTCATTGAAGTCTTTTAAGTGCAAGCAAGAGAATATATACTAACTGTGTAGTTTGGCTAATGCTTCTTGATCAAAACATTCAATGAGTAAATACTGTTACTTACAATTATAATGCAAGTACTGCAAATAATACTGTTTTAAGCGATGAACAACAAGAAAAACACTGAAGATATAAATTTTCCATTTAAAATATGCAGATGGGTGACCTGGGTGTATTAGGTCCAATGCAAAAACTTAAATGAAATGAAACATACTATTGCTGCAAGAAATAGTGTTTTCATGCGGTTTAAGCTGAATGTTTTTGTTACTACATAGAATTTAGAACACTCTTATTTTACGGTGTGGAGTAATCATCAACATTTTAAAATTAACTTAAAGTTATTGAATTGAAACAAATCCACGTGAATTCTTAGTGTGACTTCAATGAATGCATTCCGCAATGATTGCATTCTTTTACAGCCCTGCTCTATGCTTTCTACATCCACTACCTAACAACTGCAGCTACATCTTCATCCACGTAAACATCCTGCCATTATAACATGCGTCCAAGTCTGTAATTCCAAGAATGCCGACCTGCTTTCTCAAGAGTTAATATCTAGAGTTGGAATGATGCTTGTTTGAGTAGATCGGATAACAATATCTATCGATACTATACATACAAAAAAAATTTTAGTAATTTATCTTAATCATCCGAGACAGGTACAAACCTTCATGCTCATTTCTTCATTCAGGTGACATCTTGGACGACTTTCGGATTATACACAAAAGTGAGGCTACAAAACTCCTGTTTCCGCATTGGCATGAATGACAATTTGTCTCTTTAATCGTGAACATTCTTTTGTGTAGATACAAACAGGAGTATACGAAAAAGATTCATAATTTATCGAAACTTAGGCCAAGTATTTTTCCCTTTTGCTTTTGAAAAAAAATACCTCACATGGACCCAAGGCTGTCACGACAAGAACATCGTGTGACGTACAGCTTGAGGAAGACACTCTCGTTAAAGATTTGCACAGAATTTACAAATTTGAAAGTTTACCGATCTTACCGTAGATTTTCAGAAGTTGTTCCATTTCGTGGTCGTCGACACAGCGTGTTTATCTAACTGTTTATACTAAATATTACACAAGTGAATGAAAGGTGATGTGAAAGGGGTAACAAAAGATTTTAATACATATTTATCACAGACTATTATAACAATTAACCAAAGGCATCGTTTGGTTCGATATTGAGTAACTTTTTATCGAAAAAGTATCCATATTTCGCTTCGATAAGATTTCGCTAGTCAACTTTATAATGGTTTAGATTTCCTTAATTGTTATGGTAGGCCATACGGTTTTGACACTTTATGTCCTGTTATGGAAGACCACTATTGGGTTGTCATTTTGATTAATTTCTCCCCACAGATGCTTAACATTCTCTTGGTGCAGGGTGCAGATGTGGAAAAACCTTTATTTTCGAAGTATTCCTCGAAGAACTCATATAGCTTTTGTAACAAAACTGAAGCAAAACTAGTTAATGTACTGAACAATTACTATGTGAGCTAAAATTAGTGGATACTTTCGAGTGGTCCATCTAAAATACGATAAATAAACGCTTAGTTTAATTTTAACTTTGAAGACATTTTTGTACTTAATTTGTGTCTGAACAGGATATCTGCTAGGCTTAAAATATTAGTTTTCAATAACCCCTCCTTGAAAAGAACGAGTTGTGGGCTCTTTTTAAACAATATAATGTAACGTATTATTATTTAACATTAGTCTTGGTCTCTAAATAACCTCAAGTGCAGTAATCCTTGAGATTAACATCCGGCGAAGAAGGCGGTGAAAGCGCTGGAACTTGACTCAGGTGGCTTTATTTATTGTTCTGAAATCAAATGCTCATTTGCCAATGGTGTCAAGTAACCTTCGAAAATCAATTCTTGAAGTCATCAGTCACGAAAACGGGCGGGTGACTGAACCTGGTTATTTGCTTCCTGTAAGATCGCAAATGGTCCACAGTAATTGAAGAACGATACTCGTAGGTCAACAAAATTGAACGTCGAAAATCTTCTCATCCGAGAACACCAAACGAAGGGAACACCAGAAACGCAAATGGAGAGCGTTATAGCCAAGTTGAGTAAACAAATTTCCTTCTACTTCGAGCAGACGATTATGTTTCTATAGAAAATTCCATCGTGCACTTAATCAAATCTCACCCATCCAGTCTATAATGGCCTCAGTCAGATTGGTCGATCACCGGCTATAACATTTATTATATTCGCGCATTTGAATTTTTGTCACCTAACCATAATTTTATCAACAACCACTTCCAATTATTTACAATGTAACATACACATTAGACTCTTATTGATAGTGATGTCGTAAATTATCTTTCTCGTTTTGTATATACATACATATTTATAAGTGGTTTTGTGAAAAATAATCACTGTATGACTCACGCGACTGTTCTCACTGCAAATTGTTAACATTTTTTTTAGTTGAGACCAGATTAGTGTTTACACAATTAGTAATAATTCATTGTCAGTTTCGGCGAAGAGATATCGTCACCATCTGTTATTTAAATAAAATCATCAAGTGATGTAGATATACATTTCAAATAATCTGCCTTGTGTTGTGATTTGTCAGTATGTAATGTGATTCACAGAATCTAAAGCTGTATACAATAGGAATTTCTAATTTCTAAATCAGAGATCTCTATTAAATAAATTAAATCTGGAATATGATCCAGATCTTTGAGAAGCACAAAGTGAGAGATCTGTTGTGTAATGAGTAAGTGATCGTTTGTTTTGATGCAGTTCAAGTGCAATCTACTGTAATTGAAGTGATAGCTTTATAGAATTAAATTGAGGAAGACAAATTACGGTTACTATTGCTATTGTGCTACACTAACTAGTGTGTGAACTAATTTTCTATGAAGTGAGCCTTTTGATTAGAGCCTCTACGAAATACGATTTAATGATTTTACAAGGAGCTCTCAACCGATGTTGCGAAAATCGCCAGATGGTTGGTTGGTTTAAGAGGGTGAGCTTATGCTCTTCACTTAAGCCTCCTCTGGGCCCGTTGTGTTCACCTCGTCTGTCGAGCTGTAGGAAAAGTAATGTGATAGGAATTAAGTGATGAGAGAGGAGGTAGGTATTCATGGATCATGGGAGTATCAAAAGGAGATTATGTCATATAGTGATCGGGAAATCGTCTTGTTCATCTAGCGAACTCCAATATATCACCGATTCCTTTCTTACTGAGGTGTGTTAGATCCGGTATCCTTGGGGATCCCAGTATCTTCAGTCTTAATCTCGCTGTTGCAGGGCAGTGGCAGAGGAGTGTTCTATATCTTCTTCCTCCTACTCACAGTTGGCAGAGATTGTTGTTTCAGCTAGCCCGAGTCTGAACGAGTGCCCTGTTAAAAGTCCCACCATCGCTGTTAACTGTGTTCTGCTTGAGTTAAAAGCTCTTTTAGCTGTATTATTACTCGGTTTGTTACCACTGAACTGGCCACTTTACACGTGTCTAGATTCGTCCAGTAGTTATTGAACTCCTGTCTAATCTTGTCATTGATTATCGTTTTAATAGTTGTCAAAGGGACCCCTAACAGGATTCAGTTCTGTGTCACTCGCTCCTTTCCTTACTAGTTCATCCGCCTTTTCGTTACCCGGTACACCTTCGTGCCCCGGTACTCATATAAGGCGGACTCTCTTATGCCTGGCAAGTAGGTTCAGTTTAATTTTGCACTCCTTTATTCCTTTATTAGTCGTGATTTTGACACAGGGTTGTGATCGTGCTAATTGCTGCTTTGCTGTCCGAGCAGATGTCTATTTGCCTCTCTTCGCTAGTGTCTTCTGCGAGTATTTCTGTTGCTTTCATAATTGCAAGGACTTCCGCTTGGAATACGGTTACAATTGGTTCTAGGTGAATAACAAATTCAATCGGTGGGTTAGCACAGAAGATGCCAGCCCCTGATGCCCCTGATATTTTAGAGCCGTCTGTATATACCGATGACCCGTTGGAGTTTCTTATCGTCCTTCCGTTCGTCCAAGATTCTGTTGTGCGGAAAATTGTTTCGAAGCTGTTGGTGAACGTATAAGATTTTTCAACAACAACATCACTGGGACAATCGATGAGTGGTGTCATTTCTCTTATCATTTTGGTGATTTTCCGATGCCCCGTGTTAGCGCCTTTGTTGAAAAGGCCGGTGATTCTAAGTCTTGCAGCTGACAGACCAGCAATCTTCTTCGCTTCGAGGTGCACTGGTAGGATCTTTAAAATCTCTTCTATGGCCGCTGTTGGTGTCGAGGACTGTGCTCCTGTAATGCCCAAGCAGGCCATACGCTGCACCTTTGTTAACAAGTCTCTTGCGTACTTTTTATTTGTCACTGGCCACCATACAACTACTCCGTAGAAAATGATAGGTTTTATTACGCATTGGTATATCCAGTGGACCCGTTTCGGTTTCAGGCCCCATGTATTCCCGATGGGCCTCCTGCATATCCAATATGCACTTTTAGCTTTGGTAACTCTTTCTTCCAGGTTCTTTCTTCAGGTCAGTTTCCTGTCCAATATTATGCCCAGGTACTTGACGCAGTCACGGAGTTGCACTGATGCTCCTCCAAGTTGTGGAATTTGAAAGTCACTAGTTTTGGTTTTCTTTGTTTCGTCTCCCAGTGAAGCTGTGATGATGCGGTTTGATGTGTTTTAGCCAATTGTTTATTATTTGATTTTTACAGTATATCGAGAGTGCATCCATAATTTTTTGAGTTTTGACATTATTGAATGCCCCTTTGATATCTAGAAAAACGCCTACGACTGATTTCTCCGTTTCAAATCGCCAGATACTTCATGGCAAGTTGTCACATGTCTTACAATTGGAGTGGCCTACGATGACGTACATTTAGATCAAAAAATAAATCAATCATACCATGACGTCTTCACGGACTGCTGTCGAAGGGACCTATACTCTAGAGTCCAAGTTTAATAAGAAACAAGACAAGTCTAATACCTGTTCCATTTTCCTGTCATATAGGTCCAACGCACACCAAAGTGACAGTGACATGACATCTTGAATGGAATCTGATTTTTTTTTTTTTTTTTGGCGATAGCTTCTATCTAGTTTTGTTCTCGTTGCTTTTTAGACCAGTGTTTCTAAAAACTTTTTTGCTCGCGACTCTAAAGTTTAAAACTTATTGTCTCAGCGGTCCACTTTCGTCCTGGTTGACTTATCTTTTAGTGAAAAATGATTTACTGGAATTGGCCGAATATTGGGAAGACAGAGAACAGTGTGTAGTTTTGTCTACTATGTATGTCTATGCCCTAAAATTACCAAAAACATCTGCTTGGAGTCTAAAAAATTTTGATTACCGTAGTTGGAAATTCGTTTTGGCCGAAACGAATGCGTCTCTCTAGTCAGTTTTATCTCAAATTGTATAGTATTCGGGGTCCCGAAAGATCGATTCACTGATGTCGCATAAAGAACTGATCTAAATGTTAAACGCCAAATTTGCGCTGATGCAAAAAATCAAAATGAATTAGCTTCATGACTCACTTCGCAATCTCATAAATATAAATGGTGTAATGTCGCTCCTGAAAATGTTCCGAGTAAAGAGATGTTCGGAAGATACGGATATGCAAGTCCCTTAAATAAAGTTGCAGGAGTTTACTAAAGATATTGATACGTGCAATTTGAACTGTTGCTGAACAGTATTTAGTTCTAAATCAAAAGCATATCTAAGTGGATTCCTCCATTTCTGTGAAGAAAGCCAACCTCTAGTCAATAGAAAGTGAAGAAATGCCACTGTCATTTTTTAAAACATTCCGCAAACGGTCGATTGAAGTTGACCTTGTTAGTTGATCATAGCTATATCGACTATGCCTATGTTTCTATTTTTAAAAAACACAAATTCGCATTGTATGTGTTTGCATTAAAATTCCCGATTATTGCTCGAACACTTTCGCTGCGTTGTTGTTGTGCCGCCTCCTCTTATCTCTTTCGCTTTCAGCGCTACAAATTTTATGTCAGAAATTTGTATTCATTCCACCATTCGATTGACATGTTATCACTGCATATCCGTTTCAGTTATGAGATCTTTATGAGGAAGTCAATCGTAAAGATTGACTGAAGATGATGGATTCACTGATATTCCGTTTCTGAAGAAGACTAGCCCCATTCGATTGTAAAACGTACTGCAGGGTCAGTGCTATCCAATCTCGGAAACTGTATTAGTAACAAACAGAACATGCTTTTGTTGTTGTTCAGAGATATTATTTTTTAAAAATGTTCTGTTGACTAATCCTCAAACAACAACAACAATAGCAATAACACCGAGTTTTCGTATTTTTTTTGTTTTTCTATTGATTGCCTAATCATTTTATCTGACGTAATTTTTTTTTCTGTTTGGTCGGTATGTGTGTGCACAGAGAAGTTGATAGTAATTTTGGTTTTTTTTTTTTTTTTTCATTTTGTTGGTTTGGCAGTAAAATTTGTAATTTAAAATTTATCAGACGTGTGGAGAAGGCATTCGCCATGGGTCATTGGAAATTTTAATAACCATCGAAAGTTTTGGATGTTTAAGTTTTGGGGTTTATTCATACTAATGTAGATTTTTATTATCGTTGCAATGAGTAGGAATGATTCTCAAGCATTGAAGGCTGCTGTTTCTCTGACAGTAAGTAATACAAAAAAAAAGACGAAATTTCGTATAAAATGTTTGTTTAATTTTCTCATCCAAGAGAAAGTCATTGATTTGGTGAAAACCTCAAGGTTTTGATAAGATTAGAAACTCCCTTATTTAGAAATTCGGGAACTCCAAGGTCTTCTAATTTTTCTTTTTGTACATTGAACTACAGCTTAAACAGTTGAGTAGCCTCGCGGTTTCAATACAAAAAAAAAAAAAAAAAAATTGGACAAGTGCAAGTTGGGCCTCGCGCGATTAATGTATCGCAATGTGGTACCCCCGTTAATCCGGATAAAAGAAGTATCTATGATCGTATTTATAAGGGTCAGATCAAAACAAACACTTTTTGTTCCATGTTTACCTGTCTGTTTGTGCTCACATAACACGAAATTGGATGCTAGTAAGATGTGGGGAGATATTTAAATAATATTTATTGGTCGCTTAACCTATGAATGTTTGAACAGATTTTAATAAATTTCGGCGGACTGGCCCGTTGATCTTACCTGAAAATGAAGTAAATCGGATGAAGTGGTTGTAAGATATGTGGCGGAGTTTCAAAAATCTTCGAATTATTTTTCTCACACAACTAACTCAAGAACTCCTCAACGTATTTTGATTAAATTTGTACCTTAAGCTAAGTCGGACATATATGATAGATATGTTTGCCATAAAATCATCAAAATTGTAACGTTGCAAAACTGACCGCAACCATCGTAGATTTATATTCATTTTCTCTTCTTTTACTATTTTGTATTCTTTTATTTTCTTTTTTAACTATGTTTATTTCTTAACAGCATATTATAGTATTTCACTTGTTTTCACTCGCAGCCTTTTATCTCAATTTGTTCTCCTCTTTTGTACTTTTGATCTTCTGCGCTGGAGGGTTAAGTTACTAAACTGAAATATATTCATGACCACGGTTAATGAATATACATAGTTCTGTGAACGGTGGGATGGATGAAAATTTGCGCGTTATGTTAAACAATTTTTGTAGGCAACGTACTGGATGGAAATTATATTAAGTCACATTAATGCGCAAAGTTTAACTCCTAAGATTGATGAATTTCGTGGTTTGTTTGCTGGGTCAGAAGTGGACATTGTGTAACTTGGTTCCGTGAAAATGATGGTGATGAGCATTATAGTCTACAAGGGTACAACATCTTTCGGGTGAATAGAAATGAGAGAAGAGGTGGTGGTGTTGCACTTTATGTCCGCGTTGGAATCAATTGCAAAGTAGTAACCAAATCTACCCCTGGTAGCTTAATCGATTATTGTTTTATCAATATTGTCGATTGTAACTGTCCGTTTGGTGTGGTTTATAGACCTAATCTAGTCTAGACCTTTCACTCCTCTATTCCGTCTTAGAAAAATTTTCTTCTTCATTCACCAAAGTTATTGTTTTGGGGGGATTTTAACTGTAATATATTAAATGATGTCGTTTCTAAACCATTTATGGATAACATGAAATCCTTAAGTTTATATCCAGTAAACTCAAATACCGACACACTTCTCTAATACCACCAGTACACTGTTGGAACTATTTTCTGTGAGCGATTGCCAAAATATTCTCTACTACAATCAGTTATCCGGCCCAGTGTTTTCATGGCATGACTAGATTTTTGCCACTTTCAAAATGGCACATTGTCCTCGACAAACATATACGTACAGGGACTACAATCATATCAATCCTGATCTTCTTGAGCTGGATATCTTACGGGTGAACTGGCAACTAATTTATTCTATGTCGTCCCCTGATACACAAGTTGAGTTCCTTCAAGATCATATTTCAGACTTGTTCAATAAGTACGTTCCCCTTAAAACGAAACATACTAAGCATCTCGTAAACGAATAGTGTACCAGTGACATCATTCAATTAATTAACCAACGCGATACTGAGTATATAAGGTGGATTACCGGAAATCTACAACAGCTTTCCAAGCCTACGCAACCAAGTTATCTCCAAAATAATACAAGCAAAAAGGACATATTTCTCTATTCGTCTTAATAGTAATCTAGACACAAAAAAACTGGGAAAATCTAAGCGATATAGGTGTAGGTCGAAACCGGAAAAGTGAACACAACATTATCGCCCCTGATCAGTTAAACAAACAATTTATAAATTCGCAGGCGGTAGTCCCCAACTTTTTGCATCCAAATCGTACGAATGAGCTCCTCTATAGCAATGAATCTGAATTATTCGACCAATTTCAGTTCCGCAACGTTGAACAGACTGATGTACTTGAAGCGATTCTTAAAATTAAGTCTAAATCTGTTGGCGTTGACCTTTTGCCTGTGCTTACTCATATATTTAACACCATTTTTCTTACTTCTACTTTTCCTGCCACTTGGAAAGCGGCAAAAATAATTCCTACGAGTATCTTAAAAAAACAGGGATCTAGACACTCCCCACCCGAATGTAGGCCCATTTCAATTCTTCCTTTTCTATCCAAAGTTTTGGAGAAACTAATTCACCAGCAACTATCAAATCATCTGCACAGAACCAACTTTATTTGTCAAAGTCAATCCGGTTTTAGAAAAAATCATAGCTGTGTAACAGCGCTATTGAAGATCACTGATGATATCCGAATGGCCATAGACAAGGACAAAGTCACATTTTTAACCTTGCTTGATTTCTCCAAAGCGTTTGATATGGTTAACCATGCATTGCTGGTCAAAAAACTTAAAACTGGTTGTCACTTATCGTCTCATGCCCTAAAATTAATAGGCTCTTACCTATCCGGAAGAAAACAATCTGTTTTCGTGAAGAATAGAAGATCTCAATTCATTGAAACCATAACAGGAGTACCACAAGGTTCGATCCTAGGCCCGCTGTTGTTCTCCATTTTTATAAACGATCTCCCACACGTAGTTTCAAATTCATCCTTACACATGTATGCTGACGACTTTCAAATATATACCAGCAGTAGATCGAAGACTGCATCTGCAGGCTGAATGATGATCTAGAGGAAATCTTTCTTTGGTACGAGAGAAACCTACTAAGGTTGAATGCGAACCTTAGTACGAACCTTGTTGTCCGTTACGTTTTTAATCTACGACGCTTCGATCATGTACATGTTACCATATGTTAAAAAGATACTCGGATGTTCGTTACACACGTATCTCAATTATAGAACTATAATGTTCTCGCATCAAACGATGGTGTAAGCAAACAACAAATTTCATATGTTTTCACTAGCAGCCTTTTATCTCAATTTGTTCTCCTCTTTTGTACTTTTGATCTTCTGCGCTGGAGGGTTATGTTAACTAAACTGAAATATATTCATGACCACGATTAATGAATATACATAGTTCTGTGAGCGGTGGGATGAATGGAAATTTGCGCGTTATGTTAAAAAATGTTTGTAGGCAACGTACTGGATGGAAATTACATTAAGTCACATTAATGCGCAAAGTTTAACTCCTATGATTGATGAATTCCGTGGTTTGTTTGTTGGGTCAAAAGTGGACATTGTGTGTGTTTCCGAAACTTGGTTCCGGGAAAATGATGGTGATGAGCATTATAGTCTACAAGGGTACAACATGTTTCGGGCGAATAGAAATGAGAGAAGAGGTGGTTGTGTTGCACTTTATGTTTTGGAGAAACTAATCCACCAGCAACTATCAAATCATCTGCAACTTTATTTGTCAAAGTCAATCCGGTTTTAGAAAAAATCATAGCTTTCAGATGGATTGTACCATTTTTATATGTTTTAAAAAGTAACTGTAATGTTTCAAAAGTTTTATATTTCAACTTAAGTTAAAGAAAATAAATACCTAACCAACGGCGAGCGGGTCAGGCATTTGCCGACGTTTATGACTTATCAGATCAGATAAAAAAATAATTGTTTTGAGATTAGTTGATGTCGATTTTTAACTTTTTGTGCCTTTTTCTCAAGGGCAGTATGAGTTTTGACAATTTAATGCAATTATGCCAAGGAGGCACCAGCCATATTTACCACCGAAACGTTTGAAAATTTATAATCCCAAAAGAATGTGCCTATTGCACGCACTTGAGATCTTCTGCCAATAGAACCACAGGCTTTTGTGAAATTTTATTTTGAATGTGTAAAAATCTGTGATTGAATAATCTGAATCGGAGGTATTCGCATATTCATAGAAGTCCATGTGCCATTGAAATTTATGACAAACGAATCGTAAAAAATGAAGTTCTTCCTTTTTTTCTCTAATAATTGCGCACAGTTCGTTGAAACAGACGCGCGCATTAATATCTGTTTTTGAAAATGAAAACTAAATCTTATTTAAACGAAGTATAATGATTTAGTATTGTTTGGTACTTCGAAGGAATCAGTTGACTTGCAAAAAGGTGAAATAAATAGTGCAAAAGTTCAGAGTGTAATTTATATTGCTTGAAAAAATTTTACATAAATATGTAAGTAGATAAAATTAAGCAAACAATTCGTAATTTGTTTTTGAATAGTAAAAGTTATGTGTAGTTATTTTCAATAACGTCCTTTTAAATGGACTCTAGGTATTAAGTAGCAACAAATTTTTTTTTTTTCTGAATGCCTCAGACTTCAACTTGTTTTACCTTGAGCGAAACGGCTTCTCCGCAATATATAGTTTGTTTCTTCCCTGTAGGCTTAAGTTATTTTGTGTGAGACTAGAACCTGAACATTTTGGATTATGCTTTGTGGGATTCATTTCAATCCATGTACATTTCCCTCAGGTTACTAGTGTTGTGACCACTTATTATCATGACAACCTAACTAGAAAGTATCTTTGTACCAATTTTTGCAAAACCTTGAAACAATATTAGAGATAAGTAATCCATAAATTCAGAGA
This sequence comes from Pocota personata, assembly GCA_963082735.1. Taxonomy (NCBI): domain Eukaryota; kingdom Metazoa; phylum Arthropoda; class Insecta; order Diptera; family Syrphidae; genus Pocota; species Pocota personata. Next base: position 7,646,193 of record OY720433.1, read on the forward strand.
AATCTCTACAGGCAACTGGAAGTGGGAATGTAAAATTAATTGAAATCATTAACTCTTAAGGCAGAACTTTATTCCGCATAGTGTTTTTCATTAATCATTAATCTACTAATTTTTCTAGTATTGAATTTGCCAATCAGGAAGAAGTCTTGAAAGTCATGGGTGTTAACAACCCCTGTGCTCAACTTTGTTAATAGGTTTACAACTAATTTCAGTTTTCCCAACTGATGTTTAAGTGATTAGGTCTTAGGTCTGTGTTTAAAACGACCCATTCCACAACCAGTGGAGTAAGGTGATTCTATTGTATGGTATTGGTCTTGAATAATACACCATCGCCATTGTGATATTTGTAAGTTCCTGTTCCATTTCTTCAGATGGACGCACTGAGGTGATAAGGCTATCAGACTAGAACAACATGTCTATAAACATTCGCATTCATTGAGATTAGTTGCTTAGTAAGATAACGCATAGGGTTTCTTACTTATTACATTGATAATCACTAGTTACATTGCATTCAGTTTCCTAGGTCAAATATCCTAAAGTCTAGCATCGCTAATGGAAATTCCTTGGAAAGCGGTTTGCTCTGACGTGCGGGTATCTAAAAGAATGTTTCGAACAAGCACGCTCGGTATTATGTTTGTTCAAAAAAGCCTCTATGTTGTCAGTTGGGATTTTAATTAAGGTCGTTTCGTCATTATGATGGGATTGATAGTCTGATTGACATTTACTCAATTATTTTTCAATTAATACTGTGATAAACGAGAGAATAATTATGATTTAGACTTAATAGCCGGTGTCAAGGTATTTGTACTACCCTTATAATGCTTAACACACGGTGGAAGTAGAAGTTTTGTTGGTCTTGTTGTGGGCTGCGATAAGAAGTAAATGTTGTACGGCTAATGCCCTGGGAGGCGTTTCATGCATGTGTTCACTGCCAAGTTTTGCTCAAATGGGTGGCCTATTTTGCAATGAACTATCTTTGAATGAATGAAGGTTTTATCTAAAACTTAATATTTTGCGTTATATAACGGATTACAAATTGTACGATGACAAATTTGTGAACGTGAGGACTAAAAGATATAAAAACTTTTCAAGAATGCCGTTCATTTTCCGCCATGCAGCTTTTTCAAATAACTATACAAGGTATACGAAATAAAGTCAAATCATTTGATATAATTTTCATGAAATAAGTCCAGCTCTTTAAGTTCTAAATGGTAACACTTGAATGTTGAGTCACGTTCCTACCCGCTACATGGTATCACTGATCACCTGCACAAAACTGCTTATGTCTCATAATCCATAAGTTTTACAAATTTTTCATCATACAATGTTTTGTTGACGACAGTCTATTATGTAAACACATTTGGTGCCGTTATCTCTTTGACATGCGACAGGACCAGATACATTATGTCACATTTTGTTACATCTATTACTAGATCCAGTAATCGAATGCGACATGTGACAATAGTATAGTCAGGCTCCAAATACACATTTACTGTTTGTTACGATGAAAAATAGTCGGACGCAGTCGAGCACGTTGAGTTGGAATATCTGTAAGCAAATTACGTCAAAAAGTTGACATTTATAGATAACTGTTTAGTGGGTGGAGAAATCTATTCAAGGATGGTAAGTCCATAATTAACGCGCACTGACGTATTGGCAAAGAATTGTGTAGAAGTTTATTGAATTTAGATGTACATACATACATATGTACGTGCATCCAAAAATGCAAAATGTTGGGAATTCGTGAAACTTTGCAATGCTAAAGGCCAGTTAATTGACGTAAAGGCTGTAATTTAAGAAAAACTGTAATTGATAAAAGACTTATTGTAAGTAAGTGTTTGAATTATTTTTGATTCATCAGGAAGATTATGTAGTGGATCTCTGTCTACCATCTGTTTGTGTGGACACCAGCACATTGTGTGACATACGCACCTGGATTTTACCTACAGTTTCGTCTTTCAATTATAACCTTACTGCCTAGGGAAGTCGTGTTAGGAACCACGGTCCCGGACAGCATTGCTCATACCATCATTGAAGCTACTTTCTGTAGAAGTCACCTCGTACGACAGGCATGCCTTATCTTAGGGACATACTTGACCCCAACCCTGTTGGTTGTTGACATCTTCTTTTTTTTTTTTGATTAAAAATAATTTATTGGCTTGTCAGATGATGCTCTCATCTTCATATTACGGAATGTTTGACACGTACACGTCACATTTTGATTATTGGAGAGCATACCTTCAGTTGGTAAAAATTCTTGTAGGTTTCAGTAAAAAAAACCTGCCCTCGTTAATATTTCCGAAAAGGTGCAAGGATTGCATCTACACTCTGCTCTTCTTAGCTCTCCGCTCTATATTTTCTTTTCTGTCAATCACTGTGGAATGTATCCACGGCTCTACTTCTGCCATCTCTTGCAGAGACATAAATTTGAAATAATATTCGGCCGTAAGCGTCACTTTAAACGATTGGTATACTGCAGCAGGTTTAGTATTAAACAAAAGCCTGTCTGTAATTGTACGCAAAGCAACTACGTTACGTAGTTCACATGCAGTTATCATGGTGACATGAGTAGAGCCGGGATAATTAAAATTCAGCGTATTTAACGGCCGGTTTTCAGATGATGCAGCAACAGGTTGATCGCATCTTTACCTCACTCTGTCCCCCTATCTTTTCGCCTTCACTCCATAACTTGGTGCTTCACAGTGTTCTCCAAGTGAACATTAAACAAAGTCGGATCAGATTAGTGGCGGGTGGCGTCTAGTAATACGATATTACTAGGGGGTGCACATTCCACAAAAAAAAAAAGAAGTGAATTGTAACTTCCATTAAATTCTACTGGATACATTTCGACATTTTATATTCGGTAGCCTTTTTGTAAAGAATTTGCAAACCTAAAATGTTGATCGTATTATTTTTTTTTAGTTTGTGAGTTGTTCACACTCAAAAGAAGAGTTCCATTAACTACGTGCTAAAGCCGAACATTTTGGAAGATTGCGCATTTAAAGTTTTCGAAAATTTTGAAAAACCCGGCATCTAGTAGAGAATATTAAATAAGAATATCACCGTTGCTCTCAATGGCACTTGCTGAATGGAAATTATATACCTATATTATAATTAACGAATTAATTACGTCTATTGTACATTCGATTCTATTATTTATATTCAATGCTATCTTGATTCGATCTCTCGAATATCTTCTGGAGGTTCTGTTTTACAAGTATAAAATCTAAACCACAACCATTACAACTATTTTGCTAATATATTTTCCTTTTTTTTCCTTTCTCTTTTCAGTTCAATTATTCACTTGCTCTTTACATAAGATCTTATATCGCACAAACGTTACTTTTGTTAACCTTAATACTCTTGATCGTTTATATTTTATCATTTCAATATAATTAGTTAAATTAGATAGAAATAAATTTAAATAAAAACTAAATAAAATAAAAATTCACTCAAATTTTGGCTAAGACTTAATAATATGAAGTGCGAACGTTGACAGCAGTGTGTAGTCTATGTGGAAAAGTGGTTTCTAATTGCATATTTCAACGGAAGGCGGACAACGGATCAAGCAAAGCAAATAAGAGCACGATATTAAAGCAAAGTTTCCTGTCTAATTTAAGAGGTAAGAATTATATATATATTTATTTGATTTTCATATTATATAATAGCTGAGTCGCTCCCGATGGTGAATAATGAATAGAACACCTTTTTTCTATTCATTATTGTTTCCCCTGTCTTGAAGATGCGAAGACAACAAATGATGTATGTACATTACACAAATAACAAAGTTTGGGGATAATTTAAAAAAAAATCAATTCCGACAGTAAGACAAACTTAGGTTTTAAATTTGTTTTCTCTACTCGAAATAAAGATTGTCTTCTACGTTTGGTACCTGAACCGACAATCTTCCGACCAACAATCAACGTTTTGATTTCTGATATAGTATGTCGAATTCTTAATCAAAATAACCAACCAAATCCAACAACGAATAATTCCGTGGCGAGCGACCGCTTTTTACTGTGTTACATGGTCTTCAAACTACGGATTTTGTTTACCTTTTAAGGCTAAACTTTTATTTTTTTTTTATTTATATTCATATATTTTTTTAATCTCACTTTGTTTTTGTATTTTTGTCCTTCTTAAATATTTCTTCAGCTCTGGGTGGCATCAAACACGTATGCAGTTGTTGCTCCATCTAGCGGCCAAATTTGATCCTAACATATCTTAGATACCACTTGAGATTATGAAGGTTTCGTTGAAATCGATTGAGATGTTCTGCAATCGCTAAAGTAGAATAATTGAAAGCTTTTTCTTTGGTTTTCCGTTTTGATGGGTTTAAATGAAAATTTAGCATTATTCTTTAGTTTTCGCTGGTATAAATTTGAAATGTATTGCAAGTAGTAGATTTTCAGAATTAATGGATATAGACTAGACAAAACACGGAGTTATGACATATTTGTGTTACTTGTTTCCTCGGTCAATCTTAGTATTACTAGTATAGAGAAACTTAAGAAGTGGGTCTCTCAATTCTGTCTTCTGTCAGTATTTGTATATACAGCTGACTGCTGCCAAAACGTCTTGATAGATTTTCCTTTTTTTTTTGTCGTGGTAAGAAATATTCCACTGGAGAACTCAGGTGCAATACTGATCCATTTTACTACCAGAAATTAGCCCCTGTTAATGGAATTGATTCGTCTTTCGTAGAGTAGACGTTTTAGTGGTGAGGATATTATTATTTTTTTTTTGTCGGGGCGGGTACACTCTACTGGAGCACTCAGACTCAAAAACAGGTCCATTGTGTACAACCAGGCAGAGAACACCATTTTAATGTGTTTTTTTCGTCTTTTGTAAAAAGATGAGTAGACGCTTCAGTGATGAAGAGCTTAGGTCATCTGAACTCACCACATCATCACCGACAATCTGCCACCTGATTCGAGCAAAGGCAGAACAATCACATAGGAAGTGTTCCGCAGTGTCATCGCCCTCTGCACAGGAGTTGCAGACAGGGGTAGCGCTCAAACCTAGCACATGGAGGTGCTTGGCAAAGGCGAAGTGACCCGTAAGAGCGCCAGTAAGTTGTCTGCAGTCTTTTCTGCTAAGGGATAGCAAGAAAGCCGCGGATTTCTTACGGACGACGGGGACCATTCGTGTGTTCACTGAAAATCCAGTCGTCAATGGAAGCCCTAACCGAGGACGCTGGCAAACCCAACGTGGGTTCAGGTCCTGAGAAATTCTCTTCTGAGCCTTGTCTAGCAAGCTCGTCAGAGATCTCATTTCCTGTTATCACTTTGTGTCTTGGGACCCAAACAAGATTAAGTGAGTTCAGCCTTCCGACCGAATTCAAGGATGTTTTGCATCAAGGCGTCTAGAGCAGAGCCAGGCGGACTGGGGAAAGCTCCCAAGCAGCCGAGACAGAGCGTTCTTTGCAGTTTGGCGAAAGCAGCAGTAACGTATTTACGTGAGAGCTTATTCCACCAAACAACTGACGCATATGCGAGGAAGGGTCTTATCATTGCCGTGTAGATCCAAAGGACTTTCCTTGGCGACAAGCCCCATGTCTTGCCGAAAACACCTTTGCATTGCCGAAAGACTGACAGAGCTTTGGAAGTTTTCAGCTCGACATGTTTCGTCCAAAGAAGCTTGCTATCTAAGATTACTCTTAAATATTTGGCTTCCTTGGAGAATTTGATAGTGGCGCCTTTTAGCACTGGCTGAGTCAGACCAATCAATTTCCTCCTTCTCGTAAAGTGAACCACTTCGGTTTTGAGAGGATTAACTGAAAGCCCATTTCTAGCGCACCAATCGTCGATTGGGTCTAGGGCCATCTGCACCTTAGAGCAAACAGTCGCTAGGCACGATCCGACAGACAGAACGGCGACATCATCTGCGTATGCTTGAGCGTAGACGTGAGAACTATTGAGTGTGTTCAACAGTGTGCACCAACGCAGTGGAGATAGAACACCGCCTTGTGGGCAGCCCCTATTTACACCTGCAATGACACGCCGGCCACAATCTGCATCTACAGTCAATGTTCTGTTCACCATCATTGCTTTTATCCACAACACTAGTGATTCTTCTACGCCGTCACTTCTGGCGGAGCTACACATGCTGTCAAAAGTCACATTGTCAAAGGCACCCTCAATGTCTATGAAAACGTCTATCGCGTATTCTCTCCTGTCAAGCGCACATTCTATTCTGCTGACCAGATTTTGAAAAACAGTCTCGCAGATCTTTCCGCGTTGATAGGCATGTTGCATCTCTGACAGAGGATGTACCCTCAAAGCAACTTTGCGCACATGTAGCTCAACCAGTCTTTCCATGCTTTTCAGCAGGAAGGACGTCAGACTCTTGGCGAGAGAGTAGTCATCTCTGCCGATTTTCGGTATGAAAGCTTGCCAGTGCCAAGCTAGGAGTGAAAATTCTCTTCAGAGTTGGCATCAACTGACTAATACCTTGTTTCAGCATAGCTGAGTATATTCCGTCACTGCCAGGTGACTTGAAGCTGTCAAAAGATGCAACAGCATATTTGATAGCTTCATCCGTCGCCACGCCCGATGCAGTATACCAGCTGCGATGAGTTGTTCGGCTCAGCCCGCTAACAGCTTCACTAGTTGAAACCGGTTGCGAACCGATAGTGACCTGATTTCCTGTGAAGTGAGTCTCCAGCAGAAGACTGAAAGCATCCGCTTTCGACTTAGCGAAAGTACCATCAGGTTTCCTGAGTGATTCCGGCTTGATTGGTTTTCCATTCTTGAGAACTTTGACCAACCTACTGGTTTCACCGAGAGTTTCGATCTTGCCACAAAAATCTCTATACGAGGTACTTTTCGAATTTCGAATTAACCTCTTATATTCTCTTTGCTTTGATCGGTAAAGATTCCAGTCCACCTCGGAATTTGTCTTGAGTGACCTATTTAGAAGTTTTCTGGTTTCCCTACGAATTCGTTGCAGATCTGGGTTCCACCACGGAACTGACCTTCTGCAGGGGTTTTTTGGTGAGGATATTATACTCACCACTTGAGCCGCAATTAAAAAAAAAAAAAAACTACCAGCTGATATGAGCAAAGATAAGGAAACGGAGAGTAGTATCGCCACCCTCTTCATAGACGCTCCAGATGGTGGTGTCGCTTAAGCCTAGAACATTGATATGCTTGACAAAAGTGTAGTGGTCCGTAAGAACGCCAGTAAGTTGTGCGCAGTCTTTTCTGCCGAAAGACAGCAAAAATACCGCATATTTCCTATAGATTTCTGGGAACATTAGTATGCCTACATTCTGGAAATTATGTTATGTTTATAAGTAACCCAACTGTCAATGGAAACCCTAAACACTGAAAGACCCAACGCAGGTTAAGGTCCTGAGCAGTTCTTCTCTCATCCTTGTTCTTCGGAGATTTAACTTGGGAGACACAAGACTCAATAATTTTTGCATTCCCGAACTATTGATAGTGTTTAGCAATCAAAGTTCTCTTCATTAGCATTACTACAATTCGAGGCGAAATTGGCATTTGCATTCTAATTATAAAATTTACGGTTCTTCACAGACCGATTTTGAAAATTTCGAGTTTCTCGAAAACGTGTCCAATGATTTTCATTAAATTTAGTATTTAAGGTACGGCTATGTGATGGCGTACTATTGTTTTTTATTGAAAAACTCACCTAACAGTACACTACATACTTTTTTCGAAACCTGGACATTTCAAATCTGAGCGAGTTGCAAACCAAAAAACCTGGAAGAATTTAAACCCCATGATCATGATCATGATCATGACTATTTTCCACAATCCTTCATATTAATCACCGCAACTGTTATAGTTTTACCCAAAAACGTCAGTCCATTGTCATTATCAGTTGTTGTCAATCAGAGATCTGCGAAAAGATGACATAATGAGACCAATTTCATAACTCTGTGTGTTCCCTTTGTATCCACATCTAAAAAGTTGCTACTTTAACAAAGAATACTGGTCATGGTGATTCACAAAGATCAGGTTTATTGACTTAATCTTATCAACTTAAGAACCAAAAACTAGAAATAAAAAAAAAAATCATGAAAAACATACTTATTATTAGCTAATAAAAAAAAAAAAGCTACACACATATATGTATGTATATGTATATTGCAATGACAGAATTAAAGCATTCCATCTATTTTTGTACATAAATACTCGTAACCGCAATCACTGTAACAAATCGCAAACACTTTCTTCGTTCAATACCTTCTCCAAAAAGAAGTTTTTAAGATATTTTTCTCAGCCCGATGGCGTTAATGTAATAACATCCCTCCTTCAGATGTCGTTAAACACATCGTACTGAAATCTTTCAGAAAAGGGCACTGGAGTTGAGAAAGAGGGGTAAGAAAGAAAGAAGTAAATACTTTTTTTTTTTTTTTTTTATCACACACACACATTTGAATTCAATCCGTAGAAATTTATTTTTAGGACTTTCGAAGAGTCATCGTCGTGGTCTTCAGTCAGAGCTCTCGTCAAACTCGTCACCCCCAAACAAAGGAAATTAAACAAAAGAAACAAAAGGTACCTTACCCATATATTAAGTAGAAAATTGTCACCGCCATTAGGAAATGATAAGCAGTAGGCAGCAGCAGCAGAAAATGAAGAAGCACAAATTACGCGCCTGCAAAAGAATGAATGAGTCCACTCGGAAGGGAACATATTTAAGGGTGGCAAAAGAAAAAGCAAAAACTACACATTCATTCAGAATGAAATTTTATTGTGCGCGTCCCTTTCTTTCCTTTTTTTCTTTTTCGATTGAACTTAAATTTCAAACTTCCTGGCCGACTTTATTTTTTGTCTTTTTTTTTTTGATATAAAATATAAAAGTTCATCAAACCCGTACATACAATGTTTGCAAATTATGTACTACAAAGCGAGAGAAGGACGTGCTTGAGAGTGGTGGGCTTATTGAAGCCAATTTCAACTGTTGATGGGTGTTGATAGTGAATTGCCTATGAAATGAGCGTGCTGGCGCAGTGGCACCCTTAAAATATATTCAATGGAAATGAGGATAAAGGCATATACATACATATGTATGTACCTGTCGAGAGGAGTTTTAAAGTAAGAGTCTTGGGAATACAGACAATTTTCAAGAACAATGAATTGTTTCATATGAATTTTATGGCACTCATTGGGGCAGTCAAATGTCATTCGGATCTATTAATTATGTTGAATGTATAATAATTACCGCAAGGCAGATTTGCTACGAGTAAGTGTGGTTGTGGGCATTGAAACTTTTAAATGTCTGCTGGTTTATACAATGATCTTAATAATTTTGAGGTGGATAAGAAAATATTGCAAATCAGTTAAAGGGAATTCTATACGCACTTAAAATTAAATGACACTCGTAATAGTGTGTAAGAAACTTCAAATTCATTATGACCTCCAATTTTCACTATTATGATGTTTTGACAACCATACAGACTTGGTCATAATTAAAAAAGCACATATTTTTCCTCCGGATTGCCTTACTAATTGACTTACCTTAATAATTAAGTCGTTGCTGCAACTCTATATTGAAAGCTGAGAAAAGAACTATTATCTTATAGAAATCGCAAGGCAAGTAACAGAAAAAAAAAATTCATTCACGTGCAGCAATTCAATATATGTACCTATTTGTCGCCAACACGTTTCGATAATTTAAAAAAAAAAAAATTCAAAGGTTATGAAGTTAGAAGGAAAAGCCGCAGGCTTTCTGAGCAGGATAACGAACGAAAGACGACAGCTTCAATAGGCCAAATAAAGTTTGGAGAAAAGATATTGGGTCAGACGGGTTAAATTTTGAATCTTTTGCTTATGCAATAACTTTGTCCAATGAATGAACAATGCTTTCTCATGCTTACTGAAAAAAATGGGAGGATTTTCGAGCCTTCGGAGTCAGTGACGTTTTGTCCTATGCAATGGACACATTCATTTTTGTTTTCTCGGCGTCATGTAGTTATTTATGTCTTCTTTTACTCTATGACCCTTAAGATTTTTAGAAAGATATGTACTGCCATCCGTGTCAACAACTGCCCTTCGCATTATGTATCTGCTCTAGCACAACATTGAACAATTTAAATGACAACGTATTTCCTTGTCTACCATTTTCTGGGCGACCTAAAATTAGTCTATAACCAGTCATTAAATAATGAATATAAGGTTGATTTCGACCAGCGTTGTGCTTAAGCGGCCAATGGTCATTTGGCCAAAGGCGAATGGTCCCATTTTGGCCCACTTGTCTGGTTTTCAAAAGTCTTCGATTTGGAAACAATTGAGGATAATTTTCAGAAATCTGCGAACAGTCTTAATGGACTTATTAAATTCTTATAAGTCTGTTCAGAACTCGTTGTAGCCTTAATATTGTTTATTCAATTACAACCAAACCAGAAATCAATAGCACATCAGCACATCATCAACATTCACGTAGCAGGCTTCAAGACCAGACCCCCACCTATTACGCTGTAGAAGTGGCCTAAATACTGTTTATTCAGTTACAATCAAACCAGGAATTAGTATAATGGTTGCACTCTCTGTTACAACAGCTTATTTTCGAAGTCTGAAGTCGCTCCCACTGTACAGGAGAAGTACAGACATACACGAAACAACGGTTGTTTGTTTTGACCTGAAATAGAAAAATTAAGTAGGAATTTGGAAATCAGAGACAAACAACTTTTCAGCTTACACAAAAAGTCAGTCTAAATTGCAGATAAGGGAGAGAAAAAAAAATAAAAATTTAAATTCTGTTCCATCAGATTCGTCCCCGTAGTCTTGGCAATACGGGGGCTTCAAAAATCTACAGAAATACGAGTATGTGAAGCCATTAGAAAACTTGAGGATGTCCTAATGCGAATGTTTGTGTCTTTATAGAAGACCTTGGGTGACCTAGCAAGCGAAAGCCTAAACGTACGAGGGTGGGTCAATAAGTCCCTGAAAATTAACACAAATTGTGTCGTCACCTTCAATTTTATGTTTTTTTTTCAAGAATCATCTTTCAAAAGAACGCACCCAAATTTTCAGACAGATCTGTCAAATAGTTTTGTTGTGGCAGCAATTTTATATAGACGCCTACTAGCATATTCGTTAAAAGGGAAAAAAGTGAATTTCGAATGCTCATTAAACACTATTTTTTGCGAGAAAAACTATCACGAAACCGAACAAAAGCTTGACAAATATTACGGGGATTCTTCACCATCGATTGGAACCATTCACCACTGGTTTACTCAATTTCGGTGCGGTCGTTAAAGCACAAGTGACGCCGAACGTTCTGGTCGCCCAATTGAGGTCACCACACCAAAAATGGTGGACAAAATCCATGGTTTGATAATGAACGATCGGCGAGTGAAAGTGCGCGAGCTTGAAGAGGCCACAGGCTTATCACATGGCACAGTGATTTCGATTTTACATAAATATTTGGACATGAAAAAGCTTTCCGCTAGATGGGTGCCGCGTTTGGTCATAATCGACAACAAACGCATTCGTTCGACAACTTCAAAGGTGTGTTTGGCGATGTTCCAGAAAAATTCGGCCGAGTTTTTGCGCCGTTTCGTAACCGTGGATGAATTCTGGATTCACCACAACACACCAGAAACCAACGAACAGTCAAAACAATGAACTTCTCCTAGTGAATCGAAGTCGAAGAAGGCCAAGGCGGGTTTGTCAGCAAACAAGGTCATTGCGACAGTTTTTTGGGATGCGCGCGGTGTTATTCACATCGATTACCTTGAAAAGGGTAAAACGATCACCGGCACATATTACGCAGAGCTGCTGGATCGATTCCAAGCCGATTTGAAGCAAAAATGGCCGCATTTGGCTAAGAAAAAGTTCTTTTTTTCACCAGGACAACGCACCGGCGCACAAGTCCGCAGTCGCAATGGCAAATTGCATGAGTTAGGCTACGAACTCCTCTCTCATCCAGCATATTCTCCAGATTTAGACCCCTGCGACTATTTCTTGTTTCCAAACATGAAGAAATGGCTCGGAGGTAAGAGATTTGGGTCGAATGAAGAGGTCATCGCTAAAACAAACGTTTATTTTGAGGGGCTCGAGAAATCGTATTATTTGAAGGGCCTCAACAAATTGGAGAAATGTTGGATGAAGTGTATAGAGCTAAAATGAGACTATGTTGAAAAATAAAATGTTTTATACCGAAAAGAGTGTTCCTTATTTCATTTTTCAGGGACTTATTGACCCACCACCGTCGTATCTCTTTCCTCTATTTTTGTTAAACACTAAAGTTCCATATACGAGTATCTAACGATTTTCCATTCTAGGAGCATTTTTTTAAAGCATTCAATCATATTGTGGCGGAATATTTAAAAAAAAAATACTTTTATATTTATACCTATATTATGCCATATTTTGGCTATGTAATCAAATGAACTGTGAGGGATGCGTTACTAGCAAAACTTCGTAATGAAGAAATCTGTATTTCCTACGAGTATATCTAAAAAATTGCAATACGTACGCGGGCAAATTAAATTAAAAACTATCATATTTCTGGGATACAGCCAATCATGATGGTGCTAGGTACTGCCGCCCTAAGCCCGAAAGTCAGACCTCTATTTTAGTAGAACGTTGTTATTAGTTTAAAAATTGCATTGAGGAAGAATGCATGTATATTATATCTTTGGTCGCCCAGTCGCCTTTCTCTCTAATGAACTACATTCCTGGAAATTGTTGGACGCCCAAACACCTATTTACCAAAATAATTGATATCCAATACACGTGAATCATTAGTTAGACCTATGAAGGTGTATCCAGCAAAGCAAAGGTGTCAACACAATTACGCTTATGTATGTCCTTAATGAGGTCCTGAAGTTCTTGTAATCAAAACGCAAAAACAATCCACATAACCTGTTTTCGAAATCATTCATGTGTTATGTTGTTCATTCACAAAAATGTATCCTTGATTTATATGTGTAGTACCTGTGTGTCTATGCCCATTTGTTGCTAGGATAGTAAGAAATAGAAAGAAAAAAAAAATTCACACATGTATGTAGGTAGGGGGAGGTACATATTATGGAGCAAAAATGAAAAGTCGGTCTTGTTGGGTGGGATACTCGTATGTGTCGTATGACATGAAGATTAATATGTGTACGTATGTATTGGGTTTCATATTATTAATATTTTTCTTTTTTTTGTGTGACCTAACAATGGAATATACATCATGACGGAGGGAATTAATTTGCTCCTAATCAGGAAAACATAAAAATAAACTGAAATGAGGTTTTTTTTCCTTTGAATTTGGTGTTTCAAAAAAAAAAAAAGGGGGGCGGGGTGGGGGGCAGAACTAGAGACTTTTGTCTGTCGTTAGTGGAAACCGAGTCTTTTGTGATTTCGTGTTATTTAACTTTGAAATAAGTAGGGTAATTGATATCGAAATTGGACCTAGATTGGTATCTCTGTTTGTATGTATACGAGTGCAGTTGCTTACACTTCATAATAGGTGTGAGATAAAAATAAGCTATTAATAGGCTTTTGCGTCACGTTGTTAACAGTAAACGAAAGCTATTCCGTGTAGGCGTCGTTATTCTTTTGTGGGACAATGTGGTGCGATGAAAGATTAGGGCTTTTCACAGGTTGGCAGTTTTAGAATAAATGTAGACTGATTCTTAAAGTCCTTTTCCGATTTGTTTGTTAATATTGGAGGGTGACTTAATACTTTGCACATGCTACTAGTGCTTAGTTAATTCGGGTTATTTGCCTTTTGAAAATCGCTGGTGAAAGGAGAGGTTTTTAGAATAGCCCGCTGGAATTGTCTTTTTTTATACAGAAGTAACAACGTGGACATGTTCCGATTGCGACACTGCTGCCCTAAGACAGAAAATGCCATATTCCATTTAGGAGTGCAGTGCTATTAGTATGACAAACATCTACATTGAGGAAGAATGCAGGCCCTGTTCTATTATTTTCTTCGTCTCGCATCCGTCTTTATCTCTAATGAACTACTTTAATTAATTATAAGACGCACACCTTATTTAATTAATTATAAGCACACTTCGGGACGCTTTAGCCCTTCAAACCAATACTTTTGAGTTCATGTGCTCGGGTAACAGAGCACATGAACTCAAAAGTATTGGTTTAAAGATTTTCACTGACTTCAGCAAATATGCGCTGATGGCAATTCAAAAAGCTATAACTTGCATTTTCGGTGGTAAAATAGTAGTTTTTTTTTGGCGCGGCGGCACAGTGGTTCAGTGGAAGATTCAGGTTTAAGTCCCAGAAACACTCAATTATAGCCTTCGGAATCGGCGAGAAGATATTTCAGGTCTTCTACGTTGGCACTAAAATACTTATTTATTAAAATAGTACGCCAGAAAATGAAGATGAAGGTATGCCTTCAGTTTTGAAGTTCTACATTCTTTGGTCATAGAATCATTACTTTATTTGATACTATGTTACGTGGGTCTTTGGTGATATTCCTTAATTTTTTTTTTTGTTGTCGTTTCCTAAACTTATGATAATATCTCTCATATTCTAACCCAATCCTAATAAACTAGGCTTGACGTTGTAAAGTTCTTCATTCAAATACAGTACAATATTGTTACTTAGAGGATTCTTCTAGCAAGTTTTAAGAAATGTTATCAAAAAAAAAACTGTTATTACTTTTTATTAGAAAAAAAACGTGACTGTCACAATTTTTAATCAAAATTTACAAATTTGTATGAATCTAAAAACTTAAAAATTCTAATGAATGTTCTAAAATAGTAGCTGTTTAGAAGTGTACTCGTATTTTCATGTACATCTAAGGTACTTAAGCTTTCAGTGCAAGTCTCTTATCTCTCCCACCCACACGGTTTTCTGAAAGGTGGATCAACTACCACTAACTTAGTCGAATTCGTGTTCTTCGCCCTGTCTGCCGGCAAAGAAGTCGACGTTATTGCAACTGACTTTAGTAAGGCTTTTGATAAGATATCTCATAACTTAATCCTCTTCAAATTGTCTGCCATCGGTTTCGAACCCATATTGTTAAAATGGATATCTTCTTACCTGGAAAACCGTTCTTATAGAGTTCGCTTCAGATCCGTCTTATCGACTCCTTTCTTGGCCACCTCTGGTGTTCCGCAAGGCAGCCATCTAGGTCCCCTTCTCTTCATTCTAACCATAAACGATGTCGAGAGGGTTATTAAACACTCTTCCCTCTCTCTGTACGCTGATGATATCAAATTTTTCAAAGCCATCTCTTCACCACATGACTACTGTCTCCTTCAACAAGACCTTGATAGTTTTTCGAACTGGTACCTACAAAATCGCTTAGAGCTCAATATCGCCAAATGCCAATCAATTACCTTATCACGTAAGCACCACGTGCCCTCCCTCCGCCTTTACCTTCTCCATGGTCAACCTATATCCATCATTCAATCTCTCCGCGATCTTGGAATATTGTACGATAGGGAACTAAATTTCCGTTCACATATTGATGAGATAATTCGTAAAGCTAACTCATCACTTGGCTTTGTCCATCGATGGTCCAAAGAATTCTCCTACCCTCTACATTACCTTTGTGCACCCCCTCCTTGAATACGCAAGTCAAGCGTGGTCACCCTTTCAGCAAGTTCATGTGACCAGAATCGAGAATGTTCGATTTCTTCGATTTGCCCTTCGAGGTCTTCCTTGGAACGATCCATTTATCTTGCCTCCCTATCAAGACCGCCTCGACCTCATAAGTACTCTAGAGAAACGCAGAGATGTTGCAGACATTCTTTTCATTCATCGACTTGTTTCAGGCTCTGTCGATTGCGCATCTCTTTATAATTAAATTTTCTTCAATATCAACCCACGAAATTTACAATGCCCTCGTCTTTTCTATCTACCGTCCCACCGCACTTCATATGGATCTAATGAACCAATTTTCCGTATGCTGCGAAAAGTGAACTCAAACCTCACTCAATTTGATTTTAACCTCAGCACTCCCTGCCTCAAAACCGAACTCCTTCACCATTCTCCTTAACTTTAAGTCTTAGTTTTAAGTTTTAGTTTTAAGTTTTAGTCTTAAGTTAATTGTAGCTTGTAATAAGCCAAATAAATGTGGACGTTCCCAAATTCGTCAGGAAAACTTGTTTAAGCTTTTTCTGCGCTTAAAGGACTGGCTTTTTGATGCTTAAAATACATCACTATGAGCGGAAACTTAAGAAAGACGAAATAAGAGGTACTGGTCTAATTGTCTTGGTCTATTGGTTTAAAACAAAACTCATCAGGGGTTTTGTTTTATCCTTAAATAAAAGTCTACAGTTCAAATATAATTCACTTTATGAATCTTAATCCTGTGCATGTTACACACTCGTAGTTCTATGTTTGTCAATGCCTACATGAATGTAAGTCCAACACACCCTGAATTGGTAAACCAGCACCAATATCAATCTAAGTATAATACCAAATAAAATAAATTGCCAAAAGTCACACGGCGCTAGATCTGGAGAATAAGGTGCTGGGCGAATTTCATTGATGCTCGAGAGCGCAAGAAAGTTGTTGGTTTTTTCAGCAGTGTGCGCAGGCGCATTGTCGTGGTGCAAAAGTAGAGGCGCCAGCTCCTCTTTTTGTCGGTGGCCTAGTTAATTTTGGAAAACTTGTGGTAAGCAAGTTTCAGTATACCAATGTGACTGTCTGACCAGTTGTAAGCGGGATGATGGCGGCCATTTTCGCCCTGATGAAGTACATCTACATCATAAATTTTGACTTTTGTTGTTTGGCCTTTACTGGATTTGCACATTTTGGGTTCCATACCATGGACTGCTGTTTGGTTTCCGGGTCGTACTTGAAAAACCAATATTCATCACCTGTAACGATCTTATTGAACCAGCTTGACTCTCCATTTTCAAACTTATCGAGGAAATATTGAGCAAAACGAACACGAGCCTCTTTTTGCTCTCCATTCAAAATTTTTGGAACCCATCGAGCTGACTTCTTCGAATATTTCAGGTGATAATTTGAAATTGGTGACACAGCCATGTCATTCAAGCCCAGTTCATCCGCTATTATCTCCTGTTTCATCCTGGCATCTTCGTCAATTTAAGCCTTCGCCAGGACCACATTTGTATCGTTGGTCGAGGATTTGGGCCAACCTTCCCGAGATTCGTCCTCCACAGAAAAATGGCCAGTCTGGAATCTTCGAAACAACTTTGAAATAGTAACAAGAGATGGTGCATTTATTCCGTATGCATTTTGGCATTCGTGCAGAATCTTGACTGGCGTGAGTTGACGTCGAAATCCGAAGAGAATGGCAAAACGAATTTCTTCCTGTTTTTTTTGTCGTTGAACTGCACTAGATGTCAGTTGCCTTCGGATCATTTTGCCGAAATTGGGAAGTTTTGACAGTGTTTTAAAAGAGCAGCAAGCATTCTTATATCAGTTTCTTCGAATAGGTTTACTGGTCATACAGGTGGAACTACTATTAAAGAATCAGGCAAGTTTGAAGGGTAATGTTTTTCCATTTACCGACTTCATATTTGGTTTTGCTATGCGTACCACAGAACACCCCAATAGTAATCACATATTGAGTACTAAAGTCCATCTCCACAAACTGTGCAAATCCTATGTAGGTTCCACTTTAGTAACAAAAGTGATGCACTTGGAATGTGGACACCCCAGTCTTAAAAAAAGAAACGAAAATTAAAACGTGAACTACTTAGAAATCTGCTTAACCTACGGTGGCTGTTCGATAAGTCAGTGACTTTGATGCAAGATGGCGCTCGGATCGCATAAAGGATTTTTATTTTTTACATCTTTGTTTCAAATAGATTTGTCAAACACTTAGGTTTTTACAGTGATCGAAAGAACTTTGGTTTGTGAGATTTGGCCAAAATGGAAAAAAGTCAGTTTCGTTTTTTTTATAAAGCACTACTTTTTGCGCGGTAAAACCATTAAAGAGACTGAAGACAGACTTAAAAAATATTATGAAGATATAATAAAATATTGTGTACCATTCCATGCTCTCTCGAATTTGCTGACGATGGACCAAAAACGGATTCGGGTGAAGATTTCAAAACAGAATTTGGAACTGTTCAAGCGCAATTCAAGTGAATTTTTACGGCGTTTCGTAACAGATGATCAATCCTGGATACACCATTATACGCCAGAAATGAAGGAACAATCAAAACAGTGGACTTCTGCAGGCGAACGTGCTCCAAAAAAGGCAAAAACGGTTCCGTCGGCCGGAAAATTCATGGCAACGGTTTTCTGGGGTTCGCACGGCGTAATCTTCATTGACTATTTGGAAAAGGGGGAAACGATCACCGGACAGTACTATGACAATTTATTAGATGGAAAAAAGACCCCACTTGAAGAAGAAAAAAAGTGCTGTTTCATCACGATAATGCACCGGCTCATTCGTCCGCAGTAACAACAGCAAAATTAGCTGAATTGTGATATGAACTGCTTCCTCATCCACCCTATTCTCCAGATTTGGCTCCGTGTGCTTATTTCTTGTTTTCCTAATACGAAGAAATGGCTCGGCGGAAACAGATTTTCATCGAATGATTTCTTCATCGATCATATCGATGCAACAAATGCCTATTTTGCAGAGTTTGTAAAATCATATTTTTTGAAGGGTTAACAAAGTTGAACTACATTGAAAAATGAATTCAATTTTGAGAAAAAAACAAATAAATCATTTCAAAGTACTGACTTATCGAACAGCCTTCGTATTTGTCAGTATACCACCACCCCGATAGTATGCATTCACCCTAGTTCAGCTCGCATAGGACTGCGTATTTCAATTGAGAACTTGTTTGAACTTTGGTTTGATGCTTGCATTCAATGACAAAAACAAGGGTGCAATACACATATTTCCCCCCCTTTCAAGGCAGTTCGCGCGAAGTGATAACATATGTATATACATACGAGTATGTATATAAAATGAAAAATTCTCAAACTAATTGAAGCGAATTCAACAGCGTAATGTAACTCATTTATATAAAAAGGGGAAACCTTTCTACTGACCCGTAACAAAAATTTTATTTTTAAGGGGTTTCTTTTGCAATTTATACCCAAATAGATGTATGTTTTGTAGTCATACCCTTCTGAGTGGATTTTTGTTTTTTGCGTGACGTAAGTCGTTTTGAAAAGGTTTCAGTCTTGTGCTTAAGTATGAAGGACAACACTCAATAGCGTAAAGGATTGTATTTTTCTTTTTGATAATGCAACGGGTTTTACTAACGAAATTCAGATGATCAGGCATGATCTCCGGCCAGTTGTTATTCGCTGTTGACGTCATAAAGTGGTGTCATCTCACAAGAGTTGTAAGCGTTCCGTCCGTAAGTGTTATTATATAGATTGTGCTTCTTTTAGGAGAATCTAAAAGTTATGTGTGTCTAGTGAGATCAAGTGAAAACAAGAATTTCTTCCGTCAAAAATATTATAGTCGTTAAGACAGGCTTTTGCTGGCACATTTTTAAGCAAATGCTTATGTTTAGGTGAATAAAGTTTAAAGTAATTGCTCAGCAGATGCTGTAAGGTATCGAACATTTGCTATTTTGTTTGCACCAAATGCTTAAAATCGAGTGAATAAAAATTACCTTTTGTTAAAAAAAAAAAAAAAATAGAAACTGCTTACAATTTTTCCGGTATGGCTTGGTTTATATTCAGGGGCGTTCATAAAGGAAAAACTTTATTAGAAACTCAGAATATATGACAACAACCATTGTAAGGAGCTATATCGATTTACAGAAGCAAATGTGTAGTGCTTGATAAATCATTTCTTGCAATGATTTACGATAGAGTTAAGTTAAGTAAGAGAATTCACATAGAATGAATCTGTTTGTCTTGGCTATAAATAATTTGCAGTTTGATTTTCTTAATTGTTACCAGAACGTGCGGGCAGTTGGCCTCCTGTTTGGCTTTCCAGAGCAAATACGTATGACTTTTTCACGATTACATCCACAGGATCGAAGTCAAGAATAGCCCTGAAGTAAGCTATGCCTGTCGTATGATGCGACTAAAATGTGTCCAGAAGTAGCCTTAATGATGCTATGAGCAATGCTGTCCGAGATCCGCGTCCCTGACAGGGCCTCCCTAGACAGTAAGATCAGAGCTGAAAGGTGAAACTGAAGGTAAAATTCAGGTGCGTCTATCACAATGTGTTACCTCCATGTACAAGCTCTAAAATGTTGACCGGTAAATCTTGGTAAACAAAATTATATGTAGTTTATTTAGCGTATTCTGAAAAGCCTTTGCTGAAATATTAAAGCATTTGCTAGTTAGCATTAGCAAATTGTATTCACTTCAAAACTAGCAATTGCTTAATGCTTAGACCAAATGCTACCTAGCAATTGCTTAGTTTTTATTCACATCACCCATTGTCTTTTTTTTTATGAATAATCTGCGTCACTTAGGACTATGTTCTTTAAAGTTTATTAGCCAAAGAATCAACTGTGATGGATATGTGCCTAAAGATTTGTAAACCGTCTTTAGACGCGGTTAATCTTTATCGTGCTAATTCGGAAGGTTTGGTCCTTTATGAATTTCTCTCGTCCAGAATTTGCAGGACTGTATTATTAACATGTTTGTTTAATGGAATTTAGTGCTTTCGGGCGAAGTTTTTGGTTTCATCTTCGACTGTAGAAATTCCGATATATTTTATTATTTATTATTTATTCTTATTAACCAAGGTGCATGGACAATTTATCTTATTCGGAACGCTTTGCAGTTTTACAGTTGTTTTTTCGATCGTTTTACTTATTGCTAGGATAGCAGTATCATTGACAAATGTGACTTCTTCTTGCAGTATATCACGGGTACATACATAGAAGATAAAGAAGCGGACCAAGAATGCTGAAATTTCTTTAAATTGCAAGTATTTATTTCCGTGTCGGACACGGAAAGTCTATTCCCGAGATATGTTGGCAGTATGCTATATAGGGGTATGGTATAATTCGCTGCTTTTTTCACGCTTTCTGTTATTTCGCTGCGATCATTTCGCAATTTATTATTTCACATTTCAACAACTAGCATTTTCTTTTTTCGCAGTTTTTATTTGGCAAATTCTTATTTAGGCTTATAACTATTTGACCTTAATATATTCTACATTCATTATTTTGCAGTTATAATTTCGCTTTTTGATAAGTTGGCGATTTCTTGATAAGCTTTAACTTACTTAGCTGTACTCGTTCCCTTGGCCTTCGGCCTCACATGCAGGTGTTCAGGGCGCTGCTACGCGCCGTGTAACCAAACACCAACTTTTTAAGTTTTTCCTACAATAAAATTTTCAGTTTCACTTTCGGAATTTTCGCCTTTTAAGTAACCAAGTGCGAAAGCCGCTTGATAGAAGCGCTAAACATAGAATTGCAAAAAAAGAAATCCAAGTTAACCTTACGGCGAGATGAATGCAAGACGAAATGACAATTTGCCACATCACTTCAGCGAAATAGAGGAAATATATTTTGATAGTCGCGAGATAATAGTTTGCAAAATAAAAACAGCGAATAGACGGTCACCCGTTATATAGGCGTACATAAAGAACCTGTCTTAATTTGAACTTCAGGTCCTCATGCCACATCTTATCAAAGGCTTGCGAGACATCCAGCTTGAGCACATATTTTTGATCTCCAAGAGCTTTCTCAATTACGTCAGTGATTCTATGTACCTGGTCAATGTTTGAATGCTTGCTTCTGAACCCAAACTGGTAATCAGGGATAAGACTTTGTTCCTCAATAACCGGCTGTAAGCGCTTGAATAATATCCTCTCAAAAGTTTTGGATATAATTGGGAGAAGCTAAGTGGGTCTATACGACTTCTTGTCACTCTGAGGTTTTCCTGGTTTTAGTACAATTAACCTCCGTAACTTTCCATTTTCGTTCACTTCTCCAGCGTTAAAACATTGAGAAGCTTAATTAAAACGTTTTTAGGTAACATTTTTAGAACTTCTCCGGTTATTAAGTCGTAACCAGGTTAGGTTTTAATTTCTTTATTTATTTTTTGAGTTCGGTTAGCGTTACACCTGTTATTGTATGATTGTCAGGTGCTATTTCCGACGTATTAATATTATGAATAAGTGCTTGACCATCTAACGGCCTAAAAGTCTCTTCTAGATGGTCGGCTAAAATGTCCGCTTTCTCTTTGTCTCACTTCGTTCATTCGTCATGATTTTTCTTGATTGGCGGCGCAGAGGTTTTAAGTCTTTTAGTGCCTTTTACAGCTTTTCAAAGTGAATAGTTGGATTCTTGTTCCCCTGTCAAGCTTTGGAGGCAAGTAAATATTGTACGGTTTTTAGAATTCCCAATAGTCTGTTTCAGCAGGTTAATCAAGTGTACTCTTTTCCTTCGTCCTTTATCATTTCTTTTATTTCCGGTGGATATTTGAGGGCTTTTTTCTTTGATACGGAGTATATTTTCACCTAGCACACTGCACGATTTCAACGAGGCGGTCAACTTCGACTTCAAGGTCATAGGGTACACTCAGTTCAATATTCTCTTAATTTTATTTTTGTAAGCCTTCCCAATTAATGTTTCTGCCAGTTAGTCTTGCTGATTCTTGTTGATTAATTAGGGTTTCGCTCATTGTCAGAATGACTGGGGAATAGTCAGAGGAAAGATCAAAGCTAACTTAAACTTTTAATATATTGGTAGATATTCCTTTTGCCATGAAGATATCGATTAGATCGGGAGCGTCGTAGAGCATTCTGCCTTTTTGTGAAATACATCTTGGACCCCAGAAGGTGTTTTTCGCATTAAAATCGCCGCCAATAATGAAGCGACAGTATATTTGTAAAAACATTTACATATGTGAGATGGTAAAGAAATTATGTATATTTTCTACGAGTACCGTTCTAATTTACAGAGTTTCAAGCTCTATTTTTAGGTCTTCAAAATGTTCGATAGAGTCTTTTATGTACCTTACAAAAATGATCCTCTCGCTTTTTCCGATGGGTGATAAGAGTGATAAAAACTATACTATCTTTGCACGCGATTCCTTCTTCACATGGGCTTCCGAGAACAAGCAAACGTCAATATATAAGCCGAACGACACGAATGTGGAATGATCTACCAGGCTCTGTATTCCCCCATCACTACAACCTTCAAACATTTAAAGCCATCGTGCACAGGCTGCTCCTCTATTCCTCTTCCTCAATTCCCTAAACGCCCATGCCCTGAACCAATATAAGGGTATTCATGTTCATATTAAGCTCTCGAAAATAAGTTTATTTATTTTACGCCCATGCCCTGAACCAATATAAGGGTATTCAATTTCATATTAAGCTCTCGAAAATAAGTTTATTTATTTTACGTTGCTCAAGTTTTGCATGAATAACAGAGAAGACGTGAGATACAGGGTCCACTGAACTTTCAGTTTTTCCATTTTCTGATGCCGCGACTTGAGCGTATGTGCCCGATGTCGGATGTCCAAAGCTTTTGTCACTTTTTCTTAATATTGTTGTGACTTTCTTTTGTTACTGTTTCTTTAACGGTGTTAAACTTTTCCTTACTTGCCGATTTCAAGTGTTGATTTTGCGGCTTTAAGAATATGTCGCGCCTTTTTTGCAGCTCCTTAGCTACTTTGCAGCCACGATAGTTACACTGGTGATTTCCTTTGTAATTAATTCACACTGCAGAGGTTTGTTTACTTACTCCACAGTTTTTGGAGAGGTGATTTCCGGCGCATTTCGCACATCCCGGCTCTTTCTGACGAAACGTTTGCGTGTGATTGAATCCTTGGCAACGATTGCACTACGTGGTTAATTTTACTTTCTAACGCAAAGGCTCGGTTTTGATAACGGTATTGTGAGTCGTTTTTATTTCATATATGTTATCTAGATTCTCGACCTTATCGAACGTTAGTATAAAAAGAAGAACGTTCTTAACAGCAGATTCCTCGCCTTCCGATTGTTGCTTTTCTCGTTTAACGATATTGACAGCATCAACAATTTGAAAGTGTCTATTTTTTAGGTCTCTGACGACATCTTTTGACCACGAAGCGTGTAGTCTTCTAGCTACGATATGTGCCGGTTTTTCCTATTTATTCTCATAAGTGTACCATGGGATTTTCTCGGCATTTAGTGTATGAGAGACTAAACGGTATTGGTTTCCACGTATTGTTGTTGCGCCTTGTTACAGTATAATCGGATTGTAACAATGTCTACAAGGTGGTTTGCAGGTGGTTGTAGGCGTACGTCGGTTTTCCTCAGTACGAATATTTGTCAGCTTTTCCGTTACTTCGTGTCGCGTTACGACTTCGGGTGAGAAACCGGCTTTCCGTTTCTCGCCTGGTCGTTTCTACAATATCTAGTCAGTTTCACGATATAATTCCTCTTTGTCCTTATCATAAATAACTTTAGCCGTACATTTCGAACTCCGTAGCAGACTCCGTTTGCGACATATCTTTTATAGCTTTGTCTTTGGCTTTAAGTTGCACTAGCTCTTTTTTGAGGTCATCGCAAAGCACTTCCATCTTAGTTAGCCTGACCCTCCTCCTCCCTGGGACTGTTAGTTTTCTCTGAAGTCCGTTGTTCGTGCGCCCACACTTCCGGTGTCGTCGGACTTCTTTTTCCGCACGTAATTGTTTGAGATCGCGGTAGTAAAGATCTCGATACCCTTGAGCTTTTAACAAAAGGGTTGGCATAAGCGCAATAAATGGCTTTCGCCAGAATCCAAAGAGCCGTCCTCCGGAGAGGGTGGATTTACCAGTGTGCCTGGTCTGCCATTTGGGGTAACAACATCTTTTGTTTTGTTCATTGCATATTTTTGTATACATACTCGTACACTATACACTCGGTATAGGGAGGGTGGATTTTAGTTTCCTCTTACGACAGGCATGCCTACGTGAATTCAACGTATTCTATTTTGTATCGCAGAAGAAATGGATACAAATATATAAGAAGACAGGACTTGACTTGACGCGCTGTCGTGTTGTCCTGGTGAGTGTAAAAAACCTACAACGTGTATGTAAATTTGTTGATAGTTTATTGGTATTAAAAGCCTACTCCAAACACTTTTCTCCTCTTTTACTGCGGGTCGGGAATATTTTCTTAAGCTTTTCTTCTTTAACCCCCTTAGAAACCTATTATCAACAAAAGGCCTTTGTCCTCTCAATATGTAGAGTTTCAAACTCTCTAAAGTCATACATACACCTGACCCCTTTCTATTCAAGCATTGGTTTTTTTATTTTTATTTTTACAAAACATTTCTGTTTAGTTTTTCTTTTTTCCTGGTTTGCAATGTTTAATGGTACTACTACTCTCCCTAATGTGTTTAAATGATGCCATTCTTTTTTGTTCTGATAAAAAAAAAAAAAAAAAAACAAATATGTGGAATGAAAGTCGGTAATATTATCCATATTTATGCGAAAAGCATACACTGATTATCATGCTCTTTGTAAAGGTACACAATATTTATGTCTGTACATGTGCAGCAGCCCATAGTCGATTCAAAATCATGAATGTAGAACTTATTTGTGTTTTCAATTCGTTTCACCGATTTCTGATGGTATTCTGCTCCATAAAGTTAACCGGAAAAATTGATATCTTTTCATATTTAAGTACATACATACACATACATAGGTATGTAGAAGGAGGGCAAATCACACTTCTGATCACCCGCTCATCATGGTACCTGTATGTGCGATAAACAGGATATAGCTGATTAAAATACTGCTAATTAAAATTCTAATTTCTCTTTGAAAATCTAACAATAGGAAGAATGTGGTGAATTGGTGGTACGAAAAAGAAACCTTCCGCAGCACCTGAGGATATCTCAACTTTTATGAACTATGTTCGAAACTTTAGCTAAGAAAATAACTTCAAAGTAATTGCCTACAGCAGTTATGTCAGAGTTGAGTACTTCTTTTTTCCCTGCGAGAATAAAATAAATCGAAAATTATTAAAAATTAGTAAAATAAGGGTATTTTGAAGCGTAGCCGCGAAAATCAATTGAATATTTTATGTGTGTATATTGGTTTTTGCAGATGGGTGGTTTTTGAAGGGAAGCTTTATTTCACATGCTTTTCGCTGCCTGGGAAATGTTTACTTGTTGCATTCAGTAGACCCAAAAAAGGCTTCTAATTTTATATAAAACTGAATTAAAAGTATCTTTTTGTAACCGTGGTGTACATACCACCGATAGACACATTCTAATTTTGTATAATAGAAACCACCCGTTTCGCAGTTATTTTTAGTATATTTTTCAAATCAGATTGGAATCGCAGACCCATTCGACCCAAATGCAGACAAAAAATTATTTAATTTCTAAAGGCATTTGCATGGAATGTAATGTATTTTGTTAGAAAGATGTCCACTCCTATAGAAAAGTTAGGTTAGCGCGGCTGTCTGCACATTTGTACAGGCACACTCAGATAAAAGGCGACCCTTAGTAAGACATTATGTATTTACTTATGTTCTGTCATCTATCATGGGTCGTTAATCGTGTTTGCTTGTCATCGTGCTTGCAACACGTAAATGTCACTCCATGGTATATTCAGCAAACAGAGTTATTTTCGCGACGTAAAGCGGGACCTTGTAGTTTTCTTATCCATTTTTCACATAAAACTATTCGTTTGAGATACGATTCAGGCAGAAAATTGTTAAAACGATGTGATGTCACCGTTTGTAAAGGATTGCAGCTTACGATTGACAGTAGCAGTCATCTTCCAAGTAAACACTCATACATCAATACTAACTGTGTATGCACACTGAGATTCTACTTGAGGTATTTATTCAGATTTTTTTTTACAGCATTCTGCAAAAAATAGAGAAATAGTAGAGTTATTTGAGCGGTAAAGTTTGAAAGGCTGAATGCTTTTGTCGGGGCCGTATCAGTCTTCAGTTCCACTTTGCTTGCTTTGACAACCTGATCGAGGGACATTTGATGCAAATCCATTATTCTGTGCAAAAGCAAACAGACGTTTGAGCGTAGTCCAGATATTTTCATTGTGCAATACCTTTAAAGCAGGGTTGGAAAATAATAATTATTTTTAAAATGTGGTACAATCAATTAACACGGAAGGAATTCTTTGATTTCGTCGCATGGCGTCCGATTTTGTGATTTATAAAATAATTATTAATTTTAATATATATATTTAAAAAATTATCATAACGATTGCTTCCCGATTTTAATTTTTAAAAATTGTCAGTAAAAATCAATCATAGATTTTTATTTCTTTTTAAATCAAAAGTAAAAGTCAGATTATAATTTTTATTTTCAAAATTAATGTAAATAAAAATCAGAAAGTAATTCTCTTGGACTTTTTCTGTATAAATCGTAACAATTACGGTCTCTGCTTTGAAATCGCTTAGGTAGCCTTTATAATAAAATTCCAATCCACGATTTGATCGCCTTGAAGTAGGAAGGACGCAAATACATTTCAGCGAAAAAATAGTGTATTCTGTTTGTATTTCTTTTCGGCTGTAATTCGTTAACCTGCAAAATATTTGCAAAACCCTTTTTTTGGTAAAACAATGCAAGAAAAATAGTTCCTTTATTATTTTCGAATTGTAATATTTTGCCTAAAAATGGCATTCAATCTAGAAAAAAATAAATTGTGATAGGTCACATATGGTACCATGTACAGACTTCCTACGACCATTATAATAATTCTGTCCACCATTAAAATTCATTACAATTGTAGAATTGTAAAAAAGTGTTAAGAAAAGTGCCAATGGGAGTCTAAAATAAATTAAACTAAGTCTGCAGTCAGTCTTTAATTTACTCGTAATGTGTACAAATTACATGTAAGCAAAAATTTCTTTGTGAAGACTAATAATTGAGGTTTAATTGTTGAACTCGAATTCGTACTATGAGAGTAGCACTAGTATAGTACCTATAACGATCTTATGCAGATTTATTCTTGTAATCGGCGCTAATGTGAGGAATTCTAATGAAAGGAAGCAGCTTTCAGCTGGTATGCCAACCGCTCTTGAAGCTTTGCTCTTAGTAATTCTTGCTGTGTGTAGTCTTACATGACTTAATGCTCAGATTTGGATATTTGAAAACTGTGGCTGAGATACAAATAACTTATTGCTGCATCATCAGGAAAAGTGCATTCATAAAAATACTATTTTATTCTAAGTAGAATTCGTTCTGCGTATCATATAATGATTCTTCACGGGATCTTAAATGACGTGGTCAGTGCTGGATGCACTGGAACCATCCAACAGTCTCTTGTTAAATATGTAATGCCGAAAGTGGGAATGAGCTTCTGTACATCCGCATACAAGCTCGAAGACATTTTTGTTGAAATGGACGAAGTTTATCCATGTTAGGCTGATGTTCTACCATGGACCAGAATAAGTCAGAATTGAATGTAGACTTTCATATCTGGCTTAAGATATTTAGCGTAATCTTTTATTAACGATAGAATGCCGAAAGTCGCTCACAAATTGTTTCGTTTATACACTAGAAATTTTTCCATGTAAGATGGGCTTACATATATGTATGCCATTATCCATAGGATCTCAGATAGTTGGATTAGAATAGGCTTTTGCTTTTTCCATCTGTAAATACACAGTAGGTTATTGTAGTATTCAAATTTGTCCAAATGTATACCAACAGCTAGTGGAAACATTTATTTGTAAGTTTTTCAAATAAAAAAAATTATATATTTCACGCAAACGGGTAGGACCTGGAGTCGATCTTTTCGCATCAGATCATTGATGTGCGAAACACGAATAAAAGAGACATATTGTGATTATCCTCAACCCGCGGCATTTCATTGTCGTATTTGTTCCTTGCGGCAAACTATCGTTTATATAATATAAAGAACTTAAAGTTTCAAGTATTGTCTATCTGTTATAACGATTTTCTTCTTGCACACTGTCGAGATTTCAACATTCACCAAAATTTCATTGAACATCGGAAATCAGCGTAGTAGTAATATCATGCACTGCTTCGTGACTTTTTTTGAACCCGGATTGGTTCCGTAGAGTTATCTCCTTTTTTTCCTACAGGAACATAGTAGCTACGTCAATAGCCATACCAACCTTTAGTTGAAGAGTTGTTTTCCAACACGAGGGGCGGCTGATAAGTTCGTGGCCTGAGATACTCAAGAACGAATCATCTTCTCACTAACTGCGACACTCTTTAGTATCGTAGTATAAATATCACCTCGTTTCTCATTTTGTTATTATCTGTGGTAGGATAAACATCACCATGTCAGCCGAAATTGACAAGTAATCGAATCTTCAGGATTCTGAGCCTTACTTACGTATACCATGGTCAGAAAATGGGCTCGCTTATTTCAACAAGGGCGAGAGAGCTGTGAAAACGACCACCGCCCAGAGCGCCCTGTGTCAGTGGTTACTGAAGAAAACATAAAAGTTGAAAAATAAGTTCTGGCCGACCGAAGAATAAAAATGTGGCAGGTAGCGGACGAGTTTCACATCTTCCCCTTTCCACAAAACGCACGTGTTTTAAAAATTAGTATAAGGGTATTTATATCCCCTTTAACACGTGCAAATTATAAAAAAAAAATAAAATCAGCAAAGAACTGATTGGAGAAATTTTGCACGAGCATTTAAACATGAACAAAATTTTGCGCCCTGGGTGAGAAATGCATTTCACTCGAGAGAGATAATATTGAGAAATAATTTCTTATAATCGGATCACTTCTTTCACTTAATGTCTTAGCCCGCGAATTTATCAGCCATCCCTCCTGCATTCGTAAACACATATACGAGTATCTTAATAAAATGTTTGGTTGGGATGGCATTCAATTGAAAGATGAGAGTTATTTTTAAACGAAACGATGCGTCAAACTTATTACATTATGAAACAATTAAAAGGCAAACTCAAATAAACCAATTTGGTAAACCAAAGCAAATCAATTAACTATCCTAACCTCGTTACTCTTACGGAAAATGTACATACAATATAATAATAACCCACCTGGTGCTTGAACAATTCTACATTGCCGTTGGCATTAGCTAGGTAATATAATATTTCCATGATTCTTCTCTGTATACCACCTCTTCATTTCCTGCTAACCACTTTGTAGTTTAATCTAATCATATTTCTCTTGCTGTTCATAACATCCTTCGTTACAGTTTAATAAAAGCCAATCTACTTCAACCTCTACTACTAGCATCCACCTGCTATTATTTGTTTCCCTATCACAAAATCCCAACTCAAATTTATTTAAGTGAATTATTGATCAACATCCCCATAAAAGCACACAATAATGGTTTTCGAAACTGTTCATAATTGAGTTGTGCCCTGCTACTGTCCATCAGCAGCGGGAGTTAACCCTTCGAGTATCATTTTCTGATGTTTCCATGAACCCTCTATATCACCCCTCTTAGATTGTGCTCTTAGGAATCTTAAGATATAAGTGCACCTGTGTATATTTTATCATTTTCTGTGCATATTGGCAAAATTAAATGTTTTTCTACCCTCATCCAGTTCGCGGTTAGAAAATTCAATTAACCAGCAGGACACAGCGCTCTTTCACAGAAACGCTCCTCAGGAAAGAAATAAAAACATGTTAGACAGCGCACAGTGAAGTTTCTTAAATTAAATAAAACGACACACAACGACACAATATTGCAGGTATAACCGCTTGCTGCAGAGAGCCCCGTTTTCTTTGTGATGAACGCACACGCTTGAAGGCGACTACGTTCCTATAAGGATGTTGGCATAAACAATTTAATATTTCTGATGGCGACGGTTGGCAGAAGCATTAAATCAATTAATTAGGTACGGACATAAAGGAAAAATAATTTGCTCTTGTTTCCTGGCAGTACCACCCACTCACCACCACCACCGCCATCAAACGTGAACCATACCCACGTTCACAATTCTATATCCATCGCTGATAGTGCGTTGTAAAGTGAAATTTATGTACTCAAAGCTGTACTTTTTTGACCTTATTCAGGATAGAGGGTGAAGTGAAGATACATAGTAAATGCAAGAGGGAAAATGCGACAGGGTTAAACAAAATTGAATTCAAGAATAAACTGCTTAAGGACTCTACAAAATTGTATTTGAAAAAAAATTAGCAAAAAAAAAAAAAAATATATATTGTGTAAGTGCATCCAATAAATGATGAATTCTACTCAAAACCCACACAAACATACATGCACAATTGAAGTACAATGAACGAAAAAAAAAAAAAATTTATAAAGAAATTCTTCTCGACTTAATATGACTCGCTGTAGAGACGATGAGAGACAGTGCGAAATAGTGAAGGCCATGCTGACAATAATACGAATGATAAGGATGATGGTATTGGCGGATGGCGATCATGATGATGATGATGATGACGTGTACAATCAATAAATGCAATAAACGAAGCAGAAAAGTTCTTCAAATTAAACGCAAGCGGACGTCCGGTAATGCCACCCAATGTTAAGCCATCTCTTCCCTACGCACTGCAGAGTTTCCCTTTTTTTTTTTCTTTTTCTTTTTTTTTTCATCGGATACTTGAAAATGAAATTGAAATTATATCTGCACTAATGATGAAGAGGATGCTTTTTAAGTCTCATAATCTTATGTGATTAAATTGTCTTTCTCTTTGGTTTTGTATCATCTTAATGAGAGACATTTTTGTTATAAACTTTTATTATTCACAAATTTGTTTTTTTTTTATATACTAAAAGGTTAAACGTCTACCGGAGGAAAGGGAACGAATTAATATTATATATTATTGGAAATAATTCAATTACAAAAAAGTTGATATTACTATGCAGTAGCGGAATGTGCAAAATAAGGGTGCGGGAAGTCATGTTTGAGACACATGCTTGCTCGTTTATAGGCGCTTTAATATGAAATGTCAGAACAAATGCGAACAGCTGATGATTACACAGGTGGTATAAATATGAATTTGTCCTGTTCGGATTCCAAGTCCCTAGGTAAGTCTAACGTGACCACCTAATAATTTCCCCTTTTAGTTAGGTATAAAATCATACCTCACATATAGGGAACAGCTGATTTCAAGATCAGCTGATTTATTTCGGTTTATTCTGTATTTATAATGGCATTTACAAATTTTCTTCGAAAAATTGGGCTTTTAATGAATTTTAAAAATAATTTAATGCATCTTAAGGACAGTAATTACGTATCCTTTTACGCCCAATGAACAATAATAATAATAATAATAATAAAAGTGTCCATATGACTATTTGACAGCACTAACTAGGTAAGCGTCCGGAAAACAAGGGGGAGAGCATACCTAACTAGGGCCTCGGAAGTCGAACACGCCCAATTGCGAACCTAACGGGAAGAAACGCTTTCAGTTTATCGCGTGTCATGTTGCTCTATTTTATAAGAGATAAAGATTTATTTTTATTTGCATTTCGTAATAATGGGAAATAAAAAGGCTCTCATGAAAAAAAGGTCCAGTGGTTCTGTTCTTGCAACTACAAACTGTACCATTGCATTTATTTATTCCTGCACACACTACGCGCTTGATACCTGTTTCCGCTGATAACTCTTTATTTTTTTGTACTTCTCTGCTGTCCAGTGAAACCGCATCCCTAGATTCATTCACTAGAAAGAGATGCAAGCACCTTACATTAGGTGTTTAGGCGGAGTCAAATATTTCATCAATCAATTTTCAGATACACATATATACACGTACGAGGTAGACAGTATTTGCAAACCGTAACAAGATAGAACCTGAATGGTGCTGTGGTGTCGTATGTTGTATGGCTTTTCATACATATGTACATATCTCTTTCTTGTGTGCAAGATGTAAATATGATTGTTAGTGATTAAGTGGTAATAATGTAGTTTAATAAAGAACAAACTGTAGAAAATAAATGAGAATGTAATTTTGGTTGGTTTCAATTGAGGAATATTATTACGTCCGCACTACAGCATTTGTAGTTGCCGTAGTGTAGGGTTTTTTTTTTTTGAAAATGTTACCCCAGTAAATACTATAAAGTTTGTTGCTAAGGTTTTTAAATTTGTATTGTTTTTCACGATCCCACCTCTCGCGAACTTCTGACAAACATCCGAGAGTATTGTTGTTACGAGAAAGCTTCTCAAAACAAATTGCCGTTCGGATACGGCACTAAACTGTAGGTCCCTTCCATTCGTGTGAAAAATATAACGCACACAACACGAGTGGTTGCGGGAAGCTGGGCCCTGGCACTTAAAGAGCTGTTGCGCCAAATATTTATTTTTTTAAGGTAGCAAGTTTCATATGATCCACCTATCGAACAACAGATGGCATAGAAATGTGTTTCATTCAGGAAAGATGATACTGGTGACGGTGTGTACTTCACGCAGCTATCAAGGTTTCCTCCGTCCAGGATTTTCAGATATTTTGTCAATTCGGTGTTTTCTTAACTTGAAAAAATGGGACGATGGAAGATTATACTAAATTTCCTTGAATGTCAATCCAATCAATCTTTTTTGTGCAACTTAAACATGTTGATTGTTATAGTGGCATAAAAGCCTTACTTACCTACGGCATCTATGACTAATGACAAACAGCCACACAAATTTCGCCAGAACTTGATGTGATTTTCCGGCTTTCAAGCATCGGCCTGATTTATCGGTTAGTCGGGTCATCAACACTTCTGCGTTTTATAGCCCTGGTATTGGACTCGTAGTTATTCGGTATTATCAAGTCAATATCCAGAAATGCACGCAATGCTATTTCTTTGGAGAGGCGAGCACTTTCTGTTTTAGTTGTCAGCTGGTGAGCTTCGCAATGTAGTAAATTCTTTTGCAAAAATTATTTCCGGGTCCCGTAATATGGATAATTCTGATAAAGTCGAATTGCAGGCTATCGGATGGTGGATGGTGGTACCGCCTTTAGATATAAAGGTTAGCTGGGAATAAATATGAATTTGCAAATAATCAGTCACGAAAAAGTAACGGATATTAGATAGGTGTGGAGGACTTTGCATTTCCTAAGAAAAACCACATACGTATAGGTATGTATACCTGTGTTTAATACCGAAAAGGCGAGCAGATATCGCCTTCATATAAGAATCAAACCATAAACCACTCCACAGAGTCGGACGCAACATGGACGGCTTTAAATAGCGTCTGTTTCTCCACGTGAGGAGCGGCTGAAATTACGTTTTCCCCAAAATGTAGGACTACCTATGCCATTGTTTTTGAGTTTTTTTTTGCTAAAAAAAAAAAACTATCCAAACAAACAATTTGTTTTTATATTTTTGAATCCTTGGAAGTTCAGCTTTAATTCGATGTATTACATGATGGGGTATAAAAATATCTTCTTCTTTTTTTTCATCTCCACAAAAATATGTTTCAATATTTTTTCTCTGATTATTTTTGGTTTACCTTCATCTATTTTTGTAGAGAATTTCAACTCTCTAGCTCAACCGGTTCAAAAGTTACAAGTGTGTGACAGACACTGACAGACGAACAGAAAGACACCGTGTTGAATCCATTAATGTTCCGTTTATACCATTCTGGTACGAAGCAATACAAACTGGTAATAGGTGTAGAATGGACGTTCATGTTACAAAATTTAAGAAACAGAACAAATATACTTTTACTAAAATTTTTATTTTGTTTTTTACTTTTAGATTCTGGGTATTGCGTAAACGAGGCCAACTAATTTTACGCTGAAGACTTTCGGCAGTATTAGGTATTTTTACATAAAACTTCTAATAAATTACTCATAAGCTCAACTTTTATTTTACGAGTAATTGTCCTCAATTCCATAGAATTAATGGAATATACTTGTAACAAAAACCATCCTTATAATAAAGTCAAATCTTCATCCCGATTGATATCATGAATTTTCAGATAAACTTTGAACCAGATTATGTGCGTTGGGGGGGGGGACTCTTTGAACAAGGTCTATCAAGAGCGAATAATTCCTCATGGAATAATTAATAATTACCTTTTGCTTATCGAATTCCCTTCGTCGTAGTTTGTTTAATTGGATGCTAAACCCACTCGAATATAGTTCGATAGAATTATCTGAAATTTAATTAACTAAAGAGGATAAGCGTGTTGTAATGGTGAAAAACTCGTGGGCACACATTTGATTGAAAATAAAAGCCAACTTTTATTTTTCACCGAATTTGTCGAACATAATTGCAAAGTTATTTATAACAAGGGCTGTAATATATTGTGTGTACAGAAAGTTACGTCGTATATTATTCCCTATAGGGATGTAATATCATTGATTTGGATTTGGGTGTTCGGTGAGAACAAAATTTAGTTAAATTGAGAGCCAATGTTTAATTCAAATGAGTTATTATTATCATATGACACAGTTAAATGTTGATTTGTAATTATTAAGAACTGGTAAGCAACAAACTGAGTATTGGTTTTGGTTCGGGTCCAGTCTGCATTATACTGCCACTTAGCTAATCAGGATTTTTTTTTTCTTTTACAAAGTCATCCCGAAGACTTTTATTAGATCAAATCTTAAGTTATCTTTAAAATGACTTATTTACCTACTTAGATGGCGGTACAGTTCGGTGTGCATGTTGGCATGAACTACGAGGGTAAGGTGAAAAGTTCTCGGCCTGACGCAAAGATGGCGTTCCAATCAGCAAACATTTATGTTTCCTGCCTGGATGCACATCTCATTAGTTCGTATGACAAGTTTCAACTTGTTCTCTCAAGTAGTTTCTTTACACGAATTTTTGCAGTAGACGTCTTGAGTGTTTTTCGTTACAATAGATAAACTTGAATATCGTGCGATGATAAAATTCTTCGTTTTGGATGGGTTAACCCCTAAGGAAATTCATCCAAAGTTGACAAAAGTTTACGGGGACTCTGCTCCTTCCATGTCAACCGTTAAAAAGTGTGCAGCTGAATTGATATCGTGTTGGACGATAGGCGAAACATCTTGCACAAAGCTCTGCGCAAGATGGGTGCCGCATTTGCTGAATGCCGATCAAAAGCAAATGCGCAAACGATTTTCGCGGCAATCTATGGACCGATTCAATAGGGATCCGACCGATTTTGTGCGGCGATTTGTCACCATGGATGAGACATGGGTCCACCACTACACGCCAGAAACGAAACAAGTCGATCGCATCTGCCGGAAAGGTCATGGCCAGTGTGTTTTGGGATGCGAAGGAATCCTGTTAATTGATTACCTTGAGAAAGGCAGAACAATTACAGGTGAATATTACTCCAACCATCTTGACCAGCTGGATGCCAAAATTCACGAGAGAGGCCTGGCTTGGAGAAGAAAAAAATCATCTTTCACCAGGACAATGCACCTGTACACAAGTGTGCGTTGACGATGGGAAAATTGCGAGATTTGGGATATGATTTGCTGGGCCATCCCCCCTATTCACCTGATTTGGTACCTTCAGACTTCCATCTGTTCCCAAACTTTAAGAAATTTGTTTCTGGGAAGCGCTTCGCATCCAATGCAGAAGTTGAGAGGGCCGTAGATGAATATTTTCACAGCCTTCCAGACTCTCACTTCCGAGAAGGAATACTGATGTTGGAGAAACACTGGACCAAGTGTGTTGAAGTCAAGGGGGAGATTATGTAGAAAAATAAAATCATTTTTTAACTGAAAATCGCAGTCTTTCATTGTCAGGCCGAGAACTTTTCACCTTGCCCTCGTAAGAAGCCTCTCCGGCCAGAATACCAAGTTAGTGGTCGTTTGAACTTGTGCTGAGGCGAAGTCTTCCTTTATCTGCAAATAGAAATTAAAGACTTCTGTAAATATGAAAGCTGGAATTGAATGCTAATGTTTATTAGTTCAGTAACAAATCTAATTTAGATGGAGAGATGTACGCACGGTTGTCATTTAGACATAAAGGTGACGCTAATGGCTTGCCTAGTATGACGCTCAAATTACTCATTTCTAGGGATTATACCATTAAGCTCTTCGGGACATCTGCCAAGTTACCAGCCTTCGATGAGCGAACTAACCGTTCGAGATTGAATGTTAGTGCAGAATCTTCTATTAAGCGAACCGGTCGTCCCTGTGTGCTTTTGGGGATGAACTTCAAACGTGAGAACAATACTCAAGCCTTTGTACTTTTGCTTTGTACAGAAGAAGGAATTGTTTCGCTGAAAAGTATCTCTTTGCTATAATTAGGTAGCTCAAATTCTTGGATGCCGATTTTGTGATGTTGGATATGTGGTAATGCTGTATTATTCCAGTGTTGACTGTGACATCAAGAAGATGCAAGGTTTTCTTGTATTGCACAAGTTGTTCGTCTATTTGAAGCTGTCGTACCGTGGTACAGTAGACTAAGTTTGTTTTTCCCTACTGCAAGATTTTCTGTAGGTATTCATTTAATGAGTTGAATTGGTCGCATCTTTGATGGTGAAATGTATTCACATTCACCGGCATGTTGTGCGAGCAAGGTGGTATTAGGGTGTATCGGAAGACAGATCATCGGCGAAAACTTGAATTGATATCCATCAAACCACAGAGCTGTTCCGGTAGTCCGTAGAATTATAATAGTACTCTATCGAATATTTTTGAGATGTCTAGGACAACAGCTCTTAATTGCCCGAATTGTTCAATGGCTGTTACTCATAGGTGGGTTACATAACACAAAGTTTTCAGTCATTATTTCGAACGATAGTCTTACGGCAAGCATTTTTTCCCTTTTTTAGGGAATCGGTTGAATGCGAACAGTTTTCTGAGGGAAACGTTTTTTGCGCATAAGACATTTTATTTCCCAATATTCTAAGAGTGATTCATGTATTGCATTTAGTTCGGTAATTTAACATCGTTCCCTTCGCAAAGTACCTGTATTAAAACAAAAAAAAAAACTGTTTCATACCGATCCAGAGGATTTTTTGGTCAGATTTGATGAGAGTGGAGAAGATCACCAGCTCCGAAGAAAGCTAAAGTTAAATTATCGGCGGGTAAGGTAATGGCATCGGTATTTTGGGACTCAAAGGGAGTCATCATGATTGATTACCTTGTCAAGAGTCTAACAATTAACTCTGATTACTACAGCGGCCTTTTGCGTCGGCCGCGAGACGAAATAAAGAAAAAGCGTCCAGGAATGTTGAAGAAACAAGTTTTGCTTCATCAGGACAATGTACGCCTACACACGTCGCGTCAAACTATCCCTGAAATCCATAACTGTGGGTCTGAATTTCTTGCATATTCGCCATTCGCCACTTAAAAAAAAATATTTAGGAGGAAAGAGATTTTCAACGAACGAATGAAGAGGTCGAACCTGCAGTAAATTAATTTTCTGAAGGCCTTGCGGAACTTGGTTTCCTGGAAATTTTCGATCTCGAGATTTTGATCAAATTTGACATTATTGTTGATAGAGAAACTTAATAAAGTGGGTCTCTCAATTATGTCTGCACGCACGTTAAACTTCATATCTGGGATCTGTAGGGTCACAATTCGAGCCAAAATAGGAATTTTCATTCTAACCCCAACATTAACGGTACTTTACTAATGACCCATTTTCTCGAAGTTTCAGTTATGGTGGATATACGAGTATGCAATCAGGTTTATGTTGAAAAATAAAAGTTATTTGTATACTTCCGACTTTGTTTTCTTGGTCAGGCCGCGAACTTTTTAATCCACCTTCGTACATCTACACCATACGTATATTTCTAACAAACACTCTTCAAGTGCACAAATCACTTTGAATATTTGCCAGAAGCTGAACTCACTGGTCCTTCTTAATTTAATAATGTGTAAAATCAGATCTCCTGTCTATGGCAAATGTTCAAATGAAATGTCTACTCTCATGCCTTCCAGACGACATCAGTATATGTATACGTGTATTTTCACCAATCCATACTAATTTACCCCGAAATCTCTTTCCGGTAATATCCTGGACAGTGAGGATGTGAAACAGACAACCATATTATGTATGTATTTCCTATTACTAGTTGTGCAACCCTCAACGAGTACCGTCGATTTCCTTCTTCCTTTCGGATTCTTCATGAGAAGAAAAAAGAAAAAAAGAAAAGATTTCTAAGTACATCACCCTGTATTTGTTTTTTTAATTCCATCCGAAAATAATGTGTACACACCTTCATAAATCAGACATTTTTGGCATATATGCTGCGTGTTTCCCTCGGCAAGAGTATCCAGTCGTCGTTTGAGAGACGATGAAGAGAGCTCGCTTCCTTCCACATAACCAATTTCATGTCTATTGTATTCGTAGTGCCCCGAAAACAACAGCCACTGCAGCAACGATGCAAAAATTCATCTCCGTGTATACCAATGCATGGGGTAAGAAGGCGTAATTATGATAGAGCCGTAGTGGGTTGCTTTTGTTTTCCCTCACTTGACTAACAGCATGAAAACTACCCCCGGATCAAATTAAATTTTACTCATCTATCCAACTTTAACCTCTGGCTGCTTCGGGGATGGCTTCAATACCGGTTGTTATAGTTATTGCACACAATGAGACTGGCAATGGCCGCCCACCCTGTCCCCTATGCTATCGTCAGCCATCATCGGTAGTGTATGACACATCGGGCATTCCATGCTTCTAAATCACAATAGGTATGTATGTATGCTTAGTGCATAGGGCGTCGCGGTTCAACAGGTTATCCTATTTGAAGGGTAGAATTCTTGGTAAGGGTTTGATAGCCATCCCTCATGAAAATCATATTCATTTGAAAGCACAGCAGGGTTGTATGTATGTACGATATATCAATGCCGCCCCCTGATGCGTTGCATAATTTTGCGAAATACATGTTTGAGATTGAATATTAAAATTAAATTTCACCGTGCCGCTAATGCCCTGCCCACACACATCATTTTGTGAACAGCATGTTATAAAGGATTTACTTTTGATCATGAATTCTTCTACTACACAATGCGTTATAGAAAATTTTTCTATTCAAAAGTTTTTTTTTTTTAAATGATATGTTCTACGCGCTATGATTAATCATGAAGGACTGGACGTCTTTTTTTCTAAAAATGATATGATATGTGTGCATCTCTTCCTAATTAGATATTTTTTTGCATTGCAATTTTCCGAAGATTATCATGGAAATAGATAGCATTTTAATCATATCCCTTGTGTGCGTATTGTGTGCATCCCTTGCTAATTAAATTCATATGAAAGAGTCAAAAACAGAGCTGGCCATCATTAATGACCACCACCTTCAATGCACCCACTCAGAAAACAACAGCAGCAATATAAATACGGCAACTATAGTGTCATGTTCACCGTTGCTAAGACCACCGCCAATATCATCAGCTGAGGCTACACGAAAGCTCATTTAAAGTAAAACTAACTTCTAGACAGTTTATTTATTGGAATATAAATGAGGAAAACCCCAAGCAAATTATAAGGAGCAAAGGTGGCAAATGATGTGTTTTCAAACTTCATCCTTCAAATTACCCACGGAAAATGAAGGAAGCACCACAATCAGAGTGGCATTTAATTAAAAGGATATACTCGTACGATGTTGAAGTTGTTTAACTTAAAAAAAAAAACCATGAAACTTTGGTGGTTTGAAGTGGTGTTTGTGAAGTCTAATTTTTTATTTTGTTTCTTGTTTTTTATTAAGATGAACGGTTCAGTGGATATGTATACACACTGCCCACGCATGATTATAATGGACCAGTTGGTATGAGTAGTTTTAATTTATGCATTCTGCAGGTTATGTGATTGACGATACTGTATCGCATGTTATTATGCATTATCTATTTTTTTTTTCTTATTTTAATTACCCTAGAGAAATATTCATATAATTACAAAAAGTTGTGGAGCGCCATTTTAGATGGGGACGGTGATCGTTTGTTTGTTTTTTCAGGCTACAATTTCTATCAATATACATAAATGCAACCGACCCGACCAAATTTCGCCTCTTTCCAACCTTTCAAATCTAAACGGCTGAGCTGATTTTAATACGGTTTCTGGAAATTTTTCGGAGAATGTCTTAAGACACATATTATACATTATAATTGTCCAATTTTTGGTATGCTTGTTATTGAAGTACTACGTACATACAGAATAGAAATTATAAGTTATTCAAGAACTTTAGACTTGAAAAAGTTATTTAAAAAAAGTAAACGGCGGCATACACTTCAGGGGATATTTGTGAACTCGAGCCGAGTGATAGCGATCAGGAGGACGGAAAAAAATGCTGTGAATCATGAGCAACGACAAAAGCAAAAATAAACAAGCTTCCCAGTTATCTGAACGCCACCCTTGGAGTTCACTGAAACTTAATACCAGCTGAGTTTCAAACCAACTATACCAATCTGTCTTTCTCTCTGTCTCTTCCCCTTTTCTCAAAACGCCCGTGTCCTAAAAATTAGTATAAGGGTATTCATAACCCCTTTCACACGTGCAAATTATAAAAAAAAGAACATTGACTGGTTTTTTTTGGTAGCTCGAGCAAACATTACTTTCTTCACTACATACTGGTGTGACGTTTTACTGACAATTTTTATTTGAAAATACATTTTGTGGCTAATCGTTAATTAAAAAATCATAAGAACTTAAATTGGTTATTAAATAACAAAATTAAGATTAGCGGAAAGTAATTTGGTAGTAGCAGCGAATTGAAAAGGAGAGGACGTACAATTTTGAAAAAGAAAAATTAATTACTTCATCGCACTCATCGAAACTTTCAGCGGCATGTAAAAAAAGTCATCAGTTAAAAGCAATAAATAGGTCAAATAGTCTTCACATTCTTTTAAAAAATGATTCCTTAAATTTACTCAGAATGCTGAAATTTAACCATATTTAATAACGGTGTATAATTATTTATATTTAAAATTTTCAGTACCAATTTTACTTAAAGGCTTTATTGTGCGAGTACTAATACAAAGTGAGAGATTTCTCATGTTAAAAGCTTAACATTCGAGTTTATAAATAGGTATATTTTACTCGGGTAAAAATTGATGTTTGTCACTCCAATTCAGAAATGCTAAAATATGGTGAAGGGGTCGATCAGACCCCCAAATTCAAATAAAGTGGAATTAAGCATCATTAATACAGTTGGAAAATATAGCGAGTCAAAATTGGAACACAAAAAACCTAAACACAATAAAGCTAACATTTAAGTTTTTTTTATTAAATAAAACAAAAACCGTCTAAACAGTGTTTTACGTAAAAAAAAGACGTCCAAATCGTAGCCTAAATCGAAATCGTGTGCGCATTTGTTTTTTATGGGCATTCAGCAAATGCGGCAAGCATCTTGCGCAGAGCTTTCGCATCCCTAAGTTTTTGTGCAAGATGTTTCGCACCTTCTCTTCCGATATACACACA
Source organism: Pocota personata (assembly GCA_963082735.1). Classification (NCBI taxonomy): domain Eukaryota; kingdom Metazoa; phylum Arthropoda; class Insecta; order Diptera; family Syrphidae; genus Pocota; species Pocota personata. The sequence goes on from OY720433.1 coordinate 7,688,220, forward strand.
GCCTCAGCTATCTCACTCACCTTCATCCAACACGATATCATGCACTGTTTCCATGGTTTCGGGTGTGGATGCGGTTTTTGGCCGTCCTTCACGTGAGTCATTTTCGAGGCACGTGCGACCACGTTTAAATTCAGCTGCACACTTTTTAACGGTTTACATGGAAGGAGCAGAGTCCCCGTAAATTTTTGTCAACTTTGGATGAATTTCCTTAGGGGTTAACCCATTTAAAACGAAGAATTTTATCACCGCACGATATTCAAGTTTATCCATTTTAACGAAAAACACTCAAGACGTCTACTGCAAAAATTCGTGTAAAGAAACTACTTGAGAGAACAAGTTGAAACTTATCATATGAACTAATGAGAAGTGCACCCAGACAGGGAACATAAATTTTTGCTGATTAGAACGCCATCTTTGCGTCAGGCCGAGAACTTTTCACCTTGCCCTCGTATGTATGACCGACTGCAGCCTAAACGGCTTCATATCTTGGGTCTGTGGGTTCACAATTCGAGGCGAAATTTGAGTTTTCATTCTAACCCCAAAATTAACGGTACTTTATTAATGGCTGATTTAAAAAAAAAATTGATTTGCTCTTAAAAATTGGCTATTTCTCGAGTATGACTATCGATTCTATTTAAAATCAATATTTAAACAATATTTGTTATAAGCCAAGTAATAGCCTAGCAAATTGTTGAAAATTATTGATATACATATATTTTTTGATTTTTAACAATTTTTTTTTTTAAATAAAAAAAACTTTCTAACGATTTCGTTTGAATTTCAAATTGAGATATTTGCAAATAAACATCATATACTCGTAGGTGCAAGTACGTGCGACCCAATCGTGCACTTTATTTCTATTGTATCTACTGGGATATTGTTCTAGCAATTCAGCAAAGTATTCCAAATCATCACCAATCATCACAGACTCTTCTATCCCGCTCTTCCCATAAGAACTCTATATGGCTTATGTCCAAAGATTGTAGCGGCCATATCATGCTTCTCAAAATGCCACGCTGTTTGTTTTCTCCTTTTCGAGAAAACTCCTGCGAAATTTAAAGCTGTATTTGGAATCATTGTCTTGCTGCATGATGAAGCCATTTCCAATTAAACGTAACCCAGATGGCAAAGAATTGTCTTAAAAAATTTTCTTGTACTTCTCATTTTTCATGATTCCATCGATGCGAACCAAATCTCCTACTCTGCTTGTAGATAGACCTCCCCAGACCGTAATGGAATCGCCTCCATGCTTAATTGTTGGCACACTACAGTCAGGCAGGTTTTTTTGTTCAGCGCTGCGACGAACGTAAATCCGCCGTTTGGTAGGAAATAGCTAAAACTTGTAGTAGTCAGTTCAATCCTCATGGGTGAGTGCCCATTCTTACCTTTTCTTTTTGTTTTGAGGACAAAGCAAGGGTTGTCCTTCTAAGAGTCTATCTTCTCTTAAACGTCTTTTTACTGTGGTGAGAGACACAGGTTTGGACTGATTTTTGTTGACCTTTGAGCTAATTTCTGATGTTGTCTTCCATCTATTTCATTTGCTGGTTATTACAATAAGACGATTCTCGCATTCAGTTGTAGTTTTGGGCTTCCTGAGCGTGGTCTGCCTTGATGACTCCTGGTCTGAGTGTATCGCTGAATAGTACGATGAACACAACTCTTTGATATCCTCATCTGAGAAGCAATATCACGTTGGATTTTTACTTCGTTAAGGAGAATAATGATAACAGATCTAATCTCAACACTGCATTCGTTAACTTTTTTCCATTCCTGGTATATTTTTACTCAAGATGGCTTCGAATTTGTCAATGAAGCTTTACTGGTTACAGAATGATAAAATAAGTGCACCAAGAAACATTGTAAGTTATACAAAATGAGCTATATAACAATACTAATCGATCAGCTTTTCCACAAATGTACACAATCGGCGCACTGTTTCAAAATATGCAATGTCAATAACACGGGTAAAAGCTAGAATGCCCCTCAGAGTCTTTAAATTATTTAGTTATGTTTAAGTTGTGGAAATTAGTTGTAAATCATCGCCTTTCCTAATTTCGACGAGTTATTCACAATTAATTAAAACATAGCAAAATTACTTAGCTGCAGATTTAGTTTACAAACTATTTTGTTCACCTTATACCGAATCTACTTATATAGTAGTTTTATATAAACGTTTTGAATCGAGGGGTGTCCTCGAATCAAAAAGAAGACACCGTGGGATCATTGCTTATCCGACACGTGGTAGCTGTTGTTCAAGGAACACTAACCAGCACTAGCGCCACACACTTAACACTGTTTGAGTTATTGTCCTGTTGAGCTCACATTTCTTTCAGCGAAAGAAGTTCCCCTTATTTCACGTTCAATTGCTATCAAAATTTAATTAACAGCACACTAGTATGTAACTCGAGATGTTGTTAATACTATATAGTCACATCGACTTGTTGACGTATACCTTCCTGCACATATTAAATTTCACGGAGCCTTTTGTTCGAATATCTTATATATGTAGACAATATACGAGTCAGCTCGTCGACTTTTTTTTTTTGTTCATTTTGTTGTTAGCCAAAAAGTGGAAGAAATTATATAACCGATTTGTTTTTTTTTTTTCTTTACTTGCAGTGAATATCTGCAATCTCTCGGTACCCAATAATATTTTTCATAATTAAGTACCTATTCCCTCTGGGGTGGCCATGGTGTGGTGGGTTGTGTGTTCGCTTGTGACCCGAACTGTGCAGGTTCAAGCCCGGACGGGGAACAGCAACCACAGCCACCCAAGCATAAAAGAGAAACGAATAGAATTCAAGTTTCTCCAACCACTACACCAAAAAGGAGTTCTGCTTGCTAGTACAATGGACTTCGTGTGAGTCTGAGTGTTCCGAGATTTGGAAATTTCCTTAAAAAAAAAAAAATAAAAATCTATTCCTTCTACTTTCTATAGAGTACACAGATTAGTCTCAAGTGGCTTGGAATACCTTCATTTAAAAGAATGAAATTGTGAAATACTCTTAAATCCTCTTCTAGCTGATTTCAACAAAAACTCGCGCATTCATAATCCTTAGACGATGACTTATGATGACTCGGCTGAAAAAGAGTACACATCCAAACTCCTTGTAATACAAATTATAGGATTCTTAATGCCACTAGGCAATTTACAAATTGATTGAGTGGTTTTAGCGCTATGAAGAACTGTGCGTTATTATTATGAAAGGGTGTACACCAGCCTTTACTAAATATCCGCTTCATTGCATATAGTTTTATTGCTTAATCAGATTTAAGAAAATAACATCTACCCACAAGCTTCCTGTCGAACACAGGATCGGAGAAAAACCACTGCTACTTGGGAGAAGTCATTGCATTGCGAAGCAATCAACCCCCTACCACACGCAAAGCCTCCAGGTAGCTTTTAAAGCACATTATAGAGAACTGGTGCTGCATAGGAAGGGGTTGTTCCATCATTTATTTCGTAGTTGAATGCAGTACATTTTTTCTTCTTAAATAGGAGAGTTCATATACATATAGGTTAATGTCGTAATCTGGAGAGTTATTTTGAAATATTATTACTACTGGGACAATACTTGAGAAATCCCTGTTAGCAGTCAAACTGCAGTTGACATAAATGCGGATTCTTGTTCGAAGTTCCTGTATCGTATTTCGCTGAAAATTGTTTGGATAGTTTATGCACGTTTGTCGCCTTCACTGAAGCAAGGCAATTGCCTAAGAGATGGTGCTTTGACGCAAGTTTAATGTCAGGAAAGTATCTATCATCCTTATGATACTAGAATCCTCAGCTAATAAGTGCGGTTTTGGTCTCTGTCTCTGGGGCCAGATCTGTTGTCTGCCAGAGATGTTAATTGATCCTGGAAGATCGGGACATATTGCAACGCTGTATGTATTTTTTGTATAGTCTGCCAATACTTACCGGTTTATTTAGACTTATTGTTGTCGCAAACCATTTATTCGTCTCTTTAACGAATTCAGTCGCAGGAGCTTTAGAAAATTACTCTAAGATTCCTATATGATCACAAAGCTGTCGATTTGTTTGAATTATGGTATATCATATAATCCATGAGATGCTATAAAAATAAAAGTCTGTCCATTGGCCCCGTTTGTTTGACACGGACTACATAACACTGAATTTGAACTTTGCAAGGGAGAATGGGAAACTGGCCAGGTACAAAGCACGCAATCCGCGTCCGTCTAAACGGATGACCTCCGGACAATGTCAGTGTTCAGCCGCCTTTTACCTATAGACTGTAATGAAGGCGATAAGATAAGACTTATAGCAGCAAACAGTTGTATAATACAGAGGAAACTATGGCCGATATATGTAGGGCCAAAACTTTGTCGATTCCCGTTAACGAGGATACACCCACTTCTTAGGTTGTAGCCCTAAGAAGTGGTTTAGAATCTAAAGGAAATAGGGGATTAAGTAGAAGGGAATAACTTCACGTGCGTGTTGGCGGATTCATAATTTAATCCGCTCCTATTCTGGAGAAATAGACCCTGATCGCTGGCAGCTGTCCATTTAAGGTATAAGCTCTGCGAAAGGTATAATGGCTTGATGTTTATTTGAAGGCAGCATTTGCTCGCCTTGTTTATATTGGACCCGGGTATACCTATGTGGTTTTTCTTAGGGAATCGTACACCCAAACTGCAAATTCCTCCACACCTATCCAATAATCTCTGCTTGTTCGGTACTGTTTATTTGTAAATACATATTCACAGCTACCCTTTATATCTAAAGGCCATTATTCCGCAACCCAGGCAAATTGACAATTGAAAATAATCTAAAGAGTTTTTCAACAAAACGAAATAATTTACATATTTCGAACAGTTAAAAACATTCTAGACCTTTGCTGACGTCCACTTAATACTGAAGCAAATGGGATGCTGACAACAAGAATCTGTCAGACGCGTGCTGTTGGTCACAGTATCGCGAGTGTAGCCTGTTACTTTTATGCCCGGTTCACCCTACTCATAAATGTCTACATCGACGACAAGATGACAATAAAAGGGGAGGAGATAGTGCTTAACTCTTGCCAATAATTTTTAAAATTTATTACTGTATGTTTGTCATATAGATTTCCTTTACGATATTTCGACAAGTTGAAGTTGTTGGGCGTCATCCGAAAGAGTTTTGAGGCTTTTGAAAGATTTGTGTTCATTCTGTTGGCCTAAAATCACTTGATTTCTGAAACGTATACTTGAATCGTATTCCTCTTCTCCATATATGAGACTCTGGAAACATGAAGGTCATCGAACATATCTGTGTACTGAAGAATATCTCAAATTGTGATTCGAATTTCACAAGAATATCAAGTGATTAATGAGTAATAAACTCAGGGATCAATCTAAAAGCACCTAACTATGTAAGAAATGATCTCATTTGATAAGAGGAGACGTAAAATCAGAGCGTGTGTCTTCTGACGCACCTGAAATGGCCAGGCTGACTGTCGGTGATATAACCTTCTACAATACACTCGTGTGAGATAACTGAACCCATCAGTCACAATATTTTTTAATAACATAAATGGCTTCAGTGATTGGTATTTTTTTTTTTTTTTTGTATATAGTCCCTGCTCCCTGTTGCCGAATTCATTCCGAAAATTTCACTCCTGTTTTTTGCCATCTTTAATTTAAGAATGTGTATACGGAATATATCACTCCCACCACCCTACCGTATCATTTTCGTTCAATTTCAAAGTATCAAAGTAACCCCCAACAACCATCCAACACAACCGGCTGAGACGGTGGGAGACTGTGGAGGTGGGTAGAGAATGATGGATTAAAGGAAGCGAATCAAATTCCTTCAATGCACATGTGGAATAGAGGAGATTTCCTCATAAGAACAAAAAAGAAAACGAAGAAAGCACAATGACTCATATATGAGCAACAACCTGGTTGCTCTTAGTTACACAAAGGATGCGTACGGGATACCTTTTGTAAAAAAAGTGGTTAACATATGAACAAATGTATTTCCTCCAAGCATAGGCACACCAGTTGAATTTCGTCCTACACAGACTCACACACACGCGAAAGAAATATAATAGAAAAAAAAGGAAAACGCCTAACTACAAGAATTGCTCGCGCAAACACACATTAACAATCCTTTGTGTTTATCAAAAGTATCTGTATCTTTTCTGTGCGCTGCTGCCTGCTTCAACTCTTATTGCTGCTGCTCCTGGTACCAGTTAGAATGTGTTCATACATTTTTCCTTCTACCTATTGTGTACATCATTTTTACTGTAGAAACTAGTGGGTGGTGGATTGTTTCGCTTCTTTTGTCAGGCTTATATCGATCGAATGGGATGCAATGTTGCAACCATCAGCGACAACGGCAGCTGTGGAGCAAAAAGGTATATCAAAAAGAGGAGACTATATCAATAAGGGTGTATGACGGGTTATTTTACAAAATCCTTCCAAATGACATAGCGAGTCCTCAATGGAGATTTTATCAGATTTCAATTTTGATTTCTCGTTTCCTTTTCTGTTCAGTTGTTGATGCTCTTCGGAGATGTTGGAGAGGAATGTTGTAAATAAGGATGACTTGTATTAATTCTCTAATATCCGTGGCAGGCAGGCATTGTTGGTGTCGATAAGAATGGGGTATTTGGGGGTGTAAGGAGAAGGTTTATTTTTGTATTTTCTGTTTTTAATTAGTAATTCGATCAACATACATATGAGTGCAAGTTTGTATCGAATTATGTTTAGTTTGGTCCTGGATTAAGGTTTTATTTTTTTTTTTTCATATCATCGTAGGCAGCGGGGCGGTTTGATTTTATTACGTGTCGCTTTCACTCGATATAATGACTTGTTCTTATACTGTGACCAATCCACGAGCAATTTTACCTGTGTACATAGTGGATGGACTAATGAAAGCTTTACAACTTTAATTGGCAGCCATTTTCGTGTGTATGTGTGTGTATTAAGTTTCAGTCAGTCGTGCTTTGATATGATGGATGATATATATTTCCATCAGGAGCAAATTTCTTCTCCAATCGTGCTTTGACTGCCGAACGTTCTGGACGTGCAAAATTCCATAATGGAACGGTTATTGCGGCAGCATGGTGTAGTTCAAAATTTTTCTTCAAGTCAGTGTTTTCAATTACGGTAACGCTTAAGAAAATTATATTCAAACTATATCGTGTCTAGTATATGCGATTTTTTTTCTGATTTAGGCTCACAGTGTTAGATAAACTCTATTCGGACAGTGCCTTTAACTGAAGTATCGTGGACGTGGTTTAGTTTTCTTTTTTGTTCGTAAATATTAAAAAAGTGCTTCAAAGTGTAATGGAAGACACGACCATCTCCACCACCGAAACTATTTCACAGCAATCGGATGTTTGTCGAATCTCAATACGGAATATTTTGAAAATTTACCTGAGCCGTTTGAAGCCAAAGTAGTGTAAGTCAATCTTAAATCATTCTAGCCTATGAAACTGCTATCAATTGTACAAATTGGAAACTTAATGACTTACATCACTTTGACTTCAAATGGCTCAAGTGTAATATTCCGTTGATTAAAAGAACTTTAATGTAGAAGTCATGAATACCGTCGAGAATTCGGATAGTAAGTTATTATTGTTTTTGAATTTTAACTGCTAATATTTTTATGATGTTGTCCCTCTCAAAAAGTTGTGTTCCTTTAAAATTGTCGGTCTGCATCCTTTTGGGGTAGGAAATACTGCCTATAAAATTCGGAACCGAATTTATATAATACCTGTATTCTCCTAATTTTAATCACTTTGGGTGAATCTGGGTCAGTACTGAAATTTTTATAATAGCATATCTCAAAAACAAGTGAAGTGATCATCTATTCTACAATCATAGATAAACCTCATATCTCCCTAAGTATTTTCATTTCAATCACATTAATTTCTACTCTTATTTTAAATAAAAAATCCAGAAAAAAATAAAAAATAAGAAGCGAACAAATTGATTTTTCGTAAAATGCGTTAAAAGGCTGAAAACCTTTTTGATTATATGTCAAAAAATTGGATGCCACGTTCTTGCATGTGTCACAAATTACGTAGGTATCGACTTTGAATAATATTTCGAGAAATAGTCAACGTTCGCAATCCCGCTAATAAATAATATTTCGTAATTCCAATTTTTAGTGACAAACTGAGTACGCAGTCTTATTGTAAACATCCATATTGTCCCAGGTAAATTTTTATCGAAATCGTTACAAAATTAGAGCCGTTTCTGAGAAAATTTGATGTTTTTTTTTTTAAATTGGCTTTAAGTGAAGTACCGTTAATTTTGAGGCTAGAATAAAAATTTTAATTTTGTCTCAGAATTACCACTCCGACCCCAAATATGAAGTTTAAAGAAAATCCGTTCAGCCGTTTAGGCTGCAGCCCGAGGTACAGGAAGACGGACAGACAGACATAATTGCTAAATCCACTTTTTTGAGTTTCTCTATTATAGTAATGTAAATATTAATTAAAATCTCGAGATCGAAAAGTAGGAATTTCTATCTGCATTCTGTGTTGACCGTGTTGTACATGCCGGGCAAATTAAAAAAAAAAAATCTATGGAATCTATATTTTTGTAATTAGGCTTTTAATAATCTTACACCCACTAGATAAAATTTTTATGATATTCATATGAAACTACTACAGTAGTCCCTCGATAATGTGAATAATTAAAACAATGGGTTTTTGGATTTTAGAGGGATTCACATTACTAGAACTTTTTTTCAGTACTTACTAAACTGATTGAAACAAGTTTCAAATCCATTAAAAACAACCCAAAATTATTTTTTAAAGCACAGTTTCAATTTGGGCATTTACACTTCCCGATAACTAATGGAGTGAGCTTATGCGTTTCAGTTGCAGGCCAAAAATGTTATCCTTTCCCTGCTAGTTTTTCTTGCTGGTGCTGTATGTTCTGTAGACAAGACGCATTATAGATTTGTTGTGGTGTAAGAGACATTTCTCAGATTGTTTCATGTAATTTTTCCAAAAATGGATTAACTGCGCTTTTATTGCATGACAACTTTTCGCCGCATATTTTTAATGTTCTTACACCATGCCTTTGCTTATATTTGTACACCCAACCTTGACTAGCTTTAAAATTTCGAGCTTCTTTAAATTGCAAGTTGAAGTGGTTTGCTTTTCGGCAGAGTAAGTCTGTTGAAACTGGAACGTGGTTCTCTCTTTGCTTTTTTAGCCATTCGAACGATTTCCTTAGCGTCTTCCTTTTCCCTGGTCCAGATTCGGTTTGTTTGAAATGGTCCAACAGCTTCTTCGAATTTAATTTTATTCCTGTAATTGTTGACTTTGACACATCATACTTTTCAGCTAATGGAAATCCAGGATGTCCAGCATCTAGTTCGCGTAAAATTTTGCACTTATCTTTAATCGATAAAAATCGATGCAATTTTTGTTTAGATGCCATTAGGTACCAATTGAGCTTATTTTACACACAAAACGAAAAAAGAAACACGAACCACACAAGACACAACTAACTGAAAAAATATAACCACGAACTGATCATATCACATGTTGTCTCTCTATAGCCTGTAGCTGCATTGACAACTTAAAGATAAAAAACAGTTGTTTAGTCCTTAATATCGCACGCAAAATGAGCAAGAGACACAAGAGAAATATAAAAACTTTTACAAAAAATTCACTTTTTAGAGGTTGAAAATTTCGGAAGTTCACATTATAGAGATGACAATGTAAAGTTTTGCCGATTCACATTTTAGAGAAATTCACATTATCGGTAATTCACATTATCGAGGGACTACTGTACCTATACACCATTCCAAACTATCAAACTAAATTTCACCAACATTTGTGCAATGGCTCTTAAGTGAGACGTGCGACGGTAACGATTTTTGAAGAGTTTTGCAACCTCAATCAAATTTGTATGATCTTCAGATGGGACTGTGCACCAGAAAAAATCAAATTTGTGATTCTTGAGTTAGCCGTCAATATTTTGCCATCGCTTTGTTAAATTTTGATGATTTTTAGACCGAAACATTTGCACGCAAAGTGAAACTAACAAATCAAATATTATTTAAATGTATCAAGTAGCCCTTGAGATAGGCGTGTGAGAAAGTAGTAATTTAAATTGCAAATCACAATATTTGATGACTTTTAGCACTATACTCCCCATATACTCGTATTAACCCCACTCAGTCCGGTTCATCTACACCGGACCTAAAAAAAATGTCATTCAAATTTGGTGGTTCTTGCATAAGGGTTGTGAAAAGGACGAAAGGGGCAGACAAGCAGATACGGAACGAAAAGTGTTTGGCTTTCCGACATGATCACATAACCTCCCGTATTCTCCGAATAGTGAAGAAGCAATAAAACTTAGTAGGTTTCAGTATATTTTTTTTTTTAAAGTTTTTTGTGTTCCGTACCAGGGTGTCATTATATACTCCAAGAAACAATATTTTACACCTGAACAACATTTTAAAGCTGAACTTTCAAGGATAAAAATTATAAATAATTTTTTTTTTTTTTTTTTGATAAAGTTTCTTGAACAAAATTAATCAAAAACCATGTCCCTCCCTCTAACTTCGAAACTTTAATGTGGAAAATGTGAAAACAAATGTAAACCATGTAAATTTATAAGAACGTAAGGCTCGAGTTAGCCGTGCGAGTATAAATATGTGGGCAGATATGGACAAATTTGTGTGTGTGTTAGACTTAACCATTTAAATTAAATAATAAAACAGTTAAAATAACGGTACGGAACACTAAGCGAGCGAACTCCGGTTTATGAAATACTAAACAGTAAGTAGTTACTTCATTTTCTTACATTAAACTAAACCAAAAAATTACATTTAATATACGTTTTTATATTAATTAAATTAAAATGTAAATTATGGAAAATGCTTAAGATATTTCTTAAAAATAAAAATAAAAACTCCGTCAAAATTATTTGACATACTCGTATGTATGTAAGTACCTGATGCAAATTAAAAATTGTGAAATTTTGTTTTCATTTAATTATTGGTCTTACCCTCTAATATTTTTCTGAGTTAGTGAATTGTACAAAATTTTAGTTCAATTGAAAAATACTAACAGTTTACATCGAACATTTTTTCTTAATTTAAGGAACACAGAAAGATACAAATTTGCAAATTATTATCGCCTTTGTAGGACAAATATTTTTCAATATAATAGTACTTATATATTTCCTGACGTTGTTTAGGCAAAGTACTTAAAAGATCCATCTTGTGAGTTCTAAAATTTAAATTTCAATGAAAACTATTTTTGTCGTAGGTTACATCATTTTTTAGTTATTCACACTCAAAAATGATTTGCATGGATTTAAGTCTGAAACTATGAAATGAAAGAAATATGTTAAACAAAAAATCATTTCAAATTTAATTGAAACATTTGGTAGTAATTCCCGGATAATTGAGCCTCGTTTAATTGTGTTTTCAGCTTAATTAAGTTAGAAATTGAGTAAAACCAAAAATTTCATAGTACAACAGGATTTTCGTAAATGATTTTCCCGGCTAAATCCGTTAAAAGACGTCCACGTTGTTGATATCATCATTGTTGTTGATATCATCATGAATACGGCAAAAGAGTTTGTAAGTGAAAAATGTTTAATTTAATAATAATTCAAGTGTTTTTTTCAAAAGGGTTTATTTCAAGTATAGGTATAATACAAGAAAATAATATATTATTCAATTGCAATTACGCTGCATTTTTTCTTATTTTTTTTAACCAGTTGCGTCGACAATCTACCTTTGAAGTAACTATTATAAATTTATTTTGTTGTTTTTAATTAAATAACTAAATATTTTGGCGCTAATATCCCAATACAGGGCCTGACCTAGCTTCGCACCCACTCCTGCTGTGCGCTGCACGAATGGCTGGGTTGGGGCATACATTTTTATGCCATTTCCGAAGCGCAATTTTTTCGATTGAAAGAAGCTTCTCATGATAATTTCACTCTCCTCGGATGTTTGTCAGATGTTCGCGAGAGGTGGGATCGTTGTTTTGTGTTTTCTTGGAATCGAACCTTGAAGCTCCAGCTCAGTGATTGCGTACTCAACCAATGAGCCATAATTATAACATTTAAAAACATGTATCAATTGTCAGAAGATCTATTATATTAATTCATTAAAATATAAGCATAAAATAGAAATATGCCTTTTTGAACAAAATTACTAATTTCTTTGCCAATATTTTCGAGAACGAAATATTTTTGAAGAGTTTTAGTACATTTGATAGACATACATTCGAAGCAAATTTAAAATAAATACTATATAACGGGCACGGCTGGGTTGCTCGTACTTTCTTCATATATGCTGTTCTTTTGCAAATTGGTCAGATTTCAAATTTAAACGAAATAGATAAGAAGTGAAAAAATATATTTTTCGTAAAACTCGTTCGTTAAAAACTGAAAAACTTCGATAATATCAAAAATTGTAATAAATCTCAATTTTAAATAAAATTGTCTTAGGTATATTCGTACCATTATTCGATTTTTTAGTGAAAATTGAGTATTAAAAAGGAATCTTATTGCAAATGCTCATATCGAAAAAAAAACCCTCAATTTATGGGATTTTGCGAATTTCGGAAAATAATAGTTTCTTTCTTTTATTTTTTTGATGCATTGTTTCTTTCTGCTAGTCAAATAATACATTTTTGCATTCACTTTTTCTGCTTAATAGGTTTTTTTAATTGTTGCTGATTGGAAAACAATTTTCTGCCGGTAAATTATTTTGTTAGCTAGGGTATTTTCCTGGTCTTTTAATTGTTTTCTTGATCAGATCACTAATAATATTAACGTTAGAAAACGACGTTTAGAAATTGTTAGCGTTCTTCGGATTTCATTGATGAGTAAACAGCTCACAAATTTGTTTAAAAGAATCGATTAATATTCAGAACTGACTAGTCTAATGAAGTCTGTAAAATGTCGCGAAACGATGCGCTCTTCTACGCTAGATTTTTTGTCTCTACTTTCACAACCAAATGAATTGTTTGTGGATGAAAAAACAAAAAAATGGTTTTTATAGCAATAGTACAATAGGTATTTAAAAAAATTACCTGAGTCATTTCCTTTAACGAAAAGAAACAAAAATAATCTAAGAGCACCATAACCTTCTAATATACAAATGTATTAGATTTTTGTGAACCACCCTAGGCCGTATGTATAAATCTAGTATTTAATTGCTTTTACTAGGAAATTTTTTGATATTTTGATATTTGATAATGATTCATTTCTGATTAACGATAAAGAGGTAGAGTGTGGGTAGTTAGTAAGCAGCTGGCGAGAGACAAAAAGAACCAACAAAAATCTTAACGATGGCGCAGACATGTAAGTGGATTCAGGAACTACGCAGATATTAAGAGACATCAAAATCTTTCTACTGCGGTAGACTTATTTGAGGTTAAAACAATTGATGGCTATTTAAAACAAACAAACAAAAATGGTCGAGCACGACTCCGTTCGCACATCGAGCGTTCCGTTATGTTAAGCGCTCCCGTGGCCGGTACTGCGACTAGCGACTTGTTCGCTTGCAATCACTTACGATTTAGTGGTTATGTTAATAGCGACGCGACGTGTTTATCTGCGATGAAGCTTTTAACATTCGCGAAAAATTATTATGAAGAATATCAAAATCATCTTCAGAATTGAGGATGGATTTGTCATCGTCAAAATTGTCGAATTTGGAGTTCAGAAAATCCACGAGTGATTGTTGAGTGAGAAACAAATGCATCCACAACGTGTCACTGTGTCGTGCGGATTTTGTGCTGAAGGCATCGTCAGAACATTCTTCTTTGAAAGTGCGGCTGGTCAGGCAATAACAGTTAATGATGCTCGCTATCGGGACATGTTAATCCAGTTTGTTGTGCCTAAATTGCAAGATATGGATGTGGACGACCTGTGGTTTCAACAAGACGGTGCCACATGCCATACAGCCCAAAAAAACAATTAAATTAATGCATGAGGCATTTCCTGGTCGTATAATTTCCCGTTTTGGTAATCAGAATTGGCCGCCCAGATCATGCGATTTGACGCCGTTGAACTTTTTTAAAGTCTAAGGTTAATGCCAACAAGCTCACGACCACATACGCCTTAAAGGAACAAATTTAGCGTTCTATCAACGAAATTCAGCCACATTGCCACATGCAAAACGGTCATGGAAAATTTCGACAAAAGAGTGTGTATGTGTCAGCAAAGCCGTGGAGGCCATTTACCCGATATGCTATTCCATACATAACTGTGTACTTTATGAATCAATAAAACATTTACAATTTTTAATTAAAAACCTGTGTTTTCTATCAAAATTACTTCTTGTGTGGATTTTGGGACACCCTTTATCATTTTGGGGGTCTATGATATTATTTCTTTGCTGCAAAATATGTACATATGTACTCGTATGTGTCAAAATTAATATACCCTATGGGATAGGGTATAAAAGGAATCCAAAAAAGAAAAATAATTCAACCATTTGCATTTATTCATGTATTAGTCGGTTGTCAAATGAAATAAACGCTATAAAGTTCAGCATGTTGAACTTTTAAGACTCGGCAGCGGGTATTTGTATAACATAACCACTCTCATAGTCGGCGATGCGTTGAACTTGGTAGCACTTAACGTAGTCACAGCTTAACTATTCTTCCATATGAAAAGCAGACAGGGCGTTCTGTCGGTTGTTTGCTCTTTGATTTATTGAACTGATTTTAGGTTTTACCTGCACCTACGAGTATAGGGCAAGATTGGTTTCCTGAAAATTTTCGATCTCGACATTTTGATCAGACCTGACATTGCTAAAGTAGGTCTATCAATTCTGTCTGTCTGTCTGCACGCACGATTGCAGCCTAAAACGGCTCTAACGAATCCGGGGTCGTGGGGTCACAATTCAAGGCGAAACCTGAATTTTCATTCTAACCCCAAAATTAATTCGGTATTTGAGTTATGGTGTGATAAAATGTGATGTCTCTCAAATTGTTCCGCATATGAAAATCAAATTTACCTTTTTTCGAAAATTAATAAAGTGCGCGACTTGCACCTATATGTTATGTTGTTCAACTGCAAATCACTCATATTTCAAATTAACAATTTTATTTTTTTTTTTTTTTTCTAATCCGTTAAAAATAAAACAAATTATATTTTGAAAAGTTGTATGCCAGAACCTTGTATATGCCAAATATTGAGTTCGAACAAAATCCATTAAGTCATAGTCGAGATATACCAAATATTGAAAAACCGGCTAATAAATAAAGTACCGTTACACGATTTTTATTTTGCAGAAACTTGGTGCGCATTTGTAACTCAAATATTAAATTTGAAAAAATTTTTTAGAGCCGTTTTCGAGAAAATCGATTTTTTTTTCAAAATCGTAGTCGTTGGACTTATCAGCAATACCCGTCTTAGTCTCCTGATTATATTGTCAGTATTTAGTAGGTGTGTTATTTCTAAATACTCTCTCCATTTTATCTGTGATTTTATGCACCTGATCAATCGTAGAGTGCTTATAGCGATTTTTCTTCTATTATTTTTTGCAGGCGTTTCACCAGCGCTAGGTTATTTCGCCAAGTGGTTTGCCTGGTTTTGGAATCATTATTACCTCCACGACTTGCCACATGATAGACTTACACCTTAACCTGAATGCATCATTTAGAATCTGCGCTAGTTTTTTTAAACCTTTTTTTTTTTTTAAATTGTTTTGGAATTTCCCCGCAATTAAATCAAACCCTGGGCCCTTTTTTATATATATATGGCTTCTTTTATTTCTCTGGCAAGTTCTTTAGCTGTAACCGGCCTAATAGGTATGTTTTCTTCGCACGTTTCTTCCGTTCCTTGACAATCCTTATCTTTATAAGGTTGGAAGACGTCTTCAAGATACTCAGCAAAAATGTTTGTTTTTTCTTGGCTGTTTTTGACCAGTTGTCTGGTTTTTACTGACGGAATGTGAGCTATTGGTCTATTAATTTTCTTTGTTGCCTTCCAGAGGTAAGTTTTTAAAGAAAGATTTTTCTGAGCTTATTATTTAAATTGTTTAGTTTGGTTTTGTCGTTGCCAATGTATTCTAGCATTCCTCTTTTCTGCAATAATTTCACATATTTGTTGAGGATAAGAGTTTTGTTTTATCTTGTTTGTTGTTTTGGGAATTACAGCCCCTGCAGATTTTTGTATATTGGGTGTAAATATTTGCACTCCTTCTTCTAGTTGATTTTCTGTTTGAATAGCTGATGATAGTTGAATACTTTCTTCCAACTTCTATCTGAAGTAGTTCCAGTCAGTCAGCCCATTAACTAGATTTTGCATATGTTCTTTCTTTATTATTTGATCACCAAATGTATTGTAGATTGTAGATCTGGCCCTTCTACATTTATTTTATTTGAAGAGATATTTTTTGTTACAAAGAAGTCGACAAGATCTGGAGTCTTATTCGTAGGTTTTCCCGTTGAGTGATATTTGCCGCCGCTTTCTTTAATTGTTTCATATAATGTTCTTCCTCTAGTATTCGTTAATCTATATCCCCAATATTGATTCTTGGCATTAAAATCTCCCCCCGCGACCATTCTACGAGTATTGTGAAATATGCTTTCAAAATATTTTTTTTTATTCTATAGCTGGGAGAAGAGTATACTGATGTAACTGACATTTGCCCACCGCTCGTTCGTTTTTATACCTTGGGTCGCATATAATTGAAATTTAGATTCTATATCATGCTCAATCGTATTCTTTATTAAGACTGCAACCTCACCTTTTGCACAATTATGAGGATGTGCGTAACTTAAATCCTTGCAGTTTAAAGTTTTAAATTTAAAGCGCGTCTATGAGATAAGACATATATCTATATGGTTTATGTCGAGAGTCACTTGCATCTATTCCTTACGGTTCTCGATACCATTACCATCTGTGTCTCAAGGAATGATATTGTTTCTAATATTGTTTTACTGCATTTTTCAATGGAATTCATTCTGTTTAGAATTTGATTCATTAGAGTTTCCATTGCAGTGTTTGGATTTACTTTGTTTTTTTTCGGGTTTTCCAGCTGGTTTTTTTGTGGTCTTTGATGCTGCCGGAGCATATGTCATTTTTGAACCCGCGGCTGTCTTTGGTCTTGAGTCCTTTTTGGTAATCCCTTGGACTTCGAGTTTTTCTTTTTGTATGCTCTGTTGCAAATCCTTTTTTGACTTTAAGTGCGTCCTTATTTAAGCTTTTTGGTGGTTTCTTTTGTTTCGTGACTTTTGCAAATTGAATTTCTTCTTCTAGTGGGATCGTTTTTATTGCAATTTGCACATTTGGGTGGTTCATAATTTTGTTTCATACAGTCTTTAGTATGGTGACTTCCCGCACACTTTACGGAACTTGAACGTCTATAATTTTGACAATTTTTACATTGCGGAACTATCTTAGTTTAGATATCCGTCTTTTAAGTCTTTTTTTAATGCTTTCAGGTGAGAATGAATAATGCAATTTTTTCACAACCACCTATATCGGCCTGGATTGGTTGCTCTCATATGAGCACCATTGCACTTTCTTTTGATTTAGGATTTTCGGGAGGTTTTTGTATGATTCCTCTTCATCCATATTAATTTTTATATCATTGTTATTAATTAGCGCTGTACTTGCTTATATTTTATTTTCCTCCAATAATTTGACCAAGCTTTCATATTTATTTATCTGAAGTGCTATGATTGGTGTTGGTTTAATTAGTTTTTGTTTTTTTTACTTTCTTTACTTGAAGCACACTTAGTAACTGTGCAGCTTTCTTTTGGGGATGAGGATGATGCACTCATTTTAGGTTTTTTTATTTGTATTCCCCATGTGACGATGTCCTTCCGTCTCTTTTTGTAGTTCTTCTTCATCTGTTGAGAACTCGACTGATTCTCTTTTTTTGCTGTTGATTTGTTCTTTCAACAATTCCAAGTCGTGCTGATTATATATTTCTTTAAGCAGTGTCTCATTGAGTTGCTTGAACCTATCTCTCTCTTCACAGGCTTTTTAATATTTAGCCTTCAGTATTTCCTTATGGTCTCCTTTTTTAGATGGGGGTGTTTTAGCAACCCTTTTACTTCTTCCAAAAGTGTCGGTTGTAAGCAACAAATAGTCCCCACCAAAATCCATGGGACCGACCTCCGGGTGGGGAGGTAGGGTGGGTTTACCAGTGTAGCTGGTCTACCAGCTGCGTTATTAATATCTCTTGTTTTCTTCATTGCATCATTAGTTTTTCATTTAACCTTTAAGAAAAGTTTAAACTTTTTGGATTTAAGTCGCCTTTTACGACGGGCATACCTTACCTCGGGTATATTCTAGTCCCCTAACCCGAAGGGGGTTAGAATGAAAATTTGCCTCGAATTGTGGAAACACAGACCCCATATATGAAGTTTAAAAAAAATCTGTCGAGCCGTTTAGGCTGCAGTCGACCATACATACAGACAGAAAGACAGGCAGAATGGCGGGACCCACTTTATTGATATTCCCCATCAAAATCTCGAGGTCGAATTTTTCACGAAACCAATACTAGTAAAAAATTGAGGGGGTGCACCCATTTTTCGCAGATATTCGATGACTGCAAGTAAAAATTTTAAATTCGGAAAAAAAACAATTTTTTTCCAATTTTGCTCAAAACTACTTTTATTCTACGACTTTTGCTGGCAATGAAAATATACCATTTTTTTTTAATATAACATTTCATAGCTTGTTTAAAAATAATCATATAGCATTTTTAGTTTAGGAGCTAGAAGGTGACAGAGGG
Organism: Pocota personata; assembly: GCA_963082735.1. Taxonomy (NCBI): domain Eukaryota; kingdom Metazoa; phylum Arthropoda; class Insecta; order Diptera; family Syrphidae; genus Pocota; species Pocota personata. The sequence goes on from OY720433.1 coordinate 7,706,914, forward strand.
ACGGACAATCGCGTTTGTGTGTCCAATAGGGTTTCGTAGTCTATTCAGTAAACCTTGATTTAAGCAATCACTTATAAGGAAAAGTGGCGTAGTGGTTAGTGTGTCGGATCACTACGCAAGAGGTTCCAAGTTCGAATCCCAGAAAACACCAAAAAGTTTTTTCACGATCCCACCTCTCGCGAACGTCTGACAAACACCCGTGAGTATTGTCGTCACGAGAAAGCTTCTCAAAACAAATTGCCGTTCGGATACGGCACTAAACTGTAGGTCCCTTCCATTCGTGTGAAAAATATAACGCACACAACACGAGTGGTTGCGAGAAGCTAGGCCCTGGCACTTAAAGAGCTGTTGCGTCAAATATTTGTTTTTTTGTTTGTTGTTGGGCCCATTGTCTTGTTGGAAACATTTGTACGGCGGAAACGTCTCTGAGGTTCTTATACAATTGTTGGAGATGAAATATGTGCTTAAGAAGTTCATGATATAATCAGACTTTCACAAATATATATAAATATATAATTTTGGCACTTAGAATATTTATACTTAATTCTTTGTTGGAATTTCAAGTATCTGTCTGATTTTCAGGTCTAAGTTCCCCAGTTATTTGTAGTACAAATACGACCTCTGGGCTAGAAGCTCAGACGAATTGACGAAAGTCACAACAATGGCCTCGCAGATGCTTTCGCAAGGTGTTTTTTTTTTAACTATTCTAATTAGGTACACATAAGTTTGCTTACTTTTTCGTTCTACATTTCGGTGACCCTTACAAATATGTGTACAGTCATGTTGTTTGGTTCTTAATAAGAATTTTCCTGCTGTTGGACCTAATAGTAGGTACTAAGCCAAATTTAAATATCATTCTTTTTTAATTTTTCCATATTTTCATTGATAATAAATTTGTATTTTTCCTTTCCTTTTCAGTACTTATGTTGTGAAACATGAGGCTTTTAATCAGCGCCTTGTTGCTGGCAACACTATATCACCATGTAACATGTAACAACAGTGCTAACGGAAACGGTATTAGTAGCAGCAGCGGCATAAACACCAGCGGCAGCGGCCTTAGCAGTAGTAGTAGCGGCAGTATTAGCATATCACTTCAAATTGCACCAATAAAAAACAACTATAGCAGTATAATAACGCGGCAAGTAGAATTCGAAACAACATTAAATCACCTCGTGGTAGACACAATAACCGGGCGGGTCTATGTGGGCGGTATTAATCGTCTTTTTCAATTGTCGCCGGAACTAGAACTTCACGAATCGGTGGTAACTGGTCCGCAAAATGATTCAGTCGAATGTACTGTACTCGATTGTCCCGCGCACGCGGTACGCAAACCAACAGACAACGTGAACAAAGTGCTGCTCATTGACCGGGCAACATCGCGTCTAATATCATGTGGGTCATTGTTCCAGGGTATTTGTACGGTGCGTAATCTACAAAATGTCAGTATTATCGAGCAGAAAGTTTCGGACGCTGTAGTCGCGAACGATGCCAATTCATCGACAGTTGCGTTTATAGCGCCGGGTCCGCCACAGCCACCCGTTACGAATGTAATGTACGTTGGTGTTACGTATACAAACAACTCACCATATCGTAGTGAGATTCCAGCGGTTGCATCACGCAGCCTTGAAAATCAGAAGATGTTCCAAATTGCCTCATCGGCTGTGACTACAGGAACGCGTATATTCATAAACTCATACGCCCGCGAGTCGTATCTAGTGAACTATGTCTACGGTTTCAGTTCGGAACACTTTTCGTATTTTCTCACGACTCAGTTGAAACATAATCATCACTCCACTCCAAAGGAGTATATTACAAAGCTGGTACGCATTTGTCAAGAAGACTCCAACTATTATTCGTATACAGAGATCCCAGTAGATTGTATTGACGCGCAAGGTGGCACAAAGTACAATTTAGTACAGGCTGGTTTCCTAGGTAAGCCTGGCTCCGATCTTGCATCAAATCTTGCAATTACCGAACAAGATGATGTGCTGTATGCGGTCTTTTCGGAGGGAAAGGGTAATGTGTCGACAGATAATTCAGCTTTGTGCATATATTCGCTGAAATCGATTCGAAGAAAATTCATGCAGAACATCAAATCTTGCTTCAATGGAAATGGAGCTCGCGGACTGGACTTTATCTCCCCGAATATGGATTGTGTTTCAACGGTAAGTCTAAGTTTATATAATCTTTTTTCTTAAAATCATTTGACATGGATGAAAATAGCGTAAATTTCAATGGCCATCTACAAATATTGATTCTTCATTTATTTTGTTGATATTTTTAAAGACCAATAATACCATCATCAGGGTTTAAATTATTATCAGTACATAGTAGAATAGTAATGCGACCATACATTCATTCTGTTAATCATCCGAAAGTGAAGTGACAGGTACAAATTTGAATTCTCATTACACCATTCAAGCGTCACCTTGAGCGACTATGGAAATACACATAAATGTGAGGCTACAAAATATTTGTTCTTCCTAGTTCAAAATTTAAGGCCCAAATACTAGTGACATATGGTCAGACGGACGGAGTACCAACACCAAAATAGGATGGCTCCGTATGTCAGTTTTAGCGCCTTAAACTTTGATCTGTGAAAGTTAAATCTAATATATGAGCTTTTTCGAATCAGAAGCAGTACATGTGTACAAATTTTTAAAATCCGCCCACAAACAAACCCACTTGAAATGCCGTTTTTACAAAATGCACATTCCATATATTTCGAATTGCACTTGATGGGCGGGTTACATTCTCGTGGGCATTTCCGAAAATGTTTTGAGGCACCATCGCAAACATTGCGTAAAATCACGACGATTAAAATTGCTAAAATCAACTCTCGGAATTGTAAAATACATCTAAAAATGTTTCTTTGTTTTACATACATTTTACATGTTCATCATATGAGTCCATTTGTGTCCATTTTTGTATGATACGAGCATATAGCATTTTTTAGGGGCGTTTTCCTTAACAACTGACATTTTGCTTTTAAAAAAGCTACAACTATGGTGAAATATTCTGAAGATCTTATCCGAATCAGTGAACTTGGTATTCATCAGAATCAGTGAATGGTGACAGCCACGCCTGATCCCACCTCATAACCTATGGAAAATAAACCATTTTAAAGCGAGTACAGTTCGTAGTTGAAACTTCTACTTCACTTTCCGTCAACGCAAGGGGAGACCGTACGAAGAATCATAAAGACTATAAAGCGCTTTTTTATTCGGTTACGATTAAGTCTACGCTTCTGCAGAACTGGGATGATGATGAACTTTTTTTTTATTACAATCTTCTTTCAAGCTTCAGGAAATATGTCTTCTGGGAGTGAATTTCAAAGTTTAGTCACCCTGTAGCATAAGGAATTTTGATATTGCCAGGTTGAGATATAGGTGGTGGATACTGCCGGTTTGTCTAGTAGAACGCTCAAATGTCGTTTTTCAAGGGATCATTCCATTGAGGTCTTTTAAAACACACTACTGTCCCTTGGGTTTTTTTTTTCAATCCAAGTGAATTTATTTCTTTAAAATAATAAGACAGATGAGTATTTTACCTTACTTGTACGAGGGTGGGTCAATAAGTCCCTGGAAATTAACAGAAATTGTGTCGTCACCTTAAATTAAATTTTTTTTTGTCAAGAATCATCTTTCAAAAGAACGCACCCAAATTTTCAGACAGATCTGTCAAATAGTTTTGTTGTGGCAGCCATTCTATATAGACGCCTACTAGCATATTCGTTAAAATGGAAAAAAGTGAATTTCGACTGCTAATTAAGCACTATTTTTTGCGAGAAAAGACTATCACGCAAACCAAACAAAAGCTTGACAAATATTATGGGGACTCTTCATCATCGATTGGAACCATTCACCACTGGTTTACTCAATTTCGGTGCGGTCGTTCAAGCACAAGTGACGCCGAACGTTCTGGTCGCCCAATTGAGGTCACCACACCAGAAATGGTCGACAAAATCCATGGTTTGATAATGGACGATCGGCGAGTGAAAGTGCACGAGCTTGAAGAGGCCACAGGCTTATCACATGGCACAGTGGTTTCGATTTTACATAAATATTTGGACATGAAAAAGCTTTCCGCAAGATGGGTGCCGCGTTTGCTCATAATCGACAACAAACGCATTCGTTTGACAACTTCAAAGGTGTGTTTGGCGATGTTCCAGAAAAATTCGGCTGAGTTTTTGCGCCGTTTTGCGCCGTTTTGTAACCGTGGATGAATTCTGGATTCACCACAACACACCAGAAACCAACGAACAGTCAGAACAATGGACTTCTCCTAGTGAATCGAAGTCGAAGAAGGCCAAGGCGGGTTTGTCAGCAAACAAGGTCATAGCGACAGTTTTTTGGGATGCGCGCGGTGTTATTCACATCGATTACCTTGAAAAGGGTAAAACGATCCCTGGCGCATATTACGCAGAGCTGCTGGATCGATTCCAAGACGATTTGAAGCAAAAACGGCCGCATTTGGCGAAGAAAAAAGTTCTTTTTTCACCAGGCGCACAAGTCCGCAGTCGCAATGGCAAATTGCATGAGTTAGGCTACGAACTCCTCTCTCATCCAGCATATTTCCCAGATTTAGACCCCTGCGACTATTTCTTGTTTCCAAACATGAAGAAATGGCTCGGAGGTAAGAGATTTGGTTCGAATGAAGAGATCATCGCTGAAACAAACGCTTATTTTGAAGGGCTCGAGAAATCGTATTATTTGGAGGGCATCAAAAAATTGGAGAAACGTTGGATGAAGTGTATTGAGCTAAAAGTAGACTATGTTGAAAAATAAAATGTTTTATACCGAAAAGAGTGTTCCTTATTTAATTTTTCAGGGACTTTTTGACCTACCCTCATACTTTTTTAGAACTGTAGAATGAACAAATAAAAATTAAAATATATAAACAAAATGTCATTCTAAGTCATTTAAATAGAAGTTACTTCTTACGCCAGATATCAAACCATTGACCTGTACCGTTTGCCTTCTGTTACTTAAGTAATTAAATAACAAAAACACTTTAGCATTGAGGAACCCAACGATTTTTGCATTGCTATTAGTAAGGTGTTGTGCATTGTATCAAAGGTTTTTTTTTAAATCTGTGTAGAGTACATCAACTTGTAGGCGACTCTCAAAACATCTCGCGTAATAGAAGTAAATTCTAGCGTCCCACAAGGTAGTTATCTGAGCCCGTTGCTATTAATTTATTTGTGAATACCGCTTTTTAGTGTTACGTACCAGAATGGTATAAACGGAACACTAATAGATTCAACACGGTGTCTGTCTGTCTGGATGTCTGTCACACGTTTGTAACTTGTGAACCCTTTGAACTAGAGTGCTGAAAATAGCTTGCAGTGGTCCAAAAATAGTTAAGAACAAAATTTTACAAAAGATTCGAGGTTCGATTCACACTTAACGATTTTTTTATGATTATTTTATAAACGGAATAAATTTGTATTTTGTAAATAAATTTTGTTTTACATACGAACTAAAGTCAATTTGGTGACAAGATTGTACTTTTACATTAAAAAATATTTGGGTAGATAAATTTGTTTGAGCCAAAAAAGAACCCAAGGAACGGATGAAGGTTAAGCGAACTGCTGTATGCTGTCAAGTAGACGAAGAGGATATTTTGGGGCCGAGCTCCATACTCGTACGTGAGAACAATACTCAAGCCGCGGTCTAGCTTTCGTTATAATGTATCTCTAAGTAATAGCTCAAATTTATAAATTTATTGACGTCGATTTTGCTATATTGGATGTTAGAACGTGCCATGTTATACCAAAGTTGACTGTAGTACCAAAACTATGCATGAATTCCGTGGGTTGAATCATTTGGTCGTTCAATTGAAGGTTTGGTACAGTAGACGTGGTCTTTCTGGAAATGGTGGTGAATTGGGGTTTCTTCGCACTGAAGTCCACTAAGTTACCTTTTTCCCACAGCATCTTTGATGATGTGATGTACTATTTGCATTCATCGGTATTTTATTGATGCAAAATAATATTAGACTGCTGTCATCGGCAAAACTAAAGGTCTTGTTGTTTGCTGATACTAGTACGAGTAGTTCGTTGGAATGAAGTAGAAACAGTGTTGATGGCAGTATAGGTCCTTGTGGCACTCCAGCGATTAAAGCAAAGGTCTCGGAAGACGTATGCCGATCACAACTTGAATTGATCCGTCCTGAAAAATATTTGCTACTTGCTAATCAGTTACCTTTTTAGCTCAAAGAAATAGCACGATTAATTCTTCTTTGGATCTCCGCAATTATTGATAGAGTTATGTAACAGCAAAACCGAAGTAGACAACTTTCTTGGCTATATCGAATTTTTAGCCGTCAAATCTTTACATTTTGGCAAAGACGTCGCCGATTGATGGTGAGAATAGTTGTTTGTTGATATCACATTCTAGTCGGGCATAACAAAAAAAAAACTGTCAAAAAAGAATATGATTCTATTCCATTGTGCAGCGTATTATCCGTCTTATCCTCGTTTATAGGCACACTTTACTTGCTTTGTTCTGCCGATGATGCTAATGCGATGCCTAGGACTGTACCGACTAGGACCAACTAGTTCATTGACAAAAAGCCACATGGCATCGTTTAGGGTTCCTTCCAATGTGTGTTCTGCTTCCTCCAGTTGCCGAGACCGTCCTGTGCACAGTTTTTTAAAAGTAATTGAGTCAGTCTCTTTCTTATGGTTCTGATGAATAGTGCTGAGATATGAGCGACCATATCTTACAAATGAACTGTGTGTATGACAAATCATCTCCAGCAGTTTTAAAGAGCTTGGATGTAGCTGCAATGTAGCTCGGAACTACAGAAATGTTTTCTCTAGATTTTCCACACCGCTGCAGGTTTTAATAGATTTTTCCCGTTTTTTCACTTCTCAATTTGATCCATTTTATGTAGTATACGATATAACAGAAATGGGACGAAGGGGCCTTTTTAGTCGTCTTTTGATATTGGTTTATTGATCCTTGTTGGGATATTGTACCGGCAAACAATTTGGAGTGTGTGTGTGTGTTTTTTTTTTTAAATAAGTGTTTTCTACACTATTTAAGACTGGTGAGGTCAATTTTCTTGTTTTGTTTTAGATTGAATTAAGCATCTTTATTTTGTTGCTATAAAATATGTATCACATCCATATCTAGGTATATTTATTGCTTACATAACTTTATTTTACAGAAACTTCAAACCATAGGTGAGGATTTCTGTGGCCTTGATGTGAATTCACCTCTGGGTGGTGAGCATCCCATTGCTGCTGTACCAGTTTCCATTTTCAATAAGCGTCTAACAGCGGTTGCTGCAACACGTACTAGCGGCTATACGGTTGTCTTCATTGGTACTGTCGATGGTTATCTAAAGAAAATCGTTGTAGAATCTGCAAATGTAGCAATAGAATACGCCAACATACCAATAAATATTGGTTCACCAATAAACAGTGACATGCATTTTGATAATCAGAAATTACACATTTACGTGATGTCAAGGCATGGTGTCTCGAAAGTGAAAGTTTATGATTGTTCCGATTATATGACATGTGGACAGTGCTTGGGTGCCCGTGATCCATACTGTGGTTGGTGTTCACTCGAGAATAAATGCAGTCCACGCTCAAATTGCGAGGACGATGCGAATGATCCACTCTACTGGGTAAGCTATAAGACGGGCAAGTGTACCACCATAACCAGTGTTGTACCTCATCAACTGCAACGAACCACAGCGAGAACGGTAAGTAAAGTTAGGTTTAAAAATATCGGATTTTAACACGTTGGTAAATCGTTTCAGTTGGAGCTTATTATAGACCATCTACCTCAACTCAAGGAGAACCTTGTGTGTGCCTTCACCACCGAAGAGAAGGCTCTATTTACAAATGCTACAAAAAAGCGAAATGGTGTTAATTGTACAACACCGCGTACAGATATGTTACCACAAATTGAACAAGGAAGGCGTAAGTTTTCGAGAGATCTCACCTAATTCCAATGACCAGCCCTAAGACTTCGACTATTTCAGATCACTTCACAGCCAAACTATCAGTTCGAACGAAAAATGGTCCTGATTTGGTGTCAACTGACTTTACATTCTTTGACTGTAGTACACATTCGTCTTGCACACGGTGTGTATCATCAGAGTTCCCCTGTGATTGGTGTGTAGAAGCACATCGTTGCACTCACGATACAGCCGAGAATTGTCGCAATGACATTCTAGTAACTGGAGTCAGTGTAAGTTTTGCACGCAGACATTACTATGAAGGGTAGATTTGTAATAATTTGTTTCTATAGCGCATTGGTCCAAGCTATCGCTCTGGACCAGGATTCTGTCCAACCATCAATGCCACAGGTGATGGTAGCGAAGTTCTCGTTGCTGCCGGGACTAGCAAGTCGATCAAGGTTAAGGTGCACATTATCGGACAATTTATTGTGCAAACTCGTTTCGTCTGTCAATTCAATATTGAGGGTCGGGTAACGTCTCTGAATGCTCAATTGTTGGGTGATACTATCTATTGTGATAATATGGAGTTCCAGTACACTTCGAGATCACCAAATTTAACTGCGACATTTGCAGTTATATGGGGTGGATCGAAACCGTTGGATAATCCTCATGATATTCATGGTAAGTCTGATTTTTATATTATAACTGTAGGATAGAAGTATCTTGTTTCACTATGTGGATCGTATTATTGATAAGCGCAATAGTCAAAAGTGAATTCTCTTAGTTATTTATGGAGCTACTTGCTAATTTGTTAGCTCCGCAAAGAGTCAAGTTTTTTATTTCCATCTCTGGCCTTGAGCGGTAGGTAGGTCTTTTGGCTTCTCATCACTCAGACCTTTCCTACTTTGGCTATGAACTGAAATCCAATTGAGAATGGTAAATCGATTTGAGCACAGCCCCTGTGCACGTTTGGGTACAAGCCGCTCGAAGCGTTTTGATGACATCGACTCTAATAACACCCACTTAAACTTGGGCTATATATTTTTATCTGTCTATACGTATTAACAAGATTTGTTCTCCATTAGATCTTCTGTTTGGTTTCTGACCCTGAATAGAATCTTATTACCCTTTTTTTTCAATCGTAGTAAGCTAACCTTTATATTTCTATTTGTTTTTCTCAAAAAGTTGTGATCTACCGTTGTCGTGACATGGCCGACAGCTGTGGTATGTGTCTTGCTCTTGCTGAAAAATACAACTGTGGTTGGTGTTCGTCCACAAATTCCTGTGAAGTAGAAGAACAGTGTAATAAAAACAACGAAGGCAAGACAGATTGGCTGAATCGAATGGAAACCTGTCCCAATCCGGAAATTCATTCATTTTCACCGAAAACCGGCCCGTGGGAGGGTGGCACCAATATCACTATTCGCGGAATAAACCTTGGGAAGAACTTTACCGATATCTACTCAGGTGTACGCATCGCTGGAATAAATTGTATGCCATTCCAGCAGTTCTACATCGATACCAAGCAGATTGTATGCACTGTTGACAGTCCGGGCGTTCAATTATATCGAAACGGTAGGATTGTGGTGCAAATTGGTGACTATCGCGGCGAATCGAAGACTGATTTTGAGTTTGTTGATCCGAAAATAGATGATTTTAGTCCCAAGTTTGGTCCAGTGTCGGGTGGAACACAGATTATGATTATCGGAAAGTATTTGAATGCAGGTAGCCGTATCCAATCGTATATAAATGATCACTTGCCTTGTGAGATCCTGAGTACGAATGCCACACAAGCCTTGTGCCGGACAAGCTCGTCGCCGGGCATTATTGAGGGTCGACTGAAAATGCACTTTGACAACGGAATACGGGAGTTTAATGACTACAACTTCAAGTATGTTGAAGATCCAACAATTGACCATGTCAGTTCGGGCCAATCGGGAATAATAAAAGTACCAAAGGGGATTCCTGCAGGTGGAATAAAGATCTCTGTAAGGGGAAGCCAGTTTGATTTCATTCAGAGCCCAAACATGTATGTTTACTACAATCAACAAATGTTTTTTAGTGAGTGTGAAGTTCTCTCGTCATCCGACATGATTTGTAATTCACCAGTAATCGAGACTGGTTCGGCAGCCTTGGATGCTGACCATCCAGAGTTGTTGGAATATGGATTTTTAATGGACAATGTGGTCGGAGTACAGAACCTTTCATCCAAGCATAAGAATGCATTTGAGTTGTACCCGAACCCAGTGTATGATCGATTCGAGGATCGGGTGAAATACTACAAGAGTGAATATCTCACAATCAATGGAAAGAATCTAGATCGAGCATGTAAGGAGACTGATGTGCTTGTGATGATTGGTAATGGAATTTGTAATATAACATCGTTGTCGAGACAACAGTTGACATGTCGACCACCATCCGAATCTACAGACTCTAGTGAAGTGCCTGAGGTGGTTGTGAAAATTGGCCAGTCGCTGGAGTATCGCATAGGAGTACTGAGTTATGCTTCGCCAAACATAATGCATGGATTGGGAAAGAACGTCATGTTTGGAGTGATTGTTGGAGTGACGGCTTTGCTATTGTTCTTTGTTTGTCTACTTGTGGCTTATAAGAAAAAGACCTCGGAATCGAATCGTGTTCTTCGAAACATGCAAGAACAAATGGATATACTGGAGTTGCGTGTCGCTGCTGAATGTAAAGAAGCTTTCGCTGAGCTGCAAACAGAAATGACTGATCTTACCGGTGACCTCACGTTGGGTGGTATTCCATTCTTAGATTACCGCACCTACGCCATGAAGATTCTTTTCCCCAATGATAAGGATCACAACGTTTTGCAATGGGAAAGGCCCGAGTTGCTACGCAAAGAGAAGGGTTTGAGACTTTTCGGTCAATTGATCATGAACAAAACGTTCCTACTGCTCTTCATTCGTACCTTGGAATCCAATCGTTACTTCTCGATGCGCGAACGAGTGAACGTAGCGTCTCTGATAATGGTCACACTGCAGTCGAAACTTGAGTACTGTACTGATATTCTGAAGACTCTTCTAGCCGAACTGATTGAGAAATGCATCGAAGGAAAAAGTCATCCAAAGCTGTTGCTTCGTCGTACGGAAAGTGTAGCCGAGAAGATGCTTAGTGCTTGGTTTACATTTCTACTGTATAAATTCTTGAAAGAATGTGCCGGAGAACCACTGTACATGCTCTTTCGTGCTGTAAAGGGCCAAGTAGATAAGGGCCCAGTAGACGCATGCACCCACGAAGCTCGATACTCACTCAGCGAAGAGAAACTTATTCGACAGCTGATCGAATTCCGACCAATGACAGTCTTCGCCAGCATCACACAACAACCAATGTTTTGCACAAATATGGAAATGATGCCAACGAATACGGAAAATGTTCAGGTGAAGGTGTTGGATTGCGATACCATCGGTCAGGTTAAGGAGAAATGCCTCGACACGATATATCGGAATATTCCGTCCAGTCAGAGACCAAGAAAAGATGACTTGGATTTGGGTAAGTTATCAAGATTTACCTTTTTGCCTGTTTTGTAGACGCTTTAATGTAATCTTTTGTATACCATAGAATGGCGCACAGGAGCATCAGGTCGGGTGATTCTCTACGATGAAGATACCACATCGAAAATGGAAAACGAATGGAAGAAGCTAAATACTCTACAGCATTATAATGTACCCGACGGTGCAGGCTTAAGTTTGGTGCCGAAACAAAGCTCCATTTATAATTTCTCTATACTCTCCGATAAAAATGAGAAATCCCATAAGTGAGTGTTAAGCGTACACTGTGTGGCTCTATTACAGTTACTATTAATATTCGTTTTATTTTTATCTTTGCAGATACGAAACACTCAATCTATCGAAATACACATCATCATCGCCGACATTCAGTCGGGCTGGTAGCCCATTAAATAATGATATTCACGAAAATGGTCTAAAATATTGGCATTTGGTAAAACACCATGATAGTGACTTGCCGAAGGAGGGCGAACGAGCAAGTAAGCTTGTTTCCGAGATCTATTTGACACGATTACTTGCCACAAAGGGTACACTGCAAAAGTTTGTGGACGATTTATTCGAGACAATATTTAGTACAGCACATCGAGGTTCTGCGCTGCCTTTGGCTATAAAATATATGTTTGATTTCTTGGACGATCAGGCATTGTTGCATGGCATAACAGATCCAGAAGTTGTGCACACATGGAAGAGTAATAGTTTACCATTAAGGTGAGTCTTTGAATTGAATATTAAAATATAATAAAATTAGCGCTTATTTATTAATTGTGCTCCGAACGTCGCCCTTAAGAGACCCCTATGTAATAGAAATTGTAAGAGTCACCACTAAACTCACATTAAAAGAATAGATACTTTGGCGCTAACGGTCCATACAGAGCCTTGCCTAGCTTCTCGCAACCGCTCTTGTTGCTGTTTGTGTTATATTTTTTCACACGGATGGAAGGTACCTACAATTTATTGCCGTTTCCGAAAGTCATAAATGAGAAGCTTTTTCAAAACGATTTTTACTCGCGAATGTTTGTCAGATGTTCGACTGTTGTCGATCATAAATTCCTTCACGACTGTTTGTTTTTACGAAAAGAAAAGAGTTTGTACATCAGAAATGTAATCCATTATATAAATTTTTCTTTGCTTCGCTATTAAGAGAATATGGGAAGCTATGTAATCATTTCTGAAAGCCTAAAATTTGTTTTTTGTATTATAATTTGCGCGCGCCAAAGGCGATATGAATACTCTTAAATTTCAGGGCACGGGCCTTTATAGACAGTAACAGCGAAAGAAAGATTGGTGTAGTGGTTTGACACTCAGGTGGTATTAAGTTTCAGTAAAATCCAAGGGTGGCCTCCAGATAACTGGGGAACATTTTTTGTTTTGTTGTTTTTGTCATTGCTTATGATTCACAGCATTTTTTTTTTGTCCATCCTCCTGATGCCATCATCACAATCAGGTTGCATTTTCAGCCATATTACCACCCCACTGCCAGTGTTATGTCTTCGCAGTAGAGTTGACATAAGCTTTCACAGTTGATTAACTTTTTTATTTATTTCATGCGAAATAATTAGATGATTCTTTACATCAGGATTTGTACTGTGAACCCACAGCGTGACAAGCGATGCTGTTACCACTACACCACGGCCTCCCTCTATTTTTCTTACTCTGCTGTCAATATCCGGTCACAATAAGGTTTCGAACATATGTGGCTTTTGCGTGTCGGCAGCTGTCCCACGCTGGATTCACGAATTCTTCTAGTTGGCTTTCCAGATTATTTCTTATTCAGTAGCCCAAAGGTCGTCTACAAAATGACATTCCATTTCCTAGGCATTATTTTTCCCCAAACCCAAGACTATTCCTGTTATTTGAAGGGGAACCCGAATAAAGATTTCTATCTATATTTCTCATCATTTTGCGAAATAGTGCCTAGGGAATGCGTTTGTTTTTTGCCATATTACTAAAAGAATTAGGGCTAAAATTAATAATAAGATGCTTGGAGCGCAATCTCTCAACTGTTGTTATTTTTAGTTATTCTCGTTTTTTGTCGGTTGTCTTATATTTATGTATTTTCTATCGTTTCCTTCCTAGATTTTGGGTAAACTTGATAAAAAATCCAAACTTTGTCTTTGATATTCATAAATCAAACATAGTTGATTCCTGCTTATCAGTAGTCGCTCAAACATTTATGGATTCATGTTCCACATCAGATCATAGATTAGGTAAGATCAACGATAGCATTTGTAGTATATATTTTCTCCAGATTTGTATTCTCTATCGCTTCGTTTTTACAGGTAAGGATTCTCCAAGCTCAAAATTATTATACGCAAAAGATATACCTGAATACCGAAAGTGGGTAGACAGATATTATCGTGATATTAGAGAAATGCCAGCCATATCAGACCAGGATATGAATGCAATGCTCGCCGAGGAATCGAGAGTGAGTATAAAAATAAATCTCATTTTTTATTTCGTGAAATTAAAAAAAAAACACTAAGTTGGACATATTCTCATTACAGTTACATACAACAGAATTTAATACAAATTGTGCCCTCCACGAATTATATGAATATGCTGTGAAATATAATGAACAACTGACCGTAACCTTGGAAGAGGATGAATTCTCACAAAAGCAAAGGCTTGCCTTTAAATTAGAACAAGTTCATAATATAATGTCTGCGGAATAAGTTAAAAACAAAAAAATCAAACAATAACCAATTATATTAAAAAACAAAAGGGAAATTATGAAGATACAACGATGGGAGGGAAGGGCAGCTTACAAAATATTTAAAATCGCGTAAATTGTCGTCGTATGAGGGTTGTTCCTTATCTTAATTTATTTTATTTCATAAAAAAAAAACCAAGGTGACGGAGCATTAGTGTACATAACTCGACAGTAAAACAGTGAATTAAATTTAATAATTAATTAGGAACAAACTACGTATGATTCTTAAAAGCTGTGAGTATTTACCTTCCTTCACAATCCATCTTACTCATTCGATTCTTCTTATTTTTATTTGTTATTCCTTTTTTTGTGTATTATTAGAAAGTCTTATTTTTGTATTATTTAGAATTTAAATTAATTGAAAAAAATATATATAGATATGTAAGAGTAGTAGTTAGAAAAGAGATGACCAAATCTCGTAAACTTTTCTTTGTTGGCTTTTTGCCAACATATATATTGAAATATTATTTTTTTTAAATTTTTTTGGCCGCTGCCACTGACATAAATTTTAAGGTCCTTTTTTTGGTATTTTTTCTATATATTTTTGTCACTGTCCTACATTTGTATATTTATATTTGAGAAGCATGCCATTTGAAGACTCAGACTATATGTTAGTGTTGGTTGTATTCTTAATTATCATATGCTACATCCAAGATTTTTTTATTTTTTGTTAACAAAATTAAGAGGAATTTATAATATATTTCAATACTAAAGAAAATCTATACAACTCTAGTGCTCGGTAAAGTGCGGGTAAATCTCATGCCCATTATCATAGATCCGCACACACTTTGAAGTCGGTTTTTGCTTACATACTACCTTGGTTTATTGGACAGACAATTTATAGACCACATGAATCTAGCAAATACATCTAGTTAAAGAAATTTTACATTATGTCCCATTTGTGTTTGTCTAAAAATGTGTTTTGTTTAATTAGATTGATTCGTTTCTTTTATTGTCCCATGTCTCACATTTAATTTCATGATGGATTTATGACGCAGTTTACTTTCGCATTTCTGCAGATAAAAAAGAAATCACTCGGAGGAGGTTTCTTTATATTAATGCACCATCTATCGCATTTTATTTTATTCATTACATGTAGTTTTTTTTATCTTCGAAACCACAGTAACATGCCTACTTGAGGCTATCAACGCAATAATAAACTTAATGAAAATTTTAAGTGAATTAATTAACATTTTATCCTAGAGCACACTTTTTTTTATATTTATTTAATGAGGTTTCCAGATTTTGAGTGTCCTTTGAGCTTCTAAAAACAACTATGAAATTCAAAATTGGCTTCAAGAGACGGTCTAGACTAAAATGTCAATCCACTTAAAATTGTGTGATAGCTTCATTTAGCACCCAGCCATTTACCACTCTAATCTCATTCATTCTTACACACTACTTGTACTTCTGTGATTTTTAAGCATAAATGCTAAAAGTGTAACACAAGCTTGTAAGGTGGCTGTATTTTAGCGCTTTTGTAGTTTGGAGAGCAACGAACAAATCAATACAATAATTTTTAATATTACACCTAAGTGTTATCAATATTGCTCCATTTATTCATTGCCTCAGAGTATCATTCGTTCTTGTCTAAAACATTTACACTTGTAGTTTTGATCTTCGCGTTTAAAAGTTTGCTTTCTTAAATTTGAATAGTTTAAATTATTTTGTATAATCATCAAGAGAGCTATTCCGTCTGGGTTGTGACAGACTTTTTTAGTCAGTGGATTTCATTGCATTATTTTGTGAGGGATCTAGGAGTGTAGGTGCAAATGTTACGAGTGCAGAATACGCAGAATTAGATCAATTTTGTCTCAAATTTTGCACTAATATCGGCTTTCATAAATAACGCAAGTTATTGTCGTGAACATTACTGACTAAGTCAAAGTATTATATAATAGTCCTAAGTTTGTCTCAAGTTAATTCCAAATTTTCTGATTATATCGATATTTTTTCACAGCTGTCCATCGAGACCTGGACCTATTCCAACTTTGCAACTTTTCAACAGCACTTTGCGATTCATTTGCAAATGATACGTTCTAGCAATTGTAAGTTAACTCGAAAATGTACAAAATTGTTGCAAGCAAAGTGAAAGAAAATATTGAAAAGTTCCAAGTTTGGTGGAAAAGGGCATCTTTCAGTAATGCTGACATAAATGTTTTTTTTTTTTTTTTTTTACAATTGAGATGAAAATATGTTTGTTACAATTCATGAAAAACTTCAACAATATCATCAATTACATTGTTACCAACAAATTTTTTAACTTGCTTTTTGTTCCATTTCAATACCGAGTTTCTACAATCATTATTATAATTTCTTGTATCTCAGTAAATCTCTCATGCGACGTGTTCTTTCTACTAATAGCTTATTTATAACAACTGTTTTAAGAATGCATGACCATATTATAAATCTCTGTGATGGGATCATTTCAATTTGATTAGTAGGCGCTACATTCACTCCGAACTCTTGGTGCTCTTCAGTCACCGCTTTATAATCATTTTTTCTCGTCTAGAATTCTATTACAAATGTGTATGGTCGAAGAATTTATAGAAGCTGATTCTAAACCACGAGGTGAATAAAACGATAACGGGAATCGGAGTAGTTATCTATTATATAACTTTTAGAACTGAATTTTCACTTGATTATTCAAAGTGCAATTTTTAGAAATGGTTTTTTATTTATTTAATTTCAATCATATATCATACCTACATACACCATTCAAGCACTAAAACACACACAAAATTAGCGTACATCAATTGACTCAAGTAAAACAGTTTTAAGCAGCAATACATATATTAATTTTTACATTTTCTTTTCATCTCATTAAAATAAACTACATTAATTTAGCACTTTTTTTCTTCATCTGAATTTTTTAACTGTTGCTTAAAATAAGTAAAACAAAAACATCGTATTTATGCGACAAATAACAATTGAGGTGATACCTATTTTGTAGATGAAAATGGCAAGTGGATATTTTTATTTTGTTTGCAGTTTTTTTTTCACACCACTTCTGACACTCAATCAAATGTACCTATATCACATGAAATGGTATACATAAATTTGTATCCTATTGAAAAATAAGTGCGTCATCTGATACTACATCGATGGACGATTTCAGGCCATTGCTATTTTGAGCACATAAATTTGAGTAATAGGCAATACAAACAATTAAATTACCTTAAAAATCAGCAACTAATTCTCCTTTTTCAAGCTATTGCTATTTGGAGTCCAAAAATGTTCGTCATATGCATATTTTAATTTTGGATTTATTTTTAAACCACTTATAACACTAAAAATTGTATCACGTAAAATATATTCAATCTACCATAGTCTAATATTTATGCGATTTACGTCATATTTGGGGTCATAAATATTTTGAAGACCAAAGATCCTTTTGCATTTTGAAATTTTTTTTAAACCACACTTCTGACACCAAATCAAGGTATATCACATGAAAGACATTAAAATCTGCCAAAGCACTGATTTGCAGAAAGAATTCAGTATGTTTTTATCAAATGGTAAACATTTCTGTCAAATCTGTGTTGTAATCAAAAAATGACATGATTTCCTCACAAAAAGTCTCCTTAGAAAAATAATAACATTCCAAAATTTGCAAAAGGGGTGTACTCACTTTTCAAGATTCCAACAAGGAGGCGGCCATGTACTATTCCTAAAAAAAATATATATATATTTTCAACAAAATACATAATTAACTTAAAAGTACTAAAGAGCTAATAAGTAAATAATAAATTGACTGATTTTAACTAATAATAATTTAAAAAATACATTAGTTAATAAAACTTACAGAAGCCATTTTTTTGTTTTGTGTTTTTTTTTTTTTTTTTTTAATAATATATTTGAACTAATTATTTTTCTGTTTGTCTAATGTACAATTAATTTTTTTTTGTAAGTAAAATTAATTACAAAGGGTAATTAAAATTTATGGTCACTCAAAATGTTAATTTTAATTTTTAATAATTTAAATTTTGTGTTTGTAAAATATTGTTTAGTTTATTTTGAGCAAGTTCTTCTCATCTTTCATATTACGTAAATTTTAGTTTTTTATTTAAATGATTTTTTTTTATTTAAGAAGACGTAGGAAAATACTAATTAATGAAACGAACGATCTTAAAAAGATACTGGTGATGATGATCCTTGAAATATTTTGCTCGACTTTTTTTTAACAAATTATTTAACTATAAACATTTAACATTATAAACTGTATTTTATTTTCAATTTTCCATATATTTTAATTGTGCTTATATTTTACTCTATTTGTCGAGAACTTTATACAAACAGGTTTCTACAAACAAAATTATATATAGTCTACATAAATATAAATAAACAACATGAGCTTGTTATGTATAATAACATAAACTACAACAAAAATATTGTAAAGACTATTCTACAGTAAATTGAAATTAATTAAAATATAAAATCTTAAATTTGTATTGCTTTTGTCTTTCTTTTTGTTCTTTTTTTTCTTAATTTCTTTTCAGTTTGAATTTCGCTACTTTAACTATCACTTATTTGTTTGTGCTTAGAGTTGTTAGCATTTAATTTCAGTTTTTTCTTTGTATGTATGTATTAAAAAGTAGGAAACGTAGTTACATAAATGATGTGTAAAATCTTTCTCCAATTTATTAGTGATTTCGTGAAAATTGTCGATCTGCTGGAGGTTTTGATCAGACTTCATACTTGGGATCCGTAGGGTCATAGGTTAGGTTGAAGTGGCTGTCAGCAAAAAGAAGCCAACACACTTAGACCGATAATAGGTCCATTGTGAGCGTAGGGTCATAATTCGAAGTTAAATCGAAATTTTCATTCCAAACCTAAACACTTTACTATGGACCGATTTTGAAAAACACAATTTTCTCGAAAACGGTTTTAACGGTCTTGTCCAAATTTTATATTTGAGTTCCGTTTGGCACACACTATCAGATGGGTTTAAATTAAATTAAAACTTATAACTAATAAAAAGAAATAAGAACGCTAGTAGCAAAGACTTTCGGCTTTAGGTTAAGGTTTGTATTATCATTCACGAGTCGGAATTTACTCGTGTTGGCGAACCATTCGCTATTTGATATTATTACCTATAAAATTACAGGTCAAAATAACCAGTAAGTAATGAAATTATTTATGTTTTTTGATTTTTATTCGCGAATTCTCACTGATCATTTTTATTCACCTGAGAGTTGTTACATTCCCCTAACAATTGTTACTTTCACCATTTTGTTTTTTTTTTAGTTCGACTAGTTAATGAAAATAGGGCTCTAATACATAATTGTTAAAAGCTAATGTTGGGTGTAACTAACAATTTGTTCCTTATATTTATATTTTTAATTTTGGGTTCGTTTAATATTTTCAGTATACTTACTTAGGTCCTTTAACTGCGCGCCATCTTGTTCGTACTTCTGCAACGCGTTTGAGCTGCCTCCAACTCATTCCTATAGAGCTCGATTCCTCCTCAACTGTTCTGCGCCATGTTTGCCTAGGGCGTCCCGCTATTCTGCCAGCTTGGGTGAGCGGATTCCACTGCATTGCGTATTTCGCAATGGAGTTGTCTTCGCGCCGTAGGGTCTGTCCAATCCACTGCCACTTTCTCCTTCGTATAGTAATGTTTATAGGTTCTTGGACCGTTCTCATATAAAGCTGTTCGTTGGAGATCCAGTTCCGCCAAAAAATCCTCAAGATGATTCTTAAACATTTATTTACGAAGACTTGCAGCCTGCGTGTGTTAATGGTGTCCACCTTCCAGGTATTGCACCCATACAGCAGTTCCGATTCTACGTTAGAGCGGAACAGTCGCAGCTTGATTGTGGATAGCATACCTAACGCAGCTTTAGCCTTCCCGATTCTACTGCATACGTCCAATTGGGTGCCACCGCGGTTAGCCGAGACCACACTTCCTAAATATAGAAAGTTGTCAACTTTTTCGACTTCCTGTCCGGCAATGTTAAGTTGAGCGTTAATGTTGGAAGTGCTGAGGGCCTTTGTTTTGGCCGTGTTTATTTTGAGCCCCACTTTGTTTGCCTCAGTTTCTAGATTATATCCGGTGTGAAAGTAGACAAATGTCGTCAGCGTAGTGTAGGTGTTTAAGGATAGTCCAACGAATTCCATTATTTCCTTCCGTCAATGCTGCACGGAGTACATCGCTGATAACCACCAAGAACAATAGTGGTGACAGAATGCATCCTTGGCGTACTCTACTTTGGACACCAAATTCCTCTGACACCTTACCGTTGTGTAAGACGTGACACTTACCGCCCTCGTATGTAGCCTTGATAATAGCAATAAGTTTTTCCGGGATGTCTCTCCTGCGCAAGGCCAGCCAAATAGCATATCGATTCAAGCTGTCGAAAGCCTTCTCGAAGTCGATAAACAACAGATGTAGCGGAGGTGTTTATGTGGTCGATGCAGGAGGATCCAGTGCGAAAGCCTGCCTGTTCGACGTCAAGAGTAGAATCTAAATGCTCTTTAATTCGGTCCAGAATTATTTTTGCTATTATTTTGGCTACAGCTGGAAGAACACATATACCTCTCCAGTTTCCGCATTCCATCAAGTTTCCCTTTTTCGGAAGCTTAATGATCATCCCCTTCTTCCACTCCTGTGGAAATTATTCGCTATCCCAAGCTCTCTGTATTAGCGGGTGCAGCAGATCTGCTGATATGTTTGGCGCCGCTTGAAACAATTCGGCACGGATGCCATCAATACCCACAGCTTTGTTTTTCTTGAGGGACTTGATTGCTGTTTTGCTGGGAGGTGTGGCGTTAGTAGGTAAACAGAGAGAGCGAAAGAAAGAAAGATTATTGTAGTGGTTCATAACTCAGGTCGTATTAAGTTTCTGTAAACTCCAAGGGTAGCGTCCAGATAACTGGAGAGCAATTTGTTTTGTTGCTATTGTTATTTATGATTCACAGTATATTTTTCGTCCTCCTGATATCACGATCAAGTTGCATTTTCAGCTATATGACCACTCTACGGCCAGTGTTATGCCTTCGCAGAGTTGATAGACTTTTTTATTTATTTCATACGAAATAAAAAGATGATTCTTGACATCAGGGTTTGAACCATGAACCTGCAGCGTGACAAGCGATGTCGTTACCCCTACACCACGGCTGTTCCTGAAGCACTACTTAAGTCTCGAGGTGCTACGTTATAAAGCTTTCTGTGCAACAAATATGTAATATATAATACGTCCCTCCTCTTCGCTCAGTCTTGAAAAACAAAATTGTGTAGGCGGGTAATTGATGCGTAATTAAAACTGAATGAAAACCGTTAACTTAACACTCACTGGTCGTACATAGGCAGATAAGTACAACGTCAACAATTGTTTAATCTATACGCACTTTAATCCTTTGTTGACCAAGCTATTGAGTTGAGGGTATTTTAAGATGGCAAACTCATTTTGTCGTATACATTGCAAGACTGCACTTTGAATATTGCTTTGATTGGATTTTGTAGATGCTACGAACTTTGCACCTTCCTCGCGATTCAACAAACTTCGGCCAGTGAACCCAGAATACCCAGTAGTAAGTCTTTTGAAACGGATTCTCTCCTGCCTCTTCGTTTTTTTGGTGCATTGTTGTGATTCATCATTCGATGATTTTCTTTTCAGACCACGTTTGCCAATGGCTTTTATATTCAAGAAAAGATGTTTTTTTTTCGTTTACTTGGCAGTGAACAATGAAAGAATTTGTGAAACATATTTCCAACATTTCCCTAAAAAGATGATGCCACCACTTCTTGGATCTCCGGTCAATTCCGTAGTCTTTTACGACTTTAGGATAACTCACATCGTGCTTTCCTCCCGATTTAGAAATATACCATTATATCTGTGGTATATATACATGAAGAACAAAATACATTCAGCTAAAATGGTACTTACTCGTAAACGTCTCGTTGGGTCTTAGTATCTAAATTTGTTCATTTAGGGATTTTATTTGAAGTGAAACATGTTAGAACTTGTAAGTACCGTCGGTCAACAAGGGTAGACAAGACACTAGTGAACAGCACAGTTTTATTATTTTATTTGTGGTACTTGACGCAGAGATGCCGTTCCAATCAGCAAACATTTATGTTTCCTGCCTGGGTGCCCTTCTCATTAGTTCGTATGACAAGTTTCAACTTGTTCTCTCAACCAGTTTCTTTACACGAATTTTTTCAGTAGACGTCTTGCGTGTTTTTCGTTAAAATGGATAAACTTGAATATCGTGCGGTGATAAAATTCTTCGTTTTGGATGGGTTAACCCCTAAGGAAATTTATCCAAAGTTGACAAAAGTTTACGGGGACTCTGCTCCTTCCATGTCAACCGTTAAAAAGTGGGCAGCTGAATTGATATCGTGTTGAACAATAGCGAGTGAAGGTGAATGAGATAGCTGAAGCTGTGTGTAAGTTAATAGTATTTACGCCGAAATTATTTAAAAAAAATACTTTTCAGGGCAGATTGCCCTGTCCTTTATTGTATGAAGTATCGATTAAGACTAACTTAAAAATAAAGAAGACTCGTACAAGTAAAATTATTGAAGGTTGCATTTTCATTAGTTTATTGCAATGTTGATTTCCCTAGCTTGCATTTTATTTCCCAACGTGAATTTCCCTGGAAATTCGTTTCTCGCCCCAGACGCTAGGTCAGCATTTCCGCTGCGCGTGCGAGTGGTTGACGATGTTAACTCTTCCCCCTTTAAATGCGATGGTCCTCAATCGCCTAAAAGTAAGGAAGGTCGTTGAACTTTGTTTGTTGGATTCTTCCTTTTGGTAAACTTTCAGTGTGTGGTGGAGCTTCGATGTTCTTAATTTCTTGCTGCTGGATCATGACTCTGGTTTCATTACTTGAATGCCTTGTTATGATTCTATAGATGGTGATAATTACTAGGATAATCCCGATGAGACTTATTGTTCCGCAGCTGATGAATGCGTAAGCTTCGTTTTCGCTTTTGAGCAACTCGATACTTTTGGTATTGTTGATGTGGAGTTCGCCCATCATTTCGAGCGACAATAGTCGATGGAATCTGTTCTCTATGGGTGTTGGCTGCAGTATGGCTGGAAGAACGGTGTGTGTAGAAGCTTCGTATGCCGCAAATACTCTATTATTTATCGTTATGTTGGTTTTCTCGTATTTAATAAGGAAGGTACCAGTAAGGTTCCGAGGCGTGGATTCGACTTGGAGAGTTCCGTTAAAGTCGTTAAGCAGGATCATTCCACTTGTTATTTCCTCGATCGACGGGATATGCTGACTATTCACTTTATTACATGTTGCTATTTTACTATTTAATAGGTTGGGAATACATGCTGAGTTAGCAATATTTATAAGATCTCTTTTATTACAAATTGAAACACTATTTATTACTTTACAATCATTAGTTACGCCAAAAATTTCGTTTTTGTTTCTTACAACTTCTTTATAGTCTATTTCTATGGCTACTCCATTTCTCTTCACAGGTTTTAATAATATTCGTTCATATGTGGAAGGATCGGTAGTAGGGATATTAACAATATAAAGTATGGAAGCTGTGTTTGTTATTATCTTTATTTCAGCAAAATTAAGAGCTTCTTCTATAGTAGTGAAAGGGACATTCTCTTGATTTAGTGTTTTTACAGCTAGGCTTATTTCTTCTTTTGATAAAATCATTGAATTAACAATTCCTAGTTTCGCCCAATGTATGGCCAAATTAATGTTAACTAATTCTTCTTTTAAAATTTTAAATTTGTATTGAATATTTAATATTACATCTCTGTTGAAATTTTTATTGGTTTTTAGCATTGATTCAATCTCATTCGTAATCTTGGTTATGTTATTAATTCTTTCATTATGCAATTTATTTATTACAACTTGATCGTTAGAGTTAGTAAGTAGGTTATTCATTTTTCTTTTGATAGTAATGAAATCGTTGTGGTCGGGATTACCGGCAATCCACTTCCACGTCGAACCTATAAAATCTAGAGATCTTCTTACCCTTTTTGGTTTTAGGTTAGATATCAAATTTTTTATTTGCTCGTGCTCATGGGAAAGGTATAGGAAAAGGGAATCGTTCTTTGTTTCGTTAAGTTTAAGCATTGGAGAAATTTTGGTCAAGAGTTGGTCGTATTGGTCGAGGTCAATGTCATGGATTAATTTGAAATTTCCGTTCTGTATCTTTGTTTGTCCAGTGTGTATTGAAACGAATTGAGAATTAGAGAAGTCCAAAATTTGGATTTCCGCTTCCGCGATGCATAATGCATGTCTGAAAAGAGAGATATGAAATTTATTGTTCAGTTCCTAATATTGCTTTTGTGGATCGTTTTGCCGGATTCAGTCACGACAGTTGTATTTTTGTTTTCCTTAACTACTTCCTTTTTATATCGGACGGTGAGTTTAGAACCAATTCTTTTGTTATGCTTTATGTAAATGACGTCTCCAGGATGGTACATCTTACATGGTTTCCTGGTTTGGTTATGATAACTTAAATCTTGTTCTTGTTTTTGGATAATTTTATCTATATTATTCTGCCTGGTTTTATCAAGTTCTTCGGGGGTTATTTGTGGAGATCGACCAAAGAAGAGTTCGACCGGTTTTTTTCCTGTTGTGGAGTGAATTGTAAAATTATATTCGTTAGTGGCTCTTTCGAGCAGTTCCTCGAAGGATCGGGATACTTTTTCAGCCTTGAGGCATCTCATGATCTCTGAGAGAGTTGAATGAAACCGCTCAATCTGCCCGTTTACTTCGGATTTGTAGGGTGGTGTTCTGTGAATACGAATGCCCAACTCGTCTTCCATCATGGATAATATGGATACCGAATTAAGGGCTTTTTCGTTGTCTATGACAACACTCTCGGGAATGCAGAAAGAGAATAAGATTTCTCGAAGAGGTTGCCTGAGGTCGGTTATTGCTCTTGACTTGATAATTTTAGTCTTGGCGAACTTGGTGAGCTTGCATATGGCGGTTAATACCAGTTTTTTTTCCGTTGAATAAATATCTAAATGCAGAGTGTGGCCAGGATAATTAGGGATTGGAGTTGGTTCAAGGATAGGTTTATTTGGGTGTCGTTCATATTTGTTTTCTTTGCAAATTCTACATACTTTTACTAGTCTTTTGATTTTTGATGCCATTTTCGGAAAATAAAAATGTTGAAGAAGTTGTATGCGGTTTTCTTCTGGATTACGGTGTGCCCTGCGATGGATACTTAATATTTTTTCTTCCTGCTCCGTTTCGTTGGCCAGATCTTCAACTATTGTTTGAGTGTATCTAACTTTGTATTTGGAAAAATGTTCGGGATAAATGTTTTGTATTCGGCCCATTATTTCTTCTTTTGTTTGCAAGCCATTTATTACACTGGGATTTAAATATTTTTTAAAAATTGAAATGATATCTGAGTTGCTATAACTGGGTTGTACAAAAACGTGTCTGTGGTACGTGGGGAATGGAATTAAGAATTGATGGCTAGTTGTGTCCCCGATTTCTAAAATCAGCTGATTTCGAAAAACGTTAATGGGTACTTCAACTGCTGGTATCAGGTTATGTGAAGAACTCTCATCACTATGTTGCGTCATGGTCATTGAATTTATTTGTGTTTTTTGTGGCAGTCGAGATAAAGCATCGGCAACTACATTTTCCTTTCCTGGTTTGTACTTGAGTTCGTAGTTGTACTCCTCCAGAATTGCCTTCCATCGCTTCATCTTGTGGTTTGTGTTTCTATTACTCAGCGCATATGTTAATGGCTGGTGGTCCGTATAAATATTTACCTTTTTTGATCCGTAAAGGAAATTCCTAAGCGAGTTTAGAGCCCAGATGATGGCGAGCATCTCTTTCTCGTTAGTGGCGTAGCTTTCTTCTGTCTTTGTCAGTGTCCTTGAGAGAAATGTTATGGGTTTTCTGTCCTGGGATAGGACAGCACCAATTGCATAGTCGGATGCGTCCGTCGTGAGTTCGAAGTCTTTGTTAAAGTTCGGGTGAGTGAGAGTTACTTCTTTGGAAGTTAAGGAGTCTTTAATTTGGTTAAATGAGTAAATGCAATTTTCGTCAAGATCTATCTTTTTATTTTTAGAGAGATGTCTGGACACTCGTCCGTCTTCCCCTCTTAAAAGGGATGTCAGGGGTTTCGCTATTTTCGCATAATCTCTGATAAATCGGCGATAATACCCTGACATACCTAGAAAAGATCTCAGGTCTTTGAGCGTTTTTGGGGGTGGTAGCTCTGTAATGGCATGAACCTTTTTAGGGTTAGTCTTAATGCCATCAGTGCTGATGATGAATCCTAAGAATTCCACCTCGGTCTTGAAAAATTCGCATTTATCCAACTGAATCTTCATGTTGGCGCGTTCTAGAGTATCAAAGACGGCTTTCAGGTTTTTAAAATGTTCAGCCTTGTCTTTTCCAAAGATGACAATATCATCGATGTAGACGTAACATCGTTTTCCGATGTGCTCTCTTAGGATATCGTCGAGAGCTCTTTGGAAAATCGCCGGAGCATTTTTCAAACCAAAGGGAAGACGAGTGAACTCGAATTTCCCGTTATTGATAGAGAACGCCGTTTTCTCAATATCGGATTCTCTGAGCTTGATTTGGTGAAATCCGCTCTTCAAATCTATGACAGAAAACCATCTGTTGTCGCCGAGGTTAGCTAGGACCTCATTGATTTCCGGAATGGGGTATCTGTCGGCAATGGTGACCGAGTTAAGTTTTCGGTAGTCGATCACCATTCGATATTTTTTTTCGCCTGAAGCGTCCAATTTTTTGTTGACGATCCAGACTGGCGAATTATATGGAGATTTCGACGGCCTGATAATATTATCATTTAGAAGTTGGTTGATTTGTTTTTCAACTTCTTCTTTAAGTCCTCTTGGGTAGGGGTAGGATTTCGAATAGACTGGTTCGTTACCTATTGTACGAATTTCTCCTTTCACAGTTGTCGCATAAGTAAGTTTCTCGTCAGGATCAGAGAAGAGTTTCGGAAAAGACCCAATAACTTTAGTGAGATAGTTAGAGTCTTCGTCATTCAAATGGGATGTTCGGATATTTACGCTATTTACGGTTTCAGTTAGATGCTGTTTAAGTTCGATAAAAGTGTTCTGGTGAACTTTCATATAGTTATCATTTATGTGAATAACCGCATTCAGGCTTTTAAGGGTATCGTTCCCTATAATGCCGTCGAATGATATAAGGGTAGGAAGTATAAAAAATTGTAAGGGGCCTATTTCAGTACCAAAAAGAGGAATAAGACTATGGTGGGTTATTCTAATGTTTCCCCCTACGGAATTAGCATAGAAAATCTTTTTGTTGGGGAGAGGATTGCGTATATGTCGTGGTTGAATGTAATTTTTGTTCGAGCCTGTGTCAATTAGAAATTTATACACCTGTCCACTCTTTGCAACGTGCTCGAAATAAGGAAGCGAAGAGTGTTTTAATCTAAAAAATATATGTCATCAACTTGTTGCGGTGGATCAAAATATTGTTCGTCTGTTTGGTCGTCACTGTATTCCGTAAGTGTTTGTTCGTGGTTTTGATCTTCTTGGTTCATCGTGGCTTCGTATTGTTCTATTTCTTGTTCTTCGGCGACGGCTTCTTCAGTATGGTAGGTATGGTAGACTCGTTGCATTTTATAGGGTTGATGAACTTGTTGTGAGTGCTCTCGCTTCTGTGCAGTAGGCTGGTTTCTTGGTCTATTTAGGTAATTTACCCTCTGAGTTCTAATGGAATGATCTATGTCCATAGGCTTGGGAGGAAGTTCGCGTTGGTTTGGTGGAAACCGTTGCGGTTGGGCTTGTTGGAAAGACCTAGAGTGATATTGTGGTTGCCTGTGGAATTGGGGTTGCTGAGGTTGACTAGGGTTATGAAGCAATTGTGGAAAGAACTCTCGCCTTGGGGCTGGAACAGGAACTGGGTGTGGAGGATTGAATCTTCTAGGAGGAACCGGTGGAGGTGTTTGCTGGAAGGTTTTCCGAGCTGTTGATTGGGAATTATTGGCGTGTTGAGTTCTGAAGTCAACATTTTGGAGTTTAAGACAAAGATGCAGAGCCTGCGGCAAATCTGCGGGTTCCCTTATACTGAGTAATCTGGGAAGGTCGCCTTTCAACCCTCTAACGAAAGTATCAAGTGCCTTATCTCTATAACATTGAGTCATGTTATTTAACGACTCATGGCTCATGTCAATACAACCGAGTTTGTTAAGAATCAGAGATAAATGATGATAAACTGCTTGATAGAATTCGGGTATTGTATTGTTACCCTGTACCAAAGTCGTCATTTGGTACTCGAGTGTCCCTAGATCCCTTTTATCTGCATAATGCAGAGTCAAACATTTAGAAATCTTTTCCCAGTTTAAAGGGGTATTATATGATTCGAGCGCTATATCGGCATGGCCTGTTATTTTATTTCTAATAACGGACAAGATGCCATAATAT
The DNA here is from genome assembly GCA_963082735.1 of Pocota personata. NCBI lineage: Eukaryota > Metazoa > Arthropoda > Insecta > Diptera > Syrphidae > Pocota > Pocota personata. Next base: position 7,735,455 of record OY720433.1, read on the forward strand.
TTTGGAGTACCCTTGAGGTGCTCGTAGATCTTAAGTATTCTTTCAACACTTTTCTTCCACGAGTTGAACTCCTGAGCTTCACCTGAAAACTCGCGCAAACTCTTAACCACATCTGGAACTTTGTCCATGTCGGAAAGATTCTGATCAGTGGTGTTAATCGGTTGATCAATATCATTATTGATATCTGAGGCTGGATTCATAATTGAATTAAATATCTGTCGTCCCTGAATGTGTAGTGTTTCGGTTACGAGTCTGGTTATGAGATGTACCAAGTTATCGTCTATTTGGTTTGTAAAGGAGGGGGCAGGAGGAGCAGGAGGAGCAGCATTTTCTCCTGGTACTTCTAAGCGGGCTGGTCTGATTAAGTTATTTGGGTTCGACATTTTGAAATTTTTGTGATTGAAATTAAGTCAATGAATGTGAACCGAGATTCGCAATTGAAATTGAATCAAAAATAATTAAAATGGGTCTTAATCTAGATGAGTCTTAAGTTGTTACACAAATAATTACGAATTATGTATAAAAAAAAAAATGTTCTTACAGAAATTAAAATTTGGATCTTATTCTAGTTGAGTCTTAGGATGTTACAAAATCGATTACAAATTACAAAGGACAAAAATATTCTTACAGAAATATAACGGCTTCAATTCTCATAACGAAGATGGGTTCTGGACCGTGGCTGTTGGTTGGGGCGGCTGTTCGCTATTCCGGAACTCCTTTTTATCCCTGTTTTACAGGATTACTCGGGGGCCTCTTTTCCCCTACACAATTACTAATCAGTCTCGTGGCCTGGTGTCCACGTTACGAAACTTGTGGCTTGGTGTCCACTTTGTTTTACACGCACTATCAATAATTTCGTGGCTTGGTGTCCACTTTACACAACTTGCGGCTTGGTGTCCACTTTTGTTGCTTACACGCACTATAGTGAAAATTTCGTGGCTTGGTGTCCACTATGAAACTTGCGGCTTGGTGTCCACTATTTTGTCTCACGCACTAGCGATGATTTCGCGGCTTGGTGTCCACTATATTTTTCTCACTAGCACTATTTCCACGATTATTTTAGTTTATAAGTGCGTTTATTATTCGTACGCGTATTGACTATTTAGTAAAACCGCACGGTCCCTGCTCGGGCGCCAGTTAATAGTATTTACGCCGAAATTATTTAAAAAAAATACTTTTCAGGGCAGATTGCCCTGTCCTTTATTGTATGAAGTATCGATTAAGACTAACTTAAAAATAAAGAAGACTCGTACAAGTAAAATTATTGAAGGTTGCATTTTCATTAGTTTATTGCAATGTTGATTTCCCTAGCTTGCATTTTATTTCCCAACGTGAATTTCCCTGGAAATTCGTTTCTCGCCCCAGACGCTAGGTCAGCATTTCCGCTGCGCGTGCGAGTGGTTGACGATGTTAACTTGTATATCGGAAGAGAGGGTGCGAAACATATTGCACAATAACTTATGGATGCGAAAGCTCTACGCAAGATGGGTGCCGCATTTGTTGAATGCCGATCAAAAGCAAATGCGCAAACGATTTTCGCGGCAATCTTTGGACCGATTCAATAGGGATCCACCGATTTTGTGCGGCAATTTGTCACCATGGATGAGACATGGGTTCACCACTACACGCCAAAAACGAAACAGCAGTCGAAGCAGTGGGTGGAAGCTGGTGGTTCAGCGCCAAAGAAAGCGAAGTCGATCGCATCTGCCGGAAAGGTCATGGCCAGTGTGTTTTGGGATGCGAAGGAATCCTGTTAATTGATTACCTTGAGAAAGGCAGAACAATTACAGGCGAATATTACTCCAACCTTCTTGAGAAGACGCCTGGCTTGAAGAAGAAAAAAAATCATCTTTCACTAGGACAATGCACCTGTACACAAGTGTGCGTTGGAGATGGGAAAACTGCGGGATTTGGGGTACGATTTGCTTGGCCATCCCTCCTATTCACCTGATTTGACAACCTCAGACTTCCATCTGTTCCCAAACTTGAAGAAATTTGTTTCTGGGAAGCGCTTCACATCCAGTGCAGAAGTTGAGAGGGCCGTAGATGAATATTTTCACAGCCTTCCAGACTCTCACTTCCGAGAAGGAATACTGATGTTGGAGAAACACTGGACCAAGCGTGTTGAAGTCAAGGGAGATCATGTAGAAAAATAAAATCATTTTTTAACTGAAAATCGCAGTCTTTCATTGTCAGGCCGAGAACTTTTCACTTTGCCCTCGTACAGTTAAAATAACTGGCAAAAAATCCTACAATGTCCCAAAGGTAGTAAACATTTTTGGTAGTTCGTCAAAAATATTAAAAATTCTGTCTCGTCTGCCATCCCCATGCTCATTTACGATGACATTCCAGCTGTCAACTCCTTGGATAAAGCCAATATGCTTGCTGCTCACTTTGCAACTCCACGATGCCACATAATGCTTTGTCTCCACCTGTATTTGAAAGCGTACAATTTTCCATGGAACAAGTCCACTTTCGCACTCGTACAGTTGCAGGAGTAATCAAAGGTCTTAACATACACAAATCAGCTGGTCCAGATGGTATCCCCCCCATAGTTTTGAAGAGGTCTTCTTCTACGCTGGCAAAACCTCTGCGTAAGCTTTTCTGTCTATCCTACTCTTCAGGGCTCTTTCCGAGCAGATGGAAAACAGCATTTGTCTAGCCCGTCCCTAAAAAAGGCGAATCTTCTTCCCTATCCAATTACCGACCCATTGCACTTACGTCCCTTCTTTCCAAGGTCATGGAAATATCTAGATTCACGAAAACTCCTTAATGATCGGCAGTATGGATTTCGTAGCAACTGGTCCACTGGTGATTTGATGGCATATCTCACCGAGAAGTGGAACCAATCTCTTCATCACTTCGGCGAAACTAAGATGGTTGCACTTGATATTTTAAAGACATTTGACAGAGTTTGGCATCATGCTCTTTTGTCGAAAATGCGTGCATATGGCGTCGATGAGTCTCTTCTTCAATGGATTAGAAATTACCATCCCGGGGCATTCAATACAAGTTGTCTTGAACGACTGCAAGTGTGCAATTCACAAATAAATGCTGGTGTTCCCCAAGGCTCTGTTTTGTCTCCGACTCTCTGTCTTATTTTTATAAACGATCTCTTGTCGGCAACTTCTAATCCAATCCATTCCTTCGCTGATGACAGTACCTTCAGTTTTTCATATTCGTTCCCTAACTCACGTCCTTGCTCTTCGGTCGTAGAAGGGGAACGGCAACGTATGTTAAACACATTAAATTCCGACCTGGGCAGCATAATCAAATGGGGTTCAACCAACAGAGTGGAATTTAATGCTTCCAATACACAATGCTGTCTTCTGTCTCTCAAGCGAGACCAAAACTCTCAACCATTATCCATGGATGGTACTTGCATCATTGAAACTGAAAGACTTGCCATTCTCGGTATGTGTATTAATAACCATCTTCGATGGAATGATCACGTATTCGAGGTCGCCAAAAATGCTGCAAAATGTCTAGGATTCCTTAAACGGTGCAAGAAATATTTTACTCCGTCTGATCTGGCCTCAATTTATAAGGCATTCATCCGCCCTAAGCTGAAATATAACGCCCATAACTGGTCTGGTGCACCAAAGACCGTTCTGCACATTCTTGATAGGGTGCAAAATCGCGCGTTAAAGGTGATAGAGCCATTGTGAATTCCATACATTCACTTGAACATCGGAGAAATGTCTCGTGTCTCTCTCTATTTTATCGCTTTTTTTATAAAAAAAAAAGCTCATGTTTCGAATGCACATCAGTTAAGCCAAACTTCGGTCGTATCGTCAAATATAGGGATTCGTTTGCAAGCCTTACGACACGAATATGAAATGATCTTCCAGGCTCTGTATTTCCCCATCACTGCAACCTTCAAACATTTAAAGCCAACGTGCACAGGCTCCTCCTCTGTTCCTAAGAACTTAAATAAATATATGGAAGTGCAGGAAGTGACACTGAAAGGTATATCCAAGGAATTGGTAGAATCCGTAGAAATAAATAAGGAAAATAGATCCAGTTTAAAAAGAATATATCGTTCTTTAGACCAAATTTCGGATATATTGAAGGGGCAGGCTGACGGAACAACTAAGAAAAGACGATTGGAAATAAAGTTGGATCATCAAATTAATTAAATTAATTTTTATTTCTAAGTATAAAAAAAACACTTACGTATCTCATTATTTAAAATAAAATAAACTAAATGAATTTCTTTAATATATGATATTAGCAATAATATGAAATAAAATATTTTTTTTTTTCTTAAAACTCATCTTTTATTAAGCAAGATTTTGGGCAATTGAATCTCTTATTCTTCGGGATTCAAATCGCTCTCCATATTCATCACTTTCAGAATGATGCTCGATTTACTCTCTCATTTGGTGTCCTTCGATTTCTAAATTATGGGTTTTGCACATGTTATGGAGGGCACAGCCAACTTTGATGATCTTGGCAGCTTTAACTGGCTCATAGTTCAAAGTATTCATCAAACACCTAAACCTCGTTTTTAAGTTACCAATAGTTCTTTCGATTACATTCCGAGCAGCCGAGTGTTTTTGTTGAAATTAGACTGCATAGTATCTGTTTGCGCAGATTTGTATGGTGTAAAAAAAAAAAATGGTTCAAGACTGAAGCCTGCATCCCCAAGGAGCCATGCACTACGTTCACCATTTTCAAATTTGTCGGCGAAATATTTTCGGGCATCGCTCATTAGCCATATTAAAGCATCATGACTTGATCCAGGGCGTGTCGCATCAATAGCTCTAATTATCATCTTGTGGTCGCAAATCTGTGAATAGTTATTTTAATTATAAATTACGTACGGCTGTTAAAATCACTCTAAAAAGCACGTACAATCAAAGCATTAATGCTAAAGTATCCTTTTTTATTAAAAAAGAAAAGATTTAAATGGCTTTATTTTATCTTAGGATTATAAGGACTTAGAATAATGTGGGTAGGCTCTGTATTTCCCCATCACTACACCCTTCAAACATTCAAAGACAACGTGCATAGGCTCCTCCTCTGTTCCTCTTCCTCTTTTTTCCCTGACGCACGTGCCATGAAACAGTTTAATGGTATTCATATCTCTTCCCACTGAACTTTGGTAAATTCCTTCGTCCAAAAAACGGAGTGTTGCTCCGAGTTTGTGTGACAAAGGAATTGAAGTTGGTATCATTTCTGCATTGACTTCTCGCCAAATGTCAACAAATAAATTTGTACTTACTTGTACCTGCATCCCCAAGGAGCCATGAACTCTCTCCTTTCGGTTTTCTTCCCTGGTTTCACCAATAATATGCAGTAAAATAGCATCCATTTTTAATAAAAACTATTTTATTAAATTTGTATTGAAATTTACTTTCACAAGAAAACTAAGTAACTGAGAATCTTAAATAATTTTAAAATGATTTTACAGCTGATTGTGACATTTCAAAAAGGAATTCGAAGTGGATTAAAAAAATTCGAATTCACTCGGAATGCAGAACGCTGAATTTAATTTCGAGGTAAATTGAAATTCGATTTCAATCCACAAAAATTCGAAATGCAGAACAGGGCGGAATTTCTTGTTATTCTTTGGTCAATGATCACAAAAATCAACCTCTAGCAGTTTTCTGTTGGTGCTTTTGGGAGGGGGAAGCCCTAAAGGCATAAAAAAAAACCGATGCTGTCACGTCATTTGACCATAGCTGAATTTTTTTTTATGAATAGTCGACTTTATTATATATCATAATTTATCAATGCCAGACGTTTTAGTCGGGTCCGAAAAGGTACCAGTCGGGATCTGAAAATACTGTACTGAATCTTAAAATTATCTTTTTTACATATGTATATTGTTACACCTGAGTGTCACATAAAATAATAAAAAAATGTAAAGGAACAATTTCCAGTCGACGCGGGCTGGTTTTTCCTGGGATTTTGGACCAATGTTACCTTAGTCGACTTCACGAAAATTGCTATTGCTACCGAAATACAATAATAAAAAGGTACCAAGGTTTTCGTTTTAATATCCAATTTATATTTGACTCTATGGTTAAGCAAGTAAAAATGAACTTAGGTGCATTGTCATACTGCACCCCTCTTTATTGACTAATTTAGCTGAATTTAAAAATTTCCAGGTGTCGTGGCGTCGTTGTGCATTATTGAAAATTGATTCTGCTTCTCGTAGCAGTTTTGATGGTGAGAATTTCGTTTTGCGTTTTATCTCACACTAGCCCGGCGTAACACCTCCTTCCTTAAGACACGTTTATGGGTACCTTACCCTTAAACTGGGCTCGGTACGTTGCATAACTATTTCTTCTGATGACATTGATGATGCTCTCTCAATCTCTGGAAACCTCTTGGTGTATATCTAATTCTTTCTGTTGAAACATTTGTTAAAGATCTATAGTATAGTTCGACCACCAGAATTACAGCCGCATTTGTATGCCAAGATAGATCTTATGATGACTATTATGACGCCTCCCATACCAGCAACTACTCTTATACTTCGTGATTTTTCCGGGATTTGGTCTAGAACGTTTTCCCAGAAATGCTTTTGATTTTGAATGTCTATAGATAAGTCGTGCAGCTCTTCGATATCCCGTACTTTAATTTTATTAATCGGTTTTACATCTGATTGAACTTTATTTAATTTAACATTAATACAACAATCTTCTAAATCATTGAATACATATCTATCTCTAATATAAGTCTCTTTTGGTTTAACTAATGCTAGTTTTCACTGTCTTGAACTTCCAATTTTCGCTTAATACTAAAATTCCTACATTTGCTAGAGTGCCTTCCTCTTTTTCTTTATTGCACTTACATTTGTATTTTGTTTCTTCCGTAACAGTAAATAAAAACATATTTTCCCTAATTTTATAGAACATTTAAATTTTTGAGTTAATCGTTTTTAAAATGCAATAATTTGCTTTGTATCGCATGAATACATTTATTTCACTATTGCTGTACTTTTAAATAACCAAGGTTTACAAACATAGGTTCTATGTATTTCTTTACAATCTTCGATGCTATTTTTTAAGTTATAAAATTCTTTATCTTTACTTATAGTTATAAATTTGTTGGTTACATCAGTTAAGACAAGACCATTCGTAATAATTTTTGGTACAGAAATTATTTCATATAAATCGAATAGCTCTTCAATAGTTACAAGGGGAATTTTCAATAACACAATAATGTCATTATCCTTAGCATATGCTTGAATTTCTATTTCTTGCATTATATAAGCATAATTTTCTATAGTTGGCCCCAAAATAAGAGAGTTTTCTAGGTGTAATTTATTTAATTCTTCTAATAGTTTCATTGGTTCTATGATTCTGGGATGCAGAACGCCATTTTGTATAAACAGTAGATTATCAATAATTTGTTCCATTTTTAACTCTAACTGGATAATTTTAAAATAAACTTTGTTTATTATTTCATTAAAATACGCCTGAATAGAATTACTTTCCTCTATGTCTTTTCCTTCGGCTTTTATCAAATTAATGGAGTGCATTATTTCATTTATTTTATTGGCCGTTATATTCTGAATTGTACCTAGATCGACAACTTGTTTACCTAATTTAGTCATAAGTTTCACATTTTCTCCCATACCATTTTTAATTCTGATTTCATTTCCCTTAATTGTGTTCATGGCTTCTGAATAATAATTGGCATCTTCGTTGTCCATTGTCCCAAATAGTGTTTTAAATCCGGTATCTATTATGTTTATTAGTCCTCTTCGTGCTCTAACCTGTTTACCTACGGGTATTATATTGTATATTTCATGGACTTTATGTTCTATTTTAATCAAACTATTTCGTACAACTTCTATTGTATTTATTATATTTCTAATTTTATCTATGTAATCATTTAATTCTCCTATATCGATTTTATTTACTAAAGTTAACTTACTCCCTATTTCTCTAACTTGATCTTTGTGGTTAAAATATAGTCCGCTATTGTCGTTTAATTTCCTGATTTCGATATTCCCGGCCGTGGACTTAGGAACCAGATGATCCTGCAAAGTGTGGTCGAATGTTAGCTTTATTATATTTTTGCTTGTTATTTGATAATAGCCTTCATGTACTTCTATTATTTCAAATGGACCTTTGAACCTACTTTCTAATTTTCCTTTAACTATAATACATTCCTAACTAAAATCTTATGTCCTACTTTATATTCTATTGGCCTTCCTATTTTCTGGTCATATCTTACCTTAGACTTTTCTTTTGATTTCAATGTATTTTCTATCACCTTAGAACTAGTCTGAATTAACTTCGCTTGTAATTCATCTAAATAATCAATAAGGGTTCTTCTATTTCAGTTGGTTGATTGCCTATGTTTCCGAAAACTAATTCGTATAGCGTATAACCTGCAGTACTGTGCCTAGTTGTATTATCACAAAAGCTGCCATAAGGCACTCGTTCATTCCAATCTTCCATGTTGTCTATTTCTCTACCTGTGGTCTTTAGATATTCTGTTAATCGACAATGTGCCCTTTCAACTGCCCCGTTTGCCTGTGGATAAGCAACGCTCGTAGTTATATGTTTCATGTTTAATATCTTACACATATTTTCGAATAATTCATTGCAGAATTCATTACCATTGTCGGTTAAAATGATCTTTGGTAGACCGAAATTTAAAACCCACTCGTTTATAAACAATTTGGCCACCGTCCCCATTTCCTTGTTTTTAAGTGGTATGAATTTAATAAACTTTGACAAGTCATCTTGAATAGTAAGACCAAATTTAAACCCATTGTCGGTAACCTTGAGTGGACCTATAAGTCTATTGATACCTTTTTTAGTGCCTTTTCAGATGTGGTGACTATCTTCATAGGATTTCTAGTTGGTTTCCGAATTATCTTTTCTAGTTGGCAGTTGTTCGCAATTTTTGACGTACTCCTCCACGTCTTTCTGCATACCCTTCCAATAGAATTTTTTCTTTCATTTTTCATATGTTGCTTTTTGTCCTACGTGACCTCCTAAGAGACCATTATGATTTTCTTTCAATATTTTCTTCCTTTCATTTAGATCATTGACTTCTCTACCATGACTTTGTTTATTATTTTCGTCTATTGATACATCTGAAACTTCTTGATCATCAAGAGTGTTTTGGTTCCTATCTTTTTGCTAGATCTCGTATAATTTCCTCAATTATTTCATCTACCTCTTCTAATGGTTGAGTTCTTTCCTCTGGATTTACGTCCTCTACTTGTTGTAACATCCTCACATACCTTGACAGTTCATCTGCAACTACATTCTCACTGCCCTTTTTGTACCTGATTTCATACTCAAACTTCTCCAGTTTGAGCCTCCACCTAACTAAACGAGATCCGGGATCTTTTACATTAAATAGCCAAGTCAATGGCCAATGATCTGTCTGAACGACGAATTTCCTCCCGTATATGTACGGTCTAAACTGCTTCGTGGCCAAGCACTCCTTTTCGGTAGTGCTGTAATTTTGTTCAGCTTTATTTAAAGTTCTACTTACATATTGGATCGATAAATCTTTGCTGTCATACTGTACCATCCCTAAAAATAACTTAATTCCTTTCTGGTTATATGGTGCTTGCATTTTAACAATACTGTCTATTTTATTTGAATCAGGTTTTACCCCTTGATCAGTTATCACATGACCCAAATACTGGGCTTCCTTGCGAAGAAATTCGCACTTGTCCGACACAGACTCTGTCTATATACTGCCACATCATAGAGGTAAACAAAGCATTTAATGCCTTGTAACCCCGTTAATACAGTGTTCATGAGGAGTTGAAAACATGCCGGAGCATTTTTTAACCCGAAAGGCATTCGAGTATATTCGAAGTGTCCGTACGGAGCGCTAAAGGCAGTCTTCTCGATATCTTTTTCATCAACTGGAATTTGATGAAATCCTGAGGTCAGATCGTGTGTTGTAAAATACCTCGCTTTCCCTAATTGGTCAAGAATTTCATTAATATTCGGAAGGAGATAGTTATCGGCTATCGTTAACTCGTTTAGCTTACGATAGTCTATGACCATCCTCTACCACTACCGTCTGTCTTCTTTGGGACTATCCAAAGAGGAGAGCTCTATGGTGAACTACTATCTCGTATTATCGCTTCTTGTTTTATTCTTTCAACCTGAATACGCACCTCTTCCTCGTGTACCTTTGGGTACCTGTATGTTTTTGTGAAGACCGGTTGAGCTCCTTCGATTTAGCTTACGAAAGTCTATGATCATCCTCCTTATTTGGTGTTTTGTTACATTAGTTTTCGTAAGGTTTTCATCTTTTATACTGAAGATGTCATTATATTCCTTAATGATTTCCAAAATTCTTCCTTGTTCATATGGTTCGTCCTAACATTTGCCGTCACTTCTACTACTCTCTTTACTTTTTCCTGACGTTTTATTTCGTAAACATCTGGGTTCCTACCTACAATTCTTATCTTGCTGATGTCTAAGCTTTCCTCAGTAGTATTTAAAATCGTCGCTATACATTCGCTATTATTATTCTTTTTTATACATTCAGAAACAATTACGCCTCGCTTTATTTCTTGTTTAGTGATAACTACATTTTCGTTGAGACTGGACCATCTTCTAATTTTACAACCCTAAATGTTTCACTCCTCGGTTTTAAAAATGTTTCCTCACTTAAATATTTCAAAGTTATCTCTTCGTTTCTACCTCTAATTATTCCTTCCTTACAATGTATGGAGTAATCTCCTTCCTTAAGAAAGTGGCTACCAAGTCATTGAAACTTCCGCTCCTGTATCAATGATAAATCTTTTTATATCATCATTGATGATGACATTAACATGTGGATTTTCTCAATTTCCAACTTGATTGAATATTGCAGTCCTTTACAATTCTAACGTTTGTTTCGCTCTTAAATTCTCGTTTATTCGAACTAGTACTTGGGCCTATTCCTGCGGTTCGCTAAAGATACCGCTCAGTTTATTCTTTAGCGTTTCCCAATTCTTTATTTCTGTGTTTATTAACACGGTTGTCGCGTTACCCCGTATTCTTGTTTTAATAAACCCGAAAAGAATATCCTTTTGGGTGTTTGTGGCCAATTCTATTGCGTCATTGCACGCCTCTATAAAACTGAAAACTTCTTCACTACTACTGTTAAAAGTTAGTATAAATGAGGTTAATACATCTATCGGGACATCAGCCATATCAGAACTTCCTAATACTCTATTTGAACCCTCAAAACCTGTCTTAGTATCCACTTCTTTCTCGCTACTTATCTCCTTTTTGACTTCTTCGTCGCTGTCAATATCACTTTCAACTTCTTCACTATCAAACGGCCTTTCGACTTCTTCCCCACTATTAATTTCGCTATCACTACCACTAGCCGACATAAAAGCTTTCCTGATCACCTACTGTTCGCGCCGAAATGATGAGCGAAAAAATACAAGAAAATGCGAAATGAAAAGACTCGAATACTGTAAAAAAATGTTTATTAGGCGAGGTTAAAGAATATGTACCGTCGTAGTTGAAGTCTGAACATCGACTGACTCATTCGTGGTGAGTTGAATATAGGCTGCAATATTACTGGCTCGTTCGTGGTGAGTTGAATATAGGCTGCAACACCTACCTTCGGTATTTTCTATCCACTTTAGGCTTTTCCTTTTTATTTTTCCTGAAGGGAATTTTATTTTGAACCTCTACTAGGGGATGCTGGAGTTCATTTAAACTTTAACAAGAATCGATACTGAACGATTCAGAAATCTCTCTTATTTCCATAAACTTTTTTAAATTGCTTAACTACTTATAATAAGAGGAATGCGGCACTTACTACATCAACAAATTTACAATGAAGGTTTTCATACTCGTATTATATTCAGGAACAGGTTCACACTTCACAGCTTCTATTACTTGAGCACAGCAGCTTCACGGATTCTGGATTCCTTTTTTTTACGATTCCACTATTCTACACAGCTTCAGTTCCACACGGCAATTTCGTAACTTTTTCCTTTTGAATTTAAGTCTACACTTTACACTGTTTTAGTTTTAGTAGTTGACTTTAAAGTCTATCATTTCTGTGGCACACTGTTTCTTGCTTTTATTTCGTATATGTGGGATTTTTGCGCATCCCACCGCTGCCACTAATTTTTTTATGTTACACCTGAGTGTCACATAAAATAAAATAAAAATTAAAGGAACAATTTCCACTCAACGCGAGCTGGTTTTTCCTGGGATTTTGGACCAGTGTTACCTTAGTCGACTTCACGAAAATTGCTATTCCCACAAAACACAAGAGAAAGAAAATCTTCCCATTTAATGCTACCGAAATACAATAATAAAAAGGTACCAAGGTTTTGGTTTTAATATCTAATTTTTATTCGACTCTATGGTTAAGCAAGTAAAAATGAACTCAGGTGCATTTTCATTCTGCACCCCTCTTTATTGACTAATTTAGCTGAATTTACAAATTTCCAGGTGATTCGGTGTCGTGGTGTTGTGCATTATTTAAACGTCATTCTGCTTCTCGTAGCAGTTTTGCTGATGAGAATTTTGTTTTGTTTTGCGTTTTATCCCACACTAGCCCTGCGTAACAATATATATTGTTATGCCTGGGTCGGCTATACACTTTTTTTTTGAAAATGAGAAAGAGATGCTACGATGTGTCCTCGGGCCGGATTAAATTGGTAGGTTGTGGGACATCCGGTATTACGTTGGACGAGGTGAATTCACAATGCAGGAACAACAATAGCAAGAAATTCTGCGACCACTTTGATTATTTTCACGAGATTTAAATTTATAACACCAACGATAGTAGAAGAGTAATAAACTTTATTTTATAAAAATACGGAAATGATATTATATAAGAGGACTTAGTAACTTTATTTAATATGAAAAACAAATGCTAAGATTTTTACAATATTCGTACAGTGTCTGATTAACTTCATCAACTCGTTTTTGTTGTGCACCTCTATTAATAATATTTTATTGCTGACACAATGGAATAAATATTTCACCTGAAATTTGTCGGTCATTTGTTATTGCTGATTGTGCGTCTACTGTATTGTCGGTGTTCGGTGTCACTGTTGTTCGTTCGTTTGATTATTTGTTCTTCTATATCACTCTGGAAAATAGCATTCCAATCCACCTGTTTATATACCGAATCGTCTTCTTCGCAGTTGAAACATTTCGATTTGAATAAACATTTTGTCGATATAACTTTGGCTAGCAGGGAGTTAAATTCGGAAACACTTGGATTACTTTTATTAATATTCCGCGCTCTTAATTTACCAAATAAGTTCTCTAACGGATCTTGATTAAATTTATTTACATAAATGTAATATAAATCATTATGATCCATGATTAATGTGTCTCTTATTCTTAAAACGCTTTCTATAGTTAAGGCCAAGCCTTTGAAACAAATTGATCTATTTCTTGCGTTTGTGGGTTTGATGTTTAATATTGATAATATAATAATAATATAATATAATAATGACATAATAATAAATTGTATGATATGAGGGCTGTATCGGCGTGTCCCCTAATTTTCTGTCTAATGTTTCTCCGCTTTCACATTGGTATTTATCACTTCATGGTCATTGATTGGATCAAAGATTTTGTTATATACTTTCATGATAAATTGAAGGTATTTTTTTTCATTTTTACTGCATTTTTATTTATCAATTCATTGTAACATATAGAGTTTTGACATGAGTGTCAGATAAACGCACTTCATTTGTTCGCGACAAAAGTTTTCAAGTTTTTACTCAGTTTTAAACTCCCACATTTTCCCAAAAAGTTTTAAAGTATTCTTTAAACAGTGTTTTCCGGAAATATTGTTTTTCACAATTCGCGATATTTCCTTTTGTGTAATAGCTAAACTATTTGTTTGCATACGGAACCCACTTGTTGTTGGTTTCTTTTCGCGCGCAAATCAGCTGCCAAAATGACTGAAGCCCCACACAGACCAGAAACCAGACTGCTGGCAAAAATTGCCAAGCCACAAACACCAAATTCGTCTAAGGATGAAAAATTTGGCAAATCATTCGAGACACGACTAGCCAAACAGCTTGAGGAGTACAACTCTCAACTGAAATCTACCATAATGGAAATGCATAACATCTTGCTGGTAAAACTTGACGCTATAGTCGCAGATTTCACCACTCGATTCGAAGATGTCAACAAATCTATATCTGCGCTCACAGTGCGAGTCGAAGTCCTCGAACAAACGTCAGAGTCAGTCCGGTGCTCACTGCTGGAAAATGAAGTATTATGCTTAAAAGATAAAGTTGATTCAGTCGAACATGATAAGCTGGCCACTGATATTATCATTCATGGAGTGCCGACGACTAACAACGAAGATCTCCAAAGTGTTTACAACCGACTGTGTACAGCTGTCGAATGTACTCAAGCACCTACACCCAAAGCGATCTTCAGAACCAAACCTAAAGGCAAACTAGGCAGTTCTTCGATAATCGTAAAATTTCCATCGGTAGGAGACAAAATCACTCTATTAACTTCAGCAAATGACGCATTCAAAAAAACCAAGAAACGACTTTGTTTACAACAGATCGGGAGTCAACGAAAGCTTAACGACAAATAATCTCGCTATATTTCGGAAAGCTCACGAGTTAAAACAACAACATCAGCTGTCTTCTGTCTTCACACGAGGGAGACGGGTGTATGTACGCCAAAAACCAACTGGCAAAGCTTTTTTGGTCGACTGCATCACACGCTTGGATTCTTTTGCCGCTGCAGCTACCAACCACGATGAACATCGAAATGCTACCTAATCGAAGCTTTTTTAATAACCACATATTTATTTTGTATATTGTAATTAGTAAGTATCTTTTGTATCTGCGTAACTTATTGTCTGTTAGCCATTTGAGAGTTTACATGTTTTGTGTTCTGAGTTTTCTTGCACTGGAGGAACATTTATTTATAATTTTCACCAATGGGTGATACCAGCAATTCTTCCGTTGGCAGTGGCACGAATGATAATTTGCGTGTATTTATTAACATCCTCTGTACACAGCGCGCGGGCCTGAAAGTATGCCACATAAATGCTCAAAGTTTGTCCAAATGCAAATTTGATGAATTTAGAAGTTTGTTTGTCGGTTCCAATGTTGATATAGTATGTGTTTCGGAAACATGGTTTGATCCGAAAATACCTGATTGTGCATACTCAATGCCAGGATATAACATTTTTCGCGATGATAGGCAAAATCGAATGGGTGGGGGTGCTGCAATTTACGTCCGTAGGCCGCTGCCTGTAAAGCTAATTGCAACCTCACCTACTGATAGTCCGTTCGAGTATTGTTTCATTGAACTTGCATGTGAGAGAAGAAAATATCTACTGGGTGTCGTTTATCGACCAAGAAATTACATTGACCTTTCATAGCTTTATTGCTTTCTTGAAAATAATACAACATCGTTTTGGAAAATTATTGTTTGTGGTGTTGTGGTCAACTGCAATATTTTAAATCCTGCTATTTCGTTTTCCCTAATTGAAAATATGAAAGCACTAAATCTTGATCTTCTTAATTCGACCATTCCGACTCATTTCACTGACTCAAGTAGTACCCTCCTGGACTTATTTCTTGCAAGTGACACTCAGAATGCTTTTTACAGCCAAGTTTCCGCGCCAGTATTTTCTAAACACGATCTCCTCTTTGCCTGTTTTGATATCGCCACTTGTATAGAACAATTGAAATACTCATACAGGGATTTCAAAAATGTGCGAGCGGATATTCTTGAGCGAGACTTACAACGTGTAAACTGGCTACCAATATATTCGGAACCTTCAACCGACATGCAAGTTGAATATCTGCAAAGCGTGATTACACAGTTGTTTGACTGCCATGTTCCTTTTAGAACTAAGCTTGCAAAATGCAACATCAATACATGGTTTACCCCAGAGATTCTCAGACTAAAAAATGAACGATATGCTGTATACATGAAGTGGAAATATTTTAGGCTCCCTGAATTTCTCTCGTCTTATAAAGCACTAAGAAATCTTGTATGTTCAAAAATAAGGCAAGCCAAGCGTATTTTTTACAGTGAGCATCTTAACTATAAACTTCCCAGCAAGATATTATGGAAGAACTTACGTCAGCAAGGCATTTGTGGTAAAATTGATTCAGGAGTTGATAATGTTGATCCAAACCAGCTAAACCGTGATTTCATCAAAATTCAATCGACAAACACTGGAATATCTCCGGTAATCGCACCAAGCGGATCCTTTGAATTTTTCAGGGTTGAGCAAACGGATGTTGTTAGAGCTGTCCTCAAAATAAAGTCGAAAGCTATTGGTGTTGACGGGATCCACCCCTATTTTATAAAAATGATTCTACCGTACATCCTTCCAGCAATAACTCATCTTTTCAACACAATCATAACAACATCCAATTTCCCAAAGTAATGGAAAGCTGCAAAGATTATCCCAATCCTTAAAAAGAAAGCAACACAAAGAGCCCCAGCAGAATACCGACCTATCGCAATACTTCCATACTTATCCAAAGTCTTAGAAAAAACTGTCCACTATCAAATGTCTGCCTATCTTCGACAAAACAACCTTCTTTGTATGTACCAGTCTGGTTTTCGGCAGCATCACAGTTGTACTTCAGCATTGCTTAAAGTAACGGACGATATAAGGGCAGCAACTGATAAAAACTAGGTTACTTTTCTAACTTTGCTAGACTTTTCAAAGGCTTTTGACACGGTTGATCATAGGCTTCTTGCCGCAAAACTTCAAAATTTGTTTGCTTTCTCCTCATCCGCTGGAAAATTAATTTTTTCCTACCTAACAGGTCGCGTACAAGCAGTTTTCGTAAACGGTGTCCAATCCGAATTCTTAACGAGTTTCACAGGTGTCCCCCAAGGATCCATATTGGGTCCACTGCTTTTTACCATCTTTATTAATGACCTCCCGAACGTTGTTCACAACTCCGCAGTGCATATGTATGCCGACGATGTGCAACTGTACATAAGTAGTGCACGCGGTCTTATCGATAATGCTGCTTATAAACACAATGAGGATCTGAAGAATATCCTTACTTGGTCCAAGGACAATTTTTTTAAGTATAAATCCAGATAAATCCAAATGCCTTGTAATCAGCAGAAATGTTCATGATTCAAATATTTTACCCCCTATTTATCTTTGAAATGCTCAAATTGAATTTGTCGACAAAGCCAAAAATCTGGGGGTTTGGTTCAGTGAAACGCTGTGCTGGGATAACCATATTTTGACGTTAATTGGCATAATCTATGGATGTCTCCGAAATCTATCTTTATCGCAAAACTTCACACCGACAAATACAAGACTAATTTTGGCACGAACTCTACTCGTGCCCCTAATTACATACAGCTGTCAAATTTTCTGTTGCAATAACGCTATTATAACACGCAAATTACATGTTGCATTTAATAATATAACGCGTTATGTTTTTGGGTTAAGAAGGTACGACCATGTTTCAGCCTATGCTAAGAAAATACTTGGTTGTACACTAGAAAAGTATCTTGAGTTTTGCACAATCAAGTACTTACATAAAGTCATAACCACCAAACAGCCTCAATACTTATACGAAAATCTAAAATTCGCACAATCACAACGTTCTTTGACGTTAGTTCCACCTCGCATTACTTATCAGGTCTCGGAACGCCAATTCTTTATTCATGCCATTCGCCTTTGGAACGCACTTCCTCTCAGCGTAAGAAGACTCCACGACGCGAATAATTTTTGTGACACTCTCTTTCGGCATATTACGTCTACATAAATTGCAGATACAAATAATACTATCTAATATTAAAAATTTTCTCATTTCTCTATTGAAATTATTTTAACCTCAGAATTTAACATGAAGTTCTAATTTTAATTTTCAATTCTAATTTTAAATAATGTAATGAAAATGTCAACATTTATGCCTTAAAGACTGTTAAAGTCTATTGTAAGTGTTGTTGAAAAGTTGAATAAAAGTAAATGTAAAATGTAACTTATATCACAGATAATAAACTACCCAGATGTCTCATTCATATGGAAAAAAGTGATATATGAAAACGAAATTCACTAAAAAAAAGGCTTTTTAAAAAGCTGATGTTGCTCTCTGATTTGAGTTGTATTTTTTATGTTTGGGCTTATTGTTAGTATATTGTCCTTCCTGTCTATGACAGCTTCGAATTCGTTTATAGCGTCATCACCTATAATTCTACCAAAGCCTGGCAGATTAAAGAAGTCTAGAGTAGTATTATTGCCTATACTTTTGAAAAATTTATCGATTACTCTGCGTTCGATAGTTATTTCTTCACCTGCAGATTGTATTTGAAAGGATTTTTTAACGCGGACAACATTTTCACCTAATGAATTGCTGATGAAATTCTTATTGACCCCCGTATCAACCAGGAATTTCAACACTATACCCTGACTAGTACCATACTGTAGGTATGGAATGCTAGAGAGGAGTCTATCATAAAATTTGCCTCAGAAGGATATTTTCTTCCTCTACTTTGTCTTCAACTTGATTGTGCGTTTGTAAGTATTCTTCCACTTCATCGTAGTCTTCTCTTTAGGTGGAGCGGTTTAGTTTCGTTGATATTGTTTATTATGCAGTATGTTATAAGCTTTGATCTTTTGTTGTATCGGTACAGGTTTTGGGGTTAAAAGATGCCTACTAGGCTTTCGTTGGCTGGTAAATATTTGGTTTGTTGGGGCTGAAACAGTGTTTGTCGTGTCCCATTCGAGAATAGAGACATTTCTAAAGTTAAAATTTTGTACTTCTAAACAGGAAGTGTATGTGGTTTC
Source organism: Pocota personata (assembly GCA_963082735.1). NCBI lineage: Eukaryota > Metazoa > Arthropoda > Insecta > Diptera > Syrphidae > Pocota > Pocota personata. The sequence continues at coordinate 7,754,181 of OY720433.1, forward strand.
TGAATAATTAGCATTCTATAAAGGTCACCATTCAAACCTCTTATGAACTCATCTAGGGAACGATTTTTATAATTTTCTATGAGTGTTTTACAGTTTCTACTGAATAGTCTTCAGCTTTTATTTTATTTACATATAATTAAAGAAGTTGGTGGTTGACACTCAACAACAACATTAGTTGGTGTTCGAGTGTCCTTGTATGTCTTCTATCCGCGTAATGGATAGATGGACTCTTTTTGATTGACGTCCAGTCCTCATCAAATAAATTGTATGATATGAGGGCCGTATCGGCGTGTCCCCTAATTTTCTGTCTAATGCTTCTCCGCTTTCACATTGGTATTTATCACTTCATGGTCATTGATTGGACCAAAGATTTTGTTATGTACTTTCATGATAAATTGAAGGTCTTTTTTTTCATTTTTACTGCATTTTTATTTATCAATTCATTGTAACATATAGAGTTTTGACATGAGTGTCAGATAAACACACTTCATTTGTTCGCGACAAAAGTTTTCAAGTTTTTACTCAGTTTTAAACTCCCACATTTTCCCAAAAAGTTTTAAAGTATTCTTTAAACAGTGTTTTCCGGAAATATTGTTTTTCACAATTCGCGATATTTCCTTTTGTGTAATAGCTAAACTATTTGTTTGCATACGGAACCCACTTGTTGTTGGTTTCTTTTCGCGCGCAAATCAGCTGCCAAAATGACTGAAGCCCCACACAGACCAGAAACCAGACTGCTGGCAAAAATTGCCAAGCCACAAACACCAAATTCGTCTAAGGATGAAAAATTTGGCAAATCATTCGAGACACGACTAGCCAAACAGCTTGAGGAGTACAACTCTCAACTGAAATCTACCATAATGGAAATGCATAACATCTTGCTGGTAAAACTTGACGCTATAGTCGCAGATTTCACCACTCGATTCGAAGATGTCAACAAATCTATATCTGCGCTCACAGTGCGAGTCGAAGTCCTCGAACAAACGTCAGAGTCAGTCCGGTGCTCACTGCTGGAAAATGAAGTATTATGCTTAAAAGATAAAGTTGATTCAGTCGAACGTGATAAGCTGCCCACTGATATTATCATTCATGGAGTGCCGACGACTAACAACGAAGATCTCCAAAGTGTTTACAACCGACTGTGTACAGCTGTCGAATGTACTCAAGCACCTACACCCAAAGCGATCTTCAGAACCAAACCTAAAGGCAAACTAGGCAGTTCTTCGATAATCGTAAAATTTCCATCGGTAGGAGACAAAATCACTCTATTAACTTCAGCAAATGACGCATTCAAAAAAAACAAGAAACGACTTTGTTTACAACAGATCGGGAGTCAACGAAAGCTTAACGACAAATAATCTCGCTATATTTCGGAAAGCTCACGAGTTAAAACAACAACATCAGCTGTCTTCTGTCTTCACACGAGGGAGACGGGTGTATGTACGCCAAAAACCAACTGGCAAAGCTTTTTTGGTCGACTGCATCACACGCTTGGATTCTTTTGCCGCTGCAGCTACCAACCACGATGAACATCGAAATGCTACCTAATCGAAGCTTTTTTAATAACCACATATTTATTTTGTATATTGTAATTAGTAAGTATCTTTTGTATCTGCGTAACTTATTGTCTGTTAGCCATTTGAGAGTTTACATGTTTTGTGTTCTGAGTTTTCTTGCACTGGAGGAACATTTATTTATAATTTTCACCAATGGGTGATACCAGCAATTCTTCCGTTGGCAGTGGCACGAATGATAATTTGCGTGTATTTATTAACATCCTCTGTACACAGCGCGCGGGCCTGAAAGTATGCCACATAAATGCTCAAAGTTTGTCCAAATGCAAATTTGATGAATTTAGAAGTTTGTTTGTCGGTTCCAATGTTGATATAGTATGTGTTTCGGAAACATGGTTTGATCCGAAAATACCTGATTGTGCATACTCAATGCCAGGATATAACATTTTTCGCGATGATAGGCAAAATCGAATGGGTGGGGGTGCTGCAATTTACGTCCGTAGGCCGCTGCCTGTAAAGCTAATTGCAACCTCACCTACTGATAGTCCGTTCGAGTATTGTTTCATTGAACTTGCATGTGAGAGAAGAAAATATCTACTGGGTGTCGTTTATCGACCAAGAAATTACATTGACCTTTCATAGCTTTATTGCTTTCTTGAAAATAATACAACATCGTTTTGGAAAATTATTGTTTGTGGTGTTGTGGTCAACTGCAATATTTTAAATCCTGCTATTTCGTTTTCCCTAATTGAAAATATGAAAGCACTAAATCTTGATCTTCTTAATTCGACCATTCCGACTCATTTCACTGACTCAAGTAGTACCCTCCTGGACTTATTTCTTGCAAGTGACACTCAGAATGCTTTTTACAGCCAAGTTTCCGCGCCAGTATTTTCTAAACACGATCTCCTCTTTGCCTGTTTTGATATCGCCACTTGTATAGAACAATTGAAATACTCATACAGGGATTTCAAAAATGTGCGAGCGGATATTCTTGAGCGAGACTTACAACGTGTAAACTGGCTACCAATATATTCGGAACCTTCAACCGACATGCAAGTTGAATATCTGCAAAGCGTGATTACACAGTTGTTTGACTGCCATGTTCCTTTTAGAACTAAGCTTGCAAAATGCAACATCAATACATGGTTTACCCCAGAGATTCTCAGACTAAAAAATGAACGATATGCTGTATACATGAAGTGGAAATATTTTAGGCTCCCTGAATTTCTCTCGTCTTATAAAGCACTAAGAAATCTTGTATGTTCAAAAATAAGGCAAGCCAAGCGTATTTTTTACAGTGAGCATCTTAACTATAAACTTCCCAGCAAGATATTATGGAAGAACTTACGTCAGCAAGGCATTTGTGGTAAAATTGATTCAGGAGTTGATAATGTTGATCCAAACCAGCTAAACCGTGATTTCATCAAAATTCAATCGACAAACACTGGAATATCTCCGGTAATCGCACCAAGCGGATCCTTTGAATTTTTCAGGGTTGAGCAAACGGATGTTGTTAGAGCTGTCCTCAAAATAAAGTCGAAAGCTATTGGTGTTGACGGGATCCACCCCTATTTTATAAAAATGATTCTACCGTACATCCTTCCAGCAATAACTCATCTTTTCAACACAATCATAACAACATCCAATTTCCCAAAGTAATGGAAAGCTGCAAAGATTATCCCAATCCTTAAAAAGAAAGCAACACAAAGAGCCCCAGCAGAATACCGACCTATCGCAATACTTCCATACTTATCCAAAGTCTTAGAAAAAACTGTCCACTATCAAATATCTGCCTATCTTCGACAAAACAACCTTCTTTGTATGTACCAGTCTGGTTTTCGGCAGCATCACAGTTGTACTTCAGCATTGCTTAAAGTAACGGACGATATAAGGGCAGCAACTGATAAAAACTAGGTTACTTTTCTAACTTTGCTAGACTTTTCAAAGGCTTTTGACACGGTTGATCATAGGCTTCTTGCCGCAAAACTTCAAAATTTGTTTGCTTTCTCCTCATCCGCTGGAAAATTAATTTTTTCCTACCTAACAGGTCGCGTACAAGCAGTTTTCGTAAACGGTGTCCAATCCGAATTCTTAACGAGTTTCACAGGTGTCCCCCAAGGATCCATATTGGGCCCACTGCTTTTTACCATCTTTATTAATGACCTCCCGAACGTTGTTCACAACTCCGCAGTGCATATGTATGCCGACGATGTGCAACTGTACATAAGTAGTGCACGCGGTCTTATCGATAATGCTGCTTATAAACACAATGAGGATCTGAAGAATATCCTTACTTGGTCCAAGGACATTTTTTTTAAGTATAAATCCAGATAAATCCAAATGCCTTGTAATCAGCAGAAATGTTCATGATTCAAATATTTTACCCCCTATTTATCTTTGAAATGCTCAAATTGAATTTGTCGACAAAGCCAAAAATCTGGGGGTTTGGTTCAGTGAAACGCTGTGCTGGGATAACCATATCTTGACGTTAATTGGCAAAATCTATGGATGTCTCCGAAATCTATCTTTATCGCAAAACTTCACACCGACAAATACAAGACTAATTTTGGCACGAACTCTACTCGTGCCCCTAATTACATACAGCTGTCAAATTTTCTGTTGCAATAACGCTATTATAACACGCAAATTACATGTTGCATTTAATAATATAACGCGTTATGTTTTTGGGTTAAGAAGGTACGACCATGTTTCAGCCTATGCTAAGAAAATACTTGGTTGTACACTAGAAAAGTATCTTGAGTTTTGCACAATCAAGTACTTACATAAAGTCATAACCACCAAACAGCCTCAATACTTATACGAAAATCTAAAATTCGCACAATCACAACGTTCTTTGACGTTAGTTCCACCTCGCATTACTTATCAGGTCTCGGAACGCCAATTCTTTATTCATGCCATTCGCCTTTGGAACGCACTTCCTCTCAGCGTAAGAAGACTCCACGACGCGAATAATTTTTGTGACACTCTCTTTCGGCATATTACGTCTACATAAATTGCAGATACAAATAATACTATCTAATATTAAAAATTTTCTCATTTCTCTATTGAAATTATTTTAACCTCAGAATTTAACATGAAGTTCTAATTTTAATTTTCAATTCTAATTTTAAATAATGTAATGAAAATGTCAACATTTATGCCTTAAAGACTGTTAAAGTCTATTGTAAGTGTTGTTGAAAAGTTGAATAAAAGTAAATGTAAAATGTAACTTATATCACAGATAATAAACTACCCAGATGTCTCATTCATATGGAAAAAAGTGATATATGAAAACGAAATTCACTAAAAAAAAGGCTTTTTAAAAAGCTGATGTTGCTCTCTGATTTGAGTTGTATTTTTTATGTTTGGGCTTATTGTTAGTATATTGTCCTTCCTGTCTATGACAGCTTCGAATTCGTTTATAGCGTCATCACCTATAATTCTACCAAAGCCTGGCAGATTAAAGAAGTCTAGAGTAGTATTATTGCCTATACTTTTGAAAAATTTATCGATTACTCTGCGTTCGATAGTTATTTCTTCACCTGCAGATTGTATTTGAAAGGATTTTTTAACGCGGACAACATTTTCACCTAATGAATTGCTGATGAAATTCTTATTGACCCCCGTATCAACCAGGAATTTCAACACTATACCCTGACTAGTACCATACTGTAGGTATGGAATGCTAGAGAGGAGTCTATCATAAAATTTGCCTCAGAAGGATATTTTCTTCCTCTACTTTGTCTTCAACTTGATTGTGCGTTTGTAAGTATTCTTCCACTTCATCGTAGTCTTCTCTTTAGGTGGAGCGGTTTAGTTTCGTTGATATTGTTTATTATGCAGTATGTTATAAGCTTTGATCTTTTGTTGTATCGGTACAGGTTTTGGGGTTAAAAGATGCCTACTAGGCTTTCGTTGGCTGGTAAATATTTGGTTTGTTGGGGCTGAAACAGTGTTTGTCGTGTCCCATTCGAGAATAGAGACATTTCTAAAGTTAAAATTTTGTACTTCTAAACAGGAAGTGTATGTGGTTTCTGAATAATTAGCATTCTATAAAGGTCACCATTCAAACCTCTTATGAACTCATCTAGGGAACGATTTTTATAATTTTCTATGAGTGTTTTACAGTTTCTACTGAATAGTCTTCAGCTTTTATTTTATTTACATATAATTAAAGAAGTTGGTGGTTGACACTCAACAACAACATTAGTTGGTGTTCGAGTGTCTTTTTATCTCTTTTATCCACTTAATGGAGAGATGGACACTTTCTGATTGATGTCCAGTCCTCATCAAATAAATTGTATGATATGAGGGCCGTATCGGCGTGTCCACGAATTTTCTGTCTAATGGACCAAAGATTTTGTTATATACTTTCATGATAAATTGAAGGTCTTTTTTTTCATTTTTACTGCATTTTTATTTATCAATTCATTGTAACTTATATCACAGGTAATAAACTACCCAGATGTCTCATTCATATGGGAAGAAGTGATATATGAAAATGAAATTCACTAAAAAAAAAAGCTTTTTAAAAAGCTCATGCTGCTCTCTGATTTCTATATTGTTTATGTGGGTGGATTGTTTTTCTTTCAGTTGTATTTTTATGTTTGGGCTCATTGTTAGTATATTGTCCTTCCTGTCTATGACGGCTTCGAATTCGTTTATAGCGTCATCACCTATAATTCTACCAAAGCCTGGCAGATTAAAGAAGTCTAGAGTATTATTATTGCCTATACTTTTGAAAAATTTATCGCTTACTCGTGTTCGATACTTATTTCTTCACTTTACCTGACTAGTACCATACTGTAGGTATGGAATGCTAGAGAGGCGATTATCATAAAATTTGCCTCAGAATTATGTTTTCTTCCTCTACTTTGTCTTCAACTTCATTGTGCGGTTGTAAGTATTCTTCCACTTCATCGTAGTCTTCTCTTTAGGTGGAGCGGTTTAGTTTCGTTGATATTGTTTTTTATGCAGTATGTTATAAGCTGTGATCTTTTGTTGTATCGGTAGACTTTTTGGGGGTAAAAGGTGCCTTCTAGGCTCTCGCTGGCTGGTAAGTATTTGGTTTATAGGGGCTGAAACAGTGTTCGTCGTGTCCCTTTTGTGAATAGAGACATTTCTAAAGTTTAAATTTTGCACTTCTAAACAAGAAGTGCATGTGGTTTCTGAATAATTAGTATTCTATAAAGGTCACCATTCAAACCTCTTATGAACACATCTAGGGAACGATTTTTATAATTTTCCATGAGTGCTTTACAGTTTCTACTGAGTAGTCTTCAGCTTTTATTTTATTTATATATAATTAGAGTAAGTTGGTGGTTGACACCAGTGACTAGTGACATGGTGATTAGTTGGTGTTCGAGTGTCTTTATATCTCTTTTATCCACTTAATGGAGAGATGGGCACTTTCTGATTGACGTCCAGTCCTCATCAAATAAATTGTATGATATGAGGGCCGTATCGGCGTGTCCCCTAATTTTCTGTCTAATGCTTCTCCGCTTTCACATTGGTATTTATCACTTCGTGGACATTGATTGGACCAAAGATTTTGTATAGCAGTATAGATCGTATATATATATGTTATTTTGTCTGTATGTATGTACCTTATTTTCAGCACTTGATTAAATAAATAAAAACTCTGTAGACTTTGTGGACACAAATTTACTCTGAATATATGGGTATGAATATGAGTTTTGCATATAATTATAATAACTAATCACTGCTCTTGGCCTACTTAAGTGAAGGTGACTAATCTTCGAAATTATTATAAAAAAACTAACTAACTTAACAAAGTAATCATTAATTTAAATTACTTAATTTGAGAGGTACAAGGGAGGTAACAATAGTTGTCAATAAGATTAAGTGAAATCAAAACACTGCCGAAAAGGAAGGTCTTCACGCTACGAGATTAAGATGATGACCTTGTGTTGATATTTTGTTTGCTTTTTTATTAATTTATAATTAATAATTGGATCACTAAACATTCGAATTCTTATATATTACCAGTATTATCTGGCCGGAAAAGTCTATATCAAAACCGATGAATGCATGGACTGTGCGAATGGATCGGCTTGTTAAATTGTTTGTACATTTCCGCTATCACTACTTATTCATAACTTACAATATCTGGTTCTTCATATACAAGGGGCGGCTGATAAGTTCGTGGCCTTAAGCACTAAGTGAAGGAAGAGATCCGATTAAAAACTTTATTTCTCAATATAATCTCCCTCGAGTGAAATGCTTTTTTCACAACGTGCATACAGTGCCTTAATACCACCGAAAAAATATTATTTTTCTTTGCCTTCAAAATGGCTTTCTACGGTCGCCTTGATCTCGTCCTCATTTGCAAATCTCCGCCCTCGTAACTCCTGGGTGGGAGTCAATAAATTTTGCGTAATATATCGTAGTCCCCTTTAGCAGGTAATCAATCAGTAAAACACCTTCGCTGTCCCAAAAAACAGTCGCCATAAGCTTCGAAGCTGAGTTTTCCACCTTAAATTTCTTCGGCGACATCTCACATTTTTCAATCCACTGCATAGACCCTTGTTTGGACTCCGGATCGTATTGGTGAACTCAAGTCTCATCTACAGTTATGATTCAGTTACAGATTTCGTCGAGATTGTGTCTGGCTAACTCCGAAAAATCTTTGCAGCACTCGAGTCGTCGCTGCTTGTCGAACGTCGTCAGCATTTTCGGTACATAGCGCGCACAATTTTTTCATATTTAAATGCTCGTGCAAAATTTCTCCGTTCTTTGCTGATGTGCAACAAATCCGCTATCTGCCACATTTTTATTCTACGGTCGGCCAGAACTAATTTTTCAACTTTCCCGACTCTCGTAAACTTGTTCTCGTTATATACTGTCTGGGAAAAAAGTATTAGACACTCCCATAAATATTTATTATCTTAAAAAAAAAACTAAATTATAAAATAAAGGACATTTGTTTCTTTTCACAAACTTTACTATCAGAAGATGTTAGCTTACTGTTTTTCAATGACTCTCGAACAAGTGTTCAGTGCAGTCGAGTCATTTTTTTCGCATACGGGGTTTGCTTTGATTGATTCCAATTTACTTGTAGGGTTTCACTGCATTTGGAACCGCACAATGTTTGATTTATTTATTATTATTAGTACATACATACGAGTATATGACACAATGGTTAATAATTCATATATTGAACAATTTTTATCATGTTTTAGTACTAAATATCATATTAAGTACGTATTCATTCATTTGAGCCGTTCGAAATGTTACATCGAATGTTTCTCACTGATTACCATCAATAATATATTTAGCAATGTCTAAAGTATTTTTTATATGACTACTAGAAACTTTTCGAAACTTAGCAAGGCCTGGGTCAGACGTAAGAAGAAGCATTGCCATGATGTCTCTGTTTCTGTTAATTCGTGACGATTTCCGGGCTTTGTGCTCTCGGACATGGCGACTATGCTTATATCTACACAATGAAAAAAGATAAAATCACATCAGGACCATGTATTAACAATTTATGTAAGGATACGGGCATGTAATACCAGTCATAATTACTAAGATATATCTCGTTTGTTTCATTTACTAATATCTTAAACTTTGGCATATATATTAGCATATATATGCCAAGGTTTAATATAATTTATATAATATTGTTTCCGTTAGATATACGTATTGCTCTCAGTATGATTGATAAATTTGAAATCAAACTTTCGTTTATATCGGTAATTTAGGAGGCACCTAAAAATGCATTAGCATTTAATTTTTGAAAGTCTTCCCTTTTAGCTTGCCATTTTCTAAAATCCAAACGGTAAGAAATATTTAACATGCATTCAAATGTCATTATCCAACAATGTGAAGGAGGCAAGCCAAAGCTGTAAGCAAACTCATTTGGCTGAAGAAGTTCATTCCTCTCTTTATTCATGTCTTTAGGTGTACACAGCCACAAATATAACAAGTTGAAGCTGAGTTGGTTTAAATTAGAAGAAAATGTGCACCTACTATTCTTTCGGACGGTAACAGGTCGTGATTGTTATTTTGAAATCACGATGAAAAACAACAGATACATACATACTATCGTACGATACCAATGGTACTAAATGTATTCTCGATCGCAAAGATTTTAAGTTATATCTTTCCTTGTAATAAAAATAGTCATAATATATTTCACATAAGCATATATTTTCACTGTGCTATGGTCTTATTCACCAATTTTACCGCCTTACAACCTTAAATTTGTACGGTGGATAATATCACTGATTAGTATTTTTAGTACTATTATTATTTTATTCCGATTCGGCTCCCACGTTACTGATTCTCCTAGTCGTAGATCACGTGGTAGTTCCTAATTGGCTTCTAGTCCTAATCGTTGGTAAGAAGCACGCATAATGGCGATGTCTTGTAACATCCTAAACATTGCAACAAACGGAGACGGCATAGTCTCGTATGACACATGGGACACTGGATCAACCCGTCCGTAATGGCCGCTAAGACCGGTAATAAAAGTCAATGTTAACTCGTCATGCATTGCTAAATTGTAGTCTTTGAAGTTGCCAATACCATCAAGGTAGTGTCCGAGTTCGTCTGGGAAGTTTACGATGTAATGCTTCATATTCGCTTGCTCCATCCACCTTTCAGTTAGTACCACTTAAAAAGAAGCATAAAGGCGTAGTTCTGGTACGTCGAACAGGATATGTATTTTTGCAGACCTATATCCCACCTGGTCATGATCTGATATGACAACGAAATCAACTGAATGTGTTGAGAGTAATCATTTCTAAAGTTCCATCAACTAGAACTGAGTCTAAAATAAAGGGTTCGTTCATCTCTGCTGTTGACGTAGTCAACAAGGCCTGAGGTTTGAATGCATCGCGGTTTGATCCTCTGGGAATTGCCTCACCTTGGGAAGCGGCTAATTCTTTCTTCTTGTTATTGTTTGCTGTTTTCGGCTTGTCTTCCATGCGGTTTAGTTTTGATGCTAAGATCTGTTTATCTTTCCGTCCTCTTCGTGGTGGCTCGTTCTTAGTCTTTCAGGTGTAAGCCTCACCTTCTGAATCCTCTTGTGGAGGTTTTGCTTTCCTCGAACTCATATTTCAAAAGTAGATTTTTCAATTTGTTCTCTTGGTAAATCCTTACCATTGTTCTTTGGACCAATTTTGTTCTGCATTTTTATTAACGACCTGCCCTTGGTATGCAAACATGTCTCAGTATATTTATACGCTGATGATGTTCAACTCTATCTATCCCAACACCTGAATAGAACAGATGAACTAGTTTCACATCTCAATGAGGATTTGGATGTCATCAATTACTGGTCAGAAAAAAATGGTTTGTTTCTTAACCTAGCAAAGTCCCAGGTTATACCTATATCAAAAAAGGCTCTTCGATTTGAGTTTCGTCCCTGACGTACGGCTATCCAACAACAAGCTGCAGCTGGTAGAATCAGTCACCACCCTTGGTTTTGTAATTAGCCGCAATTTGTCTTGCTACAACCACGTCAATCTTGTAATATGCCGTATCTACTAGTGTCTGCGAAAACTTTGGCTCACTGCCAGCTTTACTCCGATTGAAACTCGTTGAAAACTTGTTCGTACACTAATCATCCCAATAATAACGAGGACGTGTACTGAAGCCTTGCTCGCTATCACAACATAAGCTTCAGGTTGCTTTTAATTATGCAATGCTCTCTAGGAGCCTGCTAGGTTGTACATTACAGCAGTACTCAAACGCCAGAGCTTGTATATTCCTTCACAAAATAATCATATCAAAATCACCATCTTATTTATTCTACAAGCTAGAATTTTCCCGTTTTCGCAGGACTTTCAACATCAATATACCATGCTTTAAGTACCTTAACTCCTCTAGATTGTTTTTCATTCACGCCATTAGGTTATGGAATTCCCTACCTTTGAACATCAAAGCAAGCTTTAAAATCGCTATATTTCATTCCTTTTCTTCTTTTTTTTTTTTAGAATAAGAATTTTTTGTTTAAGAATATTATGTTATTATTGCAATTTCAACAGTTATGTAATATAATTTTAGTAGTATTTTTCAGTACTATAAGAGACATTGTCTTAATGTACACACCAAAATATAATGAAATAAATTCAAATTGAAGCACTGCCCCGATACCTTTATTAGAAGCGTCTGTTGTTATGATAAATGTTTTACCATTGATTATGAATTCGACGAATTAGAATTTCTGAGAGTTTGTATTTCGAATTCATAAGAAAGTTTGTGCATTGAAAAAACTTATGCAAATAAAACAAACAAATTTGAAATATATAGTTTGCGATGTTCTGATCTCAAACAACCATAGTCTTGGTACTGTAGTAGTGGTAACATCAACGCTTGTCACGCTCTTGGTTCACGGTTCAAATCCTGATCTCAACAATCATCTATTTATTTCGTCTGAAATAAATAAAAAAAAAGTCGATCAATTGCGAAAGCTTAGTCAACTCTACTGTGAAGGCATAACACTGGCAGTAGATGATGACATCAGGCTAGTTTTTTTTTTTATACTTCTTAGAATTTCCTCCGGAGCATTTTGCAATCCATTTTTAACCAAAATATGATTGAAAATGGTTTGTATTTTGAAGTTTGCGTCAGCAGCTGTCCACACTTCGAAGCAAGATTTTTTGGTAACTTTTGAGGTAAGGCATTATTTCCTATCAGCACATTTGGGCAGCTAAAATATTAATAAAAGTTAATAATTTTAAATTAAACTCCGATCTCTTTTGATACTCAATCACCAATGATCTTTATTCTGTCATTTTACTTAATTCTAACTTTGCGTAAGGTGAAAATGCTGTGTGCGATGGAAGCGCTGTGTTTAGGTCAATGGGGTGAATGAGCTAGAGTATTGCGCATTATGGAAGTGCTGCGTAATTCACTTTAGGTTACGTATTTAATACACAAAAACACACTTTACACTTCGAAAGACGCGCTGACAATTTGCAAATGAAATGCTCAAATTACTGCGCGATTATGTTTACATTCAAAATATATGTTGTATATTTACTTATAAAAAAAAATTGTAGTATACACATTTTTTTAATATTAATAAAATCATTATAAACAAAATATGAAAAAGGAAGAAAATAATTTTGTATTTTTGTACTTAAGTCATTATATTGTGCGTCGTCTGGTTTGAAGTCATTAATATAGAGCAGATAATTTTATGAACTCAAACTCGCATCCTTTATAGGCGACATCGAGCGGGGATATGTATGTAGATTATTGCAATTCTGCGTTTTGTTTGTACTTTTGTAGTTGTTAGGTGTTGGAATTAGAGAAAATGTGCACCTACTATTGTATCGTACGGTAACAGGTTGTGGTTGTTATTTTGAAATCACGATCCTACATATACTTACTATCGTACCATACCAATTGTACTAAATGTATACTCGATAAAATATTTTTTCCAGTGTGGTAAATATCTAAGTGTAATATTTGTCCTATGTTGCACCGATTGGATGTTGATTTGGTCTACGTTGATATTTATTTTCTTTGCCTACTTTACATTTGGATGCATAAGCCTCACATAAATATTTCATATTAGGAAAATAATATTCCGAAATTATTTGTTTGTAGTTTTCGTTTGGTACTCTGTGTGCTCTGTTGTGTTCGTTTAGTACTATTTCGTCTTGGTCGTGTTTGTTAAACACGTCCTGTACTAGATTGTTAGTGTATTTCATCTTTACTTTTAGAAATGAGTCCATTAAGTAATTCTGTATTTTGCCTAACGTTTCAAGATTGCAATAAATTCCATTACTTGTATCAGTATTAAGAACGTCTTTCATTATTTAACTCTGGTATTGATGAAAATGTTGCTATATGCCTGAATTGTTTCTGAAAACATACTTTTACTTTTTCACTAGTCTCTAATTCCGAATTAATAAAGATTTGGTTTTTGAAACAATTGATGGGATTTTCTACTGAGGGGATTACTTTTGTTAAACATTCTTCACTGTTAACTGTTCCTCCTGAAGTGGGCAAGGCGTTTCTGTATTGACGCATCTGCCACTTTGTTTTCCTTATCCGGTTTATATTGAAAAGTCAGTAGGTCAATGACAGCTCTCCATCTTTTAAGTTTGGTGTTCAAATTTTTATCAGATATTGCAAAAGTCAGTGGTTGATGATTGGTAAAAATATTAATAATAGGCGCGGTATAGATAATTCTTAAGCGTCTGCAATGCCCAAACTACATATCTTAGCGATATTTAAAGGACTTACATTTTTCTGGGGAAATTCGCATGTTAGCTTCGAAAAGTTTAGGAAACATTTTGCTAATATCTTCTAAATGGTTTTCTATTGTTTTAGAGAAAATAATCGCATCGTCGATGTAGACTTGGCATCTTTTACCTATTTCACTTCTTAGTACATCATCAATTGTTCGTTGAAATATACTGGGAGCAGGCTGAGGTTTCCAATATAGGAAATCGACTTTGAACTAAAAAAATTTTTTTTTTCTTAAAATGCGCGACTTACCTACTGTTGGCTGGAAAAAATTATCAAAAATAATCCAAATTTAATTCGTCACAAATTAATTTTTGGATGAAAATAATTAAAGTGAAATGACCTAATTACACAGAGTACACTGTATTTTGCAGTGGCAATGAGAAAAGCATTTCGTTGTCTAATAACGGCTAATATCATAGGCGGTTTTGATAATTTCAACCGTTGCAGTGCATGCATTTCGGTATGGGCTGCTTGTCGCCAACATAGAAACCAAGTTTGTTCGTGGGAAAATTCAGGGAGATTTGACCAAATCTAATGTGTGGGGAAATACTGTGTGCGGTGGAAGTGCTGTGTTTAGGTCAAAGGGGTGAATGCGCTAGAGTATTGCGCGTTGGGGGAGTGCTGCGTAAGGTGGAAATGCTGTGTGCGGTGGTAGTACAGACTGCAATTAACTTGTATAGGCATATGAATACTAAAATGCAAAACAACAATTATTTGTTAGCTTGACAGTTCGGTGTAGAGAATGTTGAGCGCTTTTTTTTTTATTTCGGCGTAAACGGGTTTGTGGAGAATTTTATTTCAGAGTCGATTTTAGCGCAGAGAAAGAAGATGCTTTGTGTCGGTAGATTAATTGAATGTGTTAAGCTGGTAAGGAAAAGTGATGTAGTAAGTAAAAAAAATTTTTTTTCTTAAAATGCGCAGTGTGCGACTTACCCACTGTTGGCTGGAAAAAATTATCAAAAATAATCCAAATTTAATTCGGCATAAATTAATTTTTGGATGAAAATAATTAATGTAAACTGACCTAATTACACGGAGTACACTGTATTTTGCAGTGGCAATGAGAAAAGCATTTCGTTGTCTAATAACGGCTAATATCATAGGCGGTTTTGATAATTTCAACCGTTGCAGTGCATGCATTTCGGTATGGGCTGCTTGTCGCCAACACAGAAACAGTTCGTGGGAAAATTCAGGGAGATTTGACCAAATCTAATGTGTGTGAAAATACTGTGTGCGGTGGAAGTGCTGTGTTTAGGTCAATGGAGTGAATGCGCTAGAGTATTGCGCGCTGGGGAAGTGTTGCGGTGGAAATGCTGTGTGCGGTGGTAGTACAGACTGCAATTAACTTATATAGGTTCATATATGAATATTAAAATGCAAAACAATAATTATTTGTTAGCTTCACAGTTCGGAGTTGGTGCATGTGGTGTAGAGCATGTTGAGCGCTTTTTTTTTATTTCGGCGTAGAACGGGTTTGTGAAGAATTTTACTTCAGAATCGATTTTAGCGCAGAAAAAAAATATGCTTTGTGTTAAACATTCAGAAAGTTTATTGAGTATTATTTTCTCATATTTGTACAGCAATTAAGAGCCGAGTGTGATTTTATTATAATATTTCAACGAAATTATAACATATAAAATAAATATAAAATAATATTTCGGCATCTTGCTGATTTCGGCTGAGATGTTGGCAGCCATACCGCTTTCCTTGTTCTTCTCTTCGCTAACGCCAAACCGTCCGCATGAAAGCTTGGTGTATCATGCAGCTCCCTCTTAGGGTTGTGGTGATAATGTCTTCTATGTCACTAAACGTCAATTGCAGATGGGATGCAATGAATTTGTTTAGTGTGCACCAGACTTCTCTCGCACCGACGATGAGTGGCAGAATTCTTATATTCTTGTAGGGGAATATTCTCTGGAGTTCTGCGATAAATGCCGGGGTACTATAGGAGGCTACCTTATGTTGGTATTGCTTAGTGAGTCGCTCCGGATCGTCATCGCAAACGATGACGTCGTGGAATATAATATATCCGGCTTTTTAAGTAGCCCATCTGCTCATCTGATTCCGTGGTTCAACTACTGCTTCCCATCCCCTTCTTCGCGCAGCAGAAACTGGGCGTTTTTGGATGAAATTGTGCCGATTTATTCGCTCCCAATGTGTCAGCGAGCAGCCTTGTAGCAGGTGGCTAAGGCTTTCCACTTTTCCGCATCGGGCTCGGCATTGCCTCATTTCCGGCGGATTGGACGGTATCCCCATGGTTGGAAGCAAGTTGTACCGTAGGTGAATAGACTTTATGTAGTCTTCACCTGTCCAATATCTTGGAGGTCGGTCGATGAACTTATTGCAGGCTGGGCTACTAGTAGTTTGGTAGATCCCGTTACCAGAGTACGAGTTCTCTAGCTCCTGGGCATGAAATTCTACCTGCTCTTCTTTGTTTGATTGGTTACTTAAAATCATACCTTTTAGGCGATCAATCCATTGCTGTCCGTTGGTGGCGACATCTTCGAAGAGATCATCGGATATTTTCAGCCGCTCTACCCTTTGGGTGGTGATGACGGGAATGCGGCTTCTGAACTGGAATATTCCGAGACCTCCTCGTTTGACCGCCACGTAGAATATAGAATTGTGGCAGTGGATGCTCATATGCAGGATTGTTCTTAAGCAAGCTCTAATTTTGTTTGCCCGATTCCTTTAGAGCCTTGCGTGTTACGGTTGGTCGTTGGAAATATGGTACGTATCTGGGAATGAGAAATTTTTTTATAATTTGTAGTTTCTGCTGAGGCTTCAGCGGCGATCTCCTGATCCGTTGCAGCTCCGTTAGCAGAATCTCAGAGCTGCAAGGGGTGAGAAGGCGTCGCCTATGAATTTTAAATGCTCCTCGAACCAGGGCATAGGCGAATAGCTTTTTCTTGCTCGGGACTACTTTTAGGTTAACCATCCAGCTTTTATTAGCATTAATGCTCATACCCCTTTCTTGGGCAGCTTCGAGCATCCTCTCCCCGTCCTCCTTCGAGTTTGCGAACAACACGAGGTCGTCCACATATGCGAGGCACCGCAGTCTCCTGGCAAGGCTTATTTCACTCCCATAGAAGCTATCCATCCTCTTAATAAGTTCATCCAGAACAATATTATTTGAGATATTGGGTCTCCTTGTTTGACTCCTCTGGTGACTGGTATCCGCACTGGTCCGTTTTCGGATTCTATCATCGTTTCGACATCCTGCAGGTTATGTTGAATATATCTGATGAATTTTGTATCCACGTTTATCCGCTGCAAGACACTTATTAAACTGTTGTGTGATATCGTGTCGAAGGCCTTGGGGACATCGAGCGAGATCGCACACAATGGTGTTGCTATTTTTCGATGTTGTTTTATAATGCTATGGAGCGTGAGGACGTTAGCAAAGCATCCATCTAGTTTACTGAATCCTCTCTGGTTCCGGTGCAGTTTAACTGATTCTAGCTCGGCTGCTAGGATTTAATGGAACAACCTCATTACTGTGGACGAAATTGTAATTGGCCTCTAATTGTTAATATCTGCGGTGTTGCCGGATTTTGGAACCAGAGTGGTTCTGCTTCGCTTGAGTGCGATTGGTGTATACTCCAGCAGCTGCATTCCATCGGCCCCTAGGCAGTTGGCCTTCATGCCCTTCAGAGTCTTCAGGATTTCCTCGGACGTTATTTTTGAGGTAATTAACGTACTGTGAGAAAACCCGTCAGAAATGGGCTCGTTGTCCTCTTTCGATGGGGCGGAGAGTGATTGGCGGAAGTGTAGGTCGATGGTGGCAGCTGCGGGAAGATGGTGTTCCTCTTCTGCCCATCCTCTTCCAGGGATGATTCTGTCATATTTGTACAGCAATTAATTGCCGAGTGTAATTTTGTTAGAATATTTAAACGAAATTATAACATATAAAATAAATATAAAATAATATTTCGGCATCTTGCTGATTTCGGCTGAGATGTTGGCAGCCATACCGCTTTCCTTGTTCTTCTCTTCGCTAACGCCAAACCGTCCGCATGAAAGCTTGGTGTATCATGCAGCTCCCTCTTAGGGTTGTGGTGATAATGTCTTCTATGTCACTAAACGTCAATTGCAGATGGGATGCAATGAATTTGTTTAGTGTGCACCAGACTTCTCTCGCACCGACGATGAGTGGCAGAATTCTTATATTCTTGTAGGGGAATATTCTCTGGAGTTCTGCGATAAATGCTGGGGTACTATAGGAGGCTACCTTATGTTGGTATTGCTTAGTGAGTCGCTCCGGATCGTCATCGCAGACGATGACGTCGTGGAATATAATATCCGGCTTTTTAAGTAGCCCATCTGCTCATCTGATTCCGTGGTTCAACTACTGCTTCCCATCCCCTTCTTCGCGCAGCAGAAACTGGGCGTTTTTGGATGAAATTGTGCCGATTTATTCGCTCCCAATGTGTCAGCGAGCAGCCTTGTAGCAGGTGGCTAAGGCTTTCCACTTTTCCGCATCGGGCTCGGCATTGCCTCATTTCCGGCGGATTGGACGGTATCCCCATGGTTGGAAGCAAGTTGTACCGTAGGTGAATAGACTTTATGTAGTCTTCACCTGTCCAATATCTTGGAGGTCGGTCGATGAACTTATTGCAGGCTGGGCTACTAGTAGTTTGGTAGATCCCGTTACCAGAGTACGAGTTCTCTAGCTCCTGGGCATGAAATTCTACCTGCTCTTCTTTGTTTGATTGGTTACTTAAAATCATACCTTTTAGGCGATCAATCCATTGCTGTCCGTTGGTGGCGACATCTTCGAAGAGATCATCGGATATTTTCAGCCGCTCTACCCTTTGGGTGGTGATGACGGGAATGCGGCTTCTGAACTGGAATATTCCGAGACCTCCTCGTTTGACCGCCACGTAGAATATAGAATTGTGGCAGTGGATGCTCATATGCAGGATTGTTCTTAAGCAAGCTCTAATTTTGTTTGCCCGATTCCTTTAGAGCCTTGCGTGTTACGGTTGGTCGTTGGAAATATGGTACGTATCTGGGAATGAGAAATTTTTTTATAATTTGTAGTTTCTGCTGAGGCTTCAGCGGCGATCTCCTGATCCGTTGCAGCTCCGTTAGCAGAATCTCAGAGCTGCAAGGGGTGAGAAGGCGTCGCCTATGAATTTTAAATGCTCCTCGAACCAGGGCATAGGCGAATAGCTTTTTCTTGCTCGGGACTACTTTTAGGTTAACCATCCAGCTTTTATTAGCATTAATGCTCATACCCCTTTCTTGGGCAGCTTCGAGCATCCTCTCCCCGTCCTCCTTCGAGTTTGCGAACAACACGAGGTCGTCCACATATGCGAGGCACCGCAGTCTCCTGGCAAGGCTTATTTCACTCCCATAGAAGCTATCCATCCTCTTAATAAGTTCATCCAGAACAATATTATTTGAGATATTGGGTCTCCTTGTTTGACTCCTCTGGTGACTGGTATCCGCACTGGTCCGTTTTCGGATTCTATCATCGTTTCGACATCCTGCAGGTTATGTTGAATATATCTGATGAATTTTGTATCCACGTTTATCCGCTGCAAGACACTTATTAAACTGTTGTGTGATATCGTGTCGAAGGCCTTGGGGACATCGAGCGAGATCGCACACAATGGTGTTGCTATTTTTCGATGTTGTTTTATAATGCTATGGAGCGTGAGGACGTTAGCAAAGCATCCATCTAGTTTACTGAATCCTCTCTGGTTCCGGTGCAGTTTAACTGATTCTAGCTCGGCTGCTAGGATTTAATGGAACAACCTCATTACTGTGGACGAAATTGTAATTGGCCTCTAATTGTTAATATCTGCGGTGTTGCCGGATTTTGGAACCAGAGTGGTTCTGCTTCGCTTGAGTGCGATTGGTGTATACTCCAGCAGCTGCATTCCATCGGCCCCTAGGCAGTTGGCCTTCATGCCCTTCAGAGTCTTCAGGATTTCCTCGGACGTTATTTTTGAGGTAATTAACGTACTGTGAGAAAACCCGTCAGAAATGGGCTCGTTGTCCTCTTTCGATGGGGCGGAGAGTGATTGGCGGAAGTGTAGGTCGATGGTGGCAGCTGCGGGAAGATGGTGTTCCTCTTCTGCCCATCCTCTTCCAGGGATGATTCTGTCATATTTGTACAGCAATTAATTGCCGAGTGTAATTTTGTTAGAATATTTAAACGAAATTATAACATATAAAATAAATATAAAATAATATTTCGGCATCTTGCTGATTTCGGCTGAGATGTTGGCAGCCATACCGCTTTCCTTGTTCTTCTCTTCGCTAACGCCAAACCGTCCGCATGAAAGCTTGGTGTATCATGCAGCTCCCTCTTAGGGTTGTGGTGATAATGTCTTCTATGTCACTAAACGTCAATTGCAGATGGGATGCAATGAATTTGTTTAGTGTGCACCAGACTTCTCTCGCACCGACGATGAGTGGCAGAATTCTTATATTCTTGTAGGGGAATATTCTCTGGAGTTCTGCGATAAATGCTGGGGTACTATAGGAGGCTACCTTATGTTGGTATTGCTTAGTGAGTCGCTCCGGATCGTCATCGCAGACGATGACGTCGTGGAATATAATATCCGGCTTTTTAAGTAGCCCATCTGCTCATCTGATTCCGTGGTTCAACTACCGCTTCCCATCCCCTTCTTCGCGCAGCAGAAACCGGGCGTTTTTGGATGAAATTGTGCCGATTTATTCGCTCCCAATGTGTCAGCGAGCAGCCTTGTAGCACGTGGCTAAGGCTTTCCACTTTTCCGCATCGGGCTCGGCATTGCCTCATTTCCGGCGGATTGGACGGTATCCCCATGGTTGGAAGCAAGTTGTACCGTAGGTGAATAGACTTTATGTAGTCTTCACCTATCCAATATCTTGGAGGTCGGTCGATGAACTTATTGCAGGCTGGGCTACTAGTAGTTTGGTAGATCCCGTTACCAGAGTACGAGTTCTCTAGCTCCTGGGCATGAAATTCTACCTGCTCTTCTTTGTTTGATTGGTTACTTAAAATCATACCTTTTAGGCGATCAATCCATTGCTGTCCGTTGGTGGCGACATCTTCGAAGAGATCATCGGATATTTTCAGCCGCTCTACCCTTTGGGTGGTGATGACGGGAATGCGGCTTCTGAACTGGAATATTCCGAGACCTCCTCGTTTGACCGCCACGTAGAATATAGAATTGTGGCAGTGGATGCTCATATGCAGGATTGTTCTTAAGCAAGCTCTAATTTTGTTTGCCCGATTCCTTTAGAGCCTTGCGTGTTACGGTTGGTCGTTGGAAATATGGTACGTATCTGGGAATGAGAAATTTTTTTATAATTTGTAGTTTCTGCTGAGGCTTCAACGGCGCTCTCCTGATCCGTTGCAGCTCCGTTAGCAGAATCTCAGAGCTGCAAGGGGTGAGAAGGCGTCGCCTATTAATTTTAAATGCTTCTCGAACCAGGGCACGAATGCTGATGTTCTCATATTCAGCTGGATGGTTGTCGGCGAATAGCTTTTTCTTGCTCGGGACTACTTTTAGGTTAACCATCCAGCTTTTATTAGCATTAATGCTCATACCCCTTTCTTGGGCAGCTTCGAGCATCCTCTCCCCGTCCTCCTTCGAGTTTGCGAACAACACGAGGTCGTCCACATATGCGAGGCACCGCAGTCTCCTGGCAAGGCTTATTTCACTCCCATAGAAGCTATCCATCCTCTTAATAAGTTCATCCAGAACAATATTATTTGAGATATTGGGTCTCCTTGTTTGACTCCTCTGGTGAGTGGTATCCGCACTGGTCCGTTTTCGGATTCTATCATCGTTTCGACATCCTGCAGGTTATGTTGAATATATCTGATGAATTTTGTATCCACGTTTATCCGCTGCAAGACACTTATTAAACTGTTGTGTAATATCGTGTCGAAGGCCTTGGGGACATCGAGCGAGATCGCACACAATGGTGTTGCTATTTTTCGATGTTGTTTTATAATGCTATGGAGCGTGAGGACGTTAGCAAAGCATCCATCTAGTTTACTGAATCCTCTCTGGTTCCTGTGCAGTTTAACTGATTCTAGCTCGGCTGCTAGGATTTAATGGAACAACCTCATTACTGTGGACGAAATTGTAATTGGCCTCTAATTGTTAATATCTGCGGTGTTGCCGGATTTTGGAACCAGAGTGGTTCTGCTTCGCTTGAGTGCGATTGGTGTATACTCCAGCAGCTGCATTCCATCGGCCCCTAGGCAGTTGGCCTTCATGCCCTTCAGAGTCTTCAGGATTTCCTCGGACGTTATTTTTGAGGTAATTAACGTACTGTGAGAAAACCCGTCAGAAATGGGCTCGTTGTCCTCTTTCGATGGGGCGGAGAGTGATTGGCGGAAGTGTAGGTCGATGGTGGCAGCTGCGGGAAGATGGTGTTCCTCTTCTGCCCATCCTCTTCCAGGGATGATTCTGTCATATTTGTACAGCAATTAATTGCCGAGTGTAATTTTGTTAGAATATTTAAACGAAATTATAACATATAAAATAAATATAAAATAATATTTCGGCATCTTGCTGATTTCGGCTGAGATGTTGGCAGCCATACCGCTTTTCTTGTTCTTCTCTTCGCTAACGCCAAACCGTCCGCATGAAAGCTTGGTGTATCATGCAGCTCCCTCTTAGGGTTGTGGTGATAATGTCTTCTATGTCACTAAACGTCAATTGCAGATGGGATGCAATGAATTTGTTTAGTGTGCACCAGACTTCTCTCGCACCGACGATGAGTGGCAGAATTCTTATATTCTTGTAGGGGAATATTCTCTGGAGTTCTGCGATAAATGCTGGGGTACTATAGGAGGCTACCTTATGTTGGTATTGCTTAGTGAGTCGCTCCGGATCGTCATCGCAGACGATGACGTCGTGGAATATAATATCCGGCTTTTTAAGTAGCCCATCTGCTCATCTGATTCCGTGGTTCAACTACCGCTTCCCATCCCCTTCTTCGCGCAGCAGAAACCGGGCGTTTTTGGATGAAATTGTGCCGATTTATTCGCTCCCAATGTGTCAGCGAGCAGCCTTGTAGCACGTGGCTAAGGCTTTCCACTTTTCCGCATCGGTGTAATTTTGTTAGAATATTTAAACGAAATTATAACATATAAAATAAATATAAAATAATATTTCGGCATCTTGCTGATTTCGGCTGAGATGTTGGCAGCCATACCGCTTTTCTTGTTCTTCTCTTCGCTAACGCCAAACCGTCCGCATGAAAGCTTGGTGTATCATGCAGCTCCCTCTTAGGGTTGTGGTGATAATGTCTTCTATGTCACTAAACGTCAATTGCAGATGGGATGCAATGAATTTGTTTAGTGTGCACCAGACTTCTCTCGCACCGACGATGAGTGGCAGAATTCTTATATTCTTGTAGGGGAATATTCTCTGGAGTTCTGCGATAAATGCTGGGGTACTATAGGAGGCTACCTTATGTTGGTATTGCTTAGTGAGTCGCTCCGGATCGTCATCGCAGACGATGACGTCGTGGAATATAATATCCGGCTTTTTAAGTAGCCCATCTGCTCATCTGATTCCGTGGTTCAACTACCGCTTCCCATCCCCTTCTTCGCGCAGCAGAAACCGGGCGTTTTTGGATGAAATTGTGCCGATTTATTCGCTCCCAATGTGTCAGCGAGCAGCCTTGTAGCACGTGGCTAAGGCTTTCCACTTTTCCGCATCGGGCTCGGCATTGCCTCATTTCCGGCGGATTGGACGGTATCCCCATGGTTGGAAGCAAGTTGTACCGTAGGTGAATAGACTTTATGTAGTCTTCACCTGTCCAATATCTTGGAGGTCGGTCGATGAACTTATTGCAGGCTGGGCTACTAGTAGTTTGGTAGATCCCGTTACCAGAGTACGAGTTCTCTAGCTCCTGGGCATGAAATTCTACCTGCTCTTCTTTGTTTGATTGGTTACTTAAAATCATACCTTTTAGGCGATCAATCCATTGCTGTCCGTTGGTGGCGACATCTTCGAAGAGATCATCGGATATTTTCAGCCGCTCTACCCTTTGGGTGGTGATGACGGGAATGCGGCTTCTGAACTGGA
This sequence comes from Pocota personata, assembly GCA_963082735.1. Classification (NCBI taxonomy): domain Eukaryota; kingdom Metazoa; phylum Arthropoda; class Insecta; order Diptera; family Syrphidae; genus Pocota; species Pocota personata. Next base: position 7,777,978 of record OY720433.1, read on the forward strand.
ATATTCCGAGACCTCCTCGTTTGACCGCCACGTAGAATATAGAATTGTGGCAGTGGATGCTCATATGCAGGATTGTTCTTAAGCAAGCTCTAATTTTGTTTGCCCGATTCCTTTAGAGCCTTGCGTGTTACGGTTGGTCGTTGGAAATATGGTACGTATCTGGGAATGAGAAATTTTTTTATAATTTGTAGTTTCTGCTGAGGCTTCAACGGCGCTCTCCTGATCCGTTGCAGCTCCGTTAGCAGAATCTCAGAGCTGCAAGGGGTGAGAAGGCGTCGCCTATTAATTTTAAATGCTTCTCGAACCAGGGCACGAATGCTGATGTTCTCATATTCAGCTGGATGGTTGTCGGCGAATAGCTTTTTCTTGCTCGGGACTACTTTTAGGTTAACCATCCAGCTTTTATTAGCATTAATGCTCATACCCCTTTCTTGGGCAGCTTCGAGCATCCTCTCCCCGTCCTCCTTCGAGTTTGCGAACAACACGAGGTCGTCCACATATGCGAGGCACCGCAGTCTCCTGGCAAGGCTTATTTCACTCCCATAGAAGCTATCCATCCTCTTAATAAGTTCATCCAGAACAATATTATTTGAGATATTGGGTCTCCTTGTTTGACTCCTCTGGTGAGTGGTATCCGCACTGGTCCGTTTTCGGATTCTATCATCGTTTCGACATCCTGCAGGTTATGTTGAATATATCTGATGAATTTTGTATCCACGTTTATCCGCTGCAAGACACTTATTAAACTGTTGTGTAATATCGTGTCGAAGGCCTTGGGGACATCGAGCGAGATCGCACACAATGGTGTTGCTATTTTTCGATGTTGTTTTATAATGCTATGGAGCGTGAGGACGTTAGCAAAGCATCCATCTAGTTTACTGAATCCTCTCTGGTTCCGGTGCAGTTTAACTGATTCTAGCTCGGCTGCTAGGATTTAATGGAACAACCTCATTACTGTGGACGAAATTGTAATTGGCCTCTAATTGTTAATATCTGCGGTGTTGCCGGATTTTGGAACCAGAGTGGTTCTGCTTCGCTTGAGTGCGATTGGTGTATACTCCAGCAGCTGCATTCCATCGGCCCCTAGGCAGTTGGCCTTCATGCCCTTCAGAGTCTTCAGGATTTCCTCGGACGTTATTTTTGAGGTAATTAACGTAATGTGAGAAAACCCGTCAGAAATGGGCTCGTTGTCCTCTTTCGATGGGGCGGAGAGTGATTGGCGGAAGTGTAGGTCGATGGTGGCAGCTGCGGGAAGATGGTGTTCCTCTTCTGCCCATCCTCTTCCAGGGATGATTCTGTCATATTTGTACAGCAATTAATTGCCGAGTGTAATTTTGTTAGAATATTTAAACGAAATTATAACATATAAAATAAATATAAAATAATATTTCGGCATCTTGCTGATTTCGGCTGAGATGTTGGCAGCCATACCGCTTTTCTTGTTCTTCTCTTCGCTAACGCCAAACCGTCCGCATGAAAGCTTGGTGTATCATGCAGCTCCCTCTTAGGGTTGTGGTGATAATGTCTTCTATGTCACTAAACGTCAATTGCAGATGGGATGCAATGAATTTGTTTAGTGTGCACCAGACTTCTCTCGCACCGACGATGAGTGGCAGAATTCTTATATTCTTGTAGGGGAATATTCTCTGGAGTTCTGCGATAAATGCTGGGGTACTATAGGAGGCTACCTTATGTTGGTATTGCTTAGTGAGTCGCTCCGGATCGTCATCGCAGACGATGACGTCGTGGAATATAATATCCGGCTTTTTAAGTAGCCCATCTGCTCATCTGATTCCGTGGTTCAACTACCGCTTCCCATCCCCTTCTTCGCGCAGCAGAAACCGGGCGTTTTTGGATGAAATTGTGCCGATTTATTCGCTCCCAATGTGTCAGCGAGCAGCCTTGTAGCACGTGGCTAAGGCTTTCCACTTTTCCGCATCGGGCTCGGCATTGCCTCATTTCCGGCGGATTGGACGGTATCCCCATGGTTGGAAGCAAGTTGTACCGTAGGTGAATAGACTTTATGTAGTCTTCACCTATCCAATATCTTGGAGGTCGGTCGATGAACTTATTGCAGGCTGGGCTACTAGTAGTTTGGTAGATCCCGTTACCAGAGTACGAGTTCTCTAGCTCCTGGGCATGAAATTCTACCTGCTCTTCTTTGTTTGATTGGTTACTTAAAATCATACCTTTTAGGCGATCAATCCATTGCTGTCCGTTGGTGGCGACATCTTCGAAGAGATCATCGGATATTTTCAGCCGCTCTACCCTTTGGGTGGTGATGACGGGAATGCGGCTTCTGAACTGGAATATTCCGAGACCTCCTCGTTTGACCGCCACGTAGAATATAGAATTGTGGCAGTGGATGCTCATATGCAGGATTGTTATTAAGCAAGCTCTAATTTTGTTTGCCCGATTCCTTTAGAGCCTTGCGTGTTACGGTTGGTCGTTGGAAATATGGTACGTATCTGGGAATGAGAATTTTTTTTATAATTTGTAGTTTCTGCTGAGGCTTCAACGGCGCTCTCCTGATCCGTTGCAGCTCCGTTAGCAGAATCTCAGAGCTGCAAGGGGTGAGAAGGCGTCGCCTATTAATTTTAAATGCTTCTCGAACCAGGGCACGAATGCTGATGTTCTCATATTCAGCTGGATGGTTGTCGGCGAATAGCTTTTTCTTGCTCGGGACTACTTTTAGGTTAACCATCCAGCTTTTATTAGCATTAATGCTCATACCCCTTTCTTGGGCAGCTTCGAGCATCCTCTCCCCGTCCTCCTTCGAGTTTGCGAACAACACGAGGTCGTCCACATATGCGAGGCACCGCAGTCTCCTGGCAAGGCTTATTTCACTCCCATAGAAGCTATCCATCCTCTTAATAAGTTCATCCAGAACAATATTATTTGAGATATTGGGTCTCCTTGTTTGACTCCTCTGGTGAGTGGTATCCGCACTGGTCCGTTTTCGGATTCTATCATCGTTTCGACATCCTGCAGGTTATGTTGAATATATCTGATGAATTTTGTATCCACGTTTATCCGCTGCAAGACACTTATTAAACTGTTGTGTAATATCGTGTCGAAGGCCTTGGGGACATCGAGCGAGATCGCACACAATGGTGTTGCTATTTTTCGATGTTGTTTTATAATGCTATGGAGCGTGAGGACGTTAGCAAAGCATCCATCTAGTTTACTGAATCCTCTCTGGTTCCGGTGCAGTTTAACTGATTCTAGCTCGGCTGCTAGGATTTAATGGAACAACCTCATTACTGTGGACGAAATTGTAATTGGCCTCTAATTGTTAATATCTGCGGTGTTGCCGGATTTTGGAACCAGAGTGGTTCTGCTTCGCTTGAGTGCGATTGGTGTATACTCCAGCAGCTGCATTCCATCGGCCCCTAGGCAGTTGGCCTTCATGCCCTTCAGAGTCTTCAGGATTTCCTCGGACGTTATTTTTGAGGTAATTAACGTACTGTGAGAAAACCCGTCAGAAATGGGCTCGTTGTCCTCTTTCGATGGGGCGGAGAGTGATTGGCGGAAGTGTAGGTCGATGGTGGCAGCTGCGGGAAGATGGTGTTCCTCTTCTGCCCATCCTCTTCCAGGGATGATTCTGTCATATTTGTACAGCAATTAATTGCCGAGTGTAATTTTGTTAGAATATTTAAACGAAATTATAACATATAAAATAAATATAAAATAATATTTCGGCATCTTGCTGATTTCGGCTGAGATGTTGGCAGCCATACCGCTTTCCTTGTTCTTCTCTTCGCTAACGCCAAACCGTCCGCATGAAAGCTTGGTGTATCATGCAGCTCCCTCTTAGGGTTGTGGTGATAATGTCTTCTATGTCACTAAACGTCAATTGCAGATGGGATGCAATGAATTTGTTTAGTGTGCACCAGACTTCTCTCGCACCGACGATGAGTGGCAGAATTCTTATATTCTTGTAGGGGAATTTTCTCTGGAGTTCTGCGATAAATGCTGGGGTACTATAGGAGGCTACCTTATGTTGGTATTGCTTACTGAGTCGCTCCGGATCGTCATCGCAGACGATGACGTCGTGGAATATAATATCCGGCTTTTTAAGTAGCCCATCTGCTCATCTGATTCCGTGGTTCAACTACCGCTTCCCATCCCCTTCTTCGCGCAGCAGAAACCGGGCGTTTTTGGATGAAATTGTGCCGATTTATTCGCTCCCAATGTGTCAGCGAGCAGCCTTGTAGCACGTGGCTAAGGCTTTCCACTTTTCCGCATCGGTGTAATTTTGTTAGAATATTTAAACGAAATTATAACATATAAAATAAATATAAAATAATATTTCGGCATCTTGCTGATTTCGGCTGAGATGTTGGCAGCCATACCGCTTTCCTTGTTCTTCTCTTCGCTAACGCCAAACCGTCCGCATGAAAGCTTGGTGTATCATGCAGCTCCCTCTTAGGGTTGTGGTGATAATGTCTTCTATGTCACTAAACGTCAATTGCAGATGGGATGCAATGAATTTGTTTAGTGTGCACCAGACTTCTCTCGCACCGACGATGAGTGGCAGAATTCTTATATTCTTGTAGGGGAATTTTCTCTGGAGTTCTGCGATAAATGCTGGGGTACTATAGGAGGCTACCTTATGTTGGTATTGCTTAGTGAGTCGCTCCGGATCGTCATCGCAGACGATGACGTCGTGGAATATAATATCCGGCTTTTTAAGTAGCCCATCTGCTCATCTGATTCCGTGGTTCAACTACCGCTTCCCATCCCCTTCTTCGCGCAGCAGAAACCGGGCGTTTTTGGATGAAATTGTGCCGATTTATTCGCTCCCAATGTGTCAGCGAGCAGCCTTGTAGCACGTGGCTAAGGCTTTCCACTTTTCCGCATCGGTGTAATTTTGTTAGAATATTTAAACGAAATTATAACATATAAAATAAATATAAAATAATATTTCGGCATCTTGCTGATTTCGGCTGAGATGTTGGCAGCCATACCGCTTTTCTTGTTCTTCTCTTCGCTAACGCCAAACCGTCCGCATGAAAGCTTGGTGTATCATGCAGCTCCCTCTTAGGGTTGTGGTGATAATGTCTTCTATGTCACTAAACGTCAATTGCAGATGGGATGCAATGAATTTGTTTAGTGTGCACCAGACTTCTCTCGCACCGACGATGAGTGGCAGAATTCTTATATTCTTGTAGGGGAATATTCTCTGGAGTTCTGCGATAAATGCTGGGGTACTATAGGAGGCTACCTTATGTTGGTATTGCTTAGTGAGTCGCTCCGGATCGTCATCGCAGACGATGACGTCGTGGAATATAATATCCGGCTTTTTAAGTAGCCCATCTGCTCATCTGATTCCGTGGTTCAACTACCGCTTCCCATCCCCTTCTTCGCGCAGCAGAAACCGGGCGTTTTTGGATGAAATTGTGCCGATTTATTCGCTCCCAATGTGTCAGCGAGCAGCCTTGTAGCACGTGGCTAAGGCTTTCCACTTTTCCGCATCGGGCTCGGCATTGCCTCATTTCCGGCGGATTGGACGGTATCCCCATGGTTGGAAGCAAGTTGTACCGTAGGTGAATAGACTTTATGTAGTCTTCACCTGTCCAATATCTTGGAGGTCGGTCGATGAACTTATTGCAGGCTGGGCTACTAGTAGTTTGGTAGATCCCGTTACCAGAGTACGAGTTCTCTAGCTCCTGGGCATGAAATTCTACCTGCTCTTCTTTGTTTGATTGGTTACTTAAAATCATACCTTTTAGGCGATCAATCCATTGCTGTCCGTTGGTGGCGACATCTTCGAAGAGATCATCGGATATTTTCAGCCGCTCTACCCTTTGGGTGGTGATGACGGGAATGCGGCTTCTGAACTGGAATATTCCGAGACCTCCTCGTTTGACCGCCACGTAGAATATAGAATTGTGGCAGTGGATGCTCATATGCAGGATTGTTCTTAAGCAAGCTCTAATTTTGTTTGCCCGATTCCTTTAGAGCCTTGCGTGTTACGGTTGGTCGTTGGAAATATGGTACGTATCTGGGAATGAGAAATTTTTTTATAATTTGTAGTTTCTGCTGAGGCTTCAACGGTGCTCTCCTGATCCGTTGCAGCTCCGTTAGCAGAATCTCAGAGCTGCAAGGGGTGAGAAGGCGTCGCCTATTAATTTTAAATGCTCCTCGAACCAGGGCACGAATGCTGATGTTCTCATATTCAGCTGGATGGTTGTCGGCGAATAGCTTTTTCTTGCTCGGGACTACTTTTAGGTTAACCATCCAGCTTTTATTAGCATTAATGCTCATACCCCTTTCTTGGGCAGCTTCGAGCATCCTCTCCCCGTCCTCCTTCGAGTTTGCGAACAACACGAGGTCGTCCACATATGCGAGGCACCGCAGTCTCCTGGCAAGGCTTATTTCACTCCCATAGAAGCTATCCATCCTCTTAATAAGTTCATCCAGAACAATATTATTTGAGATATTGGGTCTCCTTGTTTGACTCCTCTGGTGAGTGGTATCCGCACTGGTCCGTTTTCGGATTCTATCATCGTTTCGACATCCTGCAGGTTATGTTGAATATATCTGATGAATTTTGTATCCACGTTTATCCGCTGCAAGACACTTATTAAACTGTTGTGTAATATCGTGTCGAAGGCCTTGGGGACATCGAGCGAGATCGCACACAATGGTGTTGCTATTTTTCGATGTTGTTTTATAATGCTATGGAGCGTGAGGACGTTAGCAAAGCATCCATCTAGTTTACTGAATCCTCTCTGGTTCCGGTGCAGTTTAACTGATTCTAGCTCGGCTGCTAGGATTTAATGGAACAACCTCATTACTGTGGACGAAATTGTAATTGGCCTCTAATTGTTAATATCTGCGGTGTTGCCGGATTTTGGAACCAGAGTGGTTCTGCTTCGCTTGAGTGCGATTGGTGTATACTCCAGCAGCTGCATTCCATCGGCCCCTAGGCAGTTGGCCTTCATGCCCTTCAGAGTCTTCAGGATTTCCTCGGACGTTATTTTTGAGGTAATTAACGTACTGTGAGAAAACCCGTCAGAAATGGGCTCGTTGTCCTCTTTCGATGGGGCGGAGAGTGATTGGCGGAAGTGTAGGTCGATGGTGGCAGCTGCGGGAAGATGGTGTTCCTCTTCTGCCCATCCTCTTCCAGGGATGATTCTGTCATATTTGTACAGCAATTAATTGCCGAGTGTAATTTTGTTAGAATATTTAAACGAAATTATAACATATAAAATAAATATAAAATAATATTTCGGCATCTTGCTGATTTCGGCTGAGATGTTGGCAGCCATACCGCTTTTCTTGTTCTTCTCTTCGCTAACGCCAAACCGTCCGCATGAAAGCTTGGTGTATCATGCAGCTCCCTCTTAGGGTTGTGGTGATAATGTCTTCTATGTCACTAAACGTCAATTGCAGATGGGATGCAATGAATTTGTTTAGTGTGCACCAGACTTCTCTCGCACCGACGATGAGTGGCAGAATTCTTATATTCTTGTAGGAGAATATTCTCTGGAGTTCTGCGATAAATGCTGGGGTACTATAGGAGGCTACCTTATGTTGGTATTGCTTAGTGAGTCGCTCCGGATCGTCATCGCAGACGATGGCGTCGTGGAATATAATATCCGGCTTTTTAAGTAGCCCATCTGCTCATCTGATTCCGTGGTTCAACTACCACTTCCCATCCCCTTCTTCGCGCAGCAGAAACCGGGCGTTTTTGGATGAAATTGTGCCGATTTATTCGCTCCCAATGTGTCAGCGAGCAGCCTTGTAGCACGTGGCTAAGGCTTTCCACTTTTCCGCATCGGGCTCGGCATTGCCTCATTTCCGGCGGATTGGACGGTATCCCCATGGTTGGAAGCAAGTTGTACCGTAGGTGAATAGACTTTATGTAGTCTTCACCTGTCCAATATCTTGGAGGTCGGTCGATGAACTTATTGCAGGCTGGGGTACTAGTAGTTTGGTAGATCCCGTTACCAGAGTACGAGTTCTCTAGCTCCTGGGCATGAAATTCTACCTGCTCTTCTTTGTTTGATTGGTTACTTAAAATCATACCTTTTAGGCGATCAATCCATTGCTGTCCGTTGGTGGCGACATCTTCGAAGAGATCATCGGATATTTTCAGCCGCTCTACCCTTTGGGTGGTGATGACGGGAATGCGGCTTCTGAACTGGAATATTCCGAGACCTCCTCGTTTGACCGCCACGTAGAATATAGAATTGTGGCAGTGGATGCTCATATGCAGGATTGTTCTTAAGCAAGCTCTAATTTTGTTTGCCCGATTCCTTTAGAGCCTTGCGTGTTACGGTTGGTCGTTGGAAATATGGTACGTATCTGGGAATGAGAAATTTTTTTATAATTTGTAGTTTCTGCTGAGGCTTAAACGGCGCTCTCCTGATCCGTTGCAGCTCCGTTAGCAGAATCTCAGAGCTGCAAGGGGTGAGAAGGCGTCGCCTATTAATTTTAAATGCTCCTCGAACCAGGGGACGAATGCTGATGTTCTCATATTCAGCTGGATGGTTGTCGGCGAATAGCTTTTTCTTGCTCGGGACTACTTTTAGGTTAACCATCCAGCTTTTATTAGCATTAATGCTCATACCCCTTTCTTGGGCAGCTTCGAGCATCCTCTCCCCGTCCTCCTTCGAGTTTGCGAACAACACGAGGTCGTCCACATATGCGAGGCACCGCAGTCTCCTGGCAAGGCTTATTTCACTCCCATAGAAGCTATCCATCCTCTTAATAAGTTCATCCAGAACAATATTATTTGAGATATTGGGTCTCCTTGTTTGACTCCTCTGGTGAGTGGTATCCGCACTGGTCCGTTTTCGGATTCTATCATCGTTTCGACATCCTGCAGGTTATGTTGAATATATCTGATGAATTTTGTATCCACGTTTATCCGCTGCAAGACACTTATTAAACTGTTGTGTAATATCGTGTCGAAGGCCTTGGGGACATCGAGCGAGATCGCACACAATGGTGTTGCTATTTTTCGATGTTGTTTTATAATGCTATGGAGCGTGAGGACGTTAGCAAAGCATCCATCTAGTTTACTGAATCCTCTCTGGTTCCGGTGCAGTTTAACTGATTCTAGCTCGGCTGCTAGGATTTAATGGAACAACCTCATTACTGTGGACGAAATTGTAATTGGCCTCTAATTGTTAATATCTGCGGTGTTGCCGGATTTTGGAACCAGAGTGGTTCTGCTTCGCTTGAGTGCGATTGGTGTATACTCCAGCAGCTGCATTCCATCGGCCCCTAGGCAGTTGGCCTTCATGCCCTTCAGAGTCTTCAGGATTTCCTCGGACGTTATTTTTGAGGTAATTAACGTACTGTGAGAAAACCCGTCAGAAATGGGCTCGTTGTCCTCTTTCGATGGGGCGGAGAGTGATTGGCGGAAGTGTAGGTCGATGGTGGCAGCTGCGGGAAGATGGTGTTCCTCTTCTGCCCATCCTCTTCCAGGGATGATTCTGTCATATTTGTACAGCAATTAATTGCCGAGTGTAATTTTGTTAGAATATTTAAACGAAATTATAACATATAAAATAAATATAAAATAATATTTCGGCATCTTGCTGATTTCGGCTGAGATGTTGGCAGCCATACCGCTTTCCTTGTTCTTCTCTTCGCTAACGCCAAACCGTCCGCATGAAAGCTTGGTGTATCATGCAGCTCCCTCTTAGGGTTGTGGTGATAATGTCTTCTATGTCACTAAACGTCAATTGCAGATGGGATGCAATGAATTTGTTTAGTGTGCACCAGACTTCTCTCGCACCGACGATGAGTGGCAGAATTCTTATATTCTTGTAGGGGATTATTCTCTGGAGTTCTGCGATAAATGCTGGGGTACTATAGGAGGCTACCTTATGTTGGTATTGCTTAGTGAGTCGCTCCGGATCGTCATCGCAGACGATGACGTCGTGGAATATAATATCCGGCTTTTTAAGTAGCCCATCTGCTCATCTGATTCCGTGGTTCAACTACCGCTTCCCATCCCCTTCTTCGCGCAGCAGAAACCGGGCGTTTTTGGATGAAATTGTGCCGATTTATTCGCTCCCAATGTGTCAGCGAGCAGCCTTGTAGCACGTGGCTAAGGCTTTCCACTTTTCCGCATCGGGCTCGGCATTGCCTCATTTCCGGCGGATTGGACGGTATCCCCATGGTTGGAAGCAAGTTGTACCGTAGGTGAATAGACTTTATGTAGTCTTCACCTGTCCAATATCTTGGAGGTCGGTCGATGAACTTATTGCAGGCTGGGCTACTAGTAGTTTGGTAGATCCCGTTACCAGAGTACGAGTTCTCTAGCTCCTGGGCATGAAATTCTACCTGCTCTTCTTTGTTTGATTGGTTACTTAAAATCATACCTTTTAGGCGATCAATCCATTGCTGTCCGTTGGTGGCGACATCTTCGAAGAGATCATCGGATATTTTCAGCCGCTCTACCCTTTGGGTGGTGATGACGGGAATGCGGCTTCTGAACTGGAATATTCCGAGACCTCCTCGTTTGACCGCCACGTAGAATATAGAATTGTGGCAGTGGATGCTCATATGCAGGATTGTTCTTAAGCAAGCTCTAATTTTGTTTGCCCGATTCCTTTAGAGCCTTGCGTGTTACGGTTGGTCGTTGGAAATATGGTACGTATCTGGGAATGAGAAATTTTTTTATAATTTGTAGTTTCTGCTGAGGTTTCAACGGCGCTCTCCTAATCCGTTGCAGCTCCGTTAGCAGAATCTCAGAGCTGCAAGGGGTGAGAAGGCGTCGCCTATTAATTTTAAATGCTCCTCGAACCAGGGCACGAATGCTGATGTTCTCATATTCAGCTGGATGGTTGTCGGCGAATAGCTTTTTCTTGCTCGGGACTACTTTTAGGTTAACCATCCAGCTTTTATTAGCATTAATGCTCATACCCCTTTCTTGGGCAGCTTCGAGCATCCTCTCCCCGTCCTCCTTCGAGTTTGCGAACAACACGAGGTCGTCCACATATGCGAGGCACCGCAGTCTCCTGGCAAGGCTTATTTCACTCCCATAGAAGCTATCCATCCTCTTAATAAGTTCATCCAGAACAATATTATTTGAGATATTGGGTCTCCTTGTTTGACTCCTCTGGTGAGTGGTATCCGCACTGGTCCGTTTTCGGATTCTATCATCGTTTCGACATCCTGCAGGTTATGTTGAATATATCTGATGAATTTTGTATCCACGTTTATCCGCTGCAAGACACTTATTAAACTGTTGTGTGATATCATGTCGAAGGCCTTGGGGACATCGAGCGAGATCGCACACAATGGTGTTGCTATCTTTCGATGTTGTTTTATAATGCTATGGAGCGTGAGGACGTTAGCAAAGCATCCATCTAGTTTACTGAATCCTCTCTGGTTCCGGTGCAGTTTAACTGATTCTAGCTCGGCTGCTAGGATTTAATGGAACAACCTCATTACTGTGGACGAAATTGTAATTGGCCTCTAATTGTTAATATCTGCGGTGTTGCCGGATTTTGGAACCAGAGTGGTTCTGCTTCGCTTGAGTGCGATTGGTGTATACTCCAGCAGCTGCATTCCATCGGCCCCTAGGCAGTTGGCCTTCATGCCCTTCAGAGTCTTCAGGATTTCCTCGGACGTTATTTTTGAGGTAATTAACGTACTGTGAGAAAACCCGTCAGAAATGGGCTCGTTGTCCTCTTTCGATGGGGCGGAGAGTGATTGGCGGAAGTGTAGGTCGATGGTGGCAGCTGCGGGAAGATGGTGTTCCTCTTCTGCCCATCCTCTTCCAGGGATGATTCTGTCATATTTGTACAGCAATTAATTGCCGAGTGTAATTTTGTTAGAATATTTAAACGAAATTATAACATATAAAATAAATATAAAATAATATTTCGGCATCTTGCTGATTTCGGCTGAGATGTTGGCAGCCATACCGCTTTCCTTGTTCTTCTCTTCGCTAACGCCAAACCGTCCGCATGAAAGCTTGGTGTATCATGCAGCTCCCTCTTAGGGTTGTGGTGATAATGTCTTCTATGTCACTAAACGTCAATTGCAGATGGGATGCAATGAATTTGTTTAGTGTGCACCAGACTTCTCTCGCACCGACGATGAGTGGCAGAATTCTTATATTCTTGTAGGGGAATATTCTCTGGAGTTCTGCGATAAATGCTGGGGTACTATAGGAGGCTACCTTATGTTGGTATTGCTTAGTGAGTCGCTCCGGATCGTCATCGCAGACGATGGCGTCGTCTCTAATGTGGAATATAATATCCGGGTTTTTAAGTAGCCCATCTGCTCATCTGATTCCGTGGTTCAACTACCGCTTCCCATCCCCTTCTTCGCGCAGCAGAAACCGGGCGTTTTTGGATGAAATTGTGCCGATTTATTCGCTCCCAATGTGTCAGCGAGCAGCCTTGTAGCACGTGGCTAAGGCTTTCCACTTTTCCGCATCGGGCTCGGCATTGCCTCATTTCCGGCGGATTGGACGGTATCCCCATGGTTGGAAGCAAGTTGTACCGTAGGTGAATAGACTTTATGTAGTCTTCACCTGTCCAATATCTTGGAGGTCGGTCGATGAACTTATTGCAGGCTGGGCTACTAGTAGTTTGGTAGATCCCGTTACCAGAGTACGAGTTCTCTAGCTCCTGGGCATGAAATTCTACCTGCTCTTCTTTGTTTGATTGGTTACTTAAAATCATACCTTTTAGGCGATCAATCCATTGCTGTCCGTTGGTGGCGACATCTTCGAAGAGATCATCGGATATTTTCAGCCGCTCTACCCTTTGGGTGGTGATGACGGGAATGTGGCTTCTGAACTGGAATATTCCGAGACCTCCTCGTTTGACCGCCACGTAGAATATAGAATTGTGGCAGTGGATGCTCATATGCAGGATTGTTCTTAAGCAAGCTCTAATTTTGTTTGCCCGATTCCTTTAGAGCCTTGCGTGTTACGGTTGGTCGTTGGAAATATGGTACGTATCTGGGAATGAGAAATTTTTTTATAATTTGTAGTTTCTGCTGAGGCTTCAACGGCGCTCTCCTGATCCGTTGCAGCTCCGTTAGCAGAATCTCAGAGCTGCAAGGGGTGAGAAGGCGTCGCCTATTAATTTTAAATGCTCCTCGAACCAGGGCACGAATGCTGATGTTCTCATATTCAGCTGGATGGTTGTCGGCGAATAGCTTTTTCTTGCTCGGGACTACTTTTAGGTTAACCATCCAGCTTTTATTAGCATTAATGCTCATACCCCTTTCTTGGGCAGCTTCGAGCATCCTCTCCCCGTCCTCCTTCGAGTTTGCGAACAACACGAGGTCGTCCACATATGCGAGGCACCGCAGTCTCCTGGCAAGGCTTATTTCACTCCCATAGAAGCTATCCATCCTCTTAATAAGTTCATCCAGAACAATATTATTTGAGATATTGGGTCTCCTTGTTTGACTCCTCTGGTGACTGGTATCCGCACTGGTCCGTTTTCGGATTCTATCATCGTTTCGACATCCTGCAGGTTATGTTGAATATATCTGATGAATTTTGTATCCACGTTTATCCGCTGCAAGACACTTGTTAAACTGTTGTTGGATATCGTGTCGAAGGCCTTGGGGACATCAAGCGAGATCGTTCACAATGGTGTTGCTATTTTTCGATGTTGTTTTATAATGCTATGAAGCGTGAGGACGTTAGCAAAGCATCCATCTAGTTTACTGAATCCTCTCTGGTTCCGGTGCAGTTTAACTGATTCTAGCTCGGCTGCTAGGATTTAATGGAACAACCTCATTACTGTGGACGAAATTGTAATTGGCCTCTAATTGTTAATATCTGCGGTGTTGCCGGATTTTGGAACCAGAGTGGTTCTGCTTCGCTTGAGTGCGATTGGTGTATACTCCAGCAGCTGCATTCCATCGGCCCCTAGGCAGTTGGACTTCATGCCCTTCAGAGTCTTCAGGATTTCCTCGGACGTTATTTTTGAGGTAATTAACGTACTGTGAGAAAACCCATCAGAAACGGGCTCGTTGTCCTCTTTCGATGGGGCGGAGAGTGATTGGCGGAAGTGTAGGTCGATGGTGGCAGCTGCGGGAAGATGGTGTTCCTCTTCTGCCCATCCTCTTGCAGATATGATACTGTCATATTTGTACAGCAATTAAGAGCCGAGTGTGATTTTATTATAATATTTCAACGAAATTATAACATATAAAATATATATAAAATAATATTTCGGCATCTTGCTGATTTCGGCTGAGATGTTGGCAGCCGTACCGTTTTCCTTGTTCTTCTCTCCGCTAACGCCACTGGTTCAGTAAACGATCAACCAACACCCGTACGTCGACGAAATGCAAGATCTGCCGAAAATATAGCCGCTGTCCGTGGGAGTGTGGAAGAGAATCCGAGGCAGTCGATTTCGCGTCGCTCACAAGAACTCGGCCTTTCGCAGACCACAATTTGGAGAATTTTGCCCCATGACTTGGGCCTGCACCCGTACAAAATTCAACTGACGCAGGAGCTGAAGGTAAACGACCATAGACAACGACGTGTGTTCGCTGAATTTGTTCTGGAGCAGTTGGAAACTGACCCTAATTTTCATCGAAAAATCATCTTCAGCGATGAGACCCATTTCTGGATGAATGGGTATAATTCAATAAACAAAATTGTCGAATTTGGGACGATACCAATCCACATGAGATCCAAGAGCGTCCAAAACATCCCGAAAAAGTGACTGTTTGGTGTGGATTTTGGGCTGGCGGAGTCATCGGTCCATATTTCTTTGAGAACGACGTTAGACTTTTTCTTGTTTAATTTATATTAATTGATTTTTTATCTCAATAGTGCTTCTTGAAGCGATATTTTTTATTAGGGCGAATTCGGAAAATTTTTCTACACACGTGATAAAATATTTTTTTCCAGTGTGATAAATATCTAAGTGTAATATTTGTCCTATATAAGTGGGAATTGGCACAGATATTAGATACTGATTTGGTCTACGTTGATATTTATTTTCTTTGCATACTCTACATTTGGATGCATAAGTCTTACATAATTTTTTTACATTAGGAAAATAATATTCCGAAATTATTTGTTTGTAGTTTTCGTTTGGTCCTCTGTGTGCTCTGTTGTGTTCGTTTAGTACTATTTCGTTTTGGTCGTTTTTGTCAAACACGTCCTGTGCTAGTTTGTTAGTGTATTTCATCTTTACTTTGGGACAGATTTGACCAAATCTAATGTAATCGGACAATTTTCAGCGGATGTAACCGAAAGAGGTTTATAACTAACAATTGTTTCACATGACGGCTCTGTAGTAACAATACAATAAAACGATCGCTTTTAAATTAAAGATTAAAGATACACTTTTATTTGACTAATTTACTTAAATTATCACGAAAAGAAACTGAGAAATAATCCAAACTAAGCAACAGGAGAGATGGCCACAAAACGTCTGAGCAAAAAAAAAACCGAATAGCTAGGGTGACAATTAAACAAGAGAGAGAGAAAAAATGTGTGAGGAGTATAGCTCTTGCGATCATTTAACGAACAGGCATTGCCTGAAATTCATTTTCGAAATCATCTTAATTTTGCTCAAACAGCTCTTAATTCTTTGTCTTTCGGACAAGCTATTTAATGTTCCTTCTTTTAAACGTTCACTTAAAGTTACATAAAATTCTAAATTTTCTTAAACTTATACAAAATTATAATTTTTTATTACGTTCACAATTGTAAGATTACAATAAAAAAATCTTCATGGTCCTTCTTATCCTCTCTGATGAGGAGTTGTAAGTTTGTTCCAGTGATGAGGAAATGTTGGCTTTATTTAGCTCCGGATGGGATGGGATGGAGGATGGGCTACTCCCTTGAACACTTTGTGTTTTAATTATCCATTATAAGAACTTAGAAAATAAATACGAACTCTTTTATTTCTTTATAAAAATTTCTTTCACTATGCAAAACGTACGCGAGTTCTCACGTTTTGGGCGCCAGTTAATAATTTTAAATTAAACTCCGATCTCTTTTGATACTCAATCACCAATGATTTTTATTCTGTCATTTTACTTAATTATAACTTAACAAGGGTGAATGCGCCAGAGTGATGCGCGTTGGGAAAGTGCTGCGTAAGGTGGAAATGCTGTGTGCGATGGAAGCGCTGTGTTTAGGTCAATGGGGTGAATGCGCTAGAGTACTGCACGTTGGGGAAGTGCTGCGTAAGGTGGAAATGCTGTAATTGACTTAAACAATAAAAACTGAAGATGTGATATGAGTTAAATTTTTTTTAGAACTTATCCAAAGTTTTGTTTAGCGCGTGTAGGTTCCCATAACAATATTCTGTCGATACAAACTAAACTTTGTATATAATAATATTTGCATATCTATACTTATCTTCATACAATCACATATGTAAAGTACATAACTAAATAACTAATACCAATGTAACATACATTACTGTTTAACCTTTGTGGAATTTTATGAAATTGAAACCTAACGTACTGTAACATTGAATTATACTTTTGTCAAGTAAGTCGTAATAAAACCTCTTTATTGAACGGTATTCTTTTCTCTTCGAATAATCCGTAACATATATGTACATACTACATATATTTGTAAGTTAAACAACACAAGTAAATTATATGATCACAATATTAAATTCTTACTTATCTTTTCGGTGGTTTCGGTAAAAATAAGTTAGCTATAGCAAATCAATTTTCAATGTTGGAAAACAATTGAAGTTATTATAGATTTTAGCAGAGTTAACGAAAAAGCTAGTAGGTATA
This sequence comes from Pocota personata, assembly GCA_963082735.1. Classification (NCBI taxonomy): domain Eukaryota; kingdom Metazoa; phylum Arthropoda; class Insecta; order Diptera; family Syrphidae; genus Pocota; species Pocota personata. Next base: position 7,794,694 of record OY720433.1, read on the forward strand.
ATGCTGCTAGTGTTCTATTACATTAATGTGCATTTTAATAGTGTGCATGTCACACTAAGTATTAAGTTTGTTGTGCTGGTATTCTGAACATTATTCACAAAGTCAATAGCGAAACAACTGTAGCTACTGCTATTGTATATCGAAGTGAACTAACAGATCGTGATTGTCATATTGAAACCACAAATACCGCTCATAAGTATTTGCCCACCCAATGTAATCATAAATAATTCTCATGCAATTTACAAATCGAAATTTTGATTTTAATCCTAAAATTGACGGTACTTTACTAGTGGCCGGTACATGCAAATTAACCGGATTCTGAAAATTGCCTATTTCTTCTCAGCTATGATTCGACTGATTTTGTTTGAAATCAATATTTGAATCAGCTAAATTATCGCGATTAAAAAAAATCACAGGCCGAAGCCCACGAGAACACCAACCGTTCGTTAATTATCAAACGACCAAACTTCCTCCCCAGCGAGTTTTTTCTTTTATATACTGATTAATTTTGAATTTTTAATGCATTTTTATTCCACACTTTTGTGTACAAACGTCTCTGTCATAGTTGAGTCGCCTATCCACAACTGTCCGAGCCACGTAGAAGATTAGCGGCACCGCCAATCTGTCCTGGATCAGACCCTTCTCATCATGATAGAGGAATGTCTCTGGGGAAACAAAGCCGTTAAAGCGCACTCTCTCGTGGTACTTTTATACACTCCTATTACTAAGGTTCCAGAATATACGAAGAACCGTCAACTAATTAACGAGACACCACCAATGAACTCGATTGACCTGACCTGACTTTAAGTTTTACCTAATCAGCACTGTGAACCACTGTATCGAAGGAATCCAATGTAGCCATATCACAATACCAATCCTAAGTAGTGGTACTTTTTAATTTCTCGAGTGCATTAATATAATTCGAATCGTTTTTATTAATTTTTGTAAGCTCAAAAATGATTTAATTTACTTCACGGTTTCCGGAAGTTTAAGCTTTTGAATATTTTTAATCTTGGTCGTATTGTGTTTGACTCCGTCTGTAGTCAAAACACAACTCTCTCTCCCTAGCAACAAATATAATATAACCTTAGTTTTTTAAGAATTTTCCTGATATTTTCAGCATGTTCATCAATATTTGTACTGAATATTAGTATATCGTCCATATACATATACTACACAGATCTTATTGACATACACTCCTAGGACTGCTGAAAAGTAGGACGACCATTTAAAGCATCCTCATGAATGCATAGTGCTCTAATGGTATGAAAAATGTTGTTTTATTTCAATCCTCTTTGATTAGTGTCCGATGAAATTCCTTGGCTAAGTCCTGAGTTCTAAAATACTGAGCTCTGCCTAGTTTTTCTAAGATATTCTCAATATTTGGGATGGGAAATTTATCGTTAACCGTTACTTCATTCCAGTTCTTTCAAAGCGTCATCACCTATAATTCCATCAAAAGACTTCAAGCCTGGCAGAACAAATAACTTTAGAGTAGTATTATTGTCTATTATTGCTGAACTTTGTGTTCGATAATTATTTCTTCACCTCCAGATTGAATTTGAAAGGATTTTTTAACGCGGACAACATTTTTACCTAATGAATGGCTGATGAAATTCTTATTTGCCCCCGTATCAACCAGGAATTTGCTGACTAGTTCCATACTCTAGGTATGGAATGCTAGAGAGGCATCTATCACAAAATTTGCCTCAGAAGGATGTTTTCTTCCTCTACTTTGTCTTCAACTTGATTGTGCGTTTGTAAGTATTCTTCCACTTCATCGTAGTCTTCTCTTTGGTCTTCTTTTACTTCCGTAACGATGTTGAAAACCTTTGCTGTTTTGGACGGTAATTGTCCGAGTTGTTTTCTCAAATGGAGTGATAGTGATTGGGTTGGTTTGCCGGTCTGTTTATGTAATTGACCTATCTCGACTGGATAAACCTATCTACTTCCATCCGCTCCAAAGGCATAGATGGTCTAGGTGAAGCGGTTTAGTTTCGTTGATATTGTTTATTATGCAGTATGTTGTAAGCTTTGATCTTTTGTTGTATCGGTACAGGTTTTGGTGGTAAAAGATGCCTACTAGGCTGTCGTTGGCTGGTAAATATTTGGTTTGTCGGGGCTGAAACAGTGTTCGTCGTGTACCATTTGTGAATAGAGACATTTCTAAAGTTAAAATTTTGCACTTCTAAACAGGAAGTGTATGTGGTTTCTGAATAATAAGCATTCTATAAAGGTCACCATTTAAACCTCTTATGAACACATCTAGAGAACGATATTTATAATTTTCTATGAGTGGCTTACAGGTTCTACTGAGTAGTCTTCAGCTTTTATTTTATTTATATATAATTAAAGAAAGTTGGTGGTTGACACTCGTATAGTGACATGGTGATTAGTTGGTGTTCCAGTGTCCTTGTATGTCTTTTATCCGCGTAATGGATAGATGGACTCTTTTTGATTGACGTCCAGTCCTCATCAAATAAATTGTATGATATGAGGGCCGTATCGGCGTGTCCCCTAATTTTCTGTCTAATGCTTCTCCGCTTTCACATTGGTATTTATCACTTCATGGTCATTGATTGGACCAACGATTTTGGTATATACTTTCATGATAAATTAAAGGTCTTTTTTTTCATTTTTACTGCATTTTAATTTATCAATTCATTGTAACTTATATCACAGATAATAAACTACCCAGATGTCTCACTCATATGGGAAGAAGTGATACATGAAAACGAAATTCACTAAAAAAAAGCTTGATTGTGCGTTTGTAAGTATTCTTCCACTTCATCGTAGTCTTTTCTTTAGGTGGAGCAGTTTAGTTTCATTGATATTGTTTATTATGCAGTATGTTATTAGCTTTGATATTTTGTTGTGTTGTATCGGTAGAGTTTTTGGGGGTAAAAGGTGTCCACTAGGCTCTCGTTGACTGGTACATATTTGGTTTATAGGGGCTGAAACAATGTTCGTCGTGTCCCCTTTGTGAATAGAGACATTTCTAAAGTTTAAATTGTGCACTTCTAAACAAGAAGTGTATGTGGTTTCTGAATAATTAGCATTCTATAAAGGTCACCATTCAAACCTCTTATGAACACATCTAGGGAACGATTTTTATATGAGTGTTTTACAGTTTTTACTGAATAGTCTTCAGCTTTTATTTTATTTGCATATAATTAAAGAAAGTTGGTGGTTGACACTCGTATAGTGACATGGTGATTGGTTGGTGTTCGAGTGTCCTTGTATGTCTTTTATCCGCGTATTGGAGAGATATAAACTTTTTGATTGGTGTCCAGTTTTATTATATACTTTCATGATAAATTGAAGTTTTTTTTTTATTTGTTTTTATGCAAATGTTGCTCTCTGATTTCTATATTGTTTATGTGGGTGGATTGTTTTTCTTTCAGTTGTATTTTTATGTTTGGTCTTATTGTTAGTATATTATCCTTCCTGTCTATGATGGCTTCGAATTCGTTTAAAGCGTAATCACCTATAATTCTACCAAAGCCTGACAGAACAAAGAAGTCTAGGGTAGTACTATTGTCTATACTTTTGAAAAATTTATCGCTTACTCTGCGTTCGATAGTTATTTCTTCACCTGCAGATTGTATTTGAAGGTATTCTTTAACGCGGACAGCATTTTCACTTAATGAATGTCTGATGAAATTCTTATTGACCCCCGTATCAAATAGGAATTTCAACACTTTACCCTGACTAGTACCATACTGTAGGTATGGAATGTTAGAGAGGCGTCTATCATAAAATTTGCCTCAGAAGGATGTTTTCTTCCTCTACTTTGTCTTCAACTTCATTGTGCGTTTGTAAGTATTCTTCCACTTCATCGTAGTTTCCTCTTTAAGTGGAGCGGTTTAGTTTCGTTGATATTGTTTATTATGCAGTATGTTATGAGCTTTGATCTTTTGTTGTATCGGTACAGGTTTTGGGGGTAAAATGTGCCTACTAGGCTCTCGTTGGTCGTGTCGCATTTGTGAATAGAGACATTTCTATAGTGTAAATTGTGCACTTCTAAACAAGAAGTGTATGTGGTTTCTGAATAATTAGCATTCTATAAAGGTCACCATTCAAACCTCTTATGAACACATCTAGGGAACGATTTTTATAATTTTTTATGAGTGCTTTACAGTTTCTACTGAGTAGTCTTCAGCTTTTATTTTATTTATATATAATTAAAGAAAGTTGGTGGTTGACACTCGTATAGAATGCGTCGTTATCAAATAAATTGTATGATGTAAGGGCCATATCGGCGTGTCCCGTAGATCTATAAATTGGTTTATGGTGGACTGCTTTATAGTCCCTAAGTATATTTACTACAATGTCTATATACCCAGGAAAGGTATTGTACTAAATTGCCGTCAAGAACTTGCCATTCTCTGACGCAATCCGGGAGTTTTCTTGTTTCTTTGCAAGCCTGTTCGTTAAGTGAAGTTTCATTATTATTTTCATTTTGGTTTGAGATCTCGGTCGCCAGTATTTGGCGATATTTGGAATATTCTCGGATGACCCGTATTGCTCCTTTTTGGCTTTGTCAAGGCCTACTAGTAGTACGAAATCAGTCACGCACTTATTTATGACACTGTCTTGCAAAAAATCCTGTGTTATTTGCGTATACACTCGCGGCACTGTATTATATTTGTCTTTACGGGTAACACTCACGCCAATGTCTGTTATTCGGCGTTATTCTAAGAGTTAATACTCGTGACAATGTGTATTATTTTACACGGTTCTTAGCTGCGTCCATACATTGTTCTTATGGACGTAAACGCATGTCCCTGTTTGGACGCCACTTATCAGCTTATGTTATTTGGAAATTCTTTTTTAATTAGAGACAAGTGTCTCGCTTTATTCATTGCTGAACTAAATCTAAAGTACAATTATGTTTATAGTTCTATTTAAAGCTTTACAATATTATTCTTTAAAAGCAAATACATTTTATTTAAGGATCACAGCGTCAGCATTCCTGATGAATGTGCCAGACGGATATACGATTTCATTTCCGCTGCAAATGCATTTGAATAATGCAAACAAAATTCTACTTTCTACGGTTGCCGTTTTATGCTGGTATTTACTTATGTATTATATATGTATATGTTCATATTATTGTTTATTTTTCATTTTTTTCTTAAGGAATAGGTAGATAAATTTGTACTCACATGGATATGAGTTTTTCCATTGGAGAACTGAGGCATTGTATCCTTTGATATCTCGGTAAATCTGTCCTCGGGTGGCTCACTAAGTGCGTTCTCTTATGGCCCACTATGTATGTTCTTTGGGAGTTTACTTTGTTCACTTTATGTGTCTCTGGTTCGGTCTTTGCGAATCTCGGATAGGTCGCTTAGTTCCTTTTTAGTCGGACAAATTAGGCTGACCTACTGCGGCGCGATCACTAATCACAATTAATCACTTCGGACCCTTGCCTTGAGCTCGATCTCAATTTGCATAGTTTGATTGCACGATCCTCATGCGATTTTTTTCTGGATATCGATTTTATTACCAAAGAGATAAACAAAATATTTTATCTGAAATCGCCAAACTTAACTCTACCGACAATCATTTCTTTTAATGCTTAGAACAGACAAGTCAATTTACTACTTAGCTTAGATATTGCTGCATCCGCTGTTTCATTGACTTAGGTGCATATGTCGATGAGCGCGCGAATGCTGACTCTTTTGGAATGTATGCGCTTGATTACTTGCCCTTTCTGAGGCACCCCAGCTCTGTTGACACTGCATCAAGCTTACAGCTTTGTCTACCCTTTTCTTTTCTGCTGTGTTTGTTGGAGTCTCTTACATTTCTCTGTGTAAAAGCACTACACACTTTGCAGTGTGCACTTTGTCGATAAACGGAAATCGTCGGTTGCGCATAAGTTGTTACTGTCAGGGCACAAATTGGTGCTCCGTAAGGGATTACGAAACTTACTACTCTGACTAAGAGTAATCTGCGACTACACCTTGGTCCTCCTATTTTGGCATTATTCGCGACAGTGCAGTGTCGCGACTCGAACAGCTTTCTCACATGTATAGGTCTTAGGCCTCGCCACCACCATTCTATAAGCACTTCCCCAACGGTTTAGATTTGCTCCATTAAACAAATCCGAAAAATATTTTTTCTTGCTGTTCCAGATTGCATATTTAAATTATTTGCGCTTTTCTCTGTAGAGTTGATGGAGTTCGTCGTAAGATTCTCTTCCCCTTGCTTGCTGGTAGAGTCTCCTGGCTTGGTTGCAGTTGGTTCTTAATTGAGCAATTCCATTGTTCCACCAGTATGCTGGAAACCCGAATTTATTGAGTGTTTTTCTGGGCATGGACGCCCTGACGACGTCCGTTGTTAGTTGGATCGACTTATTCGGTGCTCTTCCAGATACACTGAGAGAAAAAACAACATAAAATCAAATAAAACGACTTTAAATTAAAGTTAAATCGGAATGATTTGGCACCAAACCTGAAAATTTTTAAATCAAAGCAGTACAACTTTAAAAAATAATCGTAATTAACTTCAAATCAAAGTAGTTAAAGTAACAGGTTTAAATGTGTTGCACATACACTTTTAAAATGTCTAACTTTAAATTGAGTACGGTTAGTACTTACACTAAATGAGGTCCAGCATTGAATCAATATAAAGTAAGATGGTGTGGCCAAATGTATTTTAATATCGTTTACTTAGTTTTTAATATGGCACTCTTTTAGATGATGATGTTTCCATATTAAAACTAAATAGGTTACATCTTCTATTTTAAAATTGTTCGTTGTTGATTTAAATGCGATGCTCCCATTTTTCTTCCTCTTTTTGCTCTGTTCTTCGTTGAAATTAGGTCATTGCGTAGTGTCATTGCCAGATGCTTAATATTTGTTCCCTACATGTATATAGGAATATATATATGTGATAAACAAAAAATAATACACATTTTTTTTATTATAATAAATATTTATTACGATTTGAAATGTACAAATGAAAAATCTGATTCCATCTTTATACTTAGTTAAAAAATAAGAAAAATGTAATGAAACTTTATTAGCAAGTGAACAAGGTGAGTTTAGCCTAGACGGGATGCTACTCGTATTAAGGTAAGCTTTAGTTCACTTAAAATGTTTAACATTCGATGTTTAGATTTAATTTTCTCTAATGGCTTATTACTAAAGTTCATAACACTGTCAAGCTCTTAACTAATTTTGTCAGAAAATTTGCCCTGAGTAATAACATTAATTGAATTAGTGATAGCTGATAGAAAGTTTGAAACCATATTTTGAATTTCCAGAACTTCATTTCTTGGCACGAAAATGCAATAGCTGTTCTTTTAAATTCATATATGATATCGTCAATAACAAATTCACCCCTAATAGTTTTAATTATCTGATTTGAAGAGTTCTGAAGATCTAGTGTATGAGTAGGATAACTACTAGATGAATTTGTATTTACTTTAAGTCCATTCGCATTACTATCAACAACGATTGAGTTTTTCGGGCAATTGTTGTTAACATTTTCAACTTGTGCGGAATTATGCAAATTGACTAAATGACTACGAAAAGTTTTGTAATTTGAAAATACTAGATTACAATTATTTCGTTTACACTGGAAATTGTTATTCTAACAAATTAAGTGATCATATTTTAGGTACGTTAAAGGATTTCTGAATTAAACTTTTTTAAGCATTTAAAACAAAGATACATTATTACAATATAATTTTGTTGCATATAGCAGGCGAAAGTACGTACAACAAATGAATCTATTAAAGTTATACAAATTTTTATCCAGGTAAATAAAATATGAATTTAAATCGCTATAGGTCGGACCAACGGGTATAATGAAGGTCAGACTTGTCAGACTTGCATTGTAGTATTTATTGATAAGTTCATCAATTTTTTCCGAGTAATTATTGATCAATGGTAATCTCAAAACAAAACTCTCCTGAGCATAACCTATAGTCACCTTCCGTTTATTACTTCCGGTTTTATTCCTGAATTTCGAAAAAATGAGGAAGGACTGAACTGAGCAACGTAGCCAGTATATAATCTTCGGAATCTAGCAAAAAGTGAATTTTACTTGTGTTTTACGCCATTAACAATCATCTATTTATTTCGTCTGAAATAAATAAAAAAAGTCGATCAATTGCGAAAGCTTAGTCAACTCTACTGTGAAGGCATAACACTGGCAGTAGGGCGGTCATATGGCTAAAATGCAACTTGATCGTGATGATGACATCAGGAGGACGGGAAAAAATACTGTGAATCATGAGCAATGACAAAAAGCAAAAAAACAAACAACTCCCCAGTTATCTGGACAGCCACCCTTGGAGTTCACTGAAACTTAATACCAGCTGAGTTTCAAACCAACTACACCAATCTGTCCTTCTCTCTGTCTCTTCCACTTTCCTCAAAAAACGCCCGAGTCCTAAAATTAGTATAAGGGTATTCATAACCCCTTTCACACGTGCAAATTATAAAAAAAAAAAAAAAACTTTTTTTTCCTTTTACCTTGCGGAGCATGTGGCTGTATAATCGATTCCCCTTCTTTATGGAGGCTCTTTTTGGAACCTGTTTTTTTTTTCTAGTATGCCTTACTATTATTGGCTTAGTGGGATAGTGCTAGCTTAAGGCATAAAGCCAAGGCTTGAGGTAAGTCAGCAGGCTCGCCATTAAGGACTCGAATGAATGTATCCAATGCACTATTGCGATATGTCTGTATTAATACCGACAAGGAGTCCACTAGTTTCATACATCCAATTTTATTTAATATGAGCGATAAATGCTTATAAACAGCTTGGTAAAAATCTTGTACAGAGATTAGGGAAGTACCTCTTTTTTACTCTAAAATATCGATGTCATTTCTGTCTGCGTAATGTAGCGTAAGACAACGTGAAATTACCTTCCTGTCTAACGCCGTGTTGTTGCGCTTTTAGCGCAATATTTGCACTTCTTACAATTTTTTTTCTTACTACGCTTAATATGTGAAGAATACAATCCACGCTCTGAATTCGGATGGAACTCCGGAGAAGTCCCTAAGACTTCTTACAACTTCAAGAATCTTATCTAAAACTTAAATCCGCTCTAAGCTTGGAAGCTATTGGCTATCGTCTTCGACCGGTAATTCAGAATCTGGATTTAGAATCTCTCTAACAATGTTTCGACTTTCGCTCTGAAAATATTCGTTTAAGAGTCTTGCAACTAAGGCGTTGCAGGTACGTTTAGTACTGATGGGCGAATGAAACATAGTATAAAATTGTTATGAGGGTTATTCCTTTATAAAATTTATGAAATATTATAAGGATCGATGCACGACTATAATTTGTTAGCTATATAATATGTTATGCTATTTACTTCACTTCAATGTATTATTTGTTTGAATGTTTAGTTTTCGTATTTCTTTACCTTTAATATTTCGCATATAAATATCAAGGGTATTTACTTATTTTGTATTCTATATTGTTTCTTTAAATTAATTCAATTAATTTCTCCCTTTTTTTTATTATTATCTTATCTGCTCTATTTTTTTTTTTTTTTTTGCAATTACACTATTACTTATAAAGCAGCAAAATGATTTACTTACGCTGGTAAAGTGGGGAAGGGGGCCTTTAGGTTTTCTCCAACAGTTCGTACACGCACTGAAGTTGCCACTGGGGTTATTTTTTTCTTTTTCCAGTTATTGTCAGTAGTTTTACGTACTTTTAGCGCTAGCCCTTAACTTCAGAATACCGAACGCAAATTTAATCTTCTCGGATGCCAGTTATATTATTTTAGACTAAAACTAACAAAAATTAAATTCTTGTAGAACGAACCCTCTTTATTAAATGATCAAACCAAGCTCGAAACTTAATTTAATTATAATGGGCGCTTATAACCTATTAGTGTGTGAACTTTGGGCTGGATTCCTAGAACAGCGAACGGGCGATAACTGCGTTCTTGAAACGGGACTGCAATGTTGCAACTGTTGGCGCCATGAGAACCTTGCACTATTCGTATGGGTGATCGGTAGTGTGGGAGATGAAAAATAATGACGTGCGGGAGATAAATTAACTTGATTGTTGTTAACTTACATTCATACACAACGTACCTATTGAATTTACCATCTCTTCATTCCCGCAAAAAAAATAAAACACACACTTAAAATTAAACAGCACATAAAATACACCAGGGAATCATAGGCATTAAACACCTATTCGTTTTCGTTAGCTTTTTATTATACATACATACATTTCTTCTTAGCTCGAGTTCATTTTTTGCACGCGAAGGAAAAGGAGTAAGTTTTTTCACGCAACTCCACGCAACTTTGCTCGGTTTCGAGTGAAAAAAAAACTTCGAATTCGAGCGAGTATTTTGAGCTCTGCTTTAAAATCTACACAGGCAACATTCAAAATCCTCAAGGAACTAAAATATCCTTAATAGATTATATAATAACAATTCAACATTTACTGAAAATCTGGTTTTTCACAAATAACATTGAAGTATGAAATATTTACAATAATCAAATAAACCATTTGAAAAATATCAGCTATAATACAAAATAAATGTAACGAATCTTTTATGAACATTAAATTTGGTTTAAACATGATAAAATTTAAGTTTAAATTTAGTGTTAAACCCGGACCAAGGATAATAAGAAAATTGTAAATCTTTTCCACCTAGATAACTTTAGGTGAGTACACTAAATACACCAGGCACCGAAACTAATTATATTATTCCGAAACAATGATATTATAATATTAATAAAGATATCACTTTATATGAATACATTCGTTGTTAAAGGTAATATGCAAGAAATATAACTCGTGGGTAGCAAGCTTTTTTATTAGTACTTATGTACGTATCATGATTGACGATTGAGTCGATTAATTTAATGTAGCTCAATCGAAAATGATTGCCAAACTCAATAATTTCTTCGACAATTTTTTCCTGCTTAATTCCTTAATTGTGTACTAAATTACACTTAATTATACAAACCTTTAATATCTATTATTACATTTTTAATGTAAAAACTCACTTCGTTCGGTACCAAACAATCATGAAACAAATTATGAAATTAATAAAAAAAACTCCACTATACTTGAAGGGGGAAGAATTACGATTATCAATTTGAATGGGTAGTAAAAAATAGTGCATTATTGCACCGTTGTTCTACGTAGTTGTTATACCACATTAGATGTCCTTGAAGCAGAACCTTAATTGTTTAGTCCTTACTCTAGAATCATTTATGCAGTTTATTAATAGTAGTAGAACAAGAATTCAAGGTCGTAATTGCATTACTCGAGTTCGAAGCGACTGATGTATCAGAAAGATCTCAGTTGTTTCGTTCAGCCCAAATGAAGCCTAAACTTAAATGGATTCAATTTCGTCATCAGGCACTTGAAGCGCTTCGAAGATGAAGAGTCCATCCGATGCGCTGCAAATTGGTCTTGTAGATCTCGGCATTAATCTGGGAACTACTGCAAGATCAGTGACAACATCGGAGAGTAAAAACATCAGCTACCTTGACCTTCGAGTTTCGAACAATTTCGTATATGAGAAAGTCAAACATTGCACAGAAATACTTTATTGGCTTCGGATGAGTTGACTTAACGCTTGATCAGTTTGATACATTAGTTGCCTTGAAAGCAGTCGTTTGGGGTTTTTAACTTTTTACTACCTCTTTCATTACATCGAACCGTAGCGTTATGCTTTAGACTAGCGTTCCTAATTCGTTTTCCTTGACCCGCAAAACACAAGTTCCCGATATTTTTTGTTGCTGGTGTCTTAAAAATTTTACAAATATTTTGCTTTTTTTTTTTTTTTTGTTGAGTCGAATGTCAATATTCTCTCTGGTCGATGTTCGATGATATAAATTCATCGTGCTTTAAAAGTCATCGTTTTTCCATATACAATTAAAATATTTATATAATTCGATGAACTCCAATGCGAATTCTCTGGGAAAAATTCCGACACTACCGTGCACCTTGATAGTCCTGGTGTTCATTATTAGTTTTTTTCCAGTTGCTCTAGTCCCAACTCAAGTGAGCAGGCTTCAATCTTCTTAGACGTCAGACAAAAATTAGCCTCTACATTAAAGAATAATTTGATATGCTCTTCCGTATCCTTACAATTGGGACAAAAATTACGTTCGAACAGAGCAGTCATTTCTCACAATACCCAATTTCTGAAGTAAAATAATCAGACGAATTTAATAAAGGTATTACTAGTAAAGTAGCTCTTCTAGCATTATTCCTAACAAGCTGCATATGAAAGGATTTCTTTTGCAGCTAACGGTCTATTTTGATCGAAGCTCTAGAGAAAGTCATGTCTCACAAATAGGACTCCAGTTTTATGTTAATTAGATTGTTCCACTGCGTTGGAGATCTTGACAATTAAGAATACATGTACAGTACCTTGTACGAAAAAAAAAATCTGAATTTGGTTATGGTCCGGATAATCACATTACTAAAATAAAATAACAGGTATCTTTTGGCCTTTAATATATTCATTATTTTTATGTCATAGGAATTAGTCGTATCTTTTCATCTTTCTCCAGTATTGCTCTAAAATTACATTTTTTAACAAATACAATCTGTAATCTGGTTCACTTTGTTAAATGTTTATCTTTATTATTTATTCACATTTTTATTTCTTGCACCATCCCTCATACACACATGGCATCTAAACCAAAATATATAACTTTCCTTTTTCCGTTTTTGTATTTTGTAAGAAAAAGCCCTTGAAAGACCCCTCTAATACATCGTTTATTTACAAATCTAAGCAATCATTCACCTAAAAAAAAAAAATGCGAACAATCTTGAAAGCACAATTATTATTGAAAAAAAAACGTTAAAAATATATATACATACATGGACATAAACTTATCAAAACCAAAAAAAAAAAAAAACTTATCAAGACAAAACCAAAAACAAAATATAAAATCCAAAAAAAAGAAAAAAACAATGACGATACAATTATTTAAAACAAAACAAAAAAAGTTGTAGAATTATTTATAGTCGATTGAAAAAAAAACGAACAGATTATGATGATAGCTTTTTATACAAAGAAAATAAATTAAAAAAAAAAATAAAAAAATAAAAATCATACTACATAGAAATAATCCCAACGTCTAGTAATTGTGAAATCATAAAAAAATTATAGTGACTAATTTTAAATTGAATGTCTATTATGAAAGAAAACTTTTTTATTTAAATGTATACATATTATTAAAAAAAAAAATATATATATGTATATGTAAAAAAAATATACATATTTTGTGACGACGATGGATGGAATTTTAAAAAAAACTTAATCAGATAGCAATTTTAATTAACAAACAATTGTTTTGAGTATTTGTGCCAATCATCGTCGACTATATTTATATTTTTACTTTTTTTAAAACAAAAAGAAAAAAAAACACTAAGAAAATAACTTTTGTAAAAAAACAAGTATAAAAAATAATATTTTTTGTATCTTGTAGATAGGAATTAACAATTAAAAATGTACGAAAATTAAAAGACACAATTAAAAAAAATTTATAAATTTAACTTTTTTTTCGCTCGATTTTTTTTTTTTATAAATTAATCGTTTTTGTTATATACATTTTTTTTAATTGGAAACATAATAAACCGTATTAGTTATAAAAAATAAAAACACTTGCAAAAAAACGATGATATATGTATATCTATATATATTATATTACATATATATTTAACGTACATAAATGTTTGAAGTTGATCATAATTAAAATCGAAGGTAATAATAAATTCAATTATTGTGTTAGGAAATAGAAACAAATTAAACAGTGGGTGAAAAAAGAGAACAAAGCAAACAAAATATAAATGTAATAATAATGAAAACATCCTGCATATATCCTCTATGTTTTATATTGGAAGAACAACTCTATGCCGTATGATCGGGTAGAATGGTTAACACACAACGGTATGAATATTTTGCGTAATTATTGTGCGTAATGAATGTTATTTTGTTTTTTTTTTCCAAATTTGTGATATAACATAAATGGAAGCTTTTTTAAAGACAAATTTTCAACGTCTAATTTAAGAAGTTGTTTGTTTGCTAGCCATTCTCAGTCGGCATACCGGTTTTAGAGAGTTCTGTCGTAAGTCAATTGTGATGCAAATAATTAGTATTTTTTGTTATTTGTTTTATTTAATTTAATATGTATTAATAATAATATGTTTATATACTTGATTGTATATATACCCCGTTAATGTACTCATGTCTATTGACAAACTATATTTATAATTTCGTCTTAAAACAGTAAAACTTGAACAGATTTATAGAGTTAGATCCAAAGTGGATAGCCATCTAAAAGGACGAATTTCTCTCTGTTGCATTTCGCAGGTGAGACTACATATTTTGATTAATCCTATTTATTCACTCCAAGTGACCTTGTTCCAACATCAGTTGATCTAAACACTACGATGAATTGCATCGTTTAAGTGTTAATTGGGTCTAGCAGTCATTCTAATTTTCAAAATTATTATTGATAAACATAAATTATTTGTTTACAAACAATAAGTGCATTAATATGAGGTCAAAAAGAACACCCCCAAATTCATGAAGCGATTCAAATAAGCGATGAATAATCAGTGACCTACCGCTTAAATCGCTTTAGAAATATTGAAGCGCTTTATCCAATTGAACGGACCCTTTATGTTTATTGCTAACTGCATTCTATCACCGATTATAAAACCACCAGTATAAAACCCAGACCGAACTGATGGAAATATACTCTGCGGATGTTCTGCGCTTTGTTTAATCCCAATCATGGGTAGCATGCATACTGAGCCTAAGGATATCACACCCGTTTTTCAACTAACGTCGACTCTACTTTTTTTTCAAAAAACTAATCTATGAGCGCTCTGCTGCTCACAGAAAACTCTCAAGAAACCTCGTAGCAAAGAAGTATGGCTGTTTGTGTTTATTTGAAATTACTCCTGCCATCTTCCTCACTGTTGCTCATTCGAAAAGATCAGTGTACGATCCATCATCACCGCATTTTAATTCTGAGTCATTGAGTTCAGCTGCACGCTGAAACTTCGGTCAAAGCAAACCAGTCGATTCTTAGTAAATAATTCTCTTAAAGATATCGGTTTCGTATGCATTACATTCGAAATACTCCTGTAGATGGCTGCTTCTGGTGGTAAATATTTAGTGTTTTATATACATCTGTATGTTTTCTGTTTCGCCACTTTAGGATTTTATGTTACGTCTCTAATGCAAAGCAAATCCGAAGTAACAGCAATTTTTTCTCAAAAACAAATTTCCAAAATCTCGCAAAATGCGCTCTTCAATTTTACAATATTCATTTACAATTACGAAACCAAAATATATGTCCAGGCGCAGTGAGAATCTAGTATAAATTCGGTTTGTGTGTGCATTTCAGCGTGCCTTTTCATTTGGCCTCTTTCGAGTTGAATAGGGCTTAGATCTGGAAACCCATCAAAGATCGCTATATTGGTTTTAAAGTAAGACTGGCAGAATTCCGTTGCTTCAAATAATTCTACCATCTGGAGGCAAATACGTAGAATCATATATTTTATTATTTTTTTTAATGACAGAAGATATTCTTCTATAATTTATTAGTACTTAGGGCATTCATAGTGCCTTCGATAAAATGTAGACTTTCCACACATTTCGTGGACATAAAATCTGACGCAATTTGTGGAAATTCTACAATTTTATATACCCTGTCATCATAGGGTATGTTCAATTTAAACCATAGTTTGTAAATAGTGATATAATTAAATATCGCCATATTAACCTGTTCCTGGTTCAGTTAAAATATTGCTTAGGCCATAAGAGATGGCAAAGAAAACACCTTATTTCGCCAGCAACATATGTATGAATAGCAATTTAATTTTTTATTTTTATTTTCTTGTGCATGTTGTTACAAAATTTAGTGTTAAGAGATTCTATTTAAAAAAAATCCTTTGACTCTGTTGGAACAGTGAACTGCATTAAACTAATCTTCTAAGGAACTGTACGAATTCCACAAAAGATGTCACATCTTGCTTCCTAAGAAGGCATTCCTTATTATTATATCTCTCAAATCTATTCACTGAGTCGAAGTAGGAGCTGGGTTATAATCGGTATTCGGTTAGGTGGATGGCTTGTGATGTTAGCCAAGAAGAAATGGCTATTGGCAGCATTCGTATTGATTCCTGATAACTCGTTTAAGTGTCTCTTGCAGAGTTTTACTATTTTTGATCTGACTCTTGACGACTTAATGGCCTTAATGCCAGCTCTAGATTATTAATTACAAACTGATTAATTCAGTTACTTCTGTCGGAAAAACTAGTTTCAGACCTCTTATCAAATATCAGTGCCAGAGTCAGTTCGGATTGTTCAATCCAAATATCCCAAAGTAGGCTGCCATTTGTATTCTGAACAGTCCTACCCTTTAAGGTGGTAACTATTCTCAAAAGCCTTCATCCATACCATGGCTGTACAACCAATATACTCTGCCTGACTTAAATTCTCAAGTTTTACCGAACGCTCTTTGGCATGCGTAGATGGCCACAGATGTATTTTTGATGCGATCAATAATGGGGAACATTATCCATCGCGTTCCAGTTTGTTTTGGAATCTATAACTATACCCAGATATCTTACACAATGGTGGTAAAGCCGTATTTAAACTTGGCATTTAATCTCCTTACAAAAACTGTCAAATATCATTACATAATATAAAATGAAATGTCGCTATGTCTGTCAGTATGAACGCGATAAACTCGAGAACCACTAAACAGATTTCACTTATCCTACAGCTTATTCTTTGAGTAAGGGTCGGGTATGTAAAACTATTCGGTTTATCATTAGGTGCCTGGGTGGCTTAACATAAGCGTACAGCAAATTGTAAAAAAAATGCTGTAGATATATAGTTTTAGTTAGTGAATTTAATATTTGATATTTTTTTTTAAGAAGAATTAAAATCTAACAAAATATTGGAATGCTTGAAGGAAACTGCTTTGAAGGATTCACAGTCTTAGGTAGAACTTTTTAGTACAAAGAAACATATTTCAAACTGAGAGAAACAAATAACAGGGTTCAGGCATTATTTTTCCTAAAAATATATTCACAAAATTACAATATAATTTACTATATTTAATGCATCACATTTTCACTCATCATAGTTTTGACAATTCTCGTAACTTAATTATTTCGATTATTTTTTTTAACTACTTTCTCACTTATTTCCTTCCATTAAAATACAACGACTTGTGACAAGCATTTGATATTAAAGCAAAAAAAATAAAAATAATAAATTTACAAAATACAAATTTAAAAAAATTTACTTTACAAAAAGAAAAAAAAGGAGTAAGTAATATTTATATGTATTCTAGGAATTAAGATACAAATTATGATTAAGTTTGTAAATAATTTATCAACAATCCGTTCCAAGAAAAAAAAAAAAAATTAATCAAACAAATTTTAAACAAAAAAAAAAAAAATAAAAAAAATAGATGTTGTTTTGTCGTTTCTTTTAAAAATATTTGTTTTCTTATCCTTGTCACAAAACTAAGTAATAATGCGTAATTATATATATTAAGAAAATAATAGTATATGTACATGTAACAAATTATTCGTTGTTGTAAAAGAAAAATAAAACGAGCGTACTTATGAATGACCTCTTAAATAAAAATAATAAAATATTTAAGAGAAAGACCCACTACCAATGCAAGGGGAAACAATTATTCGTTAAGTAAAGAAAAGTAATATTAGTAAAAAAAATGTTTATGCAAAGACTGATTTCAAATCTAACAAAATTAAAAAAAAAAAAAAAAATCATCAAAAGTATTAAGAAAAAAACAATTTGTTTGTAAATGTTTTACCTATGTTCCATATTTGATTTTACTGTGCATTTTGAAATGCCCTATCCCACCCTCCCCTCCCTCTGCATTCCAATAGGACGAGATTTGTTTTATTATTTTGGTTTTAATTTAATTTATCAAAAATAACTAACAATCGCGGTCGCTTGATCCAGTTGCTTGTAAAAAAAAAAAAAAATATAGATATATATGTATGTGTATACAGTGTGATCTGCAAATTTGTCCTAAATTTGTGAATTTATTTTGGAATTCCGTAAAAGTTTTTTTCTTAAAAAAAAAAACCTATGTAAAACAATTGCTTCGACTAAAGAAAAAGAAGCGCAAACATCTCAAGTCAATTGCAGAAATATATGTATTTCTAACTAAGCTCTTATTAATTGAAACAACAAAAACTTTTACTGAATTCACAAAAATCTTTACAACCAAACTAAGGAATCAACTTGCATACCATGTTTATGAGGATATTTATTTAAATGAAATTATTCATATAAATATTTATCCAAGTAGCAAATATGAATTAAGACGTTAGGGTAAATAATAAAAAGTAAAACAAAAAGTAATAATATATATATATAAAAAAAAATATTTTTTGTGTAATATTTGTGGTTGTGCGTAAAAACTGTAAAAAAGTAATTAATTAAAAAAAGACGAATAAAAAATACTCATACAAGAAAACAGAAAAAAAAAAAAAAAAAAAAACACTATAGGAATGAAATTATTAATTATGTTAGGAGCTATATAACGATGACAAAGTGATTATAATTATTTTCTTAAATTTTTTTTTTTTTGTAAATGGATTATCTAACTATTTTTGTATCAATTTAGTAGAACTGGGGAAGTTCCAAACTGAAAGTTTCTAACTTTTTTTAAACTATTAATTTTTAGCTTTTAAAGATTGATTCCACATTTTCACTGTTCCCAATCCTGTGTATGTTCCTTTCAGCTCCAAAAGCCAAGTTAAATTTTGGTTTTGCTTGGAGTCTTTATTTGTGATTGTAGTCAAAGGATCTTAGCGCTTTCATATGAAACTGGCTCGAATTAGACATTTAAGTATCTACATACTTATGCTCTTGCTGTAAACGTTGCTTTTGTAAGCGTTGGACCGAGAGCTTTCTCACCTATCCTCAGACTCTTCTTTAGGCAATGAACTATTAACCAATCAAGTTGGGATTTAAGAGCAATTTCCTCATCAATCGGAGTATATAAGGTATTTTAATGGCACCAAACAATTTCCAGTGCCCTTTGTTGTATGCCCACAATGCAAATTGTTCTAGGTCATGATAAACAAACTTTTTCTCCACTCAGCTACAGTCCAACGCATTGATTCACTAATTCAAACGTTTTATGCACACGAGACTACTTTGTTAAGTCACATCGCATAGCTCCTTCCCTAAACTTACTAACCACATACCTATGAAATAAACGAGACGCAGCCGATCTCTCTTCGAGGAAGAACATAATTATATTTATATCCCTAAAAAAAACTTCCCCCATAATCTAGTGCAACATTCCACGTATATCCTATGTTGCTTTTATGTAAGTCTTTCTACAAAAGACAAAACAGTGTTTTTTTAAAAAAAAAAAAAAATGTTTCCAATTTTTTTTTTAATTAATGTTAAAAATTTCAATTAAAAAATACTCGTATAAAGAAAAAATTATAATAAAATTGCTTACAAAATTTTCCAAAAGAAGATTTTTTGTATTTTTTTATATTTGAAATGTGTGTAAATTAAAAGAAAGAAAAACTAAAATTGTATTTGGGTAAAATAGTTCTTATTGTTAGTTTATCCATATATTTTTTATTTGCCAAATTAAAAAAAAAAAATTAAACAAAAGAAGATGTCAACAAAACACGAAAAAGAACATATCTTTATAATAAAAAAA
This sequence comes from Pocota personata, assembly GCA_963082735.1. Taxonomy (NCBI): domain Eukaryota; kingdom Metazoa; phylum Arthropoda; class Insecta; order Diptera; family Syrphidae; genus Pocota; species Pocota personata. The sequence continues at coordinate 7,814,386 of OY720433.1, forward strand.
AAAAAAAATACAAAATTTAACCGGAAATCAGATGTACTTCTTTGTACGTTGTATGAAAAGACATAATGAAAAAAACAATAAATTTATAGAGTACATTACATACATATATATTCATACATACATATATGCATATATATATATGTAATACTATTCTATTTTAAGGGGTGCTGCGGAGAGCTATGAATTTGAGAAAAGTAAATGTTAGAAAAAAGAAATTAAAAAAATAAAAGGCAAACAAACTACGAAAAATTCCCCTTCCAAAAGATAAAACACTTAATGAATAAATGGAAAACAAATTAAAGATATATAGTAGGAAAAAAAAAAGAATATTATTAAAATAATAAATGTAATTGTATTTATATGTATATGTGTGTAAAAAAATACTCTTTTGAAAATAATAAAAAAAAAAATATGAACAAATAATTATGTTTTATTACCATTCTAATGTCTATTTCACCCATTTAGCGCCGACTGCCCGTAGGATCGGATTATCTCTGTTTTCTCCCCTAAGCAAACATGCTGTAACATTACTGTTTTGTCATTTAAACGGTGTCCCAAAATTCACGCAAGAAGTAATTTTGATAGAAAAGACAGGTTTTTAATTAAAAATTGTAAATGCTTTATTGATTCATAAAGTATACAGTATAGCGTTATGTATTGACCATACTGAATTTCATTGATAAGGCGCTCAATTTGCTCCTTCAAGGCGTGGGTGGGGTGGGGTTGTTGTAATAAACCTTAGACTTCAAAAAACCCCAAAGTAAAAAGTCCAAGGGCGACCAGGAAATGACTCATGCAGTAATTGAATTATTTCTCGGGCTGTATGGCATGTGGCACCGTCTTATTGCCTTTTCCTTTTTTTATTTTCGTGAATGTTATCCATATCCAAATCTTGCAATTTAGGCACAAAAAACTGGATTATCATGTCGCGATAGCGAGCACCATAAACTGTTATTGCCTGACCAGCTGCATTTTAAAGAAGAATAGTCCGATGATGCCTCCAGCCCAAAATCCGCACCAAACACACCAAACAAATCTTTCGTGAGAATACGCTGTAGAGAGCTTTTCGAAATGTCCAATTCTTGACCAAGGTGCCGAATTGATGTTCTTGGACTCTCAACAACAATCTTACGAACTGCTTCTATGTTTGGTGTTGAACCATATTTTGTACGAAAATTGTGAACTGTGTTGCCAAACCTTCATTATTTTTAAAATATTGCTCGAAAATGAAAACACATTGTTCTTTCGTGTAGCACTCCATTTTTAATAACCCTTAACTGTCAGCTGTCACGCTGTCTTTTTTTTGTTGGCAACACTTTACCGCACAAATGGCGCAAAATTCAAATTTTGCATGAATTTTGGAAAATAAACCAACAAGGAAGAGCTCCACAGACAGATCTAACTTTTCAAAATGGTATCAATCGTCTTTAGGAAACCCAAAAAGAAATCCAAGGCCGTAAATAGTCTTTCTTCTGATGGTCGATTGGCACACGTTACTACCTAATAATTTCCCCTTCGAGTTAGGGTAAAAAATCTTACCTGAAATACAGGGAACAGCTGATATAGTGGAAGGTATGTATTCCTGCTTGATTAACATCTTTTCAAGGTTCTAGCACGGCCGATTCCACTTAAAAAGTTGCTGCAAAGTTTGAACGTACTCTGTGCTCCAACTGTTCCAAGAGTGTAGTTGCATCTGATAAATAATGCCCCACGGGTTAATTCGGTTTTGTGGCACGTCACTAACATCTGCAGGTAATGGCTGCATAATTTGCTCTCCAACCAAGAAATGGCCTGGTGTAAGTCCGCATAAGTCGTCCGGGTCATCTGACAATGCACTAAGTGGTCTCGAGTGCTTATTGTGCTTCAATAAACACTAACGTGGTTGCCGAAGTTTCAAACGTGAAGATCTGGTTGCCCATTATTCTGGGTAGATGGTGCTTAACCAACTTCACAACAGCATCCCAGATGCCACCAGTATGTGACGCCCCTAGCACGATGCCCATTGCTCTGATCTGCTCGATTGGAAGCCGCTGTTCCCCTAATCTTAAGGTTCGGCGAAGCTCCCTGTCTACACTGACGAAAGTTGTCATTCCACAGCACTGAGCATGCACCACATCGCCCAGTAAATCGTTGAAATGCGGCCAGGAAGGCCTCTGTGACCATGCACATGGCCGACTACTCTCCACCGGCATGCCCTGACCTTAATTTACACTGGCCCAGTATAGTCTACTCCGTTATACCTAAACTCTCTGGCTGGTTGCACTTGATCGCTCGGAAGGCTACCCATTTACTGCCTGCTTCTGACGAAATCATCCTACGCACCGTTGGAATCCAGAACTTCTGTCTGACGTACTGCATACACAGCTGCAGTCCACCATGTAGGGTTCTGAAGTGCTCCTCTCTTAGAGCTCACTCAGCTTGATACTTGCAAGTAGAATGACTGGATGAATGCTCTGGTATGGCAGCGATGACCATTGCAGGCATCCTCCTACTCTCAGAATTCCACTGCAATATACGAAAGGGCTCAGTATTATGAGGCCGCTCGTTTAGCTTTTTTTGTAATCTTCGAAAGATACTAGTACTACTACTAGCATGCACGATTCGCAAGCCCGAATAATCGATGCCAGGAATGCGCCTACAAACTAATACACACCCTCTACCACTCTCCCCGCGGGACTGCCGTTAGGTATTACTTTGCGGGTCTGGTTAGCAAATCATGCTATACGTCTTGTGTTACCTGCTTCTGATGCTTCTACTGCTCTTTTTAGCTTTTCTATTCTCCACAGCTCATTTTGAAGAGTTGTTACGAAATTACATATTGCGATCCAATTCTCTTTCGAACGCAACATATGGTCGAGGAGTAACGACGAATTGGGCATGCCGTGAAGTGTGTACAATGAAAGACTGCGTGCTTCGTGTATTCTTCTTTATCCAGACATTCGGGGCAGGATGGTGAACTGTCGTATCCAAATCGGTGGAGGTATTTGCGGTAACCGCCGTGACCAGACAGGAACTGTGTAAGGTGATAGTTACATTCCCCATGTTTTCGACTTATCCAGTCTTTGATTGTCGGTATTAGTTTATATGCCCATTAGCCTTTTGTTATATTGGCCCAACGAGTAAGCTACATAGATGCTGACGCTGTTTTTTCTTCCATTTTGATTACCTTGATGCCATTGGCATCGTGTTGGTTCAGGGCTCTTCTATTGTATATTCTGAACATCTTGTCTGCGAGGATGTCGATGGAGACCATTCCAGCTATAACAAAGGTGGTCTCTTCTGAGATGGTTCGGAAGCCGCTGATTGTCCGTAGCGCGCAGAGTCTATATCTATATGTTGATGTTAGTCACCTTTTGTTCTCCTTCGTTCTTAATGCCTGTACCCGGACTGGGCAGCATATAAAAGAACCGAGGTGACAACTCTGGAGAGCAGTATCCTTCTAGCGTATCCAGATCCACCAATGTTAGGCAGTATACGCGAGAGACCTCCCTGTATTTGCAATGCTTTTTGAGTTGAATAATCAACTTGCTTTTTGAACTGCAGTTTGTTGTCCAGCATTACTCCAAGGTATTTATCTTTGGACTTGATTGTTTGCTTACTAACCTGAAAATTCGCGAATTCTACGATTTTGCGATTGGTTATAAGGACAGCTCCTGTTTTATGGACGACTAGTTCTAGTTCGGCGGAAACTAGCCAATCTCTTATCCTAGCAATTGCTTCATTTGTAGCTGATTCGACTGTACGGATCTGTTTTGTTATTATCGCGACGGCAATGTCATCAGCGAATCTAATTATCGTTACTCTGTCGGGCAACGTTAATCGTAAGACTCCGTCGTACATGACGTTCCACAGCAGCGGCCCTAAGACCGATCCCTGTGGGACTCCCGCAGTGACGTTGTAGTATTTTACCCCTTCATCGGTGTTTTACCTCAGCTTTCTGTTATTAAAATAGTTCATCATTATACGCAGCAAGTAATGTGGCGTATCCATCCTGGCGAGTGATCTTCTAATGAGCGACCAGTTTGCGGAGTTAAATGCGTTTTTAACATCCACCGTTACCACTGCATAGTACTTCTTTTTTGCCGTTGAGCCATCTTTCTCCTTCGATGGCACATTCTGCTATATCAGCTCCTTTCATGCGTAACCTATATCCCCGCTGGTGACGAAATGCCCAAAGAAACCTTCCTAGCCCGGATCGCAAAGCAAAACACCGATGCCTTCACGTCAGGATGGCGAATCCTCAGGGCTACGAAAGAAAGAAAGAAGCGGTGAAGAAACTTTAACATTCCCTATAGACGAAAGATCAAAGGACTACATCATAAAACAGATTTCTGTTTTATGATGTAAGTTATTCCTTAATTTCACTCAGATTCGAGTGAGGATAAAGTGATTAGTGAAGCCAGCCGACAACACCAAGTCTGCAGCCTCTACTAAGAACAGAGCACCAGTTGCACATTCAAAGTTCAGTGCTCAGCAAAGACTAGTTGATGCTAAACAGCAGGCTAAACTTGGAGCAGAAAAAACCCAAGAAACGTGTCAGAACACTAGCAGCTCAGCCGAAGGGTCAGGAAAACCATGCTCAACGCCCAAGGCGTCAGAAGACATGATCTTAACGCCAAAAGTGTCAGAAGCCAACTCCTCGGCTGAAGAAGCTATAAATGCTAGCAATCCTGCTAGCATTTCCTAGGATTAATCTAAATCAGTGGGTATTAGGTGCATCCAAATAAATCTAGAGCACGCAAAAGCCGCCTCGGCGGTTTCAAATCATAAATTTAATAAAGATCACCTGGAAGTGGCTTTTATCCAGGAGCCATATATATACAAGCACAAGGTAAAAGGCCTAACAGGTGAGTTGCTCTACGATTCTGTAAGTGAAGGAATACTTAGAGCCTGTATCTTATTTAAAAATAATATGAGAATTATTCCCATTCTAGAATTCATTAAAAAGGATCTGGTAGCGGCAATAAATGAGCTACTCAACGAAGGAGGTAAGACAGATGCGGTTATATGCTCATCTTACCTACCAGGTGATGCCACCGATTTGGACTTCCTGCCACTGAAGGAACTTGCGGCCTACTGTCACCAAAGGAAGTACCAACTAATACGGCCTGGGGTAGTGAGTAGGTGAGTCTCTTTTAGATTTCATTTATAATAAAAACTTAGAAATTCTAAATACTGGTAATAAACCTACTTTTATGAACAGAATTAGGGAAGAAGTCCTTGACATCACCCTATGCACCCCATTTATAAAAAAAATTAATAAAAGACTGGCACGCTTTGTCAGAAACGTCAATGTCTGATCATCGACATATCCTTTTTGATTTAGACCTAGGCCATATATACTCGGAAACTTATAGACAGCCAAGACCCACAGAATGGGACTTATACAGTCTAGAACTCATGGAAAACTTGGCTGGATGTATTAGAAACATAATAGATATTGATAATCTAGAACTAACTTGTGAAAACCTAAATACAGCAATCAGAGATTCATACCATCAAGCATGCCCAGAAAAGTAAAATCAGGCAAGCGACTTACACCATGGTGGAATAATGAACTCACCAAAAACCAGAAACCATTTTAACAGAGCGAAAAGCAATGGAGAATGGGAAATATGTAGAGAAACCCTAACCAGAGGGATTAGAAGAGCTAAGCGAGAATCGTGGAAGAGCTTCTGCAAGAATCTCTCTGATACTCGCAGTAGCGCCTGTATCCACAGAATTCTTTCTAAACAACACACTAATCAGATCGGGTTACTGAAAAAAACAGATGGTACATATGTGGAAAACGGTCTACAGCCGCTAGAACTCTTATCCGAAACCCATTTCCCATGATCCTTCCTTGCTCCTATCTCCCCAGATGATCTTCACCAGGTAAGGATCAATTGACCAACCAGAGAAAACTGGAAAAGAGCTAAGAAAATTGTTCATGAACTTAAAATAAGATGGGCAATACACTCATTCCAACCTTTCAAAGCCTCAGGAGAAGACGGAATATTTCCAGCACAATTCTGATTAACATCTTCAGAACTAGTTATGCGTGGGGTCACATACCAAATAAATGGAAAGAGTTTATTGTAAAATATACACCTAAGGTAGGTCGTAGACCAACAGATCTACCAAAATCATATTGACCGATAGGCCAATATGATTTCTTCCTCAAGACGATGGAGAAAATAAGGATGAACCTCCTTCATAAAAATCAATATGCCTGTCAACCTGGGAAATCAACTAACCACGCTCTTCAGAAGCTCATATCATGAATTGTTGAATCGCTTCCAGACAAAGAGATATCGGTAGGATATCTTCTCGATGTCGAGGGTGTCTTTGACAACACCGAACACGCCCAGATATACAGATGTATCCAAAACATAGGAGTAGACAATACTACATGTAAATGGATAAAAGGTATGCTAGAAGACAGGAAAATAAAAACCACACTAGGCAGCCATAAACTCAGCATCACTGCTGCGAAAGGATGCTCTCAAGGAGGAGTTCTCTCCCCTTTACTATGGCCCATCGCAGTCAATGAACTGCTGACAATACTCGCCAACGATGGCTTTTATGTCCAAGGGTACGCAGATGACATTGCTATCCTAATCAGAGGTAAATTCGAAGAAACAATCTCGGATCGCCTCCAGAGGGCATTAAACCAGTTGCCGGCTGGTGCAGAAAAGTTGGCTTAAAAGTCAACCCCACTAAAAGTATTATACTATAATTGCTTTCACTAAGAGAAGAAAGCCCGATAGGCTCAGAAAACCCACACTCTTTGGTGAAACAACTCACATGGAATTCTCATCTTAATAAAGCCATAGACAAAGCTACAGGAGCCTTCAAGATGCCAAGACCATTCTGCGGAATTTCCAACTGCACTGCAAAAAGCAGTATTAAAAGCTGGCTCAAAGAAAAATCGCATCATTACTGGATGGAAACTGAAGATAACAGACAGGCCAAAAAATTTTTGATAAATGCTTCCCACCTAAGAACGAAACAACTCTTACAACTCAGTAAGTCAACAAGTCAGATTCGCTTGGTTACAGGTTTCTTAACGGCGGAGTTAAAAACACCACATAGCCATGGGAATAGCACAAGACGACGTATGCAGGATGTGCAACGAAGGCGAAGAATCAGCAGAACATTTACTTTGCCACTGTGATTGTCTTATCATCGTTTCCTAAGTAACTTCTACCTCAAATCAGATGATATATCTGCCAGCGCACCCAAAGACATAATCGTATTCATCATTAAATCCGGCATCATGGTTGAGCTTTAATTAGAGGAAATCACAATACACAATCACGCCTGTGGCCGCAGTGATAAGGGACTAGCTTCCTCCTCGTACTTCAATTTAATCTAATCTAATAGAAACTAGTGTCGAATGTATTGAAGATAGTTGTTCCCTTGCTCAAGTTGTTTTGTCGAAGCTCCAGGATAGCCTGGTTCCTATCAGACGCCGAAGGCGATATTTCCTCCAACTCCCGATAGAGGCCTTCCATACTCTTTGCTTGAAATTGGGCGCACTTCTTCTTCGCGTGACCTTTGCAACATCTATATTTTCATCTCTATTAGTAAAAGAGCACTTTGACCAAGCCTAGAAAGCCGTTTTCTTTTCCCGTATCACTAATTTAGCTTCATCTTTCCACCACCATGTTTCATTGGCGTGTTGGCAGAGGCCTTTCGACGTTCCAAGCAGTGATTTGGCTTTCTCCAAGCAAGATCGCTGTAGGGAATCCCACATATCTTGTGCTCTGTACTCCTCATCACCGACCAGATCGATTATGGTAAAGAGTTAATTTTTCATGCTGGTAGTATAAGCTTCGCCTTTTCCTTTGTCCAGCTTGTACCAATTGATTTTCTCAGCCACCTTTGTTTGCTTATTTGTTTTCTTCCCCGTCTCCATAAAAATTTCTGTCAGAAGGAGACTGTGTTGCTGGGCGATCGCCTGCAATTTTTAACCCAGGGCTTCATGAAACTGGTAGTCAATCTGGGTTTCATTTTCGCCACTGCTGTGAGTGATCAGGTGTCGGCTTTTTTTGACGAACATGGTATTTAGCACGATAAGACCGTATGACTTGCACATGCTTAGGATGTCTTCACCTGGAGGGTTCCCGTTGTCGTACCCTAGTCCTCCATGGCAGTCTTCCCGACATGTCCGTTCAAATCTCTGCCAACAAACAAAAGCTTCTTCTTCCTTTGGTATGTTTTTGATGAGGTTGTGAAAATCCAGCAAGAATGCATCTTTTTCTCTCTGTACGCATCTGAGCTGAGCGCATATGCAGCTTACAATATTCCACACCTCACCCTGTACCAACAATATGAGAGACATCAAACGGTCACTGGACTTTGAAATGGTCAAGATTTTTCCAAGTAGCTCTGCCGCGAGGTTGATAGCAATTCCGTTTTTTTTACCTTGTTCCGATCCATAGTAGAACATCTTGTAAGCTTTTGTCTTAACGTCCAAGAAACGCGGCCGATTCCAGGTGTTTCGCCATTTCGTTTCTTGTACACACAAGATTTCCACTCGCCTTCTGATCATCATTTCTTCAAGCTCGTAGCTGCGACCACTCATACTTCCATGATTCTAACTCGCGACACTAAGCCATTGCATTATTTTGCTATCCCCCGGAAACCGAATAGCTCTGACCCGAGCATTTTAGCTCGTCCCAGGATCACAACAATGCGTAGCATTGGTAGTGCCTGGCGGGGTAGTTCTTTTCTTTTTAGCGCACTTTTCCATAATGCTAGGATTTAAGGGTTTTTTTTTTGGTTTTGACACGTGCATGCTCCTGATTTTTGTTTTATGCTTGATCTTACTTTTACAACACCGGTGATCTCCAGTCGTGTCAACCCGCGGATTCGCATGCACACTTACGGAACAGTTTTAAGATGGTATATGTGTCGCTAGGCTCACATGGATATTTTTAAATTGCCTGGATGTGATTTTCCCCTTCGTCGCCTTCTACGACAAGCGCTATGTATTTGTGGGGGCGCTGCAGTGATATTCTTAACCCATCCCAGAGTCAGACAGTATACATACACAAAAACCATTCAAAGTGTACATACACAGAAACCATTCAAAGCAAACATACACAAAAATCATTCAAAGGTGAAGTAAACTATCGGACTATCGATAGTGAAACATTTTTCATTCGATTGAGTAATGAACGATTTTCGACTATCGAATAAATGAACATTTTGCAACCCTCGAATACGTCGATTGTTTTTATTCGTTAGTTATCAACACTAGTTTCTTTTGGACATTAACATTGCTAACACCTACTGTTAATCGATTATCGTTCAAATTATTTACCTATATATTGTTTATGCTACCTGTTACTTCGTCTAATTTATTCTGAACTTCCTTATTAATTTCTATTTGCCTATTATTTTCTCTAACTAGTTAATGTTCTTACATTTTAAGGACTTAAAAATTTTGATGATCTGGAACCCCTGTGACAAATTTTATGGAGGATCCATAGACCTACAAATTTTTATAGGTGTTTTTAAGTAAGCGATCTATTTGGTTAGCATTCTGCTGCAATATCTCTCTGTCTCTGCCATATTTGGGAGAATTTATAAGTTTAGTATTGTCAGCAATGACCTTCATTGATCTCAGAAAAGTTAGTCGAATGTTTTAAATGAAAGTAGTTTTCAAAGATTGCTGCATCTCCCGTTGGTATGGGGATAAACTCTGCGGTCGAATAGTCTGTGTTCTTTGGTTGTATAAAACGAATTAAAGTTAATCTGCAAGTATTGATATTTATCTCAAATTATTTTTATGTGACTGTCTTCTGTCAATTACTATAGCTGTTTCTAAATCTGTCTGAACAGTTTTTTGATTGTAAATTTTGGAGAATTTATTTCCTATTCTTGCATTAGTTTTAAGATAGACTTTATCGCCTGGCCTAAATTCTTTGTTGTGGTATTCAAGGTCTTTAGCCTGCTTAGTTTTGAGCTTAGAAATGAATTCGTTTCTCATTTGCCTAGAAATGTTATGAATAATAGCTAAAGGTTTATACCCGGTTACTGAGTGTATATGGCTTTATTCTTCGATGAGTACATTTCCTGGTGAAGAGATTGATGTATCAGTCATTATTCTGTGATTCTTATAACGGAAGTAATAAGCAAAAATGTAATTATTTGAGATTTACATATTACACAGATATGCGTAGGTCATTGCAATCAACAGCCCACCAGTGGAGTGCGGGCATATAAATGTTTATCAAACAAACTTTTTTTCTTCTCTCTTCTTTCTTTGGACTATTGTAGGTTTCTTATGTAATTATTTATTTGTCTTATACATACTCGTATAATTGTTTCAATGGAACATAACTGGAGTAGCAAGTACAAATTATGTACAACAAAAAAAAAACATTCATTCGCGAGTTTTCGCTGTCAATAATACAACAGGGAGAGAGGGAATTGGATACATGTATACTTGGACTTATCGCATCTTTTTTTGTTTTTCTTTATTCTAACAAAACTGAAATATCATTTCATCACTTAATTCCATATTCACATATAGATTCTGAAAATATATATACAGGGTCTTCCAATAGGGACTTCCAAACTTTGACAGTTGATAGCGGCCATATTGTTGAAGCTACATCTGTCAAATTAGCTGTCATTTCTTCAGTCTGTTTTGCCAAATCACCAAGGACGGATATAGCGTTCAACAACACGTGCAAATAATAAAATTGTTTTATCAAAATGGGAGTTCTGTTCGGGAAACGTTGCGCGCTTCGCCCATTTTAGGGTCGCCATAATCGTCCTTCCGAGAGGACTATTCGCAGTGTGGTGGATAAATTTGAGTTCACTGGTTCAGTAAACGATCAATCAACACCCGTATGTCGACGATACGCAAGATCTGCCGAAAACATCGCTGCTGTCCGTGGGAGTGTGCAGGAGAATCCGAGGCAGTCGATTTCGCGTCGCTCACAAGAACTCGGCCTTTCGCAGACCACAACTTGGGCCTGCACCCGTACAAAATTCAACTGACCCAGGAGCTGAAGGGAATTGACCATAGACAACGGCGTGTGTTCCCTGAATGGCCTCTGGAGCAGTTGGAAACTGACCCTAATTTTCATCGAAAAATCATCTTCAGCGATGAGGCCCATTTCTGGATGGAATTTGGGACGATACCAACCCACATGAGATCCAAGAGCGTCCAAAGCATCCCGAAAAAGTCACTGTTTGGTGTGGATTTTGGGCTGGCGGAGGCATCGGTCCATATTTCTTTGAGAACGACGTTGGCTAGGCCATCACCGTCAACGGCGAGTGCTATACGTCAATGATTACCAACTTCTTTTGGCCTGAATTGGATCATATGGACACCAACGACATGTGGTTTCAACAGGACGGCGCTACGTGTCACACAGCTCAAGCCACATTGGAAATTCTGCACGAGCGATTCGAAGGCATGGTCATCTCACAGATCGTGCGATTTGAACCCGTTAGACTTTTTCTTGTGGGGGTTTTCGGAAGTCGCAGGTCTATGCGAATAAGCCGCAAACCACAGCGGCCCTCAAAGCCAACATAACCTATGCTATCGGTCAAATTCAGCCTGATTTATGCGCCAGAGTCATGGAAATTTGGACATTTCGGATGCGCTCCACCCAGAGAAGCCGCGGCTTACATTTGAACGATGTTATATTCCATACATAATGGCATCGATAGGCTTTTCAAATGAATAACAACTTTCGATGATACGAGTATCTCACACACACTTTGTTTTATTTAGATTTAAAGATAGGAAGTGCTTAAGGAAAGACCCTTTACATATGTGTATTCAATTTGAGAAAAAAAAAATTTATTGTATATCCATATGTACTCGTACGTACTTCATGTACATGCATCTATTAAAGGACCCAGTAAAGCGGGTAATGAAATGAAATCGTTCAACTTGTCCGTTGCTTTGACTATAGAGCGTATTGAAATATTGAATTAATTTTTTAAGAGTGCCATAGTTGAAATGCCTTCATTATCTAAATTGCTAAATTGCGAAATAATTTATATTAATTAATTTTTTATCTCAATAGTGCTTCTTGAAGCGATATTTTTTATTAGGGCGAATTTGGAAAATTTCTCTACACATGTGATAAAATATTTTTTTCCAGTGTGATAAATATCTAAGTGTAATATTTGTCCTATATAAGTGGGAATTGGCACAGATTGGATGTTGATTTGGTCTACGTTGATATTTATTTTCTTTGCATACTCTACATTTGGATGCATCCGAAATTATTTGTTTGTAGTTTTCGTTTGGTACTCTGTGTGCTCTGTTGTGTTAGTTTAGTACTATTTCGTCTTGGTCGCGTTTGTTAAACACGTCCTGTACGTATTTGTTAAACACGTCCTATACTAGTTGTTAGTGTATTTCATCTTAACTTTTAGAAATGAGTCCATTAAGTAATTCTGTATTTTGCCTAACGTTTCAAGGTTGCAATAAATTCCATTACTTGTATCAGTATTAAGAACGTCTTTCATTATTTAACTCTGGTATTGATGCAAATGTTACTATATGTCTGAATAGTTTCTGAAAACATACTTTTACTTTTCACTAGTGTCTAAATCCGAATTAATAAAGATTTGGTTTTTGAAACAATTGATGGGATTTTCTACTGAACGGATTACTTTTGTTAAACATTCTTCACTGTGAACTGTTCCTCCTGAGATAATTTTGGAATTTCATAATTTACTTTGTTGTGGCAAATTTGTATACCATCACCTGATATTAAAATTCCTAAGAATTCTACCTCACTTTTAACGGACTTACATTTTTCTGGGGAAATTCGCATGTTAGCTTCGAAGAGTTTAGGAAAAATTTTGCTAATATTTTCTAAATGGTTTTCTATTGTTTTAGAGAAAATAATCGCATCGTCGATGTAGACTTGGCATCTTTTACCTATTTCACTTCTTAGTACATCATCAATTGTTCGTTGAAATATACTGGGAGCAGGCTGAGGTTTCCAATATAAAAAAAAATTTTTTTTTTCTTAAAATGCGCAAAGTGCGCGACTTACCCACTGTTGGCTGGAAAAAATTATCAAAAATAATCCAAATTTAATTCGGCATAAATTAATTTTTGAATGGAAATAATTAAAGTAATGTGACCTAATTACACGGAGTACACTGTATTTTGTAGTGGCAATGAGAAAAGCATTTCGTTGTCTAATAACGGCTAATATCATAGTCGGTTTTGATAATTTCAACCATGCATTTCAGGATTGGCTGCTTGTCGCCAACACAGAAACCGAGTTTGTTCGTGGGAAAATTCAGGGAGATTTGACCAAATTTAGTGTGTGTGGAAATACTGGTACCGTGGAAGTGCTGTGTTTAGGTGCGTTAGAGTATTGGTCGCTGGGGAAGTGCTACGTAAGGTGGAAATGCTGTGTGCGGTGGTAGTACAGACTGCAATTAACTTGTATGGGTACATATTCGGAGTTGGTGCATGTGGTGTAGAGAATGTTGAGCGCTTTTTTTTTTATTTCGGCGTAAACGGGTTTGTGGAGAATTTTATTTCAGAGTCGATTTTAGCGCAGAGAAAGAAGATGCTTTGTGTCGGTAGATTAATTGAATGTGTTAAGCTGGTAAGCAAAAGTGATGTAGTAAGTGATTACGGGCTGCGGCTCTAAACAAAACGTAGTTGAAAATGATGCTTAAGCCTGTATAGTATGTAAAGGTATATGCAGAGGGACTGTTGCAGGTCATTCTTTTTGCTGTAATGAGAAAAACTTTAGAAGAGCACAAACAGCAAGCTATTTTGCAAATAAAGTCATATTTCCAAAAATAAAAGTTAAACATTTAGAAAGTTTATTGAATATTATTTTCTCATATTTGTACAGCAATTAAGAGCCGAGTGTGATTTTATTATAATATTTCAACGAAATTATAACATACAAAATAAATATAAAATAATATTTCGGCATCTTGCTGATTTCGGCTGAGATGTTGGCAGCCGTACCGTTTTCCTTGTTCTTCTCTTCGCTAACGCCAAACCGTCCGCAACAACTACCGCCTCCCATCCCCTTCTTCGCGCAGTAGAGACGAGGCGTTTTTGGATGAAATTGTGCCGATTTATCCGCTCCCAATACGTCAGCGAGCAGTCTTGTAGCAGGTGGCTAAGGCTTTCCACTTTTCCGCATCGGGCTTGGCATTGCCTCATTTCCAGCGGGTTGGACGGTATCCCCATGGTTTGAAGCAAGTTGTACCGTAGGTGAATAGACTTTCACCTGTCCAATATCTTGGAGGTCGGTCGATGAACTTATTGCAGGCTGAACTACTAGTAGTTTGGTAGATCCCGTTACTAGAGTACGCGTTCTCTAGCTCCTGGGCGTGGAATTCTACCTGCTCTTCTTTGTTTGATTGGTTAATTAAAATCATACCTTTTAGGCGGTCAATCCATTGTTGTCCGTTGGTGGCGACATCTTCGAAGAGATCATCGGATATTTTCAGCCGCTCTACCCTTTGGGTGGTGATGACGGGAATGAGGCTTCTGAACTGGAATATTCCGAGACCTCATCGTTTCACCGCCACGTAGAAGATTGAATTGTGGCAGGATTGTTCTTACGCAAGCTCTAATTTTGTTTGCCTGCTTCCTTTAGAGAATTGCGTGTTACGGTTGGTCGTTGGAAATATGATACGTATCTGGGAATGAGAAATTTTTTTATAATTTGTAGTTTCTGCTGAGGCTTCAGCGGCGCTCTCCTGATTCGTTGCAACTCCGTTAGCAGAATCTCAGAGCTGCAAGGGGTGAGAAGGCATCGCCTATGAATTTTAAATGCTCCTCGAACCCAGGGCACGAATACTGATGTTCTCATATTCAGCTGGATGGTTGTCGGCGAATAGCTTTTTCTTGCTCGGGACTACTTTTAGGTTAACCATCCAGCTTTTATTAGCATTAATGCTCATACCCCTTTCTTGGGCAGCTTCGAGCATCCTCTCCCCGTCCTCCTTCGAGTTTGCGAACAACACGAGGTCGTCCGCATATGCGAGGCAACGCAATCTCCTGGCAAGGTTTATATCACTCCCATAGAAGCTATCCATCCTCTTAATAAGTTCATCCAGAACAATATTATTTGAGATATTAGGTCTCCTTGTTTGACTCCTCTGGTGACTGGTATCCGCACTGGTCCGTTTTCGGATTCTATCATCGTTTCGACATCCTGCAGGTTATGTTGAATATATCTGATGAATTTTGTATCCACGTTTATCCGCTGCAAGACACTTGTTAAACTGTTGTTGGATATCGTGTCGAAGGCCTTGAGGACATCAAGCGAGATCGCACACAATGGTGTTGCTATTTTTCGATGTTGTTTTATAATGCTATGGAGCGTGAGGACGTTAGCAAAGCATCCATCTAGTTTACTGAATCCTCTCTGGTTCCGGTGCAGTTTAACTGATTCTAGCTCGGCTGCTAGGATTTAATGGAACAACCTCATTACTGTGGACGAAATTGTAATTGGCCTCTAATTGTTAATATCTGCGGTGTTGCCGGATTTTGGAACCAGAGTGGTTCTGCTTCGCTTGAGTGCGATTGGTGTATACTCCAGCAGCTGCATTCCATCGGCCCCTAGGCAGTTGGCCTTCATGCCCTTCAGAGTCTTCAGGATTTCCTCGGACGTTATTTTTGAGGTAATTAACGTACTGTGAGAAAACCCGTCAGAAATGGGCTCGTTGTCCTCTTTCGATGGGGTGGAGAGTGTTTGGCGGAAGTGTAGGTGGCAGCTGCGGGAAGATGGTGTTCCTCTTCTGCCCATCCTCTTCCAGATATGATGCTTTCATATTTGTACAGCAATTAAGAGCCGAGTGTGATTTTATTATAATATTTCAACAAAATTATAACATATAAAATAAATATAAAATAATATTTCGGCATCTTGCTGATTTCGGCTGAGATGTTGGCAGCCGTACCGTTTTCCTTGTTCTTCTCTTCGCTAACGCCAAACCGTTCGCATGCAAGCTTGGTGTATCATGCAGCTCCCTCTTAGGGTTGTGGTGATAATGTCTTCTATGTCACTAAACGTCAATTGCAGATGGGATGCAATGAATTTGTTTAGAGTGCACCAGACTCCTCTCGCACCGACTATGAGTGGCAGAATTCTTATATTCTTGTAGGGGAATCTTCTCTGGAGTTCTGCGATAAATGCCGGGGTACTATACCTTATGTTGGTATTGGGTAGTGAGTCGCTCCGGATCGACATCGCAGACGATGACGTCGTCTCTATTGTGGAATATAATATCCGGGTTTTTAAGTAGCCCATCTGCTCATCTGATTCCGTGGTTCAACTACCGCTTCCCATCCCCTTCTTCGCGCAGCAGAAACCGGGCGTTTTTGGATGAAATTGTGCCGATTTATTCGCTCCCAATGTGTCAGCGAGCAGCCTTGTAGCACGTGGCTAAGGCTTTCCACTTTTCCGCATCGGGCTCGGCATTGCCTCATTTCCGGCGGATTGGACGGTATCCCCATGGTTGGAAGCAAGTTGTACCGTAGGTGAATAGGCTGTATGTAGTCTTCACCTGTCCAATATCTTGGAGGTCGGTCGATGAACTTATTGCAGGCTGGGCTACTAGTAGTTTGGTAGATCCCGTTACCAGAGTACGAGTTCTCTAGCTCCTGGGCATGAAATTCTACCTGCTCTTCTTTGTTTGATTGGTTACTTAAAATCATACCTTTTAGGCGATCAATCCATTGCTGTCCGTTGGTGGCGACATCTTCGAAGAGATCATCGGATATTTTCAGCCGCTCTACCCTTTGGGTGGTGATGACGGGAATGCGGCTTCTGAACTGGAATATTCCGAGACCTCCTCGTTTGACCGCCACGTAGAAGATAGAATTGTGGCAGTGGATGCTCATATGCATAATTTTTCTTACGCAAGCTCTAATTTTTTTGTCCGTTTCCTTTAGAGCCTTGCGTGTTACGGTTGGTCGCTGGAAATGTGGTACATATCTGGGTATAAGGATTTGTTATTTTCATTTAAAATAATTAAAAAAACTTGAAACAAAAGAACTACTATTAGTTTTAACTTGATTGCTGCGGCTCGCTGGGCAGAGACGTCTTGTCGCCGTCGATGTCAGCAAAGGAGAGAGCTAACAAACTCGGAAAAAGAATGGCGGCGATCATTGACGGGATTTTTCGGAACCAAAGGGTTGGTTCGGATTCTGTCGCGGCTCTGTTCGTATGTTGCATCGCTGATGTGTGGTGAAATACTTGTTGTGGAGTCGCCACAAGGCTCCCCCCATTAAGAGGTAATGAAGCGGACAGTTCGTCCCGAACGCTTTGATACGACTGCGGCGTTTAAGGTTCCTCTGCCTACTGGTGTAGCCGGCACTGCTGGCGGGGGTATCTTCAGATCTGGAAGCTGGGAAGCTGGTTTTAAGCGCTGGATGGACACATACGCCTCTTTGCTCGGCATAGCCAGCTTGTATGCAAGTGGCCGACGGTCCAGAACTGGATATGGTCCGGTGTATGCTGACTGCAAGGGTCTCTGAACGCTGTCAGTGCGCACGTATACGTGTGAGGCGCTGCTGAGATCCTTTGGGATGAAGATTGGTTTTATCTGCCGAATCACGCAACTAGGCGAAGTTTGCTGGAGCACCTCCCTCAGCTCTTGAAGGAATTCAATGGGTTCCTGTATTTTGCTGGGCGCTGAGAGAAAATCTCCTGGAAGTCGGAGTTCGGTACCGAAAGTTAACTGTGACGGCGAAGTACCCGACTCGTTCACCATTGAACAGAGTTGAGAAGCACGGCTGGAAGTGCTTGAAGTCAGTTTTCGTGCAGATGAGTTATGAGGGCCGTCTTTAATGTTCTATGCCACCGCTCTACCATGCCATTTGCTTGCGGGTGATAGGCGGTAGTGGGAATACGGCTGCAATCCAGGAGTCTAGTAAATCTTTCAAACAAGGCGGACTCAAATTGCCGTCCCTGGTCCGTGGTTAGGCGAAGCGGACAACCGAAGCGTGAAACCCAGTGCCGAAAGAAAGCGTCGGCCACAGTGGTTGCTGTGATGTCATCTACAGGAATGGCCTCTGGCCAACGTGTTGCCCGATCAATGCAAGTGACCAGATAATTGAAACCAGAGCAGCTCTGTAGCGGACCGACAATGTCAATGTGAACATGATCGAACCTGTTAGCGGCCGGGAAAGTTCCTAGCGGTGGACTGGTATGTTTGTTGATTTTACTTCTCTGGTAGGCGGAACAAGCGCGCACCCATTTGCTGATGTCTGAGTTCATCGATGGCCAGAAAAAGCGGAGTGCAACTGATTTGCGGGAGGCTCGTGTCCCGGGATGACTGAGGTTGTAAACTGCTTCTTAGGCGGCGCGTCTAAAAGTCGGTGGTATGTACGGTCGAGGACGACCAGAGGATGTCTCACACACGATAGCTGAGTGCGATTCTGGGAGAACAAGATTAATAAATGTAAGTTTTTGACTCACCGATTGTAATCTCTGCAACTCCTTGTCGTTGGTTTGCTCCTTGGCGATGGGAGCGTAGTCCAAGATTGCGGGGCTTGCAATTGCTGAGATTCGAGACAGTGCATCGGCGGCTGCGTTGTTCTCTCCCTTAATATGATGAATGTCCGTGGAAAACTGAGCTATGAAGTCTATGTGGCGTTGACGCCGAGGTGTTTCTGTAGGCGACGGTGTGTTGTGGGAGGCAAACGTCAGCGGGCTTATGGTCGGTGAAGATTGTAAAAGATCGACCCTCTACGAAGCGGCGGAAGTACACGATGGCCAGTTTGATAGCCAACAGCTCCCTGTCGTATGTGCTATATTTCTGCTGCGTGGGACCCAAGGCTTTCGAAAAATATTCGAGTGGTTCTGATTTGCCTTCGACTACTTGGAGTAGCACTGTATCAACTGCTGTGTTTGATGCGTCGCACATGAGGCGTAGTTCTGCCTCAGGCAGTGGGTGACCGAGTGAAGCTGCCTCTGCAAGAGCCTTGCGACATCGTTGGAAGGCGGTTTGTGCCGTTGCGGACCACGAGAGAGGCAAACGGTCCTTCTTAGTAGCACCCTGTAGCATCTGGGAAAGTGGTGCTTGGTCGGCAGCAGTGTGCGCAAGGCATGGACGAAAGAAATTTAGCGCTCCTAGAAAGCGACGGAGTTCGCAAACGGTCGCTGGCTGTGGAAACTCCAAGATTGCCTTAACGGTGTCGTGGGGAGGTTGTATGCCGGTGCTGTCCAGGTTTTATCCCAAGAACACGAACTCGTTTTTTCCGAACTCGCACTTTTCCAGGTTGACTGTGATGCCGTTGGCCTGGAGACGACTAAAAATTTCTTCGAGGTGTTGTAGGTGTTCTGCTGGGAAGTTAGAAGCGATGAGCATGTCGTCGATATATATGAAGATGTAATTCAAATCTCCGAGCACGCAATTGAAGAAGCGTTGTTGAGTTTGTGCTTCGTTTCGCAGACCAAACGTCATGCGGGTAAACTCGAACAGCCCAAATGGCATCCTCCGGTGCCATTGGGATTTGATGATAAGCACGTGCGAGGTCTATCCTGCTAAATATGGTCTTGCCCGGCATAATAAGTTGAAAATCCGTTAAACGTGGCAATCGATATCGGTCCGGCAGCGTAACGGAATTGAGGCGGCGGTAGTCGCCACACGGGCAGATGCCTCCGCTCTTTTTAACCACGATGTGAAGAGGGCTGGCCCACGGGCTGCGTGACGGTCGGCAGATACCCGCATCCAGCATGCGTTGAAACAAAATTTTTGCCAGAGCATGGAATTTTGGCGGTATAGGCCTCGCACGGCAAGATAGTGGCGGTCCCGTGGTTTCCAGGTGGTGGCGTACATCATGAGAAGGCACGCAGTCGGATGAAAACGGGAGCGTTATCGCCCTGTAGCGCCTGAGAAGTTCTGCATACTTAAGGCCGTGATCGATAGAGTCCACAACGGTATAGTCTGTGGAGATGAGTGCGGCCGGCGAGGAGATTTTGGTGATCTGATCGGTGAGACGTTGCCCATGGATGTCCAGCAGCAGACGAAAATGCTGGAGGAAATCCGCCCCCAAAATTGACTGTGGAACGGCTGCGCGGACGAATGCCCATCGAAAGACACGGCGTAGGCCTAGGTCGAGCTCCAGCGTGACTGTCCCATAGGTTTTAATCCTCGTTTTAATCTGCGTACAGAAAGTACGACTTCTGCTCTAATTTTTCGGTTTCTTTGACAGCCAGCACAGAGGTAGCAGCGCCGCTGTCGACTAAAAAGGAATGGCCAATAATTTTTTTTTTTTATAATCTGCGCGCGCCAAAGGGAGTATTAGTACCCTTTAATTGTTTCAGGGCACGGGCGTCAGGGAAAAGGGGGTAGAGGAACAGAGGAGGTACCTATGCACGTTGGCTTTGAATGTTTGAAGGTTGTAGTGATGGGGAAATACAGAGCCTGGTAGATCGTTCCACATTCGTGTTGTTCGGCTTATAAATGAATCCCTATATTTGACAGTACGACCGAAGTTTGGCTTTAGGGTAAACTGATGTGCATTCGAAGCATGCCGCGTATTGCTGGTGAAATTTTGAAGGGGAGGAATGCAACTGGCTATTTCGCTGGAGCATGTCGGAATTTAATGTGTTTAACATACGTTGCCGTTCCCCTTCTACGGCCGAAGAGCAAGGACGTGAGTTAGGGAACGAATATGAAAAACTGAGAGTACTGTCATCAGCGAAGGAATGGATTGGATTAGAAGTTGCAGACAAGAGATCATTTATACAAATAAGAAAGAGAGTCGGAGACAAAACAGAGCCTTGGGGAACACCAGCATTTATTTGGTGAATTGCAGACTTGAAGCCGTCCAAAACAACTTATATTGAACGCCCCGAAAGGTAATTTCTAATCCATTGAAGAAGAGACTCATCGACGCCATATGCACGCATTTTCGACAAAAGAGCCTGATGCCAAACTCCGTCAAATGCTTTTGAAATATCAAGCGCAACCATCTTGGTTTCGCCGAAGTGATGGAGTGATTGGTTCCACTTCTCGGTGAGATATGCCATCAAATCACCAGTGGACCTGTTGCTACGAAAACCATACTGCCGGTCATTAAGGAGTTTTCGTGAATCGAGATATTTCATAAGCTGACGATTTGTCAGCGTTTCCATGACCTTGGAAAGAAGGGACGTAAGTGCAATGGGTCGGTAGTTGGACGGGGAGGAAGACTCGCCTTTTTTGGGGACGGGCTGGACAAATGCTGTATTCCATCTACTCGGAAAGAGCCCTGAAAAGTAGGATAAACAGAAAAGCTTACGCAGAGGTTTTGCCAGCATAGAAGAACATCTCTTCAGAACTATGGGGGGATACCATCTGGACCAGCGGATTTGTGTATGTTAAGACCTTTGAGTACTCCTGCAACTGTACGAGTGCGAAAGTGGACTTGTCCCATGGAAAATGTGACGCTCTCAAATACAGGTGGAGACAAAGCATTATCTGGCAGCGTGGAGTTCGCTGCAAAATGAGCAGCAAGCAGATTAGCTTTGTCTAAGGAGCTGACAGCTGGAATGTCATTGTAAATGAGCGAAGGGATGGCAGACGAGGCAGAATTTTTAATATTTCTGACGAATGACCAAAAATGTTTACTACCTTTGGGACATTGTAGGATTTTTTACCTCAATTTTTGGTCATGTAAGAATTTTACACGTCGAATATGGGCAATGCAGTCTTTTCTGGCTTGTTTAAACTTTTTTTGGTTTTACTCAGATTTGTTGGCTTTATAAGACCGAAAACTTACTTCTTTCAACCTGATAGCCTCTTTACAGCTCTGGTCAAACCACAAGTTTGCCTTAGGTTTAATGCTCTTTATTCTGTTAGGAATAAAGTCATTCATACCTAAGAGTATAGTGTTAGTGATCATATCAGCAGCGGCATCCACGTTGCTATCGATTAAGCATAGCGACCAGTTAAAACTCCTAAAGAAGCCATTAAGGCCGCTCCAGTTGGCTTTCTCGTATTGCCATACTTTTCTTTTAGGAGTTTTTTCTTTAACTGAGTGGTCGAAGTACGAGAATTTAGCTGATACGATATTAAGGTCAGACCGACCTAGAGGCGCTAAAACATCAATAGTGTATTTATCAGGGTGCGAAGTAGGAAACAAGTCCAAAGTGTTGGCGGAATGACTTTCAATGTCCGGTATACGTGTAGGCTCATTTACAAGCTGAGTCAAATTGTTTACCTCAGCGAAAAGTTCAACATACCTTCCTTTGGGTGTTGTATGGCCAGAATGTTGAAGCCAATCCGAATTGTGTATATTGAAATCGCCCGCAATGACGATTTCAGTATGAGGGTACAAGGAGACAATTCGAGTGATGGAATCGGACAGCGCATCAAATTCGTCAAAAGTTGAGTTGCTGTCCGCACTAGGGCTTCTATAAATATAGCAGTAGTGAATTATTTGCTTACGGACGGTGAATTTTAGCCATTTGAAATTAAATTCCGGATTGGAACAGTGGCCATACTGTGGTGGAACTTGGTAAGCAATATGACTACGGACGTAAATGGCGAGGCCACGGTGAGGAAAGAATAATGACACTAAGTTATATCCAGGCAGTTTCAAACCGGAAGATTCTTCAACTACCTGTGTTTCACTTAGTGCCAAAACAGCTGGTTTATGGGAATGGGCGTGGGCGTACACATCAAATTCATTCCCTCTTCACTACAACATAGAAACACAAAAAGACACAACTCTGACGTAACTAAGCGAAGCTGTGAAGTGAAGATCCAATGAATAGTTTTCCAAAACAAACTGTCGCAGCTGCTATGCCCAAACGAAAATCAGCTAAGGTCAGCTATTCGGATAAACATTCACAGCCCGCTATGCATCAAATGTTACACTCTCTCAGTCATCGCAACTGAAAGTATGTACATACATAGCACGTACTCCAATTGCGATAACAAAAAGCGCAACCGCGGGTGAGAGGAGGTGAAAGATGGAAGCACCGGCACTGATTTTTTTTTTTTTTTCTTTTTTTTTTCCACTGCACTTTTAGCACTGCTTTTTTTTATTATTATTTATTTATTTTTCCACTGCACCACACCGAATTCAATTTGACGGGCGCGAAAAGTTATTATTTGTTGATGGATTTATTTTGTTTAATTTTTTCTTGTAGCGATCGTATTCTACATGCGCGCGCGACGACAGGCGAAGAGGCGACAAGACTTACCAGCAACTGAAGACGCCTCCATTAATGTTGCTGGCTGCCGTTTCCCTGCGTGAATGTGCAAGGCGGTGAGCACTTGCGCGCCAGGGAGCCGTAGCGTTGGTGGTACCAGCAGTACCCCCTGTTCCTCGGCTGGCTGCCGCTGTCCCTGCGGCGGTTGATTGAGCTGCGTCTTCTGGAGGAATTGCGCGGTTTCGATCCTCCTTCTAATGCGTCCAGTCTGCGTTGTACATCTCGCAGCACTTCGCCGCTGACTGCTGTTGTTGAACTTGACCTTACAGGTGACTGATGCATCGCCGCTAGCGTGGCCATTGGATGACAGTGGCCGATAACTTTGTCGGCGATCTGAGCAAGATTTGCTAAGTCGCCCGTGACCGTGGACAATACAGCTCGAACGTGACACTGCGTCTGAGGAACCAGAAAGGTTTCTGATCCGTCGGAGCAGCTGTGAGGGTTGTGAGTCGTCCAGTTCGAGGCCTTCGACCAGCCTTTGGAGCCGTAGTTGCTCGCTCTCCTCATACACCTGCAGAAGCCTCTTCTTCACCGCACTGTATTTCTCTGCCACTGGTGGTGCTAAAAGAATGTCCGACACGTCCTCCAGATCTCGCCGCTCAAGGTTCGCTATGACGTATGAAACTTCATGTCGTCCGAAGGCCTGGAGGGGGCGAGAATGGCCTCTACTTGAGCGAACCACGGTGACGGACGATCGCGCCAGAATTGTGGTAGTCGCGCCGCAACGGAGAGTCCTGATATGAGTGGCTGTGGGGCGACAGTATTGGAGCCTGAGCCCGTTGCCTCTGGCTGTGCCTCCGTTGTTGGTGTGCCTTCGGTTTTGCCTGTCATACTTGTAGAAACACTTCCACGGAACGATTTGATGATTTGATGAAACCAGATGTAATGGCGATGAGCAGACTACGCCTCGTGGTGTACGAATTGCTGTGTATGTCTGCAGCGTGAAGGCGTCGCCTATGAATTTTAAATGCTCCTCGAACCCAGGGCACGAATGCTGATGTTCTCATATTCAGCTGGATGGTTGTCGGCGAATAGCTTTTTCTTGTTCGGGACTACTTTTAGGTTAACCATCCAGCTTTTATTAGCATTAATGCTCATACACCTTTCTTGGGCAGCTTCGAGCATCCTCTCCCCGTCCTCCTTCGAGTTTACGAACAGCACGAGGTCGTCCGCATATGCGAGGCACCGCAGTCTCCTGGCAAGGCTTATTTCACTCCCATAGAAGCTATCCATCCTCTTAATAAGTTCATCCAGAACAATATTATTTGAGATATTGGGTCTCCTTGTTTGACTCCTCTGGTGACTGGTATCCGCACTGGTCCGTTTTCAGATTCTATCATCGTTTTGACATCCTGCAGGTTATGTTGAATATATCTGATGAATTTTGTATCCACGTTTATCCGCTGCAAGGCACTTATTAAACTGTTGTGTAATATCGTGTCGAAGGCCTTGCGAGATCGCACACAATGGTGTTGCTGTTTTTCGATATTGTTTTATAATGCTATGGAGCGTGAGGACGTTAGCAAAGTATCCATCTAGTTTACTGAATCCTCTCTGGTTCCGGTGCAGTTCTACTGATTCTAGGTTGGCTGCTAGGATTTTATGTAACAACCTCATTACTGTGGACGAAATTGTAATTGGCCTCCAATTTTTAATATCTGCGGTACTGCCGCATTTTGGAACCAGAGTGGTTCTGCTTCGCTTGAGTGCGATTGGTGTATATTCCAGCAGCTGCATGGCGTTGTATAGAAGGTTAAGCTTGCGCATTGAAACATTACGTAGTTTCTGCAAGTTAATTCCATCGGCCCCTGGGCAGTTGGACATCATGTCCTTCAGAGTCTTCAAGATTTCCTCGGACTTTATTTTTGAGGTAATTAACGTACTGTGAGAAAACCCATCAGAAATGGGCTCGTTGTCCTCCTTCGATAGGGCAGAGAGTGTTTGGCGGAAGTGTAGGTCGATGACGGCAGCTGAGGGAAGATGGTGTTCCTCTTCGGCCCATCCTCTTTCAGATATGATGCGGTCCGCCAAACGCCTCTTATTAATCTTCTTTTTGTTAATATTTGATTTACAGGGGAAAAAAAAAACAACATTAAACTTCTTAAATTCATGTCAAATAATTGCACTACATAGAAACCTACATTTTGAGGGAGTTAAATAGTTTTCAATAATTTGAGTAAGACGACTTCTTGCAAATGATTTTTCATAGATGCTAGATATTTCACCGCTAGATATTTTGCACACTCCTCCAGAATGACGCGCTTTAGCTGCTCTCTGTTGTTTATATTATGCTGCCTCAATTTTCGGTCCAATAAATCTCGCAGGTGCTCAATCAGATTGAGATTGGGTGATTGAGGAGGGTGTGCAGGAGTTGATTGACAGTTATAGAGCAACCAAGTTCGGATTAATTCCGAGTTATTATATGTTTAGGGTCATCATCCTGTACCAGCGGAAACCTGACCCCTATTATCAATTATTCGCACTGGATTTAAGATTATCCTTTAGGATTGACAAATATTGAAATTTATCCATTATGGACTCAACAAATTACGTATTTCCAACACCATTAGCTTCCATTGCACTCCAAACCATAATATTCCTACCACCATGTTTTATTTGTTGGGTAAGTTTACCGTTTGAACCAGGTATGTTGTATTTACTTTCGTCGTACAAAAATTGCTTGGTTCCACAATTTATCGGGCTTTGTAATATACTTTTTGGCTTATTCTAAGCGTTTGAGTGCATTTCTCTTACGCAACCTTTGCAACGTTTTCGAATGGTCTGAGGATTAACAAATTCTTCGAGGTACGAGTATGTATCAATTTGCGGTGCCCCAATTTTTGGATCTGCCTTAATTATTCTCTCAGTATCTCGTTCGCCTCGTGCAGTTAATATCCCTTTTTCTACCTCTTCCAACGGCAACGTCATACGAAATTTTTTAACTTTCTAATTTGTTCGCTTTTGTAAAATAAACTTCCAACGCATATAAGAGAATACCACAAAATGACTATTTACTACTATATATCTCAATCTTGTATTTATGTCAGGAAACAGAGATAATTGTACCGCTATTCTAGGGCTTTGCAAAAGAAAGAGTGTATGTGCAATTAATTTGGTCCATTTTTAGCGTGTAAACTTGTTTTTGAGTCTTTTTGTGAAAGGAACGCATTTTAAAACTATTCCTTCGTATGTACTGATGAAAACGAAGAAATATTTGGTAAAGACTTTTTATGTTTATTTTATATTTTATAAGATATTATGGTTTATTTCTAAAATGATTTGGTGTATGTGCAATTTTTCAATGAAGTGTAAATCGAAAACGTCGTAAGTAGTAAATTTACATCAATTCAAAATCTTTGCGATTGTTAGTTTTGACCGGCTTTTATTGTCGGCGTAAAACAGGTTCGTGAAGAATTTAACTTCAGAGGTGGTTTTGGCGTATTTGAATTTGTTGATTCATTGGATCTGTTGAACGGGTGGTAAGCAAAATTGAGGCACATTCAGTTTCAGCAGAAAGTACTTAGTTGCAAATAAGGGCATAAGGGCATAGTTGCATACTATGCAGAGTACAGGTTATTTTGTTTTGCTTTAAGGAGAAGAAGCTTTAGAAAACAGTTGATTTACATACCTCGAAATCTTGATGGAAGTGATGATGTTAGAGCAGAAGTGTGACCTGTGGAAAGTGGAGAATTTGATTTCGAAGGCGGCTTTGGGCTAGAGTAAGACGGTTGCGGACATTGGGGTTCTAGTTCTGGTAGTTGGATACGGTATTAGATGTTTGTGATAAAAAAGGACATGCAGGTTCTTTAAAGAAAAAATATTTTTATTGAACTAGAAACAGAAAGGATTCAATTATAACAAAAATATATCAAATTGTTTAATCCACAGACTATAAAAGATAGTTGTCATTGGTGTCGGGAGTTTGCAGTTTGGTCTTTTTACTGTTCGGCGACAAAATCTTTGCTCAGCTTCTGTACACGTTTTTGGAAACCAAGTCTAAATTTGAAAGTTAAAGAAAGCACCTTCTCTGAAAGTCTTTGATCGCAGAGCCCTTTACTGTGAAATACTAGGTTGCTGTGGACTTCAAAATCATTACCATTTACAAGGACTAAAACAAAAGCCCGCAAACTATCACTAGACAAACTGAACATTTTAGTTAACAATGTTCAAAATATGTATACGTAGTTGCTGTGCACATGTATGCATTACAAATATGCATGTAACAGCAAATTCTCGAAAAAAAAACTTAAGTATAATAGTTACGTATTAAAAAACAATATACACACATCTTACAAGTTCAAGTTAACAATCTAAAAAATAAGGAAAAAAAATTCAGTCGTTAATGGGTCTTAACGGTTCATTACTGTGGCACTTGTTTACATTTTACACCATCTGTGTTTATGTGGTTGTCTTCGACATAGTAGCTATGTTAGCATCTTTTTGGCGGAATTTCGTTGAATACTTGTAAAAGTCTGACATTTCGAAGGGTTTTGTCACCTCCTTGTAGGGAAGGAATGTCGCTTGCTGTACCACGGTCATGTTCTTCGGTGATTCAATTCGAATGTCTGGCGACGTGGCAGCGACGGAAATAGCCTGAGGCGATAGTTGTTGGCCAGAGTTTACAGAAAGTGAATTGGGAGGAATTGGCTTCTGCATAGTACTCATGGTGTTCTTGGTTATGGCCTGGCTTGGATTGCAAAGTCTAGATGGTTGCGTTGCAACTGATGTCGCATAGCGAATCGTGCCGACAAAATCATCACCATTGATTGACGAAGCACACTGATGCTGTATTGTTGGACTAAACTTTGTCAGAAGCGGCTGTTGTGATGTTGTTGGTTTCGATAACTTTTGCTGCTGCTGTTGTTGCTGAAGCAGTTGCAACTGGGGCAACGTGAAAGAGCTGCTGTTGGGAATATCTAAATGATAGTGATTGTGATGATACGATTGTGGTAGCTGTTGTTGCTGCTGTTGCTGTGGCAGCGGTGGCGGTTGCGGATGAAAATGATGATGATGATAGGAGTCGACATTTAAAAACGAAGTCGAATGGCTTAGATGGCTATTATCATCGTCAAGTTTGATCTTTGGTGCTCTATAACTGCCGCTAGACATTGACTGTGATGAAAGTTTTGTACGTTCTCGATAGCTTTGTTTGTGGTGTGGATGCGAATGATGTGTTAGTGTACGCGTCGATGGACGAGAAGTTACCACTGGAATTACCAGTAAAGAGCCTCCACCTGCAACTGGTGCTGGAGATGGTGTTTGTTTTCCGCTTGCTGTTGCTGCACTAGACGGTGTCGTTGCCTGACGGGCAACATTATAATATGCGAATTGTGGATTTTGGCTAAGGGTAGGCGATAATGCTGGGCAGAAAGTAAGGGCGTCGGCAACTGATGTCGTGGTTTGTAGAATATTTGGTCGTATTATCGGACCATCCAAAGAAGATTCCATCCTGTAAAGTTAAAATTTATAATAAAATTTGCGTAGATGGAAACTTGAGAGCCATTACTTACCACTGTTTGTTTTTTGGTTTTTTATTCGTTTCACTATTCACAGATGAAATTGATATTTCATCGCATGCCTTCTCTATGGTATTTGAGTAGCTTCCTATAACCATTCCACTAACTGGATAGAAATTACCCAACGATGGCGACTCAGGTGACTGTTGATATATAATAAAGAAAAGGTTGAAGTGAGCAATAAGCAATTCACGGATTTTTGTTGGCTCTGGAGCAGTCACTGGTTCAATTTGGAGAAGATATGTAGACTTACCAAAGAAGATCCCGATGTTGGTAGTACTTTTTTGGCTAATGGTTTTAAATTATGATATGGATTTCCACCCTCGGTGTCTAGTTCAACATAGCTGTGAAAAGGATTAAGTCTATTGTTAATCGGTTTCGAAACGGAATTAATTACGAACCTAGTGCTGTCGCACCACGCCGATCGATCGTTATTAGATATAGTTCGCCATAAATTCGAATGTTGGTTGACAATGTGTGATCCCTGCTCGAAATTACAATTCGTTGATGGTGACAAAGATAAAGCGTCCACACTTTCGTACTGTTCTAGATGCGGTTGACTTCCATTGTGATGCACCAGACTGTGACCATTTGCTAAATTCAACTGCTGTTGTTTTGTACGATGTGCTTCCGTATCATTCAGAGCGATTATTTTATGCAATGGAGATGGAGACAGACATTGCTTAATATTTTGACTGGCCTTTATAAAACCACTACCATCGGCGTACATTTGACTCGTCGGAGACAAATAGTACTTATCACATTGAGTAACTGTGAGAAAAAATCCATTTTACTCATTCAAGGGGCAAAATTGAAAAAAAAAAAAAAAAAATTCTTACCTCCAAGATTATTGTTTAAATTTTCACTGCTTCCGTAATGAGGACGTACAATACCGTATTTAATACTATGACTGCTCTGACTGCCGGCACCAACACTAGCTCCTCCTCCAGTTTGCGTAGTGTTTCCATTATACTCAAAGGATGGCGATTTAGTTAGACTAAGTGCTGATGCTGATGTACTATCATGGAACGAATTAGTTTTCTGCGGCGGTCCCTGCCGCTTTTTCATACTCATTGCATTTTGATTGGTTGTCGATGGTTGATTGTTAAGCTTGTTTTCCTGAGCAAGATCATACTCTGACTTAGAGAGTGTAAAACGATTCTTTATAAAAAAAAAAGATAACAGTAATGCGGTAGTTTGATAAAAAGAAGAACTTACATTTTTGCCATTGAAATGCACATTGCTCTTATTTAATTTGAGGCTGGAACTACCTTTACGCCGTAGGATAGAGTTTGAATTTCCGGAGCCAGTTGTTCCACTAGCTGTAATAATATTGCCTCCTCCTTTTCCAATCTCGAATAAGTTAAAGTTTTCATAGTTCCCGTTAAGAACTTGCGCTTCCTGAAAGTAAAAGATTGATTTAATTTGCTGAAACGATATGGATGGTATAAATCTTTACAAATGTGACAAGCTGCAGAAGACAAAAATCGTTTACTGTTCGTGGGATTTGTAATTGATTGGTTTCATATTTTTATCTGATGGAAAAACTTACGCAAGTAAGGACTAGAAACTCAACAAACTGCAGTCCACAAGAGACATTCCATGGTGACTCGACATACCCGAAGCTGGTATATAACGCCCAAAGCTGGAATATAACACCTACATCTGGTCTGGTGCACCCAAGACCGTTCTGCACATTCTAGACAGGGTACAGAAACGCGCGTTTAAAATTATGGGTGATAGAGACATTGTGAACTCCATAAATTCACTCGAAGATAGTAGAAATGTCTAGTATCTGCTCCAGTGAAATAGCCAGTTGCATTCCTTCCCTTCAAAATTTCACCCGCAATAAGCATCATGCTTCGAATGCACATTTGCTTACAAGTCGAAGGACACGAATGTGGAATGATCTATCAGGCTCTGTATTTCCCCATCACTACAGCCTTCAAACATTTAAAGCCAACGTGCACAGACATCTCCTCTGTCGTCCGTTATATTTTGGGAGACGGTCTCGAATACGAATTAACTGAAAATGTGGAAAAAGTTGGTGAGAAATCAACCACTCGTCAAAATCAAACTCTTGCGTTGAATTTAAAAAAAAAATCAGTGAGACTGGCACTACCGAAAGAAAAAAAGGCCCTGGAAAGCCAAGAAAAACATCGCCAGTTAAAGATCGCTTTTTGGTACTCCAAAACCGTCGGAATCGGTTTAAAGCTTCATATAATATTATTAGCGGTTTTGTCCGAACAGCTTAAAAAAAAAAAAATTTAGGTAAGTTTTGTTTAAAAAAGACTTGTGAAAGCTGACCATTGCGCAATTAAACCAGTACAGAATCCAAATTTCCCATTCATTCCCAAATTTTCAAGTAAAAACATTCGCTATGATCTCAGGAGCACAAATCTAGGAGAATTGAAGCAATATCATTTACTCCGATGAGTCAGAATTGCATATTGGAGATGGTAGAATCCTTCAGGTTCTTGTACGGAGAGAACCTGAAAACATGCTCAGCGCAGCGCAAAGTCTCTGTAAGGACACCAGAGGAGCTGAATGCGACCGTCCATACGTGGCGAAGAACAACATCCTGCAAGAGGTTTTTCTGCTTTTGTCTGAATATGGCGTATCTAGAGACGAATAACTCGATAAAACCCGTAATCCCGGGTGGTGAACAATTGTGTCTATGGGATAAATGCCCTTACCTTAGAGTGTTTTTTAACGGTGAACTCTAGATACACGTGGGCCCCTAGTTTTAATGAAATTCCCCTTTTCTGTATACAGGGGGTGAGTACATAATGACCATTCTTCCTCCTTACTCGTGGGTCCAAAATGAATTTAGAAAAAGAACAAACTAAAAGGACTGGTGTAAATGAATCGGGCACCAACAACCTTCAAAAAACCGATTCAAGTACGATGATGTTAGAGGAGGAGGATCGCGTCTTACTCCAATAACTGATCAGTAGAGTTATTTTGGCTGAGAAAAGCGAAGAAACGATTGATATCAATCTCGAGAAACTATTTCTTGATGATGATGACTCTCGCTCTGTAGCCAGCTCAATGCAATTTTTCCATCTCGTCAACAATGACCATCCGCAGCAAAATAACTAACTGCAAGTTGACGAATAGAAGATAATGGAAAAAATACTCGCTAGGTGAGGGAGAACAAAGGAGTCTTCAGAACGCCCTGGATTTTCTAGAGGGTAGCTTTTAACTCGAACGAAAGCATATACTTCCACGAGAGCCTAACACCATGCAACAGAGACTTTTTACGGAAAGTACACAAACGCGAGCGACATATTTTCTCTGCCCATACTAAACGCGGCTTTGTTTACATTAAACAAAAAAGGGATTCACGCGCATTGTTAATTGACAGCCCCGGAAAGCTTGACGAAGTAACCCTTGTCGATCAACATACAAATTCGTTGCATCTGTCACCAGACACCAGGCATTCCCAAAATGAACACCACCTGCCATATGACACCAGAGCTTCTCAAGTTGATAATCATCTATCATCAGGCTCCAGAGCTTCTTAAGAGTAATTTCTTTCTAATTTATCTATTTTTATTTTTATTATCGTTTAACTATTTACAATTTAAATCTTTTTTATGTTTACTTAGTTCTTTATTTGTCCCTAATTTAAGACCTATTGATATGTGAGTCTCCCTAAATAATCTAATGGATATTTTTGTTTTACTTGCTACCTCATTACATTGTAAACTTTTTTCGTTTAATACCTTTTGTAAACTAATATTTCTCATTTTAAGTCTCAGTGAACCATTGTTTATTTCTGTCTCAACTGCTGTAGGCTTTTTCGTGCAGGCACTCTTATCTTGGATATCTCCCCAAGTGTCTTTATCCTTACCATGAACTCAAACGAAGACAATGGATTTGGAAA
The DNA here is from genome assembly GCA_963082735.1 of Pocota personata. Taxonomy (NCBI): domain Eukaryota; kingdom Metazoa; phylum Arthropoda; class Insecta; order Diptera; family Syrphidae; genus Pocota; species Pocota personata. The sequence goes on from OY720433.1 coordinate 7,846,953, forward strand.
TGATTTATCTTTGTTCCACAATATTCGAAAACCCTTTCATAAAACGCTTCAGATGCTTAATGTTTTTTGCAATATGTTCTCTGGTTTATTCGTTGTCCATATTAATGCCCAAAGTCTGCACAAGCACTGGGATGAATCTAAATTAATATTTGTTGGAGGTAAGGTTCATGTTATTTGCATCTCCCAAACATGGTTTAACTCTGACTAAGTATTTAGTTTAGCGGGTTACAAGGTGTACCGGGCTGATCGAGTCGGGCGTTCTGGTGGGGTCGCAGTGTTTGTGAGGCAAAATATTCCAAGTAGGCTAACTTGTAAGAAAGACAACGTCTACATATTTTAACAAGAGAAAAACGAAATTTCCCGATAAGTGGGCGTGTCTGTGGTAGGATTTTAATTTTTACACTTGTACTGCTTCGGATCCCAGAAAGCTTATATACCAAATTTCATGTTCCTAGCTCAAAATTTAAGGCTCCAAAAGTGGTGACATATGGACGGACTTTGGGAGTCTAACGTTATTATTTTTCTTTGTTACAAACTATGTATCAAACTTAATATACCCTGGATAAATTATAAAAAAAGGAATTATGTACTGTGAATAATGAGATTTTGACTATTGGATTTTAATATTTGAACGATAGTTGATAATAAACTCTTGTTGTAAAGATAGTGAATTTGAAAAACGGTAAAGAATAATTAGAATTGAAGTGTTATTTTGAATTATACAATAAAGTAACATTCAATGAGTAATTTAGTTCTAACACTAATCGAATACTATAGGTATGTATGAATGTATGTAAGGCTAGTTGATTAATGTGCATAATTCAAATGGTTTATAAGGTTAACATTTTCTAAAAACAATAAAAAAGCTTATCAATGAAAGTAGTAAAATTGAGGTTAGGTTTCACCATTAGTAAGAAAAAAGCGCGTTCCACCAACATTTACTCGCAAGTACCTGCATGTACTTGCCCAGGCCTATAGAACACGAGTACTGATTTCTGTAGACTGTAGAGCTTCAACTTACAGTTTTAATCAGTGATCACACTTTCAGTACGACCGTAGTGTTTCGCTACACTTCCTTGGTTTTTCATCTATTTTACTACGTCAGTACGAAAAATTCGAAATCACCATTATATTGTTTCAGTTAAAATAGGGAAAGGCACGAGACATTTCGACGGTGTTCAAGTGCATGTATGAAGTTTTAACGCGTGATTCTGTACCCTGCCTAGTATGAGCAAAACGGTCTTGGGTGCACCAGACCAGATATGGGCGTTATATTCCAGTTTTAGGCGGATGAATGCCTTATAAATTGAGGCCAGATCAGACGGGGTAAAATATTTCTTGCACCGCTTAAGGAATCCTAGATATTTTGCACCGATTTTAGCGACGTCGAATATGTGATCATTTCATCGAAAATGGTTATTTATACCTAGTTAATATGTTACTATACATATAAGAAAAAATTCTCACCTGTTTATGAATCTGCTGCAGAAGCCAATTCTTTTCGTTGAGTAATTTCTCCAATTCCAACTTACGCTGCTCCAGTGTTTGCAACTTAGTCCAGTTTGGATTCTGGTTGTTGTTTCCTTCATTGTTGTTGTTATTATTACTATTATTAGTATTGTTATTCGTACTAGTAGTCTTGTTGTTGTTTATAGCAGTCGTTGAATTGTTATTGTTATTATTATTCGCTGACAAATTACCATTGCTGTGACGTGTTGTGGATGAAATAGTTGACGCTTTGCTTAGTGTATTAATTGATGAAGATGATGCAATTGTGTTACATGATGATAGCGTAGATGTTGCAGACTTTTGTTGTGCTGTAACTGAATTGGTATTATTACCACTGATACTACCGCCGGTTGTCATTTGAATTGGTAGTATTGTGGCTTGGATAATTGTTCCGCACGCGGGCAGTGTAGAATGATGTGCAACTGGGGTTGTTGAACGATGAAGATGGTGTTCTTTGCTGTTTGCTTGATTCGTTGTAAGAGAGCTGAGAGACTTTGTTGTGTGCGCCAGAACCGAGCTCTGTGAACGCATTTCTCTGAAGGAAACAAAATTGATGAAATAAGTGTTACAATTATTCAAATAAGGCTGCTATAAGAGTAAGCTACAATTAAAACAATCGGGGTAAGTCCAATAACCAAATTATCATAGTTTCAGGGCCTTATCATAATAAGAAATAATAACGTTTGAATACATATGATACGATCTAATAAGCGACCGGCGACTGGCGACCTATTGAGCTGTCTCTGCACGTCACCTATCAAGCAACACGGAGAATGAAGACATCTCAAAAGCGTTCGGTCGTGTTTGTCATAGATAAGAACCTTTTTGAGAAAGCTGATCTTCTACGAACTACCGGAATGAGGAATGCCGGCAAGCACATGCAGCAAAACAAGAGACGTACGAGACGGCGCTGCATAGAAGAACTAGAACTGCTCGCGAGCTCTACAAGCGGAGCAGAAAAGAGGAACATCGACTTCTCAGAAAGAAGAAAGCTCGATCGAGAAGATTGAAAGACTTTATTGCAGGAATGATGTTCCAAAATTTGACCAAAAACGTAAAAAGAACATGCGAGAGTTTCAAACGTCTGGAGACTGCTAAACGGCGACGATGACCAATATTCCGCTGTCAGGCAGAATGAGCCATTCAACAGTGACGATGGTAGTCAAGATTTCCGTCAACCCGATCAGAATGAAGTGAGGATAGCGATATCTAAACCTAATTTCAACAAGGCTGCTTGCCTTGCCGCCGAACTTTTTAAGGTAGGAGATGAATTAGTAAGGAGCATGCCCGATAAATGGAACCTCAGCATCGTTTGCCCGATCCTGAAGAAAGGAGACCTTCTGAACTGTGCCAACTACAGAGGTATAAGTCGTCTCAACATCGCATATAATTAACAGATTAAATTAAAAAAATTTATATATAATATCCTGTCTGCCGTATTATGTGAACGCCTAAAACCGATCGTCAACAACCTGATAAGTCAAAGCCTATTGACCAAATTTTCACACTACGGCAGATCTTGGAAAAAACCCATGAATATAAAATCGATACCCATCATCTCTTAATCGATTTCAACGTTGCCTATGATAGCGTGTATAGACACAAGTTATACAGAACCATGTCTAGTCTCGGCATCCCTGCCAAGCTTGTCTGTTGACGATGGAGTCTCGCTGCTCCATCAAAGTCGGAAAGAACACTACCGAACCGTTCTATGTTAGGAAAGGTCTTAGACAAGGTGACGCGCTTTCATGCGATCTCTTTAACATAATACTTGAAAGAATTGTACGAAACTCACAAGCCAACATCGGAGGTACAATCTTTTACAAGTCTGTACAACTACTCGCGCCAATGACATTGACATAGTCGGTAGAACTCAGAGGGCCGTCAGTAGGGCATCTACGAGTATTGAGATGGAGGCAGCAAAAATAGGTTTAGCGGTCAATGAAAGCAAAACAAAATATATACTGTCTACAAAGAAGGACACCCAACATCAGCGTCTTGAACAGAACGCCACAATAGACAGACATAATTTTGAGGTAGTAAAGGACTTTGTCTACCTAGGCTCTATGGTGAGCTCCGCAAATGACACCAGTGGGGAGATTAAACGAAGAATTACTCTTGACAAACGGTGTTTTATGGGATAAGAACGCAATTAAGTAACAAAGCCCTATCTCGAACTACTAAGGTAATTCTTTATAAATCACTAATCATCCTAAACCTGCTGTATGACGCAGAGGCATGGACTTTGTCAAAATCGGATGAGAATGTCCTCGGTTACTTTGAGAGAAAAGTTCTTCGAGTGATCTTTTGGTCCTGTCTGCATAGACGGCAAGTGGAGGAGAAGGTACAATGCTTGTATAGGCCGTGTAGTTCGCTACAGCTCAACTTTCCAGCCCGGAAAGGCTTTGAATCCACCCCGGATGGACGGCGCAGTAGAGGACAACCTCGCTGTAAGTGGCGCAAACAAGTGGAGGGGGACCTCAACCAACTTGGCATGCGCAACTGGAGGCAGCTGGCTCGTAACCGTTTTTTCGTTTTTAAACTAAAAACAGGTAGTTTGCCTCCCTATATAACGGAGAACATACGGTTCGTCGGCGAGGTACAACCATACAACATAAGAAACAACCAGGACTTCAGATTGGATCGTCATCGTACGGCTAGAGGGGCAAACAGGGCCATGTACAAAGGCCTAGCTATGTACAACATGCTACCATCAAATATAAAAAATTCTTATTGTTAGACTATCTTAAAGAACATTTTTAATGTTATTTTGTTTGCGATATTTTGTTATGCTTTTTTAATGTAATTAGTTGAATTATAAATAAAATGTAAAATTTTTTTAATGGCTACATATGCCGAATAAACATCTAAACTAAACTAAACTAAACCTCAGAGGAACGGCTGCTACATTCACAGATGGTAGAGAGGGACCCACTCCATTGTCACCCGGTGAGATACCACCACATATTGCTAGACTCCATGAATTGGTCGTGATAACGATTCGGAGGTTCGCAGATTGGCCGGTACTACATGCATCTCGGGGCTCTGTCACAGCGTTATAGGTTCGCCTTTCCTGAGAGAAGATTATCCAAACAAAGGATCTGAACTGAAATTCAAATTAGCTTCGGAAACTGGCTTAGTTCGGTATTGGCCCCTAAAATAGTTGATTAACGCTAAACTGAGTGATCTTGTTCCAGTAGTCGACCTTGTTTTTAATATTTACTTTACTCAGACTTTCAAGTACTCAAAATCTGGTCAACCTAGTTTTAGAAGTTTAGTTTAGGTATGTGCATAGGTAGCACCCCCGGAATTATCAGGTCATACCTCTTTCACTTCTAAATTTTACATTCCTACAACTAAACTCCTAAACTCACGCCATATACATCGTGTCGCTATTTTATTATTAAAAATAGAAAACAACCAACCCCCACAGTGACTAGTTATTATGACGCAACTAGTATTGCATCTTCGATAACAAATCGGGCACGAAACCTACAACTTATGTACTTATCCCAACAAGCATTATCTAGATATAAACAAAAACTTACCTTAGCATCAGCAAAAGTCCAGTGATACACCACAAATCACCACATTTCTTCGGTGATGACCATTTATTTCACTGAAGACTATCGACTCCACATTGTTCTACCCACTGAGGATGATCGTCGTCTTCGATATTCAATTTGAAGTCAAAAAGTTAAGTTTTAACAACAATTCGGCCACACAAATGGAAACACAACTCGCAATATAATTAAATCGTAAACAATTTATGGAATTTCCACTTAACAACAAAACAAGCCGCGATCAGGATAATCATTCATTCATTCTAGGGAGGGAATCTACTTCCAGCAGCTCACAGACGAAGGCAACGACACCAAAAAAAAATTGTACACACAATGGAGACGCGATCTAGTTCGGTTTATGTAGTTTTTAATTTAAAATGTAATTTAAGGATCTTATTTGTCATCTAATTAAAACGCTAAAGATTGTGACATGTTTACAAAATAAATACAAAAACCCACTACAAACAGCACAATCAATCTTTGTTACGAAGAAATTTTATCGTTAGGCATATTTTCTGTTGATTCTCATCCAGCGATCGTGTTTTGTGTTTTCGATTTTTGTTTGGGTGACGTGGTACGCCTGATTAGTTGTCAGGGGTATGTTCGTAAATGAAGCTGGTGGCTGTGTAGATTTTTGACGATCACTAATTTTTTCTATGATCAAGGTTTTCACAAAAGCTTTAGGTTCTATTTCTTGTTTAAATCAGCAGATTTTCACACAGAGACTGCGTTTTCCAATATGGAAATTCGATTGTATATATTTTTTTTTATTAATAAAAAAAATATTATAGGACTCTGTAAAAAAAAAAAAATTGGTGAGACGTTTTATTTTCAATTTTTATAACTTCCGATATTCAATATGCACATATTTTCACTTATCACTGAGTAAAAGGAGAAGGGAGATAAAGAAAAAAAGACAACCAATAAATATAACAGTAAATACTAACGAAGTTGGTAGTATTATGGCTAAAATGTAATTTCGCTCTCGCTCTCGAAGGCTGTAATAAACTTTATTGCAAATTTACGAAATTTGCTTGAGTTGAACATAATGCGACTCATTTTAACATTTTCCATATGAATTATTATTAGCTTTGTTTATATACTTTTCATCGCCAAAATACTTGAGGTAAAAAGGAGGCTTGAAACTTGCATGATTTTCATTTTAATTGTTATTGGAACATATAAATAGTTAAAATGGATTTTCCGTCAAACAATAAAAATAATTATACACAAAAAATGATGTCTCAGGAAAAATTTCGAGAAAAAAAAAAAAAATTAAAGCAGAAAAATAAATAATATGAACTCATCCCAAGGATCCAAAAAATAAAGTGAAATTAAACATACCTGCGAAATTTTGGGAACGTCTGATCTAGTAGGAAGTAGATCTACCCGGGCGTCTTGATCATCTTTACGACATCTATCTATATCCTTACTACCCGCTTCCAGTTTTCACACGAACTCGGTTGAGGTCCCTTTCCACTTGTATGCAGCACCTTAGGTGAGGTCATCGTCCTTCCGGTATGGGTTTGAAGACTTTCTTTCACTCTTATTGCCCTAGTCATCTTAGGCGATGGATTCGAAGCCGTTTTACTAAGTCTATGTCGCTGTCCAACCGGTATAATTCTTTGAAAACTTTCTTGTTTTTTAACTTTTCCAAAATGTTACTCCTGATCTGCATATCTATGGGTTAATAACACTTAACTCTGGTATAATATAAACTGTCAGGGTTCCGTTCAAACATTTCTTATCTAGTAAGTACCGTAACCCTGAAAACTGCAAAATATCTTCGAAGCTTTTTTAGAGTCTGTAGTTTATGGTTATGGAGATCACAATATAATTATGAAGTGCTATTATATATGTATATGTGCACCCCGACTTTGATATGCAATGGTGTAAAAACGTAAATACTGGAGTTTGAAGTCCATGCCGCGAGCCAATTACCAAAAAATTAAAACGCAAACACACTGGAACATATAAGTAAGCTTGGAAATCAGTTGTGTATATACCCAATTTTAACAGAATACGATGGTTTTTATTGCATTAAAATGTCCATTATACCAAAATTCGAACCTTCATCGCATTAATTACTGAAGGAAAATCAGAACAACTTGAAGGTTTCTGCACTGGAAGCGGCTCCACAGTCCATGATATAGATATGAAAACACATTCATATACTACAAATTGGAACCAATTTAAATACTATTTCTACCAACTGTAAAATTATAGTTTCAAATAAATTGAAATTGAAGTAAAGCGCCACGAACTACTTGGTTTAAATAACTTTAGAGACATTTGGTGTGAGAGTTTATATTCGCGCGGTCATATTACCAGCAGCGTTTCCTAAATCATTTAGAAGGCGCTGATACTAGGCTGTAAACGTCAAATTTGTGGCAACTTCACGCTGCACGTTGATGTTGGAAATGGATGGAAACATCGACATATTAGTTCAGATCTTTTAATTTTTAATTTATCGATCTTATCCCATTTTAATAATTCCATGTATGTACAAAAATATGAAAAAGCTGAGATGAGCCAGAGGAATAACTATTCCTCCTAAATATTCTTTTCATTGTATTCTCTAATAAAAACATATTTTTCCGTCTAAAACGTGCAACAAAAAGTTCAGTTTCTTAAAAAAAAAATCTATTTAACAAACGCTCGCTATACCATTCTGGATATTGTATTGTTGTTTGGGGCTTCAATTTTTTTTTTTCGTCTAAGGAAACTCTGCACTAGAGCACTCAGATGCAACTGGTCAATTGTACTACCAAGAAGCAAATCCTGCTTTACTTATTTTAAAGGAATTTCCTCGTGTTCTGGAGAAAGTGATGAAGAGCTTATGGTATCAGCATTCACCTGATACAAGCAAAAGCAGGACAATCACAGACGAAGTATTCCGCAGTGTCGTCGCCCTCTCCACAGGAGTCGCAAACTGTTGTATCACTTAAGACTAACACACTGAGGTGTTTAGCAAAAGCAAAGTGTCCAGTGAGAACGCCGATAAATTGCCTGCAGTGTTTTCTGCTGAGGGACAGTAAGAATGCCGCGGGTTTCTTGCAGACGTCCGAGAGCATTCGTTTTGCCTGCCCGCATCCTGGAGAACTGTGCCACATACAATTATGTTCATAAGAAACCCAATCGTCAATGGGGGCGCTGACCAGTGTGGCCTGAGACCCGGACAAGAATAACAAACTTCAGCCTTGCGACCGAATTCAGAGAGTTGTTACATTCTAGAACTACCTTGGAAGCAGAGCTGTAAAATTCAAGTAAAAGTTCAATTACCTCTTTTTTTTTTAAGTACAAGTACAATTCCTTGATACTTTTACTTAAAAATCTTTAAAAAAATCCCTTTAAAATTTTTCAATTTTTTTAATTTGTTGAAGAGACGACGCTTTCCTATTATTTCATTTAAATTGCTGCCGCGGCTAGTTTGGCAGTAGCAACATCACCATTACGGCTGATTACACGATTATTAAACTTAGTGCGCAAAAGATCGATTGTTGGACTGAACCAGAGATCGTCCAAATTAGTTTCCTCAGTTTCTGGATAAAAAAATTGGTTTTTATGCCTCAGTAGCGCTCTCCGTTGACTGTAATGTTGCTGTCATCTTCGAATAAAGATGGGTACGGGTTTTCCCAGCCCCAAATATGACAGTTTTGCTTGTTTATCGGCGTCAATTTCGAGCTGCTCTAAAGCCGATAACGAAGAGGGTGGTCATTTTTGGGAATAATCCGAGGTCTTTATGCATAATTCTCCTCAGGCTTGTGCGGCTAATGTGCATAAATCTGTGGCGAGTTGAGGTTCTCGGGTTTAGGTGCAAACTTTCGGCAACAGCAGTAATATTCTCGGCTGAGCGCACATGGCGCACACGAAGATAACTTGTGTTATCAATTAACATTCCAATCTCACGAACTTTCATCACAAACTTGCGTAGAGCATGCACGATTGCTGCGTTATTTCGACCAAAATTTATGTTCAAAATTCGCACTGTTTGGGCAACAGCACTCACTTTGCAAATAATTTTTCAATATTTCACAACGTTGTTCAAGCGGAAATCTTTTCATTTCATTTTGAGCGCGAAGAGTTGTCAGTGTTTAAATAATATGTAGTTTAAAAAAGAAACCAGTAGATGGCCCACCCTTTACAACTTCATGTAGGTTGACTCGATTCGAATTCATTCAAAATGAAAATGTATGCGTGGGTTGAATAGTGAAGTTACATTTGTTGAAATATTAATATTTTTAAAAAAATATAGAAATACTTACATTTACAAAAAAAAAGTTACAAATTTAATTCCACCTCTATCTAAATTTAATATCAGCTCAACTTCTTTTGGATTCAGTTTCAGCTCGATCTGTCGATCCTGTGTGCTCAAATACTCTTGAACATTGATTTATTGTTGCGAAATGACACTACAAACGACAATAACTTACATGAAAAAAAACATAGGGCATTGGTGGCTGAAACCAAATCGATCGCAGGATTTAGTTTTAGATGTCTACTCGCATAGTTCTACGAGGTTTAATGCCCAAAACAGATGCGCAGAACTCTACATGCAGTGAAATTAGAATACACATGTTTTAATTCGCGAAGCTACATATAAATGCTGCATGCAGTGCTGTTCAGCAAGAAATCTCTATTGCCCAAAACACATGTGCAGAACTCTGTATGCAGTGAAATTAGAACAAACATGTTTTAATTCGCGAAGCTATATGTAAATGCTGCATGCAGTGCTGTTCTCCAAGATATCTCTATTGCCCAAAACACATGCAGAATTCTGTATGCAATGAAATTAGAATACACATGTTTTAATTCGCGAAGCTACATGTAAATGCTGGATGCAGTGGTGTTCTGAAAGGTATCTCCATTTCTAAATCGTTGCAATCGACAGTGATGCTAAAACACAAAAAAAAAAAATAAAAATAAAGTTTGAGGTATCTAGTATCACCAAGTTTTGAAAGTTATTGCACAACTATGAAAATATTTTTTTTAATTTAGTACTTTAATTGCAAATAATAAATTAATTACTTAAGACTAATGCACAATAAATAGTTTTATGATCAATAGCGAAGCAACTTGTGATGATGACATCAATCGATCGAAAAATGCCCCCTAAGCTTAAAGGAAGACTCTACACCGCAGTTGTACGTCCGGCGCTCACGTACGGTTCACAATGCTGGACAATGTACAAAAAGTATGAGGACAAATTAACGGCAGCTGAGATGAAGATGCTTCGCATGACAGCAGAAGTAACGAAGATTGATAGAATAAGAAGTTCAAAGATTCGAGGAAGCCTTCATGTTAAAGAACCCATCACAAGCAAGATAGAGCACGACCGGCTCAGTTGGTATTGTCATGTTCAAAGGAGAGATCCTTCGAACCCCGTCAAAAAGGCAATATCAATCAACGTTCCTACGCAATCGCGCAAAAAAGGTAGACCAAAAAACAACTGGATCACACAAATGCAAAAATACCAGCATTTGATTGGCCTCAGTGACGAAGTTATCCGAAACCGGGAAGTCTGCCGGTACTTTCTGAGGTCAAACCGGCAAACCTCACAAGCGGACCAGTAGGGATGCAGTAAAGTGGGAAGGTTGTGATCCTTCTACTCCGGATCATAACTTCACCGTAAGAAGAAGAAGAAGAAGAAATGGTTTAACAACAAGTTTGTGTATGTCGCAAACCAAATTGTTTTTCTTTCGGTATTTTTGTGACAGTAGCTGTAAACTGACAGTATCCGATGCGATGCGCATCAAAAAATATCTGCACATCTGTTTCACGTGCAGAGCTGCTAGCAGTACTGCAATCAGATTTTCCGTACATGTGTTTAGGGTACTCTATTTCTAAAACGCTGCAATCGTCAGTGATGCCAAAACACAAAACAAACAAAAATGAAAGTTTGAGGTATCTAGTATTACCAACTTTTGAAGTTTATTGCAAAACTATGAACATATTTTTTTTAATTTAGTACTTTAACTACAAATAATAGGTACATTAATTACAACAAGTTTCTGTATGTCGCAAACCAAATTGTTTTTCTTTGGGTATTTTATTTGTGTCACAGTAGCTGTAAAATGACAGTATCCGATGCGTTGCACGTCAAAAATTATCTGCACAACTGTTTCACGTGCAGATCTGCCAGCAGTACTGCAAACAAATTATCTATACATGTGTTTTGGGCATCGCTTCGCGAATTAAAACATGTGTGTTCTAATTTCATTGCATACGGAGTTCTGTACATGTGTTTTAGGCATATCACTAAACTGCTATCATAGAAAAAAAAAAAAACTATGCATCAAACCACCAGGGCCTCCGAACACATTTTCATAGAAACTTGGCAACGATAGGCTTGGCAGCACTTAAATGCTGAACGAGAAATCTGTTACTTGCATGGGTATTTGAACGGTTGCAATTCGTAGACCCTACCAATTTCTCCAATAAACGATATGCATATGAACATTAAGAGAGTGCAAAAGAAGCAAGGAAACAAACGAAAACCTCAACTATTTCTACAACAAGGGAACAATGAAGAATTTCAAATGGTTTTGGTTGACCAACCGAAAAGGTCATCAACTTGTACCAAGTTATTGGATGCCGTAAGTAATGTCATTGCATTCCGTGTCCCATGTATATGTTGCTATTGCAGAAAATAAGAAGAACAGATGACCAAATGAGTTTACCCCCTGACGGATTCAAACCGATGGCCACATCAACACCAAAGAGAAAAAACTCTATGGAAGGCGTTAATGACCATAACACACAAGTTGGACCTCGCCTGACAATGTCGCAGTTTATTGGCGAACTCCCTCATTCATCTAAGGAACATGATAAAAAGTTTATTGTATCTTCTCACCGTTATGAAAAGTCTCCCAAACAAATCGCTGTCAAGCTACATAATTTTATAAGCGAAGCTCCAAACGTATATGAAACAATCGTTATAGATGATTTCATTGATAACGATAGTAGTCAGCTGGTTATTTCATCCACAGTAGGAAGACATGAGAAATGCAAGAATATAGAAAACATCCTAATTGATAGTCAGCCAGCCAGTTTGGACGGCCTCGTAAAACGCAAGAAAATCAGTAAAACCGTTGAAATTCCTTCATCGAACTTGGATACCACAAAAGATTTTTTAAGAGCCATTTTCTGTGGAGACTTTACTTCAAGCTCAAAGCAAACGGCCGTTTTCAAGAAAACAATAGAATCTATTTTAAGTGCAACGGATAATACGGGGAAACAAAATAAAGCATTTCAGGGTCGTGAGAGCTTATCACTGAGGCGGTCCAATACATTAAAGAAATTGATTGCGGTAAACGATTCTACGCAATTAATTTTTAAAGACCTTTTTGAGAATGCCAACGAAGAGGAGCCTTCTACACCAGTTGATCTCTTACAAATGTCATCATCGTATCCGGAAGTTAAGGTTTTTTTTAATCTATTTGACCAAGCATTATTTAAGCATACGAGACTAACTATTCTTTACATTTACTCCATAATTCAAGAATTATTTTAAAAGTCAATTTATTTTTCCTTGCCTTACACAGGTTCCAACCGTACCGATTACTCGGCTTCTACAGAGAACGACTAATTTCCAGAACCATATAATGAAATCAAAGATTAATGATCCCACGCTTCTAAATTTTTCAGTTTTGTTGTATATGTCTAGACAACAACAAAAAACCAAAGATCCTGTACTAAGAAACCATCAATTTGAAAAAGATTTGCAAACGCTTTTTCAAATCAATGAGCACCGCAAGACAGACAGCAATCGCGGTGGCGTTGTACAATTCGATGATATCGCTTTGATTGGAACTGCCAGGAGGAACAATGAATTGGAAAATGATGTTACGGAGTTCTGGAAAAAGGGAATTAATCTATCGTTCTTAGGCGATTTACTAGAACGATTGTAATCATTAATTTGGTTTGATTTTTTGGACAATAAAATAAAAACCATATACCCACTCGGAAAAAAGAGCATTTGACTACTTTAGTAGGATAAACTTAGAACTATGAGAAGTGTTGGTTGATCAGAAACTCTGTACATCTCTCAATGATTATTGTTTTCAAATTCTTGACAAATTCCTTAATTTTTGACCTCCCACAATTTTTGGGATAGTGTCGATAAGCCATGATAGAACATGTAGGAAACTTTAGGGCTTATTTAAGAGGTTGATGTAATTAGAATGTAAGTAGGTAGAGACTTGCGTCCAGGCATTAAATTTTGTAATGCAGTTATGGCACGCTCTAATTCTCGAAATAATTTAACTGAAACTTCATTTATGTGTTTCTATTTTTCCGGGTGAACTACACTGATGATGAGGCATTTTTACGCATCAAATCCAAATCGGTTAGCTTGAATGATATCCGAGTCTTACAAAAATTATCCTTCTTCTAGTGACCACCCTTATTTGCAATACAATCTTAATCCCGTCAACTTTTCAAATGAAAAAATCCTACGCCTGCAGCAGAACCTTTGGCAAGAAATATAAAATACAACCAAAGATCTTTCCTTAGAAGTTGAACGTTCAGTAGTAACCTACAGGTTAATAGTATGACAGCCCGCATTGAATACGAGTACAATTTGCAATCTCAATAACCTTAGAAAGGTGTTAAAACGCCGCAGAGCTTCCAATGGGGTTGTAAAACGTAGAGCAATACTCGAACATAGCTTGACAGCTTTCTTCATATAGGAAGCTTTGTCTCGGAGGACGGCAGCACCGCACTAGATGTGAAAAGCAAAATTAGGAAAGAAGCTGAATTCGGTAAGCTGTCTAAGATCTAAAACAACAATGTCTTCTGCACAAAATCTAAATTGCTATATGGGTGCAGTACTTGGAAGGCGACTACCATTATCATTCGTACGCTGCAATGTCTTTATACAGATTTTGTGGCCAAAGTCGTTGGTATATCCAATGAACAGCTTTATGCTAGATCAGAAACCTGTAGACACCACCATAGTTCGACGAAGGAAGTGATAATGGATGTGTCGCACCTTACGGCGTGAATATACCATGCGGCAGAATCTTCTTACCCAAGCAGACAGAAAAGCGGGTCGCCCAAAGAAATCATGGCGCAAAGCAATCTAAGAGGAACTAAAAACTTTGCGAATCAGTTGAAAAGCGTTGCAGAAATCCGAACACGATGGCAACCAGGCATTGTTGATATAAATAAGTAAGAAGTAAGTATACATTTTTAAATTGGAAAACCAAAAATTGTTAACCTTTCAGAAATGAACACATTCGGATTAATAAAGAAGAAAATTGAGGAAAAATCGTGGAGTCAGAAATCGTAAAGTCACGCATTAAAGTTTTACTATCTAGGATTTGTTCCCGATCTCTTCGCTTCATTCTTCAAAAAAGCAATGTATTCTCTTAAGCTTATAATCTTGTAAACCAATGATTTTCTCTGTAACATCAGGTGCTATAAGACTTTAAAGGAAAATAAAACAACAACTTGGCAATATTCAAATTGACGAATCGTTGATGACATTCTTTCGATTTTTTTATTGTTTTTTTTTTTTTCATAATTTTGAATGGGTCTAAAGTTAAATTTAGTTTTCTATTTTATTTACATAAATTCATTTGTTTAACAATTGTTTTTGTTTTAAAGTATATATTTCGCATTAACAATTTTTTTGTAACATGTATACACAGTAATCTGATACAATAATAATTGTCTATAACAGCAATAATTCTTATTTTTTCTTTACTCATATACATACACATGTATGTATATACTTTTTTGGTATTTTTTCAATTTTTTTAAATATTCATTTGTGTTCCTTGTTTGATTTTGTTTTCTGATTTACATTTAGCTCACATATCACAGTGTGAAATACATATACATATATATAATACTTTTTTTTTAACTTCTGCATGTTGCATAGGAAAAAAGTGTTGAGATTTAACGGAGTTTAAAATTTATGAAAAAATATTTACTTTTTTATTTAAAATTTTTCTTAAAATACATTTATGAATTATTAGCAACGTTTAATTAGTGAATGTCTTTTATCAATTGTTTCTATGAATTGGTAAGTTTTATATTAAATCTGTGTTAATTTTTTTTATTATTTTTATTTTTTAATTGTACACATTTAAACATTTACTTTTAGATGGAATTAGTTGTTTGGTTGTTTAGTATATTAATACATTTAGGTACTATTAATTTAAATCTTAAAAGTCAACAATACTTATAAGTTTTATTTTGGTTTTCACTTTTATCATATTTGTGTATATATCGTAAATGATATATCTGTACATAAATTTTCACTTTGTTTGACATTTATTTAAGATAGGTAATAGAATGTTTCTGTTTAAAGTATGTGTTTTTTTTTTTTAGTTTTTTATCGTTTATTTTTTTTTTTTGATAATAGTTATTTTCTTTCTTTTTAATGAATTTTCTTATACCACCTATTTGAGCTTTAATTATTTTATTTACTTATCTATGTTGTTAATTTCTTTTTACTTACATGTTTTTGAATTATGGACTAACAGATCCCTAGCTTAATGGATTTTTATCATTGTTTCAAATTAAACTTACAAAGTCATGGAATTGCTATAGAAGAGTAAGATAACAGCCAAAAAAGGTCGAGAACAATTTTAGTGCGAAATTTTTCAAGCTAGTCTAATAGTCCTGTGTGGTTTTCCGTATTCTTTCTATAGGGGTATCCTGCTACGTTTTTTTGGAATATAAAGCAAACAAGCAAGCTAGCTGTATGCATTGCAAATTAAAGAAAACTGCATTACGTTACAAATAGCCATTGAACATATGAGCCATGTTCCAATGAGCCTGAACGAACGTTTCGCTTCACCCCAAGGAAGAACTGGTAAAAACTAACCGCATTCATTGTGATTTGACCTTGCCTGGCACACGTACGGATCCACAATAAAGACCGAAACTGGGTCCGATAGGTATATCTAGAGAATAGCCTTGTTCGAGCTTTTCAATCAGTCATCCATATTAGCAAGACTTAATCACACCACAAACACCCTAGAAAAATCTTCTCAATTAACCAAGCTGCCCTTAAAGCAGACTTATTTACATCATAATACTCGTATGTGTATTAGTTCAACCAGTGAAAATTGACTAAGTCCAGTTTTTACGGAAGCCTACCTTCTATAAAAAATCTTAAAGTTCTATATAATTACAAACCCAAGATATACGGAGGTCTTATCGCTAAGTACGCATTAATTTATTAGTTTTTGGTAAAACAAAAATTGGTTATCGATTTGTTAAGGCCTTTCGATATAATTTTAATTTGGAGACGAGAAAACGTAAAATTAGTGATGTAAGATAATTCCACAGCAAACACAGCAAGAAATTCGCTTCGTCATTCGATTTCGACGTCAAATAAAGTCAGTGTAAATTTTCCTCTAATGTAAAATTCATTTGTATTAAATGAATGATACGAGGATCCAAGAATGACCCATGATATTTGATGAACTGGGCTTAGATGCCATGGTTTGTTACGAATTAAACCATTACCTGAAGCACTCTAGAGATCTGCTCGATGGGTTCCATGAATATTGAATGAGCAGCAAAAATCGCACGTGCTCAAAAAAAAAAAAAAACCGAGTTTAAGCTACTTCAATCAAATCGTAAGAGGAAATGAATTGTAGTTATATTAGTACGAAAAAAAAATAGCAGTCCATGGTATGGAGTACATAAATTGCAAGTCTCCCAGTTATAGTAAAACCACAAAAATTAGTAACAAAAATGATGATTTCGATTTGCTTCACCAGGGCGAAATTGGTTGCTTACCACAACTTTTTTTTTTAAATTTATTGGAAAATCAGAAACAAAAATGGAACTTCGACGCTACTTTTTACACCATTTTTTAATGCGGCTGCTCACTGCTGAAAAAACCAACAACTTTCTTGCGAATTTGCGCAGCACATTTAGCAAACGTTGCGTAATTGTCGCAACAAACTACGAACCCGAATATCTGAAAACATGCATTTTGGACTGCTCTGAATTATTCGGATCAACTCAGAACATGTTTGTTACACGTTTATTTCTGCTCGCTGAGTGCTTCGAACGACTATGACATGGACTTACTTAGATTTTTGATCAAAGTGCGGAAAAAGAGCAGGAATAGTTGACATTAAACGCATGACTCAACAATAGATCAAAATCCAATGATAATCTAACTAAGCCTTACTGTTTCAGAGGCATCCACTTTCGCTATCCTCTTTTGGGACTCTAATTTCACGAAGACCTACGTATGCATGTGGCTTTTTTTCAACAATTTTGTATACTCGTAATTATTGCTATTGTAAGGTACATTTTCGTTAATTTTTTATTATTTTTTTTTTATCATTTGTATTATATGTATTTATATGATGGGAAATAAAACGAAAAAAATGATTGTTTTTACACTTGGAATGTCTGAATAAAATACTTTAAAGAAGGAACCTGTAGAGTATATCTATAAATATAATGTATATATGTAGGTTAGTTTTTCCTATGTTTGCTTATACTCTACATTTGCATTTATCTAATTCTTCTTTTTTTTAAGTTTTCATTTCAAAACCAGAATGAAAATAGTTATTTGGCAGTGATATCTGAGTGCGTAAATAGTGAAATGTTAACTTTTTCTAAGTGTTTGACATAATATCAATAGACTAGATTCCATTGAGTAGTTTTAGTAGTTTACATGCATGCATCCAAAATTAGAAGTTTAAAATTCATTGTTCTAAAATCGGAATCAAAACCGAAAACAATTGCCGCACCAAATCCCTTCGCTTCATGGAAATAAAATGTTCGTATAATATGTATATTTATCCTGATTTTATAGATTTTCATATGCATCCGTCTCCTCAATGAAATTTAGTCAAAACTCCGGAAGTAATTTTTAATGCTCGATTTTAGCACTAGTGCGTCCTTTTTTCCTTCCCAATCCTCTTGCTAACAGATAATTATGTTTCTATTTTTCTAATTTAAGAGCGTATTGAGTATAAGGAAAACAAAATTGTAAAGTCTTTCGTTATTCTGTTCTAATTATTCAAACTGACTTGATGAGTTTTATTTTTTTTTTTAATCATCGTGCTAATATAAAAATAAAATAACTTAACATACATCACTTTCGATTTCAACTTGTTACACACCAGTTCACACCATTTTTATATTTTTATTTATTTTAGTAATTGTGTTTGTATGCATAATTTGTCTCCCTGATTGTCCTTGTTAACTTTTATATCTCAAACTTCTTTCGAATTTCTTTTTTTTTGTTGCTTCCATTGTTCCTTTCAGTTAATATTAGAAAATGATTTCGAAAACATTTTAAACAACTAAGCGATAAACCGATATTAAAATTATCTGTGAAAAATATAATATAGTAAAATAGTGCAATAGGTTGTTTGTGCTTTAAAAATATTATAAAATTTCATGAGAGTGACTATAAAGTAACTTTTCTGAACATTTTAGTGACTCAAATTTGAGTGATTTTTGAACGCAACGACACCTTGCAGTTCCAATCCTTCAAGTCCGCTTAGCATGAAATTACCACGAACCGAACACCGAGCCGAGTATATTAGCCGTTGTTCTCAAAATTGACGAACTGCATTGTTCGGACAAAATTTTAAATTTAACTGAAATTGTTTTCTAGTAACTCTGAGTATGTCGGGATTCGTGTTAAATGCCTGAATTCGAAATGGAGAGAATACTGAAGTGTTTTTATTTCATCTTCAACCGATACAAGATATTGAGGTATTTTTACTTGCACCTATAGGGCAGTATTTATTGGTTTCCTGAAAATTTTCGACCTCGAAATTTTGATCAAATTTGACATTACTATAATAGAGAATCTCAAAAAATGTATCTTTCAATTTTGTCTGTCTGCCTGATGTCCGTTTTTCATATATGCGATCGGTGGGTTCACAATTCGGGGTGAAATTAGAATTTTCATTCTAACCTCAAAATTAATGGTACTTTATTAATGACCGATTTTCAAAAAAATCGATTTCCTCAAAAAAGGTTCTAACGATTTTGATCAAAGTATTTTCAAATTGGCGTACCAAATTTGTGCCAAAAAAATACGTATAAGGATCTTTACCTATGGTTCATAAAAATTGGCTATTTATCGGCTGTGGCTTAATCGATTTTGTTCAAATTTAATATTCAAACAATATTTAATATATGCAAGGTCATGGCATATTAAGTTTTGGAAATTGTCAAATTTAATTTTGCTTGTAATAATTAAAAAAAACTACTGAACCGATTTTTATGCTGTTTTCACAGCGTTAATGCCACCTCCTGATGTGAAAATATTTGGTATACATATGCACATATTGCCATATGTAAACTGAAGATATCAAAGAGAGGGTTTGTGAGTAACTCAATAAACTTGAAATTATGTAACCGATTGCAATGGGTTTTCGCAATTTTGTTCTTCTTATATATTATTTTATTTTCGAGGTTGTCATCGAAGCACACTGCTCCCAGGATGTATGTTGTCATCATGAAAAAAAAAACTGGGGTTTCCAAACTTCAAACTATGATGATATTTTTAATAGAAGGTCGTCAGATTTTATTTTTCACTTGATTTTGTGGAGCTTAGGTTGGTAATTGATTGACAAGAAAGTGTCAAGGCCTAAATATCGCTGGTAGTTGAAAGTCAAGGAAGCATGTAGAAAAATAAATATTTACTAGTATATATATATAAAAATATCGTTCGAATAATTTTGTGAGGATTACCCAAACAGAATAGTTACTTTATACCAAACCCGACTTTCAAAATCCAATTGTCACTAAGACTTTTAGAAGTAGTTTAAGAACAAAAATATTAGCTATATATTGAAAATAAAGTCTTTTTAGTCTCACCATGGCAAATCTATTGTAGAGACTGCCATTTGTCTTTTGTTTCAAACTGATGACGTGGCATGACGTTCACTGTCAATAGTCAAGCTGGACGCACGTAAACTTAATGATGCCAACGAAAGATTACTTCGATACAGAGGTCTGGGTGAGGATGTAAGTAGAAGAGCTGTACTGTCAACGGCTGGCATAGTTGTTAGAGTATTTTTAGCATTACTGCAAACGACACCACTAAAGGCATCATTGACACAAGACGCTCCATTAACTGCAGCAGCTGTTGTTGTTCCACCAACTGCTGTACTATTACCGCTTGTTCCACCTGATGCACTATTATCACCGTACAGATGAAGTCTAGAGTTAAGGACTTTATTACATGCAGGACATGCGCGGGGTGCACCTTTTTCTCTGCGGCGATAGATTTCGTGAGCACATCTGTAAAGAGGAATTTTTCTTTTTATCATAATTATTGACCATTTAGAAGAAACGTGTCGACTTTAAAGTAAATTTACTTTGCCTAGGGTGTAGCCATAGTATGAAATATCTGCACATGTTCTCGCCAGCACATCATCATGGGAAAATAGTATATCTCCGGACGTGTTGTTGCTTCTATGAGCTTTGTGACGTTTATTACTATTCTAAATAACTTTTCTATACTTATCCTAAGTCAGGCATGTCATATAAACTCTTTAGTTGAAAAAAATCCGTAACTCAATTGAGCAATTGTTCAACATGTGTTAGTCTACGCAGGATGCTCCACATCATGTATTGTTTCTTTGTAACCCTGATTATACTTTGTTAAAGACTGTCGTATCTCAGGCGGGGGTTTCTCAGTTTGTTTAAATACTTTGTTGCAGAAGGCTGTGCTGTGCAATAATCAGTTGATTATCTCCAAGATACTGTATACTCTACGCAGAACTGAGAAAGTCTCGATCTTTCAATTTCATCAACTTTAAAATACAGAGGTCTTAAGCTAGGTATAAATGCCTTAAACTTATATGTAGAGATAACCAAGTACCATGTCTCTTTTTGTTTTTCCAGACTACACCATATAAATGAAGAATGAAAGGTAACTTTCTGTAGACTATGACCTACGGAAGCTTTGCATTTTAATTTTGAAGAGAGTTCACCCGAATGAAGGCACAGTATTACCTAAAAACATAATGAAAGGGATTAACTTACCTAGCATGTAAAATGTGCGCACACGGTAGAGCTTCTAGTGCGTCAGCTTCAATGCCAAACACCTCACCGCAAGCACCACAATTCAGGCCCAATGCTGCCTCTGTTTGTGTAGCCAGTCGTGAATGGTTATTATACTGTTCCTCATCACCTAAAGCTCGATAAATTAAGGCCAGGCGAGTACGGATTTTACGTACTAAGAGCTAAGAATTAAAAATAGTAAAAAAGAATCGTAAAGCTGTTATAATATAACCAAAAGATATACCAACCTTAGCTCCAATCGAACTGGCTACTTCTAATAGACGTGTGTTAAATTCTAAAGGACGGCAGTTGCATATTTTCTGCTGCAGTCTCAATGCTTCTAAACATCTCGCAGCACCATCCATCGCCTCCATTTGTGCCATACGATCTCCTAAGGCAGCAGCAGTGCCCATGGCTTGCTCATATTGACGAAACGCCCTCTAAAAGAAAGTTATTTGTAATACAAGCACTTGAAAAAGTCCACGATGTTATCACACATCAATATCCATTTTTTTCCTATAAATATCACCCATCACACGTATGCTGCGTGTATAAGTTGCCTGGTCACCAGATATAAGCGCAAGCCTTGTTGCTTCCTATAAGTTTTATTTTTTATTTTTTTTTAGAGGTATGTAGTCGTAGGCTATGTACTATCTACTAACCGTACAATAATCATGTGCATCTCCCAGATCACCCTGCTTTCGTAGAGCGGCAGCCATCCGAAGGAGTGCTGCTCGGTGATGTGACGAGTTGAGATCGCCCAATTGGAGCGATCGCGATAGATCGTAGGCTTTTGAAGCATATGTAGCACTCTTGTCGTTGTCTTGAAGTCTACCAAAAAGTTCTGATAGGGCAACATAGACTTGTAATTCCAAAGAAGGGTCACCGATGGAAGTGGCAATTTTGTGCGCTCCTTGGAGACCTTCCAATGCACGTGAGAATCCTCCCATTTCTAGATACACCTTAGCCACAGTTAAGTGGACAAGACCACCTGTTTGACACTGTGTTCCACACTCGTTGTAGAGCGAATGACGTGCATAGCTGAGGGCACGTTCAAGTCCACCTAAACGCTCATGGGCCCTGGCCAAGTTTAAGTAGGTCTCTGCACGCATTGTCGGTGAGTCAAGTTCCTCGGATATACCAAGCTGACGGTGTCCAAACTCTATGGCTTCCCTATATTTCCCCCAATCCATGTGTGCTTGATAGAGGTATCCAAGTAATGTAAACCTATCCTCGCGACGATTTGTTGATTTGAGCGCGCTTCGCCATGTTCGAACAGCTGCATTTTGATTGTGTTGCTCGTATAGCCGGAGACCTCGTTCCATCTACAGATTTAAGGTTGAATATATCATAGTTAGATTTAACTATAATGTGAATGATTTAAAGAAGATCTTTCACGAAACGAAAATTAAAGATATTTTTCACTTATATAATTTTCACGCATGTATGGCAGCCTAGGAGGCAACACCGTAGTGACGTGGGTGGGGGGCTTATGAAAAAGTCGACTTTAGCGTCCATGCTTGAATTATTTTTTTCTTTGAGCTGGTTACGAACCTGATAGAATTAATTGACGGTCGCAACTAATTTTCAAGTTGTAGTTTAAGTTTAAGCCGTCGTATCGCTCACGACAACGAAAATTTCTTGAAAAATAGTTTCGAGCGTGGCCATAAAATCGACTAATATTTATAATTTTTAAGAAATTTGCGTTCCACTGGAAAAAAATACATATATTGGAATTTGAACCCCCGTCGAGGGAGTTATTATTCTATATCAATAGAAGAACACGGAAAATGCTCCCAATATGACTTAATTGGGTAACCATCTGAACAAGACCTATCGATTAACATTTTACTTCTAACTTATGACTTATCTTAACATTATGTTGACTCGTCAAAATTATGTTGACTCATCAACCTAGTCAACATCATGAACGGAAATCGGTTAGTGCGAATTACCGACGTTTGTGTGATACAAATCACGAAGAAAGCGGTTTTGCTTTTGGTTTGATTTGGCATTTACTTAGGAGGTCATTGGTAAGCTTTGGGTCAGCATTTCCTGTTATTTTCGGCTGTTCACTGTTGATGTACTCCTCCTCGCTTTGAGTCAGAAGTTTCGGGCTTCATGTTATTGATTATACAAATCTTATTTTGTTTAGTTATCCGAGATACATAAAAGAACATACATTCACCCATAAAGATTATTACATATTATTATAAGGTTTATATTAGTAATTTAATTTGTTTTAAATTTTCTACACTATTAATTATAATTTCATAAAATACTATTGGTTTAACAAACATTTCCTTAACGTTATTTATTGGACAATAGTAATTATCAGATACAGTAATTTTCCTATTATACAATTTGTTTTGTTTTATTTTTGAATGTACAATTAATAGAGTTGATTAAATAGTTTCCTGTTAAATTTATAATTCTAAACGAATTATAGATTTACACAATTCACATTTTTGTAATAAAGTTTCATTTATTAACAAAATAGATTCATCATCTAATTCTTCTATGCTAGTTACATTATTATAACATGCTTCCTGGAAAATTCAATTTGTAAATGCTTAAGAAGAGCATTTTCATTATATTCGTATATTTGCTCATTAATTTCAACAATTAATGATTCATCAATCTGTAAACTATTGGAATTTGGTATCGGTAACTCTGCTACTGCGAGTACGAGGGTGGGTCAATAAGTCCCTGAAAAATGAAATAAGGAACACTCTTTTCGGTATAAAAACATTGTATTTTTCAACATAGTCTCCTTTTAGCTCTATGCACTTCATCCAACGTTTCTCCAATTTGTTGATGCCCTCCAAATAATATGATTTCTCGAGCTCCTCAAAATAAGCGTTTTTTTGAGCGATGACCTCTTCATTCGACCCTAATCTCTTACCTCCGAGCCATTTCTTCATGTTTGGAAACAAGAAATAGTCGCAGGGGGCTAAATCTGGGGAATATGCTGGATGAGGGAGGAGTTCGTGGCCTAACTCATGCAATTTTGCCATTGCGACTGCGGACTTGTGCGACGGTGTGGTGGTCCTGGTGAAAAAAACTTTTTTCTTCGCCAAATGCGGCCGTTTTTGCTTCAAATCGGCTTGGAATCGATCCAGCAGCTCTGCGTAATATGCGCCGGTGATCGTTTTACCCTTTTCAAGGTAATCGATGTGAATAACACCGCGCGCATCCCAAAAAACTGTCGCCATGACCTTGTTTGTTGACAAACCCGCCTTGGCCTTCTTCAGCTTCGATTCACCAGGAGAAGTCCATTGTTTTGACTGTTCCTTGGTTTCTGGTGTGTTGTGGTAAATCCAGGTTTCATCCACGGTTACGAAACGGCGCAAAAACTCAGCCGAACATCGCCAAACACACCTTTGAAGTTGTCAAATGAATGCGATTGTGAGCAAACCATCTTGCGGAAAGCTTTTTCATGTCCAAATATTTATGTAAAATCGAAATCACTGAGCCATGTGACAAGCCTGTGGCCTCTTCAAACTCGCGCACTTTCACTCGCCGATCGTCCATTATCAAACCATGGACTTTGTCGACCATATTTGGTGTGGTGACCTCAATTGGGCGACCAGAACGTTCGGCGTCACTTGTGCTTGAACGACCGCACCGAAATTGAGTAAATCAGTGGTGAATGGTTCCAATCGATGATGAAGAGTCCCCATAATATTTGTCAAGCTTTTGTTTGGTTTGCGTGATAGTCTTTTCTCGCAAAAAATAGCTTAATTAGCACTCGAAATTCACTTTTTTCCATTTTAACGAATGTGCTAGTAGGCGTCTATATAAAATGGCTGCCACAACAAAACTATTTGACAGATCTGTCTTAAGATTTGGGTGCGTTCTTTTGAAAGATGATTCTTGACAAAAAAAAATTAAATTTAAGGTGACGACACAATTTGTATTAATTTTCAGGGACTTATTGACCCACCCTCGTATGTAACTTATTGCAAATATCAAACAATAATTCTTTTCCATTACTCCAGCTCTTAAAAGTTTTAGTTTATGAAAACCTATATTATAATAGTCTAACTCTTCTATTGTTAACATACTCGAATGAAATAAATTGTTCTTAGTTGCCATTATGTTGTCAAGTATTTGATTCCCTTTCTTTTTTAAATATCTTAATTCGGTTTCTTGATCCAGATATAAAATTTTGTAATTTAATTCTTTAACTATATTGTTTTCTTTTTTTAAATCATGTAATGTCTTGTTGAAATGGTTGTTTTTTTTAACTTGTTTTTTAAGGCTTTCAATTACTGTCCGTAACCTGTAAATGGTCGGTTATTTCTTGTCGATCTGTGTCATCCATTGTTCCGAATAACCAGTTTTCGACTCTGCCTGTGTAGGATACTGTTCCTACGATCGCAAACTTGAATAGTCACCTTACCTCTGGTGGGGGGATAGCTATTCAATAGGTGTTGGATACTGTTCCTGCGATTGTACTTGAATAGCCACCTTACTTCTGGTGGGGGGATAACTATTCAATGAGACCAACTTCTGTCGTATTTGAAATTACGAGGGTGGGTCAATAAGTCCCTCAAAATTTTAAATTATTCTTTTTTTTAAATTTATTCTTTTTTTTTTTTTTTTTGTCAAGAATCATCTTTCAAAAGAACGCACCCAAATTTTCAGACAGATCTGTCAATTAGTTTTGTTGTGGCAGCTATTTTATATATACGCCTACTAGCATTTTCGTTAAAATGGAAAAAAGTGAAATTTGAGTGTTCATTAAACACTATTTTTTGCGAGAAAAATTTATCACGCTAACTAAACAAAAGCTTGACAAATATTATGGGGACCATTCGCCACTAGTTTACTCAATTTCGGTGCGGTCGTTCAAGCAC
Organism: Pocota personata; assembly: GCA_963082735.1. Classification (NCBI taxonomy): domain Eukaryota; kingdom Metazoa; phylum Arthropoda; class Insecta; order Diptera; family Syrphidae; genus Pocota; species Pocota personata. The sequence goes on from OY720433.1 coordinate 7,872,898, forward strand.
AAGTGACGCCGAACGTTCTGGTCGCCCAATTGAGGTTACCACACCAGATATGGTCGACAAAGTCCATGGTTTGATAATGGACGATCGGCGAGTGAAAGTGCGCGAGCTTGAAGAGACCACAGGCTTATCACATGGCTCAGTGATTTCGATTTTACATAAATATTTGGACATGAAAAAGCTTTCCGCAAGATGGGTGCCGCGTTTGCTCATAATCGACAACAAACGCATTCGATTGACAACTTCAAAGGTGTGTTTGGCGTTGTTCCAGAAAAATTCGGCAGAGTTTTTGCGCCGTTTCGTAACCGTGGATGAAACCTGGATTCACCACAACACACCAGAAACCAAGGAACAGTCAAAACAATGGACTTCTCCTAGTGAATCGAAGCCGAAGAAGGCCAAGGCGGGTTTGTCAGCAAACAAGGTCATAGCGATGCAAACAAGGTCATGGGATGCGCGGGGTGTTATTCACATCGATTACCTTGAAAAGGGTAAAACGATCACCGGCGCATATTACGCAGAGCTGCTGAATCGATTCCAAGCCGATTTGAAGCAAAAACGTCAACGCACCGGCGCACAAGTCCGCAGTCGCAATGGCAAAATTGCATGAGTTAGGCTACGAACGCATCCCTCATCCAGCATATTCCCCAGATTTAGCCCCCTGCTACTATTTCTTGTTTCCAAATATGAAGAAATGGCTCGGAGGTAAGAGATTTGAGTCGAATGAAGAGGTCATCTCTGAAACAAACGCTCATTTTGAGGGGCTCGAGAAATCGTATTATTTGGAGGGCATCAAAAAATTGGAGAAACGTTGGATGAAGTGTATAGAGCTAAAAAGAGACTATGTTGAAAAATAAAATGTTTTTATACCGAAAAGAGTGTTCCTTATTTCATTTTTCAGTGACTTATTGACCCACGCTCGTAATCTGATTTATTATTAAAATGATTTCTTATTTATACAATATTTTTGCTTACTTAGTACATCCGTGAACTATGTTGGATATGGGTTCGAGTAACAGAAATACAATATGATATGATAAGAATACAAAAGGTACTTATGCTAAACTACCTGTGAATTGTTTACTTAGCAAAAATAATAATTTTTGGAGTTGAAGTGCAGTGATTATGTACAATGCGTGTGCATTTCACAGTGACTCTGTACATTAGTTGTACAGCCTGCGATATTTAATAAAACCACATTTTTGTCTATTTGATTTACTTATGGTCCTTAGTTTAGTTTTTACTAACTTAATTTCTGAATAAAGTGCAACTGAATGTTCTAATTGTGTGTGAGCTAATTGATCTAAAACTTTCATCATTTCAGATGAATACACTTCTTGTGTTTTTTTATAAACTTAATATTAATATTATTAATATTTCCAAGTTTACTTTCTTCTAACGTTTTAACTTCGTTTTCAACTTGTTTATTTAATAATGGAATTCTTATATTATTTCTTCGTGGGATTTTCTACATCTATTAGTTGAACATTTTTATTTATCCAGCGCATTCCTAACAAAAAATCGTATTCTTTTTCTGAATTGAATTTTATCCATCTCATCCTAGCATGTTTAAACTGTTTGGGACACGCAGTTATTACATACTCCGTGTTTTTTTTTACTTGCTTGCCCTTCTAAACTTTCATATATTTTATTTTATACGTACTTTGTTTGAATTCAATAAGCTAATAGTAGATCCTGTATCTGTCAAACCAACGTACTTTCTTTCATTTATGGTGAGAATAATGTAGACTTTGTTCTGATTGAAGGTTAGTTTATAACTAATTGACTTCATTTCTATTGCTTATGGTATCAACTTTAATTTTTTGCGGCAAATTATTATTCCTATAAACAGTATAAACACTGTTGTTATTCAAATTATTTCGATACTACGCTGAACTATTATTAAAATTATTTTGATAATGTGCTGAACTAGTATTAAAATTATTTCGATTATATCATGAATGTGTTGAATAGTTATTTGAATTATTGTGCCGGAATTGTCCTGAATTATTTTGTTATCGAAAATTACTTACGGCTGGTCTGTATATGATTTGTTTTCTATCCCTGACCTCTTTTAAATTAAAATTATCTTGTCCAATATATTTACTATGGATGGGTCGAATTTCACTTAAGGTAAATTTATTGTATAATTCGGCTGCTAAAACTTCTGCTACAACTTCTTTTATTTTCAAGATCAAGAAACTACTTAGATTATTCCCAATTAACTCCTGATAATCTGTAAATATTGCACATTCCGCAATATTATTCACTATTATCCTTCATTACTTAATTCATTTATCGAACTTACTTTTAATTTGCTAATAATAATTCAGCCTTAGTCCTTAGTTGCTTCGTAGTGCAGCTTCAGCATGTTTTTACAGTCAATCCATGTTTCTGGTGGCGATGTTTCCAGGTAGTTCTTCGCAGATCCAGTGTTTTTTTCATGCATTACCGTGTATACATCTTGAGCTTCGTTATCACGGTATGTCCCATTCGTTCCATCAAATGCAGGCAGGTAAAGAAGTTCCTTTTCCAATCTGCCCCTTAACAATTATGGTTAGTTTTGTCTATCTATTATTGCCGTTAGGGTAATTAGACATTTTTGCATTACATTTGGATTCGCAATTCTTCTGTTCTCGTCTGGTATTCGGTTATGATGGTTTCTTCTATCCAGTTTATATATCTTGGTTCCAGTTGAGTGGTCGTTTCTGCTTTGCCTAGTAAATTGTTTTTTAGGCTACTTTGTTTCACACTTTACCGATAGCTTTACACTTTATTATTTATGTTTTCGTTCCACTAGATTCTAATTCTACGGAAAAGAATCTCACCTACAGCGCCAGTTATAATTTGATGTCAATAAAAAAACACGAAAAATGCTCCCAACTCGATTTTATTGGGCAACCATCGGAACAATACTTATCAATTAACATTTTACTTCTAACTTATGACCTACCTTAACATTATGTTAACTCGCCATGAACGGAAATCGGTTAGTGCGAATGACCGACATTTGTGTGATACAAATCACCAAGCAAGCGGTTTTGCTTTGATTTGGTATTCACTTGGGAAGGCATTGGCAAGCTTTGGGTCAGCATTTCTTGTTGTATTCGGCTGTTCACTGCTGAGCTGATGTATGTAACGGACATAGCAAACCTGCCCATCCCAAAATTGACGGGTTAGTTGAAACGGTTTTGACCTAAAAAAGCTTCACGAGCGCCAAATATTTTTTCAGATTCGTAATCAGCATCAAAAAATATGTTGACAAAAAAAAAAAGAGAAAATTCAAGCATGGCCCTAAAGTCCAGAAAGCCTATAATTGCTAATTTAAATCAACTATGTATTTCCATTCCAACAATAAGCTTTCCCTATTTTCGATTTTCAGAAAACCATCGATTCCAGTGAAAGCCAAGATCTGATCCAAACACTTATTCGTACTACTAATTTCTTACCTTTCTTCTGGCTAGATACTGTTTCAAGCTTCTTTGACATGCTAGAAAACAATTTATTACTGAATTCCTGGATCTGGAAAAGCCATGACGTGCCCATAGTGACGTACCATCAGGGCTTGACCCGTATCCAGCCAACCGAGAAAAACTCTCATCCAATTGACAAATATCTAAGAAAAATCAAACACAAATATATAAGCCAACTTAGGATATTAAATTAAAAAAAAAACTTTATTACCCGTTGAATTCTCAAGTAAGTAACGAGATCCATCGGGAGATGCTAGTAAGTGTGTTGCGGAAAGGTTATGACTGTGCGGTATGCTGCTGGGAAATGTATATATGTATATATATATATTTATATATATATATTTATAATAGGGAAGTTGGGTGCAATTGTTGAGACTCTTACCTAAGAAGATCTCTTGAAGCGATACTCTCCCATGACATGACTCCTTGAAATATAATCTTATTCGATTCACTCTTTACTTGACGTGTTAAATTTTAATATCCAGCTTAAGCAGGAGTAACCGAGGGATATTACTATGCAAAACCTCGGAACGGGGTTGTTGTAATACACGGTGCGCCGTTAACTTTAAAAGAAAAGTTAAAATTAAAATAGATATGTAATTAAAGTCTGTACCTTCAGAGCAATTGTATGTAACTAAAGACGGGATAAAAAGAAAAGGGTTGTGACATAAATATCAGTTAGAAGAAACACATGCCGTTGCTATGAATGGCGAACTTGAACAATTACAGACTACATGAATTAGCTTAGTACGCTAGAGAACAAGAATTAGATCATGGGAGTCGGACAGAATCCCGAAAAACATAATCCCGAAAACCCAAAATGCCGAAAACCCAAAGTCCCGAAAACCCAAAATTCCGAAAATCCACAATCCCGAAAGGCCAAATTCCCGAAAATGAAAGTGAACACCTCGCACCCACTCCAAATCCTATAGTGACCCCAAGCAGGGGGGTTGCATACATATTCTACTGTTTATGCATTGTGGATATAATATATATATATATTTGAACATTTGACATTTTCAATTTTATATAATTTTTCGGGATTAAGTTTTCGGGATTTTTTTTCGGGATTTTGGCCTTTCAGGATTTTGGATTTTCAGGATTTTGGTTTTTTGGGATTTTGGATTTTCGTGATTTCAGTTTTCGGGACTTTGAGCCCAACCCTTAGATCATCTGTAAAATCAGAAATTCAAACTTTTCCCGATTCATAAGAAATAGATCGCTCCAAACTGCGCCAATTAAAAAACGAATAAGCCTCTTGAACGACGCTTACCGAATATATTAATGTTGTGTAATTCGTGAACGTCTAAAACAAGTTTCCACATTACACCAGTTCTTGGGGAAGACTAATATATCAAATCTATACCACCATTGCCATAGAACATACAGAAAAGTTACAATTAGTCCAAAACATATCTATGACACTTACCTCGGCCAGATATAATAAGAATATCCGAGATGTAGACAGTCTAGAACTTGACTGTGAAAACCTTAACACCGCAATTAAAACTTCTTATCAGGAGGCCCCTTGTTGAATAACAAATAAACAAAGCTAAGATCTGAAACAAGAAAGCTCTTCAAAAGGGCATAACCGTAATAAAGAATGGGCGAAGTATTTCGAAATCCTTTTTAAATACAACTCTGCGTGAAGCCCTTTCGCGAGAGCTAATATATCTCTCAACTCCAGAAATCAACTACCAATGCTCTTTAGGATCTCATATCAAGGGTTCAAAAAAATCTTAGTTGCAAAGACATCGCGGTTCGCTATTTCCTTGAGTGAGCTTTCGACTCAGATATACCTATATAGATGCATCCAAAACACAGGTGTGTATAATACTGCATATATTATGATTGGGTAAAACGCTTACTAGAAGATTAGAAACTTAATACCACACCATGCAGCGATGAACTCAGCTTTACAGCTTCGAAAACTTGCGCCTAAGGTGGAGTTCTCTCCCCATCGTAGTAAATGATCTGCTGAAATACTCAACGAGGACGGTTTCTATGTTCCAAGGATACTCAGATGGCATTGCAGTTTTTGTCATATACAAATTTTAAGAAACAATCTCTAATCGCCTTCAGAAAGCACTTAGTCTATTTGATGACTGTTGCAAAAAGTAGGCTTTAACGTCAACCTCAAGTCGCATTTACCAAGAAAAAAAAGGGAAGTTCGGAAAAACCACACCCTTTGGTGAATAAATATAGTTATCAAAGAAGTCAAGTACTTGGGTTTAACCCAAGGTGAATAATTAACTTGGAATTCCCACCTTATATAGACCGTAGACAAAGCCAGAATCTCATTGTGAACCAGACTAGTTTATCCAGACATTGTGCTAGGCAGCAATGAAAATCCGGATGCCATAAAAGGATCTGTATCAAATATCACGATCCCACGACCATTACCATTATGTGAATTACCAATCAGCGCGACGAAAAACTTTATAAATGATTAGCTTAAAAAAAATCGATGAATGGATGTAAACTGAAGGTAACAGACAAGCCTAAAACTTTCTGCCACCTACTTTCCACAAATGAATCAAACAACTCCTACAATTGGTTAGGAGTCAGATTTGATTAGTCTCTCTCATCTGTAGCCAATCAATCAATCTACAATCTATAGGTACTCTATCCCTCATCTTTCAATCCAACATAAAACATAAATTTATTAATTTCTTCCTAATTAAAATAAAAGACAAATTATTTGGTGCAAAAAATCCGTATTGAATGGCAGCGACTTACAAATCAATGGTGTTTTCTACGAGCGTAATTGAGAAGCTCCTTATGACAATTTTTCTCTCGGTTGTTTGTTAAACGTTGGCGAGATGTTGGGCCATGAAAAATCTTTCAGATGTTTTTTTCTCTGCGAACCTTAAATCTTTCGCTAATTAGCCAAAGTACTAGCCATTGCGAAAGCACAAGTTATCACACTTACAACCTCTGAGAATAGAATTCGTAAAAGGGTGGCTATAGTCCCCTTGATATTGCCTTTATCGGTGAACACAAATTCTGTATTTGATACGCAATGACAAGCCATTTATAAAATCCAGGTCACAAAATATAAAGCCTCCGCCAAATTATGCAAATTGCTTAAAAAATGTTGTTGCTTCAACTTTTAAAATGTAGCCCACTCATGGAATGACATAAATTTAACTGAATGTAGTGGTCATTCACTATTGAATTGTGTTGTTCAATGACCCAAATAATAGAGTGGGAGTCGCCTGTCAGCAGGTAGCTCGCATGTTTTCAGCTTATCTGCTGTGACATTAGTACGATGGCATTAATTGTATTAAATTATATTGAGTTTCTTTAATGCCACTCTTAACCTCCTTATGAGGACAACAGTAATTCGGTATTTTTAGCATTGTATTAATCTACAAGTCCATTAGAATCCCAATAAATCTTTAAATAAGCATCCCGAACGGATGATTGAAAACATAATAGCTCTTGTAGAGGTCAGTCAGTTTGGGTTAGGTAGGATTTGCACTAAAAATGCAAATTAGACGAAGCGAAGCGCAGGACCAACCTAGAGTGGGGATCCCCATGTAGACATACATATAAACGAGAACGAATATATTTTGGCGGGGAAATCCCGGAGCAGCTGACAAAAGAGAATTTGTATTTGATGGTCTAGGTCAGGGGCAGCAGTGCAAATTGAATAAACCCCATTGCGTTGTCACCAATTAACACACATATGTATCTGTAGATATGTTGCACCTAACAGATATAGAAAAGGCAAGAAAATGACAGTTAAAGAGTGCTCTAATTGCACACTATGATAACCATAAAATATAATCATTAAAGTAATTGCCTCGTACTTGGGCCAAAGAGTGAAACTTTGACCCAGAACAGCAGCATCACTACACACATATTTGCATGTCATAAACAAAATAGTGTCCGCTCAGCTGCATCTGCAGCTACCACCCATCAAATTAATGCAAGATATAAAAAACTGCATACCTATGAGTATATCGCAAACTTGACGTCAATAACTGTACGTATAGCACATATCAACAGCTTTCATTTGGAAAACATCAGCACAATTACATTCGGGTTTCCCATGCCTATTCCATTTCAATACATCACTGTTGAGATAGGTTTTCAAAAGTATACCACCACCAAGTTCTGAATATTCATTCATTAGAAATGTGGGCAGAATATTCGTGCCTATCTATCTACGTGAGGGTATACTATACATATATGTAGGCATATTCAAAGGATAATCAAAAACGTTGGAACCTTGAGTGAACATCGAAAATCTCTTTTACACTTGAGTCCGCCCTACAAAAATAGGTTAATTAATTACTGGGTTACATGAGAACATCTAGGATACAGATTGTGACAGGACCAGGACGAAAAAGAAAATAATGAATTCTGTTGAAAACTCACTGTTCAAGTTGAGGACTCTGCAATCCGTCACGGCAACAAACACTTTTCTTTCACAATTTTTTTTTGTTTGTGTTTCAGTAGGTCCACCACAGAAATAAGGCTTTTTCACATCACAATATTAAATGAATAACTTAAGGAAAACGAGTATCCTTCGATTTGAAACAACAAACTACTTAAAGCCTCCTTTGAAACTAATTATCACAACCAACAATTTTCGTTTCCTAGTTAAGATATGCGAGTTGATGTCCCGTCGTAATTTGCATGTAATTGAATTTAAAACTATTTTAGGCGTCGTTCGTTACTTTGTATCTACAAAATTAAGTTATTTTTGAATTACTATGTTTCTTTCGCCCAACGAGAGACGAGGACTTTGTGAAAGCGATGACTGCGAACTGACGACGATTTATAGGATTGAAATGCACAACAGATACACACATGGAGAGGAGAAGAGAATAAAAGACAAAAGGAAACACAAAAAGAACATATCCAAAGATAGTCAGGGAAAGATTAACTGAGAGCGGAAAAGTATTAGGATTCTAAATTTGTCCTTACATTTCCACACACTGAAAAACTCCAAACACGTTTCTCTAACTCTCCAGTATTCAATGGGATTTTTGCGAAAGCCTTTTACGCTCTATGGGTATCAAGATGATTTTCTTGATGAGAAATATTTTTTGCCTACATTACAGGCGAGAGATGATGTCTAAACTTAAAGAGGATACTACCGTACACTAGAGCTTTGTATGCAATGGATGAGGATGCTTCCAAGTCAATATTATAGTGGGGCATGCGTAGAGTATCACTGTGCACTTTGTTATATTCTTTCACCCTTTCGATGATTTCCTTAAAACAAAAATTAACATCACACTGAATAAGCTTTTGTTTTTGAGAGTACCATAAAAGTAATGCCATGTAGAAGGGTTCCCCTTATAAGCATTTTTGTGTGCAAGCATCTATGCAACTGTAGAGTTAATAACGGCCTTGGATGCAGTGGTGGATCCATCGAAGAAGCCAAAAAGACATGTGAGACATTTGTTAGGCTAACGGAAGCAGGTAAGACCCAATAATAGTAGTGTATGTATGTATGTTCGACTAGACATCGGCAAAAGAACAATAAATCACAGATACGGAAGACGGACATGGGATCTGCATGTAAAACCAATCCAGTGCTTTTCACAATCAAGTGTTCTTAGAGCTCTTGACAAGTTCAACCGCGCAAGACCAATTGCAGCGGCCCAAACATTTCATTACCAACAACACAAAGTAGGCTAGGTTTTAGACCCTAGGTCGATACCGACTGTGAATTCTGCAATGTATGTACACTCTTGCTGGATCTAGGAGTTTTCTTTATTCTTGAGAAAAAGCTGACAAATTTTAGCCATTCTTGGAACCAGGAAATCTATACTCGTATATACATATCGAGGCGTAGGGTCAAAAGTCCACAGGCCAAAAGTCCACAATGGACTTTTGACCCACCTGGTGGGTTGTAAGTCCACAAATCAATTGTGTACTTATAACTCACCCAGGTGGGTCGAAAGTTCACAACATTTCGGGTCATAGTTCCACAATCTTTAAAAGGAAGTAGGCCATAAGTCCACAACTATTCTTATGTATTAAAACAAAGAGAACAAGTATGGAAATGTTTAACAATTTAATTGTATGGTTGATTGCAAGTACATAATATAATACATAACAGTCACATATACAAAATAATTAAACAGTAAACAAACAAAAATTAAATTCACTTTTTGAAAATTAAAGCAAATTCTTATAGGTCTGGCAGGCGCCTATATCTAAACAGTGCTTGGGTGGCACGCTTCGCGGGTTAAATGAATTTCACACTATGGGACATCTCTTCGACTAATACACCGGACGGACTTCGGCCTCACATGCAGGTGCTCAGAGCGCCGATACGCGGCGTGTAACTAAATATTTATATGGATATGTATTTTTCTGGTCTTTTTTCCAAAACGTAAAGAAATTTGGGGCCATTTTGCATAATAAAAAATCACCCCAAATTGAAAAATTAAAAAAGTGCGCCATAACATTTTTTTCATTTTTCTATTTGGGGTGATTTTTCATTATGAAAAATGGCCCCACATTTTTTTGTGTTTTGGATAAAATACCAAAAAAGCACATACTCGTATCCATATACATATTTGGTTATACGCGCGACCACAATCGATGGGTCAAAAGTCCACAGGAATTTCGTGTGAACTTTTGGCCCACCTGGGTTGGTTATAAGTTCATAATTGATTTGTGGACTTATAACCCATCCATGTGAGTCAAAAGTCCATTGTGGACTTTTGGCGTGTGGGCTTATGACCCTGCGCGCATATCTATACTCGTACATCTTTGTAAATTTGTTTGACATGTGCATGCCCACAACTGGAGCCCATAGGTCCATACCGGTTTCAGAATAGCTTATTGTAGTTGGACAGGTATGAGAATCTCCCAATAAGCCAATACATTTTACTGTATCGCATGTTCAACTCATCTCTCTTTTCCTTTACATACGCTTGTCAACGCAGTTTAGTGTCTAGGGTCATGCCCAGATATTTGGCTGTATTTGAGTATTCCACTACATTGTTGTTTATGTATACTGGAATGTGTAGTACGTTTTTATTTGTAAAATTAATACGGACTGACTTTAGGTCATTTAATCTAATCTGCCATTTTTTAGTCCATTCTGAAATACTGTTTATTGCCATTTGAAGCTTTTTTGTTGCTATTTCGAGAGTTGCTCCCACAGCAAGTGCAGCAGTGTCATCTGCAAAAGTGCACAGGACCCAATACACTGCCTTGTGGTACGCCCGCTTTAATTTCTCTTAATGTTGAGTACTATGTTTCTTGTTTAATTCCGAAGAATCGATCTGATATATATGACTCCAGAATTTTCGAATACTGCTTCAGCAGTTGCTTTTGTAATTCGTGGATCAATCCTTTGTGCCAGACTTTATCGAAAGCTTGTGGTATATCAAGAAATATTTATATAGCACATTTACATTTATCTTCATAAGGTTTGAAGACGTCTTCAAGATAATCTGCAAAAGTGTTTGCTTTCTCTTGGCTGCTTTTTGCCCAGTTACCTTCTCTGGTTTTTACTGGTGGAGTGTGAGCTATAGGCCTGTTCATTTTCTTTGTTGCCTTCCACAGCGAGTAGTCGGTACTAACATCACTTGTAAGACTTTAATGTATGTTTTTAAAGTCTCATTATTAAACTCTCTTATAGATTGTCTGAGCTTATTATTTAAATTGTTCATTTATTATTTAAATTGTTCCCTTGTTTATTTTCTAACTTTCCTCTTTTCTGTAATAATTTCACATATTTCGCGAGGATAACAGTTGTGTTTAATCTTGTTTGTTGTTTTGGGAGTTGCAGTGTAAATATTTGCATTGCTTCTTCTAGTTCTGTTTGAATAGTTGATGATAGTTGGACACTTTCTTCCAACTTCTGTCTGAAGTAGTTCCAATCAGTCAGTCTATTAACTAGTTTTGGGCTATGTTCTTTTATTATTATTTTAACGCCAAGTGTAACAAATATTGAGGAATGATCTGATTGAAGATCAGGCCCTTCTTCTAAATTTATATTATTTGAAGATATATATTTAGATATAAATAAGTCGACAAGATCTGGGGTTTTATTCCTAACTGTTGGCCAATAGGTAGGTTTTCCCGTTGAGTGATATTTTGCGATATCTTCATTAATAGTTTCATATAGTTTTCTGACTCTAGTATTTGTTAATCTATTCCCCAATATTTATACTTGGCATTAAAATCCCATCCTGCGATTGATCTATTGTGAAATATGCGGAAAAGACTTTTAAAATAATTTTTCTTTAGTTTATAGCTAGGAGAGCAGTATACTAATGCAACAGATATTTTACCACTGCTCGTTTTTTACTTATGGAAATTCCTTCGATGGCACATGATTAGAATTTTGCTTCTATACGAGTATGGTGTTCAATTGTATTCTTTATTAACATTGCAGCCCCAACTTTTGCACAATTATGAGGGTGTGAGGAGTAGTATAAATTATATCTTTACAGCTTAAAGTGAGTAGTCAATTTAAAGTGTGTCTCTGAAATAAGACGTATATCTAATTGGTTTATATCGAGAGTCACTTGCATCTCGTTCTTTCGATTCTCAATACCATTAGCATTCCATTCACGAAATTTTATTTTATTCATCGTGTTTGACTCGGTACAGCTCTTTTGTTGCTGTTCTGCCTCTCTAGCAATATATAATAGCAGTATATAATATCGTTTTATTGCATTTTTCCATGGAATCAATCCTGTTTGGGATTTGTTTCATGAGGATTTCCATTGCAGTGTTTAGCTCTACTTTGTGTTTTACGGCTTTCTCTGCTGGTATTTGATTTGTTCTTGATGCTGCCTAGTTATATGTACGAGTATATCATTTTTGGTTTTTCTTTTTGTAGGCTCTTTTGTAAGTCTTTTTTGACTTTTAGTGCTTCCTTATTTGAGCTTTTTTGTGATTTCTTTTGTTTTTTGTCTTTTCCAAGTTTTGGATTTCTTTTGCAACTAAACATCCTCTATAGCTAGCAGGATGGTTTTCATTGCAGTTTGCACATTTAGGATGCTCATTACACATTACACACACATTAGTTGTGTACATTTACTGTGGTGACTTCCTGCACACTTTACACATCTTAGGTTTGAGCTGCCGTATTTATGCGTATGCCCATACCTTTGATAATTTTTGCATTGAGGCACGAATTTCGATTTACGTAAGGTATGAATCTTAACTTTCATCGTAAGTACGAGTACTCGTATGTTTTTAATGCCATCTATTTTTTCTTTATCTTCGTCATGTTCAAAACTTAATATAAAAATTGGAAGTGGTACTTTGCTTTTAAATTTAAGCATATTTCCAATTTCCAATATTTTTTTATGTTTTTGGGTGAGCATGAGTAATGCAGTTTTTTCACTACAACCTTCATTGGTCTGGTTTTCTTATTCTCATAAGAATACCATTGCACTTTTTTCTGGTTAAGTATTTTAGAGAGGTTTTCGTATCCATCTTCTTCATCCACATTAATTTTGAATTCATTGTTGTTTATTAGTGTTGTACTAGCTTTAATTTTATTTTCCTCCAATAATTTGACCAAGCTTTCATACTTTCATTTATATAGTGCAATAATTGGAGGCTTGGTTGGATTTTGTATTTTGTTTTCTTTGTTTGAAGCATACACAGTGCTTTCTTTTGGGGATATATTCATTTTGCGGTTTTTATTTTTATTCCCCATGTGACGACGTCCTTCTGTCTCTTTTTCAGTTCTTCTACATCTGTTGAGAACTCGACAGATTGGACATTCACTTTTTTTTGGTTGTTGATTTCTTCTTTCAACAATTGCAACTCTTGCTTAAGATTATTTATTTCCTGGATACTTTATTTCCTTAAACAGTGTCTCATTGAGTTGTTTAAACCCATCTCTTTCTTTACAGGCTTTTAAATATTTAGCCTTCCATATTTCATTACTTTCTTCTATTTTAGATGGGAGTGTTCTCTCTACCCTTTTACTTCTCCCAAAAGGGTCGTTACTAAGCAACAAATGCTCACCCCCCAGAATCCATGGGACCGACCTCCGAAGAGGGTGGATTTACCAGTGTAATTGACCTACCACCTGGGGTATTAATCTCTTTTGTTTTGTTCATTGCATATTTGTTTTTAACTTTTAAGTTTAAACTTAGATTTTTTTTTTTCTATGTGTACAGCCGCTCCTGATATGGAGAACAGACGCTGACCAGGCAGCCGCCCAATATGGGTCAGACGCTACTGGGTTTTTATGAGCAGGGTCCGCGGGGTCGTTACGCCCGTTACAGAGAAGTAACGAAGTCGACGAAGTTGCGGGTGATCAAATAACATTAAGAATTTGTTTTATTTAAACTATTTAGGTACATAATGTTGTTTTTCGAAAGTTAGGTGGACAAAGTTTTATAAAAGACGATCAAGCATGAAAATGTTTCATATGCCGAGGGTTCTGAAGCAATTACAATAATTATTTTACCAAATAAAATAATGTTAAACTGATTTTATATTATAATTTATACTATGCACATTATTTGAATCGTGCTCAATTTTGTATTGTCTTAACCAACTACGGCCAAACCGGATTTACATATTTGAAAAGATTATCACACGATTTGTCTTTTTATCGTGTCAAAATAGTTTTCCTGTAATTTTTGGAATGTGACACATACTCATGAATTTTTCAAAATTGTTTGGTTCAACAGTTTCGGAGATAAAAGGGGGACATTTTTTTGTCTGCCTGGGGGTTAGCAAAACTCAAAACTCTGGTCCAAATTTCAACCTCATGACTTTTGAACCGTCAAATACGTTTGACTGTAACAGACGGACGGACAGACAACTGACTCTCACTATAAGGGTTCCATTTTCAGCTTTTAAGTACCGGACCACTGAAAATATGTGTTAAGTTTAAAATTTATGGAAAATGGGTTAAAGAATGTAAAGAATGTGTTTCCACCGTAAATGTTAATACGAATTTAATAAAATCTATCTTGTAGAAAAATGTTTTTTTTTTTTTAAATTTGTCCGTGCCTTTCTATCTGCCGGTCTTAACTCTCGGTCTTTCTCAGCGATCTAAATCAAGATCCTTTAGAACTGTCTAAAAGTCGAGGCCGTTTAGTTAAGTAAAGGGTGTCCCAAAATTCATGTAAGAAGTAATTTTGATAGAGAACATAGGTTTTTAATTAAAAATTGTAAATGTTTTATTGATTCATAAAGTATACAGCATAGGGTTATGTATGGAATAGTATATCGGGTAAATGGCCTCCACGGCTTTGCTGGCACATACGCACTCTTGTGTCGAAATTTTCCGTGACCGTTTTGCATAAATGTGGCTGATCATGGGCTTGTTGGCATAAAACTTAAACTTAAAAACAAACCAAAAAAAAGTCCAACGCCGTTAAATCGAATGATCTCGGTGGCCAATTCTGATCATCAAAATGGAAAATTACATGACCAGGAAATGACTTATGCAGTAATTGAATTGTTTCTCGGGCTGTATGGCATGTGGCACCGTCTTGTTGAAACCACATGACGGTCACATCCATATCTTGCTGGATTATCATGTCGCGATAGAGAGCACCATTAACTGTTATTGCCTGACCAGCCGCATTTTCAAAAAAGAATGGACCGATGATGCCTCCAGAGCAAAACCCGCACCAAACAGTGACACTTTGTGGATGCATTTGTTTCTGAACAATCACTCGTGGATTTTCTGAACCAGAAATTCCACAATTTTGACGATTAACAAAGCCAAGATGAAAATGAGCCTCATCGCTGAAGACGATTTTGTTTGAAAAATCAGAATCCACTTGGTGTTGTTCCATAATCCATTCAACGAACTCTCTTCGCTGTGCGTGGTCAGTAGGCTTCAGTTCTTGAGTCAATTGCACTTTGTTTCGTGAGAATACGTTGTAGAGGGCTTCTCAAAATATCTAATTCTTGACCACGGTGCCGATTTGATGTTTCTGGACTCTCAACGACACTCTCACGAACTGCTTCGATGTTTTGTGTTGAACGAATTGTTGAAGGACAGACTGAGTGTCTAAGACACTACTTGATTCAGTCTCCCTTAATTTTTGAATTAATCTCTTCACACTTGATGAAGTTAAATTACTATTCCGACTATTTTTTGTACGAAAATTGCGAACTGTAGCCGCCAAACTTTCATTATTTCTAAAATATTGCTCAACAATGAGAACGCGTTGTTCTTTCGTGTAGCACTTCATTTTTAATAAACCTGAACTGTTAGCTCCCACGCACAAATGACGCAAATTTAAAATCTTTGCGTGAATTTTATATACGAAATAACATAACGAATTTACTAGCTGTTTTTCTTTGTAGAATTATATAAAACGAGGAGTCAGAACGGTCTCAGTTTGACAAGGCCTTAAGTGTACTAAGTTAGATTTTTCAAGCCATACCCCTCTATCTTATTCATATTCTATTCAGTTGTGAAACTTCCCAAGAAAGCACCTATACACTAGGCCAAACCAACAAACCAAATTTTATCAAGTCTTAGCCGCATGTGTTACAAGGACTGACATACATACAATATTATTTAGGACTTTAGGCACTAAACTCAATTTGAATTATTTTGAAGTGGAATATTCTACATACGTATTCCACCCGACTTAGGAATTAAAACTTATTCAGGTTCATTCCGTGGTTCTTGAATTAAATATATAATAAATGTTTTGGCGCTAGCAGCCCATAGAGGGCCTGGCTAGCTTCTCGCAGCTACTCGTGCCGGACGAATTGTTGAGACCAAACGTTTTTTGCCGTTTACGAATTGCAATTTTGTTCGATTGAGGCTGCTCATGACAAGTTTTACTTTCGAATGTTTGTCATACGTTCGCGAAAGGTGGGGCCATGAGGAAACTTTTTTTTGTGTTTCTGGGATTTGAACCTTTAAACTCCCGCTCAGTGATCGCTCACTTAACCACTGAGCCACGGCGAAATGGAATAAATTTTATAATTATTCAATTTTATGACTTTCGGTTGTTGATTCAGCACTTGTTTATGACTCATTATATCAAAAGGGTACTCAAATCCCAAATTTTGTCGACCTGGATTACAAGCGTCCTACATAAAAGTCACATTTTGAAGTCATAAGAATTTATTTAAGATTCTTCAAGTCTTGAGTAAATAACTCGTTAAAAATGGGAAATGTCGCGGAAAGCACAATCGAGAAACGATCTGCAATCATCATCGTTCTTAAAGAAGGCAAATCGCAGTGGGAAGTTTCTTCGCAGTTGAGGGTATCAAGGTGCTGCGTTTAACATACCATTAAACGACACGCTCAAACCGGAGGATAAGCCACGATCAGGACGGCCTAGAGCTACAACTAAACGCGAGGATCGGCTAATAGTCACAACAGGCAAACGAAGTAGATGAAAAACAGCACACGAAATACGCGCCGTAATAAATAAAACACGGAATAAATCGCTGTCCTTGACAAAGGTCAAACGAAGATTAAG
Source organism: Pocota personata (assembly GCA_963082735.1). Classification (NCBI taxonomy): domain Eukaryota; kingdom Metazoa; phylum Arthropoda; class Insecta; order Diptera; family Syrphidae; genus Pocota; species Pocota personata. The sequence goes on from OY720433.1 coordinate 7,889,783, forward strand.
ACATACTGGTCTTTTTGGGCGAGTTGCTGTTCGAAAACCCTTCTGCGACCACAAAACAAGCAGAAAAGTGTAGAATGGGACTAAAAGCATAATGACTGGACGGAAGAAGATTTCAACAGAGTTTTGTGGAGCGATGAATCCAAGTTCGAGGTATTTGGCACAAAACGGAGAGTTTTCGATTGACGCAGCGCTGAACGAAAGATGCTACCAAACTGTATCTTCCTACTGTCAAGCATGGAAGAGATTCTGTTATGGTCTGTGGATGTTTCTTTTCAAGTGGAGTGGGAGATCTGGCTCGACTGATTGGAAAAATGAATAAGGAGGCATACAAAACATGGAAGAAAACGCTGTGACCTCTGGACTAAGATTAGTTGGCGAAGGATTCGTTTTTCAACAGGACAATGACCCTAAACCCTCATCAAGACTTTATCAAGACTAACCTGAAACAGGGGGAAGATGAAGAAATCTTACAAGTCATGATATGGCCGCCTCAATCACCAGATTTAGACCTTATAGAGCTCTTGTGGGAGAAACTGGGTAGAAGGGTCCGGGATCAATGCCCATCATCAGAATCTGCTTGGTGGAATATACTATTGGATTGCTGGAGCAATATACCACATGACAATAGAAATTACGTGACGAGCAATACGTTGCTGACCAAATTGAATTATTTTTGTTTCCTTCCCTTTTGAGGACTCACAGTTTTAAACTTTTTATCGACACATTTCCTTTTTCTTCCCTTTTCTAAATGCAACTATTGCAACTTCAGAACCAGAGTGCCAAGTTGCTACACAAGTGTCAATTATGCTACCCAATTTGGATTTAAGTTTTTTGCAGTATATATCCAGAAGCTTTTAATCTCCACATAATCAAGAGCAGAATCAACAGGCATGTCGGAGCGCTGATTATAAAAATCAATATGTGTTTTAAGTAGGGGAAATTGATACGAAACTATCTGATCGAAACGAGCAATCGTTTTCTAACAAGTTTCACTTATCTACCGAAAGGAGAAGTTTTATTTTTTTTATTATTCGTATTATACGAAAAGTTAGGAAACGTCGTATTAAATTCTTTGTGGACGCCTTTAGAAAAGCTTTTAATTGTTAATTGAAGCAAACAGATACTGTGAGAGTCGAGAGTACACCTCCACGGTGCATTTTATTTCAACGTATGGTTTGTATCCCCTTATGAAATATTTATGTACATTTTATGATATAAGTTGTTTTTATCTCAAAAATTTGGAAAAAAAACAACAAAAAGGGTAACAATAAAAAGGCAATAAAAAAATCAAAAAAAGTACTTCAATTTCAATGCATTAAAAAAAGTGTACTATAATAGAGGAACTCAAAAAAAGTGGGTTCTCACAATTCTGGCTATCCGTCTGTATCTCGGGCTGCAGCCCGACGACTGATCGGATTTTCCTCAAACTTTATATCTGGGCTCTTTGGGTAATGCCCAGAGGCAAAATTCGAATTCATTCTGAAAATTGTCGATCTCGAGATTTTGGTAAAACTTGACTTTACTATAATACGTATAGATAGTCTCACAAAAGTGGGTCCCCCAATTCTGTCTGTCCGTCCGCTTGTGTGTATATCTCATCAACTACAGCCTAAACGGCTAGACGGTTTTTTTTAAAACTTCATATTGTAAGAGTTGGTTCGATCGGTGGGTTCACAATTTGAGGGCTAATCAGAATTTTCATTATAAACCCCATTGGATTATATTAGATGATTGAGGCGGAGGCTAGTCTCTTATCACTGCGGCCACAAGTGGGCCTATTGTGATTTCCTCTAATTAAAGCTCACCCGTGATGCAGGATTTAATTATGAATCCGGCTATGTCTTTGGGTGCGCTGGCAGATATTTCTTCTGCTTTGAGGTAGAAGTTACCTAGGAAACGATGACGTGTTCTGATAAGACAGTCACAGTGACAAAGCTGCTGATTCTTTTCTTTTTCGTTGCACATTCTGCATACTCATACGTCGTCCTGTGCTATTCCCATGGGCATGAGGTGTTTTTTAACTCCGCCGTGTCCTGTTAAAAAACCTGTGACCAATCGAATCTCACTCCTACTTAGTTGTAAGAGTTGTTTCGTTCTTAGGTGGGAAGCATTTGGTAAGAATTTTTTGGCCTGTCTGTTACCTTCAGTTTCCATCCAGTAATTATGCGCTTTTTCTTAGTGCCAGTTTTTAATACTGCCTTTTGCAATGCTGTTGGGTATTCCGCAGAATGGTCTTGGCATCAAGAAGTTTGATGCAGATCCTTTTCTAGCTAGTTCTTCAGCATTTTCATTACCTTCATAAGCGCTGTGGCCAGTTACCCAAATGAGATGAACTCCCATACTAGTTTTGAGGTAACTTCATATGCCTTAATTGCAAGCAGCGCAGCTTTGCTATCTGAGAGAATATAAATGCTGTTTTTGGTTATATGTAGATTTGTTTATGTTCTCCCAGATACACAGCTCTATTGCATGTATTTCGGCTTAAAATACTGAGCTACTTTTATCCACACTTGCGTATAGGAGAGTATTCGTGCTCAGTCCATATGCTCCGGCCCCGACTCCTTCATCTGTTTTAAATCCATCTGTGTACCATACATGAGAGTCTCTAGTGAATGTAGGTTTATTCTGCTCCCAGTTACTTCTATCTGGAAATGTAACCTTGAAGTTGTGGCTGAAGTTGAATTTCGGAAGACATTTGTCTGTTATACTTATTTCAAGTTAATTCTTTTTGATTTTTTGTACAAGGTCAGAATGAATAGATCTTGTATTCTTTTCTCTTCTTTTTCTTTTCTCATCCTCTGTGATGAGCATATAGGCATTAATCATAGCTTCTTTCATGATATAAAGATGAAGTGGTGGCAGATTGATGATGACTTCTAGCGCTGCTGTGGGAGTAGTTCTCATGGCTCCTGTAGTACACACACAAGCTAGACTTTGTAATTTATTGAGCCTGTATTATGTCGACCTTTCTTTGGTTTTTTGCCACCATACGGATGGTGACTATGTGACAATAGGTCTCGCTATGGCTATATACATCCATAGAGTCATTTTGGGATTTAGTCCCCAGTTCTTGCCAAGAAAACTTCTGTTAGTCCACAGGGGGATCCTGGCTTTGTCTATGGCTTTATTAAGATGAGAATTCCATGTGAGTTTTTCAACCACGGTTAACCCAAGGAATTTGACTTCTTTTGAGAATTCTATTGTTTCACCAAAGAGTGTGGGTTTTCTGACCCTATCAAGCTTTCTTCTCTTAGTGAATGCAATTATGGTACTTTACCTGGGGTTAACATTTAAGCCAACTTTTTTGCACCAGCCGGCAACTAGGTTTAATGCCCTCTGGAGGCGCTTCGAGATTGTTTCTTCGAATTTACCTCTGATTAGGATAGCAATGTCATCTGGGTACCCTTGGACATAAAAGCTATCGTTGCCGAGTATTATCAGCAGTTTATTGACTACGATGGACCATACGAGTAGTAAAGGTGAGAGAACTCCTCCTTGAGGGCATCCTTTCGCAGCAGTGATGCCGAGTTTATGACTGCCTAGTGTGGTTTTTATTGTCCTGTCTTATAGCATACCTTTTATCCATTTAGTTTAGTTTATTCATCAAACAAAGTTACAGTACTTTAGTGATTACTTGATAATAATATAATAAATAAAATAATAAAATAAAAAAAAGAAGAGTTAAACATTGCCACCATTAAAGTTATTTAAAATTAATAGCAAATTATTTTTAAATGAAAATCTACTTAGACTGAAATCGATCATATCGCAGACGGTATTGGCTTCTCTTAAGCACCTAGACAATGGTTCATTGGCAGCATAATTTGTTCTGTGATATGGAATATTAAAAAACAATCGGTTTCTAAGCAACCTCGTAGGAACATTGAAGTTAATTAAGGCCAAAGTATCGGAACAATCAATATGATTTGCCAATACATCACGAATGAACATAACCTCAAAGAACTTTCTTCGAATGGTAAGAGATAAGATACCAAACCTTGTTCCATAGGAAGGCATATCTATGTCCCAGTGAAGCCTTTTCACTAATATTCTTGTAAAACGTTTTTGTATTTTTTCGATTCTAAAAGAGTGAACTTCATACAAAGGGCTCCAAATAGTACTACAATATTCAAGAGTAGATCTAACAAACGAAAAAAACAGGCATTTCAAAGTATGTGGGTCACAGAACTCCTTTGAATTGCGCAAGATGAATCACAACATTGAATTACCTTTGGCGACTAAAAGGTCTATATGTTTTAAGAAATTAAGTTTTTGGTCAAAAATTACCCCAAGGTCTTTTTTAAAAGTTACAATTGAAAGAAACATACCGTTTATTTTATACGAGAAATTAATAACTGAACGATTTCGACACAACGTTAAACTTTGACATTTTTCAATATTAAGGTGTAAGGAGTTAATCAAACATCAATTCGATAATCTCACAAGATCTTCTTGTAATAACAAGCAATCATGTTCAGATTTTCTCCACCGAAAGACTTTCAAATCGTCCGCATACATAAGGCACTTAGAATTCAAAAATACGTTGGGAATGTCATTAATAAATAACAAGAAAAAAGAGGGCCAAGATGGCTTCCTTGCGGTACACCTGGGGTAGCTCTGATAGGTGACGAGAGAATGCTATTTATACGAACATACTGAATACGACCCTTTAAGTATGCATTTATCCAGTTCAAAAAGTTAGAGTGGAATCCAATTTTGTTTAACTTCAAAAGTAATATATTATGATTAACCCGATCGAATGCTTTGGAGAAGTCTGTATACACAACATCAAATTGATACCCTTTCTCAAGTCCATTTAATATGTAATTTGAAAAATTGTAAGGTTTGTGCTGGTAGATCTACCAGCAATAAAACCATGTTGACAGGGAGAAATAGTACTTTTAAGAATTTGAGTTAATCTTATATAAATTAGTTTTCAAAAAGTTTAGGAATTGTAGAAATCTTACAAATAGGCCGATAGTTAGAAACTTATTGTATACTTCCTGATTTATAAATTGGTGTTATTATAGAACGCTTTCACTTATTTAAAAACTCACCACTATCAAGGGAACGATTAAAAATTATTTTTAAAGGTACAGCAAAAACTTTCGCACACCTCTGTAAAATAATGGGAGAAATTCCATCAATATCTAGTCGTGTATCAACCTTAATCATTGTTAAAGCTTGTTCGATTTCTGAAGTTGAAAGGTTTAAACTACCAATGCTCAAATCACAATCAGTGTTATATAATTGATTACCAAGAGATATATTCGGAGAGCTATCTAAATAAACGGATTGAAAATGTTTAGCAAAAAAGTTCCACACAACTAAAAGATCGGATGATGATAGGCCATCATGACGCATTCGATTAGGAATGCCATTCGATTGTTTTTTAGCATTTATAAATTTCCAAAAACGTTTACTATTGGATTTTAAATCAGATTCAACAGATAATAAATACTGATTGTAAAGGAATTTATTCAGAGTGTCAAAAATTTGTTTGCAATATTCGATAATGCTTGTAAAGATCTCGATCATTGTCAGCTCTACGAAATTGCTTATATACCTTATTTTTTTTATTATTAAGATTGATTATTCTTTTTATTGAACCACACAGGTTTTGAACCAATTTCTGTGTTTATTTTAGGTGTGTATAAGGCAATTGCATTGTAAACCATAGCAGTCATTAAGATTTGCATGCTTGCCAATCTGTTCCATTCAGATAGTTATTAATTGAGTCGATAGCTATCTTTTTGCTAGTAAAGATCTCGATCATTGTCAGCTCTACGAAATTGCTTATATACCTTATTTTTTTTATTATTAAGATTGATTATTCTTTTATTAAACCACACAGGTTTTGAACCAATTTCTGTGTTTATTTTAGGTGTGTATAAGGCAATTGCATTGTAAACCATAGCAGTCATTAAGATTTGCATGCTTGCCAATCTGTTCCATTCAGATAGTTATTAATTGAGTCGATAGCGTCTTAGCAAAATTATATATGAAATTAAAATTATATGTTGCAGGTGAAAAATATGTATAAAATTCAAAATTCAAACTGAATGCGATATGATGAATTGTGTCAGGAAAAAGAGAAACCATGGAGTTGTTTATACCCACGCAAATCCGAATCAACGAAGACCAAGTCAAGCACATTATTAAAAGAATTATGAAAATAATTGAATTGTTTAAGATCGAATTGTGCAAAGGTATCCACAATTACACGATCGTGATTAAATATAACATTAAAAGGAACAAGTATTTTCTCATCAGAATCATAAATCCATTTAACATTTGGCAAATTAAAATCACCTACAATAATAACTTTTTGATTATCATTACTGCATTTTAATATTGAACTATAATTATCAATTTGAGCTTTATACAAATCAAATGAACTACTTGGTGGAATGTAAGGTACAATGAGAAAAATTTCGTTAATACAATCAAATTTGATGTTTGTTATTACTTGGTCAACAACGAGAGCATCAGCTGTTGATGGCAAATCAACTTTAGTACATTGGAATGCAGTCCACACAGCAGCAAGCACTTCACCTCCTCTCTCACAATCAAGTGTCAACTCTACTGTGAAGGCATAACGTTTCGTTTTTTTTTCGTTTTTAGTGCATTTTTATTAATTCATGTATTAACTTACGTGCTAGACAAAACGCTTAAAACTAGCTTAACTAACTTAACTATTCTTATTCTAACTTACTGGCCCTATGCGGGCGCTCTAAGTTAAACCTAATACTTAAAACTATGTCTTTCGACGTAAAGAACTTGAAAATTTTCTATTTAATTAAATTTTTTAATTTTAATTGTAACTAAGAAAATTGTACAAAAACTTAGTATATGAACTTGTTTTTTTCTTATCTTCTTATCTTATATATAAAACTTAACTTAACTAAAATCTACCTTAAAATAAACCTTAAAATATCTTATTCTACCTTAATCTATCTTACTCTAGCTTACGTAATTATATACGTACTTTTTTTTTTTGTTTTTTAATTTTTTTTTTTTTTTTTTTTTTTATCAAGTGCTGTTTTTGTTTTTGTTTTTTTTTTTTTTTTTTTTTTTTTTTCTTTTTTTTTTTTTTTTTTTTTTTTTTTTCTATTCAAGTGCTGATTTTTTTTTTTTTTTTTTTTTTTTTTTTTTTTTTTTTTTTTTTTTAAACCTATATACAATGTACCTAAACTACCTAAACCTTAAAACTATGTAAGTCGGCCATGGACAAGAACAGCCAACCTCAAACATGCAACAGGCTACCCTGGATCAGGAGGAAACGACGAAGGAGTTTCCTCTCTTTCGGCTAGCCACCAGAAACGACCGTACTGACGTTGTACGTCCTCAACATCGCGACCCGATACCGCCCTACTAAACCGGAGACGCTCCACACTGCCGTGTGCAACGTCTCTGTCGTAGTTGAGTCGCCTATCCACAACTGTCCGAGCAACGTGGAAGATTAGCGGTACCGCCAATCTGTCCTGGATCAGACCTTTCTTATCGAAATGGAGGAACGCCTCTGGGGGAACAAAGCCGTTAAGGCGCACTCTCTCGTGATACTCGTAATTGGGGTAATAAGCCCCGGAGATCAGGTTGTTCGTCGAGCTCATTGCTCTTGCAATGTGCCTTCGAATCAGCTTGATAACGAAATTATCCACTCTTATTAGGTTAGCCCTGTTGTATAGGACCTCATTGGGATAGAATTTTATGTACTGGGACTCTGGTGTTCTGTACAAATGAAGGCAAGCCCGAAGGCAAGCCCTCTCAAACACCCGAATCTTTTCCAACAAGCTTGCTCCCACGTTGAACCACACGGGGCATCCATATACGAGCATAGGCCTAATGAGGGCCATGTAGCAGATTACCTTTACCCTTGCATCGAGTTGCTTGCTATAAAAAAGTCTCTTTGTAAGGGCAAAAACACCTTTGGCTCTGGAGTGAAGGCATAACACTGGCAGTAGGGTGGTCATATGGCTAAAATGCAACTTGATCGTGATGATGACATCAGGAGGGCGGAAAAAAATACTGTGAATCATAAGCAAGGACAATAATAGCGAAAACAAACAAAATACTCCCCAGTTATCTGGACAGCCACCCTTGAAGTTTACAGAAACTTAATACCACCTGAGTTTCAAACTACACCACTCTGTCTTTCTCTCTCTAAGGGTATTCATATCCTCTTTAACACGTGCAAATTATAAAAAAAAAGTAGATTATAGTTGCGATATTTGCGAAAAACCGCATACTGATCATCAATCTCGGCACATGTATTATTGTCTACTCCTATGTTTTGGATACATCTGTATATCTGGGCGTGTTCGGTATTGTCAAAGGCACCCTCGATATCGAAAAAGCAATCTACCGTTTTCCAAGCATCAGTAGTTGATTTCCCAGGTCCCAGGTTATCGGCCGATATGATTTTGGTAGATCTGTTGGTCTACAACCTACCTTAGGTATATATTTTACGATAAATTCTTTCCATTTATTTGGTATGTGATCCCACGCATAACTAGTTCTGAAGATGTTAATCAGAATTGGTATTATGAGAGGGGTGCCCTTTTGTATGAGTGTTGAAAATATCCCGTCTTCTCCTGGAGTTTTGAAAGTTTAGAATGAGTGTATTGCCCATCTTATTTTACCTTCATGAAAAATTTCCTTAACTCTTTTCCAGTCTCCTCCAGTTGGTCTATTGATCCTTACCCCGTGAAGAACATCAGCCATGAAAGATAGTGGGAAGTGAGTTTCGGCTAAGAGTTCTAGCGTCTGTAGACCGTTTTCCGCATATGTACCATCTGGTTTTTTCAGTAACCCGATCTGATTAGTGTGCTGTTTAGAATGAATTCTGAGGATATGGGTGCTACTGCGAGTATCAGAGATATTCTTGGAGAAGCTATTTCATGATTCTCGCTTAGCTCTTCTAATCTCTAGGTTATATCTGGTTAGGGCTTCTCTATATATTTCCCATTCTCTATTGAAAAGCTTTCTGGTTTCAACTCTTCGGCGAGTTTATTGTTCCACCATGGTGTAAGCCGCTTGCCTGATTTTACCTTTTTTGGGCATTATAAACCCCAGGAAAAACGGCAATATCTCTAACGATTTTGATTTGATTCGATATTTGAGTTACTGTGGACATACGCTATCAGATGGCGTACCACATTTTCGTCAAAAAACGCGTATAACGGCACTCTACCTTCTAACTTGTTCCCAAAAATTGGCTATTTCGCTCGATTGATTTTTGTTAATATCTGAACAATATTTCATACATATACAAGAGTTTACTGAACCTTAATTTACCACCTGAGTTTCAAACCAATCTTTCTTTCTATCTCACTGTCTATAAACGGCCATGCCCTGAAATAATTTAAGGGTATTCATATCCCCTTTGGCGCGTGCAAATTTAAAAAAAAAGATCATGGCTTACCAAGTTTTTGGAATTTTAACGGATTGTCAATTTTTTTTAATTTTAAACAACGTATTCTTTAGTGCAGGTACATGCGACCCAGTCATCTACTTTATTTCACATAATCACATACAACCGTACCGAACCGAAAATCCTAATAAAATTTAATTCTGAAAAACAGAATTACCTCAATCATTCATACCTATTCCTTTTTTATTTGCTTGTTTTTTTTTTTTCTACTGCTCCTCATTAATAGGTTGGTTCATTTATTTGTAAATAAACTTAATTTTTCGAACAATTCTTAGTTCGAACTATCGTCTATTCTATTTGTTTGTGGTTTTGCTCCGAGCTGCATTATGTTAGAATCTGAATTCGACATTTTGGACATAGGCTCTTTAATATGTAAACAATATATGGGCAATAATCCACCATAATTGATTTCGTTTTGAGGATCCTCTATGGGTGAAAGATAGACCCTTTTAAGGGTACTACTCTCAGTCGCCTCTTACGATCAATCCTTACATCAATTTTCTATGCTAAACCGTCTGCTCGTAACTTTTAGTTCTAAAGTCTTAAATTTTCAGTTAAGTAGTTGGAATTTTGTACACAACTTTTTTTGAAGCTAGTGTAAGGCACCACATCTATACTTCTTTCAATATATTTGCCATAAAACTTGTTTAAACTTATTTAATTAATTTATTTTTAATGGTAACTATAATTTTGCGTTATTATTCTTTCTGCTCCAAATTTAACATGCTTTCAATAAAAGTTTGTAAAGCACTCAAAGCACATGTTTTGCTACTATTCGTCTCAAATTACCACCCAAAAATTCAAATTATGCTACTCTTAAAGATTGTAAAACGACAACATTGTTCAAGACTCAACTCAGAATACGAAACTTCTTGCTCTCACTGAGGCAAACAAACACTGTCTATCCATATCGACAGACTTTGTTTTCCTACCCTTTTCCCTGCGCGCCTTTTGTTGCAATTTCAGGACTCAAATCAAAAGTGCGCATATCCTTAATGTAATAAAAAATATCGATTCGCTATCATAAGTCACCAATCAGTTATTCTTAATCGTTCAGTCACTTCAGTTCGATTGAAATGAAGTGGATAACTCTTGTGGTTGTCTTCGGATATTTGGGATTTTCAAGTGCTATCTTGGCTGGACCCTACCTTATGTGGGGCCATGAAAAACTTCAGAATTTGAAACTTCCAGCTCTAATTGAAGCAGATAAGCAAAGTCTATCGGCACTTTTCGCGGAGGCAAAAGCAGTCATAGTCTTTATAAGAAACAGTACCAGCCGATTGGATGCAATAAATTATCCAAAGTTTCGTCGAATGATTTCCAAAAACTGTTGGACATATCTACCGCAACAAAATCTCGCTGTCGAACCATTTAATTATAACACCAATGTAGAGGTGATCAATTTAGCGGAACCAGCATCGCAACAAGACACAGAAATCGCAACCGTTTTCAAGGACTCTGTTGCGATTTATGGCGAAGGTGAAGTGCTTGGTATATTGGCCTATCGGAATGAGGATATCCATTATATGTATAAGAGAGAAATAAGTGATGAACCAACAACCACTGCGATAACACCGTTAGTAGAAGAGCCAACCGAGACCAATTTCATCTATCGTGCCCCAGGAAAAGCAATTTTATACACCACATCTGCACCACTCCTCAATATGTATATCAATGGTCAGCAACAGTCCTATGCCCTGATGGAACATGACAGGGAGAGCACATTTGATGATCGGAACGATTGGAGTCGGTTGAATATTGGCTTCAAAGTAAATAACACCCGCCTTCGGTTACGTTTTAATTTCACCATGTCAGCGGCCAAGTATTGGTCCCTGTCGTCTGTTGAAGTCGAATACAAGGAGTATCACAATATCATGCCACTAGTTGGACCTGAGGTCGTTGCTCCAAAGGATTTCTCCTACAGGTGTTCAACGCGTACATTGTTTTTTCGTAATGAGAAGGATAACCTCACCATAACTGATTATCAGGTACAGCCATGGTTAAAGGATGTCAATAGATTTAGCGATGCCTACGATTGTGTTGGCTTTACTACAGTTCCCATTTGGTCAGGTTTGTTTGTAAGCACTTTGCTCGTGGGACTTCTCTTTGTTGGAATACTGGCATTGTTGGACATTAAGCCACCAAGTCGCTTCGAGAGCTCTCGCAGCAAGCAGCTTACCCTTACAATTCAGGAATAATTTTTTTTTAACATCACAGGATAGTCATCATAATTATAAATGTGTATAAATGTATAAATGTGTAATAATCTTATTAATTGTAAATTAAGCTGAAAATATGAAAGTGAAGAACATTCAAATAAAGTTGTTAGATATTATGTACATACAACTGGTGTACAATATCTTTTCGTTTTAATTCCTCTGGAGTAGATTGACAATTGTACATTTTGGAACATTTTACGATACAGCTATGGGGAAACACCCAGCATGTTAAGTAAACGGAAGAATATATTTGAGGAATTTCTGTGCAATCCTTATGGAACTAACCAAGGGCGGATCCAGGATTTATTTCTGGGAGGGGCACAAAGGCCAGATAGGTAAAGAGTGTACCCCATAGTAATCTAATTGCTAGTGTTTTTTCGACTGGCCTGTTTTATCTGAATCGTGTCTGGGGGGGCCCGTGCCCCTGTGCCACCCCCCTGGATCCGCCCATGGAACTAACCAAACTTTTCACTCCAAAGATTAACATGAAGCTCACTATCTTCTCTGTCTCGATGTCAGCTAGATTTTTCATTGAGGTGATGAACTCCTCTCCGAATCTCCACCTTCTGTAGAAAGCTTTCGCTATTTTCTAGTTCTTTGGCATTAGTTTTGGCTACCAACATCATTCACACTAAAAACAAACCGAGAGTTATTTCCTGGGAAGGCTATATATACATCCAAATTAGACGGGCACATTCAAGAAGGATGGAAATCCCAACAGATTCTTTTGCGTCTAACTTTAGTGTTTGTCTACTACGAGGGCAGTGATTTTGAAATGAAATACTTGTTGTTTTCTCCAAATTGAATTTATTTTTTAATGTAGTTTCCTTTCAGCGCGATACACTTTTTCCAACGATATTCCAGCTTTTTTAGGTATTTATTGCATCGATAATTTCTTCATTCGATGAAAATCTTTTTCCGCCGAGAAATTTCTTCATATTAGGAAACAAGGACAAGAACGCACGGAGCCAAATCTGGCGAAAAGGGTGGATGAGGAAGCATTTCATATCGCAATTCAGCTAATTTTGCTGTTGCTACTGCGGACGAATGAGCCGGTGCATTATCGTGATGAAACAGCACTTTTTTCTTCTTGAAATTACTGTTTTTCCATCAATTCTGCATTAAATTTATCTAATCGTTATAACTGAGGTCGTTGTATGTGACCTTGACTGTAGTATTAAAAGGAAGTGTTGGTATGTATGCACATATGTCTGTATGTACAAAATAAATTTATGTTAACGCATCAAAGACAAGACACTGCGAAACTATTGAACAGGTGCTGCCAAAGTTTCATAGTTCGTACGATAAATTGTTGGCATATTGGCATGGTTGCGTTTCACTCCCTCAGGAAGGGAGTTGTTGCAGGAAGGTAATCTAGAATAGGCCTAAACTCTAGTTATAAGTCTTGCGGTGTATGTTGGCGAATAAGACAGTATTTTTCAATTCTTTATTAACCTTACCACGCCTTGATAGCAGCCATTCTGGCAGTGTACATAACAGTGAGCGAAAAGCGATATGATACGATATGAAATAATAATATTGAGAGAATGGTGAGCCCAGTTCGCTTCGAATAAAGGCACCGCATTTAATATAACAAAAAAAAAGTATGACAAGAATCTATAAAACTTTGAGATATACATACGAGTACATATTAGTAGTAATAGTAAAATGATTTTATGATTGCATGTGGGTTTGGGTCATTTGTTCTAATTTTTATTTTTCTTTGTATGTAATTTTATTGTTTCTTTTGACCAAATCAAAAGAAAGGCTATACTCGTATGTTTCGCGTGTCTGC